>JARHVA010000556.1:1972500-4582500 GCA_037957365.1 Torreya grandis
AAGTACATACATAAGTAATAGTCCATGTAGTTCGTGTCAATGGGGTAGCACCTGCACTGCTAGTGGGAACAATGGGCATAGTGGACATAGTATCAAGCAAAACTACACCTGCCGCTAAATGGTTAAAGGTGAAACTATCTTTGATGTTGAAAGAAGGAGATGACAGATTGGGGATGGATCTTAATGAATGAAGAACATCTCTAGAAGTGCCTTGAGGATCACCAAAAATAATTTTAGAAGGAGAAGTGGCTCCAAAAGAGGGAATACTGATGGGAGAAATAGGTGGAGTTGTGACAAGTGAGTGGGTTGGAGAAAAAAAATCCCTGTGTCTGGCTGCACACCTTCTTGCAGAGATTGAGCTTTAGTTCCCTATTGACTCATAGGCCTCTCATTGATTTCCATCTATTCTGCCACTTTTTCTTGGGTGCTTTGTTTCTCAACCCCCATATCTATTTATTCTTGCTCTTTCTCAGCAACTTTTGATTTCTTTGATACAAAAATCATCCTAGGCTTATGGGGCCTAGAAGGAGAAGGAACATCACTTTTATTCTTTATTCTATTTTCCACTCTCCTCCTTATCTCTTTTTGGATTTCAACCTGTAATCCCATGATGAATTCTTTTAAAGTTATCCTCTTATTTGCTAAACAATCATTAGTGTTAGCCAATATTGGTTCAAATCTCATCCTCAAAGAGGTCAACTCTTTTTGAGACCATTAGATTAGAAGAAGAGGAGAGTTAGTGACTTGTTCAGCAAGATATCTATTATTGACTAGATCTCTATCATCTACTAGATTTTGAGGGATATCAGCAAGCCCCGAATACTCTATTTGTTCAAGTGATAGTCTGTTGTAGTCCATCTTCTTGATATCTTCTACTATCCTTAAATCTATCCAGACATCTTCGATCATGGGTTCATGGAACTGAGTCTTCCTTCTGATCATGTCTTTGACACCTCTATAGTTAAAATTGGGCCTTCTTTTGAAATGCTTCATGGTGACAAGTTGCATTTCAGTCTCCATTATCCTTGCTTTTATAGCAGTCAATACTGAGTATCTGTTAATTTCAATTGGGAACCTAAAATTGGGTTTCTTAAGTTCCATCAGCTTATTGTGTATGATAATAATTTGCCTACATAGCTCCATTAGGACCAATTTATCTAAAGTAAATATAGGGACAATATAGGGATAGCCTTAGAAAAAGCCAACCCACATATAGCAAAAAAAAGGAAACTGTAAGAACATACAGTCAAAGTCATTTACAATAGCCTAGGATTCATCTGACACTCTCTTTTTTTCTAATTAGGGGTTAAAGAGACACAAAATTACTACAAAAAATGTCATTTACCCTCTTAAAGTGATGGATTAATCCCTTTAATGTTAGTTGAGGGTAATATTGATATACAGGGGTGGTTTTTCTATCTCCCTCTGACATCAAACTTGGAAAGGTTCTCATTGAAGATGCAATGCATACTAGGTACAAAGTCATATAAAATTTTGAGGTAGTAGACACCTTTGTCAATTGCTCATGCCAATCATTACTGATATGTTCACCCTAGAAAATGACTTGTTTCTCCTAGAGGATTATCTTGATGAAGGGATACATCCATTTATGAAATTGAGAATAAGATGGTAAACCTCTTACTCTAATGAGAAGAGTAATTAAGTCTCCAACTTATTCTATAAAGTCTCTCCTCAGAAAGTTTTGTGGCCATCTGGATAAGTTAGCTCTGGGAGTTTTAAGCCATCTATTTTGTATCACCTTATTTGTCTTCTTGGGGTCTTTATCATATTATTTTTGTGCTTCAACTAAGTCAATATTTAACACTTCAGTAGTAGGAGGGTACATGAAAACTTTATCGATAAACTCAGGGTCCAGTCGAATTACTACGTTGCCACTAGCATCTGACATAACTCTGGTATCTTTGTTATAGAATTGGGCACACTGGAGGATGAAATCTAAGTGATGTGCCACCAAAAAAAAGGAGACTAGATGGATATTTCTCTCAATTATCCTCTTCATTTTAGAGCTTGGATTGTTTGCCTTAGTTCTCTTTATGAACTTGGCCATATCTACGTGCCTAATTTTTGTATCCCTAATGTCGTTGACATTAGAAGTGATCAAGGTGATTGGAAAAACACCTTGATACTGGTACTTCATTATCTTCAAATTATTTAGAGATACCTAAGTCATTGGGATGAGAATTTATCAAAAATATGTTGATGAAGAAGGATCTTGAGGAGGAACTGTGATAAGAGTCATGATCATGCAATTAGGAGAAATATTGGTAATCTAGGAAAATACATGTTGGGTGATCATGACCAAGTAAATGTGCTTGAAAGGGAAGAGGCATGAGTAGGTTGGAGAATGTGAGGGAAGTGGGCTTAAAAAATGGGAAAAATGAAAATTTCCCAAAGTTAATAAAAATGAGGAGAAGGTATGCACGGGCAGCAAAAATTGCCACCCTTGCATGTTGAAGATAGTCTTTTTGCATAGGTGGCAAAAATTGCTACCTATGCACATAGTCAAAAGTTTAATGTAAGGGTGGTGAAAATCACCACCCTTTCACATGGTTAGGAAGTCAGGTGCATTGGCAGTAAATTTTATCGCTAATGCACATGGTTCAGCGGTTGAATGTGCATCAATGGTGAAATTCACCGCTAATGCACATGATTAGAAGTTTAGGGAAATGTGTTAGGGTGGAAATTTTCACTGCCCTTATGTGGGGAAGGATTTGGAAGATGTGAGGGTGGTGAAATTCACCACCTTAACATGGGTGAAATGGCTGAATGGTGTAAGGGGGGAAGAAAGAGGAGGGTCAAGGCATGGTTAAGTTGCCTCATTGGCAAGAAATAGGAGGGAAAAGAAGACAAAAAGGAGAAAAAATAGACAAGAAAAGAAAGAAAAAAAAACATAAAAAGAGAAGGAAAATAAAAAAAATACAAATACAAAACCCTACCTAAAGAATAACATAAAATAAGGCTCGAATCTAATGAAAACATGCTTCCTCTAGCTCGTTTGATCATCCAGGGGTAGGGAGGAGGAGAAACAAAAGAAGAATGAAAGAAAAGAGGAATAAATGGGTGAAAATTACCCCCAACCACTCAGCGTGTGTGGCCATAAATGCTGCACATGAAAATTGAGACCATGCAAGGGTGGCAAAAATTACTGCCTCTGCATGTGAGGTTGGAAGGGGATGCAGGGGCAGTGAAAATTACCGCTCTTACATGGAATGTAACAAAAGATGCAAGGGTGGAAAATTTCACTACTCTTTCATGACAAATGCAAGGGTGACAAAAAACATAAAACATGCAATGGTAGCAAAATTTTTTGCCCCTACATGAAAGCACAAGAAAACAACTAACTCGAAAAGAGGGAAAAATGTCATCTAGCCACATCAAGATTGTAATGATTTTCACATTTTTTGGGAAAATGCAATAAGATAACATCACAAATTTTGAATGATTCCAGTTAAGCAAACACGAGAACAAGAAAAACTTGCCTTGAAAGATGAACTTAGAGTGAAAAACATCAAATGGACAAGTTTTATTGGGGTTGTTCCAAAAATGAGCATAACTAATTTTGAGAACAATAGTTAGCTTCTATTAGAGAACTTCCATTGATCAAACTGATCGATGAGAGTAGAAACTAGTCTCTAAGCACCTTCATCCAAGCCACTAGGTTATGGAGTCAAGCCATGAAAAGAAAAGAAATGAAAAACTAAAAGAAAATAAACAACACAAAAACTATACAAATGTACAAGTGAACTCATCTACTACTTCAAGAATTGAAGTGCTTTAGATGTTTCCCACTATGAGGTAGTGAGAATGGCACTCCATCTTGATACTCCAGCAAGAAGCTATTTTCATCACAAACCTGACGAATGGTAAACAGACCTCTCCACAAAGAATCAAATTTGTTGTGCATTCCTTTTAGTTCTCTCCTCTTGTCCCACAACAAGACTTGATCTCCAATCTAAAAATCATGATTCCTTGCCCTCTTGTCAAAGAGTTTATTCACCTAATTTTGATGTGTAATAATCTGGTCTACCACCATGGTTCATTTCTCATTTAATTTAGTTAGGTGCATGATCCTTTTATCAATAGAATTTTCAAAAGTTGAATCTTCGATTGCTTTTGCCAACCTGAGTGCTGGTAGTTCTAGGGTGATTGGTATCTCTACATTCAAACCATATAGAATTTAGAATGGTGACATACCTATTACCCTCTTAAGTGTAATCGTATCTGCCCATAAAGTGTCAAATAATGCTTTATGCCAAGTCCTCTGATTATCATCTACCAGTTCCCTGATAATAGTAACCAAATTCTTGTTTCTTGATTCTACTTGGCCATTTCCTTAGGGAATATAATCAGAGGTGTGGTAGAGGGTAATTCCATAATAAAATCAAAACTGGGTAATCTCATGAGAAGAGAAATAGGCTGCATTATTTGTTATAATCTTAATTGGAACCCTAAACTAGGAAATAATATTTTCCTTAAGAAAATTACATACCACTTTCGAAGTAGCATGCTTGGTTGGGATGGCTTCCACCCATTTGGTAAATTAATTAGTCATAGTGAGGACATAATCATGCCCAACACTTAAAGACAGGTTGACTATGGCAATGAATTCAATACTCCATTATTGAAAAGGTTCTTCAGTTACCACTGGCTTGAGGGGTAATGTGGCCAATTCAGGTTTCTCGATGAACTGTTGACACAATTCACACCTATGCACCCATTTGTATGCATCTTGAAATAACATAGACAATAGTACCTTGCTTGTAGAATTTTATGGGCTATCACTGGTGCAAAAAAATGTCCTCCACAGGCCAAATTATGGAAGGACTCCAAAATTTTACCTTGTTTCACCTTATTGATGTAGCGAATAAATACTCCATCAAGGCTCCTCTTATACAGGTCGTTGTCCCAGAGGATAAAATTGGTAGCTTTCAATTTGACAGTCCTCCTTTCTTTATGAGATAGGTGAGTAGGACACTCACCATAAGTAAGGAAATGAGTAATATTTGAATACCACTCATTTCTGGTGGAGACAAAGAGGACTATTGGCTTGTCTTTGATTTCTTCTTCTCCATGCTCTATTTCTTCTAGTCTATTGTCTACAATCAATTGGCATAGGCCCCTTCCATGCACCAGCTTCATTGGTTTGATGACTAGATCAAACTCCTAGATTTTAGCAATCTAATTCCCTCTTTTGGTTCCAAACTCTTACTGAGTTAATATGGATTTGACTATGGTGTCAGAAACCAAGGAAGTAGTGTGTGAATTCAGGATGTAAAAGTGTAAATGCTTCACTACCTTTACCATTGCATAAGCATGCTTCTCCATGTTTGAGTAGGATACTCATCATAAGTAAGGAAATGAACAATATTTGAATACCACTCATTTGTGGTGGAGACAAAGAGGACTGTTGGTTTGTCTTTGATTTCTTCTTCTCCATGCTCTGTTTCTTCTAGTCTGTTGTTCGTAATCAATTGGCATAGGCCCCTTCCATGCACCAGCTTCATTGGTTTGATGACTAGATCAAACTCCTAGATTTTAGCAATCTAATTCCCTCTTTTGGTTCAAAACTCCTACTGAGTTAATATGGATTTGACTATGGTGTCAGGAACCAAGGCAGTAGTGTGTGAATTCAGGATGTAAAAGTGTAAATGCTTCACTGCCTTTACCATTGCATAAGCATGCATCTCCATATTTGAGTATTTTAGCTCATGAGCTTTGAGAGGACAGCTCATGAATGATATGGGAGATTCCATACCTTCTTTTTTTTTGAACCAAAATAGCTGAAAGTGTATGCTCAGAAGCATACCTATATATTATGAAGTCTTTGGTGTAGTCTGGAAAAACCATAATTGGTGCATAGGTGATCACTTTTTTGATGTCTTCAAATGCTGACTTGCCTTCTACAGTCCATCAAAAAGTGGCTTTGCCCTTCATCATGTTCACAATGTGGTGAGTCTTCTCAGTGAAATTGGGGATGAATCTTCGTAAAAAATTCACTTTTTTGAAGAAAGAGTGAATTGCAGTCTTACTTGTGGGTAGGGTAAACTCCTGGATGGACTTGACTCTTTCTGAGTCAACTTTTATGCCTTCTTGAGATATAATGTGCCCAAAAAGTTTCCCTTCTGTCACCCCAAAGATAGACTTCTTGGGATTTAAAGAAATGCCATTCTAGTGGCAAACACTTGTTATAGATGGTGCACATGATCAGGGCAATGCTTATAAAAGATTTTTAAATCATCCAGGTACACTATAATGAACTTGCCCATCTCATATTTGAAATCAAATTTCATTGCTCTCTAAAAAGTGGTGCCAGCATTTATCAGGCCAAATGTCATTCTTCGATAGGAAAAGGTGCCCTAAGGTGTGGTGAATGCAGTCTTGTGTTGGTCTACTTCACCAACTTCAACTTGATTATACCCTGAGAAGTTGTCCAACATTGATAACATCTCTGAACTGGTCATCGTCTGAATAACTTGATCCATGATAGGCAAACGATAGTTATCCTTTAAGGATGATTGATTCAAGTTTATAAAATCCACATAGAGGAAAATTTTGCCATTATTCTTCCTCACAGGGACTATGTCTGTAATCCATGTGGAATGATGGATTGAGAAAATTATCTTAGCATTCAACATTTTTTGTATTTTAGACAAAATAGTACTTGATAACTTTCGATTGTACTATCTAGATTTTTGCTTGTAGGGCACTGAATCACTTTTGAGAGGAATGTCATGGCAAATTTTTTCAAGCCTGAGTAACTTTAGATCATCATAGGAGTATGCTAAGACATCCATATACTGGCGGAGCAGAGTAGTGAACTTGAACTTTTCTTCCTGAGTGTAGTATTTCCCAATGTTCACCACTTTGGGATTTTCCTTGGTACCTAAATTTACTTGATCAAACTCCTGGGAGGAGCTTGAATCTATTTGCTACTGTTTGATGAACCTATCATGCTTGTCAAACAACTTCTCAAGGGTAACCAAGCTTTTTGAGATTTTATTCCCTTTATGTTGCAATAATTCTTCACCTACATTTGGAATTGATTCAAGGGCTGGTTCAAGCTTTTGAGGTTCACTGCCATTGAAATAAAGTTGGTCAAAGCTATCTTTTTGCTCTAGGAAGGTAATGATTTGGTTGTCATTGGTAAACACCTACAAATGACTGGCATTATCAAGTACACTTGGTTAAAATACCAGTTCAATAGTGTACCTATATCCCTTGAAATCTAGGTGAGGAACTAATAGAGTTGTTAAAATAGCCAGTGCATCAGCTCGGTCATTGAATTCCCTGGGTATGGCAAAGATGTCGAAAGCATCAAAGCTTTCAATTTGATCCTAGATTAGATTGTAGTAGTGACACAATCTCTCATTTTTGGTTTGATATGGGTTCCTTACCTAATAAACCACCAATTCAGCATCTCCTTTGGAATGAAGAAGTTTGATGCCTTTATCTCAAGCAACCTTCAATCTAAGCAATAGAGATTCGTACTCAGCTATGTTGTTGGTGTTGCTTAACTGTAAATTGTATGTAGAAGGAAAGATATCTTCTTGAGGAGATATCAACATAATCCTGGCTCTTGAACCAATAGAGGAGTAGCTGCCATCAAATTCCATAATCTATACCTCATCAAACACTAATTTTTTAAAAAACTTATCTTCATTATTTAGGGAAGATTCTTGGTTGTCTAAACTTTGCTTTGACAATTTTTTTGTCTTGGCATCTAAATTTTTTGAATTGTCACCAAAAGGACTTTTATCTGATAAGATGACAACATCTTCAGTAGTCAAGAAATAATTACCCATTCCCGATGATTTAAATAAAATTTGGGCTTTAGGATCAAATGTTTGGGTGACTATATATTTCAACTCTTTCTTAGGGAGTAATTTCTTCATAACACCTTTAATAGGTATTCTTGCTTAAGACAAATCCATATTTAATTCTCTGCCTACATCTTTGTAAAAATTTCACCCGAGTAGAATGCCATAAGAGGTTGGAACATCAGCCACTAAGACCATCATTTTTATTCTCTTCTCTAGAAAAGCTGCAAACACAAATTGGGCATATTTGATTTAACCCAGGAGTGGGACTTGCTTGTTTTCAATAGAGAAACACCTCTCAAAAGTCTTAGTCAAAGTAAGACCAAGGGAATCTACTACTTTGATAGGCATGAAAATATTAGAAGCTCTAGAGTCTATTATGCAATTACTCAATTTATGACCATTTACTAATAGGGAAACATAAAAGGGCTCTATTTTCTCAAGATAAACAAGAGGAGTAGTGACAAGATTATTCTGGGTGGATTTATTCTTGGAGGAATCATGAGTTGCCTTGGGAAAATTTTGTCCTATAGGGGAAGTTTTACTTTTCACGTATTCATCTAGCCTATCAAACTATTTAGGATTGGCTCGCAAGTATTCAATCTCAGTCATTTGAATCTTGGTCTTTTGGCATGATCAATTATATCAAATAATTGAAATGAGCTAGAGGTAGAGGGAGGAAGCCCATCATCCTGATCTTTATTGGGTGTGGCACTAGTTTGAAAGATATAAGTAGAAGGTACAAGATGGTTTGAGGTACTTATTTTCTTATTAGTCATCAGGTCTTTTGGTTGGAAAGGTAGTGAAGTCCCTCATTTAGCAATAGAAACTACTGACTGAGGTTGTTCTCCTACTTTTTCTTTATCAGCTTGTTGAGATGACTAGTTCTGGGACCTAGTAAAAATAACATAAGATCCATCAAACACTTCGCCCTTACTTCTAGCTTTATCTTGATAATCTAGGAAACCAATATTGGAGTTGCCAACTAATTATTCTTCTTGTTCTATAAAGAGATTAACATCATCTTGTTGGTCCAACTCAGGTTAGAATGAAAAATCATGTTCAATTTCAAGGTAACCAACTATTGAATTAGTAGGTGTTGCTTCAATGGCAAGCTTCCCATGTAGAGGAGGAAGGCATTTTGGTTGTCCTTGATTTTTGGCAACATTGCCTTGATATGACTAATTGGGAAACATCCTTCTTGGCATATCTTGATAAGGAGGAGGAAACATACCTTGGGCCATTTGTCTTTTCAAGGCTAGTAGTTCATTTGCCAACTTTTACACCATAGGATCTATGGTGCTCGTGAAAGAACTTTCAACAGATGAGGAAAATTTATTTTTATTAGAATCTTTCCTAATCTTACCTACTAGGATAAGATCATCCTCCACCTTGATAGCCAAATTTTGGGCAATAGAAAGATCCATAGGACCATCCTGCCTCAACAAAAAACTTACTTCAGGAAGTTGAGAGTTGATGAAAAAGTACTTGAAATTATCTAGCGTTGGCTGAGCGATCGTATGAATTTAGTTCCTCAGCTTACTAAATTTATTAATGAAGTCTCACATGGGCTCATGAGGTTCCTTCTTCATTTACATAAGCTGAGATAACAAGGCATGTGCATCTTTAGTGGGTTTAAATCTAGCCTCAAAATTGGCCTTAAGTGTATTCTAGTTAGTTATAGTTTGAGCTTGAAGGTGATAAAACTAGTCTATGGCAGAACCTTGCAAAGTTTATACAAACAGTCTCACCACTATATCTTTGTATTCCACACCTATCACACCACATGCTATAGAGAAGGCAGCAATGTGATCATCAAGATGAACCTTCTCGTCACCATAAAATCTGGGGAAATTCTTTTTTGAACTATGAGGTAGTTCATGTAAAGGTGGGGCTAGATTGAGAGGACCAAAGGAGTTGCCCCAAAGGCCTTGGACTGTCATGATATGTCGATTGAATGGTGGGATAACAAATCTTGGTGGGGTTAATATAGATAAAACCTTACTAGTACTGAGACTAGAAGCTTCACCATGTATGGGAGATCTGACACTAGTAGGAGGGAAACTTCTGGTTCACTAAAGGTGAGATGGTGGACGAGAAATCTCAAAGTTAGTTCATCACACCAACTCGAATACAGGATCAACAATACCTTGTGCTCTCTAACTTCACGTATACAATAGATCTGCCAGAGTGTAAACTAAAAAAGGACTAGAAAGGCTTTAGTTTGAATCTTGAGGCTTCAAAGTGCACATTCATTTATAGCAGAGTGTGGAGCTACCAGAGTATGGATAAGGCTATTTAATGGAAATGGATATAAAATGGAAATGGATAAGGATAAGAACTACTTCAATCTGAAGCTTGAGGCTTTAGACTACATGTAACCTCCCCAGTGAAGTCATCAAAAGGTGTTGGGTGAATATTTTGTCATCAAGCAACCAACGACAAAATGGGTATATCAACCATAGTATAAGGAGATTTATATGGCAAAAAGTGTGGGTTTACCACATCTTAATGAGATAAATCTCTCCTCTCATCAAGGGGAGGTTCCCTATAAATTACTTATATGATATATATATATAAGCAAAAAATAACACTCAGGGTAGGATAACACCATCCATCTCTCTTTTTTCAAAGATGATGTTCACAGAACAAAACAGAAATCTGGTTGATGACTAAAAACATTCCTCTTCCTTTAGAAATGATGTTCAATAAATAGCAAAAAATCTTTTTAGATAGTAACTAGGTCTATGAGAAACCCACGAAAGCACAAAGTCTTTCATTGCTTCCCTCACTGATTCAAAGCATACGTAACAGTAGAGTTATGTGTAGCTCAAAGTCTTCACCTAAAACTATAATAGATAAAAAGATCACAAAGGATAAAAGTAGTTTAAAGTCTTTCTGCTATTATTCAAAATGTCATCAGATAATTTCCACATATACCTTGCTTATTTAATCAAATAGATGAGAGATTATTAGGATAGAGAATATAAGAATGATCTCCTAAGTAACAAATTATTTCAACACAAAGTCTGAAAATAACCTACTTCTCATTCATTTAAGAAAATATGATTTACAAGCTGAGATAAAAGTCTTAGGAAGCATCTTGATTTTAGCAGAATTTTTGCTCTCAATTATCAAAAAGAGATTTTTTACGAAAGAGGCTCCCTCATATATATAGGGAAAAAACTTTCAAAATTGAGAAAAGACTTTAAATATTAAAACCTAGTCAAAGATGAGTCTCTGTTAACTTTGGGACTTTTCCAAATTTTTACATGTATTTACACATGACAAAATTACATGTGAAAATGTCCCGAATAAATTATAAAGTGCTTGAGAAGAATGGAGAAGAAAGTATGGAAGAATAGTTCAGCTTTTGTCACCAACCTTCTTCAAATGAGCATTATACATGGCAATGGATGCCTATATTCTGATACTGTCTGGTGCAATAATATTTTTGAAGATCACCTTAGCTCTAACTGTAGCATCTCTCACTGTTGTGATTGACTTGGCATGACTAGTTAACCTAGTTCTCAGATTGTCCAGAGTTAACTGATTATCTAAGATAGTATCCACTGAAGCCATTGAGAATGCTTTCTCCTCAAATTCATTTTAGATCATACCTTTGAAATCCTAAATCATTTCCTCTACTGAAATGAATTGGTTGTCTCAAGAGGTGAGTCTGCAAGGCAACTCCTCTAATTTGTTCAATAGACTGGTGTTGCTTTCTTCACTGGCATCTTTGGAAGATTTAAGGTTACTGATTAGTTCCTTAAGTACCCAGATCCTATATATCAGTGATTCTTTAATTTCAATATAAGAATCTCTATCGACAATTATGCTAATTGATATTAGGGTACATATTTTTAGCACCTTCATCTCTATCCACTTGCTAAGATATTTATCTATGTTTTCAATATCTTGAGAAATAATATTGATAAGGTCTTCTAACTCTATTCTCACTTTCTTCATTTTACTTATCTTCTCAAACACCTCTATTAACAAGGAAATCCCCTGTGCATGCATCTTATCTAAGTAGTCTTCAAGTACTTTTCCCTTTAGATAAGTCTTTTCTGCTTTTTGGATCACAGGATCATCTATGGAGAAAGCCTCTAGAGTTACCGCTTCTGGAGGAAAAGTGAATCTCCTAATCACTGCAGTCAATTATTCCACCATTGCTTTGTAATGATCTTTCATTTCTCTCTCTATCAAATTTATGGACCATAATATCCATCACAGATTGCAAATCACTCTTGGCGCCCTCATGAGTTATTTTCCCTAACTTAACTTGAGAGATGGAGTAGCTGCTCATATCAAAATTTTCAAGAGTTACATCCTATGGGGGTTTGGATATTTCTATAAATTTGTGCCCCTTATCTCTAATCATCTTTGAAAGGATTTTTGGCTTCTTAGGGGTCTTATCTTTCACCAGTACTATTTTACCAAAGTCAAAGTCATTTAGAGAGATGGCTTGCTTTTTCCTTTTGGGTGTGAAAGTTGACAACCAAGGTGGGAGAGAAGAAGCACTTACATAAGCAATAGTCCCTATAGTTGGTGTCACTAGGGTATCACCTACACTACTGGTGGGAACAATGAGCATAGTATCAGGCAAAACTACACCTACCACTAAATGGTTGAAGGTGGAGCTATCTATGATGTTGAAAGAAGGAGATGACAGACTAGGGATGGATCTTGATGAATGAAAAACATCTCTATAATTGCCTTGAGGATCACCAAAAATAATTTTAGAAGGAGAAGTGGCTCTAGAAGAGGGAATACTGATGGGAGAAATAGGTGGAGCTGTGACAGGTGAGTTGAGTGGATAAGAAGAAATCCTTATGTCTGGTTGCACACCTTTTTATGGAGATTGAGCTTCCATTCCCTGTTGACCCATAGGCCTATCATCAATTTCCATCTATTTTACCACTTGTTCTTTGGCACATTATTTCTTAACCCCCATATCTATTGATTTTGGCTCTTTCTTGGTAACCTTTGATTTCTTTGATACAAAAATGATCCTAGGCTTATGGGGCCTAGAAGGAGAAGGAACATCACTTTTATTCTTTATTCTATTTTCTACTCTCTTCCTTGTCTCTTCTTGAAATTTAGCCACTGATCTCATGATGAATTATTTTAAAGTGATCCGCTTATTTGCTAACTAATCATTAGTGTTAGCTAATATGGGTTCGAATCTCATCCTCAAAGAGGTCAACTCTTTTTGAGACCATTGGATCAGAGGAAGAGGAGAGTTATCAACTTGTTCATCAAGATATTTGCTATTGACTAGATCTCTATCATCTACTAGATTTGGAGGGAAATCAATGAGCCCCAGATACTCTATTTGTTCAAGTGATAGTCCGTCATAGTCCATCTTCCTAATATCTTCTATTATCCTTAAATCTATCCAGATGTCTTCGATCATGGGTTCATGGAACTAAGTCTTCCTTCTGATCATGTCTTTGACACCTCTATAGTCAAAATTAGGCCTTCTTTTGAAATGCTTCATGGTGACAATTTGCATTTTGGTTTCCATTTCCCTTGCTTTTGTAGTGGTTAATACCGAGTATCTACCAATTTCAATTGGGAACCTGAAACTAGGTTTCTTAAGTTCCATCTACTTATTGTGTATGACAATAATTTGCCTACACAACTCCATCAGGACCAATTTATCTAAAGGAAATCTAGGGAGCATATAGGGATAGCCTTACAATAATCCAACCTATAGATATCAAAAAGAAGGGAATTATAAGAACATACAATCGAAGTCATTTACAATAGCCCAGGATTCATCTGACACTCTCTTCTATTCTAATTAGGGGTCGAAGAGACACAAAAATACTACAAAGAAAGTGTCATTTACCCTCTTAAAGTGATAGATTGATCCCTTTAATGTTAGCTGAGGGTAATATTGATATATAGGGGTGGTTTTTTGTCTCCCTCTGACGTCAATCCTGGAAAGGCTCTCATTGAAGCTGTAATGTATACCATGTATGAAGTCATATAGAACTTTGAGGTAGTAGACACCTTTGTCAATTGCTCATGCCAAGTATTACTGATCTGTTCACCCTAGAAAATGACTTGTTTCCCCTAGAGGATTATCTTGATGAAGGGATACATCCATTTTTGAAATTGAGAAGAAGATGGTAAACCTCTTACTCTGCTGAGAAGAGTAATTAATTCTCCAACTTCTTCTATAAAGTCTCTCCTCAAAAAGTTTTGTGGCCATCTGGACAAGTTGGCTCTGGGAGTTTTAAGCCATCTATTTTTGATCACCTTCTTTGCCTTCTCAGGGTATTTATCATATTCCTTTTGTGTTTCAATGAAGTCAATCTTTAACACTTCAGTAGAAGGAGGGCACATGAAAACTTTATCAATGAACTCAGGGTCCAGTCGAATTACTATGTTGACACTAGCATCTGACACAACACTATTATCTTTGTTGTAAAATTGGGTGCACTACAAGATGAAATTTGTGTGATGCAGTGCCATAAGAAAAGAGGAGACCAAATGGATATTTCTCTCAATTATCCTCTTCATTTCAGATCTCATATTGTTCACCTTGGTTCTCTCTATAAACTCAACCATATCTATGTGCCCGATCTCTGTATCCCTAATGTCATCGACATTAGAAGTGACCGAGGTGATTGGGAAAACACCTTAATACTAGTACTTCATCATCTTTGACTTATTTAGATATGCCTTAGTCATTGGGATGAGCCTTTGTCAAAAATATGTTGATGAAGAAGGATCTTGAGGAGGAACTGCAATAAGAGTCATGATCATGCAATTAGGGGAAATATTGGCAATCTAGGAAAATCGCACATTGAGTGATCATGACCAGGGAAATGCAATTGAAAGGGATGAGGCATGAGTAGGTTGGAGAATGTGAGGGAAATAGGCTCAAAAAATGGGAAAAACAAAAATTTCCCAGAGTTAGTAAAAATGGGAAGAAGGTATGCACGGCTGGCAAAAATTACCACCCTTGCATGTTGAAGATGTCTTTGTGCATAGGTAGAAAAAATTGCCACCTATGCACGTAGTCAAAAGTTTCATGTAAGGGTAGAAAAAATTGCTGCCCTTGTACATGGTTGGGAAGTTAGGTGCATTAACAGTAATTTTTGCCACCAATGCACATGGTTTGGCAGTCAGATGTGCATCGGCGGCAAAATTTGCTGCCACTGCACATGATTGGAAGTTCATGGAAATGTGTTAGGGTGGTGATTTCTTCCACCCTTACATGAGGAAGTATTTGTAAGATGTGAGGGTAGTGAAATTTTCCACTCTAACATGGGTGAAATGGTTGAACGGTGCAAGGGGGGAAGAAGGAGGAGGGTCAAGGCATGGTTAGGTTGCCTCATTGGTGAGAAATAGGAGGGAAAAGAAGACAAAAAGGAGAAAAACTAGACAAGAAAATAAAGAAATAAAAATAACATAAAAAGAGAAGGAAAATAAAAATAAAAACAAATACAAAACCCTACTTGAATAATAATGCAAAATGAGGCTCGAATCTGATGAAAATGTGCTTCCTCTAGCTCACTTAATCATCCAAGGTAGGGAGGAGGAGAAACAAAATAAGAATGAAAGAAAAGAGGAAGAAATGGGATTTAAATGGGAAAAAATTTCCCCCAACCACTTGATGTATGTGACCATAAATGCCACGCATGAAAACTGAGACTATGCAGGGGCGGCAAAAATTGCCACCTCTGCATGTGAGGTTGGAAGGGGATGCAGGGGTGATGAAAATTACCGCTCCTACATGGAATGCAACAAAATATGTAAGGTTAGAAAATTAAACTGCTCCTACATGACAAATGCAAGGGTGATGAAAAATGTTGCCTTTACACGGTTTACACAAAACATGTAGTGGTGGCAAAAATTACTATCCCTGCATGCAAGCACAAGAAAACAATTAACTCGAAAAGAGGGGAAAAAGTCATTTGGCTGCATCAAGATCATAACAATTTTCACATTTTTTGGCAAAATGTAACAAGGGAAAATTATAAATTTTGAATGATGCTAGTTGAGCAAACACGAGAACAAGAAAAACTTGCCTCGAAAGATGAACTTAGAGTGAAAAACATGAAATAGACAAGTTTTTTAGGGGTTGTTTCAAAAATGAGCATAGCTAATTTTGGGAACAACAGAGATGAGGCATATGATTGGTTTCTTAACCTTCCTAAGGATTTCATTGTTAGTTGGAATGATTTTGATAATTATTTTGTGGATCAATTTGGAAAGACCATCAATCCATATGTCCTTTATCAGCAATTCATTACTATGAAGAAGGATTTAAATGAAACCATTAGAAAATTTAATGCTAAATTTCAAAATACACTTAATAGAACTATAGCTCTTTATAGACCTATCAATGATTTAGATTTAGAAATTTATAAGGATGCTTTAGATCCATTGAATTCTATGTTTTTTCAAATAACTATTATAGTCATTGATACATTAGCTTTATCCTATGTTGAATTTGTGGTTATAAATGAACAAATACAACCCCAGGGTCAAATGGTATATGCCATTCTAAATGTCATTAATAAGTTACCTATGTTGAATGTCATTTTTAATTCAAATAAAAATAGACTTTCACTTAGGCTTCAATATAGTAAAAAAAACTATAATAATGATTGATCTAAAATTATGAATGTGTTTGACATAAACACTTATGATGTGCCTTTGGATAATTATTGTAGGGTTCATAATAATGTTGCATGGTCATCTAGTTCTTCTAAGATATTTACATCTTTCAGAATAAATCTTAAGGTAGAGACTTGTGATTTGTCATTTTAATATGAAGATGAATTTGAGGATACTTTAGAGGAGGGATCTACTACACTAATCAAGGAGGAATACCCTATCTTTTTTGAAAAAATAGAAGAATATGCAGCTAAGATGAATGAAGTTCCTAAAGATGTCATTAAAATAATTATAAATGAAGAAGATGAAGATGAAGATAATGAAATAGATCAATAACCTTCATATGACTCCATTAAAAGGTCAAAAATGTGTGATCAACATGTTTTAGATGGTAAGATTCCAAATGAATCCCATATCCTTTCTATTGATCATGATGAATATTCCTTTTGGGATGACTTGGAGAGTTTTTATGTAAAAATTGATAGTCCATTCCCACCTCATATGGAGATTGAGGAATGTATTATATAAATTATTGTTTCATCTATTCTTCTAAAAGTTAATTATATTCTAGATATCCCCAAGCAAGAGGAGATAAAGCCTAATGAAAATGTAAATCCAAGCATACCAACTAAGTTTACAATACAACCATGGAATTAAAATGAGACAATACATGATTAGTATTTGAATGAATTATAGCTAGATTTCCTAATGAAATAAATAATAATTTGGGAAGAAGATTATATCTTGGATCCATATCTTCAATCCATGCACTTAAGAATGGAGGTGGGAAAACAACCCAGAAGACACAAGCATACAAGTGATCCTATCCACAAGAAGGGGTCATTGAATGGAAGCAATAATGTTTCAAGGTTCTGTATTCGACTAAATAATTTTCCATTTGATCTTGGAGGTAGGTTCTTCATGGAGTTAGTGTAAGTATTTATATTAGTTTCTATCTTCTTTCTTTCCTTCATGACCCTTTTTTGTAAATAATGTCTGTATATATTTGTTTTCTTTTTATTACTTTATTTTTTTATTTTAATAAGTCTTTTTTAAGATAGTCCCCATCTCAAAGTTCACCTAATTTCTGAAGAGCTTCATAGTGAATAAATGTAGACTTCTCAACATTGGTTGATCATGGATTATTGAAATGTGAGATTAATGTTATAGTTTAGAGAAACTAACAAAGACTAATGGATATGTTAATTATTCCTTGAGATTTTTTTCATTGTTCTAATCTAAGATTGAATTTAATAAGGATTTCACATTTAGGGTGAAATCTTGGATTATTGAAACATAGTCATGTTTAAACTTAATAAAATATTATTGCCTAGGATAAAGGTTTGCAACCAAGGATGATTGTCTAAAGATTAAACACTTAACCCAACCCCTAAACCTCACTAACTTGGTTCCCAACCTTTGCTATAAAGTAAAAAATGATCTAAAAATTAAAAAAATAAGAGCTTATTACAAAATTCAAGACTCTCTAAGAAAAGGTGATTCTGGTAATCTCTATCAGGGCTATGGATGCCTAGCTGGAAGTGGAACAAGGCCTTGACTTGATCCAAAGGTATCTCTATCAGGGTTATAGATTCCTAGCTTGTAGAAAAACAATGTCCAAACCTTCTCTAAGCTAAAGCATGATTCTTAATTAACATATAAATATGATATAATTCAATGTTAATGGTTGAAGTTATGAAATCTGAAAGTTGTTTACCTAAATCCCATGGAAAATAGTAAGTAAAATCAAAGCACACACACAATATGACTAGGTTTTGATGTTTGATCATAATTCTACATGTGTAGGACTTATTTCAACCATGAATTGGTATAAATAATGGTGACTAATCAAATATAATGAATAAACTAGTTATTACTTTGAACCAAAGTCTCTAAATTATAACATATTACTATATTTCCCTTATAAGTTGCCAATTTTTGGGTTCAACATACCCCCATTTCTAAAAATGGGTAACCTTGTTTCAAATCATGCAAATTTGTGTTATAAAATTTAAAAATAGGAGAATTAGGTGTAGATGACTTTCAAATTGAAGTTATTTAACCAAGCAGGATCCTAAATTTGAAAGTCATCCACCCTTGGCTCTCACTTTGCCTTATCTCCCATATTTGCATAATCCTTGTTAATTTCTCTCTAACTATTGCTAATAAATATTAATGGTGTTTCTATGTTGTAGACTTAATGATTAATGACTATATCTAAGGCCTAATATGTTTTTTAACCTAGACCTTTTATTTCAAATTTAGTGGGAACAATTATTTTTGCATGAGAACAATTATCATGCTATGGACTTAGTTTAATTTTTACCCTAAGGCTTAGTCATGTTTTTCAACATGACCAAACCTTAGGCTAAAAATCTTATGATTGGTCTCTTTTATGTCATGTGACCCTTTTATTCCCTTTTATCCTAGCTTGGTCTAAATAAATGCATGGTCCCTTTGTTATAAAGCTTAGCCTAAAGCCGTACTCTAAGGTTTATCATATTTATTAATACAATAAAAACTTTAGTCTAAGACTTTATGCTATGAATTTTATTATGCAGGGTCCCTTTTATTGTGTCCCCAAATTAGCTTAAGACTTAGCTTAAATCTTTATTTGTACTTTTTAATACAAATAAAAACATTATCTGTATAACTTAGATTAAGATTTTTATCCTAAGTTCTTTATATATATATGCCTGAGCCTGACTCAAACATTGTGTTTGTCTATAGTATCAATGACCCTCATTTACTAGGGCAAAGTTAATCTAACAATGCAAGATCAAAATGGGAAAATAAGCACATGAATCAATCTCACTCAATCCCATGGATCATAATCATATGGTGCACATTTGATTAGATGGGGAAGATCCAATGGCATGTAATCCAAGTTCAAAATTCAAGCCATGATCAAAAGGTTAAGGTTTGAGCAGGTCCCTAAGATCAATGGTCCATGTTTGCTCAGATGAGATTGATCCAATAGAGCATGATGAGCATTTATAATTTAAATCCTTGAGATGATGACAAGTGTCATGAGTTCATTAATAGTATATTAAGTAGATAATGGTAATGCACCCTTCGAATCATGATCTAATGGAGCACATTTGCCTGGATAAAAGTGATCTAATGGTATAATATGGACATTGAATTTTAAACAGAGCTACAAGTAAATGTGAGATCACCACTTGGTGAAAACACATTAACCCAATATATCTCACAAAGTATAAAGTAAAAAAAGATTACAAAGGTGACAAGTGTCACCATTCTGGTAAAATACCAATGAGTAGCCAATGACATTGTACCCCTCAGATCTTGATGTAATGGAGTGCATTTACTCAACCAAACAAGATCTAATAGTGCATGATCACCATTAAATTTTCAATAAAGCTCAGAGCTAACATAGTAATGACATGTGTCATAACCACAGGAATCATAGTAGGGGTATCTAATGGCATTCAAGTCCTAGGATTGAGATCGATGGTCTATAGTAATCCATGTAAGGATAATCGGATGGTGCAAGATCAAAGCTAAATTTTCAAAGGCAATGGTAATATTTTTGAATAGTGATGAATAGGATGCCACAGAGGTGCCATAGCAATGTCATGATGATGCCACATAAGTAAAACATGATAAATCTAAGGATTTCATGGACCTATGAAAGATAGAAGTATAAATAAGTATAAATGCAAATTTAAATCATATAACTTGTGATTTGAGCCAATAGATGCCATTAGATCATTGTTAAAACCTTTAAAAGGCCCTAAGCACATAAAAAATCCCTAGTTCAGCCCTATATTGACCATAATGAATCTAAGGGGAACTGAATGGTCACCTGTGCATAGATAATGAAATCTAGAATCCACTAGTGATAAATTTAAAAGGATTTGTAGCAACTGGGGGACCTCTCCAATGACCTCAAGAAACTTGAAGATAGGACAATGCATGTATTGGATATCTTAGTCAGGACCCTACTACACTCGATCTAGATGGTGTAATTATTGATGATGAGATCAAACGAAAGAGCTTCCCAATTTTTGAAAGGGGTAAGGCACCAAAGCATAGGCAAGATTACTACTGACAATGATTGGATCATGGGTATGGTTCTAACTAAAAAAAGAATAGCCAATAAAGTTGGAATCATTATGGAGGCATCAAATAGAGTGGATAAAATTCATAAGAGATTAGTAGATCAAATGAAGGATCTCTTCATGAAACCAATTGTTGACCTTGAGCTAATGAAGAATAACATTCCAAAATGAAGATCATGTTAGAGAGACAAAATTATAACAAAGGTTTCTCATAATTAGTTTAAGTGACATAGGAATATTCTTCTTGTAGATAAGCATTGTATATTTTGAAAATGGAATATTCTATTTATAAAGGCATGTGTAGCTTGTAAAACACATTGCCTATAGATCAGTTTATTAGGAAGTATCTAGATAATTTTAGAAAGTTATAAGGGATAACTATCTAGGACACATGTACTATTGTAATTTGGAATGATTGACTGACATACCTCCTTAACACTCTATATAAGGGGAATTGTAAATTGTAAAAGGGAGGGAGTTATTAGAGCCAAAATTACTTTATAAACTTTGAGCAATTAATATAAGCAAGGAATTCTACAAAAAATTTCCAAATTTGCTTGTATGGTGGTGTACATTTGAATGCAGAGTTATTAACTTGTGCTAATGCTAGGTTAATTAGAAGTTCGTAGGTTCATTTCATTTTCTTATTCTTCCTGCATTTGGGCTAATGTTATTTGCTTACAAGGGTAAATCTTTAAAGTGAACTTGGTTTTTATTTGCATTATTTCCCACATTCCTTAGATGTTTGCCTAATGTGTGATGGGATTTGAGCTTACACTACTTCATGTGATACATTAGTTAAGTACATGCCTAGATGATATTTGAACTTTGTCATGATTTTTGGAATGAAGACCAACAACATTTCTTCTCTACCCTACCCTTACTTTTGGTCCTTTTTAACTAGATCAATCTAACTTAATTTTCATTGTAAATATCCATCTTAGATTAGTTTTAGATCATAATTAACCATTTTAGCATAGCATACTTCATATTCTGCATAGACTAACTATTAGGACATTGTGGCTCCCAACCACCAAACATTATAAATATTATGAAACAATCCACTTTCTTTTCCTTTATTTCATCAATAGATAATATGATTATCACAACCTACAACTCATGTGCTAAATTTTTAGAATTTTAAAATGAGAAGTGTTCTTGAACACTCTGGGCACCTATGATAAATATTTAAGAATCAACATATGGATGGTATTGCATCTAATGTGTGTTAATCTAGTTGACATGGTTGTGACTATAGGATTATATTGAGAATGGTTTATGAAATGTTTCAATAGATTTAATTCTTAGATTTATATTATGTAAATTTATTCTTGTAAGCTTTTAGCCGAGCCTATTGATGGTAATTCTATAGTGTATGATGGCATCAACACCCCATATAAAAATAATCTAAGTGTAATAATGGTCCTATGCCTCATGATGATACTTATGATAAAGTGTGAGCCTAAACCTAAGTCCTTCATATAAATACTCCATTGAACCCCCTAGTACCTAACTAATGATAAGTTAAGGAAGCCAAAGTATTGCACCCATGAAGCTATAAAACCTCATCATATAGGCTTGTGCCTAGTATATATTTAGATTCTCCCTAGAATGAATTAATTCCATAAACTTACCACTATCATTGCACTAACCAAAGTCCCTAGAAGATAGAGTTTTCCCATAGCAAAATTAGCCCAACATGGGCCCTGGTCCTTTCTTTGCTACACTTTGGGTGAGTGTATAAGGCTTTCACCTTATGTGAAGTGATGATAATATAGTTTATTGACAAATGTTGAGTGATATAATATTAGTCAAGGCTTGTGACATGTTATAATAAGTCTAGATCTAACTTGGACAACTAGATAAGTGTTTGATAAGGCTAATGACTTAAGACCCCTTATTTATTACAACATTTTGGTTCCATTATTAGGACCCATGTTGAATTTTGTTACCATAATGTTGTACTAAAATTATGCTTCAACTCTCCCTTGAGAACATAAAGCACTAGCTAAAAAAAGTGGAGGATAACTTTACATAGAGGTATCCAATCTGTAGAGGACAAAAATTGAGGAAGTGGGTCCAAAACCATCTTTATGATGCTCTATATGAGGCTTTATTTTATGAATTACCTAATTAGTTATACTAATGGTTGGCTACTTATGTGACACATAAAAGTTGAAGCTATGAATAATGCCTCAAGTGGATGAAAGATCACCTAGAAAGGATTGAGAAATTAGATGTAAATTAGACTAGAGCCATAAACAAATGAAGGTAGGGGTGATAAATAGTTATGTTCTTGAGTTCATAGTATCAACATATTCCTGCCCTAAAGAAGTAGAATATCAATTATTCCATGAACCTAGAGGTACATTTATGAGAGAATTTGGTACTAAAATCAAGAATTTGATGGTGTATTATAGCTTTGAAACCATGAGAATTTTATTCTAACATCCTCTCACATATGATAAACATGATAGGAAAGAATAGGATGTGTAGGTAAATCACAATGGAAGGGGACAAGCAATTTGACACCCGAGAGCTTAGGAGACAAGATTATAATAAGAGAAGGCATAGACTAATGGAAGATATAAAAATTGAAAGTAATAAAAAGACTCATAGAAAGAGGGAAGGGAATAAGTAAGTATTTCTTGATTGGAAACAATGCCTAAGAGATGGAAACCTTGAATCCATATAACAAGTTCCACAACTGACATGTAAAGAATGCTCAGGGTCCTCATAGAAATTGACCATTGGAGATGCATCATATGTGACTATTCCATTTAAACATATAGTGTGATATCATGTAATGTATCCCTCATAGAAAGATATAATATTGATAAATTAACCCATTATCAACCCAAAATTTACCCATTTGGTATACTTGGATTATAATTTTATGATTAAACAAGTTGCTCCTTATAAAGAGATAAGTGAGGATACCTCTAGACCTTAGGGTGTTATCCTAACCAAATAGAAAATAAGTTTAAGCATTCCAATCCATCTAATGTTAGCTATGTATCCTAGGAAAAATATTAGGAGAAGTGGCTTAGTGTCATTAGTCATTAGTACAATGCCATCATCATCCATGGTGCCAATGATAATAACTAAACCAATGCCTAGCTCAATGGTTAGAGGCATTAGAGGATCACTACCAAGATAAGTACCAAGGGGATAAGTGCCTCAAATACTAGATACTCCACCACCCTATATTTATTATGAGATGACCATGCATAAGCCCAAGTATCAAGGTATAAATAATATCATAGGGCATGTGTTATAGTGTGAACTATAATGGCACACTCAGGGTATAACCAAGTTTGAGTGCAAGGTAACCTAGTTCATGATAAATCTACTTAATCATTTCCATACTTGGTATAATAATTTTGATACTAATTAGGCTATGGTTGATTATGTAACCCTAAAGGAATAATTATTGAAGGATTTTGACATACTTGAGTTCAAACAATAAAGCATCATTAGGCTCAAAGAGATTAACCAAGGATTGTCATAGAGCATGCACCTATAAGATGATAAATTCAAAACTCTTCTTTATAAGCTCCCTTATGATATTAACCCCTTATAACATGTTAAATGTTCATTATGGGATTAATAGTGCCATTTATAAGGGTACTAGACATCAAAACATTCACATACCCTCAGGAAGCACTTGAAGCCATGCTTAGAGTTGAGGTAGTCAGGAGTGTTGACATAAGAATTAGCCCTTTTATGGAGGTGAAGATTGTATCTATTACCTCCTAACTATATAATTTGACTACTAGTTCATTTCAAGATGATAAAAGTGGGTTGTGTTGCATTGATTGTAAAACTAAAAGCCATAATAAGAATAACTGTCCTTAAAGGAATGTGTACACATTACTTCTCAGTTGTGAGGTTTGTCATGAGACACATGATGTTCATAACTACCCTTTATTAAAACATGCCAATTAAGTCATCATAACCACCTATTATTGATTATTTCATGTCTATACTCATACCATGGTTTATTTTCATGTAATCGATGAAGTGCACAAGAACATAAGGAAAGGCACATGATAAGCAATGGTAGTAGTAGGAGGGTAGGGAACCCAAGGAAATGAGGGATATGGCTAATAAATTATAGGATATGGGATGTAAAGAGGTAATTAAGGGAAATATGGTAGATTTAGTGGAGGAAGGTTCCCACCATTATCATGTTATAAGTGTGGTTCAATGAGCACTATCAGTGTGACTTCCCTAAGCATCCAACATATGGGTATTGTTAATGAACACATAAGGTCAAATAATGCCCCATCTTATACAAAAAAATGACCCAATGTAGGCTTAGTGAATATAAGGGCACAAGGATGATCAATCATGATCATAAAGTAGAGAAAGGGAATCTAAAGGCACAACCAATTTACATGGAGCCAATCAAAGTGTAGGCAATTACTCAGAGTAGACTCACCACTCAACTACCAGTTGTGCTAGTACCAGAGTTACACTTAGAGTATAGGGAGTTGAGCCATGATAAGTGCATAATATATTCTAAACCAAAATTTATACCTTATCTAGACCCTAAGTGCCAAAAATATGTATTATAATAGCTTATGAGTGTGATCTAGAACCTGTAAAGAGAGATATAACTAGTACGAGACCTAGAGGCATAAGCTTCCACTTCTCACAAGAAGGATGGACATGATGATAAATTAAAAGAACTAATAAAGATCTTATGACTTCTAAAAATAGAAGGGATACTACCTCTATTAAAAAAATTATTTTAGAACATGTAGGGCAATATTCTATTGAAGTTGTTGTGTTGTGAATGGAAAGGGTGTAAAAGGTTAGACATACCCAAAATGTAGAGTATGACTAAGAGCTCTTAGTGAATGTCACCATTGATGGATGGTCCATTTATGAGGTCCTTATCTACATAGGCATTGAGGTCAATATCCTAACCAAGAATTCATGGGAAAATATGGGTAGGCTAGCCTTAAGGCCTTCTCCCCATGTATTCTTCATGGCCAAAAAGACCTAAGCATAACTAATCAAAATTATTAAGGGTACCATTATAGATATTATGGGCACCAAATTCCACACTGACTTTAAGGTAATCAAGTTGGCTAAATAAGATAATTATCGAGCACTTTTAAGAAGGCCATGGTGTTATGCTAATAATATTGACATGTACTTCAATAAGAGATATATGACCTTTTAAAATGGCAAGGAAAGGGTAGTGATTCCCCTCTTATGTGACCAAGGATACCCTTATGTAAATAACATTGATCTTGAGGATGAGATCAAACATATATATAACATCACAATGCAAGGCGTCAAGAATCTCAACCCCACTAATCAAGGAGTACTATCTTGAGAAGATGGATAGTTAACCTTAGACACAATTGATGTAATTTATGACTAATGGGTCAAAGAAGATTATGAGGCCACTAGTCATAGGTGTCACTTGGTATGCAAAAAGGTGTTGAAACATGTGAGGACTGGCTAGGTCTAGATTGATTACACTCCAAAATGATGGGTTCTTTATGATGAGAAGAAAGGAAAGAAGATACTTTTCTTAAACAAAGGTAAACCTATGGCACTCTAAAAATAGGAAGGGAGAAAAATAATGGAAAAGTATTCTATGATCTCAATTCATGCATCCCCAAAGAAATAGACAGAATGGGTACACTAGTGTATATATTGAAAAGTATTATCACTCATTGGTAGGAAGCACAAAAGTCTAACTTACCAACCTAGAAAGATGTGAACTTAGCCATTTACACTAGATTTAAGAGAAGTAATGAGGACTTGGATATATCAACATACTCTGGTGACTTTGATACCATAGCATATGTGTGCTTATGCGAAGAGACATGGATTGATTATGGTTTAACTTTCCCAAAGAACTTATGAGTGTACACATTATATATAACTCTAAAGACATGGATATGAGCATGATATGTTTTTAATGAGATGCACCATGAAATGACCTATTAGGATGCCCTTAGGGAGAATTTTGTGCACACATTCTCCTTTTACTTATAGAGGGTAGTGTTTGAGGACACCATAATCCTCAAGAAATTCCTAAAAGGCATGTTAAAGGAGAAAAGGTTGGCACTCATGACTTATTTTTAGGAACAAATGCTCAACACTGACTTGAGCATGAAGAAGATGATGAAACTTGGAAGGAGTGCTATTGGAAAAATTTGATAGGCAAAAGAAAACTTGTATGCCAAATAGATGATATCAATCCCTATGAACAAGACCTAACTCATCTCTATATAGAGATAATAAAGGGAACTTATCAAGTCAAAGAATCATACTAGATAAATAATGAACCCTACCATGCATCAATAAAGACCATTAAGGTCAAAATTAGCATAGAAGGAGAGCCAAAGATGGATACTTTGGGTGCCTATTTGTCTAACCCATAACTATCACACATTATGAATGTCTTGAAAGAATTCCAAGTATTTTTCCCTAGAAATTATCAAGATATGAAGGGTACCCACTCATCCCTTGGGAAGATGAACATAAAGCTAATCAATGATGTAAGAATGGTTAATAAGTACCCATATAGGATGAATCCTAACCTCCACACCAAGGTTAAGATAGAGATTGATGCAATGCTAACTACAGGGGTCATTTACCTTGTGTAGGAGTCTAAATGGGTAAGCTCAATGGTGATAATCATAAATAAATATGGGAACATTCTCATTTGCATCAATTATAGAATGATGAATTTTTCCTACATCATTGACCCCTTCCCAACTCTACTCATTGATGAAGTCTTGGATGGCATCATAGGCTATGAGATCTACACCTTCACTAATGGGTTCTCTAGATATTATCAAGTCCAGATTAAGGAGGAGGATAAGCCCAAAATAAATTTTACAACTAAATTGGGTTTTTTCGCTTAAAAAATGATGATCTTTAGACTCAATAATACACCAAACATGTTCTCTAGAGTGGTGATCACCACATTTAAAGACTTCATCCACAATTTCCTCTACGTATACCTAGATGACTGGATGGTGTATGGCCTTATGAAGGACCATTTTGATAACTTGTGCCTAATGTTTGAAAGGTGCAAGTAGCTTTATATTGCATCTTTATGACACCTTTTAGAACCCTACTCGGGCACATCATCTATAAAGATGGTCTACTTAATCATAAGCTCTAGACTCATTTCATATAGAAATATGTTCACACCTTTCTTGGCCACTATGGATATTATAGAAAGTTAATAAATATCTATGAATATATTTTGGTGTCACTAGAAGAGATATTTTACAAGGATGAACCATTATATTAGGGAAAAGTTTAAGAGGATGCCTTTAAAACTTTGAAGCTAAAGTTGGCTAGCACACCTATTTTACAATTCCCTGATTGGATGACCCCATTACATGTCTATGTCAATGTATCTAGATCTACAATTAGAGCCATTCTAGTGAAGCTTGGTGAAGTCAAAATGGATCAACAAATCTCCTTTTCTAGTATAAAATTGATGAAGGTAGATCATAACTATGCCAAAACCAAGTGTGAGGTGCTCACCATGGTCTATGCCCTACAAAAATTTAGATAATACTTATTAGTAACCCCATTCATCATCTTCATAGACCATAATGTACTTAAGTAACTCATGAATAATACCATTCTCCATGGGTGCATATATATATATATATATATATATTTCAAGAATTCTAGTTCTCCATTATCATTAAGCTAGGAAAATATAACTCAAGCCTAGGCCATTTATCTTGTATCAACTTCAGTGATGTAACACACCTATTAAGGATGATATTATAGATGAAAAATAATATAGAGTCTAGCATGCCCCTAAGGACTTGGTAGAGATATTTTCTTTTCTAACATTTGGATCTATGCCCAAAAAAATGACAACCAAGGAAAAGAAACAACTCACAGTACATGGTGCCCCTTTCTAACTCATTAGTAGAGAACTATACAAACTAGGTCAAGATGACGTCCTACACTAATGTGTCTTAGAACATGAAATGGAATCCATTTTACATGAGGCACATTATTGGATAGTAGGAGTCCATTTCATAGGATACACAATAATGTATAAGGTATTGTAATTAGGCTTGTGGTGGCTAAGTCTATTTCAGGATGTTATAGTTTGCACCAAGGCATGCAACATATGTTAGCACATAGGGAATCCCAACCAATGAGATAAGATGCCTATCATACCCATTCTTTCCCAATAACCATTTAATAAATAGGCCAATAATTTTTTTGGACCAATTACTCCCACATCACAGTATATAGGCACAAGATACATTCTAGTGGCCACTGACTGTTTCACCATATGGGTCGAGGCCATGCCAACCAAAAAATAAAAAACCATTATAGCCTCAAGTTTCATATTGGAGAACATCATAAACTACTATGGGTTCCCACTCAACTTGACTAGCAATAGGGGCACACACTTCATTAATGAAACTATGCAAATCATGTTGACAAAATACATGGTAGTGCACCATAAGACAACACCTTCTCATCTCTAGGTGAATGGCATAGCTAAGGAATTAAAAAAGATCCTATGGATGTGCCTCACAAATATATGTGACATTAGTCATAAATATTGGGATGATCAAGTGTCAACAGTGCTATGGGCATATAAAAAAACTTACAAGCACCTAAATAAGGCTACACCACTTTAACTGGTGTTTGATGCTAAGGTGATTATACTAATAGAGTTATTGGTGCCATCATTATGCATAATTTGAATTGGTTGATTGGATGACCAAGAATCATTGAATGAAATACTAGAGGACTTAGAGTACTTAGATGAGGTGCATGCCTAGATAAGGTGGAGATAATAGATAGACAAGGCACACTAGAAGCTCTGGCATGACAATCATATCAAGCACAAAGTAATGACTAAAGGAGTATTATTTTATCTATAAATACAAGTACCTTAAGCACCTAAGTAAGATGCAGATAAGGTGGATGGATCCATATGTCATCCATAATATATTAAAGATTGGTGCATGTAAGTTGTGCATGTTGTTGGGTGACATACTCCCTAGGCATTTCAATGGAAACTAATTAAATCCTTATAGGTAGTATGATAGAACTTATTCCATTATACACCAGCTCCCTAGTGATGATTTGGTGATATTGTGTGACTAGAATAAATTTTGGCATAAAACAAATAGTTCTTGATGAATTGATTTATGGGGATAAGTAAATAAGTAGTACTTTAAGGCTTATCAATATCACTCTTTTGGTGCCTTCACACATAATTTCAGATAAGTGAGTTGAGCATGGATTATTTTTAAGCACCTGAGGCTAGACACCTAAGTTTGGGCATGTGAAGTTCACTAGATTCAGACATAAGGTTAACCAGATTTTCATACACAAGATTTAGAAAGTGAGGCACCCTAAGGCCCAAAAGACAATTGTTATAGTGTTTCCACACATAATACCAATTAGGTGAATTGAGTGAGGTATCTTCCTAAGAACCTAGGGATAGACACCTAAGTCTTTAGGTGCATGAAACTCATCAAACTTGGAAAATAGAAATACCAAGTGATGGAGAAAAATGAAAAATATACTCATGTGCATATGATGAAAAAAAGGTGCATAGGATGTTAAGAGTGCAAGATACTTAGAGAGTGAATCACTAAAGGGCTAGTGTAAGGGATTTTTATGGAATAGGATAGGCTAAGTCAAGAGGAAAAAATGTAGATAAATTGACCAAGACAAGAAAGTGTGCATGGAATGGAAGCATAGTAGCAAGAGTGGGACCATGGATGATGAATCATGCACATATGAGGTGTTGCACCCAAGTTTCCATAAGGAAAGTGAAGGTTGTGATAGGTAAATAAAAGTATAAGAGAAACATTGTGAAAAGAAGTGGGCATCTACCTAGAGTAAGGTGGGAAGTGATCATTTAAACTACACGTCACTTCAATAAAATACTGTTAGGATAATTAATTGAGGTGATAATGGAGGCAAAAAGATCCACATTAATTGTATGCATGATAAAAAAAAAATTGGATTTCATGGGTCTTGGAAAATACCAAGATTTGTAGGTGTTTCCATGTCATTAAACACTTACAATTAAGATGGTAGCTAAAATTAGGGTATAAAGTAGCAAGATTCTGACTAGTTTAGGTTACAAAATTTAAGATAATTTATAGAAAAGAATACATAATAAACATGAGCAAACTAGATTTAAAGTAACAAAATGCTACTATAGTGAGATTTTGAGCACCCCTATATGCCAAAAGTGAATAATTATGTAAAGAAATGAACTACGTTCCCTTTGAGATTGGCATAGAAAAGTGAGGGGTAAAAATTGGGAAAGAACCAAGCAAGAAAAAATTAAAGTGATGTTGAGTCTACCATTAATGGCACATGAAGCTTGAGAGCTGAAGACATAGTTACAAACCTCATTACTATGAAAATCACCAATAAAAATTGAAGGTTTTGGTAAGATAAATAGACCATGCTTCAACACCAATGAGTTTAGGATGGGGAATAAATGCATGAGCTCTAGCCCATAACAGTCATAGAATAATGCCAAGAGGGCATGTATAGAAGAAGCAATCATGGTAAAAAGGAAGGTGCAACTAGTAGAAAGATTTACCATCATCAAGGTCAATTTGGAGGTGCTTGCAAAGATGTCCTACTGAGAAATGTAGTTTTCAAAAGATGTTTTGATAGGAGAGATTTGGTCATCCTTCATGCATAAATTCTAGATCAAGGAATATAACCACAAAACTATGATAAATATGTAATATTAGGTGGTAGATATGGGGAAGTAAGGATGACACTATTTGATGTATCCATTCAAGATAAATTGGTAACCACCAGCACAACTCAACTCTATGAGTTGTCATATATTAGAAAGCTAGAAGAAATTGTATAGTTCCTCCTCTCACACATCCATGAGGAACAATTCTACTTCATGGGTAGACACATGAGGATGTCAAATAGACTTACTAGGCAAATCACCATACTCCCAAACTCTAGTACAAACATCCACTAAATGATGGTAGATGATGTAGAAGTTCAAATGGTCATAAAGCTCTTAGGGTATTACAAGGGAGGTTTTATATTCCCAATCAAAGACATCAAGGACCTAGGGATAAGGGCATTTACATTCCTGGTGAGTTTGAAATTGTGTCATAGTGGTCGGTAGATAGATATCATAAAGACCTACCTATGCATTACCTACCACATGGCACAAGGGGTCATATTTAACATCACCAAGTTCATAGTGGAAGAGATAGTAAATAATTTGTTTTAGTATCACATAATGTGGGATACCTTTCAATGGGATTCAATTCTAATTTTGATTATCATGGAGTAAATTAGAGTCCTAGATGGTGATGAGGATAACCTTTAGGTCTTCTCAGCATATAAGGACTCCCTGATGTTAAAATATCAAAACTTCACCTACCCCCTAGCCTTTTTCTAAAAACAAAAGACTTGTATGATGGGATGGTGTGCCTAATACATCAAGGCATTTGGAGAGGAATGGTACATTCCTAAGAAACTCCCTCAAAATATGTTTGGGATGGAAACTTTCACCATAATGAAACACTTCTATGTGGTCCACTTAGTGCTCACAGATGGAAATAAATCCATGTAGCCAAAGTTCCCCTTTGATTTCTTAGCTAAATACTCCAAGGACATTCTTATAAGAATCCCCAATGCACAACAATTATACACCTCAATTAAGACCATATATTTGGAATGGATTCAGTTATGGCATCAATATGTGCACCCAGGGGAAAAAGTGATGAAGGATAAAGAGGATGAATATGATCACATTGACATTAATCCCCTCCAAAAAGAGGTCACATGTGGGCACATCCACATTTTCTACTATGAAATGAAGTTGAGGAATAAGGGTGCATGTCTAAATAAGCATGATGACCTCCCCCTTCAAATCAACAATGAGGGGAAACTAGTGTTGGTAGCAGTGAAGAAGTATCCCCAAAAGAAGAAGGGGAGACACTTGAGGAGATGTAGGAGCACATCAAATTGAATATTTCCTTTGGTGATGAAGCCACTCCACCTACACCAAAGAATAAGTGCATGGTCTTAAAACTAGGAATTTCTTCACCTAAGCTAAGGGATAAGAAAAATAAGAAGTCTAAGGGGCCAGTGGTAATTCCCATGATAAACTTGGTAGAGATGGAGGCATAAGAGGCACATGAAGAAATAGAAGCATAATATGTGCATGAAGAGATGGAAGACTAAGAGGATGGAGGTATGAAAGCATACATCATCCAAGAAAAATAAATATGGGAAGATTCCAATGCTGTAGAAATTCATGAGGCTCTCTAAGGTGGCATTACTGGTATACTTGGGGAGGCACAAAATCCATCGAGTGCCTCACCCATAAAACCCAATATATGGCCTCCATAAACTAAGTAAAAGAGGTGTTGGTGGATGGAAATGGGCCTTATTAAAGAAAATATAGAGGTGATGTTGGATCTAGATCAAAAAAGAGATGACATGAAGGCCGAAGGCATGACATCAAAGGAAATTATGAAAGTAGAGGCCAAATAAATAAAGGCTAAAGAAGAAAAGGCCTTGTCATAGGCCAAAAAGAGGAAGGTAGATAAGAAGGCCTAAGAGGAAAGGGTCAAGAGAGAAATGGAAGAAAATAAGGTTACCACAAACATGAAACCCATCAAGGAGAAATTAGCAAGAGTACTTAAAGCCCTCACCAGCATAGTGGAAGAAGCTGCACCACAAGTGCACCCAAGTAGTGAAGGGATGCTTAGAGATAATGAAGGTGATATTAACACTTTATAATAGCAAACAAATAACACATAAGAAACCCAATAAACATAGGAGGGTGAATATAACATGATTAATAAGAAGTGGTTAAAGGGGATAAGTTTAAGGAAGAACCTCTACTAGAGAAAGAATATATCTCAGAGAAGGGAAATGGAGAAATCATGAGCACCAAAGAGGAAGAAAAGATAGAGCTTTCCATCATTGAATAAGAGGACATTGAGCCAAGCTTGTGAGAGAAGGTATAAAAGGGGTTCATTGATGATGATTATTATATGATGGAGTACATGCCCTTTAGAGCTACCATGACAAGGATGCACTAGCAACTATCCTTTGCCTTTGATATTTATATGGATGAGCCTCATTTAAAAGTGATGAATAAATCTTAAGTGAAGATCAAATAGAAGAAGGGAATAACTCCCTTCTTATCAACCCCCATGTAATGAATCTAGTAAGGTTAGCTAACACCCTCATCTAAATGACCTTTGAGGAAGCATAGAAGAGCATCATTAATGATGTTTGAGCCTCAAGTTGGAAGAAGATCATGTTAGATGTAGATGAGGAGATCAAGGCCATGAAATTCAAGTTACAACAATTGGTCAAGCACATAGATGAATTCAAGCTATCCCTCTTGGATAGAATTGACACTTTAATTTTTTCATAGGTTGATAAGGTGTGTGCACTAGTAGAGTAGATGTTCCTAAGATTGAAGGTAGAATAAACAATAGAAGAAGAGGAGGACCATTGCACTATCATAAATTAAGAGCTTTCCACAAAGCTTAAATATGTCGAAGACCTCTTCATAAAGCTTGAAAAGGGCATAAAAGTGGTAGACCTAATATTTTACAAGTTCTCCACCTAGGCATAAATCATCAATGTATGCCTCAAAAAGGTAAAAGAGGAGAAATATGCACTAATGGAATGGGAAAACACTATTATCATGGTTGATCATATGTAGATCATGGTGTAGGTCAATACTTTGAGTGCTCAAATCAAGACCTAGGAGTAAGACCTAAAATAACTCTTCTACACCTTGTAAATAAAGGCCTATGAATAAGGAGAGATCCTAGATAGAGGCATAACAAAGGAAAAGAAAAGGATAGAGGAATTTAGGAAAGATTTATATAAAAATGACATGACCACCCTTAGTGCCACCTCCATAGAGATAAACAGTGCTGCAAAATAAATCAACCTCACAATCCAAGGCTTTGATGACTTTAGAGTGGAACTAAAGGAGCAATGCCTGAGTTCTATATGATAAAAGCACTAGAAGACCAGTCTAAAGGTAGAATAACAATTTTTTATGGGTTAATGTTGGGCCCCAAATCTTCCTAAGTATAGGATCTATGCCAACATAACAAACATTTGGGTGTGAGATAATCATTTAGTATGATTGTTATTTTGTCATCTTATGGTACCAGTTGGTAGGCAACTAATTAAATCACTTTTGACTTAATCATCATTGAAAAGAGGGAACATAAGACAATCACAACATGATAAAAATAGGGTAGTAGAGCCAGTAGAATGATTGTATCCAGTGTTATTTCAGCACCTAAAGTTCTCCTTTCACCCAAGCACTAAGATTTCCCAAGTGATATAAAAGTCAAGTTATTATAGTTAGCAAGGGAGATAAGAGATTCAGTAGAAAAAACCTATAGGATTGATTATAGATTTTATGTTCACCATTAGAGCTTATATTTTAGTTTGGAATGCCTCTAAGAATCCCCATTGTAGTGCCCAAGCTCGGTCATGAGCCTTTGGGCCTTTAGCAACTTTAAGAGGAACATTTTTTTAGTTTCTATTCATATATATATATACTATGTGTTTGAACCCTATTAATGATGTGTGTTATTGCACCTAATGAGTATTAATTTGGTTTATGTGGTTTTGACTATAGGATTATAATGAGAATGGTTTGTGCAATGTTTCAATAGATTGAATGCTTAGATTTATATTATGTATATTGAGTTCCCATAAGCTTTTAACCTAGCCTGTTTATGGTGATTTTGTAGTGTATGATGGCATCAACACCCCATATATAAATTATATAAGTGTAGGAATAACCTTGTGCCTCATGATGATACTTATGCTAAAGTGCAAGCCTAAGCCTAAGTACTTCATCTAAGTACTCCATTAAAACCCCAGGTGCCTGACTAACACGAAGTTAAAGGAAACCAAAGACTTATGCCCATGAAGATATAAAACCACATCATATAGGCTTGAACCTAATATATAGTTAGATCCTCCCTACAATGGATTTCTCTCATGAACTTACCACTACCATTTCACTAACCAAAGTCCTTGGAAGATAGAGTTGCACCATAGCACAACTAGCTCAATAAGGGCCTCAATCCTTTCTCCACTGTACTTTAGGTGAACTCATAAGGCTTGTAACATATGTGAAGTGATATCAGCATAGTTGAGTGACAAATTTTGAGCACTATAAGATTAGTTAAGGCTTGTACCATATTGCAACAAGTTTATATCTGACTTGGACAACTAGATAAGTGCTTGACAAGGCCGATGACTTAAGACCCATTTTTTATTACAATAATTAGTTTTTAATATATAGGTACTAGTTACAAGGACCCCACCAATTTTGGGTTTACTTACCTTATTTATCATGGGTGTAATATAACTTGAGAACTAAGTCTCTAACATTGAAATAATATGCTTCATTTGTTTTTGGCAATGTGAGTTTTATATTGGTAATTATGTTGTAATGCACCCATATGTCTCTCATCAAGTAAATATAAGGTATGAAGATAGGATTCATAAATCTCTTCATCAATAATGATGTCATGAAGATAAATTTATAATGAAGGTAACTCAAGTTCTAGTGTTAAGATAAATTTGAAACTATATACTAAAGAATAGATATACTCTAATGGCAATATGAATGCTAATATGATGAGCCCAAAGTGCAAGATAAAGCTTGATATTCTAGTTATATAATTTTTAATAATCTTTTGAAAGATATTATTACTAATTTTTTTAGTGGCTTTACATTGACCATTACACTAAGGATGATATGGTGTGGAAAATTTGTGTGATTTAATTTTTTCACGTAGTTGTTTCATGTTTTTGTTTTTAAAATTCCCATCATTGTTATAAATAATGGTGTGAGGGATTCAAAAATGGTATATTATTTGATTAAGAATGAATTTTGAAATAGTAATGCCAGTAACATTTAAAAGAGGCATACATTCAACCCACTTGGTAAAATATTCAATGGGTAATGATGAAGACATGGCCATCTTATGATCTAGGTAATTTTCTAATGAGATCTAATCCCCACATAGAAAATTGCCAAAGAGAATCTAAAGTTTGATGTTATACCATAGGAGAATGAATTAGATCTTCATGAAGTTGGAAAATATTACATTTTTTAGAGAATGTAATGGCATATTTTTCAAGAGTGGGTTATCAATATAGGAATTTCTAGGTTTTATCATGTCCACTATATTGATCACCACACATGCCCACATGTGTTTTCTCAATAATGGAAAGAACTTAATCTTGAGTAAGATAATGAATAAAGGTACCTTTGTCATTATGTTAATAAAATATATCATATATAAGATGTATTTTCATCCTTGATTAATAATTTGTATATTTTCATGTGAATCATCCTCTAGAGGATAATTATGATGCTTAATGAATTATATGATTGATTTGTACCATGATATTTATTGAGTAGTGACAACCTCAATATGGTAGATAAGAGAATAATTCATTTATTGTAAATTATAATGTGACTTCCTCATATGAATGAGAAATTATGAATCATGAAGTGTTTGATGAGGATGAAAGAGAAAAGTTGATGAAGCAAGAGAGTCAGTTATAAAATTTTAAACTCATGGGATTTCTTCAATAGTAAATGCAATAATGATATAAAATTGATGATATTAATGATAATTCACTTTTTTAATTGATAATAGTCATTGAATTGATGGCATATGAGTTATGAATTTTTAAGGAGATGTAAATGTGTGATATATAAATCAATGATCACTTGTATCCATAATATGAGATCTTTATATTCAAACATGTTATTAGTGACTTCAAAGTTTAATTAAAAAGCTAAAGGTATGATTTTACCATGGGGGTAATCTAAGACACAACCTACCCCAACTCCTTGAAGACATTTGGCACCATCAAATTCAAGTATCCAAGTTTATTCATGCAAGTAAATTATAAATTTGGATAATTCCTCAATGATGAGTTTGGATTTAGGTTTAGAAATAGAATTGTTAGGTTATTATAGGTTTTGTGCCTTGAGATCAACAATAAAATTATGAAAATTATCCTTAAGTGAAATAGATTGATTAAGACCTTCAATATAAAGGATCTCTTTGTAGGGGAGAATGTTTTGAAGGTTGTTATTATTTGATATATGGATGGTAAAAAGTTGATCTAAAATCACTTGGCCCTTAAAATTTTTTACATGATAATTAATTAGTCAAATTCCATTAGGAAAACCATCCATTTTCCATTTCTATCTCTGAGTAATAAAGTTTTAGATAAGAAATGGTGAAATGGATTAGAATGTATAATAACATAAGTATTTTTATAAAGCATATAATGTCAAATATTTAATGTGGTGAAATATATAGAGATAAAATAACTTTTTATATTTGTTTAAGATGTTTCATAATCTATTAAAGCATGACTGATGTAATAAATAACATATTTTCTTCCCATATCATCTTGTTGAGCAAGCATTGCCCCAAATGATATGGGTGTAGATGAAGTAAACAATATGAGTAGGTGATTATTGGAAGCTGTTCAAAGAGTATGAGGATGAAGTAATGATTCCTTCATATTATTGAAATAATTTTGACATGCATTAGTCCATTCAAGATAAATATACTTCTTAGGGAATGAATTTACCAAATAAAAATGGTAAGTTATCTCATGAACAAATCATCAGATTACCCTAAGTTTACCAAGATTTGTTCACATATCTAGAAGGAATTAGGAATAAGAATAATTAGTATAGCTTTTGTTTTATTGGGATAAACATCAATCCATCTGAGGGAGACTAAACATCCTAAGAGTTTTCTAGAAGCAACACTAAAAAATATTTTTAAGGATTAAATCTAACTTTGTATTTTATGTGTCGATAAAATATGATAACAAGGTCATGAAGATGATTTCATGATGTTTGGATTTGGAAATAATATAATCCATATAATTTTATACTATTTTATGAATGAGATCATGAAAAATATGGGTCATTGTACATTGATAAGTAGCTCCAAATTTTTTGAGGTTAAAGAACATTTTAATGTAACAATATGTTCCCCATTTAACAGTGAAAGTAGTTTTATGTTGATATTCAAGAGTGATATGAATTTTATTATATCCCAAAAAATATTCCATGAGAGATAACATTTCATAGCCAACCATATAATCAATAATGGCATCAATTGATGGTAAATTAAAGTTATTTTTGGGACTTGATAATTAAATATTATGAAAGTATATACATATGCAAATGACCATAGTGACTTTATTGTGAAAATTTTCTAGAAACCCATTCCGAGTAATCTATAGGTTTGATGAACTCAATATCTAGAAGCTTGATGATTTATTTGTGATATAGAGTAGAAATAACATGAGGTAATTCATGTTGATTTTGACATAGGGTTTTGCATCAAGATATGTGATGATGTTATGGACCATAATAATAGGATCAATATTAGTCATGTATTAATATGACCAATCAATGTATTCATGGTATTTTTATAATAAAAGGCTATATTTATCATGTTATTTAGGAAGAATTTCTTTGGAGACAAGAATGGGTCGAGGAGTGGCCATGGTACCACAATTGATTACAATAGATTCTTCAATAAGCATGACATTTACATCTTAAAAATGATATGTAGCTAAAGAGAGCTTGGATATAATATGGGTTTTGGGATAAATACTATCAACATAATTATTTAAACAATGAGTAATTTTATAAAAATGGCCAAGTTTGGGATGTTGGCATGGAATTTGAAGTTCTCTAACATGGAGTAATTCTAATATAGTTCATCATTAGGAAGTGTGGTTAGAGGTCCATAGTATTTGACATCTAATTTGAGATATATAATTTGATTACCTTTTATATCAAAATAAAAATGAATTTGTCTAATAATAGTAGCATTAACATCTAAGGTAATGTTAGGAGGTTGAGTAGAAGGTAGATATTATAAGTTGACTATATTAGGATGATCAATATAGTCTAGTATAATAATGTCAATAAAAATTTCCACAATTATTTGACATAACTATAAATAATAGAAACATACTCAATAATAAAAAAATCATTAGTATAGGCTAATGGAAGTCATGAGTTGGAAATAACTGTATAAAAAAAGTATTGGTTATAGATGATGTATTTAGATATTGATGATTGAAATATGTCAAGTTGTCAACACCATTATAAATATGAAAAATAGTGTGAACAACATCGATGTGGTTGAAAAAATTTATATCTAAAAAATTGGGCTGAATTATATCAAGTTAATCAATACCATAATATGTTGTAGTCATACAAATTTCTTGGATAACCCATGAAGTATCTATCAAGGGTGGATTATTACAAGTTACATAACCTTCAAGTTTTGATTCAATATCAAATGATATATGAATGGCAAGAACATCAAAATTGAATGTGTGTATTTTTTATAAGGTATTTTTATAATGAATTACATCCAAGTCTCATGATTGGATTGGGCCACAATGTAGGCATCATCATAATATGGGGAAATAGTGCATGCATCAGTTTTAGTAGGGATATCAATAGTGGATATAAACATGTTACTGAAAGCACAAGGAAACATGGATAAATGATATTGAAAGAGTTTGGCTATCCTATATTCATTATAAGTTGAGTCATCTTCTATGTAAGAAGATTCATATGCATTACATAGGGGAAGACTTCCAGTAATATTATCAATAAAGGGAATGGTGTGATCTCATGAAATTAGAGAAAGAAGGAGTCATTCCATTAAATAGGGAGGTAATCGAGTGGTATTAAAAATATTTTATAATTCACTGGGTTTGTCATTTTTAGAATATGTAAGAGTGACATGTAAATCAAAATGCACATTTATGAATTCAGGAAGAGTGGGACTATTAATATGAGCAAGCATAAGAATGTGGTACTGAGACTTAGGATTTGGAAGTTAGATGTTCTAAGGGTTTATACCTAATTCATGCTTATAACATTTTCCATTATGGATAAATTTAATACATTGGCTACCAGAAGAAGCCATAGATCTCACAATATGAGTCCATGAATGAACTAAAATCATTTTATAATATAAATGAAGATCAAGGACCATAAGTTTGGTTCAAATTATTTTGTCCAATTGAAGGGGAGCCAATTACAACCAAGTAGTTTTTTATTGGTTTTATTAAATCCACAATAAATAAGGTGAGTTTTTTTGAGGTTTTATTTATAATATCATATTTTTTAGATTAGTCAAAGAGAGGCAAAATTAATTCCTAGACCTTCATCTATTAATAAGTTTATAATTAAAGTATTGATGATTCAAATTTTAATGAATAGGGGTGTATTATCAGCTTGAAAAATCATATCATCTTCAAGCAATTATATGGTGGGTTTTTTAATAAAAAATCATTTAATAGTATGAACCTCTATGGGTGGAGGACCATCATAAGGTACAATAGGCATCTCAAAATAATTAGATAGGGGATCTTTGATGTTTTACAATTTTTGTGCAAGGAACATGCAATGATAAGGAGAAGTTATAAATAATTACATAAGATGAACTTTTTAAGGCATTGAATTAAGTTACTCTAATAATTTATAATGATGTTTATAAGAGGAAGAACCAACATGAGGGTTAGGTTGATTAGAGATGATATTATTTGTAGTGAAAGTGGCTCATAACTGGTGGTTGGTTTTGAAGATGATGGAGGAGTAGTTGTAGTCTATTTAAAAAAAAATCCTCAATGGAATGATCCTAGGTTTGGAGATGGGACCCTTGTGGGTAGTCTTACGATTATAATTAAATTTATCCATGTTTACATACTGATAATTATTATAACATTTATCTTAGTTAGATTCAATAGGATTTTTTTTTTATGTTGTGTGTTAGGATCAAAAGAATATTTTTTATATGTTAGAATTGTATATTTTGAAAAATCTCTCTTTTGAGAATCATTAAGATCATATCATCATGATCAATATCATCTCTTAACATGAAGGAAACTATAATTTTTTTAAGTGCACAACATGTTTCATGAGAGTGAGCAATATTGACATAGAAAAAACAAAATTATTTAGGATCATACCATGATGGAGGAGTGGTTTTAGTGTGAATGAAAGGTTTAGATGAATATAATAAATTCCTCACTTCTGACACATCCAAGGTTGGGTGGGAGGGAGTTTAAATATCGAAAAAAATTCTCCTATTTTAGTTTGAGAAGGTATAGAGTTAGAGTTGGTAATGATTATGGTGTTATTTTAAGTTTAAAAGGAACCCTTGATGAGACTATGAGAAGTTTCAAATTAAGTCATGAGAAAATCTTATCTTTTGGCTTAATCAAAATCATATTCTAAAGTTTAGGGAGAGAAAATCCAAACCTTTTATTAAAGAAAAGGTTTAAGGGCACTGATAAATCATTTGAAAATATTATCATCACTCATATCATGATCTACTTTGTGATCTAATGATTTCCATCATTTGATGAAGGTATGATAAAATTCATTAAATAATTACTTAGCATTGATGAAATGGCTAAGATTATCTTTAGGAAGATCAATGTGTTGAAATTTATTAACTAGAGTATTGACTAAATATTCTCTTTGTAAAAAAGAATGTTGAGGGAATTGATTATAAAATTCCAAAGCATCTCCTATAAATGTTTGACAATAAGTTTAGTAGTAACAAAGGTATTAGTTTTTACCCATTCTTTGTATAGATTACCAAAATATTTAATTAAAATAGTCAGATCCTTAGTCTCATCATATGTAATAGTTGGATAAATGTTTCCAATATTTATAGATACAATAAATGGAGATAAATGTTCATTTTTAAAATGTTGAAGCATTGTATTATGCATAAGAGGTTAAATAATGATATTCCCATTGACATCTTATATAGGAGGGGAAACAACTTATGATTATGTTGAGGCATTATGATGGGAGGTTGGCTTGACATTTTTTGGATGTGATTTTATATTTGGAACATTTGGAATTTATTATTTGTTTTCATAACACTCATTTATTAAACCATTTCTGCAAGAATTTAGTTGTATCAATAGGTGGATTTTTATTACTAGTAGGGGGTGGAGTCCTAGCATTAAAAGGAGAAGAATTCCCAAGATTAATGATAGGATAATTTCTTAGAGGGGGTTTTCCAAGTTTAGTATCACTTTATCTAATGGTGAAGTAGGGAAGTTTGGATAAAATACTTGTTGAGGTCAACATATCCCCATTTCTAAAAAATAGGGACCCATGTGTCAAATTATGCAAATTGATACCTTAAAATTGAAAATACACTTGATTGGAGTGTTAATAGCATGTTTACACATTATTTTTATTTGAATATCATCCACATGATAGTCTAATTGCCTTATTTGCTCATAATTTTGGTTTAACCTTATCTAAAGTGTTGACACTGGATATTTGTGTTTCAGGTTGTAGGTTTAATGGAGCCCATCTGGGAACAAACATGATTAAGGTTTTTATGATACAATGTTTAATTGATATTTTAATAGCCTTGGTCTATAATTGATTAATATTTTGAAACCTTAGCCTAATGTTTTACCTAGACCTTGTAATTAAAATTTAAATTTCATGGGAGATTTTTATTTAAAATTAAGTGGGAACAAATTAATAATGTTATGGGCTTAGTTTATTCTTATTTCCTAAGGCTTATTCATGTTTTTAAACATGATAAAACCTTATTATAACATCCATGCTTATTACCTTTTATGTCCTGAGCCCCCCCATTTCAGACCTTTCTATTATTCATGCGGTCTAATCTAAATGCAAAGTCTTTTTGTTATGTTTGTAACTGTCAAGTTTATAGTTTGGATACTTTATTTAAAGAATTATTTTAGGAATTTGTAATTGGTCTATTACTTTAGACTTACCTATGTTGGGAAATTATTTCTAAATTTTTTTCTGAAATAGTTTACCCATGGACTTATTCTATTAGGCATTTTGCCTGATATAATTTCCTTGTATATACCCTTCAGTATATTTTTTTTGTGCTTATTATTTTTTAAATGATCCTTTAGATATTTGAAAGTGACCCTTCAAACTTTTTGTTTAATATAATTATCATTCAGGATTTTTTTTGAGGATTTCTTTCATACATTTTGTCTAACAGATCTTCCTTTTAGGACTTTTATTTTCAACATTCTATTTCCTTTAGAAATTTTGGTTGACAAAATTTGGTCTTTAGGGAAAATGTGTTGGAAATTTTATCTTTTTAATTTCCTTGAAAAATTTACCCTTTAGCCTTTTCCAAATTACCCTTTGCCTTAATATAATTATCCTTCAAACTTTTTGTTTAGGCCAATTTCCCTTTGGCTTCTTTGAAAATATACTTCATGATTTTTGTGAAGGGCACATAACCTTCGGCCTTTGTGCAATTTAACCTTTGAAAGTTTCAAAATGGACACTTGCCCTATAATATTATCCTTAGGTTTTTTGAATATGCCCTTCAATATTTTTTTAAGGGTCATGTAGCCCTATAGACTTGCCCTTCAAACATTTTAGAAGTGCCCTTCAGGACTTTTATCCTAGGCAAGTGCCCTACCAAGTGATTCTTCAAGAAGATTGTTTCAGACATTTTGTCTGAAACATTTCTCTCGATGCCAAAGACCCAAAACAATTCACCTGTGACCAATTTCTTTGAAACATTGATTTCATCAGACTCTTTTGTGCCACGATCATTTTTAAATATGTTCTAAAGTTAGCCTAAGACTTTAGATTGAAGCCTCATTCATTAATGCAAATAAGAATATTAATCTAGGACTTTAGCTTAAGTTCTTATTATTCTTATGACCTAGCTTCAATAATTCTTATTCTCTACATTAATCAATATTGATTTGATCAATGGAAATGTTTTTGGGATGATCATGGCTTCACCCCCTTCTAATGTCACTAAAACTTATTGCTTGTGTTGTAGGATCAATGGAATAACATTTGGGAATAAGCATGTTTAATGTTTAAATCTGATTTTTATTTGTCTTTAGGTCAAGATTAATTAGATCTATGTTCAAGCCATGCCTAATTTTTTAACCTAGGTCCCCTTTCAAATTGAATTTAAAATTTCACAAGGACAATTATCATACCATGGACATAGTTTAATTTTTATCTTAAGGATTGGTCATGTTTTTCAACACAACCAAACCTTAAGCTAAAAATCCTAGCTTGGTCTAAATAATTGCATGGTCCCTTTGTTATAAATCTTATATAAAGCCTTATCCTAAGGTTTATCATATTTATCAATAAGATGAAAACCTTAGGCTATGCCTTTAGGCTACATCCTTTTATTATTATGGGGTTCTTTTTATTACATTCCTAACCCTAGTCTAGAGTATTTATGTTGAGTCCTTTTAAATTCATGGGGTCTCATATATTATGTTCAAAACTTAGCTTAATCTTTTATCTTAAGTCTCAATTTTATATTTCATTATTCTATGCAAGATCAATGACCTATTTTTAATAAGAGGACTAAGATTGAATGGAGCAAGATCAATGATGAAAATCCATGGTCCCAGTTTAAACATCAAGCACCTATCAGGATCAATGACCCATGTTTAAGTAGAGGATCCTGATCAAATGGAGTGTATATAGTCATAGTTTCAAGAAAGCCCCTAAGACATTAAGAAGGTGACAAGTGTCATGATTACAACTAAAGAACAATAAATATCCAATGGTGGTTTATTCCATAGATCATGATCAAATGACTCATGTTCACTTAGATGGAATATATCTGAAGGAGCAAGTTCAATGTTGAAAAGTCAAGCTATGGACTTGGATTAAACCTCAAGTAGGTTATAAAAGATCAATTGTATGAATTAAAGTGTATAAATTTAGATCAATAGAGTGATACCAAGTTAAACTTTTCAACAAGGCTCAAAAGGCTAGTGGGACTGCCAAGTGGCACAACCTCAAAGCCTAATGTAGATTAAAGCCTAGGCATCTTATAGACTCAATGACACACATTTAAGTGGATGGTTAATGATCAAAGAGGACTTTTCAATGTAAATTAAAGTAAATACAGTAATGACACATATCATAACTTCATAAAATTTAGCAGAGGCAACCAATGGCATTCAAATCATGGGATCAAGATTACTGAGTGGCATTAATCTGTGTAAATCATTTAGATGGTATAAGATGAAGGGAATATTTTAAAAGACAAAAATCATGTTTTTAAACATTGATGAGTAAAATAATGTGAAAGTAACATAAGAATACCATGAAGGTGCCAGGATAATGCCATATAAGTAGATAAGCAATAAGAACTGAATATCTAGTAAACCCATGAAAGGAAAAATCCAAATTATACCACCATTTAAGCACTATGAAATCTTTAGGTAAGCCCCAAATTTACCATGCATTTACCATAATCAAATACAAAGAGCTAAATTATTTCCTATACAAAGATGATTCAACCCATAATCAACCAGTGGGTCCCAAAGTTAGATGAAATAAGAATGTTCTTTTCCTAACTAGCATTGTATAATATTTTGACATGGGATATTCTTTATGTATATACATGTGAAATTTATAAGAACATGTTTTTTATAAGTTATTCCATTGGAAAAATCATTTATTCTAGAATATAACAAAAGGACACCTATCCTATACACTTTTAAAAATGTAATTGGATGAGACCGATCAATATGTTGCCTTGTATCTTATAAAAGGAGCATTGTCAATTGTAAAAAGGGGAAGGAGTTATTAGAACCAAATTAATCTATAAACTTTAAGTAGATAATATAAGTAATTCTACAAATATTGTCTAGTATTTGCTTGTGTGAAGTGATATATGGTTTCTCTCTTAGTTGTGTGGTTTCACTTTTAGCTATGAATGGTTCTTATGGATTCTAGATGTGTATCTTAGATGTAGAGTTGATAATTTGTGCCATATCTAGATTAGTTAAAAGTCATTAGGCTTATTTTATTTTCTACACTTATTTTCAATTTGGGTTAATGTTGTTTGCTTATAGGAGTGAATCTTTAAAGTGAGTCTGGTTCCTATTTGAATCATTTCATACCTTCCTTTGAAGCTTGCCTAATGTATGTTATGATTTGGGCTTTAGCTATTTCACTTCATACATTGGTTAAATGCATGTTCAGATGATATTTTAGCTTTATCATAATGTCTATAATAAAGACCAGCAACATCTTTATTTCTACCCTACCCTTCCTTTTGCCTCTTTTTAAACTAGATCACCTTAGTTTAATGGTCATTATAAATATCCATCTTACATTAGTTCTTGATCATAATTCACCATTATTATTATATTATACTACATATTTTATATAGATTTGTTATTTGGCCATGATGGCTCCCAACCACAAAATAATATAAATATTGTGAAATAGTCACTTGTTTTGCCTCTATTCCACCAATAGATAATAAGATTATCGTAACCCACAATTCATGTACTAAATTCCTAGAATTCTAAAATGAGAAGTGTTTCTTAAACACTCTGGGCACCTATGGTACACATTTAGGCATCAATAGGAGGAGTTTTGCTAGCACTAGAAGGAGGGCCTTTAGTTAGATCTTTGTGAATTTGTAAAATCTTTGCTAATTTTGGTGTGTTTTGATCAAAGATTGGTGTATTCTTTGCATATTTGTGCTTATTTGAGAATAATTGTCTAAAGATCATTGATCTTTATGGTTTTAGACCAGTCTTTGGGCTTCCTTTATCCAAAGATTGATATTCTTTAAATATTTATAGATATTCATGCAAAGGTAGTTCATGCTTTGTGTATTTCCTATGTTTAAAGTTAGTAATAACAATTTTATACAAATATTGATTGGTTCTTTACAAATTTGAGTTTTTTTAAGCTTAGAGATGCAAATATCCCTTTCGTTCATCATTATATACATATCTTTGAGCTTATTTAGTTAAATTTAGACACACTTTACATATTTGTGCAAAATGGGCTTAACATGAAAACTTAATGATTGTAATTTACAAAGATGGATTTGATGCATAATATTTTAAATAGATTTCAAGGTCACAAGCTAAAATTACCCAAGGAAAGGCTTAGGTGAGCAGAATTCTCAATCTCAAACACTTCACCAGTTTAAGGTACTCATGTGTTTAAGGTATGGCTTGGCTAGGTGGTTCGTAAATCAACGTGTTAGGTATAGTACATGATATTCTCTAAAATATTAAAAGATATTTACCTTCTTTTAGTCCTACTAATGTTGTAACTTATAAATATCATATTAAGTCAATCAAGGCTGCTTTGAGATTGTTAAATGTAATCCATGAAGATGTAACATGTAGATTATTCCCCTTTACTTTCAAGATGTTGCTTATGAATGGTTTATTAACCTTCTAAAAGACTACATTAACAGTTGAGATGACTTTAGCAATGTTTTCATTGATCAATTTGGAAAAATCATTAGTCCCTTGTCTTGTATCAGTAGTTCACCATAATTAAATGGATGTTAATTAAACTATCAAAGCCTTTAACACTCAGTTCTAAAAAATGTTTAATAGAACCATAGCCCCTTATAGACCCAATGAGGATTTAGCCTTACAAATTTATAAGGATGTTATAGATCCCATGACCTCCATGTTCCTAAAAATGTCTCTTCTAGTCATAAACACATTGACCTAGGCCTACTTTGAAGCCATGATCATTAATAACCAAATGTAGCCTAAAGGTCAAATGGTGTATTCTATGCCTAATGTCAATTTAAATTGACACATATAGAATGTCATTCCTAATACCCCTAATTTAACGCCAATTTAAAACCAATTTCCCTTGAGTCATACATATCCTATCCAAAATCTAGAGTTCTTGAATGGCACTACAAGTGGATCCCATCCACAAAATCATAAAACTTTAATGCCCACAACCAATAGTAATGCTCTAATTCATGATCCTAAGACACCAAAAAATTCAAATGACTTTATATTATAAATGGTTTAAAAATTGAGCACTGACTTTTTTTAATTTCTAAAAAAAGTAGGAAATTTTGGAGAAGGCTCTAATAGAAACTATGGTTCTCAAATGTTCAATGGGTCTCTAAATGAGTTTCATAATAACAACAATAATGGATCATCTGAAAGCATACAAATGATTTTTTGTGATATTTATTTGGATGATCATTTCAATATTTCTAAAAGCTTTGAAATTGTACCTAATCAAGACTTTATTGTATGGACATTTGGATTTATAGGAACTTCTAAATCCTTCATGCAGGATTTTGATTTTCCATTTCAAGATGAAGATGAAGATGAGCCAATTAAATAAGTTGCATATGAGATAACTTGTATTCCTGAAGATGTAAAAGAGATTTTAATTAAGAATCAATAAGACATCATCATTAGGACATCTGTAGATGAAGAATAGGGGTTTCTAGAAATGGATATGGATCAAGTATAAGATGATATTTCTTTAGAATGTGGATAGAATGATAGCTCATGTATATTTATTTATAAAATGGATAATACCCCTAAAGAAGATGATAACTGGCAGAGGTCATACCATGATTTCTTATATGGAATTAAAGAGTTAGAGATGGTGGATGATGGGAGAGAATAACACATGGATGCTTCATTTGAGGCTTTCACTAATGATTTGGAGTTCCTAAAAGATGATAGTATTTTGAAGGTACTAAACCCAGATAAGATGGAGCTTTATTGGATAAAAGAATTGCTTTTTTCCATCAAGGATGAAGATGAAGTAGGTGAAATAGATCATGAATTGTCATATGACTTCATCAAAAAATTAGGAGTATGGGACCAACATATTATTTATGAGATTCTAGATGAACTCTAATCAGTTGATCAAGATGAAAAATCCTTTTGAGATGACTTAGAAGATTTTTTGTAACAATATTGATAGTCCATATCCACCTAAAAAATAACCTAATGAAGACATCAATCTAAAAATACTAGTTAATTTACCATCATTGGGTGAAGATGATATAAGCCATTATCTATCTATAGATGAAGCAAAATTAGAACTCCTACTATAAAGTATAAGAATTTGGGAGGAAGATGATTAGGTTTTAAAACCATATCTTCAATCTATGTATCTAATAATGTCAATATGAGACCAAGCTATATCACCTATAAGACACAAGCATATGAGTGATCCTATCCAAAATAAGAGGCCATGGAATGAAAGTAATCATGATTCAAAGTTTTGTAGTGGACTAAATAGTTTTCCATTTGATTTGGGATGTAAGTACTTTGTGTAGTTAGTGTAGAATTTAGATTAGTTTCTTTCATACCCCTTGTTTATATATATAGTCTAATTATATTTTTTTGTTTTCCCTTGCTTTGTTCTTTGCTTTTAAATAAGTCCTTTTAGGTAGCCCTCAGCTTGATTTTCATGTAGCTACCCAAGAGCTTCATAGTTCACAAATGTAGGTATGAATTTAACATTGGTTGATCATGTATTATTGAAATATTAGCTTGATGTTGTAATTTAGAAAAACTAGCAAAGACTAATGGATAAGTTAATTTTTCCTCAAGACTTTAAACCTTGTTCTGATCTAAGCTTGGTTTTAAGAAGGATTGTAGATGTAGGATGAAATATTAAACTATTAACACATAGTCATGCTTGCACTTAAAAACATTAATTGCCTATGATAAGGTTTATTGGCAAGATGATTGTTTGAAAATCAAACACTTGACCAAGTCCCTAAACCTAGCTAACCTAGTTCCAAACCTTTGCTAGAAAGCCAAAAATGATCTAAAAAAATACAAAAAAATAAGAGTTTGTTTAAAAATCAAAAACTTTCCAAGCAAAGGTGATTATAGTAATCTCCATTGGGGATATGTATGTCTAACTAGTAGTGGAACAAGTCCTTGAGTGGAGCCAAAGGAATCTATGTTGGGCATATGGACACTTGGCTAGTAGCAAAGCAATGATCAAGCCTTCCATAAGCTAAATCAAAATTATTAATGGATATACAAACATGCTATAAGTTAATATTAATGATCAAAGTCATGAAATCTAGAAGTTGTTATCTAAATACTTTGGTAATTAGTAAGTGGAATCAAATCACACACACAACATGATTAAGTTTTGATGTTTGATCCTAATTCTATATGTGGAAGATTTGTTCTAACTATGAACTAATCTTAATAATAGTGCCTAATCAAATGGAATAAGTAGCTTAATTATTAGTCTGAATGAGAGCCTCTGAGTTCTAATATATTACAATGTTTCCCCTAAAATTCACCATTTATTGAGGTTAACATACCCCCATTTATAAAAAATTGGGAACCATGTGTCAAATTGTGCAAATTTGTACCTTAAAATTGAAAATTCACTTGATCAGAGTGTCACTAGAATGTTTGCACATTATTTTTATTTGAAGATCATCCACACCATGGTCTGGCTAACTTATTTGTTCATAGTTCTAGTTTAATATTATCTAAAGTGTGGACACTAAATATTTGTGTTTCAAGTTGTAGGTTTAATAGAGCCCATCTAAGAATGAACATGCTTAGGGTTTTTGTGATTCAATGTTTAATTGATGTTTTACTAGCCTTGGTATATAATTGATTAATATTTTGAAACCCTAGCCTAATGTTTTACCTAGACCTTGTAATTCAAATTTCAATTTCATGAGAGCATTTTATTTAAATTTAAGAAAAAAAATTAATAATGCTATGGACTTAGTTTATTATTATTTCCTAAGGTTTATTCATGTTTTTCAACATGACCAAACCTTAGTATAACATCCATGATTAGTCCCTTTTATGTCCCGAGCCCCCCATTTTAGACATTTATATTATTCATGTGGTTTAATCTAAATGCAAAGTATTTTTGTTATGTTTGTAACTGTTAGGTTTATATTTGGATACTTTGTTTAAAGAATTCTTTTGGGACTTATGAAATTTCTCTATTCTTTCAGACTTATCTATGTTAGGACAATTATTTTGGAAATTTTATCTGAAATAATTTACCTATGGACTTATTATTTTAGGCATTTTATTTGACATAATTACCCTTCAACCTCTTTGCATGTAACCTTTAGTATATTTATTTTGAACTTATTATTTTTCAAATGATCCTTTGGTTTTTTATAATTGAGCCTTCAATATTTTTGTTTAAGCTAATGATCCTTCAGGCTTTTTGTCTAGGATTTCTTTCAGACATTTTATTTGACATATCTTCCTTTCATGAATTTTATTTTCAATGTTCCATTTCCTTCAAACATTTTGTCTAACATAATTTAGTCTTTGGGGGAAATGTGTTAGACATTTTATCTTACCAATTTCCCCAAAAAAAACTACCCTTCAACATTTTATAAATTACTCTTTACCTTAATAGAATTATCCTTCAGACTTTTTGTTTAGGCCAATTACTCTTTGACTTCTTTGAAAATATACTTAAAGGTTTTTGTGAAGGGAACATACCCTTTGGACTTTATACAATTTACCCTTTGAAAGTTTTGAAATAGACACTTGCCCTCTAAGATTATCCTTCAAATATTTGAATGTGCCATTTTGGATTTTTATAAGGGGAACTTTGCCCACTAGACTTGCCCTTCGGACCTTTTAAAAGTGCCCTTCAAGACTTTTATCCCAGGCAAGTTCCCTACCAAGTGACTCTTTGGGAAGATTGTTTCAAACATTTTGTCTAAAACATTTCCCTTGATGCCAAAGGCCTATAACAATTCACCTGAGACCAATTTCCCTAGGACATTGATTTCATCAGACTCTTTTATGCCATGATCATTTTTAAATATGTTTTAAACTTAGCCTAAGACTTTGGATTGAATCCTCATTTATTAATGCAAATAAGAACATTAATCTAAGACTTTATCTTAAGTTCTTATAATTACCATGACCTAACTTAAATATTTCCTATTGTCTATAGGAAATGATTACGCTTTGATCAATGGACATGTTTTTGGGATGATCATGGCTTCACCCCTTCTATTGTTGCTAAAACTTATTGCTTATGCTGTAGGATTAATGGAATAACATTTGGGAATAAGCATGTTTAATGTTTAAAGCTGATTTTTATTTGCCATTGGGTTAGGATTAATTGGATGTACATTCAATCCATGGCTAATTTTTTAACCTAGGTCCCCTTTTGAATTAAATTTAAACTTGTACAGGGATAATTAATATAACATGTACTTAGTTTAATTTTTATCCTAAGGCTTGGTCATGTTTTTCAACATAACCAAACCTTAATCTAAAAATCCTAACTTAGTCTAAATAATTACATGGTCCCTTTTTATAAAGCTTATCTTAAAGCCTTATCCTAAGGTTTATCATATTTATCAATATGATGAAAACCTTAGGCTATGCCTTTAGGATACATCCTTTTATTTTTGTGAGGTCTTTTTTATTACATTCCTAACCCTAGTCTAAAGTCTTTATGCCAAGTCCTTTTAAATTCATGGGGTCCCATATATTATGTTCAAAACTTAGCTTAACATATGTTCTTCTATGTAGGATCAATGACCCATGTTTAAGTGGAGGGCCAAGATTGAATGGAGCAAGATCGATGATGAAAATCCATGATCCCAATTTAGACATCAATCACCTATCATGATCAATGCCCTGCATTTAAGTGGAGGATCCTAATCGAATGGAGTGTATAAAATCAAAGTTTCAATAAAGCCCTTGAGACAATGAGAAGGTGACAAGTATCACAATTACAACCAAAGAATAATGAATAACTAATGATGGTATATTTCATAGATCATGATCAAATGAATCATGGTCACTTAGATAGAATAGATCTGACATAGTGAGTTCAATGTTGAAAAGTCAAGTTATGGACATGGCTTAAACCTCGAGCATGTTCTAAAAGATAAATGGTATGTGTTCAAGTGTACAAATTTAGATCAATATAGTGAGATCAAGTTAGAATTTCAAATAAGGCTCAAAATTTCCCTAGGAATTCTAAGTGGCATAACTTTAGAGCCTAATGTAGATTAAATTCCAAGCATCTTCTAAGATTAACATCATGCATTTAAGAGGATGGGCAAGATTGGAAATTGTGTTATCAAAGAGGACTTTCAATACAACTTAGAGAAAATGTAGTAATGACACATATCATAACCATGTAAAATTTAGCAAAGGTAGCCAATCATGTTCAAATCTTGGGATCGAGATCAATGAGTGATATTGATCCATGCGAATCAATCAAATGGTGCATGATGAAGGGAGGATTTGAAAAGGCAACAGTCATGTTTTTAAACATTGATGAGTAAAATACCACAAAAGTGCCACAAGGATGCCATGTAGTGGTTGGGATAATGCCATATAAGTAGATAATAAATAAGAACTAAAAATCTGGTAGACCCACAAAAGGAAAAATCCAAATGCTACCACCATTTGAGCACTATGAAATCTTTAGGTAAGCCCCAACTTGACCTTGTATTCACCATAATCAAATATAAAGAGCTGAATTATCACCTGTATGAAGATGATCTGACCCATAATCAACCAATGGGTCCCAAAGTTAGATGAAACAAGAATATTCTTTTTGTAACTAGCATTATATAATATTTTGAAATGAGATATTCTTTATATATATACATGTGCAATTTGTAAGAGAACATTGTTTATAAGTCATTCCATTGAAAAAATCATTTATTCTAGAATATAACAAAAGGACACCTATCCTATACACTTGTAAAAATGTAATTGGAGAAGACTGATCGGCATGCTACCTTGTGTCTTATAAAAGGATCATTGTCAATTGTAAAAAGGGGAGGGATTTCTTAGAACAAAAATACATATTAAACTTTGAGTAGCTAATATAAGCAAAGAATTCTCTAAAGATTGTCTAGTACTTGCTTATGTGAAATGCTATATGGTTTCTCTCTCAGTGTCTAGTTTCACTTTCAGATTTGAATGGTTCCTATGGATTATGGATGTGTATCTTGGATGTAAAGTTGCTAATTTGTGTCATTTCTAGATTAATTGAAAATTTTTAGGCTTATTTCATTTGTTTCAATTATTTTTAATTTGGGATAATATTGTTTTCTTGCAAGAGTGAATATTTAAAGTGAGTCTAGTTCCTATTTGCATCATTTCATACCTTCCTTTGAAGCTAGTCTAATGTAGGTTGTGATTTGGACTTAAGCTATTTCAATTCACATATTGGTTAAATGCATGTTCAAATGATATTTGATATTTGTCATAATGTCTATAATAAAGACTAACAACATCTTTATTTTTTCCCTACCCTTTCTTTTGCCTCTTTTTAAACTAGATCACCTTAGTTTAATGGTCATTATAAATATCCATCTTAGATTAGTTATTGATCATAATTCACCATTATTAGCATGGTATACTGCATATTTTATATAGATCTATTATTTGGCCACCATGTCTCTCAATCACCAAATAATATAAATATTTTGAAATAATCACTTGTTATACCTCTATTCCACAAACAGATAACAAGATTATTGCAACTTGTAAATCATACACTAAATTCCTAGAATTATAAAATGAGAATTGTTTCTTAAACACTCTAGGCATTTGTGGTACATATTTAAGCATCAAAATTAAAATTCATGTTATGGGTATAAATGGTATTGTCATCAAGGTTCTTGGAAATATGTGAATCATCTAGATCATCATTTCAAGTGATTTAAACCATGTTACAATCAATAGATCTAGATGGATGTTGGGATTAGTTTAAACATGAAGAGAAGTTTTCATTTGTGGAAAAATTAGGTAGGATAGAGCAAACCATTTAAGATATAAATGGGTTAATACTATCAAGAAAAATTCTTATTACTCTTTGTTGAAAAATATAGAAAAATAAAACTGTATTGATCTGTACTGATATAGTTTATTAAAAGAGAAAAATCAAATAATATTTCACATCAATTTCACCAAAACATATCTAATGATCTGGGATTGACCTACAACTTATCCTATCTAATAAATACAAACTTAGAGAAATTAAATCAAATAGATCCCATTGATACTTAATGTATCAAGATATGACCAGATGGATCCACTAAACCTAGCAAGAGGATCATTTATGACATAACATCACTAGAGAGGGTTATCAAGCCTATAGGCAATAAATAGAATGAAATAAATCTAACTAGGTTTTATAATATTTTAATTAATATAATATATTATTATCAAGCTATAAACACAAATAAGGGGGATGGTTAAAAAAATTAAAAAGGCTAAGGGACCATGGTAGATAAATGAGGGCCTAGTTCACCTAAGGTGGGAAATGGAAAGTTTGAAAAAACCTATAGTCACACTAACTATAATTGTATAGGATATTTAAACAAGGAATTATACAATTATTCAAGCTAACAATTATAAAACTTCTATCTATCAAATGAAAGAGCTAGGGTTAGAATATACTTACCTTGAATAAAACCTATCGAGCCTCAATCTCTCATTTGACTAATGGTGATTTGAAAGATATTGTTTTTATTATAATAATCACAAAGGTTGAATAGAGATATAGTCTAAAATGACTCATCTTATTGCATCCAATATTCCAAAAGATAATTTTTTCCCTCTAAGATGAGATCTAATCAATGGCTTCATCAAATTTATACTTAAGTAGCATTATAAGAAATAATAATGAGAAATAAATGTTCCTCCCTATTGGATTTAAATGAGAAATTTTATTTATAGTGATGAATGATCTTAACCCTTCCTTAAGTTTTAACCAACTCCATTGGCAAACCTTGATGTAGTTAAATGTATGACAATTCAAACTAGGTCGGCTAGGGCTGATATAATGATGAAGCATCTTCCTTAAATTTTAGACTACATCAACTAGGCTGACTTAATTCAAAAAAATGGTGGGAAGGAATAAAAACTACATCAATTTAGGTTGATATAATTGGAAAATATGGATCTTGGTATATTTATGGCTTATAAGGAGTAATATTACTTAGGGGATCAAGTATTAGGGAAGTGTAGAGTATATAAGCATGGTAGATTAAATAATAATGTCTCTTATTAAGTACCATCAGTTTGCCCACCTGATTCTTGGTAAACCCTTTAAGGTTTGCACTAAAATATATTAAAACTCAACTAATGTAAATTTTAGTGGTTAATATTTATTAGTTCATGAATATATAGTTTTTGGAAATTTGTTTTTGGTGATTTTGGAGGGCTAGTACATAAAATTAGGTCACGTAAAAAAATAGAATGTAAGTTATTTGTTTAGGTCTGATCACCCAATGTTTAACATAATTTCATACTTAGTAATATATATAATTTTTACTTAAAATAAAAAATAGGCCTCTATATCTTATACATATATACTAAATATGATTCCATTGGAAACCGCCCAATTTTCATTTTTATTACCAATCAAATATCTCGCATAGGCCAAGCACACAACCAACTGACTACATCACAATAGGAAACATGCAATACATGAAACCATATAGTTTCATATTTCATGTAGTTATTTGGTCCTATAATATAGCACACATAAGTCCCATGGACATTAATCATGCATATAGATGTAACAAACTCGACTTTTTGGCTGCATCTCTTATAGAACTATTGGATTATATAATTTATTGTTTTATTCTACTCAATAAAATGGCATATATTGAGAATGGTAAAAGGATATGAAAATTATCAAGAAAAATTAACATATTATCTTATTTTATAAAGCTATAAAAAGAGCCCATGTAACCATCATGCACTCAGAATAAAGGTACTTATTTATTAATGAAATATTTTTATTTATTTACAACAAATTTGATTTTAAATTTCAAAAACAATATCAAAACTATTTTACATGTATAAATCCCCACTAATAATGGTATTTCATAATAAATAATTAATTGAAATAACATGTCACCACTTGAAGACTTTATTGATGATGAATAATGTGGTATCATCTGGTTTGCACTGTAGACACATGTCGAATTGGAGCTAGTTGATACACAAGCTGATTAGTTTCATCATGTAGCCAGTTAGTTAAATCATATAATTGGATAGAATTTGAATTGACTAGTTGTGTATTGTATTTGATTAGTCTTGAATACATCCATTGGCATGGTGCAACCATCTAGTTGTATGAAAAATAAAAAATGACTACCGCACCTCCCTTCCCCTTAGATTTTCCAACACACCTATACAAAATTAGATACTAATTACCATGACTATCACACACACACACACACACACACACACACACACACACACACACACACACACTCACCAATAAAATCTAAATGATTTATTATAAGGGATCTTAAAATTTACCCCAATCTTGACTATTTACTACAAAATGGAAAACATTTAGAAAGGATGAAGTTTAAAAATATCATGTATACACTTACCACATTGACACAAATTTTTTGAGGCCTTGGATCTTGATTGTTGATTTGTATTCACTCCTTAGTTAGCATTATATATGGATTTAATGTACTATTAATTCTTCCTTGGTTGTTAGAATATGTTATGGGCCTAGTTTTTATTATTATATATTAGGCAAATGTAGAAGATAGTTTTAAAATCTATAATATTTTTTGAGCCAATTATTTTTGATGTTTTAAAAATTTAAAATAATTTCTAAGTTAACCCTCTTTGGTATGTGTTACCCATGCATTATAACTATATGGATTAGGTATCTATAGGCACTCTTGTTCTCACATCCAAATTCATAAAATCTGTTTTATTCTTAATGCTTCATCATCTTCATTAGAGAAATCTATTTTTTAGACAATATTGTGCATTGATAGTGCTTTCATAACTTTGATATTGTATAAATCAATTATTTTATTGGTTCAATTAGGGACATAATTTATTTCAATTTGAGCCTCATGAACCTAACTATGACTATACTACATGATCTAGGGCTCATTTGTACCCAATTTCATCATTTGTTAAACTAAATACTCAATTGGTATAATCATAGATGTAGTTTGGGTAATTTAAGCCAAGTAAACCTTATTAGAAATATATAGTGTCATTTTAGGTTTAATTTCCCCTAATTTGATCAATGATTGAACCAATTACTTGATTGGTTAAATAAATGATGTAGTTTTGGCAAGTTAAGCCCCAAAAAATCAATTGGGACTATATGATGTAATTTGGGACTCAAATGGCATCAATTTCATTAGTGATTGAATAAATTATTTGACTAGTTCAATCAAGGATGAAATTTCTCACTAATTTTTACCTCATGAACCTAATTATGACTATAATATGTCATTTATGACTCAATTAACTTAAATTTCATCATTGATTGAACTAAATACTCAATTAGTTCAATCATAACTATAGTTTGGGATAGTTTGAGTCCTATGGACCTAATTACAACTATAAAATGTAATTTTTTGCTCAATTAGCCCTAATTTCATTATTAATTGAAATGTTTACTCAATTGGTTAACTTAAGGACATAATCTTGGCCAATTTTATCCCCGTGAACCTAATAACAACTATATAATGTCATTTAGGGCTTAATTGGCCCTAATTTCAACATTGATTTAAAATATTACTTGATTGGTTCAATTACAGATGTAATTTGGGGTAATTTGAGCCTCATTAATGTGATTGGGACTATACAATGTTATTTATGGCTCAATTGGTCCTGACTTCATCATTGATTAAACTAATTAGTTGATTGATTCAAATAAAGATGTAATTTGGGCCAATTTTATCAGTGTGAATAAGATTAGTACTATACGATGTGATTTGGGACTCAATTAGCCTTAATTTTATCATTAGTTTAACTAATTACTTGATTAGCTAAATTATAGATGTAATTTAGCTAAATTTGAGACTTTTGAGACTAAGTAAAACTATTTAAGGATATTTGGGACTCAATTAGCCATAATTTCATATGTGATTGAATAAATTACTTGATTAATTTAATTAAGGACACAATTTAGGCTAATTTGAGTATTGTAAACCTAATTGCAAGTATGAAATGTGATTTGGAGATTAAATAGCCATAATATCATCACTGGTTTAACCACCTACTAATTTTCCTCCATCAAGAATTCAATTTAAGTAAATTCAAGCCCCATGAATAATTGGGACTATAGATTTGGTGTTTAATTTCCCCTAATTTCATCATTAATTGAATCAATTACTTGATTGGTTAATTTTGGGATGAAACACTGTGAAATAAATTGGAACTATTAGATGTCATTTTGGCCTTAATTGATGGTAATTTCATCACTAATTGAACTACCTATTTGATTAACTTAATCACATATATAATTTTAACCTCATGAATCTAATTATTACTATATGATGTCCTTTTAGGATAAATTAGCTCTAATTATTTTAATGATTTAAGAAATAATTTGTTTGTTCAATTAGGGACACAATATGTGCCTATTTGAGCTTTATGAACATAATTATAAATTATTATGTTATTTATGGATTAATTAGTCCTGATTTCATCACCGATTAAAATAATTTTTTAATTGGTTCAATCATAGAGATAGTTTGGGCTAATTTGAGCCCCATAAAACTAATTGGGACCATAAATTATCATTTGGGTCTCAACTAGCTCTAATTTCATCACTGATTGAACATATTACTCCATAGGTTCAATGAATAATGTAATTTGGGAAAATTCGATCCCCTTGAACCTAATTATAACTATATAATATGATTTGGGGATAAATTAGCCCTAATTTAATCACCAATTGAACTAATTACTTGATTGGTTTAATAAAAGGACATAATTTAGGCCAATTTTAATCCATTGAACCTATTTGGGACTATATGATGTGATTTGGGACTCAATTGGCCTCAATTTCATAACTTATTGAGATAATTAATTGATTGGTTCAATCAAGTCCACATAACGTAGACTAATTTAAGCCTCTTAAACCTAATTATGACTATATAATGTAATTTTTATTTTAATTGGCCCCATTTTCATCATATTTCAGACCAATTACTCAATTAGTTTAAACAAATACATAACTTGTGTCAATTTGAGAAATTTGAACTTAATTGGGACTATACGATGTCATTTAAAGCTAAATTAGCCCCAATTTCATCACTTATTCAAACTAATTAATTGATTGTTTCAATCAAAAACATAATTTGGGTCAATTGAGCCCCATGAACCTAATTTTGATGATATGATGTCATTTAGGGATCAATTGACCCTAATTTTATTATTTATTAAACTAATTATTGAATGGTTTAATAACATGTATGATTTGGGCTAATTTGAGCCGTATGAACCTAATTATAACTATAAAATGTGATTTTGGGATTAATTAGCCCTAATTTTATCTCTTATTGAAATGATTACTAAATAGGTGCAAACACAAATATTACTTCATGTTGATATTTTGTTTGATTAGGTCCCTTATAGACCAAGATATTAATAAAAAACCCTTACTACATGTGACCAAGGCTACTATAGTTTTTCAAGAAAAATCAATTTATATCAAATTTAGGTGCAAGTAGGTGTGATTGGATTAATTCATGTCAATGTCTCATTTTCACACAAATAGTTGTGATGTGAATACTATAGGTTGATTTTATTACCTAAATCCAAGCAACCATCCATTTTTTTAAGATTCCCCACATCCACCTTCATTTCTTTGCTCATCCCTAATTGGGGTAATTTTTTAGTCCATGTAGGTCCACTAACAATATAAAAAATATGAAATAATGACAAATGGTGTCAATTATATGCCTAAATTAGTCTTTATCAACCCCTTTTCCCCACCTAATTAAACCCATTGAATATTTCATTCAAGAAGGTGTATTGTATAATTAGGTCCAATAATAACATTACATTGAATTTATGTAAGAGGATGATACGTTGACATTATAATATTTCAATGTTGTATAAAATTTAAGGTCAAATTTTTTATTCTCATCATAAAAAATTGAAGATTATAATTATGGGAAACTAAAGGAAGACATGGTCATTTATATTAATTTCTAGAGTTATAATTTAAAAAAAAATAAGTTTAATTATGTACACATTTGTCATAATTTACATTTTAACATTTTTTATATTTAAAAATAGAAAAATAAAAAATCAACCTATGGCTTGGTTGTGTATGTCATATTCACACTTGATGTGAAGTCTACCTTAGGAAATGTTACCAAGGTGAGATGCTTCATATGCAAGAAGTGTTAGGTGTAACCTAGGGAATGCTTCCACCTTTCACTCCACCAATAATCATCTCCCACTCACCTCTTACTTTACCTATACAAGGAACCTCCATTATATTAATGAAAAGTAATGGAGCTTAGAGTCAATTCTATAGAGTTGATGGAGGTGTAGACTCTAAGGTGATCATGTTTAGGTGAAACTATTTCTAGTTGTATATTTATATTATATATTCCATTTAGTGTAATGCAGTGTGTTATTAGTGAATTCAATTGTTTGAATAATTTTTTTAGGTAGTGTGTTTACATCCTAAAGTTCCTAGACTTTCTCTTTCTCGGTATGGAACCCTTTTAGTGAAAAGAGATATTTTTTAAAATATGGTATTATATATTGTATTCAAATAAATTTGTTTTATATTTATATAGTATTTTATAAGATTGACATTCCCACAAAATGTCTTTAACCTTTGAGGTAGTTGTTTTTCCAACCCTTCTTTAGGTTTTCGAAATTTCCCACTACGTATTTTTTTAGTGCCAAAATAGGTTTTTGTACCAACTCTTTTTGGGTTTTTAAAACTACACCAAGTATTCTTTTTCATGCTATAAAAACATTTTTGTTCCAACCTTATGATTTTTGCAAAATCACTAGGTATTTTTTCATGCCAAATTTACATATTTGAGCCAATACTTTTTGGGTTTTTTAAAATTACATTGGGTATTTATTTTTCATTTGAATTATGTAATTTCATGGTAATTTTCATGGATTAAGTTTAATTCTATAAGAATTTATTTTCATGTACCATATATTATTTATTTATATCTAAATTTTAACTTAATTAGATTCATTTATCTATTATAAATATATGGAGGAGTTTGGTCAAGGTATTTTAAAAAAAATTCTTTTAAGTGGTTTTCATGTGAATCAAACATTCCCATTATATTCAAAATGCTAGAGAAAGTTACGTTTAACTTTAGTTTCTTATAAATTATAAACCTTGAGCTAATTTGCTGAGTACATAAATTTAAAGGGTACAAATACCATTTCATACATTTTTACAACATTTTGTATAAAATATTATGTTTTCATTGCATCTATAGCATCCAAAAATTCTTAGGAAAACCTATGTTTCATTTAGTTTGGTTTTTGTTTTCATATTTTGGAGAGATTTTAGTTTTGAAGAGTTAGGGCATAAAGATAGTTCTAATTTTTTTTTCATTTTTATACAAACAAAAGGGGATGCAAGTCTGATATGGGGATGTGGAATTCTAAGAGCTTTCCTAAATATTTTCATATATGCAATTTGAACTTATAGTGCTCTTGTGGTGTGTATTTTAGTTTTTTTGAATAAGCAATGTGTTAATGTTATGGTGGCCCTACCACTATTTAGGTATCACTACCTAGATCTACCATTATTTCCATGTGGCCACTACACCATTATCAGTGATGCTAATTTACTACTATCCCCTCACCACCTCTAGTCATATGTCACCCTACACCATGTGAACTACCACTCAACACCAACCACTTGATAACTAATAGATACACTAACAATGACATATGACCAAGTTTTGGTTAACCATTACTAGTTACTTTTAGACTTTAACCACCATGTGATCATCCGTTGGGGTTTTTTACTCCCCAAGGGATAACCCTTCACCATTATATCTCTTGTGTGAAGTAATTTTATTTGAGGTATCAAAACCTAAAGCTTGGGAGGGTGATCTATTTTTCACCTTGCCAATCTTTTTGAGATAAACATTATGGTGGGGTTAGTTTTACATTTTTAAAACCCAAATTTTTAATATTTTTTAGTTTCTTGGTTGTTTTTATAAATAATTTTTGTTTTTAGACCTTAAATAGGTCATAACTTTTTAGTGGTTCTTTATATTTGATTTTTTTGAAAGTGCATGATTTTTAACACTCTTCATAGTTGTAACATTGATTTTTTTCTGATATTATCTTAATTTTGTAGTATTTTATCATAGTGGACTATTTGTAAACTATAAATCATACTAATTTTCACTAAGTATAGGTGCCACCACATTTTCAAAGGAGACTATGCTTCAATGCTTCATATATATATATATATATATATTGGTTGGGGTTTTTAGATGTATATTGGACTCATAATGATTTTAAAAGTTCATGGGGGATTTATATTTTATCATTATCTACCTTCATGCATGTGTGTGCTTTGTAGAACTCCTTTTTTTTATATAAGTTGCTTGGTACTTCAAGTGTCATTTGGGTACTCTCACTTGAGGATTTTTTTTGTGATTTTTTCCATACATACCCATTGAAATACATTTTGTAAGGTCTTAGATCTTGATAGATACTTTGTCTTCACACCATAGTCAACATTATAAGGGTGTTGTGTACTACTAATGTTTCTTTGGTTGTTAGAGTATGTTATGTACCTAGTGTTTGTTCGTATATATTAGGTAGATGTAGAGGATAGTTTAAATTTTGAGAATAGTTTTTAAGGAAACTTTCTTTGGTATGTGTTACCCATGAATTATGGTTAGATGGAACATATACCTATAATCACTCTTGTTCTCATATCTATATTAATTGAAGATAATTTTGTTAATTCATTCTTCATCTTGATCAATTAGAAATATATTTTTTTTGGATCATGCTCTACCTTGATAATTATTCCATGGCTTCACTATTACCAACACCAAATTCCTCACCTACCTTGACTATCCCCAATTACATATTGAGAAAAAAACATGCATTTAACCTTTTGATAAATGAATATAAACTAGACAAATTTAAAATTAGGACCCATATTTACATGGGGGATATTGATAAGGAAAAAGAATTTATCTTAAAAAATCATAAAAAACTCAAATATTAATGAGAAATATATGCTTACCAGCCATTATACCAAATACTAGAGGAAAAATATGATCACAAAATATGAAGGAAATAAAAAAAGGGCCACATAAAAATAAAAAATATGGGTATATGAAGGTCATGTAAAAAAGGGTTAAAATAAACCTTATTCATCACACAAGTAAAAAAAGCATTAAAGGATTGTTGGCTACATTTGTAGGTTTTGTATCATTTTTCATAATTTGAATTTATTATTGAATAATTAATGTATTTTTTTTGAAATATTTTACAAATATAGGGTATTTAAATGTAAGAAAATTGAAGAAGATGTACAATACCTCAAAAATAAAAGCTTTTGGCCACATGTCATCATAAATTATGCAAGTTAGTTAGTTCCATAAAAAAAAATTAGACGTTACTCCATTTTAATTATTTGTTATTTATTTATAAAAAATATATCAATTGCTTATATTCTTTATGAATCAAACCTTTATATCCCTCCACCTCCTGATCACAAACAAGTGGTAATGGAGGGAGGATGGGCATCACTCTTGAATATGATCTACATTGTAAAAGGAATCCAAGTAAGTATTAATTAATTATGTTTCCAAAATTGTTAATTAAATATCTATTTATATTTGTAATATTAAGTTTTAGTGATATTTAATTTGGGTTTAAAATTTTGGAATTTGGTTCAAATTTATAAAATAATAACTCTACTATTTTCATTTTTAATGAAAGTAATGTTGGGCACCTCCCAAATTAAACATCATGTATGTTATTTTTAATAATATCATATTTGAAATACATTTTTTTAAATTTTAAATATAATTTATGATATGACATTTTCTTGTAGGCTATGAAATGTTCATTGCATATGACAGAGGATGATAATGATGATAATGATGGCAATGACCACATTAGTGTTTTAGGTGGAGGGGATGTTGATAATCGTTAGAGAAATATTTTAATTTTTATGTGATAAGTTGTATACCATTAATATATTTTATAATTTGTTAAACTATTTTAAATATAATAAAGGCTTATTTAATGTTTATGGTTAATGAAATTTTGAAATTTATTTTGAGTACTTTAAACTATTTTTTATAAATGGATTTTCAGTATGTTGATATAAATATATATATATATATATATATATATTTAAATTTTTAATATTAGGCCTTCTAAAAAATAATTAGTTTAATTGTATTTTTATATTAATTTTTTAAGGTAATGTGTGGGTTTTGATAGGATCCCATAACCTTTAAAAATAGAGAGGATAAAACATTTAAGCTCTATAAAATTCAATATATACAACTAGCATATGAACAGTAGACAAACAAAAAATTGATAAAATTTAAAGAAACTTCAATAAATATTCCCACAAAGTTCAACAAACTACTAAAGAAGAAAAAACCACTATAATTAATTAGCCAAACTCTCCATCTCTTTGGGAGACTCTGTATCATCCTTTTGGTTTTGAATCTTGGTGGTTGTTAAATAATATATGTTTTCCTTCTCATTTGATTCATTCTTCTTATTACCTCTAGTTTTTTATTTAACCCATCACTAATTTTTTTCTTGGATTAATCTTATTTTTTCTTGTTATTCAGTTTTAATCACTTTTTACCCTCCTACCTAGTATATTTAGTCTGACCCATCGTCAAATTATGGAATTAATTTCATCATTAGATTTATTCTTGCTAAGGATATCCTACAAAAAAGGTTCATCATGTTTCGAGGTATCTTCTCAACCTCAATGTTTTTGCCTTTTCCTTCAGTTTGAAGTTCTATAATCTCATCTTTAATATTGTTAGATTCAAAAAATATCTCCTTAAATAATTCCATTTTTTTATTAATTTCCACCTCAACCTTCTCCAACCTTACATTGAGTGATTCAACTTTGTGATTAAGACTAATAGGGGGTGCTCAATAAGCTTCTAGTTAGGGATCACCTCCTCCACTAAACTCAAAATACCCTAGAAAACATGGTACACCTCCTTTTGTTTTATGGGATTATCTATCACAAATTCCTCTACCTTGATAGACCTTCCCACATATTATAAAATGTACTTATCCCTATCCTCACTAGCTTTAATTTTCCCCTTGGAATTCATCAAATTTATTATGAACTAAGCTAGGGTTTCATCTTTCTCACTAGAAACTTCTACCAAGTTTTCTCCATTATTACTTGGGGGGTCTAGTTATTACCCTACCATTATCGAATCCCAATCTTCCCAACCATTGGGTCAATGGAAGGATGTCCCACTTGTATAATTAGAAATATAAGATCTTAATACAAAATAACATCAATCTTGTCCAACTGATAATAAAAAACACAACTTTCAAGGGACCTTAGAAGGTAGTATGGAATGTTGATGGTTTTCATATGTCTAATGTGATTCATTAATATAAAATTATGAAAGTATAATACTCAATACTTACCTTTAAATATTATATATAACATAATCTAGTGAAAAACTTTCCCCCATATATGAGGTAAAGCCACTTGAAGGAAACCATACTTATCTTTATGAATCATCTCCCCTTCCTTGATAAAAAATATGAAAAATCTCATTTCTATGGTGATTATCCTTATAATATTTAATACCTTAATAAGATATAATTTTAGCTTATCTAATTATTTCCTCAAATATAATCATTATGATTCTCATTATTATGATAACTCTATCATTTCAAGCCTTTTCAAAGTCCATGGACAAGCCTAGATCAAACCCAAATATTATTTCCATGTAGGGAGTCATCACATTTATTTTTAGGATTCATAATATGGATTTGTTCATCTTGATACTCTCATAGGAGATGGTCTTATCCTAGTCTTTATCTCTATCCATGTTACAGTCAATGAATCTAATATTGACAACTTTAACAGGTGATCTTGAAACACTTTTTGATTCTTATACACCTTGATCACATGAATCACATATTCTCTCCTTAGTTTATTTTAACTTAATGACTATTTTAACCTTTAAACCTAGATACTTAAGACCTTACCACTCACATATTTGATGTGAATGATTAAAAAATGGAAGCCAATGATACACCCATCATCCACATTCCCTAGATAGAAATTAAACTTCACATAATTATGGTCAAAGTCATAATTTTCTTTTGTGCTCATATTAATATTTCTAAGCTATTATATATCAAGCATAGTGATTGTGACTTCATGTCTCCTAATCTCACCCTATAAGGGAAATTTTTTATTCCTCATTCATAATTATAATGAAGGTATTAGGGAGATCATCCAACCTAGTCTATTTCATGATGTTTTGACATGTAACACCTTTATTTTCCATTTATTCCACATATCTATTACCCTCTCTATAGGTATGATCAATTATTATCTCATTAAAGTCTATCATGAGGATCAAAACATCCCTAATCATGTTCAAGATGGAAAAATAAGGACTAGACTTTTCATTAAAGAAGCTAATGATGTTTAGAGAGTCACCTTAAAAAATAAGAGTTTTTTTTTAAATTTTAATTAATTAATTATATATATATAATTTAAATATTTTCAAATCTATATATTAGTTTTTTTATTTAAATATATCTTAGATAGGTTTTGAAGAGGATGAGGGAGATCATTTCTCTCAGATGGGTTTCAAAGAGGAACAATAGGAATAAGGTTTGGGGGATTTGAATGCTTGTGTACACAACAAACCCAAACCTGACTTAGGTAGCCCTTACTTTATTCAACCACTTTCTTCCAAAGGAAAGGTAGCCTTGGGGGTTGATGTTAATGAGGTAATTAAGGATTCTCTTCAAAAAAATTACATAAAAATTTATATACAAAAACTCCTCTATGAAGAAATAGCTAAAGAATTTGAGAGGCTTAGGGAATCCCTTTGTCTTGAAAAGATAGACAACAATGATGGTAAGGAACACCTGGATCACACCCCATAGGTAATTCTACCTAGAAAGGCAAAGAGGAGGAAGCCACCTAGGCTTCCATAGAAGATAAATTTAGACCCTCCACTCAGACCTCAAAAAGAAGAGAATGGACAAGGATGAGGGCCAGTTCATTGGGAGCCAGACCAAGGGCAAAAGCAACAAAGGTGCTAGTGTAGTGACTAAATAGCTGGTTGCTTACTCAAAATCAAAATAGTGTGTCACTCCCTTTTTTCACTTAGTTTCCTTTTATTTTTTTGGCTATCAGGTGGTTGATGTTTGGTGTCTTTTAGGCTAACCTATTAGGTTATCTCTCACCCCACTTTTTATCATGTTGTATCTTCTTGAATATCTTTCAATTTATTATTGTAATGGGTTTGGGTCCTTCTAACCTGAATTTTAACCTATTTGATAGAAAATTTAAAAAATAAAAAATATATCATGACATAACCACAAAAACATGGTAAATATGAATCACTCAATGTAAAAAATTATGATGCAAAAAACTTAACATAATCCTAGCAAGCACTAACACAAAATATTCCCACTACACACACATACACACATATGCACAAAAATATTAAAATTAATTAAATAAAATTGGTTAAAAAATATCATAAAAAAAAGACTCCATATCTTCCTCCAAAACCATCACAAAACTTATCGATGCTAGTTGTAATCTTGTATCAGTGTGTCTGATGTAAACTATATCAATAAAGATCCTATGTCAAGAAGAGTTTTTCATTTTATAGTGTTCAGTTTTTACAATTTTTTACAAAAAGTGTTAAAATTCATTAAAATATCATAGTTTATCTCTTTATGGATATAATATCTTACATTCATTTTTAAAGGATTAGAGTCAACATCAACATGACACTAGATTTTTTGATTTAGAGTAGTGGTTTAACACCATCATCTAGGGACTAAAAATAAAGGGTAATGGGGAACATTAATTTATATTAGGTGAAATAAGATATGAGTGTAGGATGGATTAATCAAGACTAATTTATAATTGCATTACTCTTTTTATTATTTGGACATCACGTGCATAATACAACTACAAAGTGTAAAGATCAATAAAACATAATTCTCCCTTCAAATATAAAGGGGCATATATAAAATATGAGTTACGGTGTTCCTATTTTAGGGTCAAGAGGAAGTGTCATATGAGCCAATTTTTGATCTTTAATCTCAACATTGTTAAGTGAAAATAAAAATTTAACATAGTTAGACATTTAATGTTTCACAATATGTATACACATTATGCAAGATGCATAGAACCATGCCAACTAATGCCATTAAAATTGATTATCTTTAATCAAAAATTTAATTTATTAAAATCCATAAAATTAGCATAGAAGGCATAACAATTATATGTCAATTTATTTTCACACTAACCTTCATGCCATTATCATAGCATATTGACACTTTCCTTAGATGTCACTAAAATTGATTGGAAAGCCCAAATTTTAGATATATCACTAAGTAAAATTATAATAAAATACATAATTTCAAGCATGTTATTGCATCTCATGTATCTTGTGCACCTATATGGTAGCTTGCAACATCCACAGATACTATATGTGCTCCTGCACATTTATACATTCCCAATATGAACACAACACAAAATAAAGACACCACATGATTTGGTGGTTGTTTGGACACTCTATTACACATCACACCATGCCAAGAGGAATTTATAGATAAAACATCATGTTAGAGTATCTATCAACATACTATGTATCTAAGAGTCTAACCATATAATTTTTAAGAAGGTGAATTATCAACCATTACAAATGATGGACCATTTTTTGTAGCTATCTCTTTTTGTAACGTATCTCCTGTAATGATATATTGTAACCCATTTGAATCTTAGGGGATATCACTTATCTTATCAATCTATAAGTATCAAACTTTAAATAGTCATTTTTAAAAACATAATAAAATCACTTAATAAGTGATACCCCCTTTTGATAACAAGAATCTCCATTCCTAGCCTTATTATATATTGTATGAATATGTACCATACCCTATTATTTATCATTGAATATAAATATCATTATTATTCCAAGTTATAAGTTAAAATGTGTAATGGTTAAAATTATATAATTTTTATCTATTGCATGATTTATATCTCATGATTTACAATCTATATTATATATTTTTCATAAAAAATTCCATCTTGGAACTCACGGTTTGGATAATTGAGACTAGACCAATTGATACACTTGATGTGAAATTTCATGGTAAAAAAAGAGATCAACTATATTGTTATATAGGATGAAGAATTATAGTTAAGTATATAATCATGAAAATATTCCTAGGGAAACAAAAAAACAATTATGATTAGCGGACAAAAATTAAATGGTAATTTGATCCTTTGAATGAATATAAAATAATGAAATGAACCCCCATGTCCTAAATAATGATGTATTCTAGCACCCTAACATTATTAAAGAGGAATGTATACATAGTGTTATTTTTTATTAACTTAAATTCAAGGAATATGTTGGAGCCTTTGTTACCACATGATATGGGATGTATATGGGTACTTAGTATAATCATTTATTCAGTAGTCTTTAATTAAACCTTTGTATTTCACCCTTGTAAAAAACCTTACATATGGTGATTATCATAGCTTTTAGGATGAGTATAGTTATAAATTTATAACAAATGTGTTTCTATTATTCATTAGGGATGTTTTTCCCTTTAATATTTTCAAATTTTAATTACTAAAAAGAAGATAAGATATAATTTCTATTTTAAGGATAATTAGTTAGCATTGTAAAGTTTGTTTAAAGGATATTTTTAATAAAAATTATTTGGAAAATTTTAAAATATATTTTTCATTAAATATTTTAGTGTTATTTGTATGTATTCATGGTCACACATTTATGTAGACACCCAAACTACTAAAAAAATTAGTTATGAAAGGATCAATCACTTAATGAAGTGAATGATCCTTATCATTGGTATAAGATTAGTTCTATTCTATAGGTTTAAAATAACTATGGTGATATAATTTTGAGAGTTCTATCTTGAATACCATGGCCTTTAAGTTTCTTTGTTTCCCTTAGATTTTGAAATGTTCTATATTTATCCATTCAAGGCTTAGTTTGCCTTCTTCTACTTAGAGATTATTTGGATAATTATACCACCATCACTTTTAGAGATTTTAAAACATATGTGTAAATAATAAAAATGAATGCTCAGAGATTTTGATATTGAGGCCAAAAAAATTTAAGGTTATTTAGGCTCATTTAGGAAATTTTCATTTAAAAGTATTTTTGTCAAAATTGAACATCACCAACAATCGAGAGTGCTTGAGTTAATAGGAATTGATAAATAATTTAATGATAAATATACACTCAAGGAGTAATATATATTAATTTTAAGTTTTCCAAGTTTAGTCTAAAGTTACAGGTTCAAGTACTATTTAATTCAATTTTTATTTAAAATGAAAAATAAAAATATATATTAAGGGCCAATATGACCAAAAAAATTCTAGGCTTGTATACTATAATAAAAAAAAGTGCCACTTGAGTGCTAAGAGTTATAATTGAGACCACTTATCCATAACTTAGCTCTAGACCTATCCTAGAGCCTATATTCACACTTATCCAACCTTAATGCAAGACAAAGGGGTCCCTAGTCATCCCTAAAACCTTCATTATTGCATCCTAGTCCTTTATGCCTAGTCTTATACAACTTGGAGACTAGTGCCATAATAAGGATAGTATCACCACGTGGCTATAGTGTCCCAATAATGGCACTACCATTTCCCTCCTCTTTTCACAAGAAAATATATTTTCAAATCTTGGACCTCCTAAGGTCGGATTAAACCACTTTTATCACCCACATAAGCACTAAAATAGTATAAATACATGACTTTTATCCCTATAAACACTAGATTAAAATTACACATACAAACTCAAAACAATTTGTGCACAATTAAGTTTATATATCCGTTTTCTAACCTAATTCTACATACTACTATCTATAATATTATTAAGTTTAGATTACTCATATTTTTAGTCTCAAGCACATTCAAATAAATTAAGTCAACTATCATAGTAGATTCACTAGCACTTGCACTAGAACTTAGGTAGGGAGAACTACATCATTCTTGATCCCTATTTAGAGTATTGGTATGTAGGAAACTCTTATCATAGTGAGGTGTTGAGGATGTCCAACCTACCCCACTAACAATAACACTTTTTAGCTTGTATCAACCAAATATCCTAATAATATAGAGGATTAGGGTTTTCTCACAAAATTAGTCAAAATAGGCAATCTACAGGGTTTCATAACTCATTCATGTAGGAAAAACCTTACATATCTAGACAAAGTTCACCTAGAAGCTTGGGATAGTCCTACATAGAGGACACTATCATCAAAATACGAACACTAGCACCACATGGCACTACTCTCTAATTAGGATGTTACTATCTATGAGGGGTTTTGACACTTGAATCCTATTTTAAACCCTTATAATAACCTATACCTCATGTTTTAGCCTCTAGATCATCCTTCTCAGTCATTTTCTAGTCAATTTCTTATTTTCATTATTTATTGATATTTTTAGAAAGGTCAAAATTAGTCAATTCTATAATAAAACAATGGTCATATTTATTGAATATTTATACCTCGATTTACTATACTCAACCCTATAATAACTTAGGATTTACATACACTAAGTCTTAATAAGTTAAAACATTTGGTGAACCCAACTTCAAATATTTCATAAACTCTAACCCTAGACAACCCTAGGGTTTATGTTTCTAGTATTATAAGACCCTCAAATAGATTTATATTTCATATAATCATGATAATAATGATAGATTAAGTTAATTACTTTTTGATGCAAAGTTTTCTAGTTTCTCTTGCATGCTTGTTTCTTTTCATTTGGAATAAATTAAAAAATGACATAAACACATATGTACATGATGATTTAAATCAGTTCAAATATATGTCATATTTCATATCATGTTATCTTTCTCTTATGTGGAATTATATTAACAAGAAAACCCTTACACACATAGAGGATTTAGCACATAAACTAACAACTATGTTTCAAGTTTTGATGTCATATCTTATACATAAGAAATAATCTCTTTCTCTTCTTAATCTATATGAGGGTGATAGTTACTTTTCTTATAACTAGGTCCATGCTATCACTCATCCATGAGATGATTCAACCTATACTATTTTTACTCATGCCCATACTCAACCTATCTACACCTCTCCCCTATAGGGTGTGTGTCTACATATTAATCATAAGTAACTAGGGTTTGCACTTTTGAGATTCTAAGGGGTCAAATTACTATTATGAGAAATCTAATATCAGATTTATAGAATCAAAATAAATTATTTAGTGAAAAGGTCACATTGTTTTCCAATCACATTACATGTAAAAAGTCTTCAGAATATGCTAGTGTTCATCATGTATCTACATCTACACCTAGAAAAGTTGTCTAACATTCTTTCATTTATAAATCATAAAGTAAAACATCATGAATATATTACAAGTGATTAAAAAATATGACAAGGGTCCAATAAGAGTTCAAGATAAATACTAAGGGAAATGATTAAATCCAACTTGATCAACCTACCTCCTCTACACCCAGTGAGGAGATTTAGATATTATTTTGCATATCATAGAATGCATGGGCACCACACCGATTCATTTTTAGCATTGAAAATGAAAATATAATAGATAATGGATACATATGACTTGCATGGTGATACATCATCCAAAAAACATATAATGGCACATCTACAACATCAAAAAGGGTCAAATATAGAAACAATACAAAAATGGTTACCAAAGCACAACCCAGAACAACAAAAGGTTCACAAATCACAATCAAAGAAAGAAATAATACAAGTAATATAAAGAAATTAAAATATGTAAATATAACTCCATGATGAGGCTCAAATTTCAAAGCAATATGGGTTTGGTAAAAAATACCTAGAATAATTTAATTATCATGATCAAGGTTTGGGCAAGTAGGCCCAAGGTATCACTACTACTATTGTAATAGTTGATAATGTTGGTCAACAAGGTTTGGGATTTATTAAACATCCTAAGGCAAATCATTGATAGATACATTTTATCAAGGTAAAATGTCAAAATACACAATAAATGTTATAAAAAGAGCATGAACTTAAGTTGCAAAGTTAAAATTAGGCTAAGCTAACAAGCATTCTCAAAAGAGGCTTTATATCAAAAGAACTTCCAAATCACCATATGCCTACAATAAACATATTTTTAAAGGGTAAAATCACAATCAATATTCCAAAAAACAATTCAGTAAGCTCAACTCCATAGTATGAGGCAATTCCTAATGCTCATTCAGATACAATAAAAGTCAACACTAGCATTCCAGGTTATTATGATTACTATGATTTTGATGATGAACAATAATTAGATTTATCTTGAAACATCATTAAACTACAACATATCAATCACACTATAATAGATATTACCATTCCTATTTTTGACATAGGCCACAATGATAGTGAGTCTCATTAGTTAGTATTGTTCTTCCTTTATTGTACATACTTTACTTATTCATCTCTCCTAGTATATAGTTTCATTTTCATGTTGCTTGTACATAGATTATATCCAAAAAATAAAAAAACAATAAAATATTTCATAAAACATAAAAACATTCAAATATTTACTCATAAAACACAAAATTATAGATTTCATGCATTGCCATGTTTACACTTATATTTTATAGACATTAAATATGCTAACTATCTTTATATAATTAGTTTTATCATAAATATAAGCTTCACTTATTCTTGTCAAGTTCTTGTAGATTGCCTAAAAGACTCAGGTCCACTATAATGATTAATATTTGATATTATCTACCCATTGGGGGCATATACACACATACATGGATTCTTCATTTGACACATTCACCCATTAGGGGGCACCCTATACATAGTTTTGATTACCAGGTTACATATTTATAAAATCTACATCATAGATTTAGCATTTTATATATTGATATTGATCATGGTATACTTACTCAAAAATGTTCTTACCTTTTACTACTTTAGACTTAGTATATGTACATCTTGGATCTTAAAAAATTTATATTACATGTTCATGCATACTTTCATTTATATATTTACTAGTTTAGAATTGATTATATCTCTATGCTTATTGTATTATAGGTCATTTGAATATTCCATTGCTCTTTGGATCTTTGCCACTTCTTTTCATAGTAATTGGGCCCCTATTTCATTAAGTATGAAATTCACGCCAATATGATTGACACATTGGCATGAGGCAATCACTTAGAATGATGATTACTATTTTAGCATCTTAACACTAGTTGGAGGATTCATTTCACACCTTATGCCAGCTGGTAGGTGGTTAACCATTTTCAATAATCCTAGGGCATCTTCTAGGTTGGATGATACGTGGTGACTAGAGCATGAATTTCATAAAGTGATGGAGCTAGTAGAATAATCACCAAGGATTCAATAAGGCATTTCACATACACTCTCCACCCTAGATAGAAGTGTTCCTATAAGTTATAAAAGGAGATCAAACCAATGAGCATAAGAGATGTGAATTGATGCAATGAAGCTTTGGATAATTGGATCTACATGCATTTTAATGGATACCATTAGTATTAGGAATAACATGGATGATATTAAGGATCTATTTGTATATGCCCAAGCTCGCCTATGAGCCTCTAGGTCATTAAGTAGATTGAATGAAGTGGTTACTCTATTTTAATTACTATGAACTCTATATTGTTTAAAGTTTGATTAATGGTGATGAATGTTGTGACAAATTATCCTCTATTTAGTTGATGTGTCCTTGATATGGATTATTTGAATGCATAACAAATGTAATAATTTAACATTATAATTTCTATTCATGTATGTTATGAATGTTGTTTAAGATATTCTATTCTAGGTCATTAATGGCATCCCTGTGTTAAATGATGACATCAATATATCTTGTCTAATGACTAAGTATAGATAGATCCTATGTTAAGCCTTGATATCCTTGTTGGAAGATCTAGCCTAAGTATGAATACTTGAAGTAAGAGTAGTCCATTAAACCTTGTATTACATGTATGATGCTAATCTTAGTAAAACAAAGGCTTGTTCCCTTAATACTATAAAACCACCCCAATATAGGATTACACCTATAGACCACTAAAGTGTAGTCTATGAAAGGCTTATTCCTATGGATCTATTTAATCCTTATTTATCATGACCAAGTCCTATATTTGATTCCTTGCACCATGGCACAAATATCCTAACATAGGCCCTAGTTATTTATCTATTTCACTTTAGGTGAGTGCATAAGGCATGTGCCTTATGTAAATTGATGCTGGTACAACCAAGTGTAAAATGTTGGGCATAGAAAGACAATCCCATGTTTGTACCTAGTTGTAAGAATTCAAGAACAGACTAAGACAATTGAATGAGCACTTGACTATGAATTTTCTAAAACATTTTGGTTCCATTTTTAGCACCTATGTTGAATTTTATTTTTGTAATGTTATGGCAGAATGATGCTCTAACTCTCCCTATAAAATATTGAGCACTGGTTATAATAAGTGGAGGATAGATTTGTGTTGAAGAATCTAACATGTACAGGATACAAGATAAGAAAGTGGGTTTAAAATAACCTATATGATGCTTTGTGCTTATTTTTTTCTATGAATTGCCTTAGTATGTGTACCAGTGGTTGGTTGCATATAAAACCCACATAAGATGAATTTATATATAGCACTATGAGTGGAAAAGGGAGAACATAGAGAAACTTGAGACCTTAGATGCCACTTGGAATATAGTAGTAGATAAATGGTGGTAAGGAGAGTTTAATAGTTACATGTTTGAGTTCATAGTTTCAACATACTCATGCCCTAAGGAAGTAGAGTAATAATTTTTATGCGAACCTATAGGCATGTTTGTGAAGGAATTTAATATATAACTCAAGAAGATAATGGTGGATTATAGGTTTAAAACTTTAGGGATGAAACGATAAATTCCTTTCATGTATGAGCAAGTGTAAAGGGGGAAGGGGATGTGTAAGTGAAGCACAATGGAAGGGTATGATCACATTAACACCTAAGAGCTCACATGACAAACTTATAACAAGAGATGGTGTAGGATGATGGAAGATCTAGAACCTAAAAGTGCCAAGAGAACCTATAGTGAGTGAGAAGGGCATAGGGAAGGATCTCTTGAAATACAATAGCATGAGGAGGAGGGATATGATGAAGTGATGGATAGATCTTAGTATTTGATAGGTGTGGAATTTGCTATGTTCTTATAAGACTTGGTGACTAAAGATGTTCTTGATGTGCCTACCCCATTTAAACCTATGATAATTACTCATGTGTTAGAACCCCCACTTGAAAAAAATACAAGAGTGATAATTGACCCTATTGTCAACATATATTTTAGATAATTTGTAGATTTTGAGTGTAATTTTATGATTGAATAAATTATTCACTACAAGGAGGTGAGAAAAACTACCTCTAGAACAATGGGTGCTAGCTCACCATAATAGAACATGAGCATAAGGATACCATTTTAGTCAATGTTAGCATCATAAAGTGGGAAACAACCCACAAGAATTGGTTAAGTACCACAAATAAGTAGTATAATGCCATCTACATCAATGGCACCAATAGTGACAATAGGGCCAATACCTAACCTAATGGATGGAAGTATTGGAGGACCACCACACAGATATATTTCAGGGGATAAGAACCTTAGATCCTAGTTAACCCTCCCCCCCACATCAAATTTAATATGAAATTTCCATGTAATTACTAGAGTATCATGGTGTGGAGAATGCCATAGAGCATTTTGTAAAATGTTAAATATAGTGGTACACATGGGGTATAACCCGATTGGAGCACAAGACAACCTAATTTGTGACCACTCTACCTAATCATGCCAATACTTGGTATAGAAAATTTGACCCTAACTAGGATATGGTATATTATGATACCCTAAAGGAGGTATTCCTAAAGGAATTTGACATACTAAAGTTTGAATAGTAAAAAATTATCATGCTCAAAGAGATCACCCAAGGACTCTTAGAAAGTGTGTACCTATATGATTTAAGGCTCAAAAATCTCCCTTCTAATATTTCTTATGACATTCACTCTTTCCATCATGTAAAATGATTTATTAGAGGGTTACTTGTGTTATTTCTAAGAGTGATTTCCATGAATACATTTTCAAACCCTCACAAATCACTTGAATCCATGTTTAGAGCCATGGTAGTTGGAAGTGCCAATACTAGGATCAACCCATTCATGGAGGTACAAATTGCATCCATGGACTCCTAACTCTAAAATATTATCGCTAGCTCATCATAAGATGATTGAAGTAGATTAAGGTGCATTGACTATAAAATTGAAGGCCATAATAGGAATAACTACCCTCAAAATAATGTGTGTACATTAATTCTATTCTATGAAGTCTATCGATAGGTACATGATGTTCATAACTACCCTTTCTTAAAATGCACTAGCCAATTCAACACAACCATCTATTGTCAATTATGTGATTTTTACACTCATATAATAATTGATTACTGGGTGATGGATGAGATGCATGAGAACATGGAAAGAGGCACAAGGTAGGCCACTATATCAGTCAGAAGGAAAGCTAAGCAAAGAAATGAAGGTTATAACCAACATAAAACATGATTTAGGATGTAATGAGGTAAAAAAGGGTGAAGTGGAGGACACAATGGTAGAAGTTTCCCACCCCACTCATATTACAAGTGTGTCTTGATAGAGCATTATCAACATGATTTCCCTATACATCTAATGTATAGGTATTATCGAGGAGCCCATAAGGTCAAAGAATGCCCTGATTTGTATAAAAAGTTAACCCAAGTTATACCTAGCATAGACAAGGGCATAGGTATGATTAGGTGTGAGATGAAAATGGATAAATGAACTCTAAAGTCACAACTGACCTTTGTAGAGATATTCAAGTTGTAGGTGACTACTCATATTGGATTCACCACTCAACCACCAATTATGCCAATGATTGAGTTGCATCTAGAATATGGGGAGAAGAGTTACACTGAGTGCATAACATGCGTTGAACCCAAATTTTCACCTTACCCAGACCCATCATGCTAAAATGATGTATTACAATAGGCTATGAGTGTAATTCAAAACTTTTAAAGAAATCTTCAATTGACATGAGATCTATAAGTGTAGGTTTACTACCTCTTAAAATAAGTAGGATATCTAGGAAGAGGAGATACAAGAATTAATAGATATCCTTCACCTCTTATTGATAAAAGTAATGCTACCCATATTAAAAACATTTCTCTTAGAGAATGTGGGAAAAAATCAAGTTAAATTTGTTGTACCACACATGGAGTGGGAGAAAGAAGTTTGGCATATGCAAAATATGGATTATAATCAAGAAATCCTTTTTAATGACACTATTGATGGATGGTATGTATGTGATGTCCTCATGGACATAGGCACCAAAGTTAATATATTGACCAAAAATTCATGGGAGAAGATGGGTAGGCTATCCTTGAAGCCTTCCCTTCATGTAATTTTCATGTATAATAAGACCCAAGCACAACCAATTGGAATTCTAAAGAGATTAGTTATAGATATCATGGAGGATGAGTTTTACACTAACTTCAAGGTGATCAAGTTAACAAAATAAAATAATTATCCAACACTTCTAGGAAGGCCATGGTGTTATGTGAACAATGCAGATATTCACTTTAATAAAATTTACATGACATTTGAAAATGATAAGGAGAGGGTAGTTATACCCCTCTCAAGTGACCAAGGACCCCATTATGTTAAGAGTGTGTACCTTGAGGATGAGATACACCACATATATAACATCACAGTGCAAGGCAATAGAATCTAAACCTAGATGATCAATAAGTGCTTTCTTAAGAAAATGGGTAATCAGCCTCAGATACTAATGATATTGCCTATGGCTGATGGGTTGAGGAAGCATATGACACCACTAGTTAAAGATGCCACTTAGTGCACACAAAAGTGCCAAAACTAGTGAAGATGGGCTAGGTCTAAATTGAGCATGCTTTCATAATATAGGTCCCTTGCACTAAGAAGAAGGGATAAAAAGTGTTTCACCTAAGTAAAGGTAAACTTATGTTGCTCCTAAGATATGAGGGGATAATCCAATGGAAGAGATGTTCATGATCTCAAATCATGCATCCCTAAGGAAGTGGATAGAATAGGTCCATTAGTACATACATTAATGAGTACTATCTCTCATTGGTGGGTGGTGTAAAGGTATAGCTTTCCAACTTGGAAAGATGTGAAAGTAACCATCTACACTAGATTTGGGAAGAGTAATGAAGACCTAGACATATTTACCTAATCTGGTGACTTTAACACTATAGTGCATGTGTGATTGTGAAAATAAACATGGACTATCTATGACAAAAACACCCTGAGGAACCTATGGGTGCATGCCTTCTATAGGAGATTGAAAATGTGGGTGTGAGCATGGTACATTGTCAATGAGACATTATGTGAGACAACCAACTAGGATACACTTAAGGAGTGGTTTGTTCACATCTTCCCCTTTTCTTTGTAAAACCTTGAACTGATTGAGCCACTACAATTGGTTCAAACTTCAAAATTTAAAGACATTAAAATATTGTATGAATGCCTAAAAGACATGTTATATGAAAAGGGCTTGGTGTTTTCAACCTTCTTTGAAGATAAAATCCTCAATAGTTACTCTAGTGATGAGGATAATGAGATATGGAAGGTGCACAACTATAAGACTCTAACAGGAAAAAGGAAGTTAGTGCATCAGGTTGAGGACAACACCCTAGATGAAGAAGACCCTACCCACCTTCACATAGAAACAACTAAGGGTAGTAGGCAAGTCAAGGATTCACATTAGGAAAAGAATGGGCCCTATTTTTCACCACTAAAAACAACCAAGGTAGATATCAACTTAGAAGGGGAACCAAAGATTACTACTATGGGTGCATATTGGTCTAACATAGAGCTAGCATGCATTATGGACCTCCTAAAATAATTTCAAGACTTGTTACCTAAGAACTATAGAGACATGATGGGAACACACCCATCCTTTAAAAATATGAGCATCAATCTAGTCTATGGCACAAGATCTATCAAGAAGTAACCTTACAGGATGAACCCCAATCTTCATGCCAAGGTCAAAATAGAGATTGATGGTATGATAGACATAAGTTTCATCTACCCTATGTAAGAATATAAATGGGTTATCCCCATGTTTATTATAATCAAGAAAGATGGGTGCATCTAGATATGTGTCAACTATATATTGTTCATTGTCACTATATAACTGACCCCTTCACTAATGAAGTTTTGGATGACATTGCAAGCTATGAGATATACACTTTCACTAATGGGTTCTTAGGATACCATCAAGTCTAATGGAGGAGGAAGACAAGCTCAAAACTAACTTTGTGATAGAATGGAGTTGTTTCATATACAACATGATGCCCTTTAGACTCAAGAATGCATCATCTATATTCTCTCTAGTGGTGATCACTTTTAAGGACTGTATTCACAAGTTCTTCCAAGTGTACTTAGATTATTAGACTATGTATGGGTTGGTGAAGGATTAATATATCTTACACTTGATTAATATAGCTTACACTTGACTTGATCAAGTGTCACAAATATGTCAAGAATGTGACAATATAGCTCTAGTTGGAAATATTGTCACATTCTTGACATCTAGAGCTGTACCCTAATCTATAACAACTAAAGAGAAGAAACAACTCAAAATTAATTTTACCCCTTTTCAAATCATTAGAAAGGAACTATACAAGTTGAGTTAAGATGGGGTATTATGTTGATGTGTCCTAGAGCACGAACATGGCTTAATATTGAAATAGGTGCATAAGGGGATTGTTAGATTCCATTATGCTAGAGATGTTATGGTGTATAAGGTGATATAATTAGCCTTGTGGTGGCCAAGTCTATTATAGGATGTGAAAAAGTGCACCAAGGCATATGACATCTACCAGTGCATAGGAAAACAAAACCACTAGGATGAGATGCCTCTCATCCCCATCCTTTCCTAGGCACTATTTGAAAAATGGGACATTGACTTTGTTGGGCCTATTACTCTCACTTTGATGTGCACAAGCCTATAATACATTGTGGTGGCTATGAACTATTTCACCAAGTGGGTTGGGGTAGTACCAACCAAAGATTACACATCCACCACAACCACAAGGTTTATATGGGAGAACATCATCAGTCACTATAGGTGTCAACTTAATTTAACTAGAGACCATGCTGTGCACTTCATCAATGAGACCATTTACATCTTACTAACTAAATACATGGTGGAATACCATAAAAAAACTCATTATCATCCCCAAGTGAATGACACTACTGAGGCATTTAATAAGATATTAGGAACATGCCTCACAAAGATATGCAACATTGTTTACAAATACTGGGATGATCATGTGTCAGTAGTATTATGGGCTAATGCATCATTATGTATAAGCTATTGAATAAGGAAACACCATTTGAATTGGTGTTTGGCACCCAAGCCATTTTATTGATGGAATTCATAGTTCCCTCATTGCACATTACATGCATTAGTTATTTGGATGACCAAGAGTCTTTGAGTGCATGACTGGAAGACTTTGACTACTTAAATGAGACATGCCTGAGCAAGATGGAGTCAAAAAGTAGAGGTGTTTTAGAAGATATGAGATGATAAACATATCAAGTGTAAGGTACTTAATGAAGGGGCACTAGTTTTACTATATGACTCTAATTACCTCAAACATCTAGGAAAGCTATAGATTAGATGGATGGGACCTTACATTATCCATAACATATTAGAGACTAACACATGTAAGTTGTGTACATTGATGGGTGAAATGCTCCATGGTAATTTCAATAGTAATCAATTTAAGACTTATAGATAATAGAATAACACTTGCACCATTAGAGACCAACTTCTTAGTCATAAGTCAGTTATGTTGTGCTGACCAAAATAAAATTTGGTGCAAGCCAAACATTTCTTTATGTTTTGTGTTATTTATGATAGGTGAATAAGCAAGGTGCTTTTAGGCTCAAAGGAGATCTATTATATCACTTACATGCATAATTATAGTTAGGTGAGTCAAGCATAGACACTTTCTAATCACCTAAGACTAGACACTTAAGTTTCTAGAAATGTGGAGTTTGATAGAGTTAGAAATATATGAGTCCTAAGTTGATAAATGGAGGTGCACAAGATGATCATGCATAAGAAATAGATCAGAGAGAATAAATCACTAGAGAACCAATATAGGAATTTGTATGGGGTAGGGGAAGGCTAAATCAAAATAGATGAAAGCATAGATAAATTGACCAAGAAATGGAAGCATGCTTGAAAGGAAGTAAAATTGTAAGAGATGATGGAATTGAGAAGGCTAAATCATGTGCATATGAAGTTTTACACCTAGGTTTCCATAATAATGTTGAAGGTTGTACCAAGATGAACAAAGTACATGAGGAGGATCACCAAGATAGATGGAATCCACCCAATGGTTGGTAGGAAGTGACCATTTGAATCACTAGTCACTTTACCAAATACACCATTAAGATAAGTTAATATAGTGATGGTGGAGGTAAAAAGATATATAATAAATGCAAAAGTGGTAGTGGAGTTTTTTTCAACTTTTGTGGGTTTAGCAGATTTCAAGAAATCCATGCACTGTCATGCCATTACTCACCTGTAATTAATAAGGTTGCTAAAATTAAGGTATAAATAAGTGAATGATAGACTATAAAAGGTTAAAACCTTCTAAAAATTTTAACCCAAACATAGAGACAAACATAGAAGTTGAATTAGAGCTAAACCAAAAAAATGCTACCATAGAGAAACCTGAGCATCAATACCCTCGACAGAGAATGGTTGAGAAGAGATATTACATTCCATTTGGTATTAGAGAAGAGGCATGTAGAGATAGAATTATAAGAGAAATAGATAGTAAAAATCTTGAGTGATGATGAGGATTCCATTAAAAACATTGAAAGATCAAGAGTCAAAGTCACAATCATAGTTTCCATGACTATGAGGAAGCACAAAACAAGATTAAGATTTTTCGGAAGATCAACAGACCACACTTTAAAAACCAGTTTAAGATACCATAGTTTAGGTCTACCATAGTTATATAAGGATACCAAGAATGCATGGATGCTAAAAGAATCTTTAGCTACAAAAAAATAGGTGCAACTAGTTGAAGGTGTTAGTGTTACAAAAGTAAACCTAGAAGAAAGCACAAAGCTTGCATATAGACAAATTTAGTTTCCCCTGGAGGTCATAGTGGGGGAGACATGGGTATCCATAATGCACATATGTAGATTGAAAGAGTACAACCACACTACATAGCAAGTAATGGGTAGGAGCTAAACTAAGACTAGATAGTTGATATAGGAATAGAGACCAAGGTAAACATGAGGCTATTTGGCATCTCCATCTAAGATAAGTTGGTGATAACTAGAATGACCTAGTTGTATGAAATTTTAAGTTTTGGTAAGATGGAGGAATTGGTAAAATTCCTCCTCTCAAGTGCCTATGGTGATCACTTTTATTTTTTAGGGAGGTACATATGAATCTCATTATGCCTCATTAGAAGGACCATAGGGCTCCTAGGCACAAGGATGAACATTCATCAGATGATAGAGGATGATGCAAAATTAGAAATGGTTGCGAAACTCATATGATACTATAAATAAGGGTTCACATTCTTGATTAAGGATATATATGACTCTAACATGAGGGCCATGGCATGCCTTTTGAGCTCCAAGATATACCCTAGTGGATGATGGCTTGACATAAGCAAGACATACTTATGTATCACCCACCATATGGCACATGGGGAGAAGTTCAATATCATGAATTTTATTACTAAGGAAATTGTGAAAAATGTACTGGAATGCCACTTGGTGCATGAGACCTTTAGGTGGGGGTCCATGATAGTACTAATAGTGATGGAGGAGATTATCATTTCCTATGATGATGATGATAATACATGGGTTTTCCCATCACACAAGGAATCCTTAGTGATAAAGTATCAATATTTCATATACACACATAACTTTTTATAAAAGTATGAGACAAGATTACTTGGGTGGTATGACTGATACATAGAGGCTTTCAAGATTGAATGACACATACCATAGGACCTCCCCCATCACATGATAAGAATAAAAACCTTCACCATGATGCAACATTTATATGTATTATTCTTGGTGCTCATAGATGGGAACCTATCTAGTTAGCTCAAAATACCTTATGCATTTTTTATTAAATATTTCATATTGGTACTAATGAGGATTCCCATTTCACAATAGCTGGACATCTTGGTGAAGGCTATAGACCAAGAAAGGATAAGGTTGAGGTGCCAATTTATTCACCTAGGAGAAAAATCCATAAAGGATTAAGAGGATGAATTTTATTGAATGAACCTCCATCCCCTCCATAGGGAAATTATAACTAGGTGCATCTTCAATCGATTATATGAGATGAAGCCACAAAATAATGGTGCCAACCTTAAAAAAGATGATCATTTGCTCTTAAAAGATGATTAAGGAAATATGGTAATGAATACATAGTAGAAGTATCCCCTAAATAAGTGGGGAGAGACACTTGAGGAAATTAAGGAGTGCATTAGATTGAGGATTACCTTTGGTGAACAAGCCACACCTCCAACTCCTAAGAAGCACGTAACCTTCACATCAGAGACTGCTTCCTTTAGTAAGAAGTAGAAAAAGAAGAAGTCTCAAGGACCATTTGCACTCCCTAAAATAACTTTAGTATAAATGGAGAAGGAAGGTACCCTCACATGTGGATTGGAGGAAGATATTGAAGAAGAGATTGAATAATAAGAGGATCCAAGTGCAAATGATGCACATGAGGCCCTTAAAAGTGGTACTATCACCATAATTGAAGAAGTAGAGGATCTATACAACTCCTGATATATAAAATAACCCTCCATGATACCCCCATAAATGGAAGAAAAAAATAAAAGGGTATGGAAGAAAATGGGCCTTAGTGAGGTAGATATTGAGAAGGCACTAGTGCTTGAAAAACAACATAGACTAGTTGAAGAAAAAGTAGTGGCCAAGGAAGAGAATAAGACCAAGAAGGGAAAGGCAACAAAAGAGATGAAGATGAAGAAGGTTCCTACAAGCATGGGACAAAGTATTTAAGTAAAAAATAAGATCCCTAGTTATCCGACTAGGAAAGTAGATGAAGATGCATAATAGGCACACCTAAGTAGTGAAGGGGTGCCTGAAGAAAAGGAAAGACATATTGTTGCCTTGGAAAAGTAAAAGGAGACTGAAGAGGAACCCCAATAGGAACAATAAAAAGGTGATGATAGCACTAGAGGTGACTATTAATAAACCTTAGGAGGAAGAATTAAATTAATGGGAGAAGTCTGAGGAAGAACCCCTCAAAGAATAAGAAGATGAGCCCTTTGAGGAAAACACTAAATAAAGTAGTGGCACCAGTGAAGAGAAGCAAGAGAAAATATATCTAGACATCATTGAGAAGTATGATGTAAAATTAAGCATTAGAGAAAAGGTGTAGAAAGGGTGGATGGATGAATAATTCTATATGTTTGACTTCATGCCCCCTAAGGCTACCACATCCAGGATGTGCAAACAACTTATGTTTATATTTGATCACTATATGGATGAGCCTCATTTTAAGGTACCTTAAAAGGATATATTAGATGTAGAATAACTTGAATAAGGTCATGACTCCCTCATCATTACTTCCTCATGTTATAAACATATTATGATTTGGGAATGCACTTATTTAGATGGCCATTGAAGTTACATGCAAAAATATCATCAATGATGGTAGGGCAAATAAATGAAATAAATTCTACAAGGATGTTGAAGATGAAGTGTAATCCATGAAATTTAAGTTAAAAAAGCTATGAAATCACATAGAGATATCCAAACCATCCCTTCTAGTCAACATGGATAGTTTAAACCTCTTTGAGGTTGATAAAATAAGTGTGTTAGTGGATTAAATACTCCTAAAGATGAAACCAGAGTCGACATAAGAATAAGAAAAAGATCCATGTGCCATGCTATAAAAGGAGATTGTTGCTAAGCTCAAAGAGGTGGAAGACCTCTTTGAAAATATATAGGAAGGTGTAAAAGTAGATAACACCATCTTCTTGAGATTTTTCAACCAAGCATCGGTCATATACATGCACTTCAAGTAGATAAAGGAGTAAAAGGAGAAGCTAATGGTGCAAGTGTACTCTAAAAGTAGGTTAGAGTTCATTTAGATAATGGGGAAGGTAAATGTGCTAAGTACCCAAAAAAAGGACCAAGAACATAACCTTAAATCACTCTTCTAAACCTTACAGACTAAGGCTTCCAATTAAGGAGAAATCCTAGATGGGGGTGTGATAATGGCTAAGGCAAGTATAGAGGCCTTTAAGAAGGAAATGGAAAAGAATGATGTGATCATGCTTAGCACCACATCCATTGAAATAGATAATTCCATTTAGGAAATCAATATATTTATCAATGTCTTTAAGGACTTCAAAGCCAAGCTTAAGGAGAGCATGTATGAGTTTTATGTGCTAAAGACTTTGACACCCAAGTCTGAGGATGGACTAGCAATTTTGTATGGGGTATGTTGGGCTCCTATTTTTTTTGAGTATGGGATTCATGCCAACATAATGCACACATTTTTGTGTGGTAATCACTTGGCATGATGATTTCTATTTTGGCATCTTGGTACTAGATAGATGATTCAACACACACCTTGCACTGTTGGTAAGCAGTTAACCATTTATAGGAATCCTAGGGAATTTTCCAACTTAGATGATACATTGTGATTGCATTGTAAATATCATAAAGTTATGGAGCTAGTGGAATGATCATTAAGGCTCTAGCAAGGCACTTCGCATGTGTTGTCCACCCTAGTTAGAAATGTTCCTATAGGATATACAAAGAGAAGTGAAGCTCTATAGAATTGGTTCTACGTGAATTTTAATGGCCATTATTAATATTAATAATATAATGGATGACATTAAAGTTACATTTGTATATGCCCAAGCTTGTATGTGAGCCTCTAGGCCATTAAGTAGATTAAATGAAGTGGTTAATTTGTTTTAATTACTATGAACTCTGCATTGTTTAAGTTTGATTAATGGTAATGAATGTTGTGACAAATTATGCTCTATTTGGTTGATGTGTCCTTGATATAGATTGGTTAAATGTGTAATGAATGTAATAGTTATAGCATTGTAATTTTAGTTTATGTATGTTATGAATTTAATTTTCAAGCTTTTAGTTCTAATCATTAATGATGTCCCTATGTTAAATGATGACATCAGTATATCTTGTATAATGACTAAGTATAGATAGATTCCATGTCAAGCCTTGATATCCTTGTTGGAAGTGCTAGCCTACATATGAATACTCAAAGTAAGAGTAGTCCCTTGAATCTTTTAGTGCCCATATGACACTAAGCTTAGTAAAATAAAGGCTTGTACCCTTAAGACTATAAAACCAACCCAAAATAGGTTTTCACCTATATACCACTAAATTTTATTCCATGAAAGGCTTACACCTATAGATCTATTTAAGCCTTCTTTGTAATGAATAAGTCTTATATTTGATGCCTTGTGCCATGGCATAACTAGCGCAATGTAGGCCCTAGTTATTTTCCTATTGTGCTTCAAGTGAGAGCATAAGGCTTATGCCTTATGTGAATTGATATCAGTGCTACCACCTATAAAATGTTGAGCACAAAAAAACAATTCTATGTATGCACATGGTTATAATAAGTCAAGAACTGACTAAGACAATTGAATGAGTGCTTGAATCTAATTTTTTTACAAAAATAGTATATATGATTTGGACATGTTCACATGTCCTCCTGTGTGCCATCCTGATTGTGTATGTAGACATTTGAACTTGTCCTTCTATGTGGATCTAAGCCAAATTTCTTACTATTTGCATATGTGGACATTTGAACATGTCCTTGTAGGTCTTACTTTTTAAAATTTAGTGATATTTTCCCATGTCCATTCTATTTTACCCCCTTGACCTACTTTACATGCCTCATGTGTATTGTATGTATTTTTTATTATATGCATCATGGCCATGACACTTTTCTCTTGCTTGTTACACACTCCAATTTTATATGCCATGAGGGACATCATGACATATCCCCCTAGGTGGCTACTTAGTTATTACTCAAATTTTATGTAACATACATTATTATATCTATCTCGACACCTTTGTGAATGATATACATAACATACATCACACATTATAAACTTACACTCAAGATATATTACATTATGATGTTATTTATACACATTATATTATATTATTACATAGATATCATATATGCTCTGGATAACACACATATTATAGATTTTTTATTTTGAGGACAATTCTTTCATAGGTTCAACAACTCCCTTCAAAAGAGGGGTCATTCACAGGGGTTTGTCATAGAGATAAAGCTACCAAAATATATTCACAATACACTTTTCAGCACAAAGACTCATATTATAGAAATTAGACTCAAGTAAACATAGGGGAAAATAGTGACACAAGATTAGTAAAATTTAAAAAAAATAGAATAGTAAGACATTTGCACCTAAATTGGGACACTAGTGCCACATCTTGCTATTGTCCAAGATATGGCACTACTATCTAGTAGTCTCAATTTCAAAAAAGTATAGATTGGCTAAAAAAATTATAATAGGTACAATCCAAGTTTGCACAGGTTTAGTTATATATTTACCAATTTTTCTTAGATTTATACTAGCTTTACTTAGATTCATACCAATTTATCTTATATTCATACCAATATAGCTCAAATTTATACTATTTTAGCTCAAATTCATACCAATTTACTCAATTTTGGGGCATCATGTGTAACATGACCATTCCCAGTTATAGATCAAATACTCAGATTTATATTATTACAACTCGGTCCATAATCCATATGCTCAGATATTAGATTTTGGGGCATATGCATGGTATATTATTTCTATATGATCACTTACAGACTATTTGGTTATATGGAATGCAAAATCCCATGTCATTCTCTATGTTTTATACATCTAACATCATATTCTACAATGGGTGTCATTCTTAAGTGGCCCAAAGCTTCCTAATATACTTGAGTGGCTATAAAGCTGACATTTCTAGTTAGACATTTCTAATTACATCATGTAGTTTTAGTTTTAGATACATTTACTACACATGGGTAGGCAATGATGGAGTCATAGTCTGCTTGAGTTCTTGAGCCACCTACATGACAGGTGTGGACACACCATCACTCTAATACAATATATTATAGGGCATGATCCACCAAGTATGGGTGGTTAATGATGGAGTTAAAACTTGATTGAGTTCTCGAGCCACCACACATGAGGATTGAGAAATCCATCAACTTGGTCCAATATATTCACTAATTGATCAATACACACACATAGGTTATCACCAATTTTATGCATTGGTTCACATACCTAGTGAGGCATATTCATTACTTTCCTCTATCATATCTATTTACTTAATTTTACTTAATTTTACTTGTTTACTTAGTTTTGTCTTTGCTTTTGATATCTCTTAATTAAAGACTAGTTTATGAACATTTGACTTACAATGCATGTATTGGAGCATGATTCACATACTCAAACCTAGCTTCACAGGATTTACCTATTAGGTAAGTCTAAGTATGCTTGTTTTTCCCTTATCATAGTCATTTTATTTGTTGCATTTAAAGAATAAAGGGGGGTATGTAATCACCTAAAAGTGACATGAGTGATAAGAGTTCTACTTGAGATCACCTATCCCTAGCTTATCCCTAGACCTATCATAGATCCTATTTTCACATTTCTCCAACCTTAGTGTGGGCCACATGAATCCATAGTCATCCCTAAAGTAGTCCTAGACCTTCATTCTTACATCTTGGCCCTTTGTGCTTAGTGTTATACCACTTGAGCATTAATGCCATAATAAGGATAGTATCACCACATGGTACTAGTGTCCCATTAATGGTGCTACTTTCCTTTCCCTTTTATTTTCACAAATGGATATATTTGTAAACATTGGACCTCCTAGGGTTGGCATAGACCATTTTTAACACCTGCATAATCACCAAAATAGTATAAATACATGAATTATATCCCTTTAACCACTAGATGGAAATTAGATGCAAATTGCATATGCAAAATTATAACAAGGCATGCATAATTAAGGTTATCAATCCCTATTTTTTTCTACTTATATATACTACCATCTACAACATTCCTAAGCTTAGATTATTCAAATTTCTAGTCTCAATCACATTAAAATCACTCAAGTCAACTATCATAATAGATTTACTTTTAATTACACAAGCACTTAGGTGGGGAGAACTACATCTAGGTTGATCCCTCTTCAAATAATTGGTATGTAGACAACTCGTATCATAGCGAGGTGCTAAGGATGTCCATCTTACCCCACTAATAATCACATTTTTTAGCTTGTATCAGCTGAATACCTTGGAAACATGGATGATTAGGGTTTACTCATAAAACTATTCAAAATAGGTAATTTATAGGGTTTTCAAATTCTTTCATGCCAAAATAAACCTTATATATCTAGACATAGGTATACCTAAAAGCTCAAGACAATCCTACATAAAAGACACTACATCCAAAATAGGGACACTAGTACCACATGGTGTTATTGTCCAATTATGTCATTACTATTTAGGAGAGTTTTTGACACCTAGATCCTATTTGAAACACTTATAACAACCTCTACCTCAAATTTTAGCCTCTAGATCATCCATCTCAGTTTTTTTATAGATAGGTTCTTATTCATATGATTTATTATTTATTAGTATTTTTATAAAGGTCAAAGTTAGTCAATTTTACAACAAATTAGTGGTTATATATATTTTATATTTCTACCTTAATTTACTATACTCAACTTTTTAACAACTTATTATTTACACACACTAAGTCCTAAAATGTTAAAACATATACCTATTACATACTATAGCCCTTATGGCCACCACTTGATGTGTAAAACACTTGCCTATGCCTTTTATATAGAAGTTGCATGATCTATAACAACTTAGAATCCCCTAGTAAATCTCTTATTTTTTTAGTTTATTGACATTAACAACTATTATTTTATCACCTAAACCAACCACACACTCCTAACATTAGTTTTCCCTCTCATGTCATACTTTTTTAAATTTATAATTATTATACATTATAGTAATTTTAGTATATTTTTGAAATTAATTATTTTGGACAACTATTATTATTATACTATTATTTTAATTATAATAATAATTAAACATTAAAATAAAAATTTAACATTATTAAAATTTGTATAAAGTTTTCCACAAAAATGTAAATATGGGATGGTTGTGCCTAGCCCCACCTAGGTTCAAATATCATTGGTCACTTACATATTGGATGTGTATTTTTTTTTGGGTAGTGGTTATAAGGGATTAGGTCCATTTTGTATCTTAGATCCAATTTATATCTCTAGTCAAAAGTAAAAATCAATAAAAAAAATATTGTATGAGCTTTATTATAAAGATTATTTTCACTTTATAAATTTAATTAAACTTTATAACTTTTAGTTCAATTAATTCTTGTTCTAATTTTATATTATAATTATTAGAAAATATTTATATTTTTTCAAGTGGGAAATTAAAAATTAAAAATGAATTTTTATAAAGTCAATATGAGAACCTACAAGATTGACCCCCTTTCACTACCATTCTATCAAAATTGGTGATTTATACCCTTTACAAGAGATATTAAATCCTCATTAGATATGCTTACAATGATTAACATCTGTAATATTCTTTTGGTGCATTAAATAGAATTTTAATCTATTTTTCTATTACTTTGACATCAATATGTCTAATTCTTCACAAATAGCCTCTTTAAACTTCCTTGGAAATATTGAGCACAAATTTGGGTTTATTTTATATATTTTAGAAAGTAAATATTGGTGTTTTTTTAATTATAACATGTACATTATGATTTTTATCCTATTATTCCACACGTTATCCCAATCTATTATTTGATATCACCAATTGATTATAACTTTTTCTTGCAAACTTTATTAAAATCATTTGGAAGCATGACTACACTTCACTACTATCACATATCATATTTTATAATTTTTAACTTATATGGATTACATGTTTTCATAACAATTTTACATTTATAACTTATAATAACATTGAGTCTATGACTATTTGGTAATAAACCTTTTGCTTCATTGCTTTCATTTCTAATTGATTTTTTTTCTTTGATAGAGTAACTCTTCATTGATATTATCATCATTTGTATCATCATTCATGTGATTTATATCCTGGTTCTTAATATATTCTATGATTTTGAGGCCAAAGCTGATATTATTGGGAAGGATGATATGAGATGTGTATGTGCAGTTAACACAATTATATATCCTATAGTCTTCATTCAATCCTTTATATTTCACCTTTATAATAATCCTTGTAAATAATGATTATCCTAGTTCTAGGATGAATATAATTAAAAAATTCTTAGGGATGTATTTTCCCTATTCATTAGGCATGTTTTTCACTTTACTTTTTTCATGTTGAAATTCCCAACAAAAATGTAAGATAGAATTCCTAGTTTTTAGAATAGTTGGTTATCATTGTAAATCCTAATTAAGGACATATTTTTTTAATAAAAAAATTATAATGCTTAGAATTTAATTTCTTATCCAACATTGTAGTGTTTTTTAAATTATTTATTATTGCATATTTTGGTTTTAAAATGGTTTATCACTCAATCAAGTGAAATATCTATTAGGAAGGGATTAAAATTAATATTTCACAAATATTTTATATAATTTGTACATGTGACATATTTATATTTTATATTATGTATAATTTCATGTAAGTCAAAAATAAAAATTGAATATTGAATAGATTCATCAAACCAAGGAGAAGATGAAATGAAGAGTTGAGAAGTCAAAGAGCCATGTCAAATTTATAAATATTTAGCACTCATAAAAGGATAAGCTCTCAGTTATGAAGTTAGTATAATAATTACTTGTTATTTATTATAGTATATTAATATTTTACATCATTATATCTTTAAAAATAATATATCCTTTACCATAATAATAAATTTAACTAAATTAAGAATAAGAATATTTTGATTTCTGAATGTTTCCACATAGTAAGATAGTTTGTGTGAAGTCTAAATAATAAACATATTTCATAAGGTAGATAAATGAAATAATTGTGTTAAAACATAATAAATCATTATATTACCAAGTATTAATACCTATATATATATTTAAATTTCCATTGAAACCTATAGACTACAATACTAACATGTCTTGATGAGGATTTCTAGGGACCATTGTGAACCATGATCTATTTTTAGAAATACAAGATATTAATAAGTATTTTGTTCAAAGATATAATGAAAGGTGTATTAAATTTTTGATATGAAAGTTTAAAAAAATATTATATTAGTATATGATTACATATGAAATAAAGTATTACTACTCATATATATGATGATGTGTATGAAATTTTCTAGTGTGAGTTGTATGAAATATTAGCAGTATGGTTGTCAGGGCTTGAACACTATTATTTTTAACCTTTAAGAGTAAATTATTTTTGAATGGAATGAATAAAAACTATAAATGTTGTGATCTATATATATATATATATATATATATATATATATATATATAATGGAGGTATTTGATTGATTACTATGCAAGACCACCATTGATAGGCACGTGTCTGAGTTTATTTTATATGGATATGTTGTATTTGACATTGTGTATAATTTTATTTAGGAGGAATTAGAGGGAAAATTTTAAATCATAGTATAATAATTTCAAATATATTGGTTATGAAAAAATCCATGATGCCAATTCCACATGATATGGAGTATTGAGATAAGGAAACATAAGGATGTGAAGCATTAGGAGATGAATGAAGTATAATATAACTTAAGAGACTAGATTAAATTAATAATAGAAATAAAATATGACTTATGGAAAATTAAAAAAATAGAAGACACCAAAAAATTTATGAGGAGGAAACAAGAATTATGAAAACATAATAATTGGAGTAAAGTGAACCCTATTAAAGATGGAAGGTTGAAGTTAGATACAAACATGAATAGATGAGGTAATTTAAAAAGATTGGGAGGATGTATCCCTCCACCAAAAGGGACTGATTTTGGCTCTCATAAGGATCCTAAATAAATTGAGGAGATTGCTAAAATTGAGTGAGCAAAAAAATAACCCAGAATGTGAATGGGAAAGATATCTGATAACCTATATAGAAGATATCACAAAGGAACTAGAACATATTAGTAGTAGTTTTAGTGTGCAAATTCAATTTAAGTGCATGCATTTAGAATGAAAATGATATAATTTTTGGAATTCACTATCTAAATAAGGGTCTAATATAGGTTTATGGGTATTTATTATAAACGCCATAGGTTTAGATCTTTCACTTTGTAAGGACACATCCCCTATTCCAATTGTAATTATAAAAATAAGTAAGCTAGAAGCATATAGGAAACTCACAATAATGAGAAAGTAGTTTATAAAAGTTTAATAAATTATATAAATACATAAGTATTAAATTTAAAATCAAGATAGTGAAATTATTATTTTAATAACACCAACTATACATGGAAACATCAAAAAATATTCATAGACAACAAGATAATCATCCAATAAAACTAGGGTACGCAGTCATATTCCAAGGACACTAGTACTCCTTATTGAATATTTTGTAAATTTATAAATATATTACTAAGATATAAACCTATAATAATATTTGTTAATTTTTAAGACAAAATAAAAATCCAAGGGCATCCTAATTGACAAATCCAAGTGATGTAAATTGAAAGGATCACTAACCACCTAAGCATTGGTATTTATTTTTAAAAATTTTGGTACTAAGATAACCTTGAATGAGGTTAAGACTAAGTTTATTAGAGATTTAAAAATATATAAGTGTGAATTTCATACCATTAAATATCTAAATTAGATTATAAAAAAATTGGCATAGTCTATGCAAGATTATGATCACAAGTTGTATGATGTAATAATTATGGAAAATTTAAAATTTGAATATATGGATAAAGTTGCATGGTTCATGAAAGGTTTTAATTTTTTTGTGTGTCTATGATAGAATAAATATAATTAAAAATAAAATATGAAGCTATATAAACTACAATGAAGGCAAAATAGATTGAGTATTGTAACAAGTATCTCACTAGTAGTTCAAAACCTAGCTAAATTTTATGTTGTGCTTTAAAGGAAGGATGAGGTACAAGGTGGAAATAATCCAAAAAATATATTATGTATCAAATTTAGGTAGGAAGGGAACCATCACAATGAGTGTACTCATAGTAAATGATAGTTTTATGAGTTGTGTTGCACATGGTATTGTGCTACCTCACACTATCATCTAATATTATATGCATTATTCATAAAATGTGTGTTATATATTTTATAAATTGACCCTTTATGATGGATAAAAATACATGGATTTATGAGAATTTTATTTTCAATCATTGTATATCAACCTATGATACTAAAACCAAGTGTGATATTCTAATAAATATCGATGTAACATTAATGGTTTAGCTCCAACATCACCACAATAGTAACTAGGGTGGCCCAATCCACCACCATAATAGCATATGGCATGGAATACACCATATCTAAAGTATTAAAATAGCTGGGCAACTCCATCATCTTGTAGATGATATTTATGGATTATATAAAACCTTAGTCTTATACACTTGACAAACTCAAACCTTGGTTGTTCCTCTCAGTTTTGAACCTTTCATGATTTCACAAGTCTTATATCTCCTCTCTCTTATGCCCCTTGGCCTATCTATTAGTACAATAAATCTCATGTTGATGACCCATTCATTATATCTGGACCATAATACTTAAAATTTACTCATCTTACTCCCATGCAAGTTTTAAGCCTATACATACTTTCCTTCTCCCTAGACACTAGTGCCCAAGACATACACCTACATCGACAAAGGTGTCTTACTCTTATGCAAGTGTCTAGTACCCTAATCCTAAGTGATTTAATGAAAATTATTATTATAAATGAATTTATGTAAATACAATATCAACCCTCATTCATTCCTCACGTAAAAAGACCAAAAGAGACCAAGGCAACTTATCAAAGCATTCCATCAAGCATTTAATTGAATAAATCTTCCTTATTTTCTCCTATTTCCATATCAATCATAAAGAGAACACATATATAGGTATAAATTAATGAATGAGAATCCAAATATCTATATTTATCAAGTTATAATTTAGGTCACTATTAAACTCATCACATATTACATGATTCACAAACAACCCAACACATAGGGGAGAACTAGATTATTATGAGGCTTTTTTTAGAGTATTGGATATGTATGAAACACTAATTGATAAAGGGGTATTTGGTCTCAAATTTATACCATGTGCACATTAACTCATTTTTCCAAAGGTCACCATGAATATGAAAAACTAGGGTTTTAAAATTTCATGAGTGACAGCCCATGACCTAGATTTAAATGCACTAGAGTGAAGGTGAAGACAAACCCAAAAGAATGCAAGTGGTTACATCATTTTAAAAAAGGTATTATAATAATAAACCTACATCAAACCTAACAAATAACATTTATGTAACCATCCCAAGCTGACACAAGTGCCTAGAGCTCCATAGGTCAAATTTATAGAATTAGGCAAATATTCTAGAATCATCTTCTAGTCTACTTTCTAACTGTTCTAGATTTAAGACTATGTTAGCATTAGAACAAGCTAAGTAAATTACTTATTTATCATTTACATACATATCTTAGTTTTACTTTATATATTTATCATATTCTTAGTTTCATAAATTTAACATATGTTATATCTGAGTTTAGCATCCATTTAACATGTTGTAGATCTGATTATCACCTTATGTATTGTCATTTATATATACACATTAAAATTTAGTCTAAGGTTAACACTAAGTCCTTATACCAAAAACCATTTTAGGGTTAAAACTTTTTTGAACCCATCCTCTATTATTGAGCCAAATTTTTAGTTTTCATGTAGGGTTTTCTCCTTCTTCAAAATAATTTCATTTCAAATTTTGATATATTTTTTTCTCCTACTTGTATGCATAGATTAGTAATTATTAGTTACATTATTGATTTGGACCTAGAGGTTGTGTGATTGATAGTTATCTTAAACATTACAACCCTTATGACATCACTAATATAATTCCATATGATCAATGTATTTCATATGAATATATTATAGCACATTAAAAATAAGATAAAACCTTTTTTTATTACAACTATGCTAATGAAAAAACCAATGATTCAAATGCAAATGTAAATGGATAAGGTAGTGATTATGGTGTTTTTACTTTTGGGTATGACTATGATGACATCCATTTTAGATATTATGTTGATCTTATTCCTCTCTTTTATGTTGATGAATAGCTAATAGACATACAAAATAGAAGCATTAATAATGTTCAAAATAAAAATTATGCATGCATACCTTATTTAATTACTTAAAAAAGTGAGTTTGCATCCTCCCCTTCCAATGATGAAAATGATGAACAAGTTGAATGTTCCTCCTCTATCCCTCATGATGAAAATGTTAATGAAATCAAATGTGTACTTTCTTATCCAAGTAATACTAATTTTGGAAATTTTATTCTATCCTTGGATGATTAAAATTCAACGAGTGAAATTTGTCCTTCCCCTCTAGTTGGTGATGAGGAAAATGTATGTCCTATGCCTCCCATTATCTTGCATGAGGAAAAAATGAGAGTGCATATGAAAATCATAAGGAATTAATTAAAAAACATGCATTGTTTGGGGACACAAATAAACTCCTAAGTACACTTCATGTATCATTATTAAATATCAAGTCATGTAAGACAAATAAAATAAAAACTAGTATTGCATCTTCTCTCCCTTCTTTACAAATTAAAAATAAAAGCAAAAATTACATTCTCCCCTCTCGTAGGGTTACCAATGAAATAGTAAATGTTTCTTTTCTTCCCTCCTTTGCACTTTCTAATATAAAATACCAAATGATTATAAGTGAAGTTTTTTCCTCTAGTCTCATTCAATGTCAAAATATTTAAAATGGCATAACACATTGTAATGAAAATAATACCAACCTTCATGCTATCCAACATGATATACTCACCTCTTTAACCATGGATACCATTTTATAAAATGAAAAAAAAACATTTGATGAGCCTCCCATTGATAGTGGAAAAGATTAATTTACCCCTATGTTCCATGTTCATGGTAATTTACAACCACTCTCAAATGCTTCAACCTCTTCTTGTGATATGTTATCTATTATGACTACCATGGGAGATTTGTAACAAAAATTAAAAACTCTTAAGCTTAAAACTTCTTATCATGAGTCTATTTTCGAGTAGATTATATTAGTAGAGCAACCTATTACAAAGGATTAATTTTAGAATCCTTATCCTTCAAAATATATTATGCCTAAGTTCTCCTCCTTTGATGTTAAAGGAGATCCTTTTATTCATTTACAACAATATATACATTCCATTGAACATTGGACCCAACATGGAAGCTTTATCTTAAAGGATTTTCATTATATCTTAACCCAAGGGGATTGTGATTAGTTTTATAATCTTCCAAATGGTTCACTATAAACTTTCAAAAAAATTGAAGATGTGTTTCTATTGCATTTTCATTTTTATATCTTACCTAATTTACCATTAGAACATTTTCAAGCATTGATACAAATAGAAAATGATCCTATATAAGACTATATTATTATATTTAAGGATGATTTAAATTCATTAAATTACACACCCTTATATTTGGATGTATAATTTATATTTAGTATAGTTCTTATTTCTTCACTCAGATAAAGGTCATTGCATAATCCCTTTCTTTCATTCAAGACCCTATTTTGGGATGTGCACAAATATACATGCACTATAATTAATACTTAAATAACCTTACCTATCTATTCATATAAAATAATGCATGATAATAATCATGTTTTCAAGACAAATAAATAAGTTATAAAAGCTCATAAGCCAATTCAAACACCTTTTACACAACCAACAATACATGTCAAAGAACAATTGATAAAGGTGTTGATCAAAGGAAAAGAGGATGATTATAAAGTATCTCCCATAGTTAAACCATATGCATTTACCAAAAAATAACCTCTTTGGTTTTATTGGTACCAAGATAGACTAAATGATATATTATGAACCTTGTTGCATAAAAAAATGATAATACTCCCTCCTAATTCACATTATTCACCACAACAATTCAAAAGGGAAAAAGGACAACACTTTTGCACTTACCATGGTATTACAATACATCAATATAATGAGTTTTTTTCTCTTGAGAAAAATCCTACATAATTAGCTAATCAAGAAATTATTGCATATCAAAAAGACATATCTAGACCTATTCCACATACTTATCCTAGAGGCTCGTCTAAAAGGGTCAAACCATCCCATTTTTCTCCCTATGAAGAACACATGGTCCATCAACCTTCAAATAAAATGACCCTTATTATAATTCCTTCTCTTATCCTAATCTCTCCTAGGACTAATCTCTCCAATATATATCCTACCAAGGAACCATTGGTTGATAGGGTTCTTCACAAAATGACACTTGTATAAGGCGAATCTACACAATAGATATGGGTACCTAAATATATACATACAAACTCATAGGATATTTCTATAGATAATTTAGAGTTAGATATAGAAGCAAAATAAATAGTCACATTATCACATAATCATTAAAATCAAGCTTTATTATTTCCATCCAATTTTCATTGCATACGTTAATTACCTCATTATTACAAAATTATAATTTACTATATCAAAACATACATTATGGAAACAAATTAAATTAATGTATACACAATGAATAAAGAACTAAAAGTAAAATTTCATGTAAAGTAATAATACCAAATACTAACCTACCAAAGGACCATGATACAACTTCATAATTATATTATGAACCATATGAATATATCAAGCACACCTAAACATATTATTATTATTATTATTATTATTGCTACTTCAAATAGGCCATAGAGCATGCCATATTATATAGTGACATATATGGCACCTATACATGATATTTGGTAGTACCACTAGATTATTACACTAGGTTCATAGTGGGGATATATATATGATCACCCTTTGGATGGGATCATAGGATAATATTTCTCCTTAATATACCAAAAATACCAAAAAAAATTAAAAAATATCAACTTTTCAAAATTCAAAAAAATATTTCTAGTACCTACATGTTATATTGGGTCCTTAGAATCTATTTGTTAATTCCATGTTTATGGATATAATACCTATTGATTATACATAAAAACATGGGTGTCACACTTATGTTTGATTTTGATACAATCATACACAAATACATGAGCTATTCTTATTTCAGATGTTGGGCCTTCTCTCTACTCATGTCATGTGGACATTGGTGGCATATACTTCTTTGATATTGATACAAAAGGTTATATAGTTTGATTATAAATTTCAATATCATGTTTTATTTTAAATATGCATTTACAAATACCTTTATCCATGATTATATTTTAAACAAGGTACTTGATATGTTATACACTTAATATTTTTTCCTAACAAATTTGATCCATGGGTTACTATGACATGTTTATGTTGGTTTTGTATGGTTTTATTTATACACTTGCTTGAGTGTCTTAATTTTATATTTTAATACTTTTTTGAGCATTTGAATGTGCTCCTTTAATTACAACTCCCATTCCCATGTGTGCTTTATTTGACATTTGAATATGTCATCGCTTATTATATAGACATTTTAATATGTCATTCTTACTTTCAATGACATTTAACTAAGTCATGCCCTTTGATTATAAAGCATTTAAACATGCCCCTTTTTTGCATCTCCCTTGGACCTTTACCTTTTACTTACTTTTGAGTGATCTTATGTGTGTGTTTGTTTGCTTGTTAATCATGTATTATTACTATCTAGATTTTGCCTTGATATTTATCATACATATTAGGCCTTCATGTGATCACATTGGTTCTATGTGCTTCAATTATATATTTACCTAGACATGTTATCTTATATGTTACTAGTCCCATTCACATAGTATACAATTGTCTTATCCTTTTGAGGTGAGGTAACTACAAGTTGTTGTTTTCCTCCCACCTCAAATGGGGGCATATTAGTGGGGGCATGTCATAGAGATATGGATTACACACATTAATTTTTTTTAAATTCAATGGGGGCATGATTTAAATCATGTTCTCCACACTTATTCAATATTCAACATATCCAAATTATATTGGGGGCATGTTTTGGAAACGTGTTCTCCACATTGGCACTAATATCACTTTTCATATTTCTCCACATTGCACTTATATCAATTTTTAGTTTTCTTTGCATTGGTACTTATATAAGTTTTTATATTTATATATATGTGGCTGGGGCATGATTTAGAATCATTTTCCCATATTTACATAATTTATGAATTGGCCAAAGCACATGGTTATATGATTCAAATTCATAGTTGTGGTATTATTCTATCAATTGGTACCATTGTTACACACAATTTTAACATGAAGCATATCTAAGGCACATATGATATATAATGTGAACCTAATATTACAAAATAAAAATTATTTTCAGATTTCAAAACTCTTTTATGGACTGTTACCACATTATGGACTTTTATGTATTGATACCTTGATCAGACTTATATGGATTTTATTGAACCAATGTACTTCAGCAGTTGGTTCAATTTTGGTGTGATTTAAGTGATTAAATCACTTAATATTTCCAGGATTTTAGGCTGGAATTGATTTTATCATCTAGCCTCACCAATTTTTAATTATCATTGGGTTGGATGGTTGAGTTAATCTTAACTATCAAGTGGAAAATCACCTTTTTCTCTAAGGTTTAAGGCATGTGACTTCCAATATATCTCTATATCACCTTAGATATATGTACTTTACACACACACACACACACACACACACACACACACACACACACACACACACACACACACACACACACACACAAATATTAGTTTCAGAGCCTTAAAATGATACATATTTTTTAAATCAACTTTCCAATAGGCAAGGTGGTTACATCAACACATAGGTGTAATCCTAAACCTTTCTCTTTCAATTTCAATCTTTTCAATTACTTTAAATTCTAGATTATATGAAATAATTATACTCTTTAACATGCTCTTGGTTGTAGGCCAGTCACCAACAAATAACTCAAGTTGGGAACACACAAATATAAGGTATGTTATACACACCTAGGTAAGCATTCCTTTATTTTAAACTAAAAATTTAATTTCTAGATTAAAAGGGGGTAATGTTTATTATATTTTGGATTATATAGAACCTCAAACTTATATACTTGGTAAACTTAGACCTTGGTTATTCCTCTCAATTTTGTAACTTTCTTAATTTTACAAGTATCAAATCTACTCTCTCTTATGCCCCTTGGCCTATCTCTTAGTTTAAAAACTATCATTTTGATGATTCTTTAGTTACATCATAACCATAATACTTCAAATATATTTATCTTACTCCCATGCAAGTTCTAAACCTGTACCTAATTTCTTATTCCTTATACACTAGCATTCAAGATAAACACTTGTGTTAACACGTGTCCTACTCTAATACAAGTATATAATAACCTAAATCCATATGATTTTTAGATGAAACATATTCTAATGGTCAACCTAAGTGATTTAATGTGAGTTATTACTCTAAAGGGATTGATATAAATAAAATATCAACCCTCATTCACTCCTCACCTAGAAAATACCAAAAGAGACCAAGGTAACTTATCAAAGAATTCTATCAAACATTTATTAAAAAAAAGATTCCTTATTTTATCCTATTTCCATATCAATCATAGGTAAATCACATCTACATGTCTAAATTACTAAAGGAGCAATCGAAGATATATATTTTTCAAGTTACAAGATAAATCACTATTTTACTTGTTTATCACATATTGCATGTTTCACTCACAAGATAACATTTAGGATAGAAATACATCAATATTAATCCCTCTTTAGAGTGTTGGTTATATAGTTATCTCTCATTAATATAGGGGTATTTGGGTTTAGCTCTACACCATGTGCCCACTAACCCATTTTCCCCTAATGTCACCATGAAGATGAATAAATAGGGTTTTGTAATATCATGAGGGGTGATAGTCCACAACCCAAATATGAATGCACCAAAGCAAAGGAGAAGACAAACCTAAAATCATTTAGGTGGTCTCATACTTTTCCAACAATTATTCCATTCAAGACATATGCATTAAACCCAAATAGTAGTTTTAATGAAACCATCCTAGGCTGACACAAGTGTCTAGATATCTAGAGGTCAAATTTCTAGAATTAGGTGACTATTCCAGAATCATATTCTAGTCTATTTTATATCTATTATATATCCAACACTATGTTATCATCATAATAAGTTAATTAAATTAATTATTTGTAATTTCCATACATAGATTAGTTTTACTTTCTCTATTTATCTTATTCTCAATTTTATAAATTCAACATATGTTATATTTGAGTTTAGTACCCAATTGGCCTATTTTAGACATAATTATCACCATTTTTCATTTTAATTTGTATATGCCTATTAAAATTTAGTCTAAGGTTAACACCAAGTCATTATACCAAAAACCATTTTAGGATTAAATACCTCTTAGCATCAACAAGAATGGTCTCCACCATCATCTCATTAACAGTCAAGTTGGGTACTACCTTCATAATAGTATCAACTAAATTGGGCACCTCCATCACCTAAAAGGTACTATGCAGGTATCCTCATCAATCATGAGGATAGGGATCACTAATGAGATAAGGGGGATATTAATGTGGATACCAAGGTCAAATATAGGGGAACATAAAACTGAGATAACCCATCACTTGTTATTTGTGTGGGGATATGATTCATATTACATGAAATTATCCAAGAAATCCATATTAATAAACCTACTACACTTACTATATAGTCTTATTGAAACACAAAATTGAATATTTACTGGTGCTTAAAAATCAAAGGAAATAATAGACAATGCACAATGTTAATATGGTGAATACTTGATGAAATGAGTAAGGATTCATGAAAGTATCCATCAAGATTAACTCAAAGAATAATGCATTCCTCTACTATTAATTCTTATTTAGAACTTGATAAAAAAGGGTGAAAGAATATTGGTACCCTAATACTAATATGGAAAAGGTTTTAATTCTTGAAGCAAATCAAATTATAGTTGATAAAGAAAAGTATATAAACAAGGGAGACACTAAGATAATATAATCCTAGATGTATGCATTAATAATCTTCATCCTATGATAAGAGGGAATGGTTAAAATATTAACAAACCTCTTTAAAAAGATAAGTAAATTAAAAAAAATAAGGTATTTCATAGACTATTATCGATTTCATTCACAATCTATTAGATTTCATAAATAATTGGTATAAAATAATTGATAAAAAGGTATAGTACGTAAAAAAATCCCAAAGATATCTTTAATTTTATAAGCATTGTTAAAGTTATCCATTGATCTACCTAGGAAGCCATCGAAAGGCCAACACTAAGTTACAACCATGCAAATTTGAGAATAACATATTATGGTTGAATTTATCCTATTATAAGACTATAATATGTGGATATAAAGCTGGACAAACTTAGTTTATATGTGTGTTTTAAGGTAATTGATATGAAAATAGATGAAACACTTTATTATGCACTGATTAGAAACTAATGGGATTAAAAAAATTGCATAACCATAAAAATAATTCATAATCAACTAAAAACACACTAGGATGGTTTTGATAATAGCATATAACTAAAAAAATTGTAATTCAAGCCCTATATGATGCTAAAATAGCCATCTTCTCCATATGCACATTGGTTAAAAAGATAGTTTAGAGTGGACACAAAAACTAATAGAGAAGTGGTGTAATATAAAATTTCATTTTTCATCGTAGCTTGTGTATGAGGTATAAGTGATCCATAGGTTATTTCAACCATGTAATAAACCAATCTAGATAACCTAGGAACCCCAATTTTTTAAAAGAATGAGGTACGAGTCATTACTATGTGATCACCTACAAGGTTGGTAATTGATAATATCTATTAGTTGGTTGTGACTTATCAAAATTACATCAAACCTTCAAAGGAAGGTATAATAAATTAAAGGTATACATCATATATTAGTGGGTATTTATATGTGGAAATATTAAATTATATGTGAGAAGATCATGAAACAAGACTAATGTGTATGGTTTTTACCAAAAAGTGGAAGATACACTTTTATTTTGGTATAAAATATTTGACACGGTTCATTCAAAGGTTAAAGGATGATGTCCCATAGAGATAAAAATGGGTAAATTCACCAAATCATGTACTCAATGGGGTTACAACTATTTTCTAGGTTGTTCATAGATAAAATGAGCTCAACTGGGAGGAATTATAAAATGTTAAGTATGAGATTTCATATCAAACCTCACCTCTTAGAAAAGTGGACACAACTTTAGGTGGGATAATGTCCAATATGCATGCCCATTCATGTGTGGAAATATGGAAAACATATCATAAATACTTAAAGTGCTGGATTCACATATTTTAGGGTATACTAACCCCTCTCCACAAAACCTAGTATATGCATAAAGAACAACAAAAGGAAATAAATTCATCAATATAGTTTCATTAATATTTCATACATAATTTTTTTTTGAACATGGTAATCTCATGGTGCATATAAAATTACATAATATGAAGTTTTCTATTGTTACAAGGGAGTATATGACATGAATTCCATAAATAAATAGAAGTCTCATGCTAAAATTGATATTAACACAAAATAAAATGTTGAAAAACATTGGTATGCTTGGGAAAAAATGAGTTTATCCTTAATTCCTCCAACAAAATATAAAATAGTTGGATTAGATGAAAACATAAATATATTGAAGAGGATATATAATTAAAGGGACTATTAAATCCATAAATAAGTATGAAGACACCTAATAAGAAAGATGCAGATAGGTCAGATGCTAAAAAACTAAAAAATCTAAACATCATAGAACAAGTAGACTAGAGAGAGGTTGTAGATTCTATAAATCCTAAAGGAAGTAAAATATATAAAGATCACTTGTGAAAAATAACGGGGAACATAAAAATATAATTAGTACTAAAGATGGGACCAAGTAGAGACTAGACATAGTAGAAAGTTTTGAGGTTGTAAATTTTTTGTAGAATTATGAATATGTCTTTCCCATGAAATTAAATGAAGTTAAGGGTGTAGGCAATTCATTATGTAAATCCATATTGACTAATAAATAAATAACCTTATAGGCTAAATCTTGATATGAAGATGAAGGTAAAAGAAGAGATCGATCACATGGTGGAAGCTTGAATAATATATTTTATTGAAAATTTAGATTGGGTAATCCCCATGATGGTAAATCCAAATAAACTATAAAATTTTTGAGTTCATGGGGATTATCGTGCACTAAATTATGTTTGTGTAAATGACCCATTTCCTACCCCGTTCAATTATGAAGTAATAAAAGTATTTATATGACATGAAGTTTATTATTTTATATATGGATTTAGTGGATACCATCATATTTCCATAATAGTGGAGTATCAAGTAAATAATATCTTCACAACCAAGTGGGGATCCTTCACCTACTGGGTAATACCTTTTAGTCTAATAAATGGACTAGCCATCTTATCTAGATTTATTCTTAATACCTTAAAATATCCATCCATGAGTTTTAGAGGCATATTTATATGACTATGTAGTATTATATTTATTCAAGAAACATCTTTTGAAGCTATGATTGATTTTTGAAAGGTACCAAACATTGATAATTGATCCTAATGTTAAAATATGCCTTTATTCACATAGTTTGGTGTGTTACTTAGAAATATGGTGTATAGTGAAGGAATTTTGGTTTATTATGCCAAAATCATAGCCATCAAATGAATTAGAATTCCAACAAATCTATTCAAAGTGTAGTCATTTATAGGCCACACAATTCATTTATGGATATGTAGACATGAAAACACGTTTGGATAAATTGATACATTAGTAAAACAAGTTTGAATGAACCCCAAAATGCGATACTATGTTCAAAAATTTTAGGAAATGATTGGAACAAAATATTTCATGTTTATGTGGATGTATCTATGTCATTAATTTGAGCTATACTTGCATAACCAAGAGAAGGATAGTTAGATCATAAAATTTATTTTGTAAATTATAAGTTGTTTGATGTTGATAAGAATTACACCATAACAAAATGAGAATATTTGTTCCTACTATTCACACTTTATAGGTTATAAAACTAATTTATGGATACTCCCTTCAAAATATCCATGTGTCACCAGACATTGTGATACTTAGTGAATAAACCATTATTCAAAGGAAAAAATTAAAAAAGACCAAGGGTTTTTTTAGGAATATTTATTTTAAATCATGTGAATTCAATAGGTGAAAATGTAGGTCTAGACCATCTCAACTAGATACAAAAAGATGATGAACCTAATAATTTATAATATAATTCTCTAGATGCACTATATTCAAGGTCAATGGAATTATAGAAAGCATGAAATAAATTTAAAAAAAAATTATAGCATAGTGCATTCCCCAAGAACTACATAGAGTGAGAAAAATGTAACTAGTCACAAAGGCCTTACCATTTAGTATTGTCAATGGATTATTTTATAATTTGGGTAAAGGTGATGTCCCTTATAGATTTAGTTTGGATAAAAATCAAATGCATATATTAGATGAAGATCACAAAAGGGTAGTAATAGGCCACTTCATAGGAGGTTTTACTATGAGGAATACACTACAAAGTGGGATATAGTGGCATATGGTGTTCTAGGATGCGTATCAAGTTACTAAACATTGTTATGTTTATCCACATATAGGTAAACCAAATCAAATATATGAGATGCACCTAAATCCAATTCTTGCTACACAATCATTTAAATAATCAAGGATAAAATTTGTATGTGTTCTTATTCCACCATATAAGCATTATAAGGATAGATAAATCATAACAATTAAGGAATATTTCACCAAGTGTCTTGAGGAATCTATGACTCCTAGCTATGGTATGAAAAATACTATGAAGTTTTTCTAGTCATTAAAAGGTTTAGTGCCATAAAATATAATAAGTGGTAGGATCACATAATTTATAGTTGATAACATCAAAAACTTGATATATATCACATTATAATAACACCACTTATCATAGTCAATTAAATATCACATTATAATAACACCACTTATATGTAATGTCTAGATAGATGACTGGGAATATTGAACTAAATACAAGTGTGTAACATGATATAAACCATTATAATTGGTATATGTAATGAAATTCATCATGATAATGGAGTATATAGTACATATATGGTGAATTACGAAGATAACACAACTTGGTAGATAAAAAATATTTGAATATTATTCTATTGAATTGGCTTGCATGGAGGAGAAAAGGAAGATATAAAATTTAAATCAAGAAGTATAAAAACATAGTTATGAGGTATGATTGTTCACAAATTTTATTCTAAGGAGTTTCAAATATAGCATATGGTCTTATTATATGAGATAAAATTCAAAGTTCACACCATAAAGCTAAAACTTCAGTGTAAGTGATCATATATGATCCACCATCTAACACTTCAAGGCACCATTGTGTTGTGTGACTTATATGGTAAAGTTGTTATATGCTGGTTGAATGGTAGTAGGCTCAATCTTGACTATAACTAACATTAGTATAGGTATAATTACAAATAAATTCCTAATGGCATAGGTAGAGTAGGATTTATTTTTGTTTTCTTTTATGCAAGTGTTGGCATAACATAGTAGTAGTAGATATTGGATATAACACATCAAGTGTGACATGGAAGGATCACCAAAGAGAGGATTACAAAAAAAAAATACAAGTTTTCAATACCACAATTAATGGCAAGGGTTAATTATACTCATGAGAGGAATCTATGAAGACTCATAATTCCATTAAGTCTAAGAATGATGTGTAAGGAAAGGAATGGATAACAAGGAATTAGACAAAAGATAAAATTATAAGAAAATTTTTAAACATGGAAAATAATTTCACATAGACATTGAAACATAAGTAATGTGACCAAGTAATAATGTACAAAAGTGGAAAGTATTTAAAAATAAAATGCTATTGCATCACATCAAACAAGATAATTATGTAAAATTGTGAAAATGGACATGTGTCAAGTTAGCAAAGGCTAAAAGAGCTAAGGTAGATAGAATTTAGTGTAATAAGTATCTCAATGGATCTCAATAAATCACAATAAGGTGGTTCAATTAATATATAATAAGGATATGTGTGGAAACAAACCAGACTTTTTTATCCATCTTATAAAATTTCATAGGTATACTCTACATTACATAATCGAAGGTAACATTATCTAGAAGGGAAATGAGACGTAGTGTGCAGTATATACAAATATAACTTAGAAGTAGTAACATTATCAAAGATAAAATAAGATACATAATCCACCAATATAGTATCTTTACCACAAGTGACACTGAGAAGGAAATGATGTAAATAGGGTTTATGTCATGGAAAGTCAAATGGAATGACCAAGATCCCTATGATTTTATTAATGCAAAATATAAAGAGTGGTTTGTTCAACCAAAACCATAAGGAATAGTAAGACAACCATAAGGAGTTGTCACCAAAACTCATCCACTAAAAGGTTAGTATGTATAAATATTGGCTAGGATTCTAAATTCTACATAAAATGACAAGTTGATGATGACCCTACTCAATCTCTATAATGGGGGTGCCACATGCTTCTCACCACAAGTCATCATCCACATCAATGTCACTTCAGTTAAACTATCCACATGATTTATAGGAAGGGGAAAGCCATTAAAGCCATAAAATTACAAAAACCCACCTTTATACTAAGAAATTAATGAGAGATGCATGGTCTATCAGAGGTGTTCCCATTGATAAAGTCATTAATGCACCCATGTGAGAATTGGATTAGTGTATAATGAAATAATACTAGAATACATTTAAGGGTAAAAAGTAATTTAAAAAAAGAGTCATCAATATCATCCATCGAATGGTGAGACTAATAGAGGAATTTAAATAGCTAGAGTTTTTGAAATATTAAATTTAGATAAATGTAGAGAAGATGATTTCTAAAAAAATTCATTTGTTCCTATACCAATTTATATTAATCCTCGTGTTTTACACACATTAGAGATCCATCAAGGGGAATATAACATTGGGGATAATATATAACTAGACCAAGCCTTTTAAAACTTGATAAGGCTAAGAAGGTAAAATAATTATTTGCATGTATATAAGTTTGGAAGTTGGCTACTATAAAGACATAGGTTAATCACTATCGATTCTAACATACATCATGGAATACTTGTGTGTGATTTTAGTAGTCACAAAGCTATAAAATTATGTCATGGTGTAAATCTATGAGACCCAAACATAATTGAAACTCCCTCTACCATTCTTCATCAACATGGTGTAGGCACATGAGGAAGTCATTTTAAAAATAAATATGGTTCCTAAAAATGTAAAACCACTATGATAATTTCAAACAAATTCATTTCTTTCCTAAAAAATCTCAAGTGTTAATTTATATACCTTAACAAATTCTATCAAAATTTAGAGAACAACCTATACAACTATCCTAAATACCACCAAAGAAGATAATAATATTGAAAACATTGAAAAATGATTTAAAGGGTCCCACAACTATGGTAGAGATAAATTTTGACACACTTGGAATTATACCATAAGAGGTACACAAAGTTTTGATCAAAGATGTGAGAAACATCCCCTATGATGAGTAGGTGTTAAAAGAGTGGTCATTTTAGAAATGTACACATGGGGTCCAAGTGTGAAATATGGTCCCAAACATCTTCTTGGTTGACCTACCACCATTACCAAAGTTTGTCAAGGTGGACATAATTTAAAAAAATAAATAGACTAAACACAAATTTCAATACTTGATCTCAATAAGAGAAGCATCATGATTGAAAGCACAAGAATAGATGTATAATAATATAAAGGATCCAACAAAAATAATAAAGAAACAAATTAAGTGAAATTGAAATAAATGGATGTATCTACACCACTAAATATAGAAAGAAGAAATAACTAATGGCACACATAGGCCAACTCATTTCAACCAATAATGAGGATCCACACACACTAAGAGATAATATAATTCACCCTTAAGTAGGAGGGTATAAGGAAACATTCAAAACACCTATGTCAGTATAGGAGGACACAAAAATTTAATTTTCAATTAGAGAGACTCATATAAAAACTATGGAGTGAAATAAGTAATGTCTCATCCCATTTGCTACATGACCTAAGCCCAACATGCATAGATTAGAGCTAGTAGCCTCTATTCAATATACTCCACCAAATAATCCACCTTACACACCTTTTTAAACTTCACCCAATATCATAACATCATCACTATATTTTTATAAAATAATGTAGCACATCATTCATTTCACATGTTATCATGGTGTAACATACTAACAGACCAATCACCAAAAAATTTGTGGATGACACTTTGGCACAATTAGAGCAACCTTTTGTTACCAAACACATATAAATAAGACTTGTCCAAATATCATGAAAAAATAACTACCAATCATAGATAATACATATGCATGAACCAAGGGGGATAAATAGGTAGAGGATAAGGATTACAAATAAAAAGAATATTTTTTTAAACAATATCAATAGTTATTATATTAAGAAATGAAGGGTGAAAAATAAAAGAGGTTGGAAGATATGTGAAAGAAGGAAGATTCCCAAAATATTTGATGAAAGCCAAGAATAAGAATATAAGGTATCCCAATATAAATCCATGAGTGATGAAGTTGTTTAGGTAAAGGAATAGGTAAAGAAAAAGAGGAAACAAGAAGAGGAAGAGAAAAGTAATAAATAATAAGAAACATGAAATATGAAAGAAGAGGAGCAAATAATTTAGGTTGCACAAACATAATATCTTTAGTTCCAAGATACAAAAACACCCATGGGATAAATAGAGGCTAATTCAAGCCAAGATGCAAGAGAGATGGCATAGAAATAATGCAAATCTAACACCAAAAAATATGAGATATCATGAGGAATGTTTCAAAGGGGTTAATGACATAACATGATCCTACTAGATGGATATTAAAGAATTAAACCCTAAATGAATAAAAAATTTCATTCCCATGTCAGAACTACTCCAAACACAATTAGCACCACTACCTCCAACATAGCTTACCATAGTAACAACACTAAACCATGTCACCCTAGGCATTGTGTAGTTTCCACTAGATAAATAAATTGAGATGAAAATGAATTGCATGTCTCCATCACATAAATACACACATAGATCAATTAGGATAATGATTAAATCAAAGATAAAATGGATAAGGGAAATAAAAACAATATAATACACTTGACCTATATTAGTTCAATATATGATAGGATGCCAAATCATGTTTGAGTAGTTGTAGTTCACAACATTTACTAAAAAGATTATTTAAGATTGGGAATCTATAGAATGGATGGAGGAATTTAAAGCATAAGTTTGAAGGCTCCATGTTGATGACAATGCTATTTTTTAACTCCTCAAAAAATATCAGAAGGTATTCAACATAGTTGTGACATAATCTTTCCAAACCTTATGCTAGTTATTAAATTGGAAGAAAAATTTCAAAAATCCATCAAGGAGGCTAGTGATAACTTGACCAAGGTCAAAAAACCCCATGCCATAATGGTAATACATGTGATAGAGGTATATATGGGTGTTTCTATACAACATTCTCTATTAAAGGGATAATTTCATGAGATACATGAGAGTGTGAGAGTTTGAGATATTAAGGAGAACATTCACAAGCATTTGGGTACAAAGATATATGAAGCAACTATAGTAGACAATGAAAAAAATTGTGAATATTTTTAACTCCAATATCCATTGATTTACGCTATTTCTAAATATGATGTACAAATCATCATCAAAATTATAACACACTGACACACTCTTTATAGTAGCATGAGATGAATTATAGGATTGGAAAAATTACAAGGTGTTCTTATTAGATATTTTGAGTTTAGTCAAAGATGTTTTCCATGAGCCATAGTTTATTCCACTATCTGATATCCTCAAAATTTTCCTAGTGTAAAAGGAGATTCAAACTCAATAAGGACCAAAAGTCATCTAACATTACCAACACAACAAGAAAAATCCTAAGATGGAACTATATGCATGAAAAGTGATGAAATTTTAATGCATACTTGACCTCTTGAGGTTATGATAAGATGAATTAAAAGGTAATGATGTGTCAATACAAGATATTTATTTGTTTAGTTATTTTGGTGTGGATAAGCTCATCGATATATATGAACTTTCTAATGTGTCTATTTGATTTTAACTCATGAAATAGGATGAACTGGTTGGTTTACTTGAATGTGCCTATTCCAATGTCAATGCCATATTTAGGTTGATTTTACCTAGTTAATGTCATTCATGAATTGAAATGATATTAGCAGAGGCTAAAACCTAAAGATTTGAAACAACTAAAATCAATAATGAAAATCCAACCATTAACATTTCAATTAATTAGGAAACAAATTTATATAAAAGGAACACATAATATTACTTCCTTTAAAATAGGATATTAACTTATCAAATATTCTTATTATCTCTTATTCTATTCTATAATACATGAGTTTTTATAATAACCTCAAAAAAAACAAATAACCTATGGGATTATAATATTCCACTATAAAATAACAAACAAAACTCTGTGTGAGTAGGTACTCACTTATAATTATTCAAATATAAGATAAATAAACTATATGATGTGATCATCAGAATCTAAGAGGGGAATTATTATAATGTTAGTATTATAAAAAAAAATAAGAAACCCATTAAGAATCTAAAATCTCAAGGCTAGACACTTAAATAATAAGATAAAAATACAAGTAACTAACAATGTAAGATGAAACAAACATTACTTACCTTCATTGAGATCAAGAGTTTCATGTTGGTCATGGAAGAATGTGATCGGTTAGGTTCTCAAAGAGTCTTTGATAATGGTCTCCTTGTATCATCTCTCCTTATCACCTTGTCAATGTTTGGCTTGGCTTGGATTTAATGTAGAAATCTATCAATATTTATGCATTATAACCTTAATAGAATGCTTTCTCTCTCAAAAATTGAACATTACAACTTTGGATTTGAGGGCTAATTTTAGAATGGTCTTGGCACTTCTATTTATAACCTTTCAAACTAACACTAACCCAAGTGTAGTCAGGTTAGAGTTAATCATGGTTAGGTTTAGTTTAACCTTAGTTGAGTTAATGAGGGCATAAATAATTAATATTTGGGATAGAGATCCCATTTATTAAGCATGGCTCTCCATTTCTAAATTTAAGGCTTTAATGGAGATATTTTTAATTCCTTGACTTTGAAGATGATGACATCAACATGACCTCAATTTTACTAGAATTTCATTTCTATAAAATTCATTTTCACTAAGTTCACATGGAAATTTCACTTAAGCATTTAATTTTATTCTTTTAGTTAATTCATTATTCTTAGTATTTTTACATTTAGGAATTGTTTAAGTGCCTTGATTAATGGGTGCAAAGGCCAAACTGTTAATTTGCTAGCTCAAAAATTGACTAGAGATGAATCCATGAGAGGTTATTGTTGCATACATGATAATAACCATATAGGAATGCATCAACATGATTCTGAGTACTAATGTCTGATGTGTGGATGAAGTTGGGACATTCAGTGATTCTTTGGCTTAATTGTCACTATTTGGTAGAAACCAATTTGAAGTCTAGTTGGAACATAGTTGTGGCTAAAATGGGGTGTCTAGAATTTTCCCATGTTTGGGAAGGCATTGTAAGACATAGGCATATTAAAGTTTTCTCAAAGAATGAAAAAGTTGATAATGTCTCAGAAGGTGATAGATGAGGTCTGGATAGCCCTTCGAGAGAGTGAGTGGTAAAATAGAGTCAACAAACATTCCATCAAAAATAAGGAAATGATGAAATCTATATGTAGTGGGGGTGGAAATACTAATTTTACCAAAGGTAATTCTAATCAATGGTAGAGTGAGGTTCCCCAGTAGGGAAGATGAGTGAAAATAATGATTTAGCCAAAAGTGGTTATAATCATTAGTGCATTGAAAAATACCTTAGTATGGTGGATACATTAAAAAAACATAATGATTTTCCCAAAGGAAATTATAATCATTAGCGTAAAGAGGTTCCCTAATAGGGTATGTAGAGATAAAGATTTGCCCAAATCTAGTTATAATAATTAGCATAATGGTTTTCCCCAATAGGGCATATGGAAGTGTGATACAATTCATATCTACCTTAGTAGGGTAGATTAATTTGGAAATGTCTACATGATTCTCCTTAGTATGTAAAATAGAGAAAGGGGGCTTACGTACTGAATCTATATGCATAAAATAATAGTAAGCTGACATAGAGAAATGAATTTGGGATACCTATTAGTATGGAGATGCACATCTAAACTAGAAAGTATTACAATTCATTTGTGATTTAATTACTCTACATTTGGGTAGGTCATGATTTTGCCAGGTGTGAATAAGGAGAAGTAATGACCACTACATTGTATGATAAATTCTATGCCCTAACTTTACCATAGCTTGGGATATTATATATGATAGTTATAGACAATGTTGAGAATTGTTCCTATTGTTGAAGTTTGGCATTAAGGTTATCATTGATTTCAAAGGTTCTTAAGAAGGTTGATGTCATTGATTGTCTTTGTTGTCCCAAAGGTACTTATGAATTTTGATGTCATGTGACTATCATTATTATTTTCATTGATGTCTCAGTGGTACTCTAGTAAGTGTTGTGTTGTAACAAGCTAAAGTGTTTAAGGTTAGTTGGCATGGTCATGAGTTCATAGGTCTTCATGAGGTCATTGGAGAGTGTAGCTATGAGAAGATAATATTGATCAGTATTGTATTGATTTTGAGAGTGTAATATATGATTGATATATGTTCTTATGTCTATATAAGTGATGTGAAGGTCAACATAGAAGGTCCCTGTTGTCAAATTTGTCAAGTGCTTGAGCCTAGTAGTGTCTTGAGAAGGTATGTGCATAAGATGCCTAGTTTTTTGCATGAATAGGCATGGTAGAATGGTGAGATAAGGTTTTAGAAGTATATTTGACATTGTATGAGCATGTAAGTTAAGTATTGAGAGTTTGAAAATGTAGACTAGGAATTTGACTCAAGAGAGGTGTTAGTATCTTATTAGTGAAAAAATGAAATCAAATTGAAAAACCAACACACTAGCTAACATACATCTTTAGGCCTAGTTACTTGGCTAAGCTTAATTAAAAATACTAGAATGGAAACACAACAAAAACATGAAAGAGAAAAAGTCTTTCACCTCCCTTGAATGCTCTAAATTATCTTGTAGTAGTGGCTTGCTCGACTTGTGCTCATGAAGTCTTCATCAAAAGAGGCTTGGCTATCTCCTCTTCTCCTTGGCACCTTATGGCTTTAGCTTGGTTTGGCTTGGCTCAATATTTTGACATTATAAAACTAATTTCAATGAAGCTTTGGAATAAATTTAGCATTATAAATTTGGCATGTGAGAGCTTTAAATTCAATAGGCAAGGCCTCCTATTTATATATTTTTGGAATGGTTTGAGGATCAACCATGACCATCTATCTCAAGATTGAGATGTGTGGCCATGAATAAATCCAAATTTGAAATTCATTATATAAATATCCTCATTATTATTTTGGATATAGGGGTATTTAATAGGCATGGAGGGTTTTAATGAGGCATGGGAGACCCATAATCCTAATATTTTATGCATTTATGGCTTATGGATGCCACCCCACATGATGATGTCACCTGATGATGTAGTTAATAGAAATCAATTTCTAATAAATATTTATTTAAAAATTTCCATGGAAAATTAATTAAGGCCCTAATTTGGTTTAATTAGCCTAAAACATGATTAGTCAACTTTAGTGCAAATTTTGGCTCTTGGTGCACAAATTAATCAAATTGGTCAAAATATCTTGTTATTAGTCCAAAATTTGAATATATTTGAATTGGAAGTCAATTTTAGATGCATTGGATCCATTATCCCATTTAGGATGTTACCAACACCAAATAACAAAGGCACATGTCTCATTGAAGAGATTTGATAGAAAAGAGCAATCTAGGGCACCTAGGTGCAAAACTGGTAATTTGACTTAAAATGATCTGATCAAAGTTAGTTATCCCATAAATTGCATTACCCCATTTAATATTCTAGCCAAAATCGTCACTTGAATATATCAATTTCAACTCATTTAATGTGTTTTAGTGTTTTTAGTCCAAATTGTGTACTTTGGTGGAAATTGGTCAAAACCCTTGTTGGAGGTTATCGATGGCTAGATTTAGGTGTCAAAAATTTTCCCCTATTTGGGAAAGAATTTTGAGATACAAGCACATTAACATCTTCTCAAAGAATGAAAAGGTCGTGTATGCCTACAACTTCAATGATGATGAACTAGCTGCATGATGCCACCTCGAGGGAATGGTTGGCACAAGGAATGGTCGGTAAGTAGTCCCTTGAAAGAAAGAATGGAGAGGAGGGGACCAAAGAGAAGGAAAATGATGGGAGGAGAACACAATGATATTGAAAAAGTAGTCAAAATAATTGAGAATGCAAGTGGGATGGTGTATAATGGTTTTCCCAAAGGTGGTTATAAGTATTATACCCTAATAGTGGTAACATGGTATGATAACACAATGATTTGCCCAAAGGTGGTTATAATCATTGAGAATATGGCAATGCCCCAGTTAAGACAAAAAAACAAGATAACAACATGCCCCTATATGGGCAAAAAATGTAAAATGGTGACAACATAATGATTTTCCTAAAGGTGGTTATAATCATTGAAAAATGTAGGTGGGATGGTGTGCAATGATTTGCCCATAGACAGTTATAAGCATTAGACCTCGATTATGGAAAACATGATTTATAGGCTGATTAATGATAATAACTTAACATAGAGGGTAATTATGAATTAGAACAACCTACTAGTAAAGAGATGCTAATCCAAACTAACAAAGGTTGAAATTCTTTCATGGTTAATTACTCTATTTGGGATATGAATGGGATTGAATTGAGATGTCAAAGACAAAGAGATGTCAATGTCACCATTATTTAATAGAATTTTTGATGCTGATTTTTATTATAGAACATGTCAGTAGGCATCATGGTATAACATCATGAGGACTTGGTCAAAATATGCATAAGGGTTGACTCCCATAATCCAATACTTAATAGAAAATAATACACTAATGATAGAGACCATGATGACAATGTAAACATATGAATATGGATGGATTCAAGTGTAAGTTTAGGAAAGGAATCACCTAATTAATGCACATAAACTAAATCAAGGCAAAAATACTTTAAACAAACAAACATGCACACAAATAAAACAATAAAGAAACAAACCAATAACAACTCAATATAAACCATACGAATATTGAGCCTAGAAAATAGCCAATAACTTAACAAAGTAAAAAAAGTGGGGGAATAAAAGAAAAGGAAGGGGGTGGACAAGCTATCTCTAGATGCAGTAGGCAAGTGGATGCTACCTACATAGTTCCATGGATGTAATATCCAACAAAAAAATTAGGCCAAATGTTGTTCTCTCAAGAAATGGGAAGAAAATGAGAACTAATGAAAACAAACAAAATGGATGTGATAAAAGAAAAGGAATGGTCTTGAAAAATAGTAAGTGCATGGGAGAAAAGGCCAAAAAGGATGGGGAAACTAAGTGACAATTTCTTTCTTGCAACTTAGTAAGGGTTCCCAGAATCCTTAAGCCAAAGAAGTGGTCAATGTTTTTATTTTTTTCTAACAGTTTTACAAATGTTTTTTTTTTGAAATTTTTAGAGTATCTCAACTAAGTCAAGAATGATAAGATATTAAATTGTGTAAGCTCACAAAATAACAAGAGTTTTACTTAGATTGCTTATAAAACAACAAGAACATGGCTTAGGTTGCTCATAAAATGGTGAGAGCATGGCTTAGGTTACTCAAAAAATAGTGAGAGCATGGTGGAAAGGGTGACTAAGCTGACCTAAACAAGTATTAAGCACTACCTACATAGTTCCAGAGTAGGACCTCAAGTCACTATAGTTCTACCCTACAGTGGAGGAATTTGACTAGTGTAGTAGTCAATTCAAATAAAATAGGCACAGTTGGTATAAAGGCATAATATGACATAGGAAATGACAAGTTGGTATGTCAAGGCTCCATAAACAAATGTTACCCCTAGTTCCCCCATATATGGTTATAACTAGGACATAATGGCCTAGATCAATGTTACTAATCTGGCCATAGGTGGTTATAATTAGTAGCAAGACTAGTAATAAGTAAAGAATAATAAACGAAGGATGTAACTGCCAAAACTTCTATCATACTACTCCAAAATATTATCTATATCTAGAATGATTGAAACAACTATTGAAACTAATCATAATCATTGGTGCTAAAAAGATGCAACCAATGGCAAAACTAAGGTCAAATAGGCTAGGTAGATAGGATTCAAAATATGGTTGGTTGATAGAACAAAATGGTAAACTGGAAAAGTAATAGGCATAAGAAGAATGATAAGAATGACATTTTTACAAAGAATAATAGTGATAAAATGGCACAACTAGAATGGTCCTTATAGACAATACACCATAACACTCAAGTATAGTACCACTTGAGGTGAATAATATTCATCAGATCAAGAAGTTCATTTCCATCTAGTGTGGTAAGTGTGTATGCTCTTGATCCATAATATACAATAATGATGAAAGGCCCTATCTATTTTGGTTTGAATTTACCTTTATGCTTCTTCTCAATCATGGTACTCTTTTGGTTTTCTTTAAGAACAAGATCACCAAGTTTAAATATTCTATGCTTGACATAGAGATTGTAGTGGCCTTTGAGTTAGTTTTGTTATGTCTAAATATTGTTGAGAATATCTATTCATTTTTCATCAATTAGGTCTAGCTCTTACAGGCAAGATACTCGATAGTCATGATCATCTAGGACATGTTTGAAAGATATGCATAGTGAAGGTAGCTCAACCTCAATGGGAAGAATGGCTTCTATACCATAAACAAGTGAATATGGAGTGGTTCTTGTGGGGGTATGGTGATTAGTATGGTATGCCCAAAGGGCACAAAATATTTTAAGGTGCTAATCATGACCGACATCATTGACAATCTTTCTGAGACTATTGATAATGGTTTTGTTAGATGATTTGACCTAGCCATTACCTTGAGGGTAATAGGTTGTAAAAAAATGTTGTGTGATGTTATATTTGACATATAGCTTGTTGACATCCATGTTATTGAATGATCCTTTATTATGAGATATAATTTCAAATGGGATACCATAGTGGCAAATGAGATTGTTGAAGATGAACTTAGAAATTTGCTTTCTAGTCATGTAAGTAAGGGGTATAGCTTCAACCCACTTAGTGAAATATTTGGTGGTAGTAAGGATATGTTTTTTGTTATCAGATGAAGTGGGATTGATCTTCCCAATGATTTCAAATCCCCATGTAGTAAATGGCCATGGTGTCAATATTGGTTTCAGAGTCTTAGCTAGGGCATGAGTTAGATTGACATATTGTTGATATTTGTCACACTTCTTTACATATGCAACTACATCTACACCATTATAGTTTAATAATAAGTAGTAAACAAGATATTTTTGGATAGAATGGCCCCACTAGAGTGGGTTACACATATGCTTTCATAAACTTCTTGTAACTCTAGTGTAGATCTTGTCAAAGTTAAACAACAAAGCAAAGTTCCATCAAAACTATGATAGTAAAGGGTTGATCTAAGTAGAGTATAATGAGTGAAGTGATGGATAAAGGATTTGGTTTATTTTTGGGATAAGTTAGGTGGCATAACTTAGTCATGAAGATAGTTATAAAGATCTAAATACCAAATAGAATTAGGACCAACAATATCACAAATCATTTCCATAGTTTAAGGTTCATGAGCTGGTGCGACCAAATTCTTGATGAGGAACTGATACTCTCTAGCTTTGTCTATTTGTCAAATCAGAGATCCAATAATAGCCATGGTATCTACAATTATATAACTAGCCCTTGATATATTCTCAAACTAAATGTTTATAATTTTTTGCTTGAGAGTATCAACCATGGCTTTATATGGAACCAACTTATCATCTTTGGTCTTAAAATGGTCTATAATCTGATTAATGATTAATTGAGAATCACCATAAATCTTTAGATGAGATATATTCCATTTTACCACTTTGTGAAGCCCTACAATAAGTGCTTCATATTCAACCATGTTATTGGTACAAAGAAAGTTTATCCTAAATGACTTAGGGATTAGATCCCCTTGTGGTTTAATAAATAAGAGGCCTACCCCCAATCCATGTGATGTGAATGATCCATAAAAGTACAGCTTCTAGTACTACTCCTCAATAGGTGTGTCAATGATGGTCATTAAGGATTCATCAGGAAATTGGAATGTGAGTGGCTTTATGTTTGCAAGAGGTGCTTCATCAAGTTGATCTACAAGGACCTATCCCTTGATTACCTTTAGATTAACATACTCTATGTCAAACTCACTAAGAAGCATGATCCATTTGGCCATTCTACCTTGTAATTATATTTTAGATAGTAGATATTTGAGTGGATCTACTTATTAAATTATCATGGTCTTATTATTTAGCATGTAATGACACACTTTTTGAGTTTCAAAGACCATGGCTAGACAAGATTTTTGTTCATATGTGACCAAGGTATGAATTAATTAGTATACTACATGATCTTTTCCATTGTTATCATGTTGATCCAAAAATGCACCTAAGGCATTGTCAGTAGCTGAGAGATACAATAAGAATGGCTTTCTTGGCATAAGAGGTAACAAAATAGGTGGATTAGCTAGATATTCCTTGAGTTATTGAAAAATTGTTTAGTAGTGATCATCCTATTGAAATGCAACTCCATTTTTCTAAAATTATGTAAATGGATGAAACTTATTTACTAACTAAGAGATGAAACATTGGATTGACTGGATCTTGCCCTACAAACTATGAAGTTGCTTCAAATTGGTTGGTGGTGACATCTCGATCATAGCATGGACTTTATCTGGATCGATTTCGATGCCCCTATGAGACATAATGAATCCAAGTAACTTTCTTGAGGTGACTTCAAACACATAATTTTTTGGATTCAATCAAACTTTGTACTCACATAGTCTTTCAAATATTCTATGCAACATTGTTGGATGGTCAGCCCTAGTTTTTTATTTGCCTAGTATGTCATCGATGTAGTCTTCAATAATATCATGCATCATATCATGGAATATGATGGTCAAGGCCCTTTGATATGTAGCTATAGAATTCTTAAGACCAAACAACATTACTTGATAAAAAAATGTTCCCCATGGAGTGGTGAATGTTGTTTTATGTTGGTCTTTTGGTGTTATTCTGATCTAGTTGTATCCTAAAAATCCATCCATGAGTGAAAACATTTCATAAACCATTGTGGAGTTGATGATCATGTCAATATTAGGCAATGGAAATTCATCTTTTGGGTAAGCTTTGTTTATGTCTCAAAAATCAATATAGCTTTTGATTCCTTTAGGTTTTTTGCTAATAGGTACAACATTAAATATCTATTATAAGTAGTCAATAGATTGAATACATCCTACTTCTAAGAGTTTTTCCATCTCTTTCTTTACCAAGACAACAATGTGAGGATTTATCTTATGTATATTTTTATTTCATTAGTTTGGCATCATGATTGACCACATGGTGGTACAAAACCAAGGTGGGGTCCAAACTTGGCATGTCAAAATAAGCCCATGCAAAGATATCTATAAATTCTCTCAACAAAGATGTAAATACTTCACATTCCTCCTCAATGAGGGATGCACCTAATTTTATCCATTTTAGGTTCGATGGAGTTTTGATGTTTATCTTTGTTTTATCTTTGACTACAAGGGTTGAACCATCTTTTAGGATAGTAGGCAAATACTTAAAATGATAGACTATATTAGGGTCCTCTGTTAGGACTTACTCTTCAACTTCTCCTAGGCATGATGAATCTAAGTCCCCCAATGGGAGATTTGGCCATGTGACAAAAATAGTCAAAAATTCTTGAAGAATTTGATCAAACACTTATTGTTGTTCAAAACTAAACTTAGATCTATAGATAAGTTCATCATTGGTGGGCTTCTGGTCTAAATTGAAAGAAGAATGAACACCCCCATCTAATGATTCCTAAAATAGCTTTTCACCACCAGACTATACTTTATCTTTACTTTTTCCTTGGTCAAAAATTACCTCAAAGAGGTTTTCACTTGAGGATCTCAATGTTTTATTTATTTCTTTTTGGCTAAGGGTGTTCACTCGCTCTCTTAAATAGGCTTCAGGATTCAATGTAATTGAGAGTCTTGATTTATGATCTCCCAACAAAATGCTATTTCTAAGGCATAAAAAGTCACAGAATGCCTCATCATTTTGAAACTCATCAATCAAAAAATTGGATTCTTGTTGGTCCCAATCTATCAGTTGGGGATAGTATAATAGCAATGGGTTATGATGAATGACTAAGGTAAGGGTACAAGTGGCATTATTATCAAATAGGTTAGTCTTAGCTAGGTCATCAAAGGTGAGGCTATGATCAAACTCTACTTCACTATCGACATAATCATCACTAGCCACTGATGATGGAATTTGAACAAGATATGGGGGGTCACTTCTAGGTAGTTTAAATCTAAGTCAATAAGGTCTTTTGTACTTAATCATGGAAATTGGCTCAATGGTTCCTTGTTGATTCAGTTTGAGGCCTCTTCCTTCATAATCTTAATGTTTCATGATCCTATTGGGAATAAGATACTTGGCGATCTTATAATTATTGACCAATTTGTCATTGTATAACCATGATTTATCTCATTTAAAAGGGTCTTATTCTTATCTAGATGTTGGTATGAATGTGACTGGTCCTAGATTATGAAGTTTATCTTTATCTCTTCATTAACAATGCATGTTTGGGGTGAATTTAGGTCTTCTAAAGGTCTTGGGATCTTGAGGAAGATTGGTAATATGAAAGGTGTTATGAGTCACATGCTCCCATGGGCCATTAGTTGAAATTGTAAAATGATTGGAAGTTTCATGAGGTGACATGTGGGAAGAGGAATCTAAGGTATTAAGATCTATGTAATTATCCTCTAGAGAATCAATAATTATGGCCTTTCCTTTAACCTACTTGGAACTTAGATTCATGTCGTATTGGTAATTGTAGCTTTGAAACTTAGATTCAAGATTCTTGTAGTGCTCAAATGGGTGTAAATCTCCTAAAATATTTACTTCTATCCCTAAGTGAGAAAACTTGATACATTGGTGCAATGTTGATGGGACTACCAAATATTATGTAACCAAGGCCTTCCTAAAAGCATATTATATGATAGCTCAAGATCAAGTACATGGTAAAGTGTATCATGGGTCAAAGGCCCAATGATAATAGGTAAGCTAATGGTGCCTTGTGATTCTCTCTCTTGATTATCATAGGCTTTGATAGTTATCATTTCTAGCTGGAGATCTATCATTGTGTGCCCAAGAAGTTTGATGAGCTTTACCATTATCTATAAGGGCACATTTCACTTTATGCCACTTTATATAAAATTTTATGTATAATGGATTATTATGGAGCAAGCCAAGGGAAGGGCTATCACTTTGGTTGAATGTGACTTGTTGGGCTGGAGTTAGGTGTCCAACCAAACCTTGAAATTTATTAGGGGATATGCCACTAGCAATAGTAGATTGGGATAAAAACTCATTCAAAATATTCTTGTAGATTGTTGATGTTTTCAACAAATCTAAAATATAGATATATACTGGTGTCTTATGTAATTATTCCACAATATCAAACTTCTTGTCTTAGTCAATGGTGAATGGTTTATTCTGAGGTTGAACAGTTGGTTGTATAATAGGCAAAGTGGTAGATGGTTTTGGGATTGGGATAGTAATCTTTGACTTTTGAGTTATGATTACATAATCAATATTAGATGTTGGACCATATTTTATAACAAATGCTAGGAATGGTGTGGGACTAGATAAGACAAGTCGCAGTTGCTAATGCCCCTTTATGTGGTCACATGACAAGGGTGAGTTATCAGTATAAGGTCCAAAAGTGGAAGTCCCAATTTATTGGTTCACCTGTGTGCAATCCTAGGTCAAAGAAGGATTATCCATGTAATTCAATTGAGTGGTATTGTTTAGCAATGGTATAGATTTATTAGTACTTAGTCTAGGATTAATGAAGATGATATTAATGCTACCCCCTAAAATGTGACCTACAACCCTATTATAGTCATGTGTAACTGCATGATAGGTTTGTTGGTTATTACCATTCTGACCTTGGTTTTATCCATTGTTCTAAGATTGTGGGTTTTGTTATCGACTCTACTGGTTCTACTAGTTTGGCCTTTAATTTTGATATTATATATTTTGTCATTGCATCGGTTGGTGTTGTTGTTGTTGCACCAGTCGGTGTTATTATTGATTATTATGTTACTATTGGGTTTTATGTTGTGGAAAGGGGTTTTGATAAATCCCAAGAGTTTGATTAGAGGTGGAAGAACCATTATCTAATTTTATCTCCCCATTCTCCAACATATTCTCAATCAAATGCTTGATTTTCACACATCTTCATAGATTATGCCCATTGACCTGATGATATTCATGGAATTGATTTTCATGGCACCAATCAGGATAAGGAATGCATTGTAGATAATGCTTTTGCATAGGCCAACTAATTAGATTAGTAGTGGTAATTTTGTGAAATAAAAACTTAATAGGCTCTCCTAAGTCACTAAAGACATAATGAGTAGGCACAATTCTTCTCGAAGGAGGGGTTTGTAATGGTAAGGGTTTCTATATTTATTGCATAGGTCTTGGTTGTTGTGCTTGAGATATTGGTTGGAGAGGTTTTTTGGTAGGATTAAAATGAAAAAGTGGTGCAGATGATGTTTAAACTATTTGTACATGATATGACTCAGTTATTTTGTTGCCCACAACATTCCTATTATGGTTGAATTACTTTGATCTATCTTAGTTATTAGCCTGTGCTAATGGTGATGCTTGTGCTTAGATTATATTTTGGTTTTGGACACTTACTTGATTGGTACCTTGATTCTAATTAGTTGAAGTAAGATTTATGATCCTTTTATTAATAAGGGATCACTCAATTAATAAGCCTTTGTTGATGATCTCCTTGAAAGTATGTGCACATTGTAGTTCTAGATGATAAGTTATCTCACTATGCAAATTTTTAGTAAACCCAATAGCTAAATTTTTATCTAGTAAAGTGTGGGTGAGTCAACTTGTAAGGGCTCTCCATCACTAAAGATAACTTTCAAAACTCTCACTAGCTTTTTGTTTTTCTTGTGTCAATTCAACCAATGAAATATCATGTTCAAGATTATAAGAAAAGTGTTGCACAAACTTATCAAAAAGATTATCAAAATCTATTACTAAATTCTTAGGTAACTTCAAGAACCATTCTAAGGCTTGTCTATCTAAGCTCCTTGAAAATAATAATAAAAGGTATATATCACTATATGCCACTGACTGACATGTGATAAAGAACTTAGTTAAATGAGATTTGGGGTCACCTTTCCCTTATAATTATCAAACTTTGGTGGCTCACACCTTGGAGGAAATGGAATCTGTAAGTACTCCATGTTGAATGGATAAGAACACACATCATCCAACTTAATATTTTTAGTCTATTTCCCAACTTGAATGGTAGCAATTGCATCCTTCATCTATTACAATTATTGGGCTAGGAAAGTAGAGGAAACATTGGTTTGGGTAGATGGTTGAGAGGTCATAAATGGGTCACTTTGATCAGGTTGTGATGGAGATATCTATTGGGGTATATTAGTTTGTTTGGGAAATGGACCAAGAATACACATACATGGATTAGGATGTACTTGAAATTGAACATTTGGTTGTGTGATATTCTAGTTTGGGTTAGCTAGAAAGGTTTGAATTGGAGGATTTTATGGTTGGGATGGAGGGATATAACTATATTATGCCTATTTTGGTTGAAAAGGGACATGTTTCTGACTAGTCAAACCTTGCTATTGAGTGGGAACTTATGAACCAAGACCCTATCTCTAAACTTGTGGCACATTTTGAACCAATTGTTGCATAGTAGGTACTTAAGAAACATGGGAGCCTCTTTGTTAGATGAATCCTTATTGGAAAGTGAACAAATGTTGAAGATATAGCATATGTCACTGACCAGTATTTACATGTTATTGGCTAGTCATCATTTGGTTTTATATTGGTACACTAGTCTATGACTAAAGATGTATGTTTGTCACTATTTGATGAGGTGGAACATCAGTTGCTTCTATTGAGGTAGTAATATATTCAGCCTTTGTTGCAATGATACACTAAATTATGCTTGTTTTTGTGGAATACTACACATCACTCTTTGAAGAGGAGTAGGATTCATCACATTTTGTTGTTGAGGCATGGCATTAGTTGTTGGTTGACTACCTAATCCTATTAGTTGTATGCTTGATGAAGTAGTTGGTTGAGGTTGGGATGTAGAAACTCTTATACCATGATTTTGAGAACCACTTGTAGTGTTAACTAAAAGCACATTTTTTTAATAGCTACTGGCATATGAACACTACTTTGGTGTGGATTGGATGTTGCTTGTGCATTGCCCCATATATTTTGGCCATTGTGTTGAGTAGAAGTAGAAGAGAATTATTCAATTTTTGGGGTATGAAATAAGTTTTTGATCAAAGGGTTATGCATGAATGGGTCTAAACTTTGATTGTTTAGACTAGTTAACTCTATCAAAACTCCTATTGAATTAACTAAGTCAATACGATGTTTTCTCACCATGGTCATCTAATTGAAATTACATGCTATATTTAGGTAGGTTTGATATATTGTATGCATTTGGTTAAAGTGGTATTCTATGAGGCTTTTTCCTCTATTAGGCATATTATGGTCCTAATATGTTATTTGGACTAGAGCCAAAGGATTTCTAAAAGAATCCTGTTGATCATAAATTATGTTGTGGGGCATTATTACTAGGCTTGGTAAATTCTCATGGGGGGATTCTATCAAAAACTTGGCCCCTACCTCTGTGGCTCGAATCAAAATCTCATCTTCATTCTCCAAAATATGATGCTCAAATAAAAATGGATCATATGTGGAAGGTGTATTAATAAATCATGACTATTGAGGAACTGGTTCATCAGCTATGGGTATTATAGCTAGGCATTGTGTGATTTATTATTGGTCTTGTTCTAAACAAGGTGGTGTATTAAATAAATAGCTAGCCAATAGATCTTAGCCTTGTGCCCCTAATTAACTATTATAAGATGGATAAGGATCTATATCATAAGAAATATTATCTGAGTAGGGGTCTTTCACCATTTATTCTTATAAAACCAAATTAGTAATCCCTAGATTATAAATGAGTCCACTATGAGTGTAGGAGTACATGTTTGGACCCATATTCAATGCTTTGCAACAAAGAGAGGTCTTCAAACTTTAAAAAGACATTGTCTAAAAATATGATATTCAAACTTGGTCTAGATTTGTTAAAACGATCAAAAAATTTATGCAAAGATTTATGATAATACAAGATAAAGTTAAGTGTTTAACATTACATGTCTTACAAAAAAATATTAAATAAATGAACTAAAAATCAAAATGACAAATGCTAAGGTCTAAGTGTTTTAAATCAATCTAATTTAGGAAATTAAAAGTTATAGGTCTTTTGGCCAAAATGTAGCATCAAAAACTAGGCTCAAACAAGACATGCACTAGGACTCTTGGCCAAATGGCATCAAAATCTAGACTTTGAAATAGATGAAAATTTTAATCTAACAGATTTGAAACACTTATAACAAACACTAGGCATTTGATTCTTAGACATGGACTTGATCAAATAGGTATAAGGTATGAAACAAAAGGCACTTTAGAGATTGTTTTATCACAAATAATGGTATAAAATTTGGTTCTTTTGACAAATAATCTAGACAAAAGTGAACAGCATAATTGTGCTTAGACAAAGGTTCACAAAGGTACACTTGGATTGGTTTGAAAATGTGAGAAGAAATTTGAACTCTATGTAAGAGGGATTATTAAATAATATTTGAAATGTTTTGGGTAGTGTAACAATGCTAGACTACTCAAAATATGTGACAAAATGATTGTTTCAAAAACTCTCTAAGTCAAAGATAGTTTCACACAAATTTGACAACATAACACTAATTTTCTTGACTCAAAATATTGTAGTGAATAGACTGAAAGTGATAAGTGTTTAGCACAAAATGACTTAAGTCTATCAAATGGTGATAATTATTATGAGTCTTAAATGACCTTTAACCCAAATTGGAAATTGAACCTAAGTTCCCTCAAGTTTAGTGCAAATGGTGAATCCACTTAACACATCAACCCTATAAACTTATGAAGGTGCAATTTCAAATTTAGATTATAAATGAAGGAGTTAAAAAAACTTTGGAAAAGGTATAGACTTAATTAGGTAGCATAACTATGCCAAATTGGATGATATGACTCTAAGTTTTGATGAACTTTGAACAAGGCAAATTGATTATTCACATAGGTAATATCATGCCTCTTTATTCAAAATAAAATGAGGACTATGTGTTTTGGTTTGTATCATTTTTTCACACCAAGTTTTGACTCCAAACAAAACTTTAATCTAGGACAAAACTAACTAATTAATCATTCTTAGATCTTAAACTAACAAGGTTGCTTGGTATTACTAGAATCCATCAATATACATCATTTAAGAGGATTTTAAGTATTCATCCAAAATTAAATGTGCATTATATAGTAGGGTTTTTACACCCCCTTCCCTCAAATCACAATACTATGATATGGACCTTGAGGTGCATCTTGCACTAATAATACTTCTACAACAAGTAGGGATTTGTCTAAGATCTACAAATTTTTGAATGTTTCTACATAGATCAATTGCATAATGGATTTCATGCTAAATGATACAAAATAAACACACTTAAATTAGGTTTCTATAGTACTTAGCTTGTTACAAAAAGGTCTTGTTCTTTTTTCAACCACTACTTCTATCGCTTGTTCAATGTAGTGTGATTTCCAAAGTGTAAATACATACCATGTGCTTTAACTCTATAGAACTCGTAGGAGGTGATGTTATCCCCCTCACAAGCTGAGATGAAATGAAATAAAGGACATGATATAAATAATTTAGGATAATTTCAAGGTCATCCAAACTATTATGATTTTTTGGAGAGTGCTTTAGATGACATTCTTTCTATGCCTTGGACTAGGCATGTTTGCAATAAGGATGGTGCTTTTGATTCCAAGGTTTCCCTAAAGGGGACAAATGGAAGAGAATACATGTGAAAAACTTCTTTTTGCCAATAAATTTTTAACTAAAAAACTATTAAAAATAAAAATTAACAAGTGTGTTTAATTTTAAGCACCAAAACAAAGATTAGGTGGTGTTCTTTTGACCCCTTGGTCTTAAGTTGTAACTTTGAAAGCATAATTATCAAAGCATTCACTTAAGCATTTAAAATTTTCATTAAGATCAAAAAGAAAGTTCCTAATTAATTTTAAAAAACTTAAATGAAGTTTGAAAGGAAATGATTTAGGTTTTTTAGATGACTTTCCATGTAGATCCTGCAATAAAAATGTTAGCACTTTGTTTAGCCTTAAAGCACATTTACCAAATGAGGTAACCTTGAAGGGCAAAATCTATCAACCCGAAGGCAAAATATGAAGAAATAAAATGCGTTAGACTAGAATTGGTTATAAAAAATATCAATAAAACTTTTTAAAAAAAATACTAAATATATGAACACTTGAAAACAACAAATTAGAAGCCTAAAAATAAAACACAACACATAACACATAAAAGCCTGCACATAAAACATAAAAACTTACATTTGGTATTATTAACATAACTTTTAAAATATAGATTTGTTTGTCATTAAGTTTGTATAGGTTGTCAATAAATATAGGGTACATGTTAATGTTAAATTTAAGGTCTAAAAAGTCAATAAAAAAAATTATTAACTCTATTCTAACCATTTTTACCAAAAAAATAAAAAATAGAAAGTGACAGTCACTAAAACAAATATAACTTATAAAATATAAAGATTTTTTTTTGTAAAATTTTTAGAGAATATAAATGAAATATTTATATATACTAATTATAAAAATTATACAAAAATATTAATTAAATAAAAAGTTATGAATTCTTTATTGGCCATTTTTACTCAAAGCAAAAACAACAACAAAAAAAATTAAAACTATGAAATAAAAAAAAGTTTGTGGGTTGCATTCTCATGAAGATAATCCCACCGGGAGTGCCATTATGTGGCTTGGCTCAATATTTGGACATTATAACACTAATTTTCATAAAGCTTTGGAATAAATTTATCATTATAAATTTGGTATGTGAGATATTGAAATTAAATAGGCAAGGACTCTTATTCATATATTTTTAGAATGGTTTGAGTATCAACCATGACCGCTCATCTCAAGATTGAGATGTGTGGACATGAATAAATCCAAATATAAAATTCATTATATAAATATCTCCATTAATATTTGGGATAGAGGGGTATTGAATAGGCATGTAGGGTCTTAATGAAGCATGGGAGACCCATAATCTTGATAGTTTATGCCTTTATGACTTATGGATGCCACCCCATATGATGATTTAGTTAATAGAAATCAATTTACAATAAAAAATTATTCAACAAGTTCCATGGAAAATTAACTTAAGGCCCTAATTTGATTTAATTAGCCTAAAACATGATTAGTCAACTTTAGTGCAAATTTTGGCTCTTGGTGCACTGTTATTGGTCCAAAATTTGACTAGATTAGAATTGGAAGTCAATGTTAGATGCATTGGATACAGTATCCCATTTAGGATGTTATCAACACCATATAACAAAGGCATATGTATCTTGTAAGATATTTGACAAAAAATAACAATCTAGGGCACCCATGTTCAAAATTAACAATTTGACTTGAAATGATCTGATCAAAGTTAGCTGGCCTTTAAATTACATTGCCCCAATTAATGATACTCTAGCCAAAATCAACACTTGAATATATTAATTTCAACTCATTTAAAATGCTTTAGTGTTTTAGGCCAAATTATGCACTTTGGTGAAAATTGGTCAAAAGTCTGGTTGGAGGTTATCGGTGGCCAAATTTAGGTGTCTAAAGAAAATAGGTTTGAAGGTTAGTTCAAGGCCTAATGAGGTGTGAAGACTCAGGGGTAGCAAGTAAGGTGGTGAGAGCATGGTATAATGAGGCATGAGGTTTAATTTTCAAGGCAATTATGCATAGTTGAGATTTTTTAGATGCATGATAGGTTTTCCTATATCTATTCATGAATTTTTAGGTCAAAGTTTGAAGGTTAAGGAAATAAAAAAGTGTTTTTAGGTCTCTCAAGTGCATAAAATGAAGAGTTTTCAGCATGAGAAGGATTTTATTATGTTCATTGGGTCATAAAACCTTTGCATGGGAACCTAAGATATTCATGGTAGATGGGGAAGGGTCCTATCTCAAAATTACATGCATTTGTTTTTGGATTGAGAGGCTATACTTTATGATGATTATTAAGAATGGAAATAGTTTTAAGACCTCTTAGAACCGTAATAAGGATTTGATGTTGAATATATTGATCAAAAGTACCCAAATTGGATTTTTATGATCAGGTAAGATATTGTAGGTTGTATTAAACTCTCCTAGGCACTTCTAGGTGCAATAGAGTTGTCAGATGTGTGAGTAGACCCTATAATAATGTTTAAATTTCTTAGAGATTTGTTGTAGTAGTGAGAGTTGACCAAGTCAAAGTATGAAAATGGATGGAGGATGAATATTGAGACTCATGTTTCATGTCCATGAAGGTTTATAAATATTTTATAGTCCTCAAGTGTGTTCAATTGGTCAACCAAGTTAGCTAGTTGCTAACATGCCTATTGGTGGAAATAGTGAAAAACCCAGACAATAGTGAAAAGATGATTAAGAAGGTGTTATCATGATAGAGTGGTGAAACCAATTGCATAGATATGTTTTTTATGAATTTTATGTCCTATTAATTATTTGTATAACTCTTTTAAGTTATCTATAGTGTTGAAAATGAAGAATCTAGAATGGCTTATCTAACTCAGTGAGATCTGTGTGTAATGAGGTCAACAAATTAGTCTGTAAGACCAATAGTTTCCACTATAAAATATGATGTTTATATTTAAATATGTTTTGGATATATCATAGGTTAATTTAAATACATCATAATTATTTTAAATTGTTCATACAGGTGTTGGAGGTCTGAGTCACCATGACTGGTCTTTGAGGAAAATTGACAGTTCTAAGTGAACAAGTTGCAAGAGTGTTTTTAAATATCTATGCCATTATTTGAAGAGTATAATGAAATTTTTAAAAAAAATTAGGTATTTTATGTTATTTTTATATTATTTATTGTCATGTTTTTTTATAGATAATGTTTTGTCATCAATTATTCAATATAGACCTTTCTATACGTGTGAAGGCCTAATGTAAATAGTACTAATGGTGTGCTTAAAATGATGGTTGGAAATAAAAAGTGTCATGTAATTAATATAACATTGGTATGGTTATATTTTAGTTTTATATGAAGTTTTTATATTATTTTTATAGTTTTAAAGTGTTTCAAGGAGTTCAAATGGTAATGTGTACTAATGAAGGCCTAATTGAATTAGGTCTCCTTAAGGCCTAAATTAGGTTTTGATATTGTAAGTTGTGCATGAACTATTGTAATGATTGATTCAAGTATTAAATATGTTATAAGACCTATTTTAAGGTTAATACAAGTGTTATTGTGTTTATGTTCAACCAAGAGGTGTGTGATCTAGAGGATTGTTTAATCACATGGCCTAATAGGCTTAATTGTCTAGGTAGTGAATGTGATAGTGCAAGTGAAAGAAATAGAATTTTTAAGAAATGGGGGTATTTTAGAAAATAATATTTGTGTATAAAATATATCATGAATATATAATAGGGGTATTATATATGAATATCAAGGTCACATGACCTAATCTATCTTGAAGGGACCTAGTTGAGTGAAGAAGCCTAAAAGATAGTTTGAGAGAGATAAAAGAGTGAGAATAGATAAAGAAGGTGATAATAATATATTGTGTGATAATAATAGTGTTATGAAGGTGATAAAATAAATAATTTGGTTGAGTTGGAGCTAAGTCATATAGGGGATTAGTGCCTTTTTCAAGTTGGTGTTTACTAAAGCCTAGCTAGGTTGGTACTTAGCTAGTTAGGGTTGATGCTCCATGTGGAGTTGGTGCTTCACTAAATTGTGATATGTTTACCTATAGGATTTTAGTCCATTTTTATGTATCAATGGGTTTTATTTCCTTTGAGGTTTTCTTACATAATCTTGTTTCATGCTTGTATGATTGATTAGTTATGCATTGATTGATCTATATGTTTATGCGATGGTTCATGTTTGCTAGGGATGAATTGAAATAAATTTTTTTAAGAGATTTATTCAGTCCCCATCTTAATAATTGTGTTTCTAACAATTAATATAAATTCTTGGTCTTTTTAAGTAAGTCTAACAGCTTGAAGGTGATCCTAAGAAGCACAAAATGTCTAGTGATCAAAAGGAAGAAGACAACATGCAGGATGAAGAATTATAAAATGATAATGTAGAAGGAAAAGCTGAAGTATACCTTGAAGATGAGTTAATAAGTGCCCTTGATGATTTAAGGCAACAAAATAAGACTATCAAATATATCAATAATCAGTTAGAAAGTGTTAATACAAGGTTTATATCAAAGGAAGTTGAGTATGACCAGTTGAAGATAGAGCTATAATCCTTGAAGGTTGAGAATGAGAAGATCATAGACAAGATGAAATTTTTTGAGAAAGAGTGTGAGAAGTTAGATCAAGTCAAGAGTACCAACATGAAAAGACCAATCAAGAAACCCAATGCAATAAGAGATATGCTATCTTGGGACTACAAGAAAAAGAGTGATCGGTCAAGTGGCAAGTACAAAAATATTGTTTGATACGTAAATCATAATATGGGACACATTACAAGATTTTTTTCTAGTAGAGTTAGAAAGACCTCAAGTTTTAATAAGATATATGAATCTCTTAGATGCATGCTAAGGATCAAACATTGGTATGAAATCTAAGGAAAGTTAGGACTGATCATATTGAGCCCAAGATACAAGATGGAATATTTTATAAGGAGGAATAGAAGACTAAAGAGGATTCTATGCTAGCTCAGACTACCTTTCACATTAAAGATGAAGGAATGAAATGGTATATAGAGTGGTTGTTCAAACCACATGATATGAGATAAAAAAAAGTTCATATCATTGAAAAATAATGTTGTAGGAATAATGAGGTTTGGAGACAACACAACTACCAATATAGTTGGCAAGGGTATATTGAGTTTGGATAATGGGAATACAAAGACACAAAATTTGTTGTATGTGGAAGGTTTGAAACATAACCTGCTTAGTGTAAGTCAAATGTATAATCAAGGACACACACTAACCTTTCATGACAAAGGGTGTGAGATAAAGAGATCCAAATCATGAAGGGTATTTGTAAATGATAAGAGGACTGAGAAAAATGTATATGTCTTGAATGAGATAAATAAGGAGAGATGCTTTATGATCAAGATGGATGAAAGTTATCTATGGCACAGAAGGTTAGGTCACCTAAAATTTGAAAATTTGGTCAAGATAAACACTAAGAAGTCTATGAATAACATGTCTAAGATCACCAAACCTACAAACATTCTTTTCAAGGCATGTCAAAATGGTAGGCAAACTAGAAAAAGGTTAAAGTTCAAGGAGTACTCTACTACAAGACCCTTGAAGTTAATACACACTAATCTTTGTGTGCCTACAAGAATTCAAATCATTCAAAGAGATAGATACTTCATGTTATTCATATATGACTACACAAGAATGACTTGGGTTGTATTCTTGAAATAAAATTCATAAGCTCTTGAAAAGTTAAAGGCATTTAAAGATTTTGTTGAGATTGAGAAGAATGGGAATATCAAGTGCCTAATATTTGATAAAGGAGGAGAGTTTTAGTCTAATGATTTTGATGACTTATGTGAGGTTCTTGTAATAAGGAGATAGTTCACAGTATCTAGGACACCTTAGTAGAATGGGGTAGTGTAAAGAAAGAATAGGACAATTCAAGAGATGGCTAAAACTATGCTTAATAAGCCTATATTATTTGATAGATATTAGAGAGAGGAAGTAATCACTATAGTCTAAATTTTGAATAAAGGAGAGATAAGTATTAATGGAATCAAGACTCTTTATGAAATGTGGAAAGGTAAACCTACTAATGTGGAACACTTTAGAGTGTTTGGGAGCAAATTTTTCATCAAAAGAGATGATGAAGACTTAGGAAATTTTTGTTCTATATCTAATGAAGGTATACTATTAGGATACTCATCAATGATCTTAGCCTATAGATGTTACAAGAGGTTATAGAAGATAGTGGAAAGAACCAATGTAAAGATTGATGAGACAAGGAAATCATAATCACAGTCAAAGGATACTTTAGAGAATCAAGACCTAAAGAATGAAGAAGAGACTATAGAGGTTGATGAGTAAGAATAAGAAGTTGAAGAGATATAGGACTCAAAGGACCCTCAAGGAAAATTCAAAGAGATCATCTTGAATCTCAAATCATTAGCAACAAGAATGCAGGTATGCAAATAAGGATAATATTGGTAAGTAATCTAAATCAAGAGAATTTTGATTTATTAACTAAAATTGAAACTAAGAATCTTATATAATCAAGCCAAGACAAATTTTGTATAGGTGATATGAATGAGGAGTTAGACCAAATAGAGAAGAATGAGACTTGGGAACTAGTTCCTAGGCCTAAACACAAGAATGTCATTGGCATAAAATGGGTGTTTAGAAACAAGTCTAATGAAGATGGGTAAGTAACTAGGAACAAGGATATATTAGTATACAAGAGATATGCACAAGTTGAAGGGGTAGAATTTGAGGATACCTTTACACCAATAGCAAGGTTGGAGGCCATCATATTGTTTCTAACATATATAGGATTTAAAGGGTTCAAGATATACCAGATGTATGTCAAATTTACCTTTTTGAATGGGAATTTGGAAGAGGAGGTATACATAGAGGAACTTGAGGGGTTCTCACTATCAAATGACAAAGATTATGCTTATAGATTGAAAAAGGCTCTTTATGGTCTAAATTAAGCTCCTAGAGCTTGGTATGCTAAGTTGGATAGGTATCATTGGATCAAGCATTCACAATAGGTGTTTTAGATAGTAATCTATAGATAAATTTAGAAGATGATCATCAATTTATAGTACTTGTATATGTGGATGACATCATCTTTGGTGGAAATAATGAGAAAATTACTAAGTATTTTATAGAGGTGATGAAGAGAGAGTTTGAGATGTCCATGCTTGGAGAACCATCATTATTTCTTGGGTTGAAAATCACTCAATCTAAAAAAGGTATATTAATTTCACAAGCCAAGTACATAAGAGAGATGTTGAAGAAGTTTGAGATGGAAAATTACAAGGTAGTTAATACACCTATGATCATAGGGTATAATTTTATCAAGGAAGATGAGTTTCTAAAGGTCAAAAAGACATCATATAGGTCAATGATTAGAATTTTTATATACACCACTACTTATAAACTTGACATCATGCAGGCAATAGGTCTTATAAGAAGGTTTCAAGTAGATCCATAGGAAAATCATCTAAAAGCAGTCAAAAGGATACTCATATATCTAAATGGGACTATGGATTATGGGTTGTGGTATCCAAGGATCAAGGAGTTCAATTTAATAACTATATAGATACATACTTGATAGGAATTCTAGATGCTAGGAAGAGTACAGGTGGAGGAGATTTCTTCTTAAGTGGGTGCCTAATTTCATGGATAAGCTAAAATCAAACATCAATAGCATTATCCACTTCTGAGGTTGAGTATATTGCAATAGCTTCATGTTATACTTAGGTCCTATGGATGAGATAGACCATAAAATACTACAAGGTGGAGTATGATGGTCTTAGCCCTATCTATTATAATAATACAAGTCCTATAATCATCTCAAATAACCCTGTCATGAACTTAAGGACTAAGCACTTTCCATTTAGTTATCATTTTATATGAGAGTAGATAAGTAAACAAAGTGTTATAATTGAATATATTTCTACACAATATCATATTAAAGGCATTTTAACTAAACCACTTACAAAGGTAAAATTTAAACAACTAAGATAAGAATTGGGTGTAATTCCTTCACCTAGTAATCATTGAATAATCCAAGTACTTAGGGAGAGATAATAAGGTGGTTAATTATCTCTAAGAGAAGGTGATTTTTTCCAATAAGGTATGAATAAAGATAGGGGGAGCATGTTTGTATTATGACTCATAAAATCATAGTCCTATGTGTTGATTATTTTGGTTGTAAGGAGTGTGATCCAAGGAGTTGAAGACATAACTTTGTCATTTATGTCAAAAGGAGGAGAAATACTAGATTGGGGAGATGAGAATGATAAATTTTCAATATATTTTTCCATCAATGATAAAGGGGGAGATTGTTGAGTATTATTCCTATTATTGAGGTTTGCCATTAAGGTTATCATTAATGTCAAAGGTTCTTGAGAAGGTTGATGTCATTGATTATCTTTGTTACCCCAAAGGTGCTTATGAAGATTTATGACATGTGACTATCATTTTTATTGTCATTAATTTATGTGGTACTATAGTGAGTGTTGTGTTATAACAAGCTAAAGTATTAAAGGTTAGTTAGGCATGGCAATGAGGTCATAGGTCTTCATGGGGTCATTGAAGAGTGTATCTATGAGAAGAGAATATTGATTAGTATTGAAATGATTATGAGAGTGTAATATATGATTGGAATATGTTATTATGTATGAATAAGTGATGTGAAATTTAGCATGGAAGGTCCTTATTGTCAAAGTTGTCAAGTTCTTGAGCCTAGTAATGTCTTGAGAAGGTATACACATAAGATTCCTAGTTTTGTGTGTGAAGAGGCATGGTGGAATGGTGAGATAAGGCTGTAGAATGATGTTTGACATTATTTTATCATGTGAGTGAAGTATTGATAGTTTTAAAATAGGGTTGAAGGTTAGTTCAAGGTCTAATAAGGTGTGAAGACTCAGGTGTAAAAATCAAGGTGGTGAAAGAAAATGAGGGATGAGGTGCAGTTTCCAAGAAAAAATTCATAGGTGAGATTTTTTAGGTGTATTATAGTTTTTCCCAAGTGTATTCAAGAATTTTTAGGTCAAAATTTTGAATTTTAAGACAAGAAAAAGTGTTTTTAGATCTCTCAAGTGCATATAATGAAGGGTTCTCAACATGAGAAGGATTTTCTTGTGATCATTAGCTCATCAAACCTTTTCATGGGAACCTAATCTATTAATGGTAGATATGTAAGGGTCCTAGATAAAAATTCCATGCATTTGTTTTCAGAATGAGGGGTTCTACTTTATGAATGAATGTTAAGAATGGAAATAGGTTTAAACCCTCTTAGATCCCTAATAAGGACCTGATGTTGAAGATATTGATCAAAAGTGACCAAAATTGATTGGTATAAAGTGGTAATATATTTTATATTTTATTAAACTCTCCTAGGAACCTCTAAGTGTGATTGAGTTTTTAGATGTGTGAGTAGACCCTATAAGAAAGTGCAAATTTCTTAGAGATTTACTATAGCAATTACATTTGGATAAGGCAAAGTATAAAAATGGATGGATGATAAATATTGAGACTCGTGTTTAATTTACATGAATTTTTATTAATAGGTTTTATACTTCAATCATGCTAAATCGGTCATCAAAGTTAGCCAATGGCTAACAGACCTAATGGTGGAAATAGTGAAAAATGTAGGCAACAGTGAGAAGATGATTAGGAATGTGTTATCATGATAGAGTGATGAAACAAAGTGAATAGAGATGTTTTTTGGGATTGGTATGTCCAATTAATTCTTGGTTTAAATCTTTTAAGTTAGGTATAATGGTGAAAATGAAGAAGCCAAAATGGTTTGTTTGACTCAATGAGATCTTTGTGTAGTAAGGCCAACAAATTGGTTTGTAAGACCAATATTTCCCACTAGAAAATGTTTTATATTGTAATATGGTATGTATATGTCATAGGTTCATCTACATACATAATAATTATTTTAAATTGGTCATATAAGGGTTGGAGGTCTGAGTCACCATGACTCATCTTTGAGGAAAACTGTAGTTCTGAGTGAACAAGTTGTCAGAGTGTTTTTTAGGCTCTATGCCTTAATTGAAAGAGTATAATGCACTTGGAGAGGTTTTTGAGGTATTTTAGGTTATGTTTATGTTATTTTTTATCATGTTTATGTGGATAGATAATGTTTTATCTTTAGTTATTCAAGATAAACCTTTCTATATGTGTAAAGGTCTAATGTGAAAATTACTAATGATGTTCTTCAAGTGGTGGTTAGAGATAAAAGTGTCATGGACCTAATATGAAATTATTATGGGTCTATTTGAGTGATATATGAATTTTTTATACCATGTGTGGATTTTTAAAGTGTTCGAAGGAGTTTAAAGGTAATGTGTACTAATGAAGACCTAATTAAATTAGGTCTTCTTAAGTCTTAAAAGAGGTTTTGATATTGTAATTTATGGATAACCTATTTTAATGATTTATTAATGTATTAAATGTTTTATAATACCTATTTTAATTTTAATCCAAGTTTTCAAGTGTGTATGATTGACCAAGAGGCATGTGAGCTAGAAGATTGTATAATAATAAGGCCTAATAGGCCTAATTGACTACCTAGTAAATGTGAGAGTGCAAGTGAAGGAAATAACATTTTGAAGAGATGAATGAGGTCTTATATACTATAAAAGGTTTTATATAATATATCATGATGATACAATATTGGTAATGTAGATGAAGATCAAGGTCATATGACCTAATCTATCTTGAAGAGACCTAATTGAGTGAAGAAGCCTAGAAGATAGTTTGAGAGAGATATAAGAGTGAGAAGAGATAAATAAGGTGATAATCATATATTATGTGATAAACATAGTGTTATAAATCTAATAAAATAAATTATGTGGATTATTTGGTGCTGAGTCATCTAGGGGTTATGCCTCCTTATAATTTGGTTCTTACTAAAGCCTAGTTGGGTTGGTGCTTAGCTAGTTAGGGTTAATGCTCCGTGTGGATTTGGTACTTCACTAAATTATGATATTTTGACATGTATGACTATAGTTAATTTTCATGTATTGGTAGTTTTTATTACCTATGAGGGTTTTCCACATATATGATGTATTTTCTTGTGTAATCTTGCTTCATGATTGTATGGTTGATAGCTTATGCATTACTTGATCTATATGTTAATGTGATGGTTTATGTTTGCTAGGGAATAATTGAAAGAAAGTTTTTAAGAGACTGATTCACCCCCCACCTCTCATTCATTGTTTTTTTAATAGAAAACTATAATAACAAAGTGTATCCAAATCTTGAAAAATATAGTCTAAATGCAAGTACAAATCACTTAGGCATAATATATGAAATATTGAATCCCAAGTGAATATACTACAATAAACCAAGTATAGGAACATAGATTAATTTAAAACTCAAGTACAAGATATGGGGAATCTAAAATCAAGTTTAAATAAAGTGTAATAATACTATGACAACCAAGGAACAAAAAATAAAAAATGGGAAAGAAAAACAAACACAAACAATAACAATAACAAATAAAAAAACACCAATAAACAATCATGGCTATAAAAGAATAAAATCAAAAAAAAAAATCAAAGCAAATAAAATTTCAAGAAATAAACTATTCTAAATAGATAAAGGTAATATATAAACAATGGTTAGTTCAAATGTTAGTAACCAACATAATACAAATTATTCATGTATGTGTAATAGTGGTGTTACTCTTGGTGACAAGGTGAAACCTAGGTTAGACAATGATGACACAGGTATAACAACATAGTAAAAAAGACCTAAAGTTTCCCCTATACTATAGGGAACAAAGGCAAAGGCAAGATGACAAATATTTTCCCCTAGGCTATAGGAGATAATGAAATAAAACAAATAAAAAATGGGAGAATAGAATAAAAGGAAGGGGTAGTTGAGGTGACCCTAGATGCTTTAGGTATACCTACCAACTAGGAGATTCATATCCTAAGTGTAAAGGATACAATATGAATGGTGATCCATACATCTATATTTTTGGGTTTTTTAGGCATATCAACTCAATGGAAAATTATGAGATGAAAAATGGGTTAACTCATAAAATAGTGAGAACATAGCTTAAATATGCTTGTAAAGTGGAAAGAGTGTTCTAACATAAATATTCTCACAAAATAATGAGATCATGGGAAAGGAGTGACTGAGATGGCCTCAACATGAATCAAACCCTACTTACATAGTCCTGAATGAGGCCTCAAGTCACTATAGTTATGCCTTATATTGGAATAATCTAACTAGGTGATAATAAGTTCATGAATAGGCAAATGGAAAAGTATAGAAAATTTATGTGGCAATATGGATAAAAATGGGGTTGTTCCTAATTTGCCCAAAGGTAGTTATAATGAGGAAATAATGACATAGGTATTTGATACTAATTTTCCCAAATGTAATTTTAATTAGTAGCACTAGGAATGAGATAGAAAGTGACAATAATTAAGAATTCAATTTCTAAACCACTATCATACTACCCCAAGATACTACCTTGTTTTTAAAAATATGCACTCAATGAAGTGCCTTACTGAATCAACATCTAAAACTTTATCTGAGTCCAGTATATAAATGTTCTTGAAGAATTAATGGATAGGAACCAAGGTCAAAAAGGGTTGGGAAGGGAGCGTAAACAAATTTGGCCAATAGGGAAGGTATGGAAGGAATGGTATATAGTATGGTATAAGGAAGGTGACACTATAATGCGACGTAAATGATCCTCATAGATAATACCTTGGGTATATCAAGTGAAATAATGCTTAAAATGTATTATGTTCATGGGATCATCAAGTTCATCTCTTTTTGGTATAGCTAACCTATAACCTTTAGAGACATAATTAGAAACAATGGCATAAGGGCCTATCTAATTAGGCTTGAACTTTCCTTTATTCTTTTTATCATTCAGGGTGTTATTTTGGTTTTATTTGAGGACAAGATCACTAATCTCAAACTTTTTATGCTTGAAATTCTTGTTATACTAACCATGTAACTAGTTATGATATACTTGAAGGCTATTTACAGTGGACATGTATTTTTCATCTAGTAACTCTAGCTATTTTAGGTGATCTACCATCCAATCCTCATCATCAAGGATGTGATTCAATGAGATATGTAAAGAAGGCAACTCAACTCGATGGGAAGAATGGCCTTAGTGCCATAAATAATGGATTTTGTTATGACTCTTATTGGAGTATGATAATTAGTACAATAAGCCCTAAGGCCATGAAATATCTACATGTGCCAAGTATAGCCAACATCATTGAAAATATTATTAGGAATATTAAAAATGGTCTTGTTTGATGCCTCTTATTGGCCATTAAATTGTGGGTAGTATGATATGAATTTTTATGGGTAATTTTAAACTCAACACAAAGTGCCTTGACATCCTTATTTTTAGATTATCCACCATTATAGGATATAATGTCATATGGGATACCATAGTAACAAATGAGATGGTTGAATATGAATTTATAAATTTGTTTTCTAGGCAGGTAAGTGAGGGGTATATATTTGACCCATTTAATGAAAAACTATATGGCAATAAGGATATGCTTTTGACCATATAAGGAGGTGGTTTAATCTTCCCTATGAGATAAATTCCCCATGTTAAAAATGACCATGGTGTTATCATTGGTTTGAGTTTTCTAGATAGATCATGTATCAAATTTGAATGCCTCTGATATTTGTTATATATTTTTAAATAACCAAATGCATTTGATTCCATGGTTGACCAATAATAACTAGTACATAGGAGATTTTTGTCAAGGACTACCTTACTGGTTTGAGCCCTAAAAACTCCTTTATATAATTCTCCAAATGATGATGTGGCTTCTATCAAATTCAAATAATGAAGTAGAGATCCATCAAATCCTCTTCAATAAAGGGTTGGGATTAGTAAGGTATATCAAGAGGATTAGTGTGTGAAAGATTTTTGTTTCTTAAATGAAAAGCCTAGTGTAAAGACTTGGTTATGGAGGTAATTATATAAGTTGGAATATAAAATATAAATAGGACCAATAATATCATAGACTAGTTCAAGGGCTGAAGGTTTATGAGTAAGTGATAGAATATGTTTAATGAGGAACTAATAGTCTTTTGCCTTATCTATGCTATGGATCAAATAAAAAATGGTATCCATAGCATTTATTATCCTATTATTATCTTGAGGTATGTGTTCAAACTAAATGTGGGCAATCGACTACTTGAGAATGTCCATTATGGCCTTGTATGGTACCAACTTATCATTTTTGGTCTAGAACTGATCTATAACCTGATTGATGATTAGTTAAGAATCACCATGAACCAAGATATGTTGAACAATACATTTTAATACTTGATGAATCCCTAAAATAAGTTATTCATATTCATCCATGTTATTGGTACAAAGAAAGTTGATACAAAATTATTTGGGAATGATATCCCCCCATGGTGTAATAAATAGCAATCCAACTCTTGATCCATGAGATGTTAATGAACCATCAAAATACATCTTAGAATGATACTCCTCAGGAGGTGTTTCTATGATAGTCATGATGGACTTATCTAGGAATGTAAAAGTGATTGGTTTTATATCTAAAAAGGGAGATTCAACAAGCTGATATGTAAGTATTTATCCCTTAATGGCCTTATGATTGACATACTCAATTTAAAACTCACTCAAAAGCATGATCCACTTAGCCATGCATCCCTATAAAGTTATTTTTAATAGTATATACTTGAGAAGATGTACTTTGGTAATGACTATGGTATTATTGTTAAGCATGTAATGGCATAGTTTTTAGGCTACAAATACCATGGCTAAACAATCTTTTTAAATTAGTGTATAGTTATGTTAATACACTATTAGTGTATGACTTAGTACACTACATGTTCTTTCCCATGTTCATCATGTTAGGCCAAAAGTGACCCCAAGGCATTATCAATGGTAGATAGGTAAAGTAAAAATAGTTTCCTTGGAATTGGTGGTAATAGAATAGGTGGATTGGATAAATATTCCTTCAAGTGTTCAAAGGCTTTCTAACATTCTACATTCCAAAGAAACTTAATACCTTTATTCAACAATGAGTGAAAGGATGAAATTTAGTGGCCAACTATGAAATAAAATGTCTAATAGACTATATTTTACCATGTAAACTATAGAGTTGATTCAAAGTGAAAGGTAGTAGTATCTTGGTAATGGTTTGTACCTTGGTAGGATCAAATTCAATGCCTTGATGAGAGATAAAAAAGCCTAATAGTTTGCCTAAAGTAACATCAAATATGCACTTATTAAGATTAATTTGAACCTTTTACTTATGAAGCCTTTCAAATATCCTTTGTAGTATAGTTGGATGATGTGCATGGGTCTTATATTTACCCAATATGTCATCAACATAGTCTTCAATAATATCATGTATCATGTCATGATATATAATGGTCATAGATATTTGGTATGTTACCCCAACATTATTGAGATTGAATGACAATAGAAAAACATTCCCCAAGGAGTGGTGAATACTATTTTATGTTGGTCCTCTAGGGAAATCCTAGTCTTTTTATTTTTAAAATCCATACATGATTGAAATCATTTCATACCTAGATTTGGAGTCAACTATCATGTCAATATTCATTAGAGGAAAGTCATCCTTTGGGTAGGCCTTATTGATGTCTCTAAAATTAGTGTAGATTTTGATCCCTTATAGATTTTTACTAATAGGCACAATATTTGAGATCCAATATGAATAGTTTATTAGTCTAATGCATTTTACTTCTAATAGTTTCTCTAACTCTTTTTTAACTAACAAAGTAATATAAGGATGAATTTTATGCAATTTTTGCTTAATGGGTTTAGCATTAGGATGTAAAATGAGATGGTGTACAATGAAGGTGGTATAAAATGTCAACAAAATTCATTAAAAGGGTTTTAAAAACTTCATGTTCCTCCTTAGTGAGGGACGTGCCTAGTTTAATCCACTTTGGGTCCTCTAGATTCCTAATGTTGACTTCCATAATATCCTCCACTAGGAGAGTCAATCCATCTTCTAGGATAGTTTGAAAGATGTAAATTGGCTAGAAAAGGAAAATTTCTTTGGTCAGACTGGTTCTTCAAGTTATCTTTAGTAGGATTAATCTTAATCTCCTAATGGTAACAAGGGCCATGTAAATAATAGGACATTCTTACAAAATTTAATCAAAGGCATGTTATTCATTTATACTAAGTTCAGACCCAAATCAAGTTCCCTATTAGTGGTATACCAAAATTATTTTTAATAAGGGTGAACATATCCATCTAGTGGCATTTTAAATAGGCTTTCACCAAGAGTATAACCTTTTTTTTACTTTTACCCTGGTCCAAAATGCCTCAAAGAGGTTTTCACATTGGGACCTCAATGTTTTAATCTTTTATTTTTGGCTAGAAGTGTTCACCCACTCTTTAAAGTATGTAGTAGGACCCAATTTGATAGAAAACCCTTGTTTATGGTCTCCCAATGGAACATTGTCTGTTAGGCCCAAAAAATCACAAAAGGCCTCATCATTCTCAAATTTGTCTAAAGGCACTATGGGTTCTTATTGGTCATAGTCTATTAGTTGAGGATGACAAAGGGGAAGTAGGGAATGTTGTATTACTAATGTAATGGTACAAATCATATATGGGTCAAATATGTTGGTATTGATAAGGTATTCATATATGCTATGATCAAACTATGATCTATTACCATCATCATCATCACTAGTCATTAGTGTTGGAACATGGATAATATGTGTGGTCACTCCCAAGTTGTTTAAATCGAAGACCATGAGTTTCTTTACATTTGGTCATAGAAATAGGCTCAATAGTACTATGTTGATTTTCCCCCAAGCCTTTACCTTCATAAGTTTGGTTATCCATAATCCTATTAGGGATGGGATATTTTGTAATTTGGTAGTAATCAACCAATTTATCATTGTATAACCAAGAATTATCATTGGTGAGTGAGTCTTATTATAGGCTAGTGGCTAGTGTGCAAATAATAGGTGCTAAGCTATGAACCTTTCCTTTTCCCTTTCACCACCATTCCATACAGATTGGCTTAGCTTTGAGCCTTCCATAATAATTGGGGTTTTATAAAATCTTGGATATATGGAATGTATCATGGGTAAAAAATTCTCTTGGGCCATTGTTTGATATGGTAAAATGATTAGAAATTTAAATGGAAGGTATATGCAAAGTTTGGGCAAGGCTATCAGGGTCTATGCAATTGGTCTTTGGTAATTCAACAAGTATCTCTTTGTCTTTGTATTTATTTGGTACTAGGTCTAGACCAAAAAAATAATTGCAGCTTTCATATTCGTTGTCCAAATTTTTGAAGTATTCATATGGTTGTAAATCTCCATGGATATTTACCTCCATCCTAGAGTGAGGAAACTTGATACTTTGGTGTAAGGTTGAAGGTATTACATGGATTTCATGTATTCATGGTCTACCTAAAATCAAGTTGTATGATAAATCTAGGTATAGAACATGGAAAAGTATATCATGGGTTAAAGGCCCAATGATCACTAGAAAACTAATAGTTCCTAGTGATTCTTACTCTTTATTGTCATAAGCCTTGATAATAATAGTATCTGGCTAAACGTTAATTACTGTGTATCCCAAATGCTTGATGACTTAAGAGACATAATATTTAGACCCAATCCATTGTCTATGAGGATGTGTTTAACTTTGTGTCACATTATGAAATCTTCAATCTAAATTCTATTATTATGGAGAGGGCCAAGGGATGACATATCACTTTTGTTGAAGGTAAATTGTTGGATTAGGGATAAGTGTATAGTCAAAACTTGAAACTTTTTTTGGCATAATGTCATTAGGCACTTGGGATTAGCCTAGGAGTTTAGTAGGTATGTTTTTATGGATGGTAGGCATATGTAATAAATATAAAATAGAGATTTTTGCAATGTATTTTGGATTTTTTCTATAATATCATACCTTTTTTCCTTAACTATGGTAATTGAATTACTCTTAGATGGCATAGTGAGTTAGATCAGCTCAATGGTAGGGGGTTACGGTCTTGGGATGGTGAATTTACATTGTAGAGTTTTAATTGCGTAATCTAGATTGGGTACAAGTTTTTTGTAACTATAAAATGATGGACATTGGCTTGGGAGTGTAATTCTTGATTATCAATCTACTTGGATATGATCATGGAGCAATGAAGGGTTAATAACATTGTGTTTTTAAATGGTAATCATTGGTTTTTATTATGATTTGATATGATCACATGTCAAATAAGGATTACCCACATTGGTAGGTTGATTGGCATTTTTAAGTAATGATCTTGGTTTGTCAGCATTCAGTCTAGGATTGATGGTAACGATATAAATATGACCACCTTCAATATAACCTACAACATTATTATAGTCATGTGCAACTAAATGATAAGTCTATTGGTTATTGAGGTCATTATAAACTTGGTTTCATACATTTTATGGTTGATGTTGTTATTTTTGTTGTTATTGTGGTTGTTATTATTATTATGGTCTTCATTATTATTATTATTGATTGATATTGTTGTATTATGGAAAAATATTTTGGTAGATACCCAAGTTTTGATTGGAAGTAGACTCTTTATTATCCAACTAGATCTCTCCATTTTTTAGCATATTCTCAATTATGTGCTTGATCTTCACGACATATAAAATGTTTATGAACATGATAGTTTTCACAGAACTCATTATCTTTATAGAAATCTAGAAAAGGTATTCCCTCAAGAAAGTGTTTTATAATAATCCAACTAATCATATTGTCCATGGATAATTTATGAAACACTAGTTTAATAAGATCACCATGGTCACTGAAGAATCTAGGAGTGGGTCTTCTTCTTAGAGGAGGGGTTTGAAAAGGTGATGGTTGTAGATTTTGAGGATCTAGCCTAGGTTGAGGCATAAATTATACTTGATAGATAGGATACATTTATGGAATAAGTTGTATTTGTGGCATAGGCTGAGTAAATGGTGTTTACACCATTTAAACATGATGTGACTTAGTGACTCCATTACCAATATCATTCTTGTTGCAGTTGTATGACTTAGTATTTTCATTATTATTAGCCTGAGCAGGTGTAGATGCTTGTGCTTAGACTGGGTTAGGGTTTTGACTTGGGCTTATATTTTAGTTTTAGATTTTATTTAGGTTTTGGTTTAAAGAAGACAACTTGATAATCCCTTTATTGATAAGGGCCTTTTAAATCTAGATATCTTTTTCAATGATCTCATTGAATGTGTGAGCACACTAAAACTACAAGTGATAAGATATTATGTATATTTTTGATAAAAATAGTTACCAATTTTTTATCTAATAAATTATGGGTGAAACAACTAATAAGTGTTCTCCATCACTATAAGTAGCTTCAAAAAATCTCACCAACTTTCTTCTTGTCCTAACTCAAATCAACTACTAAAATCTCATGTTCGATATTATAGGAGAAATGTTGTATAAACTTATCTAAAAGCTCATCAAAGTTAGATATCAATTTATTTGGCAACTTAATAATCTACTCTAAAGCCTATCTAGTGAGACTTCAAGGAAAGAGAATATGTAAGTAGATGTCACTATAGGCCACTAGATAACAAGTGATAAAAAAACTCTTTTAAATGCTCTTTAGGGTCTCATTTACCCTTTTATTTGTTAAATTTTAGTGGATCATAACCTAGAGTAAATGGTATTTTTAAATACTCCATGTTAAATAGATATGAACACATGTCATATAATTTGAACTTCTTAGTTTAATTTCTCATTTGAATGGCAATTGCATCTTTCATCTATTATCATTCTTGGGCTAAGAAACTAGATGGCATAGTTGGTCATGGTTATGGTTATGAAGTCAAAGGTGGATTACCTTGACAAGGGTATAATGGGTAGATGGAGTATTGTGGAATATTGGTTTGATGGACTAATTGACCTATAAAATGCATCTATGCATTAGGATTAGGTTGTTGACACTGCATCAGGGTATAGTTTAAGAAACCCCTCCTTTAGAAAAGGTGTAAAAAATTGGCAAAATGTGTAAAACACTTGACAAAAAAAATTATTTTTTGTGGTGAAAAAATAGTTTACAAAGAAAAAATAATAATCTCCATTGGTGAATCATTCATAGTCTCTCAAACAATGTGTAAAATTTGGGCGAATTGTGTTATTTTAAAACCACAAAAAAATTATACATTGGCGAACAAAAAATAATAATCATAGTAAAATTTTAATTTTTTGGGCACTAGGAATGGGGTGGGATCAGCTTGTGGCACTTTGCAAGAGATATTTTCATACTATTCTATCACGCATACATCCCTTCATGCAACCTTCATACCTCCTATGATGTCTCCTTGAAATCTTGAAACCCTAAAATATGGCTAAGTTTGAAACCCTGAAACCCTAGAATTTGACTAACTCTGAAATATGATAGGATCCACCAAAACCTAGAATTTGCATTATAGCTCCTAGCAGTCCAAAACCCCTCTCAAACACCCTGAAAGTATATAAATAAAATATAACTTAAAGTATAAGAAACTAGATGTCCATTATAAATGTAGACTTATACTTCAATGTTTATTTTATTTTTATACTATTCGCTTCGGGAAAAAAAGGGGTTATTGAATGTCTCATTGCTATTTTCTTGAATTCGGATTTATACATATTACAAATGAAAGTGTGTTGGCGAAACGAGCCAACTCCTCCACTTCCCATAACATGAAATCCGGCGAACATTCCACATTAAGCGCTACCTGGTCGCCTGCGTGAAAGGCGAATACTACCAAGTAGAAACTCAAACGAAACATTTGCCTTGGCGATTACAAAGCTAGGCAATCACGAAACCCAAGAAAGCTTGGCCACCAGGAAACCATGGAACGGCATAGAAATCGCCAAAAAACACACTGACAAAATGTAAAATTTGCCAAAGTACGAATATTCGCCACTAAAATATTCCCTGCACTGCATGTGTAGGCATCCAATTCATAAGATTATTTGTGTTGAAATTGTCAATCTTACTTGAATTACACTCAAATGCACAATTTAGGTCAAAATCACTAAAAACATGCTAAATGGTTCAAGATTGTCATATACAAGTGTTGACTTAGGCCAATATATCCCTAAATGGGGCAATTCATTTTATGTGATTCCTAACTTTGATCAATTGATTTTGAGTCAAAATGATGATTTTGCCTTTTTGTACTCTAGATCACTCTTTTCTTCTAATTTTCTAGTAAACATCATGTACTTTTGTTATTTTATGTTAGCAACATCCTAAATGGGAATATGGTTTCAATGTATCTAATAGCTCCTTCCAATTCTTCTTGAGTCAAATTACAACCTAGTAATATGACTTTCTAACCATTTTGATTAATTGAGGGCCAATTTCCAAAGAATTGCACAAATATTGATTAATCTTGCTTAAGGCTAATTAATTCAAATCAAGAGCTTATGTGGAATTTCCATGGAGGTTATTGATTATTTCAATATTGGAAATTGATTTCCAATATTTGCAACACCTAATGACATCATCTATGGGGTGGCACCCACAAGCCATAAATACATAAAATAACTAAATTATGGGAACTCATGCCTAATTAATGCCCCTTCCCCCAAATAATTATGAAGGAATTTATTGATTTTAGCCTAAAAATTGAATGGATTCTTAGCCACACATATTGATTTCAATATGGATGATCACAATTCATTCTAATCAATTACAAAAACCTATAAATAGGAGGCCTCTCACTCACATTTCTTAAGCTAAAATTATGTGGACTTATAATGCTAAAATATCTCCACAAGCTATTTATCTTTTGATTATTGTGTTATCTGCATTTAGTTAAGGTTCATTTGATAGAAAAATTTAGAGATTTTTTCTATTGAGTCTAGGTTATGCATAGATTTCTTAAGGCAATGGAGGATCAAAGAAACCATTATTGAGAAAGACTAAAACTCTAGATCAAAGGGAGAACACACTTGAAGCTGCTTTTGGGTGGTGGAATCAATTTGGGAAGGTAACTAGTATTGTTTTTTTAAACTTATTCTTCATTATCATTATTAAAACTGTTGATGCTTAAAATTGTGTTGTTTCCAACACCAACATGGGAAGTTTCAGGAATGTGGGACTTGCAACTTGAAACAACCTCCATATTTAAAGAAGTTGGATCTTCTTAATTCAAATGTATTGTGGGAAAAAGGGATAAAAATTAAATGGAATCACCAATGTAATGAAAGAAAATTTAACTATGGCAATGTGCCTGAGTATGATTCATTTCTTAATACTAAGCACAGTGAAGCTATCTTTAGGATTCAATTACATTAAAGACCAAACAATGCATGATCAATGTAAAAGATGAAAACAAATAGAATTAAAGGCTCACAACTTAGACAATTTTGCAATAACTCAAAAAATATCAGCAAAGGCACAGAACTCAATCTTCTTATTAATTTTCTAGTCACATAAAAGGCACTGATATATGCACAGTTATATAAACTTTTTGAATTAAGAAAATAAAACAAAGGCAAATGATATTACTGGCCACAGCAAGAAAGTCTCAAAAACTTCTTGTAAATCTATAATAATAATCTATATGTAGAAAATTTTATCCCTTTTCTTTCTCCTTTAATCTTCAATTTGAACTCATATTTATAGCATAGGACTATCTCAAGATTGCCCGCATGATCAGATCCCAGCGGTCTAACTGAACTAGATCTTAACTAAAAGTGTCTAACAGAAGTTATCTTTCATATCTAAAATGGTTAGCCTCTTTGCAAGTTCATTGGCTGAAATAGATACTTATGACACTTCCCACTATGAAACAAGTGAGGACACTTGGTAGCATCTGCTAGTCTTAACAAATGACATGTGGCATGTTTCCACTTTTCAATAGAAGCTTTAGATACCTTTTGAGAGTATTGTGGAAGGTTACACATGGTGGTCTCCATTGAGATTTACAAACACTATAGAAACATTTGAGACTCATTTAGATTCACATGAATGATGACACTTGGCACACTCTATTTACTTTAGTAACTCACCCAGGGCCCACCACAATCCTTACTCAATAATGAAACAAAAAGAAGAAACTGTGGATGTTGACACTTGGCGGTCTTTGCCAAGCTTTAACAAGGGACATGTAGCACTTTCCATTACATTTACAGAAACATATTAAAACCTTCCATAGTTGCCACTTGGTGCCCTCCTTGGGACTCTAAGAGAAGCTTATTTAAAGAAGGTTTTGAAACCTATAAGAAACTAAAATGTGGATGCCAACACTTATCATGCTCTATGGGAATATAACAGGACATGTGTCATGTTCTTCACAACTAATAGAAATTATAATGTGTCCCGATTGATGACACTTGGCATGTTTCATGTGACTTTGAGATTTAGACAAAACTTAGGCAAAATGAAAACCTGTGCTCGTGTTTTATGTCAAAACCCTCACTGCCTCAAAACTAAAATGCACACGATAAAAAATTAGAGTGCACAACTAAAACTTAAAACAAAATGTAGAGTTTTTACTCTATAGTTCTTGGTGACCCTGAGGACTTTTGAGCCTGCTCAAAAGGAATCCATAGAATATATAAAAAATGTGGTGAAAATCACAAATTCTATAAGGCCATCTGATAATAAGACCATTCAGCATCAGATAGTCCCTATTTATTTTACAAATCTTGGAAGGCTAAATCAAGGTTGATGATGTCTTTGTGCAAAAAACTCTATAAAATATGAACTATAGCCTTCAATTGGAAATCAATCTGGGCCATGAGGATCAAGACAGCTTCCACTTCTGGCACTGATGAAGCATCTATTAAACCCTAGAAAATTGATTGATCATTTTGTCTGGCTAACAACAAAGGTTTGATATCATCAACCATTAACACAATGTTGCTATCAAGAAAAGGGGAGGGAACACTCAATTACACCAAATATTCAATATGCTTCTTCATGTCTTTTACTCCCTCTTATACCACATCTAGGAGCTCTTTGTAATTAATTACTGCAGAGTTACAACTAAGAACTTTGTTCACCCTTTTTGCAGCAATCATTCTATTACTAATCCCTACTACTGATAACATTTCATTAGTTGTGTCATATAGCTTTTTCAACAGCATTTGAGAATCAGACACTCTCAAAGAGATAGTGGATAGAGTGGCCTAGACTGAAGTCTCCACCTTTTTGCACAATTTTTGTGCATTTAGTAGGAAAGTTAGAGAAGGTCTGAGCTGAGTAATCTCCTTAGAGATTCTTTTCCATCCTGATACATATAGCTCCTTAACCAGGTTTAGAACTCCTAAATTTTTTAGCCTATTAGCCAACTCAAGTGTGAATTGTTTTGTTATTTGTTGCTCAGCTTGAAGTTGGGCCTATATGGCGGTGGTATTGTTTTGCTCATTCAGTATCTTTTGCTAGAACTGAGTGACATGTTGCAAGTTTTCTTGACATTTTTTTTGTAGTGTTGCCTTTTCCTACCTTAGGGCTATCACTATAGCTTTCTCTTGTGTTAGCTCTTCTTTCAAAGAAGCATTTAGGGCTTGAATATCCTGGTGAATCTGATAAGAAATAGTATCTACAACTTCTTTAATACTTTCAAATAATTAGTAGCTATAACATAAGTGGTTTCATTCAGCATCTCAACCCTATCTTATGGTCTGAAAAGTGACATATCCATAACTACTACACTCATTGTATAATCTTGAGGCTATATTTGCTCATTTGGCCTGACTACATTAGGTGACAAATGAGTCATAGTTAGCTACTACTGGATTGCGTCAAATAGTGAACTCATGTGTGGTGCATCTAGAGCTTTATTAACTTTCTTCCTTTTTTATCCATTTGGCTTCCCTAACCTTCTTAGTAGTGTTTGCTTGAGCTTGGAAGGTAGAGGGAGGGGCAATATCCTGCCCACAAAAGGATAACCTTGTGGTAAGCCATAGGGAATAGCCAAATGTTGTCTAGGAGGAATCTGGGGAGATATTCTCTTTAGGATAGAGGGGGAAAAGGGAGGCAATGATGTGGCCTATGATGACATGGCCTGAGTAGTAATAGGTGGGGCAAATTGGGAAATTGGCACATCAGAGGTGGCAGGGGATAATATTTGGCCAATTGGGATTGCCACCCCTATAGAAGAAGAAAAAGACTAAGAAGAAGGAGAAATAACATGTACCTAAGGATCAATAGATGTTCTCAATGGTTGATGATGTGAGGGCTCTACCTCCTCATCTGAATCAGGCTAAAGTTTCAGCTTCTTATGTTTTCTTGGCCTTTCTTCTTCTTGTTGTGCTTCTTTCTCTTCAACATTTATCACTACTACTAGTGGTGATTGTACAAATTGGGAACCCCAAAGGTTGACACTAATGAAGAAGCTCTAGGTGGTGAGGATACTACATTCTTTTGTTTTTCTATAGCAATTATAGATGAGGTTTCTCTTGGGGCCTGCACTATATGAGTGGATTCTGCTTTCCCCTCTGACTCTCCACCCTGTGTTTGTAGTTTTCTTGTATCAGGGCTAGAAATTAGAGATGGATGCCATTCATCCCAAATTGCCTCCCATTTCTCATCTAATTTTACATTACCAAAAGAGTGAGTTAGCTCACAAATCTCCTGCCTATACTTCCAATAGGCTTCTATTTTCTTGGGTTTCCATTCTTTGTTCTTCAACACCCTTTTTAAACCAAAATTCATTCTAATTTTAGGGTCAAAAACCTTTTCCTTAACATAAAAGGTCTCCCATGGCTTGGCCTCCTAAAAGGGCAAATCTTTCAATTCTACATAGGAATCAAGAATATCTTCCTTAGGGTTTCTTCTATCTTCCCAAAATGGATGACCCTCATGCACAATTTTAGTGCTAACCTTATTATTCTTGACCCATAAGGTTATGAAACTACTTGGGTCATATTTCCATTTATTTTCAATAAAAAAGAAACATAGGATAGCTAGCTTCCTCAGTAACAAGTGCTCAGCATCTCTGACCTCTAGGGCCATGTTTTTCATTACCCATGGAATATCATACATTTTCTTTTTCTTCTTCCTAGTGCCATAGTCATTATCAACCATAGACACTTGTTGAGTGACCTCTAAGAATGCTAACCTAGGAGTCAAAATCTTGGGTAACAACACTGGTTCTCCATTAAAACCATGGACCCTAATGATGGTATGATGAGATCCAAAAAAGTAATCACAGGGAATAGTGCAATTTGTCATGAGGCCTCTGACACTTGAAGTTAATCTATTTTTAACAGGCTCTGGGCTTAGGTGATAAAAGGTAGGGGCAACAAAAAGTTCCCAAAATTCATATGGGTCAGACATTTTGGATAAAATATGTGTCCATGCAGACACATGAATGGTCTTATTATGATCGAAACTTGGGTCATACATATTCAAATGCATATATTGTGAAAAGATGCCAAAGTTTTGATATAATATGAGGTGAAATAGATAAGAAGAATACCCGAAAACCCCTTTAGATTTTAAATGGGTGAGTTGGTCAACCATTGAATAGGCAATTTGCTCTGAGAAGTCCAACTGATACTCCTGACACTTGTCTACAGTTTTTAATCTAAAGAGAATGGCCATTTGCCAATCATAGACAGTTATGTCCTCCTTCATTCCAAAAATGAATGCCATCATGGATAGTGCCTCTTGACTGACCTGTGAAAATTGTGCCCTTCTTGTTGGTAGCACTAACATAATGGTATCATCATCCCCTAATTGCAATTTTGATCTGAGAAACCTCAATTGATTATTAATATTTGCTCACATTTTTTGCATTTTGGTAATGGTGAGAAATGTGGCTATTTTGTCATGATATAGGGCCAACATGTCCCTAATGGCCTTCAGTGTAATCTGCACCATAAATTGACCCTATTGTATGGTGTTCTAGGGTGCATGAAACAATTTTGTGCATATTTCAACTAAGTCGGGGTATGGATGTACACCTAGGACAATGAATTGTGCCAATTGAGAAGTCCATATCCTCATCCCAAATGTTTCAAATTGTCTACCCTTAGCCTTCTAGATACATCTTTGGTGTGCCACTTCTTGTAGAGCTTTGCTAGACTTTTGAAGGGTTGGGTCCATGATTCTGTCTGCAAAATCCTTCACCTTTGTTGGGTCAATCGCATAACTAACTTCAGGGACTCTAGTCCTTGGATAGGTCCTTAAAGGTTGAGCAGGGGCTAAAGCATATGATTTGCTAGTGAGAAGCTTATCAATGGATTCGTAAATCCCAAACCCCTATTGTGAAGACTGTGCCTCCTCCATATATATGTATATACTGGGAATTAGTGAACTTATGTAATACGTATGGAAGTTTTGCAATAGGGAAGGCACTTTTACTTAGCAAGTTTTACTATGAATTGAAATGTAGGTAATAGGGATTTTCTTAGTAGACATAGGAATGGATGAGACATGGTTAAGCCTTAACTCTTGTTATTGTGGTATTTAATGATACATCAAGTCTCAAAAATGGCATTAAAACTAGATAACTGTTAGTAAATCATTTGTGTGGGATAGCATGTCAGACATGTCATAAAAGTGGTTACATAAAGTTTTCTTGGCAAATTTTTGGATTTTGAGAGAGATTTAGTGAATGCAAGAGTTTCAAAAAAAATTAAAAGACTTTGAGCCATGTCCATGTGTTCATAGAACACTTATTAAAAGAAAGGGTGAGAAAAAAAATGGGAAAATAGAGCAACAAGGAAATGGAAACTATCTAACTATAATACATGGGAGATACTACTTAAAAGAAATGTTTCAGGTAGATCCCATTCATAGGAATTTCTTTGGATTTACCCTCCATCATTTTGAGCTCAAATGAATTTTGTTATTTACATGTATGAATCTTATAGGGGCCAGTCTATAATGCCTCAAATTTATTGTGTTGACCTAGCTTGGCAGCTCTCGCAGCCCATTTCAAAACAACTAAGCCTACTTTGAAATGGGGGTTTGAAGTCTTCTTATCAAAGTAGTTTTTGATTATTTTCTAATGTTTCATTAATGATTCATGTGATGTATCCCTATTTTCTTGAACTTCTAGGAGTTCAACAAGTCTGACTTGCATGGGGCCATTCTCTTCAATTTCAATCTATTTTAATAACTGGAGAGTAGGAATCTCCAAGCTTAGGGGCATTACAATAGGCTTACCATAGACCAATTCATATGGGGACATATTTGTCACTTGTTTAGGCATAATTCTATTATCCCACAGTGCTATATTAAGCACTTTATGCCACTCTTTGTGATGATCAGCCCCTATTCTCTTAATAAGTCTAATCAGGTTCTTATTGGTTGATTCTGCCGAACCATTACCCTAAGTGTAATAATTTGAGGAAGTTTTTAGATAAATTCCATACTTTAGTGCAAATTCAGATATTTTTGCCCCTAAAAATGCCTTAGAATTGTATGAAATTATGGTATGAGGAGTCCTAAAGTGAGTAGTGATATCCCCCAGAAAGTCTAGGATCACATTTTTTGTTGCTTCTTTGAGTGGCACTGCATCACTCCATTTGGTAAAAAAATATATCACAGTTAGAATCCATTTGTGTCCCATACTCGACACTAGATTGATCATTCCAATGAAGTCAAGACCCCATTGAGTAAAGGGTTCATCAATAATTAAGGACTAAGGGGCATTGTTGCATTCCTTCTCTTCCCCACATAATACTGACAAGATTGGCAATTTTTGACCAGTTGATAATAGTCTGTAAATAAGGTGGGCCAAAAATATCCTACCTGACTTATCTTTATAGATATGGTTCTTGCAAAAAATTGTCCACCTGAGACTCCATGGTGCATTTCATGTAGTATTTTTTGAGCCTCATCTTTCTCTATGCATCTTAAAAGTATGCCATCAGTATTTCTTCTGAAAAGAACTTGGTCAATTAAAACAAAATGGACTTCTTGTTGCCTATAGTATCTCCTCTTGTCCTGAGAGAGCTTTTTTGGGAAAATCATATGTTTCATAAAATGGATTCTATTTGTGACCTAGGAGTTCTGATCAATTTCTTATATCCTCAATACATTTTCCTTTTCTATTTCTTCAGTTATCATCTTTTCCATATCTTGAGCCATGTATTGGCACAACCCCCTACCTCTGACCAACTTAGTGGGTCTAACCTCTACATCATACTCATGGATCTTTGTTATCTAGTTTGCTCTTTTTTCAATAATTTCACCTTCCATAATGTATTCTTTGACACTAGGATGAGCCACAAGTATCAGAATCATATTTTCTGATACCATATGCCTAAATTTCTTGAGGGCTTTTACCATAACATATGCCTATTTCTACACAAAGTTGTATCTGGCTTCATACTCCCTAATATTCCTTGAGAAAAAGGCTATCAGGTGTTCTCCCTCTTGTTGATCATCTTTAAGTGTTAGGATAGTAGCAACACTAAACTCTCCTCCATAAACATACATTATAAAATACTTAGAGAAGTCTGGGTTACTAAGTACTGGGGCTATTGAAATTGCTTTCCTAACCTCCTCAAAAGCTTGTCTTCCTTTTATAGTCCACTTAAACACTAGGTATTTCTTCAAAAAGAGTGTCACTAGTCTCATTAGGCCTACAAAGTTTGATATGAATTGATTGACAAAATTAATCTTTCCCAAAAAGGTCTAAACTATCTTCTTATTTATTGGCAGGGGTAAGTTCATTATGGATGTGACTCTCTATGGATCTATAGAGGCTCCTTATTTGGATACTATATGTCCCAGTAGTTTTCCTTGAGGTACTGCAAAGATACACTTCTTGGGATTTAGGGATATTCTAAACTCTTGACACTTCTTAAAAATAGATTCCAGATGATCAAAATGATCAACAACATTCTTGGAAAAAATAGTGAGATCATCAAGATAAATCAAAATGATTTTATTTATGAGTTCTCCAAATGCTACATCCATTACTCTTTGGAATGTGGCTCCAACATTTGATAGGCTAAATGGCATCTTGGCATATGCAAACATTCCTCATTTGGTAGTAAATGCATTCTTGTGTTGGTCTTCATCAGCCAACCAAATCTGATTGTATCTAAAGAAACCATCTGGCAAGGAAAATCTCTCTGATCTAGCCACAGTCTATAAAATTTGTTCCATAGAGGGCAAGGGATAGTGATCTTTTAGAGATGCTCTATTTAGGTCTATGAAATCCACACAAAACCTTATGTCACCATTCTTTTTTCTGACTGGTACTATATTAGATACCCAAGTTGAGTGTTTGATTGGAAACATTATTTTAGACTCTAAGAGTTTCTACAACTCATCCACAATTAAAGGTTCAATCCTTGGATTCACTGGCCTCTACTTCTATTTGACTGGCTTAGATCCTTTAGTCAGTTCTATGGTGTGCTAAATGATGTCTTTGTTATAGCCATGAAGGTCTTCATAGGTCCAAGCTATTACTCTATCATATATTTCACACAAGTTAATTAGTCTTTCCCTTTCCTCTCGGGTTGTGGAATTTCCAATCTTTAGTTTTCTCCCTTCACTCACTTGTATCTCAAAATAATTTGCTTTATTTGCTTGAAAATTTTTCTTCTCTAGGCTTACATCTTTTGGATCAAATAGGTTTTCTAAAGTAATCAATCCTTTGGGAAGCTTATTGGTCTTTAATTGAATAATTTGGTCTCCATATGCTTCTTCAATTTTGGGTTGCAATTGATTAGCAAATTCCCCTGGCTGTTGCAAAAATAAGTGTACCTAAAAATCATTTTTAAATACTTGCTAATTTTCATCATTGTCTAGGATAGTTGGCCTTACTATAACTTTGACTAACTCATTATTGACTAATAGATCAGTTGCTGGGTCAAACTATGAGCCAATATGTGCCATCTTATCTACTTCAAAATTTTGGGTCCTAGGAACTACTTCAATATTTAAAGCTTCAAAATTATCTATTAATTCCCAAATTTTGTGTCTATAGGATCTCATCCTTACATTTTTGGCTATTGCCTTTTCTCTAATTTATCTCACCACTAGTTCTGAATCTCCTTTTACTATCAAATTTTTTACTCCCTTTTTCTTGGCTAACATGAGTCCATGTACTAAGGATTCATATTCATCATGATTATTAGTATAGTCAAATTGTAAATGGATAGCTCTTAAAAATCTCTCACCATTTGGAGCAACAAGACAAATTCTTGCTCTAACACCATTTTTACTTCTAGCCCCATCAAAATTTAAGATTCAAATTTCTGAGTCCTTTTTAGATTCTTGAGTCTTTGGCATTTCTTCCCTTAAAACATTTGGGATTTCATGGTCTTCATCAAATATGACATAAGTGCCCAGACCAGTAGAGTCATAATTTCCATATGGGTCAATTTACATCATAGTTAACAACTGGTTATTTTCCTCCTCTTCAGTCCAGTCACCTAACTTTTCAATAGACCCTTTCTTCCTTATTCAACATAGCATGAACTACCTCTAATTTTGGGGTTGGTTCATTGGTGATGTGATCCTTAGATAGTGACTTAGATAGTATTTTCATTTTTGTACCATATTTGGTTCTTAGGATGAGGTGAGACCAATCAGGTGACATATAACCTCCTATCTTGGATGTGAAATCTCTGAATAAACATAGGCCAAATACAAGGGGTATATCTATGACTATCACATCTTGATTGAAAATTATATTAGGGAAAGTATACAATTGCAATGGGAGCTGCTTAATTTTCTCTATTGTTTGCACCAATTTCCCATCCAGCTACATAACTCATCTAGTAAGTGGTTCATACTTTATTTTTACAGCATCTGCTATTTGTTTAGGCATTACTATAGTAATGGCCCTTGAGTCTATCATTGCATTATGTAATAGTTTCTTTCCAACTATCAAAGTTAAATAGAAGGGTTCTGGTTTGGATTTGCTTACCTCTAGTGCATTGTTCAAAAGGGATGTTGTCTGTAGAGGAACCGTGTCTTTGAGATTTTACTTATCAGCAGGTCCTCCTTTGGTACTAGTATGTTTAAGCACTGCTTGGTCCTATAGAGCTTCTTGCAATAATGGTTTTTTCTTAGGAATATCTAACATGTCCCATATTGACACATGTGTTGGGGTCTTCTTTAGCTGATCCACCACATTCACCGGTCCTAGTGCTTGGGTTCTTGGATAATAAGGGTACCTTGCTTTTTCTTGAACTTGTCTAGAAATTATTTGGTTTTGTACTAGCTGAGGTATTTCTTGTCTAGCAGCTATGTTTTGATGAACTTGAAATGGAGGAATCCCCATAATTTCATTATTTGTGACTTCAGGTCATTCCATCATCCTTCTCTTAGCTCTAGTATAGTAATCTAATTGTACCAATGGCTTCTTGGAAGTAAAAGCTTCATTTAAGAATACTGACTCTTCATCTTCAGCCCATGAAAACAAAGCATGCTCAAGGGCTATTTATTCTTTTTGTTGTAAGGACATCCCTTGCATCTGAGCCACTAGGACTGAATTTTGCATACCAGGGGATTGGTAGGGTTGAGTGTCAGAGGTATTTGCAAATTGTCCATCCATTCTTCTTTACTTTGCTATCTTTTGTTGTAAATTACCCTTGGGATAATATCTAGGCATATGAGCATTATTATAAGGGAAACACCAAGCATTGGTGACATCTACATAATTATTCTACCCTAAAACAATCTCCCTATTTGGATTAGGGGGAACAGTCTATGAGGGTGTAGGGACTGTAACTAATTGGTTCGATGGCTGAAGGTTAGTTTGCCGTTGAGAAACCTAATACTGATTTAGCTGTGGTGGAGGTCTATTTCCTTGGTATCCTTGATATTGGGGTTTTTTAGGTTAATTATCTCATTAGAAAATGTCCTTAAGATGTTCTTAACATCATCCATCTTAGATGACTGGACAGGGATAAGTTCTTTAGCAGGTTGTTGAGGAAATGTATACATAGACACAAGTGGGGCTATGGGATTAGGAGCTTCTTGAGGTAAAGGTAAGGCAATCTCTAGAAACATGGGCATGGGAGGCCTTGGGGGCAACTTTTTAGCATTTATTAAGCTATTTTTAGCTCTGAATGCATAGTCATAGGCTTCTGGTAGAGTCTGACCTCCAAGTGACTAAATCATTACTGATATATCTGAATTTAAGGCTTTAAGATAAAATAGTATAGCTATACCTAATAATGGTCTTGTTATAGCATGAATTCTTTCCCAAGTCTTTTGAAATATTGAATTGAAATCAACCATTGCTTCTTGCGGTGCCCTTTTGATAGTAATCAATTATTGCAACAAAGAAGATTTATCACCCTTTTCTTCAAATCTTGCAAAGAAAGCATCTCCAAGCTGATCCCATGTAGATATTGTATTTGGGGGCAAAGATTTGTACCAATCTAGAGCCTTCCCATTAAAAGAAGTTGATAACAATCTTATAGCCACATTTTGTTGTATGATCACATGTATTGCACAAACATTAGACACATCCTATAGATGTTCTTCAGGTGTTTTGAAATCTTCCCCACTAAATTTAGGTAGAGCTTTTAGGGCATTTATTGGAATAAGATCCCAAGTGGTTGGTGGTAATAGGAGAATCAGAGGACTTTTAGTGCTCCAATTTGCATAATTCCTTGAGGCTATATGTGCTCCCATGTTTACTCTTGGTGTTGTTGTAAACTAATTGACCCTTCTTCTTGAATTAGTTATCAATGGTGGTAAAATAATACCTGGGTTCATAGCAGATTGAGCTCTTGTTACTGGTCCATAGCTCTGACTCCTTGTAACTCTTTGGTTCATATAGTCTTGAAAGAAATTTTAAGATATTGTCCCACTGGGCGTGCCAAAAACTATTGATGCTTGAAATTGCATTGTTTCCAACACTAACATGGGAAGTTTTAGGAATGTGGGATTTGCGACCTGAAATGACCTCCAAACTTTAAAGAAGATGGTTCTTATTAACTCAAATGTATTATGGGAAAAAGGGATAAAAATTAAATGGAATCACCAATGCAATGAAAGAAAATTTAACTATGGTGATGTGCTTGAGTATGATTCATTTCTTAATACTAAGCACAACGAAGCTATCTTTAGGATTCAATTACATTAAAGAGCAAACAATGCATGATCAATGTAAAAGATGAAAATAAATAGAATCAAAGGCTCACAACTTAGATAATTTTGAAATAACATAGAAAATATTAGCAAAGGCATAGAACTTAGTCTTCCTATTAATTATCCAGTCACATAAAAGGCACTGATATATGCACAATTATACAAACTTTTTGAATTAAGAAAATAGAACAAATGCAAATGATATTATTGGCCACATCAAGAAAGTCTCAAAAACTTCTTGTAAATCTCTAATAATAATCTATATGTAGAAACTTCTCTCCCTTTTCTTTCTCCTTTAATCTTTGATTTGAACCCATATTTATAGCATAGGACTAGCTCAAGATTGCCCACATGATCAAATCCCAATAGTCTAACCGAACTAGATCTTAACTGAAAGTGTCTGATAGAAGATATCTTTCAAATATGAAATGGTTAGCCTCTCTACAAGTTCATTGGCTAAAACAAATACTCATGACATTTCCCACTGTGAAATAGGTGAGGACACTTAGCAGCATCTGCTAGTCTTAACAAGTGACATGTGGCATGTTTCCACTTGTCTATAGAAGCTTTAGATACCTTTTGAGAGTCCTACAGAAGGTGACACATGGTGGTCTCCACTGAGCTTTAGAAACACTATAGAAACATTTGGGACTCATTTAGATTCACATGGATGATGACACTTGACATGCTCCACTTACTTTAGCAACTCACCTAGGGCCCACCACAATACTTAATAATGAAACAAAAGGAAGAAACTACGGATGTTGACACTTGGCAGTCTCCACTAAACTTTAACAAGGGACGTGTAGCACTTTCCACTGCATTTAGAGAAACATATTAAAACCTTCCATAGTTGCCACTTGGCACCCTCCACAAGACTCTAAGAGAATCTTATTGAAAGAATCTTTTGAAACTTATAAGAAACTGAAATGCAGATGCCGACACTTGTCGTGTTCCATCGGTATATAACAAGACACGTGGCATGCTCCATGCAACTTATAGAAATTATAATGTGTCCTAGCTGATGACACTTCGATTTAGACAAAACTTAGGCAAAATGAAAACCTGCGCCCATGATCTATGTCAAAACCCTCACTGCCTTGAAACTAAAACATATAGGGTCAAAAATTGGAGCGCACAACTGAAACTTAAAACAAAATGTAGAGTATTTTCATCTATAAAACCTTTAATGAATAGGTTGGATTTATTTTTTTATTTTTTTATACATTTTCATGGATTTATTGATTAAATATTGATTAACAACTTTGTATTCCATCCTACATCTTGGCATGCTTGATGGGACATGATTACACACCCCACATATTTGAACAAAAATGACTATTAAAATAGACCTTATTATTAATCCTTTTACTTTTTTTATGAATTTTTGATAGGTTTTTCTTACTGGTTTCATCCTAATTCTATCAAATTTGTAGTTTATATGTTATGACTCTTTTAGTGATTATCACTTCTTGTTTTCTATTTTTTAGGTAAAAATGACTAGTATAGAGCTAATAACTTTTTTATTCACTATTTTGACTTGAATTTTTATAGAGAGGTGAGACTTGGACCTATAAACAACCTCCAAAAATTTAATGAAAAACTAATATATTTTAAAAGTTATGATCAAAATACTGACTGTAGGTTTTTATGTTTTGTGTGTTCAATTTTATTATTTTTAGCCTTCTAACTTGTTTGCACGTTTTCATAAGTTTAATATTAATTTTTGTGTTTTATTGAGATAACAAGTATTTGTGATCATAATATTATTTCCTTCAAGTTCACATTTGAAACACAAACTTGAGAGCTTGTTTTCTAAATTTACTTGTCTCAAACACAAAAGAGATTCAAAGCTAAACAACATTCTGACAATTTTCTTGTAGGAACTACTTGGAAAGTGATCCAATCATGCTTAATTAAGTATATTTAAACCTCTTTTAGATTCTTAAAAGGAATTAGTAATTTATATTTATTTCTTAAATAAAAATTTAGGGTGTTTACTTGAATTATTTTATAGTTTTTATTTCAAAATTTTGTAGCTTAAGGCTAAGGGGCCAAAGAATACCACCAAATCTTACATTTTAGTGCTTTAAAATTAAACTCACTTCCAAGTTTTTATTTTATTTAATTTATTTATCAATTTACTAGTTATATTTATTTGTGCAAAAAATTATTTGTGCAATTATGCTCTCCCCCCTCCCCTATAGGGAACTTGTGGGATCAAAAGCACCATCTTCATTGTAAAATTGTGCCTTAGTCCAAAGGCATAAAAAGAATGTTATGAAGGCTCTCCCCAATACTTGCATGGCTTGGGTGATATAGAAACAACCATAAATATTTTTAGTTAGTTTTTATTTCATGAATTTTTGTTTATGAGAGAGACTTCATTGCCTCCCATAAGTTCTATAGGGTAGATTTGACCTAGGGCTTAATCTCCTATCATTGTCTTCAACCCCTCTTTATGGAGGGTATATAAATTGGTATCCCCTCACTAGAATGATTGTTTGAGTGGTTAAACCATCTCTATTATTATATGTTAATCCCAAGATGTATGATCATGTTGGACATCACACTACACTGAGCAAGTGATGGATGTAATAGTTGTGAAAAGGACTAGATCTTTTCACAACAAGCCATTTGATGAAAACCCAATTGACATGTTATTTATCTTGTATTTTCAACCTGTAAGTTGAGACACATGGGATCCATCTATAAATGTGCAAAACTTGTTAGTTTTAGTCAACCCCACTTTGTCATACCTTATCAATTCAAGGCTTATGATGATTACTTAGTTGTATTTGTATAATTTGGTCTTAGATTACTTGGTGTTGATTTTAGTCAAAACTTTATTGTTAACAAAAGATCATAACAAAACACATTTTCCACAAATTTTTTGAATAAAGAGGCATTACACTGTCCAACTAAAAATCAATCTTTTCCTTTTTCAAATTTATCATCTTAAATATTGTGTCATATCTTATAATTATATAGTTATGCTACCCATTTGATTCTAAGATAACTTACTACTTATATTTAATTCCATCGATAATTTAAAATTTAAATTACACTTTTCTAAGTTCATAAGGTTGATGTGTTAAATTAGGTTTGCCATTTACACTTAGCTTGAGGGAAATTGGGTTCAATTTCTAATTTGGATTGAAGGTCATTTTATAGACTTATCATCACATTGTCATATTTGGTGGAATCAAGTCATCTTGTATATATCTCATGCTTTGAGTCCTAAACCACATTTTATATTACCATTCCTATTACCATGTGGTGGTGTTCTACTAACCATTTGGTTTTAGCTTTATACTTAGGAATTCTTGCATGTTTCCACATCATGAGTTTCTTAGTTCGCATTGTCTCCTTCCTAATCGGAAGGGCTTTCTTCTAGTTTTATAATAAAAAATCATCAAAGTTGAACTAGTTTTTATGGTATTAACATACATCAAAAGTCTATGTTTTAGTGTAATAGTGACACTCTAGGCTTTTAGAGTTATCATAGCCTCTTCTAGTTTATAAAATTTCAACCCTACCCAAGGTTGAGTAATTTCATGAACACATTCTTCTAATTATGTATGGTTCCAAGCCACCATCCTTTTATAGTCTCTTTAATACCTTAGTCATTTATTTGGAAGAAGGATAAAAATCCATACCTTGTTTAAAACATTTGCAAAACATTGATCCAAATCTAGTCAAATGCATAGAGCAACCCTTTTTAGACATGAATCGAAGGTTCACTCATAATGGGTTCCCTTATATCCCTAACTATGAGGATGAAAATTTTTATGATGGATAAGATAATTCTGTTGTCTTTGAGAACATTCCTACAACTATAGGATCTAAAGGGGATTATACTAAATATCAAAAGAACCAAGATAAAGCACTCCTTAGGTTGATAGAATATGGTGCTAGACTACCCTCATATTTTCCTATGGAAAAATTGCACACCTTAGTTAGATAAGGAGAACAAAAATAGCAAGAGCAAGCTTTTGCACAATCAAACATACCTTCTTTCTCTAATAAGGGTAAGTAAATACTTATAGAGTCAAAACTAATTGATCAATATCTTGTTAACAAGATTAAGAAAATAAGTCAATGGTATGCCAATCAGCTTATCATGGAATTAATCAACTCTCTACTTACTACTTTAATCCATAATGATGATTCTAAAGTAAAAATAAATGTTACTGAACCTATGCAAGAAACATTGATTGAACCTATGCAAGAATCATTGATTAAAAACTCAAGAATTGATCAAAGTGTCTCAAATGAACATAACAAGACATAAATTTTTTGTAAAATGTTTTGTTGGACACAAAACACACATTATTTAACCATCAAGAACCTATTTTTACTTTACGAATGAAGAGACCCAAACATTTAGTTCTAATTGAAGAAATCCCTCAAGATAATTTGGCTAGTTCATCTCAACCAATAAAAAAATTGGTAAATAAACCAAGGACTCCCTAGAATCAATAGAACACATATAGCTCAAGGAAATAGATTCTAAGGAATCAACGGCCTATTTAATTAACTCTATATTAGCCCAATAAAATTTAAGAATAATTCAACATATTACATTGAAAACAAATTTTCACACAAAATATTATAATGTATTATTTCAAGATATTTTTACAAATCACGCGAAAATATTTATAGGATTTTCATAAGTGGTTATGGGATACAACAAACTTTCCCATGAAAACAACTTTATTAAACAAAAAAACAAACTAACTAATAATTTTTGGATCAATAAAAATAATCCCAACAAACCCCCTTGATCCAAAGGGGTATTAGAAGAACATATAGAGAAATGACTATGAAGTCATCAATGAATCTCTACTACATTTACAAGATAGCTCATTTTACATCATGGTAATAATCAAAATATAAATGATGAACATGATCATGGCCTACTCATCCCCTTTGACCATCATACCATACTTTAGTAGAACTTGGTTAAAGCCTGTCCAACTATATCGACCCACATAAGGTCCCACACAAGAACCCATCCAAGTGATCCTCTAGTACTCTATATATCACATCTATTAGATTCCCAATAATCACCAAAATTACATGCATGCCTTTTCTCAACACTCAAAATTCTATCAAATCTAATGTTGACTCATATAACCACTGATGACTGATCAAAGGCCACTATGTAATATCTTTTCCCTATTAGGTAAGAGGTGAGAAGCTGTGTAACATAAAAACAAACTCAAACTACTTTGTCTACTCCTCATAAATCATATCAATTCACTAAAAGGAAATCAAAATTGAAATAAAGATATGCAAACCAAAAATTGATATCCTAGTAGTGAACCCATACTCTAAACAAATAGTGAACTGGAGAAGGGAAATTATCCTCCAACCTCTAGTTGGATTTATTTATCCTATTATATCCTTATGGACTTATAAATGCAAAAATATAACACCATCATCTATGACAACACAAGTAGTGAGACACATCATTATAATCTTAGTTTGGTGTATATATTGCATTTGAAGAAATTTTGTAAAAATAAGGTGTCGGATTCCATCGATAATGCACTTGTATAACATTACATTCAATACATTTGGCATAAAAATCATAAAATGAGGATCTAAAACAAAAATTTTACCATTCCAATGTGTTTAGAATGTCAAAAACCATGAATATTTCCTAATAACATAACCACCTTTCAAAAAATATCGATTAGTCAAAAAATTATCTCAAGAATCCAAAACAACAACCTTATATCGCCAATTTGACTAAAAAAAAATTATTAGAGGGGACTTGAACCCTTGACTCTTCTTTTTCAAGGAACTAAAAAAACCACCCTATCCACCTTCCCATCAATAAATTCAATATTAAAATACTAAAACTTTATATATATCCTTTATTTTTAAGAAATAATTAAAAAAAGAAAATTACATTTTTACTTTGCATCTAAAAATGTAAGTGTGGCTTTTTACTGGCAGTGTAAATAAAATGTGTTGCATTGTTGGTGGAGCCCATAGGTAAATCAAAATATCAATAATTTTAAATTTTTTGGATGTATAACCTAAACCATGTTGCACTTTATACCAAAAAAATTATATATTTTTAGATTATTTACCATTACAGTTGTGTCATCTTTAATCACCATAAATATTTATGAGAGTGTCATACTACTTTCAGTCCTTTAGAAAAGGTTATGTAGACCAAGCATACTCTAATGTCTATTGGATCTTATTAAACAACACTTGGAGTCAAAGATGAAAATGAAGTTATTAGTGCTTTTAACACTTATTGATGAGTCCTCAACTCAGAAGATACAACTTTTGATATCAATCATTTGTGTAATATTAATAATTGTGATGCTATGACTACATGGTTGAATTACTTGGGCATAATGATAACCTTTCTAGACTATCATGTAGGTCTATTTAGGTTTGATTTGATAGAGACCATTAGTATGGTGTTTTAACAAATACTACCCTCTTATATCTCCTTTCATGCAACATGTTAGTACTACAAATATATTTAAACGCTTCATAAAAAATAGATGACCCTACGATATGCCATAAAAAATATTAAATTCACTAAATTATATCAAAGAGCTATAATATGAAATGGATATTTTTCTACCTTCCAATGTCTATATAGCTACACTTTTCTCCACCATATAAAATTAGATTTCACTTGACTTCCTCTAGTCCTTCTTCAACTATGCTCTTTCAAGTCCTCATCTTTACATGTCTAGGTTCAGTACTTCAAGATGACTTTTCAAAATTATTCTATCCTCCTCTATATGTTGTGGCTCTGATAAAGCTTTAATAAATTCCTGATACTAATTTTAGCCTAGGGAAATTCAAGAATAATTCAACATATTACATTACAAAAAAAAATTCACACAAAATATTATAATGTATTATTTCAAGATATTTTTACAAAGCATGTGAAAAGCTTTATAGTATTTTCACAAGTGGATACAGGATGCAACCAACTTTTCCATGAAACTAACTTTATTAAATAACAAAATAATATAACTAATAATTTTGGATCACTAAAAATAATCCCAACACTCTAGGAGAAAATCAAAACCAAGTCATAGAATGTAAGGTGTACATCCCTCACAAATCCATGCAACAACAAGGGTGCATTACACCCCAAAAACAACAATATTGGCACATTCCACCCCAAAAACAACAACAAGGGCACATTCCACCCCAATAGTATCAATATAGGCACATTCCACCCAAATAGAACTATGTTTTGCCCATGAATGCACCAAACATACAAGAGTAGAACTCCATGAAGGAGATTGTGTCCCATTTAGAGACTAAAAATAGGATAAAAAAGTAAAAATTTGATGAGATATGTCCATATCTATTTGATTTAAGAAATATCTAAGTCCCCTTTCCACCTCATTTTGAGGCACCCAAATTTGATAAATACAAAGGAAATGGTGACCCACATGAAAATATCCAATCATTTTTTATATCATGGCAAGAGGTTGCTTACAGTAGCATGTTCTTACTTTGATTATTTCTATGAAGTTTATCAAGATAAACTTTATATTAGATACTTAAATTACCCAAGAGATCAATACAGATTAGAAAAACTTATCTAAAAATTTCATCAACCATTTATCATATAATATAGAGCATGAATTGACCATTGTTGACTTAAGCCAAGCCAAAAAATGAGATGGAGAAAGCTTTGCCACATATTTATAGAGATGGAGAGCATTAACAAGTCACTTTCAACATAATTTTCTAGACAAATAGTTGGTGGATATATTTGCATAAAACTTACATCCTGAAGTCATGCACAATCTATGTCTAGCTTGTGCTAAATCATTTGAGGAGATCATATACAAGGGTGTATAGATTGAGAAGGCTCTTATTTCCAAGGGCCCTATTAAGATATTTATATAGGGTTAAACATCAAATCAGACCCTATCTTCTAGTTAGAAAATTACACAAGATAAATCTCAAGGCTTTAATAAGAACAAGAACATGGTTGGAAATGGGGTGACTAAAATAAGGAACATAAAAATGGTGCATGCTCTATTGACCCCAAATGTACAATTAACTTCTCTTAATCCACCACCTAATTTATAGATACATCCTCTATGGAGAGAAAACCATGGAAGTTTTAGGGTCTTTAGAAAATTGGGAGAACTAATCAAAATAATATTCCAAAATCTCTCAGTAGCTAACCTAATTATATGGCTAGTACCAAGGCCATTTCATCAAGATCAATTGAAACTAGATTAGTACAAAGAGAATGAATGGTGACTTTCATAGTGTTTTTGGTCATGTTGCTTATTATTGCATCTAATTACAACATATTATTGAAGATCTCATTGAGAATGGTGAATTTGAGATTAAGTTGGCCCCTAATCAGGACATAAATTAGGATATGGGAATCTACAAAGACCCCTTTCCTTGACATAATCAAACACCACCAAGGAACAATCAAAACCAAGGATAGAAGTAGAATTAGAACAAAAATTAGGGTCAAAATCATAATCAACATGAACATAATCATAATCATAATACCCATACTAATAATGTTGGTTATAACAACATGCCTTACAACTATAACACTACTATGGGATGCGTTTATATAACCCATATTACCACTATTATTATCAAACCATAAGAACCATCTCTTATTCCTTGTAGTATGAGATCCATCAGTATAGGGTCAACATTATCTCTCTAGTAATTACACCAAGTTTGTACAATTTTATTAAAATTCTATTTGCATGGGTTACTATTTCTAGACAATTCCCTTCTTCTAATTATAATGGATCCTTATCGACTCAAAATTATAGCAATGCAACTAGATGACCATGAGTCACCTTGCAAGGCCCTTTGCCTTCATCTTCTAATTATATTAACTCACTGCCACCTCTAGGTTATGTAGTCACAACTAGATGCTCATGAGTTGTGCTCTAAGGCCCTTTGCTTACTTCTTCCACAGAACCCAATGTGAACATTACACCAATGGATCCAAGACCAACTACTATCTTAACCAAAGCTAAGTTATATCATCCTAATGTTGAAAATCCTTATAGTATATCAGACCAATTGAGTAAAACCCCTACATAGATTTCAATTTTAGATCTATTGTAGACATTTGAAGTTCATATAACCATCCTAAACAATATTTTGAAAAAATATACTATTCCTAATGATATAAATCTTGAATAGTTCCATTACTTGATGGGACATTTATCTTCATTTCCTCAAGTAATGTTTGATCAAAAAGACATGTCTACACTTGGACCAAGCCATAATAACCCACTATACATTGAAATAATTAGTAAAAACATAAGATAAAGTAGTTTCTTATAGATAATGGTTTAGGGCTAAACATCATATCTCTTAAGTTGGTACAAAGATTAGGCTATACCGTGAAATACATTTAACCATAGATAATTACCATCAAGGCTTACGATAATGCCAAAAGGGAGTCTATTGGTACATTTGGTTACCAATCATTGTTGGGCCTCTTTCAAATCATATATTATATCATATTGTGTACATTGAATTAACTTATAACATACTTCTTGGTCATCTTGGATCTATGAAGTATAGGCCATTCCCTCCACCCTGCATTAGTTCCTTAAGTTTCCCATGATGGGATCAAGGTTGCTATTTTTACTGATCAACATCCTAATGAGTATTTCAAACATATTGAGGCCCAATTCCAAAATCATAAATATTGTTTCGGTTTTGAATTCATTGTGAAGAAGAATAAGGCTATAGTTTCACATCCACCTCCATCAAATTATATCAACCCTAGTGATCTTGCTTCCACTTCAGCTGATCTATTTCTTGTAGTTATTGTAAAGTATGTTGCTATTAAAGACATGGAAATTTACATGTATAGTTTTAAGGATGTCTTCTATATTTTAAAGTTGCCTAAAAATCCAAAAACTTTTAGTAAGCTTAAACCTTCAAATAATCCTAACGGACCCACGATGATTTGGCAACATAAGAAAAAATAGAAAAAACCACCCATAGTTTTTGAACCTATTATTGCACTAAAAAAATATTAAGAGGCTTATATTGAGGGAGATTGGTTATATTCTGAAAGCCTTGCTAATTACTTTCATAATACAAAGTATCCTATTCATAATTAGATCATAGATCATCTTGATTATATAGGAAAAGGCCTTGGCCCACGAGTGTAAGGAATCCTAGAACCCTTATCAACTGAAGTGCCTAATTTAAATTATGCTCTCAAATTTATAATGCCTTAGGGTGACCTCATAACTTTCAATAGTGATTTTTCCAAATTGACTAATGATGAGACTTCTGACAATGACACAACACCCCATTATACCCTTTTTGATGATCTTATTGAGATGGACCTATTTGATTCTAATGTCATTCTAAACTTAACTATTAGAGTTTCCCATCATAAATTAAACCCTCATTTTTACCTATGCCTTTGACATCATTCACTCATTTATTGGGACCAAAAAAATTAGGTCACACATCTTGATGAGTTTCAAAATGAAAAATCAATCATAAAATACATGAGCCTACAAGATGGATTACCGATTGACAATCATAAAAAAGTATTTGATTTTTCATTATATCCTTATACCTACTTTGGAGAGTATCCAAACTTTCTTGGTCATAATAAAGATGAAACATTGAGATATTTAAGTGAAAACCTCTTTGAGGTGCTCATCAATCAAGGAAAATTTACAAAAAAAAGCCTTCAATTAAAAACATGTTTCAGGTGTTCTCAAGCAAGAAAGTTGGCTCATTTGCTTAGGACATAGAAGTTCCATCTATCCCAAGTTCTATATCTAGTACAAGCATCTATTCAACACAACAATAAATTTTTGAGCATCTTTCTCTTGAGTTTCTAAAGGTTTTGCTACTTGGCCTTTACTTGAAACGGTGTATTTTGATTCATCACACTATCCAAAATTTTGGGAGGAATAGCAATAAGATGTAGTTGAAGAACATGATCACAATCATACCTTGAACATGATCACAATCATACCTTGCCTATAATTCTAGAAGATGGATCCACACTCCTTGTGGAAAATATGATAGAAGTGAACTTAGGAACCTATGAGGATCCCAAAATTGTTTATCTTGGAGATTCCCTTACTAAATTAGAATGTGAACAAATTATATCCCTTCTAAGGGATTATATTAACATCTTTGCATGGGCATACTCTGATATGCTAAGTTTGGACCCAAATTTGGTTGTGCATCACCTTGTTGTCCATCATGATTCTAAACCAATCAAGAAGAAATTGAGGAATATGCATCCATGAATCACCCTATTAGTTAAATTAAATGTGGAAAAGTTGCTAGGATCAAGTTTTATTAGGCTTCTAGATTACTCTGAGTGGATCTCAAACATATTCCTATTAAATAAAAAGACCCCAAGTATACATATTTATACTTATTTTAGATATATCAACAAAACATGACCCAAATATTATTTTTCACTACCCAACATCGACATGATTGTTGACTCAACTACTAGATAAGAGATGCTATCATTAATGGATGGATTTTATAGATATAATCAGATCAAGATAGCCTAAGAAGATCAACACAAGACTACATTCACCACTCCATAAGGAACATTTTGTTACCAAGCCATGCCATTTGGATTGAAGAATGTTAGAGCCACATATCATCATGCCATGACTATCATCTTCCATGACATGATGAATGATATTATTGAGGACTATGTTGATGATATACTAGTAAAATCAAGAATAAGAGTTGGACATCTTGACATTTTATGAAGAATCTTTGAGAGGCTTTGTGAATATAAAGTCCACTTGAATCCTAAGAAGTGTGTCTTTGGGATCACTTTAGGTAAATTTATAGGTTTTATTGTATCACAAAGAGGGATCAAAGTCTACCCTACCAAGGTCAAGGACATTGTGGAAATGCCTCCATAAAACAATCTTAAACAACTGTAAACCCTACAAGGAAAGATCGAATCTATACGTAGGTTTATTTCTCAATTAGTAGATAAGTGACACCCATTTACCCATATATTAAAGAAAGGGATCATGTTTCAATGGGATGACTATTTTTAGATAACATTTATGAAACTTTTGATGTATTTTTCCAATCCTCTAGTCTTGAGACTACCAACACCTAGATGACCACTACTTCTTTACATATCAATAATAGAGAATGCACTAGGGGAAATTTTGGCCCAACATGACGATCAAGATAAAGAACATGAAATATATTATTTAAGCCACACTCTGGTGGATTATTAACATAATTATATGCTTATTGAGAAAGCATGTTTAGCTATGGTTTTTGCTACCTAAAAATTATGACCTTATATGCTAAACAACAAAACTATTGTCTTCACTAAGGTAGACCCTCTCAAATTCTTATTATCCAAAGTAGCTCTTCAAGGATGCATGGATATATGGGTTATGCTACTAAGTGACTTTGACATTAAGTATCAAAATAAAAAAGTAGTTAAGGGGTAAGTTATTGCTGATCAACTTGTAGATGCCCTTATCACACATACTCGACCACTAAAATTTGACTTTCTAGAGGATTCTATTATGGAAATAAAATAATAATAGTAGGAACATAAATAATGGAAGCTATATTTTTTATGGATCCTCTACATATCATGGATTTGGAGCTGGCATATTGTTGATTACACCCGAAGGGGATATAATTCCCAAAGCATTTCATATACATTTTCATTGTATGAATAATATGGCTGAGTATGAAACATTAATTAAAGGGATTTACCTTGTTATACAGTGGGATATTCAAAGCTTAAAATTTTATGGTGATTCTAAGTTAATCATAAATAAACCACTGATTAGTATCAAAATAAAGACAATAATCTTGTTCCTTACAAGTAAATTGTTGATAATATCAAAGGTCATTTTAAATCTCTACAATTTGAATAAATTTTGAGGGCCAACAATAGATCAGTCAATGTAATGGCAATGATTGGTTCCGTGATAAAAATTGATGGAGGTGATAAAGAGTATCAATTTATAAATGAAAACCTTCTTTAGCTTACACATATTATATCAGATTTAGAAAGGGTTTGCACCATTGCTGGTCCCAATCCCCCACTTAAATTACCCTAGTTTCAAGATTTTTATAACTACTTCCATGACCAAGTTTTCCTAGCCAACCTATCCAATAATTATAATAAACTATTCCATCACCATTTATCACATTATACCCTCATTAAAAACACACTTTATCTCAAAGGTTATGATGGAATGCTTCTTTATTGTTTATCTTTGAGAGAATCCAAGCAAGTGCTGAGGGAAGTTCATGAAAGAATATGTGGGGCCCACACCAATGGTGTAGTATTAGAAAATTAGCTCCTTATAATAGGCTATTATTAGACAAAAATAGAGATTGATGCTTTAAGTTATGTAAGGAACTGCATTCCTTATTAGTAACATGGAAATTTGATACATTAACTTCTCTACCACTATAACCGATCACAACACCATATCCATTCTCAACATGGGGCCTCGATCTCATTAAGAAAATAAACCCAACATCTTTAGATGGCCATAAACATATATTGACTGCTATCAATTATTTTACTAAGTTGATTGAGGCCATTCCTCTCACCTATGTCACCAAGAAGTAGATAGCCAAATTCATCCATTATCATATCATCTATCAATATGGCATCGCAACTCACCTTATAATTGATAATGGTAGATATTTTGTAAACCAAGATGTAAAATATCTTTATACAAAATTCAAGATCAAGCACAAGAAATCAACTCCATATAACCCACAAGACAATGGAGAAGATGAGGCATCAAACAAAATCATTGTAGTCATTTTAAATAAGATTTTCAATGATGTTGGCTATAATTAGCACTTGTAAATATTTATTACCCTCTGAGCTTACAAAAATAGTCATCAAACCCCAATAGGAGCCACTCCATATTCTCTTGTCTATGGCATAGAAGATATTATCCCAATTGAGATTGATCTACCATTATTGCGATTATCACTAGAGCATATTGAAGATGATGAGGACTACATAGTCTCAAGGCTAAATGAGCTACAAATTCTTGATGGCAAGTGTTTGGCTTCCTTAAAAATCTTATAGGCTTATCATAATAGATTTTATAAAATCTATAATAAGTGCATTCTCCCTTGGGAGTTTGATATTGGTGATTTGGTCTTGAAAGAGAACCAAAAGAACATAAACATTCAATGTAATAAAAAAGGTAGGTTTCAACCTAATTGGTTGGGACCATCTATTTTCATGGAAAACTATGGATGATGGGCACATTGATTGGCTAAACCAAATGGTAAATAACTTCCAAAGCCCATGAACATTATGCATCTTAATAGTTTCTATGCATGAATATATTAGAACCATTATTATCAAGACCCCTTACTTGGGGGTAACTTATGCTGAAGTAATTTTATCCTATCATTTTATAATACTTTGGATCACTATCACATGAGCCCTATTCCTTTCATGACTTTGGACAATGAAAGCTTTTAGACCATTGGTACTCTGAATGCATTTTATCTAACCCTGGACCATTCTCTTTGAGAACCATATTCTTTGGACCGTCCTCCTCGAGAGCCTTATTATTTGTTATATCTAGGGCTTGTTGTAACCTTAACACCTTTTTTCCTCAACCAATTATGATCATGATTATGTCTCATCATCATTATGAACATGTTCAATGCTATTTCTATAAAGTAATTTAGCTAATATAGTATTTTGCATCTTCTTCTAAATATAAGTGAATAAGAACACCTATTCATCTTATGATATTTACCTACTACATTGTTCTTTAGATTAATTTTGCTCTACACAATATTCTATATTACATTTCATGCTCTTTGATGAACATTGTTGTCTTTTCAGGATCCTCACTCTCATCAATTTGCAAGCACTTACCGTTGCATCCAGCTTAGCTATTTATTAGAACTTATACTCTTAGATGAGAATCTCCTTGAATATTTGGATTCCACTTTGTACATATTTTATCACAAAAACAATAAAAACATTAGAAAATTATTCCTAAAAGAACAAAAATATTGTCTTACACTTTTATACATTCTAATCCTCATGCTCTTACCATTTTTCAAGCATTTTATCCTTATAACTTTCCACTATACGAGTCATCTTATCCCATACACTTGACATTTTGAAAGATTATTCGCTCTCATCCCACCATGTCACACTCTTTCCATTTTTCAAGCAAATTAAGTCCCACTAGCTTGTTATTTCATAAGTCATCTTATCCTACCAAATTACCATTTTGCAAGACCAATCTCATTTGTCAAGTCTTCCCTTTTCTTCCACAACATTAATCATGTGTTTCTCATCATCATCATGTATTATATCCCACTTCTTAGGAGAACTAAATTTAGCTTGAAGTTCATGTTGGAATGTGTCCATGGAACTATGTAGGCAGTGCCCACATGTCTTGTACATTTAGAGTCAACTCAGCTAACCCCTTCCTTTTCTTCTCTTCCCCCATTTATTCTTTTATTGTTCCTCTTTAATTATAGAATAAATTTTGTGTCCTTGTTCTTTGTTACATTATGGTGGAAATAAATACCTCTACCACATGTGCATGAATATTTTTTTTTAAACTGCACTAACTTAGTTTTTATTAGTGTTTTATTGTTTTTTCTTAGCATTTTATTGTACTTTCACACCTATTCATTTATTTCTTTTATTTTATCCTTTTATTACTTCATGTATCACCTTATTCTTGTGTTTCTTTATATGTTTTTTCTCTTCTATTTTGTTTTCAAGAGCATCTTGATGATCCACATGGATCTTGATTATTTATATCTTGATCTCATGTTGCTAAGACGTTCTTGATTTTTTTTAAACATTTTTGTTCCTACTTAAGCCTTGATTATTCATATATTAGTTTTAAGTTGGGATCATTTATGTTTAACTTTTTCTTTGTATTTTCTTTTTCGTTTAAATGTAAATAGTTGTAACTCTAGTTTTGGTCATTGTTTACCATTATCCTTAGTTACAAGTATTCACATTTGAACGAATTCCATGCATTTAAAATGCCATGTCATTATGAGTTATTCATACTTATGATGTCTAATTTATTTTTCTATAGCAATAATTTTGTGCTCTAGACTCAAGTCTTCAAGTCAAAATAACTTTGATGAACAAATCTCAAGATCACTATGCATAAACTAGGCTCAATAGGTTTAGCACCTAACTCCATGCTTAGACATGCATCTCTTAGCATACATCATGAGTTTAATCAATTCTTGGTCAGTTTTCATCATCCCTCATTCCATTCTCTTCCCAAGATTAGGTGAAATACATTGGCTTGAGGTCCATTTTGACTATGTAGGTAGTGTTTGGATACATAACGTATCTTAAGTTAGCTTGGCCATCTTCATTCTTCTTTTCATCTCTTTTATCCCTTTGTGTATTCTTGTATTCATGGTTTTTTTTGGATTTTTAAAATTCATTCCACCATTACATCTATGTTTGTGCCTTCTCATTAATCTATGCATTAGATTATATCCTTGAGCTAATTGCTTGTCAATTTTCCCATGCTGGTAAAATCTAAATCAGCCCTATAGGGGAAAGCCATTATTTATTCTTTATCAATGATCAAAATTATCCCTACTAGGGAAAAATTGTCTTATCCCAATAAAATATGTTCTACTAGGGTACTTTTTATTATCATCTCTTTAGAGACCACGTTCATCTTTTCCTCTAATTCTAAACTCTCCACACTTTCTCCCATGATGGTAATGTTTTAGTGTGTAACTTGTCTTGGTATTGATCAATGTCGTAAGCACACAACTTGTACTCTCAAATTGGGTGAATTCAAAGTTCATCACTTATATTTTTAGATTTAATCCTTCTCATTCCCTCCATTTTTGGGGCTAATTATACCTCTAACTATATTTTGATTATTGACGGTAACCACATATGAAATCATTAGCTTGTCTGGATGTGATCTATTCCATGGGTTAATATTTCACTTTCCCTCTTTTTTTGAGAGTCCATCCTTCTCTTTCATCCTAGTATGTCCTTTCAAGGGAGCATCATGGGTCATTTCCATTTCTTCTTGAAAACTCTTTTCTTTGAAAATATGTTTCTTTGCATGAATGTCTCTCTATGCATTCTCAAATAGGGGTAAAATGTAAACATCCAATTCCTAACACTATTTGTGTTGAAATTGTAAATCTTACTTGAATTACACTCAAATGCATAATTTAGGTCAAAATAACAAAAAACATGATAAATGATTTGAGTTTATCATATACAAGTGCTGATTTAGTCTAATATATCCCTAAATGAGGCAATGTATTCTATGTGATTCCTAAGTTTGATCAATTCATTTTGAGTCAAAATGATGATTTCATCTTTTTATATCTAGATCACTCTTTTCTTCTAATTCATTAGTACATGTCACATACCTTTGTTATTTTGTGTTGGGAACATCCTAAATATAAATATGGTTCTAATACATCTAACATCACCTTCTAATTCTTCTTGAGTCAAATTATGACCTAGTAATATGACTTTATAACCATTTTGATTAATTGAGGGCCAATTTCCAAAGAATTGTGAAAATATTGATTAATATTATTTAAGGATAATTAATTCAAATCAAGATATTAAGTGGATTTTACATGGAGGTATTGATGAATTAAATATTAGAAATTGATTCAAAATATATACATCACCTATTGACATCATCTATGGGGTGGCATCCATAAGCCATAAATGCATAAAATATCTAAATTATGGTCACCCATTCCTAATTAATGCCCCTTTCCCCAAATAATTATGACAGCATTTATTTATTTTAGCCTCCAAAATTAAATGGATTCTTGGCCACACATCTTGATCTCAAGATGGATGGTCACAGTTCATTCTGATCAATTGCAAAAATCTATAAATAGAAGGCCTCTTACTCACATTTCTTAAGCTAAAATTGTGTAGAATTACAATGTTAAAATATCTTCATAATACATTTATGTTTTGATTATTATGTTACTTGCATTTGGGTAAGATTAATTTGATAGACCAATTTGCATATTTATTCTATTGAGTCTAGGTTATGCATAGAGTTCTTGAGGCAATGGAGTGTTAGAAAATCAGTAATGATGTCATGGTGATGTCATAGAGGTGTCCTTGTGATTAGATGAAGTTATTTGATAGCCTAAGTGATAATGACAAAGTGTGAAATGTGCTTGTCCTATTATGCTTGAAATTAGCTTGATTGATCTTTAATTTTGGCATGGTTAGAGATGTTTAAGGATGAGTATGGAGTATTGAGCATGGACAAGGGGTACTATAAGAGGTTTTTGATTCTTTGGAGAGCTTGTGTGCATAATTATAATTCACCCAGTTCATTATTATTCTCATCTAGACATTTTGGGTCTAATGGCAAAAAATCTAAGTAGGCAGTGTGATGACATCATAATTACCACATATGGAAGAGTCAGGGGGAGTTGGTCATATGGTTGTGATCACATTAGTCCCTAGTTTATATGCACAAGGAATAAATTCATGTGATGGATCATAACCAAAGATATATGTATGCATATTTGGGCTTCCAAGTAAATTTGATATTGTTTCCCCACAACCAAATTTGCAATGTGACAAGAAGAACCAAGTAAGCATATTGATATAGGCATATCTCGCATGTGTGGATGTTTTAGGAGAAGTTTATCATATGGGTTAGTTTAGTTTTTTTCCTAGTTGATTTTTTATAACTTTAAATTAAAGCATTAAAGTGTGACAAAAGATATTCATGTTCAAAGTTGGCCTCCTAAATAAGTTTTTGGCATAGTTGGCTTTGTGGTAGAAAAATATGAGTGGGAATTTTTAATGTCATTATATCTCACACATGTGAGGGTTTTAGGATCAAATTGAAAAAATTATTCTCCTATGTTAGGATATCATATATTCTAAATTTTAGAACATGTGTTTGAGCAAATTAAAGTATATGGAGGTGCAAAGTTGGCCTTCTAGGTAGATAACAATCGTCCCCATACTTAGTCTATTTTGCACAATGTTAAAGATTAGGAAAAAATGAAGATATAATGGATCATAGGTGATTTTATATTGAATATATATGGTGAAAAACAAGTCAAAGAGGTCAAAGTGTTCATTGATTAATAGAGATAAAGATCAAGCTTATTCTAAGATCTAATGATGCATAGGTAATCATATAATTTTGATCTAACGGTGCATGTTGAGCGAGACGGTAATAAGTTCATGATGTTTAACAGTATAAGTGCTCAAAAGGTATGTGAGGGTGCCAAGTTTTATGATTACTGAGGTTTTGATCAAGATCAAAGGGTGAGATATATAATATAAATACCTGATTGAACTACAAAGATTGATGGTGCATATTGAGTCAATATTACAAGAATACATGAGATGAGGTCAACATGTTCAAGGTTTAACATTTGGCATTGGTACACTGTGTCAAAGGTAAAGATTAATAAAATAAGATAAATGGTTATTGTTTAATTTGAGTATTGAATATTCAATATGATAGAATGATGTTTGAGGTTTAACTGTGACCATTTGAATTCAAATATTTAAATTTAACAAAGAAAAGACCACTGCCTGGTTTTTGAGCCATAAATTTTTATCTATGAAGAATTTGACCATGGTGTAAAAATGAAATTTGTATAGGAATCCAAGTTTATTTTTGAAATATGAATTTAAAGTTATAATTATGCATACAATAAAATATATTGAGGTTCAAATTTGATTATTTGTTTATGCATGTTATGCCAATAACACAAGAAGGGTATTTGAGCTCATTCTGATGTTGTTTTGATATCTCATGATGAATTAGCTATTATGAAGTGTTTTAGACTCTATAAGGACCATATTTTTGTATTATTAATGTTTTAATAATCATATATAGTATGAATAAGGGTTTAGAAGTTGACTATGTTCATTCATTGTGACTGTGTATATAGAATGTTGTTTGAGCAAATTATCCTTAAGTAAAAGGGTATTATGATGGTTGTTGGCACTTAAAGAGGACCTACATATCATAATTCATGGGTTCATGAGTTATAATGTGTTTATATGTTCTTAGTTCTATTGGAGAAGTGTTAAAGAACTGAATGGGTCTCCATATGACCCAAAAGTGACTTAGGCCTATTTGAGAGTGGATTGGCCAAAAGGAAAGATTGTGTTATTAATAATCATGATAATCTCCATAAATGGTGAAACCAAATGTGTTGGTTTATATATTTTTAGAGAAGACTTGTGTAATGTGTGCATGTGATAGTTATGGAGAGAAGGAGAATTAGATGTGCCTAGTGGATGGGTTGAGAACCAGAGTAGATTATTGACTATGTATGACTTGTAGGTCATATTTTTGATTTTAGAATAGTGCTCTTGTAGTTTGAGGATATGAAAAGAGGTATAAGTGTGCATATTAGGATAATTTGATTGAATAAGGAGAGATATTATGGCATGCCTATGTGAGAGGCTTGTATGAGATAGAGAGGGAGTTTGTGCAAGTGTTAGACAAATAGAGATCCATCATTAGATGTTAAAGACATAAAGCTTTAAGGTGGAGGTGTTAAATTAAAATGAGGGTCTAACGGACTTGATCTTATTTAAGGGTAGTTGATCCTTGTGAAATAGGTGTTTCACTAAAGGCCTTTGGTTAGGAGGATATGATCAAGATTTTCTAGTCTAAAGGATTTGACCAGTTTCTTATTTGTAATTTATTATAGGATAAGTAGTCCATGTGTTATAGTATTGAGAGTGGGTTTTCTTCCCCATGAGGGTTTCCTACAGGAACTATGTGTTATGTGTTTGATCTTGTGTATGCATTGAATGAAAGAGCTCTCTTGTTAATGTTACTTGATCATGTTCTTATATGATGATTGACTAATAATTTACAAGGATTGGAATTGAAATTGAAATATTTAGGCTCATTAATTCATACCCCTCTCATTTATTTTACCTCTAATAAGGAGTAAAGAAACCATTGTTAATAAAGACTAGAAATCTAGATCAAGGGGAGAATATGCTTGGAGCTACTTTTAGGTGGTGGAATCTATTTGGGAAGGTAACTAGTATTGATTTATTTTAGTTTGTACTTTATTATCATTATCAAACCCTACATGAATAGGTTTGATTTATTTATTTAGTTCTTTATGCATTTTCATGGACTTGTTGACTAATGATTAACAAACAACCTTTGTATTCCATCCTAACACATGCATTTTTGGTAATATTCCAATTAGGATTTGGAATATGTATTTGGGTTTGAGGGAATTAGGGTTGTGATATAAGTATGTGGATTTGTGGAAGGTATTGTTCCTTTTTATTTTTATTAGGAACTTTCTATCAACTAGTCAAACTCAGTGGTATAAAAAGTACTTACTATTAACTAAGGCCCTATCTTTGAATATGTGGCACATGTTGGGAAAAAGAAAAATGTTTCCTAATATGTATTTGATGGATTTTGGTACCTCTTTGTTGAAAAAACACCTATTATAAATCAGATGTTTTTTTTTAGCATTTGTCATTGACAATAGGAGTGCATTATTGATTAGACAATGTATATGATTTTTAAGGTACATTGGTTTGCATCTATTGTGGTGGAACATTCATTATTACGTATTGATATGGAATATTCATTACCACATATTAAGGTGGTGTAATGTTTTACCTTTGCTAAGGTGGTAAATTAATCTATGTCTATAAATGTAAAAATATTATCCATCACCTGTTGAGGTGGGTTAACATTTGTCACTTATTAGGGAAAAACATTAGGTAAGGCATTGTTACTTATCCCATATTGTTTCATGCTTGAATAAGCAATTGGTTGAAGAGTGGGAGTAATCTAATGTGGTTGAGAACTAGGCATTCTTTCCCCCTGATGTTGTGAACCACTCATGGTATTGGTAATAGACACTTGTTATTATGGATTATTTTTTGGTGCATTTAACCCACCTTGGCCTAAATTGGGAGACACTTGTGTGTTATCCATTGTATTTGGCACATGGTCCTGAGTAGTAGCCATAGTCACTTCCTTAATTAATGGACATTAAACATGTCACCTACAAAAGAAATTTGGGAAAATGGGTCCAAATTTATATTAGTATGATTGAATGAATCAAATTACACTCTTTATAAAGGAGTTATCTCTATAAGTGGGATATTTGATATGGCCATAATATTGAAATTCCATGCTAGATTAATATAAGTTTGATATGTTTGCTACATTTTCAAAAATTGGTCCACCATGGGACCTTTCCCTTTGAAATCACATTCAGATCTTGGTTTGACATTAGCATGAGAGTATGATGGTAAATATTAGAGGCTTGTTTGATAGTTATGGTATAAGGTACACTATGAGGCACTCTAACTAGACTATGTAGGTTTTTATGAGGAAAGTCTTCTAGAAATTTAGCTTGTACCTCTATATATCTAACTAAAACATCTTCCTTATTTTCAAAAAAGTGGTAATTGAACAAGTATGGGTCATAGGTTTATGGCATGGTAATATAGTAAGGCTCTTATTGGACTTGTTTGATATATGACACACTAACAAGGTATTAATGTATTTGTTCTTTCTCCTAACCTAGATAAGGAGGTGTACTAACCAGGTAGTATGTTAATAGATGTTGTCTTAGTTATATATATTGAGTAGTTTAAGGTGTATATGGATCTATCTCACAAGCTACATCATCTCTATATGGGTCTTGAATAAAGGCATCATTCATGACTAATTTTTGTAAACTAGATTATACATGGTCCCACTATGTGTGTATCAAGGATATATTAACTCATGACTAATGTCTCACAAATAAAAAGGGTCTAAAGTTTACAAAACACTTGAAACATGGTATAAAATAACTGGTTTATGCTTAGTACATCTTGAAACTTGGTCTGGATGGAAAATTAGGCCTATTGTTGCAAAATATTTAAACATGGCCTATGATATGACTCTTCTCAAAAACTATCAACTTTAAATTTGGTCTCAAATATCTCCAAGGTATCTCACATAAATGGTCAAATTAACAACAAATTTGAATCCTAGTCTTGGAAAATTTATTTCAAAAAATCTAATCTAGGTCTAAAATGAAAAAGAGTGTTAGGTATTTAGTTAAAAGGCACAAATATAGACTTAAAAATGCATGAAATAAATCTAAATCTTTAAAGGTAATCCTAGGTAATTAGTAAAAACTCACCAAGCTAGACTTTAAAACAAACTAGGTCAAGGTAAAAACTTGCAATTAATCTAACTCTAAGGCTAATAGTTTGAAACATTTTAACTCAATCTTGGAACATGGATTTTAAACAAACTTGACCTTGGTATAATACATTCACTTTAGGCACATGCCTAAACTAAAGAGGGAAGTCAATCTCAAATAATCAAAATAAGAGTAATGAGTAAAGCATTCAATCCCAAGTGATAAGTAAGGCTCTAATGAAAAATAACCATGCTTAAAGTTATACTTAAAAAATGAGTTTCAACCTTAGTTTAAGGAAATAAATTGATTCAATTCACATAGAAATAAACTAGTTCCTAGTTCTAGGCAAAAGGGGTCTTTAAAGCAAGTAAGGAATCAGTCCAAGTTAAACAATTCAAAAGTAATAGGTAAACACCTGAGCCAAAATTAAGCAAGTCCAAGGTGTAGACAAATCAATTTTGAATTTGAACTTCATAATAAAAACTCTGAACTTCATTTAAAATACTTGATTTGTCAAATGGAAAACATTCTAGACCTAAATGGACAACATAATGACACAATTTTTAGACCAAACGTATACGTGATTTTTAACTTTATTTGAAACAAGGAAATGCTTTTGGTATAACATGAGTAGTGTAACAATGCTACTTTAATCAAAAGGTATTATAATGGGTTTGGCTTTAAAAATCCAAGGAAAATACTTGGGATGAAACTAATAGTGTAATGATGCCCTGTTTAAACAAGTGACACACAAAAATGTTTTGGAATGAAAAGTCTAAGGCAAAAGTGTGACACAAAATAAGTAGAATAATACCTCTTAGGTGAAAGTGTGATAAAAACATGTGATGGTTATGACTCATTTTGAACAAATAGATAGTTTTTAGTCTCACAACATGCATGTAAATAAAAAAATAGAAAAATCATAAATGGTTCATCCTATCCCTATAACTAACATGGGTATGCATAGTTTCTACCAAAGTTTACACTAATATACCAATGCTTGTGAGGAATTAATTTTTAATCCAAAAATTAGAGTATAGGTGTAGGTAGAGTTTTTACACCCCCTCTATCTCTCAAGCATCGGTACATGACATAAACTTAGAGTGAGGAACACTTGGCATTTAGTAAAAAATTACACAAGTGGGGTTGAATAAAAATATATAAGTTTTGAATGTACTATATGGTCCCAAGTGTGGCTAACACAAGAGTATAATAACATCAATTAGGTTCATATCTACTAACTCACTATGCAAGGGTCTATTAATTTGCATAGCAACTACAACCACATATTGCATAGTAGAGTCTAATGTTTAAAAAAACCTGACATGGGTTTTCATTAGGATTAGAGAGGATAGCCACTTAGTCCCTTGACAATGCTAATATCACATACCCTGATTTATATATGCCATCATGGAGTAGGTTTGGTAATATAATGGGAGATGAAACCCTGGATCAATGCACCCATAAAGAACTCATGGGAGGTAATGAACTCCCACCCATAAGCCAAATGCATAAAAATAAATAAATGAAAATGGAAAGACTTTAGAGGTCTCTTTTGAATCACCTAAATCACTTAGATCTTGGAGATAACACACATGACATTCTTTCCAACATAATTTTACAAAAACCATCAATAAATTGAGCACTTTTGGTCACCTGAATTTCCTAAAGGGGATGGGGGGAGAGCATACATGCTAAATTTATGTTTGCCAAAATAAAAAATTTAATCTAAGTAATTGAAACTATATAAAAAATAAACAAGAATTGAAAAAGATCTTAAGATCTCTAACTAAAATGTAGGTTCCTTTAAATAACTCCAAATTGAAATGTGTTTGAAATTTTTGGCCCTTTGGTCATGTTTTCACTTGTAAAAATCTTTGAAAAATGCTAAAAGATAAATTGTTAAGTGATTTTTAAGCATCTTAACCAAATTTTAATGAATTTTAACCTTTTTTTTGAATTTTGACTTTTCCAAATGGAAAAATTGATTCAAAAACACTTAAATTTCCTCTTTCTTGGATCAATTCTCTACAAACAAGGTTAGTGGATTAATTTTTGATTTAAGCCAAGGTGAAAATCCTACAATTTAGCTCAATAAAACATAAATTTAACTCTATAGAATAATTTCATAATTACACAATAAACTTTGAACTTAAAAATTATTCAAGCATATAAAAATATAGAAAAGTAGAAACTTACAATGGATGATTTCACTATTTTAGAATGATTTTGCTACTCTATTCTACAATTTTGCAACTTGGGTCTATAATTTCATAACTTAGATTTACAATTTCGAAACTCAGGTTTGTAATTTTTCAACTCTATGATTTTGTAATTCAGATTTATAATTTCACAACTCAAGTCTACAATTTTACAACTCCAAAAAATAATTTCTCAACTTAGGTCTATGATTTTTCAACTTTCTTCTATGATTTCTCAACTATCTCTAAACTTCAATAAAAACACTAAAATAGAAAATATGATTTCATGACTTGATTGTACATTTTCACTAGTAATGTCCCAAATTCACAAATAGTCAAGAAAGCCATGAAAACATAGAGAATAAAAGAATAGTTTCAAAATTAAAATGGATGATTTTATAATTAAAATGGATATTTTCATAATTAAACTCTATTAATTCATAGTTTTGCATAAAACAAAGAAAAACCCTTAAAACTATAGAATGATTCACAATTTTCCTTGATGATTTCACAAATTTCTCTATCAATTTCATAGTTTGAGCTAAGTTCAAACCAAGATGATTTTTCAATTCTCTAGGATGATTTCACAGTTTGACTCAATGATTTCATAGTTTATCTCACCAAATTCATAATTTCATAGTAATGATTTCATAGTTCCATAATTAAAGGCCAAGCATGGGAAAGTTAGATAAAAATAAAGAAATTAACGTCTAAAATGAATGCTTCTTGTCTTCAAAGAGGTTCAAAGATTATCTATTTATTCATGTAGTTTGTGTGGTCCCATTGGGTGTGCCACTATGTGATCATAAGAATCCAAGAGGGGAGTTAGTATAGTGTTAGTATGATAAAAACAAAATAAGAAACATGTTAAGAATCTAACACCTCAATCTTAGACACTCAAGGATAAAGGTAATAATACAAGTAATAAATAATGGAAGACAAAACAAGCATTATTTACCTTCTTTGAGAGAAAGAGTTACATGTTTTCCATGGAGGAATGTGCTTGTTCGTGTGCCCAAAGAATCTTTGACAATAGTTCTCCTTGCATCATGTCTTCCTATCACCTTAGAAATGTTTAGCTTAGATTTGATGTAGTAATATATCAATATTCATGCATTATAACATTACAAAAATTATTTATTTCTCAACAATTGAACATTTTAACTTTGAGTTTGAGAGCTTGTTTTAGAATGGTCTTGGTACTTCTATTTGTAGCCTTTCAAGCTAACTCTAACCCAAGTTCATTTAGGTTAGAGTTAATCATGGTTAGGTTTAATTTAACCCTAATTGAGTTAAAGAGGGGGAAAATAATTAATATTTATGATAGAGATCCCATTTATTAAGTGTTGGTCAAATTCCACCCCCAAGTTTGCACCTTTAAAATTTGGCCAAGTCTAGCATTTAGGTTTTCTTCAGAAGAAATGTTCTTTGACAAAGCCTAAAACAAATGCAAGTCTTTTCCTTTCAAAAAATTCATTTTGGTATTTGCTAAGCCTATGCCAAATTCTTTTGGTTTTTTTGGTCTCAAGCCTTTGCCAAATTCTTTTGAACTTTTTGTCCAAAGAATTTTTCCTTAAGTGTATTTATTTTGGACATTTCATTTTCAACTTTCTCGAAGGATAAGTCTCTGAGTAGTTACCCTACACATTTTTTTGAAAGATATCTTTTCAAAGTTGAAGGATACTTTGTAACTTCTCTGAAGGGCACTTTTCAAGCAAGATGCCCTTTACAAAAAGTTTGAAGGGTACATTTCAAAAAGTCTAAAGGGTTATTTTGTAGGAAAATGGACCAAACAAAAATTCCAAAGGGTAGCTTGCAACTAAAATGGTCCTCCAAAACGTTTTGAAGGGTATTTTTTAGGTAAATATCCTTTCTAGATGGTCCAATTCATAAAGTCTAAAGGAATTCTTTTGGAAAGATTGTTCGAGGAATTCTTTTGTAAATTTTGTTTGATAAAAAGGGTAAGAGACAAAAATTACAAAGAAAATATCAGTTTAGAAAATCTGAAAGACACTTGCAACTTTTTCGAAGCAATTCTTGTGGAGAAAGTGCCCAAAATAATTTCCCTGAAGGGTACTTTTTGAGTAAGTGTCCTCCATAGTTTTTCTGAAGGGTATCCCTTTATAGTGAAGAGGACCAAACAAAAAATCCAAAGGAAATGTTTGGGAACATTATCCAAAGATAGCCATTGGGATTTAAATAAAGATGATGGCCCATAAGAAGTCAATTTTAAACTGTAGAGAATAACCATTACTATTCAAAAAGACTTGGTGAGAACATGAGAGCAGACATGGAGATAACAAATGGTTGAATCCTGAGTATCTAGTGTAGACAAAGTAATAAAAATGGATAAGTTGATGATTTGATTCATTGCTTCCACAAAAATGACAACTATAGGTGTTCGGAGGATAACTAGAAATTAGAAAAAACATTTTCTAACTGTCATCATGAGTTCCATTCCCCCTCAATAGTGCTATGTGTCAACTTATTTATTTCCAATTTTGAACTCTCATGGATGATCTTTGATAAAATTAGTTCTTTTGATAATCTTGAAGGTTTTATGTGACTTTCCACCATTCTCATGACTTATTTTAGACAAGTAAACCTCATGGCATGACATAGCTCACCCCATACATCTCTCTCATGAATCTGTAACTAATTCTCACATGTAGACACATGTCCTTGTGCCTCTTGAGCTTCTCTTCTCTCTCTTCCCCAAAGTTATATAGTTGAGCCATTTTTAACTCTTATAGGGACCACATTTTTGGTGTGGTGAAGCCCTGCTAAAATGACATTGCACTTTGCTTTTGAAGATTGAATATAAGACCAATTCTGAGTTGTGAACTTCTATCTAAGCATGTGAGTGATGTATAGCAGAGCTAAGTGATATATCATCCTTACTCCATTTATCCGTCATGTTTGAATAAATGTTCTAATGTTAAAAGTTCATGTGAAGTGTGTTGAATGTATTAAACTCTCTTTAAGTATGTAATTATATCTATGGTGTGCAATTTTCCCCTTAGGTTGATTATCTTGTTGATTATCTCAAGCATGTTACCTTCACATTGAAACACTAAGTTAGTATCTTTCAATGCATGTAATTAGTATTGGAAATCATTTTTATTTAGTAGAAGTGTGATAGTCAATGGGATAAATTCTTGGTGGATCACCTCTTTAGCATAGTTTTTCTATTTTATGCAAACTCTTGACTCTTTTCATGAACAATCATTAGATTAGGTGATAGACACTTAGAGAAGAATTTAGGTAGATAGCCATTTTAAATCCTAGAGATTCATCTCTCCTATAAGTTTCCAAAAAATTGAGAGATGATTTAATGTTACATCAAGTTAAATAAGTTTCATAGAGAGTTTTAGGGTACAGAATTTAAGGACATCAGTTATGGCACACCTGATGGGACAATTTGTCCTAATTATTTCCATGTCAAGGTGAAATTTGGCCTCAAAAAGTATAAGGTTATAGAAGTGTTCTTAATCTAGCATTAGGTGATTCTAAAAGGTGATAATTTCTAGTTTTATATCAAGTTCTTCACATTATACTTCATGGTCTTCACTAGATCATCTTCTAGTAGAGCCTTTAATCAAGTCCCTCTACTGGAAATTCCTCTTGAAGAACAACACCCTAAACCATTCCTAACGTTTAAAGATCCTGAACAAGAAGGTTTTAAAGAGGAAGAAGAGGAGGTTGAATAAATAATAGATCGAGAGGAAAAAGAAATGATTAGAAGACATCCTTTCTCAGCCTTTAATACCCAAAATCTAATTAACCCTCTTGCATATGATCGTATTCCTCCTAATGCTACCAAAATTCTCCCCAATTTCAATGGAGAGGGTCCTATTACCCCATTTGATAATATTAGGGACATTTCAAACTTTTACAATTTCCATAATATCACCCAAGGTAACATAGCTATTATACTACTTTCCATTTCTCTAAAAGGGAAGGCACTTGATTGTTATAGGACATGGGAAGGTGGTTGTATTACTAATTGGGATGGTTTTGGAGAGCTATTGGTAAATATGTTAAAAAATAAGAGTGACCATACTTCACTAATTCACCATTTAAATGTGATAAAGAGAGGTCCTAATGAATCCATGAGAGATTTTAAAGAACATGTCATAGACTACCACCTATTATAAGGCCTCCTCCAAGATTTTTATTCCCCACCTATCTTAAGGCTATTCACACTGATATAGTAGTAATGTTGTAATCAATAAGATGATTTACTTTACCTGAGGTATATGAGATAGCTATTAAAGTTGAAAATAGTTTGATACAAGCTAGGAAATTACCCTTAAGAGTCTCCATGCCTTTGCTATCTCATAATTCAGTTGAATCCCCAATCATAGGACAAGTTCCCAATACTAATATCAAACCTAAAACTACTCTCAAGAAGGTGGATGATGCTATAGATAAGGATGAGATGATTTGGTCTTTACAAGCCCATCTCAAGCAAGCATAAATGTATGTAAGCACTCCACCCAAGCCTTAATACTATCCTCAATAAGGATATAGGCTTCCACCCCAATAAACTAACCAAGGAAGAGGATAAGGTCAACAAAGTTTCAATAGGTATCCCAATGCCTATAATCTTAATTCCATTCCATCCACAAAGGCTTTTTTTCTAGTCCATACCAATCTAGTTCAAAGAGAGGAAAATTTGGATCATTGGGGGTAATCTCAAGGTCAGTTTATGCATAATGGTGGAGAAGGTAATCAAGATTTGGTAGTTCAAGAAGGAGCTACTCCTTATGTTACATCAAAAGAATCAAATCTCATGTAAAGAGATGTTCAAGGAGAAGGCAATAGCCAAAGTACTAGTTTTATGAATTTCCAAGTAGAATATGAATATGTGTTGAATCAAAATACATCAGTTACAACCAAAAAGGGGATAAAAATAGGGATTTAGGAGATACTCCAGCAACAAAAGTGATTCCAAGTATCATCTCTCCAAGGTCACAAAGTGCAAGTACCAATGTAACAGATCCTACTAGTCACACTATTTTTCAAAGTTAGAATATCATAAAGGCTACCAAACCTCTAGTACAACAAGTTCAAGCTCCCTCATTTCCTTCAAGAATGAAAGAGAAGGTGAATCATTCCTCTCTAAACATTATTTATTCTTTGAATAATACCAAGATAATGATTTCTCTTTGAGAAGTATTACATATGCCTAGTCAAAAGGAAATCCTACATGAACAACATGTTAATATCAATGTAGTTCCTCAAGATATAAAGTACCATGGTATATCCCTTGCCAATATTCCAAATCATGTTTTAGATCCCTCCATCAAATCTAAAAATCCTCCACCTTCCTACCTCATGTTTATTATGGGAGACAAATTAGTTCATAACTGCATTGTGGACAGTGGGGCTAGTACCATAGTTATGCCTAAAGTGGTTACTAATAAATTAGGATTGAAATATAAGCTTCATAATAAGGGTGTGTTATAGCTTGATGTAACTCTAATAAATATTTTGGGGTTGGTTAAAGGTTTGAAAGTTTTCATACATGATCGTCCAAGTTTCCCTATCCTACAAGACGTTGTAGTGGTTGATCTTCTAGCCCATTTTGCTATTTGCTTGTCAAGGGATTTCATGGATAATATTGGAGGGTACCTTGTAGTTGATTAGTATTTTCTAGCCTTTAGAACAAGATATGGAGCTAAATTAACTATAAGAACACATCCCTTGGCCAAGGTTCCACATTGAACTATATGTAGAGAGAAGTTTAAATCATAATTGTATGATTAGTGAGCAAGAAGAAGGTACCATTAGTGGTGAAACAACCTTTCCCCTTGAAGGTATTTATAACCTATTTCTTGATGAGTATGGTACTAAAACTTATGAGAATGACCCCTATGCATTCATAAAAGAGATTGACTTAGGGGTATATTGTATCCATGGGAAGAACATTCCTATACCATCACTCACTAATGAGGATCATGATCTTGAAGGGATATGGGAAATGTTTTTTGATGGATCTAGAAGAAAGGTAGGGGTGGGAGTTGGTGTCATTTTGGTTTCTCCCTCAAATAACCAATATTACTATTCATACATATTCCATTTTTTGTACTTGTAATGTATTAGAATATGATGGCTTGGTTCATGGCCTATAATGGACAAAGAGAAAGGGAATAAAGAATTTGAAGGTATATGGAGATATTTAATTGATTATACATCAAGTGAGAAACTAAGATACAACTAAAAATCCTTTGCTTAAGTCTTACAAACATAGGGTGTGGGATCTAATTGAGGACTTTGATGATTTCAATATCTAATCTATACCAAGAGACTCAAATAAACATGTTGATAGGTTGGTTGTGATAGGAGAACACTTTGATGTAGTTGCTAATGTAAGTATAGAGAAGGACCAACCTCACATCAAAGTCATTGTGAGACCTTATATTCTAGATAATGAAGTGTCTTGGCAAGTTTCTGAGAGTGATAAACACATTGTACAATTCATTCAAAATGAAGCAAAATTTTCTTTAAAGAATCAAAAGAAGCTTCACAATCAATATGAAGAATAAGTTATCCAGCTAAAGATAAATAAGAAACCAAAGGGGCTAGTTACTTTGGAGAGTGTGTTTAATGAAGATGATAAAAGAAGAAAGGAAAGGGTAAGCATGTCTACAAAGGAAGATAACTATGAAAGAATCTTAATATTTAAGGATAAACTTCTAAAAATTGGTAAGATATGTTCTCTTTCTAAAAAACAAGCTTTCATTGAATTATGTAAAGAATTTCATGATATATTTTCCTGGGAATACAAGGATTTGAAAGGGTTTGATCTAGGTCTATCTCATCACACCATTGAGTTAGAACCTAGAGCTAAACCAGTTAGGCAAAAATAAAGGCCTATCAATCCCAAGATAGAGGAACTCATGAAGAAAGAGCTTACCAAATTGATTGAGTCTAGGATTATCTTTCTTATCAAACACTCAAATTGGGTAGCTAACCTTGTACCTATTCAAAATAAGAGTGGAGAGATCATACTTTATGTGAAATTTAGGGATCTAAATAGAGTTTCACTCAAAGACCATTATCCACTACCTTCCATGGAGTAGATTTTACAAGTGGTTTTAGGTTCTCAATACTTTTCACTACTTGATGGCTATTCAGGTTATAACTAAATATTTGTGAATGAGGAAGATCAATTCAAGACAACATTAACCATAAAATGGGGAAATTTTACATATATAAAGATGCCTTTTGTTTTGTATAATGTTGGTGCTACCTTCCAAAGAGCAATGGACTTGGCCTTTAAAGGTTTGATCAATGAGTTTTTTCTTGTATACCTTGATGATATAACTATTTTTTCTAAGGATGCTAATGACCACATGAAACATCTAAGGCATGTCTTTGAGAAATCTAAATAGTTTGGAGTTTCTCTTAATCCAAAAAAAATGTATCTTTGTTGTTCATGAAGGCAAATTGTTGGGCTATGTTGTGTCAAAATAAGGCCTATCTATTGATCCTGAAAGGATTGAATCCATTCTAGGCTTGTATTTTCTCTACACAAGAAAGGTTTGCAAAGTTTCATATGAAAGATCAACTTTGTAATAAGGTTTATTCTAGGATTTGCTACTTTGGTAAAGCCTATCATAGCCATGTTCAAGAAGAACCAAGCTTTTACTTGGACAAAGGAAGGTAAGAATAATTTTTAGGTAATCAAACAAGTAATTTCCAAATCTCTTACTCTCTTGAACCCAAACTTTACCAAGGATTTCATAATCTATACTTTTTCTAACCTTGACACAATCTTAGCTATGCTTATACAAAATAATGATGAGGAAATTGAACAACCCATTGCATTCTTTAGTCAAGGATTGGAAGATTATGAGGTCAAGTACACATTTTCTGAGAAGTAGGCTCTAGCTATGATAAGAGGTTTGAAAAAATTTAGGCACATGGTTTCAAATAACAAGATATATGTCATGGTTTCTCATCCTAACACCAAAGAGTTCCTCCTAAGCAAAGACCTCAATGAGAAGAGAGCTAGATGGATCACAAAGGTAATGGAGTATGATGTTGATATCAAGGTAATAAATTTGGTACGAGGAAAGGGGTTATGTAAACATCTATATTTAGATATTCAAGGGCCAAGGGAAGAAGTCTTAGTCAATCAATCTCATTCCCAACTAGCTGATCACATACCAATTCAAAGTTGGATGCAATACATCATTGGTTTCCTCTAAAATGGTGAGAGTCCTATTAGTTTAAACAAGTCACAAAGAAGGTATTTTAGATTGCAAACCATTATTTATTATCTTATACATGGTATTCTCTTTCATAAGGATTTGAATGGTGTAATAATAAGGTGTGTTGATGATGATCAATTTGGCATCTTGCTATAAAAGTTTCATAATGGTGTAGATGGGGGTCATTTCTCCCCAAAAACAATAGCTGTAAAGATAATGAGGGCTAGGCATTATTGGCCTAGCCTTTTCAAGGAACGATACTCTTGGGTTAAGATGTGTCCTTAATGTGCCTTCTTTATAGGTAAATAAAAACTTGTAGCCCTTCCATTGAATCATGTTTAGGTGGATCAAACTTTCATGCAATGGGGCATTGATTTAATTGATGTGATCTATCAAGTGATAAACACAAATGGATATTAACTGCTATTAACTACTTCACAAGGTGGGTAGAAGCTATTGCATTGAAGGAGGCAAATGAAAATACAATTTTGTAGTTTTATGAGAGTAACACAACAAGATTTGGGGTTCCCTATACTATGATTTCTAATAATGCACTTAATTTCATGAGTGCTAAAAATTTTGAGTGGGAAAATAGGAATGGAGTTTCCTTGAGTACCTCATCCAACTATTACCCTCAAGGTAATGGATTGGTTGAGTTTACTAATAAAAACCTCATTAATATCATCAAGAGGAAATTAGAGAATAATCAAATAACATGGCAGACCAGGTTGAAGACAACCTTATGGGCTAACAGGATCACTCCTAAGAGAAAAATTGGTAACTCTCCCTTTGTGCTTGTTTATGGGAGAGAAGCTAGGTTGTCCATCTCTCAAGAGCTCCTTGCTCTAGGGCTTTCACATCAGTTGGAACTGTTGGAAAATACTCCAATGGAATTTATATTGACAAAACTAATGCAATTGTAAGAAGCAAGGGATAATGCAAATAAGACCATGGAACACCACCAAGTACTCATGAAGAAATACTTTGACAAAAGAGCAAGTACAAGAGTGTTCAAGGAAGTTAACCTAGTTCTGAAATGGGACGAGGATAGAGAAAACATGGGTAGACATACAAATATTGGTGCTTTGTGGAGTGAACCTTACATCATTAGCAAGTGCAAGTAAAGCAAATCCTTTTAAATGACCAAGATGAATGGAGAAGAATTACCTATCCCTATGAATGGGATATGTCTAATGTTCTGATATTAGTCCTTTCAAGTCTATCTAATAAATAGTATCACAGGTGTGTGCATTTAGTCTAGTTTTTTTTTGCTATTGTGTTCCATAAGTGTTCTAGTTAAACACGTGTGTTTCCTTTGTTTTGCTTTGTGTTACCTAAGTGCTTAGTAGCACATGTGTTTTTGTTTTATGTTTTGCTTTTGTCTTATGTGTGTTATTCTTTCCTTATGTGTTTTGTGTAAAGTCAATTATCTTGTGGTCAATCCAAGGTCTATTCATGACAATCTGAGAGCTCATTTTCAGAACTCCATGCCCAATAGAAGGATTTAGGCAACTAGTCTTAGGCATATCAAGCATGCCATACCCAAGAATTACTAAGAATGTTGGTCAAATTCCACCCCCAAGTTTTCACATTTAAATTTTGGGCAAGTCTAATACTTATCTTTTCTTTAGAAGAAATGTTGTTTGACAAAGCTCATAACAAATACAAGTCTTTTCCTTTTGGAAAGTTCATTTTGGTATTTGCTAAGCTTGTGCTAAATTCCTTTGGGTTTTTTTTTCTTAAGCCTTTTCCAAATTCTTTTGAACTTTTTATCTGAAGAATTTTTCCTTAAGTGTATTTCTTTCAAACATTTCATTTTCAAATTTCTCGAAGCATAAGTCTCTAAGTAGTTACCCTACACATTTTTATGAAATATATCTTTTCAAAGCTGAAGGGTACTTTACAACTTCTCTAAAAGGCACTTTTCAATTAGGATGCCCTTTACAAAAAGTTTGAAGGGTTATTTTGTATGAAAATGGACCAAACCAAAATTTTGAAGGGTACCTTACAGCTGAAATGGTCTTTTGCAAAGTTTTGAAGGGTATTTCTTGGGTAAGTGTCCTTTTTAGATGGTCCATTTCATAAAATCTGAAGGAATTATTTCAAAAAGATTATCTGAAGAATTCTTTCATAAATTTTATTTGATAAAAAGGGTAAGAGATAAAAATTTCAAAGAAAATATCATTTCAAAAAAATTGAAGGACACTTAAAATTTTTCCAAAGGAATTATTATATAGAAATTGCTCGAAACAATTTCCTTGAAGGGCACTTTTTGGGTAAGTGTCATCCACAATTTTTCTAAAGGGTATCCCTCCACAATGAAGAGGACCAAACAAAAATCCAAAGGAAATATTCAAGAAGATTATTTGAAGATAGCCATTAGGATTCAAACAAAGATGATGGCCTATAGGAAGTCAATTTTAAACTATGGATAATAGCTATTACTATTAAAAAATACTTGGTGAGAACATGAGAGTGGACATGGAGATAACAAATGGTTGAATATTGAGCATCTAGTGTAGACAAAGCAAGCCAAATGGATAGGTTGATGGTTCAAGTCATTAGTTCCATGAAATAGATAACTACAGGTGTTTGGAGGATAGATAAAAATTATAAATAACATTTTATAACTATTGTCATGATTTCTATTACCCCTTAATAGTGTTATGAGTTAACTTCTCTATTTTCAATTTCAAACTCTCATGGATGATTTTTGATAAAAGCATTTCCTATACCACACATAAAGGTTTTATGACACTTTCCACCATTATCATGACTTGTTTTAGACTAGTAAACCTCTTGGAATGACGTGGCTTACCCCATCCATCTCTCTCATGCATCTATAACTGATTCTCACATGTGGACACATGTCCTTATGCCTCTTCAGCTTCTCTTCTCTCTCTCTCTCTTCCCCAAAGTTCTATAATTTGAGCCATTTTTTACTATTATAGGGACCACATTTTTGGTATGGTGAAGCCCTACTAAAATAACATTACACTTTGCTTTTGAACATTGAATACAAGACTAATTCTGAGTTGTGAACTTTTGTCTTAGTGTGTGAGTGATGTATAGTAGAGCTAAGTGATAGCATCATCCTTAATCCCTTTATCCTTCATGTTTAAACAAAGGTTATGATGTTAACAGGTCATGTGAAGTGTGTTAAATGTATTAAACTCTCTTTTAAGTATGCAATTGTATCTATGATGTACAATCCACCCCTTAGGTCAATTATCTTGTTGATTATCTCAAGCATGTTACCTTCACATTAAAACACTATGTTAGTATCTTTCATTGCATGAAATCAGTCTTGGAAAGCATTGTTATTTAGTAGAAGTGTGATATTTAGTGGGATAAATTCATGGTGGATCACCTCTTTAGCATAGTTTTTTAATTTAATGCAAACTCTTGACTCTTTTCATGAACAAGCATTAGATTAGGTGATAGACACTTAGAGAAGAATTTATGAAGCTAGCCCTTTTCAATCCTAGAGATTCATCTCTCCTAAAAGTTTCCATAAACTTGAGAGATGATTTAATGTTGAATCAAATTGAAGAAGTTTCATAGATAGTTTTAGAGTGCACAATTTGATGACGAAATTGAACATGGATCTCTTTTTTTGAATTTAAGACTTTAATGGAGATATTTTCAATTCTTTGACTTTGAGGATGATGACACCATCATGACCTCAATTTTATTGGAATTTCCTTTCTATAAAATTCATTTCCACCAATTTCACATGGAAATTTCACTTAAGTATTTAATTTTATTTAATTAATTAATTCATTATGCTTAACTTTTTTGCATTTTAAGAATTGTTTAAGTGCCCCACTTAATTGGTTCAAAGGCCAAACTATCAATTTGTTAGGTCACAAGTTCATTAGAGATGAATTTATGAGAGGTTACTATTACGTACAGGATAATACCCCAAATGGGGATACCTCAACATTATTATAAGCACTAATGTTTGATGTCTAAATTAAATTAGGACATTCAGTGATTCTTAGTCTTAATTTGGATTATTTGGTAGAAACCAATCTAAAGTCTAGTTGGAACATATTACTAGATAAAATGGAGTGTCTAAAGATGAAAACTAATTACCTATTATAATTAATTAATTATTTTAACATCCCCCCCATAATTTATCATAGTTTTGAGAGTGAAATAAACATAATTTTGAAATGCCTTAAAATTATGACATGAAGTGACTTTTTGAAGGCATATGCACATTAATCTTGTGTGGGGAAAAATTGGATGTGTATGTTGTGATGAAAAACATGCTCACATATGAAATTGAATTGAACTTTGATGTGATTTATGGAATCATGAAACACTATACTGTGAACAAGTTTAAGAACATCTTAATTACTATAGTACAAAACCATATGCTAAGTTTGTAGTAATCATAATTCTTCAAGGATGAAAAATAGTTTTATCACTTTTTAGACATCTCATCCTACTATACGATATTATACCTCAATAGAATATTGATAAATAAATATTTGATTATTTCTCCCCTATGATATTGGAATAGATCCTAAAAAGAATAAAAATATAAAAGTGTATTTTATATCATCAATTATGTTGTTGTAGATTTTTATTCCATTTAATGGGTTTTACCTACACATGTTTGTTTATCTTACTTAGGTGTCTTTTTAAGTCATTATGAAAGAGAATACCGCATTCATGAGGAAGTGAGGACATGTTTATATTTCACATATATAATTTATCTTCTTAAGTATTTTATGGCTAATGATGTTAATGCTAATATTACAATATTTTCATTATTAAGCAATTAATTCTTCTTGCATATAGGTAATTTCTTCATGAATTTAAATTTATCCAATATATCCTCAATTATGGCCCACTCTAACATGGTATCAAATCTTTTCTAGTAGATGAATGTCATTATTCTTATTATGAAATATTTAGTTTCAACTTACATGTCATAGATCTACCATTTGTTGACATAGCATATTATAGATTCACCATCTTTAAAATTTTGCTCTTCTTCTTGGATCCTCATTGGATTCAAATTCAAAAAAAGAACAAGAGATAATTCATATTTTAATAGTCACATATCATTTAATGGGTTTTCATGAAAAATATCTTGGGCCATCAAATTCATAGGGTGTCAAAACCCTAGGATCAGATGTAAACATGATCTAGTTTCGTGATAGTCAGTTTTTTCCTTTTTTGAAGGATTTAAAGGCTCTTTTCATAATTTCATGCAAATATATACATTTAGTAGTCTTCAATAGAAAATCATTTCTAGGTTTTTCTAGTTTTTGGATATCTCTAGTGGGTCTTTGGTCAATTTTCAAGAGGCCTACCATATTTAGTGTTTTTAATAAAATCAAAATTTTCATAACTATGTTCACTACATAAAACTCTAGCATTCCTAACATTATAGAAACCATTGACATCTATGGAACCTATAAGGACACCTCCAAACATTGAAATGCTAATACATTGATGACTATAAGCAGAGGTTACATACCTAATGAAAAATATTGATGTTAAGACTTTTAACTATGGGAGCAGTAAGTATCCCTAACATTGGGGCTTTTAACTATGGGTGTAGTCAACATCCCTGACATCAAGAGTTTATACTATAAAAGTAGTATTTAACACTATAATTGGGAGTTTAGATTGCAAGAGTAGTTGACTTACCCCACATAAGGATTTTAGGCTTCAAGAGCATCAAAAAACCTTAACACATGCATGGAGGGGATACAACCCCAATGACTTTCCCCATTTTGAGAACTACTAACCATCCCAACATTAGAACTTTGGGGTGTGCATGTAGTCTCAAACTCCATTACAAAAGGGTCCTACAACCCTAATATAAAACCTTGACATTAGACTTACTGACTATTGGAGTAGTTTGAAACCTTGACAAGTGGATAGGGTCCCTTATAGTTTGATGATGAATATGGGAATATTAAATTTAATCTAGTGACTTATGACACTATTCATTTGTAAAAGGGGTCATTTTGGGAATGACATCCCTCACTAAGTCACATCATAGTGTAAAGAGACATCATCAAAGGGGGCACTCTCATCCTACTCCTTAGTCCCCTAATTATATGGTGTGGTCACATAAGGGGGCTTAAATTTAGATTCCTACTAGTTGGGGCTTGAATTTAACACCCAATTAAAACTTTTGCACACTATATTTTTTTTTCAAATTTTGTAAAGTGGATATTAGCCTTACCATAAATAACTTCAACTTCACATAAATTTCACCCTATTACTCCTTTTAAGGTACTATATTTTTGAAAATGCATGTTTTTTTAGCTCTACACATTAGTGTTATTCTCATTCCTTATCAATTTGAACCTATATAGATTTAAGGGATTTTACATTCCTAGTCTATAACACCATCAATTTAACACATACTTCCTTTTTATTCCATGGATCTCAATTTTATTTTGATTCTTACACCATTCAATTATCAAGAGTGGAAATTCAAAGTTAAAATACTCTTGAGGAGCAAAGGCTTACACCAAATCATGATGGGTACAGAAATAGAATTGACATCTAAAGTAGAGAAGGTGAAGTGGTATAATTGAAGTAATGAATACTACAGTCTATTATGCCTATCTATATCTCTTGAATTAATATTTCATATCAAATCTATAACATATCCAAATCATGTATGGTCCACATTAGAAAAAATCTTTGGAAAAAATGACATCATGAGGGGTCATGATTTATGGAATGAGCTCATCAATTTGAGCCTAGGTGATATTGATATAATCCAAAACTTCTTCATCAAGTTTAAATCACACAATTTATAGCTGAAATTATATGATGATGATAAAAATGATGATCAATTGATTTTTTCCATCCTTGCCAAAGTGGGTTTTGATTATTATGTCTTCATTTCTACCTTCCATAAAACCAAGTGGGCTATTAGAGCTACACATAACATGTAATCATTAGAAAATTTTGTTACCAAATTTACTTGGGAGTAATATAATCTTATTCAAATGGATGCACTAAATTCCTCTAAATATCATGCTTTAATTATGAGTCATGACAAATAGAAGGCTTTTAATAGCAAGGAGAAGAAACATAACAAGAAGGACCTAAAGCAAATAAAGGGTTATAAATATGATAATAAGTCAAAATCATCAAAATAATCCTCCTCTTGAAAAATAAAATACAAGAAAGAGTGACTCACATGTGGATACTGAAATAAACCTAGACATGATGAATCTAAATGCATACAAAAAGAGATAACCAAGAGGTTGATGCTACCTTATATCGATAACTTGTTGACAATCTCATCTACCTTATGCACACTAGAATTGATATTTCATATGTAGTGGGAATTTTATGAAATTTAAAATGCATCATGTCCATAAATAAATCTAAGATAAGATGGGATAGAGAACACCTACACTTTCAATTGGGGACATACAATTGTTAATATGGAGCATGACCAATGTGAGGATCCACTACACCTAATTAAGGGATCACTTGTCACAACACATTGTGTGAGGTAAGATTCCAAATCCTAAAATATAACACAATCAGAAAATAACCCTAAAAGATTCATATGATTTAATATTTCACTAATCTAATAACAAGAAAATTAAATCTAATCTAGTGCACACCAAATCTTGTGGTACAAAGTGGGGGTTAATAAATCAAATCAATCAAAACATGTATAGGGAACTTAAAATAAATTAATTATGAGTAACACCCTAATACATAAAATACGAAGAGTAATATTATTTGAGCCAACACTTATGCTACTTATATCTACTAAAAGAGAGAAGAACAAAGTTAGAATATACTTACCTAAATGTGAAACCATTAGGACTCAATCTATCCCTTGGCCAAAGGGGATTCAAAAGAGGTTGTTATGGTACATAAGGATCAATTTATTAGGATAAAGCATCCAAGAGCTATCCACAAGACTAGATTCTCCAAAATAAGAAACCTAATCTAAGTCTCCTCAAGTAGAATGGTGGAAGAGAAAATTATGAAGAAGTGCGAGTGAATAATAACTCTTGATTGTATATATTAATAAGACTGAAATGACATTATATTTATAGGTGTAACTTACATTAAAATCATTCAAATATGTCAGTTTTGCTAGGTTGACCCAATCAACCTAGCATATTTTCAGGTTAACTCACTAGGTCTATGATAGGTTGGCTAGGAGGATAACAAACCAAAAGAGAGAAAAGGTTCCCTAAATTGTACTAGGTTGACCAAGTTGACATAGTATGTTGAATAGGTCAAAAGGGTGCCAAGTAAGTAAATAAAGGATGAAAAGAGGAAAAGGACTAAATTACTATGTAAGGGAGGAGAGACAACTTAGGGAAAGGTTTTGGGAAGTAGTTAGATTGGTAATAATATGGAAACAAGGGACAAAAATTCTATGAAACACCAAAGGTCTACCCACCCCTTTCTTGGTGTACCCCTTAGGGTGTCCACTTAGAAATATTGAGTCTCGATAGGTTTTTGTAAGATTTAAAGCATTAATAATTGATAAAAGTTGAGAATATTATGTGTATACATATGCCCCACTCAAAGCTCATCATGTGCCACTAAAGTGTAATAGGGCATGGTGCTTTGTGAAAGAACATAAGGACACACACAATACTAATGCTAAAAAAAGTTGTAGTATTTTAAAAGCATAAAATAACTAGAAGTAAATGACTAAAAGGGAAACTATTATAAAAAGGTAAATAATTGAAAAGTAAATAACTAAAAAGTAAATGCAATGTGTAACTTGACTTACATTTTATCATGGGATGGTTGTCTACTATGTTGTTAGTTTTGATTATGTAGGGCATGAAGACTACTTTCAATAAACCCAAGAATACAAAACTAAAGAGCAAAAACAAAAAAATGTAAGAAAATCCAAAATAATTGCTGCTATGAGTATGTGATGTACTTGGGAATTTTGGCAAGCTGGGGTGATAGATGTTATGTTAGACCAAAATACCAAGTAAAAAACTAGATTAAATTAGGCAACCAAAAATCCAAGGCTACTAAAGACTGAAAAACTTGAATAAGCTATCCTTGAGTATGAAAGTTAAATTCACCAAATCAAACCAAGGATACATGTTAAACAAGATGAAAAGACAAAAAAAAATGGGTAAAAAAAATGAAACAAAATAGTAAAATAGCATTAAAGAGTGAGTAGTAACAATCCCTATCTCAATCATCAATGGAAAATGGTGCATAAAAGGGAAAATAACATTTTCAAGTGAGAAATAACAAGCTAACCTCACTCAACAATGGAAAAAGGGTATGAACTCAAGTGTCTACAATAATAAGACAACAAAATCATGATAAATGGTAAAAGGAAAATAATGTAAGTCTAGTGAATGTAAAATGATGGTGTAAAGAAAATGATCCAAAGTTGCTCAAACATGTTTGTTTCACTTTAAGGATAGATAAAACTAAAAAAAGTAGTGATAGAATGTTTTTAAGAGATGAAGAAGAAGGAATTAGAATAAGAAGGAAAATAGATTTGGAGTCACAATTTGTCTATGAAGGGGGGAAATGAAATGGGTGGAGGGGAGAATGAAGGAAAAACCAAGTAGAGAGAACTCTTTATCGAAGTCAAGACACTTAAATTAGGTTTGTCAAAATAAGAGGACTTTCGACCTTAAGAACTATGAAGAACTTATCTTAGTGACATAAGTCTTGGGTAAACAAATGGAATATATAGATCATCCCATGAAGGTTATATGCATGAAAAGTAAAATGGACTTACCTCCCCATGATGTGTTCCCAACTCTTTAGGACCCCTTACAGACCCATCAGTCTATTTCCAAGATTGGGTACTTGCATGAGAAAGTAGGTAGCACCATAGAATTTTTTTTAATCCCATATTCTAATCTACTTGTCTCCTACACCCCAAAGTACTTTGGCTCTATATGAAGCCAAATATGGATTTTGAGCTTTGATTGGAGATAGGAGATGTGCTTGTAATTATGTCTTTTAGTGTGAATTTGAATTTTTAGATTTGTATGTTCCCTTTTAAATATCATTAGATTTTGTTTTCAAATGATTTGGATTTTAAATTTATTTTGATGGATTTTTATATTCCTCCTCTATACGGATTTGGAAAACCAAACATGGGTGCTAAAAATGACTTTAATTTTAAAAACTGGGATACGGTTGCTAAGATAGAGAAAATTCAAAGAGCATGGGATCTAAGAGTCTCATAAATCAATGTGAAATAAAAGTGCTTTCTTGAATTTGACTTGTTTTATCCAATAAGGAGATGAAAGGAAGGTGAAACCAAGAGGAATGACACATGGAACAATTTGAATTGCTTCAAATCACAAAAAATGTGACAAATAGAAAAGAGGGATACAATGATAGAAAAGTGTGATTCCTTATCATAAGAAAAGAGGGAAATGGAGGAAAATATGATAACATATATTGTTGTGTATATTTCATCTATAAAAAAAGAAAAAGCTAAAGTTAAGAATTAAGGATCAAATACATGAAAAGGATGGTAATTTTATGAAGAGGGTCAGGTCCTATCCATGGTCTTACAAAGAAACTCATAAAAGATAAATCCATGAGGGTGATGATAAATAAGAGAAAATAAAAGTGTGGGAACCTTATTACAAATAAAATCGTAAAGAAAAACCCAAAGGATGCCAAAACAATATTAGCAAGCAGTAAAAAGAAAAACAAATGATTAAAATATGGTGGTTTTGTGAGGAATGTTAGGTATTATCCATGGTTTTACAAAGTAACTCACAAAAGAAAGACCCAAGGGGTTAAACAATAAGAGAAAATGCAAGACTATAAGGAAGAATATGGTACATCAAGAAACCAAAAGACCAAAAGGGAGGACTAAAGGTTTGTGAAAAGAGGGCACTATTGTAAAGGGCTTAGAAACCCATGCTTAAGTTACCTACATATATATATATATATATATATATATATATATATATATATATATATATATATATATATATATATATAATGACAAGAAGGAAATGTTTAGGCAAACTACTTTTTAAGGAATTGAGCATTGGTGGGCTCTTTGGAAACATGGCCTTCATTGGCTTGAAGACAATAAGTGCTTGGACTAAGAATGTCTTTAAATAAGTATGGACCCCACCATTTTTGGTCATATTTTCCTTCTTTATCATGGATGTAATATAATTTAAGGAAAATATCACCAATATTGAAAGTGCAAATTTTAACATGTTTGTTATGTTGTCATGCAATGCAAGCCTTGTATTGGTGATTATGTTGTAATGTAGAAAGATGAAATTCATCAAGAAGATCAAAGGCTTGAAGGTGAGATTCATGTAATTCTTCATCAAGAATAATGTCATGAAGAGATATACGTAGATAGGGAATCTCAAATTCTAATGGAAGGAATGACTTAGAACCATAGACTAAAAAATGGAGTAGTCCTAGTGGTAGTATGAATGCTAGTTTGATAGGCCCAAAGTGTAGGGTAAAGATGAATATACCAATCCATGTGGGTTTTATGAATTATATTTTGGAGAATTTTGTTGAGAATTTTATTGGTGGCCTCAACTTAACAATTACATTATGGATGGTAAGGTGTGGAAAACTTGTGATTGATCTTAAATTTGGTACAAAGTTGTTTAACATGTATATTTTGAAATTACCACCATTATTTGAAATGATTGTATGGGGAATGCCAAAGTGGTAAATAATTTGGTTAAGAATAAACTTGGAAATAGTAGGAATAGTAACATTAACAATGGGCATGGCTTTTTCCCACTTGGAAAGTGCTCAGTAGTAGTGATGACAAAGATGTATCCATCTTAGGAATGAATAAGTTTACCAATGAGATCAAATCCCCATATGGAAAATGGCCAAGGAGATTTGATAGTTTCAAGATCAGAAAGAGGTGAATGGATAAGATCATTATGAAGCTGACAAGGATTGCAATTTTTAGCATATTCAATTACATCCTTTTCAAGAGTAAGCCAAAAATAACCCATACATAGGCATTTACATGTTGTAGCATGTATGATATAATGACCACCACATATGCCCCCATGTGCTTTCTCTTTCTCGAGTAGAGGAGGAACCTCATCTTGCATAACACAACAAAGCAAGGTAACATCGACATTGTGATAGCAAAGGATGTTATAGAGAAATACATACTTAAATTATTGTTTATAAATGCATGTATTTTTAAAAGAATCTAGATTAGGAGGATAAGTTTGATGTTCTGAGTATTGAATGATATCTTGATACCAAGGGATTTTTCTAATAGTCACAACCTTGGTGTGACATATAAGTGAATTAGATAGTTGGGTAGATGATGGATATTTTTTGATTTTTATAATAAAGGAAGAATCAAAGACAACTTGATGAGGATGAAAGAGAGAAGTTGAAGAGTTAAGAGAATCAATAATGGAATTTTGGTCTTGAGGAATAGGCTTGATAGTGAAAGAGATAAAGTCCATAGCAAGAGTGGTTGAAATTTGATGATAGGTGATAAGGTTCTCAGTTTTACATTGATAATCACCATTACCTTGATGACAAATGTGTTAAGAATCTCCTAAAGCATGAAGATATTATATGTTTATATCAAGAGTAGCTCTCATGCCTAAGTTAAGAGCTCGGTATTTGGCCATACTGTTGGTGACATCAAAGGTAAAGTGAAAATTTAAAGGAATAATCTTACCAGGAGGACTAGTGAGAATGTAACCTAGCCTAACTCCTTGAAGGCATTTAACACCACCAAAGTAGAGTGTCTAAGTATCTTCATGTAAGTCAACATTAATTTTATAGAGATCTTTGATAACTAGCTTTGGTTTAGTATTACCGGAGGGAGGGGAAGTTTATTGAAGATTATTAGCCTTAAGATCAGTAGTAAAGCTATGAAAATATTGTTTAAGGGATATATCTTGATTAAGACCTTCAATGAAAAGGGTATGGTCATCAGGAAGATCATCTTGAAGTGAGGAAGTGGCCAGAATGGGAGCTATGGTAAGTTGGTCAACTATGACTTGTCCTTTAACAACTTTTTGTGTGATAATGTTAAGATTGAATTTCATAAGGAGGACCATCCATTTTCCAATTCTACATCAAGAAAGAAAGGATTTGGAGAAAAAATTATGAGAGGGGTCAGAATGAACAATGACATAAGTAGTTTGGTAAAGCTTGTAATGATGAAGCTTTTTAGCCATAAAATAGATGGCAAGGCAATCACACTCAATTTTCATATGTGTTTCATAATCGATGAGACCTCAACTAATGTAGTAGATATCATATACTCTTCCCATATCATCTTGTTGAAAAAGCATTACCCCAACCAAAATAACTATCAAAGAAGTATATAGAATCAATGGTTTATCATTAGACGGTTCAAAAAGTGTAGGCAGATGAATTAAGGACTCTTTCATATTATTTAAGGATTTTTGACATGGATCCATCTATTCTAAAGCTATACCTTTCTTGAGAAGGGAATTGACAGAGTAAATATGATAAGCCATTTTAGGGATAAATCATCTAATTGCCCTAATTTTACCTAAATAAGTACAAATATCAAGAATCAATCAAGGAATGGGCATATTAATAATAGCACTAATTTTGGCTAGATCAACATTGATGCTATGGAGAGAGACTAAGAATCCTAACAATTTACTAGATGTGACTCTAAAAACACATTTAAAAGGATTAATTATAACTTTGTATTTAAGGAGATGGTCAAAGATGATAGCAAGATCAAAAATATGGTTCTTATGATGTTTATATTTATCAATAAGATCATCCACATAATTTTCAATAATTTTGTGGATGAGATCATGAAATATGTGAGTAATAGCACATTGGTAGGTAGCTCTGACATTTTTAAGGCCAAAGGGAATTTTGACATAACAATAGGTGCCCCATTATATGGTGAAAGTAGTCTTATATTGGTCCTTAAAAGTGATATGAATCTGATTGTATCCCAAGAATCCATCCATAAGAGACAACATTTCATAACTAGTCCTAGAATTGATGATGGCATCTATTGAGGGTAAGGAAAAGTTGCCCTTAGGACAAGAAAGATTAAGGTTACATAAATCAATACAAATTTAGATGACCATAGTGACCTTATTATAAATGGGAATAATGTTAGAAACCCATTACAAGTTGTTTCTTTGATAAGCATGGAATTGTCATCTTGAAAATGGTAAGGTGCATTAGGCAAGGCTAAAATTGGATTTATTTTAGGATCAATGTTAAAGATAAAGTTGTTAAAGAAAGGAATTTTATTCTTGAAATTTCCAAGTTTATGATGATGCCAAGGAAGTTGAGGTTCCTAAGCATGAAGTAACTCAAGAATATATTCGTCACTAGGAAAGGTAGGAAGAGGACCATAATATTCAACATCTACTTTAAGGTCTAGAATTTTATTGCCATGGCTATCATATTCAGAATGAATCTAATGGACATCGATTGCCTTGGAATCTAGTGTAATTTTAGAAGTAGATGAAGAGGATATATTGAATGAGATGGGAGTGTTGATAGATTCAATAATGGGAGAAGAATCTAAAGAAATGATAGGATCCATAGGAGGTAGAGAAGATGTAGGAGTGTCTATAGGTTTGAAAGGTGTAAGTTGTTATACCACCTAAGGAGTATTGATAAGTAGAGAATTGGTGGGAGGTACATGAACCTCAAGATCTAAGTCATGATGTGTAGATATGGTATGTACATCCTGATTGAAAGCATGAATTTTGGCTAAAATATTTTGATAATGTTGGACATCCAAGTCTCTAGAGTGAGCTTGGGTCATGATATAATTGTCATCATATGTTGGAGAAATCATACATGTTTGAGAATCATGGGGAGTTTCAGAAGGTGAAATCCTAATGTTGACAAATGTAAGAGGGGATAAGGTGAGAGGATCTTGGAATAATTTAACCACTCAGAAATCATTGCAGGTGAAGGCATCTTAAGGTAAATAGGTTCTTGAGCATTGCATGGAGGGTTAAAATTGGTAATATCATCCATGATAGGAATAGTATGATCTCTAGGTAAGAGAGGAGGAAGCCAATCAAAAATATATGGAGGTGGCTTCTTAATATTACAAGTGTGATATAACTCATTGGGCTCATCATCATCAAAATCCATAAGAGTAACTTGAATATCAGGACTCATGTTGATAAATCTAGGTAAAGGAACGTGATTGATTTTGGAAATTGTAGGAATTTCATATTGAGGCTTAGGATTGGGAAGCTAGATGTTCCATGGGTTGGGATTAGCTTCATATTTGTAATGTTTTCCATTATGTAAGAATTTAACACACTAAATACCAAAAGAGATGATGGCCCTCATTTGATGAGTCCATGAACAACCAAGAAGAATGTTATAGGATAAAGGAAGATCAAGGACCATAAGCTTATTTATAATAGTTTTAGGTCTAATGGTCAGTGGAAGCCAAATGCAACCAAGTGGATTTTGATTAGTCTTGTCAAAGCCATGATAAGTAAGATAGGTTTGTTTAAGATGATCTTTTTTATAACCAAGTTGTCGAATGATCCATAAGGATGTGACATTAATATCAAAACCTTCATCAACTAGAAATTTTTGGATAAGGGTGGTATTAATGGCTACTTTGATAAAGAGAGGCCAATCATCAGCATGAAAAATAATTTCATCATTAATCATGTTCTCTTCAATAAATTTAATAGAAGTCTTAGAATAAGGACACAGAGTCTCAATGGTATTGACATTAGTTAGTTGAGAATCAATGGAAGGTGGTTCTTCATCTATGGAATATGGATCTTCAATTTATTTTAGTTTTTACATAAGAAATTTACATTGATAGGGTGAAGTGTGAACCAAATCCATAAGAAGAATCTTATAAGGTATAGAGTTGAGTTCTTCAAGAAAATTCCAATGTGATTTAGAAGAACTAACATGAGGTTTAGAAGGTAAATGTGTTTTAGGAGGTATAGATGTGGTGGGAGGATTGAAAGGAGGAAGTTGTTTCTCAGGTGCTTTTGAATCATCATGAGTGATAGTGGTATCTTTAAGCAACTATTATTTTAAATATGGTTTGTTAGGCTTGGTAATAGGGTCTTTGTGAGCTAGTTTATGATGATAATTAACCTTAACAACATTGACATATTGAGAGTTGTTATAATATAGGTCATAATCAACATTGATGGCACAAATATCCTTGACATTTGATTGATTATTGTTTGAAGAAGATTTTTTATTATTAGTAGGTCTTTAAAATTTTGTCATTTTTGAGATGTGATATCATACTCTTGATGATGAAGTTTGATCATAGCCTCATGGTTGAATGAGTCACAAAGCATAAAAGAAATGACACACTTAATGAGCCCTCTACAAGATTTAGGAGAATTCCCAATATCGGTGTGAAACTAGTAGAATAGATTGGGATCATACCACTTAGGAGGAGTATTGGGATAAATGAAAGGTTTTGAGGGTGGTAAAAATTGTTACATTTACTGAACCAAAAGAGGTGTGTGAGATGGTAAAAGAACATCAAATTTGGCAACTCCAAGTTTGGTTTGGGAAGTATTACTAGTGATAGCATTAGATGTTTGAAAATATCCTTTAATAAGTTTATGATTGGGTTTGAATTGACTCATAAGAAATTCTTGATGCTTATCTTGGTCAAGAGCTTCATTAAGAGTTTGAGGAGCAAATGTTTGAACCTTGTATTGAAGAGTGGGAGTCAAAATAGTAATAAAGAGTTTGAATAAATTATCATCAGTCATATTATGATAAGATTTATGAGATAAATATTCAAATATTTTAATAAATTCATGATTTGATCATTAGGAGATTGTTTGGCATTTATGAAGTGAATAAGACAATTATCAGGAAGATCATTATTTTGAAACTCTTTTACCAAAGGATTAACCAAATTTTCTAGTTTCCAAATAGAATGTTGAGGAAGTTGATTATACCATTATAATAAATTACCAATGAAAATTTTGACTAATATTTTATTTGTTTCAAGTGTATTAGTTTGGATCCACTCTTTGTAAAGGTTACTATTGAACAAATTTGACTTTTTAGTCAAATTGGGGCATCCCTAGTAAAAAATGACTTTTTAGGTCAATAAGGAGGTATAATATATTTTTATGAGGTGTTTTATAGGTTAATTTATGTCAAATAATGTTATATTAGCTTTGGTCAATTAGTTTTTATGTTCTTATAGCATTTATGGGTCATTTGAGGAGTAAAATGGGTACATTTAATGCTTTATATGGGTTTTTTGGGAAATGTTCAAGTTAAAAATGTGATTTCATGTCCCATGTGTCATTATAAGTCTTATATAAGTTAAATAACTGAAAATATGGTAGGTTATTCAAAGAAAAGTTAGTTTTCTTGAAGAAAAAGGAGAGATTGCACTTGTACGACCTCCTCGGGAAGTGTGCCACTTAGAAAATATTGAAATATGAATATTCATATCTATAAAATTAATATACACATTTAAATTGATCTGAAAGTTCCATTTTATACCCAAAACCATTCTACTCCATCTTTGTCCTTCTTGGCATACTAAAGTGACTAGCAGGTTTTTACTTGGTACAATTAGCACAAGTAGTTTTAGGAAAAATGCTCTTGGGGGTGAATTATAAACTCATATACATTAAATTTAATATAAATAAGTTTTATAATTATCATTTTTTCTTTATGAATCATCTGTTTGAAGTTGACTATTCAAATCTACCTATCAATTTGTGTACCCTTTAGGTTTTGGTCTTGTTTAAGAAATTCCATATAATCTAGATGATAATATTAATTTAGGTAATTTTTAATTACTTATCAAATTATCCACACAATTTTTTTCATGTTTCATGAGGTTTTGATATGCTAATCATCTCAATTTGTATGAAGATACAATTTTAGGAGTTATGGGTAGTTTTCACCATTTTCAGGAGTTTTATGCTTTGTTAATAGATTTAGAGGGTTGTGTTAGATTAATATACATGTTTTAAAAGTATCTTTGACTCCTCTTTTCACATTTCATCTAATTATACTTGATTATCATAGTTGTAATCTCATTCTCCATGCCAATCAGTCATTTTAGGATACTCATGTTTACTTTGTTTAACATGTTTTCAAGGAATTGTCACATTGGGGTAGAGGTTATTCATCTTTATTTCAGACCTAATTTATGGAAATCGTGTATTGGAAAGGTTTTAACTTTAGTTGAGTTTTTTTATGACATTCACAAACCCTTGTTTTTTCCACACTCACTGTCCACTCACAGCTCATACACACATACAAGATTTTGAGATGATGTCATCAAAACCTTGATATTAGTTTCATTTATTTTTAGACCTAAAAATTTCATGTGAGGTTATTGAGGAAATATTTTAACCCTTTAAATATAATAGATAATGCATTCAACTCATTCCTTGACAACTAGAGAAGTTTGATGCATGTATGCATGACTTTGCCCACCTATAGGTGACTTAGCAAAGAGTTGAAGGTATCATTTTGAAACATTGAAGCATGATTTTTTAAGCCTTTTTTAAGTATTAACATGTGATTTCATGATGGAAAACTTTTATAAGGTGTTTTTTGGCAAATTCAAATTGAAACCATCTATAAGAATGATCACTAAGATTTTGAGACTATCTACCCTAAAAACATAAAATAGAGGTCCTAAATGTTTTATGTATATGTTATAGCATGGTTGTGGTAAATCTTAGAGAAAATAAGATGATAAACTATATATACCCTATTATTGATAAGGACCATGCTAATTTTTGGATAAGGATGATAATTAAAAGATGGTAATTTGGAGGCTTAAAGATGCCTCCAAAAACACTGAGTTCTCTTAATGTTATCTACAGTCCTGAGTTCAAAAAGGACCTTTGTCCAAATTGAAAAATAAAAATATGACTTAATGAGGATTGTTTTAAAATGTTTAAAAATGACATGATTATTTTATAAAATCATCAATAGGACATGCATTGCTTTTTATTCTTCTTAGATCTCTCTTAGTCCATACACAAGCTTAAATGCATCTACATCCAACTATAAAACACTCAGTCCAACATGCAAGTTTAAGATAGAATAACCAAGAGTGACATAAGAGAGATGTTAAAAATAATATAAAAGAGTAATCTTACCTAAGTTATAATAAAACATTCATGGATTTTGTTTTATCTCCCATAAGCACCTACAGGTAGACCTAAAGGATATGGGTGTCTCAGTCAAGTAGGATGAGACTTAGTTTTGAGGCTAAAAGGATTGAAAAGAGAATAAAAGTGAATTTAATATGTTTTAAATACCTATAATAAATACCCTATAGTCATTATTATTTCCATGAATTATTAACAAGGTGAACAAGACCATACACTTCTTTAAAACCTCATTATCTATCTACAACCAACTCTTTCTGATTGTGTCATACAGTGAGCATGTTTAAGGTTCAAGGTGATATAAAGGAACTAAAAAGTAAAGAAGTAGGCTAAAGTAACTATAAAATTATCTTTTAAGGTATTATGTAACCTTATGCACTATTTCCAAACCTAAACTAAGCATAGATATCTATAGGAACAATACCCTGATGATAATGACGCAGTCAATAAGCAGTGAGTAAGGGGTTGATACTTTTAAAGTTGAGAATACATAGTATGGAGTGTATTTATAATAAAATGGTTGATGAATAATAATATACTAATAATTTATTGTGTATTTTATTTCAAGTTTAAAATATGCAAAGTCACCTACAAGAAAGGTTCCTAGTAGCATGTCACAGTTAAAGGCACATTTAGATCAACTAGTTAAAGTGTGAGTTGAGAATATTGGAAATTGAGGTGAGTTTAAAAGATAAAAAATAATTAATTATGATCATAAAAACCTAATTATACTATCATATTTATCCATCAATTATATAAAAGTGTTCTCATAACAAGACATAATCCACTTTGGAGATTCCTACACATAGTCCTCATGCATAGAAACAAGTTTTGGAACTTGAGAGTTTGGGGGGATATATAAGATTACCAGGAGCTAAAATTTTGTGTGAGATGTCCTAAAATAATTTATAATTCTATAAATTACTAATATTTACTAAGATAATAGGGTAATTACCCCTTGTTTTATCTCAGACAAAGGGTACTTCCCCTCATGCATACATTGACATTTTTGAGAGATGACAGGTGAAAGATGATCCAGAAGTTAATGGAAAATATAAATAAGGTTGGGAAATATAAAAAAAACCAAATAAATTATGGGGAATCAAATTCAAAGAGAATAAATTCAAAAAAGTGGTCTAGGTGGCTAGAGTTGTAGGCAGGTCTATTAGACACAGTTAGGCCTAGAGTTCAAATGAGTTGTCACTTCCACCTCTATCTCTTAGTGAGATTTTTAACTCATATAAACATTATTTTTGGTTGTATATATATGGTTTTAATCTATTTTAATGTATATAATACATCAAAAGGATCATTTTAATCTTAGTCTTCAAATAGGTCTATTAGGCAAGGGTTAAGCATAAAGCCAAGTGAGGAGTCACTTGCATTTGTACTATAAGGTGATAAATTAAATTAATTGAGACATGTTCATGAGTTAGAGGTAGAATTTTTAGAGATTTTTATGATATATAAAGCTAAATACTAACCATTTTTAGACATTGAAGCAACTCAAACTTGTAAGAAAGAGGAAAAAGAGCTCGATAGGGTAAGATTGGAAGCTTATATATTTCATGATGATTTGTATAGGGGCCAAATAAGTTTTGAGATGTTATAAAGGTCCTTAAACACCACTTTTGTGGATTTTTTTGGCAACTTTGATGTCCAAACTTTATGAACAATCTTTGTGACCAAAAATAGGTTTTAAATCCTTGAAAACCCTTGCCAAGGACAAGTTATGGGAAATGGAGTTTGATAGCTACTAAAATGGAATATTTTTTATATAATTATTATTTTAGGTTGTAGAGGAATCCCTATAGATACTTCACACTAAGATGAGTTTTATGGAATTGTATGGATGGGATGCAAAATAGGCTTTTTTGACCTTTTTTGTGTTTTGTACATTTTAGAAGGAGTAAAGATATGAAAAAAACTTTGGGTGAAATTTCAAGACTTAATATAACTCTAAATATTAATTTAATTCCCTTAATAAACTTCTAAGTACCCCAACTAGGTGTTTTAACTCAAACAGTCAAATCTAACACGTTAGGCAAGCTAGTGAAGAAGATGAAAAACTTTAAGTGAACTCATTTTAAGGTGTGACTAATGATTATAAGGAAATTTATGGTATTTAAAGGTTTCATACACTTCATACCATGTATTTTCATGAAAAATTGATGCCAAACTTGATGACAAGTGGGTAGGGTACATGGAAGGGTAGTTTTTTAGACAACAGATGATGATGTCTCACTTTCAGAGGTTTCCAAAGGACCAAGAATATAAAAAATACATGTAAATAAATTTATAATATACACCCCTTAAATTTAAATAATTTTTACTAATCCTCATCAGTTATAGTACGTTAAAATAGCTTCAATCATGAAGCCAGTTTTTCTATGCAAAATGCATAGTTTTATGCCACTTTTCATGAAGTTTATGACTTGGATTGACTCTTTTAGCTCTTGATATTTCATGTATCATCCCATAAAATATCAAAATACATAATTAAATCCTTTTATCAGCTTGAAAAGTGTCCTTGTGACCCTTGTACTTCTTCTTCTTCTTCTTCTTCTTCTTCTTCTTCTTCTTCTTCTCTCTCTCTCTCTCTCTCTCTCTCTCTCTCTCTCTCTCTCTCTCTCTCTCTCTCTCTCTCTCTCTCTCTCTCTCTCTCTCTCTCTCTCTCTCTCTCTCTCTCTCTCTCTCTCTCTCTCTCTCAAATTCTATAAGAACTAGCCATTTTGTCATTGTATTGTATGATCCACCTGAGTATGGTGAAACCCTACTCATTTGTATACATTTTTATAAATAAAATGACTAATTTTTACCTCTTCCATGACTTTTTATAGTGTTTTTTACTTTAATTTTAAATTTTCTTAGTGAATACATGGATTCCCTAACAAATTATCACATTCTCTCACCTATTTGCAGCTTCTTCTTGCAGGGCATGTGATGTGTTCTAGTAAATGTCAATGTTTAAATTAGTTAGTATCTTCATTATTATCATTAAATTCATCTTGTATATTCCTCCTATCCTAAGACATTCTTCTATAACCTCATAATGTACCATTGATGCAAGAAGACTTAGATTGGAAAAGTGTATGTTTTGGTTAATTTCTTGGTCTCAAGTGTAGCATACATAAGTCATTATTAAATTTGGTGTATCAACTCCCTTATATTATTTTGTTTTATTTATATTTCTCCCTTTTCACCCCAAGTTAGTAGTAGGTTTAATCCTAAGTGGTACATCAAGGGAATTAGACCTATCTAGAGATTGACTTCATTTCTTAGGATGCCCAAAAGACTAGAGGTGATTCCATTGTGCTACTTGGATAATGAGATATTTTAATCTCCTTAAATGGTGAAAATTCAAGTGACAATAGTTACCAAAATATTAAAGGCATGAAGCAGGGTCTTTAGTCCCATCATATTTGATAGTTAGAGTTATGTTACCAATATCAATGTATATAATGAAGGGAGATAAAGGATTTATTTGAATGGTTTGAATAATTTGTTATTAATTATGGGTTGAGGAATACAATTACCCAAGGCATCCCTAAGAGGTAGAGGGATATAATTAGGATTAGTTTGAGGATGAATAGTTGGAGGATTATTAGTGACATTGATTAAATGTTATTGAATTTGCATCATCTAGTTGGTATTAGAGTTTTGCATATGTTCAATTGTTGAATGACTTGAGCTAAGATTTGGGTTGTATCAAGAGTTGAGTTGGTGTTGGTTGGAGCACTCCATAAATTAGTATTAGGGGAATGATTACTAGTGGGATTGTTAAATAAATTTGTATCAATCACTCCCACATTGGTTTGGAGATTTTGAGAAGTGTCTTGATAAGTATGGAAAGGATTGGATCCATCAACTTCATCTTGAGGTATTATTTTTACCATGTTATAGTTCATAGATTAAGGATGAGAAGAGGTACCCCAAGAGTGATGGTTCTCTTGGGAGGAAAAAAAAGGAGGAATGAACATCCTATATAATATCTAAATGGATATAGGTTGTTCAAAAAGATTATGATAAGAGACCTCATTCTAACTGAAGAGAGATTAAAAAAATGTAAAATTAGAGAAATTTAAAACTAGATTGAAAAATAAGAAAGGCAAGAGATATTACTAGGTTGACTAGATCAACCTAGTGTAAGAAATAGGGCTTGTAAAATGTACTAGGTTGACCAATTTGATCTAGTGTAGTGTACAGAAGTCAGAAAAATTATAGGGTCAACCATGTCAACCTAGTATAGTGAATAAGGAAGAGGAAAAGATTGATAACAAACTTAGAAATGTAACAAGACAATTTGTAGCTAATCTAGGAAAGTAAGTGTAGAAAGAAAACACACAATCAATTGAATTAATGTTGGCTAATTGAATTAATACACACAAAGAAAAATATTGCACTAACATTGGATAATTCAAGATTTTTCACACATAATTTATTAAAGATAAAGTAAACAACTTGAAATTAAAGCTAGCTACTTGATCGACCTAGAATGTTGATTATATTATTAAGAATGATTTTAAATGTAAAGGGAGATTGGTTATAAGCAAGGTATTTGATATCAATATATGGATAGTTTTAGGTAAGTTTAGGATGAAATGGAATATAGTGGAAATGATATAGGCTTAGTATTGGGGCTTACACCCCCACTTCACACACTAAAACATTAAGGGTAACAGGTTCTTATCCAAAATATACCATTAACCATGCTTTATACTTGACTAGAGCATCAAGTCAGCTTCCCCCTTGGTGATGAAATCCAAGAAGGTTTGCATGGGTAGTCAAATGTTTAAATTCTTATTTATGTTTATGTGGTTTGGCTATGTGTGAAAAATAATAGAAATAGTGTAACTAAGTGATTGATTAAAAATACCCTTATTAGACTACGTAAACTATTCTAAGCATGTAAGCAACTTAAAATAAAGGTGTGAATAACATATATGGTTAATTCAAATTGTGAAATAAGGTATAGTTGAGAAATTATATGGATAATAATATATAATAGGGTCGATAATGTTAAACTTGTACTATGGAAGCAAAGTCTGAAATTAAACTAGGTCGATCAGGTCAACCTAGTTATTTTAAAAAACACATAACATAGAACTAAGTCCACAAGGTCAACCTAGTTGACTTTGCAGAGGTAGTTTTGAAGATTGTAAACTATGAAAGGAAAGTATAGAAAAATAAAGATATAGAGGAAACAAAAATTGACTTAAATGGTTTATAGATGAAAAGGATAAGATTATTGATCTAAGACCTTGGAGAAAACTAGCAAAAACTTATAAATTGGGTCGAGCTGGTCAATCAAGCTATACAACAACCTATTGTAGAAAGTGCTAAAAATGTACTAGGTTGACCTAGTCAACCTAGTAGGCTAAACAAGAAGTCTAAAAACCTAAAAAACTTGTACTAGGTCAAGTTGGATGATCCATTTGTTTGAATAGAATTATGAAAGTTATGGAAACTTATACTAGGTCAAGTTGGTCAATCCAATAACCTATTCCTATAAACCTAAGAATAGAGATGAATAACTGGGTTAATATGGTCAATCTAGCATAGTAAAGATATGATAAAAATAATGATGAATAGAAATGAAATAAGTGAAATAAATAGTACAAGGATTTGATTCACATCAGGTTCACTAGAATGTATGTAATTAGAAATACATCATGCCCATAAATTAATTCAAGATCGGATGGGATAGAGCACACCTACACTTTTGATTTGGGGCATACAATTGTTAAGTAAGAGCATGACCAATGTGAGCATCCTCTAGACCTGATTAAGGGATCACTTATCACAACACATCATGTGAGGTAGGGTTACAAAGCCTAAAATCTAACATAATCACATAACAACCCTAAAAGAGTCCTATGATTTAATATTTCACTAATCTAATAACAAGAAAAATAAATCTAATCTAGTGCACACCAAAGCTTATAGCACAAAGTGGGGGTTAATACAACAAAGTAATCAAAACATGTATAAGGAACTTCAAATAAAGTAAGTGTGAGTAACACCCTAATACATAAAATATGAAGATTAATATTATTTTAGCCAACATTTATGCTACTTCTATCTACTAAAAGAGAGGAGAAGAAAGTTAGAATATACTTACCTAAATGTGAACCCATCAAGACTCAATCTCTCCCTTAGCCAAAGAGGCTTTGCAAGAGGCTTTTGTGGTTTGTAAGGATCACTTTGTTAGGGAAAAACATATAAGACTCATCCAAGAGACTAGATTCTCTAAAATAAGAAACCTAAGCTAAGTTTCCTCAAGTAAAATAGTGGAAGAGAAGATTATTAAGAAGCATAAACAAATAATAAATCTTGATTGCATATATTAATAATGACCAAAATGACCTTGTATTTATAGGTGATACTTACCCTAAAATCATTTAGATATATCAGTTGTGCTAGGTCAACTTAATTGACCTAGCAAATTTTTGGTCTAACTCAATAGGTCTATGTTAGGTCAGCTAGGAGGCTAACAAACAAAAAGAGATAAAAGGGTTTGTAAACCATACTATATTGACTAGGTTGACTTAGTATGTTGAATGGGTCAAAAGGGTGTTAAGCAAGGAAATGAAGGATGAAAAAAGGAAAAAGAGTAGAAAACTTTGCAAGGGAGGAGAGATAGCTTAGGGAAAGGTTTTGGGAACTAGTTGGATTAGTAATAATATGGAAAAAAGGGACAATAATTCTATGAAACACCAAAGATATGCCCACCCCTCTCTTGATGCACCCCTTAGGGTGTGTACTCAGATATATTAAGTCTCAACATGTTCCTATAATATGTAAAGTGTGAATAATTGATAAAAGTTGAAAATATTATGTGTATATAGGAAAGGTCTCTAGATTCATGCACAAACCACATGAGCTACACTATAAAGTAGTTAAGTGGATTATACACTAAATTTAGGGTACTCATAGTTTCAATATTCACTATGGAGAAGGCATCAACATCATCTTAATTGGTTATACATATTTATATTTAGTTGGTGACATTCAAAATTGCAAGTCTAGTTCATGATATAATTTCCCCCTTAGTTTAAGTTTGATTAGTTTGTCAAGAAAGAAGCATAATGATATTGATTTATCTTCTACATAGGTAGGATATAGAGGATATGTTAATTCCACCACTAAGTCTATTTGGATTTAGGGTATTTTCACTAATTTTGTCATCTAGTTTCGATGACCAACATTCATCTTCTATAATAACCAAAACATAATCTCTATAGGAATTTGGTCCTCCATCAATGGACCCAACATATCAATATTCACATGAATTTCATTTGGGAGATCATTTATGATCAAGTAATTAATCTCTACTACATCCAGACAATGGAGAAAATTGTAAGATATTTACCAAACCCTTCATTGAGAGCAAGTATCTTCATTTGCAGGCTCTTCTTGGGTTTCAAATAACTCCATCTCCTCCTCTGGGGGGAAATATATTATACTTGGGTACCTCATCAAGAATTTGATTTTGGACCCAATTCTATTACCAACCTAAGATACACTTAATGAGGGGTGTTATTATAGGTTTTTATTCCATTTAATGGTTTTTTCATACACATGTTAATTTAGCTTGCTTAGATATATTTTTAGGTCATTGTGAAATATAATCCCACATTCATGAGTAAGTGAGGACATGTTTATATTTAACCTATATAATTTAACTTCCTAAATCATTTATGGATAATGATGTTAATTTTAATATTTCAATCTTTCAATTATTAATAAATTACTTCTTCCTATCTCATTTTTGATTTCATTACTACATACAAGTAATTTTTTCATGCATTCAACTCTATCCAATAGATCCTTAATTGTGGACCACTCAAATAAATTGAGCCTACATGATCTATGTCCATGTATCCTATCAGTAATAATTTATCATTATTATTATACTCTAGGCCATCCTCCATTATGCCTCAAATATATCTCAATATATACTTTGGTTCTTTTTAGTCACTCAACTTTAGCTCTTGCATGAAGCATGAAATATATGTGACAATATAGTTGATATCTAACCTAGTTTAGGTCAAATAGATAAGACTTAAAATTAATTATTGATATAGTGTGACATATATTTGTGGTGAAGGATTTTAATGTGATAGATTAAGTATTATCTCCATAGGTGTTTCTATAAGCTTGCAATCCATCATCTAAACATTATCAAGCATTGTCTTTAAATATTTATCTAAGATGCAAAGATGCAGTACCCATTTTCCCATATCTATAGATAAAAAAAATAATGTATTAGTTTTATATATTTCATGCCAAATGATAATTTTATATAATTATTCATTGCATATATCATCTTCACTAAACTGCTCATGATGACTAGATTTTCAACATAGACAACTATTATAACAACCTCCCCCTTAATATTTGAGGTATAGGTTTGGATCATATGGAACCATATAAAATACATGTTGTACACTATTCTCATATATGTATCAATATATTGGATCCTATTTTAAACCATATAATGACTTTATAATTCTTCACAATTTCTATTCTTTTGACTAGTTGTGACATAACCCTTTGTTTGGGTCATGTATACCTCTTCCTATAGATCTCTATTTAAGAGGTAACTTTTTACATTCATCTGATGAACATTCCACCTAAGTTTTCCATCCATTAAAAATATCATTCCAATTGTATTTATCTTAGCTATGGGAGAAAAAGTAATCTCATAGTTTATTCCTTCTTTTTTTATCATAACCCTTTGTTATAAGTCTTGCCTTATGCACCATATATTTTGTAATTGATGTTAAAGAATAAATTACATCCAATAGGTTTTTTGCCTAATGGAATATCAACAAGTTTTCATTTATTATTCTTTTTGAGGGATTGATACTTTATATCCAAATATTATTTTCAAGGTTTCGACTATTGGGCTTCATGAACCATTGAGGGCTAAATGTTTTACACAACTATTCTCATTAAGGAAAAATTTACCTCTATCTAAGACATATTATGATTCCTTGGTCCTATATTTTAAGTGTCTATAACTCCATCCAATTTTTCATCTCGTATAGTGATAGTATACCATTTGGGAATACATTGAGAAGTGGGTGGTGGAGTTGGAGGTCCTAGTTATACATTATCATAATTACCAATACCAACATATAAAATGTTTACAAGTGTGATGCATGTATCAGGTGACTATGTGGAAGGTGGATTTATCCCACCCTTCTCATCAAATACTACATACCTATTGATGTGTATCTTCTTATTTTTTAGATTCATGAGTTGATCAACTTTTGAATCTTCATTGTAGTTGAAAAAAATGCATGCCAAAAGTTTCTTATTAAATTTATTTATCTTATTTTTAGGGACATACATGTGGGATTTACAACCAAAAACATGAAGATGAGATAAATAAGGTTTATTTCCATCTCCAATATTCTTGTGGTGTGATGCCATTGATAAATTTTGTGGGTGATTTATTTAATAGTTATATTATTGTGTGAATTATTTCTACCCAGTATGAATGAGGAGATTGTGAGTCCTCTATCATGATTCATATAATCATTGTGATAACATGATTACGTCACTTTGTAAAACATATTTCTATGGTGTATGAGGAGTAGTCAATCTCCATTGTATGACATATTATATGGGATATGTCAAGAACATTTTAAGGGTGTATTTCCCCTTGATCTGAGTAGAGGACATGGATTTTTCTACTAGTTTCATGTTTCATGGTGGTTTTAAAATATTTGAAACTTTAAAGGATTGATATTTAGTCTTTAATAAATATACCCACATTTTGTGAGAGTATTCATTAAGAAAGAGTTGAAAATATTTAAATTCATTCAAGCTAAAAGTCATTTGTCTACATAGATTAGTGTGCACCATAGCTAATGGACAAGAGAAAAATATCCATTTTTTCCAAATGAATATATATGTTATAACACATCTAAGAAATTATAATAAATATTAAGATATTTGTTAAGGGAGGGAACACATATGACCATGTTTTGTCTACTCAAGAAAAGCATGTATACATAACTCAAGTGTTCATATCTCTTGTGACATAGATATGTTGAGTATATATTCTTTACACAAAGGGTCTATTAGTCTTTGTGAGCCACATAAATATGGAATAAGTTATTGATGTTAGAATCCCAAACCATAAATTTGGAGCCTCTATATTTATTTTTAATTATAATTTTTTTGACCATCTTCTTGATCAAATTCAACCTTTATTTTGCTATCAACTAGCTGGTTTATAAACAATCTATTCTTATTGATCCTTGGAACATATGGGATTTGGGTAATCATGAAATTGTTCTTTCCAAGATTTAAATAAATTTCACCATTTATATTATATGATGTGTCATCACTAATATATACATTACCCCATGTGATCACATAATCAAAAATGAGGTTAGTTTCTTGTTAGTGTGAAAATCAACCAAATTAATATGAAAAAACACATCCTAGGTGCATGTCCTTAGATTAGGCAAGGTTAAGAAAGATTAAAAAAATCAAATAGGAAGACAAATAAAAACATTATACCTTGCCTTTTTGATTTATCCTTCCTAATGCAATTCAAGTGTGTGTTGGAATGGATATAGATCTTGAGGTCTTTGGCAATGTCATGAATTTATTTTGGCAACATCTCCCCTTGTGCTATGCAAGATAAGATGAATAATTGATATTTTTAATACATTCATGACTCTCAAAAATGGTAGAGATTCACTATATTATCAATATTTTTTCTTATTTTAGATTATATTTTGATATCACTTCATTATGATTCTAATACTTTTTTGACTAAGGAAGAATCCATCCAATTTATAGACTTGGCTAACAAATGTGGACCATTGGATCAAATTGAAGATAAATAGTTGAAAAGATGTCCTACATTTCATAAATGAGAGAGGTTTCATATGTGATAAATCCACTCATGAGGTATTAGAGTGTGGAAGAATTTGGATTGAATGTGTAAGATGGATATAAGAACTTGTCATAGATATTGCTCACACATTATCCAACTCCATTCAATTGCCTTGGGAAATAGGAAGATGATGTCATGAAATTGAGATGGAAAATATGATTAATTGATTTATAAAAATAGTGATATTCTAAATTCCAAGGATTTTACCATTAGAATAAGATTAGCTAATTAATTGAGATTAATTAACTAAATATTAAATGATGTGAATTTGGTGAGATAAGATGTGACAATAGAATAAAATATTTATTGATCAATGGAGGGTGGGGAATAATTAATAGATTAGGAATTTTATATGGATATAATAATTTATTATATGTTTTAGGATAAGGCTATCATATATTTAAAATTGATATAAATTGTTGTCTTTTAAGTGTCTACATTTTCCCACTCTTTGAGAAGAATTATGAGACATGATGAATGGAGTAACTAATTTTAAAAGGAATAATAATTACAGAAAAAGTGGAAAAAAAATAGACAATGATGATGAAATAATGTGATGGATGATGCCCCCTTGAGAGGACATGTGAGGATGAAGGATGTAGATGAGATCTTAAAAAAGAGAGGAAAGAGAGAATATACAATGCATTGAAGATGGATAAAACTAATTAATGGATGATATTAACCCACTCTATATAATTTTTACATGCTTTGATTTATGATTATACTAGATTGATTTTCCCTAAGTAGGGTAGATTTAGGAAGGATACATCCTAAGAAAAGATGTATACTTTGACTTTCCCTAGATATGGCAAAAGCTTTGATTTAGAATTTCCCCAAGCAAGGTGGAATGGGGGAATGGTCTATCCCAATAATTATTTGCACACTTTGAATAGCCCCAAATAGGGTGTATTTGGGAAGGATACATCCTAAGATAATTTTCACACTTTGACTTTCCCTAAATAGGCAAAAGCTATGAGGTTGGATGAAGGACTGAATGATTGTATTTCCCCAAGTAGGGTGGATTATATTGATTATGAGACTAATGAATTGGTATATATACAAACATAGATCAAGGATTTAACCTATTTCATATATTAAGGATGAGATGACTATGTTGATAGGTTGACAGAAATATATGTGCAGATGGTACCAAAAAAATTAAATAATGAAGAAGCCATAAAAATTAAGGTACATAAGGATACCCCAAGGTGATGAAAATAATGATTAGATAATGAGGTGATAATGATTTAAGAAAATTAGATAAATTAATGGACATGGTAAACTGATGTTTACACATGTGGGCCATGAGAATTATTATTAATTAGAATAATTGGATGATGAAAATGGACATGGGAATGTAAAAAGAGAATTAATGGTGGTTGAGCTAACCTCAAAAACTCTATGTAACTAAGCACTACCAACATAATCTAAATATACCTCAATAAAATATATTTATATAGAAAATGGAGAAATATGGTGATAAATTATGAGATTAAAAAAGTAATTATGGTGATTTATTGACAATGGCAAAGAGGGTTGAAATGATGTGATGTGGTCAAATATGAACAATATGATTTTATTTGATAATAAATGATTTTATAAGGGGATATACTACCATTATATCATGAAATTATTAATAATCCTCAAGCACTTGATTTTTTATGTAAAAAATGATGGTATGCATCATGATATAAAACACCAAGATGACATGTCTGTAATGTGTGTATGGATCAAAAAAATAAATTACATTAATGCTCTATGATATGGAAAAGTAAATATAAAAATATTGTATCATGTAAATGTATGGCCTCAAATATAAGTTCATGATAGGAGACACCATGATATTAAAAAACCATGATGACACTGTACAAATACATATGGATTAAGTCAAGGCACAACATGAAAAGTAAACAAACAACTAAGCAAGCAAACACACACAAACTAATAAAATCAATAGAAAACATCTTGTCATTTAATCAAGTAAATATACATCTATAAAGGCTTGATAGTATTATAAATGGATGGTACCCAAAAATAAGGATACATGCAAGGGGAATGATTGGGGAAAATATCTAGATGATGAGTTGCATGCTTTGATTAACCCCAAATAGGGTGAAAGCTATGAACTATAATTAGATGGGGGATTTAAGATAAATTTACCTAAGTAGGGTGTATATTGGAAGGAAACATACAAATGGTAACTAAAATTACTATATTAATGAGTTTGAATATATTTAGGATAAGACAAAAACTTTTTATATTTTGTGGCTTTATATCTCTCCTAGAGATTTTTGGCCTTTTCTACTTTTCTTTATTTTATAATGTTATTGATTTTTTTGGAATTTTAGGATGTTTTTGGAATGTTTTGGATTTTTAAGAATTACACACACACACACACACACACACACACACACACACACACACACACACACACACACACACACACACACACACATGGGATTACTATAAAAGGTAAAAAAATACTTTATCATTAGGATGGGATATGATAGTAAATAGAATAAATTTAGGATGATGGTGGATGATAATAGATAATGATGTGGGAAAATGACAAGGAATGGATTAGGAATATCAAAGGAACATACCATGTGGGAACCAAGAATACAATCATAAAAGTACCATTCTAATGATATTCAAAGATGTTTCCCAAAATAGGGCTCAAAACTACTTATTCCTTATCAAGGTCAAGACGGGAAGAGATAATGGTTATAATAGGATGGATAAGGATGATGATTTGGATGAAATTTAATGGCCAAAAATGGATTGAATGGAATGTATAATGATGTATATGGGTTTTCCCCTAAGTTTCAAGGTAATTTCAGACAATCAATTATTTACACATGATGCCATAAACCTAGTTTTCATCATGGTACTTTCCCAAGGCACCATAAACATGGTTTTCATCATTGGATGAATTATTTATCTTTTTTATTTTTCATTTTAAAAATTTTATCATCTAAACTCAATGTATGATTACAAGATGCATAATTTTTACCCTTTTTTATTTCAAGATCATACCTATTATGAATAGCTTTTTTGCTAAAATCTTGTGACTGATGTGGACTAGATTATTGTTATTTTTATTTTCATTGATTGTTGATTATTATTCCTATGAACCTAGAAAAAAGGTGTATTCATAGCCCCTATGAAATATAATGACACCATAGAGAGTAAATAATGATAGTAATTAGATAAAATATATGATTTGATGATGGGATATAGGATTTGGAAGAAATATATGATCATGATGGAGGTAAGTGGGAATGTTGGGAGGCCAAAGATGATTTGGAAAAATTGTCATGCATAATATTGTTGATTATTCATATCACATGATTTTAGATATAGGGGGATCAAATCTCTTTGAAAACTCTCTCAAAAGAACCATAATATTTTTCTACTCCTTAGGTGAGAGATTTATTGTAATCTGAATGATTCTTATATTATTGATTATTCTAATATTAACTTTAATGATGTCTTCATCAAGTGATGCAGAACTAATTTGTCCATCTATTTTTACCTCGTAGAGGTTTATAGTCTTCTTTATTAATATGATTTTGATTTTTATTGTCCAATAATGCCTCAAAGAGGTTTCACTAAGAGGATATAATTTGTTACATTGGTTGTTCCCTAGTGCCTCAAACAAGGTTTCCCTAGGGAAAATTTCATTTTGAATTTTAGGACTTTTATCTTGATTTCCACATAAAACCTCAAGAAATTTTTCACTTGGGGAATTTTTTTTGACTGAATGTTATGTTGGGTCCCTATAAATTCCACAGTTGATATATCACCATAAACAAAGGCCAATGATGTGCGATTTTATCACTCCCAATTGATGGGTGTGGGAAATTTAAATTTAACATATGGGATAGGATGGTTGATGTGAAAATGATGGGTAATACCAATGAAATAATTAATGGCTAAAAAATCCTCATAGAGGATAATAGGATAAATTATTTCAATACCATAGGAAAGTTACTAAAAAACCATGAAAATATTATTGATGTATTTAAATGGATCTGTCAAAATTGTGTAGCTGATGTCATAAGATATTGATTTTGATTATGACATTGTTATTAATTCAAACACTAATTCTAATGTTGATACTAATATGGAACCTAATTTTAATGTTAATGTTAATTCCAATGCTAATAATTATGCTAATTAGACTAATTTTGATCATCATTCTAATTTTGAATATGCTACTAATTATGATGTTGATTCTTATTTGGATACTAATGTGGAATATGATTTGGATGTGTCATAATAAGGGTCCATTGGAATGAGTTTCCCATAAGTACCTTTTCACTTTTATATTTCAAATGAAGGCTTTGATATGAATGGACTCATTAAAATGGAAGATGCTTTGTAATGGAATAAAGATGGTCTTCTTGTCAAAGGAGGGTTTGTCAAAAATGGATGGACTATAGGGAGACTCATATACATGAGGATCATAAAATATGGGAGGATGGTCACAGGGTGACTCATCAAAAATTTACTCATCAAGGATGGGTGATTCAAAAAAAACATTGAATATGGATTTATTATCTTGATCATGATTTTGGAAGGGGTATTGGCATATCCCCATTTTGTGATCCTTATATGTGGATGTACTTGGTTCTATTTCATTGTCTTCATAGTCAATCAAACTTTAGATGTAAATCCTAAGTCTAACATATTGATTAATAGAATGACCTTGAATCTTGTGATATGCACAATATCCATCTTATTGATACCACTTAGGCTTTGAAATATTTTCATGAATATGATTATTACATGGATATATAATCACATTTGTCATGAATAATTGGTAAAATATTTATTCTAAGGATTTATTAAGAATTTTAAGACCTAGTTTGGTTATGGATGGCCCATATTCTGGATGTGATTATTATGGCTCAAAAATCAAATGAATATTAGAAAGGGTGTCAAAATATGTTCCATTTTACTATTATGAGGTGCGAAGTGATGATCAATGATGGTGGATGTGATATTTTATTTATGTTGATGTGAAAAAATTTGAATTTTCCTATTTAGGATGGAGATTAAGTTTGTTGGTTCATAATCTATAGGAAGTCAAGCACCTATTTCTAAGAGTTGAAAAAAGACATTGTCTATGTTTTCAAACATGTAATGTTCAAATTGGACTCTATCTTCATCTAATTTGGATGTCATGGATGCAGATGGAATTAAGATTTTGAATTCAATTTTATTGGGATATTTTATGTAATGTTCCCTAATTAAGGTGGATTGGTTTTATTTGATTGTGATGATTTTATTTTATTTGATATGATTGGCCCCCAAATAGGGTGGATTGATTTGATTTGATTTGTGTTCTGATTTTACCCAAGAAAATATTAGTGATTTTATTTGATTTTCCCCAAGTAGAGAAGATTGATTTTATTTAATATTTTTTCAAGCACATATTAGATTTCTCTTGTTTGAATTTTATTTGACTTGGATGGATGAAAATATGGATGTTGTGATTTCATCATTCCTAATTGATAGGTGTGGGAGATTGAATTTAAATTTAAGAATAAGATTATAATTTGGAAATTATATTGATTTAGAATTAATGTGACTTGGTCAAAATAGACTTGATTTTAGTTTTTCAATGTTTGACTCTGGGCTTAGATTAGACATAGTCAAAATTGATCAAATATAGAATAGTTGACTTTGATTTTGACTTGATTTGTAATGTTTGAATTGATTTATAAATATTTGATTAATTTATAAATCTTGACTGATTTGAATTTGATTTCAAATTGTATTCAGTTCAAAATGAACTTGATTTAGATTTATTTTCAAATGGGTAGCATAATAATACCATTTGGATAGTGTAAGGTTTAAATTGGACAACATGACATTAGGATGGGATAAAAAATGACTTATAATTTGGATAATTTAATTCCTTATCTTGAAAGTTTTTAATTAAAAAGTTTGGACTTGCGGTAATTTGACTTATTTGATGTGTAAGGTATAACATGGAAAAAAGACATATGATAACAAACAAGCAATGACATGCACACAAGACAATCCCTATCTTAGTGGTAAAATAGGTGTGAAATGTGACTACAACACATGTATCTACCTCACAAGAAGTGGGAACAAGTTAATATCTTAACCCTCACTTCAAATGGTATGTCATGAGATCTTAGGGGAGATTGGTTTCCTTCCCACTAAAAATAGTTTGAGATTGAAAAGTCTTAATCTAAAATTTGACAAGCCTTTCTAGATGTTCTTTGATATACCTTATAGTATGTGGGCATAAAATTTTCATCGAAGAATAAAAAAATAGTGGGAAATTCATGGGAGGGTTTACCCCATTTTTTGATGACTTCATTTATGATATCTTAGTGAAGTATTACTAGAAATTTAAACTTCAAGGGTGATTTTTGATAGCTTCGTGTTAGATACAAACCCATTAATTTCATGAAACCCTTCATAGGGAATTTTTATATGATTTAGTGAAAACTTCCCTCAATTTATATCCCCCATATAATTGTGAGATTGTTATGTATGTTGGGGTATGAAATACCATTATTTATGCACTTTGGATTCACATATGGTGATGAAATCCACCTCATGTAGCCAAGATAAAAAGGGAATTTTCACTCTTTATGATCCCTAAGATCCCACAAGTGGGCAAGAGGAGAGCATACTCTAGTTTTACTTCGAGAAAAGGAAATACTAACTTGTGTGATTTTGATCATCTAGGGTCACACAATTGGGAAAGGGGAGAGAAAACACATGATAATCCACCCATAAATGAATAAAAAATACAAACAATCAAGCAATGAAAACACAAATATTTTTTAGAACACTAAATTAAATTGTTGGCTTGTTTTATGCACCAAAATAAAATGTGTTTATTTTTAAAATAAAAACTTATTTGATAATAAAAACTTAAATAAAACATATTATTTGATAATAAAAACTTATATAAAACATATTAGGATTTAAGGCATGATATTTGACTATCAAGAGGAAGTTTAAATGATGTTTTTTTAAGCCTAAAAAACCTAACATAAGATGATCCCACCATTTAGTAGAGTAATCCATTGATTTTTAGGTCAATATCATTGATCTATAGATGAAGAACATAAAATATTGGTGATTCCACTGATTAGAAGGTGATATCACTAATTAATAGGGTGATCTCACCAATTTAAGAAAAACACAAAAAAAATAAAGACAAATGATTTTGTTTTTTGGACTATCAATTCTAGTATTATTAAGTGTGACATTATTATATCATTTAAATGTAGTAAATATAAAGGAAATTTTTTTAAGGGTATTTATATCGATATGTAGGTTGATCTCATTGAATCACGTGTTGATTCAACCATTTGGATTCATTATTACATCACTTCTATAAAAATATAATCTAAGTAAAATTCAAGAGCAAGTCTTCCATTTTATAGTACATTTCCACCAATTTGTATGTTGATCCCACTAATACTTAGGTTTATCCCACAATTTACGTGAAAACAATAGACATATATAAAAATTAAGGAAGTGATATCACCATTTACAGGTAACGATCATGTTGATTAATAGAGCATTTACACTTCTAACTTGGGAACAAAAATTTCATGAATTGAGAAGAAAAAGAGGAAAAATTTAGATCAATTATGAGATAATTTATTAACTAGAGGAATTTTATGATGTTTCAAAGGATAATGTGGGGTGTTAGTCCCATCAGGCATGCCATATGTGATCACATAATTATAAAGGAGGTTAGTTTCTTGTTAGTGTGAAAATCAACCAAAGTAATATGAAACATACCATCCTAGGCACTTGTCCTTAGATTGAGGAATGTCAATAATGAGACAAACAATAAAATAAGAAGACAAATCAAACAATTATACCTTACCTTTTGGATTTCTCTTTATTTCTATAATTAAATTGTGGATTAGCCTGAACATAGAGTTTAAGGTATTTAGCAATGTCATGAAGCTATTCTAATAGTGTATCCCACTCTACAATGTGTGATTGGATGAACAATTGATATGCTTGATGTATGAATAACTCTCCAAAATGGTATAGCTTCTCTATATTATCAAGACTTTTTATTGGTTGAGATTGACTTTTGAAAACACCTCATTATGATTCCAAGATTTATTTAAATGAGGAGGAAGCCCTCTAATTTATACACTTGGTTGACAAATGTGGACATTTGGATAAAACGGAAGATCAATGGTTGAGAATATGTCCTATAGCTCATAAATGAGATATGTGTGTTGAAGGATTGGATTGTGGAAGAATTTGGATTGAATGTGTAAGAGGGATGTAAAATCTTGTCATAGGCCTTAATCACACACTATCTAACTCCATCCAATTTCCTTAGGAAATAAGAAGATTGTGTCATGATCTTGAGATGGAAAACATGATTAATTGATTCAGGAAAATAGGGATATTACAAATTCCATGGATTTTCCCATTAGAAGAAGATTGGATAATTAATTGAGATTAATTAAGTAAATAGGAAATGATGTGAATTTGGTGGGATATAATTTGACAATATAAGAAAATATTAATTGATTAGGGGGGAATAGTGAATGGATTAGGAATGTTATATGTATAAAAGATTTGATTAGATGATTAAGGATAAGGTTAATAGATAATTAAAATCGATAGAAAGTGTTTGATTTAAAGTGTCTAAACCCAAAAATACAAGTGGTTTAGGTTGATGAACCAATATTCCCTTAAGATCATGTCCCTTGCATCACTAGAATATACATACCAGACTATATTGAAATAAGTGGGTTTCTCATGTGTTAGTATGGTCAACTTTATCTTATTATGAAGAATCATTTTTTTTAACAACATTTAAATGTTGCTTCTTCTTCTTCTAGTTATTTATAAATAAGGGATTTTTTCACAACCTATGGTGAATTTTGTGAATTATACTTCTTGATAGATGAGCTATGTATGTATGTATCATCCTAGAAATATTTTATTTCATGCCATGTTCTTCCATATATTTGACAGACCTTATGAGAATGGGGTTTGTTCCCCTACTAGTTTTTCTAATTTTTCTACTTGGAGGATTATTTTAAAGGATTCATGGGCCTCTTCCCATTGTGATTCAATACAAGTGCATGCTCTTCATTATCTTTCTCTATATTTTTCATGGATTATTATTGTTGTAAAATGTTAACCAACAACTCAAATTTTAGTTTCTTATGTATGAAATTCAATGTTGTCACACAAATTTTGTATAAGTTATAATTATCTAAGTACAATCAGAACCAAAGATGAATCTATCACTATCTCATTTAATGCTATAAGCGAGGCCCACAAAGTTAGAACATGGCATAAGAAGCCTCTTATTTTTATTCTACTTTTAATTTGAGATAATGTAGTTGGATTTGGAGATGCAAATTTTGATTTTTATTCTTCACCTCATAGATATTTTGAAGCTTGTCCTAGGCATCCTTGGCTATAGTAGCATTGTATATATAAGGTTAAACCTCAGATGAGACTCTGAACATAATTATTAACTTTTCCTTCCTATTGGCTTTGCCAAACTTTTAGTGTTGATTAGCATTAGTGGTAGTTTGTATCCATGTACCATTAATAACTATGCATATGTATTCAAATTTTAGATGTGTTTTAACCTTATTTTTTCATGTTCATAATTTTCACCATGAAATAAGCTATGAGTTTGGTAGAACAAATCTTGGTCCATTTTCTACCATTTTATGTACTCTATCAATAGGAGATGGATTGGTTTATTATCACTCCAAAATGTTCCCATTTATATATACTATCAAACCAATATACCAAACCTCTCAATATACACACCCTTTGTATTACTTGTTGGTACATGGAATAAGCTCATCCTTTCTATGTACTTGATGATAGAGACATTAATGTATGTGATAATAGAGTTGTGCATGGTACATATATAGTACATGAAATATATACATCATATAAATGACACCTTATTAGAAATAAATCCTTGTACATCGGCATAACTTCTCGATGTAATTAAATTTTATATTTTTTAGTGTTTATGTTGAACAATAGTGATGAATGGGTAACAAAAGGAATCACAAATGAAATTGTTATTTGAACCTTATTTATCCACAATTATTGATAGTGGTGGTGCCATAAATGTATTTATTTTATATATGTTATAATATCAATGTAGTAATTTAATGTAATAACATTACTATTAAATATGCACCAGCGGTATCATTTATATCAAATGCTATGATTTTGAGATTAAAATCTCCTATTTCAGCTTGTTTTTATGTTTGAAAATTTTAAAAAATAATTAAATTTATAGTTTTAAGATGGATGGAATCAAAAAATTTAGGCAATGATTTTTTTATGAAATATTACAAAATGTGACAAAATTTTAGGTCTTAACTTCTCCTTGTTTGTGAGTTTATTAAATTCAATCAATTTTTTTAAGGTTCTTTAAGGAAATAAACGATCTTTTTCCTAACTTTTATTTTTTTTTGAAAAATATATGATCTATATATAAATAATTTAATTATATTTTGAATAATAAAACTTTAGGTGTTCTCTCAAAATTTAGGCAAACAATTCCTCCCAGAAGTTAAGATATCATTTTTTTTTATAGTTGTTCAAGAAACTAATTGAATCAAAAAATATGAAATGTCTATAAAAAAATATAATGTAGAGATTTATTATAATTTTATTGGGTATCTATCTTTTTTTTGGTTTATATATCGCTATGGTTTGTGAGAAATTAAATTAGTTTGACTCTAGGCTAGGTGAAGGCAAATATCGACAATTTTTTAAATCTTATTAAAGAAACTTATATTTAAGAATATTCAGGCCTAACTTTTAATAAAAATCCAAAAACTTTGGTTATTTATTTTTATAAAAATTCAACCAATAAAATTGACCCTATGCTTAATCTTGTTGGAGTGGTCAATAGAAGAATGGAACCCTCACAAGAAAGGTTTTTGCTAATTTTTTTTTGACTTTCTTGTCTTTTTATTCATTTCCAAACACTCTAGTATTTTTTTAAAGAAAAAATAAATTGTATATATCCTTATGAGGATGGTTTTTCACCTCTTAAATTTGGGTGAGTGATTCAATTCTTTAAACACCTCTTTTATAGTGAAACCTCTAGATCAACAAATGAATAAAGAAAACAAAAGTTACTCTTTTAATGAGCTTTTATCTACTACACTTCTAACTTGCCTAAAAAATGACATTTTTTTCTTAGTAAACAAAATAGTGCTCCAATTTCCTTTTTTTCTTCTCTTAAACTCTCCTTGGAATTAAATTTTCATTTTTTTCATAATAAATAAATAATGGCTTACTTAGAACAAAGAAATAAAATAAAATAAAGATTGTGCCATTGTGGAGCTTGCATGGGGGAGTAGAAACAAAGTTCATGAGGATTATACTCTATTCTCCCTCTTTTATTATTTTATGATCACCTCTCCTTCCCAAGATTTATTACATTCCTACTCTAATACCAAATGAAATCAATAATGCAAATCCAAGCATTAACATTTCCATTAAGCATGGAATAAGTTTATACAAAATGAATGTATAATAATAGTTACTTTAAATTATGATATCAAGATATCAAATATCCTCCCTATATCTTTTTATATTATATACTACATGAGTTATTACAAAAACCTCACAACAATAAAATACCTTCGAGATTATACTATCCCATTATAAATAACATACATATTTTTATATGAGTAGAATACTCACTTATAATTATTCAAAGCTATGATAAATAAACTAATTGATAGTTAATTACCTAATGTAACTAATTATTTATTCTAAAAATTGATTAGATACAAATTTTTCCTTATTGGTGGGCTAATTAGTGGATTTACATATCTAGCTATGCTTTGGATAATTTTTTTGTTCATCTAAACCATCTAGTTGACTAATGATTAGGTTTGGAAAAGGTATGGATCAAAATACTTCTAGTTTAAGTTCAACATATATGTTTCTCTAAATTTTCTCCAATATAAATTGAGTGTGAAGTAATGGGAAATGACTTGTCTTATGTGAATGCACTTATTTTGGGAACGTTATCCAAGGGACATCAAAAAGGGGTTAGTTTGAATGTTTCACTTGGTTTCAAGTTGATTATCATTTTTCCTTAAATATTTTGCTAAGAATGTTTTTTTTTAGCTTTTACATTTACTTTGTTTAAATATTTACAAGTTTTTATAAGCTAGTTATTTACACATGAAAATTATAATTGTCAATAAATAAAGTTCTAAAACTAAACTAACTTTTTTATATTTTCTAAAATGGCAATGTGAAATAGAAATATATACTATCTATATGAAAATGCACATTTTTTTATTTTTTTAAGTTTATGAATTCATTAATGAGTCAAATAACTATTACAAATGAACCAAAATTAAGGTATTTTATGATTTTTCAAAATTTTATGTGATTGAAAACAAATAAAAATTAAATTTAAATGTTAAATTTATATTTTTTATTATTTGGTAAGTGCAAATACAAACATGAGGGTTGGATGGAAATTATCATAAATTAAAATTTATATTAATGCTTTTAAAGATGGAAAGTGTAGTTCAAATTAGACATTTTAATTATTTGTAGTGCCAAAAATGTAAAGAAGCAACTACTCTTGTTATTATTTTTCTGGTTTTTATGTCCATGCAAGTAATTTGAATGATTTAGGTGCTAAGATTTTAAAAAATTATGATCTTGTTTTTCAAATGATACATTTATTAAACTAAAACTAATTGAATAACTACATCCAAATGGGTTGGATTTTATAATTTCCAACAAGATTATTGAAAGATAAATTAAATGTGGAATATGAAAAAATGAAACAAGATTGCATATTTAGATTGGTGTGCACAACAAAAAATAAATTAGTCTAGATTTTTTTGTTCCTAAGATACCTTTGAATCTATGTATTCAAATTAATTTTAAAAATATAAATGATTTGTAAATATTATAAATTACATAAATGATTATTATTTTAACACTTTTTCAAATTCAAAAAACATATTTCTAAGAGAAAAACATTCTAATATAATTAAAACACATACAAACAAAAAATAAATTAAAATCCTCCAACCTAAAAATGGTATATGACAAGTTGAAAGAGAGACATTGTTAAAGATGATGCTTCTATATCCTCAAGCAGAATATGAAACAAGTGTCCTCACAAAAAATATAATGATGGCTAAACAAATCATGAGACCTATTCTAAAAATTGTAATAGTGAATAGAAATTTTATGGAAGGTTTTTTACTATATTTTAAAGAAATATTAAAAGGAATACTAAAGCTTCCTCAATTCTCAAATACTAGTATTTGAGTGAAAAATTCAATCCAATTTTCATCATAAATATACTTATTTCTATAAATAAGGAAGTTAATGCAATTTAGAGTTCACTAAACTTTATTGGGAGTGATCTAGAGTGTTGGGGAGTTAATTAAGAGTGAAATGGAGGTGATGAAATCAAATTAATGCACTTAAACATGCAATACACATTAATACACACATATTGGGTACTAAATTGATGAGCTCATGGTGAAAATGCACATAAATATAGCATAGGTAGAGAAATCTCTACTATATATAGGTGATAATTTCACAACCTATGTGATGTTAATTAGACCATCATGGTAATTATTTATTATTTTGAGCCAAAAATGTCAAAACATATTGTACCCTAAGGGAGACCCATTAATTTTTTGGTAAAAATCTTTAAAGTGACCTAGGATACCCTTTTCACATACCTAGCAAAAACTATAGATTTGGATGAAATTTTCAAATTTTCAAGTTATAAAATTCACCCCAACCTTTTTTTCCTACTCACCCAACACCTATAATAAAATGAAACTCTGGTTATAATTTTTAACTTTGTAAATTGAAAATTAAAAGTGGAACCCTAATTTTCACCAATCACAATACTAGCAAGAATAAAAACTCAAAAATGTAATTTGAAAATTTCTAAAGTTGTAAATTACAACTCAAGTCACACTTTATACCATTTAATAATCTCATGGAAACCATAAATCTAATTGCATTTTGAAAATTAAAAAGTTTCAATGTGCAATCTAAGTTTTGTTGCTTATTGTCTACCCTACCTGCAGAAACCAAAACTCTAGTTGGACATTGCAACTTGCAAAGTTACAAATTACACCTCAAGTCTTGTTTTCCCACTTCCATTACACTAATTCACATGATATAAAGTAGAGGTCAAAATTTAAAGTAAATTTTTTAAAACTTGCAAAATTATACTCTAACTCTGAAACTCTACTTATCCCACCATTTCTCCCAACCATTGACCTAACTATCATTTATTACAGGGTATATTAAGTAAATTAGGTTTTTTGGAGGTCATTATTAAAATTGAAAATTGGAGAATCAAACTTTGCACCAAGTGACCCTTGCCAAGCCACAACCCATTGATGCAAGTAATGCCATGACTACCATTACCATACTTGTGAAGCATGATATTCCTTTATTCTCCCTACACTTTTTGAAAGCATTTCTATCTTTCTACAAAAAATATTAGAGTTTCATTTTCATGCAAGAAACTAGGTTTTTTCCATTTTACTCACATTCTTTTGAGTTTTCCCTATCTACATTTTAAAAGCTAGTTAAAAAGGATCATCCAATCATTTCCAAAACTTCATAAAACCTAAGGTTTGAAAAAATTGATTATAATCTAGAATATTTTCTCAAAGATCCTCTACACAGACCCTACAAAAATCCCTACGAAAAAACTCTGAGACCCCATGAAGATTTGACCTACAAAAACAACTCTAAGACCCCATAGAAATTACCATTGTAAAAACAACTCCAAATCCCCATCAAGGATTCCCCATCAATACTTTTGTTAGACTTTACAAGTGCATTTTGCAATTCTAAAACCCACTGGACTTTTAGCTACAAATACACAATATAAACCCTACCAGATTTTTTACCTACAATTATAAGTCTAAAACCTATCAACTCTGTATTTAGTTTTCCCACACCAATTTTCCTAGAATCTATTTCTAGAAAGGAAATAAGTTCAATTCTAAGGGACCTAGTGTCCTACTCAGCCTAGACTCTAACACAAATGAGATCACAGACACAGATCTAGGTCACACATACCTAGTTAATTTTTGAACAAGAGTAAATGTTGAATTCAAGAATGATTGGATTCAAAGAATTTATGACTATGGATTTTCCTAGGAAGCAACCTTCCCACTATCAGTGTAGATACCTGAGCTTTCAATCACATTGATAAAGCACTATGATGTAGAAACTATGGAAGTAGTAAATAATAAGGGAGAAAAGATTCTAAATGTGGACACTCACTTCATCAACACCATGTCCCTAATTATAGAGTATGAGATTTATCTTGATAAAACCCCTGACTCATCTAAGAATTTATATCAAGATAATAACACTAGGTGTCTAACAATCCTAAAAAATAATGGCTAAAAGTCTCTAGACCCACATCTACAAGATTGCCTAAAATTCTAGCAAGAATAGACTTTAAAGATGAAGAGGGTGACATAATCATACTCTTACATATAGTTACTAGGAACCTAGATGCCAAGAACTATTAGGATTGGATGCACCAGTATATTTGGGTGATCCACCAAAATAAATAGTATATCCACTAGGCCTAATTGATTTCTAACTCCATCCACAAATAATTGATGGAAGTCCAAACTATAAGAAATTTATACATGAACTCATACTTGGTTTACATATTAGCAAAGGGAATAGCATTCCCAATATTGAACACCATGATTGATCAAGTCAATAAGGTCTTTAACTATTAACTTGACCTCACCCTTGAGGCTAGCAAACAATATTTTAGAAGGGTAAAAGATGTTTTCATATACTACATCATAATTATATTTGACAAGGATCTAGAAAAGAGAATATTATCTAATGCCATAGCTTTTGAGATCACAAACTGGGGATCATATTTCATTCAATTCCTAACATATTCATACATTAGAGTAGGAGGATTTAGTGGTTATCCTTAAACCCTTCCAAGGTATGTAAGTGATATATGGGATCTAATTGAAATTGCGAGGTAGCTTGTAGAAACTCACAAATTGTTTTCAAGTAAACATAAGTTAGGAATATATTTCCCCATCAAGATACAAAGATACACATGCCTTTGTTTATCAAAATCCAAATGTGTAGATGTCAAGATGACTTAGGTGACCTTAAAAAATCTCAATGCAAGGCCATTTTATGATGTAACAAGCCACATTACTAGTATATTAGGGATCATAGCATATTCTCACATTCCCTATTATGAAGATTATTTGGAAGACATGAAAGATGAAGAGGAATTAAAACTAATAAATTATAATAGGATGACCCTAGAACAAATCAAAACTTATAATATGGCACTAGTCCTTGAGGACTTAATATATGATGAATATCCATTTGATAGGGTTTACTATGATAACAAGATATATTCCTAACCTCTTCCATTAGTCAGGTGGTCTACACATAAATCATTATCAATTATGGATAGGACCACCCATGTAATAAATAAGATAATTAACTGGCTAAGGAACAAAGGGGTCAAGGTTACCAAGGAAACCTTGAGTATCAATGAAAAGTTGAGAGAGGTGAAGGTGAAAGGTGTGGTAGTAATAACAAAGGGTTCTAATAGTGGAACCCAAATAGAACAAGAATATAGGCCAATGGTATCACATAAGAGGAAGTATAAATAAAAGGCTAAAATATTTCAATCTAACAACTAAGAATTAAAAACATAGCAAATGGATTGGCTAATGCCAACTTCCATTGAAGACATAGTTGTTGATCAAGCACAAACAATTTCCCCTATATTCATTATTTAACTCCTATCTTCACTCCATAATCACCTAAAATAATTACCCCTCCATTTCCATAATCTCACGTGTACAAGTGACTCCATTGTAAATAGGCCAATCAATGCAATTGGACACTTGGACTCCACTTTCACTTCCCTCTTCTGTAATTCCTTCCATCTCATCCCTAACATCTACCACCACTCTGTTAGTCACTAATACCACCCAATAGTACATGGTTGTGGATTAATTCATCCTAAATATAATCCCACTAGCCATCCCAACCATTAGAGTATATATTTTTTCATTTTCATCTCCTATCACATTCCTTATTTCATCAACTCTAAGTATTCCCACCACCTTGATTGATTCATTCACTACCCTAGATTCCACACTACCATAGGTTACCCTATTTTAATTACCCATGCTTACCCCTCCACTTGTGTCACTTATATCTCCCACACCCCTGATAGGCACATCCATTTCCACTTCACCCATTTAAACACCCATCTCTTCCATTCCATCAATAACCCAATCCCCTAACTAAGAGATAGAGATAGAGGGAATCACTGATACAACTATGGTTTCATAATAACAACATCAATGATAGATATAATGATTTTCACAATAACCAATAGTGTAGTAACTTTAGCTATAGATTCACATATGACAATATCAGGTTAACATGATGCCACTCTAAGCTAGCTAATATAATCAGCAGGGAAGAAGCAAAAATAAATGGTATCACCCAGCATACTTGACTTTGGTCTATTGGAGACATCTAAAAGATCAAAGGCATGCCTAATAACCATATCCAATATATTATGTGATTCAATAGGGGAGAAATATATATAAATTATAGTCCCTCCCCACCAAACAAATAAAAATAAGATATAGTGGTCGGTGATTATCAAATATCCAAAGTGCACCCAGGTCATCCCATAAGAGAAGGACTAAAACATGATGTTTAGTTAAGCATTACCTCTCTTTTTGAGAAGATAGATAGTGATAAGGTCACAAATGTTGAATTTAAGAATAAATTTGAGTAATTGACAACTACTCTAAATAAGTTTATAGAGCCAATAGTCCAACAAACATAGTCTTTTAGTTTCTTATCAAAGAAACACTTGAAAAAGTGATAAAGATTATAGCAATATGGTAAGGGCTATTAAATGATAGGTTGAGAAGCTTATCATGAAAGTAAATAGAGTAATTAAGCTAGCAATGGAGTATTACAAAAGTCTAAAGGATGATCAGGCATATTTGAAAAGAGAAATAAGAAAATATATGGAAGAGAATGACAGGTTGAACCTATTCTTCCCAAAATTGAAAGTTGTTAACCTAATTGAGACTAATACCCTCATTATAGATATTATATTGAAAATTGATGTAGAGCATGAGGATATGGATAGGGCAGCCCATTTTAGTAAGAATACTCACTAAGATTATTAATAAGAACAAGGCTATTTGTGATAAAGCCATGAATATAATCTATGACATTGAGGATTTTCTCAGTAATTTGTGATGTGAAGCAATGGATCATCAAGATAAAATCCTTTTAGTTTAAGAGGTTTATTACAAGTTCAAAGGAGTAGTCAAGATGGAGTCAACATGGGATACAATGTTTAACTTGAGTTCCATCCACTGATTCATTGGGTATCATAATACACTAGATCAGATGGGGAAAGACACTCAAGTATACAGGTTTGGATCTATAGAACTCTCTAAAATAATGGAATAATATGAAATAAATAACCTATATTCACTTGGTCTTGATGAATATCACCTCCTAGATATCTTTAGAAGATTTGATGCTTATATTGAGAGGATACTGGGAAAAAAGGACAAGAATTTTTAGAGATTATGGTTGTGGATTAATTATTCAATAAAATCCATTCTATAAATTACATTTTTTCATTTTAAAAAACATTTTAAATTTATAGGTTATAAATTGCAATTACTATTTTGGTATCTCTTATTGAGAAATAGCCACTTGTGATTTTCAAGGATCTTTTTGACAAGCTTTAAGTTTCAAAATTAAAACATGTAAATTGTACTTTTATTTTGGACAAAGTTTGAGTTGTTTAATTTGTAAAAACTCATTTTTTAATTTGCATTTTTATTTTCTTCAATTTGGATGACTTAACTATTGTAAAAGTCTCAACTAAAAAATACAAATTAGGTTTTTCAAGTTATAATCTAAAAATACATAAAAGCATTAAACTTTTTTAATTTTTAGTTCATTTTAGCACCTCATTCCTTGGAAAAGATAACAAAAGATAAACTAAAGACAAATAGGACATTTTCATGAAGATTCAATGGATTTTTCCATGCCTCCATCACTTGTTAAAGTGCCTAGCAATTACATGTTTTTATTCCATCCATTTACCTCACTAAGGATGCCATTTTAGACTGAAGATCATGTCATTTACATGAGGTTTTATGGTTTTAATTGATCTTTAATTTGGCATGGGGTTTTGATAACACCCCCTATTTTAAGAGAGTATTTTGTATAAATATGGGTACCATGGCATAGCCCATCTTATCTTTTTATTTTTGGACAAATTATTTTGCATTTTGAATAATTGATCTACATGTTGTAATTTGGAGAATGATAATAGATTGAAGTTTACCTTCCTTTTTTGTGTTATCTTTATGTATGCACAGATATTTTTCAAGTTATGAATGCTTTGATTATTGTTTTATTCACATAAATTCATCTATGGTATTATCTTGTGCCCTTTTAGTTTTTTTTTATTAAAATAAAGAATCTTGTTCCTTATGTGATAAGTGTCCAACAATACCTTTGGTTTCATATTTGTATAAATTTGTGCTCTAATATACTTCAATATATTTATTGTTCTACTATGTAAATATAAATCAAGCATTAATTTCCACTATAATAATTTGGTGCAATCACCATTTTCTAAATTCTTAAATTCATTTTTAAAACTCTTTTCCTCACAAGTCAAACCCTAGTTAGAAACAAGATCACTAAGAAGTAGTATTTTAATGTGAACTGGTAGTATATCAATTGCACCAAACTTAGTGAAATGAAGTTGGCCTTCTTTGAATGTTCACCTCAATTCACCAAGGTCCCACATATTGGAGGTGATCCCATTGTGTAATTAGATTTCCTACATTTTGTGACTCATATTACACAACAAACTACCACACAAAAATGGGTACAAAATCTAATTGATAATAGTTTATAGCACACCTAGTGGGACATGAATATCACAACTAAGAGATTGGTGGTATTCTCAACAAGCATTTTACAAGCCTTGTACACATTTTAAAATCACCTGGGGACTCCGTTGGCTTATGGATTTAGGAAATCCAAGTTTACATATGCCAAAGATACAAACAAGATCCAATACTAAAAGTAAGAAAATTAACTTGCAAGATTCATCATTTCCATATAAAAAGAATCAAGATCAATTATAATTTACACTAGAGTATATCCTACAAACTTTTTTGCATCTCCTACAAATACCCATAGGTATTTCATACCTCCCATTATAGCCTCGAGAAATCAAAATTTTTTTAGCCTTCAATGGAGGCATCCCACTTCAATTAACCTAGTATGATGATATACCCACCTTAGCTCTAAAAATCCTTTCTTTTTTTACTAGTGAAACTTCCACTAATCCTATGGAAAATATCTAAGACATTGCTAATATATGTTTAGTTCAAAATATAGTAAAATAAAATATTGAAATCAAACTTCTTATCTTCACATTTAAGGGTAAAAACTTATAATGGTATATAAGTCTACTTCATAATTCCATCCATGTTTGGTATGACATAGGGACTACCTTATGTACATAATTTTAATATAAGAGTGACCACCTCTCCCTAGTTAAATAGCTAACCACTATTTAATGGACTCCTCATGAGTTCATGAGTGATTTCAATTTCCATTTTCAAAAGACATAGAATAGAATTCTAGTTTTGATCAAGCCAACCCCAAATAATGTTTTATTATATTATTGGAGAGCTTTAAATAGCCATATAGTTGTCATGATTTAGTCAATGGGTGGCACTACACTCCCTAATGCCTATGGAATTCCAATAAGAGCAAAAAATTCCCTAATTCAAATTGGAAAAATTACCCTATGGCTTCTAATGACTATATTTCTAGAAGTGCCTCTTACACAACCTACTATTACCCCAATTACCACAATAAGCAAGGCACTAGATTTATCTCATGTTCCTACTAATGATTTATATGACGTTAATTCACTACTTAAAATCTTTGGCAATGAGCTGGTAGTAATGAAAAATCAACAATCCCAAAATTATAGGCCTTATGAGTAAGCTAACCAAACATACCAACCCAATAGGTAGCCATACCAAAGCAATTCATAGCCTCAAAGTCAAAAAGTGCAAGCAAAACCTCTAAAAATTTGTGCTCTACCTATACTAGGTGTTTCAAAAGCTATTGTACCTATCCAAAACAACATGGATCAAGAATATGAGTGGTGCTACCCTTGTGCTCAATCACATAATCAGAATGTTTGTCCAAATGGTGTCATTAGTCAAGATTTGATGGAGCAAATCATATCAAACCATCAAGGATATAAAGAAGTTACTTCCAAGTAGGAATATACATAAGATCCTACTCATAATGAAACTACTCTTTTGAACTCACAATAGGAGGATTTTTGTGGCGTAAATTAGGAGGAATCACTAATCAATGGTGGTAGTTCAATGGTGGAAAATACACACTCTAAGAAGATGGAAATATAAAGTGATCAACCCCCTAGGGTTGAGCAAGATAAAACTTCTAAAGTTATACAAGATTCTACAAAAGGCAACATAGTTTAGAGACCACCTAATGTGCCAATGGGCTAGTCAAAGTCACAATTACTAACCCCAAATCTCATGAAAGAAGACATAGCTCCCATAAAGGCACCAGTGAAGGTTGGTAAAATTATTTTTATTATTATAGAATAAATGAATAAGACTAACTTGCATGTCACTATGTGGGAAGCATTATCTATTACAACTTAGAGGGAAGCTTTGAAAAACTTACAAATAATAGATAAAGTCCCAACTAAGGGACCCATAGCTATGATTAATTTGTGTCAATCTCAAATAGACACAAAATCAAGTAAAAATGATAAACCTACCCCTTTTTACCTTCCACTCATAATTAGGAAAAATATAATAAATAATTTCATGGTAGACTTAGGGGCTAGTGGTTTTGTTATGCCCAAAAAAATAGCTGATTCTCTTGGTATTAAATATACACTTGTCACAAAGGGTGTGGTTCAATTAGATGGGACTAATGTTACAATAAAGGGACTATAAAAGGTTTAAACCTTACCATCCATGCATGTCCAAGCTTGTCATTTTCCCAAGATATCTTAGTTATTTACCTACCCCTATTTTTTATCTATTTTTCTTGAGACTTTACTGCAAAAAAGGGAAGGGTATCTATCTATTGATTGGTCCCACATGTTGCTCAGGATAAAATATGGAATGAGAGTGACAATATGAGTTGAGCTAATTATTAAATACCATATTGATCTATAGACCCCTATCCCTATGGATATGAATTACATATTTCAAGATCAAGAGGAGGAGCTTGACCATGAGGTTGCAACACCTGTGGATGAAATCCTAGACACTTATCTAGATGAATGGGTATCAAATCCCCAATTTTATCCTTATTATTATGTAAAATAAATTGGGTTGGGTACATATTACATTCATTAAAATGATGCAATCATCTTGAATCTTGTAAAATCAATTGAGGATCTACATAGAATGTGGAAAATGTTCTTGAATGGCTCAAGAAGGAGGAATGACATAGGTGCAGGTATTATTTTGATCTCTCCCCAAAAGGAAAATTATTTCTATTCTTTCCAACCTTAATTCAGTTGCATTAGCAATGTAGCTAAATATGAAGCTTTGGTTCAAGGTCTCCAACTAGCTAAAGAAAGGGGAATACAATCACTATAAGTGTTTGGTGACAATGAACTAATTATTCACCAAGTAAGATCTAAAAGAATAACCAAGAATAACTTGCGAAGATCTTACAAACAAAGGGTTTGGGACCTATTATAGGAATTTATTGCTTTAAATTTTCAAGTGGTACCAAGAACATAGAACAAGTATTTTGATCTTATGGCCTCAGTAGGTTCCAAATATAACCTACTTGAAGAAATACATAAGAACAATAGTTAGCATGTAAAGTTAATATTAAGACCATCCATTCTTAACAATGGAAAATAAATAGTAAGTTTTCAATAATGATCAGTAAATTGTGAATTTTATATGAGAGTAGACTAAATTCTCAAAGAAAAAAGTATTCAAGACTCCAGGATCAATATGAGGATCAAATCATTTAGTTGAAGATAAACAAATTACCCATGGATCTTATTACTTTGGAAAGTATCTTCAACTTTGATGATCAGCTAAAATGTGAAAATAATAATATCATGATCAATGAAGAAGACTATGAACCAGTAGTCATTTTAGTGGGAAAAACATTGAATATTAGAAAGGTATGTAATATAGTTGAAAAATAATATTTTATTGCATTTTTTCAAGAATTTGATGATAAATTCACTTGGAGTTATAAATATATAAGGGGGTTTGATCCTATCTTAGCCCAACACACAATAGATCTTAACCCAAATACCAAGCCTATTAGACAAAAATAGAGACCAATCAATCCAAAGATAGAATCCTTGATGGAGAGTGAGATGTCTAAGATGATAGAGGCTAACATCATTTTCACTATCAAAGACTCATCATAGGTTGTTAACTTGGTCCCTGTAAGGAAAAATAATGGTGAAATGAATATTTGTGTATATTTTAGGGATATAAACAAAGCATCCTTGAAATATGATTATCCCTTCCACTCATGGGACAAATTCTTTAAACTATATCATGATTTAAAAGGTTTTCCCTTCTAGATGGTTATTTTAGATATAACCAAATCCTAGTACAAGAATCAGACCAATTTAAGATGGATTTCACTACAAAATGGGGCATATATGCCTATACAAATATTCTTTTTAAGATAACTAACACTAGTGCTACATTCTAAAGAGTCATGGATATGGATTTTAGGGGTTTGATAAATGAGATGATCTTGGTATACCTAGATGACATCACTATTTATTCAAAACATGTTGGTGCATACCTAGATCACCTTAGGAATTTTTTTGAAAGGTGCAAAGAGTTTGGAGTTTCCCTTAATCCAAAAAAGTGTGTTTTCATAGTTCATGAAGTGAAACTAATGGGACACATTGTTTCAAAATAGGGTCTTACAATAGACCTAAATAGAGTAAGTGTTATATCTTCACTACCACCTCCAAGCCATAAAAAGGGATTGCAAAGTTTCTTATAAAAGATCAACTTCATAAGAAGGTCCATTCCAAATTTTTCCTCCATGGCCAGGCCCCTTACTACCATTCTTAATAAGTGTGTCATTTTCAACTGGACATAGGAATGAAAAGATAATTTTGATGCCATCAAAAATGCTACTTCTCAAGATCCTACCCTTATCAACCCCAACTACAAGAATGATTTCATGTTTTATGATTTTGGAGGGGAAGGTAGAATATCAAATATTTTGACCCAATAGAATAAAGAGTAATTGGAACAATTCAAGAAGAGGTATTTCATACTCCAATCTATTCTTTCTGTTCTTGTTGATGAGGTAATGCTTAGTAAAAATATGAATGAAGTCATTCTGAGGTACATCAAGCATGATTAAATTCCCAAGGTGCTTGAGGAGTTTCATGATGGCTCATCAGGTGGACATTTCTCTACAAAAACCATAGCCATCAAAATAATGTGGGGAGGCTATTATTGGCCTGACCTATTTAAATATGCCCCTCAATGGTTATATAACTATGATAAATGTGCTTACTTTATAAGCAAGTAATTATCAGCATCTTTCCCTCTCAAACCAATCTAAGTTGACCAACCATTTGCCCAATGGGGATTGTATTTGATTGGCATGATCAATCCATCATTGAGTGTAGGACACAAATGGATCCTTACAAAAAATGACTATTTCACTACATGGATCCTTATAACAACTAACACAAATGGATTCATGGATGGCATTGTCACAATATTTGGTCTTCCTTACACCATTATCTCAAACAATGCCAAAGCTTTTATGGGCACTCATGTGAGTCAATGGGTTGTAAGGCATAATGTATACTTGAATACTTCATATAATTATTACCTACAAGGTAATGCCTTGGATGAGTCTACCAATAAAAATATCATAAGTATTATCAAAAAGATAATGGAGAACAACCAAAGGACATGGCACATAAAGTTAAAATCATCACTTTAGGCTGATAAGATCACTCATAAGAGACCCATTGGTAATTATCCATAGATATTGGTATATGGAAGGGAAGCTAGAGTTTTTATATCAATTGAGTTTACATCTCTAAAACTCAATCTTCAGTTGGAATTGATTGAAAATGATGAAATAATAGTATGATTGGTGTAAATCATGGAGCTAGAAGTCAAGAACCAGTCAATGAAAGTTATAAAAGTAAACCAAGCTCAAACAAAGAGAAGTTTTGAAATGGGATGTTAAAAGGGCCAAACAAAGAAATCATACAAATTTTGATGCAATATGGAGTGATATATACATCATAACTTAGTATAAGTAAGTAAATGCATTCTAGCTATCTAGGCATGATGGATCAAATCTACCTATCCATGTCAATGGGATATACCTCAAATCTTGCTTTCGAGGTCAAAATTCTTTCTAAAAAACATTAAATATATTAGGTTTAGTTGGTTTCCCCAAATAAATGCTTTTGTATAGGTTGACTTATTAGGAGTTTTTGTTTCTTTAGTTTCTTTTTATTTTGTTTTTCCCTATTTTGTTCTTGTTTAGGCAAAATCCTAGTTTTTTTATTCTCCAGTTTAAAGTGTGTTAAGCTTAAAATGACTCTATGCCCAATGAACTTGAAGGCTACTAAAAATAAATTGATTATTAGGCAATCAACCTACGTAAGTCACCAAAAATGTTGATATTTTTTAGCCAAAAATGTCAAAACATCTTGTACACTAAGGGAGACCCATTAAATTTTTAGGAAAATGCCTTAAAGTGACCTAGGATACCCTTTTCACATACCTAGTGGAAACCAAAGTTTTGGATGTAATTTAAAACTTTTAAAGTTGCAAAATGCACCCCAAACTCTACTTATTGCTCACCTAATAACTAGTGGAAACTAGAATTCTAGTTGTAATTTGTAACTTTTAAAATTATATATTGTAAGTGGAACACTACTTTCTACCAATCATTGGAACTATAGTTACAATTTAAAACTTTACAAAGTTGTAAGTTTTAAATCAAGTCCCACTTTCTACCATTTACTAAGCTTGTAAAAACTAGAACTCTGGTTGTATTTTGCAACTTACAAATTTTCAATATGCAATCAAAGTTTTGCTTCTCACTATCTACCCTACCTATAGAAACTAGAACTTTGGTTGCACATTGTAACTTGTAAAGTTACAAATTTCACCTCAAGTTCTATTTCCCCACTTTCATTGCATTAATTCACATGGTGGAAAGTAGAGGTCAAAATGCAAAGTTCAATTTTGAAAACTTGTAAAATTACACCCTGAATATGAAACTCCACTTCTCATACCATTTATCCCAACCACCAACCTAATTAGAATTTATCATATGGTTATATTAATAAAATTAGATTTTTTTGAAGTCATTATTAAAATTGAAATTTGGAGAATTGAGGTCTATGCCAAGTGACCCTTATTAAGACATGACTCATTGATGCTAAACAATGCCACGACCACCATTGCCATCCTTTTGAAGAATAATATTCCTCTGTTCTCCCCACATTTTTTGAAAGCATTGCTATCTTTTTTTAAAAAAGCTTAGATTTCCATTTTCATGTAAAAAATTGGGTTTTTTCTATTTTTCTCACATTCCTTCATGTTTTCCTTATCTATATTCTAAAATTTGGTTTAAAAAGGATCATATAATAATTTATAAACCTTCATAAGAAACCTAGGGTTTGAAAAAATTGATTAGAATCTAAAATATTCTCTCAAAAATCCTCTACACAGACCCTACATAAATCATTATTACTAAAACAACTCTGAGACCCCATGGAGATTTGACTTGCAAAAAAAACTCCAAGACCCCACATAAATTCCCATTGTAAAATCAACTCCAAATACCCATCAAGGATTTTAAATACAATAGCAAGCCTAAAACCGTAAAAAAAAATTCATTGGATTTTGAAAGTGCATTTTTCAAGTCCAAAACTCATTGGAATTTTCAACTACAATTATATAGTATAAACCCCACTAAACTTTTTACCTAGAATTGCAAGTCCAAAACCCATCAACTCTGTAGTTGGTTTTCCCACACCAATTTTATCATAATCTATGTTTGAAAAGGAAATGAAGTTCAAGTCTAAGGGACCTAGTATCCTACTTAGCCTACACTCCAACACAAATGAAATCACAGACACAGATCTAGGTCACATAGACCTAACTAGTTTTTGGATAATAGTAAATTATAAATTCAATAATGACTAGATTCAAAGTATTTATGACTATGGATTTCCCTAGGCAATAGCCTTCCCACTATTAATGTAGAGCCTTGAGCTTGTGCTCACATTGGCAAATCACTTTGATGCAAAAAAGAGGGAAGTAGTAAATGACAAGGGAGAAAAGATTATAAACCTAGACCCTAATTTCATCAACATCGTGTTCCTTTTTTAATAGTGTGAGAGCTCTCTTTCTATAACCCCTTACTCATCTAATAATTTCTATCAATATAATAGCACTACATGTCTAAGGGTCCTAAAAAAATAATGGCTAAATGTTTCTAGACCCACATCTATAAGATTGCCTAAAATCCTAGCAAGAATATAATTTAAAGATGAAGTGGGTGACATAATCATACTCTTGTATAGAGTTAAAAGGAACCCAGATGCTAAGAACTATCATTATTGTATGTACTGATACATTTGGGTGATCCACCAAAACAAACATTATATCCACTAGGCCTAATTGATTTCTAACTCCATTTATAAATATTAGATAGAATTCCAAACTACAAGCAAGTTCTACATGACCTCATACTTGATCCAAATATTAGAAAATGGAAGAGAATTATTAGGGTTGAACACCATGCCTAATTAGGTCAATAAGGTCTTTGACTATTACCCTGACCTCATCCTTGAGGCTAGTACAAAACATTTTAGAAGGGTAAATGATGCTTTCATATACTACATCATAATTATGTTTGATAAGGAGATAGAAAAGAGAATATTATTTAATGCCACAAATTTTGAGATCACAAATTAGGGGTCATATTTAGTTTAATTCTTTATATATTCATACATTAGAGTATGAGGATCTAGTGGTTGTACTTACACCCTTCCAAGGTATGTAAGTGATAAATGGGCTCTAATGGAACATGTGAGGCATCTTGTAGAAACTCACAACTTGTTATCAAGAAAACATAAGTTAGGAATCTAATTCACCATTAGCATAGGGAGGTATACATGACATTCCATATCAAAATCCAAATGTGCAAATGTTGAGATGACTCAGATGACCTTAATAGCTCTCGATACAAAACCATTTTATGATGTGACTAGCCACATTACCAGTATATTTGGGATCACAACATATTCCCACATTCCCTATTATGAATATTACTGGGAAGGCATGAAAAATGAAGAGGAAGTGAGAATAAAATATTATGCTAGGATGACCCTATAAGAAATCAAAACTTATAACATGGTACTAGTCCCTGAGGACTTAATAGATGATGTATCTCTAGTTGACAGGGTTTACTATGATAATAATATCTATTTCAAACCTATTCCATTATTTATGTGGTACATACCTAAATATTTATCATTTATGGGTAGGACCACCCATGTAATAAATAGGACAATTAATTGGATAAGGATCAAAGGGGTCAAGGTTACCAAGGAAACCTTGAGTAACAGTGATAATTTGAGAGAGGTGAAGGAGAAGGGTGTGGGAGTAACAATGGAGGGTTCTAGTAGTGGAACCCAAGTACAATATGTAGATAGGCTAGTGGTATCACATAAGAGGAATTTAAAAAAAAAGGCTAAAATAGGTCAATCTATTATCTAAGAATCAACATAAAATAAAATGGATCATTTAATAACAACTTCTATCGCAGACACATCTACTACCCAAGCACAAATAGTTTACCCCCTATCTCCATTATTTAACCAACTATAGTACCTCCTCTTATATCCACTCCATAATCACCTCAAATAAATACCCCATCCATTTACACTTGCTCACCTATGTAAGTGTGTTACGCCCTTAACCATTGGTGTGTCTAGGGATATGTGTGGCTGACTTGTGGCTTATATACCTCTTTTATATACTTGTTACATTTCTTTATGTTCTTAGATAGGTTGACCTATGGAATGACCTTGGCTGAGTAGACTATATATAAGAGGTAGTGGTTAGTCTTTATTTATTATGTTAAGTATTATGTTATTAGTGCATTATTGTGGAGGTTTCCCCCTCAAAGTGGCTTTACTATATTATCCAGTATTTTGTTCTACTGTCAATTATTGTTGTATGATCTCTCATATTTTCTTATTTTATATGATATAAAATCATTCTATGTGAAAATCTAAGTAATTTCATTACAAGTGGTATCAGATATTTTATTTTGTAAAGTTTCCTATAGTGTTTTTTTTTGGATTTAGTGAGGTGTGGCTTTTGGGAGTGGTGGGAGTGAAAAAACATAACTTTCAATCTTGGAAGAATTAATTTTTTTTGTTAGTGTGGTATTGCTGGAAATGCTTTTTTGAAAAAAAAATTGAAAAAAAGTCTGGAAAATAAAAAAAAATCCCTTTGCATAATTGTAGTTATTGGATTCATCTCAGTGAGATGATCGTAATAGTATATTCTATTAGTATGCTTTTTTGGTGCCATAATTTTTACCCTAGTGCACAAAGGTAGTCATTAGATTCATATTAGTAATGTGATCATAATGGTACCATATCTTAGTACACTTTTTTGGGGTAAAGACCATCCTAGGGTTTGTATATGGTAGGTCCTAGTACTCAAGGAAGAAAAGGGGGGAAATAAACTCCTAAGACTCCTTATGTTAATGGCATGGAATCTAAAACTTTAGATCTAGTGATTTCTTAGCTTCAAGTAGACATAAATAACTTGGTGAGGCATGATGACTTTGTTGTAGTTCAAACTAATGTTTCAAGGATGCATGGAGAGATTAATGGGGTTCACAATTAATTACATCATATTAATACACAATTGGATACCCTTACATCTTAGTTTTATCCCAACAACCCTCCACTTTAGCATTCAAATCCTCCTCTCAACAACTCCCATGCTAGTATGAAACTAATGTTTCTAAAAGTGGACATGCATAAGTTTTATGGTAAGGATCCTCTCACTTGGATTACCCAAATTGAGAATTTATTTGAGCTACATCAAACCCTTGGTTCTCAGAAGGTGATAGTGGCATCTCTATATCTATAACCTAATAAATTCATTTGGTATCATTGGTTATGTGTTTAAAATTAAAAAAAAATAGTACTCCTATTACATGGTCTATTTTCACTAAGGAGTTATTTGCTCATTATCATAATAATGTCTCTAATAACTATTTCATTGAATTGGCCAAACTATGACAATTAGGAAATGTGAAGGATTATATTCATCAATTTTAGAATCTCTCTTTATGGGTGGAAGATGTCACTAAGGAAAATTTGACTAATCTTTATTTGGGTGGCCTCAAAGATAGCATCCAATTTGAGGTTTGAATGTATAACCCAAAATCTATATCAAAATCTATCCTTAAGGCATGTATGTTAGAAAAAAAAGAGATGGTTAAAAGGAAAACTTTCACTACTGGTCATGATCTCACCTTTATAGCACAATCATTTCAATATCCCACCAGATTAACACAATGAAAAATTGAGGATAAGCGATTCAAAGGGTTGTGTTATGGTTGTGACATCAAATGGAGAAAAGATCATCATTGTGGTAAAAAGAAGTTTTTTACATTAAAGGTGTCAATGATGATGAAGATGATGATAAATTACATGGTGAGGATGCAAAACATCCTAAGGATGAATCTAAAGACTCTCAACCTACTATTTTTATCATGTAATTTTAGGTATTAGTACTCCAAAAACTCCTAAGGTGATGGGTTATCTTAAAAAATAGAAGGTCACTATCTTGATTGATTCTAGGAGCACACACAACTTTATCAATAGTAAGTTGGCTACTCATTTGAACTATTTCAATTGTCTAGCTCTAGAATTGTAGGTTATGATTGTAGATGGTGGTACTATCAGTTGTTTAGGAAAATGTCATAGTATTAAGCTAGCCATGGGAGGCTACTTGTTATATTCTCTTGTGTTTGTTATTCACATGGGTGGATCTGATATTATTTTGGGAGTATAGTGGCTCACCACTTTGGGTACTATTAAGATGAATTTATAATAATTATTCATGCATTTTCATTCTAAAGAAAGGATATTTGAACTAAGGGGATTAAGGGCTAAATCTCCATAACTTGTTAGCTCTCATCAAATGACAAAGATTCTTTGTAAGGGTGTTGAAGCATTTTTAGCTCACTTTTTTTCCATGGAAGTATATAAAACTCAACCATCTCTATGTATTGATCTACAAAAAGTAATTGATGCCCATTCTATTAATTTTGGTGACATGCCAAAAGGACTTCCACCTAGCTACATGAATGATCCTACTATCAAACTTATTCTTAGTAGTACATCACCCAACATTAAGCCATACATGTATCCCTGTGCCTAAAAAAGTGAAATTGAAAATATGGTATAGGAGATGTTGGGTGCAGAATTCATTCACCATAGCCAAAGTGAATATTCTTCACTAGTTATCATGGTGAGAAATAAAGATGACACCTGAAGGATGTGCCCTGACTATAGAGAACTCAATAAATACACTATCAAAGATAAGTTTCATATTCCTATCATTGATTATTCACTAGATGAATTGAATGGCACTTTTTATTTTACCAAGTTAGATCTATGTTCTAGTTATCATCAAATCTAGATCTGTGATGAAGACATACCCAAAATAGCTTTCAAGACTCATAAGAGCCATTATGATTTTCTGGTTATGCCTTTTGGTCTAACAAATGCACCATCTACTTTTTAGAGTTTGATAAATAATGTTTTTGGCCATTTTTGAGGAATTTTTTTTTTGGTATTCTTTGATGATATCCTCATTTACATTAGAAATTGGGAAGACCATTTACAACATGTGAAACAAGTATGAACCAGTTTGGAACAACATCAATTGTATGCAAAACCTTCCAAATGTACTTTTGGGGATTGTGAGGTTGAATATTTGGGTCATCTGGTTTCTTATGAAGGAGTGAAATTAGTTCCTAAAAAATTCCAAGCACTGTTGGATTGGCTAATTCCTAAGACACTCAATCAACTATGGGGATTTTTGGGGCTAACTGGTTACTATTTCAAGTTTGTCAAAAATTATGGTAGTATTGCAGCCCCAATCACCTCTTTATTGAATAAAGACTCCTTTTAGTGGACTGATGTAGCTACCCATCCATTTGAATAATTGGAATTTCTTATGTGCACTACTCCAGTATTGGCCACTCCTAATTTTTCCAAGACTTTTTTGGTTGAATGTGATGCATCTAGGTATGGTATGGGTGTTGTACTCATGCAAAAAGGTAGACCACTTGCATTTTAAAGTCATTAACTAAAGGGTAAAAATTATAAGAATCCCATCTATGAGAAGGAAATGATGGCCATTTTATGTGCAGTCAAACAATGGAGACCTTATTTTATGGGTCATCACTTTCAAGTAAAAACTAATCATGATAGTCTCAAATATTTTTTGGAACAATGGTTGTCATCTGAAGAATAATAGAAATTGGTAACTAAGATGTTAGGTTATGATTTTGAAATATTCTAAAAAAAGGCAAGGACAATGTGGTGGTAGATGCATTATCTAGAAAGGATGAATCGGTTGAGGCATTGTTATGTACCATAACCATTTGTAGGTAGATTGGCTAGATGAAGCATGATCAAAATGGGAACATGATAGTGCTACCCATGATTTGATTCAAAATCTTCAGCAAGGTTTAGGTGGATTTGAAAAATTCACATGGAAGGGTAATGCATTATGGTATAAAGAAAAATTTTACCTATGTAAGGTTTCTCTTCTTAAACAAAAAGTCCTTCAAGAACTTCATGCAACTCCAATTGGAGATCATTCAAGATTTTTGAAAACCTATCACATAATCAAGTAGGATTTTTTTAACAAGGACTTAAGGGGGATGTCTAGACATATGTGGCTAAATGTATGATCTATCAACAAAATAAAGGTGAAACCATTAAAACCCCAAGTATTTATATCCTTTATCCATCCCTATCCAACATTGAGAAGAGGTGTCTATGGATTTCATTATAGGGTTTCCAAGATATTATGGTCAAATTGTTATCATGGTTTTTGTGGATAGTCTCAGTAAGTATGCTCATTTTTGTTCTTTATCACAACCATTTGTTGTTAGTATAATAACTACTACTTTTTAAAATATAGTTTAAAAACTGCATGGGACCCCTAAGATCATTGTCAGTGATAGAGATCCCATTTTCACTAGTAATTTTTAGATTGATTTATTTGCATGTTTGGGAACCTAGTTGGATCATAATTCATCCTGTCATCCTCAATCTAATGGACAAACTGAGGTAGTTAACAAATGTCTAGAAGGATATCTCTATTGTTTTGTTTCTAATAAATAAGATAAATGGGTTCATTGGTTGCCACTTGTTGAATGGTGGTATAATACTTCTATTCATAGTTCTTCCAAAATGTCTCCCTTTGTGGCACTATATGGATACCACCCTCCATCCATCGCTTCAACCTTGAAGGTCCATCTTAAGGTTCATGTATTTGAATAACATATTCACCATCAATTGGAGGTCCTTGTAAGTTTCTATGAAAATTTAGCTATGGCCCAAAATCACATGAAACAATAGGTAGATCAAAACAAAAGTGAGAGGCATTTTGAAATTGGTGATTAGGTCTTTATTTGTGTACAAACATATAATAAAATGTCATTAAAACAATAAAAAAAGGATAACAAGTTGTCCCTTAAGTATTATGGGCCTTATCATATCTTGTATAAAATTGGTAGTATGGCCTACAAGTTAGAGTTTCCTTCATCCACTCGCATACATCCAGTATTTCATGTATCATTCCTAAAGAAAGTCATTGGACATAGAGTTTCCATTCAAAAAAAATTACCAAAATTAGATGAGGAAGGTAGAGTTGTTCTTAATCCTGAGGTGATCCTTCACATGCATACTAAGGAACCACATTCCAGAGTGATTACAAATTACATGATCAAATGGAAGAATGTACCATGTGAAGTTGCCACTTGGGAGGATGAAGCATTTATGCATCAACATCCAGAGTGTCACAACATTGAGGATAATATTATTTTTAAGGGGAGGGGCTTGATATGCCCTTAACCATTAGTGTGTCTATGGATATGTGTGGCTAACTTATGGCTTACATACCTCTTTTATATACGTGTTACATATCTCTATGTTCTTAGATAGGTCATCCTATGGAATAACCTTAGCTAAGTAGACTATATATAAGAGGTAGTGGTTAGTATTTATTTATTATTTTAAGTATTCTACTATTAGTGCATTATTTTGGAGGTTACCCCCTTGAAGTGGCTTTTTTATATTATCCATTATTCTACTCTATTGTCAATTATTTCTATGTGATCTCTCATATTTGCTTATTCTATGTGATATAAAATCATTCTATATGAACATATAATTAATTTCATTACAAAGTGAATCTATTATCAATAGGCCAATCAAAATAATTGGATACTCAGACTCCACTTTCACTTCCCTCTTCCATAATTCCTTCCATCTCATCCCCAACATCCACCACCACTCTGTTAGTTACTAATACCACCAAGTAGTACATGGCTATAGATTCAATCATCTTGAATACAATCCCACTAGCCATCCCAAACATTATGGTAGTTACTTCTTCATTTCATCTCCTATCACATTCCCTTTCCATTAACTTTAAGTGTTCCCACCACCTTGATTGATTCATTCACCACCCTAGATTCAACACTACCATAGGTTCCCATATTTCAACTACCCATGCCTACCCCTCCACTTGTATCACTTTCAACTCTCACACCCTTGATAGGCACATCTATTTCCACTTCACCCATTTAAACATCCATCTCTTTTATTCTATCAGTAACCCAAGCTCCCATCCAAGAGGTAGAGATAGAGGGACTCATTGATACAACTATGGCTACTCAACCCATAAAAGGGAAAGAGATTATCAAAACATTAACTTAGGATTTAGTGGTAGCATCAATGATAAACATAGAACTTGTCACAATAACCACTATTGTAATAAATTTAGCTACAGATTCATTGATGATAGTGTTAGGCTAATAGGATACCACTCCAAGCTAGCTAGTACAATCAATAGGGAATAAGTTTAAACAAATGGTGTCAGCCAACATACTATATTTTAGTCTATTGGAGGCATCTAAAAGGTCAAATGAAGGTTCAAAAACCATATCCAAGATATTATGTGATTTATTAGGGGATAAATATGTAGAAATTATAGTCCCCCTACTAGAGAAACACAAAGATCTAATGGTGGGGGATTATCAAATATCCAAAGTGATCTTGGGTCATCCTATAATAGAGGTATTAAAACATGATGTTTAGTCAAGAATTATATCTCTTTTTGAGAAGATGGATAGTGACAAGGTCATAAAGGATGAATTGAAGAATAAAGTTGAGTAATTGACAATTTCTCTAAAGAAGTTTATAGAGTGAGTATCCCAAACAACTTAGTTTCTTGTTCAATTCCTAGATAAATAAAAACTTGAAGTAGTAATAGAGATTAGTAGTATATAAAGGGCCATAAATTATTGGGTTGAAGAGCTTATCACAAAATTAAATAAGTAATTGAGCTAGTAATGTAATATTACAAAACTCTAAAGGATGATCATGTATATTTGAAAAGAGAAATAAGAAAATATGAGGAAGAGATTAAAAGGTGAGCCTTTCTTCCCAAAATTTCAAGCTATTGACCTGATTGAGATTGATACCCTCATTATATAGAATATATTGAAAATTGATGTAGAGTATAAGGACATGGATAGGGAAACCCATTTTAGAATAATAATACTCACTGAGAGTATTAATAAGTCCAAGGCTACATGTGATAAAGCCACATATACAATCTATGACATTGAGGATTTGCTTAGTAGATTGACATGTAAAGTAACAAGTCATCAAGATCAAATCCTTTTAATTAAAGAGGTTTAAGATAAGTTTAAATGAGTGGTCAAGATGGATTCAACATGGGATACAATGTTCAAATTGAGTTCCATCCACCGATTCATCAAGTATCAAAATACACTTGATCAGATGGGGAAAGACACTCAAGTATACAGAGCTCCATCTAGATAACTCTCTAAAATAATGGTAGAATGTGAAATAAACAACTTATATTCACTTGATATTTATGAATATCAACTCCTAGAGATCTTTAAAATCTTTGATGCTTATATTGAGAAGATACATGCAAAAAAGGACAAGGAATCTTCAGATATTATGGTTATGGATTAATTATTTAATAAAATATATTCTACAAATTACATTTATTTATTGTAAAAAACATTATAAATCTATAGATTATAAATTAAAATTACTATTTTGGCATCTCTTTTTGAGAAAGATCCACTTTTAATTTTCAAGTATCTTTTTGACAGTATTTAAGTTGCAAAATTAAAATATGTAAATTGCACTTTTATTTTTGACAAAGTTTGAGTTGCTTAACTTGTAAAAACTCATTTTGTAATTTGCATTTTTAGTTTCTTAAAGTTGGATGACTTAACAAGTTTTATAAGTCTCAACTAAAAAATACAAATTAGGTTTTTCAAGTTATAATCTAAAAATACCTAAAAACATTCAAATTTTATAAGTGTTAGTTCATTTTGGCACCTCATTCCTTGGAAAAGATAAAAACAACTAAAATAAAAAAAGAGGACATTTGCTTGAAGATTCAATGGATTTTTTCATGCCTGCATCACTTTTTAAAGTTCCTAGTAGTTTCATGTTTTTATTCTAGCCATTTACCTCACTAAGGATGCCCTTTTAGACTAAAGATCATGCCATTTACATGAGGTTTTCTAGTTTTAATTGTTCTTTAACTGGGCATAGGAATTTGATAACTCCCCCTCTTTCAAGAGAGTATTTTGTATAAATATGGGTACCATGGCATAACCCATATTATTTTTTTGTTGTTAGAGAAATTATTATACATTTTGAACAATTGATTTACATGTTGTAACTTAAAGAATGATAATAGATTGAATTTTACCTTCCTTATTTGTGTTATATTTATGTATGTATAAATATTTTTCAATTTTGTGAATGTGTTATTCTTGTTTCAGTCACATGAATTCATCTATGTATTATCTTGTGCCCTTTTGAAAATTTATTTGATTAAAATAAAGAATCTTGTTCCTTATGTGATAAGTGTCCAATATTACCTTTGGTTTCATTTTTGTATAAGTTTGTGCTCCAATATACTTCAATATATTTATTATTTTACTATGTTCATACAAATCAATCATTAATTTCCACTATAATTATTTGGTGTAATCACCATTTTCCAATTTTACAAATTCATTTCTAAAACTCTTTTCCTCACAAATGAAGCCCTATTTAGGAGTACGATTACTAAGAAGTAGTATTTTAACATGAACTAGTAGTATATCAATTGGACCAAACTTAATGAAAGGCATCCAACCTTATTTGGAGGATCAACTCAATTTTCCAAGGTCCCATAGCTTGGATGTGATCCCATTATGTCATTAGATTTCTCATAGTTTGTGACTCATACTACACAACACACTACCACACAAAGATGGGTGAAAAATCTAATTGATAATAGTAATTTCAAAACTAACTCAATGATTTTATTTGCATTAAAAAATTAAATGTTTTGATAGATTAATGCACATGTTTTACAATTTTTACTTATGAAGGCTATGTAAAACTAGAAAATAAAAATATGATGAGAAAATTAGGTTTAAGCATGTTAATATTTTTGGAGGTCTTTGCATCATCATTAGATTCATAAAAAAATGTTTCACCTTGTAGAATTTAGGTGCATAAATATTTTCCCCTCAAGGAGTTACATTTCCTTAAATTAGGTAGAAATTAAAATGAGGGTTAGAGAACTTACCTTGCTTACATGTGTGTCACAATCAATCCAAATATGACACCTAGACATCAACAACTAAAAGACACATATCAAGTACAATACATTAAAATGAGTTATAAAAGTGTTATTTAAGTGACTTTTAAAATAAAAATACTTGTGATTACATAGGTATGATAATAATACCTGGTCCATCTTATCAGTGGAGTGAAACTTGGTGCCAAGTAAAAAATGTTGACCTAAAATGGTGAAAGCAAGACCAAAATGTGACATCAACACAACTGTAACAAAATTAATGGAAAACAAAAAATATATTTATTATTTGGACTATATTCTATCATTTTAGATTTAATAAACTCATAAATTCATAAAATTACATAAAAAATAAATCATAGAGGATAAACATTGCAAAAAAGGTTAATATTTGAAGTAAAATATTAGAATAAAATCTACTATAAATTATATTTTTTACCCAATTTAGAAATATTTTACACTCATCAACTTACAAAATTTGGATCTCTAGCCCACTAGTGACCAAATCAGGAGTAAATATATTCAATGGAGATAACATGAGGAGAGGATGAAGAAAACACTAATGGGAGGAGGTGGGGCACAAGTTTGAGTGAGTTTTAACACTTTTTCCTATAAGCCTTAAGTTTTGTAAATTTATTTGTAGATTCACTTAGAGTGAATGAAAATTAAAAAAATTGTAGTCAAAATGTTCCTTATTACTAGAGGATTAGATATTTTTATAAATATTTAAAAATTTTAGGTGGATTTTGTAGTTTTTTGGTGTTTTTACAATGTGAGGGTATGGCAGATGAAAATACTAGCATGAGGTGAAACCACTAGTATTTTTAGACTGATAGTCATGTTGTATGCACAAGATAAGATTATCCTACACTTATCCTAACTCAATAAAATTAGACTTTCATGAAGGTAAATAAAATAAATCGTGTGACACTTATTTTATTTAGGTAATGATTGATTATAATTCGTAGATCTATTAGAGGGTTGCTTATGTTGTAGATGCCAAGAGGAAAGGGCTCCAAATCCTAAACCTAGGATAAAAGGAAATTTATCTCACTAATCCTCTATTAATTTAATTATGTAGGTAAATTAAATTATGTAATGCAATTAAATTAATTTAATTAAAGTAATCTAAACTAGGGGGAAGGTTCCATGGTCAACTAAATGGGGGTTTAGGTAACCTAAAGTAAAATATGGAAAGTCTAATAAATATTATATCCACACCAACTTATTTAGTGTGGATATAATGTCATATAAAGATACATTCACATTAATTCACTAAGCAACAAGTAACATCTATCTACCAAGTAAATAAAGGAGAGAGTATAGGGTTAAAAACACTTACCTTAGAATGGATCTGTTGAGCATCAATCTCCCCTTGGTTCAAATGGATATTTTAAATATATGTTATGGGTTAGATACTTAAAATATATGTATAAAGTCTCAATATATCTTCAATTAGAGACTCCCAATGAGTCATCTTATTGATCTACAAAAACACCACAAGACAAACGTCTTTAAGATAAGGTTCTAAACCAAAAAATTTGCCTAATATGACTTATGATAAAATAGTGAGTGAATAAAGTGAATAATATATTATTTGAATGAAATATGACCCTTATGTTTAGTGATATAGTACCTAATACCAAACCTAAACTCTATGTTGATAATATCATCCTGGTCGATATATTTGAAAGAAGCTAGTTAACATAGAATGGTATTATCCAAGCTGATACAATAATAATTTTAAAATACATGATCAAAACTACATCAGGATAGTTGATACAATAGGAAGGAAAAATATACTAAACTTAAGATATTGGCCAAGATGATGCCATAGGATATAAGGAAAATTATCACAATTGAATAAGGAAAAGATGGAAGAGGTAAATGATAAGATAATATGAATAAGTTGGACTGATAGTAAGAATGGTGAAATCATGATATAATATAAACATCTTTTACAAGACACCATGAACTTTCCCATACCTTTCCTAGTTCACCATTTAAGGTATGCACTCAGGAAGACCAATGCTTGATGATTTGCTACAAGAGAAAACATAAATAAATAATAATGAATAATTTCATGTGTATATATATGTCCCACTTGACTCTCATCACATATCATAATAGTGTAACATGGGTTGGTGCTTGGGGAAAGAACATAGTAATATAAAAATGTAATTAAAATAATTTACCTAAAATAACTGAAAGTAAATGAAAGTATATATAATGAATGATGTAAATTCACTTACCTTAATGATCATAGATGTTGCATGTGTTGAAGGTGATAGAGGCACCTAAAATGAAGAACAAGAGGTGGAATTAAAAAATAAGATAAAATTCTAAAATTTTAAAAAAATATTATATTAGCATACAAAAATTATCTATCTCACCATGATTCTAATGATTCTTTTAGTTCATGGAAAGTACCAACGGAAACAAAGATGTGGGCAAAAGATTAAATTTTATGGTGAGTAATTATTTGACCATTTTTGGAATTAAGGGTAAGGTTAATAACCTAATAAACTAAGAATAATACTATTAAATAAGCATTCCAATTAAATAATTAAAATTCATAATATATTATAATATAGTGCTTAATTATGCAAATATACTAAATGTATAAAGTATAATGCCAAATACTATATTGATTAATCATGAAGAAGGAATGCCACTTATCTTATTGAATGATTAATAAGTATATATAATGTATTAAAACCATCATGATCATGCTTAACTATGATTTTCTAGATTCTAGAAATTAGTTATTTGTTAGCTTAGACACTACCATCAAATTAAGGACATTAGCATTGATGCTTATACCCTAAATCTAATGCTTATGTTTTTAGTCAAATACATGTCATTTTATATAAATTAAAACTATTAATTTTATGATTACATGCCACCTTGAATATTTTCTATTCAAATTGTGTGCACAGGTTCTAGATATTAGTATGTAGATTAAAACCCTAAGTCTTCCAATTAGGGCATGTGGTCTTAGAAAACAAGGGTTAATGGGATCAATTGAAATTGATATAGCATTAAAGTCTCTTGTATGAGTTATTTCTACTTATATATTCATATACTTTTAAGAGGGACTCAAATCAATTTAGTTATCCCCCTTATGTGGGTTAATGTGTGAATAATTTTGCAATATGTTATATGCAAGTGCATGTAGTGATCTAGCTTATAACTTGGAAACTATTAATCATGGGATAATATTTATATGATTCAAAATTATAAGGATAATTATCCTATGAATGCTATGGAAATAGGGAAGAAGATTTTTGTTTTTCAAGATTGAAAGGTGATTTTAGATAGATGTGTGCTTGAAAAATAATTAATATTGCTTGATGATAATGGATGGTCTTTGAATTATATTTATAAAACACCTTTTAAAATTTTATCATAGGAGGGTTAAAATAACACTATATGCCAACCCATGCATTATAACTAGAATGCTAGTGTCCTAATATGGATGGTAGTGTCTAGGAAAATAGGAAAATAATGAAGATCTATAACTATTAGTGAAGGATATATATAAGGTTATAATCATACTATGGGATGCATGTGATCTAGGTAATTAAAATATTAGGGTCATATTATAGGATAAGCATTTAGGCATAATTAAATGGAAAATATGAGCTTTTTAGTAGTGGGAAGGTCTTAAAATGAAGGGTTGAGCCACGATGTCATGTCCCCTTCTAGTTGACATCTTTTCGAGCGGATGATTAGCCTATTATGTGACCCTCATAGGCTGATGGGATGGATAGAGGGTCTTGATGGAGCTGGGCTTGGCTTTGGTTCAGGCTCTTTCAGACATGAATTAAGGGAGATATTAATATTTGGTTGATTTAATCAAATATTAATTATTTGGTCTAATTTTAATTAAATATTAATTAATTATTAATTATCAATATTTTGGTCTAATTTTAAGACCCTAATTCTAATTTAAGAAGCCCTAAGTCTAATTTAAGGAAATCTAATTTTAGCAAGCACACCTTTGGAGGGTATAAGGGTTTCTCATGGGAGAGAGTTTGTATTCATGATTGATTATTGATATTGTTTTTGCTAAGAATTCTTCTGTGAAGACTGAGCCAAGGGTTCCAAGATTAAATTTGCATTGAAGAACGTCAACTCTTCATTGTGTGTGATTCAGAGGTTGTGAGAGATCAGCTGATCTATTGCCAAATTGAGAGATAACTTCATACAAAAGTTATCACAGGGGTTTACAAGTTTGAGAGATAACTTCATACAGAAGCTATCACAAGGGTTCATAGGTATTTCTTTATTTTTGGTTTGATTCAATAATTATCCAGATATAGATCTTTGTATCAGCCCATAGTTCTTTCAGATCAGGTTCAAGCATATATGTTGTGCTATATTGGTGGCCGTATGAAGTCTGTACAAATCCATGAAAATCTGTATGCATCAGCAGAAAGTTTAGACACCAACATCGACAGGCAAAGACTGACATCGGTCGACTTCTCACCAACATCGATAGGTTAACAACCCCAGTCAATCATCGACGGTAGTATAACTAATGTTGGTGACTGTGTTTTTGACACAATAGGTCGAGACGTACCATATCTAAATTTATTTCCTAGTTTGTGGAATACTCAGGCTATTAAGGCTATATTTTCAATATTATTTGTATACTTGACAGAGGACCTCTATTGTAAGCATATGAGCAAATAAATAAGAGATTATACTATGATTTATTTATCTATTTGAAGATATTTTGCACAAATATAGATAAGTGATTCAAAAATATTTAGTTTCAAATTTGAAGGGAAAATTTGTACGCATCAGTGAAAAGATCAGACACCGACATCGGCAGGCAGAGCCCTACAGAGACTGACATCAGCTGACTTCTCATCGACGTTGGTAGGTTAACAACCCTAGTCGACCGATGATGGCAGTATAATCGATGTCGGCGACTGTGTTTTTGACACAGTAGGTTGAGACATACCAGATCCAAATTTATTTCCTAGTTTGTAGAATACTTAGGCTATTAAGGCCGTATTTTCAATATTATTTGTATACTTGACAAAGGACCTCTATTGTAAGCATATGAGCAAATAAATAAGAGATTATACTGTGATTTATTTATCTATTTGAAGATATTTTGCATAAATACAAATAAGTGATTCAAAAATATTTAGTTTCAGATTTGAAGGGAAACAAGGGATATTATAGTGGTATCAGAGCTAAATCTTGCCATCCTGAGGGTTTGACAATCTTATGCAGCCACAAGAGTTGGGACCACATAGGTATAACACATGCAGTAGAGCCTTGCTTGAAGGTACCCAGGTGTTAGAACAACAACTAATTATCATGAGTGATAGACGTGAGGGTAGCCCACCCAGGGGCCACCAACATAATGATGATCAGGGTACCATAGAAGTCTATCGTGAGATGACACAGGCACTTCAGGCACTTACTACTATGGTAAGGAGGATGAACCCAATTAATAGACAGAATGGGGAACAAGGAGATAATAGGAGTGTTATTGTTAATTAGAGACCCCAATAGGCCCACTCTAGAATAGTGGATAGACCTACATGTCCTACGTTTGTTTAAGAGGAACCAGATGTTCTAGCAGAGGAGGAGGCATAAGATTCCCAATTCGCAAATGTTCTCATGGATGTAAGTGATGAGTGGGACTTATTAGCTCCTCAAGTTTGAGATAAGATGTCCTTTGATCATTTTATTAATTTGAGGAGAGAGCACTACAGATTGGTTAGACAAGATGGTAGACCCAAACACCAGAATAATGATTTAAAGCATGCTACGAGCAGGCTCACACTAGCGATGTTTGATGGTAGTGGTAAGGTGACATCACATGCCTAGGTTAGTAAGCTAGATACATTTCTCACATTGTGACTGATGGCTGAGGGAGATGCTATTAGATATGTGACACTACATCTTGAGGGAGTAGCTCATGATTAGTGGCACCACGGGATGGTGACACTCCATCATGATCAGATCACATCTTATCAGGAGTTTGTGGGTAGGCTGGTGGAACATTTTGATAGGAAGGATCCAGAGTCCTATTTCTGAGAGTTGGCATAGTTGTGCCAGAGTGGTAGCCTAGAGTCTTACATTGGTGACTTTTAGAAGTTATCAGTTATGGTTCCTAACATTTTAGAGAGGCGACTAGTAGTGCTCTTCATGGAGGGATTGACAGAACCATTGAGAGGTTAGATCAAAGGCTTTGATCCTCCTTCATTACAAGAAGCTATGAAGAAGGTGCATAGTATGGAGATGGCAGCCCCATCAAGTAGATTTAACTCCAGAGGTACTTCTTCATCCAGGGACAGTAAGGGCTTCAACAAGAATAGAGAAAGATCGAGTTTCAACATAGATAAATCAGGTGTTAAGAATGATTCAAAGGCCAACCCAACAACACCACCTTTGGATAGAGAGGCTCTTAATGATCTACATAGGAAGAAACTTTATTTCTACTGCAAAGGTCCCTATGATGACAATCATGATTGTCCTTTGAGGCCTAAGGGCAAGGCAAATCGAGTGATGTGGGCCTATTATGAGGATGAGGAATCAAAAGATTCTGAACATCATGATTGTTCTGAGGAGCCAGAGGTTGAGGCTTCAGAGCCTAGGGTAAAGGCAGAGTCAGAGCTCCAGATTTAGGAGGCACGTCTATCTAGCATCTAACACGAGGGGTCATTCAGACTCCATGGAGTTTTGGTAGGACAGAGGGTCATCACCCTTCTTGACATGGGAGCCACACATAATTTTATTAATTCTATATTTGTGGAGAAGCGTGGACTCACCACAGAAGAGTTCGAGGGCATTAGAGTTAAGGTGGCTGACGGTTACACCCTTAGGCATGAACGGATGATCAGAGATCTCCCATTGTGCTTGAACAACTATGAGTTCAAGGCTGATTATTATGTGGTGAACATGGGGGATATAGATTTGGTCTTGGGCATGAAGTGGCTTCATTCCCTTGAGGTATTCACTCTTTGTCTTAAGGACATGGAGATCCATTTGATGGGAAGACTCACATTCTTAAGGCAATACGGGACTACAACATCAAAACTATTTCTTTACATCGGATGGAGAGGCTCATGAGACATGACATGGTAGAGTGGGTAGTTGAGTGCACATTGGCACCAATACAGGAGGGACAATAGAAGACTGAGTATCATCCTGACATTTAGCAGTTGAGGGTCAAGCATGATAAGGTATTTAGTGATATTCCACCAGGGAGACCTCCAGACAGGGGCATAGAGCACATTATTGAGCTTAAAGAGGGTGTTAAGCCCATTATGATTACTCCTTATTGACATCCCAAGTGGTTGAAAGATGAGATTGAAAAAACAATTAAGGAGTTACTTGATATGGGTCACATTCGGCCTAGCAAATCACCATTCGCATCTTCGGTTGTATTGGTGAAGAAGAAGGATGGCACCTTACACATGTGCATTGACTATAGAGCCCTAAATAAGAGAACCATTAAGAATAGGTATCCAATACCTCGTATTAATGAGCTTATTGATGAGCTCCATGGTGCACATTACTTCATGAAGATAGACTTAAGGTCAGGCTATCGTCAGATTAGGGTTCATGAGCAGGATGTGGAGAAGATAGCTTTTTGTTGCCATTATGGACACTATGAGTTTATAGTGATGCCATTTGGGCTCACTAATGCACTAGAAATATTTCAATCCACCATGAATAGAGTCTTCCATTCACTGTTGAGGAGGTTTGTACTTGTTTTTTTGATGACATTCTTATATACAGTAGGACTTGGCAGGAGCATTTGGCTCATCTGGAGACTGTACTCAGCATTTTGTAGAGGGAATCCTTGTATGCCAAAGAGTCCAAATGTGATTTGGGGATGACCTAATTGTTATACTTGGGTCATATTATCAGTGCAGGGGGAGTGTGGATGGATCTTGGGAAGATCCGTGCTATCATAGACTGGACTATTCTAACAAACCTTACACAGCTATGGGGATTTCTAGGTTTGTGTGGATTTTATCATAGGTTCATGAATGGTTATTCATGACATGCAACTCCTATGATAGATTTGATGAAAAAGGGTGTTTTTTGTTGGACACTTGAAGCATAGGAGTGTTTTGTAAGGTTTAAGGAGTTGATGACTACGTGCCCTGTTTTGGCACTACCTAATTTTTTTGAAGCCTTTCAAGCTTTAGTGTGATGCTTCAGGTGAGGGCATTAGAGCGGTGCTTATGCAGGACAAGCACCCCATAGTATATGAGAGTCATAAGCTCAGGGGACCAAAGAGGATATACAAAATTTATTATAAGGAGATGCTTGCTATCATGCATGCCTTGGCAAAATTTAGACAATATCTTGTGGGCAACACATTTTGCATCAAAACGGACCACAACAGTTTGAGACATTTCTTGGGGTAGCGAGACCTCAATGATCATCAGTAGAAGTGGGTGAGAAAATTATAGGCATATGACTTTGACATCTCTTTCATCAAGGGCACCCAGAATGTAGTAGCTGATGCTCTTTCATGCAGGTCATATTTGAGTACTATGGTCCACATTACAGAGGATTAGTGACATATGATTGTGGCAGAGTATGCCAAGGATACATGGGCATCCATCATTATTGAGGGATCAATGGTTGACACTAGATATACTCTTGTGAATGACTTGATCATTTACAAGAACATGGTTTATTTGATCCTAGGATCAGCGATAAAGAACATTCTCATGCGAGCCTTTCATGATGTACCTACTACAAGACATCCCAGGTATTTCAAGACCTATAGATAGATTAGGGAGAGATTCACATGGAAAGGACTCAAGGCAGATGTTCTTCAATATGTGTGTGAGTGCCTTATTTGTCAACAAAACAAGTAGGAGAACATGTACCCAACAGGATTATTGTGGCCACTTCCAATTCCTGACAAGAAGTGGGAGTGCTTGTCGATGGATTTCATTACAGGCTTGCCTAAAGCCCAAGGACAAGATTACATATATGTAGTCATGGATCGGTTAATAAAGTATGCCCACTTCTTTTCGATTACCACCACATACATAGCTACACATGTAGCAGAGGTTTTCTTCTGAGAGTTATTCTGACTGCATGGATTACCTTGAAGCATAGTGAGCGACAGGGATAGTCAGTTCCTGAGTCACTTCTGGCAGGAGGTGTTCCAACTCTATGGGACCGAGCTTACACCGAGCACCAGTTACCACCCACAGACTAATGGATAGATAGAGATAGTGAACAAATGGGTGGAGGGCTATCTCAAGAATTACATTGTAGGGTAGCGAAAAGCTTGGGTCAAGTGGATTCATTTGTGCGAGTATTGCTATAACATGACTTTCCACATGACCATTCAGATGACTCCTTTTATGGCATTATACGGGTATGAGGCACTGAGTTTTCTAGATTTGCTACTGAGTGACAGTAGAGTGCCGAGTGCTAGAGACTTATTGCAGGAGAGTCAGGATACCATGAGGACTCTCAAAGAGAATATTGCTAAGGCACAAAATCAGCAGAAGTAGTATGCAGATCAATAGAGGACAGAGAGATCTTTTGATGTGGGTGACATGGTAAATCTTATGTTGCAGCCTTATTGTTAGTCTACTCTTAGGAAGAGTGGGGCAGAGAAGCTTAAGCCAGGTTACTACGGTCCTTTCAGGATCCTAAGGTGTGTTGGAGAGATGGCTTATGAGCTAGAGCTTCTAGCAGAGAGCAAGGTACACAATTTTTTTCATGTATCACGCCTCAAAAAGGTGTTAGGACACCGTGTGATACCTTCTAAAGTTTTACCTCCCTTAGATGATGAGGGAAAGTTGATTTTAGTACCTAAGTCTATCTTGGAGTATAGAGAGAGACAGTTGTGTAGAAGGACTATCAGGGAATATTTGGTAAAGTGGAGAGATTTGCCAGTGGAGGATGCGACATGGGAAAGCAAGGATATTCTATAGCATCCAGAGTTGAGATTGCTTGAGGACAAGCAATTTTAGGAGGGGTAGACTGTCATGTCCCCTTCTAGTTGACATCTTTTCGAGTGGATGATTAGCCTATTATGCAACCCTCGTAGGCTGATGGGATGGATAGAGGGTCTTGATGGAGTTGGGATTAGCTTTTGTTTGAGCTCTTTTGGACATGAATTAAGGGAGATATTAATATTTGATTGATTTAATCAAATATTAATTATTTGGTCTAATTTTAATTAAATATTAATTAATTATTAATTATTAATATTTTGGTCTAATTTTAATTAAATATTAATTAATTATTAATTATTAATATTTTGGTCTAATTTTAAGACCCTAATTCTAATTTAAGAAGCCCTAAGTCAAATTTAAGGAAATCTAATTTTAGCAAGCACACCTTTGGAGGGTATAAGGGTTTCTCATGGGAGAGAGTTTGTATTCATGATTGATTATTGATATTGTTTTTACTAAGAATTCTTCTGTGAAGACTGAGCCAAGGGTTCTAGGATTCCATTTGCATTGAAGAATGTCAACTCTTCATTGTGTGCGATTCAGAGGTTGTGAGAGATCAGCCGATCTATTGCCAAATTGAGAGATAACTTCATACAGAAGTTATCACAGGGGTTTACAAGTTTGAGAGCTAACTTCATACAGAAGCTATCACAAGGGTTCACAGGTATTTCTTTATTTTTGGTTTGATTTAATAATTATCCAGATATAGATCTTTGTATCAGCCCATAGTTATTTTAGATCAGGTTTAAGCATACAGGTTGTGCTATATTGGCAGTCGTACGAAGTCCATACAGATCCGTGAAATTTTGTACGCATCAACAGAAAGATCAGACACCAACATCAACAGGCAAAGCCCTACAGAGACCGACATCAGCCGACTTCTCACCGATGTCGAAAGGTTTATGACCCCAGTCAATTGATGATGGTAGTATAACTGACATTGGCGACTGTGTTTTTGACATAGCAGGTCAAGACGTACCAGATCTAGATTTATTTCCCAATTTGTGGAATACTCAGGCTATTAAGGCCGTATTTTCAATATTATTTGTATACTTGACAGAGGACCTCTATTGTAAGCATATGAGAAAATAAATAAGAGATTATACTATGATTTATTTATCTATTTGAATATATTTTGCACAAATATAGATAAGCGATTCAAAACTATTCAGTTTCAGATTTGAAGGGAAACAAGGGATATTACACACGAGTGATATTTTCCATGTGTACAAGACTAGTTTATCATATAAAATCCAAATTCATCAACTACATTTTCCACCCCTTTAATATAATAATGTGCAAGGATGAAATTACTAAGATAAAGGAAAATAAATTCATACAATCGTGTATATAACACACCTTGCTTTGACTTGAGACCTACTTTAATTTTATGTTTGTGTATTAACTACAACTGAGAAAATGCTATAGTGTAATTAGTGCATATAATTTGAACTGATTTAAATAAAAGAGAGCAAGGAATGAGTACACCTATGTGTTAATTCAACCATGTTTCCCCTTGCTAGTTTGTTTTGGTAATTATTGGTATAGACTTTTGAATGTAAAATTATAGAGTGTAAATGCATGAGGAGTATGGGATGTAAATAGATTTTTGTAATGTATATCATTTTATATGTATTTAACCTATGTTTTTATATCAAAATATAATAAAATATTAAAATACTCCTTATAAGAAATAAATTTAAGATCATAAAGTGAAGTGATAAATCATCTTAAGTATTTAAATAGTCATCATATGTAAAGAGAAAAATTTCTAAAATATTTGAGATTAATATAGATATCAATTCATGGTTTTGTGAATGTATTTTGTATTTGTTTCATGTGTAATTAAAATCTTATTTGTTTAAATCTCTTTCTTATATAATAATAATGAATTCTCTTGTATCCTTAAGTATGAAATTTAATGGATAATCCATAACTTTATTTAGAACAAATATGTGTTGTGTTCCTTTGCTCTTTTTCCATTTATAAGTTGTAGTATACTTCTCATAGAAATAAATATTATCATGTTTTGATGGGTTTATAAGAAACTCTAATAATAATGTAATGGTGAGTGTGGATACATGAAAAATGTTGAGATGGTTACCAGATAGAGATTTAGATGATGGTTGAATGAAAGCATTAACAAATTTGTAGAAGAGGATACAAAGAGAATATTAAGCTCTACAAGAGAGATTATAATTGAGCATATACATGGTGAAATATACAAAATATTTTAGTATTAATTCCTTGGATTACTATCATCATGGTTGTTGATAATTGAGTACTATTGTTTCAAGTTGAGTGAGAAATAACACTTTGTTTGGATTGAGGGAAAGATAGAAAATCTAAAAAAAATTGGACATCAATTAGACATGCACAATAGATAATTGGTTAAATAATATCATCAATGGATATATTAATTAGTTTTATATGTAAGGTTACATCACATTCAAATCTAATTTTTTTTTTATAAGAGGTATCAAAGGAAAATTTTGGTAGTGGCTATCTACTTCACTTAAAATGTTTGTTATGGAAAATGCCATGGTGCCTATCTTAAATAACACTAAGTAGTAAATTTAGGTGTTAAGGGGATGTGTGTGATGATGAATAACTAAGAGAATAATATTGAAGCTAAAAATATAATATTGAGGATGTAGAGAAATAGAATGAGAAGATAACTTTGGGGCTAGAGCAACACCTAAAGCAATAGAGGAGATGGAATAAATATAACAAACCTAATGTAAATATGAGTAGGAGTATATTAGATAATTTATAAGATAATTAAGGAATGGACTATTACAAAGGAGTCAAATATTATGGAAATGATGAAAGAAGAAGCCTTGAGAGAGGATAAGGTGTAGATGAGAACTCAAATATGGATAAAGATTGGAAAAGGGATTTAGAGGAGATGAAATAAAGTTGAAATAGATTAGAGGAGTAGTTAGATTAGTTGGAAGATATTTATAGATAAAAATTACAATGGAGAATATTGTTTAGATAATAAAAGGAACAATATTTTTAATAATTTATGTTAATTCACATGATTAAATTAGGTTCAGGTTCAAAGGAGGAAAAAGCTTTGGACATGGATCATTCATTTCAAGGGTACACATTTATTGTGCCTAATTTATCAAAAGAGAGTAAAATAAAAAGTGTAAAAGCAAGTAAATATATCACATGGTTTGACTATTTTATAGATAAATTTGTAAAATATAGTGAAGACAATGGAATGTTTTAGATAATAATAAATTGATTGATTTTGGGTTTCAAGTCATAAAAAGTTTTAAGACATAGGTAAATTCTAGTCTGCAATAACAAGTAGTTGTAAGTGAAAGTATAGGAAGCATGTATCTCATTATGAGATGTTTTGTCACCTTAGAACCATTTTATGAGTATTTTGATCTTGAGAAATACTTGTTAACTTTCAATATGAAATGATAGGTTAAGGGTGTAACTACAGAATATGAAAAAAGTGCAAGCTCATAAGAGATCTAATGGGTAGAGCACTAAATTTCACTTATAAAAGGAATGCTATCAAATTGAGTCTTCAAGATGTCAAGTATCAACTTATAGGAGAAATTAAAATGAATAAATTTAAAATTTGAATAATAAAAGACTTGAAAGAGATTTAAAATTAATTAGGTGAATTAGTATGGGACTATGATGGTAGGTTCTCTGATGTAATGAATGGAGTGGATTTTATATTTTAGGATACATATAAGGATATATGGTTTTTATAATGTTTTCATCCTCAAATTATTTTTACCATTTATTAAACTTAGTTCACTTACAAGCTGGATTCTCAAGAAGTTGTGCTCTGAGTAGTGTAGATAGAGGATTATGGGGATACTATATAGCCTATTGTGAAAATTGACACAAATATATATGTTTTTTATGCACGATGGATGAGATACATAAAAGTGACATGCCCAAACTAGGATTTTTGTGTATATAGTATATAAAATAGGGTAACCACAAGAATGAATACCCATAAGTCAAAATATAATTTTGTGAGATTTATTGTGTATTAGGGCATGTGACTATGAAATATCATCTCATAAAAAAATACACACAATAATATCATAGTATATAATAAAATTGATGAAATTCACATGAACATTATGATTAAAATTGTAAATCCCTCCAAAAATTGAAGGGAAATATCACTATGTCTTCGTAGTGGTAGTGTGGTAGATCCCTATTTATAAGCCTAAGGTCCCAAGCCTAGATGTAGAGATGAGAACTATAACTCAAAATACTCCTATATGGGTGCCAACATATAGTAACATATAGGATGGACTCTTCCATCTCCTTAGTATTAATATACATGGAACACTACATCACCACAATAAAAAAAGACATGATGAGCCTCATCTTATGCCCAAAGACCATTTGAAGGATATGATAGTCAACAATTTTTTGGGGGGTTTTCATCAATGACAAGGGGAATATAGAGATGGGTAACAAGGTGGATACTAAGGAGGTAATCATAGACCAAAAAATAAACAAGGCCTCCAAATGATTATCTATTATCTGTGTGGATAATATTACCACTTCACATGAAATTATCCAACCAATCCATAGAGATAGGTATACTAGCATATTGTAGAGTTATATGGAAACATCTCATAGAATATTACCCTATTTTATAAAATTATATCAAATTAAAATTGGTGCAAAATGCAAATATGGTGAATTTGTATCCAAGGGATCTTACATTCATGCAAACAGTCACCTGACATCATCACATAGAGAAAGGATTAACACCATTATATTTGGTACAATATCACCACATTATAAAGGTGCAGTAAGATAAATATCCTAATCCTATAATGGAGAAAGGTTTGATGTATCAATAAGTGTAGGTATTATAGAATATATAATATGAGACTATGTTTGAAGGTGATGCTATAATTATTTATGCAAAAATGTATGGTCAAATTGTGCACATTATGAGATAAGATTGTTTAGTTAATGCTATAAAATATTAATTAAATTGGAAATTTCTCTAAAAAATTAATATATATCATATAATATATCAAACCTTTTACATAACCTATTAAACTACACACAAAGAGGCTAACAATGCCTTAATAAGGTGGTATGGTATGTAAAGACAAAGAAGCCATGGGATGTTGATTCCAAAATGGATATATAATTGATAGAGTATGAAATTATAAATTATTTATTTGAATTTGGAAGCATAGTAAATATGATCCCACAATCAACATGGGAAACCATTGGATGACTTGATCTTAGTTACAACCTAGTGACATTGAGTCTCATAGACTATGAAGGGTATAAACTATTGGGAGATTGGAGGATTTATAAATAAGAGTTATCAATATGAATTTGTGAGGTGAATTTGAATTCATATATATGAATATATATGAAATTCACTACCTTATGTTAATTATAAAAAGGTGGGCATATGATGGTTAGATAACCATCAACATGGTACATAATTAGTTGGAAGCACACCAAGGGGATAAGATTATCATCATACCTTTGAATAAATTTTATATAAAACCCTATATCATTCCTAAAGATCTTGACTCATCTTATGCATGTGGGTATAATCATTGGTTTAAGGTTGGCACAAAGTCTAAGCAAAATACACTACAAGCAAGATGTTGTAACTTTTTACATTAAAAAATGTACTCACTTCTAAAGATATAACAACTAGAGTAGCCTTCATATATACCAATGATAACAAAGTAATAATTTATAAAATTTCATATAGGGGAACGCATGTCTCCATATGTGTGATTAACAATAAGGTTTGAAGTATATTTTTTATATCAAGTGGGTGTGATAGACATAGACTACACTAAACCAAATTAGGAAAGTGATATACCTTAGGAAACTGCATCTTCAATAAGTGGTGATTCAAATACTCATATGATAAATTGGGTAAGAGGAGACCATGAGGTGTGACCAATGCAAATGGTTTTTACTAAAAATTAATAATTACCTCAATACTTTATAACTAAGTACTTGGGTCAATTTATTTCTATATTGGAAAAACATGTTCCAAATATAGATCAATGAGTTAATGAATTAAATAATGCTCTAAAAGGTGTTGATTCCACATAGTGGGTAATATATAGAACAAACCAATTTTAATGGGATGATGCATGCAAATTACCATGAGATAAATTTCAAATAACACATGTGATCATGATTCAATGGAATTTTTTACTAGAAGGTGAATGTTGTGAAATTCATATTCACAAATGTGTTGATGTATAGTATTTATATGGTGTGGAACCTAACTACTAGGTAAAAGTATTTAATTATACTTTGGTACCTCTTTCAATAGCTTGGTATATGTACTAGGAACACAATATTGAAACTAAGACTTGGATAAAAGTCTAACAAGATTTCATTCAAAGTTATTTCTTTGAAGATGAGAATCCCATGAAACAAGATATATAGAAGTTGAATATTTTTTATGACATGGGAGAGTAGATTATTTAAGTAATGCACAAGACTACTCTTCATAGGAAGTAACATCCATATACTTGAACATAAATCTAAAAATTGCAAGGCCTATAATAAGAAAGAGTAGTTTTTCATGTAACCCTATAATAGGATCATGGAAAATGGAGAACAAATAAAATCTAATGACAATAATGAACATTTAGACTTTAAGAGTTTATTCAAACCTAAATGATAAATAAAGGAACCAAAAGCTAAAATCACAAAGTAAACTAAAGATGTGAATTTATGAAATTACACATTTATAAGAAGGTAAAAGGACACTACAAGACTCTATACCAAGTGGGTCCAACAAGATAAATTAATAACTATTAAGGAAAAAGGTATGGAACATTAGTATTGAGTCTATGATAAATATTATGACTCTAAGTACTATTGGACATAACAAGAGATATCAAAAGGTCTATAATTGCTTCAAGATTATTAGAATATGTTCCCAACAAAGTTTTTATAAGTCAAGGGTGTGATATTTCATTGGGAGAGATTCACATTGAAATCAAAAAGTGTACATGACCTATTAATAAGTGACCATATAGGATAAATCCCAATATAAATTTGTAATCACCTAAAAGTGTATTTTGAGTGGTAAGAGTGTTACTTGAGACTACTTATACCTAAATTATCCCTATACCTATCCTAAATCTTATTATCATACATATCTAGCTTTCATATAGGTTATAGGTATCCCTAGTCAGCCCTAAATAAGTCCCAAACCCTCATTTATTGATCTTGGCCCTTCATTCCTAGTTTTATGCCACTTTGACACTAGTGCCATAATGGTGTTAGTGTCATTTCCCTCTCTTTTTCCCAAACAAATATCTTTTCAAAACTAGTTACTCCTAGGGTCAACCTACACCACTTTTAGCACCTAAAAAAGCATCAAAATAATATAAATACATGACTTTTATCCCTATAACACTAGATGGAAATTAGATGCAAAATACACATTCAAACTTAGAACAAGTTTTGCAAAATTAAGGTTATCAATCCCTATCATGCGTTACTTTTGTATATTACCATATATATCAGCCCTAAGCTTAGATTACTCATATTTATAGTCTCAAGCACATTCAAGTCATTCAAGGCCACTATCATACTATCTTCACTTGCACTTGCACCAGCACCTAGGTTGGGATAAATACATTGGACTTGATCCCTCATAATATTAGTAGGTATGAAACTCTCATCATAATAGGGTGTTGAATATGTCTATCATACCCCACTAAAAAACACACTTTTTAACTCATATCATCTAGATGCCATAACTACATGAAATATTAGGTATTTATCACAAATTTAGTAAAAATAGGTAATAAATAAGATTTCAAGAATCATGTGCATAGGAATAACCCTCAGATATCTAGACATAGGTGCACCCAGAAGCTCGAGATAGTCTTGCATAAAGGAAACTATGACCAATATCAAGACACTACCACCATATTTATAATAATAGTGCTAATATATAATTATATAATTATTATCCATGAGGAGTTATGACATAGAAAACCTATTTTAAACACATATATAAGCTTCTACCTTAGTTTACACCCCCTAGATCATTTGTCTCAATTGTTTTCCAATGAAGTTCTTACTTAAACTATATATTACTATTTTTAGAAAAGTTAAATCTAGTCAATTATATAACAAATCAATGGTTGTATTTATTTTATATTATTAATCTAATTTAGTCTACTTATCTATTTAACAAATGTAGGATTTATACATTTTAAGTCCTAAAAGGTTAAAACATTTGGTGAACCTAACTTGAAATATTGCACACACCCTAACCCTAGATAACTCTAGGGTTTATGTTTCTAGCCTTATAAGACCCACACTTAGATTTTAGATCCATATATATATTATTTTTTCTTTGATATAATCATGATAGAATAATTTTATCACTTTTTGTTGCAAAGTTTAATACTTTCATTTACATGTTTATTTCCTCTAATTCATAATGAACTCAAAAAAGACATAAACACATGTATAGATAATGTTTTATATCAATCACAAGATATTTAATATCATATTATCTTTATATTATGTATAATTCCATTAGAAATTAAACTCTTACACACATAGAGGATTTAGTATATAAGCTAGCAACTATGTTTCAAGTTTCAATGTCATATCTTATGCACAAGAGAGAATATCCTCCTCATCTCCATGAGGAAGATAGCTAATATACTTCTAACCAAGTCCATACTATAATTTATCCATGAGATTAAGTAGCTTATACCAATTTAACTAATCCCCATACTTAGCCTATTCACTCCTCTTCCCTATAGGGTGCGTGCCTGCATGTTTAATTAGAAGCAACTAGGGTTTGCACTTGTGAGACTCCAAAGGATAAAATTATTAGTATGAGTAAGCTAATATAAATTTTACATAATAAAAATTAGTTATTAAGTGAAAATATCCCATTATTTGTAAATCACATTACATGTACACAGTCTTCATAATATGCTAGCATAAACCATGTATATGCATATACACCTAGCAAAGTTATGCCTAGCACTTTTTAATTTACAAATCATAAATCACAAAAAATTACATCTACAACTAGTGATTTGAAAATCATTCAAAGATCAAACAATATTTCAAGTGAGATACTAATATAAATGTTTAAATCTATGTTTATCAACCTAACTCCTCTACACCTAGTGAAGAGATCCAAATATTTTTGTGCATATCATAAAATGCATGGGCACCACAAAAATTCATGTTTATCATTGAAAATTAAATTATAATAGATAATGGATACATATTACTCAAATAGTGATACATCATCAAAACAATATACAATGACACATCTACAAATTCTAAAAGGGTTAAATTTAGAAATAGTACAAAAATGGTTACCAAAGAATAACTTAGAACAACAAAAGGTTTATAAAGTATAATCAGTATGGGTTTTGTCAAAAATTTATACAATAATTTGATTATCATGGTCAAGGTTTGGGCAAGTAGTCCCAAGGAATCACTACTCCTATTATAGAAATTGATAATGTTGGTCAAAAAATTTTAGGATTTATCAAACATCCTAAGGAAAATTAGTTATAGATATAGTTTATCAAGGTAAAATATCTAGATACATAGGAAATTCTATAAAAATAGGAAGAACTTAAGTTAAAAATTCAAAATCATGCTAATCCAAAAATCATTCTCAAAAGAGGCCTTATAGAAAAAGAGCTTCCAAAGCACGATATTCCTACAATCAACACAATTCAAAAGGTAAAATCATAATCAATATTCCAAATCAAAATTTAGGAAAATAAACTCCACAATACGAGGCAATTCCTAATGCTCATTCAAATATAATAGAATTCAACACTAACATTCTAGATTATTATGATTCCAATTATGAAAAATATTCATATTCATATTGCAACAGTATTCAAGATAGCATAGCCATCAAACTATATGAGAGATTACCATTCCTATTTTTGACACAAGCCACATTGATAGTGAGTCTCTCATGAGATTAATCATTTAGCATTGTTCCTCCCTACTTGTACATTCTTTCTTTCTTTCTCGATCCTTGTACATAGATTAATTTTCATGCTTCTTATACATAGCTTAATTTCATAAAATAAAAACAATATAACATGTCAAAAAAAAAATTCAAATATTTACTCAAAAAACACAAAATTATAGATTGTATATATTGTTATATTTACACTTATTATATTTTACAGACACTACATATGCTAGTTGTCTTAGTATAGTTGGTTTTACCATACATACATGCTTCACTTGTTCTTGTCAAGTGTTTACAGATTACTAAAGGACTTAGGTTCACTACACCGGTCCAAATTTGTTATTATCTACCCACTAGGGGAATATACATTGATACATGGGATCTACATTTGACACATTCACCCAATTGGGGGAACCCTATACATAGTTTAAATTACCAAATTAAATCTTTCTATACTCTACATCATAGATTTAGAATTGTTATATCTTGATATTGATCATGCTACACTAACTCAGATTTTTTTTCCAATTATTACTACTTTAAACTCAACATATGTACATCCTAGCTCTTACACAAATTTGTATTACATATTCATGCATACTTTTATTTATAGATTACCTAGTTTAGACTTGATTGTATATCTATGCTTATTATATTTTATGGAATTTGAATATTTCATTGCTCTTTGGATCTATGCCACTTCTATTCATAGTATGTAGGATTTGTACATGTGCCCATGTCCTTGTCTATTCTTTCTTGATTACGTATGTAGACATTTAGACATGTCATTCTATGTGGATCTAAGACAACTTGAGTATTTATTACATATGTGGACATTTTAACATGTCCTTGTATTATTTATTTTCTCATATTTAGTGACATGTGCCCATGTCCCTTATATGGTGGTCCTTTGGCCTATATTTTGTGACTCATGTGTTTTGTGTGTATGATTACTTATATACATCATGGCCATGACACGTGTATTTGATTAATACACACTTGAGTTTTAAATGTCATGAGGGACCTCTTACATCTCCCCTTCCCTCTTGGGTGTTGTGATGGACATCATGCCCCATCCCCCAAGGTAGTTACATAATTTTTACTTAGATTTTATATTACATACATTGTTTCATCTATACACCCTTGTTAATTCTAGACATGATATATACCTTACATTATAAACTTATGCTTAGACTATCTTACATTTTGATGTTATGTATTCATATTATATTGGATTATTATGTAGTTATAATATATACTCTAGTTAACACACATCTCTTTGAGATTTTTATTTTGAGGATAGTTCTTGCATAGGTTCAACAACTCCCCTAAAAAGATGGGGAATTCATAAGGGTTTTTCATATAGATCAAACTCATATATTGTACTCACATTACATTTTCATTACACATGCTCAAATTATAGAAATCAGACTTAGAAAACATATTGATAAAATAGTGACATGGAGAGCAACACAATTACACAAAAAATTGACCAAAAGGACACTAACACCAAAATTAAGACACTAGCACCAACTTTAAAATAATGGTGATATTATAAAATACATAGCACTACTATCTAGTAGACTCAATTTCATAAAAAGCCTAGATTGTCAAAAAATGTATAGTAGGTACATTACCAATTTGCTCAAATTAGGGGCATCATGCTATTGGAAATATTGTCATTGATGCCAAAAGTCTAACAATATAGCATGTAATGTCTAAAGGTGTTTTTAATGTTCATAACTTAGCTAAAGTGTGTTAATATTAATTAAATATTAATGAATATATTTTTGGTTGAATAAAGACAAAAGAGGGTCCATGAGGAATTCAAAGAGTCACCAAGTAAAGACAAAAGAGGAAAAGGATGCATTTTCCCATGAAGGGTCACCTTGAGGAATTTGAAGAGTCACTAGATAAAGACAAAAGAGGGAAATGATGCATTTTCCCATGAAGGGTCATGAAAGACAAGTTTGGTGCCATTTTCCATGAGGATTGAAGGGTCACAAAAGGTGAATACCAAAGTTCATTTGGAAAGCTAATTAAGGAGGCTTGGGAATCCATTTGTTATATGAATGGAAGTGAATGATTTTATCTACCTAAGAAGAGCAGAGGAGAGTAGAGAAAAGAGAAGAGATATAGTAGAGTGTTATCATATGTTGAGAAAGAAAAATTAAGAGATAGTGGTGTATTATACACAAGAGGATTTGGTGCTCTTGTGGGTTGGTGTTCATGAATCATTATTGTTTTGGTGCTTAACAAAGGGGTTGGTGCTCCTGAAAGTTGGTGCTTACGAACATTGTAAACTTGAGTTAGTGCTCATTTATATTCTTGAAATTGTTCTCCATGGTTTTTCCCACTTTGGGTTTCCATGTAAAATTTGGTGTCTCTCTCTCTCTCTTATGTGGTGTATGTTATTTCTTTCATTTTTATTACATATATTGAATGTGTGATTAAGTGGTTAAAGTAAAAGAATTTGATTAAGTAAAAGATATGTGATATATTTTGAATCAATATATCTTGTGTTTAACACATGCATGGCATGTCCATTCCCATGTTCATTTTATATACCTAGATACAGATTATTATAACTTGGTCTAAAATCTATATGTTTAGATATCATATTTGGGGGCATGTGCACAACATAATGTTTTTGTATGCTCACTTACACACTAGTTGATATAATAGAATGAAAATTTTCATGTAATTCCCTATGATATATACATTTAACATAATATTTGAGGTTATGCACTAGATTAATGCCTTACTCCATCTATTGTGGTTGGCATTCTTGAGTGGTCTAGAGCTACCTAATGTACTCAATTGGATATAGAGTAAACATACCTAGTTAGACATACCCAGTTAAATATTTATAATTACTTCATGTAATTTTAGTTTTAGATGCATCTACTACACATTGGTATAAAATTATGGAGACATATCTTATTTTAGTTCTTGAGCCACCTACATGAGAGGGTTAGACACACCATCAATCCAATCCAAACTATTCATAGGTCATGATCCACCAAGCAAGGGTGAAAAATGATGGAGTTAAAACTAGATTGAGTTCTTAAGCCAACCATACATGAGGATTGAGAAATTCATCATATTAATCCAATATATTCACAAATTAATTAATATATGCATGCACACATAGGTTTTCACCAAGTTTATGCATTGGTTCACGTACCTAGTGAGGTGTATATTTTCCTTTCCTCTCTCCTATCTCTTTACCCAATTTCATTTAGTTTTAATTCTTTATTTAGTTTAGTCTTTTGATTTTGATATATCTTAATGAAAGACTAATTTATGCATGTTTAATTTAAAGGACTTGCATTGGAGCATTATTCACATACTCAGACCCAAATTCACACACTCAAACCTAGCTTCATGGGTTTCATCTCTTAGGTAAGTCTAGGTACACTTTTTTTCCCTTTATCCTAGCCATTTTCACTTTACTACATTTTTATAATAAAAAGGAGAAAATGTAATCACCTAAAAGTGGTATTTGAGTGTTAATAGTACTACTTGAGACTACATATCCCTATATTAGGCTTAGACCTTTCCTAAAGCCTATTATCACACTTATCCATCCTTTGTGTGGAACACAAACATCCCTAGTTAACCCTAATGCAGTCACATACCCTCATTTCCTAGTCTTGGACTTTTGTGCCTAGTGTTCTACCACTTAGACACTAGCACCATAATAATAAAACTAGTGCTAATGATGCTAGTGTCCCAAAAATGATGTTATTGTCCTTTTCCTCTCTTTTTCTCAAATGGATATCTTTTCAAAACTATAACCTCCTAGGGTAAACCTAGACCATTTTTAGCACTTGCACAAGCATCAAGACATTATACATACATGAATTTTATCCTTCTAACCACTATATATAAATTAGATGAAAAAAACACATTCAAACTTAAAATAAGTTGTGCATAATTAAGGTTATCAATTCCTATTTTTACCTACTATATACTACCATCTACAACATCCCTAAACTCAAACTAACTAGATTTATAGTCTCAAACACATTTAAGGCACTCAAGGCCATTATCATAATAGATTCACTTCCACTTTCACTAACACTTAGATGGGGATAATTACATCAATTTTAATCCTTCCTCAAAGTATTGGTATGTAGTCAAATCTCATTTCAATACAGTGTTGAGGATGTCCAACCTACCCCAATAACAAACACACTTTTCAATTCATATCAAATAGATGACCTAAATACATGGAAGATTAGGGTTTACTCACAAATTTAGTCAAAATAGACATTTCATAGGGTTTTAAGACTCATGCATGCAATAATATACCTTAGATATTTAGACATAGTACACCTAGAAGCTTAGGACAATCTTTCATAAAGGACACTACTGTCAATATTAAGACATTTCCAATAACATCACTATTTTCCAATTATGATTTTATTTTCAAAGAGGGTTTATAACATAGGGATCCTATTTGTGACACTCAGACTAGTTTCTACCTTAGTTTCCAACCCCTAGATCATACATCTTAATTATTTTCCATCTAAGTTCTTACACTATTTATTACTATTTTTATAAAAGTCAAATCTAGTCAATTATATAACAAATTAGTGGATGTATTTATTTCATTTTATTACCCTAATTTATTCTACTCATATTTTTAACAAACATAGGATTTATACCTATTAAGTCCTAAAAGATTGAAATAGAATCCTAAATTAAAGGCTGAATTGATCGCATGCAGGAAACAAAGAAAATTTATCTAGTTGAAAAGATAGACTAGGTAAGTCCAATGGTGTTGAAACATAAAATGTTAAGGGATATTAAATTATGTGTGGAATACGTGGCATTTAATGATTCCTATGTTAATGACCCATTTCCAATTCCCTTAACATACAAAGTTATGGAGTTAGTTGTAGGGCATGAAGTTTTTTACTTCACAAATGGATTTAGTGGATACCATTAAATAACAATTATAGCCAAAGATTATGATAAAAACACATTTGAAACAAAATTAAGTTCCTTCACATATAAGGTAATTTCTTTTGGCCTGAAGACTGATCCTACTATTTTATCTAAGGTTGTGATCACTTAGTTCAAATATTTCATCCATGATTTCATAGTAGTTTATCTTGATGATTAGGATATATTTTATTTATTCAAAGAACACTTATCTAAGATAAAACACATTTTACAATGATGTTATATATTATTCACTTTGAATTTGAAAAAGTGTTTATTATTTACACCATTTGGTATTTTCTTGGGTCACATATTATGTAGTGATGGTATTTTTGTTAACCAAGCTAAAATTGTAGTCATTGTGAAAAATCTACCTCCTAGAAGTTGTAAAAAATTATTATCATTCCAAATGCATATAAGATATTACCATAAGTTCATTAAATGGTATGCATCCATATCCATTCCAATGGAAACATTATTGTGAAAATATATAAATTATGAATAGACTACTAAGTGTCATGTATCTTTTGTGGATTTGAAATAGAGGCTATTAACAATCCCAATATTGGTGTGCATGTAGATGATTCAATAACTAAAATAGGATATGTATTGGCTTAGCCAAGTGTTGATGACTGAAATTGTATCATAGGAGTTTAGAGTGTTTAAGAAACACTTCTCATTTTTGAATTCAAATAGTCCATTGCATGAGTTATAGGTTGTAATATTATTGATATCTATGGTAAAATAGTGGCAAATCAAGTTAGTTGTTTCAAAAAAATTATAATTTAACTTTTTGGTTGTTGGGAGTAATCATGGCCTATTTAATTGTTTGTGAAAATGAAAATAATATAAAATAAGTGAACTGAATTATGATCAAAACCTAAATTTAAATTCTAATATAGCACGTATATTTACATTGGAAGCTAAAATAAAGTGAACTGATCAAAAAATGAGCAAAAGGAAGGGTAGGGCAAAGAAAAAAGATGTTATTGATCTTCAATCTAAACATTATTATAAAGTTTAAATTTCATCCCAACATGAACCTAAACCAATATATGACATGAACTATCGAAAGATCAAATCCTACCACATATTAGGCAAACATCTAAAGATAGTATAAATAATGCAAATAAGAACCAAATTCAATTTAAAGATTTAATCTTATAATAAAATTGCATTGGCAAATCTACAAGAAGAGTAAATAAAATGAAATAAACCCAAGATCTTTTAATCAATATAGCATAAGCACAAATTGACAACTCTGCATTCAAATATGTACATCAACAATCCATAAAAACCATTCAAATCTAAAAATTAGACCAGATGTTTGAGAGAGAAGCCATAATAATAATCACACAAATAAATATTAGACAATCTTTGAAAAATTCCTTTCTTGTATTAATTACTCCAAATTTAAAATATTATTTTTCTCCAAAACTCCCTCCTTTTTCAAATGACAATACCCATTTTATATAAGATTAAGGAGGTATGTTGGTCAGTCCTATCCAATGATAATTGCACAAGTGTTAAAGATAGTTGTCCTTCTATAACTTTCTAGAACTAATGACACTTAAATGGACTGACCTATAAGTAATGCACTTTTACAAGTTACATAATGATTTTACTTAAATAATATTCCTTTTTAAAATGATATACATGCTTAATTACAAAATAATATGCTTAAGTCAAACAATTTGACTTTGAGAAGCTCCTTGTTGCCTTTGTTGCTTCATCTTCATTACCTTGTCATGTTAATCATAAATTAGCTTGAAATTGGTAATGGAATCCATGAAGAGTTCTTCTTGATCTATCAGATCCTTTAATTCTTTATCAAACCTATTCAAATCTTCATTAATGCTTCTAGCATAATCAATCTTGTTTTCTATAGATATGATAATGTCTAAGATCCTATTATTATCTGATCCTATTTTTCCTTGGCTTTTGATTTTCACCTCTTGCATGAATTAATTAGCTCTATGATTGAAATCCTCATTAGTTATAAAGCCTATAATACTAAGTGCAGTTGGGTCTATGATCAAGCTACCCAATATGTGTATCATCTTGGTCTCTAATTATTTGAGATATTTAGAAAGATCCTCCAAGATTTTGGAACATTTGTTCAAACCTATGATATTTTCTATCAATATTTCCATAGCCATGTTTAAATGGGCTAGGCTAACTATATTAAACCCAATAATTTTATCATATATCATTATATTTATGATCTCTTTCACCTTATTATATGAACCCTATTATAATTTCACTTGATTCATAACCAAGTTACCCTATTTGTTCACCATATTCTGCTTGGATCTAATTAATTTCAAAGATTTGAATATGTTATACATAGTGGTTTCAAAATGATCAACCATATCTCTTAGAACTGATAATATAGACTATTATTCTAAGTTCTTGTTCTTCTACTTCAACCCCTTGATAGCAATGTACAACTACTCTAAATGTGCTTACCTTTGACTAATTTGACTCAAAAGGAAAGATAGAGGCCAATTGAAGACCCAATTCTTGAATAATATGTCATTTCCTCACCACCTTATATGAATACTTTCTTAGTTACCCTTTGTAAACTAATAATAACCTGGGTCAAACGTCACTCTAACTAAATATTGGGTCACCTGTGAAATGAGGATCTCCATTTATGATTGGGTTGATGACTAGCTTGGAGTATCCAACCTCTTTTCCTCTTCTTCTTAAAAAAAATAATCCATGTTTTTATTTCTTCATGCACAGGGATATTAGTAGCCTTAACCAAGGCCCGTGGGTGATAATTAGGTGGATTTTCCACTCGTGGTTCATAAATGAACCACTTAGGGATAGGTGGCCCACAGAAAATGTTTTATTCATTGAATAAATTGACTTCCTTCAAGGGAGGAATGATGTTTACTTTAGGCTTCTTATTCTTTGAGACAATGGAAGTCTCAACTTTCCTTTTAAATGGCTCAGTGGGTACCAAGTATAAGTATTTCCTTTTTTATTCCTTAGTCTCCTCAATAACTAATTTTATCTCTACAACTGACTCATACATCATGGATAACATCTTTAATGCATCCTCAATAGTTTCATTAGGATCATGGGATATCATATGAACCTCCTCTAAATGTAGACCATGTTCTACTATCTTAGATGATTTAGGGGTTGATGAACTTGAAGTTATCTCTTCTAGCCTTCTCTCTTATGGTTTAAGCTCTATCTAAAATTTTATTATTGGGAGCTTAAAATATTCTCCACTTATAAAATTATATTACCTTGGGCCCAACTACCATATGTCATCTACCTTTTGATCTCTCAATAATCTAGACTCAAGTCTAATATTATACTCCTTCAATTTCCTAGTTACCTCAATGTAAGAGGATGCCTTGGTGTATACAAGGTTAAATTCACTAGGCTCATGATCATAGGGTACACTCAAAAAACCCTTGACTCTTAAATGTTCTTTAACTCTCCCATAAGGGTCCCACTGTCTGAGTTCATCCATTTGTAAATTAAAAGATAGTCAAAAAACCCTTGACTCTTAAATGTTTCCTCAATGTGATCCCACTATTTTAAGGTGGTCTTACCAATTATTAAGGGGAAGATAATAAGTCCCTTTCTTTTGGTTTTTCAAAGGCCATTTATACCATAGAATAATTGGTATGCCACCTCTTACTTTTCTAGTTTATCTAGAATATAGACTGGTAACTTAAGAGGAAAATTTTGAGTTCCCTTAATCCTTATGACACTATAGTCAAGTTAAAACTTTATATCCCAAGTGGCTTAAATATATTTATTGATTAATGGACTAACTCTCATCATAGGGATACTCATTATAGCTTTATTCAAGTGTTGGATAGACACAATCATAAATAAATTGAATGTGATCCCTATATTTATAAATATGCAACTTAGAGTAATATTGGGAAGCTATCTAGGTTTCATTTGGAGATAATTCCCTCTGATTTGGAATCTTTATTTTTGCACATAGGGAATCTAAGAGATAAGACATCATGAAAAATTCATTCTTCTTTTTATGCCTAATTGCATATATTTGTCTTCTCAAAGAGATGCTAATTATCTCACCTAATGGGGTAATTATCACCCTTTCAATAATGAAATACACCATTGGTACCCATATGGGTTCAATATATGTTGTGGTTGGACATCCATATAATTTTTTTCAACATTGTCATTATCATCCTAACCCCTAATCTAAACTAAATGATAGGAATTTTCTTATCAAGGTCTACAACAACTTGTTTACCAAACTCTAACTACACAACTAAGGTATCCATTAAATTATGTTTTTTATCCCATGAGTTAATTAAGGTAAAGTCAATCTAAGGTTTAGGGAGCTTGTAGTATGACTCAAAGGAAATTGGGGAAATGTAAGCAACTTTCTTCTAATTGTGATCATTAATTAACATGCCTTTATCTATTCTAGCTTCCTTAAAAATGGGACTCAAAATATCAATGCAATAAAGTACCTTAGGCTTTGCAACTACATAGTGAAGTCTAGTTATTTGTATTGCTATAATATCATCATAGAGACTTTTTTCAGAGAGAATATTCTCCTCCTCCTTGGTAATCACTGGTTGGTTTTCAATTGTCCATAATAATTTAGAATAATTACTATCCCCTATATTTAAAGAAACTACTATGAACTGTATGTCTCTAAACACCCGACCTTATACATCTATTTTCAAATATAGCTCCACATCTTTCTTTGAAACATGCTTCTAGTCTACCACTTCTGTGATCCTAATCAAATTTTCCAATTAGGGATGATAATTCAATTGTTTCTACTTAATTAAAGTGATTTTAGAGGTAATTTGGGGTAATCCATATACCTTAAGTATTTTAAAGGTTTATGTAGGGATTTAATGGTGGAAACTAGATCGAACAATGAGATTTTGTGACTTAGATTGCATATGATTTCCACATTTATACCTTTCATGTATTATGACAACAAGATCTCCCGTGTGACTATTCTACCTATGTGGTGATGCCATGTCATGATGTCTATTTATTAAAAATGTGACCATTGTGCCTTTTAGAGCTTTTTAGCATTAACTTTCATTATAAACCATTAGATATATATTAAGACCTTTAAGATAATGCCACTTGCTAACTTTGTGGGTTCTCAATGTACTTTTCAGTTAGACTTCATCACTTGAACACCTTTGTGCCATATGGCAACTTCTCACTCAATCTGGGCTCTTGACTTTTAACCTGATCTACACTATTGATCTCTATCCAAAAGCTCAAACATTATTCATTGATATTTATTTATTTCACTACAATTGTGACACATGTCACTACCATGTTTGATTTGGGACCTTTAAAAATACTTCCTTTATTCACATCATTTATCTATTAGATGCATAATTGATTGTGAACCATCAATTTACTTAGTCACTTGCTAAGGTTATGACCTTGTCTTTCTCATTTCCCTTCCTAGTATCTTTGACTTGTTGACCTTTGCTTGTCATTGGATTTATTACCACTTTTATCAATATCTTTCCACTTGTTAATCTCATGTTCCTTTGTAAGACCTTTAATGCTTTGATTCCTTGCTCACAATTAGATCTTAGTTTCACAAAAAAATGCACACCATCGATCATTCCCTTGGAATTCTTGACTTCTATCTTTACCTATAGATCATTGATCTTAGTTTCAATTTCCCATGATCTTGATACTTGACATCCTTAGGTTTAATTAAAACATGTGGACATAAAATTAAAGACATAAGCTCTTGGGACATATAGACTTGGTATAAAATTTTAGACTAAGTTCTTAGTTGCATTAATAAATATAATTAGGACTTAGGCTAAATTTTAAATTAGGTCTTACAATCTGAAAATGTTCCCATGTAAATATGATCCTGCATAAATTCAAATCTACTTAAAAAGGACTTAGGATAAAACATATAAACAAAGGTTGTTTTATCACTATTTAAACATAGATTCAATTAATCAATTATGACCAAAGGTTAATATATAAGGATCCATTGATATCATATTATTTAACCAACTAAGGGTTAATTTAGAATTTAAAGCATAAAACCTTGGACATTATTCTTATATTAAACCTACAACATGGAACACAAGAATCATGTCAACAACATTAGATAAATTTAAATAAAGACAATATGCTGACCTGCTAATGAAAGCTGAAGCAAAACATGATATTCAATAATGCAAGTTTGAACCATTTGAATTTCAATTTATAACACAATTTTGAAAATTGAAAAAGGGTCCTCATTTTTTAAAAACGGGGGTATGTTGACCTCAGAAAATGGTGACTTATAGGGGAAACACGACAAGATGTTAGAACTCAGATACTCTTGGTTTGGACTAATAACCAGAATATTTATCCCACTTGATCAAGTACCATCATTAAGATCAATTCATGATTAAAAAGTTTTAAAAATGTAGAATTAGGCTCAAACATCAAAACTTAGTCATTTTGTATGTGTGATTTGATTCCTTAACTAATTGCTATGGGATTTATAGAAAAACTTCTAGACTTCATGACCTTAATCATTAACATTGAATTATATCATACTTAGATATTCATTAAGAATCATGCTTTATGTAAAATAAGGATTGGGCATTGCTTTGATACCAGTCATGCATCCATAACCCTGATATAGATACCTTTAGCTCCACTTAATGCCTTGTTCCATTGCTATCCAAGTGTCCATAGCCCTAGTGGAAATTAACTAAATCACCTTTGCTCAAAAATATTTAGGATTTTCAATAAGGATCTTATTTTTTATATTTTTCAAGTATATTTAGATTTCAAACAAAGTTTGGAAACTAGAATTATCTAGGTTTTAAATATTTTTTCCAACTGTTTAATCTTCATACAATCATCCTTGGTCATAAATTTCATCCCAGGCAATAATGTTCCTTAAGTGTTAATATGAATTTTCTCTAATAATTCAAACTTTCACTCAACATATGCAATCCTTATTAAAACCAAACTTAGATCAAAACAAGGTGTAATATTTCAAGGAACAACTAACCTAGATATCAATCCTAACCCATTTCTCTAAATCATAATATCAAGCTCAAATTTATAGAATCCATGGTCAACCAATGATTAAGATTCATACTTGCATTCAAGATTTATGAAATTCCTTTGAACAACTACATGCATTGGTTCTTGAGGACTGTCTTGAAAAGACTTATTGGAAGTAGGGAACAAAACAAAGAAAAGGAAACACACAACAAGAATAAAAAACAATAAGAAAACAAATATTTACAAGTACCATTTATAAAAAAGGACCAAAAAAGAAACTAATTTAAGCCTACCTACACTGACTTTAACTAATCTTAAAAATTAGTCCATGAAGACTTAAGGTGGTGTATCAAAGAAGTAGTGCTTTAAGTATTGCCCATTTATTGTCAAAGTAAACTTTACTCCCTACAATTCTTTGAGATTGAAGGTGTTATATCCCAATGTCTGAATAATTTGATAAGGACCAATCCATAAGGGAGTTAATTTTCCATGTTTTCCTTTTAGTTTAGATGATTTGTCCCAAAGGAGAGCTAGGTTTCCCTATCTAAACACCTTAATATTTTAGAACTTCTCAAACCATCTCTTGACTATGTTTTAATTTCTACTGAAGTTGGAAAATTCTTCTTCCTTTGCATCCTCCATTTGTATGATGTCAAGCAACCTTGAATTTGCAAACTCTTTATCTTATTTCATGTACTCTTGCATGAACTTGTAGGTTGGTAGCTTGAGGGTAATGGGAAATATAGGTTTTTAACCATATACCAACATAAATGGTGATGCTTTCAAAGCTTGTTTGACTTTATTTATGTCTACCCAAAGATCATATTTGAGCAATTTATGTCATGTTCTCAATTTTTCAGTTGCAAACTTTTTCATATCTTTCATCAAGTTCTTATTTGTTGACTCTGAGACTCCATTACCTTGTGGGTAATGATTTGATGAAAACTTGAGAATTATGTTATTATCATAGGCCCACTCAGTCGTTTATATGGATATAAAATCTGATCCATTATCAAATACTAATGAAACTAGTGTCTCAAATCTTGTATAAATGCTTTATTCTAAGAATTTGATTACATCTTTAGTTTTGCATTGCTTGGTTACCACTACCTTTGTCCGTCTTGTGAAATAATTAGTATTAGTAAAGATATACTTATTCCCATATAAATAATTGGGGTTGATCACCCTACAAATTCTAATCCCCATTAATTAAAAGGTTTATCAATCATAATTGGTCTCAATGAGCATAACTACTTTTGGTTCTTTAGTTTTTAATATCTGACATTGATGACACTCCCTAAATTTTTTGTGTGAATATTTGAATATGGTGGGCCAATAATATACTTCCCTCAGATCTTGTGAGCTATTTTCTTTCCATAAGGGTGTTTTCTTCCAAACTTTTCATGAAAATTACTCAAGATCTCAACTACTTCTTCTTTTAAAACACACCTCAAGTATATACCCTCATAGTTATTCCTAAAGATAAATCCATCCTTAATCAAGAAATGTGTTGATTTGAGCCTCAAATCTCTCCTTTTTTATCTAATCAATCCTATAGGATAAGAACCATTGATTATAACATGGATAATTTCATCATACCAATCATTTGGTTGGAATTATTGTTGCTCAACTTGCATGACACTTAACTTGGGATTGGTGTTAACAATTAATTAAATCAATCCTTGACACCTTACCAAATTGGTATCTTTTATCTCAAGATCATATTATTGGAGTATATACATCCATTTACCTCTTCTCTCTCCTAGTTCACATTGGCTAAGCATAAGTTTAGTAGTAAGATCTAGCAATATTACATGCACTTTATTCCTAAGAATATAGTGTCTAAATTTCTTAACTACCTTAACTAAAGCACATGTCTACTTATTAAGTAGATAATAGTTTAATTTATAATTCTTAAAATTAATTCTCATAAATTTAATTGGATGATCACATCCATCTAGTTTTTGAGTTAAAGTAGTAGCTATAGTATGATCAGAAGCAAAATAATAAAGATAAAAATCTTTTATGAAATCAGGACTGGTGCCTATGCTATTTCTTATTTAATGTCCTTAAAGGTTTTACTTGTTTTTTCATTCCATATGACTTTGGAATCCTCATTCAACATGTCATTAAGTGGATTCATAATTTATACAAAACTAGAAATGAACTTTCTCAAAAACTTAATTTTCCCAAAGAAAGATTTTAATTCTTTTCTACTGTTAGGGGGTTCTATTTTGGATATGGCATCAACTCTATAAATATATATATAAATCACCTCTTTGGTTATTACATGTCCTAGTAACTTCACTTCTATAACACAAAAAATAATTTTTTTGGAATTGATATAAATTCCATACCTCCTATAATGTTTAAATACCCGTTGCAAGTGCATAATGTGGTCTTCCCTATTTTTAGAAAATATTGATATATCATCCATATATATGATGATGCACTTACCTATAATAACCTATAAATCATGGTCCATAACTATTTGAAAAGTTACTATTGCATTTATTAGTCTAAACGGCACCCTTTTGTAAGTAAAATTGTTCCACTTTGTAATAAATCTAGTCTTTAATTTATCCTCCTTGTTTACAAGTACTTGATTATAACATGAAAAACCATCAATGAAATACATCATAGCATAAACACTAAAAAATTTAATGACTTGGTCAAGTGATGGTAAGGGATAATTATCCTTTTTAGAAGCTCTATTCATATTTCTGAAGTCTATGCATAATCTAATTTCTTTATTCTTCTTTCTAACTGGTACTAAGCTAGCTACCCAGGTAGAATGTCTAATGGAAAAAACTATCTTTGCATCCAATAACTTCTTGACCTCTTTGTAGATCAATGGTACTAAAATAGGGTTGATTGGTCTTTGTTTTTATCTAAAAGGTTTACATTCTTCTTTTAATGTAATGGTATGGGTAATGACTTTAGGATCAAAGATATTTAAGTCCTCATAGGACCATGTTATAACATCTTTGTAATTGTTCAAAAAATCTTTAGATTTTCTAAATCCTTTACTTTTTTAGGTTGTACCAATATTTAATAGTTGGGGTTGACCTTGAGTTCCTAGGTCAAATACATTATAATATTTCCCATTCACCGTGGGAACTTTGATAGTTTTAGCTAGTTTGTTTGTGTCAAAAAATATTTCTAAGGCAATCATTCCTTTAGGAATTTTGTTTTCACTTAATTGCACACTCTTGTCATAAATTTTGTCTTCATCAAGAGCATTTTCATTGACCTCATCAATGATGTGAGACTCAAATACTCCTAATTTATTCATGAAATATAAGATCCACTGATCATCACTAAATACTTGAAAATGATTGACGTTGCTAGGAACTAAGGGACATAATACCAACTTAATGCTAAGTTTTCCTATTTTAGAGTCTTGATTTGGTATAATATTGGTTGTAGCTAAGGCTAGCTCATCAGCAAGCTTATTATTTTATCTAAAAATTGAGACAATGTTAAAAGCATCAAAGTACTCTATCAAGTCCCATAATCTAAACTTATATTTATTAAGATAACACAATTTGCATTGGTACTTACTTCTAATCTGATTATCTACTAGCTTAGAGTCACCATACACTAGTAGCTATTTGACCTTATGCTTGATGGCAAATTGTAATCCCAATATTAGAGCTTCATACTCTACCAAGTTGTTAGTGCATGAAAACTAAAGTTTGTAAGAAGTAACAAATTCCTTCTTAATGGGATTGATTATAACAATTCCTACTCTAGATCTATATTTACATCTAGCACCATCAAAGCATAATTTACACATTCCAGGCATAGCATGAGAATATTCAGAGTCACATACATTATAAGTGTTAAGAGTGTAAACTCCTAACTCATAATTGACCATGTTGACCTTTTCATTGGTAGCATTGTATTTAATGATCATGTGTTTCATTTTTGGCTCTCTCTCTATTTTAATTTGATTGGGAACTCCCTTCTATAGAAGCCACATATGAGACTATCCATTTGACATGTAACCATTCAAAGATTTGGTCTAGTACCTAATTAGAAACATCCTATAAGAATCAAGAATTTCCACCACTTGGATGTCTATGAATTTTTGTATCCTTGGCTCAAAAACAAGCTAAAATATTAACATTCAATAGTTCACCGATTACTTTAAATCTTGATTTGTCTAATTGAGTAACTACTCTATTAGACTTAATTGGCATTAAACTAAGTTTCTCAAAAATATGTTTTGGCATGATATTAGTAAAAGAACCTAAATCTAACAAATAATTATGCAAGTTTTTAACAAAAACTATAATTTTTGGCAAGAAAGGGGGACCTCTACTTTGTTATTATACATTACTACATTAACATTTATAGCTTTTTGGGATTTACTAGGCTTCTTGGATAAAGATTCAATTAACAAGTCTCTTTGTTCAGTAATTTGATTCAACTCATGTAAAGTTATATTATCCTTAATATTTTTCATATTCTTAACTATATTATATCCACTCCTAGTAGAAAAACTACATGTATCAACATTATTTCTAGAGATACTTCCCTTTGGAGGTTTTGGATTGTTGTCTATTGTAGGGTTAGGAGGAGTGTCAAAGTTGTTTGGTGTAGTTAAATTTTTCAAAGGTTGTTTCTACTCTCTTTTCCTTAGAGGATAACTCTTATTTAGTTACTTTTGAAAAGCATGAACCTCTTATGGAGTATCCTTATGATCATTCTCCTCTTATAAATGGAAATCAAAAGTCTCCACCATGAGAGTTATGTCAGTATATTTAGATGACTTTGAATAACTAGATGAACCTGTAGTAGTATATTTATTAATTTCACCTTCAAATTCATCTAACTCATCTTGAAACAATTAAAAATCATTAAAAAACACAATACAATCCAATTCACCATGCTTTGAAGTATTATGAACCCTACAATATTTAGTTAGAGCTACATAAAAAATATTTATTTTAGGATTGTTCTTGTTTATAGATGACTCATTATTCTTATTATTGTTGTTTCCATTATGAAACCTATTTATAGGTCTATTAAACCTTTCATAGGAGTAATTTCTATTGGAGACTTCCCTAGTATTGCCTACTGAAGGAAATTAGTGCTCATTTTTTGAACCATTTTGAGAATGGATTCATTATAAATCTTTGGTGCTTCTAAGTTATGATCTTAAGTACTATTTATAGTAGTTAGTACCAAGGCTCTTTGATCTTGTGGACTAAATACATTTGTAGTGTTATTCAAAAATCCTAGGTTTTGGCCAAGATGAGCATGACTCAAGGGTAATTGATTCAACATTGGCATTTGATTTAAAGCATGCATGTTCTAATTTGAATTTGGAATGACATTCAATGTAGGGAAATTAGGATTAAAATTGGGAATAACATATGCTAGTTGACCTTGAGGTTGCATTGATCATTGATTATTATAAATTTAGCATAGGCTAAGGCTAATGTGTTTATAACTCTAACAGACCTTTTAAAAAAACATAGAACTCATTATAGCTAAATAATCTTTATATATTTATAAAGATAAGGCTTCATCAGTTATATAAGGAGCTATGGTTCTAATAAACATCTTCTAGAATCTAACATTAAAGACTCTAATGGTTTCACTCGAATCTCTTTTCACAGTAGTGAATTATTGATAAAGGATACAAGGACTGATGGTTTTTACAAATTGATCAATGAAAATTCTATCAAAATCATTCCAAATGGTAATGTAATTCTCAATAAGGTTGAGAAACCATTCATATGCAACATCTTTGAAATTAAAATGAAATAATTTACATGTAACATCTTTATGAACCACATTCAACAATCTTAAAGTAGCCTTAAAAATTTTGATATGTTCTTCAATAGTAACCACACCATTAGGACTAAAAGATAGTAAATATTTCTTATGGTTCCTAGGTAAATCATGTATTTAACAAGGTACATTGATAGAATATTCACCTAACCAAGCCATACCTTGATAAGGATTGAACACACGAGCAACACGAATAGGTGAATTAGGTTGGGATTTAGAAACCCTTCACTTACCTTTATCTAATCTTGCTTTCTTATGAACTTATAATGAAAGGAGAGGTAATCCTTATTTTGACCATGACCTAGTCCTAATTCTTGGCAATTCTAGCTTTTAAACATTGAATCCTATTAAAAATATTATTGTAAACATTATCTTTTCAAAGAATAATGATCATATTTGCACTTCAAGCAAATTTTGAACAAATTTAAACAAAGAACAACTATCTTTAATTGAATTAGCTCAAAGATGTGTCTAAACTGATGAATATAAATGATCTTTACACTTTTAAGTTCAAATAAATCTAAATTTTCAAAGATTCAATCAATCTCTTTAAAAAATTGCTATCACTAACCTCAAACATGGTAGATTTACAAAGATTAAGCTACATTTACAAAAATGTATCATGAATCTTCAAAGAACAACTATCTTTAGTTAAATAAGCCTAAAGACTAGTTTGAAACCATGAATATCAATGATATTTACCCAATTGAGTTAAGAATAACACAAATATGCAAAGAATTCATTGATATTTGAATAAAATTCTCTAAAGTTAGCAAAGACACTTCAAATTCATAAAGATTTAGCTAAAGTCCCTCCTTTTAGCACCAGTGGAATTGGTCATATTGATGCTTGAAAGTGTATCATAAGGGTTCAAAGTGTTTAAGAAACACTTATAATTTATAGATTCAAATAATCCATTGCATAATCTATAGGTTGTGATATTCTTGTTATCTTTGGTAGAATAGTTGTAAAGCAAATGAACTGTTTCACAAAATTTATAATGTAACTATTTAGTTATTGGGAGCAACCATGGCCTAATAGCTTTCTTGTGAAAATGGGAGTAATCTAACTTAAGTGAAGTTAATTATGATCAAAACCTAAATCTAAATTATAACCTAGCACATATGTTTATAATGGAAGCTAAACTAAAGTGAACTGATCAAAAAATGAGCAAAATCAAGGGTAAGGTAGAGAAGAAATATGTTATTGATCTTCAATCCAAACATTATGATAAAGTTTAAATTTCATCCCAATATGCACTTAAACCAATATATAACATGAAATAGATAAATCCTAAATCCTACCATATATCAAGCAAAAATCTAAGGACAGTAGAAACAAAGTAAATAAGAACTATATTCAATTTAAAGATTTGCTCCTACAAGCAAATTACATTGGCACATCTGCAAGAAGAGCAAAGAAAATGAAATGAACCAAAGATATTTCAATCAATCTAACATAATAAAAAATTTACAACTTCGCGTTCAAAGGTGAACATCAAGAATCCATAAAAACCATTAAAATATGAAAATTAGACCATATGTTTGAGAGAGAAACCATAATAACAATCACACAAACATATATTGGGCATTCTTTGCAAAATTCCTTGCTTATATTAATTGTTCCAAATTTACAATAGTAGTTTTACTCTAAAACTCCCTCTTTTTTACAAATGACATTAACCCGTTTATATATTATTAAGGAGGTATTTTGGTCAGTCATATCCAATGATAATTTCACAAGTGTCAAGGACAACTATCCTTTTACAACTTTCTGGAACTAATGACACTAAAATGGACTAACCTATAAGCAATGTGATTTTAAAACTTACACAGTGGTTTTACAAAAAAAATCCTTTTTCAAATGGTATACATGCTTAATTACAAAAGAATATGCTTAAGTAAAAAAATTTGACTTTGAGAAGTTCCTTGTTGCCTTTGTTGCTTTATCTTCATTGCCTTGTCATGTTGATCATTAATTATCTTGAAGTTGGTAATAGGATCCATGAAGAGTTCTTCTTGATCTATCAGGTCCTTTAAGTATTTATCAACCCTATTCAAATCTTCCATGATGCTTCTAGCATCTTCAATCTTCTTTTTTACAATAGGATCATGTCTAAGATCCTATTATTATCTGCTCCTATTTTTTCTTGGATTTTAATTTTCACCTCTTACATGAATTGAGTATCTCTATGATTGAAATCTTCATTAGTAATCAAGCCAATAGGATTGAGTGTAGTTGGGTATGTGATCAAGCTATCCAATATGTGCATCATCTTGCTCTTTATCTATTTGAGACATTTAAAAATATCCTCTACTATTTTGGACCATTTGTTCAAACCTTTGATCTTTTTTATCAATATTTCCATATCATGTTTAAATGGGCTAGGATAACTATCTTAAACTTATGAATTTGATCCTCTATCACTATATTGATTAGCTCTTTCACCTTATTATATGAACCCTACCACAAGTTTACCTTGTTCACAACCAAGTTACCCTATTTTCTCACCACATTCTACTTGGATATGATTGATTTCAAAGATTTGAATATGTTCTACATATTTGTTTCAAACTGATTGACCATATCTCTTATAACTGATAGGATAGATTTCTCTTCTACTTTAGCCCCTTGATATCATCTTACATATACATTGAATGTGTTTGGGCTAACTCTAATACATCTTATTCAAAAATTAGGTCTTCACCTAGCCTTTATCTTTCCTTCTAAGTCACATTAGTCAAAGGTTATACCTTTTAATATGTCATTTCCTCACCACCTTGTATGACTATTTTATTAGTTACCCCTTTGTAAACTAGTAGTCTCTGGGTCAAACCTCACTCCAACTAAATAATGGGTCACCTATGAAATAAGGATATCCATTTGTGATTGGTTTAATGAGTGGATTCGAGTATCCAACCTCTTTGCCTCCTCCTCTTGTAAAAAAACAATCCATGGTTTTAGTTATTAATGCATAAGGATATTAGTAGCCTCGACTAAGGCCCATGGATGATAATTAGGTGGCTTTTACACTCTTGGTTCATAAATGAACCACTCAGGGATAGGTGCCCCATAAAAAATGTTATTTTCACTAAAAAATTTGACTTCGTTCAATGGAAGAATGATAGTTACTTTGGGCTTCTTAGCCTTTAAGATAATGGAAGTCTCAACTTTCCTTTTCAATGGCTCAATGGGTACCAAGTTTAAGGATTTACTTTTATCTTCCTTAGTCTCCTCAACACCTACTTCTATCTTTGAATTTGACTCATACATCATAGATAGCATCTTCAATTCATCCTCAATAGTTTCATTAGGATCAAGGGATATCATATGAACCTCCTCTAAAGGTAGATCATGTTTTGCTATCTTAGATGATTTAGGCACTGATGAACTTCTCCTCTAGTATTCTCTATTTTGGTTTTGGATCTATCTTAACTTTTATTTTTTGGGGACTAAAAGATTTTCCACTTATCAAATGATACTACCTTGGGCCCAACTACCATCTATCATCTACCTTTTGATCTCTGGATAATCTAGACTCAAGTCTAATATTATACTCTTTCAATTTCCTAATTACCTCAAAGTAGGAAGATTCCTTGTTGTATACAAGGTAAAATTCACTAGGATCATGATCATAGGGTACATTAAGAATACCCTTAAGTCTTAAATGTTATTCAACTCTCTCACAAGAGTCCCATTTTCTAAGTTCATCCATTTGTAAATTGAAAGATAGTCTATATTTTGATGCTACCTCAATGTGATCCTACTATCTAAAGGTGGTTTTACCAATTTTCAAGGGGAAGATATTAATAAGTCCCTTTATTTTGGTTTTAAAAAGGCCATCTATACCAAGGAACAATTGGTATGCCACCTCTTGCTCTGCTAGTGTATCTAGAACATGGACTGATAACTTAATAAGAGAATTTTGAGTTCTCTCAATCCTTATGATAGTGTAGTCAAGTTACAACCATATATCCCCCATGGATTCAATAAATTTATTTATTAATGGACTAACTCTCATCATAGGGATAACATTTATAACTTTAGTCAAGGTTGGATTGACATAGTCATAAATAAATTAAATGTGATCCCTATATGTATAAATGTGTAACTTAGAGTAATATTGGGAAACTATTTGGATTCCATTTAGAGACCATTCCCTCTAATTTGTTTTTTTTTTGTTACACATAGGGAATCTAAGAGATAAGACATCATGAAAAATTCATTCTTCTTTTTATGCCTAATTACATATATTTTTCTGCTCAAAGAGATGCTAATTATCTCACCTAATAGGGGAACTATCACCCTTTCAATAATGAAATACACCATTGGTACCCACACGTACTTAACATATGATGTGGTTAGAAATACATATAATTGTTTAACATTATCATTATCATCCTAACCCATGGAATAAACTAATTGATAGGAATTTTCTTATCAAGGTCCACAACAACTTGTTTACCAAACTCTAACCACATAGCTAGGGTATCCATCAAATTATACTATTTAGCCCATGAGTTTATTGAGGTCAAGTCAATCTAGAATTTAGGGATCTTATATTATGACTCAAAGGTAATTGGGGAAATGTAATAAACTTTCCTCTAATTTTGCTCATTAATTAACATGCCTTTATCTATTTTAGTTTTCTTAAAAATGGGACTAAGAATATCAATGCAGTGAAGTACCTCAAGCTTTTCAGCTATGTAGTGGAGTTCAGTCATTTGTATTGCTACAATGTCATCATAGAGAATTTTAATAGAGAGAATATTTTCCTCCTCATTAGTGATCACTAGTCTATTTTCAATTGTTTATAATAGTTTAGAATAATTGCTATCCCCTATATTTAAAGTAATTGTTACAAACTTCATGTCTCTAAACACCTAACCTTTTGAATCTATTATAAAATATAGCTCTACATCTTGCTTTAAAACATACTTCTAGACTTCCATTTCTATGATCCTGATCAAATTATCTAATTGGGGATGACAATTCAACTGTTTATGCTCAATTATAGTGATTCTAGAGGCAATTTTGGGTAATCCATACACCTAGGGCTTTTGAATGCTTATGCATAGATTTAATGGTGGTATCTAGTTTTAAAAATGAGATTATCTTAGATTACATATGATTTTCACATTTATAACTTTTATGCATTATGCCCACAATATTGCCTAATATGACATGTTCTACCTATGTGGCAATGTCATTTCATGATGTCTATTTATTTAAAAAGTGAGAGTTATGCCTTTTGGATCTTCTTAGTAATAAATTTCATTACAAAATATTAGATCTCTATTAATACCTTAAAGATCATGCCACTTGTCAACTTCATGGGCTCTTATCATAATTTATAGTCAAACTTCATTACTTAAATGCCTTTATGCCATATGGTAGCTTCTCACTCAATTTAGACTCTTGACTCTTAACTTGTTCCACACCATTGATCTCTATCCAAAAGCTCAAATGTTATTCATTAATATTTATTTAGTTCACCATGGTTATGACACATGTTACTACCATGTTTGATCTAGGCCCTTTTAAAAGTTTTCCTTCATTTATGCCATCAATCTATTGGATGCATGATCAATTGTGATTTGTCGATTCATTTAGTCACTTTCCAAGATTATGACACTTGTCTTTATCATGTCCCTTAATATGATCTTTTAATTGTTTACCTCTAATTTACATTGTATTTTTTTTTCTTTTACCAAGATCTTTCCACTTTTTAATCTCACATTCCTTCATAGGACCTTTGATTCTTTGATTCCTCACTCACCATTAGATCTTCATTGCATAAATAAATGTGTACCATCAATCATTCCCTCAGAATTTTTGACTTATATATTTTCCCATAGGTCATTTATCTTATTTTAAAGTTCCCATGATCTTGACACATGGCATCTTTAGGTTTAATCAAAACTTGTGGACATAAAATTAAAGACATAAGATCTTAGGACATATAGATTTGGTATAAAATTTTAGACTAAGGTCTTATTTTTATCAATAAATAACGTTAGGACTTAGGCTAAAACATATAGACTAAGATTTTTAGCACTATTTAAACATAGATTCAATTAATCAATTGTGACCAAAGGTTAATATATAAGGATCAATTAAGATCATATTATTTAACTAAATAAGGGTTAATTTTAAATTTAAATAATAAAACCTTGGGTACTATTATTCTATTAAACTTGTAATATGGAACACAAGAATCATTTTAGCAACATTAGATAAAGTCAAATAAAGACAATATGATGACATGCCAATGAAAGTTAAAGCTAAACATGATATTAAATAATGAAATTTTGATCCATTTTAATTCCAATTTATTAAAAAAAAATCAAAATTGAAAAAGGGTCTTCATTTTTCAAAAATGGGGGTATGTTGACCTCAACACTAGGAGATGGAGGTTTGGATCACCCATCCATTTCACAACTACAAAATTATCAAAAGAAGAGAAAAATTACACTAAAATAAATCAAAATGATCTATTTATGGTGTTTTAACTTCATAAATCCAATAATTACATTTTAACAACATGATTTTAATTTTTTATAGATCACCAAGCTCTATGATATATAGTGAATAAACCCTTGTTAGGTGGAAGGATGTCTAGGTGGCTAAAATTATTCCAAGAATTTTAGTTTAAGATAAATGTGATATTGGGGAGAGATAATTTTGTACTATATCATTTTATTTTATTTAATTAATGGTGATAATCCAAAATAATTTCAAGATGAGTCACTAGATAAACACTTAATTAGAGTCTTCAAGATTCCAAGGAATATGGAGGATAGACGATTTCTAAGAATAAGGAGTTTCTATTGTGCATTATGTTGATAAAGATAAAAATTATTTAGTCACATGAGTTATACCATTCATCATTATCAATGGGCTTATATGCAAGATGGGTAAGGATGATGTACTACGTAGAGAAACCCTAGATCATGAGTGAACATAATTACTAGAAGAAGCACATCAAGGGGTTTCATGAAGACACTTAGCAGGAAAATATACTATAAGGAATATATTCTAAATTGGTCTATCATGGCCTATTATACTCTAAAATGTGTATAAATTTGAAGTTTGTCAAATAATAAGGAGGTTGGATCAAAAGGATGAAATGACTTTGAACCCAATGTCATTAGTAAAACAATTTGATCAATGGGGAATTGACTTTGGAGGACCTATAAATCTTTTAATAAAATTTATTTATGCTAGATATATAATAACCACTATGGATTACTTTACAAAATGGGTAGAATTTATTATGACACCAAGCTACAATGCTAGAGATACAACCAAATTTTTGTACGAGAACATCATAACTAGGTTTGGGTGTCTGGTTAATTTTTTCACTGATAAAGGAACACACTTCCTAATAATAATACATAGACCATGATAGAATAATTTTTGATGTTTTACCATAATATCACAACTTATCACCCTAAAACTAATAGATAGGCAGAAGCATCCAATAAAATCCTTGAGAATATATAGACAAATATATACAATATGTATAGAGATGATTTGGAGGATCAATTTCTTATGATCATATGGGAATACATGACTAATTATAAACATGTAATAGGGCTCACCCCTATCCAATTGGTATATGGAATAAAATTAGTCATGCATATGGAATATATAGTTCTTAGTCTATGAATCACATTGATAATGTGACTAGTAGACTAGGATTCCCTTTACATAAGGTTTATATATTTAAATCAATGGATGAAATGAGGTAGAGATAAAATTATACATAAGAAATAAATAAGTAGTGTCAAAAATCATGACATGATTTTAATATATGATCTAAATAGTTCTATCCATAGTTAATAGTATTATTGCATGATATCAATTTTTTTATATATCTAGGTAAAATCCACATTTTATGGAAGAGATCATATGTCATATACAAAGTATTCAAATAAGGAATAATAGTGTTGAGGTAAATTCAAGGAACCATCCTCCTAGGGATCATATATAGTTTTAGGCTTAAATGATCTCTATTAATTTTATGATGAAAATAAGTGTGTGGAAAGTAGAACCATGTATTAGGGTTTATGGTTTATTAAAAAAATTATTGTCTTTTTTAGGTTTGCATTGTATCTATATACAATATGACCTCTCTATCATAGGAAATTAGAACATAGTATAAAAATATAAAAGTCACAGAGTATGAAATAAGAGTAACAAAATAATGGAAAAGTAATATGAAGAAGGGTCAATGTAAGATGGACACAGGTCAATCAATTAAGTCTAGGAATGAATCACTAAAAAAAGGGTATGGAGGACACGAAAAAATGGTCACTCATAAATCATTTAATGACAAATCACTTCAAATATTTCATCTTTATAAAATTAGATCGGTGTGTTAGACTTAGGTAATGTAAAATAAAGGGATTTTTTATAAAAAATAAAGGCATCACATCACATTAAATAATGTCTTTATCCAAAAAATTTAATCTATCCATCAAAGTTCAATGGTCACATCACAAAAACTAATGGAATTTAAACTAAGATCATAATAATGTAAAAAATAGCTTAACAAAATTCAATGCAAGACAAGTGGAGGAAAGTAAATATATATAATCATAGGGCCCATATAGAGCACAACACATATAAAACCCCTTAAATCAAAAATATCATTTTTTAATATGAACTTAAGATATTTACCTAAGAATAAATTCATCCAAGTTTTCACCACAACATAGTAATAATGAGTTGATCATAGTTCCTCATACCATTAAATGAAGCATAAAAGAAGGAGATGGGAATAGTCTTGGCATTGGGGTAGATAAGGTATCATGAGCCAAAAAATTATATTTCATAGACATAAAAAATATAAATTTATTCATAATATATCTAGCCACTAATTTGTAATCAGGGAATATAGCCATGCAACATAAACTACAAGGGTCAAAAGCTGAGTGATTGATGAAGCTTATAAATTTTAGTCAACTCGACAAGGTGGTGATGATGCTATTAAGTTGGTATAATTAGGGGGATTTAAACTTATCAAAATATGTTATCATATTCATTCACAAAATAATAACGGTGATGTAAATTTAACTTCTATCCTGAGGTAATCCCTCCTGTTATATAAAATAAATATCCCTCCAATTCACTGGACACAAGGGTAAACTATGATATAAGTTTTATGGGAATCCCCCTTGATTCTATATAAGATGTAGTGAGGGTGCTCTCTGTATAGACATAATATTTTAAACTTCATCATTTACTAACATTTTCTCTCTTACAACAACCTATTGAGTTTCAATATCTCTTTGCACACACCTTAAAGGGTACACCAAGAAAGGGGTGGAAATATTTATGGTGTTTTGTGAGATACATTATTATTTAATATTTCATGCTTATACCCACTAAAGTTCCTTAATACTTGATCCCTAAGAAATATTCCTCATGATAACCCCTAACTATACCAAGACCCATATTTTATAACTATATCAACTCGACTCAATGTATTATTTACTGATTATTTCCAACTTTCAAACTAATTTAGCTTAGGTTGATTTCATCTAAAATTTATGGTAGATGCTTGATAACTAAGTCTACCCTAATTGACCTAGTTTGAGGTTAAACCATTATATTTTTAATTACATCAAGGCTGGAAGATAGTGTTGGATAAAACATTGGGAAGGGTTAGGGTCATCCAACACTATAAATACAAGTTACCATTTCAATCCAATAAAGAGGAACATTCATTTTTGAATTTCCATTGTGCATGATTCTACTTAAGTCTACATTTAGAGATGCCATTTCTTAGATCTTGTCTTGGAGGGAAAAATCTTGTCTTGTGGAATCTTGGATGTAATATGAGTCATTTAATATTAGATATTCATTCAAACTTTGTTATCGTTACAACCATAATAATCTCTTTAAAATCACAATTGGCAAAGAGGGAGATTGAGGCTCGACAAGTCTTGTTCAAGTGAAGTAAATTTTAACCCATTTTATTTCATTTGATAGGTATAATTTTCATACTTATTGGCTTGAATGAATTTATAAATCCTTATTTGAATCTCTTTTACACTTATAATTCATGTGGTTATAGGGTTTTTCAAAAAAAAATCCACCTTAGGTGACCTAGGCCCTCATTTACATACCATGATTCCTTACCCTTTTTAGTTTTTTCTAACCATCCCCATTATTTATGTTGCTAGCATGGAAATACTAGATTAGATAAATTCTAATATTAGAGACCTAGTTAGGGTTATTTCATTATATTAAATTCCTAGAGTCTTTAGATCCATTTCTATTGATATTGTCTCATAAGTGATCCTCTTTCTAGGTTTAGCAAATCCATTTGTCATATCTTGATATATTAAGCATCAATGGGCCCTATTTTATTTACCTTATTTGAGTCTAGATCTATTAGATAGGATAAGTTAAAATTCAATCCTTGATCATTGCATATATTCTAGTGAACCCTATGTGAACTAACCATTGAATTTTATCTTTTAAAAAACTATATCAGTTTACATCTATACAATTTTGTTCCTTTATTTTTTTCTATAGACTACATTGACATAGGTAGATACAATATAATTTCTATGTTTTTTAAAGAAACTTCATTGATATAGGTCAATACAATTTTGACTTTATGTTTTTTAGAAAGCTACACTAATGTAGGTCAATATAATATTACACTCATATCTACATTATCTTCTTCATTCAGCCAAATATATCAACCACATTTGATCTAGATTTATTTACTAGGTTTTTTTCTACCCAAATATATTTACCATCTCTGATATAGTTTTATTTACTCATTTTTCTAGTGAAATTTATTAACTTGATTTAGTTATATATCTAAATTTTTAATTATGTGAAAATTTATTTTACGTAGACAACTATATTGACCCTATCCAATTTAATTATAAATTCATTTTATTTTTCTTTTAAATTATATCGACCCTTGCCAATATAGTTCTATGTTTTCACATGTGTAAAAAAATTTATCGACCTTTCCTGATTTAGTTTATTCTTCTTATTTTTATCTATATTTACATATATTATATCAACCAATATCAATATAGTTCTATATTATGTGAATAACTACATCATCCTACACTGATATAGTTTTAAGTGTTTTCATTTCTTAGCATAATTAGGGTAAATAATCTTTCCATTTTTATAATTAATCAAACATTTCATTTCAATTTTATTGCCTGTTTATTTTAACTCACTGAATGTTGTATATTTATTTCCAACTTTTATTTTTCTCTTTATTTGAATTTCGATGGAAAATGTATTTTGATAGTTTTCAAATTACTTAGTTATTATTGTGAAGGGTTCCATAGTGTTTTATTTACAATCCTTGTCAAATATTGAAAAACACATGGCATGAGGGTCTTTCTCTAATACTCATACACATAGTAAAGAGCTAAACATAATTTAATTTTCACATTCCTCACAATATATCAAAAATTCCTAGTATTACACTTTCATTGAACCTTAAGAAGTTATCCATACATCTAATTTTGCATTACACTAGTTAGTGGTTAGTTCATGGAAGTTACTCTCAGATCACCCTTGAAACTAAGTTTAGTGGGATATGGGAATGGTACTTAATCCATAGTCAATATTTTAAAATATTAGGCTCACATTATTCAATATACATGTAAGTATCTTTGAGAGCCAAAAAAATAGTCACTTCCTTTTTAATACATCTATGTGATCTTAATTTTAGATAGATAGTTATAAAAAATAATCAAATTTCTAATTTACTGCTTGCTATTATTTTGTATATTATAGATTGTACTAGCTAGAATTGATACAATTATGTGTTGTGTGTTCTAAATACATAGATAACATTGATATAGTTATTTGTGTATGAATATACTACATTGACCATGTTTGTTATAGTATACTAAGTTTAATTTTACTTTGCATCTATTTATCAAACTGTATCATCCACGATGACATAGTTTATTCATAGTACTATTAATTTTTCCCAAAATCTAACTACATTAACCAGGCTTGATATAGTTTTATCTCTAACTTTTATTCTATATAACTATATCAACCATGGTTAATATAATAAATTTTATGATGTTTTTTTATACTAATCATGTACCAAATACATTTACTAGGCTCAATATAGTATGTATTTTACATCTCTATCTATGCCATAACATCAACCACAATAATTATGGTAAATTTTTAGATCCATGTTCCTTCTTACCCTAATTCTAAACTCCATTGATAAAAATTGATATCATTATTCTCTCTATGGAATTTTTATAACCCTAACTACATTGACCTTGGCCAATTATTCTATTTTATCGATATAGTTCATTAATATTTACTATCTAAAATATTATATCATGTCCAGATGATAACATTCATTTAATGTAATCAATCACATATTCTATCAATTATCAAATCTAATTAACATCAAGAAATCACCTATAATAATATTTATTGATGGTATTAACCCTTACTCTTTCCTACCTATGTTTTCCACCAATGAATACCACACTTCATTTTGTAATTACTCTAAATATACATCTATATCTATCAGCTATAACATGGTTTAAAACACTAAAAATGATGATATAGATGATTCCATATCTTCAGTAACCTTGGTGACAATACTATTAATACCCATAATATTAATGGTACTTTATCCAAACATCACTATTTCACCATTGAATAAATTTATACGAATCTTGGAAACCCCAATAGGAATCCTCTTATCACTAAAATTAGGAATTCTCCTCTTCCCAAGATGGGGACTCCAACCCTACCAGTAATAAAAATCCACCTATTGATACAACTCAAATTCTTCCACAAATGGTTCAAAAAATGAATGTTATGTAAATAAATAATAGTTACCAAATGCCAAATCATGTCATAAAAATGGTCATTCAATGTCTCATCATCATGTCTCAATGTAATCAAAATTTTGTTCCCCCTCCTATTTGAGATGCCAATGGGAATATCATCCCTCAACCTCTCATACATTAAAATGTGATTCAACATCTTAAAAATGAACTCTTAGGTCCATTTATTATATCTATGGATATTGTAAAAAATTCTCTAGATATTACATATGATGGAAATAAGGACCCAACTATTTTCCTTAAATATTTTGGTAATATCTACAAGGAATGGGTATGAACTAATATCTTTACTACTACTATTTTTTTGTTCAAAAACATTTATGGGAGATTTTTTATAATGGTATACTCAAATCCCTCAATGCTTACAACAAAATATTTAGTCAATGCTCTAGATAAGTAAGTTCAACACACTGATCTTCCTAAAAATATCCTTAGCCATTTAATTAATGTCAAGTAATTACTCAACCAATCAAATCATACATTCATAAAATGATGGAAATTGTTAACTCACAAAGCATATCATAACATGACTAATAATAATATTTTTAAAATAGTTATCACTTCCTTTAAACATTATCTTCAATAAAAGGTTCATCTTTTCTCTCCCTAAACTTTAGAAACACTTTTGATCAAGCCAAAAGAAGATTTTTTATGACTCAATTTAAACCTTCTTATAATTTTATTAAATATTCTTTCAAAACTTCAAATAACACAATAAACATTACCATATCTAAATTTATGCCTCCTCAAACCAAAATAAGAGAAAAAAGACTATTATTTAAACTCCGCCCATCCACCCTTGAATGTTTCATAAATGAAGAATTTATTACCTCCATCTAAAGCTTTCATTCATACTACCACTGCTCCTCCATAATGGTATGATCCTAATAAATTTTCTTGGTTCAAATATAATATTTTTCACTCTAATGAGACATGTTGTGCACTTCAAAAAAAATTAGTTTCCTTCATGTTAGGATATTCTTTTGATTATGTTTTTATGATCAAGAATCATCTGATTATACTAAATATTCTCAAAAGAGATTTTTTTCCAAATTTAAAAATCCAAAATCTTAAAAATATTCTTTTGGTCCTAATACACAACATCCAAATGAAAATTATTGTGATATTAATGATAATTATGATCAATAATATATAAATTATTAGTATGTTAATGAAACTAAATTCAATTATCATATTAATTCTACTCATAAGGATCCCATCACCAAACCTAAGAATCCTTCTACTAATGAACAACTTATTGAAAATACTACAACTACTCCATCATCTTCAGAACTAACCACTAGTGATGAGTTGTTTCCATAACTAAAACATCAACCTCATTCTTTTATCCCTATAAATAATATCACATCTAATTAAACCAAGCCTCATGCTATTTATTCCTCTTCTAAACCTCATTAGAACTTACTAGAGGAAATTAATTCAAATCCATACAAAGTTCCTCTTAAGGAATTATTTGTAACTTATCCTTATCATCATAAGTTATGTATGCAATAATTAAAATACAACAAAAATACCTCATCTAATTATTTTGAGATACCTAATTTATCTTATAATTGTCCTCCACTGGCAAAGGGTCATGTTATTAAAATTATTTATTCTTCCATAAAAACCACCATATAATTTCCTAAAGATGATATTATTAATTATGATATTATGTTCCAATCTAATGAACCACCTCTATTTATTAAAATTAGAATCAATAACACTTTAGTTATAAAATTATTGGTAAATAAATGTTCAAGCATTAATATTACCTCTCTTTGGATAACACAACAAATCAAATATTCCAAATAAAACCTCAAACAAACTTGCCTTCCTTTTCATGGATTTCATAAAACCAATCAAAAATAATTTGGTTGTATTTGTCTCCCCCTCATGATTGGATCCAAACCAATTTGAAACAAAATTGTGGTCCTTGATCTTCCTTTATCTTATAATATGATTTTAGGTCATCCATGAACTCATCATATGAGAGTTATCACATATTATAGAAGCCAATTATCAAATTTAACCATAATGGTAAACATTATAGGAATGAAATATATCTAAAAACATGATCATCCAAATTTTAAATCCAAAATCCTAATATCACATTCTTATGATTGCTCATATTAATAGTCCTCCTCTTCTTAAATTCATAAACATGCATTCTGATTTACATGTAAATTTTATATATTTGATGATGATGAAACTAATGAATTTCAAAATGTTTAAAACACCACTTGATTACCCCTATATATAAGAATGTCTCCCTCCTCTACTTCCATGAGATTATACGATTCCCTTAATTGATGATATTACTAATAGTCTTCCTCATGAAATTCATATGAAGCATCTTACATAGAATATGATTTCACTTTTAATTAATATAGGGTATCCAAAATATTTCAATATCCTTTATCCATGTATCCTCATAATTTTAGTAGCATAGGCATAACCACTACTGATATCCCTACTAAACCTGATGCATGCACTATTTATCTATATTATGATGATGGCTACATAATGTACTATGTTAAATCATGAGACATGGATGTAATTAATTATCAAAAATCCTTAGATAAAATACATGCCTTTAACCATGATGTTTATGTCATTCATATATCATATGATATTTAATCATAACTTGAAAATTATGTACCCCATACCACTCCACCCTTGAGAGATACTTCATGGGTTATCCATGAAGTTTTTAAGATTAAAACATTTGATGGTATTGATCTTGATATCATTCAAATCACTTTTTTAGATATAAATGTTGATGACCAAATTGATAGTGTTCACACTATTTCTCATATTTTTGAATGTGTTGACTAACTCACCATAGTTCAATCATTAGTCTCTGATTGCATTAGCCATACCCAATACTTAGCCAATATAGTTCTTTCTTCTCCATCACCTTTAATAACCTATATTAACCAATTTTATATAGTCAATCCTATCTTGTTATTTATAACTATACTAAATATCTTGAGGTAAATTCACCTCACATTACTATACTAGACTATATGATCAACTTGATACAATCAAATCATAATATCTACCTTTTATTTAACCTCTTGACATTATATTAGATGAAAAGGATATTACCATTAAACAAATACATTTTGATTTTGAAAACAAAGAAATCAAATTTTAGATATTGATGTAGATGTCAAATACAAGGCACCTCTACCATGCTTCGCAGAGATGAATCTATATTAAAAATTCTCCATGCTAGAGAGACTCAACTTCTATGCCAATATCACAAGTTTGGCCATTTTTATAATAGGATTCTAATCTAAATAATTTCATTGTTGGTATTGATACCAACACATATTCTATATCCAAACTTCCTTCAAATACATATGATTTATAATATAGAATGCCATGATTATTGAATAAACTATTGCAATCAATTATGGTACCATGGTCACTCCTTGACCCATTCTTGTATCTAAATAAATGCATCCTAAAGAAGATGATAATTATATTATTTTATTCAATAAATAATATGAAGTATTTGCTTGGTCTTATGAATACATGCCTAGTGTTGATCATGTTATTGTGGTCTATAACATAATCACTTATCTTGATGAAAAATCCATGCATCAAATGTAACACAAATTCCATAATGATATTTATGCCCTATTTCATAAATAAATCATCAATATTTTGGATTCTAAGTTCATCAAACATGTATATTACTTGTAATGGGTTTCCAATATTTGTTACCATTTGAAATAAAGTAACTATGGTCATTTATATATGTATATACTTTCATAATATTAACTTGTCATGCCCCAAAGATAACTTTGCTTTACCATAAATTGATGCCATTATTGATTCTAGGATTGGATATGAAATGTTATCTCTCATAGATATTTTCTTAGGATATAATCAGATTCATATCATTATTAAGGTCAACATAAAATTACTTTCACCACATAAAGGGGATCTTATTGTTATGTTAAAATGCCCTTTAGCCTAAAAAATGTTGAACCTCAATTTGGCCACCAATGGATTCTTATCTAACTTTAGACAAATTCTTACCAACCATTGACCATTTAGCCTAATAAATTCTAAATGTCTCAAATTTGGATTTATAATGATGCAATAAATAAATTTGGCCTATTAATCACTTAAATTGAACAAATGCACCATTAATTATTTCAAAATCATCCAAAAATATTTGAAAGCCTAAAAAATATTAATTACCATGTTAAAGAAAATAAAAAGCTAATCAATTTCTAATTGAATTAATCCATGATACATTAGATCAATTATTAAAAAGGAGAATTCAAATATGAAGAGCATCTTAAAAGTTAACCATTACCTTTTGTGAGTTGTCACTTTTGAAAAATATCTAAAGAATATCTTAGGAATATACCAAACACACTATGCAAACCTAATCATGACCATTTAGACACATTTAAAACTCAACCAAGGTTAATAAACTCAACCAAGGTTATAATTAAACCCATTCCAAGTGATTTTGAATCCTATAAAAGCAAGTCTAGAGCTCTTCATTTAGTAAGCTTGAAACATAGTAAAGTTATAATGTTGGAGTTGATCCATAAAGCAAATGCATAGTGTTATAATGCCAAAATAAAGCCAAGGAAATCTAAACCTGGTGATAAGAAGAGGTGTAGATATCCAATCCCCATTGATGAATATATTTTGAGCATAATTTGAGCAAGCCAACAAATCATTTGGATCTCTCAAGGAAGGTAAAGATTATTGTTCTTTGCATTTTAGTTGGGTTTTTATTTATTGTCTATTTATTAATCTCCCATTAATATCTAAGATTAGATATGTTAATATTTTAATGTGTTTATTTCATGTTTTTATGGACTAACACTTGATCTAACCTCTGCTTTTTGAAAAATTCCTTGATTACAAATGACATGCCCAGTGGGACATGATTACATATCCCACATATTTGAACAAAAATGACTGCTAACATAGCTCTTATTTTTAATTTGTTTACTATTTTTTTTTAAATTTTTTTATAGGTTTTTTTAACTAGTTTCATCCTAATTATCTAAAAATTTCATTAAAATCTTATTTGTATTTTATAAGCTATGACTCTTTTAGTGACTATCACTTTTTATTTTCTATTTTTCTAGTAAAAATGGCTAATACAAAGATAATAAAGTTTTTTTTTTTTTAAATTTACTATTTTGACCTAATTTTTTGCAGAGAGGTGAACCTTGTAGTTATTGACAACTTATATAAATTTAGTAACAAACTAGTATATATATATATATATATATATATATATATATATATATATATATATATATATATATATATATATATATATATATATATATATATATATATATATATATATATATATATATATATTGTAAAAGTTATGGTTAAAATAATAACTATAAAGGCTTTTATGTTTTATGTGTTTGGTTTTATTTATTTTAACCTTCTAACTTATTGTTTGCATGTTTCATAGGTTTATTATTATTATTATTATTATTATTATTATTATTATTATTATTATTATTATTATTATTATTATTTGAGATTTATTGAGATTTTTATAGATATTTTTGCTAACTATGTCCTAACCTAATGTGTTTATCTTTTGTGGTTTTGCCTTCGAGTCGATAGGTCATCCAAACTCAAGAGCATACTTTTCCAAGTTACTTGTCTCATTCAAAAAAGAGATTCAAAGCTAAACTAAACTTTGATAATTTTATTGTAGGACCTAATTGGAAAGTGATCAAATCAAGTGTAATTACATATTTTTAACCTATTTTTTGGATGCTTAAAAATAATTGAGAATCTTGCATTTGGTGCTTAAATAAAATTTTAGGGTGTTTAAATGATTACTTTTATTATTGTTCTTTAAAAAATTTGCAACTTAAATCCAAGGGGATAAAGAACACTACCAAATATTTTATTTTAGTTCTCTAAAATTGAACTCACTTCCAAGTTTTTTATTTTATACAAGTTAATTATTTTTTGCTTAGTTAGTTTTGTTTGAGCAAAAAGAAATTTGTGCATGTATGCTCTCCCCTTGTCCCCTATAGGAAACTTGTGGAATCAAAAGCACCATATTCATTACAAATTTTCTTAGTCTAAAGGTGTAAAAGATATGTTTTGAAGGCTCTCCCCAAGACTACATGGCTTGGGTGATCTAGAAAAAACCATAAATCTCTTTTACATAATTTTTATTTCATTGCATTTTGGCTTGTGAGGGGAACTTTAATTTTTATTTCATTGCATTTTGGCTTGTGAGGGGAACTTTATTACCTCTTATAAGTTCTATAGAGAAGACTTGACTTGAAAATTCATCTCCCAACATTGTCTTCAACCCCTCTTCATGGGGGGTATATAAATTGGAATCCCCTCACTTGGATGATGGTTTGAGTGGTTAAACCATCTTTATTAGTAGAGGCTAAGCTCAGGACATTTGAGAATGTTCGGCATCGCACTACACTAAGCAAGATATGGATGTAGTAGTTGTAAATAGGGCAATACTTTTTTACAATAAACCATATGACATGGACCTAAATGATGTGTAATTATCTTGCATGTTGATGTGAAATTCTTGTGCATCGATTCCATTTTAAAATGTTTGAAATATAGTTAATTTTAGTTAACCCCCTATTGCCACACCCTTAATAATATTTAGAACATTATAATTAGTTACATTTGGTCACTTATCTTTTTATATCTTAGTGTTTTGAGACTAAAACTTCTATGTTTGTTTATAACCATGTCAAAAAAAACAATTTATTTATATGACACTTCTTTGTCTAAAGAATGTGTTATGTTGGCCATTTTACACCACACTTATGCCTTGTAATTTTTTCTAAACTTATTTGTGTGTGTGTCACTTGAATTAAATAGGTACCATTATGATGCCAAAATCAATATCAACTTTATGCATTTTGATTTTCTTAAACAAAACATTGATCACATTATTAGAGCATGCTAACATTATTATGCTACTCAATTTTTTTCAAGAGTTGATTACTTTATATCAAAAACCATTGTTTCAAACCATGTCATGTATGGCATTTGGATCCTTATCTTGATCCGTTATGCCATCCAATATTTTATAGCTTATTTGATTGATCAAATCCTAGTTTTCAACATTTAGTTATTTATTAACCTTACCAAGTTCATATTAAAATATTGATTGATTTTTATTTAGGCCTTGTTTCACGGGGGTTGTACATAGATATTTATATTTTGGGTTGCGTAACTTTAGTTAATTGATTACCTAAACTTGAAAAATATTACTTGTTTGTTCAAAGAGCCTTGTTTCCATTGCTTGTTTGTTCACAAAACCTATCCTCATCATTGTTTGTGCCTTTATTTGGAGAAACATAGTCTTTTCTCTAGGTGCCTTTTGCCTTATGGATTATACCAACTGACCATGTTTATATTTAATTTCATGTGTTAGGTTTATGTCAAAGTTGTTTCCAAACTTGTTGGATTAAATCAAAGAAAATCTTGCCTTTGTTACAAGTCTAGCTTTTGGCGTTGTCTAACCAAAAGTCCTAGCAGAACTTGTTTGAGCCTAGTTTTTGATTCTGCATTTAGATAAAAGACCTAGTGACTCTTTTCCTTTCTTAGTTTAGACCTCATTTAGAACACTTTAGCCTAGACCTTTGACATGTTAGTTTCTATTCAGATGCTTGACCTTTTGTGTGTATGACATTTGACATTATATATTTGACTTTAGACTATTTTATGCCAAGTCCTAGCATAAAACATTTTGGAGATACAAATCCAATTTTAAACCATTTTGGAGATACAAATCCATCCTTGGACCAAGTTAGACCAAGTTTGAACCATTTTTCCTTTGGACATAGTTTTCATAGTTTGTAAAACTCTAAGCCTTTTTGTCTTCAGAGCTTTCATCATTAATGTGGATATGTCTAGCTAAACTTATGGTGGAGTCACATACAATACAAGTTATGATAGAATGGCTAAACCAAATGGATTTTATTTTTATGGCTTTATTCAAGACCCCTTTAATGATAACATGGTTTATGAGATAGAATTTTATCCACCTTGCAAAACTCAAATTAGGTACCAAAGTTAAAACCTCAACCAGGATGATATGGTTGGTGAGGAGGAATTGGGTACAAACCTTTACAATGATAATTTTTTTTGGGAGATGGATCCATACCCTCATTACAATAAACCATTTAGGGAATAAAGGTAAGGACATGATTACAAGCCAACTCAAGACCTTGATTGGGATGATATGGTTTATGAGGAGGACTTGGATGCTTTAGCTTATACGAGTAATTAGGCCCCAAGATTCCTTACCATATTTATTCCAAGACCAATTCCTTTGGTTTATGTGAACAATCAAGCTCCATGAAACCTTACCATTTCTATTCCAAGACCTCATCCTTTAGCTTGTGTGAAAAATCAAGTTACACATCATCCACCCATTATCTAACCATCAACCATTATTCATCTAGTTTTGATCATTCCCCACTTTAAAAAATCCCAACCAATTTAATCACAACCCCAACTAATCTAATCACAACCTCAATTGAGCCAATCAGTTCCTATCTAACTGAGCCAATCATTTAAGGACCAAGCTATGATTAAAACTAGTGTTTTAAAACTTATTGGAAACCAAGGCCAAGAGAACCAATTGATCTAGGATATTTTTATTGAACCAACCATTTGTGATAAGTCAACCTGTGATGAATCACCTTTCAATATTATACATATAATTAAGGAGTCTCACTCTGATGAGTCAGTATTTGTTGAGTCACTTCTTAATGATTATAACTACCTTTGGGCAAATCATTACCTCAACTATATGACTATTTTTCAAGACTCTCCCATTGAAAATCTAATCTCTAAAGAGTTATATCTTGACCTTTTCCCCATCATTATGGAATCTCACTTTGATAAGCTAGTCTTTATGGAGCCCATTCTACCACCATAGGCTATTACTTATCCAATACTAAGCATTCATTAAGACATCATTGTAATAGCATACCCATCAATTAAAGAATTAAAATTAGATTCAAGTTCTATTCTTAGACTAACATTGGATTTACCATCAAAGTCAGAATTAACATCAGTCTCAACATCTGATTCATAGTCCCTTGAGTTGGAATTAGATTTAGAAATATAATACATTCATGAATATTATAATATTGGTTAAATATGCCTAATAGATCAATACAAATACATCTATAATATTTATATGATATTAGAAGATGATTACTTCAGCATCAACACAAGTTCTCCTATTATCTTCTATGAGGATTGTGATACCAACCCCTTTTCCATTACCATTCTACATGCCATTACCACCAAACAACATAGACATTTTATTGACATTACACCTTCCAAAAGTGTCGATTAATATGGATAGAATCACACCTTATTGAAACTCATCCATGGTGATATATCAGTTAAAGAACATCATGGAAGCCAAGACCATCTTCATGTAGAAGAAGAATAATCTTCTCATGAAACCTTTTTAGAGGTGTTAGGAGACAATAAAAGTTCAAACTCAACATCTTATAGTGAAACTTTTTTAGAGGTGCTAGAAGACAATCAAAGTCAAAATTCAACATTCATTAGTGAAACCTTCTTGGAGGTGCTACAGGACAATCAAGATAAATTATTTGGTATAAACCTCATCGAGACGCCAATAGATGAGAAAAAAAATTCTTCACTACTTGATGAAGACATTATCAAAAGTTAAATCAAAATATATTCTAATCTACAGCCTAATTAGATGGTATCTACTTTCAATCCTAAACAATAGAAGAATTTGGTGGTTTTATTGAGAGAATATTTAGAAGTATTTGACCTTGCCACATCTAAAGATATGCCAATAATGAAATCAACAACATTATGTGTGCCTAAAAATGCCAACCTTAATTTATTTCCCAACCACTACACATCCCATTATCATCCACCATTACATCACCAAATCAAACCTATCAACCAAAATTTATCCCTATTTACCATCCATGGCCACACTTTCCTTTGTAGAGGATATGAAGATACCTTATCTTGACACTTGATGGAAATAAAATGAATGACCAATGAATACCACAAAAATATCATTTGCATCTAAATTTATAGTTAGTTCTTGATAGAACAACTATTCAGATGAGGTATGGGCTAGCAATTAACATGATTGAGTATTCTATTTGTATCATTTTCTAATTATGATGTGCATCTCCACATTATCAAGAATAATATAATCAAAATCATATTTCATATACCATACCTAGGCCAAACACATAAAAAACAAATAACCATCATCAACCAAAATCATGTACCATGCCCTTTTCATTTACCATTCCTTTTGTCATTGTTGCATACCCATCTAGTTACCTTATCACTTAGGGAAAACCCTCTTAAAATTATATCTAATATACCAAACTATCATTATCCTAGAGTAAGACAATTCTATTTTACCATATCATTCCTATCTAGACCAAAGCCTATTTTTAGTCATCCTATCCAACACTATTTTGATCTTGGTTACTTTGATTCTTCTTACATTTTTTGTGAGGGGATGTCAATAAAGTTTCTATAACCAATAAAATACATGTGTACAATTATAGTCTATGAAATTGGTATGACAATTGATCTAGCAAGGTATTTTTCATTTTATATCTTATATCAAGTTTTTTATGTGAGCCTGATTATATTGTCTGCTAGAGAAAATTAGTGTTCATCAGTCTTGTTACTAATTATAACCACCTATGGGAAAATTAGTATCATTGATCTAATCCTTTTTATCCTAGTTATAACCACCTATGGGTAAACTAGGGACAACATTTGTTTATCATGTGTTACCTTATCACCTTGCCATTGTTGTTTCTATTTGACTAGCCATTTGCCAAATTTGAGAACTTGTTGGGACTTGGTTAGGTTTCTCCCTCCCTTTTTTATGGTCAAAATTATTGTGAATTGAGGTCATTTCAAGACTATGTAGGCTATTCTCAATTCATGTTGAGGTCACCTTAGTCCCCCTTTCTATGCACTCTCACCATTTTGTGAGAAACTTAAGCCAATTCTCTCACCATTTTGTGAGAAGGTATATTATCATTATATAATAATTTGAGATACCTCAAAATTCCAAAAATATTTCAAAAATCTAAAAATATTTATCCTGACTAAGCCTAGTCAGTTATCCTTAATTCACCCTACTGAGGCATGGCCATTATTAGGATGGTTTTTTTTTTTTGCTTTTTTAGGATTTCTATTTATTTGTTTATTTCAAGTTATTTGTTTGTTTGTGTGATTTTAGTTTGATTTTTTTCACTTTCTTATTTGTTTACTTTCAATAATGTTGCCTCGATTCAATTTATATTCATTTTTTGGGTGATTCCTTGAGCACATTATTCTTGACTTTATCCATATTCATATGTTGACATTGTCATCATGGTTTTTATCATTGGTTAATTGTTTTTGAGTGTTTATTGGATTGGATTCAGTCCTTATGCATATTTCATTATAGTCTTCATGATGTTCTATCATGATGCATATTGTCATGTGCCACAATAAAAATTAGCTTCAATAAGGTCTACAATCAATGGAGCTACATAAGTTTCTCCTTAGTACCTTTACAAATATTTTCACCCATATTGATCAAAACAACCCATTGACCATTCTAATTGTATCATTTCTAATAATTATGAGCATTTCCTCATTGGCAGGCACAACTAAATTTTTTTTATTAATCAATCTCATTCTTCTATCCATCTCTTTCATCACCTTTCATGTTTGGTTGTTTGTGGCTTCTTTAGTCATTAGACAATCACATCTAAATTTTCACCCACTCATATTTAATCAATGTAACATATTTTATCCTTGAGTTATGTTTGTTAATCTATAATAGTTAGGGCACAACCTTATCAAATATTATATTTTTAGCCAATCTAGGTCCTCTTAATGATTATAACCACTTATGGGCAAATCATTATTTTGAATTTTATTCCTAATTATAACTACCTTTGGGCAAATCAGTATCACTTTTAAATCAATGCATGTAAGCATTTCTCATTCAGATTACTCTCCACCATAGGTTAATCCTACCTTTCTTCTTACTTATTTTCAAGGGACTATCCATCCATAAATGTGTTAGTCACTCCCTTGAGGGGGAGTCATTATAGGCTTCACAAAACATTGTTAGGAGCTTTTTAATCAACCATCATCTTATTTTTGGCATACAAGCCTTTTGTTATTCTTTGAGAAGACATTGTTGTGCCTACAGTTTTACAACATCTTCCCAAATAAGGGCAAATTGTAGACATCTAAATTTGGCCACCAATGGCTTCTTATCCAAATTTAGACCAATTATTACCAAACATTGACCATTTAACCTAAGAATTTCTAAATTTCTCAAATTTGGCTTCATAACCATGTAATTAAATAAACTTGTCCCACAAATCAATTAATTTAGGTAAATACATATTGAATGAAATCAAATCTTGCAACAAATGACCAAATACCTAAATGGGATTAATTAAATTAAAAATATTGATCAAATCCTAATTAAATTCATCCTTGATCAAATGAGATAATAAATCAATTTCCAAAAAGGAAAATTCAAATATCAAGAGCACCTTAGAACATCCTAGAAGCTACTCATTACCTTTGTGGGTTATCTCAAATGGAAAATATCAAAATAATATCCTAGGAATATGCCAAACACACATATTCAAGCTAATAATGACTATTTAGACACCTTTAAAACTTAACCAAGGTTAACAAATTCAACCAAGGTTATAATTTAACCCATTTCAAGTGATTTTGAAACCTATAAAGGAAGTCTAGAGCTCTTCATTTAAAGAGTTTTAAACATTGTAAAGTTATAATGTTGGAGTTGATCCATAAAGAAAATTCATAGTGTTATAAAGCCAAAATAAATCCAAGCCAATCCAATCATGGTGCCAAGAGGAGATGGAGATAGCCAAGCCCCATTGATGAAGACCTTTTGAGCACAATCTGAGTAAGCCAACGAACAAATCATTTGGATCTCTCAAGGAAGTTAAAGATTGTTATTCTTTGCATTTTAGTTGGGTTTTCAATTTTTTTTCATTAATCTCCCCCTAAGATCTAGGCTTAGATATTTTAGTATGATAGTGTGTTGATTTCATGATTTTACGGACTAACACTTGATCTAACCTCCTCTCTTTGACAAATTTCTTGATCACACTTATCAATGTGTAATGGTGCATATATTTATCAACCTCATTCATAAAATGGTTTAAACTTATGTGGATTATCTTTTTAAAAAATACAAGTATCATGAAATTCATCTTCATGACCTTGATATCATCTTTGATTGACTCATCATATACAAAGTTAGACTTAATCCTTACAAATGTGTTTTTAGTGTTATTTATGGAAAACTCTTAATATTATTTGACTCCCTCACATGGATTAATGTTTATCCCAATAAAATCATATATATATTCAACATGCCTATTCCTCATTCCATTCTAGACATACAAATATATCTTGGTAAAATTGAATCAATCTGATGATTTGTTTTTGAGATGGCTTACAATACCTATTCAATAAATTCACTCTTTAAGAATCATATTACTCTTTATTGGACCAACACATATAAAAAATATTTGGATAACATGAAGGAATCATTAATTCATCTTCTTACTCTTTACCACCTTCCAACAATCACCCACTCATCTTGTACACTTCATCTACCCTTATATCTGTTGGGGCAATGTTCACTCAATAAGATGAAACATGCTGAGAATATGCCATATATTACATTAGTCATGCTTTAATATATTATGAAACATGTTTAAAAAATGTCAAACATGATTGTATTTCTATTTATTTTAACACCAAAAATATTTGACATTATATGCTTTATCAAACTATTTATGTTATTGTACATTATGATCCATTATGGCATTTCTTCTCCAAAACTTTCTTGCTTAGAGATATAATTGGAAAATGGATTATTATCTTAATGGAATTTGACTTAATAAATTTCACATAAAAATTAGTTAATCACTAAGTTATTGTTGATCAACTTATTACCACCCATATATCAGTTACTAATCAACTTTAGGACACTCTTCTTGATGAAGAAATCATTTATATTGAAGATATTGATCAATATATTTTTCTTAAAGATTATTTCCACAATTTTACCATTGATATTGAGGTGAAATCCATTTAATACCCTATTATTTAAACCCTAAACCTAAAGCTAAATTCATTATATAATAATTACCTAAAGTTATAATTCACTTTGCATGAAAGAACTTAGACACTTGATTTTGATGGTGCCAAATGTATTCAAAGAGTTGGGGCAGATTGTGTCTTAGCCAACCCCCATGGTAAAATCACACTTACAATTTTTTTTATTAAAATTTGAATTCACTAATATCATGGATGAATATGAATCTCTCATCTTAGGGATGCAAGTGAACATAAATTTAAACATCCCATATTTATATGCCTTACAATATTCAAAACTCATATGTAATCAAGTTAGTGTAAATTAACAATGAAAAAGAGAAAATATCATCACATATCATAATTTTTTACCACTATTTCCAAATAATTCACATCATTTACTATTGAATTAATCCCATGAGAATAAAATGTTATATCTGATTCTCTTGCTTCATCATCTTCTCTTTTTCACCCCCATCAAACACTTCATAATTCACAATTTCTCATTCACATGAGGAAGTGACCCTATAATTTACAATCCAAGATTGATTCTATTATATGATAAATTGAGGTTTATCACTACTCAACAAAAAATTTGGTACAAATAGATTATATAATTCATTGATCATCATACCTATGCTCCATAGGTTTATTTTCATTAAAAGACTAGAATTCACAAGAAAAAATGAAAATATGCCATTAGATATGATATCCTTTATTATTGCAATGGCAAAGGTACATTTCTCCATTGTATTACTCAATATGAATTTCTTTTCATTTTATTAAATAAGCATATGAGGGAATTTATAATGGTAATTGTAGTAGACATTACATAACCTAAAAATACCTATGCATGGGATATTTATATCTACCCTCAAAACTGATATTATATTCAATGAGAAGTGTAATCATTCATTTATTCTCCTTGGGATAAACTTCAAAACTAAACTAGTGATTTATTTATTAGAAAAGAGTTATAAATTACATGAATCAAACCTAATATAATGGGGTGATACACCAATATGATTTCCACATGGCCATCATATTACTATCATAATGAAACAAGACATACAGTCTAGCTTCAAAGTCTTAAAATATTCTAACATCAATATTTCAATATAGAGGTGAGATACATGAAGTAACATAAGGTAAATGAAATAGAGGGAATATTTCACTCTATAATAATAATTTCACATGTGAAAGGAGACTAACACACCTTGAATACACTCTATATGACTTATTAGAATAGGAAATATTGCATAAACATAAGAGGATAAGGGAAGAAAGGATAGAGAACTATGAACTACTCCACCATACATCGCTTTTAACACTTATAAATTATTCATAAATCAAAATAAGACTTGAATTAATGTTAAAAATAAAAATAGAATGTCATTCCAGTAGGACTTTACCATACATGGTGTGGTATTAGCTTACAATAGCCAAAAGCGCTGCTACTTATAGAATATGAGAGAGAAATGAGAAGAGAGAAGAAAATAATTTCAAGGGTCATAATGCCAAATGTCAAGGCATGAAAAATAGTTACATTAGATGGGAATGGAGTGTGAAATAGACCATGAATGTTTCTTTGGACAAGTGTCCTTATAAACTATGGAAAACTCTCTAAAATTGCATAGAGTCTCTTAAACTAGCTTTTGTGAAACTTCCTTCATCTTGGATCATCTCTCAAGTACTTGAAACTAAACTATGGATAATTGACACATATTTACTATCTTAGGGAGGTTAAAAACATGTTATGATAGTCATAAGATGTTCTCCTAATTTCTATCTATCTTATAGACATGTGTATTTACCATCTATAGTCATTAATTAGTCTTTTAGGCCTCATTCTTCACATTTGTTCTCCAATAAGCCTGGTAATCACTACTTATCTTTGATATATATCCAAGAACACCTATGATGGATGGTGTAGCAAGAGAATTTACATACCCATCTATTTTATGTGCTTTTTTGGGACTATAGGGTTTATGAGGTGATCTTGATTGATCTTTAATGGTGGCATACAAGTTTAAAGTATTTACTTTTCCATAGAAACTTTTGATCTAAACTATTTACTTAGGTGGCATTTCCTTACCATGTTTCTCACTCAATTTTAAAATATGCCTTTTATCACTCTAGACATGTGTATTCATTTCATACCCCCTAAAAACTTGATTGAATTCACTTTTTCTATCTTTTTGGGAGTCTCCTAGCCTTGACTTTCATCATCGACCATTGATCTTCATCTGCATCTAAGATTGTGATACTTGGTAGTCCCATGTGACTTCTATGGCTTGCTATCAGTATCCATATGATCAAATGCACTTATTCCACATGGCATCCTCATGTGAAATATGGGATCACTAACTTATTAACCTCATTCAATCCATCAATTCCCATCTATGTGGTTGAATGTGCATCATAGATCTTTGATCTACCAGATCAAACACGTTTCATTGATCTTTATCTAAATAATAAAATCAAACATGGTCTATCAATTTGCTTTAGAGTTAACCATAATTAAGACACTTTGAACCATCATGTTTATTCTTAGGATCCTCTAACCTTTTAACCTCATGCTCTTTATTGATCTTCCTTGACTTATTGACTTTGCTATCACCCATGTGTCATCAATCCTTGATATAATATAGCAAGGTTTCAACTTGAAAACTATAAGGATTATAACTCCATAGTTATATTTATTTGAGTCTAAATGTCTAGTTCTTATTGATTTAATTTGACATACCCTGCTCTATCCTTATGGTTCATCTTTAACATCCTCATCTTCTTTAAACAAGCTCTTTCAACCATGAAGTGATTGAATCTAGGAAATTACTCCTTTTCAACATGATGATCTTTTCCATAGCACCTATAGGTGCTCGTTCATGGTAGAAGACTATGCATACATGGTAAATAGACTATTACAATCCATCTTTGTCATTTGAAAGGTTCTTACTCACTCAACTGACTATGCATGGAAATGTAGGAAATGAATATTTGGCCTACCAAGGCTTTGATGAACCACTAAGACTTTGTGAAAACCTCCTTCATGCCCCTAAATGTTTGAACACCATGGAAACCTACCACTTTCATATATAACTCTAAAATGACCCCTAAATACTCAAAATGACATAAGGACTTAATTAGACCATGACCAAGGATAGAAACATATGAAATGACATAAAATAGACTATAGCATACCCTATGATATAATAATAGGTCCCTATATAAGTTTTTAACTATAGGGGGTTGACCCATTTTGACTTGTGGTCAAAATGGTCAACATTCTTGGTGATTTCCTAAGGGTGGTATGTTTTTTATGCCATAACCAATTGCCTAATCCTATCTATTTGCCCATGGAATCACCTCTACACCATATTGACACAAAAATTGCCTTTGACACCACACAAAACACAAGGAAAAGATACACAAAATAAGACACACTCAAAAGAGATAAACATGTGTCCAACTAGAACACTTATATAACCTAACACAACTAAAAGAAAAATCACACCTAATCTAATATTTACAAGACTAACCTTCAATTCCTCAATAGCAAGGTTTCAAATGTATCCCATTCATATGGATAGGAAGCTCCTCTCCATTCATATTTACTAATTGGAATGATTTGTTTTATTTGTACTTGATGATGACATATGATCCACTCCATAAAGTGTCAAATTTGGTATGCCTCCTTAGTTTTTCTCTATCTTCATCCCATTTCAACACTATGTTACCTTCTTGAAATGTTTTTATATTTTCCTTCTTGGCGAAAGACCTCTTCATTAGTATTTAGTGATTTTACATAGTTTGATGAGCTTAATATTTAGTCTCTTGAAACTCCATTAATTCTTCCAAACTTAAATCTTTTAGAGTTTTCTCAAGTAACTCTAATTGATGTTCCAACTCTAAAGTAGGCAACTTTGTGTTATAGATAGTCTAACCTCCTTTCCATAGATAATAACAAAAGGAGAATTCCCTATTGACCTCTTCGTAGTTATCCCATCAGCCCATAGGGTTGTGTTCAATTTGGTATGCCAAGCCCTTTGATTATATTCTAATGTCTTCTTGATGATTATGATTAAATTATTATTAGTAGACTCAGCCAACCCATTACCTTGAGGTTAGTTATTAGATGAGGTGCTCAAGTATATGCCATTACTATTTGCCCAATCAGATGTCTTAACACCCATAAAAGCAAGTTCATTATTTGAAATGATGGTATAATGGGTACCAAACCTTGTTATGATACTCTCATCTAACTTAAAGATAGTATTATCATTAAATTATTTTAATACCAACATTTCAACCCACCTTATGAAGTAGTCAGTTGTTGTGAGTATCCATTTATGACCAATAATTAATGGGGGGTTTATCATGCCAATAAAATCAAGACCCCATTACATGAAAGGTTGATCTACTTGGATAGGCTTCAAAGGAAGGGATGAAAGCTTCTATTCTCATATAAAGAAATCACATTATACACACCTTCTTACCCAAGCATAACAATTTTTGAAAAGGTTGGGCTAGTAATGTCATTCCCTCATGATCTTGGTGGCTATGGTTCTTAGAGAGAAATTACCTCCTGCTATCCCCTGATAGAAATTTTGAAGAAACACTCCAAACTAATCATTATCAATGCATCTCAACATCACACCATTAATGTATTTTATAAAAATAATGTTAGCTTGTGGAGCTAAAAGCTTCACTAATGCAAACAGGAAAGGAGGTTGCTAGAGGTTGCTGAGTGTCACAGATACTGGCATCAGTCAAGCCAACTGATGTTGGCAGGATTAGACAGGAAGAGCAACCAACATTGGTCTGGGATCGATTGGCATCGGTCACCTCCAGGCAGATAGGGACCGATGTCGGTCACCTGTGCAGTTTAGAACTACAAGTTTTATAGGCAGTTAGTTAATGAACTAAGTGTTTACATGTCAAGAGCCAAATTTAGACTAGAAGCTTTGGATCTAATTATTGTAATTAGATGTCTAATTATTGTTTGGATAAGATCTATATAATAGACTCATGGGCTATATTGTAAATCATGCTAGTTTGAGTTGAGCAAAGTTAGCTCCTTCTATGTGTGAAGTGAGCAAGGGTGTTCCTCCTAGTTCCATAGTAATGCCAAGTGTGGGTGCTGGTTTTGGAGAATTAGAAGGGTTCTTCAAGTGTGTAGGATCTTGGTCAGTAGGGGTGCATGGATACATTAGGAGATCTACATGGTAAGTAAGATCATTGATCTATAGGTGTATGTGTGTGCATGATCTAGGTTTGCAGGTGTGCAGAACCAGATTGATTTGCAGGTGTGCAAGATTAGGGAGGATAGTAACACAACAGGGAGCAGGATCAGGTAGGATCTACTTGGAGTATAGTGTGTACTCAAAAAGAGATCAAAGAGGAAGGCAAGGAAGATCCTTCCATAAGTGAGATCATTTGGGTTACAGGTTGTTGCAATTCAAGGGAGATATACTTGAAGTATGTTTGTGTACTTGGAGTGCGTGGAGCACTTGTGGAGTGCATGGAGCATTGGTGTACTGGTAGTAGTGGATACTGACTAGTTGAAGGTGAACACCAACTCTATGTTTGAGTTATGTGTTGGGACCGTAAAAGAGAGAGCTTTGAGGAAAGAAGTACTATACACTTGAGGTGTGGGAAGCCTCTGAGAGGTGTGAAGAAGAAGTGGCATCTTCTTTATTGTATTCTTTTATGGATGAGTATTAATACAAGTTGTGTGTTGTCTCTCATATTCTATGTTATTTTTGAATTCCAGTTACTTGTGATTCTGGTTTAATTCTGCATATTAAGTTGCTTGTATATGGTAATCAATTGTGCTTCCATATTTTCCCAACAAGTGGTATCAGAGCTAAGGTTATAGGGAGTAGGTTTGTGTTTGATTACAGGTCACTCTCAGGGGTTTCTAATTGAGTGGGAGTAGAGCAATGGCAAAAGAAAGTAAGCTAAGAATGGAGGAATTGAAAGGTATGAATGGTCAATTACGGTCCTATGGAAAGAAAGAGCAGGGAAAAGAAAATTGTTGGTTTGTGGAAGATCGACATGAAGGAACTGAAAAAGTAGATGTTGTAGGTGTTGTTGTATAAGATGCTCTAGAATCTTTCTTGGATAAAGTTGAATCTTGGTTAATAGACTCTGTTGCCTCTTTCCATGTAGCCCCAAAGAGAGGAGCTGGTGAGCCTTGTCAAAGAATTGGCAAAGGGGAAGTGAAGCTGAATTTGCAAGCGGCCAACACATGGGTGTTGAAGGAGGTCATGCAGGTCCCAGTGTTGAAGATATGGCTAATTTCTTTAGAAAAGTTGGGTGAAGAGAGATGCATAATAACTCTCACAGTGGATACACTTGAATTAGCTCGTGGTAAGAAAGTAAGTACTCTTTATCTACTTACTTATATTACTGATTCTTCTTCTATTGTGGAGACGTAGCTTTGTAGGCTTGGTCACATGAGTAAGAAGGAGATGCATGTTCTTAAGTGGAAGACAGTTATGTTTGATAGACTTAAGAACTGGAAAGCCTTGGTGTTCTTGGAGGAGATGATAGATAGAGACCAGTGGATGGGGCTAGATACTTCTAAGCAAAGCAGTTTGGATAGGGATTTGATTCAAAGAAAGCTCATGGGTAAAAAGTCATCACTCACAGGTGAACACAAGTACTGACATCGATCAGGAGGAACTGGCATTAAACAGATAGGTCCTGATGTCGGTCATGTGTAGACCAGAGCTGGTGGTGTCAAGCAGGGTAAGACTGATGTCGGTCAAGAGGATCGACATCAGTGATAGTAAGACTGACGTCAATCAAGAGGACTAACGTTAGTAGCAGGTAGACACTAATGTCGATGGGGTTGATAGTCAGGATAGGTACATGGAACTGACGTCAATCGGATGTAGACTATGTGGTGATCGAGGTCGGTCATTGTAACGGATTTTGGGTGGATAGCAAGCTGTCAAGGAGTCTCAAATGCCCATATGGAGGATTGAAAGGGTAAGTAAGCCTTAAATTCATTGTTCCTCTTCTTTATACTCATTGCTCACTACAGAGCAGGAAGGATCCAAGAAATAGTGGGAGCATGGCATGATGAGAATGCAGAACCAAGTGAGAGATTTGGTAGGGTTGCCAGCTGGTATGAAAGCACAGAGATGAATGGACACTTTAGTTAAAGAATAGAGAGAATAGACACATGAGATGGAAGACCAGGTCATATGGTCTTAAGGAAGCTACAAGATAGTGGTACATGTTTGACAGGTGGATGATAAATCATGGCTTTAGTCAATGTTAGGGTAACTATTGTGTTTGTCTTACCAGGTTGATGATGATAGGTACATTATCCTGTTACTGTATGTGGATGATATGCTAGCTAGCAGGTTTGTACATACAGGGTTTTACTGAGCTAAGGGTAAGATTAGTTCAGTGGCATGTCATGAGGAATTTGGAGCAGCAAAATTCTTTGACATGAGAGACATGGAGATCACAGGTTGATTTTGTCTCTAGTGGGAGCTGATGTGAATTAGGTGTTAGTGAGCTTCAATACGCAAGATGCAGAACCAGATCACACCAAGGGCTAGATAGTTTAGTGTCTGAAATCACATGAGGTTTGGTATAGACCTAAGTTTTCCCAAGTAGTGGGTGCTATCAAAGAGTTAGGAGCCAATTCGGGGAAGTGGGTTCTCAAGTATTTGAGAGGGAGCAGCAGTAGGGATTCATGCTATGCATGGTCAGGACTTCACTACATGGGCTTGTAGGTTTGGATGTGGTAGGGTACTTGGATGACAGGAGGTGCACCATAGGTTGTGTGGTGGGTGGTCTTCAGGGTTGATCTTGAAGAGGGATACAAGCCAAGAAATAGATTAGATGGGGTACAGGTATAGGTACAGTGTAACTATTTATCTCCAAGTGGGAGATTGTTAGGTTATGGAGCTAAAAGCTTCACTGATGCAAATAGGAAAGGAGGTTGCTAAAGGTTGTTGAGTGTCATAGACATTGGTGTTGGTCAGGCCAATCGACATTGGTAGGATTAGATAGGAAGAACAACTGATGTCAGTCAGGGATCAGCTGGTGTCGATCACCTCCAGGCAGACAGGGACTGATGTCGATCACTTGTGTGATTCAAAACTGCAAGTTTTATGGGTAGTTAGTTAATGAACCAAGTGTTTGCATTTTAAGAGCCAAATTTAGACTAGAATCTATGGATCTAATTATTGTAATTAGATGTCTAATTATTGTTTGGATGAGATCTATATAATAGACTCATGGGTTGTATTGTAAAGTGTGCTAGTTTGAGTTGAGCAAAGTTATCCTTCTATGTGTGAAGTGAGAAAGGGTGTTCCTCCTAGTTCTATAGCAGTGCCAAGTGTGGGTGCTAGTTTTGGAGAATTAGAAGGGTTCTTCAGGTGTGTAGGATCTTGGTCAACAGTAGTGCATGGCTACATTAGGAGATCTACATGGTAAGTAAGATCATTGATCTATAGGTGTATGTGTGTGCATGATCCAGGTTTACAGGTGTGTAGAACCAAATTGATTTGCAGGTGTGCAAGATCAGGGAGGATAGCAACACAATAGGGAGTAGGATCAGGTAGGATCTACTTGGAGTACAGTGTGTACTCAGAAAGAGAGCAAAGAGGAAGGTAAGGAAGATCCTTCCATAAGTGAGATCATTTGGGTTACAGGTTGTTGCAGTTCAGGGGAGATCTACTTGAAGTACATTTGTGTACTTAGAGTGAGTGGAGCACTTTTGGAGTACGTGGAGCACTGGTGTACTGGTAGTAGTGGATACTGACTGGTTGGAGGTGAACACCAACTCTATGTTTGAGTTGTGTGTTGGGACCGTAAGAGAGAGAGCTTTGAGGAAAGAAGTACTGTACACTTGAGGTGTGGGAAGCCTCTGAGAGGTGTGAAGAAGAAGTGGCATCTTCTTTATTGTATTCTTTTTTGGATGAGTATTAATACAAGTTGTGTATTGTCTCTCATATTCTGTGTTATTTTTGAATTCTAGTTACTTGTGATTCTGGTTTAATTTCGCATATTAAGTTGCTTGTATATGGTAATCAATTGTGATTCTATATTTTCCCAACAAATCACACCATCTATAAGATAAAATGGAATATATTTCAATATAAAATATATCCTTTGTGATCTATTCATACCATTAGGGTACTCACCACTTTAAATAAATATGATAACATCTTGTGTCTTCTTGGTAGAGGTAAGGAACTGGCTAGTTAAGAGAAACCATAATTGACTAGAGCCTCTTCTTTTGAATCATGTAAATCTAATGCTAGATGTTCACAAAGGCATTTACCCATTATAAAATTTGTTACTTTGACATCAACATCATATTTCATTACCTTAGTAATCCACCCTGCCCTCTTTTCACTAAGGTCTTTACTCAAGATAAACTCTTTAGTAATAGGATGAGAAACCATAACCTAAATCCTATTATTTGAAATCATATGCCTAAAATTATTTATTCCTATTACAACATCAAGTAATTGTTTCTCCACAAAGTTTTAATTAAATTCATAATATTCCAAACCTTGCCTAAATAATGTAATTGGTTGCTCCACACCTTCACCATTATTTTGCATTAGCATGGTTAAGATAGTATCAAGGTTAGAAAATGAATAAAACATGAAGGCTTTAGTAAAATCTAGGTTCAAAAGAGTAGGATCTTGTGCAATTTATTTCTTAATGGCTTCAAAACTGATCTTACCTTCCTTATTCCAAGAAAAGACTTGATTTTTTCTAAGCATGGCTATGATAGGTTTTACCAAAGATGCAAAACGAAGTATGAATATCCTTAAAAAATTATCTTACCTAAGAAACTTTGGAGACTTTTATTATGTAATGGAAATGATATGCCTATAATATCTTGCATCCTTTTATGATTAATATTCAAAGCATCTTTGAGAATAATATGTCCTAAGAACTTACCTTTGTGGATAACAAAGATACATTTTTTTGGATTAAGAGATACTCCATACTGACTACATTTTTCAAAAACTTACCTCAAGTGTTGCATGTGTTCATTATCATCTTTATAAATAAAATTTATATCATATATATAAACAAACAACATCTCATTAATAAAACATTTGAATACCATGTCCATTGTTCTTTGAAATGTGGCACCAAAATTTGACAAACCAAAGGGCATCTTCCCCCATTTTGTGGTGAATGTTGTTTTAAAATGATCATCCTCATTCATTAGAATATGATTATAACTTTAATATCCATCGAGGAGAGAAAAAATCTAGAACCTAAAACCATTTGCAAAATATACTCTATTGAGGGTAAAAGATAGTGATCTTTGAGTGACACTCTATTAAGATCTCTAAAGTCCACACTAAGTCTTATCTCCAAATTATTCTTTATAAAATTCACAAGGTTATCCACCCATTTTTAATTCTTGATAGGAAATATAATTTTATATTCAAGAAGTTTGGTAATCTCTATCATCATGAGTTGTTCAACCCTAGGGTTGATGGGCCTTTATTTTTGCCTAACCACTTTAACCCCAGGTTCCAATTTAATAGTATGGTGTTCTAATATATGATCAAATAATTTTAGGTCCTTATAATCCCAAGAGAATATGTCATGAAATTATCTACAAAAATCAATGAATGTTTGATTCTATAATTTATAACATACCTTGCCTAGTTTGAGAAGTTTGTCTTTGAAAATCAAGACTCTTTCATAGTTATCCTCTTTTGTTGACATAATTACATTTTCCTTCTTATTTTTATCATATTCATTAAATATAATTTATAATTTCACCAAGCCCTTAGGTATCTTACTTGTTCTTAGTTTCACAATCTGATCATCAAAGTATTCTTGGAGTCTCTTTTGATTTCTCAAGGAAAACTCAACCTTATTTTGCAGGAAGTATCCATTGTGTTTGTCACTATAAAACACTCAAAAAGACACATAATTATTATATATGGAAGGTTTTACAATGATATTAATGTTATATTTCTTTCACTCCTCTTTTATGGCAATTGGTGTATCAAATTGAGCTCCTATGGTAGCTAGTCTATTAGCATGATTATTTTGCACTCTTGAAACTGATTGGATGTTGAATGCATTGAAGTCTTCAAGAAAATCCCATACCCTATGCTTATATTACTTCATAAAATGGTTATTTTTATCAATCACATTCCTAAATTGATAAACAACCAATTCACTATCTCCATATACTTGCAAGATCTTGATTCCCTTTTTCCTTGCCCATTGAAGGCCATGAATCAAACCTTCATACTCAGCTACATTGAAAGTATAATTAAAATGTAACCTGTATGAAGCATAGTATTGTTATTTGGATGGGGAGACCAACATAACACTATCTCCTACACTAATTTTATTTCTTGAACCATCAAAAAACATTTTCCACATCTCATCATCCTTACCTCCTTCCTTGTCTAGTAGAGGTATTGGTATTCATTTTTCACGTATACAATACACTCCTAAATTAGTTTCCTCCATTAAATCATGAATATAATACTCATAAGTTTTAGTAACATATTCATCAAGAAACAAATCAGAAATTCCTTCAATCTTAGAGGAATTACCATCATCTATAATAGAATCTTTTTCCTCATGGATAATGCAATTCAAATTAGAACTTGTTTTAATGTAGGGCTCAATATGAAAACTTGGAAGAGGTTGTGTTCTAATAGTCACCTTTGTCATATAACTTGTCCTAAGGTATAATAAGTAAAAATAATCTAATATATAGCCACTTATATTAGTTGTAAAGTCTCTTGAAAGGCAGATTGCAAAGTGAGTTGGGAGGTCAACAATAACTATGTCTTGAAAGATAGGAAAAATAGGATAATCATACAAGAAAACCTTCAAGTTTTTTTATAATTCCTATTATCTTAGTAGGTGTAACACATAATTAGAGAAATAATTTAATATGAGGCTCATATTTTATGCCCAATTTATTAGATACAACTTTGGGCATGACTGAAGTAGAAGCTCCACTATCAATGATGCAATTATGTACCAACTTGTCACCCAAAATGACAGTGAGGTAGAATGGTGGAGGTTTTTTAGATTTATTATATGGTTATAAATTGTTTTTGGGTCATTTTAAAGAAAAAAATGACTATGAATTTGACTTGAAAGTGAGGGAATAGTGGGGATAGTGGACAACTACTTTTGTAATAACTCTTTTTAGCTAGGCTTATGAAGGACATCCCAAAGAGAAATGGATGTCTTGGTAATTTTCAAATAATAAAATATGTTTATGGATTTATAAATAACATTTTATTGATTCCTTGGAGGTAATAAAGCTATTTAAACTTGAGGAATAGAACTGTCTTGAGTAGACCTTACTACATTTTGACTTGGTGGAGTTGTATGTGTGTTTGGGGCTACCTTGATTTTAGACATGATTTGTTTCCTTATAAGAGGATTGGATGAACTTGTAGGCATGATATTATCACCTCATAAATCCTTTCTCTTGGATATAGTGTTGTCTACAATATAATTTTCTTGATTAATCATAAAAGTGTCCTCAACTAGGAAATTAGTGAAGATCTCTCCTTGAGGCTATTCACCTTCAGTTGTTTTCATCATGAATTCATATTCAATTGATAAAAGAGGAGTCAATCCTCCTTGTATAACAATATATTTCTCATCATTCTCATTTGTATCCATGAATTGGACTTGTTTCTAATCTTCCCCTTGCACCAAGTTACTCTTAACTGGTACCATCTCCTTTGCATGAGTGGTAGAATTGGGATTATATGCATTATCCCATTGAATTTAGGCTACCATTAACCTCTTCCTCTTCCATATTGTTGGCCAAATTATTGATGATAGGGATACGGATTTTTATGTGCATCTTGTTGAATATTCCCTCTTCCAATCTTATCTTCTAACCATTGAATATATGCATCTTTGTCCATGGCATTATCCATATTCTTAGGAGTAGCCTTAGGCTTGGTGTTGGCATTGGAATTTGGGCCACATATGGAGTATTAGAATAAGTATGAGATAATGGAGGCAAAGAAACCTTAGGATGAAACCTTCCATCTTGAATGAGACCATTTTCAGCTTTGATGGAAAGTTCATATGCTTCAAGAAGAGTGGAACCACACATGGATTGAAACATTATACCAAGTTTAGTACTAATGGATCTCAAGTAAGTAGGGAACACAAAACTAGAAAGTGTCCTCATAGGAGGAGGCAATCTATAGAATTTTTTTTAAAATCTCAAATTGAAGTCATGAATTGTTACCTTTGAGCCTTTCTTAATCACATTGAGTTGATGGATAAGGGAGGTATGTCACTTTCATCTTCAAATCTTGAAGTAAAAAACACTCCAAAATCATCACATGATATGATTCATCTACCAGGAAAAGTTATATACCAATCAAGAGCTTTCCCTCTAAGGGACATGGCAAAGATCTTAGTGGCAATGTTATCTTGAGTGACATTATGAAAACTAAAAAAAAATAAAATGTCTCTGATGTGTTCACTAGCTATAACATGACTCTCACCATTGAATGTATTCACACTCTTTATGGAATTAAAGGGAATACCATCATACACTTGGAGATGAATTGGATTTTAAGTGTTGAAGGTAGGAAAGGAATGCTTTATATCCATGTTTTATTCAATATATTCAACCTCTTCACTCTCTTCACCAGAAAAATATTCTTACTCCTCAAAAGGTAGATTATGATGAGGGTATTAAACTTCAAAAGGAAGTTTAGGCTAAATGTGTGGATTAACAAGATTAAACACTCTAATAGATGAGGACCTAGTGAGAAACATGAATTATGATAGAAAATTTATAATAAAATAATGACATTAAACTATATTTTACCTTGATGGAATTTCCAAATGTTGAGTATTACACCAATTTGTAGCTAATTTTTTCAAGACTAGCATTCACCTTGACAAGTAGTCTTAAAGATAATGGGCCCCACCAAGAATACTAAAACTATTATAAAAAAATATTTCACCCTAGAAGAGGGTGTTAATTCCTCTTACAAATTTTAGAAAAATAAAAACACTTCTAAGTATGTGGGTGTACCTATAGTGGAAGTGAGCCTCTAGTTTTAAGGGTTACCTCCTTGAATGTATCTTGAAATGCTTATCATCTAAACTAGTGCTTGATGGTGGGGAAAAGAGTAATAAATTGCATGAATTGAATTTAATATAATGGGGTGATACACCAATATTATTTAAACATGACCATAATATTCCTATCACAATGAAATAAGACATACAAGCTAACTTCAAAGTCCTATAATATTCTGACATCAATGTTTCAATATAGAGGTGAGATGCATAAGTAAAATAAGGAAAATGAACTAGAGGGTATATTTCACACTCCAAGAAAAATTTCACACTTTAAATGATCCTAACACATTTTAATGCACTCTATATGGCCTGTTATAATAGTAACTCTTGCATAAACATGAGAGGATAAGGGAAGAAAGGATAGAGAATATCACTAACTCCACCATACATCACTTTATACACTTAGATAATTATTAATTAACTCAAAAATAGACTCAAATTAATGTTTAAAGGAAAAAAAAACTATCATTATAGTATGTATTTTCTATACATGGTGTGGTATTAGCTTATAATAGCCAAAATGGTTCTTACTTATAGAATCTGAGAGAGAAGTGAGAAGAGAGAATAAAATAAGTTCAAGGGTCAAAATACCTCATGTCAAGGTATGAAAACAAGTTACATTTTAGGGGAATGGAGTGTGAAATATATCATGAATTTCTCCTTGGACAAGTGTCCTTATGAACTATGAAAAACTTTCCAAAATGACATAGAGACTCTTCAACTAGCCTTTGTGAAATTGCTTTCATCATTGATCATCTCTTGAGTAGTTGAAAATAAATTAGGGAGAGTTGACACATATTTAATATCTCAAAGAGGATGATAAAATGATATTACATTCAAAATATGTTATCATAACTACTAGATATCTTATATACACTTGTATTCATCATCTGTAGTTATTCATTGGTCTTTTGGGCCTCATTCTTTCATTGTTTATCTTCAATCTCTATCCAAGTCTACCTGTGATGGATGGTGTAAGAGGGTAATTTCCATACACATATATTATATGTGATTTCATGGTACTAAAGGTTTTATGAGGTGATCTTAACTGAGCTTTAATGATGGCATATGAGTTTAAAGTATTTTCTTTACCATAAAAACTTTTAATCTGAGTTGTCTACTTAGGTCGCATTTCCTTTCAACACTACTTGTTTAATTTTAAAATATACCTTTTTGTCTCTTTGGACATGTGTATTCATATCATACCCCCCTAGAAACTTGATCAAATTCATTCCATCAATATTTTCTAGAGTATTCTAGCCTTGACTTTCATCACTAGCTATTGATCTTGATTTGCATCTAAGATTGTAACACTTGGTGGTCTTACATGCCTTCTATGGAACCTTTTGTTAGTCTCCATATGATAAAATGTGATTATTCCATGTGATATAATTACATTAAATCTAGGCTCTTTAATTTATTAACCTTTTTCAATCCATCAATTCCCATCTACGTGGTTAAACGTACACTGTAGATCTTTGATCTACTAGATCAAACACATGCCATTGATCTTTATCTAAATAATATGATAAAATGTGGTCCATAAATTTTATTAGGACTCACTATGATTGAGACACTTGGAACCATCTTTTTAATTCTCAAGATCCTTTGACTTTTTGACTTTATGCTCACTATTGATATTCCTTGACTTATTGACTTCACTATCACCCACATGCCATCGATCCTTGATTTGATCTAGTGAGCTTTTGACTCTTGGGAGATGGAATAATTATGAACTCAATGGTTATATTTATTTGAGTCTAAATAAATAGTTCATGTGGATTTAATTTAATATCCCTTGCTCTATCCTTATGGTTCATCTTGAAGATCCTCATCTTCTTCAAACAAGCTCTTTCGACCATGAAGTGATTAAAGCCAGATAATTGCTCCTTTTCAATGCGATGATATTCTCCATAGCACCTATAGGTTATAATTCATGGTATATGACTATGAATAAATGGTAAATAGACTTTTATGATCCATCCTTATTATTTGAAGGGTTCTTTCTCACTTAGCTAACTATGCATGGAAATGCAGGAAATGATTGTTTGGCCTAACAAGGCTTTGATGAACCACTGAGACTTTTTTTAAATGTCATTCATGCCCCTAAATGATTGAACACCATGAAAAACTACCACTTTCATATATGACTCTAACATGACCCCTAAATGGTCTCAAAATGACATAATGACTTAATTATACCATGACTAAGGCTAAAAACATATGCAATGACATCAAATGAATTATAACATGCCCTATGACAAAATATTAGGGGCCTATATAAGTTTTTGACTATAAGGGGTTAACCTATTTTGACTTATGGTCAAAATGGTCAACAAGATCCATGTCCTTTTTAGTTTTAGAAACCAACAAATTCAATTTTCCATGTTTAAAAGTCTCTATGCCTAATTAGACCTTAGAAGAGGGTTGTATGATAAAGTTATGATCTATTAATTAATTATTAAGCATTGAAAGGTTCTAAGATTCATTAATAAAACACATCAAGATTATATTTAATTATCTTGATGATATTATCCATAAAAAAATCAAACTAATGGTCTCTTGGTCACAAATTAGAAAGGCTACAAGTTTAACAAGTAAAGAATTAGTCAAGTGTAAAAGTTATAGAATTGTAATATTCAATTGTACCATTTTTAATTGTTTATGTTGTCTTAGTGAAGTAAGAATTAGAGGTGTGTGATTGTAAAAACATATGAAAGGATTATACCAAAAAAATACACAAGATTGTACAAGATCTAATGAGTTTGGGAATAGTCTCATTGGTCTTGAAAATACCAATCTTAAGAAAATAATTAGATTGAAAAGGATAGTAAGTGGAAAAAACTATAAAGAGAGAATAGAACTATATTGTATGAAAAGTGGGTGAATGAGACTAGTTGTAAATACCAAAGAGTACTAATTTGATCAAAATTGATCATCATTAGTAAATGGAAGTAGGATACTTACATGAAATGGTATCAAATCTTAGGATAATATCTTTATTTTTTTGGCATAAAATTACAGTGATAATAGTTTGTAGGTAAACAGTGAAGAAAATTTGATTATGATTGGGAAAATAGAGGCAAAAACAATTTTTTGAAACCTCAACTTACAAAAACATCAAAGATGTGAAGTGGTGAGAGAAATACTTAAATCCATAGAGGCTTGAAAATTGAAGAGATTTTATAAAATATCAAAATAAATCTCAAAGAGATCACAAAATAGAAAGAGAGAGTCCAAGACAAAGGACTAGAGATGATACCAAAAGACTAGGTGTGGAGAAAATAAGCCTAGGTGAAGTGCTAAGAAGCAAGTAGGATAGACTTGTTGAAGAAGAAAAGGCACAATTAGGCCTAAAGTGATAAGGTAAATAAAGGGATTAGATGAAGGAAGTTTCCACATAAAATTAAAGAAGATGTTATGAAGAGGGAGATAGACATGGAAAGAGAAATAGTTGAAATGAAGATGATATTGGTAGGTATGACAACAATATTGGAAGAATCCAATAAAGGATTATGATAGTATTTAATTTTCCTCTCAAATATATCATATAGATAAGGAAAAAGATATAATAAATCATCAAATGAAAAAGATTACTAATGATGTTAGCAAAGACATCCAAGAAGAAAAATGAAGAGGCGATTGAGCCTCAATGTTTTGAATCTAACATTATGTGTGCATGTGTGAATGTAGGTATAGAAGATGATAAATAAGAGTCACAACTTGGGGTCTCAAAAAAATAATATAATACTTTAATAAATATTAAATATTTGATTGTATATGAAGAACATAAATAACAAGATGAAAAGAATAGGAATGAGATGAGAAAGTAAAGAGCAATATCAAAATTAAAGAAGGAGATAAATGATTGGTTTGATAAATTAGTTACTTTTTCAAGGAATAAATTGATAGAGGGAATAAATTTTAAATAATATTTAATATATGATGACTCAACTAATAATAAGGAACCTACTTTTTCAAGCATGAGGAATGATTGGAATAAATTTCCAATCAAATTATGTGAATAAAAGAATGAAGATGAAGATGAGATAGAATGGATTAGTGTGAAGTAAATGAAAGATTATAATTTTAGATATCATCATAAAAGTGTAAATCATGAAAAATAATTTAATATGCCTCAAGGAAATAATAAATAGTTTGATTTATTATGCAGGTATAACATTGAAGAAGGTAACAGGGAAAAAGATTAGGTGTGGATCCAAGGAACATGTACACCTCTATCAGTCATTGATTTAAGAAAAAATTAAAGTGAATATAATTGTATTATTAATTCCATATCAAATTTATTATGGGAATAATCTCATAAAAATTTCAAGTCTAAAAGTCTGATGCGAGAGCATCAACTAAGTTTGTCCATACTTATATAAAGGAGTCTAATTAGTCATGTGTTAAGAAATAAGGAGCCATGTCATGATAAAATGTATATTAAAATATTAATTTTTATATTAAGTAAGTACATATAAGTATTTATAGAAGTTTTTTAGTAAATAGGGTGTTCAATTTGGTCTCTAAAGCCTCATATTGATTTTCCCTCCAAAAAATCAAACTTGAAAATTCAAATTGTCTTTTAAGGGTTTGAAGGGCTATTAGAAGTTATAGGGGTTTGAAACTTTTAGAAAAGTTAATTAAGGAATATAACAAATTTTAAATGTTACTTTAACCTCCATGTAAATGTAAATCATTGAAACACTTATCTAGAAGTAGATGTTATGTTAGAAGAGGCTAAAGAGAGTATGTTGAGATAAGAGTAAAGTGAGAGATTTTTTGTCTTATTTCAAGACCAAAAATAAATAATGGCATATTGATACATAGATATGAGTTTTAATAAATTAAATATGAGATAATGAAGGAGGATAGATGTGGATATGGAGTAGAAGGTCTACAAGGAAGAGAGGGTCTACCAAGAAGAGGTTATTAGCAAGTTGTAGGCATGTAATTGAATGTTTTTAAAGGTAATAAGATAAGTAAAAGGTAATTATTCTATTATATAATTTCATTTATCTCTTGAATAACTTTTTTTTTTTAAATTACATCCTTATGAAATGAATTTTTCTTGGAAATCTTAAATTTGTGAGGCTACTTGTGAAAAACACAAATTTTTATGTGTTGCAGTCTGTAGTCATAAAAAATGTGAAAATTGGTAACTTGAGTGTAGTCAATGACACCTAACCCATAGGTCCCTCTTGATTTCTCTCATGACCCTCCTAGGCATTTTTCACTGATTCTCAATCATCCATAGCCTTTTAGGACCTCATTCTAGTTAATCCAAACTACTCTTTCCATGATAAATCCATCCCCCCAAGCCCTATTAGCTAAGGACAATAATGCCCAACTTGGACTACAGTGTTGATGCCACTACTATCCACTTTTTTTGCTCCTATCCAAGTGAATTTTTATCCCCTATGGTCAATTCCTTCCAGTTCCCCATCCTTCTCCTTGTTAGCCTAATGCAAGCACATTCAACCCATGACTAATAGATCCTATAAAAACCCATTCAAAGATCATTTGGAAGGGGTTAGAAATTATCACAAAGCAAGTAAGACTACTCAGGTAATCTTCACTATTCTCTGTATACAACCATCCAATGCACTTACAAGCTTATCCAAATCCTTACACTAGTCTTTAGACACCTTAAACACATCTAGTTTAGTATTTTTCATCTTCATACACACTATTGCACAAAGCACATCAATTGGGAGAAATACATATGGCTTGATCCCTCTTCAAAGTATTGGTATGTAGGAAATGTACCCACATAAGGGGTGTGGATACATGTTCAGTGCATCTTACACACACTAACCCCCCATTCTTTCTCAAATTTTGTCAAATCATCATGGAGTCTAGGGTTTCAAGACTAAATTAGCTCTGCATGGATTTTTGTCGACATATGGTAGTTGAAACTTCACAGATAGGGTCAAATAGACATAACAAACAAAACCTAGAAAGCTCAAGTCTCATAGACAATAGAGGTAGAGGTGGAATACAACACCAATGCCACTAGTGTTTTATTTTGGTGTTCCTATCCAAACATAAAATGAACTCCAGATCTTGATTCGTGATGCTATCCTAGTCTTTCATAGTGAATTATAGACCTTACAACAACCATCTCAATTAGTTTCCAGCTAAGTCTTATTTTCTCTCCTTTATTATTATTTTTATAAAGGTAAAAATTGTAATAAAATTTATACAAATTAGTAGCTTAATTATTACATATTTATTTACTGATTTTATAACTCATACCCTTTAACTAAATTAGGAATAATACACCAATATTCCCAAATTTGTTAAATCATTTGGTGAACCCAACTTACTTCGTTTGTGCATAAAAACCCTAGAAACCCTAGGTTAAATTTCATACTATTTTTTCCTATATTTTTTTGGTTTTTTACTTGCATAATAAAATCATAAATTAGCATTAAATTTTAAAAATTTTGTATTAATTTTAAAATAATTTTCTTTCAAACCCTAGTTGCCCATACTAGGTCCCAGTATTTTCTTAGTATTTCTCCTATATTTTTCTATTTTTTTACTTTCATAATTTAAATACAAAATTTGGATCAAAATTTAAAATTGCTTAGTAATTTTAAAATAATTTCATTCAAAACCCTAGTTGCATGTACAAGCTCCTATTTGCTTCTTGAGGTGTCACCTTACACCCAAAATTAGATTTAAAAAATGGATCTCACTTATTTTCAAATATTTCTTGTTTTTTAGTAAATAATAAAGATACCACACTTGGTCCTATCATGTACATTAATGATGAAGTTTACCATATGCTAATACAAAGCTTCATTATTTTATTTTCATGCCTACTTTTCATAATATGGGATGATATTAAGAAAATCATTGCTAAACATAGTAAGATACCTCTCCTTCAAATTAAAGTTTATTTTATTTAATATAAAGTTTCAACTGTTGCTTTCTATCTCTCATATGGAAAAATTATAGTAGATAGGGGCCCATCCTGCTTGTTTAAATGCTCTTTCAAGATCCTAATCCTTAGAAAGCACTTTTAGTTCAGTCTGATAGAATGTGGGTCTCCAAAAACTGATGCCATGGGTTTGAATCCTATAGAGCACACTGATATCATGGGTTCGAATCCTATAGAGCATGAATTTAAACACATTATAAATGTCATAGCACATGCAAAAGTTCTTTATGAATTAATGCATAATTTCATGCTCTCCATCCCAAAATTTCTATCTCTCATGCAAAATTCTCTTTATAAAAATATTTATATACCATTTATAACTCCAATTACATTTATTTTATTCCACATACATGGTTTCTACGTAGAGGATCCATTTCATAAGCTAACATCCACCTATCCAGTTTTAATGTTATATCTTATGTCCAATTTTAGTATTGGTTGTCTCACCTTATGTCAAGGGTTGGGCAAGCATGCTCAAGGCATCACTACTCATATTCTAGTAGCTAATAATGTTTGTCACCAAGGTTTGGGATTTATTGAACATCCTAATGAAAATCATTCACAAACACAATTTATCAAAGAAAAATATCTAGATACAACAAAAGTCAACACTAGCATTCTATTGGTTCAAAATCAAGATGATAATGATGAGTGGAACAATACATGTTATTATGATTTCCAAGATACTGACTATGAATCCAAATATTCAAACTCATATTCATAACCATTCCCTCATGATTCACAATCATGCATGATTCCTTTATTTGATATAGGACACCATGATAGGGAGTCTCCTATGAGACTCATCAATTAATATCATTTCTTCTCAGTCCTACTTGTATATAGCTTTTTTTCAATTTCTTGTACATAATTTCTCATATTTTTTGTATATAGTTTCCTTATGATTGCTTGTATATAGATTATTATAAAATACCAAAAACATTCAAATAATTCAAAATACCAAAAATATTTTGATTGTATGCATCATCCATGCTTTACATTTCTATCATCATTCTAGAATTAAATTTGTTTTTATATGTTATTGTTTGTCAATTTTTCTACATTACAATGTTTCACTTGATCTTCTTTGAGTGTGTACAGTGACATCTAGATCCTTGATTGCTTCACTCCACCCATTGAGGGAGCATCCTACTTATACATCAAGACATACATCGATATAGATACCCACTAGGGGCATATTATACATGAATACATTATCCAATCTATTTCATTCCTACACCACACACTCTAGTTATCATGTTGATGTACATTACTTACTAGTTTACATAGATTACTATATTGATACTCACTAGTATATAACACACATGTATTTTTAGAATGTACCTAATATTTTAATAACATGTCTTACATAGTTTCACTTCTTGCTTTTATTAGTTAGATGTGATTGTGTTTCCAGCTATTACATGCTTTACTTTATGGCTTAGGATAGTTATATTGTTTGCATTTCTTAGTTCTAGTTTTGTCTCCTGTATGTACGTTAGGACATTTGTCAATGTCCTTTGCTTATATTCATGTGTGTACCTTAGGAAATTTTCTAATGTCCTTTGATTTTACTCTTTTATGTGATTATGGATTTAATTCCAACCTTGCTTGTTTTAATTATATGTGTATGTGGCATTTGAACATGTTTTGTATGCTTGCTTCCTAGTTTGAATGATATGTGCCCATGTCCCTTATTTTCTTTTCCCCTTAAACACTCTTTTATGCTTCTTGCTTATTTCTTTATGAATTTTTTACTTGATTTATTTTTTATTTTTTGAAATTACATGATCCACATCATGCATTTCCTTACTTTCTTAGATGTCATGATGGACATCATGCTCCATCCCTCCATAACAACTAAGAAATAACAACTAAAAAATAACTAGACTTCTAATTCTATTTTAGTATATTGCACATGCTATTACATTGTTATATATATCTAGGCATACCCCTATTTCTATAACAATCTCTCATTACAAACCATGATATATCTTATTAATTATCATTTATATATCATGTATCTTTTCAGCATAGCACACTTGTAGGGATCTTTCTTCTGAGTGTAATAATTATAGGGTCTTCATTCCTACCCTCAAAAGAGGGGGAAAAAAATAGGGGTTTTGTCATAGAGATCAAAACTCCTAATAGTTAAAAAAATAAGCATTTAGAACATCCAAAACAACAACTAGACATCAAACTAGATAGAACAAACTAGGCAAATAGTGAAAATGTTATAATGGTCATCATTTTTAGCCTAGGACAATAGTACCAAGATTGGAATATAGAATTGGTACCACTAGTGTCCAATTTTTATTATCCTATCCAAATAGTATAAAAATAGATTTTCCATAAGTAGGTATAAAAATAGGTTTAGCTATAATTTTGCACAGTCATACTAGTTTAGAATCAGTAATTTTTAGTACACTTTTGCTCAAAGAATCTAGATATAGGGGGAATCATGTATGAAATGATGTTTCTCACTTATAATTTTAGATATGACAATTGGTATATCTTTCAAATCAGATTCCATACTCTATATGCCAGTGACTGGTGGTAATGTGCATGATAAATTTGTTTTGTTTTGTTTTGTTTTGTTTTTGAGTTTAGCATTATCCAAGAATTTTGAATAGTTGCATGCCTTATTCTATCTATAGGTGGTTGGAATAATTTTGGAGTGGATTTCATATAAGCCTAACTTCCAAATTTTAGAGTGGCTTTCATATAAGTTTAGTGCACCAGTTTCAAAATGGCTTTCATACAAGCCTAATTTCTATCTTTTAGAGTGGCCAAGAGTGGCCTAGTTTCTGGCATACATCTAATTATCCATGCCAACATTGTTAAATCATATTAAATTCATGGGATTTATGAGAAATATTATATAGCATACATTTCATACCAGTATCATTTCATAGCTTCACTTCATAGGGAAATGATGGAGCCAAAGGACTAGTTAGCCTTTGTATTCTTGAGCTACATATTTATGGGGATTAGACACATAGTCCAAACATTTATTAACACATGTATGACCACATATATTCACTTAGTGGGTGAAGATGGAGAAAAAAAGATAATTTTTTCATTCTTGAGCCACTTTTGGGGAATTGAGCACTTAGATCTGTTCATGATATTACTCTTGGTATAACACACATCCAACATCACTAAACATCACAATAGGTTTTTTATTGGTATAGTACCTGGTGAGGTGTATTCACTCCTTTATCTTCCTCTCTCTTACCCAAACTTTGTATATTCTTATTTTAGACATGGCATGTCTATTAATAACTAATCTACTCTTTATTTTCTCTTGCATATTTACACTTCACAGTGTGATCTCTCTATGCACACCCATCATCACACAGCTTCATGAGCTTCACCCTTACAAGTTTAGGTACACTTTCAAGTTTTCCTTTCTCCTATTATTTTTATTTTTTGCATCACTAGAATAAAGTGGGGGGAATTTAGTCATATGAAATGTGAAAATTGGTAACTTGAGTGTGGCTAATGACACCCAATCCATAGTTCCCTCTTTCTTGTTCTCATGACCCTCCTAGGCATCTTTCACTGATTCTCAATCATCCATAGCCTTTTAGGAAATCATTATAGCTGAAACATACTAATATTTCCATGATAAATCCATACCTTTAGGCCCTATTAGCTAAGGACAATAATGCCCAACTTGAACTATAGTGTCGATGCCACTACTATCCACTTTTGGTACTCCCATCCAAGTGCATTTTTAGCCCCAATGGTCAATTCCTTCTAATTTCCCATCCTTATATTTGTTATCATAATTCAATCACATTAAACCCATGACCAATAGATACTTATAAAATCCCATTCAAAGATCATTTGGAAGGGGTTAGTAATTATCATAAAGCAAGCAAGAATACAAGCAAGACTACTCAAGCAATTTTCCCTATTCTCTACATACATCTAGATAATACACTTAAAAGCTTATCCAAATAATTACACCATTACATAGCCACCTCAATCACATCTATTTTATCATATTTCTTCTTCATGCACACTATTACACAAAGCACATCAAGTGAGAGAACTACATATGGCTTGATCCCTCTTTGGAGTATTGGTATGTAGGCAGTGTGCCCACACAAAGGTTGTGGATATAATTTTAATGAATATTAAAAATAATAACCCCCAATTATTTCTAAAATTTTATCAAATAATCATGGATTATAGGGTTTGAAGTCTAAATCGACTCTACAAGGAGTTAAATGGACATCTGATAGTCAAAACTTCATAGACAAGGTCACATAAACACAACAAACAAAACCAAAAAAGATCAAGTATCCTAGAAAATAGAGGTAGAGGTGGATTATAGTTCTATTTCCACTATTATCTTATTTTGGAACCCCTATCCAATCATAAACCAAACTCTAGACCCTGATTGCAACAATATCCTAGTCCTGCATAATGAATTTTAGACCTTGTAATAGCCATCTTAGTCAATTTCCAATTAAGTCTTATTTTCTCTCCTTTATTAATATTTTATAAATATTAAAATTAAAATAAAATTTATAAAAATTAGTAACTTAATTATTGCATATTATTTTACTAATTTTACTACTTAGACCCTTTAACTAAATTAGGAATAATACACCAATATTCCCAAAACTGTTAAATCATAGTCCTAAAAAAGGCCAATTTTTATGTAATTTTTGAATAATTATGAATAATGATTTATAGTGATATAATAATGTTTATATAATAATTTAAAAGTGTAATCAAGTTTTTAAAATTATTAAAATTTGAGATAACCAATTTGTATTGCTCGTTACCCCTACAAAATTCAGCCTAGGGTTTCAAAAAAAAAATCACTTTTTGGGAAAAGTGACAAGACAAAACTACTAAAAATTGGTGTGGAGATGTTTTTATATGTTTATTATATTTTAAAAGTGTTTTTATATATTTTTTATATCTACAACCCAAAATATTAACTGATGTGTTAAAATAGGCTTGTAGGTTTCCTAGGCAAAACATGGTTATATCCAATGAAACTCAGTTTTATCTTAAACCATAATTATAAATCCTTCAAAATTTGGTGTGTATGTGTTTTAAGGTGTAATAAATATTGTAAAAAAAAAATTTAGGTTTTAAAAATACTTAATATAAGACTTATATATGAATGTGTGCTAGTAGACCTATAGAGGCTAAGAAAATAATATTGACAAGAACATGAACTCAATTTTCTCTCATCCTACTTATCCAAATTATCTAATATTTTATATAAAAATAATATATAAGGATTAAAATAAAATCCATGTCTTTTTTATTTATTTAAACCAATAAATTAAATTTTCCATGTTTAAAATCCTCTATGCCTAATTAGACTTGAGAACATGATTGCATGATAAAGTTGTGATCTCTTCATGAATAATTAAGTGTTGAAAGGTTATATTAGTCATTGATAGAACCAAGAAAGAGTATATTAAATTATATTAATGATAATCTAAATAAAAACATAAAACTAATGGTTTATTGGTCACAAATTAGAGAGGTTACAAGTCTAACCAAGTAAATAAACTAGTCAAGTGTAAAAGTTATAGACTCAAAAGATTCAATTATACCATTTTTTATTGTGTATGTTTTCTTAGTGGAGTAATAATCAAATGTGTGTGATTCTAAAATCATAGGAAAGGATTCTAAAAATAAAGTAAAAAATACTGTACAAAACTTGGTGAGTTTGGGAATATTCTCATTGGTCTTGTAAAGACCAATCAAAAGAAAATAATCATAATAAAAAGGATAATAAGTGAACAAACCTATAAGGAGAGAATAGAAATATATTAAATTATATACATATATGAAAAGTGTTTGAATTATACTATTTTAAGATACCAAAGGGGCCTAATTGAGTCAAAATTAATTATCATTAATCAATACAAGTAGGCTACTTGCATCAGCATGTGATGATATGCCTTGTATCTTTATGTTTTTGATAAAATTATATACATAATGCTTATTTATGTGAAAATAAAATTAATTAAAATGATGTAATATGATGGATATATATGAATTTAAACATGTTCTAACAACTATTTTATAGGTGATGACCTAGTTATTCTCTTACACATAACACATGACTTCCAATTTGTAATGTAATAATATAAAGGGAGATAGGAAAAATGTGAGATGATAAAATATAAAAATCATGAATCGACATTTTTTATTAATAAGGAATATTACCTTGTATTTACAAGTAAATGATAAAATGAACTTCTTTCTAGACTTATAAAATAATAAATTTATTATCTTCATTTAGAGATAACTATACCTGATAAAATTGATAAGTGGGATAAAGCTACATTTTTTATGATAGGCACGTAGATAGGATTATGATTAAATTTGTATCTAGACACTTTTTACTTTAATATTTCTTATGATTTTAACTTTTAATTTTATTTGTGATCCCCTACACTTGGTATCATCACTAAAGGCTATATTTAGGTAATTAAGGGGCACCTCTCCCTAATGATAATCCCACATAACTAGTAAGATGTAAGGGCTCAACACCAAAGGTTAACAAGGGTGAGATACATAGAATTTAATTTTGATGTTGCATACATTTTTTATAAGAGTGTATTTCTATTTTCAAGGCTTGTACCCCCAAATCTTGGCACCATGAAACTAGTAAGATGAAAGGTCTCATCATTGAAGACCAAAATAGGAAAGTAAAGTTACCTATTTTTTAGCATGCTAATGTTATGATTTAGAAGAACTATAAGAGGAAACTCTATCATGGGAAAACTTATAGAATTGGCTATAAGATAGTATTTTCTAAGTTTTTCAATAATATATAGGTAAAATAGGTGTAATATGATCATAATAACTAAGGAAAGAACTAATGTAATGCTTATTTTGAATACTTTTTCTATGGGATAATAGGGTATTGTAAAAATTGAATGATATGATATGATGCATTATGAAATTTTCATGTTATACCAGTTAAAAACCTAATAATCAACAAACATAACATCTGATATGTAATATGAGAAATGAAATTCAATGAGGGTAATGAGACATGCAAAATATAAATATATAAAATATTAAGGTGAAAAGAGTTCATAGATTCACCGAACTCCTTTCCCTCTAAAGTAAATAATTGATAGGCTCCATTATTGAAATCTTAAATTACTAGGTAAGGGCCTAACTAGTTAGGTCTAAACTTCTGACCTTCTCCTTGATTCGTGTTAATGTAGATGTCAAAACTAAGGACAAGGTCTCCTAAATATATTTGGAACTCATGGAAAAAAAATTATTTTATTTTCTACCCATGTGATATGCATATGTAACATGGTTTTATACAACAATGAATCAACTTTCATCTACAGTCTTAAGTTTAACTAGTTGTGTGTTCTTATATTCCTCGTGGTCAAGGAGATCTTGGAGAGAGACATAAATTATAGGTATCTCAAATTCAAGAGGTAAAATAGATTTAGATCCAAACACAATAAAATAAAGGGTTTACCTCATGGGTATCTTAATGTTGGTTCTATAGGCCCAATGTGATGGATAAAAATGATAGTGCCAATATCATTTAGAAGCTTTGACTTCTTTTTACAAAAATCAACTTTAGGATTTTATTAGTGGCTTCAGCCTATCCATTATCTTGTGGATAATATAAGGAGGCCATGTGATGTGATATGGTTAATTTATTACATACTTCACATACCTTAGGGTTTTTAAAGCGAGATCCATTATCTGTTATGATAATTTGCAAAACTCTAATTCAAAAATTATCTAGTTTAAAATATCTTTTATAATGACTGAACTAATAATAGTTGTAAGAGTTATTGATTTTTCCCACTTAATGAAATATTTAGTGGCCATGGTAATGAAATGGTGACCATATAAATAAGTGGTGGAAACCCTAACTATTAGATATATATATACCCCAAGTGGAAAAGGGCCAAAGCATAATGATGGGCTATAGATTCTGAAGAGGAATATGGATCTTGTTAGATAAGTGTTAGCACTAATCACATTTCCTAACATATTCAATGACATCATGTTCAATATTGGACCATAATATCTCATTATATGTATTTTTCTAGGGGTCAAATGGACACCAAAATGACTATTGAAAACCCTATTGTGATAATGGATAAGACCCTTCCTAACTTCTCTTGGTCTACACATCTTACAAAAATTCCATTAAAGGATTTTCAATAGTGAAACTCATATAAAATTACATACTTGGAAGTGATAACATGAAGATGAAACATATATTGAGATTTGGCCCTTTAGGATATGGACAATCAATTATGTAATGAATGATAATAACACAACAAGGAGAAGAAAGGATTGTGGGTTTCTTTATGTAACAAATTAATTCATCTATAAAATCAGCATCAACGAGATCTCAAAATTCCAAATTTAATTATACCAACTAAATAAAAATGTTTTTTCCCTTGATAAACTTATAATTGACATATATAAGCTTGAATTCACTCAATATCATGACAAAACAAAATTCCATGACAAGGTAGGTTGACTCAAGAATTTTTGTAATACTTAAGACCTTACTATGACCCTCATTTAATGATTAAGCATCTAGTTTCTTAGTCATTTGGTCTCAAAAATGATATCCAAGCATTCTTTCTCTACCCATGTGTTTCAATTTACATAATCCATGAGATTAAAACTAATGAAGTATATGGAATGTTCCTTTCCATCATTATCCTATTGAGATAACATGTAGGCAAGATACACATCCATTTACTTGATATAAATAATGAGGGGTTTTTCATATTTGGGTGCCATGAGTGTCAGATGATATATAAGGAATAATTTTACTAGCTTAAATGCATCTTATAAATTACTCATCTAGGTTAATCCATTTACTTTATTAAGTAAATTCTTGATTGGATGAACTACATAAGTGAGGTCTACTATGAATCATCACATGGACCCAAACTTCCCTAGGAATGATTAAATCATCACATGTCCAAAATTGCATGAATATTGGTGGGATCAATATAAATTCCACACTAGGGGATAGTTTAGCCAAGGAATTTTCCACTTGTGACTCCAAACATACTTCTCAAGATTGAAAGTAACATAATATTTTATTAAACATGTGAGGATGATGTGTAACACTCATAAATGGTAAATCATTTGATTTTATTTTCATAGAAGATCATCTACATATACCTCCACTATCTTATGAATAATATCATGGAAAACATGGGTTATGTTCATATAATATGTTGCCCCAAAAAATTTAATTCCAAAAGACATGACTACAATACAAAATGTACCCCATGGTGTGGTGAAGGCGGTTTTACTTTGATATTAATTAGAGATGTGGATTTGATCATAGCAAGATAATACATCCATGAGGGACAACAACTCATATCTAATTATATCATCAAATATAATGTTGATAGATGTAAGAGGAAAATCATCCTTAGGTATGATTTGTTAATATCATGAAAATAAATGCATATCTTAACATTACCATTGTTTTTTAGAATAAGAATGATGTTGGAAATCCATTTGGAATAATCTAGAGGTTTTATAAACCCCACTCTAAGGATTTTATTATCTTATTATTGTACCATTAATGCCACTTTCATCTTGACTAGAATGATATTTTACTTTTCTAGTTTTGTGTTAGGTATTGTGACCAAATTATGATAACTACCTCAAGATTGATTCCTACCATATCCATACAGGATAAGGTGAAATCCCTATATAACTTAGTGATTAATCTCTTATGGTCTTCCACTTCTTATGATGAAAGTGAAGACTTGACCTTGAATATTATGGGACTCTCCTTAGTTCCTCCATTTATATAAATAGTATCTTAAATGAGGGGAGTATTCACCTCATTTAATTAAGTAGGATCTAATGGGATGTCAATATCCTCACATTGCATGTCAAAAATGTCAATCTCTTCATTAAAAGATAACTAATCTTTAACTTAGTAATAATTATAATAATCCCTCCCAAGGGGAGACATACGATAACACGTGAGAGAAAAACCTATCTTATGGTGAAAATATGAGAGGTAGAATAAAGGACATCTAATATATATTCATCCTTATTATCTAGATCAAGGATTAATATGCTAGTATCCTGTCCTATAAAGTGAGGGTTTGGTCATTAGGTGATTTCAGCACAAGAGGTTCTATTCTACTAGATAATATTAAATTTGACTCAAGTATTATTGGGTGGAAACCTAAAAAAGAGAGGAATAAGCCATAAAATCAACAAGTTTGTTGTTTTCCCTTAACATTGCTTTTGTGTAAACAAAATGAAGACCTTGGTGACTTATTTTACAATCTCCTTATAAATATGAATGTGCTTAGCTCTAGTTTGATATATTTGTGAGACTTTATTGGTTACTATACATGAAACACCTTGTATTTTTAAGTCATGAATTCTCAACCATTTAGTGATGAGCATACCAAGTAATAAGGCTTCATACTTGTCCCTATTTATTATTTTCACAAGGTCAAGTTTAAAACTGAAAGGCATGACCCTTCCTTCTAGGGAGATAAAAATCACTCTTGATCCTTCACCAAAATGACATTTTCCCCATCATAATAAAAGGTCTACTAATCATGTGTGAATGCATAATTATCATTATGGAGGTATTCATGGTCCTCTAATATCTTGAACATGTGAATGTCAAGTATATTGGCTAACCCTAATGGGGTTCCTAGTTCTACGATTCAAATAAATTATAACTCCATACCCCTCTTTGGTAAAATGAGAGAATTAGTGGTGCATCCTTTTCTAAGATATTGATAATCTTAGCTATTGACATAGTCAAAACTACTAACATGACTATTGGGTATAAACCACTAACATTTTTTGTAATTACTGTATATTTTTCCTCTATTTTATATTTTAGTAAGGATTAAGGGATTTTTACTCATTTATTCAAGATAACCACTTTGGGATTTATAGGCTCTATAACATCAAGAAAATACAATGTTTTTATGACCCTATTGGTAGGTAAGTGATAGTCAATGTTTAAGCTTGGTTTATTAGACATGGTTGTTTAAAGTGTGTAAAAAGGCTTGGGATCCCCTTTGGCCATGAAAACCTTACCTAGATGGAATAACTTGATTTTTTGGAACAAGTTTGAAGGGATGGCCTTCATCCTATGAATCCATTGTCTTCCTATGATCATGTTATAATTTGTTTCCTTGTTAATCACATAAAATTACTTTAACATATTCTTAGGACCTAGATTTATTAAAATCAAAATGGTTCTTATAGAGGCAGATTTGAGGCTATCATAGCCTTACAAGGTTTTTAAATTTGTCGAATAATTGGTTTCCCTATAACCAAGTTTATGTAAGAAAGATAAGGGGAATGTGTTAATAACTACTCCATTGTTGACCATGGATCTATTTACGTAGTCAATATACATCCATAAAAAAATAATGTTATATCCCCCTCCTTGACATTTCAAAATCATGAGAGAAACTGCTAAAGTCAAAGAAATATATAGCATCCCATGAATCTTTCCCAAGTGGAAACATATCTAGATCAATGTAATTTATTTAGACCTATGGTGGGGGAGTTACATTGGATAAATTCCCCTATCATAAAGCATCAAGAAAATCCAAATGATGGGTAGGTGATTTATTGAGTAAGCCAAGAAATGAAATGTGTGAGAATTTTTTTTCAAGATTTGAGATCAAAATGCAATTCTTAATAGGCTTAGGGATGGTCTCAATGTATAGACTGTTCAAAGGGTGAGAATTCATGGGATGATACTCCATAGTATGAGTAATTATATGTACTTCCTCTTCAACTTATAATTATATAATCCTTATCATTATAGTTTTACCTTGGACTCCAAACTTTGGAGATACATCAACATTAGTAGTTCTAGAAGTGGAAGCCTATGCATCATTGGTACATGCTTGTATAGGATAATTATGTTGAATCGCTTGATTTTATAAATTACATTGAGTTTGATTCAAGGAAATTTGTGATTGATGGTTTAGAATAGGGCTCTATTAAATCTATATATTTTGGTTCTAATTAGTAATGAGACCATTCTTAAGGTCATGAGGGTTTACACATGCATTCTCTAGGAACATGTATATGAAAGTTTAGCTCTAATCCTCAAGGAGCCTTTAGATGAAAGTATTATAATACCTAAATTTATGAGTATCATGACTAATAAATTAGTGAAATAAATAAGAAACTTTGGTATCATATTACCTAAGCCTCTTATTTTATCCATGTTAACCAAACCCTTGTTTATTATTCTTTTGATAATAGGGTTAGTTATTTAGAATTACAAAAAAATATCAAAATGTTGAAATTAGTTTTGATTTTGGTTTTGATATCACATGTTATGGGGTGGAGTTTAATTAAATTCAACTTCATAAATTTTAGGTGGAGGATTTTGGTTCTTAACACCTACATTGATATTTGCATTGATGTTGTTCATGGTTGGAGACTAATTATTATTCATTAAATATGGATTTTTCTCTAATCACTCATGCCATTAATCATGGAGTTCTTGTTTTAGTTAAGGATTTTAGGGCCTTGATTATTGATGTTATTATGGCTCAAATTTTAAAATCCCCCATTGTTTTTTTTTGGGTTATAATGCACCCACAGGCCCCATTTGTTTGATGACCACTATTAATGGTTGCTTGATCAATATATAAATCTCTTTCAAGAGATTCTTCATAAGACTGATAGGGGATCTTTAAGAAATCTTCCCTTATCTTCTTCTTATGGGAGTGAATCAAAATGTCACATAATTCTCTATAATCCATGTGATGTGAATTCGTAGATGAATATAGAACCTTCCACCATCTCATGATGAAATGGAAGCTAATTCATTGTGTTGTTATTTGATATGAAAAAAATATTGAATGCAAGTATTGAGATGATTTTTCATATCAAAGTCCTTAATTAATTTAGTAATAAATTATATTAAGGAATTAATGGACCCCTCACATAGGTGATAATATCAATCAAGAGAGATTCCTTCTAGGGTTTTATAGAAAATATTTGTAACAATCCCATCCTAAGGTAAGAGTTATCTGACAATCATAGAATAAGAATTGACATGTGCATTGGATTCTCCCTTCCCTTTAAACTTGGGAAGTTCTATTAGTGGGCATGAAAGAAAAACTCATCATATGTTAATATCAAGGGGTCCCTTATGATACTTAACATAGGTCCCCATATTGTTAAATCTGTTTGTTGATGTGGCCAAATTAGACTAGAAGGGTGGGTCTCATAGATGTTTCTTTAATAGTGGCTAGGAGGAATGAAAGAAGTTCGATAGGGTGAAGTGAAATAAACAAAAAATAGTAATCCAACTGAGTAGGCTTGGATAACATATGGGATTAGGGAGGGATATTATTAGACACAAAAGGATTGGTAGTTTATTGATGAGGGGAATACATGGTTTTCATATAGCTTGGGAGATGTAGGGTGTCACACATGGCTATTATATAGAATATGAGTGTACATGGGAGGAACCTAACTTACAAGGGTAAAAAGTGGTGGATTATTTATCACCACATTGGTTTTTAAGGGTGGAGTATAAGTGAATCCATAGCCAATTAGGGTTTGGATAGGATATTGGTAAGGTTGAGGAATTTTAAAAGTGTCTAGGTTAAGGACTCTGTGATTAAGTATGTCCCTAAGATGTTGATTAGAGGCATAACTTGATGTGGGCATATGATCTTAATATGGAGGGAGCATGTAAACTTGTCATTTCAATAATTGATAAATTATTGTTTAGATGGGAACATAAGAGGAATGGACCTAGTTAGAAGGATTAGGGTTCACTCCTTAATTTGGATATTATTGATTGTTCTCTAAATCACAAATGTGACCCACCAAGGTATTTATGAGTTCATTTGGGCTAGTGGTGGTCATGGGTCTAGGATCCTCCTACATAGGAGGGGTATAAGTGAGATATTATTTAGTGTGAAGATATTTATTTTGGGTGGGAGCCTCAGGGGTAGTGATTAGTGTTTGCATTGGTGGGTTATATGTATTTGTATTCCTACTAAAGGGATGTGTAGTTGCTTTCATGTAGTTAAACTCATCCTCCAAATAATGGATCCTACCTAGATATTGGTCATATCTAGAATAAAATTCCATATCTAGGTTTTATAGGATAATCAATGTTCTAGTATCCATGTAAGGAGTGGTTACACTCCCTCTAATGAGAATCATATAAATAGTCAGGATATATGCTAGCAATTTTAGATACATACAACACATAATGAATATATAATCCACTCTTGGTTTGAGTATTGGGATGAAAATAATCACAAAATTGATAATATACAATAATGTTGATATTAGGGTTGTTAAAACTCACCAATGAATTCTCAACATGGTTGATTTGGATTTTTAATATCTGTCTAGGCTAAGATATCTACTTATGTCATGTCTAGACATAATCTATGGGTATATGGATACCACAAAATAAATTGGAGGGAATAACATGGAGAACAGAAAAAGAGGAAGGATAATAAAAGGGAAATTAAAAAGATGAAATTACTTCATTTTTAATTCAATTTTTTTTATGTACATGAATAACACATTATAAATTATACACTTGACTTTTTGAGGCCTAGCCAAAACAACTGACATAATGAATGGTTGATGGGTGGAACCAAGGATTGGGATAATTGATTAGTGAAATAGTATTTGGAATGAAGTGTGTCAAATAATTCTCATGATGAAAACAAAATAGTTCCACTACATCATGTTGCTCATTAATAGTGTCTAACTGAGTGAAAACAAAACTCCAAGGTCCCTTACAATTGGGGATGATGAGGCAAATATCCTAATCAATACTAGGAATGTTAATGTGGGAACAAATTAGTTTAATGACCCAAGGAATATGGTTAGATGTGTTAGGATGAATATTACATATCAATTTTATACACAAATGTGAATCATATTTGATGAGGTTAGTGCTGAGGAAAAAGGAAAAAAAGTGATGAAGATGACTAGGTAAGAATGATTTTGTATTGAAGAACTCAGTTTTGGGAAGGGATGAAGATAGGTAGATTAGGGATCTGATTTTACTCCTCTATATAACTAATAGTGTTTATAATGAGATTAGGGATAGCTGTGTAATCAAAAAAATCAATTTTAATTTTGGCAATGATACTTTATTGGGTGTTAATAATAAGACATGGTTCTCTAACTCTAGGAAAAAGACATATTCTATGGAGTTATGGACACTCTTGGAGTGTCATCTAATATGATAGGTATAAAAATGTGCAGTCATAATATATTTTTTTGAGAATGGTATGGGAAAATACTTTCTATTTTATGAGAAGAAATGTTTTAGAATGCTTGTGCTTGTTTTGGACAAAGCTTTGATTATTGATTTATTTTAGGTTTTCATAATGTTTTAACTGAAAATAAATATAACTAATTAATAAAATTAAATCATTGAAAGTTAATAAAAATTAATAACTAGAAATAAATAAAATAATGCTTGCTTTATTTTTTTTTAAATTTACTTTTCAATGCATGCAATACTAGAAAGTAAAATCTAGGCTAACAATGCAAGTGATGATTTCTATCTTTTCTAGGTGCAAACTAAATGAAATTATTTTTTATCTTTTAATATTATATATGAAATAATATATTATGAAAAATATTATTTTATAACATACAAGTAAATACAAAATTAGATCTATATCCTATGTAGACATACTATTTAACCCTAGGTATAGATAAGGATCCTATAGGGTTAGGGTTAAGAATAGATAAATGAATAAGTATAAGTACGACAAATATATCTATATTATGCCAATTAATTCCAAAACTTGGATAAAAATATACTAAATTTATTATGTTGAGATATGTTTAAAATAGAAAGTAAAACTATGGTATATATTAAAATGATAATTAAAAAAAGATAGTTGGTTTTGATGCTAATATAGATATGATATTGTATAAGCTAGAAATAAACTATATTTGGATTCTAGATTAGTCATCAAATTTTATAGTAGTTCCATTTGTAGCTATAGACACTTATATTGACCTAGAAAGGTTGTGTTGATGCTACTATATAACTCAGACATAGGTGTCTAGTATGAAATACCTTTTTAAAAATAGATGTGACCACCTAAAATGTTTCAGGTTCTATTTCACCTTTAGATTGGTGTGCTTAGATTTGGATCATGGGTTGTCACTCCTTGTCAAAAATAAAGACCCTAGTTTTTCATATTCATAATGGCTATGGGAAAAATGGGTTATTGGGATCATAGAGTGGAGCTACCCTAAATATCCATATGTTAATTGGTATAACCTACATATCCAATACTTTGAAGAGGGCCTCAAACTTTTGTAGTTTTCCCCTACATGTTAGATTGTGTGTGAATCAAGAATTATATGATAAACAAGTACAATAATGACCTAGATTATAAATTGGAAAATATGGCTCATGGGATGATCATTTATTACTTAAAACCTATATATGTTGTCCCTATGAATGATATGTAAATATGAGAGAATAGGGAAGCTTTTTCTCACTTCAATGTTTTTTATCATTGACTTGTGAGATAGTGTGAGATTGCTAGGTTTTTTCTAGGTGAATAATGAATGAGGATTGATAATTATTTATACCAATACATTTAGATAATATACCACATAAAATCACTTAGTCTAACCATAATAATATATTTCATTTTCAAATTTAAACACTATAGGGTACTAGACACTTGCATGGGATCAAGAAATTTGTATCAACATAGGTTTTTGACTGAGCCACAAGTGTCCATGAAGTAAAAAAGTAGGTATAGGTCCAAAATGTGAATATATGTAATATAATCATATTTAAAACATTTTTAGAAATATATAAGGCCTAAGTCATTATAATAACATTGGTTAGACTAAGAGAAGCAATGAACATAGGGAGATAGTAGATGTGATCCATTTAGTAGTAGGAAAGGTATAGAATTAAGAGGAATAACCAATGTCTATATTTTCCAATTTTAAAAGATTTAGGTGTTATATGATTCATAAATAATGTCTAAATTCCCCCCTTTAATCTAGTAATGAAATTATTGGTTTAAAGGAGAAGAAACATGTACCTAGGTGTGTATATCTCACTTTATCTTTATGTGAGCCCAAATTGAGTATTTTAATAGTGATTGAATTGAAACCAAGATTATGTTACAATATATAATTAGTGCATATAGCTTTAAATTTAAATCATTTGAAATTATTAAAATTGAAAGAGAGTAGGGTTTAGGAGTAAACATACATATCAATGTACCTACCTTTCCTTTTAGAATTTGATTTCAAAATATGAGAGATGTATCATTATGAAGCATTAGAGTTAATACTAAGATAAATATACATATTTTAATAACATATATATATATATATATACATACATATCAATGTACCTACCTTTCCTTTTAGAATTTGATTTCAAAATATGAGAGATGTATCATTATGAAGCATTAGAGTTAATATTAAGATAAATATACATATTTTAATTACATATATATATATATATATATATATATATATAGAAGGACAAAACTTTCCCCAACCCTTGGAGATTAAAGTGAGTTGCCACTCAATAGTTGATATTAGCTAAATCATGCAACCCAATCATACTTATAACATGGTGAGTATGAGTGAACCAAGTCAAATTATTCTATAAATATGGTGTGGTTAGATGGTGTAATCAATAATAACATATAAACTTGGAAATATTGAGTGATTTAATCACCTAATCCATACCAAAAATCAAACCAAATACTATAGTAGAATGGCTCAATACAGTCTATAAAAGTCCAATCCAATGGGTGATGACAATCCATAAAAGTGTTTGAAATATAAAAATAATTTGATTTAGTTATATAAGGTGAAATTTCATATCATATGTACCTTAGATATTTATCATACTAAAACTATGTATAATAATGGTACAAATATATATAATTTTGCCACAAATGTGTATCTGAATCATATAACTATGAATTTGGCCAATTTAAGCTTTGAATAGGTGTGTAAGACATACTTATCATAATATACCCTCACTATATATGGAAAAATATAAAAATTGATATAAGTGCCAATGTGGAGTACATGTTTCCAAAACATTTCCCCACTATAATCTAGGTATGTTGAATATTGAATAAGTGTAGAGCACATGTTTCCAAAGCATGCCCCCATTAGATCTAAAATTATGACAAATATGGAGAACATGTTTTCAAAAATATGTCCCCATTGTAACATTAATGTATGAAGTAATGTGGAAATAATTCCTCTATGGCATGCCCTTGATAATATCCCCCTCCCCCCAATTTTTAGGTGAGGGGAAGTAGAAACTGGTAGTTATCTTACCTTAAAATGATAAGATAACCATGTAAACTATGAATGTACCATGTATTATATAGAGGTAACATGTCTAGTTATATATATCATGGAATCACATAAAATATGATTACATCAAGGCCTAAAATGCATAATATATATTAGGTAAACATATAGAGAGTAACAATACAAGATCAACAAGTAACCAAACACACACACAAAATCACTCAAAAAAAATTCAAAATATAATGGTCCAAAGAGACCTAAATAAAGGGGCATGTTTAAATGACACATAATCAAATGGACATGACTTATTCAAATATACAAAAGAATAATATTGACATATTTAAGCATGAATACAAAAAACAATGACATATTCAAATGTCAAAGAGGCAAACAAAGGCATGGGGGCTGAAAATAGTGGAGCATATTCAAATTAACAAATAATAAAGACAATAAAAAGGGAATACACTCAAGAGGTGCATGAAGGAAGGGTAAAACAATCCAAAATAAACATACCATACTAGTCCTTGGGTAGATGTATTAGTCAAAAATGTTAATTACCTAGCATATCAAGTACATTATGAAATACATATAAGCATGGATAAAGTCATATTTGAGTACATAAGCTAAAATATGATAATGTAAAATGACCATCAAATGATATAACCTAGATGTATCATAATCAAATAAGTGGATGCCCCTAATGTCCACATGCCATGAGTAAAGGGAAGGCCTAACATGCAAAAGTGAATAGACCATGTTTCTATGTATCCATGTATCACACTCAAAACATGTGTATATAAAAATAAATGATATGAAATCCACTAACATGTAACTAATAATATAGATGCCAAAGAGCTAATAGAACATGTAAATGCCTTTTTTTTAGGAATTTTGATTTTTTTTATTTTTTTAGTATTTTTGGAATATTTAAAACCAAATAAGATACCCTATGATTTCATATAATGGGTTCTCATAAGTATTTCCATACTATGAACCTAGTGCAATAAATCAGTGGCACTTCTAAAGAACATGTATAAGTGTAATATCTATCACTATAGTATTTATGATGCTTTATGTATGTATATTAGACTTTGTGTTCATGACAAAATAGGAGTAGGGGTTCATGGAATACACTACTAAAGGCTCTGTAGTTTATTTGGAATAACAATAATAAGAACATGTTTGGGTGCTTTGGATATATAAATATAATGTGTAATAGATAAGGATTCTATGGAACCCACTATGGATATGTGATACAATGGTCTCTCAAGTACTAGTCACCTATTAAATAAGATTATTGTTTTCTTACCCTTTTTAAAAATATTAACCTTAGGAGGTTTTATAATTAACTCCATGGGTATACATTTACCTTGATTAAGAAGATGCTCAGATGGAACTCTATAAAATTTAAATACTTGATTTGTATGAATGTATTTAACACACCCATACATTATAGAAGGTTTTTTTTAAAGTGTATGTATCCAAGGTCATCCCAGTAGCATATAAAATACACATGTGGAAGTTATAACTAATAAGGTAGTAAGCACATGTGCATTACACACCTATAAAGGTAAGTAAATATTATATGAAAAGGGAAATGCAACTAATCTATAAATCAATCTTAGCTCACAAAAGATAAATCATACTTACACTTTTGATTGTTGATACATTATATATTTAGGATCATCACCAATATGGATTTAATAGAGCTATACAAGGGATATATTACCACAATAATATCACTAGGGAGGGTTTCAAAACCTCCAATCAAGAAAAAATATGTAGTAACCCTAACTAAGTCCTATGTTTTCATACTCACATAAGTAAATAATAAGTAAAAATATAATCTAGTGCTCACCAAAGTTTGTGGCACAAAGTGGGGGTAATAAACATCAAAAGTAAACATGCATAGAAGAAATATACTCATGTTAATATATACGTAATTCTAATGCATGGGAGAGAATTAAAAATTCATATCTATATACTCTTAAAAAGGAGGAACAAATTTAGGAATACTTACCTTTGAAGATGAACCCATTGATCCTTAATATCTCCCTTGGACAAGGTGTTTCATAAGAGGTTGTTTTGGTATATAAGGATGACAAGGATAAATCTGCTTTAGGATACACAACCCATTAATGCATCCAAAAGACTTCTCCATAAGATAAGATCCATATCTCTAAAAAAAGTATGAAACCCTAAGTTATGCTCCTTAAGTAGAATGGTGGATAAGTAGATGTGTAATATATATCTTATTATTCTCTTCTCTTCCTAATAAATGATGAAATTAGTGTGTATATATAGATAAATATAACCCTATTTTTTCCAAAAGTTTATCTTACAAGGTCATCCAAATCAACTCTATATCGTTATTGATAAAATCAAATTAGGTCTTCATCTAGGTTGGCTAAGGGATAACCTAAACCCTAAATGATTTTTATCAATTATATTATAGGGTTGATGGGTTTGACAGTTTATTATAAAATGTAAAAAAAATGATTTTAGGTTAGGGAAGGGATAATGAAGGAATAAAATGACCAAATATGGGTGCAAAAGAGGAGGCAAATCTTAGTGGAATGTTTTTAGGATATGGTTATGTAGACAAAAAGTGGTAGTAAAGGTAAAATAATATTGTGAAGCACTATTGATCTACCCACCCCTTTCTTAGTGCACCTTTTAAGGCATGCACTCAAAGAGATTGAGACTTGATGGGTTTTTGTAAGAGAAAAAGCATCAATAATTGATCAAGTTTGAAAATATTATGTGTATACATATTCCCTACTCAAAAATCGTCATGTGTCATGTAGGTGTAACACAAGATGGTACTTTGGGAAAATAACATAGCAAAACACAACATTGAAGCTAAATAAATTGTAGTAAAGAGTAATTAAGATAAATGAAAAAGATAGAATTGAAAGACACAACTTTACTTACCTTAGTGTTGTAGATAAAGATGAGATGCAATAAATGTGAATGTTTTCAATGTAGGGAGCATTAGGTGAACTTGTATAAATTAGTGAAAAAGAGTAAAAAATCAAAAAAATTAAAAAATATACATATAATAGGTGAAAATATTCTCTATGATGTCAGGATTCTAGACATTTCATGGTTCAAAAAAAGAGCTAGTAGAAACAAAGATATGATCAGAAGATAGAATCTGATGATAAATATTTGATAGGTAAATAATATTTAATAGTAAATATAAATAGGGTAAAAAATAATTCATTTGTTATTTTTACTATTCTGAGAAAACATAGCTCTAAGAGACCTAGTTGGAGACTAGAGAGCCATAATGGTGAGGAGATGATAACTAAGATGAGGAGGATGCATAGCAGTTGCAACATAGGTAAGTAATTGGAAAGTTCAAAATTTTGAGTATTTTTATTTAAAATTAAGATAAAAATATAAATTTGATTGGTAGGCAAAATTTAGGCACTAAAATGAAAAATAGGAAATTTTTAGGTAAACTAGGGGTAAAATGAGATATTGGGTAGGAAGAAATCAAACCAATAAATGCCCAAGGCATTTATGGTAAATGGGCAAAAAGTCACCATTGTGGATGAATAGAGTCAACTTGGTCGACTTAGTCCATAAGGTGAAGCAGAATGGTAAGACCGATTGTGTAGTAGTGGGATGATTTAGTAAATTAAAATGGGTATGAATGCATAGTAGTAGGCCAACTTAGTTGGTAAGGGGTACAAGATGGCTATGTATGATAGGGATAATTTAGTATCTTAGACTAATAAAATGGCCAATGTAGTATTGATGTGGCTCATATAGTAGGAAATTAAAAGGGTTAATCTAGTATCACAAATAACATATAGGGCCAATTTAGTATTAAAATGGGCTAATGTTGTAGAAAATTGATAAAATAAATCCAAAGTGTCTAATTTTTTAAATTTTAATAATGCATTTTTATTATTTATGATATAGAGGTTTGATACATCCTTTTTTGTTGGATATTTTTTAGAGATGCCTAAGGTATTGGTGACTAATATATGGTTCATGGCTATAGAATCCATTGGACATATTAACTGACATGGATAGAGTGTGACTAGTCACACTAGGATTTGGAGGCATCATGGATATGAGGCACATCCCACTTAGTGTTCATCTCATTGTCATGTTCTTTGGATCATGTGAAAATTTGACTAACACTTTTTGATGGGTGTTGGATGGGGATACCATTGAGGTGGGTATCGTGCTAGAAGATGTCAAAAATTTTATGGGACTACTAATAGGAGGTACACTAGTGATCATTGGGACACCAGATGATCTGGAGGAGACATGAGCAATAGGCTAGTGAGCAACATGCTCAAATAATATATACATGGGATTGAGGGTAAATCTATTTAATGTATATATTTCAAATATTATGGACATCCATAAGGTCATAATCATTCTTATGACAACACGAGTGTTGTGTTAAAAGATAGATGTCAAAGTACCTCTATATGTGATAACCTTATGTCAGTCCATTTTGGATCAAGGAGCACTTTTCAACTTTATGGCTATAATTTGGATCCTACTCATGCATGATATTATGGTATGTTATCCAGAGCATAAAATACCATGGGGCCTATTATTTTCTAAGTGCTTGGATATATGAGAGGTTTCTTATATATTAACTAACTATGTTGGTCTATGTGGTCAATGATAGGTTACCTCAAGTGATGAGATGAAGGACCATATATCTTGGGTCATACCCCATGTACCAACATTGTAGACTATCACATGAGGGGAAATCATCTGATAAACCTGTTGACCATTGTGACCACAAGTCAAAATGGGTCAACCCCCTATAGTCAAAAACTTATATAGGGGCCTAATATTTTTTCATAGGGTGTGTTATAGTCTATTTTATGTCATTTCATATGTTTTAGCCTTGGTCAGGGTCTAATTAAGTCTTTATATCATTTTGAGTCATGTAGGGGTCATTTTAAAGTCATATATGACTAGTTCAATTTGTCATAAGGTGTCACCATGTGAAGCTGTAGTTACCTTGTGTCATAGTCAGTTTTTTATATATTCTAGTGTATTCATAGTGTTTGGATATTTGATCACATTTATGGAGGATCAATAAATTTTCCAAAATATTTAACAACATTCTTGTTACATGATTAATCAATCAAGATCCCTTCAAATGACAAGGATGGATTATAATAGTCTATTTCCCATGTATGCATAGTAATTTGCCATGATTGAGTACCTACAGGTGATATGGAGAAGATCATTACATTGAAAAAGAGAAATTTCTTGGCTTCAATAACTTCATGGTTAAAAGAACTTGTTTGAAGAAGATGAGGAGGCTTAAGATGAACCATAAGGCTATAGTAGGGGACATCAAATTAAAACCAAAATAATTAGCCATTTGAATTCAAAGAAATATAACTTTGGAGTTCATAATCCTTCCATTTACCAAGTGTTAAAACCTTGCTTGATTAGATCAAGGATCAATTGCATGCAAGTGATATCAAAGTCAATAAGTCAAGATAGATAAATGGCATGTGTTTAATAGTGTAGACATAAATCTAATTGTGAGCACAAATAAAATAGGTTAGTAGATACTAAGAATTAATGTGATGGTGCCATGTATCACAATCATGGTGAATTGGTAGCAGATCGATGGCTGACATTTGATTGTATGTTTAGTAGATCAATGGTGTGCATTCAACCATATGGATGGATATTAATAGTACACATTCAACTATGCAAATGGAGATCAATGGTGTGAATTGAGTCAATAAGTTAACATTATGGTACTACATGGCATAAGAGCATTAATTATATGGATACTAACAAAAGGGTCCACATAAGGCATGTGGGGATACCAATTATCACAATCTTGAAATCCTAGATCAAAGATCAATGATCAACATTAAAATTCAAAGCCAGGAGACTCATAAGGAAATTGATGGAATAAATTTCATCAATTTTTAGGAGACATGGGATGAAGACACATGTCCAAAGAAAATAAACAACATGGCAAGGAGATGCCACATAGACATACAGGTCAGATCATAAGATTTTATGGACCCTGGCATGTAAATGTATAAACATAAGATCAAAATAAAATTTGGGTTACTAGAGAAAATACTTCAAATTTGTATGCCACTATTAAATCTCAATCAAGGCCACCTCATAAACCCTACAGTCCCAAGAAAGCACATGAAATAAGTTCAACATAGTCATGGAGGGTTCATGATGAACATTAATCCTAGAATGATAGTAATCTCTTTATGTTAGTATATACAAATGACCTCATTTGGAATATAATAGATGCCTCCCTCTTAGTACAATCATGAGATCTATCCCTAGTTAGTTGTGGGATGTTTCAAAAGGGTCAAATGATGAAGGCAATTTTCTAAACAAATAATGAGGAGTCATATGCCACATTTCATTTGTTTTCATGTCTTTGAGGGTGATTTGTCTTATTATACTTTTCATGATCTATCTCACACTCATTATCCTATATGTATAACTCCTTTTCTCATTATGACATATGTTCTTATGACTCTTGGACTTCATTCTCTTCTCCTCTCTCTCTAATTCTATAAGTAGGAGCCATTTTTGCTCTTGTAAGCTAATACTACACCCTATATGGTGAAACCATACTAGAATTACATTGTATTTTACCTTTGAACAATCAATATAAGTCTGGTTTTTATTTTATGAATAATTTTCTAAGTGTGAAAAGTGATGTATGGTGGAGTTAGTGATAATTCTCTATCCTTTCTTCCTTTACCCTCTCATGTTTATGTAAGAGTTCCTATTATAACATGTCATATAGAGTGTATTCAAGTGTATTATGATCCTTTAAAGTGTGAAATTTCTCTTAGAGTGTGTAATATACCTTCTACTTCATTTACCTTGTGTTACTTCATGCATCTCACCTCTATATTGAAACATTGATGTTAAAATATTTTAAGACTTTGAATCTAGTTTGCATGCCTTGTTTCATTATGATAGGAATATTATGGTCATGTGAAAATCATCTTGGTGTATCACCCCATTATGTTAGGTTAAATTAAATAAATTTCTAACTCTTTTCCCCACAAGAAAGCACTAGTTTAGGTGATAAGCATTTCAAGATACAATCAAGGAGCTAGCCCTTAAATATAAAGGCTCACTTCCACCATAGGTACACCCACATACCTAAAAGTCTTACCATGTTTCCCAAATATAGAAGAGTCTTGAACACACTCTTCTAGGGTCAAATATTTGGTGATAACAAAACCTACATGCACATTATTATTATATGGCCTAGTTGGTTGACCATGGTGACAATACTAACATGGGTGTTAATTATGGGTTACTATACCTCATGGGTAGATCCATACCTATTGGCACACTTTCAAGTGAAATTAAAACTCCCACGCCTAGTGGCCCCTCTATTAGTTCATACTTATTGGGTATGACATGCTAGAGAGCCAAGGGGGAGAGGAGGAAGAGGAGTACCAGTGGAGATGCCTATAATTAGGTCATAACATGTTAATCCATGGACTAGTAGAGCATGAAAACATGTGGCTAAGGGAGGGGATGACATATATGTGGATGTAGGTACATATAAAGCACCACCATAGTATCCTATGCCATACCATAGATAGAGGCATCACTAGTGAGAGCAGGCACAAGCGAGAGAAAAAATGTAGGATGACCTAGTAGTCATTTTAAGACATAGTTGGTTTATAGAGACACCTATCTAGAGAGGGTCAAGATGTGCATAAGTGGTGACTCTTGGAGTTACATTAGTGTGGAGGTGATTCATAGAGGAAAAACTTAGGGGATGAGTAGATGGAGATACCATGCTTAGTAGGTGAGTATATAGGGAGACAATGGATGGTGATACTAGTACTAGTGAGAAATGTTGTGATTTTGATTTAAGATTTGATATAGAATACTAGATGCATATGGTTATAGTGGATAAATGGATTTTGATATATATATACATATATATATATATGATATAATATTTATCTATTTTTGGTTTTATAAATCCTGTGATGGAGGAGATCATATGGGTATCTCTAGTTATGGTTGTTCACCATAGCATTATGGATGGGTGCTAACTTTGTACGACCCCACCAATCTATATATTCCTATGGTACCATCTACCCTAGCTTAAGAAGGCTAGTTTAGACTAGTATGGGAGGATGAAAGGTAGTTATAGGCATATGGGGATGGATTTCAACCACCGATAGGGGTGGGAGAGGGAGAGGCATAGGCTTGATAGGCTTTGGCTCAAGAGAGAGTAGTGTATATGGCTACCAGTATCTAGCTTGGATAGGTGTAGGTCCAGGTGGATAACTTATAAGGACATGTAGTAGGTTTGAGATCCAAGACTACCTCATTATAGTATACCTTTTAGACGGGATAGTCCCGTACATCTATGGGAAGTGTGGCCAAGCCATAGGATAGGCATGATGGAGCCCAATCATATAACTAGAGATATTTTATATTTTATGATTTATTGTATAAAACACATGATATATATAGATATTGATTTTGATAGTGGGATTTGATCTCATGCATTATATTTGGTTGTGCATGTTGATGCATGGATATATATTTTTTTAGAACATGTATTTAGTTTTTGTTATTGTATATGTTATGGGAAATATATGTGGAGTGGTTTCTTTTCTGTCATTATATGATACACATGCATGATTAAAAAGAAAAAGGCAAAAATGACTTGGAAAAGTATAAATAATAAAAATAAATGTATGACAAACTATATCATGATGGGAAAAGTGTAATAACAAAATATTACTAAATAAAATAAACCAAAATATGGTAAAAATGATTAAAAAAATGTTTTTAAACCATGTAAAAGATTTGCACCAAATTAAAACAAGTAAAATCACACTATATCACATTGGGAAGTATGAAAATAATGTAATAAAATTGAAGGCACAAGAAAACCAAATGGTATAAAATAAAAAAACTTAAGTGAATCTATCATAATAAATCATGTTGGGAAGTATAAAAGAGAAATAAAATTAGAAAAAATAGCTTAAATTGATCACACTAATTCAAGATGGAAAGTATGGAAAACTTAAGAAAAATGGTTGTAATCTTACATGCAATTAGAAAATAAGAAGATAAAGTGAAAAATTAATGGAGTAAGCATAAAAAATACTATATAAATATAGTAATCATGTCAATAACATGTAACTCATAATCAATCACTACTTATTTCAAATTTGACACATGTAATTTCATTGTGACTTGGGTACTAGAAAAGTTTATGATGAAGGTTTGGTCCTATCCATGGTCTTACACAATAACTCACAAATGGAACACCAATGAGATGGAAATGACTAGGAAAATATGTTAAAAGGAATGTTTATAGTGGTAATTTTGTAATTTTTGAGGAAAGCATGGTCCTATCATGGTCTTATACTATAACTCACAAATGGAATCCCTAAGGGGAGAAATCAGTGAAAAAAATAATATTTCTCAAGTGTAACTATTGAGATTATTGTAAATGATAGAGGGAATATAAAAATCACAATGTAGGCATCTAAAATACCTTAGGAAATATGATGCATACTAAAGACATAAAAAAGACACTAAGTGGCTATTGACCATCAATATACAAAGGATACATGTTTTCAATAAGCACAAATCTATATACGAAAATAAGTGAGATAATAATATCGACTCATGTTGGTTGTTTGAAAAAGAAAATAAAAATTGACCTACCTTCCCAAAATGTGTTCCCCATTTCTTAGGACCTCTTACAAATTCATTAGTCTACTGCAAAGATTGTGTACTTGTGTGAAAAAGTAGGTATCACTAAAAGATTTATTTATTCTCCTTTCCCAATATACTAGCCCACCTCACACTAATGGACCTCGACTCTATAATGAGGCCAACTATAGAGTTTGAACTTCAATTAGAAAAAGTGATGTGCTTTGAATCATGTCTTTTAGTGTGATTAGACATTTAAAATTTTGAATGTTGCCTTTTGTATAATTGCCTTTTGTTTAAATGATTTGAATTTTGAATTTTTATGGATTTTAAGATTCCTCCTCCATATAGACTTGAAAGAATCAACATGAGGAACAAAGTGATACATGTGAATAAGCCTTAGACTTTGGTAAAAGGAAGCTAAGTATCCAAATACATGATTGAATAAAACACTAAGGCTTACCTATGAACTGGTATGTTATCTCAAGTTTCAACCATGTGTATGATTAGTTTGCAAAATAAAATATAAGGGGAATAAAAGGAGATCCAAGGTGGACCATTAAAATGGGATTATAATTAGATGACTTGTTTGTTGATTGATCACGTGGTAAACAAGGATCAATAAGGGGAGTAAGGTTTGTATAACTAAATCACATTAATGGCTATCTATGTTATGGAGATATAGTAGCAAAAAGTGATGATAAAAGAACAAGACATCCATGAAAATAAATGAACTCATAAGGAGAAACATATAATCATGAAAAGAATCCATTAGATATCATAAGTAAATAAAATGACACCATATAATGTGAAATATAAAGATCCATATAAGATAAATAAATGAGGCAATAATTTTACATAGATTCAAATGATATATAAATTAGATAAATATAAAATTGGATCACATGTCCAATCTAAAATGAAAAAGATAGTGAAGGACTACCATGTTGTGTTCATAAATACTAGTAGATTTGTCCACAAACTTTGGCCATAACATCTGATAGATCTCTATGGAATTGGACCTTAACTATAATTAGGGTCTCATCAATCTTTAGTTAAAGCTAAGAAAATACCTCTCATCAAATATCCTTGATATAAAATGTAGGAATGACTGAAGGATCATGCTCATGAGGTCCATCATGCATAGTATACTTAGGAAAAGGAATAAGAGTGGAATTTGTGGGATGTGAAGGAGCCCTTGGTGGAGAATGGACCATAGGTGAAGGATTATCCATGGGTGGAGGAACTATAGGTGGATAAATAACCACAGTGGAAAAAGGGAACATAAATGGAGTAACTATGGGGGAAGAAATGGGAGACTTATTTTGTGAGTGACTTGTGGGAGGAGGAGTAGTAGGCCTAGGAATGGTCATAAGGTGATCTTAGAGGTGATTTTGGAGGATATGGAAATGATTGGTGTGATGGTATTGTATTGGTGCCACAAAAAATATACTTATCCATATTTTGGAATATACTCAGGTAATAACTTGGGAGGAGTTATAGCCTTGTCTATAAGCTAAGGAAGAGTAAGATGCAAGGTGTCGATAGTATGAGAAAGAGTAAAAAGAGAAGGAAAAGGTTGAGAAGAAAATAATTTATTACCCCTAAATCCATGTGAGAATGTGGGGGAAGGGGAATGGGGTTCTTTTTCTTGACCACTTATCATAAGGTTGTAAATAGTTGAAAGGTCTTTTACTTGATGTTGAGGAAATTCATTAATGAAGAAAATCATTTCCAAAGTATACTCTAATTCAGGTTGATCTTCTAAGGAGAACATAGGGTTACAAACTATAGCTGCATGAGGAAGAGTCCCATAATTTGTGGTGTGAGTGGCCACATACAAATTACTTTCATCTAAAGTGGAAGCCACAAGCTATTTATGGGGAAACCTATTAGGATTGGTAAAGTTCATCATATCTATTAATTTTAACTCTATGTTTTCCTCAAACATGAATTTCATGATGAATTATAAAGGTTAAGAAGGATGGTGATGATGCAAAGATAAAGTCAAAAAGTAGGATATAGAGTCAAATTAGTTGATGTGTTGTATAACACAGGGAAGAGAATAGACAAATAAGGACACATGGTCATTTAGGTTGACTATGTATGGCATATAGGAAGGTTAAACAATATGATAAGGATACACAATCATGTAGATTGACTATGTACTACTAAATATAGGAGTGAATAGGGGGATAATAGAACACAGTCATGCAAGTCAACCATGTACTACTAGTAGGAAGGTGAAACATAATCTGTAAGATACTATATCAACCAGGATGATAGTGTCTTGAAAAAGGGAAAAAAATTTCAAGATATTTTTAATCAAGAATGAAATCAAACAAATAACAATTGGATCAATGTGATTGATCTAATTTGGGAACACAACACAAACCTTGCACCAATGCTAGTCAATTCAAGTTTTGCAATATAATTCACAATGGTTAAAGAGGAAGTAATCAATTAAAAAGTAAATTATAACTAATTGGTCACCCTAAGTTCTATTATATTATTATAAAGTTTTGATTTTAATGTGATAGGAAAGTTGGCTAAAATAAAGAACTAGAAAGCAGTCTAAAGTTGGTTTTAGGGCATTTGGGCTAAAAGGGATCTAAATTGGCAATGTTACAAGCTTGATATTGGAGCCTACCCCCTCACTGCACAATCTCACAATGATAAGGGTGTTGGATGCTTTTCCAATATGTACCATTAACCATGTATTTATACTTAGCTAGAAAACCAATTTGGCTTCTCCCTTGGTGATGAAATCTAAGTAGGTAGGCCTTGGGAAGAGAAATTTTTAAATGTTTTTTGAATGTTAAGTGATTTGGTAGTGTGTGTAAAAGAGTAAAATAGTGTAACTAAAATGGTGATTTGAAAAAAAACATCTATTTAGACTATGTGCATTACTCTAAGCATGCAAATAATTGAAAAATGAATTGTGAATTAATTACTAGTAAATATATGTTAATTCCTTGATTAAGAATAATACAGAGTTGGTTTAGGTGACATTGTATGTAAATAACACATAATAGATTCAACTGGGTTGATTTTATTCTATAGAAGCAAGGTATTTACAAATAGATTAGAATAGGTTAACTATGTCTCTCAGATAGAATATAGACTATAGAACTAAGTCGACCATGTCGACCTAGTTAGCTATAAGTTTATAGAACCTAAGGATGAACTAAATGATAGAGAAAGATGAGAAAATAAAATTAGTAGGATTAAAGATGATTTAGATTTAAATTTTTTATGTTTTAGTCCTTAATTATTGCTTTCAAATTTTGCAAACTAGGTCAATTGGTTTAACCAAGTTCTATAAAACCCTATATGTTGAAGAAGAAAAACAAACAAAGTCAACCTATTAAATAATATTTCTTAAACTGTATGTTTATAAAATAAAATATAAAATAGACTTGACCTATTTGAAAATGTATGTTAATCTAGAACCGAAGAATAATATTGTTAAACTTCTTGATCTAGTAACCTATAGTTGATGAAGACCTGTACAGATAGAACAAAGTCATTTTGAAATGACTATGCTGAACCTATGCACATAAAATTGGAACTATACCTAATGGTTTAATGTAATAATGAAAATATATATAAATATAAATGAAGGAAAAAATGAGGGGATGAAAGAAAACTTGCAAGGGTTAGATTCACATCAGGTTCATCAGAATGTATGTAAAGGGAAATTCAACTGATCTATAAATCAATCTTAGCTTGAAGAACATAATAATACTTACACTTTTTATTGTTGATACATTAGATATTTGGGGTCATGACCAAGAAGGATCTGGTAGACCTATCCAAGGGATATCTTACCACAATAATATCACTAAAGAGGGTTTTAAAGCCTTCAATCAATTAAAACTATGCAATAACCCTAACTATGTCTCATGTTTTCATACTCATAAAAGTAAATGACAAATAAAGTAAAAATTTAATCTAGTGCTCACTAAAGCTTATAGAACAAAGTGGGGGTAATAAACATTAAAATTAAACATGCATAGAATACATATACTCACATCAATGTATACAAAATACTAATGCATGAGAGAGAAGTACAAATGCATATATATATATATATATATATATATATATATATACTCTTACAAATGAGGAACAAAATTAGGAATACGTATATTTGAAGATGAACCCACTGAGCCTCAATCTCTCCCTTAGCTAAGGTGCTTCACAAAAGGTTGTTTTGGTATGTAAGGATGACAAGGATAAATCAGATCTAGGCTACACAACCTATCAATTTATCTAAAAGAATTCTACATAAGACAAGATCCATATTTCCAAATAAAGTAAAAAACCCTAAGCTATGCTCCTCAATTAGAATGGTGGATAAGCAAATGAATAATATATATATCTCTTTTTCTTATATTCTCTTCTTAATAAATGATGAAATGATTGTGTATATATAGCTAAATCTAACCCTAATCCTTCATAAAATTTTAGCTGATAGGATTAGCCCAATTGACTATGTATCATTATTGACAAAATCAAATTAGGTCTTAGTCTAGGTCAGCCAAGGGCCAACCTAGACCCTAAATGAGTTTTGTCAATTAAAGTACAAGGTCATTGGGTTTAACAGTGTATCATAAACCATTAAAATAGTATTTTAGGCTAGGGAAAGGCTAATGAAGGAATAAAATGACCAAAGGAGGGTGTAAAAGAGAAGGCAAAGTTTAGGGGAATGCTTTTAAGAGATAGTTGTGTAGATACCAAGTGGTAGTAAAGGGATAACAATCATGTGATTCACTAATGGCCTACCCACCCCTTTCTTAATGTACCCCTTAAGGTGTGCACTCAGATAGATTGAGACTCTATGGGTTCCTACAAGAGAGAAAACATCAGTAATTGATAAATTTTGAAAATTTATATGTATACAAATATCACTAAGAACCTATTATGAGGTCCCATAAAATGCTCTAATTAATCTAATTGAAGGATGTAAATCATGATTTGTATAACCCAAATATGTAAGTAAAGTCATTAAAAATATTCTCACTTTCACCATTATCAATCATAACACTGCATATAGGTTGGTGTTCAAGATATGCTCAAATGAATAAGGAATGAAGATCTGATTCATCATCCCTAATCTTGTTGTCATCAAAAATAATATAAGGTTTCAAACCATAGGATGTATATGCTACATATAGGTACAAATAATCCCATCCAATGGGTACTAATAATTATATGTAGGAGGATGTGCATTATATGCCATTTGCACTTTTGGATCCTTCTTTGAATGATATATAAAAGGATTAGTAAATAATTTTTCTTTCTAGTGATCACTAGGTTGTGAACTTGATTACTTTGGAGGATCATAAAATTTAATATGTTTTCCATTTTTGAGGTCTTGGATTTTATTGTTCAAGGTAAAACATTTATTCATAAAATGCCCAGGGCCTTCATGATAGTCACAATAAGAATTTACATCATATCCTTTAGGTATAGGACTACTCATATCAATCTCTATATGAGAAGGGAGAGATATAATATGAAACTCTACAAGCCACATGAGTAATAAATCAAGAGACTCAAGTAAACATGAAAATTATTTCCATGGTACATTAGATAACACAAGCTGATTGGGTTATTATGACAATGTGTTAACTATGGTGGTTGTCTCATTTTTAGGATTAGAAGGTTTTACCTTATAAATTGGTTTGATATTAAACTTGGTATTATATTTATTTTTAGTTTATGTGTTTTATACATACTTAAGCTTATTCATTGAAATAATCTTCATTTTATGGTCCCGAACAACATGGCATAAGTCATCATAAGATTTTAAATTTTTAAATAAAATGGAATCATGTAAAGGATAAATAAATTTTTACTTGAAAATATATTTAAGTTCTTTATCTACCTTATAATTGGTCATTTTATCCAACATCATCTTTCACCTCAAGACATACTCATTAATAGGTTCGTTAGTTCCTTGTTTGATCTTTGAAATTTGGGCATAAGAAATTTTTTCGATAAATTTAATATATAAGTGTGCCAAAAATTGATCTATAATAGGTTTTAATGCCTTTAATAATTGAATAGGTAAATCATATGGCCATCTTAAATCATAATCCTTGAGGATCCTTTGAAATAATTTGGTCAGAAGTTTATCATTAGAGGCATAATCAAGTCATGTTACAAAGAAGGATCGAACATGCTACTTAGGATCAGCCTTGCCATCATAAAATATGAACTTGGGTGAAACAAAACTAGATGGTAAGGGATGCAAATATATTTCTATTACAAGTGGATTATGCAATAATTCTTATGAATCAATATCATAATATGATTTTATAGAGTTTTATTCAATATTTGTAACCTTAGTTTGTAAAAGTTATATAGTTTGGACAAAAGATTGGACCCATTGGTATTTTAGGTTAGATATTTTAGAAGTAAAAAAATAATTTATACCCATAGTTTGATTATATATATGCATTGAAATCATTAATTAGGTTGAAGTATTAAGGTTTTTCATGTAAGATATGGAAATAGTACTTTTAGGGAATCAAGTTTAGAAAACATAATCCATGCCTCCACTAGATGTTGGTAGATTGATTGGAATAAAATAAGTTTTGGTATCTATTATCACTTTTATTTTCACCCTATGATGATATGTTTCAGGTCTCATCACCTAATTGACATAATGGTAATTATTTAAGGATGTGGGTGACCTATGACTAAAGAGTACCTCTAGAGAAGGCTTCCTCCCTTGAAGATACACCTAATACTAACACTAAACCTATTCAAATTTAAAATGAAAATGGAGAAATAAATAATTAAATAAATGAATATAAGGGTTTATTCATGAAATTTTGAGTTCCCTCTACTTGATTATGATTGCTACTGTGGATTAAAACAAGACTAAAATCTAATTTCACAACTCCAAAACGGTCCTTTTAGCATAAGCATTTCAATATGGAGGCTATAACTAATGAATAAATTAATAGGTATAATAAAGAGGTATAAATGAATACATCAGTGAATAATTCTACACTTAACCTTTTAAATACTACTTGACATACACCATATGACTGCAAGAAGGTGACTTATAAAGAGGCAAGAATGAAGAGGAAAAATGTGAGGAAGTTAAACACTATCACTATCATTCATCAATAATTAATCATAAGAACACTATATTAAATATGGATAAGTCATAAATTATATTTTTTTCAATTCAAAATCAATAAATAACATCAATTTGGTAGGGCTACACAATAACTAGCTAGAGGATCCTTTATAAACCATTCAAGGCCAAATATATAAAAATAGAAGGAAAAAGAAAGAGAAGAGGAGGTGAGAGGAAAATTTCCTCAATGTTAGTAATAAATTATACCACATGTATCCTCATGTAAATAATAAATAAAAACTTCATTCAAGTCATAATCCATCTCTAACACATAGTTCTTGCAAGCTTTGACTCTTTGGGAGGAGCTACACTTCTTCATTCATTGCTCTTAATGACCATGCTCAATCATTAGCCCCATGTGGAATAGAAAAGGTTTATTATTGGCCTTGAAGGATTTAAAAACGTGGATAAATTTTTTTAATGGAGGAATCATTTCTCTATATTCTCTTATACTTGCAAACTCAGTCATGTTTGTAACTTGTCACATGATTTGCTCCATTCTCAATGCCTTTTGACATATGGCTCTTTTGACACATGGATAGGACCTATTTTAATTAAAAAATAATGTGAATGATATTAAATTTTTTGAGAAACATGATATATCTATCATTATACCTGAAACTCCATGTTTTTAATTGATTTATTTCCATATACCTGCACTTCCTCATTCTAGTTCAAAACCTCTTAATAAAACATTATTTTGGCTTATCTAATGGCAATAGCTCACCATGCTAATGGACCAAGGAATTGGAGGGAAAAATAATGGTTTTTATAAGGTTTAAATATTATCTTAGAGAGTGTTGAGACCCCATAATTTCATTTAAACATCCTTAGAGTCTTTGTCACCCCTAATTCCATGCAAACAAGCTCAACAACTTTGATTTTCCTCATGGTACAGACCTATTTTTTATATTTTTATAAATCATCATGAACTATAAGTAATTTATATTAATTAAATAACTTAAATAACATAAAAAATTACCTCCATGTAAATTTTTAATATGTTTAATTAATTATAACTCAAAATATGCATTTTGTATAAAAACTAGGCTTGTAGGGCATCAAGTAGGCTAGTTTGCTAAAATATATATATATTGAGCTCCATAGCATCTCAATAGCTGATTTTTTTTTTTAAAACTATTATTAATCCATATATATTTTAAAATAATTATTTTGTCATGATAAGTCACAAAAACTATCAAAAACACTTGTTTTCAAGTCTGCAACAACTTAGAAATCATAAATAATGGGCCCAGAGAGATAGGATTGGGCATAACTTGAGTTTTATGTGTTATAAACACCTAATTAATTTTTTTATAGGACTCATATATACTTTTATATATCCTAAAATCAATAAATACATTCAATTAGTCAAGGAAACCTTCTAAAAACACTCTTTTTAGTCTTGCAATGTTGACATATTCAAGTTGGGCATGCATACTCAATTGTCTCTTGGAAATTTGGATTTGTAGATACTTGTTATAATCCTAAGGATGATTTATTATGTATTTATAAGGTTTAATATAACCTTTTCCACCTCATTACAACCACTTTCATGACTTAAAATACATTACACCTTTAAGAACACTGCCTGTCATCTCATAAAACCATTGAAACATGAGATTTCTTGGCACTAAATGACTGGCAATGGAAGTTTTTCTGGAGTTTTAAATTTTATGGGTTATTAAAGGTCTTGATATTGTTTTTTAACTATTAATATGAACTAAAAAAGTTTCAAAATTCATTCAAACTTTCCAAAACTGAGCACCTAAGATTTTGAAGGATTTTAGAGGTTGTTAACTTATTAATGATGGTTCATAAAGTACAAGACCTATAACCCTAAAAATATACCACAAAAATTTAGGGTGAATAGTTTAACTTCAACCCCTAAGATAATTTTTACTAGATCATCCCCTCTTTTATGAAACAACTTCATCAAAATGGCTCTCCTTCTCTTGTAAGTGACACAATGGAGATATTGAACAGTTTTTTTCCCTTTTTGGACCTAATGTTTTTGTATCTACATGGTTTTGATCTTGAGGAGTCTATATGAGGTTGTGTTAGGATTATATCACCCTATGCCATGTTATCTTAGTTGTTATATGCTCTGATTCATTATGAAAACCTATATAGTCTCTTCAAAACATGCTTTCTTTTATTATAAAACTTGTTTATTTAGAACAATACCCTATTATAGCTACATACCCATCTTCCAAGATGTATTCCTTGAATTTCACCATGATATTATAATTCACAAGGAAACTTATTTGCCTTTCATTCTTATTTTTTCTATGTTTGGACATTAGACAATGAATAAAACATTTTCAAATGTGAGTTATACATTAGAGAAATATGGAATGACATCTTGGTTGAGTGTATGGGAATAAATAAGGTGCCATATGATATTTATAAAATACCAAGTGGCCTAAAAGGACCTTATTTAACCCCCACAATGGTTTTGTCTTTTCACAGTTGATATTCCTCGAGGGAGTTACTTTAGAATATTGCAAAAAGCAATAGAACAAAATAACATGAAACCTTAACTTCTATGAAAATACCTTAAACAATGTTAAAAATTTCATAGATGATCATTTGAAAGGTTAGACAACTCAAAACATTATTTGAACATACCATGATCAAGGGTGGCTAAATTAGCCAACATTTTTTGTGACATCCAAGAATTTTTTGTCTGATAAATATATAGACCAGTAGCCTTAAAATTCCATTAAGCTATGGAGTCACTTATCACTTAGAAATAAACATGATTTGTACCTCAATAATTGATTTTAATCCCCTATAACAATTTTAGATAGATGAAGATACCTTCAAGACACATAATAAATCAAGACACACACACCCCTATGTCAAGAGGCATTTAGGGAAAAGAGAGCAATAGATAACTAATCAACATGTGCTAGAATCACTTAGAGAAAGTAAAAAACTATCTTAATATATATAATACCTCAAAGGCCTACTCTACCTAGATCAAAAGGAAAATTTTCATGATCTTCTTGATTCCATATGAGAAAATTAGCACTTGATGGATGGAGTCTATTGGAAACTTACTTGTGAGGTTAGAGGTATGCCTTACCTCTTGAGATGTTGGTATTCTCATGATCTTATTTATTGAAAATGAGGCATATATAATTAATTTTTTTACCTATGGACTAATCATGCAAGTTAATAACAATGTCATACCTTATCAAAGCTTGATTGTTTGATGAAAATAATGTAATTTTTGCCTTAATCAAAGGCTTCTCATGATCATTCATGATAAATTTAGGTAATTATATTTGTAATTCATATGATGTTTTTTTATTTGTGTTTTCATTCTACCCTTTAGGAGATGTAATTATACTAAGGACCTAAAAATTTTCAATGGAATCATAGTGATGTTGTCTTGACTTTTTATGATCATCCTCTTGTCTATTTGGGAGGGAAACAACCTCTATAACACCCTCATTTTTCTCCTCATGATCTAGAGGCATATCAAGATATTAAAACTCTTTGAAAATGTCAAATTATGATTACCACATGCCATCAAAACTTTATTGATCCCCACTTTGAGATTCTTTAGGTTCACTACAAATCATTACATCTTTTTTGTGTCTTTACTTAGTTCATATTTAGGACTATTACCTTGTGAAACCACTAATAAAATCTAATATTCTTCTTTAATTCTAATTGGAATCTCATTTGTCTAATAAAACTCTTTTTCATACTCTAGAATGCACTCTTGACTAGGAAAGATTAAATTCTTTTCATCTAGATTCTCCTTCTCTTCTTGTCCACTTAATACATCTTGAATAATGTTTAATTTCACTTATATTATATCCATCACTTGAACATATTCATCATATCCTTATTAAGGTTTTTTTTATAGTTTAAACTAAAAATTTAAGCTCTTCATCATGTTTGATTGAATGTTCTTTATCTAATCTATAGATAATAGGTCCTATAATGTAAAGGGAGATAGTGGGAGGGTAAGGGTTTCCAATTAGTGGAGCAGGGGTATAATACTCAATGCTAAATGGAAAGTGATTCATTAAGTGATCCCATTAACTTTTCTTATATACAATAGGTCCTCCTTTAGAAAGGGAGATGGTGGGATGGAAAAATAACTCATTTGGTAGAGTGGGGTGAATATACTCATGATTTGGTTTAGAGTTGGAAGGATTACTCTTACAACTTGTAAATTTGGGGGTAATGAACTAATTTAAGAGATTTTGGGGAAGAGGAAAAGAGGCTTATTCTAAATTTTATTTTTTCTCCTCTTTCCATTTATCAATGATCCTATCAAATTATGATATACCTTCATCCTTATAAATATTTTCAACTTAAAGAGAAGATGAGGAAAACAATAAACTAGGAAAATTTCTTGGTTTGACTTATACAAATTTATCCCTATCTTGATTTTGGATTGGAATATGAAAACTGGGTGATAAGCTAAGACTTATTTGGTTGAGTAGTATGAGGAACTTGAGGAATCAAGTTTCCAAAAATATATTCTTCTTGATCAATTTTTGCAAGCTTAACCTTGATATCACTAATAATTTGGGATAGGATAAGATTAGGAGAAGACAACCTTATATAAAAATGGTTATAAGGACTAATTTTATGTTTGGAAAGGTTGTTATGAATTTTGGAAAGCTTGGTAAGGTTGTTGAGGAGGAAAGGAATGATAGCATCCATGGAGGTAAGGTTATTTAGATGCATAATTAGAGACATATGAGGGGCAAATGGGATAATTATAGGGTTGTTATGGCTCTTCATAGGATTGATATGGATCAATATATTGAACCAGTTTTAAACCTACTTCAAATTAATCCATTAAACTTCATGTGGAAATCAAAAACAAAGGGTAATTACTTAGAAATAATATCTAGGTTGCTAAAACCAACTAAATGAACTCAGTGTCACCATTTATGCCTATAGAAATGCCTATAAAGGTTGATGTTGAATAAAAACACAAAAAATCCTTTAATATATGAGTTAATTTGAGTAATTATCCCACCAAATGTTCCAAAAACTATTATCACTTTGATTTTTACCTTTTTATTAGGTGTTTTAGGTCTCCTCACCCAAATGACACAATGGGAACTCTTTAAGGTTGTGGGTGACCTATGACTAAAGAGAACATCTAGAGAGGGTTCGATCCATTAATGCTACACCTAATACTAACACTACACGTATTAAAAATTTTAAGGAAAAGGGAGAAATAAATCATGAAATCAATGAATAGAAGGGATGATGCACCAAATTTTGAGTTTCCTCTACTTGATTATGATTACTACTATGGACTAAAACAAGACTGAAATCTGATTTCTCAACTCCAAAATAGTCCTTCCAGCATAAGTGTTTCAATATGGAGGCTATAACTAATGCATAAATTAAGAAGGATAATAAAGAGGTTTAAAGGAAGACACTAGTGAAGATGTCCACATTTAACCTTTGTAATACTACTTGACACACACTATATAACCTGAAACAAGTTGACTTACTCATAAAGAGGAAATAGTGAAGAGGAAAATTTTTATTAGTTTGAGAACTATCACTTTCATTCATACAAAATTCATCATAATAACACTAGATGCAAGATGGAGAAGGCATAAATCATCTTGTATTCAATTCAAAACCAAGAAATCAATAACAATTTGGTAGGGCTACACCAAACCAGCTAGAAGATATTTTAAAATCCATTTAAGGACAAATATTATAGATAAGTAATAATTAATAGAATAAGAGGTGAGATAAAATTTTCATCAATGTTGGTCATCAATGCTAACACATGTATCCTCATGTAAATCAAAAATAGAAACTACATTAATGTTATAATTCATCTCTAGAACATGGTTATTGAAAGCTTCCACTATTTGGGAGAATTTACACATATTAATTCATTTAAATTAAATAACTTTCACACATTCAATTCATTCTCATATAATGACTTTTTCATTAATATTTCACACAGAGGTCTTAACTCACACTTGCACTAGCTTGGAAAGAATGAATACAATTTGAATTCACTTTTAGATTAAGTAGAAATAATAATTAAACACTATATATGACCTGAAATAATTATCATTTATTTCATAAAGGTGAGATATTAAGATAAAAACATAGGAAAAATAATCATTCACTAAGTTACATCAATTAACATTAAGAACACACTTCATGGACAACTTGAATATGAAAGAAAATAAGCTCTTTATTGCTTTAAAGGTGAGGTAGTAAAATATTTTGGTATATTTTTTATAATCCAAAGGCATAATATCACCATAATCATTCAAAAATAAATATACATATATAAAATAAGAATAGAGAGGATACACGAAGCTAGAGATGAGTCTACATGCAAGTCAACTTCACTCCTAGTTCAATTGAAATTTTAATTTCACCTTCAAAATTCCCTTCCAAATTGCTACATAGCAATTTTGTAATTTAGATATTAACTCCTTATACAATCCATATACAACTCCAAAAAATACCATTTTATGCTCTCTTAGACTTTAAAAATCTTATTTCCTTCATCAATAGACCTATATTTTATAATTTTATCTCCCATAAGGTAAATTAAGAAAATTAAACAACTTTTAAAACTTAAATGACATAAAAAAAATACTTCCATGTCAAATTTCATGATATTTAATTTAATAAAACTCAAAATATACATTTTTGGTATTTTTTAGCTTGCACAATTTCACTTTTAAATGCCTATAGGTTTGAGTTTTTATATTTTATTGAGTTTTATGAGGCATAAATACCTAGTTATTTTTTAACTATTACCTTTAATAACCCATCTCAACATTACAACCATTATATGTGCTCAACCAATCTCTTAAACCTCTTTTTTTTGCCTTTGTTTACTCTCTCTCTCTCTCTCTCTCTCTCTCTCTCTCTCTCTCTCTCTCTCTCTCTCTCTCTCTCTCTCTCTCTCTCTCTCTCTCTCTCTCTCTCTCTCTCTCTCTCAAAACCTAATGCATGTACCTTTGCCTTTATTCATTTTTTGCCTCAAATTTTTTTCTTGAGTAATATTTATTAAGGTTATTTATTAAAAATAATATCTTTAAAAACTTTTATTTTTCAATAAGGAACTCAAAAATGCAATTATATCTCTAAAAACTGCACCATTGGGGTTTAAGAAGGTTTTTAGAGCACCCATTCTTATTAACAATTATTCATAAAGTTAAGACACTATAAAATAAAAAAATATGCATGTAATATTAATTTAATATGATATGAAAACTCTTTTGGTAGTATTTATCTCACCAATCTTATATATATAACCAACCTATACCTCTTCACAAGATGACTATTTACACTAAATAAATTTGGATGGACTTTGTGGCATACTTGTAGGATTGGATTTAAGAGGAAATATATCCTTCTTATCATCTTCCAAGAGTGAACAAAAGTATGCAAACTGATTGAGAGGTTGATAACCTTACTCAATAACATCAAAAAATTAATCATTATGTGGAATTACCTCTTGGAATGTTATAATTGGAGGATTAAATCTTTCTTGCATGTTATCTAACTTACCAAAGTTACCCTTTTATATATTTTCCAACCCATATTATCCTTGAATAAGAGTGAAACCTGATCCAATTACCTCAAAAAATTATTCAAACTTCCTTTCATTAGCTTGTACATCAATTAGGTCATCCTATGTATCATCAAATTCCTCTTTGCATCAAGGCAGAGGCTCATCAGTTTGAAGGAAAAAAGGAAGTTTAAAATATAAATTTACCTTTTTTTTAGGGTTATCAACTTCTAATTTGTTTGGATATATTACAACCCCTAATACATAATCATCTTACTCGGATTGAATTGAAATTTATAAATGTTTGGACTGGTCCTCTAGGGATACAACATGATCTTTTTCTATGCCAAATTGAAGCTCATTTAACTAACACAACTCTTGATCATATTCTTTTAACAAATTATCCTCTTCACCTGCATGTTCTTATTTTTCCATCCATACAATATGTCCTCCTTAAAAAATGGATATGGTGGGAGGGATATAGGTTCTATTTGGTAGCATAATAATATAAGTCATTAGTGGCTACTCTTTAGCTTGAGGCACTTAGTGAAATTTGCATGCTTCAACATGTTAATTTTTCTAAGCTAAAGTGGTAGCAATCTAATCATTATTACTTTTTAAAACCATATTAGGAACATTTTAATCATGGATTACCTCTTGGGTCTCATCTATAACTCTTATCTTGTATCTCGTAATGTTTTCAACAAAATTCTTTGATTTTATAGGCTCACCAATCTAATTTACTACCACATGATCATCAACTTGCCAATTTACCAAGAATGCATCTAGTTGTACTTGTCCATGAAGTGCTTCCTCTTATTTTATTCAAGGAATTTCTATATTTGGTGCTATTAAAGTTTGATTCTATACATCATTGGTGTTATAAGGCTACCGAATTAAATCTTGCATCAAATTATTTTGTATTGGAACAAGGGCCTTGATTGAGGAAGGAACATAAGGATTAATTGCAGCATATGGTTTGGCTAGTATAATGGCTCCTTGATCTTGATATGGAGGCATATTATCTCTATATCCTTGGTATGTAGGTATTTTCTCTCTATATGGCTGATATGTGGGCTAATTAGGTGATTAATATTCCCTATTTGATTGATATTATTTCCTCTTCATCTAAACTAATTCATTACGAAAAGATTATAAAATACCTTTTAGTTCACTAAGCTCACTAGATTGACTTTGAGGGGCTGGAACTTGGGCTCTTGATGGAGCTTGAGGAGGTAGAATAGACTGTATTCTATAAAAATTGGCATTAGAGGCCTAGGTGCAAGTTTACCAGCTTGAATTAGACTATTTTCTACTTTATAAACAACCTCATAGGCATCTAGGAGTGTCCTACCACCCATGGATTGATTCATAATTGAAATATTAGAACTTAGGGCTTTTAAAAAGTATAAAAAATCATATTTAGGAGATGGCCTTATCATGGTAGGTATTCTATTCTAAGTATTCTAAAATCTAAGATTGAAATCAGTCATAAATTCATGTGTTGCTCTCTTGATGGTAGTGAGATTCTCAAAAAAGGATATATGGTCTAATTTATCTTCAAATTGTTTACATAATATTACACCCAAATCATCCAACTAGCTATAGAGTTCAAGGGAAGCTTCATATATCATTACAATGCCTTAGTATTTAAGGATGTAAAAACTAAATGGATGGAAATATTCTATTTGGTAACATGGTTGAATGAACACAAGTTGGCCACATCTTTGGCATTCTTGTGGGTGTATTTTGGTCTTCACCTATAAAATATGGTAGACTTTTAAGGGTTAAGGTTGGAATATCATCATATTGGGCCAAACTAAGAGGGATTCCATCATTAAAATGAAAAAATACTTGATTCTTTGGGGCAACCATGTTCATTTATAGTGAATTTAGGCATAAAAATGATACTCATATCTGCTATAAATATCCTTTTTTAGCTTCAATTTGAGTTCCACTGGGCATGTTAGAAACAGTTATCACTTATAAGTGCACCCTACAAGAACCTATGCTTTGTTCTTAATCCTATTAATACAATGAAAACTCTCCAAGATTTGGGTGACCTTATGTTGGATAGAATATCCATATGAAATTATATTTCCATTTAGTACACTCACCCACAACTCACTAAACTCTCTCAGATAGTGCTTTCTTGACTAGGAAAAGGGTAAAAGGATCAATGCTAAAGCCAAAAATGGAAATGAAAATTAAAAATTTGGGGTGATGTACTAATGTGAAATTAAATTATGCAGATAATTAACACACTTTAGAATATAAAAAACTTACACAAAATCACTTCAGTGTCATACAATGACTCTTGCATTACTATTTCACATAGAGGTCTTGACTCACACTCACACTAACTTAGAAGGAATGAGCACAGTTTGAATTCACTTTTAGATCAGGTAGAAATTAGACTTAGATACTTTATATGAAATAAAATAATTATAATTTTATACATAAAGGTGAGATATTCAAACATAAACATAGGAAAAATAATCATTCACTAAGTTACATCAATGAACATTAAGAACACACTTTATGGACAACTTGAAAATGGAGGAAAAATCAGCTCTTTACTACTTCAAAGGTGAGGTAGTATAATATTTTAGTAGAGTTTATATAATAAAAAAACATAATATCATCATAATCATTAAAAAAATAATGTAAATATACAAAATAATAAGAGAGAGATAAGATAATAAGTTATATATGAGTCCACATGCAAGTCAACTTCACTCCTAGTTCAACTGAATTTTTATTTTCACCTTCAAAACTCCCTTCCAAATTTATATATAACATTTTTGGAGTTTAAATATTAATTTCTTGAATTATGGTGAATTAATTATGGAGAAAATATTTTTTTAGTTTTTTAAAAGTCGAATATTCTTTATGCATGCTTTGATTGTCTTTAGTCTTGAAGAAATCTTCAGTTAACTCCAACTGAACTTACAACTTGTATTAAATTCCTTTTGATCTTAAATTTACTCCTTTTAAAATTTCATGAATATTTAAGTTTTAATTAATTTACCTTTATTGCATATTTTATAATGGATTTGAAATATCTTTACTTGTAACTTGGATTTTGTTTTTAGGTATCTCATTTGTAACTTGGAGTTTGACTTTAGTTATCTCACTTGCAACTTGTATGCATGTTTGAGTTTTTGAATTTTGAAATTTATCCCAAAGGGGGGAGTAGTAAGAGAGAGATTTAATGTTGAAATTATAATTATTATATTTCATATAAATAGGCCCTCAAATATTAATTAAGATTTGAACTCAACTTTTCCACTTTTGCATGTTTTGAACTTCATTTTTCTAGGGCTAACTGAAGACTCTTATTGTTGACTTGACCTTTTGTAAATTTAGCCAAAATGGGAAAATAGAATTTATATAAATATATACATGTTTATTTTTAATTATTAATTAAATATATATGATAATTATTCATTTTATGATGAAAATCATAACTCTTCATACTTGTTCTTCTAGATATGCATCTTATGTGGTTTTGGCAAGCTTTTGGAATGCACTATGAGAACTTATAACTTGATTAATCTTAATTATTTAATAATATAAGTAGTATAAATATGATTTTAACATAATAATAATGGTTTCATATACCTTGAAACAATTTTTTAGCTCCAAAATCCATATACAACTCTAAAAATTGCCATTTTATGCTCTCTTAGACTCAAAAAAACCCTAATTTCCTTCATGAATAGAACTATATTTTTTAATTTTATCTATAATAAGGTAAATTAAAGACATTAAACCACTTTTAAACTTTAAATGACATCTAAAAATAATTTCATGTCAAATTTCATGATATTTCATTTAATAAACTCAAAATATACACTTTTTGGTGTTTCTTAACTTGCATAATTTCATTTCCTAAATATCTGTAGGTCTAATTTTTATAATTTTATTGAGTTTTATGAGGCATAAATAATTAATAATTTTTAATTATGAAAATTAATAACCCATTTAATCATTAAAACCATTTAATGTTCTCAATCAATCTCTTAAACCTCCCAAAATTTACCTTTTCTAACTATCTTTCTTGCCTGCTTAAAACCTTGATACCTATACCTTTGCCTTTATTTATTTATTTTACCTCAAAATTTTGATTGATTAAAATTTATTAATTTAATTTATTCCACATAAAATATCACAAATTTTATTTTTTAATAATTAACTCAAAATGCAATTATATCTCTTAAAACTAAGCCATTAGGGTTTAAGAAGGGTTTTAGAGCACTTATTCTTCTTAATGATTGTTATTAAAGTTAACACACTATGAAATAAAATAAATTAATTTAAAATTTATGGAATAGGTTCCAAAAAATACCAATAATACTATTTTAATAAACTCTTCTTCACCTTCATGCGCTAAGCTACACATTGCCTTCACTAACTTGCAACTAGGAGCTAATTAGAGGAATAAAAAAAACCTCTGTCAAAATTTGGACTTGTGAGTTGTTACTGAGAATGATTTTGTAATATATATATATATATATATATATATATATATATATATATATATATATATATATATTTAATTATACATTTTTAATCTTCACTCCATTAATGGATACTTTTTGAAAACCTACACATGAGTAACTCTGACTAATGGTTGCAAATTTGTCAACAATTAACATTACAATAATGGCCCCTCCAAGTGTTATAATTACTCTACTGGTTAATATTATTTATATTAATATTTTTTTCATGTATAATACTTATTATACCAATTAATTAGGCCAAAATTTATTCACTCAACTTCTAGAAGCTTCATCAGGGGATGTATCTATTACTTCTACCTCAGTGTCTGCATAATAGATGAACCTAAGAAAGAGACCAAAGAAAAATATAGAGTTATTGATTATATATAGCCTATTAATCCTACCAAAACATATATTTATAATTATTTTAAACCTCCATCCATGACCCTAGGCTCCCAAGGATTTAGGTTTAACTAGCTAATCACCTCATTTACTCTAAATACTTAGCTTTGAGGTGTCATTGGTCCCCAAGTGTCCATGGCCCTAAACTAATAAAAGTATCACATTTTCCCCTAGGCATCATCCTTTGTGACTCCTCCATTTTACCCCATGTCACCCCATCCATCCTTATTTCTACTTACCCCTTCATCTACACCTCATTCTAATTTCTCCCTCCACTCTTACATCCATCATCCTTTCACCCATCTTCCACTTCAGCTACAACCACCCCTCTTGTATCATCTTACACTAAGTTTGGAACCTTAGGTAGGTATTGATTGGTCCCATGGAATCTTTAGGTGCATATATACCAAATATGGTCTACCATGGAGACTCAAATGTCCAATTATATTTTGATCAATAATCAAGGATGGTGAAAAGGTTTCTCACACAAACCTTTACTCAATAAGGGAACACTATGGTGTGGAGACCAAATAGGGTGTATTCTCCCTCACCAAAGTGAGGAATACAAGTGGATAAGAAAATTTATATGAGGACCTAGTCCAATTGATTTAGGACACTAGTAAGATCTCCAAAAAATTGATGGAGGATACTAAGGATTAGGTTAGAACTCTTGAGTCCCAAGTGAGAAGTACCTTCCCCACATGCCTAATTGTAAAATTAAAGGTAAAACTTAGATAATTATTTTTGACACTTGGTGAAGTGATTGAAGCTCTATTTAAAATCAAAGTGCTTCTCCAAATATTCAAAACTAACTAGAATGGGATTATTCATGTGGACTATTGAATAAATTTGACCCTAGTCAAATTTGGTCAAACCCCTTGCATATTCAAAATTGTCATGAAGTATTATAGGTTTTAACATGGTCAACATGGTCTTAAGAGAGTTCCAATCACATTTTTAAGGTCACATAATATGTTCTAACTTTGTCACATTTGTTATTTGTCTAAATGCCATTTTAGGCCACCTTTAGGGTCATTTTTATGAAATGTATAATTTATAACCAAAATACAAGTGTGTCAAGGAGATATATAACATATACCATGTCAAATAATGCTAGAAGATAGTTTTAAACTAAAAATTTTATAGGTCCAATGTAAGAACAAGAAGATCAATTACAAAAAGGGCAATTTTTGATGTTGTAGAGACTATATAACACATATGACATGTGTGGAAATTTTAGGAGGGTGTGTTGAGATCCCCACAGGTTATTTTTAGGTTCAATAAGATTTAATAGGTATATATTTGAGCAAAACCATTCTCTCTCTCATCACTCTCTTATGTAGGTTAAAAAGGTCAAACATTTTTTTGTTGGTACAAATAAGAGAAGAGGAGTTGGACTAAATTCACTTGGGGGATGTTAGTACTCCTCATGATCTCTCATTTTATGGTCATAGTTTCAAGTTTGATGGTCTATACTGTATAAAAATAATAATACTATTATCACCTTCAAACTACGTACACATCTCCAACACCTCAATTTTTTGCATTTGATTGCATTATTCTATGTGAACCAAATGGTATTTATGAACTTATAGAATATATTATTCCTTTTCATATGTATTTAAATTTTATTGACATGTGTGAACATGGAGATATAGGTATAATCATCCTTGTGCTAAGAGTGATCACCATTGAAGGCTGAAGACAATGTTTTGGTAGTTACAGTGTTTATCCTCTTGTAAGTGGTTTCAAACCAAGGTAATACACTTGATGTCAAACTCACAAAGCATAGTTGATCATATTTTATATTAAAGTTTTGGTATCAATAGGATCACTGATGGAAGGTAAGTCCATGACACTTGATATAATTAAGTAATCCTAAAATAATCACCTATATTCACTTGTAGGTTTATACAGATAATTGAAGGACTATATAAAACTCAATGGATAGGTTATATAAAATTTCATGACTTGAAAGGAATTCTCAAGTCATTAAGGGTTCATTAACATATACACGATATTCTAAAGCAACATATAAAATCAATCAGAGTTGAGAAAAGTTACAAATGAGATAATTTACCTTATTTTCTCTAAAAAAGGTTTTTACCCTATAAAGTGTCATATGTTGGTGAAGGTTGATGAAGTATATATAATCCTAATGTTTTCATTCCTATAGTTTAGGCTTGGAGGTCACATTTTAACATGATAAAAGGGTTTTTAGTAAAAATAAAAGGATGATAAGTGAGCTTATAACGGGAGCACGGCTGCAGATACGGCCACACTGAAACCCTTACCTCCGCGGCCATGGTTTTTGGAGACCAGGTCCCAGAGCTAATGGGTTCCTTGGTGGTGAGCACAGTGCGGCAATGGGTTGATTTTTTTGTGTGAAAGGGGAAATTTGTTTTCCCTATTTGGACTGTCATACCAGAGCGTGGCATGGTGTTGGCCATTGTGTTACTCATCCAGCGAGCTTAGAGAGGGTTTGGCCATGGGGAGGACCTTAAATAGATCCCCGTGGTGGTAGATGTTGTGTTAATAATGGATCTGGAGGGGCTCTATTTCTACTATAACCCTAGGGGCTCGATTGAAGATGTGTTTTTTGGGGGTGGTTGCCAAATCTGGGTTTTTGCCATTACCTTCCATCTGTGGGGTCATAGCTTGTGAAGAAGTGCTTCAAGACATCTTTCGATGAAATTTTGATTACCAAGGCGGTGTTGCCTCTATGTTTTGTAGAGGGGGAGAATGGGCTGATGATCGGATGGACGTATGGGGCGATGGTGGTGCTGGTTATGGGGTTTGTTTGGTTGGGGATGGGGTCTGAAGGCGGATGTTAATACGGCTCCCATATACCCCTCCTTGTGTTAACGCGGTTATAAAACATGTAGATCTATTATTGCATGGATTTTTTAAGGTTACAGGTCCTTGTAAAACCTAGGTTCTTGTTTCAGGTCGTAGAACTTGGTTTTATTGTTTAGGTTTCAGGTTATTGAAAAACCTAGGGAGCTTTGTTTGGTTTATCTTGGGGGTTTTAGGTCCATGTAAAACTTGGTTTTTCAACTATTATTCAGTGGGTTTGCCTATCCAGGGAGTTTTTATTGCTTTATTTTTTGATTTGTAAAGGGTTTTAGGGCCCTTTCAAAACCTATTTTTACCATAATCTAAAACTTATTTAATTTTTCATTGAAAATTCTTGTTCTTTTTAGTCCAAATGAACCTGTAACTTATAAGCAACTCCTAGTGCACTGGTGAATACAGAATGATGCATGGTCTCAAGGCAAGAGACAAATCTAATAAATTTTAATATGATATGATTTACCTTAGGAGAATATAAAAATAGGAAATATAATACTTAGGTATGAATTAACACCTATAGGAATCCCTTGTATTCCTAGATGATTACCTATAGTTTGACACATACTGTAGACTAGACTAGCCAATAGAGATTGCATTTTTAGGAGTTTGAAAAGAGATATAATGTGAATAATAATGTAATAATTCAATATTATAGTGATTATAAAAAAAATTCATGTGATTCTCATATGTAAAGATATATATCAAAGAATAAGTTTTGAGCCTCAAACTTAGTCAGGTCAAAACCCTACATAGTCACATGCCTATAAGTTAGTTTTTGAATTTGAAGTGTATAGGGATCTTGGAGAATGATCAAGTTTTAAAACTTGACATAGATAATTATATTGAGTTCAAAAATACCTCCATGGTTTTAGATAGCTCATACCAATAGGTTAGGTGTCCTTTGTTTTATCTTAAACAGGGGTCACTCCACAGTCAACACAATCCTTCAAACCTAGTATGTGAATGGTGAAGTGATGAATGAAAGAGTCTTGAGGGATTAAATAATTATGTAGAGGGTTGATTTAGATATGAAAAAGGTGTTAAGAGGCCATACAGTCATTAAAAACCTCCATAGGTGACCATATGCTCAATAACATAGTCTTAAAGACTAGGCCTAGAACTAGGCCTAAACCCTCAAGGTGCCTAAATTGATTCACATGACCAAATTATACTCATAAATATCTTTATAACCTTTAGGGGAGAGTTTAAGACTGAAAAAAACCATCATTTTTCATAGAACAATTCAGAACTGGTCATTTTGGCCTAGTTTCCTCTTAGGCCTATCCATAATTCCTATTAGGAGCTCGAGAGCCAACTTATTTTACTCATATCTATTTGAAAAGTGTGCATGGTTCCTCAAGAAATTATGGGTAGTTGAGGAGGTTCTTTAACTCAGTGAAATTTTTTCAAGGGTTAAATGTCTAACCTTTATGAATTGTCACTAAGAACCTCGATGACCTAAAACCCTCTTATGAACCTGATGAAGAATATATGGATAATTATGAATCTATGAGGGTTGAATTGACCTAGACTATGTTTTTACCTCTTTTTAACTCTCTTAGGATCCTCACCATCCAATTATTTTATAGTGTCACTTGTATAGGGATGCCTAATACTATGTTTTCTATAGGTTTTGAGTTGAATTGAAGGTGAAGGAAGGAATAAGTGAATTAAAATAAGTATATAATGTGTTTATATAATTTTTATAATTCATAAAACTTAATTACCACATTATTAATTCCTATACACCCCTCTAATAGGTTAGTCATTGTAGGTAGTCTTGGACAAGACAGTGAGAAGTGAAGTGACTACCTCAGTTAAAGATGAGAAATGTGTTTCTGAGTTTCATTGAGGTCTATTTGAGAGACCAGAGGACAAATAGGTCTTGAAAATGTTTATCACACACATATAAATAATATCCATGAGCATTTATAGGTCACTTAAGTGACAGGTGTGTAAATCAGGGCTAGAGGGTTAGTGAGTAGTTGTAAGAGAGTGAAAGACAAGTGATGTAGAGAAGTTCATTAGTTGAAGGGATTATAAGGGTTATCATAATTTTATCCAACTTATTAATTTAGGAAACATTTATCAATAATTTACAAATGTATTTATAGTCATTTTTTGAACTCCTCATCAAGAAGGCAGTTTTAAGTAAGATAATGAAGATCTCTGCACCAAATTCAATAAGGTGTCATGTTTATGATGGACACTTATTTAAGAGAAATTCATAAAATATTTTATAAATATTTATATAATTTTTTAATTGATTTCCAAGTCTTGACACTTGACCTTGTGAATTTCCAGCTTCACTTCTCTCTCTCTTCTCCTATGTTCTATATATTCAATCCATTTTGGCATTGTAAAAGATCCATAATTGGTATGGTGAAGCCCTACTAGTTTGACATCTTGTTTTTCCTTTGAATAAGGTTTATAAGTTGATTTATTCTCTTTAAATATTGATTAATTATGTCAAGTAGTGTATTTATACGACAAGTGATGAATGTCTTCTCCTTGTTTCCATTCTGCTCTTGTATGCATTGTGTGAGTATTAACATCTCTTCTAACATGTCTCATGAAATGTAAGTGTTTTTTAGGTTTTTTTTGAAGTATGAGAGATAATATTATTATATAATATCATCTCTTATTTTCACCCACCTCTAAATATTGATAGCATTCTACCTCCATGTAGAAACACTATGTTAGAAGAACACTGAGTTGAGGTCAGTTTTAACAGTCTTATTTCTTAGTGTAAATGCAAGTGTGTTTTATGGATTTATATTTGATATATCACTTTCATTATTTTAGATTGATTTATGTTTCCTTATTCACTTTTCACCTAATAATTATTATCATAGTGTAGTATATGAGCCTAAAATATAGATCAAGGGAGCCATCCATTTCAAATCTAGAGATCTATCTCTTGTAGTAACTTGAATATTTGTAGAGATAGTTCCATGTTATCCCAAATTTAATAAGGTCTATTTTAATTATCTATGGTGAAAATTTTGGCTATAATAGTTTTTTCATTCCCAATGGGACATGAAGTATAAGAAGGTTGCTCAAGGTGGATGTTAGATTTCACAACAAAGAGGTTGTAATAGTCCACTTCTTGCAGTATCTGGTGACTCCAACATTTGAATATTGATTGCATACTAGTGCACTCTTTCATGCCTAATGTAAGAAAAATATCTCATACTTCAAGCATTTATTTTGATCTCCAATAAATTTCCTATTATATACCTCCCTACCAACCTTGTCATGACCCATACTATGCCCCTCAACAACCATATCAAGGTTGTTATTAGTCTTATGAGCCATGGTAGCCCTATGATTATCCTATTCCTTCTCCATATGAACATGATGCTATTAAATAACCTTATTAATAATTCTATCAAGAATATGTTATTAATAACCTTGAATAACTAATCAAAACTCTTAAGAAGCAACTTTTTGGAGGAAGTCTTCCTCAAGCTATATATATCCCTTCTCAAGAGTCTTCTTATGTTCCATATCAGTTTTATCATACTCCTTATCCTCACTAAACCATTCATTATCCTCAAGAAGAAATAATACAACCTATAATAGACCCTAATATTTTCAAAACTCTAACTTGGAACCAAGTAGTCAAGTCTTGGGGAAATAAGGATGAAGAGAGTAAGGACCAAGAAGTTGATGTCGAGAAAGAAAGCCTTGTGTTTTTTCAAGTCCCATTACCTTCTCCTCAAGAACCTATAGATTGTCCATATTTGAGGTCCATTCAAGAATATTTTTAACGTGAAAAATAAGCCTTGGTTGATAAGGTGGGAAATGAAATTATATTTTTTGAAGAGCTTCAAGAGGGATATGGGAAAGGTGATGTGTTTGATGGAGAAAATAGAACACTTGTAACTAAGCTCAACTTATCTCTCTCCAAGAATTATTTCAAGAGTCTTTCACTATCAAGATTTATCCTTCCATCCCCATTCTCATTCATGAGCCATCCACTCTACCTCATACTCCCTTTCCAATCCATCAACATTTTCACCACCCTCCCACCTCATCTCTTATTGAAGGAGAACCCATCCTATAGGAGATTAGTGAAGAAGAGCAAGCTCGAATTGTAGCTGATCAAAAAGATGACTCAAGTGAATATGAATAAGAATTCATCATATGGAATCACCTTGGTGAAGATAATAAAAATTAAAAAATTTTGAGTGAAGAAGGAGAAGATCTAGACCATGTTACAGATGTTCACAAAGAGTTTGATCAAGACATGAGAGAAGAGGTGCTTGATAAGGATACCACATCAGCTGAGTTGGTTGATACTCATGTGAATGAGCAAGAGGTTGAATCTAAAAATTAAATATAAGATGGAGATATTGATGATTACATGAAACAAGATGACTTATGGCAAATATTATATTAGTTATGTAGTCAATTTTAGACCCTTCAAAGGCCTATACCTCCTATTATACAATTTGAATACATTGTTGAAGATGTATTACCTTATGAAGTATAGCATGTCAATATTCAAATCACAAAAATAAAGGATAAACCTATAATTTAATAAGTGTTCATGATTGAAATAAGCACAAACATCAATAAAGTATAAGATAAGGTTGTTGAAGTGCTAGAATAGTTCACCTTCATAGGTGATATGTTTGCAGTTGTCATTGTTTCACTTGAGATCATACCAAATAGAGTGGAAATCATGGAGGGATTGAAGACATCAAGGCCAAAGCTCAAAAATCAACATGTTTTATTCATTATTTCATCTTATGGAGAAATATATGATGAAAACTTCTCCTTTGATCCAAGAGGATAAGTTTGCTTCAGGTTAGTTTGTATCTAGTCTAGTTCCTTAGAATTGTGTGTGTTTTCCTTAAGTGTTCATGAGAGCACAAGTGTGTTTGCATTTTTATCTTGTCTTGAGTTTGTTTATTTTTGTGTATTGGAGTGAGTTTGTGGTATGTTTAGAGGTATTTCAGTGTCAAATGAAGTGTATAGGTGACTCCATTTCCCAAGGATAGGATATGGCAATTGGTCCTTAGCATAGCAGGCATGATACCCCTAGGAAATCATAAAAATGTTGATGAAATTTGACCCTAGGTCAAATTTGGTCAAACCCCCTTGTATATTCAAACTTGTAATGAAGTCTTCTAGGTTTAAACATGGTCAACATGGTCCTAAGAGAGGTATATTCAAATTTTGAAGGTCATGTAATATGGTATACCTTTGTCACATTTGTTATTTGTCTAAATGTCATTTTAGGCCACATTTTGGGTCATTTTTATGAAATGTATGGTTCCTAACCAAAATAAAAGTGTGTCAAGGAGATATATAATGTATGCCATGTTATATAATTTCATAAAACAAATTTAAACTACATTTTTTTAGTTCCAACGTAAGAATAAGAAGATCAACTATAAAAAGGGTAGTTTTTCATGTTGTATGGACTATACGACACATCTAGCACATGTGGAGGCTTCAAGAGGGTGTGTTGAGATCCCCATGGGTAATTTTAAGTTTCAATAAGCTTTAACAAGTATAAATTTTATAAAAACCCTTCTCTCTCTCATTTCTCTCTTGGGTAGGTTAACAAGGTCAAATAGTTTTCCATTAATATGGACATGAGAAGAAGAGTTGTACTGAATGCACTTGGGGGATGTTAGTACTCATGATCTCTCATTCCATGTTCATAGTTTCTAGTTTCATGGTTCATAATATATGAAAAAACACTAATACTATTATCACCATCAAACTTCTTACACATCCCCAACACCTCAATTTTCCCATCTCATTGCATTATTCAGTGTGAAACAAATGGTAATTGTGAACTTGTAGAGAATATTCTTCCTTTCCATGTGGATTTCAATCTGATTGGCATGTGTGAACATGGAGATATAGGTAGAATCATGTTTGTGCTAAGAGTGAGCACCATTAAAGGCTTAAGATAGTGTTTTAGTAGTTATAGTGTTTGTCCTCTTGTAAGTGGCTTAAAACCAAGGTAATGCACTTGATGTCAACCTCATAGGGCATAGTTGATAATATTATCTATTGAAGGTTTGATCTCAAGAGGATTGTTGATGGAAGGTAAATCTATGATAAGAAGTTGTTTGGTTAAAATAATAGGATGATAAGTGATCTTCTAACTGAGTTAATTTTTCATTGAAAATGTTCAAAGAGCTACAGTGCCTTTTAGTCCAAATGAAGCTATAACTTACAAGCAACTCTTAGTGCACTAGTGAATAGAGAATGATGCATGGTATCAAGGAAAGAGATAAGTACACTTAGGTGTAAGATAATACTAGTGACCTTAGGAGAATATAAAAATAGGAATTATAGTACTTAGGTATGAATTAACACCTATAATAATCCCTTGTATTCCTAGATGAGTACCTACAATATGACATATTGCAGACTAGCGTAGCCAATGGAGATTACATGTTTAGGAATTTGAAAAGAGCTATAAGGTGAAGTATCACATAATAATTCACTCTTATAGTGATTATAACACATTTTAATTTGATTCTTATATGTAAGGGGATACAACAAAGATTGATTTTTGAGCCTCAAACTTAGTCAAGTCAAAACCATACATAGTCATAGGCTTATAAGTCAATTTTGGGATTTGAAGTGTAGAGGGATCTTGGAGAATGATCAATTTTTTAAACTTGACATATATAATCATAACAATTTTAAAAATACCTCCATGGTTTCATATTAGTCATACCAATAGGATAAGTGTCCTCTATTTTGCCTTAGATAGGGGGCACTCCATAGTCAACATAATCCTATAGACCTAGTATGTGAATGGTGAAGTGATGAAAGGTAGACTCCTAAGGGACTATAGAATGATTTATAGGGTTGATTTAGAGATTAAAATAGTGTTAAGAGGATCTCAATTCATTGGAAATCTCCAAAGGTGACCATATGATCAATAACATAGTTTTGCAGACTAGGCCTAGAACTAGGCCTGAACCTTTAAGGTGCCTAAATTGATTCACATAACCACATGATAATAATAAATAATTTTATAACCTTCAAGGGAGAGTTTAACATTGATAATAACCATCAATTTGTAGAGAATAATTCAAAATTGGTCATTTTGGCCTATTTTCCTCTTAGGCCTATCCAGAATTCCTACTAAGAGCTTGAGATCCAACTTATTTTTATCATATTTGTACGAAAAATTTTCATGGTGCCTAAATTAGTTAATGTTAGTTTATTAGGGTATTTAACTCAAATTTTTTGAAATTGGTTCAAGGATTAAACGTATAACCTTAATGAATCATCACTAAGAACCCAAATGACTTAAAATCCTCTTAAAACCTTGTTATGAATCCAATGAAGAATATATGGATAATGATGCATCCAAGAGGGGTTAATTAACCTATAATATTTTTTTTTATCTCTTTATTACTCTCTCAATATCCTCACCATCCAATCATTCTGTACTGTCACTTATATGGGCATGCATAATACTATGTTTTATGTAAGTTTTGAGTTGAATTAAAGGTGAAGGAATTGGTTGATGACAATAACTATATAATGTGTTTACAGACCTTTTTATAACTCTTAAAACTCAATTATCACCATGGTTATGCCTAGAAACCCCTCTGTTAGGTTGGTCATTGCAGGCAATCTTGGATAAGATAATAAGACATGAAGTAACTACCTAAGTTAAAGATGAGAAACGTGTTTTTGAGTTTAATTGAGGTATATTTGATAGAATAAATGATAAATATGTATTTAATATGTGTCTCACATCCATAAAATTAATCTCTATTGAGCATATATAGGTCACTTAAGTGACATGTGTGTGAATCAGGCCTAGAGGGCTAGTGAGCAGTTGCAAGAGAGTGAATGACAAGTGGTGCAGATAAGTTCATCAATTGAGGGGTGTATAATATTTTACATAATATTTTTTCCAACTTCATAAGTTAGGAAACATTTTTCAATAAATTTCAAAGGTATTTCTACTTAGATTTTGAACTCCTCATCAAGAAGGCAGTTTCAAGTAAGACAATGAAGATCTCTATGCTAACATCAAGAAGGTAACATGTTTATGATGGTAACTTGTATAAGAGAAATTCATAAACAATTTTGAACTCCTTATATCATGTATTAACTTATTTCCAAGTCTTGACACTTGTCCTTATGACTAACTTTACTTCTTCTCTTTTTTCTCCTATGTTTTTTATATTCAAGCCATTTTGGCATTGTAAAAAATCCATAATTAGTATGGTGAAGCCCTTCTAGTTTGACATCTTGTTTTGCCTTTGAATAAAATTATAAATTTGATTTATTCTCTATAAATATTTCTTAAGTATGTTAATTAGTGTATTTGGATTAAAAGTGATGAATGTCTTCTCCTTGCTTCCATTTTAATCTTATATGCATTGTGTGAGCAGTAGCATTTCTTTTAATAGGTCTCATGAAGTGTATGTGTTTTTTAAGTGTGTTTTGAAGTGTGAGAGAGACTATTAGTGTCTAATATCAGACCTTATTTTCACCCACCTCTTAATATACATAATAATTTGCCTCCATGTAGAAACACTTATGGTAGAAGAACATTGAGTTGAGGTTAGTTTTAGCAGACTTCTTTCTTAGTGCAGATGCAAGTGTGTTTTGTGGACTTATATTTGGTGTATCACCTTCATTAGTTTAGTTTTATTTATGTTTTATTATTCCAATTTAACCCCCAATAGTGATTATCTTAGTGTAGTGTGTGAGCCTAAAATATAGATTAAGGGAGCAATCCCTTTCAAATCTAGAGATCTATCTCTTGTAGTAGCTCGTCTATTTTCAGAGTTAGTTCCATGTTATCCCAAATTTTATAAGGCCTAATTTAATTCTCTAGGTTGAAAATTTGGGTTATAACATGGAAAAAAATTTAAATAGGGTAGCTTCCATAATTCACAAGGGGATGTTCTTAGAGTTAAATTTCATACATGGTAGTTATTTCAACCACCTTTGGTCCCTATAACACTTGGAGACTTAGAGAAGGGAATTTTTTGAAAAATTTAGTTGAAAAATTTGCCTTGAAATCACCTCATAGTATTTATGTAGGTTCACAATCAGGGATGCACAAGTACCCAAGGTCTCTTATACTTTATTTTGCCTTAAAGGAGTTTCATAGTCATTGTCACGAGTCATTTTCTGTGTTATGTTTTTCATAAGACTCCTCAATGAATAATATGTGACTTAAAGTCTTTTTCAAGTCATTGGTTAACCTCGTTATATCTCAATCCATGCTTAAAATCATTTTAATTGAGGATAATGCAACATCTTGATCAAGGTCTAATTGTGCCATCTCATGAAAAATTCATTAATGTCCTAAAAGGTGAGTTTAAATGGGAAAATAATCAAAAAGGGTCTTATAAGGCAAAAAAAGTCATGAATACACCCAAAAAAGTCTATAAAAGTTATCATCAAGTCATCTCATCAAAAAAGGGTTTAAAAAGGCCTTATTCACTCATCAAGTCATCTCTTAAAAAAGTAAGGCCTTCTCAATGTCCCATAAAAGTCATCTAATGTTATAAAAAACCCTTGATGACTCCCTCCATCTATATAAAAGAGTCAAAATGCATAAAACATATTAATTTCCCTCTCTTATTTACTTTTGGTGGATTTCACTTCTCCTTCAATGTGGAAGAGTGATTTTACTACCATTAAACTATTTCATTTTAAGCATGGTTATGGATATTTTATGGCCTTGAAGGTTTTATGCATGGTCTTTTAATGAAATAAATATCCATTCATGGATGAAAATGACAATTTTCAAGCAAGTATCAGAGAAGAATAAGCTTTCATGAAAAGTTGCAGACCTAAATCCATAGGTTTTGGCTCTAAAAGCACATGATTACAGAGATTTTATGAAGGTTCATGCATTATAAGGAGAAACAAGACTTATTTAAACATTTACCATGTGTATTAACATATTTAGTGGTTTTTTTAGGTAGAAGGGTGTAACAAACCTTTAAAACATTATTTTTTATGAAAATATAGGGTTATATTAGTCCTTATTGGGAGTTACAAAACTATATATTGGATCCAAAACAAAGAGTAGATTCACATTGACTCACTCACATCATGTCTAATATCTCATAGGTCTTCAAGGAGGAGATCCATTCTCTCAATCTCCCAAAATTGGCCAAAATCAATCTAAAAGCTCTTTCACAAACCTCTAAAAGCTATTTTCTAGGATCTATTATAAATGTTGAGGAGTTACATGAGCATGTGATTCCATTAGAGAGAGAAGAGGAGGTCATTAAGGGTCCATTATGTGATAATATAAATACATGAAGGCAGGTTAGTATAGTGTTAGTTCAAACAATAAAAATCAAATAAACACACTAACACCTACACTCCTAACCTAGATACTAGAGAGAGATTAGTAACAAACACTACATGAAAGCACAACAAAAACATAAAATACAATCACTCTTTTACCTTCATTATGAGATATAAATGGTTTTTTTAAGTGGCTTGCTCAACTTTTTCATCAAGAAGTCTTTGTAAATGAAGCTTGTTGGCTCCTTCTCTCCTTAGCACCTTGTTTTTTGATATTTATTAGCTTAACATTTTGGCATTATAACACTACTGGTATGATTCCCATGGAGAAATCATTCATAATAACTCTAAAATATCTAATATTATAAATGAAGAGGTGTGGCCTTGTATTTATATCCTTAGGAATTAGCTCTCACCCAAGGTGAACTAACATTGAGTTTAGGCTTGAAATGGGTTTAAACTAAACCTAGGTGAGTTAAAAATAACTCTAGTAGAGTTAATAGTTGTCAAGTAATTATGATTTGCAATTACTAGGAATGAACCTCAAAATTAGATATTTTAGATATTTTCAAAGAGCTTGACAACTCAAAGTCAATGATGACAGGCTAAGATATTTTGAATTTTGAATTTCCTCTTTTAGACATTCATTAGTTTCAAATGGATAATTCAACTAGGCATTTAATATTTTTTTATTTTTTTATTGATTTGAGTAGCCTTTTATCTCTTTTAATATTTGATTTAAGTGTGCAAGTGCCCCACTTAATAGTTCCATAGGCCAAATTGATAGTTATAATGTTGTAAGGTGATTAGTGATGAATCCATGAGAGGTTAATGTTTCATATGATAGGATATGCTAATTATGGATGTCTCAACATGATTATGAGCTTTGATGAATTATAAAAAGTAAATCTGGGACATTAAATGATTCTTAGGCTTAATTTTCAATGGTTGGTAAGAATCAGTCTGAAGTTGGGTCAGAAGCTAGTTGTGGCTAGTTTTAGGTGTCTATAGTTTGTTCCTATTTGGGAAGATGTTACAAGTTATAAGCATAATAACATCTTCTCAAATAATGAAAAAGTTCTTTAGGAATGAAATAATATAATTATTTAATAATAAAATACATATAATCTTTGGAAATCCTATAATGATTCCCCCTCAAGGGAATGGACAACACATATGATTGATGGATGTTCCTTAAAAAAGAAGTAAGAAAATGAATGCAATTAACCCATGGGTGAGATTAATCCAATCAATAGAATGATTTAATGCATTGATTTAAAAATTAATAATTTACCCAAAGGTGGTTATAATCAATAATAAAGGTTGAGACACTAATTTTCCCAAAGGTGATTATAATTAGTGGCACATGCATATACCCCAATAGGGTGGATGAGTCAAAATAACTATTTTCCCACATGTGGTTATAATCATTAAGATGACCTAAATTAAATAATTATTTTTTATTTTCCCCAATAAGTTAAATTGGTAAGCATAACTCAAGGATATAACCTATCATATAAATTAAATATGAGTGGGTGCAAACATAGATGTGATGGTCCAATGATTGAAGAAGCCACAAATAACTAGGCACACAAGGATACATAAAATGATGAAAGATATGAATAGAAGAATAAGAATTTATCAATGGAAATTATTCATTTATAGCTACTAATGAATATATTCTCATCCTTATTAGCATTGATACAACTAGAATGTTCAGTGGGTTCATTCGATCAAGATGGGTGGGAGGATTTACCAAGGTTACTAAAAATAAGTTTCATCATGGCTCCATTACTTGTAAGATTTCCAGATCTAATTTTTGATGTATCACATGATGGTAGGCATCATTATGTAAATCACCATGAGAAATTAATCATAATCTACATAGGTATTGGCTCCTAATCCAATAAACAATTGAAAACAATGTACTAATGATAAAAACCATGATGATAATGTTGATGTATCGATATGGATAAACTCAAGAATAATGTGCAAGGAATTACCCAATGAATATATATAAACTAATTCAAGGCACAAAAATAAATCAAACAAATAGTAAAATAAATAAAAAAACAACCACAAGGCAAACAAACACAGAAAGATAGAAAATAAAATCAACAGAAAGCATCTTGTCATCAACTAAGTCCATATCTACACATGAAGGCTCAATGAAATGATAAAAAGGCAGTGTCCCCAAGAAAGGATATATGAAAATGAAGGTCACACCCCTAATGGTAGTGGAATGGATTGGAACTAACAATGTATTTTCCCTAGTATGTTGGATTGAGGATGATTGACTAGGTTTAAATAGGACATATGTTTTTGGATTTTGAAAAAAATTTAATGTTTTTGGAAAAAATTTGGGTATCTTAACTCATTAGAGATTGGAAAGATACCACTCACAAAATGGTGGGAGAATTTGATTAGGTTACTTTCAAAATATTGAGATCATGTTGAAAAGGGGAGCTGAGCTAACCTTAACATGAATCGAGCATGGCCTACATAGTCCCATTAGGACCTCAAGTCATAGTAGTTCTACTAACATAAAATGTGGTGAGATTTGACATAGTAACAAAAATCTTCTAAAATTTGAGTCAAATGGCAAGGAAAATGATAATAGTAATGTCAAGGTGATGTAGTGATGCATGGTAAAGGTGTTGATCCTAATTTTTCCATAGGTAGTTATAATTAGGAAATAATGACTTAGGTTAGTGACACTAATTTTCCCATAGTTGGTTATAATTAGTAACAAAAGGTGGAATACTAATTTTCCCAAAGGTGATTATAATTAGTAACACCAATCAATAGTAAATGAAAGATAACTTGCTAGATCCACTGTCATACTACTTTCATAAACTATCATTTAAACACAAAATTTTGAAACTACTGAAACTAGATTGGAATCCCCTCTCAAAAAGTGTGGTAAAAACCAAAGGAACCAAGATCAAAATGGGTAGGTAGGGTGACTAAAAATAGGCTTTAGTCAATAGTAAAGATATGGTAAAATGGCATAGGTCATGACATAAATAATGGTGATGGTATGATAATTGGCTATAGTGGTAAGAGGGTTATCCCCAAGTGATAAGGCAAAGTAAATAGTGTATGAAACAATGACAAGGTGAATGGAAAATCAAAATGACAAGGTAAATGGAAAATCAAAATGGCAAGGTAAATAGAAAGTGGAAATGATAATGTAAATGTTAAAATGTCAAGGTAAATGGAAAATGGAAATGGCAAGGTAAATAGAAAATAGAAGAGGCAAAGGTATGGCATATGATTTTTTTATTCATATTGATGTGGAGATGCATGCCCTGATCAACATATGATATAACTAGAATAGTCAATCATGTAAATTTTTATCCCACACCTCTTCTAAATAGATACTCTATCAAGAATCTACTATATATTTGGACTCCAATAATTATGTTTTGATCTTAGTTAGTTGTTGATTTTATTTCCTTAAAACATTGAGACAATATATATTTGTAGCCTCTGTGAAGGAAAGTGTAGCCAAGGATGGTAAATATGGATAAATAATGGCTGATAGGTATAATTTGGCAATGTAAAGGTGGATGATAATGGAGTGTATAATAGTTGGGAATCAAATAGAGATCAGGGTTTTTAGGCACACACAATGTTACTGATTCCATATTCAACATAACTTTGGATGTGGTAAGGTTGAAGAATTATGAACATGCTCTCAATAGGACCATCATATTTTTCTATTATTTGGGCCTAATAGTAGCTACCATTTTATTATGTTGTATATTTGAAGTTGTATTGATTTTTTCCTTGATAATGTCTTCCTTAAGTAGTGAATAACTATTATGCTTAGTTATTGGTGTTCTAAAGAGGTTTTCACCAATGGAGTTATCTTGATTGTCACATAATGCCTTCAAGAAGGTTTCACTAAGGAATGTTGACTTTTGACATTGATTATTTTTTAGCACCTCTGAAAAGGTTTCACTAGAAGATGCTGAGTGTTGACTTTGATTGTCCCCTAGAACCTCTGAAAAATGTTTCACTTGCATATTTTTATTCTTCTACTTGAATTTTTTCTTTACCCTATTGATATTATTTACCTAGTATGTTGACATGGATGCATTTCAATAAGGTATGATTCTATTAGTCCCAATCAACACTTATGGGAGGTGAAATGTCAATATAATGGCTAGGTTGGTTGGTGGTAATGGTATGTGGAACGGTAACGGAATAGGAAGAGGAAACAAAATCCTTATAGCGGATACTAGGAGAACTTGTGTTAAAGCTAAATTAATCATCCTCAAAAACCATAGAAGGATCAAAAATGTATTTAAATTGATCTGCAAGGCAAGTGTAACCAATATTATAATAGCCATGAATGTATTATGACCCCAAAGCTGATTCTAACTCAAGGGATTCTAAATTTGATATTGAGACTAATGTTGATTCTACTTATGATATTCAATTTGATGTTTGTTTAAGAATATAACCTAAATTCAATCTTGATTATTCATTTGGTGTGGATGCTACTATAATGATGTTTAGTTGAATGTTTGGTATTGGATAAGTAACAACCTATGATGGAATAATGGGCTCTATAAAGATGGGTTTGTCATAGTAAGACTCCTCAACAAGGAGAAAAAGGTTAAGAGACAACTCTGTTAGGACCCAAAAGAACAATTGATTACCAATCAACTAAACATGCAGAATTAACCAAAAGTAATAACTAGAAATCAAAAACAACACAGAATATGAGAGACAATACCTAATTGTATTAATACTCTTCCAGAAGGAAATACAACAAAGAAGATGCCACAGTCTTCTTCCTTACACACCTCTAGGGATCCCACACCTCTAGGGCATAAACAATAAATCTCTTCAAGAGCTCACTCTCTCAATTATGGTCCCAACACACAACTCAAACACAAAGTTGGTGTTCATCTCCAACCAGTCAGTATCACTACTGCCAGTACCACCAGTTAGTATCACTACTACCAGTACACAAGTACTCCACATACTCCATGATCAAGTACACATCGTACTCCAAGTACACAATGTACTCCAAGTAGATCTCCCCTAATCTTGCTACTTGTTGTGTTGCTAACAAGCTAATCTTACACAACTACAAATCACCCTAGTTCAGCACACCTACAAACCTAGATCTCACACACACATACACTTGTAGATCAACTAATCTTACTAACCATGTAGATCTCTCTACACCTTAAAAAACCCTTGTCTTTGCCTCACCAAGTCCTTATGATTCTCCAAACTAGTACCCTCGTGGATCTTCTACAAGGTCTTGCTATCCCACAGATCTCTCTGATCATACACACTCGGCACCCCTATAGAACTAGGAGGAACACACCTTGCTCTCTTCACTCTAAAGGAGGTAACCTTGCTCTTACTCAATTAGCACAAATTACAATACAGCCCATGAGTCTATTATATAGATCTCATGCAAACAATAATTAGACATCCAATTACAATAATTAGATCCACAACTCAAGACTAAAATTAGCCTTTTAAACAACTAGTTCGTTAACTAACTATTTGTCAACTAGAAGTTCTAGAACCACATAGGTGATCGACGTCGGTCCCTGTCTGGTTGGAGATGATCGATGTCAGTCGATACTAACCGATGTCAGTTGCTCTGCTCACTAGATATGACCGATGTCAGTTGATCAGACTAACGTCAATTGCTTTGCAACTTAGCAACCTCTCAACAACCTCTTACATGTCTGCATCAGTGAAGCTTTTAGCTCCACAACCTAACAATCTCCCACTTGGAGATAAATAGCTGCACTGTACCTATACCTATACACTATCTAATCTATTTACTGGCTTGTATCCCTCTTCAAGCTCAATCTTGAAGACCAACCACCACACATCTTGTGGTGCAACACCTGTCATCTAAGTAACCTACCATATTCAAAGTGCCTGACCTTGCATAACAAGAATCCCTACTGCTGGTCCCTCTCAGATACCTGAGAACCCACTGAACCACTTTCCAGTGCTTTCTTCCTAGATTGGCCACAAACCTGCTAACAACTCCCACTACTGGGGCAATATCAGGGAGTACACATGTACTCAACCTCATCATGTGATTGGGGACCCTATTCTATGAACTATCCATCCATAGGTGCACTTGTCGTACTGCATCCTGCACTACCTTCACATAATCAACCTGTGACAACATCAACTTGTGATCTTCCCTATCTCTAAGATTACTCATGCCAAAGAATTTTGCTGCTCCCAAATTCTTCATGGCACACCACTGAACTAACCTTACCTTTAGTTCAACAAATCCCTATATGTATGCACCTGTAACAAGCACATCATCCACATACAGTAACAAGATAATGTAGCAACCATTATCCAACCTGGTAAAGAAACCACAATGGTTACAATGACATTGACTAAAGCCCTACTTTGTCATACACTTGTCAAACCTGTACCACTATTTTTTAGCTTCCTCAAGACCATATGACCTAGCCTTCCATCTCACATGTCCATTCTCTCTATTCTTTAACCAAGGAATCCATTCATCTCTTAGTGATTTTATCCCGACTGGCAACTCTACCAAATCTCCCATTTGGTTCTTCTCCAAAGAATTCATGCCATGCTCCCACAGTTTCCTAGATCCTTCTTGCTCTATAGTGAGCAACAAGTAGTATAAAGAAGAGGAATAATGAATTTGAGGCTTACTTACCCTTTTAGTCCTCCACATGGGCATTTGAGACTCCTTGACAGCTTGTTGTCTACCCAAAATCTGTTCTAATGACTGATGTCAGTCACCACCCACTCTGCATCCAACTGACATCAGTTTCATGTGATTGACCTGGTCATCAATGCCAGTTATCCTACTGACATCAGTCACCACCTACCTAACACCACTGACTTTGCCTATCTGTACATGACCGACATCGGTGCTTGTCTATTTGACACCAGTTTCCCATAACCGATGTTGGTACCTATGTTTTCCTGTGAGTGATGACTTTTTACCTGCGAGCTCTCTTTGGATCAAAACCCTATCCAAACTACCCTACTCAGAGATATCTAGTCCCATCCGTTGATCTTTGTCCATCATCTCCTCCATAAACACCAAAGCGTTCCAGTTCTTAAGTTTGTCAAACACATCTGACTTCCTCTTAAGAACATGCATCTCCTTCTTGCTCATGTGACCAAGCCTACAAAGCCATGTCTTCGTAACAAAAGAAGAATCAGTAATACAAGCAAGTAGATAAAGAGTACCTACTTTATTACCACATGCTAATTCAAGTGCATCCTTGGTAACATTCCCAGAATCCACTATGAGAGTTACTATGCATCTCTCATCACCCAACTTTTTTGAAGAAATTAGCCTCATCTTCAGAACTAGGACTTGCATGACCTCCTTCAACACCCATGTGTTGGCCATCTACAATTTCAGCCGCACTTCCCCTTTGCCAATACTTTGACAAGGCTCACCAACCCCTAAATAAATCTTTCCAAAGTCTCCATGGACCTTAACATGGAAAAATACTCTATTTGGGGATGCATGGAAAGAGGCAACAAAATCTATACACCAAGATTCTACTTTATCCAACGAACATACTAGAGCATGCTATGCAACAACACTTGCAACATCTGCTTCTTCAATTTCTCTATGTTGATCTACTACCAACCAATAATATTTCTTTACCTGCTCTTTCTTTCCGTAACACCATAATTGACCATTCATGCTTTTCAATTCCTCCATTCTTAGTATACTTTCTTCTGCCATTGCTATACTCCCACTCAATTAGAAACCCCTGAGAGTGACCTGTAATCAAACACAAACCTGGTCCCTGCAACCTTAGCTCTGATACCAACTGTTAGGACTCAGAAGCACAATTGATTACCAAGCAACTAAACATACAGAATTAACCAAAAGCAATAAGTAACTAGAAATTAGAAACAACACAGAATATGAGAGACAATACCCAATTGTATTAATACTCTTTCAAAAGGAAATACAACAAAAAAGATGCCACAGTCTTCTTCCTTACACACCTCTAGGGCTCCCACACCTCTAGGGCATAAAAAGTAAATCTCTTCAAGAGCTCACTCTCTTAATTACGGTCCCAACACACAACTCAAACATAGAGTTGGTGTTCACCTCCAACTAGTCAGTATCACTACTGCCAGTACCACCAATCAGTATCACTACTGCCAGTATACAAGTACTCCACATACTCCATGACCGAGTACACACCGTACTCTAAGTACACAATGTACTCCAAGTAGATCTCCCCTGATCTTGCTACCTATTGTGTTGCTGACCTCCCTGATCTTGCACACTTGCAAATCACCTTGGTTTTGCACACCTACAAACCTAGATCTCACACACACATACACCTGCAGATCAACCGATCTTACTTACCATGTAGATCTATCTACACCCTAAAGAACCCTTGTCCTTGCCTCACCAAGTCCTTATGATTCTCCAAACTAGTACCCTAGTGGATCTTCTACCAGATCTTGCTATCCTACAGATCTCTCTGATCAGACACACTTGGCACCCCTGTAGAACTAGGAGGAACACACCTTACTCTCTTCACTCTGAAGGAGCTAACCTTGCTCTTACTCAACTAGCACAAATTACAATACAACCCATGAGTCTATTATATAGATCTCATTCAAACAATAATTAGACATCTAATTACAATAATTAGATCTATAGCTCAAGACTAAAATTAGCCTTTTAACATGTAAACAACTGGTTTGTTAACTAACTATTCATCAACTAGCAATTTTGGAACCGCACAGGTGACCGATGTCGGTCCCTATCTGGCTAAAGATGATCGATGTCGATCGATACCGACTGATGTTGATTGCTCTGCTCACTGGATATGACCAACATCAATTGATTAGACTAACATTAGTTGCTCTGCAACTCAGCAACCTCTCAACAACCTCCTCTATGTCTGCATTAGTGAAGCTTTTAGTTCCATAACCTAACAATCTCTCACTTGGAGATAAATATCTACACTATACCTATACCTATACACCATCTAATCTATTTCTTGGCTTGTATCCCTCTTCAAGCTCAATCTTGAAGACCAACCACTACACATCTTATGGTGTAACACCTGCCATCCAAGTAACCTACCATATCCGAAGTGCCTGACCCTACATACCAAGAATCCCTTCTGTTGGTCCCTCTCAGATACTTGAGAACCCACTGAACCACTTTCCAATGCTTCCTTCCCAAATTGGCCACAAACCTACTGATAACTCCCACTATTGGGGCAATAATAGGGAGTACACATGTACTCAACCTCATCATGTGATTGGGGACCCTGTTCTGTGAATTATCCATCCATAGGTGCACTTGTCGTACTACATCTTGCACTACCTTCACACAATCATCTTGTGACAACATCAACTTGTGATCTTCCCTGTCTCTAGGATTACTCATGCCAAAGAATTTTGCTACTCCCAAATTCTTCATACCACACCACTAAACTAACCTTACCTTTAGTTTAACAAATCCCTATATGTATGCACCTGCAACAAGCACATCATCCACATACAGTAACAAGATAATGTAGCGACCATTATTTAACTTGGTAAAGAAACCATAATGGTTACAATGACATTGACTAAAGCCCTACTTTGTCATACACCTGTCAAACCTGTACCACTATCCTATAGCTTCCTCAAGACCATATGACCTGGCCTTCCATCTCACGTGTCCATTCTCTCTATTCTTTAACCAAGGAATCCATTTGTCTCTCAGTGCTTTTATCCTGGCTAACAACTTTACCAAATCTCCCGTTTGGTTCTTTTCCAAAGAATTCAAGCCATGCTCCCACTATTTCTTGGATCCTTCCTACTCTGTAGTGAGCAACAAGTAGTATAAAAAAGAGGAATAAAAAATTTGAGGCTTACTTACCCTTTCAGTCCTCCACATGGGCGTTTGAGACTCCTTGACAGCTTGTTGTCTGCCCAAAATCCATTCCAGTGACCGATGTCAATCACCACCCAGTCTGCATCTGATCGACGTTGGTTCCATATGACTGACCTAGTCACCGATGCCAGTTATCCTACTGACATCGGTCACCACCTACTTGACACCACTGACTTTGCCTATCTACACATGATTGACGTCAATGCCTATCTGTTCAACACCGATTTCCCATAACCGACATCGGTACCTGTGTTTTCCTATGAGTCATGAATTTTTACCTGTGAACTCTCTTTGTATCAAAACCCTATCCAAACTGCCCTGCTCAAAGATATCCAGTCCCATCCGCTAATCTCTATCCATCATCTCCTCCATAGACACCAAAGTTTTCTAGTTCTTAAGTTTGTCAAACACATCTGACTTGCTCTTAAGAACATGCATCTCCTTCTTGCTCATGTGACCAAGCCTACAAAGCCACGTCTTCGTAACAAAAGAAGAATCAATAATACAAGCAAGTAGATAAAGAGTACCTTCTTTATTACCACATGCTAATTCAAGTGCATCCTTGGTAACATTCCAAGAATCCACTGTGAGAGTTACTGTGCATCTCTCATCACCCAACTTTTTTGAAGAAATTAGCCTCATCTTCAGAACTGGGACCTGCATGACCTCCTTCAACACCCATGTGTTGGCCGTCTATAATTTCAGCCACACTTCCCCTTTGCCAATACTTTGACAAGGCTCACCAACCCCTAAATAAATCTTTCCAAAGTCTCCATGGACCTTAACATGGAAAAATACTCTATTTGGGGCTGCATGGAAAGAGGCAATAGAATCTATAAACCAAGATTCTACTTTATTGAAGGAACATACTAGAGCATCCTATGCAACAACACCTGCAACATCTGCTTCTTTAATTTCTTTATGCTGATCTACTACCAACCAACAATATTTCTTTACCTGCTCTTTCTTTCCATAACACCATAATTCACCATTCATGCTTTTCAATTCCTCCATTCTTAGTATACTTTCTTCTGTCATTGCTATACTCCCACTCAATCAAAAACCCTCGAGAGTGACCTGTAATCAAACACAAACCTACTCCCTGCAACCTTAGCTCTGATACCAATTGTTAGGACTTGGAAGCACAATTGATTACCAAGCAAATCAACATGCAAAATTAACCAGAAGTAATAAGTAACTAGAAATCAAAAACAACATAGAATATGAGAGACAATACCCAATTGTATTAATACTCTTCCAGAAGGAAATACAACAAATAAGATGCCATAGTCTTCTTCCTTACACACCTCTAGGGCTCCCACACCTCTAGGGCATAAACAATAAATCTCTTTAAGAGCTCACTCTCTCAATTACAGTCCCAACACACAACTCAAACATAGATTTGGTGTTCACCTCTAACCAGTCAGTATCACTACTGCTAGTACCACCAGTCAATATCACTACTATCAATACACAAGTACTCCATGTACTCCATGAACGAGTACACACCTTACTCAAAGTACACAACGTACTCCAAGTAGATCTCCCTTGATCTTACTACCTGTTGTGTTGCTAACCTCCTTGATCTTGCACACCTACAAATCACCCTAGTTCTACACACTTGAATACCTAGATCTCGCACACACATACATCTGCAGATCAACTGATCTTACTTACCATGTAGATCTCTCTACACCTTGAAGAACCCTTGTCCTTGCCTCACCAAGTCCTTATGATTCTCCAAACTAGTACCTTGATGGATCTTCTACCAGATCTTGCTATCCCACAGATCTCTTTGATCATACACACTTAGCACCCCTATGGAACTAGAAGGAACACACCTTGCTCTCTTCACTCTGAAGGAGCTAACCTTGCTCTTACTCAACTAGCACAAATTACAATATAGCCCATGAGTCTATAATATAGATCTCATGCAAACAATAATTAGACATCTAATTACAATAATTAGATCCATAGCTCAAGACTAAAATTAGCCTTTTAACATGTAAACAACCAGTTAGTTAACTAACTATTTGTCAACTAGCAATTCTGGAATCGTGTAGGTGATCGACATTAGTCCCTATCTGGCTGGAGATGACTGGCGTCGACTGATACTAAATGATGTCAGTTGCTCTATTCACTAGATATGACCAATGTCAGTTGATCAGATTGATGCCAGTTGCTTTGCAACTTAGCAACCTCTCAACAACCTTCTCCATGTCTGCATTAATAAAGCTTTTAGCTCCACAACCTAATAATTTCCCACTTAAAGATAAACAGTTGCACTATACCTGTACATGTACACTATCTAATCTATTTCCTAGCTTGTATCCCTCTTCAAGCTCAATCTTGAAGACCAACCACCACACATCCTATGGTGCAACACCTATCATCCAAGTAACTTGCAATATCTAAAGTGCCTAACCCTACATAGCAAGAATCCCTACTGCTGCTCCCTCTCAGATACCTGAGAACCCACTGAACCGCTTTGCATTGCTTCCTTCCCGCATTGGCCACAAACTTGCTAACAAATCCCACTGCTGGGGCAATATCAAGGAGTACACATGTACTCAACCTCATCATGTGATTGGGGACCCTATTCTGTGAATTATCCATCCATAGGTGTGCTTGTCGTACTGCATCTTACACTACCTTCACACAATCATCCTGTGACAACATCAACTTATGATCTTCCCTATCTCTAGGATTACTCATGCCAAAGAATTTTACTGCTCCCAAATTCTTCATGGCAAACCACTGAACTAACCTTACCTTTAGTTCAATAAATCCCTGTATGTATGCACCTGTAACAAGCACATCATCCACATATAGTAACAAGATAATGTAGCGACCGTTATCCAACCTGGTAAAGAAACCATAATGGTTATAATGACATTGACTAAAGCCCTGCTTTGTCATACACCTATCAAACCTATACCACTATCCTATAACTTCCTCAAGACCATATGACCTAGCCTTCTATCTCACATTTCCATTCTCTCTATTTTTTAACCAAGGAATCCATTCGTCTCTCAGTGCTTTTATCCCAGCTGGCAACTCTACCAAATCTCTCGTTTGGTTCTTCTCTAAAGAATTCATGCCATGCTCCCACTATTTCCTAGATCCTTCCTACTCTGTAGTGAGCAACAAGTAGTATAAAGAAGAAGAATAATGAATTTAAGGCTTACTTACACTTTCAGTCCTCCACGTGGGCATTTGAGACTCCTTGATAGCTTGTTGTCCACCCAAAATCCATTCTAGTGACTGATGTCAGTCACCACCTAGTCTACATCTAACCAACATCGGTTCCATGCGACTGACCTGGTCATCAATGCCAGTTATCCTACCGACATCAGTCACCACCTACCCGACACCATAGACTTTGCCTATCTACACATGACTGATATCGGTCCCTGTCTATTTGATGCTAGTTTCCCATAACTAATGTCGGTACCTATGTTTTCTTATGAGTGATGACTTTTTACCTGTGAGCTCTCTTTAGATCAAAACCCTATCCAAACTACCCTACTAAGAGATATCTAGTCCCATCTGCTGATCTCTATCCATCATCTCCTCTATAAACACCAAAGCTTTCTAGTTCTTAAATTTGTCAAACACATCTGACTTCCTCTTAAGAACATGCATCTCCTTGCTCATGTGACCAAGCCTATAAAGCCACGTCTTCACAATAAAAGAAGAATCAGTAATACCAGTAAGTAGATAAAGAGTACCTACTTTCTTACCACATGCTAATTCAAGTGCATCCTTGGTAACATTCCAAGAATCCACTGTGAGAGTTATTGTGCATCTCTCATCACCTAAATTTTTTGAAGAAATTAGCCTCATCTTCAGAATTGGGACCTTCATGACCTCCTTCAACACCCATGTGTTGGTCGTCTGCAATTTCAGCTGCACTTCCCCTTTGCCAATACTTTGACAAGGCTCACCAACCCCTAAATAAATCTTTCCAAAGTCTCCATGGACCTTAACATGGAAAAATACTCTATTTGGGGCTGCATGGAAAGAGGCAATAGAATTTATAAACCAAGATTCTAATTTATCCAAGGAACATATCAGAGCATCTTGTGTAACAACACCTGCAACATCTACTTCTTTAGTTCTTTCATGCTGATCTACTACCAACCAACAATATTTCTTTACCTGCTTTTTCTTTCCATAACACCATAATTGACCATTCGTGCTTTTCAATTCCTCCATTCTTAGTATAATTTCTTCTGCCATTGCTATACTTCCACTCAATCAAAAACCCCTGAGAGTGACCTATAATCAAACACAAACCTACTCCCTACAACCTTAGCTTTGATACCAATTGTTAGGACCTAGAAGCACAATTGATTACCAAGCAACTAAACATGCAAAGTTAACTAGAAGTAATAAGTAACTAGAAATCAAAAACAACACAACATATGAGAGATAATACCCAATTGTATTAATACTCTTCCAAAAGGAAATACAATAAATAAGATGCCACAGTCTTCTTCCTTACACACCTCTAGGGCTCCCACACCTCTAGGGCATAAACAGTAAATCTCTTCAAGAGCTCACTCTCTCAATTATGGTCCCAACACACAACTCAAACATAGAGTTGGTGTTCACCTCCAACCAGTCAGTATCACTACTGCTAGTACCACTAGTTGGTATCACTACTACTAGTACACAAGTACTCCACGTACTCCATGACTGAGTACACACCATACTCCAAGTACATAATGTACATTAAGTAGATCTCCCTTGATCTTGCTACCTATTATTTTATTGACCTCCCTAATCTTGCACACCTACAAATCACCCTAGTTCTGCACACTTGCAAACTTAGATCTTGCACACACATACACCTACAGATCAACCAATCTTACTTACCATGTAGATCTATCTACACCCTGAAGAACCCTTGTCCTTGCCTCACCAAGTATTTATGATTCTCCAAACTAGTACCCCAATAGATCTTCTACCAGATCTTGCTATCCCGTAGATCTCTTTGATCATACACACTTGGCACCCCTGTAAAACTAAGAGGAACACACCTTGATCTCTTCACTTTGAAGGAGCTAACCTTGCTCTTACTCAACTAGCACAAATTACAATATAGCCCATGATTCTATTATATAGATCTCATTCAAACAATAATTAGACATCCAATTAAAATAATTAGATCCACAGCTCAACACTAAAATTAGCCTTTTAACATGCAAACAATCAGTTTGTTAACTAACTATTCATCAACTAGCAGTTTTGGAACCACACAGGCAACTGACGTCAATCCCGTCTAGTTGGAGATGACCGATGTCAGCCGATACTGATCGATGTCGATTACTCTGCTCACTATAATGACTAACATTAGTTGATCAGACCAACGTTAGTTTCTCTGCAACTCAGCAACCTCTTCCATGTCTACATTAGTGAAGCTTTTAGCTCCACAACCTAACAATCTCCCACTTAGAGATAAATAGTTGCACTGTATCTGTACCTGTACACCATCTAATCTATTTCTTGGCTTGTATCCCTCTTCAAGCTCAATATTGATGTTTCTATGCAAAATTGCTTTCTACATTCAAAGAAGAAATAAGAAACTAAAATAAAATGGTCAAGGCTAAAAGTACCTGATAAAGTCGAGTGCACCGAAATCAGACATTGGAAGATTCTCCTCTTTGGCTGTGGAGGAATGACACCTGCGAAAAAGAGACTAAAACACGAAAAGATGTTAGTCAAAGATATGGTGGGCTGTTAGGCGAACGCCCGATCCCAGAAGTACGAAGACTCCCTAGAAGGATATCAACCCACTAATAAAAAAGTGGAATATTGGACGAAAGTAGATAATGAAAGATAAAATGACAGAAATAGATGACAGAAAATAAAATGCGTACCTGATAAGCGGCACTGTTCTGCACAGTCACCGGTGTCGGTCTCTATGGTGCCGGTGTCGGTTAAGGAAGGTGCCGACGTCGGTTGAGGTGCCTTCGTCGGTCGGGGCAGTGACCGGCGTCGGTCGGGGCAGGTTCTGGACAGAGTCTAGGCGAGTTGTAGAAGGTCTGGAAAAGTCAGGACAGGGTCTTGACAAGTTCGGGACAAGGTTTAGATAGAGTCGGGACAGGGTCTGATAGAATTAAGATAAGGTTTAGACAGAGTAAAGTCAGGTTTTTGGTCGAGTCTGGGGGTTTGAAGCTTCGGGATGACAGAAATAGTGAATGAAGAATAATCAAGAAGAAATAAAAATAAACAAAAATACTTACCTGTCAGAAGTCGTGATGAAAGCCATAGTTGAAGTTATCTGTGCAGTGCCGGAGTGAAATGAATGCTGGAGTTGGTAGATGCTGGAGTCAGTTGATTGCAAGGTTGGAGTCAGTGGATGTTAGAATTCAGAGAGGAGATTGAATGATTATGTTCTCTGTCATTTGTTCAAAAAATGGTTGATTCTGATGAAGGCCCGGGGACAGTTTCGAGAGACGGTTTGATAACCATTTTGGGAAACTGATCGGGAACCGAATGGTAACTGATAACGGATAACGGCAAGGTGACCGACGTCGGTAGGATTGCCAACGTTGGCCGATAAGTGACCGACGTCAGCGACATCAGCCGGATAAAGACCGTCGTCGGCAGATGCACAATGGGGATAGAGTCTAGCTTTAGATCTGTGCTCATTTGTACATGCTGCCAGGGTCAAGGTTGGTGGAACAAGTGATCGACAAGGGTTAAATAGGCAAAGAAGAATAAGACGGGGAATGACCAGGGGAGTTGACACGATTTTGGTGTCTACATTTGCCCCTTTTTGTCTTGTTGGTTGTTCTAGATGAACTGCAAGACAAAAATAGGAGTGATTGCCCCAGGTGTGAGATAAGGTTGATTTCGTCTTGTTGGTTGTTCGAATGAACTGCAAGACAAAAATAGGAAGCGGATAGGTTGCCCTGATTATGGATGAGGTATTCCCCCTCAAAGCAGGAGTCGAGGGAAGGGAACCGAGAAACATGAAAAAGTCACAAGTAGGGCGGATCAACCGGTTTGCAATCCTATACTTGTGAGGGTCCAAAAAGGTCTGCACACAATTCTGCTAACCAGTCATGAGGTAGCATACATGCAAAAATAACCAAGGCAACAGTGTCTTGGAAGTAGTCGAGGTCGGAGGAGATAGGCATGATCTCCAATGGTTGGTGGTCGAGGGGAGGAATGGACGAAAGGATGTGGTCGAGCTAACCCCAGAAGACCCCATGTCAACTGAGTGCTGCCTACATAGCCCTGGTGATAGGGCCTCAGGCCAATGTAGTTCTCCCTAGAAGGGAGGGAGGGTCAAAGGGATAAAATGGGTCGTGGTCAAGGACAAGGTTATGGTTAAAAGAAGGAAAGAAGGTTTGTCCATCAGAGAGACGAACAAACGAGAATGGTCGAGCTAACCCCAGAAGACCCCATGTCAATTGAGTGCTGCCTACATAGCCCTGGTGATAGGGCCTCAGACCAATGTAGTTCAGACAAAGGGTCCGAGTGGTAGACAGGTGGTTAAAATGGTTGATAGATTGGTTGTGGTTATGATGAAATGATGAGGAAAAAAGATGTTACAGCCTTTTCCAAATGGTGTATTCTGCAACATTGGTTGAGGGTTTTTTCATCCCTAGCAATATTCCATATTCGTGATGGATGTATGCTAAAAATGAATTGAGGTTTATTTATGCTTCAGCAAGTATTGGTTTATGCTGAACATAAATTGTGGCGGGTCGATAGTTTCTATGTGTATTGGTGTCCATAGAAACTAGGGTGAATAGGCTAGGTCAGTGGTCTAAAAAGAGAGTTGAGTTGAGTCGATTGACAAGTAATGAAGGTGAATGTGACCAAAGTGTAGAAGAAGTGAAAAGCATTTTGCTCTTTCATTGACAAGGACCAAAAAGATAGCATAGATAGGGGTTATGAGAACCAAGAGCCCCATTCATGCGTGACGTCGTTGACCGAGGTTATGTTAGAGCGATAATCGAATCACTTCGACATTAAAGTGAGCTCGAAGTCCCTTGAGCAGGTGATAGGAGGAGGAAAGAGGGTAACCCATTTTAAGAGCAGAGATAATAATGCCCCTTTTTATAGGAGACCCCGAGACAACTATAAGTCAAGTCCATGACTCTTTTAATTTTTTATTTTTTTTTTTTAGCGCAGACTGATCAATGCGGGAAGCCTGCAGAGAGATGTCATTTGCTTGGTGGTCAGGTTGTGAAGCTGATCAATGCGGGAAGCTTCTAAAATAGTGTTGTTTATTGCCAGATTGAGTCATAGCCATCCTTCAAGGGAGTGGTCTAGATTTTTGTTTAATATAAGGGCTTTTGAATAGCTGTCCTTCGAGGGAGCAGTCTATTAATTACAGCAATGATAGTACAGCTGTCCTTCGAGGGAGCAGTCTATTTTTTTTTTTGATATTGATATAGTGACCATGGATATTGTGACATCTTGATTTGTTTTGACAGAAATGTGAGTCATGGACAAGATTATAGAAGGTCAAGGGCTCCCTTTTATGAGGACAAAGCATCCATATAGCATAAAAGGGGTTATAGGAATTGTTTAAGAGGAATAGGGTTGAAAGGAAGTAGGATTAAGAGGATGGGGATTGCTCAAGGGATGAGCTCAAGTTAAGTGTCAAGTGGATGAATACTCGACTAACAGTAGAACGGTCGTAGATGCAACGCATTAAGAGGCTCAGGTTCTGGGTGTCCATCAAGAGAAGACAGACGGTAAGTCCCTGATCCATACTTGTGCATGATAATAAAAGGTCCGAGCCAATTAGGAGTAAACTTGCCTCATTTACTTCACTCCATATTGGTCACGTGTTGATTGATGAGTGGATGTGAAGTTGACTGATATGGTCGTTGATTGATCGAGACTGGTTGAATTTGTGGATAAAAAGGTTGGTCAATGTTTGGTTGAGATTTGGTCATTTGATGGTTGGTCAATGGTTGGTCGAGGGTTGATTGGTTGGTATTTGGTCTTTGGTTGGGTTGAATGTTTGGTTGAGGTCGGGTTAAATGTTTGGTTGCTAGTCTGGTTGAGGCTAAGTTGAAAGAGTGATTGATATGTGGTCGAGATTGTGTTGAAAATTTGGTCGAGGTTTGGATGAAGGTTGAATTCCCCCAGCGGCTAGGGAGAATGTTTGACGGATTGGTTAAGGTCGGTTGAGGTTTAGTGGTCAAATGGACTGTGTTGATGTCGAATAAGGGGGTTAAAGGCAACAAAGGAACCAGAACCTGGCGTGGAGATCCCGAATTAGGTGATGAGGTTGGAGAGGTATGAGTTGGTGTTGATGATTTGTGGGAGGGAAGGTCTAGAGGATCCTTGATGAGAAGGGAATCCTTTCTCCATTGGTGACGAATGACAGCTTTAAGAGCGCAACAATGCTTAGTGTCATGTCCCAGAGTATGATGATAGTGACAGTATTTAGAGTTGTCGAACCAAGAGGGTCTTGATCCGAGAGTTGATGAGAGGGGCAGTGTTGAAGGCTTGATAACGTGGTCAAGAAGAGAGGTGTCATTCCCCAGACATTGGTGAATGGCAAACTTGAGGGCACAACAATGCTCTGTGTCGTGTCCAGGTGTGCGATGATATGCACAAATATGAGTGTCGTCGAACCAAGGTGGTTTAGGTCTGAGAGATTGATATGGTTTGAGAGGTGGAAGGTTGAGGCGAGATGACTGCAACAAGTGCCGTAACAGTAAGGTATAAGAACCTGCTAACGGATCTGGATATTTTATTGCAGTGAGGGTTGATGACGTTGGTTTAAGAGGCGTAAGAGACGTTGGTCGATGATTTAGAGAAGATATATGTTTGACAGGTTGATAGAGTAATGGAGGCGATGTGCCTCTGTGAAGGATGGGAGTAGGCAGTACTCCTATTAAAGTGGATGGATGTGGGCCTAAGATTGAAGGTAATGATGAAGGTGGGAGAGGAGTCCTCCGATGTGGTCTAGTGGTCTTCGTGGGTTTGAGTCGAGGGCCACTATTGTGCGAGGTGAGGTTAGATACGGGTTTGGGTTTAGATGTGGATGGAGGTGAGTGAGATGTAACAATCTCAGGCAAAGGGCAAGAGGAAATCGTGATTGGGTTTTCCTCAATCGAAATGGGCGAAGAGATAGGGTCTTCTCTTGGTGGAGAAGAAATAGGAGAGGGTGGCTCCTCAAGTGGGCAGATGGTAGGGATGATCATGCCTTCTACATGTGCTTAAGGAGTAGGCGAGGTAAGGTCTTTGGATGAAGGTAGGGCTAATGGCGTAGGTGTGATCAAGGCGTCCTCCAGTATGAGAGAGGTCGATGGAAGACTAATAAGAGAAGAGAGTCTTTCATCCTATGAAGAAGGTTGGTCAGGGACAAGAGGTAAGATAGTGTTGACGGTGTGTATATCATGGTCTTGAGGGTCATTGATCATGGTTTGGATGTTGTCTTGAGTAGGCGGGTGATTAGGACAAGGTTGTTTGAAGATGTCGAGGTTTTGGTTGGGCGGTGCATTCGGGTTATCCAAGATAAGATCGCCCTTGTCGAGCATGTCCTGGATGAGGTTTTTAAAAGTTTGACAGTGATCCGTATCATGGCCTTTGACACGGTGATAGTTACAAAAGTGGTTCTCCCTGTACCATGCAGGGATAGGTGTTGAGGAGTCGAATTGATGTGGTCGGATTGAAGGGAGATTGAGGACCCCCTGCTTGATAAGTTTATCTAGGACAGAGGCATATGACTCTCCAATTGGAGTGAATTGACGCTGTATGGATTGACGTTGAAAATGTTTATTGATGTAGTCTAATGTTGAAGATGTTGGTCGGTTAGTTATTGTTGAAGATGATGGTCTAAAGATGACAGTGTTTGCCGACCCCTTAGATTGAGAGTGGGCAGAAGAAGGTCTGGAAGAAGAATGATCATTGGTTTTTGTGTTAGTGTTACACAATTTGACCTTATCTTCTTCAATAGCGCAGAGTTCAAGCTTTCGGGCCATGGTGAAGGCCTCGTCGAAAGTGTGGAATGTTTGAACCTGTAAGGTGGATGAGATGTGATTGACACATGCTTGAGAAAAGATCTCAATGAGCTCAGGTTGAGGCAAGGAGAAGGAGAGCTGGTTGATCAAGTCTCTCCAACGGGCGACAAAATCAACTACTGATTCGTCGTCAAATTGCCTAATGGAGTAAAGGTATGTGATCGAGACTTGTTTAGTGATATTGATTGAGAAATGGTCAACAAATAATTGAGCGAGTTGAATGAAGGAAAAGATAGAATGTCTGGCAAGGGAGCTATACCAGTCAAGGGCAGGGCCAGAAAGAGACATAGGAAACGTGTGTAAAAGTAACGCATCGTCGTGGGCAATAAGGTAGCAGGCATGTCTGAATGCCCGTAGATGTTGTTGTGGGTCTTCCTTACTCTGAAAGCGAGTAAATTTAGGAAGCTCCCAATGGTTGGGGTATGGTCGGATAGGGACAGAAGGATGAATGGGCTCGTTATAAATTTGGTCATATGAAGAGATATTATTTGAACCAGAGATAGAAGCTTCGAGACTGGACATTTTATCCATCAGCATCTTGATGACGTCTACTGATGGATTGGTGGACGGAGTGCCCCCAAGGTTGTAAGGTGCTTGAAAGAGGCTAGAGGAGGTATACGACGTAGTCGGTTGTACTAATAAGGATGCAACGTACAAATGACTAGTCGCAGGGGCAGAAGTAGAGGTTAAGGGTGGTTGCGTCATGAAGGTTGAAGGTATAAGTTGACTAGGCACTGCCAAAGGTGGTTGAATAGCGGCACTGGTAGAGGGATAGGTTGGCACTCCTACATTTATGGGCGCAAGAGTGTAAGGGGTCGAGACAATCAAGTTCTGATACGATGTAGAACTTGGTTGATTTGCAGGTGATTGAGGGGGTAACGAAACCCCGATGGAGGTTGGTCTAAAAATAGATGGGGAGGCCAAAATTTGTGTATTGGCCATGGTCGGGTTAACGGTTGAGGCGAAAGGCTGAGTCAAAAAGGGTTGGATGATGAACGGTGTCGATGTCGTCGCCATGTCACCCGAAAGGTCTCGCGTTGGATTTCTCGCGAGATAGTTATGGAGGGCTGCAGTATTGAGGTCCAAGAATTTTTTGAAATCCTGGTCCCCTTCAGGGATGATGGGAATTTGAATCGGGGTCAGGGTCGGTCCTGTAGGAGTTCTTTCAGTCTCCGAGTGGAACTCCATGATAGGACGGGTTAGAGATGGGGTAGACGAAAGCAGTTAATGGCCAGAGTGGTCAAAAAGGGCCTTGGTTTGACTGTGTGTCAAAACCATAAAAGGCAAGAGAGAACGTCCTTACACGCTCAAACAAGCAGATAAGAACTAAAAAGATGAAGACACAAGCAGATCCTAAAACTCTAGAAGTAAAATTTTTAGGATTATAGTGGCTTATGCCTTAGAATGTGTGTTTGGGGAGGTTGGCTTTGTGAGTCGGGTCCTAGAAGAAGTCTATGGATGGTTTCGGGTTTTGTTATGGTCCTCAAGAAGTCTGTGTTAGGTCCGGTACGTGGCCTGGTGCTAAGGAGCAAGCTCCCCTCACTTCACGATTCCAGTGGTTAGCTGGTTTCGCTTAGCCAAAATATACCTCGCCTAGAGATTATACTCCACCAGAGAACGGAGTGGGCTTCCCCCTTGGTGATGAAATCCAAGTAGGGTCACCGGGACGGGTAAGGTATCCGCTGGGGGATGAAATCCCAGTCAGGCCTTGTCTCAGGTAAGTTAAAATGTTTGTTTTGTGCAGGTGGTTTGGTCGTGTAACATCAAGTGATCTAGATTAACTCAATATGCGGTTTAATTACTATGTGTGGTCTAAAAGATGCAGGCAAACAAAAATGAATGCAAAGTGTTTTAATGTCCAAGTCGAAATGTTTGTTCGTATGAAGATGAATGGAGAAAGAGTCGAAGAATATGAGTTTTTAGCTAGTCTAAAAGTGCAAGAAAGAAAGAAATGTTCATTTTAGTCCTACTTATGATGTCGTTTAAGAAGAGATGAAAGAAGGCAAAAAGAAAGGAATCTAATGCGCCTAAATGAACGAAAGAAAGAGAGAAAGAACCCAAGGAGGACCTAGGGTCCCACCGAGCGTGCCAGAATGTTTCTATGCAAAATTGCTTTCTACATTCAAAGAAGAAATAAGAAACTAAAATAAAATGGTCAAGGCTAGAAGTACCTGATAAAGTCGAGCGCACCGAAATCAGACGTTAGAAGATTCTCCTCTTTGGCTGTGGAGGAATGACACCTGCGAAAAAGAGACTAAAACATGGAAAGATGTTAGTCAAAGATATGGTGGGCTGTCAGGCGAACGCCCGATCCTGGAAGTACGAAGACTCCCTAGAAGGATATCAACCCACTGATAAAAAAGCGGAATATTAGACGAAAGTAGATAATGAAAGATAAAATGATAGAAATAGATGATAGAAAATAAAATGCGTACCTGATAAGTGGCACTATTCTACATAGTCACCGGCGTCGGTCTCTGTGGTGTCGACGTCAGTTAAGGAAGGTGCCGACGTCGGTTGAGGTGCCGTCGTTGGTCGAGGCAATGACCGGCGTCGATCGGGGCAGGTTCTGGATAGAGTCTGGGCGAGTTGCAGAAGGTCTGGGAAAGTCGGGACAGGGTCTTGACAAGTTCGGGACAAGGTTTAGATAGAGTTGGGACAGGGTCTGATAGAATTAAGATAAGGTTTAGATAGATTAAAGTCGGGTTTTTGGTCGAGTCTAGGGGTTTGAAGCTTCGGGATGACAGAAATAGTGAACGAAGAATAATCAAGAAGAAATAAAAATAAACAAAAATACTTACCTGTCAGAAGCCGTGATGAAAGCCATAGTTGAAGTTGTCTGTGCAGTGCCAGAGTGAAATGAACGCTGGAGTTGGTAGATGCTGGAGTCAGTTGATCACGAGGTTGGAGTCAGTGGATGTCGGAATTCGGAGAGGAGATTGAATGATTATGTTCTCTGTCGTTTGTTCGAAAAATGGTTGATTCTGATGAAGGCCCGGGGACGGTTTCGAGAGACGGTTCGATAACCGTTTCAGGAAACCGATTGGGAACCGAATGGTAACTGATAACGGATAACGGCAAGGTGACCGACGTCGGCAGGATTGCCGACGTCGGCCGATAAGTGACCGACGTCGGCGACATCGGCCGGATAAAGACCATCATCGGCAGATGCACAATGGGGATAGAGTCTAGCTTTAGATCTGTGCTCATTTGTACATGCTGCCAGAGTCAAGGTTGGTGGAACAAGTGATCAACAAGGGTTAAATAGGCAAAGAAGAATAAGACGGGGAATGACCAGGGGAGTTGACACGATTTTGGTGTCTATAATTGAAGACCAACCACCACACACTTGTGGTGCAACACTTATCATCAAAGTAACCTACCATATCCAAAGTGCCTAACCCTACATAGTAAGAATCCCTACTGATGGTCCCTCTCAGATACCTGAGAACCCTCTAAACCACTTTCCAGTGCTTCCTTCCCAGATTGGCCACAAACATGCTGACAACTCCCACTACTAGGGCAATATCAGGGAGTACACATGTACTCAACCTCATCATGTGATTAAAGACCCTATTTTGTGAACTATCCATCCATAGGTGCGCTTGCCATACTGCATCCTGCACTACCTTCACACAATCATCCTGTGATAACATCAACTTGTGATCTTCCCTGTCTCTAGGATTATTCATGCCAAAAAAATTTGCTACTCCCAAATTCTTCATGGCACACCACTGAACTAACCTTACCTTTAGTTCATCAAATCCCTGTATGTATGCACTTGTAATAAACACATCATCCATATATAATAATAGGATAATGTAGCAACCATTATCCAACCTGGAAAAGAAACCACAATGGTTACAATGACATTGACTAAAGCCCTGCTTTGTCATACACCTGTCAAACCATTACCACTATCCTACAGCTTCCTCAAGACCATATGACCTGGCCTTCCATCTCATGTGTCCATTCTCTCTATTCTTTAACCAAGGAATCCATTCATCTCTCAGTGCTTTTATCTTGACTAGCAACTCTACCAAATCTCCCATTTGGTTCTTCTCTAAAGAATTCATGTCATGCTCCCACTATTTCCTAGATCCTTCCTACTATATAGTGAGCAACAAGTAGTATAAAGAAGAGGAATAATGAATTTGAGGCTTACTTACCCTTTCAGTCCTCCACATGGGCATTTAAGACTCCTTGACAGCTTGTTGTCCACCCAAAATCCATTCTAGTGATCGATGTCGATCACCACCCAATCTGCATCCAACTGACGTTAGTTCCATGTGACTAACCTAGTCACCGATGCTGGTTATCCTACCAACATCGGTCACCACCTGCCTGACACCACTAACTTTGCCTATCTACACATGACTAATGTCGGTGCCTGTCTGTTCAATGCTAGTTTCCCATAACCGACATCAGTACCTGTGTTTTCCTATGAGTGATGAATTTTTACTTGTGAACTCTCTTTGGATCAAAACCCTATCCAAATTTCCCTACTCAGAGATATCCAGTCCCATCCACTAATCTCTATCCATCATCTCCTCCATACACACCAAAGCTTTCCAGTTCTTAAGTTTGTCAAACACATCTGACTTCCTCTTAAGAACATGCATCTCCTTCTTGCTCATGTGACCAAGCCTACATAGCCACGTCTTTACAATAGAAGAAGAATCAGTAATAGAAGCAACTAGATAAAGAGTACCTACTTTCTTACCACATGCTAATTCAAGTACATCCTTGGTAACATTCTAAGAATCCACTATGAGAGTTATTGTGCATCTCTCATCACCCAACTTTTCTAAAGAAATTAGCCTCATCTTCAGAACTGGGACCTGCATGACCTCCTTCAACACCCATGTGTTGGTCATCTACAATTTCAGTCACACTTCTCCTTTGCCAATACTTTGACAAGGCTCACCAACCCCTAAATAAATATTTCCAAAGTCTCCATGGACCTTAACATGGAAAAATACTCTATTTGGGGCTGCATGGAAAGAGGAAATAGAATCTATAAACCAAGATTCTACTTTATCCAAGGAACATACCAGAGCATCCTGTGCAACAACACCTGCAACATCTACTTCTTTAGTTCCTTCATGCTGATCTACTACCAACCAACAATATTTCTTTACCTACTTTTTCTTTCCATAACACCGTAATTGACAATTTGTGCTTTTCAATTCCTCCATTCTTAGTATACTTTCTTCTGCCATTGCTATACTCCCACTCAATCAAAAACCCCTAAGAGTGACCTATAATCAAACACAAACCTGCTCCCTGCAACCTTAGCTCTGATACCAACTGTTAGGACCCAGAAGCACAATTGATTACCAAGTAACTAAACATGCAAAATTAACCAAAAGTAATAATTAATTAGAAATCAAAAACAACACAAAATATAAGAGACAATACCCAATTGTATTAATACTCTTCCAGAAGGAAATACAACAAAGAAGATGTCATAGTCTTCTTCCTCACACACCTCTAGGGCTCTCACACCTCTAGGGCATAAACATTAAATCTCTTCAAGAGCTCACTCTCTCAATTACGGTCCCAACACACAACTCAAACACAGATTTGATGTTCACCTCCAACCAGTTAGTATCACTACTTCTAGTACCACCAGTCAGTATCACTACTACCAGTACACAAGTACTCCATGTACTTCACGACTGAGTACACACCGTACTCCAAGTACACAATGTACTCCAAGTAGATCTCCCCTGATCTTGCTACTTGTTGTGTTGCTGACCTCCCTAATCTTGCACACCTGTAAATCACCCTAGTTTTGCACACCTACAAACCTAGATCTCACACACACATACACCTGCAGATCAACTAATCTCACTTACCATGTAGATCTCTCTACACCTTGAAGAACCCTTGTCCTTGCCTCACCAAGTCCTTATGATTCTCTAAACTAGTACCCCAGTGGATTTTCTACCAGATCTTGCTATCTCATAGATCTCTCTGATCATACACACTCGGCACCCCTATGGAACTAAGAGGAACACACCTTGCTCTCTTCACTCTAAAGGAGCTAACCTTGCACTTACTCAACTAGCACAAATTACAATACAGCCCATGAGTCTATTATATATATCTCATGCAAATAATAATTAGACATCTAATTACAATAATTAGATCCACAGCTCAAGACTAAAATTAGCCTTTTAACATGTAAACAATTGGTTTGTTAACTAACTGTTCATTAACTAGTAGTTTTAGAACCGCATAGGAGACCAACATCGATCCCTATCTGGCTAGAAATGACTGACATCATCCGATACTGATCGATGTCAGTAACTTTACTCATTAGATATGACTGATGTTAGTTGATCAGACCAACGTCAGTTTCTCTACAACTCAACAACCTCTTCCATGTCTGCATCAGTGAAGCTTTTAGCTCCATAACCTAACAAACTCCATACAGATTGGTTTTTCAAGGGGAGTCTCTTTAAAAATATGGCAATGGTTAAGATAATAATTTTCCCAAAGGTAGTTATAATCATAAGGAATCAACTCAATAAAGACTAGCTTGTCAGAGTGAAACTCCTCAATAATGGGTATAGTATCAAAAGGTGATTCATCATAGCTTTACTTGTCACAAATAGGTTTTTCAAAAAAACATCATAAATTCATTGGTTATCTTGGATTTGGTTTATAAGTAGTTGTAAAATAATAGTTTTGAACATATCTTGGTCTTTAAATGATTGGCTCAGTTGGAGAGGTATTAATTAGCTTGATTGTGGCTTGATGATTGGCATGGGTTTTTTAAAGTGGGGGAAGGTTGAAAATAAATGAGGAATGATTGGTAATTGGATAATGGTCTTTTTGTGAATATATCATCTTAGATGGGCTTAACAAAGGTTGGTTGTCAGCCTAGGATATTAATTGTGACTCATCAAGTCATGATTACATAACCTTGTTGAGATAAAGATGTACCATACTTGGAAACAATGACAATGGTGATGGTAAGGCATTGCAAAGCTTGGTTTATATTATGATCCAAAGGATGAGGTCCTAGAATATAAATGGTAGGTTTTTGCAAAGCTTGGTTTCTTACATAACCCAAAGGATGAGGTCTTAGAATAGAAATGGTAGGGCATTACAAATCTTGGTTTCTTGCACAAGATAAAGGATGAGGTCCTATAATATAAATGGTAAGTCATTTTAAAGCTTGGTTGCTATCATGAGCTAAAGGATGAGGTCCTAGAGTAGTAATGGTAGGGTGTTACAAAGCTTCGTTACTTGTACAATCTAAAAGATGAGTTTATGGAGTGGTAATCCTTGGATGTTATGGAGCTTGGTGGCTCGCATAATCCAAAGGAGGGTTAATGGTATAGTTGGGGGATCGGGTGCTATGAGTGGTAAGATGATGAAGTTGCTATATTAATTAGCCCATATAAGGTATCACCACATACTGCACTTTAGTATCTTTCCATTGTTTTTCAAATTGATTATTATAAGGATGATAAGGATCTATCTCATAAACAACATTATCCCAGTAGGAGTCTTGAACAAAGTCATTATATGTTATCACATTATCATAACCAAAATTTTATAACTCCATTATAAGTGTAAAGAGACATATCCAAGTCAATGATAAATATTTTTCAAAAAGGCCTAGAGTTATACAAAATCTATTCCAAAAGATAAATGGTCCAAACATAGTCTAACTTGGTCTAAGGATGGAGATATGTCTCCAAAAATATATGTGCTAAAACTTGGTATAAAATAGTCTAATGTCATATTTATAATATCAAATGTCTTAAACAAATGGTTAAGTGGATAAATAAAAACCAACATGCCAAACTTAGGTACAAATTATCTGAAACAAGTCTAGTCTAAAAGAAAACAAAAGTTTCTTGGTCTTTTGAAAAAGGCACAAAAGCTAGGCTCAAAATAGACATATGCTAGGTCTTTTGGAAAAATCACAAAAGCTATACTTTTAAAGAAAATAAGGTTAGATATTTAATCTAAAAAATTTGAAAAACTTTGACATAAACTAGGCATTCATATTTAAACATGAACTTGGTTAGTTGGTTAAGACATGAAATAAAAGGCATACAAAAGATAGACTATTTATCCAAAATCTAGGCACAAATAATAGTTTTATAATTTAAATAAAGAATTAACCTAAGTTACACAACCCAAAAGATAAAGATCAATGTGTAGGATAAAATTACATAAGGCATAGGTATAAATCAATCAATGTTTGGATTTTAAACTGTCAAGGTTAATTAAAAACTCAATTTATAAAAACTAAGATTATTTGAATAACCAACAAGCTATACAAGAATGAATGGCATAACGGTACTAGGTATAGATCTAAAAGGCACACATGGCTTGGTTTTAAAAATTTAAACTTGGACACAAGGAAAACAAGTATTTAATATGACCTTAACCATTGGTGTGTCTAGGGATATGTGTGGCTGACTTGTGGTTTACATACCTCTTTTATATATTTGTTACATTTCTATATGTTCTTAGATAGGTCAGCCTATGGAACAACCTTGGATAAGTATAATATATATAGGAGGTAGTGGTTAGTATTTATTCATTGTGTTAAGTATTATGCTATTAGTGCATTGTTATGGAGGTTTCCTCTTGGAAGTGGTTTTGTTATATTATCCAATTTTATGTTCTGTTGTCAATTATTATTGTGTGATCTCTCATATTTGCTTATTCTCTATGATATAAAATATTTTTTTGTAAACATATAAGTAATTTCATTACAATTGGTATCAAAGCTTTGATTTGGGCAAGTTTTGTGTGGTGTTTTTTTTGGATTTGGTGGGGTGTGGCTTCTGGGAGCAGTGGGAGCAAAAAAAATAACTTGTAATTTAGGAAGAATTAATTTTTTTCGTCATTGTAGTATTGCTTGAAACACTTTTTTGAAAAAAAATATTTAAAAGAAAAGTATGGAAAAAAAATTCCTTTGCATAATTTTAGTCTTTGGATTTATCTCAATGAGATGAACACAATGGTATATTCTATCGATACACTTTTTTGGTGCCAAAATGTTTACCCTAGTGCACAAAGGTAGTCATTAGATTCATCTTGGCAAGGTGATCACAATAGTACCATCTCTTAGTACACTTTTTTTATTGTAAAAACCCTCCTAGGTTTTGTATATGGTAGGTCTTAGTACTCAAGAAAGAAAATGGGGAAAGAAACTCCTAAGACTCCTTTTGCCAATGACATGGAATCTAGAACTTTAGATCCAATGATTTCTCAGCTTCAGGCAAACATAAAGAACTTGGTGAGGCATGATGACTTTGTTATAATCCAAGTTGATGTTTCAAGGATACATAGAGAGATTAATGGGGTTCATAATGAATTTCATCATATTACTACACAATTGGCTACCCTTACATCTTAGTTTCAGCCCAACAACCCTCCACTTCAGCATTCAAATCCTCCTTTCAACACTATTAACTCCCATGCTGGTATGAAACTGATGTTTCCAAAAGTGGACATGTGTAAGTTAGATGGTGAGGATCCTCTCACTTGGATTATCCAAAATGAGAATTTATTTGAGATAAATCAAACCCCTAGTTCTCAAAAGGTCATAATGGTGTCTCTATATCTGGAACCTGAGCAATTCATTTAGTATCATTGGTTATGTACTCAAAATAAAAATAATGGTGATCCTATTACATGGTCTATTTTCACTAAGGAGTTATCAGCTCATTATCAGAATAATGTCTTTAATAACTATTTTATCCAATTAGCCAAACTACAACAATCAGGAAATGTGAAGGATTATATTCATCAATTTTAAAATCTCTCTTTATGGGTGGAAGATATCACTAAAAAAATTAACTAATTTATTTTTGGGTAGCCTCAGAGATAGAATCTAATTTGAGGTTTGAATGTTTAACCTAACATCTATATCTGAAGCTATCCCTAGGGCATGTATGGTAGAAGAAAAAGAGATGGTCAAAAGGAAAACTTTCACTATTGGTCATGATCACACCTTTCTAGCACCATCATTTCCACAACCCACTAGATTAACATAATGACAAATTGAGGAGAAGAAAGCCAAAGGGTTTCGTTATGGTTGAAATAAAAAATGGAGCAAAGACCATCATTGTGCTAAAAAGAAGCTATTTTACATTGAAGGTTCCAATGATGATGATGAATTACATGGTGAGGATGTAGAAGGCCCTGAAGAGGAATCTAAAGACTCTCAACCTACTATTTCTTGTCATGCCCTTTCAGGTATTGTTACTCCCCAAATTCTTAAGGTGATGGGTTTTCTTAAGAAATAGAAGGTCACTATCTTTATTGATTCTAGGAGCACACATAACTTCATCAATATTAAGTTGGCTTCTCGTTTGAGCTATTTCATTTATCTAGCTCCAAAATTTTAGTTTATGACTATAGATGGTGGTACTATCAACTATTCAAGAAAATGTCATAATATTAAGCTAGCCATGGGAGACTGCTTATTGGATTCTCATATGTTTATTATTCTAATGGGTGGAGCTGATATTGTTCTAGGAGTATAGTGTCTCACCACTTTGGGCACTATTGAGATGAATTTCCAAGAATTATTCATGCATTTTCAGTATGAAGAAAGGAAATTTGAGTTAAGGGGATTAAGGGCTAAATATCCACAACTTCTTATCTCTCATCAAATGATAAATATTCTCTATAAGGGTGCTGAAGGATTTGTAGCTCTCTTATTTTTCATAGAAGTACATCAAACTCAACCATCTCCACCTCTTGATCTATAATAAGTGATTGATGCCCATTCTATTATTTTTGGAGACATGTCAAAAGGACCTCCACCTAGATACATGCATGATCATGCTATAAAACTTATTCTTGATAGTACACCACCCAACATCAGGCCATACAAGTATCCATATGCCCAAAAAAATGAAATTGAGAAGATGGTATAGTAGATGTTGGATGTAAGAATCATTCACCATAGCCAAAGTGAATATTCTTCACCAGTTGTCATGGTGAGAAAGAAAGATGAAACTTGGAATATGTGTACTGACTATAAAGAACTTAATAAGTACACTATCAAAGATAAGTTTCCTATTCCTATCATTGATGATTTACTAGATGAATTGAATGGCGCTTTTTATTTTACAAACTTAGATTTGCATTTTGGGTATCATCAAATCTAGATCCATGATGAAGACATACCCAAAATAGATTTTAAGACTCATGAGGGCCATTATGAGTTTCTGGTTATGCCTTTTGGTCTAAAAAATGCACCATCTACTTGTCAGAGTTTGATGAATACTTTTTTTAGGCCATTTTTGATGAATTTTTTTTGGTATTATTTAACGATATCCTCATTTATAGTAGAAATTGGGAATACCAATCAAAACATGTGAAATAGGTACTCTCCATTTTAAAACAACATCAATTGTATGACAAACCTTCCAAATGTACTTTTGGGTCTTCTGAGGTTAAATATTTGGATCATCTAGTTTCTTATGAAGGAGTGAAAGTGGATCCTAAAAAAACCCAAGCAATGGTGGACTAGCCAATTCCTAAGATACTCAAGTAACTACAAGGATTATTGGGGCTAACTAATTATTATTACAAGTTTGTCAAAAATTATGGTATTATTTTAGCCCTACTCACCTCTTTGTTGAATAAAGACTCTTTTTAGTGGACTGATGCAGCTACCTGGGCATTTGAATAATTAAAATTGGCTATGTGCACTACTCTAGTATTGGCCACTCCTAATTTTTTCAAGACTTTTGTGGTTGAATTTGATGCATCTAGGTATGGGATGGGTATTGTACTCATTAAATAATGCAAACCACTTGCATTTGAAATTTGTCAACTAAAGGGTAAAAATCAGTGCAAGCCCATCTATGAGAAGGAAATTATGGCCATTTTGCATGTAGTTAAACAATGGAAAACTTATTTGATGGGTCATCACTTTTAGGTAAAGACTGATCATGATAGTCTCAAATATTTTTTGAAACAACGGTTGTCATCTAAATAACAATAGAAATGGATAACTAAGATGCTAGGCTATGATTTTGAAATAGTCTACCAAAAAGGCAAGGACAATGTGGTGATAAATGCACTATCCAAAAAAGATGAATTAGTTGAGGCATTGCTATGTGATATAGCCATTTTGTAGGTAGATTAGCTAGATGAAGTACAATTATAATGGGAACATGATAGTGCTACCCATGATTTGATTCAAAATCATCACAAGGTTTAGGTGGATTTGAAAAATTCACATGGAAGGGTAATGCATTATGGTATAAAGACAAATTGTACCTATGTAAGAATTCTCTTCTTAAACAAAAAATCCTTTAGGAACTTCATGAAACTCCAATTGGAGGTCATTCAAGATTTTTGAAAACCTATCATAAAATCAAGCAAGATTTTTATTGGAAGGACTCAAGCAAGATGTCCAGAAATATGTGGCTGAATATATGATATGTCAACAAAATGAAGGAAAAACCATCAAAACCCTAGGTTTTTTACAACCTTTATCCATCCCTAGCCAACATTCAAAATAGGTATCTATGTATTTCATTATAGGGTTACCAAGATCTAATGGTCAAAATGTTATCATGGTTGTTGTGGATCATCTCAATAAGTATGCTCATTTTTATTCTTTATCATAGCCATTTGTTGCTAGTATAGTAGCTACTACTTTTCTCAATATAGTTCAAAAAATGCATGGGACCCCTAAGATCATTATCAATGATAGAGAATCCATTTTCACTAGTAATTTTTGGATTGATTTATTTACATGTTTGGGCACCCAGTTGGCTCATAGTTCATCCTATCATCCTCAATCTGATGGAAAAGTTGAGGTAGTCAACAAATGTCTAAAAGGATATCTCCATTGTTTTGTTTTTGATAAATAACATAAATGGGTTCATTAGTTTCCACTTGATGAATGGTGGTATAATACTTCTATTCATAGTTCTTCCAAAATGTCTCCCTTTGTGGCACTATATGGATATCACCTTCCATCCATCACTTCAACCTTGAAGGTCTATCCTAAGGTTCATGCAATTGAAGAACATATTCACCATCAATAGGAGGTCCTTACAAGTTTATGTGAAAATTTAGCTATGGCAAAAAAATGCATGAAGTAATAGACAAATCAACACATAAGTGAGAGGCATTTTGACATTGGTGATTGGGTCTTTTTTTGCTTGCAACCATATAAGTAGATGTCATTGAAGTAATTAAAAAAGGATAACAAGTTGTCCCCTAAGTATTATGGGCCTTATCAGATCTTGTAAAAAAATGATAGTGTGGCCTAAAATTTAGAGTTTCCTTCATCAACTCACATATATCTATTATTTCATATATCATGCCTGAAGAAATTCATTGGACACAGAGTTGCCATTAAAATAGAATTACCAAAATTGGATGAGGAAGGCAAATTTTTTATTGATCCTAAGTAAATCCTTCACATACACACTAAGCATTTGGGTTCCAAAGAGATTATAGAGTACCTAATCAAATGGAAGAATATACTATATGAAAATGCCACTTGGGAGGATGAAGCATTTGTGCAATAACATCCAGAGTTGCCACAACATTGAGGAAAATGTTGTTTTGAAGGGGAGGGGATTGTTACACCCTTAACCATTAGTGTGTCAAGGGATATTTATGATTGACTTGTGGCTTACATACCTCTTTTATATAATTTTTATAGTTCTCTATTTTCTTAGATAGGTCAACCTATGAAATAACCTTGGCAAAGTAGACTATATATAAGAGGTAGTGGTTAGTCTTTATTTATTATGTTAAGTATTATACTATTAGTAAATTGTTAAGTAGGTTCCCCCCTTGAAGTTTATATGTTATATTATCTATTATTCTACTCTATTGTCAATTATTTCCATGTGATCTCTCATATTTGCTTATTTTATGTGATATAAAATCATATTGTGTGAACATCTAAGTAATTTCATTATAGTATTTAAAATGATCCAAGTAGCATAATGATGTTATCACTCTCTAAAGATATGATCAATGGTTTGTTTAAAAATTAAAGGGAAAAATATTTGAAATGAATTGGGCAGTGTAATGACACCCTCTTCAATCAAATGATAAACACACACAAGGGTTAATAAAAATATGAAAGCACATGCATGATGTAAAATGGGTGGTGTAAACCTCCTTAAAAAAAGGAGTGATGTATAAACAAGACTAATTTTTACATGCTATAATAAAAAAAATAGATAGTTTAGACTCAAAACCATGCAATAAAAGGATAAAATGACACAAACACCTAAGTGTAATGTATTGAATCCTAAAACTGACAAGGTTGCATAATATTTTCAAATTCTATCAATATAATCACTCTTGATAGGATTTTAATTTTTTAATAAAAAAAGTAAAAGTGCATGAAAAGTAGGGTTTTTAGGCCCCTTCTTCTCTTAAGAGTTTATATTGTGACATGGAACTTCGAGCTACTCGCCCTGCATCAACAATATGTCCATAGCAAGTGGGGTTGTTCTAAACTATCAATTTTTACACATTTCAAAATGATCCCAAGTATGGATAACATAAGAGATTATCACATCAATAGGATATATGTCAATTTACTTGTTATGAAAATGTCTTATCCTTTTCACAACCACTACATCTATTGCTTTCTCAATGTAGTGTGATGTTTGATTTGATCATACATTCTGAAGGTGGTAGTCACTAATAGAGGTAGTTTAACTACTCAAACTACCATACCATCAATTCACTAGCTCAATTTATATACCCCAATATGGAGTGGGGTTGAAATGATGTTGGGATATGAATTATTGACTCAACGCTTCCCTAAATAACCCATGAAGAGGTGATGAACTCTTGGTCACAAGCCAAAATGTATGAAAATAAAGATACGTGACAATACTTTATGGTCATTTTGGGGTCACCCAAACCATATAAATTTGGGGAGGGCCTTAGTAATGTTCTTTTCACATTTTTGTAATAAAGAAACCAAGGAAAATAATGAGCATTTTAGGTCACCCAAGTTCCCCAAAGGGGATGGGAGAGAACATACATACATCAATCATTTTTCTAAAATAAACAAGTTTTGATGAATAAGCATAAAACAAATAACTCTTAGGAGTATGTAAGTAGATGTGAAAGTCAATTTTAGTGCACCAAAACAAGATATGTTGTGAAATTTGAGCCCCTTGGCATTAGTTTGTTGAAAGACTTGGCAAAAAACTTTAAATACAACTAAGGCATGAAAAGAACTAAGTTTATTTTAAACACCAAAAACAAAGTGTGTAAGTTTTAACCATGTTAAAATTTGGCCTTTTCCACCTTAGGAATTGTAATTTGTTAAGGGGTTTTACTAATTAGAATCCCAAAATTGAATGAGAAAACAATATTTAAAAAATTTCTATTGGGTTTTCTATTTTTTTATTTCTGAGAGATCAACATCGATCCACATAGGGATCAATGTCAATCTACATAGATTGATGTTAGTCAATCCATAGAAGGATCAATGTCAATCAATAGAGATTGAATAGATGTGGTTTTTCACAAAAATATTTTTAGTAAGATGAACTTAAAACTAAATATCCCTCTAGATCCTACAAAAAAATGGTTAAACAAATAACATAAAACCCCAAAACATAAAATGAAGATTATAAAACTCAATAAAAACTCACATTAGTCACATTTTTGTGATTCACTACTTTTTACATAGGGATCATGGTCAGTTAGGGATAATCAATGTTGATCCTAGGAGAATTGATGTCGATCTCTGTGTAAACTGTGTGTTGTCAAAAAAAATATTTTCATGAAACAACAAGCGAAAACTTGAATTTCGAATATTCTTAAGCATGCATTAGAAAAATTGAGTGGTATATTAATCTCCTTGCTTGTATGAGATGCTTGAAGAGTCCCACCAAATGTGTTATTTGTGATCATAGGAATCCAAGAAGGGAGGTTAGTATGGTGTTAATTCAAGCAATAAAACTCAAATAAACACACTAACACTTACACTCCTGGCCTAGATACTAGGGAGAGCTTAGTAACAAACACTACATGAAATCAAAATAAAAACATAAAAGACAATAACTCTTTTACCTTCCTTGGGAGCTTCAAATGGTTTTTTTGAGTGGCTTTCTCATCTTATACATCAATAAGTCTTTTTTAATGAAGCTTGTTGGCTCTTTCTGTCCTTGGTAACTTGGTTGTGATGTTGCTTTGCTTAATATTTTGGGATTATAAAACTATTGTTATGATTCTCATGGAGCAAATCCTACATAATAATTCTACAATATCCAATCTTAAAAATGAAGAGGTATGGCATTATATTTAAAGATTTCAGAATTAAATCTTACCCAAGTTGAGTTAAGGTTGAGTTTAGGCTTGGAATGGGTTCAAACTAAACCTAGGTGAGTTAAAACTAACTTTAGTAGAGTTAATAATTGTCAAGTAATTATGATTTGAAATTACCAGGCATGGCTCTCAAAATTAGATATTTTAGGATATTTTCAAAGAGCTTGATAACTCATAAAGTCAATGATGAAAGGCTAGGATATTTTGATTTTTGAATTTCCTTTTTTAGATATTCATTAATTTCAAATGGATAATTCAACTAGGAATTTAATATTGTTTAATTTGTTAATTAATTTTAATTAGCCTTTTGGCTCTCTCAAGATTTTATTTAAGTGTGAAAGTGCCCCACTTAACAGGTCTATAAGCCAAATAAATAGTTGTACTACTACAAGGTGATTAGGAATGAATCTGTGAGAGGTTATTGTTATATACAATAGGATACCCTAATTAGGGATGTCTCAACATGATTTTGAGCTTTGATGAATGATGCATAAGTAAATTTGGGATGTTTAATGATTCTTAGGCTTAATTTGTAATGGTTGGTAGGAATCGGCCTGAAGTCTAGTTAGAAGCCATTTGTGGCTAGTTTTAGGTGTCTACACATTATAGGTGATAGGAAGAATAAATACCCAAATAAGGCTATGAATAATTGTTAAGAAGTTAAAATTATCTTCAAATGAGATCAATAGAGGCATGGTTTAGATATTGTTTTCACTTCTATTGTTGCATGGTAGATATTTGTTATTAGAGGAGGTTAATAGGTTTATCTATCATCATCTCAATCCATTAAACTAGATGGGGAAGCTTCATATCACATCAAATGGCTAAGAAGACCATAAACTACCCTAAACCTCTTAAAACCTACAAGTTAGTGGTTCCATTTTTGGTGTTTGAATCATGATTAAGGGAATTAAATGAAGTAATTAAGGGTCTTAAATCAATTTCATGTTCTATTTAGAACACTATAAGTATATTACAAGTTATGAGTACCATATCTAGGGTTCAAGTGTGTTACAAGAATGAGAAACTTATATAGGCATACGAGATGAAAAAGGGGATTTATAATGTGTTTCCAAGTGTCTCTCACTTGAATAAAAGAATTAAAAAAATCCAAGACCTTTCCTTACATCTCATTCCTTGTCCAAGAAATGAGTGTCATGATCAAGGTCCTAAAGTAGGATTTTAGGCAAGAGGTAAGCTACAAGCTTGTAGACATAAAAGTGAGTTTTTATAGCATTCTTGGGTATCTTTATTGATGAATGATATCAATCAAGCCCAAATAGTTTCCTATTTCACCTAATACCATCATAAAAATGGTTCAATCCCATAGTAACTCACATTTATAAATTTTTCAATTCAAGGTTTCAAGGAGGTTTTAAACTTGAGAGGCAAGCACATCAAAAGTGAGTTACAATGTGGTTTTATGGAATTTTTATCCTGAGTGAATAGTAATCACATAATTAAATATGATCTACCCTATATCAAATACCATTTGGATAAACGTTCAGGCCTATCGAAGAAATTTCCAAGGAACTCCAATAGAGTGTTTTAAGCATGAAAGAACACAAGTCTACATGTTGAAGAAAGAGGTTTGTAATGTATTTTCAAGTATTCTCACTTGGGTAAATAATACTCAAGTAGTAAAATTGACTTTTATCTAACCTTAAAATACTATTAAAACATAGGTTTAGGTCCATTAGATCCCAAATATTGAAGTTTTCAATAGGAGAATGTTTCTACTCAAAATTCGCTTTTAGATCTAAGGGAAAGAAGAAACTAAAAAAGTAATGGACAAGGCATGGGAAGTACCTGGATAAAGATTGCACACCGTAAATCTAGACGCTTGTGAGCACTCCTCTTTGGCTATGGAGGAATGACACCTGCAAGAAAAAAGGAAACTTGGACAAGAAAATGTTAGATAGATAGACAGTGGGTTGCCAAGTGAAAGCTTGTTCCCAGAAGTATGAGAACTTCCTTGAGGGAGGTCAACCCACTATTTTGATAAAAGATAAATGACTGATAAATGACAGAATGCTAAAATAGACTGAAATGATAGCAAACTGAAAGAGACAAGGAAGCAAAGGCTTACCTGGAAGAAGCTGTCAAACTGGTTGCAGTCGCCAGCGTCGGTAGTCTTACCGATGTCGGTTGTCAGGTCTGCCGATGTCGGTTAGTCTGCCGATGTCGGTCGGGGTAATGACCAGCATCGGTCAGGGTAATAGGCTTGGATGGCATTTAGGCAGGTTCTGGTCGAGTGTGGACAGAGTCCGGGCCGGGCTTGGTCTGTGGACGGGTCTGTGGACGAAGGTCTGAGTCTACTCTGGGCCTGGTTTGAGGAGGGTCTTAGTCAGTTAGGGGGTCAGAAGGACAGAGAGGGACAGAGGGATAGAGGAAGCCAATCTGGGAGATAGGAATCCGGGTCTGGGTGACAGCCAAGTCTGACGGGGTGCTAAATCTAGTTAAAAAGCAAATGACTAGAAAAGCATAAAGAAAACAAACAGAGAACATACCTGTGCCCTGCTGAAGAAGGTGGTGATCTTGTTGCTGATGATGCTGGATGTGAAACCTGTTGCTGATGGAGAATCCCTGTTGTTCACTTGCAGAAGTTTGCTGTGTACTTGAGGAAGAGAGTCAGATTGATTGGTCAAGTGGAAGGATAGATGCAAGGGTCTGATACGAAGGTTTAAGAGTCGAGATGCCAGGGGGAGAGACGTAGAGAGCGAAGAGGAGGAGATCACAGTGAAGAAGCCGTTATGAAAGAGGCCGACGCCAGTAATATCACCGACGTCGATCGACGGTTGACCGACGTCGGTGGCTAAAAGGCCGGAGAAAGGCTAAAAATAGCCTTTCATCCGTTTCCCAACCGCCATGTCAAATGAATGCGAGGATGAAACGGTCGACAGGGGTTAAATGGGCGAGTGAAGAGATTGGAATAGGAGTCTAAGGCATTAAATGGCCATGTGGGGAATAAAAGGGATCCAAGGAAGGTATCCTAGGATGGCGAGGTGGCAAAGAGAAGGAAAATGGTCTTATTTAATTAAAAATAGGTGATTATTTTCAATTAATAAGACTTAGGTAGGTTAGGGATAGTCGAAGTGGCAAGGGACCAAGGGGAGAGAGGAAGACAAAGGGTTAGACACTTTTTAGGTGTCTACATTTGCCCCTTTTTATCTTGTTGGTTGTTCTAGACGAACTGCAAGACAAAAATAGGAGGTGGTTGCCCCAGGTAAGGGATGATGTGGATTGCCCCGAAGTATGGATGAGGTATTCCCCCTCAAAGCAGGAGTCGAGGGAAGGAACTTGATGTCGGGTACTGATTTGACAAAAGGTGGATGAGAAAGATAAAAAGTGAGTGAAAATGCTGCAAAAGTCGTGATTGTGCGTAGTCCACTTCACGGGATAGTCAGGTCAAATTGTCGCATGTCGAGGGTTAAGGAGTGCCAAAATTGAAGTAACCGGGCCCCAGCATTTAGTCATCTGCTGATCGGGTCACTCAATTTAAGCTGAAGCTCCAAATGGTCATCGTGTTCTAGGTATCTAGGGCTCAGGAAGTGCTCCCAGAAACACAAAAAAGCCACAAGTAGTAGGGATCAACTGGCTCGCGATCCTATACTTGCGAAGGGTCAAAAATAGTCTGCGGACAATTCTGCTAACCAGTCGTGAGGTAGCACACACGCAAAAACAACCAAGGCAACACGCTGTCTTGGAAGTGGTCGAAGGTCGAAGGAGATACGCATGATCTCCAATGGTCATTGGTCAAGATGATGGATGGACGAAAGGATGCGGCCGAGCTAACCCCAGAAGACCCCATGTCAACTGAGTGCTGCCTACATAGCCCCTGTCGTAGGGGCCTCAGGCCGATGTAGTTCTCCCTAAAAGGGAGGGAGGGTTGGAGGGACTGATTGGTCTTGGTCAAAGGAAATGATTGGTCTTGGTCAAAGAGAATGATTGGTCTTGGTCGAAGAAAATGATTGGTCTTGGTCGAAGAAAATGATTGGTCTTGGTCAAAGTTGATGATTGGTCTTGGTCAAAGAGAATGATTGATCTTGGTCAAAGATGTCGATAGACTGGGCGTGGTCAAGGTCAAGGTCACAGAAGAGAAGGTTTGTCCATCAAGGAGACGAACAAACGGGGGTGGTCGAGCTAACCTCAGAGGATGTGTTATCTGAGTGCTGCCTACATAGCCCTGGTCATAGGGCCTCAGACCAATGTAGTTCGGACAAATTGAGAAGATTGGTCGATGATGAGATTGGTCATGTGTTGAAATGACGAGGGTAAGATGAGGATAAAATGATGCTACAGATGGTGTATTCTGTAGAATTGGTCGAGAGTCTTTCATCCCTAGCAAGTTTCCATAGTCGCGATGGATGTATGCTAAGAATGAATAGAAGTCAATTTATGCTTCAGCAAGTATTGGTTTATGCTTAACATAAATTGGGTCTAGTCGGTAGTTTCCATGTGTATTGGTGTCCATAGAAACTATGTGAAATGGTCTAGGATGATGTCAGCTGAAAATGATGAAAATGGCTGGGTTTGAGATGAGTCGCCGATTGATGCAGTTAAATGTGGCCAAAGTGAAGAGAAAAGATGAGAGGCAAATCGTTCTTTCATTGACAAGGACCAGAAAGGAAGCATAGATAGGGGTTATTAGAACAAAGGCCCCGTTCATGCATTACGTCGTTGACTAGTGTTGTGTTAGAACAGTAATCGAATCACTTTGACATTAAAGTGAGCAGGTGATAGGAGGAGGATAGGGTAACCCAGTTTAAGAGCAGGAATAACCTTGCCCCTTTTATAGGAGACCCTGAGACAACTATAAGCCAAGTCCGTGACTCGTTTTTTTTTTTTTTTTTTTTTTTTTTTGGTACAGGCTGATCGATGCGGGAAGCCTACATAGAGATGTCATTTGCTGTAGCGGTCATGTTGCGAAGCTGATCAATGCGGGAAGCTTCTAAGAAAGGTTGCTGTTTGTAGCAAGATTAGTCATAGCCATCCTTCGAGGGAGTGGTCTATATTTTTGCTTTATAAGGGCTTGAATAGCTGTCCTTCAAGGGATCAGTCTATTGGCTATAACAATGATAGTACAGCTGTCCTTCGAGGGAGCAATCTGTCTTTTTGAATTGATTTTGTGACCTTGGATATGTTTTGACATCTTGATATATATTTTTGATTTTTTGATTAGAGTCATGGACAAGGCTGTAAAAGTTCAAGGACTCCCCTTTTATTAGGACAAAGCATCCATGCATCATAAAAGGGTCGTAGAGGACTTGTTAAAGGGGAATAGGGTTGAAAGGGATGAGGATTAAGAGGACGAGGATTGCTCAAGGGACGAGCTCAAGTTACGTGTCAAGTAGATGAGTACTCGACTAGCAGAAGAATGGTCGAAGATGCAACGCAGAAAGGGGGGCTCCAGGTCTGATAAGTCCCTGGGCCATGCTAGTGCGTTAAGGTCTGAGTCAATTAGGAGTGGACTTGCCCCATTTGGCTCTTTCTAGATTGGTCAGATGTTGATGGTGGATGTGAAGTTGACTGATACGATTGTTGATTGGTCGAGACTTGGTTGAAGATTGGTTGAATGATATTTGATTGTTGATTGGTCTAGAGGTGGTTGAAGTGTGGTAAAATGTTTGGTTAAAGTTTGTCGAAGGTTTGGTCAAAGGTTTGGTCGATGTTATGGTCGATGGTTGGTCGAGACTTGGTCGAGGTTTGGTTGAATGTTTGATCGAAGTTAAGATAAGGCTGGATCCCCCCAGTCGCTTAGGGAGAATGTTGGATAGATTAGTCAAGGTTGACTGAGGCTTGGTGATTAAATGGACTGTGTTAATGTCAAATAATGGGGTCAAAGGCGGTAAAGGGACCATAGTCTGTCGTGGAGATCCCGATTTAGGCGATGAGGTTGGAGAGGTATGGGTCGGGGTTGATGTTTTGTCGAAGAGGTGGTTAAGAGGGTCCTTGGTGAGAAGGAAAGGATTTCTCCGTTGTTGACGAATGATAGCTTTGAGAGCACAACAATGCTCAGTGTCATGTCCCAGAGTGTGATGATAGTTGCAAAATTTAGAGTTGTCAAACCAAGATGGCCTTGATCCGAGAGTTGATGAATGGGGCGGTGTTGAAGGCTTGTTGATGACGTGGTTGAGAAGAGAGGTGTCATTCGCCAGACATTGGTGAATGGCAACCTTGAGGGCACAACAATGCTCCGTGTCGTGTCCAGGTGTGCGATGATACGCACAAATGCGAGTGTCATCGAACCAAGGTGGTTTAGGTTCAAGAAATTGATATGGTCTGAGAGGTGGGAGGTCGAGGCGAGAAGACTGCAATAATTGCCGTAAAAGCAAGGTATAAGAACCTGCTAATGGGTCTAGATGTCTTATTGTAGTAGGAGTTGATGACTTTGGTTTAAGAGGCATAAGAGGCGTTGGTCGATGGTTTGAGGGAGATACATGTTTGATGGGTTGAGGGAGTAATGGAGGCGACGTGCCTCTGTGAAGGATGGGAGTAGGCAGTATTCCTATTAAAGTGGATGGATGCGGGCCTAAGATTGAAGGCCATGATGAAGGTGGGGGAGAAATTCTCCGATGTGGTCTAGTGGCTTTTGTTAGTTTGGGTCAAGGGACACTATTGTGTGGGGCAAGGTTAGATGTGGTTTTGGGTTTGGATGTGGACGAAGGTGAGTGAGATGTAACAATCTCAGGCAAAGGGCGAGAGGAAACCGTGACTGGGTCTTCCTCGATTGAAATGGGTAAAGAGACTAGTTCTTCTCTTGGTGGAGAAGAAATAGGAGAGTGTGGGTCCTCCAGATGGCAGGAGGCAGGGATGATTATGCCTTCCGCTTGTGCTTGAGGAGTAGGCAAGGTATGGTCATTGGATGAAGGTGGGGCTAATGGTGTAGGTGTGGCCAAGGCGTCCCCCAATATAGGAGAAATAGATGGAGGACTAATAGGAGAAGAGGGCTCTTCATCTTGTGATAGACGAATAGGAGAAGACTCTTCTGCCTGTGAAAGAGATTGGTCAGAGACAAGAGGTAAGATAGTGTTAATCGTGTGAATGTCATGGTCATGAGAATCTTGGGTTATGGTTTGGACATTGTTTTGAGTAGGCCGATGATTTGGAAAAGGGTGTTTGAAGATGTCAATATGTTGATTGGGTGGGGCGTTCGGGTTATCTAAAATAAGATCCCCCTTGTCGATCATGTCTTGGACGATGTTTTTGAAAGTTTGGCAGTTGTCAATGTCATGGCCTTGGATGCGGTGAAAGTGGCAGAAGTCGGCCTCTCTATACCATGTAGGGAGGGCTTTAGAGGGGTCAAATTGAGGTGGTCGGATTGGAGGGAGATTGAGGACCCCCTGCTTGAGAAGTTTTTCCAAAACGGAAGCGTATGATTCTCCAAGTGGAGTGTAAGAACGCTGGATATACCGTTGTTGGAATTGTTTGGTGATGCTGGAAGATGTCGAAGGTTGAGAATAATTCGTTGTTATTGAGGATGGTGATCTACGACCACAGTGTTGGCCACTCCTTTGGACTTGGAGTTGGCAGAAGAAGAAGGTCTGGAAGAAGAATGGTCAGTAGATTTTGCATTGGTATTACGCAATTTGACCTTGTCTTCTTCAAGGGCACGGAGTTTGAGCTTTCGAGCCATGATGAAAGCTTCGTCAAAAGTGCGGAATGTCTGAATCCGCAAGGTAGAAGAGATGTGGTTGGCACATGCTCGAGAAAAGAGCTCGATGAGCTCGAGTTGAGGCAAGGAGAAGGAGAGCTGGTTAATCAAGCCTCTCCAACAAGCGACAAAATCGACTACAGATTCGTCATCAAATTGCCTGATGGAGTAGAGGTCTGTGATAGAGACTTGTTTAGTAATGTTAATTGAGAAATGGTTGAGAAATAGTTGGGCGAGTTGGATGAATGAAAAGATAGAATGTCTGGTAAGAGAGCTATACCAGTCAAGGGCAGGGCCAGAAAGTGACATAGGAAACGTGCGTAATAATAATGCATCATCGTGGGCAATAAGGTAACAGGCGTGTCTAAATGCCCGTAGATGTTGCTGTGGGTCTTCCTTACTCTGAAAGCGAGTGAATTTAGGAAGCTCCCAATGGTTAGGATATGGTCGAATAGGGACGGAAGGATGGATAGGCTCATTGCAAATTTGCTCATATGACAAAGTATTGCTTGAACCGAAAATGGAGGCTTCGAGACTGGACATTTTATCCATCAGCATCTTAATGATGTCTGCTGACGGATTGGCGGGTTGAGCGCCCCCTAGGTTGTAAGGCACTTGGACAAGGCTAGAGGAGGTGTGCGACATAGTCGGTTGTACAATGTACGGATGACTAGTCGCAGGGGCAAAAGTGGAGGCTAAAGGTGGCTGCGTTATGAAGGTCGAAGGTATAAGTTGACTGGGCACCACCAAAGGTGGTTGAATGGTGGCACTGGTAGCAAGATAGGTTGACACTCCTACATTTGTGGGCGCAAGAGTGTGAGGGGTCGAGACAATCAAGTTCTGATATGAGGTAGAACTTGGTTGAATTGCAGGTGGTTGAGGGGGTAATGGAACCCCGATGGAGGTCGGTCCAAAAATAGACGGGGAGGCCAAACTTTGCGTATTGGCCATGGTTGGGTTAATAGTCGAGGTGAAAGGCTGAGTCATAAAGGGTTGGGTGGTGAATGGTGTGGATGTCGTCGCCACGTCACCCGAAAGGTCTCGCATTGGGTTTCTCGCGAGATAGTTTTGGAGGGCTGCGGTATTGAGGTCCAAGAATCTCTTGAAATCTTGGTCCCCTTCAGGGATGATGGGAATTTGAGTCGGGGTCAGGGTCGGGGTCGGTCCTGTAGGAGTTATTTTAGTCTTCGAGTGAAAATCCATGATAGGACTGGTTAGGGACGAGGGATCGTGGTCAAAAAGGAGGGTCAGATTCCAGAAACTATGTTTCTGCAGTTCCAAAAACTTAGAATGGAGTTTTTGACAGAGAAGGGACAGATTTTGGGTTGCTGGTTTTAAAAAAAGGACAGTGACAGAGACCAACGTCAGTTGAAAAACCGATGTCGGTAATAAATATGGCCGACGTCGGTCAGATAACCGATGCTGGTAAGAAAGGAAAACCGACGTTGGTAAAATAACCGATGCCGGTGACAGGGGAAAGTTGACGTCGGTGGAAGAACCGATGCCGGTGACTGTGTTTTCTAGAGAACCAAAAGATTTGAAGATTCTTGGAAAAACAATGAAGAAAGCACCCTCACTCACTCAAACAAACAGATGAGAAGAGGAAAACAGAGAGAGACAGACAAGCCTAAGCGATAAATCCTAGGAATTAACCTTAGAAGTTGTGGCTTGTGCCTTAGATGAATGTTTGGGGAGATTGGCTGCAAGAAGGGTCCTAGAAGAAGGTAGTCTAAAGATGGTTTCGGGTCTTGTTTTAGGCGCTCAAAAATCTGTGTTAGGGTCTGGTACGTGGCCTGGTGCTAAGGAGCAAGCTCCCCTCACTTCACGATTCCAGTGGTTAGCTGGTCTCGCTTAGCCAAGATATACCTCGCCTAGAGTTTAGACTCCGCCAGAGAACGGAGTGGGCTTCCCCCTTGGTGATGAAATCCAAGTAGGGTCACCGGGACGGGTAAGGTATCCGCTGGGGGATGAAATCCCAGTCGGGCCTTGTCTCAAGTAAGTTTTATGTTCGTTTAGTGCATGTGTTTTGGTAGTGTAACATCAAGTGTCTACGGTTCATTCAATATGCATCTAAGTTACTAGATGTGGACTACGAAGATGCAAGCACAAGCAGAGATGAATGCAAAGTGTTTTAATGCCCAAGTCGAAATGTGATGTTTGTTATGAAGACAAGTTTGAGAAAGGGTTGAGAGTATGATGTTTAGACTAGTCTAGAAATGCAAGGAAGAAAGATTCGTTTTAGTCCTGCTTATAGTGTCATTGAGAAGAAGAGAAAGAGGAGAAAAGGTAAGAACCTAATGCTCCTAAATGAATGAAGAAGAAAGGAACCCAGGAGGAACCTAGGGTCCCACCAGGCGTGCCAGAATGTTTCTACTCAAAATTCGCTTTTAGATCTAAGGGAAAGAAGAAACTAAAAAAGTAATGGACAAGGCATGGGAAGTACCTAGATAAAGATTGCGCACCATAAATCCAGACGCTTGTGAGCACTCCTCTTTGGCTGTGGAGGAATGACACCTACAAGAAAAAAGGAAACTTGGACAAGAAAATGTTAGATAGATAGACAGTGGGTTGCCAAGCGAAAGCTTGTTCCCAGAAGTATGAGAACTTCCTTGAGGGAGGTCAACCCACTATTTTGATAAAAGATAAATGACTGATAAATGACAGAATGCTAAAATAGACTGAAATGATAGCAAACTGAAAGAGACAAGGAAGCAAAGGCTTACCTGGAAGAAGCTGTCAAACTGGTTGCAGTCATCGGCGTCTGTGGTCTTACCGGCGTCGGTTGTCGGGTCTGCCGATGTCGGTTAGTCTGCCGACGTCAGTCGGGGTAATGACCGGCGTCGGTCGGGGCAATAGGCTTGGATGGCATTTAGGCAGGTTTTGGTCGAGTGTGGATAGAGTTCGGGCCGGGCTTGGTCTGTGGACGGGTCTGTGGACGAAGGTCTGAGTCTACTCTGGGCCTGGTTTGAGGAGGGTCTTAGTCAGTTAGGGGGTCAGAAGGACAAAGAGGGACAGAGGGATAGAGGAAGCCAATCTGGGAGATAGGAATCCGGGTCTGGGTGACAGCCAGGTCTGAGGGGGTGCTAAATCTAGTTAAAAAGTAGATGACTAGAAAAGCATAAAGAAAACAAACAGAGAACATACCTGTACCCTGCTGAAGAAGGTGGTGATCTTGTTGCTGATGATGCTGGATGTGAAACCTGTTGCTGATGGAGAATCCCTGTTGTTCACTTGTAGAAGTTTGTTGTGTACCTGAGGAAGAGAGTCAGATTGATTGGTCAAGTGGAAGGACGGATGCAAGGGTCTGATACGAAGGTTCAAGAGTCGAGATGCCAGGGGGAGAGACGCAGAGAGCGAAGAGGAGGAGATCACAGTGAAGAAGCCGTTATGAAAGAGGCCGACGCCGGCAATATCGCCGACGTCGGTCGACGGTTGACTGACGTCGATGGCTAAAAGGCCGGAGAAAGGCTAAAAATAGCCTTTCATCCGTTTCCCAATTGCCATGTCAAATGAATGCGAGGATGAAACGATCGACAGGGGTTAAATGGGAGAGTGAAGAGATTGGAATAGGATTCTAAGGCATTAAATGGCCATGTGGGGAATAAAAGGGATCCAAGGAAGGTATCCTAGGATGGCGAGGTGGCAAAGAGAAGGAAAATGGTCTTATTTAATTAAAAATAGGTGATTATTTTCAATTAATAAGACTTAGGTAGGTTAGGGATAGTCGAAGTGGCAAGGGACCAAGGGGAGAGAGGAAGACAAAGGGTTAGACACTTTTTAGGTGTCTACAGAGATTTCAATCTTGGAGGAAAATTTGTAGGTTATGGGTAGGAATGGTCTTCAAAAGTGTTTTACGGTGTTTATTTATCAATGAGAAAACCATTAATCAAGAATTTAAATCCTTATCCTACTCCTCATGAAATATAATCATAGGTACAATCTTATTTGGATCCTTTCTCATAGAGGTTACAAGTGAATCTTGAAGAAGGCCATACAGGCTTATAAATAAGAATGGATATTCAACTAGTTTTGAGGTGTATTTAACTTGGTAATAAGCCCACAGAAAAGTGTGAGATTTTGGGATTGAGAATATATGTTATACCTTAAATCACCCCATAAGTTCAATAAATTTTTCAAGTCCTCAAACATGATCATGAAGATACTAGGAATATTCATATGAGGTTTAAGAATTCAAGGCAAAATTGTGAAGAGAATGATAAGGCCTTAAGTGGAAAGTGGAAGAAGCTAAAATTGGGATTTAGGAAGCCTCCAAACATAAATAATTTGTAACCCCATATAAATAAATGATATTAAAAAATTCTTTCATAGCTTTAGGCTTCTTATAGGCTTTCATAACAGTCAAGGTTTCTTGCAAAGTAGAATGAGACAATGTCAAGGAAAGTTATTGTTGGCCAAATTTTACCTACATACCAAAATTTTCCTAATATAAAATAAGAATTTGATTAGTATATGTATTTAAGGGTGATCTAATGGTTAAAATATCATAAATATTTTAGGAGAAGATCACTTATCATTTAGAAGCTTTTAAAACACTTTAAGAAAGCTTAAAGTGTGAATTTGGTGATCTTAGACACCCAAACCCTCACAACACATCTTGAAAGAATAAATAGGTCAATCTGGTTGAAAATTTGATAAATCCACTTAGGATTCATCTCATATCCAAAATATCACATGGAAATTATGTGTTTCATGACTTGATATAAAGCTTCAAAGTTAAACCAGCAGTCTAGGACATGTGCAGGGATATCAAGTTAAAGTTACATGAAATAGCCTTTTGAATTATAATACTCTAAGGATGAAAATTAAAATAAAAAGTTTCAAGATATTAGGTACTTTAATATATATCTAATGGTGTGTGGTGAATAACAAAGCCAGTGGTTCTATGTAGATCAATGGTGCATGATCCATTATACAAAAATAGATCAATAATAAGCAAAAGGTCAACTAGTCAATGGATCTTGGGAATGAATGAGAAGATTCCAAGTGCCATGACCATGGAAAATATTAGTTAAATCAATAATATTAATTTCATCCTTGTTAAATAAGATCAAGGGTATGCATAAGGTAAAATGGTCAACCAAGCTCAAGATAAATACAAGGCCACCACATAGCATAAGCATAGGGGTATATAAAGCTAAAAATAGGATCTTAAGAATAAATGAAGAGATACCAGGTGGCACATTTATAGAAACCTAGATTAAGATCAATGACCAATATCAAAATTCAAAATCTATATGACTTCAATAGAGAGCAAATGCAATCGAGGTCCACCTAGAACAAGTATTTCAAAGGGAGACCATGGAGGCAAACACATCTATTTTGATGGATTCATCACCAAAGATAACAACATTATTATGATCCTTTTCTCCAATATTCCATGTAAAATATGAACCAATAGGGAGAAATCCATGTCAAAACAAGATCACAATAGATTAATTAAGATGTTATAACTACTTTGATGCTAGAATTTATATTTCAAATTACTTGATCCCACCATTGTAACCATAAGGAGCATTAATTAAATATAGAAATAGATTGAAATGGAATGATATAATTTTTATGGATGCCTTCTATAAGTAATGTTAGGTATTATTATATTTTCTAGTGGCATCAACACTAAAATGATGGGAAATCTTAGTCATTATGCTCTGTTATCCATCCTTTTATGCATTGATCCCAATCTCTCTCATCCCTTTCTACTATAAATATAGGATTTGAAGAATTGAAAAGGATCCCCTCTCTTTGTCATGACTACACTCTACCAAGATTTAAACTATAATGCCTATTTGATGTAATAAAATATTGAATTCCTCCATTTACACACTGAGTTGAAGGGTGTCTTATGACTTCATTGATGTTGTTAAGTGAATGTATTTTTTCCTTTCATTTTTATGAGTTTTTTCACCTTCATGAATTATTTTTTTAGTTCTCATAGGTCATTCTAAGTGCATATATAGTCTGTTGGTCAGTTTCGAAGTGGACAACTACCTTCCCATGCTAGGTTAATAGCTAGTCCATGTCTTTTTATGAAATCCTTATGTGGAAGTTGATCAAAGAGTGAATGAAGTGATGTTTAGTAGTATTTAATGTGTCTTATAGTGTTTTTTTTTCAAGTATAAGGATACAAATTTTTGTTGCATCACCTCCTTTTTATATGCTTTCATAAATTATTGTTAATCTCTCTCCCTTTTTCCTAGTAAGAAGCTAGTTTAAGTTTAGTATAGGTGATAGACCTAAAATTAAGTTATCCTTCTCTAGATTTATGACCCAATATTAAGTGACCCATAGCCTAGGGTCATTCCCATGTTATACTAGGTTTGAGTAAGAGAATCTGAATAATCACCTTCTTAGCTAGGGTGTAACCTAAGATGCCAACAATTTTGGCATGCTCAGTGGGACTAGGTCTCCTAGAGGAAATAAAATTTGGAGATAAGGATAAGAAAATGAATTATAAAATGAGATCCATCATCATCAAGAGCTAAATATCTTTAAATTTTTAGAGTTCATAGCACCATCTAGACAACATTCTCATGCCAAAAGTCACTACAAGGTTAACTAGTAAAGGTATTCCCCTTGAATTCATTAAGCTACCTTATATTTCATATAAGAGATCAAGATTTAATAGGATAATACCTTATCCCCAAATTCAATATTCATCTCCTAATCATCCTATTTTCTTAAGTAATACAATCCCCACTACCCAAATAGCTTTTAGGAATCAAGTGTTTGTCTCATTCAATAGAGGTAGTCCACTAAATTTGGCCCATTTTGATGGCATTCATGTTTTTGACCTTAAAATTATCCCAATCTTCTTAATATAAGGTCAAATAAATACTATTAAGCACATCCAAGATATTTCCAACCTTTATTTCATTCATAATATTATTCAAGATAATGTGGCTATCAAACTACTTGTTGCTTCCTTTAAATAAAAAGTATTGTAGTGGTATATAAATATTCCATTGAATTCCATTTATACCCAAGATGAGTTAGGGACGACCTTAGATAATTTGAGGACAAATCTGATTACCTATCTTTATTTGAATAGCTGACTAACATAAAGAGAGATCCTCATGATTTCATGTTTGATTTCAACCTCAGATTCCAAAAGACATGGACTAGAATAGTTTCCATGATTAGACCATCCCTTTAATATGCCTTTTTATATTATTTAGGAGCCCTTAATTCTGATATTAGTGTGATGATATAGTACATGGGTGGTAATACCTTGCCAAATGCTTATGAGGTTGCAATAAGAATAGAAAATAGTTTGATACAAGCTAGTAATCTTACTTTAAGGCCTCCAATGCCTATATTCCTAGAGTTGTAATCTATTCCACCCCATCAAGTTTATTAGTTTCCATCATTAACCTCTATTCTACCTCCTCAAACTCAAAGTTTACCCGCTTTTAGTTAAGCCAATGATCTTGGTGAGCTGAAAGGTCTTCTTCAATCTTTTATAAATGAAATAGTACAACTCAAGAGGAAAAAATACCATGGTAGGCCTTATAAATAATATAATTGGATCTCCTATTATCCTTTCAAATATCAATGGCCTCCTTATCAAGGTTTTAGATAAAATAGACCACCTTACCAATCATAAGGAGCCATAACCCAAGTTAAACCATATGCATCTCTTGACCCGAATGTACCATCTAGTTTAAGAATTATTGTTCCCAAACCTCATCAAAATAACTTGATGCAAGATTCAAGTTAGAAACCATTTATTCCCAATGATACTCATGACCAAGCTTTAGTATCACAAAACATTAATATGCCACAAATGACACAAGAAGAATTTTCTCTTCAATGAGGTTAGTATCAAGAGATAAGTTTATTACCCAATGAGAGGCTTAAGAAGTTTAAGGTTATCCTGATTCCATTAATATAAACTTTCAAATAGATTATGACATTGCTTTCAATCATGGTGGTGAGACTAGCAATTCAAGGGGTCAAGATGTAATTATAACTAGAGCTAAAATAAGAGCCATTGATGAGGCTCAAGATGTGAGTAATGATTTCATTACTCCTAATGTTGTTTCTAAAAGTATGAAAGATCAACCTACTACCCCTAAAACACAAAAAAGAAAAACAATGTAGAGGCTAGGAAGGTCCCTCAAATACCTCTACTATGTGAACAACTAGTGGTTCAAAAGGTATATCCAAAGGTTGGTGGAGTTTCATTCAATATAGTGGATCATATGAAGAAATATAATGTTACCATTAGCATGTGGGATTCCCTTACTATTCTAAAATAAAAATATATGCTCATCTAAGAGATTTTATCTCTCAAGGTTTCCCCATAACCAATTGAGCAACAAGGTGTTGTTCTAACCAATTCAGACCAATCAATAAAGCATCAAATATAGATGATACATAAGATGGTAAAAGGGGATCAATATAAGGTAAATTCAAGTAAAACTTCTCCCTTTTATCTCTCTTTGATAGTTGGTTATGTTTTAGTTCATAACTGTATGGTGGATAGTGGACCCAGTAGCATTGTCATGCCTAAGCAAATTATAGACAAACTTGGTCTTGTCTATGAGATAAATACTAAAGGAGTATATAAATTATATGGATCACCAAAAAATATAGTAGGTATCACTAAAGATATGAATTTGACACTACACTTTTGTCCCAATGTTACTATTCAGTACGATGTAGTTGTGGTAGACTTACCTCCCTATTTTTCCATGTGTCTATCAAGGGACTTTACCTCAAAGATTAGAGGATAGTTATCAATTGATTAGATATATTTGATGTTAAATAATAGGTATGGTACCAATTTAATCATACATTCTAAACCTATTTCATGGTTCCATTTGGAACCACATATGCCAAGATAGTGTAGAGTAAATTGACTCACCTTTAGATAGGATTATAGATTTTTTCCTTGATGAGTGGGCCTATAGATCACATGAATATGATCCTTATAAACTAATTGAATAAGAATGACTTTATTTTTATTGCTTACATTAGAAATATGCACCAATTCTATCCTTGATGAAGGATGATGAATCTGGTGATGATCTTTAGCAATTATACTTTGATGGGTCAAGGAATAAGCATGGTACTAGGGATAGAATGATGTTAATTTATCTATAAAATCAAAGTTAATTCTCATTTATTAAGTTTAAATTTGGTTGTTCAAATAATGATTCATATTATGAGTCATTAGTTCATGGTTTACAATGGGCTAGGAAGATGAAAGTCAACACCTTACAAGTCTTTGGTGATAGTGAACTTGTAGTTTACCAAGTGAGAGGTCTTAATCTATGTAAAAAACCATTTCTTAAATCTTATAAGCATATGTTATGAGACTTCCTTGAAGATTTTCAGGCCTTCAACTTTCAGAAAATACCAAGAGATGAGAACAAACATGAAAAAAGGTTGGTTTCCATTGGGGAAAAATTTAGTATCCCAGCTGATGTAAGAAATGAAAAGGTCCAATCGCATGTTAAGTTGATTGTAAGGCCTTATATCCCAAATAATGATGATAATTTGTAAGTTTTTGAAGATGATAATTAAATTGTTAGATTATTATAAGAAGAGGCTAAGTTTTCTTCAAGAAATTAATCAAAGTACTTGCAAAAGTATGGTGATCAGATTGTGTAACTAAAAAAAATAAGTTGTGCAAAGGATTGGTCACACTTGAGAACATATTCAGTGGTGATGATGAGCCAAGGAAAGAAAATTCAACTTTGTCAAAAAAGGAAGAACACTATGTCAATGTGGAATTTGTACCTAGTAAGAGCTTAAAGATGGGTAAAGTATGCACTTATTTAGAAAATGAAGCTTTCATTGAGTTATGTACAAGTTTTGAGGATCCATTTTCATGGAAATATAGTTATCTCAAGGGATTTAACCCAAGTCTAGCTCAACACACCATTGAGTTAGAAGATGAAACTAAAATATTAAGAAAAAGACAAAGGCCTATTAATCCTAAGCTTGAGATTTTGATGAGATTTGAGCTTCATAAGCTCATTGAGTCAGCTATTATATTTTTAATCAAGTACACAACTTAGGTGGCCAACCTTGTTCCAATATGGAAAAAGAAGGGTGAAATTAGACTATTTGTTGACTTTCATGACTTGAACAAAGCTTCCCTTAAATACCGCTATCCATTGGCATCTATGGAGCATATTTTATAGTTGGTTACAAATTTAGGAAGGTTATCCTTATTGGATGGCTATAGTGGTTACAACTATATTTTGGTCAAATAAGAAGACCAATTCAAGACAACCTTCACACAAAGTGGGGAACATTTGCATATAGATTTATGTCCTTTGGTCTATCCAATGCTAGACCAAATTTTTAGAGAGCCATGGATATGGTATTCTAGGGCCTTTTAAACATATTTTTGCTAGTCTATTTGGATGATGTAATAATGTTCTCAAACTATGCAAGTAAGCACATAGTTCACCTTGAGTAAGTGTTTAAAAGGTGTAAGAAATTTGGGGTATCCCTAAATCCAAAAAAGTGTGTTTGATCAATTTTTGAAGGTAAGCTTCTTGGACATATAGTTTCAAATCATAGTTTAAGCATAGATCCTAAAAAGATATCTTTAATTCTTACACTTTCCTTGCCCAAGCACAAAATATCTTTTCAAAGTTTCTTACGAGAGATCGATTTCATCAGAAGATACATCTTATATTTTTCCACTTTAGCTATGCCACTTACAACCATGCTAAATAAGAATTAGAGATTTAGTTGGTCTAAGTAAGGAGTAAGGAGTTTTGAGGAGATTAAGAAATCCATAACTAGTGGTCCTATGCTTATGAACCTAGATTTATCAAAGGACTTCATTATGCACACCTATGCTAACATTAACACCATTTCAATCATTTTTATACAACAAAACCATGAGCCCTTAGAGTATAAAATAGCCTTATTTAGTTAAGGCCTGGAATAATATGAAACAAGGTAATTTTTTGTTGAAAATCATATACTTTCAGTTATAATGTCTCTCAATAAATTTAGATACTTGTCTAACAATAAGATACACCTAATGGTTGCACATCCAAGTGTCAAGGAGTTTCTCTTAAACAAAGACATAAGTGAGAAAAGTGTTGGTTGGATAAAAAATGTAATTGAGGATGATGTGGAGATCAAAGTCACAAAGCTTATTAGAGGCAAAATACTTTATGAGCATCTAGACTAAGGCTTACAAGAAGCCAATGAGGTAGTTATGGTGTCAACTAATGAAGAAGTTGCAATTGATCATACCTCACCTTCTATTTGGTATCATGATTTGGTAAGATATCTCCAAGATGGTCTTTATCCCTCTCACCTAACTCATTCAAAAAGAAGATATTTCATATTACAATGCATTCCATTTCTTCTTGTTGATGGTGTTATTTTCAAGAAAGATATCAATGTCATATCATTCATATGCATTGAAAAACATCAAAAGGAAAGGATAGTTGAAGATTTCCATGATGGACATGGTGGAGGGCATCATTTAGCATGGACCAATAGCCCACAAGATCATGAGAGGTGGGTATTTTTTTAGATCAATACTTAGCTTTTTGACTAGAGCTATAACCAATTTTGGGGCACAAACTAGGGGCCCAATCCCCAAGAACTAAGAACCATTAATACTTTAATCACATTGAAACCATTAAGTAAACAACCACATCAGGCCTATAAACACCCTATAATATTTTAACTTGGGTGGGGCTAGGCACAACCAAACCACTTAACCAATCCTTTTATATCTCATTAGCATAAGAGGTAGGTATTATTGGCCAAGCTTATTTAGAGATTGTCATGCATAGGTTAGGAACTACAGACAATGGGTTATGTTTATAGGAAAGATGAAACTTGTAGCCTTACCTCTCCAACCAATTGTAGTGGATCAGCCCTTTGTCTAATATGGATTGGACTTTATTATTCTAATTAACCCCCCTTCAAGCTCAAGTCATAAATGGATATTAACTGTCTGGATTACTTCACTAGATGGATAGAAGTAGTGGAATTGAAGGAAACAAATAAGACCAATGTTATAGATTTATATGAAGGTCTGCTTACTAGGTTTGGAATCCATTAAACTATTATTTTTTTAAATGTTATGGCCTTTGTGGGAATTAGGATCAATATATGGGTTGTTCAACATGAGATTTATCTCAACACTTCATCAAACTACTATCCCAAAGGAAATGGTCTTGCTGAGTCCACTAATAAGAATCTATTGAAGATCAAAAGAATAATAATTGAATATAATCAAAGTTCATGGCATCTAAAATTAAAGTCATCTTTATGGGCTGATAAGATCACCTACAAGAGGTTAATAGCCAACTCTCCCTACAAGTTAGTATATGGTAAAGAATCAAAAATGCCTATTTATCTTGAATTTCCTACCCTAAAACTAATGCATCAACTTGAGTTATTAGATAATGAACCTATGGAGATAAAATATGTTAAGCTTATGGAGTTATAAGAGACAAGACATTAGTCCATGTTAGCCATAAAAAGCCATCAAGCAAAAGTGAAGAGAGCCTTTGGCAAAGAAGATTCTTCATGAAGTCTTAAAGAAGGAGATTTGGTCCTCAAGTGGGATGAGGATAGAGTTAAGATAGGAAGGCATACAAATTTTGACTCTCTTTGGAGTGGTCCATATGCAATCTCCAAATGTAAATCCCATAATGCCTTACAACTTGTAAATATGGATGGAAATGACATTCCTATCTCATTCAATGAGATACATCTAAAACATTGCTATTAAGGAATCTAAGTTCCCTATACATAGTTTGTTTGTTTTGTCTTTCCTCCAAGTGTTGTCCTAGCACATTAGTTTTTTTTCTTTTGCTTTGTTTAGTTAGCTTCCATATTTTGTTTGTTTTCTTCCCTATTTTGGTGGAATTCATTACCTTTTCAAGTCAAAAGGTTTCTTGCATTCATGGATCAGATTCATTATTATTGGTTAATCCAAGATTAATTTAAATAGTTCAAGTTCTCAAGCATAATAGGCATGTTACCCAGCCGAGTCACCAAAGATGTTAGCCAAATTCGGCCTACATACCAAAATTTACCTCTAAAATAAGAAGCTGATCAGGGACCTAATTGAAGGGTGATCGAATGGTGGAAATAGTATATATATTTTAGGATAATATCACTTTTCATTTTAAATATTTTGAAACAATTTAATCAAGCTTAAAGTGTGAATTTGGTGATCTTAGACAACTAGACCATCACAACACATCTTGCAAGAATGAATTGGTCAATATGGTTAAACATTTAATAAATCCACTTAGAAGGCCTCTCAAAATCAAAATATCACATGGGCATGATGTTTTTCATGCCTTTAGCATCCTCTATAAAGTTCATATCTTGATGTCTTTTCTATCTCAATATATAAAGCTTCAAAGTTTAAATAGCAATTTAGGGTGTGTGTAGGGTCATCAAGTTAAGTTGCATGAAATGGCCATTTGAATTAAATTTTTTTAAGGATGAATGTGTGGATGACAGTTTTAAATATCTCAAGTACTTTAATTAATATCTAATAGTTTTTGGAGACTGACAAAGTTAGTGGGTCCAAGTAGATCAATGGTGTACAATCCATCATACCAAAATAGATCAATAACAAGTGAAAGGTCAACTAGTCAGTAGATCCTAAGAATGAATGAGAAGCTTCCAAGTTTCATTACTATGTAAAATATTAGGTAAATTAATAATAGGCATTTGAGATATGAAAAATAAGATAGAGAGTGTACATAAGGTCAAAGGGTTAAAAAAACTCAAGATGAATGTGAGGCCACCACATGGCATAAGCACAGTGGTAAATGGAGTTGACAACAAGATCCTAAGAACAAATGAAGAGATATTCAATGGCACATTTTTAGAAACCTAGATCAAAATCAAGGGCCAATATCAAAATTTTAAATCTAGAGGACTTCAATAGAGGTAAAATATGGTTGAGGTCAAACCAGAGCAAGTATTTCAAAGGGAGGCCATGGAGGCAAACACATTAGTTTTGATGGATTCATCTCCAAAGACAAAAACATGATTATGACCCTTTTCTCCACTCTTACATTCCAAATATGAACCAAGAGGGATAAATCCACACCAAAACAATATCACAATAGATTGATCCAGATGTTATAACTACTTTGATGCCATAATTTATCTTTCAAATGACTAAATCCCACCATTATAACCATAAGGAGCATCAATGCAGGCTAGAAATAGATTGAAAGGGACTGATATGATTGTTATGGATGCCTTCCAAAAGTAATCTCAGGTATTATGATCTTTTCTACTAGCATCAACACTGGAATGATGGGAAATCTTGGTCATTATGCTCCCTTCTCCATCCTTCTACACATTGATTCACATCTCTCTCATCCATTTCTTCTATAAATATAGGCTTCTAAGCTTTGAAAAGGATCCCCTGTCTTTGACAAAGGATCCCCTCTCTTTGGCATGATTAGACTCTACTAATATTTGTACTGTAATGCCTATTTGATGAAATAAAATATTGAATTCCTCCATTTGTAAGTTGTGTTGAAGTGTGTCTTATGAATTAATTGATGTGGTTAAGTGAATGTATGTTTTTCTTGCCTTTGTCTAAGTTTTATCACCTTCATGTAGTGTTTTGGTAGTTCTCATAGGTCATTCTGTGTGCATATATAGTCTATTAGTTAGTTTAGAAGTTGACAACTACCCTCCCATGTTATATCACTAACCATTCCATGCCTTTTTATGAAATAATTATGTAGAATATGATCAAAAATTGAATTAATTGATGTTTATCAACCTTCAATGCATCCTCTAGTGTGTCTTGTGTAAGTATAAAGATCAAAACATTTGGTGCATCACCTCCTTTTTATATGCTTTCATAAATTATTGTTAATATCTCTCCCCTTTTCCCAATAAGAATCTAGTGTAGGTTTACTATAGGTTATAGACCTAAAATGAAGCTAGCCTTGTCCAAAGGTCTGACCCAATATTATGTGACCCACAGCCTAGGGTCATTCCCATGTTGGACTAGGTTTGAGTAAGAGGACTTGAATAATCCCTTTCTCAGATAGGGTATAACCTAGGATGATAATAGTTACAAACTTTAGAGGGAATTTAAGTATATTATAAGATGTTTCACAATTCTAAAAGGAGGGTTCCAATTCTACAAGGATCTTCCTAAACTAAGATTATGTTTCTCAAGATCCTCAAGAGCATGTCCAAATTATGAATAACCTTGAAGGAGTTGTCACTCATGCCAAGAAATGTTAGTTTAAAAGTTTAAATCCTAGGTGAGGATGAAAAAAAGTCAAGGTAGGGAGTGGAAGGTTCCAAGCATGGTATTTTATAATAAAATGATAGAGTTAGTAAAGTCTCTTGAGTTGTAGTTTTGGGTTGGTTAATTAGTGTAATGACTATTAAAATGAGGGACTTAAGCTATCATTGATGATTTTCAAAGTGCTAAAGACAATTTTAAGGATTATCCAAGTATGTTTATATCCATAAAGAATCATCAAATCCCATAGCAGTGCACAAAATGTGATTTATTAAAAAAATATTATGCTCAGTTCTATGTTTGGGTGTATTGTCTACCTAGGCTTTTAGAAACCAAGAAAACCTCATATATTTTGTTTTACCCCATGAAATTTGGTGAAATTTGAGAGGAAGTTAAAATATATAATTTTAAAAGTGTGTGATGTGGTTATATTCTAGGATGATTTCAAAGAAATTTACATGAGTTTCAAGGCTTGCAAACCCTGAAAACATAATCAAAACCTAGTTAAGTCTAAGTTTTAGCCCATTTAGTAGTTATAAGGTGGTTTAGAGGTGAAATAATGATGATTTGGAAAACTTATGAGATAAATAAACCCAAATATCAATGATAATATATGTGAGAATATGGAAAACCATAAAATAGGGTTTGAAATAAGAAATTTTTATTATTTGCATGGGAAAGTAATATGTAATGAAATGGTGCTAAAAGTCCTCAAGTGTTGATGAAAGGGGTTAAAAATAAGTTCAATAAATTTTTTAATTTTTAGGCCATTCACAAGATTAGAAAACCATGAAACAAGGTTCCATGTAGAATCTTGATGTTATAGTGCAAGAAGAGAGGGTTTTGAGTTCTGAAAAGCCAACCTACAATTACGTAAGGTGATTATATTATGACTTAAAGGCTATGATAAAGTTGTAAGAAATATGAACCATCCTCTAATGAAAATAATATAGAGTCTCAAAATTTAGGTAAAATATCTACAAGCTTTCAATACACACCAGTGACACCTTCCATGTGATTGGTACCAGATTATAGGTCATCTTGTGAAGGCATAAGCCAATCCATAACTCCATTATGAAGAGTTCAAGTTGAAGCTATAGAAATCAATTTGAATAAGCTATAAATTTATTTTTGAAGTGTAAAACCAATTGAGGAAAGAAGGTTTCAAAGGTCCTAGAATGCTAAAATAAGGTCAAGACTCTTTAGACCTTCAAGCTTGTAGGCCCATTATTCACATAGCAAGTTATATGATGTCATATAAACAAGAGACCTCATAAAAATTTAGGAGTTGAGAAAATTATATGCATATTATAGAAGTTACAAGTCATGAGAAAAATCAATTATCTTTGGTAGGCCTAAAATTTCAACCAACACTTGTCTATAGGTTTTCATAGTAGTCAAGATCATAAGGAAATTTAGGGAGAATTATAAAAGAGCTGCATATAGTTATTAAAATTAGGATTCAAGATATAAATTAATGTATTAAACTTATAAATTACCTTAAAACCAAGTTCCAATGTATAATAGGTCTTTTAGAGCTTCTTTCGGTGGTGAAAAATCTTGTTGTAAGATTGCATAGAGGATGAGAGGACTATAAAACATAAAAATATATATTTCTTACCTCTTTAAGGACCCATATATGTAGATATGATGGTGATTCAAGTAATAAGACCTCCAAGAGTCCTTTTAATATGCTCTAATATTTATTTCAAACACCTCAAGTTATATCAAGTCCTAAGCATAGGAGTCACATTGAGTAGGCCTCCAAACATCAAATCAAACCTACATTACTCCAAATGGAATGAGTGATAATAAATATAATTAATGAGATATGGATGAAATAAGAAAAATAATCCCACAATAATATAATTTCCCCATGAATTGTTCATCAAGGCAGGCTAAGTGGTGCAAAAAGCCTTCTTCCAAGTTAATCATGCATCAATTTTTACATGTATGGAGAGAGAAGTGAGTCAGAGCAACAAATGCACAATTTATTCAATTGGATCAAACCTATAAGATCATGTTTATTATCTCAAGCACTAAAAAATACAATAATAGAAAAAATTATGCCCTCTCTTTCACTCCTACACCACCCTCCATGAAGATATCATCAAGATGGTAGGCTAATAAATAAAAGGAAGCCTCATAGCCTTATTTTTTTATTTGTATTATTTCTTGAATAGGTTGATTTATGATATAATATATGCATTAATGTAGATGCGTAGTGTTTTCTCCTCTCTCTTTCATCTATTACTTATATAGTTGGCTAAAAGTGCCTCATTTGGAATTCCTCCTCCTGGGTATGACAAGTCTCTACTCATTTATAGACTTATAATGCTAGCTCAAGCCTTTAAAAATCAATAAAACACTAAATTTTCCTCTTTTTCATGGCTATTTCACTAAGTATGGTAGAATTTAAATTGAATTATATGTTTATTAATATATTTCACTTAAATTTATGTCACTTGTATATGTTTATTAGTCTCTTTTGTCTCATTTATGAGTAAATTATACATAATACAACCCTCATTCAAGTTTATTCTTTCATGGTACCTATGTTTTAACATGTTTGTTAGAGTGTGTAGCTGAATTTAGTACTTATAGGTTGTTCTTGAATTTTTATACTAGGTGGAGGAGACTTCAAATCTTGGTGCATCACCCCATTTTAGGTGTCAATTCAATCTATTTTCCCTTTTCATGACTAAAGGCATAATTATAGCTTATATTAGGCCTTATTAGCATAGGTTAGATATTTTTAACCTAATATTAGATTATGTGTATCATGGTTTGATAAGGATTTATCCTTCTCCATAGATTTACCCCTATCGTAGGTGATCCATAAATAAGGGGTATTTGCATTATGTCTATTGAAGTAGGTCTTAGGACCTGGCAGGGTACACTTCAATAAGATAATAGTTTATGGCATGTCCTATGGGACCACTTCCATAGAATTTTAAGGATTCAATTAAGGACTTGGTATTGTCATTAATAAGTTGAATTATATTAAAGACATTTTAGATCCACCTAGTGATTCCAAACATTATTGGTTTTAGATCAGTTCATTAGTTTCATGCCAAAGGAGACAAGGTATTCAATGAGAGGTAAAAATTTAGATTTTGTTGTGTTATATTTCACTCCTAGAAGAAGGAGAACTATAAAAACATAATACCCTAAAATAAGAGAGAGATTCTATGGAACCTTATCCAAATGCACACTCAACACCTCTATTTGGCATATTTTCAAGAAAAAGAGGGAAATTGAATAAGTATCATCACATGGTAGCCCAAAGGAATCATCTTTTTTCTAAATTTTATAGAGGAAACCCATTATCTCTATTTAATATGATGACATACCAATTTCAGCCTTGAATAACATCCCATCCTTCACTAGTGATGAATTCATAACACCCATTAAGAACATCCAAGATATAATAAATATTTTTTCAATTTATCAATTCACTAAAGACAACGTAGTTGTGAGGATTTTAGATTAATATTTTAAGGGGAGAACTCTCCAATGGTACATAGGTATACAACCAGGTATAATCCATAATTGAGATGATTTAGGGAAGATGTGCTATCACTTTGAGGATAAGAGTGACCACATTTCACTCATGGAGTAGCTATATAACAACCCCATTGGGTTTTACTGAAATATATCAATTTCTTTTAAATTACTTACACAAATTCATCATATAAATTTCATCATGATAAACCTAACTAGTGATCTTTAACTAACTATATTAATTTAGTCACTCAAAATTTTATAGTTAATCCACTTAGCTAAGGATCACCATGAAAATATATATAAATAATGAACAATGTTGAATAACTAATAAATACTACATATTTAATCATAAATGAAATAGTAATAACATTATAGACATTTTTTTAGAAGTATAATGCATAAATGTTACAATTTTTAGATATACATAGTAATATATCAAATGATAAAACATGATACAAAGCTCCATGGACTAGAGTCTCCATGACTCAAGTATTAATATGTAATCTCAAATGTAGTCCCTAGTATAGTACTCTAGCTAGGAGGGAAATCATCATCTGAGTGCTTTTACACAACAACAATGGACCATAAACCCCCCACACTATCTCTCAAACAAGGGGATGGACCTCTCTTCACATATGGGTGTATAATAACAGTGTTAGAATCTAGAGTAACAAAACAAAACCCATGTGTTGAATTTTTCTAATATATAATGTGTACCATAAATAAATCTGTTCTAATATGATATTGCAAAAATATGAAAACTATATCAACATATGAAATAACAATTTTTAAATTAAAACATTACTTTGGCCATAGTTTTCAATAACAAATGATCTCTAGGATCAGTTAATTTCATACACACCACTAATCAAATTACTCATCCTACATTAATGGTTCCAATTAAGCCAGTGGAATCTATCCACTACTTATTTAGGGTCATGATTGCAATATTTGATAAAAATATATAATAATATAAAAACTAATATATTCATTCATAATATTTCACTTTATCTAATAAAAATCATGTTAAGTACAAAAGTATCTAATACATTAATTTAGTCCATCAAATGAAATGCAATGAATGCAAAATCATCTAATTTATTACAAATAAAAAATAGTCCACAATATAACATATCATCTGGGTAATTATTATATCTAAATTTTTAGTTAACCATAACATAGTAACTTATAATTCTATTTCATCCCTAAAATAATAATTATAACACATGCCTATATAATTATTCATTTTCCACATATAAAACAAATCCAGTCCAAACATATTATTATGTTCTATATTTAAACTTAGAAATACATTATTTTAATGTTTTAAATATAAACATTAAAATATATAAGAAGCATCCATGTACACATTGTATGGTAATAATGTCTTTAAGCACTACATTGTTGTGCATATATATATACATTTATATATGAATGGTAAAACCAATTCATATTTATGACACAATCCACAACTATGTAGTTTACCACATGTGTACATACATAAATACATCAATATGTACATATATGTATTCATATTCAAATACTATTACAGTACCATTTAAATATCATCTTGTATACAACATACTTGAAGAATACATCCACTATATACTATCTTAGAGTATTTCATATAATCTTTGTATATGCATCCATCTAAAAAATAAAATCCCCATAACTCTTTTATAAAATGGATGAATCTCATACACTTGTGTAATTATAAACACAAAGAATTTCATGTAGTTCAACATTCATACACATCCAATAGTTCATACCAAATCCTTTGAATCAAATTTCACAATTCTATCAAATTAATTGATACTTAAATATAAAACATATAATCAAATATATAAACTTAGTCATCTATATTCAATTTGACAAATTATGTTATAAAAACACATAACTATCCAAATAAACTTCCTTATACAATTTTATGAATATCACTATATACCTATTCTTTCTATTGACTATCTTAAACTATTACAGAAATATAAACCAATTCAAGTATGTAACAATAAACATAGTCACAGATATATAATTACATAATTCACATATAAGGAAATACAATGATATATTAACTTATACATACACCATTTACATTTTGTGCATATGCCTATATATATAGAGAGATGAGTTCATAAACAAAAGTTAATTCTCTCACCTACCCATACTTGAGTTTATGATTTTAAACATTTAGTTTCCAAACCCAAATAGGATTAAGTATATGAATTATGGCCTCTATTTTTGATTTGTTCATAAATACTATGATATTAAAATAAAACATGTGAATTTGTTTGAAATATAAATCAACTAAATTTCATTGGAATACACACATCGAGTTCATCCTTTAGGTATCCTAAAATCATAATAATTTAACACATATAATTTTCTTCAAAAACCTTATAATTCCAAAATACTTGTGTGTGTGTGTGTGTGTGTGTGTGTGTGTGTGTGTGTGTGTGTGTGTGTGTGTGTGTGCATACAAATATATATAGACTTCATCAGCTAAGACTAAGTATATACATATACATATGTGTGTGTGTATACATACATACATACATACATATATATATATATATATATATATATATATATTAACACATTCTATTTTATATAAAGAACTCATTCATCAAACCCAAAATCTAAATAGGTTTATACACAATTATACCCAAAGTTCCATTCATATTTGTTTTTCTTAAAATACCCTAATGGATATATATCAAACTATTTTGAAATAACTATCTCAAAACACATCAATTACATATCCATCAAGATTATTCATTCTTATTTTATAACATAGATTTTTGAAATGAGAGAGGAGTTAAGATAGAGCTTGTTTAAATCCAACAAACCATGGCAAATCCTACATCCCTACCCCAATTCCTTAGGTTACCTTGGGTTAGATGTAGGGTTTTATGGAGGCCAAGCCTTCCATAGGGTTATACATACAACCCTCTTAGAATTTCCATAACATTTCAAACAAAACTAAACCTAGTAACCATTCCATTCAAAATCCATACCACATTACACAAAGGAATTTGAAATATAAAACCAACCTAGTAAATATGCCAAGTATGCCAAAAAAATTCCTTCTTCTTTCCTTGAATTGTTTTATCCTTCTCCATTATTTTACTCTCCATCAACTTCTCCACAATTAATTACAAATTAAACTAACTCAAAACTATGCATGCCCAAGTAGCTCAAAATAATTCCTTGTTTTCTATGGTTTGCCACCATGCAGATGTAGTAAACTCCGTGATTTTCACAAAATGATGTTTATTCAAATTCAAAGAGTTGTTAGTAACCCTAATCATCTCAAAACTTATTTTAAACTAATTAAAATAATCATAACATAATCATTTTATATCCTTCATAAAATATGCAAAACATTGACTTAACATTATTCCCTCATTGACTTCACAAACTAACCAAAAAATTAAATAAACCACAAGTTCATATGATCATTAAATTATCTAAATCACTTCAAACACATTAACAAGGTAATTAACAACTAGACTAGAGAAAACATAAAATATCACAACAATCATTCAAGTGGAAAATAAATCATACTGTAACTATCTATTAAACAATTTAATCACACAATCATGAAACACAAATGTGGTGTGTATAAGGGTTTTTATATTTATTCTTTGTCATCCCTAAATATATTCATCTAAACCACCCTCTAAATGATGCTCTCACTTTGTCACACTCTAAGGGAAGAATATTTCTTACATCCATCTCACAATAATGAAGGTAGTTAACCTAAAACATCATTATATCCTTAAAATAAGGTTGTATAATTAAAAAACATGATCATAATGTACAAAATATAAAATTACTACTAACTCATAACAACTAATCATATAAATTAAATAACACATAATTGTCCCATAATCAACATATGTCATAAAGTTTAATAAAATATTAATTAATAAACTAATCAACCATAATAATCCATCAATCAAACAAGTTATTTAGATTAAAGGGAATTTGGGATGTGAAATCCTTCCCCCCTAAATCTAATCATCATCTCGATGACATTTATTCAAACACAAGTTATAAATTTAAACATTACTTAACACAAAATAATATAATATGCAGTATAAATTCAAGCAAACAAATGTGAAAATAACCTATAAAACTCTTCATCATCATCCTAAGTGGCACTATCCTCTGAATATTGGTCCTACAAGATGTAATGTCCTTAAATCATAATCAGTTATCAAGGAAATTAGATCACTACATTTACATAAGGAAATCATTATCAAGGAGAAGCATTACCATTTACATAAGGAAATCATTGTCAAGGAGAAGTGTTGCCATTTCATATCCTTAATCATTCAAGTGGAGTGCCCATGTAAATATTAATAGTTAGTATAGTATTAATCAATTAATTAGTCATTAAACATTCATTAAGCATTAAGCAAATAGATGCCACACTTAGGAAAATACATTTGGAAGAGACATGTCTTTCAATGGAAGATTATGAAGTATTAATAGTCATTCATTGGTATGGAAAGAAGGCATTAAATTATGCATTTTAATATATAAACCATGTACAACATTATGCTTACAAGTGCATTTAAGGATGAACCCCCTTAAATTACATAATCTAGATACAAGGATAGAAACCTTTGTAATCGAACCCAAGGATGAAACCCTTTGTGGTGTAACTTTGTAATATTTGAAATCTATATTCAGAAATAAAAAATTAATCCAATTTGACTTTATTATTATTTAAATTATTATTTTATAAAATATTATTTAAAATAATTTTGTAAAATCCAAATTAATGTAAAATATCCCAAATTAGAATATTATAGTGGTATCAAAGTTGTTTTTCTTGTTATCCTATGAACCATGGGGTCAATACATAAGGAAATTATGGATAGTTATGAGTCATACAACATCCTTTCAATAGATATTTGAAAATAAATCTCTTTTTTCAAACTTTTTGAATTTAAAAGAGTCATGGAATGGAAATAGGCACTATGAGGAAGACAATTTTGTGAATCATAGTTATGACAATGTTGAATATGAAGAGAAATTCAATTTTCAAGAGGTTTGAAGAGACCATAATATGGCTAATTATATCTATAAAATAACATCCTTTTTATTGCACAATAAGTGGATCTAAATGTAGTCTCTAAACTTATGGTTTATTTAGAATAAAATAGAAAGTATATATCATGATTATGTCTTTAGAATCCATTGTTATCTATTGGTTAGCTATGTCTAATGATTATTGGGGAAAAGATGTCAATGAGTGCATACACAATTCATAATAAGCTGAGAATTATTCAAAGTATGAAGGGTAACCATTGAAAAATAATTTTAGAGTAGTGTTAAAGTCTTCTACAATGGATACAACATTTTGGTCAAGTTATAGGTCTACTATAGACTCCTATAGGCTTGTTATAGCAACTACAGATTACATTAGACCAACTATGAATTATATCAGACCAATTATAGAAACTATAGATTACATTAGATAAGCTATGAATTACATCAGATTAGCTATGGATTACATCAGATAGTTATGGATTTTAGTAGGTTTGTTATGGATTTCAATAGATTTGCTATAGATGTTAATAAAACTATTACAAACTTATTTAAAAATTATTTATAATTGTATTCTAATTATTGGTTGGTCCATTCCACCTTTTATAGAGAATGCTTTCCATTTAAATCATTTCTACGTATAGATTTATATAAATAGACTTTTCATTATGGATTGTATTCAAATATACATGTATGTAATTTTATCCTAATAAATAGCTCTTTCCATATTTGGTGGGGATTGAGATCATGTTGTAATAGATTTCATTATTAGAATAAATATCTCTCTCCATATTTTGAAGAGATTGAGATAGGATAGGATATAGATATTATTGCTCCTAAATAAGGAGTTGGTTGCAAGCATGAAATTATGAATTCAACCTTCCACATCTGAATGAAATCAATCAATACACTTTTCTTTCCATTATTCTAAGTAACTTATTCTAAAACTTATTTTCTAAATAAATCCTCTTCTAAGGAATTAGTTGGCCACTTATTCCAAGGAAGATGGATTAATGTATTTTTATTTATTTCTTTCTTCTATAAATTATCATTTCATTGTAATTATTATTTTATTTCTTTATTCTTATAAACAATTATTTTTGTATAGTATATGTGAACCTATAAGTTTTTTGTTTGTTTGTCATTTATTTTCAATTCATAAATTTACTTTTTCCAAGTGTGCTTTAATTTCATGCATGTGCACTTTGATTTATTCAAGTGTGATCTTCAATTCCTCCAAGTGTGGAGTGTGATATAAAGAACTATTTTCTAAATATTTCTTTCTCCTATTGCATACAACCTTCAGACACTATTCCTAAATTGACATTATTAAATGAATGAGATTAATGAAACCCATCAAGGTCCTAGAAGAAAGGAAGATGACAAATTCCAAGGCTAACTTCCCTATCTAGGAGAAAATGAATGAGGCATCTAATGTTGAACTAAGGGAATGACCAAACATACTTATCCAAGAATAAGTTTATATTTATAGAGAGTCATCTATTGGGAAGAATGACATAAAAACTATGGATATTAGAGATGAACATGAGTTATATATCTAAAACACTAATGATGATGTTGATATGTGTTTTTTATGTCAGAGTGAAGATAAACTTCATTGTGTGTAAGAGAGAGGTCTTGAGGATTATCCCTCAAACATAGGTTCTAAATTTAATAAACCAATTGATTGTATAATTAATGCACACTATTAACAAGATATCATGAGGTACAATCTTAAAAATAAAGAAAATGAAGAGCCATCAAAAATAATTGATAGAATATGGGAAAATCAAGAGTCAAAGTCACATAATACTAGAGCAAAAAACTTTATGGAAGAGGTTAATAAAAATCTTAATTTTAACAATAATTCTCAGCTATCCATAATAAAAGATGAACTAGAGGAGCTTAACTTATCTTTAAATAAATTATAGACTATACCCGATAATATTATTGACTTAATGCCATTGAAGCCCTTGAAAGTGGCAAACAATAAACTAGTGGGGATATCATTAGTATGTCAAGTCTATCAATCTTGAAAATCATTGATGTATTAAATACTTTTCCCCCAGTCATGTTACAAATACAAAGTTTGGATCAATCAAAACTATTGGATCTAACCCCTTTGAGCTTGATCAGTAATAGTATAACATTTAAGGTCAATTACCCTATTAAAATACACCATCAAAGATATGTTTTCATAGAATATAAACTCATTATTTTTAGGGTTCAAATATTAGATTCCAAATAATTAAAATGTGGATGAAACATCCTCTAGATATATTCTAATGTATTGGGCTACCACCATGTACCTAACATCAAGATCAAGTTGTTTTAGCAATAGTATTAACGAATAAATTTAATCTACATATCAAACTAAAAAATGGTTTTAAAAATGAAATTAGAGGCCTGGTGACAACTAACAGAGACCCTGACACTCTATTTTTGAATGGAGAGACAAGGCATATAATTTATAACAAAGATGGAAATGCACAACTATGCATGTATTCAAGTAGAAGCCAAATCATGTTTCATAAAAAATATATAGAAAAAATCTTGGTGAATTATGGTGAGAAGAAGTAAGTACCAAATTAACTTTTAGTAATGGCATTATTTGGAAAGTAGATTAGTTTCAAAATTATTTAAACACTCCAAATTAAAGAATGCAAGCTCTATCTATTATATGTTCAGAAGTGGTTAAGGGAATAAATTAAACAATAACAACCATAAAATAAATTATTTTGATGTCTAACAGGGCATATCATAAATTTGTGCATCTTTGTGAACACATAAGAACTGATCTTGCCAGGCATGTCATAGTTATGTAGGGTCAAAATATGTAGGGTCAACATAATGGGGTACAAGAGGGAAATGAACCAAGGTATGCAGGGTTAGAATATCCTTATAGGGAGAGATTTTAGGATGAATTTCACACACTTACATATCGAATGATATATGCACCAACCAAAATAAATCTGATAGAGTTCCATAAAATGTGTTCTATAGCTGTGATTATTAAGAATGTGTCTTTTATTGACAATATTTTGTAGATAAATATTCCTTATGGTTTTGAAAATTTAGATATCACACATGATATTTTATTTATACTATGAGTTGTAGAAGAGCTTAATAATTTATCTCCTTGTTTGATATCTCAAAGCTTATTTGATGCATTTATAGAAGGAAAATTGAAAATCCTAGATGAATTGAATGTTGACGGTCCTCTTGTTCCTCAAGAAAAAAATTTGAGTGGAAAATTGACACCAAAGTTAGCATGTCAACTTTAAGATGCAAAAACTTTATGTATTATTGGTCTGCCATCTTGGTGTCACTAGCTGATTAAAGTCTATCTATTTTTGTTTCCTTTTGAGATAAGGAGGCAATATTTTTATTCTACTGCATTAGGAATACATCATGCATTAAATTTTTTATAGAAGTAGTAAATTGCTCAAAACTTAAATATGATAAGAAATCGAGGACGTCATGTTCATAGACTATAATGGCAAAAGGTTCATATTTCATAGAAATGTATATTGGGGTCAGCTACAAAATTGATGGAGTTGTGATGTGACTAAAAGACTATTCTTGAAGTTGAATACTATAATGAGGTTGGCACTATTTTAGGTCCAAATATTGAGTTCTACACACTTATCAGTCATGAATTGAAAAGGACTACATTTGACATGTGGAGAATAAATTTTTCATCCATTGGAACTAGGGATACTATTCAAATTAGAGATTTTGTTCAAACATCTCATAGATTATTTCCTTATCCTTACCCACCTCATTTAAATTCTTCTAGTGGAAGCAAAAATTTGAAGGTAATAGAGAATTTTTGTCTTTTTGAATGTTTAATGGATAAAACTATTCAAGATGACTAACTTTTGGACTTGGTTGTTTCAATGGGTTTTTATAAATTTGTTCTTGGAAAGGAGTTTGATTTATATGATATTAAATCCTTTGATCTTAAACTTAGAACAACATTGAAAGAAATAGAAGTTCTTTTCTATTGAATTAAATTCTTAGAATATATTCCAAGTTATAAGAGAGAAGAAATATCATGTTTAAATTACCATGGAGCACAAATTGAAGACCTTTGCATTGATTTCACTCTTCCTAGTTATATGACTATCCCCTCAAACTAGGAGGGAGAAACATCTTGGTTAGCATGGATAACCTTAATTAATATGTTTCATTATCTATGGATGAAACTATTAAGTCATTAATCATGCAAAAATTTTAGTCCTTGCAAACAAGATTTAATTAGGTGCTTCCTATTTCAACTTTTCAAGTATTCACAGAAAATGAGATGGATACTCTTTTATGTGGTGTGCATGATTTATGGGTGGCTGAAATGATTATTGATCACATCAAATTTTATCATGGTTATATGACCCAAAGTACTCCTATCATCTGCCTTTTTATTGATATAAGTTATTCATTTTTTTATTGTTACTCTTTACTATTGATTAAAAATAATAAAACTATAGTTTATAGAGTTGGTTATTTTTAAGATCTTCTCATGGAAAAAGTATACAAAACCTCCTAAAATTTTGATGGTTCCAAATATGAATATTTTTGTCTTATGATATTTGATCACATTTTTGAGATGGCCAATAACATATGCAACATTGAAAGGAGCATTAATTCTTAAACTCCTCAATTTAATATTTCTTGAGGATGAGTAATTTAGGAAGGGACGTATGTAATGTCCTTAAATCACATTTAGTTATCAAGGAAGTTAGATCACTACATTTACATAAGGAAATAATTTTTAAGTAGAAGCATTTCCATTTACGTAAGGAAATCATTGTTAAGGAGAAGCACTACCATTTCGATTGATAAATTGCCCATAGAGGGAGTGATGACATTTAATATCCTTAATCATTCAAATAGAGCACCCATGTAAATATAAGTAGTTAGTATAGTATTAATTAATTAGTCATTAAACATTTATTAAGTATTAATCAAATGGACACCATCCTTGAGAAAAGACATTTGGAAGAGACACATCTTTTGATGGAAGATTATGAAGTATTAATAGTCATTCATTGGTATGGAAGGAAGGCATTAAATTATGTATTTTAATATATAAACCATGTACAACATTATTATTAAAAGTGAATTTAAGGATGAAACCCTTTAAACTATGTAATCCAAATAAAAATATGGAAACGTTTGTAATCAAACCCAAGGATAAAACCCTTTGTGGTGTAACTTTGTAATATTCAAAATCTATATTTAGAAATAAACAACTAATATAATTTGAAATTTTTATTATTTAAAGGGATTTTTTAAAATCCAAATTAATATAAAATATTCTAATTTGGAATATTATAACTAACTCATAACAACTAATCATGTAAATTAAGAAACACATAACTATCCCATAATCAACATATGTCATAAAGATTAATAAAATATTAGTTAATCAACTAATCAACCATAATAATCCATTGATCAAATAGGTTATTTAGCTTAGAGGTAAATTGGGATGTGACATCCTTCCCACCTAAAGTTGTTCATCATCTCGATGACATTTATTCAAACACAAGTTATAAATTTAAACATTATTTAGTAGAAAATAATATAATTTGTAGTATAAAATCAAGAAAACAAATGTGGAAATAGCCTATAAAACTCATCATAATCCTTCCAAGTGGTACTATCCTCTGAATAGTTATCCCATATGACCTTATAATATGATACTTATCTATTATTCAAATGGATTTTATGAGTGTCAATTACTTTGATTGGTACTACCATACCACCCTAGGGTCCAAAAAATAAATCATTCCAATCCAAAATGTGAAGGAGAAGTAACACACTTTTTAAGATAAGACACATGGAAGACATTATGAAAAAGAGTTAGAGATGGTGGCAATGCAAGCCTATACACTAAAATATTGACTACTTCTAAAATCTCAAAGGGTCCCACATATCTCAATAAAAAATTTATTGATTTTTTGAATTTAATCAATTTTTTTTAGGCTTAACCCACAAAAACACTTTAACACCTACAAAAAAAATCCTAGCTATTCTCATCAGATTAGCATAAATTTTATATATATCATTGGCCTTAGCCAACCTTTGACTAATTATCTTGACTTTATTTTCTATTTTTGAAAGCATCTTAAGTCCAAAGACTACAATGTCTTCTAACCTATCCCAACTGATTGACCTCTTTATATACAATGCCTCAAATAGAGCCATATTCAACATTAATTGGTATGATTTGTTATAATCAAACTCAACCAATGTAAGTTATTCCTCCCACTTATATTTTTGATCCATGAAATACATATGAAGGAGATATTCTAAAACCTAGTTAACTTGCTTTGTCTATCCATCAATTTGTGGGTGATAAGCAGTGTCAAAGTTCAACTACATACCCAAAGCTGAATTTAGAGTCAACCAAAACCTAAAAACCATTCTTGGATATTGATCCAAAATGATCTTCTCTATAAAACCATGTAATAAATACACTTCATGAATCTCTTTTCAAGTTTAGGTGCATCATCTATGAAGATTCCCAATATGAAATGGGTTACCTTGCATCTACTCAAGCACTTGCATCCTATGGTACCTCCTCATGCCTCTGATCTTGAAGATGTTCCTAGTCATTAGGATGTTCTTCATGTTATTCTTGAGAATTATCCTCTTCATGGACATGAACTTCCTATTCTAGGGCCACAATTAGGTCCCTAATCTCTTATATGGTCACAAGGATTAAGTCCAACTTTGCAACTTGCTCAATGGCAAACTGATTTGGATTAATAGGGGGTTTGGTATTTTAAGTATGCTCACCTTCTAGTATAGTGTACACCATTGTTATTCCTACTTATCAAGAGAATAATTTTGTGTTAGAGAACATATTAAGTCCTAGAGTTTGAGCCTCATCTCTGATACCATAATCTATCAACCCCACTAGATTTTACCAGAATATAATTTTTTTTTAAAAATTACTTACACATATTCATCATATAGATTTCATCACAAGAAACCTAAGTAGTGATATTTATCTTAGTTAACTAAAAGTTTTATAACTAATCCACTTAGCTATGGATCACCATGAATAAATATAAAAATCATGAATAATACTAAATAACCAATAAATACTGCATTTAATCATAAATAAATAGTATAATTTCAACCATGATCGATACAACATTATATCCACTACTATATAAGTATAATGCAAAAATGTTACAATTTTTAGTAATACATAGTAATATTTCAAATGATAAAACATAATACAAAGTTCTACGAAGTAGAGTCTACATGACTCAAGTATCAATATGTATTCTCAAGTGTAGTCCCTAGTATATTACTCTAACTGGGAGGAAGAGCATCATCTAAGTACTTTTATATACCAACCACAAACCATAGATCCCTTGCACTATCTTTAAAACAAGGGGATGGCCCTCCCTTCATGGATGGATAGATAATGATAGTGCAAGAATCCAAAGTAACCAACCAGAACCCGTGTGTTGAATATATCTAATACATAATGTGTACCATAAATAAATATGTTTGAATATGATATCACACAAATATGAAAACTATATCGACATATAAAATTAAAATGTTTAAATTAAAACATTACTCTGGCCAAAGTATTTAATAATAACTAATCTCTAGGATCAGTCAATTTCATACACACCACTCAATCAGATTACTCCTCATCTTGTATTAATGGTGCTAATTAAGCCAATGGAATCCATCTACTATTTATTTAGGGTCATGAATGTGAAATTTGATAAAAATATATAATACTATAAAACCCAATAAATTCATTAATAATATTTCACTTTAGCTAATAAAAATCATGCTAAGTACATAAATATCTAATACATTCATTTAGTCCATTAAATGAAATGCAATAAATCCAAAATCATCTAGTTTATTACAAATAATAAATAAAATAAAAAATAGTCCACAATATAGCATACCATCTAGGTAATTATTATATCTAAATTGTTAGTTACACATAACACAAGTAACTTATAATGTTATTTCATCCCCAAAATAACACAGGCCTATATAATTGTTCATATTCCATATATAAAACAAAAGCTAGTCCAAATATATTATTATGCTCTATATTTAAACTCATAAATACATTATTTTATTGCTTTAAATATAGAAATTAAAATATATAACAAACATCCATTTACACATTTTATGGTAATAATGTGTTTAAGCACTACGCTGTTGTGCATATATATATATATGGGGTAAAACCAATTTAGATTCATGACACAATCCACAAATATATAGTTTACCCCACACACACACACATAGATATGTGTGTGTGTGTGTGTGTGTGTAAATCTTCAAATACTATTACAGAACCATTTAAATATCATCTTATATATATTATACTTGAATAAGACATCCATTTTCTTCTATCTTAGAGTATTCCATATACTCTTTGTTTATACATCCATATAACAAATAAAAGCCCCATAAATATTTCGTAAACTAGACAAATCTCATACACTTGTATAATTATAAACACACACAATTTCATGTAGTCAACATTCATACACAGTCATTAGTTCATACCAAAACCTTTTAATCAAATTTCATAATTCCATCAAATTAATTGATACTTAAATTTAAAACATATAATTAAATATATAAACTCAGTCAGAAATACCCAATTTGAGAAATTTTGTTATAACATAGAACTATCCAAATAAACTTCCTTATACAATTTTATGTAACACCATACACCCATTCTTTTTATCTATTGTGTTAAACTATTACACAATTATAAACTAATTTGAGTATGTAACAATAAACACAATCATATATATACAATTGCATAATTCACAAGTAAGTAAATACAATGACATACTACCTTAGTTTTACAACATCTATATCTTGTGCATGCACCTATATATATATATATATAGAGAGAGAGAGAGAGAGAGATGAGTTTATAAACAAAAGTTCATTCTCTCACCTACCCATACCCAGGTTTATGATTTTAACAATTTAGTTTCTAAACCCAAATAGGAATAAGTATACATATTATGGCCTCTAATTATTAATTATTCATAAATATTATTATCTTAAAATTAAATGTGTGAATTCATTTAAAATCTAAATTTGTTAAATTTCATTCAAATACACACATCAAGTTCATCCTTCAGGCATCCTACATCCAGACTAATTTAACCCGTATAGTTTTTCTCAAAAACCTTATAATTCCAAAATACTAATATGTGTGTGTGTGTGTGTGTGTGTGTGTGTGTGTGTGTGTGTGTGTGTGTGTGTGTGTGTGTGTGTGTGTGTGTGTATGTATATGTATATATATATAAACATATGTATATCTATATCTATATGTATATATATAAATATATATACATGTATATATACTTCATTAGCTTAGACCAAGTATATGCATACATGTGTGTGTGTATCAACACAATCCATTTTATATAAAGAACTCATTCATCAAACCCAAAATCTAAATAGGTTTATACACAGTCATACCCAAAATTCCATTCATATTTTATTTTTTAAAATACCCTAATGGAAATATCAAACTAGTTTGAAACAACTAGATAGAAACATATCAAGTATATACCAATCAAGATTATTTATTCCTATTGTATAAAAGATATTTTTTAAATGGGAGAGGAGTTAAGACAGTTTTTTTAAATCCAAACAACCATGGAAAATCCTACAACCCTACCCTAATTCCTCAAGTTACCCTAAGTTGGATGTAGGTTTCTATGGAGGCTGAGCCTTTCACAAGACCCTACATAAAGCCCTCTTAGAATTGCCATAACATTTCAAAAAAAATTTAACCCAGTAACCACTCCATTCAAAATCCCTACCACATTACACATAGGAATTTGAAATACAAAAACAGCCCGGTAAATATACCATGTATGCCAAAAATTCTCCTTCTTTCCTTGAATTTTTATCCTTATCCATTATCTTAATTACCATCCTTTTATACACCATTAATGTAAAATTAAATTAAATAAAAAAATATGCACTCCCAAATAACTCAATATAATTCCTTATTTGCTATAGTTCATCACCATGTAGATGTAGTAAAGTCCATGATTTTCATAAAATGATGTTAATCTGAAGTCAATGAGTGGTTAGTAACCCTAATAATATCAAAATATTTTTTAAAATAATTAAAATAATCATTTTATATCCTTCATAAAACTTGCATAAAATTGACTTAACATTATTCCCTCATCGACTTCATAAATTGACCAAATAATTAAATAAACCATAAGTCTATATGATCATTAAATTAGTGAAATCACTTCAAATAAATCAACATGATCATTAACAAAAATTATACTAGATAAAACATAAAAGATCACAATAGTATTTCAAATAGAAAATAAATCATACTAAAATTATCTATCAAACAATATAAACACACAATCATGAAATACAAATGTGGTGTGTGCAAGGGTTTCTTGATTCACTCTTTAGCATCCCTTAATGTCATCATCTAAAACACCCTCTTCGATGATGCTCTCCCTCCATCACACTCTGAGAAAATAATCTATCTTGCATCCACCTAAAAAAAATGTAGTTATCCCAAAACATCATTATCTTCATAAAATAATGATGTATAATTAACAAACATGATCACAATGTATAGAATATAAAAGTACTGCTAACTCATAGAAACTAATCATATAAATTAAGTAACACATAATTGTTCCATAGTTAGCATATGTCATAAAGCTTGATCAAATATTATTTAATTAACTAATCGACCATAAAAATCCATGGATCAAATAGGTTATTCAACTTAGAGATAAAATGAGATGTGATAAGCTAGACACCATTAAAAAAACTTCACATGAATATATGGTGGACTTTAATTTTAAATTTCAAAAAATATGGGATAAAATCCCATTGCTAGTAAAACCTACCCATAACAATGTTTTATTATATTATTTGAGTTTCCTATATAGTGCTATAGTAGTGAAGATTTAGTCTATGGGTGGTACAACCCTCCTTGATGCCTATGATATTTCTATGAGGGCTGAGAATTACCTCATAAAATTTGGAAAAATTACTCCAAGACCACCTTTATCACTATTTCTAGAATTACCACCCTCTACATAGCCTATACAACCTATAATTCCACCTATATAGCCTAATCTATAACCTATCCTAGATGTAAGTAGCCCAAAAGTTACTCCTTCTTACCCTCCCAATGAACTTCATGAGGTTAAGTCACTACTATAGAGCTTTGGTAAAATGTTAGCTAATTTGAAGAGGTAACAAGTGTAGAATAATAGACCATATCAGCCTTATAACCAATCATTCTAATCTCCTAGGTATCCATACCAAGTAAATATGCAAGCTCAAGGTCAAGTTACTCATGTTAGGCCTTACTAGACTCATAATCCTAATACTACTATCACCTTGAAAGCTATTATGCATGTGCAAAACTACCTAGTGTAAGACTATGAGTGGTTTTATCCTTGCATTCAACCATATAATCAAATTAATTATCATAATGGAGTGCTAAATTAGGCCTTAATGGTGAAAAGTGTGGCATCTTCCCAAGGGTAGCCTAGTGAATCAACTCCATAAGTGGAAGGAGGACATGAACCAACTCAAACACAAGGTGAGTCCACTTTGGTGAATTAGCAAGAAGGATAATTCTATTATATAAATTAAATTGAGTCTTCTAGAAAATTTGGCACCCCAATAGCATAGAATACAAGGTTCTAGAGGTCGGTAATAGAGGAAGGACTATCCCCCTCAACTAATCAAGTTTCAACTTCACATGCTTCTCAAGAGGCTTCCAAGGGAAAACTATTGTTGAGCCACCCAAAGCACAAAAAAATCAAGATGTTTCTAAGGAAATATAGCCCTAAAACATCATATATTATAAAGAGGATATAACTATACCTAAATTATAGTCAAAGGGAGATCAAGTTTCATTTAACATTATTGAGAAAATGAAGAAGACAAGTGTTAACATTTCCATGTGGGAGGTTCTATCCATCCCAAAACAAAATAATTTATTGTAGGAATCATTACCTATTTTCATCTCTTAGTTGGACCAACAAGAGAGGTTAAATAAGTACTTATCAATGTACCTCAACCTAAATAATAACATTCAACCCTAAACCCTAAACTTAAACCTCATCCTTTATACTTTTATATGATCATAAGTGATTTCTTGGTACATGTTTGCATGATTGATTTAGGGGAAAGTATTTCAGTAATTCCTAAGTAAGTGGTTGATAAGCTAAGTTTAAAATATGAGAGTAACACTAGGGTAGTGTTGAAGTTAAATTATACATACACTAAGATAATTCGTGTGATTAAGGGGTTGAGTCTTACTTTACATTCTTGTTCATGTGTCTTTATTATCCAAGATGTTTTAATCATTAACTTACCCCCATATTTTGCCTTATGCCTATCACAGGACTTCACTATTAAGATAGATGGCTAATTTTATTCTAATTGGTCTCACATAGTGTTTAGAACAAGGTATGACACTAGATTTACCATCAAGTTTGAATCAATTGATAAGTATCATATAGAACCTGATATGACCAATATTTCTAATGTTAATTGCACCATTCTTGACCAAGAATAGGCTATCTTAGATCATGACCCAACTACACCTCTTGAAGGCATCCCTGATATTTTACTTGATGAGTGGGAAATTGAACATCATGGATATTATCCTTGTAATTTCATTGAAGATGCATTTTTGGCACTTACATATATCATGTGGAAGATGATACTTATCATAAAGTTTCTACACCACTAAAAGAAACTCTTGATTGTTCTTTTAATGATTGGGCTAAGGGATGTTATGAGTTTGACCCACATAATTATGTGAAATATGCATGTTTGATCTCTTATTGTATACTTGAAGAGGATTATATGTTTCCAAATCTTCAATAGCCTCATGAAGATCTTGATAAATCTTGGCAGCTATATTTTAACCTTGTCAAAAAAATTGAGGTTATTAGTGGGCCAACAACTCCCAAAAAGCAAAATGAGGATACTAAAAGCCTTGCAATAGTTAAGTTCAAGTTGGTACAACCAAATTCACCATGAGAGAACATGAATAATATATTACATTAGTGGTTGAGGATGATTCTTTTCCTAAGAATCAACTGACAATTGATAAAGCTATGAGACCTTAAATAAACCTTGATGAAGCTTGGAAATTATACTATGATCTTGTTAATGAATTTGAGGCTACTAGTGGGCTAACAGTTCCAAAAGGGTAGAATGAGAACATTGATGTGCTTAAAATGGTTGGAAATTCATTTGAGATGCTCAAAGGCACCATGGGAGAGTAGGTATAATAGGTTATATCAATAGATGATGATAATTATTATTTTAAGAATCAACCAAAGGATGATAGAGATTTAGTTACTCAAGGAGAGCTTGATTATGAGACATGGTAGAAATATTTTGGAATCATTTAGGACTTTATGGATATAAACAAACAAGATTCTAAGTTACAAAACAAAGACATAATAGAGATTAAAATAGGTAAAGAGTACTTTAGTATGTTAAATAAAACTATCCTACCTAGCCCCTTACATCTAAGAGAAGACTTAAATTAGGCATGGCATCATTACCTTGATTTTCTTAAAGAATCTAGAGCATATAGCATGCCAATGGAGCTTGAGGATCATATGGAGGATACCCAAGATCTTGTAGCTAAATTTCTCACCTTGATAGGCCTAAGGACACCCTAGATGACGAACATCAACTTTTCAAGTTAGGGGTAAGGCCTAGTCTTGATAAGGATTTTAGAATTTCTAGGTTATTCCTAGAGAGGGATAGTATTTTCTCAAGAGATCAGTCAAAGTGATAAAATAGATATAATAACCAAGTTGTGCAACTAAATACTGATATGCCACTAGAATATTATGTAAATATAGAGGGTATGCTTGATCTAGCTAACCCATTGGAAAATAAACAAACAAGATTGCTAATCCAAAAATTAGATAATGGATTGGTAATCATGGCCAAGAAACCATTCTTAAAGGCTAACATGTTAGGTGGTCGGGTTTTAAAACTAGCTCCCAAGCACTTCTTTTAACTAGATGGTGAATTATTACTTGGAGTAGAAAATATTATAGAGGATTGTGCTTTAATCCAACTTGAGTGAGTCTATTCCATATCATTGCACATAGTAATTAGACATTTTTTGCTTCTTTAAAGTGTTAGTTGAACATTGTTTTAGTAGTCTAGTTGTGTCTTCTCTTTCCATAAGTGTTGTTGCATATGTTCTTTTTGTTCTTTCTTCTTTGTTTTCTATTTTAGAAGTGATTTTTAGTCTTCTTGAAGCTAGTCTAGTAGGGTATCTCATTTAGATTTATTTTCTCCTTGAATCCATGCCCAAATGGATTTGACATGGTAACTAGTATGAGTGTTTAGATAGGCAAACACCCCTGGTATGTCACCAAAATGTTGGACATTCTAGACAACCTTGGTCCTTATATCATTTCGAAACTTGGAGAGTGGAATTTTTCCAAAAGTTAGTTGAATACTTTCCTTTAAAAGTACCTCATAGTGGTTATATAGGTTCATAATCAGGTATACATAAGTACCCAATGTTTATTATAATTTTGGTTTCCTTGAAGGAGTCTCATAGTCATTATCATGAGTCATTATTTGTGTTAAGTATTTTAGGGGACTCTTCAATACATAATATGTGACTTAAGGTCTTGTTCAAGTCATTATTTAACCTTGTTATATCTCAATCCATGCTTAAAATCATTATAATTGAGGACAATGCAACATATTGGTCAAAGATCTAATTGTGTCATCTCATGAACAAATCAAAAGTGTCCTAAAAGTTGAGTTTCAATGGTAAAAGAGGTCAAAATGGGTCTTATGAGATGTAATAAAGTAATGAATACACCCAAAAAGGTCTCAAAAGCACATTTAAGTTATAGAGGGATTAAAAATGGCCTTATTTACTCATTAATTCATATATTAAGAAAGTAAGGCATTTTAAATATCCCATAAAAGTCATCTAATGTTCTAAAAACCCCTCCATGACTCCTGTTAACCAAGTTTGACCTTGTAGGTCAAATTGCGACCCCTATAGGTAAAAACTTGATATTTAGGTTTTTTTGGAGTATATTATTATGAAATAGGGTGTATTATAATAATTTTGACGTCATTTCATGTCATATTAACCCTGGTCCTAGTCATTTTAATCCTTGTCTTTTTGAGCCATTTAAAGGTCATAGAAGGAACATTTAATGACTTGTACAGCTTCCTTGGGTAAATTTAAGGTGTAAAAATGCTATGTTATGTACCATATATCCTATTATGCCTTAATAAAATATTTATAACTGAAATTTGGTAGTTTCTTCAGAAGAAAGAGTAGTTTTCTTAGAAAAGGGAGAGTTTTTTAAAGGTGTATGAACTTATACAACCTCTTATAGCCGATGAAAATTCAAGAGTGTCCTTTGATATTCCACACAATTTTTCCATTGATTAATTTATTTATAAGCTCCAAGAAACTAAGAAAACCACTTCTCTCTTCCTCCACTAGGCTTGGCAAACAATAATAGCCCTCAGGTTTTTAGATGGTATGACCATTAGGGGATGTTTCAAATAAATTGATCTTGGGGGTGTCTTCTACACTTAGTAATATTTAATTTTATGTTTATTTGTATAATAATTGTGACCTATACTTTATTAACCATTCTTAATAAGTTAACCTACCTAATTTACTTGCCAATCTATGAAACCTATAGGTTTTTCTCTTGTTTAGATGATTTCATTTAATAAAACTATTAAAATTGAATTTAGAGGAAATATAAATATTTTATTCATGTGATAAATTATTTTTTTAGTGTTTCAAGGTGTTTTGATAAGCCAAGTATCTCAAAGTTATAAGAGAAGATATCATTATGTGTTACAGATAGATTTTCATCATTTTTAAAATATTCATGCTTTGGTAATGACTTCAGCGGGTTTTGATAGGTTGATTTACATGTTTTGAATTTCCTCTTGGTTCCCTCACATTTAAATATTTTTCCCCAAATCAATTTTCATGAAATTTGTAGTCACAAACACCATATAGTCAGTCTACTCTATGACTGTCATACATTGTTAGCTAGGTGAGCAATGCAAAACTATGAAACACATTCATGGTGAATTAATTATGGTATCAAAGTGTTTATCATGATATTAAAATGTGAAACAATCAATCTAATCCCTTTCAATTGGCACAAAGAGGGACTGTGATAGTCAACTCAATCACTCACACAATTTTATGCCATTATCATGCCACTACAGGTGCCTATAAAAGGTCTCAAACATTGAAATGAGGTGTGGAATCTTTCCCCAAGATAATTGATATCATATATATTTTGAGACCTTTGGAAGAGCATGGTGTTATTCATAAGGTCAAATTCATGATATCAATGCTCATACTAACATCACTCACTGCCTCCATACAACTCAAAGTGCACCTACAAGTACCTCATGAGGACCAATCATGTTGGAAAGAAGTATTTAAGATGAAAAATGTCCTTGATGATGAAGAGAGTTTATTTAAAATATTTTATAAGGGTATAAAACTCATAAAAGGTCAAAAACAATGTGCATTCTCCACATTCATCCTCACTACCTATATGTGAAAATGTCCACCTACAAGTGGCACTATAGACCTATAAAGGTACTTATACAAAGAAGTTGGATAAGTGGTGAAACACTCCTTAAGGTCTTAGTATTTTAAAAATATCATAGAAAACCCTTTTTTAATTATATATTTCTAGACAAGGTTAAAGGTCACATTCAAAGGCAATGATTGTAGATTTAGGGATCAAATCCCTAAAACATCAAAATAAAGCAAGTTGTTGCTTTGTTAATATATTATAATAGGGGTACTAAGAGTTTAGAGGTAATTAAATATGCATGCCTTGTATCCTCCACATAACATGGAAGATTTTTAAAGGATAGAGGGCATATGACTGATGGAAGACACTAATTGAGTATCTCAAATTTTCCCATTTGAACATTGAATCCCTTCACTATCATCTACAGGATCTTAGTTATAAAGAGACCTCTTCTCTCAAGTTGATAGTATTAGACCATGCCACCATGTTTGTAGTATTTTATATGGTTGAAAATAGCATCTATAATCTAAATTTAATTCAAATAATATGATATATTATGTTTTTGACCCTATACACACCTACAAGTGTCTTTTGCCTAAGAGGTTGACCTATAGTCGACTGTGAAGGGCAGAGAGCAAAATAATTAAGGTTATTGATGTGGACATAACCCAAAAATGAAATGATTGAATCCAAATAATTTATAAATTATAATTGAGGGCTTAAATAAATATTTTTCATTATGATCAAGCTTCAACTAAGCAAGCATACACCTATAGGTACCCTTCAATCAAAACATAGTCAAGAAAATTGCACACAATCTTGACCAGTCAAGATATGGGAAGGGGTATGTAGGGATTTGAAGTGATGGATAGACCTAGAGCACTTTAATAATGACCATGATGGTCTCCATAGGATATTGACAATATAAAACAATCAAAGAGAAGGTTCAAATCAGGTAACCTACATACCACAAGAAAGAACCCTGCATATAGTCTTTTCCTAACAAACTGTCTTGGGTTTTTATGATTTTAGAAGGTCAAATGAACTAATAAAGGGGTAAAAATTTATACAAAATATATATATGGTTGGAAAATCCCCTCCAACATTTTATTTATTTGATTAAATAGGGGAGGTACCCTCTATTTTGTCTCAGATAGAGGATACTTCCCTTTGTATGCAAATCCTATAGTTTTAGAAATTAGGGATTCAAAGATGAACTAGGAGATGATTGGGAATTACTAAGAGATGTGATAATTTTTATGACATATAAAATCAACATGAAAAATAATACATAGATGTAAGAAGCTCAATTGGGTGGTCTAGACTTCCAGGTATGCAGACAGGTCTGTTAGGAATGATTTAAGCCTAAAGCCAAATGGGGGTCCAACTTCACTTCCATATCTTAGTGAGATTTATAACCTATTGGATCATGTTTTTGGGATGAAATAAAATATGTTTGATATATTGGGATGTAAGGGAATCCATGAATAATCCATTTTTGGGCTTTAAGATAACTCAAACCTATGCAAAGTGGAGAAAAAATTTTGATAAGAGAACTTTAGTTGCTCATACCTTTTTGGAAAAGTTAGATAGGGTCCTAAATAAATATTTTGTGGAATTTAATTGATATTTGAATTCCAAATATTTATGAATAATGGCTAAGAGGGTAAAATAGGCCTAAACTCACCAAGACCCTTGGTAGTGACTAGGTTGAGAAGATGTAGTAGTTAGTTCACCTAAATGGAATAGTTTTCCTATAAAAGTGACTATATGTTGTAGGGTAATCTCTCAATATCCTCCCCATCATTTTTTAATATATTAAATTGTTTGGATGGAGTATAAAATAGTGTATTTTGATAGTTTTTAATGTTTTATAGGTTTTAGGAGTCTAAAGATGCCAATCACATGGGAGGGAATCTTGAGACTTAAGCTAACTTCCCATGACAATTTATTTCTTTATAAAAACTATTAATTACCTCAAAAATAGCTCTCATCTTAGCTATTAAAAATTGGCATAGTGAACATGATAGTGAGAAAGGTGAAAATTTCAAGTAGGTTGATTTTAAGGTGTGCCTAATGACTCCAAGTACATGGATGGCCTTGAAAAATTTATTTCACCTACTTGTATGTATTTTCATGAGAAAATAAATCCATTTTGGAAGCCAAGTGTGTAAGGTGTGTGAAAAAGGGATTTTCTTTGACTACAGGCAATGATGGCTCACTTTTAAAATAATATATGTGATTATAAATTCATCCAATGCATGATAAATCATGTACATAACCCATCCCTATTATTTAAATCACTATACCTATTCCTAGTAAGTTTTGGGACAATATAATAGAGATAAATGATGAAGGCAGTTTCTTAGACCAATAGAAGAGATTTCATGCCACATTTCAAGAGTTTCATGACTTGGGGTGCCACTTGTCTCTTCTAACTTTGCATGATCAGTTTCAAATTCTCTTCTCATGCACATGTAACTCCTTTTATTATCTTTAAACTTTTTCTTATGAACTTTTGACTTATTTCTTCTCTTCTCTCTCTCAATTTTTATAATAACTAGCCATTTTAGCTATTGTAAGGATACTTCACTTGAGTATGGTGAATCCCTATTCATTTACATACCACAGATCAATAAATTATCTCTTATATGACTATTCATAGTGTGTTCACTTGAATTATTGATCTTACTTAGCGATGACTATTATTTCCTTAACATTGTTATCTAATCCTCTTACCTATTTGTATCTTGAAAGCTTCTTCTTGCAGGTCATGTGAAGTGTTCTATGAGGTTTCAAGGTTGAGTGAGTTAATATATTCAATAGTGCTATTCTAGGCCTCTTATCTAGTCCTCCTAGCGTAAACATTCATCACAACCTCATAATGAAATACTGATGTGATAAGATTCATATTAAAGAAGTGTATGCCTAGTTAGTATCTTGGTCTCATGTGTGACATGTAGGTAGTTGATAGTTATCAATTAATTTTGTGTATCATCACCTTTAGGATAGTTTAATTTTAGTTATCTCTCTATTTTCCTTGCAAGCATAGGTGTAGTAGTTATATAAAAGTGGTACATCAATGGAACTAGCCTTATCTAGAGATTCACCTCATTCTTAGGCTACCCATAGCCTAAAGGTGTTTCAATTATGCCACTTGGATGAGGAGAGTTTAGACATCTCCTCAAAGGGTGTAAATCCAAGTGACAATAGTTTTTGGCACATTCGATGGGACTCATTATCTAAGAAGTTGAAATATTTTTGGTATTATCTTTTAACACATCATCTTTTAGAGGCATCTATCAAAGCATCAATGGTAACTCTAAAGTTACATTAGCTAGTCAAGAAGCCTAAGTTTTTCTTTTGAAGATTTTTGGTAATGTTTATTTGTGTTATTGCTTCTTAATGAAGTTATATGGTTGTTTTTTGTGTTAATTATTGTTTTACACATGTTGATGAGATATCTCAAGCTTATGGCATTCCCTATCAACCTTTATATGATTCTTATCAACCTTGGAATGAATCTTACCAACTCCAATATGACCCTTATTAACCTTATCATGAATTATATCAGTCTTATAACTAGCCTTCTCAATATCTTGTTCCTCCTAGTCAACCTAGTCACTTCTCAAATAAGTCCATTTCAACTTTCAAACAAACTCTCTTAGGCTATGAGAGGTACATGATGGATCTTGACATACAAAGGGGACATGGTGAATATGTTCCTAGTCATTTCATTCATAATTTGAGAGATGCATTAGAGTTGGTTAAAATAGAATGGGAACCTATTGAAAGAGCAAATTGGTAAAGGCTTACAAGTGAGATGCTAGATGTGAGTGTCTTGGTTTCATCCTTAGAATATAAGATAAAAATTCATGACGAATAGCCTCACCAAATATATCAACCCTCATATCCACCTCCCTAAGATTTATATCAGTTATACTTGACCCTTATTCATAAACCTAATCAATCTTATCAAAGTCATATTTTTCCCAATTAGTTGGAAGAGAGAGTTGGAAAGAAAAACTTTTTTTTTGAATCAAACCTGGATAAAAAGATTAAGTTAGCCAATAAGTAGATGAATTAGTCCATCTCATCAGTAAAGGATGTGTAATATAATCCCTCATTTCCCTCTCCCATTACATCCCCATCTCAAGAAGAGACTTTTAGATATGAAATCCCAAGTTGGAGACAAGGTGGATAATCCAAGCCTAAGGAGATCCTAAGTTTCTTGAAAACTTGATCCACTCCTCAAATTTCATCACTACCTCAAGAAGAGACTCATAATCCTAACATCCTAAGTTGGAATAAGGTAGTGGAATCATTGGAAAATAAAGGGGATAAAATCCTAGATAAAGAGTGTGAAGTTGAGAAAGAGCTTGATCCTATGTAAGCCCCTTCCACCCTTCCTCAAGAGACCTCTTGTTTTCCATTTTAGCCCTTTTGTCCTCCTTATCCTTGTGAAGATGCCTATAAAATTTAAGAAATAATTTTCCAAGAGAACCTAGCCAAGCAAATTGAAGAGTTAGAGTTGATAATGAAATTGTTGAGTCAAGGTGTGATGGAAGGTTTAGAGCCAAAAGAAGATCCTATACCTAAACATACCCCATCTAACCTTCCTCAAGAGAGTGCTCAAGCTGAATCATATTTCAATAAAGTTATTATCAAATATAAGGAATAAAATCAAGATATTGTATCCCAATAGTTGCCTCCCCTTCCTCAAGAACTCACAAAAGGATCCCCTATAATTCATTCTCAATCTAATGTTGAGTTTTATGTTCCACCTTCATCAACTAGTTCATCTTTTCCTCACCCTATTACCCGTTGCCTTAATAGACCTGTAGTGTGGGAACCTCAAGAGGATCATTTGGTTGATATAAATTTATAACTCTTGCTTGAAGAAAATATAGATCCTTGGTAGCCTCATTGGGCTAGGTCACCTAATTACAAAATGCCTAACATTGGCATCACCAAGAAAGAGAAAAAAATTGAGGATCTTATAGTCCTTGAAATGCAAATTCAGGTTATAATAGTTGAGATACAATTTAAGAGCCCTCAAGAGGTCCTAAATACTGAAGAAGAGGTGATTTCTTGTGTTTAATATTTTGATTATGTTGATATTGAAGAATGTCTTCCTTGTGTCAAAAAAAAAGGAAATCATCATTGGTTCTTCCATCACTATCTAATATATCATAGATGGGAAAGAAAAAGTCTCTAATCAGCATTGGGATGATTTTTTTGAAATCATTGGAGTAGGTTATACCCTCTTTATGGAGGCTATGATCTAATCAAAAATGGAGAAGGCAACCTTGACACTCAAGTGGGTATGTAAAGGAGAAGCAAATTTTCAAATTTGTCTTGTCAAGAGGCATATGAATCCCTTAATGATATGTTTGAAATAATCAAAATGGGTTATCATTCTCTCAACCAGTTAGGAGAAACACATCATCTTTTGAAGGATAGAAAAATCTTCTATTTGCCTCAATATTCCAAGGAACAAGAAACTCTTGAAGCCATGCCTACCAAGAAGATATAAGTTCATCATGAGATGAAGAGTGGGTAGTAGTATGAGGTATGTGTACAAATTCAAGAGGAATACATTTACATTGGAGACCTATTTAAGGATGATCTACTTGAGAGTAGATCAAGTGAAGTACCAAGGAAAGGTCTAATCTACTAATCATCCAATCTAAGGAGCAACATGTTTGGTACTATGTTTCATCTCATGAAGAAGAAGATTCAAGGAACTTTCCTTTTGATCCTAGAAAGGATTTATGCTTAATTTCTAGTTATGTATAGTTGTTTATTTTCTATTTTCCCTAAGTGCTTTGAGCACATATGTGTTTCTTATTTATATGTTTAATTTGATTTGTGTCTGTCCTTTATTTTGTGTGGTTGAGGTAATCAATTATCTTGTCTTGGTCAAAGACTTGTTGTCAAGTGTCAGGTCTTCTTATTTTGTTTCAAACTTCATATGACTCTTTAAGCCCATGGATAGGATAAGGTTATTGATATTTAGCATAAAAAGCATTACACCCTTATGAGTCACTAATTTTTGACCAAGTTTAACCTTGTAGTTCAAATTGGGACCCATATAGGTAAAACCTTGATCTTTAGGTGTTTTTAGGGGTCTAATATTATGTCATAGGGTGTATTATAAGTATTTTTATGCCATTTCATGTCGTATTAGCCTTGGTCTTAGTAATTTTAATCTTTATGTCTTTTTGAGCCATTTAAAGTTCATAGAAGGAACATTTCCAAAAGTTTATGTTATGTTCCATGTGTCCTATTATGCCTTAATCAACTATTTATAATTGAAAAGTGGTAGGTTCTTCAAAACAAAGAGCAGTTTTCTTAGAAAAGGGGAGATTTCTTGAGGTATATATACTTGTAAAACATCATAAAACTAATGACACTTTAGGAGTGACATTTTGTCTTCTTATAAATTATTCTAGTGATCATTTTATTTATAAGCTCTAAGAAACTAAGAAAACCACTTCTCTCTTCCTCCACAAGGCTTGGTAAGCAAGAATGACCCTCAAGTTTTTAGATGGTATGGCTAGAAGGGGAGGTTTTAGAAAAATTCCTATTGAGGGTGTTTTATACACTAAGTCAGATTCCATTTTATGTTTGGTTTTAGATGAATTGTGACCTATGCTTTATTAACCATTCCTAAGAAGTTGACCTACCTAATCTACTTGTCAATATGTGAACCATATAGGTTTTTCTCTTGTTTAGATGATTATGTATAATAAAACTATTAGAATTGACTCTAGAGTACATATACATATTCAAATAATGTGTTTCATTCTTGTTTTAGTGTTTCAATATGTTTTTATAATTCGAGTATCTCAAAGTTGTAATAGATGACACAATTCTATGTTGCAAGTAGATTTCCATCATTTTTAGAATCTTCATACTTTGGTAGTGACTTAAGTGGGTTTTGATAGGTTTATTAACATTTTTTAAATTTTATCTTATTTCCCTCACCTTTAAATCTCTTTTCCCAAAGCAATCTTCATGAAATTATAGTCACAAGCACCATACAGTCAGTCTACTCTATGACTATCATACACAGTCAGTTAGGTGAGCTATGCAAAGCTATGAAACACATTCATGGAGAATTAATTATGGTTTAAAAGTGTTTAAAATTCTATTATAATGTTAAAAAATCAATTTAATCCCTTTTAATTAACACAAAAAGGGACTATGATAGTCAACTCAGTCACTCACATAGTTTTCTATTATTGGCATGCCACTACAAGTACTTACAGAAGGTTTCAAATGTTTAAATGAGGTGTGGAAGATTTCTTAAAGATATTTTATCTTATAATATATCATTTTATCCATTTGGAAGAGCATGGATTTTTTCATAAGGTTAGATTCATGATATCACTACTCATACTAGCATCACTCACTACCTACATACAACTCAAAGTGCACCTATAGGTACCTCATAAGGACTAATCATGTTAGAAGGAATTATCTAAGATAAACAAGGTCCTTGATGATGAAGAGAGTCTATTTTAAAAGGGTCTAAAACTCATAAAAGGTCAAAAACAATGCACATTGTCCACATTTATCCTCACTGCCTATATGTGAAAATGTCCACCTACAAGTGGCACCACATAAATATAAAGGTACTTATACAAAGAATTGGATAACTGGTGAAACCCTCCTTAAGGTATTAGTATGTTTAAAATATCATAGAAAACTCTTTTTTAAATGATATATTTTTATTCAAGGTTAAAGTTCACTTTCAAAGGCAATGATTGTAGATTTAGGGATCAAATCCCTAAAACATCAAAATAGAGCACCTTGTTACTTTGTTAATATCTTATAATAGGTGTAATAAGAGTTTAGATGTAATTAAATGTGCATGAATTATATAATCAACATATGAAAAAAAAATTCAAAGGATACAGGGTAGATTAATAATGGAAGATAATAATTAAGCACCTCAAAGTTGCCCATTTGAACACTGAATCCCTTTACTATCATCTACAGGATCTGAGCTATAAAGAGACCTCTTTTCTCAAGTTAACAGTATTAGACCATGACACCATCATTTTATTATTCTAGATGGTTAAAAATATAATATATAATCTAAAAGTAATTCAAAAAATATTATATATTATTTTTTGGACCCTATACACACCTACAGGTGTTTTTTGCCTAAGAGGTTGACCTGCGACTGACTATGAGGGGTAGAGAACAAAAGAATTAAGGTTCTTGATGTGGACATAACCCAAGAATGAAATGAGTGAACATAAATCATTTATAAATTATCATGGAAGAATTTAATAAATCTTAAACATTGTGATCAAAGTCCAACTAATTAAGCATACACCTATAGGTACCCTTAATCAAAACACAGTCACAAAAATTGCACACAGTCTTGACCAGTCAAGGTATAGGAAGGGGTATGTAGGGATTTGAAGTGATGGATATACATATATCACCTTCATCATGAACATTATAATCTCCATAATATCTTGAAAATATAAAAAAATCAGAGAGAAGGTTCTAATAAAGTAACCTATAGAACACAGGAAAGAACCTTGCACACAATCTTTTGGTAACAAACTATCTTAGATTTTAATGCTTTTAGAAGGTAAAATTGCATAATCAAGGGGAATTTTTTTTTTTAAATTATATATTTATTGTATAATCACATACAACATCTAATTATTTTATTAAATAGGGGAGGTACCCTCTATTTTGTCTCAGATAGAGGGTACTTACCTTTGTATACAAACCTTGTAATTTTGGGAAGTAGGGATAAAAGGATGAACCAGGAGATGATTGGGCCTTTATAGAAGGTGTGATAAGTTGTATGACATCTAAATCAACATGAAAACCATGCATAGAGGTAAGAATCTCAATTAGATGGTTTGGACTTCCAGGTATGCAGATAGGTCTATTAGGCATGATTTAAGCCTAAAGCCAAATGGGGGTCCAACTTCACTTCCAGTTCTTAGTGAGATTTCTAACCTATTGGATCATGTTTATAGGATGACATCAGATATTTTTTAGCTATTAGTATGAAAGGGAATCCATTAAGAATCCATTTTTAGGCTTTAAGATAACTGAGACCTATGCAAAGTGGAGAAACAACCCTGATAAGAGAAGTTTGGTTGCCCATACCTTCTTGGAAACCTAACATGGAGAAGCAAGGGGAAATAAAATTTTATATAGGGTCATAAAAAACAATTTTGTGGAATTTAGTTGAGATTTTAACTTCAAATATTTATGAATAATGGATAAGAGGGTAAAATAGGCCTAAACTCACCAAGACCCTTGCTAGTGACTAGTTTGAGAAGATGGAGCTATTAGTACATCTAAATGGAATATTTTTCCCATAAAATTGATTGAATTTTTTAGGGGATTCTCTTAGGCTCCTCCCCATCCTTTTGTACTATATGCAATTGTACATATGGAGTACAAAATAAGGTATTTTTTTACAATTTTGTTTTTTTATAGGTTCTATAAGGAGTCTAAATATGCCAATCACATGGGATGGAATATTTAGAATTAATATAACTCCCCATGAAAATTTATCACTTAATAACAACTCTTAATTACCTCAATAAGAGCTCTCATCTTATCCAATTGAAACTGGCATAGTGAACATGATAGTGAGAAAGGTGAAAACTTTAAGTAGGTTGCTTTTAAAGTGTGCCTAATGACCCCAAGGCCATATATGGCCTTGATACATGTATTTCACCCTATTTTATATATTTTAATGATAAACTAAGGCCATTTTTGAATCCAAGTGTGCAAGGTGTGTGAAAAAGGGAGTTTCTTTGACTACAGGCAGTGATACATCACTTTCAAAGGAATATAGGTGATTAGGAATTAAAAAAATGCATGTGAAATCATGTCCATAACCCCTCCCTCTCATTTTAATCATCATACTTATCCCTAGTTAGTTTTGGGATGTTTTAATAGAGCTAAATGATGAATGCAATTTTCTAGACTAGCAAAAGAGATTTCATGCCATATTTCAAGAGTTTCATGACTTAGGGTGCCACTTGTATCTTATAAATTTTCATGATCAGTTTCAAATTATCTTCTCATTCACATTTAACTACTTTTCTTATCTTGACTGGACTTCTTTCTTTTCTAAACTCTCTCAAGTTCTATAAGAACTAGCCATTTTGGCTATTGTAAGGATACTCCACCTGAGTATGGCAAATCCTTACTCATTTTCATACCATGGATCAATAAAGAATACTAATTTTACCTATTCTATTACTGTTCATAGTGTGTTCACTTGAATGATTTATCTTACTTAGTGATGATTGTGGTTTCCTTAGAATTGTTGTCTCATTCTCTCACCTATTTACAGCTTGAAAGCTTCTTCTTGTAGGTCATGTGAAGTTTTCTAATAAGTGTCAAGGTTGATTGAGTTATTATATTCAATAGTGCCATTATAGGCCTCTTATCTAGTCTTCCTATCCTAAACATTCATCACAACCTCATAATTAAATACTAATGTGAGAAGATTCAGATTAGAGAAGTGTATACCTTATTAGTCTCTTGGTCTCATGTGTGATATACAGTTAGTCGGTAGTTATCAATTAATTTGGTGTATCACCACATTTAGGATAGTTTAATTTCAATTTTTTCTCCCTTTTCCTTGCAATCATAGGTATATTAGTGATCTAAAAGTGGTACATCAAGGGAGCTAGCCCTATTTAGAGATTCACCTCATTCTTAGGCTACCCACAGCCTAGAGGTGTTTCAACTGTGCCACTTAGATGAGGAGAGATGAGATATATCCTCAAAGGGTGAAAAAACAAGTGAAAATAATTGCTTCCACCTATACAAAAGAGTCAAAATGGATCAAAATTATTAATTTCCCTCTCTTCTTATATTTTGGTGGCTTTCACTTCTTCAATGTGGAAGAGTGCCTTTACTAACACAAAACCATTTCATATTTAACATGGTTATGAATATTTTATAGATTTAAATTTGTTATATAGGGTCTTTAAATTCAAAATAGATCCATTAATATATGAAAATGATAGGTTTTAAGCAAGGATCATAGAGGAACAAGTTTTCATGAAAATTTGTAAACCTAAAATTTAGGGGTTTGGGATTTAAAAGCACATGATTGTAGATGTTTTATGAATTTTCATGCATGATAAGGATAAATAAGCCTTATTAAAACATTTAGAAATTATATTAACCTCCTAGTGGTTATTTTAGGTACAAGTATGTAACAAAGCTTCCAAACATGATTTTTTTCATGAAAATATAGGGTTTTATTAGGCCTTATTGGGAGTTGCACAACTGTATGTTGGATCCAAAATATAGATCAAGGTCATAATGAGTCACTAAAATCACGTTTAATCACTCACAATTATTTAAGTAAGATATCCATGCTCTCAATCTCCCAAAATAGGCCAAAATTGACCTAAAACCTCCTTCGCACACCACTACAAGATATTTTCTATGAGATTGTAGACACCGAAATCATGTCTACTCCCTTGGTCGAATCCCCCTTGGTCCCCTTGGTCCCTTTTCCACTTATAACCATGCCTAACCTATGTCTTATTAATTTAAAATAATTATCTTATTTTAAATTAATACTTCTCTCCTTCCTTCTCTCTCTCCCCTTGCCACCTCACCCATGCCACCTCTCATCTCCTTGGATTCTTTGCCCTTGGATACCCTCATTTATCACCATATGACCTATTCCAACTTCCCCTTAACTACCCCTTGCCAAGTCTTAAATGATTTAAGACCCCATTTCCCTTATCCCACTCATTTCCCATGCCTATTAATCCACCTTCGATCGTTTCTTCCCCCGACCCGCTGACCCGGTAGTTGGGAAAATGGATAAAAGACTATTTTTAGCCTTTTTCCTACCTTCCAACCACTGACATTGGTCAACTGTCGATCGACATCAGTGATATTGCCAGTGTTGGTTACCTTCATAACTGCGTTCTTGACCCAAATACAGGATCCCATTTTCCAATCTTCAATCCGCTCTTTCAATCCACTCCTTTGACCTTCAATCATCTGCCTTTCGACCTTCAACAATCAGCCAATCTTCCAGTCTTCAATCCACTAGACCTCTCACTCTCTCTCTCTCATAAGGCTTCTACACCAACTATAGCAACAACAGAGACTCTGCATTAGTCTTCTACATCAACAATAGGTACAAGCACCAGCAACACTCCTTCTATAAGCCACAGGTAAGTATTTTGTCTATGTTTTCATTATGTTTTCAGTTATTGCTTCCAAGTAATATCACCCCCCTAGACCAGACTATCAGCTAGACTAGACTTGACTCCCTCCTAAAAAGGCTGAGAGGCCTTCCCATATCCTTATCACCTCTATCCTCCTTTTTAGAACATACACTCTGTCCATTGTCCTTACAACTCTACCCAGACCCTACACAGAGCATTCAACTAGGCCCAAACTCCTTCTCAGACGCATCCACAGCCTTGAAACCCATCCAGACCTGACTAGACATCTATCAAAGACCATTTCCCTGATCGACGCTAGCCATAGAGACCACTGCCTCCACCGACATCGGTAGAGTAACTGATGTCGACAGACCTTGACAATTGATGTCAGTAGACTAACCGATGTCGGTGACTATGACTAGGCCGATAGCAGCATTCAAGTAAGCATTTGCTTCTATTTCTACTTCAGTTTTTAATCATTTCAGTCTTTTATCATTCTACCTTTTATCAGACATTATTTTTATCAATCAGTGGGTTGACATCCCTCAAGGAAGTCTTTGTACTTTTGGGATCAAACTTTCGCTTGGCAGCCCACCATCTCCTAATCTAACGCCTTTCTTGTTCTAGTCTCTTTTTGCTACAAGTGTCATCCTCCACAACCAAAGAGGAGTTCTCACAATGTCTGAATTTGGTGCACAAGACTTCATCTAGGTACATACAAGCCTTAGACCATTTCTCTTAGTTTCTCATTTCCTCTTTGAATGTGAAAGCGAAAATCGTATAGAAACATTCTAGCATGCTCGGTGGGACCCTAGGGTCTTCCTTGGGTTCTTCTCTTTCTTTTCATATAGGGTGCATTAAGTTTCTCCTTTTCATCTCTTTCTTCTATCTTCCAAAAGACACCATTAGCAGGATTAAAAAGAACTCTTCTTTCTTTTCTTACATCTTAGACTAGTCAAGATCATACTCTTCAACCCTTTCTCCTTTTGTCTTCATACGAATTAACATTTCAACTTGGGCTTAAAATACATTGCATTTCATTTCTTCTTGACTGCATACTTAGTCCACATCTAGTAATTAACAACCGCATCATGAATTAATCATAGATCACTTTTTGTTACACAACCAAATCACTTGTACAAATCAAACATCAAAACTTACCTGAGACAAGGCCCAATTGGGATTTCATCACCTAGCAGATACCTTATGCATCCCGACAATCCCACTTGGACTTCACTACCAAGGGGAAAGCCCACTCTGTTCTCTGGTAGAGGATAATCTCTAGGGAAAGTATATTTTGGCTAAGCGAGACCAACTTATCACTGGGCTCGTGAAGTGAGGGGAGCTTGCTCCTTAGCACCAGGCCATGTACAGAACCTAACACAGACTCTTGAGCACCTAAACAAACCTAAAACCATCCATAGACTACCTCTTCTAGGACCCATTCTGTAATCCAACCTCCTAAACACATTCTAAGGCATAAGCCAACATGATCCTAATAATTTATTCCTAGGGATTTAACGCTTAGGATCTGCTTGTGTTCTTCATCTTTTCTATTCTTATCTGCTTGTTTGAGCTAGTGAGGATGTTTTCTTCTTTCCAAAAACTATCAAATCTTCTAAGTTTTTGGAAAACATAGTAACCGACATCGGTTTTTCCACCGACGTCAATAACTTTCTTCACCGGCATCGGTCATCTGACCGACATCAGCAGCCTATATCACTGACATCAGTTTTTAAACCGACGTCAGTCTCTGTCCAAAAATTTTTTCCAAAATAGTAGCCTTAAAACTTGACCCTTTTTCTGCCAAAACCACATTCTGAGTTTTTGAAACTGAAAAAACACAGTTTCTGGAACCTGACCTCTTCTTGCCTTGAATGGTTTTGACACGCAGTCAAACCATGACTTTTGTTGACCACACAACACAACAACCACTTCCGCCTTCGCCCTCCATAACTAGTCCTTTAATGGAGTTTCAATCAAAGACCGAACGAACTCCAACTCAACCAACCCTGACTCAGACCCCCATTGTCCCTGAAGGGGACCAAGATTTCAAAAGATTCTTGGACCTCAATGTCGAAGCCCTCCAAAATTATCTCGCAAGAAACCAAATGTGGGACCTTTTGGGTGAAGTAGTGATGACATCAACACCATCCACTACCCAGCCTTTTGTGACTCAAACTATTGCCTCAACCATTAACCTAACCATGGCCAATATGCAAAGTTTGGCCTCCCCATCTAGTTTTAGACCGACCTCCATCAGGGTTTCATTACCCCCTCAACCATACGCAATTCAACCAAGTTTTACATCATACCAGAACTTGATTGTCTCAACCCCGCACACTCTTACACCCATAAATGCAAGAGTGTCTACCTCCCCTTTTGCCAATGCCACCACGCAACCACCTTTGGCAGTATCTATTCAACTTATTCCTTCTACCTTCATGACGCAACCACCCTTGGCCTCCACTTCTGTCCCAATGACTAGTTATCAATACCTTGCGCCCCTACAAGCACAACCGACTACATTGTATGCCCCTTCTAGCACCTTTCAATCACCCTACAATCTAGGGGGTGCCCCATCCACCAATCCATCAGTAGATCTCATCAAAATGCTAATGGATAAAATGTCTAGTCTTGAAGCTTCTATTTCCAGTTCAAGCAATGTCCTTTCCTATGACCAAATTTACAACAAACCCATCCATCCCTCCATCCCGATCTAACCATACCCCAAATAGTGGGAGCTTCCTAGATTTACTCACTTTTAGAGTAAGGAAGACCCACAACAACACCTATGAGCATTCAGACATGCTTGTTATCTCATAGCACATGACGATGCATTATTGTTATGCACCTTCCCCATGTCACTTTTTGGCCCTACCCTTGACTGGTATAGCTCTCTTACCAGACATTCTATCTTTTCATTCACTCAACTCACCCAATTATTTCTCGACCATTTTTCTATCAACATCACCAAATAAGTCTCAATCACAGACCTCAATTTGACGATGAATCAATAGTCAATTTTGTTGCCCGTTGGAGAGGCTTGATTAACCAGCTATCCTTCCCCTTGCCTCAACCCGAGCTCATTGAGCTCTTTTCTCAAGCATGTGCCAAGCACATCTCATCCACCTTGTGGGTTCAAACATTTTGCACTTTCGATGAAGCTTTCACCATGGCCCAAAAGCTTGAACTCTGTGCCATTAAAGAAGATAAGGTCAAATTGTGTAATACCAATGCAAGAGTCGATGACCCTTCTTCTTCAAGACCTTCTTCTTCTACCAACTCCAAACCCAAAGGAGTGGCCAACACTGTGGTCATTAGATCACCATCTTTGATAAAAACTGACCAATTTCAACCTTCTACATCTCAAAGCATCACCAAACAATTCCAACAATGGTACATCCAGCGTTCATACACTCCACTTGGAGAATCATACGCTTTCATTTTGGAAAAACTTGTCAAGTAGGGGGTCCTCAATCTCCCTCTAATCTGACTACCTCAATTCAACCTTTCAAAATCCCTCCCTACATGGTATAGGGAGGCCGACTTTTTTCACTATCATCGCGTCCACGGCCATGACATCAACAATTGCCGAACCTTCAAAAACATTGTCCAAGACATGGTCGACAAGGGAGATCTTGTTTTGGATAACCCAACGAATGCCCCACCAAATCAACATATCGACATCTTCAGACAACCATTTCCAAACCACCCTCCTAATCAAAACAATATCCAGACCATGACCAATGACCCCCAAGACCATAATATATGCACGGTCAACACTGTCTCTTCTCTTATCCCTGACCAACCTCTTCCATAGGTAAAAGAATCCTCTTCTCCTGTTAGTCCTTCATCAACCTCTCTCATATTGGAGGATGCTTTGACCATACCTATGCCATTAGCCCCACCTTCATCTTTCCTCCTACCAATGGAGGACCATACCTTGCCTACTCCTCAACCACAAGTCAAAGGCACAATCATCCCTGCCCTCTACCCTCTTGAGGAGCCGCACTCTCCTATTTCTTCTCCACCAAGAGAAGAACCAGTCTCTTCACTCATTTTGATCGAGGAAGACCTAGTCATAATTTCCTCTTGCCTTTTGCTTGAGATTGCTACATCTCACTCACCTCCGTCCACATCTAAACCCAAACCCGTATCTAACCTCACCTCACACAATGGTGGCCCTCAACCCAAACCAAAGAAGGCCACTAAACCACACCAAAGGAATCCTCCCCCACCTTCATCATTACCTTCAATTTTGGGCCCACATCCATCCACTTTAATAGGAGTGCTTCCTACTCCCATACTTCACAGAGGCAAGTCACCTCCATTATCTCCTCAACCCATCAGACATATATTTCTTCCAAAACATCCAACACCTATCACCACTAAAGTGCCATCTACACGTGTGGCTACACCACCCATGAAAATGATGGTACGACCAATGCCTCTTACGCCTCTCAAACCAAAGTCATCAACCCCCACTGTAACAAGACACGTAGACCCATTAGTAGGTTCTTATGCCTTTTTGTTACGATAATTTTTGTAGTCTTCTAACATCAATCTTCTGCCTCTTAAACCATATCAATCTCTTAGACCAAAACTACCCTGGTTCGATGACACTTAGATTTGTGCATATCATCACATGCCTGGGCATGACACTGAGCATTGTTGTGCCCTCAAGGTTGTCATTCACCAATGCTTAGAGAGAGACACCCTTCTTCTTGACCACATTATCAACAAACCTTCAACACCGCCCCACTCATCAACTCTCAGATCAAGACCATCTTGGTTCAACAACTCCAAATTTTGCCACTATCATCACACTCCGGGACATGACACTGAGCGTTGTTTCACTCTTAAAGTTGTCATTCATCAACACTGGAAAAAGGATGCCCTTCTCAGCAAGGATCCTCTTGACTACCCCTTTGATAAATCATCAACACCGACCCATGCTTCTCAAACCTCATCACCTAAATTGGGATCTCCATGCTAGACTATGGCCCCTTTGCCACCTTTAACCCCCTTATTTGACATCAACATAGTTAATCTGACCACCAAGCCTCAATTGACCTTAACCAATCTATCAAACATTCTCCCTAGCTGCTGGGGGAATTCAACGTTCATCCAAGCCTTGACCAACCTTTCAACCCAGTCTCAACCAAATATCAATCACTCTTTTAATCCTAAGCCTCGACCATACCTCAACCAAATAAGCATCGACCCGACCTCAACCAAACATTCAACCTATCTTCGACCAAAAATTTAACCCGACCTTGACCAAACATTCAACCCAACCTCAACCAAACATCAACCAACCTCCTCGACCAAAAATTCAACCTATCTTCGACCAAACATTCAACCCAACCTCAACCAAACATCAACCAACCTCTTCGACCAAACATTCAACCCAACCATTGACCAATCATCGACCAAATATCAAACAACCAAACCTCGACCGACCATCAACCAAACATCATCTTCACATCTAGCATCATCAATCAACACGTGACTAATCTTGAAGAGGCAAATGGGGAAAATTTGCTCCTAATTGACTCAGACCTTATCATCATGCACAAGCATGGACCAGGGACTTATCAAGACTTGAGCCCTTTAATGCCTTGCATCTGTGACCATTCTACTGTTAGTCGAGTACATTTCCACTTGACATTTAACTTGAGCTCATCCCTTGAGCAATCCCCATCCTCTTAATCCTCATTCCTTTCAACCCTATTCCCGTTAACAAATCCTATATAACCCTTTTATAAAGTATGGATGCTTTGTCCTAATAAAAGGGGAGACCTTGAACTTCTATAGTCTTGTCCATGACTCAAAATTTTGTCAAAAAATAAATCAAAATGTCAAAATATCCAAGGTCACAAAATCAAAAAGCAGACTGCTCCCTCGAAGGACTACTGTACTATCATTGTTGTAGCTAATAAATTGCTCCCTCGAAGGATAGCTATTCAAAGCCCTCAAACATATATAAAGCAAAAATATAGACCACTCCCTCGAAAGATGGATATGACTAAATCTTGCTACTCTCAAAAGCTTTTTGCATCGATCAGCTTCACAAATGACCATAAAACAAAATGACATCTCTATGTAGACTTCTCGCATCGATCAATCTGCTCAAAAAAAAAGGGTCATGGACTTGGCTTGTAGTCGTCTCAGGGTCTCCTATAAAAAGGGGCAAGGTTCTCTCTGCTCTAAAACGGGTTACCCCATCCTCACCTATCATAACACCTGCTCAAAGGACATCAAGCTCACTTTAATGTCAAAGTGATTCAATTACCGCTCTAACATAACCATGGTCAATGAAGTAATGCATGAATGGGGCTCTCGGCTCTAACAACCCCTATCTATGCTATCATTTTGGTCCTTGTCAATGAAAGAGCAATTTGCCTTTCACTGCCTTTTTTTTTACACTTTGGTCACATGCTACCAAACCATTTTCTATCCAACCCAACTCAACCAAACCAAACCCAACCAAACTATTTTCAAACTAGAACCAAACATTTTCAGACCAACAACATGACATCATAACATCATACATCGTCCTAGTCCTTTTCACATAGTTTCTATGGACACCAATACACATGGAAACTATCAACCAGATGTAATTTATGTTAAGCATAAACCATTACTTGCTGAAGCATAAATAGACTTAATTCATTTTTAGCATACATCCATCACGAATATGGAAAATTTCTAGGGATGAAAGACCCTGACCAATGGTACAAAATACACCATTTGGAAAAGGCTGTAACATCTTCTTTCTCCTCATCATTTCAACACATGACCAAACCAATCATTGACCTCTTTGACTCCTAGTCTGAACTACATTGGTTTGAGGCCCTAAGATCAGGGCTATGTAGGCAGCACTCAGTTGACACGACGTCCTTTGGGGTTAGCTCGACCACCCTCATTTGTTCATCTACCTAATGGACAAACCATATCCTCCTTTTGACCATGACTTGACCTCGACCAAAACAATCCATAACTTTGACTCCTAGCCTAAACTACATTGGTCTGAGGCCCTAAGACCAGGGCTATGTAGGTAGCACTTAGTTGACACGACATCCTCTAGGGTTAGCTCAACCACCCTTGTTTGTTCGTCTCTCTGATGGATAAACCATATCCTCCCTTTAACCATGCCTTAACCTCATCCAATACCATTGACTAATTTGACCCTTCCTCCCTTTTAGGGAGAACTACATTGGCCTAAGGCCCTTCACACAAGGGCTATGTAGGCAGCACTCAGATCACATAACGTCTTCTAGGGTTAGCTTAGCCACATTCTTTTGTCCATCCATTCATTTGACCAGCTATCTATCTCAGCCTGCCTTGACCATTGACATTGGAGATCATGCCTATCTCCTTCGACTCTGACCACTTCTAAGACAAACGTTGCCTTGGTTGTTTTTACATGTATGCTACCTCATGAATGGTTAGCCAAATTGTCTGCAACCTATATTTTAACCTTCACAAGTATAGGATTGCAAGCCGGTTGATCCCCACTACTTGTGACATTTTCGTGTTTTCAGGAGCACTTCCTAAGCCTGGGATACCTAGAACACGATGACCATTGGAGCTACAGCTTAGATCGAATAACCCAATCAACTACAACTAAATGTTAGGGCCCAGTTATTTCAATTTTGGCACTCCTCGACCCTTGACCTATGACAATTTGACCTGACCATCTCGTGAAGTGGTATACGTGCAATCATAACTTTTACAGTATTCACACTCACACTTTCACCCTATCCATCAATCTCTCTATCAAATTGGCACCCGATATTAGGTTATCTTCCCTCGACTCCCACTTTGAGGGGGAATACCTCATCCCATATCCTAGGGCAACCAACTCCTATTTTTGTCTTGTAGTTCGTCAAGAACAACCAACAAGACAAAAAGGGGCAAATGTAGACACCAAAATCATGTCTACTCCCTTGGTCGACTCCCCCCTTGGTCCCCTTGGTCCCTTTTCCACTTATAACCATGCCTAACCTATGTCTTATTAATTTAAAATAATTATCTTATTTTAAATTAATACTTCTCTCCTTCCTTCTCTCTCTCCCCTTGCCACCTCACCCATGCCACCTCTCATCTCCTTGGATTCTTTGCCCTTGGATGCCCTCATTTATCACCATATGACCTATTCTAACTTCCCCTCCACTACCCCTTGCCAAGTCTTAAATGATTTAAGACCCCATTTCCCTTATCCCACTCATTTCCCATGCCTATTAATCCACCTTCAACCGTTTCTTCCCCTGACCCGCTGACCTGGCAGTTGGGAAAATGGATAAAAGACTATTTTTAGCCTTTTTCCTACCTTCTAGCTGCCGACGTCAGTCAACTATCGATTGACATCGATGATATTGCCAGGATCGATTACCTTCATAACTGCATTCTTGACCTAAATGTAGGATCCCATTTTCCAATCTTCAATCCGCTCCTTCGACCTTCAATCATCTGCCTTTTGACCTTCAACAATCAGCCAATCTTCCAGTCTTTAATCCACTAGACATCTCACTCTCTCTCTCATAGGGCTTCTACACCAACTACAGCAATAGCAAGGACTCTACATCAGTCTTCTACATCAAGAATAGGTACAAGCACTAGCAACACTCCTTCTGCAAGCCACAAGTAAGTATTTTGTCTGTGTTTTCATTATGTTTTCAGTTATTGCTTCCAAGTAATATCACCCCCCAGACCAGACTATCAGCTAGACTAGACTTGACTCCCTCCCAGAAAGGCTGAGAGGCCTTCCCATATCCTTATCACCTCTATCCTCCTTTTTAGAACATACACTCTATCCATTATCCCTGCAACTCTACCCAGACCCTGCACAGAGCATTCAACCAGGCCCAAACTCCTTCTCAGACCCATCCACAGCCTTGAAACCTATCCAGACCTGACCAGACCTCTATTAAAGACCATCGCCCTGACTGACGCTGGCCACAGAGACCACTGCCTCCACTGATGTTGATAGAGTAACCGACGTCGGCAGACCTTGACAACTAATGTCGGTAGACTAACCGACGTCGGCAACTATGACCAGGCTAATAGTAGCTTTCAGGTAAGCATTTGCTTATATTTTTGCTTCAATTTTTAATCATTTTAGTCTTTTATCATTCTACCTTTTATCAAACATTATTTTTATCAATCAGTGGGTTGACATCCCTCAAGGAAGTCTTTGTACTTCTGGGATCAAGCTTTCGCTTGGTAGCCCACCATCTCCTCATCTAACGTCTTTCTTGTTATAGTCTCTTTTTGCTACAGGTGTCATCCTCCACAACCAAAGAGGAGTTCTCAGAACGTCTAAATTTGGTGTGCAAGACTTCATCCAGGTACATACAAGCCTTAGACCATTTCTCTTAGTTTCTCATTTCCTCTTCGAATGTGAAAGTGAAAATCGTATAGAAACAGAGATGTTATAAACTTTAAGGAGTTTCATGGGAATTTACATCAATTGTAAAATGATTATGAGGTCATAAAGGTTCCATTATATGTTTTAGGAAGAATAAATACCCAATCAGGGTTATGAATCATTGTTAAGAAGTCAAAATAGACTTCAAATCAGCTCAATAAAGGCATGATTTAGAGATTGTTTTCACTTATCCTATTACATGGAAGATAATGGATATTGGATTTTATATATATATATATATATATATATATATATATATATATGTATATATATCTATATATATATGTATATATATATATATATGTATATATATATATATGTATATGTATATATATATGTATATGTATATATATATATATATGTATATGTGTGTGTGTGTGTATATATATATATATATATATATATATATATATATATATATATATATATATATATATATATATATATATCATCATATTGATCCATTAAACCAAATGGTGAAGCTTCATTTCATGTCAAATGGCTAAGAAGACCACAAGTTGCCCCAAAATCTCTTAAACCCTACAAGCTTGTGGTTCCATTTTTGGTGTTTGAAGCATTTTTAATTGAATTGGATGAAGTAATGAAGGGTCTTAAATCAACTTATTGTTATTTTAGGATCCCTCTAATTATAGATGATGCATGAGTACCATAGCTAGGTTTTAAGTGTGTTTTAATAATGAATATAGGCCTGCAAGATGAAAAAGGGGGTTTACAATGTGTTTCTAGGTGTCTTTGATTTAGTAAAAGACTAAAAAAAATTCAACACCTTTCATTAAAAATTTACATATCATTCCCTATCCAATTAATAAGTGTCATAAACAAGGTCTTAAAGTTGGATTTTAGGCAAGAGCTAGCCTACATGCCTATAAACACAAAATTAAGTTTTTACAACATTTTAGGGTATCTTTATTGATGAATGGCCTCAAACAAGATAGAATATATTTGTATTGCACCTAAGACCATATTAACAAGGGTTCAAGTCCATAGGAACTCACATTACAAAGTGTTGACTAAATCTGACCCTACAGGGCAAATTAGGACCCCTATAGGTAAAAGCTTGACTTTTTAGATGTTTTAGGGATCTAATATTTTTTCATAGGGTGTATTATAATCTATTTGATCTAATTTAATGTCATATTAGCCTTGGTCATTAGTTATTTTAGTCCTTATGTCCTTTTGAGTCATTTTGGGGGTAAAAATAGAGCATTAAATGACTTGTACAACCTCCTAGGGAAATGTAAAGGTTTAAAAGGATTATTTAATATACCATGTGTCCTAAGAAGTCTTTATTAATGATTAATAACTGAAAATTGGTAGGTTATTTAGAAAAAGGGTAGTATTCTTTTAAAAATGAGAATTTAATGTGGCGTACAAAATTTTATAGATTCCTACAGTTGGGGACATTTTAGGAGTTTCCCTTGGTCTTCCATACACTTAATTTAGTGATTATTTTGATCATAAACTTCCAAAAATGAATAAAAATACTTCTCTCCCCTTCCACTAGGCTTGGCAAACAAAAATAGTCTTTAGGTTTGTACTTGGTATGGTCAACAATAGAGGTTTCAAGAAAAATTCTCATAGGGGTGTCTTATGCAATCATTCATCTTCCATTTGATGTTTATTTTTATAGGAATGGTGGTTTTTGCTTTATGAACTATTCTTAAGAAGTTGACCTTTCCAATTCTCTTGCTAATCTATGCACCCTATAAGTTTTTCATTGATTTGAAGAATTCCATACAATATATGTATTAGAATTGATTTAAAAGGTTTTTAATCTCCTATCACATGTTCCCCATCATTTTTTTCAAGTTTGGATTTGGTTTAAAGAGCCAATCACCTCAATTTTGAAGATTGGTCCCATTTTATATAACAGGCAAGTTTCCACCACTCCCAACATTTTAATGTCTTGGTAATGGTGTTAAATGATCATGATGGTTTGTATACATGTTTAAAAAAAAATTCCTTCCATTATAGGCTCATTATCCATGAAGGTTTAGTCACAAACACCATATAGTCAATCTGCCCTATGATTATCATACACAGTCAGCTAGGTGCCATGAAAGGAAGAAGTGCAACATTAAAAATGAGGTGTGAATACTTGTATTAAGATTTAAAACATCTTTATTTTTAATCTAAACTCTATTTAAAGGAGATCAATTCACTATGCAAGGAAATTCCTTGAACATATGAACCTTTCTACTCACTACCTACAAGTATCTCATAATGCACCTGTAAATGCCCTCATAGAAGCTACTCATATTGAAAAGGAAGTTTCTAAGATAAGAAAGGTTTTGATAATGAGAAAATTTCGATTTTAAATTTTGGATAAGGCATAAACATCATTGAATCTCACATATTATGTATACTATTTTAGGGTTCCTCACTACTTGTATACTAGAATAACCATATACAAGTGGCTTAACAAGGAACTAAAGTACTAGTATAGAGAAGATTAGACAAGTGGTAAAACTCATCCTAAAGTCCTAACATGTTTAGAAGGATCCTAACATACATATTTAGAAGGATATCCTATTAGGCAAAGTTGTGAATCATCTTCCAAATATCCAATGACTGTGTTCAGGGAATAAGTCCCCAAAAGTGTAGAATAAATATCTAAGGCATTTTGTGAATATATTTTAGTAAGGATATCAAGAGTTATGGAGAATATATATAAATATATATATATATATATATATATATATATATAAATATTGTATACTCTAGCATGGAGAAGAGATATGACAAATTTGGAGGTCATAAAGTTAGTGGAATTTAGAATTTGGGGGTCCTAAATATGCCTTTTAAAGCACTAAAACCTTGCATTCATATCTATAGGAATACACTTTTAGGTGACCACTGACATCCTAAACAAAAAATGGAACATACCTTCATGTTTGGAATGAGATTTTTAATTTAATGATGAACCAATAATCATGAATATAACTAATATAAGGTTAATATGTAGTGTTTCAAACCTCAATAACACCTATAGGTATACCATCATGCAAATTCATACCTACAATTAATTGTAGTACACAATCTAAAATGGAAACTTGAATCTGGGATCATCAGGGTTGGAAAATGGTTAAATGTTTCAAAATAGTTGAAAGGAATGATTATTACCTAAGAGATAATATGAAAAGTATGATATATTATTCTTTTAATCTCACATACACATAAAGACGTCTTAAGCCTTGAAATACCCACTTACAACTAGGTAGGTAGACAATGACCTAGGCATGGTGTCTTGATAATGATTTACCTTATAAAAAGTGAATGTAGGTATAAAATAGATGCTATGTGACCTAAAGGATTAAATGAGGCCCTATACACATCATGATCAAGGTCCTATTAGAGAAATATACACCTACAGGAATCATTTTGGCAGAGTATCATAGTCAGGAGATAAACTCAGTCTTATGAGCTCAAGGTGCATGTAAAGGGTATAGGGAAAGTTGAAATGATGAAAAAAACCTATGAAAAACTCCATAATTACCATGAAAATATATATAATATTTTGACAGTGGATATAGAAAAAATATGGTATCTAGATAGGTAATACACAGTCTATATGATGAAAACCTTGTAGACAGTACCTTTTTCCAAGTCTATCTTAGGTATTTATGCTTTTGGGAGGTCAAATGGAATGATAAAGGGCCAATATTTGGTAAAAATAATATTTTGAACTTGAGGAATCTCATCTAAATTTAATTTTTTATGATGAAATAGGGGAAGTACCCTTTGTTTTGTCTTAGAAAGGGGGTACTTCCCCTTATGCATAAACTGGCAAGTTTGAGAAAGAGTGACAAAGGGATGAGCCAAGAGTTGATTAATAATTGAGAAGACATTTTTAAAGTTTTATAAAACCTAAAAAAACATGATAGACCAATAAATAAAGGGTGAAAATCAATATGTGTTCAAACCCATAAGATTTGTAGTCAAGCCTAGTAGGCATGGTTAAGCCTAGATTTTAAATGATAGGTCACTTTCATTTATAACCTTAGAAAATATTTCTAATGGATTAGAGAATGATTATGGGGTAATAATAGACATGTAAACACTTTTGGTATGCATAGAAACACCTAAAAAACCACTTTAGCTTAGAAATAGTCCAAACATGTAGGAAATGTGAAACCAAGCTCGATAAGGTGATTTCAAATGCTCACATATTTCATGAGGATTTGCATGGAGGTCAATGAATTTTAAAGGGGTTATTAGAGGTCCTTGACATCATGATTTTGGAATGTGTTGGAAATACCAATGTCCTAGATTTATGAACAAAGCTTAAGGAAAAAAATGGCCTAAAACCCCTATAAAACCCTTTCTAGTGACTAGTTTGATGAAATGAAAGAGATAATGCACAAAAATGGAATATTTTTCCTAGAAAAAGGGTTAGATGTTATAGAGGACTCAGTCAGGTTCCCTGCCACTAGGATAAGCTGTATGGAATTTATACAAATAGGGTATAAAACTATTTTTCTTGATTATTTTGTGCATTATGTAGGTTATATGAGGTTTCAAGAGATGAGATCAACTTTGGGAGTGAGATAAATACTTAAGATAACTCCCCATATCCATTTCATGCCTTGTAAAAATTCCTAATTATGCTTTCTAGTTTCTTCATCTCAACTAATCAAAATTGGCATAGTAAACATGGTGGTGAGAAGTGTGAAAACTTCAAGTGGATGGCTTTTTAAGGTGTACCTAATGCCTCTAAGTCCATGGAGGGTCTTGAAAAGTGTCATAAAATCCATTTTTTAAAAAATAATGGAAAACTTGTGCCTTTTTTGAATCTAAGTGTTCGGGGTGATTGAAAGAGGAATTTTCTTTGAGTGCAGGTAGTGATGGCTCATTTCCAGATGATTCTAAATGACCAAAACTACAACCAATGCATAGAGAGGCATCTTTGGAACCCTTATACCTCATTCCATTCATCAGACCTATCCCTATTTATTTTTAGAATGTTTAAATTGGGATAAATCATGAAAGTAGTTTTCTGAGCTAGAATGAGAACTCCTACACCACTTTTCAAGAGTTTCATGACTTTGGCTGACACTTGTGCTTCCTAACTTTTCATGATAAATTTCACACTATCTTCTCATGCACAAGTAACTCATTTTTTAATCTTGATAAGTGTCCTTATGACCTTTGGACTTATTTCTTATCCCCTCTCTCTCAAGTTCTATAAGAACTAGCCATTTTGGCCTTTGTAAATTATGTTCCACCTAAGTATGATGAAGCCCTGTTCATTTGCATACTATGGATCAATAAAGACTACTAATTTTTACCTCTTTCATAACTATTAATAGTGTTTTTTATTTGGATGATTTATCATTCTTAGTTATTATTATTATTTCCTTAGCATTGTTGTTTCAATCTCTCACTTATTTGTACTTGAAAATCTTCTTCTTTCAAGTCATGTGAAGTATTCTATTAATGTGTCAAGGTTGAGTGAGTTAATCTATTCAAATAGTGACATTTTAGGCCTCTTGTTTAGTCCTCATATCCTAAACATTCATCATAACTTCACAATGAAATATTGATGTGAGAAGATGCAAATTGGAGAAGTGTATGTTTGGTTAGTCCCTTGTTCTCATGTGTAACATGCAGCTGGTTGGTAGTCATCAATTAAATTAGTGTATCACCTCCCTTAAGAGAGTTTATTTTTAGTTTTCTCTTCATTTTTCCTCTTAAAATTTATGTGTAGTAGTGATTTACAAATGGTACATCAAGGGATATATCCCTATCTATAGATTCACCTCATTCGTAGGCTACCCATAGCCTAGAGGTGTTTCAATTATGCCACTTGGATGAGGAGAGCTAAGACATCTCCTCAAAGGGTGAAAATCCAAGTGATTTTTTTTTTTACATGCCTAGTGATACTCTTATTCTAAGAATTTTAAGGATTTATGGTGTTATCTTTCAACACATCAACCTTTGGAGGCATCTATCTAAACATCAATGGTGACTCTAAGATTACATCATCTAGTCAAGTAGCCCAGGTATTCCTTTTGAAATTGTTGATAATTATTCCTTGTGTTTTTACTTAATAATAAATTATTATGAATAATTTTGGCATTGAGTTTTGTTTTACATAATTTGGTGAGGTTTATCAATCTTATGGCATTCCCTATCAGCATTGTCATGATCCTTACTAGCTCTAATATGATCTTTACCAGCTCTAATATCATTATTCCTAGCTTGGTCATGAGTTGTATCATCCCTATTATCCTACTCATCCTCATAAAGATGACCATAAACTTAAAAAGAGACTTTTCCAAGAGAACCTAGCTAATAAAATTGAGGAATTAGAGTTGATAGTGAAATTGTTGAGTCAAGGTGTGATGGAAGGTTTAGAGCCAAAAGAAGATCCCATTATCACTCTAGAGTGTTACATAGGTTTATAAGTCTAGGTGAAAGTATGAAAATCATGGGATTATATTTATATATCATAATAATACCTTTAAAGAGTGTCAAAACTCTAAACTTTAAGCAAACTATGCTTATATAGGCTTTTGCAAGCAAACATGCATATTGGCCAAAAAGGGATTTTTTGAATTTTAAATAAAAATGTGATTTAAAGTGTTTTTATATTATTTTAAATACCAAATGATTATTTTTTTAGGCATTGGGAAGAATTTTAAGAGTTATTTTCATTTTGGTGAAATTTTTATTTTTTTAGTTCTAAACACCCTTCCTAGCCTCATGTTTAGATGCTCATATCTTTCACCACATGTGGAGTTTGGATGAATGATATTAGTATTTTTTTATTAATAATTTTTAATTATAATTAATTAAAAATTTAGACCATTTTATATGTTTTAATTTATTAATAATAATTAAGAGTGTAGGCAGCTCAAAATGCAGTCAAAACCCCATAGATAGATTTCTCCACATGGTAGCTTTTTATATATTTTTAATGTGAACCAAATATTTTAAAATGTTTTTGGGGGTCAGTTTTATACACATAAATATAAAAAATTTGGCGTTTGGAGGTTTGTACTTCATGAACCATCATTTTGAAAATTCAGCTTCAAAGCCCGCTTAAACCTTCAAAAAACTAGTTTTACAAAAAGTTGATTTTATTTCTATAAAATCATCATGAATAAACATGAAATTTTTTAAAATTTAAATTAAAATAATATAGTATTATATAAATTTAAATTTTATGCATGGAGATGTACGGATGAGGGTATAAATCATGTTTTTTATGTAAAAAAACATGTAAAATAAAGTAAAAGACACTTCAATGAAATATAATCAATGGAGATAAAATCCTAAGAAATTTTATTCATAATAAAATTTTATTTCTGTCATAAATCATCCCAAAATTATCCCAACCAGCTCAATCAAAATGGCCAGTCTGTAAGAAAATGGAGCAAAATAGACCTAGTCAACTCTGATGACTAAATGATGAGTATTTTCTCATCAAAATCAAATATATTGTAGTGAGAAATTTTTTTAAAGGTATATTTAATTATTTTATAAGGTTTAATGTCACATTTTTATATTTTTAATGGATCCTAAATGCCAGAAGATATGTTATTAGGCTTAATTGGCGTAATAGGCCTAATTGGTCAATCAAGCAAGTAAAAAATGGCATTGAAAATCTATCAAATGAATTAATTTTAGAGTTACAACATAGAATATATGTTTTTTAAGTGGATATATAATTCTCAATTAAATTCACAAGTTTTAATTCATGCAATTTGAGCTCAAGTTGAGTTAACTATTCCTTAAGGGTCAAATCTCTTCAGTGACTAGTTTGACTAGTTTCATGCATCTCCCATGCTTTTCATGCAAGATAAATACTTTCAAGAAATTAAAATCACTTTCAATATGGATTTAAATTCTAATTTATGGTTTTATATTCATAAAAATAAGGTTGAAAAGTCAACATGGGCCCACCACTTCTCAATTTTTATGCCAAAAATGAAGAACATGAAATTTTTGAAGACTTAGAGAATTTTAAAGCCTTTATTTAATATTGTAAAAGGATTTTATTCTTATTTTAACTCAAATAAGACTAGTCCTATTTTCCATGCCAATTTGGATTTATTTAAAGTTTTATACTTATATATTGGATTTTTGAAGCCATTTTTCAAGAATTCTAGAAGCAGAATTGAAATTGTAATTGGCATCATTTATCAATAAAGGAAATCTTTTTCATATGAGTTTTTTTAATAGAATAGAGTGTATTATTTATTGTACACCAGCATATAAGTGAGATATATATCCCCTTTTTTTAGGTCCTTTCCTCACCTACTATGAAAATATCATCCTCTATAGTTCATTTGAAGAGTTAGGAATAGAATTTGCTTTGCAAGCTTCTTTCATGTCTTCTTTTGAAACACTTATGTTTAGGATTTACTGAAGAATTTATTTTTATTCATATGTGTTCCTTAGTTTCAAAAAATCTTTTAGATAATACCAATCATTCAAATTGCATCACCTAATTAGATAGGATTTCCTTTCAATTTCCCGTTTCCTTTTCATCCTAAAAATCACAGCAGATCAAATTTAATTGATAAATCTTAAGGGAACCAACCCTCCCTAGAGGTTCTTATCAATATAGAGTCACCCACACTCTAATAAGTTCTAATTTTATTAGTTAGAGTGAGTGTGTGTTTTTCAAATCTTCAATTAGGTTGCACTCTAGATTGATAATAGTTTCTAGCACATTTGATGGGACATCATTCTACACACTAACCTTTGGAGGCAGCCAAAAAACTAGTGCAACTTTCAAGCACTCAAATTTGGTTTTGAACATCATGTATCTTTTAAATATTGGTTACTTTTAGTATTTGGCTTACTAATGGTCTCCAATGGATTGTTTTAGTATGGATCCATATTATTCTCACTATGATCACTATGACCAATACTATGATCCTCACCAAGAGTTTAAGGATCTATATTAGGCATATATGAAAGAGTACTACCCAAACTCTCCATATGAATAGCCAATCCATCATAATATTGCCCTTTACCAGCCCTATCATGACCATTTTTCATCTACACAACCCATATCAGCACTTAAGAAAACTTTAGTGAGCCTTGAAAAACATGCACTAGAGTTGTATTCACAGAGCTATTATGGTGAAGATACCCATACTCACCAGATTCATCATCTGAGAGAGTCATTACAAAAAATAAAAGAGTAATGGGCACCTATGGAGAGAGAAAATTGGGGCAATCTCACTAGTGAGATGATGGATGTAGGTGGTTATATTCAAATCATTGAAGATAAACTAAAAGGCCTCAATGAACATTAGGTTTAATCACAACCTTCTTATATGCCATCCATTATTTCTCAGGAGACCATTATAAGAGCCCCTTTGAGTTTGCCAAGTTCTTCATATATTTCTCAGACCTTCCCTTCTTGGAGATAAATCTAAGAGAACTATCAAAGAAAAGAGGAGATTGTTATGGCACATCCTACTATTGAGATCACTAACCACTTTAAATAGAATATTGATAAGTAGATCAGAGAGTTGAAGTTGAAGACAAGGAAAGAGAAGGAAAACTAAAACTAAAAGGTCAAAAAAGAGCCTTTATCTTTCCCATCTTGGAGCCAAATCATGGAATTAATCAAGAAAGAAGAACAATCAAGCATCATTCAGGATGTTGAATTCAAGCAAGAGATCATTTAGCCTTTATCCCCTCATCCTTAGAAGCCTAAATCCTTTTCTTCATGTAAAGATATTAAAAAAAAGTGCAAAAAGATGAGGTCAAGGTCATCCAAGAAGAGCAGGCTCATGAGAAAAATTAAGTATCTATGGTTACTTCTATAGACCTTTCACATCTTACTGAATACTTTTAGGTATCTACCATGCTACTCTTAGATCAAGAACCTCTTCTTTGTAAGGCAGGTGAAGAAGATGAAGCTAAAGAGATAGAGAATGATGATAATTCCAGTGATCAAGAAGAAGAAATCATAGTTGGAACACCACTTATCAGGGACAAACATGATTCAGTATTTCATGATGCTAAAGAAGATGACTTGTAGGAAGAATCCCAAGAGCTTATAGCTAAGACAGATTAATTACAAACAAATATTTCTTCAAAAGGTAGCCATGAAGACAATTCACATAGAGCCATTGCTGAGATGGAGAATTTTCTTGATAAAGATGAGTCAAGTGCAACAGATCAAAAATTTCATTTAACTTCATCTAAAAGGTAGAAATAGGTGATTAACATGTTTTAAATGGTAAGAATATTTATTAATTTTATGTCTTTTCCATTGATCATGATGAAGAAGCCTTTTGGGATGATTTGGAGAGTTTTTGTGAAAATTTTGATAGTCTATCTCCAATCCATATGGAGATTCAAGAATGTTTTGTAAAGAGTACTATTGCAGTTGTTCATTAGGAAGAAATTAAAGTCATATTACAGCCATGGTTGGATACTTATCAAGGATTTAAAGACTTTGAAAAAATACCACTTCAAATGGATTCAAGTGAAGACATAAATCTAGGTATACTAGCTGAATTACCAATACAATCATTGAATGAGAATGTGTCAAATCATGATCAACCTATGAATGAGGTAGAGATAGCACTTTTGATGCAATAAAAAAGAATATGGGAGGAGGATGATTGGAAATTAGATCCATATATTCAATCCATAAACTTAATAATGGAATCTGAAGTCCTAGCTGCATCATCTAGAACATATGAACATATAAGTGATCCCATTTGTAGAAGAGATCTATCAAAAGGAAGCAAATACGTTTCAAAGTTTCATAGTGCATCAAATAGATTTCCATTTGATCGAAGAGGGCCAGCAAGGTGGAGGTTAGTTTTTATATAATAAACTCCTTATGTTTCATTCCTTTAAGTGTATATCTACACATGATTTCAATAGTTATTTTTTCCTTTTCATGTTGTTGTTGTCCTTTCCTCTAAGTGCACATGTCCACATGTTTGTTATTTTGTTTATGTTTTTCCCACAAAAGATCTTCCAGTATTCAGTGTATATCCAAGTTTGTAATATCAAAATTTTATGAGTTATATGACCATCAAGCTGGTCAACCCTCGAAAGTCACCAAATTGTTAGTAATTTAACCTGTCAAGGTCAAATTGCTACCCCTATCATACAAAACTTTTTTAAAACCAATCATAGCCTTTTAAATTTGGTTAAACTAACATTTGTGGCCTAAAATAACTAATTTAGATATTATAAAATGTAAAAAAAGTAGATTATAAATGGGTCATTATCATTTCAAAAGAACATTATCAAGTTCAAATATGCAAACAATCCATGCACAAGGATTAATTTTAAGAGAAAATTAAGGATTCTAAGAGATTTAGGTGGTTTCAGGACCTCAAATTTTATACATAAGGTCATCATGGGTTTTATAAACTTCTGAAAAAGTTTAATTTCCATTGGATGAGTGTATATACTCACTTTTTTGTAATAGTCCTTAGCATATCCGTTAGAGATCACCATTGGAGTAGGCATCATTTTGAAGTACTACGAAACTTTATAAGTCCAGGTAAAAGTATGAAAAGTATGGGATTATTTTTTTACATCATAATCATACCTTTAAATAGTGTCAAAACTCTAAACTTTAAGCAAACTATGCTTATACAGGCTTTTGTAAGCAAACAAGCATATTAGCCAAAAAGTGGTTTTTTGACTTTTCAAGAAAATTGTGATTTTAGGGTATTTTGATAGCATGTTACAGACCCCATGATTATTTTTTAAGGCATTGGGAATAATTTGAAGACTTATTTTTATTTTGGTAAAATTTTCATTTTTTTAGTTCTAGACACCCTTCTTAGCCTCCTTTTTAGATGCTCATATCTTTCGCCGCATGTGGATTTTGGATGAAAAATATTATTATGTTTTGAGTGATCATATTTACTTATAATTCATGAAAAATTGAGACCATTTTAATATTTTTTCCTTATGAACAATCATTAAGAGTGTAGGCAACTTAGAATGTAGTCAAAACCTCATAGACAGATTTCTCCATGTGGTAACTTTATATATATATATATATATATATATTAATGGGAACCAAACATTAATAGGGATGTTGGGTGGGTAATTTTTATACACATAAATATAAAAAAAATTGGATTTGGAGGATTTACTTCATGAACCATTATTTTGAAAATTCAGCTCCAAAGCTCGCCTAAACCCTCAAAAAACTAGTTTTGAAAAAAGTTTATTTTATTTTCATAAAATTATATTTAATCAACCTAAATTTTTTTAAAATGTCAATTAAACTCAGAGAGGATTACATAAATTTTAATTTTATGCATGGAGATGTATGGATGAGGGTAGAAATCATGTTTTTTGTGTAAAAAAGTATATAAAATGAAGTAAAAGACACTTAAATAAAATATAATTAATGGAGATAAAACATTAATAATTATTATTCATATTTAAATTTTATTTTGGTCATAATCATTCTATAAGTGTCATAACTATCTTAATTAAAATGGCCAGTCTGCAAGAAAATAGGGCAAAATAGACCTAGTCAACCTTGATGACTAAATGATGAGTGTTTTCTCATTAAAATCAAATATCTTGTGATGATAAAAAAATTTAAGGTCTATTTAATTGTTTTTTAATGTTTTGTGTCATATTTTTTTAGTTTTAATGGAGTATAAATGCCATAAGATAGGCTATTGGGCCTAATCGGTCAATCAAGCAAGTAAAGAATGGCATTAAAAATATATCAAATGAATTAAAATTGGATTTACCACATAGAATATATGTTTTATAAGTGTATATATACACAATTTTAAATTTATTCAAGTTGAGTTAACTAGTCCTTAAGGGTCAAATCTCTTTGACTGATTAGTTTGACTAGTTTCATGCATCTCCCATGCTTTTCATGCAAGATAAAGACTTTAAAGAACTTAAAATCACTTTCAATATGGATTTATATTCTAATTTATGGTATTATTTTCATGAAATGAAGGTTTACAAGTCAACATGGTCCCACCACTTCTCAAGTATATGACAAAAATGAAGAACATGTAATTTTTAAAGACTTGGAGGATTTTAAAACCTTTATCTAATATTGTAAAAGGATTTTAGTCTTATTTTAACTCAAATAAGATTAATAATTTTCTTTTTCATTCCACTTTTTCTTTAGTTAAGGTTTTAGACGTATAAATTGGCTTTTTGAAACCATTTTTCAAGAATTTTGGAAGCAGAACATAAATTGTAATAGGCATCATTTATCAATAAAGGAAAACTTTTGCATGAGTTTTTTAATAGAATAAAGTGTATTTTTTATTTTTTACTAGCATATAAGTGAGATCTATATCCCATTTTTGTAGGTCCTTTCCTCACCTACTTTGAAAATATCATCCTCTATAGGTCATTTGAAGATCTAGGAATAGAATTTGCTTTGCAAGCTTCTTTTAGGCCTTCTTTTGAAACACTTATGTTTAAGATTTACTGAAGAATTTTTTTGATTCATATGTGTACCTTAGTTTCAAAAAATATTTCATAAAATACCAATCATTTAGGTGAATCACCTAATTAGATATGATTTACTTTCAATTTTTCATTCCCCTTTTCATCTCAAAAATCATAGTAGATCAGATGTAATTGATAAATCTTAAGGGAACCAAACCTCTCTAGAGGTTCTTATCAATATAGAGTTACCTAAACTCTAAAATTTCCAATTATATCAACTAGAGTGAGGGTGTGTTTTTCACATCTTCAAGCAGGGTGCACTCTAGAGTGATAATAGATCTTTTGCTCAAACACACCCCATCTAACCTTCCTCAAGAAAGTCCTAAATCTAAATCAAATTTCAATAAAGAGATTGACAAATGGAAGGAATAAAACCAAGATATTTTATCCCAAGGTGTGCCTCCCCTTCCTCAATAGTTTCCAAAAGGATCTCATATAATTCATTCTCAATCTAATTTTGAGTTCTATGTTCTACCTCCACCAACTAGTTCAACTTGTCCTCACCCTATCACCCTTTGCCCTGATGGACCTATGGTGAAATAACCTAAAGAAGAACATTTGGTTGAGATAAATTGAGAACTCTTTCTTGAAGAAAGCATAGCTCCTTGGCAGCCTCATTGGGGTAAGTCACCTAATTTCAAGATGCCTAGTCTTGACATCACCAAGAAGGAGAAGGAGATTGAATATTTTGCATCCCTTGAGAAGCAAAGTCAGGTTATTATAGTTGAGATACAAATTGAGATCTCTCAAGAGGTCTTAAATGTTGAGAAAAGGTGAGTCCTTGTGTTGATTATTCTTGTTATGTTGATAATGAAGAATGTCTTCCTTGTGTTAAAGAAGAAATCTTTAATGAAGTCTTTTTTGATTCTAAAGAAGAGGATGAAAGAGCTTTTATTGTTATTCCCATTTATGATGTTTATCAAAGAGAAGATGAGGACTTGTGGTAGTAGTTTGTAATAATTTGCTATGAGTTTGAGTCTCTTAAGGGTAATACAACTTCCATAGAGCTAATTGGAAGTGATGATAAGTAAGATGACATTTTTCAGAATGTCATAGATGAGCAAGAACAAGCCTCTAATAAACCTTGGGATGACTTGTTTACAATCAGTAGAGAAAGTTATAATCCTCTTCAAGGAGACTATGATCTAATCAAAAAAATGGAGAAGGTAGCCTTGACACTCAAGTAAGTATGTAAAGAAAAAGTAACTTTTCAAATCTATGTTTTCAAGAGACATATGCATCCCATGATGATATGTTTGAAATCATCAAAATGGGGTATTATTCTCTCAACCAGTTGGGAGAAACACTTTAGCTCTTGAAGGATGGAACCAACTTTTATTGGCCTCAATCTTCGAAGGAATAAGAAACTACTCTTGAATCCATGCATACTAATAAGATACAAGTTGATCATGAGATGAAGGGTGGTAAGAAGCATGAGGTATGTTTATAAGACCAAGAGGAATACATTCACATTAGATTCCTATTTGAAGAGGGTATACTCGAAAACATATCAAGTGAAGTGCCAAGGAATAGGTCTGATCTATCTAGTATCCAATCCAAAGAGCAACATACTTGTCACTATGATTCATCTCATGAAGGAGATGCAAAAAAAATCATTTTGATCTTTGAAATGGAGGCATGCTTACTTGATAATTGTACATAGTGGATTATTTTCTAGTTTTCTTAAGTGCTTTGAGCACATGTGTGTGTGTGTGTGTCTTATTAGTGTGTCCTTTATTTTGTGTAATTGAAGTAGTCAATTGGTCTTGTCTTGATCAAAGCTTGTTGTTAAGTGTCAGGTTATCTTGTTTTGTTTTAGACTTTAGATGACTCCCTAAGCCTAATGTACTGATAAATCTACTTGTCTAGTTAGCATAACAGGCATGTTACCCCTATGAGTCACCAATTTATTTGCCAAATTTGACCCTGTAGGTCAAATTAGGACCCCTATAAGTAAAAAAATTAATTTTTATATGTTTTATAGATATAATATTTTTCCATAGGGTGTATTATAATCTATTTTATCTACTTTATTTTCATATTATCTTTGGTCATTAGTCATTTTAGTCCTTATGTCCTTTTGAGTCATTTTAGGGGTTAAAATAGAGCATTAAATGAATTTTACAACCTCCTAAGGAAATTTTAAGGTTTAAAAGGATGATTTCATATACCATGTTTACTAATAAATCTTTATTAACTATTAATAACTAAAAAGTGGTAAGTTATTTAGAAAAAATGGTAGTTTTCTTTAAAAATGAGCATTTAATGAGGTGTATAGAATTTTATAGATTTTTATTGTTAGGGATATTTTATGAGTGTCCTTTGGAATTATATACACGTAATTAAATTATAATTTTTATTATAAAATTCAAAAAATGAAGAAAACCACTTTTCTCCCCTTCCACTATGCTTAGCAAGTAAAATTGGTCTTTGGGTTTGTACTTGGTATGGTTAGCAATAAATGTTTCAAGAAAAATTATCATATGGGTGTATTATACACTAATTAAACTTCCATTTAATTTTTTGTTATAAAATAATGGTGGTATGTGCTTTATGAACTATTCTTAAGAAGTTGACCTTTCTAATTTGCTTGTTAATCTATGCACCCTATAGGCTTTTCCTTGATTTGAAGAAGTATATAAAATTTAGATAGTTTAATTGATTTAAAATGTATTATAATATCCTATCACATTCCCCCCATCCTTTTTTTTCAATTTTAGAGTTGGTTTAAAGATCCAATCACCTCAACTTTGTAGACTAGTCCCATTCTGTATAGCAGGTAGATTTCCACCACTCTCAACATTTTCATTTCTTGGTAATGGTGTTAAATGATGGTGATGGTTTGTATCCATTTTTAATTTTTTTTTTTACTTCCATTATAGTCTCATTATCCATAATTTTTAAGTCTCAAACACCATACCATCAGTTTACCCTATGACTATCATACACAGTCAGCTAGGTGCCATGAAAGGAAGAAATGAAATGTTCAAAATGAGGTGTGAAGAATTATCTTAAGATTTTAAAAATATTTATGTTTCATATAAACACCATTTAAATTATATTAATTCACTATGTAGGCAAATTACTTGAACATATGAACCTTTCTGCTCACTACCTACAAGTATCTCAGAATGCACCTGTAAATGCCCTCATAGAAGTTAATCATATTGAAAAAGAAGTGTTTGAGATAAGAAAGGTTTTGATAATGAGGAAATTATATTTGTAATTTTTTTTAAAATAACAAACATCATTTAATCTCACAAATTATGTATATTTTTTTAGGGTTCCTCACTGCCTAATACTAGAATAACCACCTATAGGTGGCTTAACAGGGAACTGAAGTAATAGTATGGAGAAGATTAGACAGGTGGTGAAACTCATCCTAAAGTCATAAAATGTTGATATGGATCCTAAAATTCATATTTTAAAGGTTATATTATTACTCAAATTTGTGAATAATCTTCCAAAGATCTAATGACTGTGTTTAGGGAATAAGTCCCCAAAAGTGCAGAACAAAGATCCAAGGCATTTTGTGAATATATTTTCGTAAGTCTATCAAGATTTTTGGAGCATCTACATAGGTAAATATTATATCTTATATCATGGAGAAGAGATATTCCAAATATGGAGGTCATAAAGTTAATGGAAGTCATAAGTTGGGGGTCTTAAAGATGTTTTTTAAAGCACTAAAACCCTGCATTCATATCTATAGGAATTCACTTTTAGGTGATCATTAACATGCTAAAGAGAAAATGAAACATACCTTCATGTTTAAAATTACCATATTGATGTAATTATAAACCAATAATCATGAATATAATTAATATAAGGTTCATATGTATTCTTTTAAACCTCAATAACACCTACAGGTATCCCATCATGTAAATGCATACCTACAACTGACTGTAGGAGTACACGGTCTAAAATTGAAACTTAAACCTAGGATCATTAAGGTTAGTATATGGTTAAATTTTTATAAATATTTTAAATTAATGATTATTACCTAATATATAATATAAAGAGGATGATATATTGTTCTTTAAATCTCACATACACCTACAGGTGTCTTAAGCCTTGTAATACCCACCTATAGTTGGGTAGGTAGACAATGACTTGGGCATGGTGTCTTGATAATGCTTTAGCTTATAAAAATTTAATTAAGGTGTAAAAAATATTATATGTGACATTAATTCTTAAATTAGGGCTTCTACACAACATGATCAAGGTCTTATTGGAGAAATATGCACTTATAAGAATCAATTTGGCAGAGTATCATAGGCAGGAGATAGACTCAGTCTTGTGAGCTCAAGGTGCATGTAAAGAGTATAGGGAAAATTTAAATGATGAAAAAAACATATGATCAAATCCATCATGACCATAAAAATATATATAAGATTTTTATAGTGGATATAGAACACATATGGGCTCTAGATAGGTAATACACAGTCTATATGATGAAAACCCTGTAGATAGTACCTTTTTCCAAGTCTATCTTAGGTTTTTATTCTTTTGAAAGGTTAAATGGAATGATAAAGGTCCAATATTTTTTAAAAATAATATTTTACACTTGAGGAATCTCATCCAACTTTTATTTTATATGATGAGATAGTGGAAGTACCCTCTATTTTATCTCAAATAGAGGGTACTTCCCCTTATGCATAAATTAACAGGTTTGAGAAAGAGTGACAAAGGGATGAGACAGGACTTGATTGAGAATTGAGGAGAAGTTTTTAAATTGGTAAAAAACCTAAACCAACATTATATACCAAGTAATAAATGGTGAAACTCAACAAGTGCTCCAAACCCATAAGAGTTGTAGTCAGGCCTAGTAGGCATGATTAGGCCTATATTTTAAATGATAGGTCACTTTCATTTATAACCTTATGAAATATTTATAATGGATTGGATAATTATTATGGGGTAAAAATATACATGTAAAAACTTTTGGTGTGCATATAAACCCATAGGAAAGCATATTTTAGCAAAGAAATAGTCCAAGCATGTAGGAAATGTGAAAACAAGCTTGATAAGGTGATTTCAAATGCTCACATCTTTCATGAGGCTTTACATGGAGGTCAAGTAAGTTTATAGATTTTATCAAGGGTCCTTGAACTCATGTTTTTGGAATGTTTTATCAATTGAAATGTCCCAAATTTATGAACAAAGCTTAAGGGCAAAATCGGCCTAAAACCTTTGTAAAATCCTTACTAGTGACCAATTTGAGGAAATAAAAGAGATAATGCACCAAAATGGCATATTTTCATATAAAAAGGATTGGATGTTGTAGGGGACTCAGTCAGGCTCCCTACCAAGATGAGTTGTATGTAATCTCTATGGATAAGGTATAAAACTACTTTTATTATCTATTTTATGCATTATGTAGGTTCTAGGATGTTTCAAGAGATGAGATAAAATTTGGGAGTGAGATAAAGACTTAAGATAACTCCCCGTATAAATTTCATGCCTTTAAAAAACTTCTAAGTGTGACTACCATCTATTTAATCTCATCTAGTTAAAGCTGACATAGTGAACATGGTGGTGAGAAGTGTGAAAACTTTAAGTGGATGGATTTTTAAGGTGTACATAGTGCCTCTAAGTAAATGGAGGGTCTTGATAAGTTTAATACACTCCATTTTAATTTTTTTATGGAAAAATAATTCCTTTTTTGAATCCAATTGTGAGGAGTGACTAAAAGAGGAGTCTTCTTTAAGTGTAAGTAGTGATAGCTCATTTCTAGATGATTCCAGATTACCAAGGCTACAACCAATGCATGGAGAGGCATTTATAAAACCTTTCCCCCTCATTTAAATCATCATAATGATTCTTATTTAGTTTTAATATGTTCAAATAGGGATAAATCATGAAGGTAGTTTTCTAAGCAAAAATGAGAACTCCTACACCACTTTTCAAGAGTTTCATGATTTGGGTGGACACTTGTGCTTCCTAACTTTACATGATTAGTTTTAAACTCTCTTCATATGTACAATTAATTCATTTTATCAACTTTACAAGTGTCCTTATGAAGTTTTTAATTATTTATTCTCCTCTCTCTCTCAATTTCTATAAGAACTAGCCATTTTGGCCTTTGTAAATTATGATCCACTTGATTATGGTGAAGCCTTGCTCATTTGCATACCATGGATCAATAAACACTACTAATTTTTTCCTCTTCCATGACTATTCATAGTGTGTTTTACATGGATGATTGATCTTGCTTAGTGATGACTCTTGTTTCTATAGAATTATTGTTGCATTATTTAACCTTTTTGCAATTGGAAAGCTTCTTCTTGCAGGCCATGTGAAGTGTTCCATTAATGTGTCAAGGTTGAGAGATTTAGTCTATTACAATAGTGTCATCTTAGTCATCATATTTATTTCTCCTAGTCTAAATATTCATCATAACCTCATAATGAAATATTGATGTGAGAAGATAAAGATTGGAGAAGTGTATGTTTGGTTAGTCCCTTGTTCTCATGTGTAAGGTAGTCATCAACTAATTTTGTATATCACCTCCCTTAGGATATTTTATTTTTATTTTTCTCTCCCTTTTCCTTTCAAAATATAGGTGTAGTAGTGAATTATAAGTGGTATATCAAGGGAGCTAGCCCTATCTAGAGATTCACCTCATTCTTAGGCTGCCCACAACCTAGAGGTGTTTCAATTGTGCCATTTGGATGAGGAGATTTGAGACATATACTCAAAGGGTAAAAATCTAAGTGACAACACAAATTTTTCAATTTAATTTTTCAAGGAGGTTTTAAACCTAAAAGGCAGCTTACATTTCTACACATTAAAAGTGAACTGTAATGTGCTTTTAAGATGTTATCTTGAGTGAAAAGTCCTCACACAAGTTATTAGACTCCATAATTATCCAATACCATTTTAATATGGTTTTAGGCCTATTAAGGTGACTTTCAAGGATTTCCAATAAGGTGTTTCAACCATGAAATAACATAGGTCTACAAGTTGAATAAAGAGGTTTGTAATGTATTTCCAAAGTGTTCTCATTGGGGTGAATAATCCTCAATAAGAACAAGTGATTTCCTTCTCACCTTCCAAGACCATTAAAGCATAGGTTTAGGTCCATTATATCCCAAATATTAAGGTCTTCAAGAGGATATTTCAATCTTGGAGGAAAAATTATAGGTTATAGATAGGAATGGTCTTCAAAAGTGATTTAAGGTGTTCATTTCTTAATGAAGAAACAATTAATAAAGCCTATTAATCTTTCTCATACTCCTCATTCACTCTAAGCATATGTGAAATCTTACTAGGATCCTTTCTCACTGAGGTTACACTTTAGAATTTGAAAAAGGATATACAGTCCTGCAAACAAGAATGTATATTCAACTAGTTTTGAGGTGAATTTAGCATGGTAAGAAGCTCACAAAAAAGTATGAGATTTGTTGTTTTATAATATATCTTCTACCTTAAAACATCCCACAAGGTTAAGCAAGTCTACAAGTCTTCAAACATGCTCATGAAGATACTAGGTATATTCATAGGAGGTTTAAGAATTCAAGGTAGAATTATGAAGAGAATGATAGGGACTCAAGCGATAAGTGTAACAAGTTGTAATTAGTTTTTAGGAAGCCTCTAAATGTCAAATATTTTAAACCCCATATAAATAAAGGAGATGATAAAATTATTGTAAGGCCTTAGGATTCCTATAGGATTTCATGATAATCAAGGTTTATTTCAAAATATAATGAGACAAGGTCAAGGAAAGTTATAGAATTCAAAGGGAGTTTAAATATAATGTAATATGTTTTGCAATGCCAAAAGGGGGTTTTTTGTATACAAAGATCTTCCAAAACTAAGATCATGTTTCATCCAAATTCTAAATGACTTTGAAGGACTTGTCACTCATGCCAAGCAATGTTAGTTTAGAGTTTAAAATCCTAAGTGGGGATGAAATGACATAAAAGTATGGAGTTTAGGGTTCAATCATGGTTTTTTATAATAAAAGGATAGAGTTAGCAAGAAAATTTTCTTTAGTTCTAATTCTGGGTTTTGGACTTGGTGTTATGACTATCAAAATGAGGGCATCAATCTATCATTGATGATTGTTCAAGTGATAAAAATAATTTTAAGGATGAGCCAATTATTTTTAGACATGCAAAAAATAATCAAAACCTATAGTAGTGCACAAAATGTGATGTGTTCAAAAAATATTGCTCTCAGTTTTGTGCTTTGGTATATTGTCTACTAGGGTTTTAGAAACCAAGAAAACCTCATATCTTTTGTTTTACCTTATGAAATTTGGTGAAATTTGAGATAGAGTTATAATATATAAATTTTTATGTGTGTGAGGTGGTTTTAGATTGTTAGGTTTATTAAAAAATAAATTTGTGTGATTTGTAAGGCCTATAGATCCAGAAAACATAGTTAAAACCTTGCTAAGTTTGAATTTTAGCCCTTTCAGGAGTTAGATGGTGGTGTATAGGTAAAATACTGATGATTTGGTAACATGGTGAGATAAATATACATGATAATATATGTGAGATCATGAATAACCCCAAAATAGTTTTTGAAACAAGAAAGTTTTATTATTTGCATAAGAAATTGATATATAGTGAAATGGTGCTAAAAGTCCTCAAGTGTTGATGAAAAGGGTCCAAAAGAAGTTTAATAAAATTTTAATTTTTAGGATATTTTAAGGCTTGGATAACCACAAAATAAGGTTATATTTAGAATCTTAATGCTATAGTGCTAGAAGAGAGGGTTTTTGAGTTCTGCAAGGTGATTATATTGTGACCTCAAGGATATGATCAAGTTATAAGAAAGTTGAACTCGTATATCATGAGAATCATATAGAGTCTAAAACTTCAATTCAAGTATTTATGATATTTAAATACATACCATTGGCACCTCCCACAAGCTTAATACCAAATTATAGTCCAACTTGGGAAGGCATAAGCCAATCCACAACTCCATTATGAAGACTTCAAGTTGATCATCTATCAATAAGGTTGAATAAGCTAAAATTTTATTTGTGAAGGGGAAAATAACTTCAGTAAATAAGGTTTAAAAGGTAATATAAGAATAAATAAAGGTCAAGACTCTTTATACCTTCAAGATTCTAGGACCATTCTTCACAATGCAATTTCTATGCCTTATGCCAAACAAGAGACCTTAAAAAATTATAGGTGTTGAGAAAATTGTAGGTAGATTAGAGAATTTGCATGTCATGAGAAAAATAAATAATATTTGGTAGACCTAAAATTTTCAACCACACTTTATAACACTTGCCTACAGGATTTCATAATAGTCAAGATCATAAAGCAAGTTAGAAATAAGAATACAAGAGTTGCATATAGTTCTTAGAATGAGGATTTAATCAAGAAATGAAGGTATTAAAATTATAAATGAACTAAATACCAATTTCCAATGTACAATAGGTATTTGAGAGCTTCTTGAGGTGGTGGAAAATCTTGATGCAATATTGCATAGAGGACAAGAGGATTGTCAAACATAAAAATATAGATTTATTACTTGTTCAAGGACTCATATAGGCAAATATGATGGTAATTAAAGTTATAAGATCTCAAATAGGATTTATAATAGTCTCTAATGTTGATTTCAAATACCTTAAGTTCTATCAGGTCCTAAGCATAGGAGGTATGCTGAGTAGGCCTCCAAACATCAACTCAAACCTCTATGACTCCAAATGGAGTGAGTGATCATAAAGAGAATGAACGAGATATGGAGGCAATCAAAAATTTAATCTTACTAGCATGTAACTACCCCATAAAGTGTTCATCAAGGTAGGCCAAGTGGCATAGAAATTATTCCTCCAAGTCAACCATATGTTAGTTTTGATATGTAATTATAAAGAGAGAAGTGAGTGGGAGAAACAAATGTAGGAGGTATTCAAGTGAAACATCCCTATAGGAGCATGTTCATTATCTCAAGAAATCTAAAAGATAATAATATCAAACAATCAATCCCTCTCTTTCACTCCTACACCAACCTTCATGAAGAGATTATCAAGATGGTAGGCTAATATGTTTAAGGAGGCCTAATAGCCTTATTTTGTTATTTGTCTTGTCTTTTGAATATGTTGATTTATGATGTAATAGTTGCATTAATGCAACTGAGTAATGTTTTCTCCTCTCTCTTACATCTATTTTCTATATATTTAGCTTAAAATGACTTATTCAGAATCCCTCCTCCTAGGTATGGCAAGACTCTACTCATTTGTAGACTTATAATGTTGGCTCAAGCCCTTAAAAATCAATTAAACACTAAATTTGCCTCTCTTTCATGGTTATTTCAATATGTATGACATAAGTTTAATTGCATTATATGGTTTTTAGTCTTTTTTCTTAATTTTAAGTCACTTATAGATGTTTATTAGTCTCTTTTATCTCATTTATAATTAAATTATACATAATCCAGCCCTCATGCAAGCTTATTCTTTCATGGTACCTCTATTATAACATGTTTTTTAGAGTTTATAGCTGAATTTAGTACTTAAGAGGTTGTTCTTATGTTGTTAGACTAGGTGGAGGAGACTTCAAATCTTGGTGCATCACCCCATTTTAGGTTTTTGTTCAATCCATTCTCCCTTTTCATGACTAAAAGCATAATTATATCTTAGAATAGGCCTTGTTAGAGTAGGTTAGAGAGTTTAACCTAATATTAGATCAGGTGTATCATGGTTTTATAAGGAGTTGTCCTTATCTAGATATTTACCCATACCATAGGTCACCCACAACCTAGGGATATTTCCATTGTGTCTCTTGAATTAGGTCTTGAAACCTAGCAAGGTGCACTTGAAGAAGATAAAATACCATTCATGGACTTGAATTTATATCAAAATTTCATGGGGGGCATGAGAATCAACATTAAATATTGGTTAAGTAATTCCCAAGCTACCATCAGGACCTTAGAGAGGAATAAGGACCATATCCTTGGTAACTTCAAGGAAGTTAGCATCATAGTACTCTTTTACCTAGCTGACACTTTCTTTGGGTGAGATGAATTTGATGTCTACTTAGTACATTTTGACAAGGCTATGGGGATAAATATAGTGAGAAATAATAAGGCTAAAGACAAAGCTATCTTAAATATTTCCACCCAGTCTGTAGTGAGCATCATAAAATTTAACAAAGTCAAGGTCTCATTAGAGGCTCCTTTCAAGGCATATAGCAGGTTGTTGACTCAAGAATAAGTGTTCCTCTTAGAGACACCTATCAACCTATAAAATTTTGACCAAGAATATAAACTCATAGATAAATCATTAGTAGCTCAAAAAGGTACTCAGAGGCAATTGGGGAGTAGACCTTCACTAATCCAAAGTTGAATCTATTTGTGGGTCTTAGTGAGTCCTACACTAATGTGTCACCATCTCCTTCTCTCTTTCTTATCTTATTTAGGACTGTGGTTTTAATCATTGGTTTTTTATAACTATTTTGAGCCATAATGGCTAGGAGTGGGATCTTGTGTTATTAGGAGGTAGGTCATATCCCTTATATATATTTTGTTGTGTAGCTCTTTTATTAGGGTTGATACTTATATAATTGAACACTCGAGAGATTAATACAATATCTTGTATTTCTGCTCACAAGGTTTTAATATTCATGAATGTCTTCCAAATTTTTTGATTATTTAAATATATTAGCATCAAGGAACTAAAACATGTTTTTTTTTTAGTTCCATGCATTTATTATAATGATCCTTGAGTTATTCCTATTTGTTCCTTAAATTCTTTCACTTTATTTAAACTCACATAGATGTGTGTGTGTTTAGCAACATGTCCAATGTATGTTTATTTACAAAAAATGATTATGGAATTAAGTATTCACTACTCCCATTTATTCCCTTCCCTATGTTACTAAAGTTTGAGATTTTATGAAACTTGACATATACTATTAAAATTGTAGTTGGGCATGCCCTCAGTTTTCAAGCATCGATATTATTTTGTGATCTAGAGTGTTTCTTTTTCTACCTTACCTTCATTCTCTTTTAATGTTTTTTTATTAACAGGTGATCATTTTATATTTATTTATAAATGGTGAATTGAAGTAATGTAAGGCTCGTGTGGTTTGTAATTAGTTTATTTACTCAAGCAGAAGCTTTGTGTCAAGTTAAAAATGGGAATTGGATCCCTAATGGTAGCACTTCATCTCTTAAATATCTATTATAAACATTATATTTAATGGAACCCAATACCTATATAGCTTATTACCTAGGTTTTCTTGGTATCAATCCTAAAATGATAGGATTAAATTCACCCAATTTTTCCCCAAGCTCACTCAGTGCACCTAATCCAATAGGTGTATTTAGGAGAACAAGATCTTGGACTGAACAATAGTTGGTGTTATAAAGAGGGCCCCATTTCTCAGTAATTAACAAAGTCTTAAGATAATATCTAACTTGATATCACCTAGACGATATTATGTAGATAAATAGATCTTGATTTGGTCCTAGGTAGTTGATAATCTCACCCTTACATAATTTTTAGAGAACTAGATCTGCTAGAGGAAGATTGAGACCTTTGGTTACCCTAGCTAGCTCATCCTCTCAATTCTCACCTAATAGGCCCCTACCTATGGCTACACCCATGTCATGATTTGTTGTAGAAAAGGGTCAGTTGTCTCTATTAATTTACTTTAATAGGCACTTATCTCTCTATCCAAGTCAATTCTAGATTGGTTACAATTAAGCACAATCATAGAATAAACCCATGACACTCAACATTTATCACTCTACTATGTCAACATAAATTAACATAAGGTGTAATACTTATGTGCTCACCTAAAGCAAAATAGAGAAGGAAATAGGGACTATATTGAGCTATTCATGCCATGGAATAACTCAATATTTAAGGGACTTGGTCATTTTCAACAATATTTGTAAGCTCATAGGTGCAAGCCATTCTAGACTAGGCTTTAGGTCTATAGGCACAAAGGTTATTTAGGTAGTTACTTCCAATCATATGGGCACAAGTATATATCAGGTTGATCTATATTTTTATGGGTGAAATCCTATGGTTCATCATGCTTAGCATCCTTTAAGTGCTTGGAGGGTTTAATGGGATATCTTAGATCAAGGGTTTATGTTGGTTTAGCACTTCTGGTGTAGGTGTCAAAGGCATGCCCTTTCATATACTTAAGATTATTTCCACCTAATATGATGATTTCATTATAAACTCTAGAGATGCCATGAATTCCATGAATCAAATCTTGAAAACAACATCATTCAAATTAAATTTATCACACTAAACTCATAACATTCATTGCACATTTCAATCACAAAGCTAAATATATTAACCTAGGAACACCATGTATTACTTAAACTATTCTTCATATACTTAATTCTTCAAATATATAGTATAGTTCATATAGCAAAAATAAGATAGCTTATCTAAGATACTAAAGCCCCAAAGGCTCACAGGTGAGCTTAGGCACTACAATGTAAAGCCTCAAGGGCATCCATACTAGTATTTAAGGTTTAATGGTGGTTGCTTTACAATTTCTAGAACCAATTTTTTTAAGATTTTTAATCTCCAAATCACATCCTTGCATACTAGTTTGATCTTGATTTTATGGCATAAAAGAGCACCTTCTACCAAGGTGGAGATGTGCATGTTGATTACTGATCTAGACATTTTATCAATCATTCTTCTAGCTCCATTACATTGCACCCTTCATGCTATGATCACCATGTGATTCCATTCCTTGAAGATTCTCAAAATATTATAGAATTTTTTAGCCACCTACCAACAGGTGCAAAGAGTGCATTGATTCTTCCAGATGGCACAAATATATCAAAATAGAAATCATCCTGAATGATTTCCTCACATGAAGATGTCTACTGAGTTGGCATGGGTCCATACTTAGGCAAAAAGTGGGCCAACATTACCCCAAGAAAAATTGTATTATTTCATCAAACAGTCTTTCAATTCCCTAAGCATGCATAACTCTAGTGCATTCTCCTTTAATTTAGTGTTGAAGTCCTTAAAGCCCATGATGGTGAGCTTGATTTCTTCAATGGTGTTATCAATATTTGTTGAGGTGATGTTAAGCATGAGCACATCAATTTTATCTAATTATTTTCTAAATACCTCTATCCTTTCCTTTTCCCTCATCACTCTTCCATCTAAGATTTTTCCTTGATCATTAGCCTTTGTTTGCAAGGTGCAAAAAATTTCTTCCAAGTTCTTCTCCTAATTATTGATCTGGGTGCTTAGGTATTAACCTTTTCCATGATCTATGCATGTTCAACCCTGATAATAGTGTATTCCTTTGCTATTATCTATTCCCTTTCCCCCTTTATCTACTTGAGTTATTCATTGATGACTGATGATTGGTTAGATAAGTTCATGAAGATGGCATTGACTAATTTTGCACCTTCTTCTAGTTTTGCAAAGAGGTCTTCCATTTCTTTGATCTTTGTAGCTAGATCTTACTTTATTACAGTGCATGGTTCCTCCTCTTCTTCTAGTGTTGGCTTTGCCTTTAAACTTGGGAGAATTTGTTCCACTAGCATACACACCTTGTTAACCTCCAATAAGTTTGAAGTGTTAATGCCATCAAATAGGAATGGTTTGGCTTCCTCTATGCGCTCATCCAGTAATTGAAAATTGAATTTCATGACCTTTATTTCTTTTTCTACTTCTAACAAGATCTTCATCTAGTTTGAATCCCTAACATCATTGAATATGTTCTTATTCACTACTTTTAAGGCTAATAAAATGAGTGTATTATCCAACTTGACTAGGTTCATTACATAAGGGTTTATGAGAAAGAAATTGTCCTTCTTCAGGTTTCTCTATGCCAGTAAAGCCTTCTGTGGCACCTCAAAATAAGGCTAATCCATATAACTATCAAAGTAAAATGATAGTTATTGGTTTTTCCTTGTTTTTAAATCTCCAAGGGGCATGTATTCAAACATATAATAGTCTTCATCTATCCAACCCTTATGTGCCTTTTCTCTCAGGCTTGGCTTAGTGCCCTCTTCTTTGATGATGGCTAGATTCATCTATTTTATTCCTCTTACTCAATTATAGTACTCTTTTCATCACTTCCATCTAAGGTTGTTTCTTATTTTTTTATGGGTTATTCCTCAAACTTATCCCCTTGGTCCATTTTTTCTTCCTCTTTGGCACTGACTGTGCCCTCCTATCTTTATTGGGTTTCCTCTATGCTCTTTGTTTGTTATTTCAAGGTAAAAGCATACTTTATTTGTCTCTAACTACCCCTTCACTACTTGGGCATGCATGTGGTGCACCTTCTTATGTTGTGATGGTGGGGGTGTTAGGTGCCTTAGCTACTTATTCCTCCATTAGTTCTACACTTGTAGCAATATTCTTCTTTTCCTTCTCTTTCCTGGTCGTTTCTTCTTAGGATTTCTTTTTCTCATCCTTCTCTTTATCTACCTTCCTCCTCTTTATTATTTATACAATATTTTGTCCCTCAACCCTTATTTCCTCAGCCTCAACCTTGTCAATCTCTTCTTGGGTCATGTTGGATGCCTTTATGGTCACTCTTTTTTCTCTAACTCTAGTTCCATATCTATATGTTTTTCATTAAGGATCATTTTCTTCCATTGGATTTTATTTTTCTCCTCAGTTAGTGGAGGATATGTGGAGGGCTCTTTGGATGAGGTACTATCTAGCTTTTATACCTCTCTAAGAGTAGTAATAGTCCCACCTTGGAGGGCTTCTTGAACTTCTTTAGTGTTGGGATCTTATTATATTTCTTCTTCCTAGAAAATGTAAACTTTCATCCCTCCTTCCTCCTCCATCTCTTCACTCACCTCTTGCATTTCCAATTCCTCACACACCTCTTAGACCTCCATCTCTATAAAGGTTATTTTGGGCATTTCAATTGGCCCCTTTGACTTCTTTTTCTTCTCCCTTGGCTTGGGTAAAGTAATCCCTAGTATGAATGCCACACATTTCTTCTTTGGTATAGAGGGAGTGGCCTCATCATCAAAAGAAATATTCAATCAGATGTAATCTTGTATCTCCTCAAGTGTCTCCCCCTTTATCTTTTGGGGAGACTTATTTAGCACTACTAGTGTTAGCTTCCCTTCATTACCAATTTGGATGGGGAAGTCATCATCCTTATAGGTGCTTTCACCCTTCTTTCTTAGCTTTATCTTATAGTAAAGCATGTGTATATGCTCAAGTATGATTTTTTTAGAGGGGATGGATGTCAATGTGATCTGAGTCATCCTCCTCATCCTTGGTCACTTTCCCTTCTAGGTGTATGTATTGGTGCCACAACCTACTACATTCTAAATTCATAGTTTTCATCAGTATGCATAGTTTTTATGCATTAAGAATTATTCTAAGTGTATCCTTAAAGTATTTGGCTAAAAATGCATAGGGGAGATTTATCCAACTAGATTGGTTATCATCTATTAGTTCTAGATACACTACACATAAGTGATTCATAATGGTTAAGGTTATCTTTCCAAATATATTTTTTGGGAACTCTTAGGATGTGACATTCCTCCCTGAATGATTCGATATACTAGGTACACCACCCCATTACTCTAGTCTAAAACTTATGGGAAAAGGTGGGGGGAGTGGGTAGGTGAGGTTTTGATATTTCTATGTCAGGGAGTCCTGGTGCATTGGGAACATCTAAATGTTGTCCTCATCACCATTAGGCATGTTTATCTCCTCCATCAAAATTAGAATTAACATAGACCCCCATTGAAATGTATCTCATGTTGTATGACACATAAGTGCATTCTTCACCATTTCCTCCATAATAAACTTTATGATGTTAAATTAACCCACTACATCATGTGATAGGTGATGTACAGGTACACCTTGGTGATGTATGTCCATCGACCACTAGGGTAAAGTTTTAAATTCACAATTTACACTGTTACCCTCATGCCAAGGTCCTTGATATCTTTTATAGGGAATAAAAAACCTACCTTGTAGTACCCCAAGAGTTTCTTGACCCTTTCAACTTTAGCATCATCTACCATCATTTGGTGGATGTTTGCACTGGAGTTTGGGAGCTTGGTAATTCTACCTATTAAGCACATTGATATCCACATGTGCCTCCCTATAAAATAGATGTGATCTCCATATATGTATGAGAGGAAGAACAATATGATTTTCTCTATCTTTTCAAAACATGACAACACATAGAGTTGAGTTTCACTATTTGTTGCCAATCTATCCTAGATGGAGACGTTGAACAATGCCATGCCTACTTCAATATTTGACCTTGTATCCACCACCCAGTCTTACAATAGATCTGGTACATTGCTTGAGGTATAGTGGTTATATTCCATAAGCTAGTAGGTGTATGTGAAGGATGCCCAACTCTCCCCTACCAAGACTTCCTTAAGAAACTACATCTCTTGATAGGACATTTTTTCCTGCACCTCTAGATCAACCTTAGTGATGTTAACTACCTCTAATAGTTGTGCTTTATTATTTATTTTAGTCACTTCCTCTATCATCCATGTCCTCTTAAAATCCTTTTATGACTATGATGGGTCAAAATTCATGAAATTATTTCCCATTTTGAATTGGATAGAGTTGAATCATGGTTTGTTTACTTTGCCAAAGCCTCTAATGTTTAATGTCACTTTGCACAATCATGAGGTATACAACTGACTTTAGCTCTTGAGATTTTCATACCATTAATGGTAGCCTCGACGTCACTCTAATTTTTTATGGCTTGGTTTTCACATAATTCATGCCTTTAATTTCCCTGTGCTAATCCTAAAGTGAACATAATTCCTTTTTCTATTCAATCATTCACTTTTAGCATCTATGGGTGCTTAAGGGTTCACTCTAGTAGTAGTTATTTGCTTTGGTTTTGGTTCATTGGTCTACATTTTGGGTGTAAATTATCTAAAGGTTTATAATCTAAACTAATTAGCATGTCATTTATTTATACCCTTAATATCATCTACCATATTAATTTTAGGTGATTAATGGCATGGTAGTGTTTAGAGTTCTTAAAAATCACAAAATCCCATAAAATCCATGAAAATTCATTACCACTTATGCATTCAATATAGATAATTGTGCCTCTATTGTCACCTTAATAACTCCTCTAATGGTATTTTTGGCAAAGTGACATGTAGTTCCTACCTTAATTTGGGTGTATACTAGTGTGTCCTAATGATCTATTTCTTGTGCTTTGTTCTCTTGCTATGACCTTCACCTTCCATATAGAAACTTGGGTGCAATGCCTTACATGTGCATGATTTAGCCTCCATGGTTCCATATTTTTTTCCTATTATAATTTAATTTCAAGCACACTTTCCTATCTTGGTCAATTTCTATGTTATTTCATCTCTTTGTCTTGGTTTGTCCTATCCCATACAAATCCATTGTGTTGGCCCTCTAATGCTTCACGCTCTACTTTTGATCTCTTGTGCATAATCATATCATGCATCTTATTTATAACTATTGCACATTTTCATCTTCTTCACCTCTCTTTCATCTTATGTGCATGATCACCCTTTGTGTCTCTCTTTCTCCCTCGGTACTCATATGTTCAAAGTTTGGTGAACTTCATGTGCCTAAAAACTTAGGTGTCTGACCTCAAGTACTCTGGAAAGCATTCATTTTTGACTCATTCAACTGGATTTATGCATAGAGGTGATAGAATATTTATCTTGTGAGATTTAATTCATTATTTATTCACTCATATCAAAAAAACATGGAACAAAACAAACATTAAGAACTATTTGGCTCATGCCAAACTTTTATTTTGGTCAGTACAACACAACCAACTCATGACTAGGAAGTTAGTGTCTCATAGTACAAGCACCATTCTATTTTTGATATGGCTTTAATTGGTTTCCATTGAAATGAATAGGGATAATTTTTTTAGCCAACATGATGTAGATCCTCATTCATCTAATTTTCCTATTCATCTTTTGATACCTACAATTACAAACTTATAATCAATCTTCCCTATCTATTCTTAGCTATCCACTCTTTATGGGATTTGAATTCAATCTATTGTACTAAATATTTGATTATACTTCTTAACTTATCTTATCTACCCCTAATATTCTTTATATAACTCTCAATCTTTCATACATTCCATTCAACTCATCTTCACTTTCTATTTCATGTCAAGCCACACACTAGTTTATGTTATGCCTTAGACTTCTCTAGGCCAAATTTATCCAATACTTAAATAGAGTGCTTTAAAATCATGTTTTAACTTATAATTTTTATCTATATCTTAAAAATATTGTCTTCATTGACCTTAAACACCTTCACAACCTCATCTTCCTACTTGGCATCCATTACCCCTCAAAAAATTTATCCCTTTTTTCTTGATAATTCCTTCAGTACAGTCATGTAGCACAAAATATTAAAAATGTGATGATATTTATGGGCACCCTTTATTGTCTTTAATCTATCCTTAAAGTTTAAAAGTCTATCTCATTTATTTTATCATATTTTTAAGTGCTTCCTTCCCTTCAATTAGCCCTTTAGGTCTTTTTATTCTTGTAGTCAAGAAAGTCATCTATAATGCATCCGTACTATGTATTTTTGGTCTGAAACCATAAAAATATCATTCCCCATGAAAAAATCATTATAATATTGGATTTAAATAAATTAAATTATTTTATTTACTATATATCTCACTTTTTACCTTTCTACCCTAAATATGGATTTTTGGGCCCTACACAAACTTGAGAAGCTTCATATTCATTCCAAATGGTTATTTATTATTTTAAAGATATAAAAATACCTTAATAAGGTATTTGGAACATATATTAAACCTTTTCCAACCCTATTTTTCCTTTTCCAATCCTCTATCAACTTCTATTCACAAATTTCATAGGGGGTTTTCACAACAGTATGCATGTGTATGATTAAAATAAAGTTTAGATTATAAATGGATTTACCTAATTATTTAAAGAATAAAAATGAATGTATTAAGGTATTATTATACTTACCCAAATTTTACACAAACCCTAAACTTTTCTTTAAACTCTTAAACTCATTTAAAGGAAAGATTTAATAGTGTTCACTTGACACAGTCCTACTTGTCTATGATAAAATACAAGGTTTAGTTATGTTTCAAATTTCCAAAAGTTTTTTGGTAATATTTAAAGTTTTATTCCCTTTCTTCCACTATCTACATGGGTTTCTCATTGTCTCAATCTATCAGCACATTCATTTCTTGAGTTACTTAGTTTACTATTTACATTGACTATTTGAGCATACATAAAATAGGATTTCACTCCACAAGTGATTACACAAAATGCTTCAACTTTACTTCAGAACTTTAATTAAATAAAATCACTCTTGTTTTAAATATTCTAATCATATCAACCCCATTTCATTCAAGTATCATTCTAACAAAAAATATTCCTTGATTGTATTTAGTGGATAGGGTGTACACTCAATCTGTCATATGAAGTTTGAATGCTTCTTTGAAATCAATTACCAATATCCACACTTAAATTAAAATTTGTATAAATAAAACACTCTAAAAACTTAATTAAATTTATGGTACATTACCTTATCCATTAATCTTTAACTTCATTGAATAAACATAAGGTTTCTTGTACAATCTGTAGTATACATCATCTTGTCTAAAGCATACATCTTCTCAAAGTCTTGAAGCTTCAAATACACTACATTATAATCATATAAAATACCAACATAAACACATAATGGATTTCACTTCAGATCATGAAACTTTATTAAATCAAATTTTACATATTACAACTCAATCCTTTTAATGCAGAGTACAGCGATTTCTTTTCTTTTTGATCTTCATCTATCTTTACCTATGCTCCTTAAAAAATTCAAAAACTAATTCCTACTCCTAACTATCTCTTTTTTTATCTCTTATATGATACTTTAACTCTTTATTCAATCCAAAAACTATTAAAAAAACATGAAACTACTCTCTAACTACACACTTACTTGGCAACTACCTTAAAAGGCTCTATATTCATTATTTCTTTGTTTTGTACCAACTTATTAATGACATATATTGAAATCACCTTTTCTAATCTTCCTATAATTATTTCATGACCTTACACAAACATTTAACAACTTTACCTATCTTGAAAATTCACCAAGTGCTCCTAACTCTCTAACAATATTTCAAATGCCCAAATTGGTGGGAAAATGCCAAAGGACCACCTAGACACACTCTAAGACTAACTTGATTATTATAATGCCTTCTAAGGCATACTATAAGACTCAATACACATACTTATGACTAATTTTTACATTTTTTTATGATACCCTTACATCATACTCTTGATGAAGGGAGAAATGAAAATCCAATAAACTACTACATGTTCCTTCTTCCTTATTTTCTAATTTAGGTTCCTTAGATCATCTTTATCTTCTACTGCTACTCCTTTCTCCAACTCCTCCTTATTGTATTCATTTTTTCCTCTATCATATACATTTTTCCTTCTTACTTCCAACTCTTTATTGCATCAATGTGCACTTCATGTGCATTCAGACCTGGCATCTTTCCTTTGTCATAAGGGTTGTATATGCACCATATCACTACTACAACACCTATACAAATAGTTTCCTCCATTTTCAATTTCATACCTAAAACCAATATAAAAATAATGTCTTTCTCACCTACTTCATGTTGCTTCTCTACTGCTACCAACACTTCTCTCTTTTCATGTTCTTGGTCCTCCATTGCATGCTTCTTAAATACTAAAACCTAAAATTATTTCTCTTCATTCTCTATCTTTTAACTATATAAAGCTTCCTCTAATGCTACCATATCCATATCCAATTTATCAACACTATTGTTTAAAAACTTGTAATTATATTCTAAACCTTCATCCATAAATTTTACCTCATCTTCCAATCCTTCCGTAAGGTCTACAAAATGACCTATTTCTTTGTCATTCTCTTCACTTAGCTGGCTGCAACTATCTATTTGTTCCTCAATCAAATCTTCCTCAAGGCACTCTTTATATTCATTACCATGCTGATCACTTAGCTAATTACTCATTATATATCTTTTCATTTCTTCTTTGATTTATTTACATAACAACTTCTTTTGCCTTCTTTATTCTATCACTACTTGATTTTTTCTTTTCTTCATCTATTACCTTATTTTCCACTTGCATGTATTCTTTCTCATCACCCATACATAATATGGGATTCCCATTCCTCTCAAATTTTCTAGTATAACTAGAAACCTATCCATCTTCTATCTCATTTTAACCATCTCTCTCTCCATCTCTCTCTACTTGGTGTCATCTTTCACCATCTTCCTTTTGTGGTAGCTTCTCTCATCAACTATGCCCAATTTATTTTTACCTTTCTCTTTCCTAATATCCTTGAATATGTATAAAAACTCCTTGGCCTCATCTAAACCCATACATATCTCTGACAAGCCTTCACTCACTTGCCACATCTTGACCTCTCACTAGGTCTATCTTCTCTATCTCGACCTCAACTAGGTCTATCTTCTTGTCCTCACTTGGGACTTCTCCTCTTGTCATACCTCTAAGACTCTCTCAAGCTCACCTATTATTTATTTCTTGATATTCTCAATATCTCTCTCTCCTAATCAATAAGCTATACTTGGCTTAGGGCTGTCTACCACAATCTCTTCATTTACACTTCAAGACATCTAATCAAAACAAAATCAAGAAGTACCCTATCATGCTTATTTTTATCCTTTCTCTGCTACCCAATGAACTTTTTGGGATATGATACCAAATTTTTTATAGCCTCATTTATCTATTCTACCTATTCAACTTATGATACCTGTAATTACAAACTTGTAATCAATCTTCCTATCTATTCTTGGTTATCCACTCTTTATGGGATTTGACTTCAATATATTGTATTAACTCTTTGACTAGACTTATTGAATTATCTTATCTACCCCTAATATTTGGCAGATAAATCTAAATCTTTCATACATTCCATTTAAATCATCTTCACTTTCTATTTCATGTCAAGCCACACACTAGTTTCTATTATGCCTTAGACTTCTCTAGGCCAAATTTCTCCAATAATTGAATAGATTTGTTTGAAAGCATGTTTTAAATTATAATGTTTTTATATATCTTTAAAATATTGTCTTCACTTACCTTAAACACCTTCACAACCTCACCTTCCTACTTAGTATCCATCACCCCTCAAAGCTTGTAGCCCTTTTTTCTTAATAATTCCTTCTATACGGTCATGTACCATAGAATATTGAAAATTTGATGATATTTATATGCACCCTTAATTATCTTTAATCTATCTTCAAATTTTAAAATTCTATCTCATTTATTTGATCATCTTTCTAAGTGTTTCCTTCCCTTTAATTAGCCCTTTAGGTCTTTTTATTCCTACAGTTAAGACATTCATTTATAATGCATCTATACTATGTATTTTTGGTATAAAACTTTAAAAATATAATTCCCAATGAAAAACACCATTATAATACCTAATTTCAACAAATTACATCAGTTCATTTAATATAAATCTCACTTTTTACCTTTCTACCCTAAATTAAGGTTTTTGGGCCCTACATAGACCCAAGAAGCTTCATATTCATTCCAAATGGTTCTTTATTATTTTAAAGATCTCAAAATACCTTAATAATTTCTATGTAACATATCTTCAACCTTTTCTAACCCTATTTCTCCTTCTCCAATCCTCTATCAACTTTCATTCATGAATTTCATAGGGGGTTTTCATAATAGTATGTATGTGTATGATTAAAAATAGAGTTTATATTATGAATGGCTTTACTTAATGATTTAAATAATTAAAAGTAATGTATTAAGGTCTGATTATCCTTTCCCAAATTTTAACCAAACCATGAACTTTTCTTGAAACTCTTGAACTTGTTTAAGACAAAGATTTAGTAGTGCTCACTTAACACAGTCATGCTTGTGTATGAGCAAATACAAGGTTTAGTTATGTTTCACATTTAAAAACATTAATGGTTAATATTTAAAGGTTTAGTCCCTTTCTTCCACTCTCCACACGTGTTTTTCATTTTCTTAATCTATCACCACATTCCTTTCTTGAGTTACTCAGTTCACTATTTACATTGACTATCTGAGCATATATAAAATAGGGGTTCGTTCCACAAAGTGATTGCAAAAAATGTTTAAAATTTACTTTAGACATTTAATTCCATCACATAACTCTTTTTTTATCTTTTAGTCATATAAACTCGTTTTCCTTCAAGGATCATTCTAACAGAAAAGATTCCCTGACTGTATTTAGTGGATAGGGTATACACTTAATATGTCATATGAAGTTTGAATGCTTATTTGAAATAAATTATCAATATCCATTATTAAATGATAATTTTTATAAATAAAAAACTTTGAATAATTAAGGAAACTTAGGTCATATTACCTTAACCATTAATCTTTAACTTCATTGAAGAAACATAGGGTTTCTTGCACAGTCTGTAGTATACATCATCTTGTCTAAAGCATACATCTTCTCAAAGTCTTGAAGCTTAAAATAAACTACACTATAATCATAGAAAATACCAACAAAAACACATTATGCATTTCAATTCGAATCATGAAACTTTATTTAATTAAATTCTACATATTACAACTCAATCCTTTTCATGTAGAGTATAGAGATTTCTTTTCTTTTTTATCTTCATCTATCTATACCTCTACTCCTTACAAACTTCAAAAACTAATTCATACTTATAAATATCTCTTTTTTATCTATTATACAATACTCTAACTCTTTATTCAATCCAAAAACTATTACAAAAATAAGAAACTACTCTCTGACTGCCTACTTACTTGGCAACTACCTTGAAAGGCTCTATATTCATTTTTTCTTAGTTTTATGCCATATTATTAATGGCATGCATAGAAATCACATTTTATAACCTTCATAGACTTATTACATGACCTTAAAAAAACATTTAACAACTTGACATATCTTGAAAATTCACCAAGTGCTCCTAACTATCTAATAATATTTCAAATTTTCAATTGCCCAAATTGGAAAGAAATGCCAAAGGGCCACCTAGACACACTCTAAGACTAAATTGATGATTCTAATTCCTTATAATTCATACTATAAAACTAAAAACACCTAATTATGACTAATTTTTACATTATTTCACAATGCCCCTACATTTAAATGTGCACAACTTACATGCACTTGTCTCTAATATATGGTGGATGACATATGGGCCCATCCACCTTATCTATAGCTTGCTTAGGTTCCTTAGGTACTAGGAGTCATAGATAAATACCAATGCTCCTTCATTTATTAATTTTAACTTAATATTAATATCATGCCATAATTTTGGTGTGCTTTTTTGATCTATTGGCTCCATCTTTCTTGGGCGTATACCTCATCCAACCGGTCTAAGTCCTCTGGCCTTACACTTAATCAGGCTTTGTCATCTAGGTGAAAAAATCATGTAATGTGCAATGATGGTACCAAGAACACCATCAATAAAATTACCTCAATTCCAAAAATTAGTTTGAATGGTATAACTTTGTTTAGCCACTTGTAAGTTGTGAGGTATGCCTATAATACTGTTGACAATCGATCATCCCAATCATTACGACCAACATCACATATTTTCATGAGGCACATTCCCAATGTTTTATTGAATACCTCATATATGCCATTTTTTTGGGGATGATATGGGGTGGTCTTATGGTGCATTGCCATGTAGTTGGCTGGTAATATTTTCATACTTTCATTGAGGAAGTGTGCTCCTCTGTCACTAGTTAAATTGAGTGGGAACTCATAGCAAATTATGATGTTCTCCCATAAGAACCTTGTAGTTATGGTGGTTATGTAGTTTTCAGTAGGTGTTCCCTCTGCCCACTTGGTGAAATAGTTAGTATATAACTTGCACCTTACTATGAGAGTAATTGGCCCAATGAAATCAATAACCTATTTTTTGAATGGTTTTTGAGAAAGAATGCTAATGAGAGGCATCTCATCTCATCGGTTTGGCTTCCTTGTGCACTGGCATATGTCACATGCCTTAGTTTAATCCTTTGAATCTTAAAATAAGATTAGCTACCACAAGCCTAATTGTATCACTTTACGTGTCATTGCATATCTAGTGTAATGGCCTCTTGTGATCCCTTCATATGCCTCACATAGAACGAAGTCTTTTTCATGTTCCAAATCACATCAGCCCAAGACTTCTTCTTGACTTAATTTATATAGTTCCCCACTAATGATTTGGAAGGGGGTGGTGTAAATGATGAGTTTATTCTTCTCTTTAGATAAATATGGCTATCTCTACCAAGTCTTCAAGAATGTATTAGAATTTTTAGAGTTATGCATCTGACATGTCATCTTCAATGGGTGCTACCACATCACTAGAGTCAATACAAGATAAATAGTCTGATCTTGAGTTCTACTTCCCAAGTTTTACCACAACTGACAGCTAAAATTATTGAAATGGATCTATCCATCTACAAATGTGCCCATAGAGAATGGGATTAGTCATAAGGTACTTAAGTGCCTCACATTCATTGAAAAAGATGAATGGGTCACCAATAAGTATTGCTTGAATTTATCGAGGGTGTATACCATTTACATCACCTTGTGCTCGATAGTTGTGTAATTTTTCCCTATCAAGGTCAATTTGTAACTTGTAAAAGAGATAGGATGATCCATCTTAAATTCATTGGGATATGATATAATGGAACTAATTATAGATATAAATTCATATAAATGGATGTGGAATGGATTCATCTAATTGGGAAACTTGAGAATAGGCATGTTAGCCAACTTGAGCTTCAGAGTTTCAAAGGCATCCTCTTGTGTTGCACCCTAGCAGAATGGGCCATCCTTACATAACAGCTCCTCTAGTGGCACTGTAATCCTTGCATAACTCCTTATAAACTTTTTATAATATCCATAATGGTCAAGAAAGGCATGAATGTCTCTTTGTGTGGAATGAGTCTAGATTTGAATGATAATGGCAATATTTATAGGATCAATAAGCAGACGATCTTTGTAGATTATATGCTTGATAAATGTGCCCTAAAGTGTCATGAAGATTCACTTCTTTAGGTTAAATTATATATATAGCTATTATTACCTCTCAAACATGAGGCATGAATTATCATAATGGTCTTTTATGAGCTTATATATAGTCCAATCATCAAGGTACACCTAGAAAAACATATAAATAAAATCCTTGAATGCAGTGATGACCACTTTAGAGAATATAGCTGGCATATTTTTTATCCCAAAGGGTATTACATTATAGGTGAAACAAGCCCATTTTATCACAAAGGTTGTATTATGTTTATCCTCCTCTTAAATTTTGACTTGATGGTATCTAGAGAAACCATTAGTGAAAGTATAGATTTCACAGCCTATGACTCCAAGACTTTATCAATAAATGGAATTGAGAAGGGGTCAATGATATAGGTGTAATTTAAAAGTTGGTAATACACATAAATGTGGATGCACCCATATTTTTTTATGTTAATCACCATTGGTCTCACCCATTTTGACTCTTTCATTAGGTAGATCACTCCTATGTCTAGCACACCATCAATCTCCATTTTGACCTTCATGTAGATCTTAGGGTTCATTCTATAGGGGAAATTCTTGATAGGTCACACACCATCCACTAGATTTATGTTCATTTTTCCAAAATATAGGAGATCACCCTTCATATCCTAGTATTTACATGGAAACAAATATTGAAACTCCTTCAAAACATCCATAATTCATGTTAGCTTTGTGTCAGACCAATATGCACCTATATTAGCCAAGTTTGGTTCTCCTTCCATATTGATATAAACCTAGGTGGTCTTGAGTGATGCATGATAGGGATTTTTTCTCTCCTAATGTGTTTCCTCAACTTTCCTACTCCCCATAGTTGTTTTGATGTGGATATGAGTATGGTCTTCCTTGTTAGGGGCACTATCATCTACTTGGTAGGTGATCTTCCTCTTTCTTATTAAGGATGTCTAATTTCTCAATTTTTAGACATTCATATCTTCATCACTCAATTCATTGTTGTGTGCCTACTCCTCAAATAAATTTGGGAGTGCTAATCATTTTTTATAAATATATTTTTTAGGTGTTCTTCTAATATTGTAGTGTCCTCAAACACTTCCCTTTGAATAACTTACAATGGCTCAATCAATTCTATGTTTTATGAGGAAAAGGAGAAGGTGTGCATTAACTTCTCCTTCAAGACATCCTAACTATTTGTATCATTATACATTTCATTAACCACATACCAATTCCATGCCCAAGTTTTTAAGGTTCTATAGAAGGCATGCACCCATAGGCTCCTTGGGGTATTTATGTTACACTAAATCTAAGTTTCTTCACATAAATTCACATGGACTATAGGTTAAAAATATCTAGAGTATATGGAGATGTCTATATCCTTGTTATTTTTATTTAATCTAGTACATATTATTACTTTTACATCTTTCCAAATTGGCAAGCTAGGATTTTTCACTTCCCACCAATGAGCTACAATGTTCCTTAAAGTATACACTAGTATTCACATTATGTATTTCTCCTTTAGGATACATGAATATATGTCATAGACATACTTTTCTATAGGATTGATCCCCTTATATCATGGGAGCACTACAAGTTTACCTTTGCTTAGATAACACACCATGTTTCCCTTTTTCTTATTACAAGGGACCCGTCTTCTCAAAGTATGATTGATCTAGACCCAACCAGTCTGTATAAGTATTGGCACCTTGGTGCTCACTATGTGGTACCTCTAACTATTGGTTTCATAATCTTATTTGACCCATAAATCATAAGTTATGTTGGTAGTGTTTGAGTATGACTATCCATCATCCCAAAAAATCACTCCTTGGTCATTGGGGTTGATAGTTTTGGCACCTTATGTTGTGATGTTATAGATATGGCTGATCTCATCTTCAAGATCAACACTTTATACATAAAGGTGTCCTTGGTCACTCAAGTGGGGGATCATGACCCTTTCCTTACCACTTCAAAATTTCATATAGCTCTTCTTGAAGTGCATCTCATCATTATTTACATAGCATCATGGCTTACCCAAGAGTGTTAGATTATTATCTTACTCAGACAACTCGATCACTTTGAAGTCAGCATAAAACTCTATGCCCATAATATCTATAAAAGTTCTTTTTATAATTTTGATTAGTTGGGTCCTAGATTTATTGGCCATGAAAATCATATGAATGGAAGGCCTCAAGACCAGCCTACCCATATTCTCCCATGCATTCATTTTCAAGATATTGACCTCAGTGCCTGTGTCCATGAGGACTTTACATATAAACCATCCATCAATGGTGGCATTCACCAAGAGCTCTTGATCATACTCTATGTTTTGTGTATTCTTAACCTCTCATGGGACAATAATTTCAACTATGTGAGGCATGGTAATTTAAACTAACTACTACCTATCATATTATAAAAGTAAATTCTTCAATAGGGGCAACATCTCTTCTATCTGGGGGAGGTGTAGGATCTTTATTATCTCTTATACCTCAGCCTCTTGATTATCTTGCTTCTTATATGAGGTAGCATCTTACACTTCTAATCTTGTTCTAATTGGATTTCTCCTTAAAATTTTTGAATAATGCTCATGGCATATAATAAGACATCCTTTTGGCATGCAGGGTTAGGGTAAAGTGCAACTTTGGGTTCTAGCCATGTGATGTGCTTAGTGCACCTCAGTTCCCCATATTCTAGGTGTAATTATAGTACTATCATAATTGGTAGCTAAGTGGTGAATCCACTATGAGTATTTTCCTATATTTTTATTGGATCTATATGGGTTGGTTACACCTTTAGAGTCTATTTTTCTACTTTAATCTCATGCTAGATTATTCTTGCACCTTTAATTGTATTGGGCTAGCTTAGGTCAAATTTTTACACAAGTTAGGGTAGTCCTTAACTAGATGTGGTCCTTGACAATACCCACATGTTTGATGCATCAAGTAATTGCATTGATAGTGCTTGGTCGATCTGTACTTGTAACATGATCATGGTGGGAACCTTCCTCCACTGCATCCTCCACCTCTTCCTATAGTACCTCTTTGCATCTCATAGCTAACATTATATTGCCCATATCCCTAATTTATTTGGTTCATCATCCCTTTGTCTATTGTAGCTTCCTATCATGTGCCTCTTTTCATTTTTTCATGCATCTCATCAATTGCTTGATAGTCATTTGTGGCATGAGTGTAAGCATTGAAAAACTTACAATAGAGGGTTGTGTTAACTTGACTAGCACATTGTAACAATGCAAAATTATGAACATCATGTCCCTCATGGAAAAATTCATAATTTAGAAGCAATGTGCATACATTCCTTTGAGGGAAATTATTTCTATTATGGCCTACTGTCTCATAGTTGGTGTACCATAATCCACTTCACACATCTTACGATGAACTAGCAGTCAACTTCTATAGTTGGGAGGCCATAGATACAATTTGTACCTACATGAAAGGGATAATTCCTATGTTATCACTCTTAACTACCTTAGCCTAGAATGTGGCTTCTAGCACTTTGTGGGGGTCCATAAATGTCTTCATAGATAGTTCTCTTATGAAGGGTACCAGAAAGCCTCCAATAAACCATTGCACATATTAGGAGGGATGTATGTCATAGGGAAGATGTAAAAGGAGAGTTTTAAACCTAACATTATACAAGCACATGCTCTTTGATAACCCTTGGTTAATTTCCTTAAGCACAATAATGCTCTACTATTCAAACTCAGGAAAATTGAATTCCTTCAAGAATGCTTCTTTTAAAATATCATAATCAATCATGTCCTATTTAAGATCAAATTTACTATACTAGGTATGAGTGTGATCAAATAGAGTTGTCATGAAATATGTTGCCTTGTGCTCTAACTGGGTTATACCCTAATCATGCCATTAAATATCACATTTTAGCACTTGTTCTATGACATTTTCCATGCCATGATATTTTAGTAGGTGTATTGCCATCTCATAATCTATCTATTATGGGGGGGAACTATCATCTAAGGCACTTGTCCACCTAGTACTTGGCTTGGTGGTAGCCCTCCCAAGCCTCTAGCCACTAGGTTAGGCATTGGCTCTATGATGATTACTGGTGTTAAATATGATGAAGGCATTGTACTACTAACTTATGGCACTAGGCCACTTCCTTTGGGTTGTTGACCAGTCTATGAAGTTGATATTTTTAAAACTAGAATGCTTGCACTTACATTTTATGTTTTTGAGTTAAAAACTAAAGGTTTTGAGGTGTCCTCACTTAGATCCTTATAAGGAACAACTTGTTAAATCATAAAATTGTAATCTAAGTCTACAAAATGATCAAAGTCAATATTGATAATAGGTTTAGTTATCACTCTCCTTTCATATTGAGGGGGATCTAGTGTATAATATTTTACCATAAGTTCAAAGGGGGTAGGTACTTCTAGAATATCTTTAGTGGTAAAATTTGATAAGAACCTAGAGTATTCTATACTGATCAATTGAAGAGCTCGATCTATGTCTTCAGTGTTTTTATCTTCTCGGAACTATTACAATTCAAGAGATCTTTCCCCATTCCCTTTCCACTTGCTATGAGTTCTATTATCACTTCTAGGTTTTATATCTTCCATCATTTTATCTGTTATATTATTATAATCCTATCTTCTAATCCCTTAAGTGTAAATCTACTCATCCCCTTCCATTGCACTTCACCTACACATCCCCTTCTTCCCTGTTGTGTTGCTTATACATGAAAGGACTTTAACCTTAAATAATTATGGTTTTAAATCCATATTCTACCATTAGATTCTTATTATTTATACTAAATTATCTCATAAATATGTCTATAGGCTCATGTAATAGCTAATACTCTACTTATTTATGGTAGGAGCATGTCAATACTATGAATTCAAACACATAACTATTTAGTGCTCCTTGCTACCATTGGTTAACAGATCTAGTCCAAGTGGCATTAAGGTTCTCAATATTTTATAAAAACTTCTTCATCCACTCAAGGCACTATCTATATCTTCATCTTATGTGGGTCACATAAGTATCCAACCATTGATACACTTGCTTAGGTAGTTCATAAAAGAAGACCTCGTATAGAGCATCATATAAGTTGTTCTAGACCCACTTCCTTAGATTTTTTTCTTTAGAGGATGGATGCTTTAGGGTAAATTTGTCTTCCACTTGTTCCAACTAGCACTCAATGTTCTTGAGGGAGAGTCAAAGAATTTTTATTTTACACCATTATAACAACAAAATTCAACATGAGTCCCAACAATAGAACCAAAATGTTATAGAAAAGGGTTAGTTTTATCTATTAATTTACTTTTTTAGGTTCTTATCTAGCTATCAAAGTTAGTTATAGATTGGTTACAACTAGGTATAATCATATAATAAACCTATGGTGTTCAATATTTATTAATCTACTACATCGACATCAATTCACATAAGGCAAAATCCTTATGTACTTACTCAAATCATAGTAGAAAAGGAACTAGGGCCCACATTGGGCTAGTCATTCCATGGTGAAACTCAATCTTCAATGGAATTGGTCATTTGTAATAATGACATTTTCAAGTTCATAAGCACAAGCTATTCTAGACTAGGCTTTGTGTCTATAAGCACAAATCCTATTTAGGTAGATACTTTCAATCATATGGGCATAAATATATATTAGGTTGATTTTTAGTCTTATGGGTGCAAGCTTATGTTTCATCTAGCTTATCATCCTTTAGTCACTTGGAGGGTTTAATGGGATATCTTAGATCAAGGGTTCATGATGGTTCAATGCTTCCAGTGTAGGTGTCAAAGTTTGGGTGCATGGCCTTTCTTACACTAAAGATTATTTCCACATAATATGATGATGTCATTATAAACTCTAGAGATTCCATGAACACCATGAATCAAATATTGTAAATAACATCATTCAAATTAAATTTATCACACTAAACTCATAGCATTCATTATGTATTTCAATCACAAAGCTAAATTTATTAACCTAAGAACACCATGTATTACTTCAACTATTTTTCAGATACTTAATGATCCAAATATAGAGTATAATTCATATAGATAAAATATATTAATAGCTTATATAAGTTACTATAGGCCCAGAGGCTCACAGGTGAGTTTGGGCACTACAATGTAGAGCCTCAAGGGTATCCATGCTAGTCTTTAAGGTTCAATGGTAATCATTTTACTATTTTTAGTAACAATTATATATATATATATATATATAATTAGTACTATATATATATAAACTATCTCCAAGTCACATCCTTGTATTCTAGTTTGAGCTTTATTTTATAGCCTAAAGGAGTACCTTCTACTAGGGTGGAGTTATGCACACTAGTTGCCAAGCTGGAGATTTTATCAATAATTATGCCAACTCTATTACTTCACACCCTTCATGCTATGATCACCATGTGTTTCCATTCCTTAAAGATACCCAAAAACTTATAGAATTTTTTATCCACCTACTAGCTAGCATAAAGATTGAGTTGATTCTTCCAACTAGTGCAAATATATCAAAATAACAATCATCCTGAATGATTGTCTCATGTTGAGATGTCTACTGAGTTGGCATAGGTCCATACTTAGGCAAAAGGGGCCCAACATGGTTATTTATATCTACCATTAACATTCCAAGAGTTTTTCATGACTCACCCATAAACCTAGAGAGGTACCTGCCATAATTCATTCTAAGTGTGGGCCATACCACTAAAGAACATGTGTCCTTGTAAAAATACTCTTAGGATTCTAAATTTAAAACATGAGGATGTTATATATATAATATTCTTAATCACTTTAATGTATGTGGCTTATGATCAGTTATTGAACCTTATTGAAATATCCATTATGAGTTGGGACCAATTTAGTAATATGTTCTTGGCCTAGTTTAGGTAATTCATTAACCCAAGTGTGTTATGCCAATAGTTCACCTACATCAAGAGAGAATTAAACAATCCCATTAGGAATGTCAATGCTATATTTTAGAAGATGTATATTCAAGTTACTATGCTATATAGGCTATATTCCCAAATAGTTATTGAAATATACAAGAATATGTTAGACCATTGGACTACCATATTTCTACATTGAGACCAACTAGTGGTGGATTTACTCCTAGCTTATGTTAAGGTAATTAAAGTCAATAAATATTTGAAACCTCAAGGCCAAATTTCATTGGACATCCCAAAAAAATTTCTAAACCTACCAGCCTTGAATTCTGTCTTCAACACTAACCAAAATGTTTTTATGTCATAGCCTGTACCCATGACAAACCAACTTCCCTCTAGGCATGATACTCCTAAAAAAACACTTAGGCTTCCTTATCCCAATCAATATTTAAGTATTTCCCCAAGATCATAGTCAATAATTACTATTTTCTATAAATAATAGCTAAATCATACTCCAAGAAAATATTAAGAATAAGTTGGACATTATACATTGCTTGGTATAAAATCTTAGTAGTGACTTTTAGGGCCTCTAAAGGTAGTTCAATAATAGTGGTAGTTAAAATTCAAACAAAAAAATCACCTATCAGATATATAATCATCACAACAACCACTCTAATAAAAAACCAAATCCCTCACCTAATAATCTACCCAAGATAAACATTTATGAGTTAGCCTTGTCAAACTAGTGCCATGTGCATAACAAATCCCAATATGGGGAGATCAACTGTATTGAGTTATCAATGCTTTCAACATATTCTAAGGGGAAATAAAAGAATAAGAGGTGGTACTAAACCACCCAAATGTTACTAATCAAGTTGATGCTTCTATATGCTCAATATCCCCAAGCATGACTATAGTATTATAGACCTTGGAGTTCCTTATCCAAGAGGATAATGAACTAGAAGATGTCACCAATGAGGTACATTATTTCCAATAGTTCCAATGGAGAAACTACACCCTGAATATTCAAACATGGTAAAAACCTATTACCTCATCCACTCCTCTTAATAACGGTACAACCTTCTTGATACAAGAGTAAGAATGATCCTCCACCTCCAAATTATAATAACCCTAAGCCCCCTAAAGAGTTTTAGGCCACTTATACCAAGACTAGGTATAATATAGTACAAGACATGAATAATATCAAACAAACCATCACATTATATGAATATACCCATATCAATGAGAAAATATATATCCTCTTGAAGTCCTTTATAAACAAAAAATATCAGTCCAATCCATAATAATAAGGTTTAGGTTCTTCCCTTCCTCTTTACAACCTATTTATCTAGAAATAACCTACATAACTACCTAGCTAACTTGGGAGACTCAAAAAATTTCATTCTTAATAAAATATATCAAAAATTAAGGATTAAACCTATTAAATCAAATAATAAATTATTTTATTTGGAAATTTTTGAGGTTAATGTGGTAGGTGATATCTTAAATGTACATATCCAATTAGAATTTAAACCCAAAGTCTATTATTTTATGGCCATTCAAGTGGTGGAGATGTTGTAAGATTACAAGATGTTGCTTAGTAGGTATTAGTCCAAAAACCTTAATGGGTATATGACTACATATTTGTCCCATATTTGGTTTTCTTGGAGAGGTATGGCCAATAAAATTCATGTTTACATAAATCCTAAGATGAAACATATGATCATGGAATATAATGTGGTCAATGAGTAAACCTAGTATCCTCTAACATATGCATTTACACTTTGTCTATAAAGAGTGATAAGAGTAAAATATATGATGACTATGTGTTGACAGGTATATAGTCCTTTTACTTTAATGGGGCTCATTCTAATCAATGTTATGGAACACACATTTTTCTCATTGATCCACAAGGAAAGTGACACTTATCTTTCCATAGGTTATAGTTTCCATGTACCAGAAACCTTATGGAATATAAGGCATTAATATTAGGGATATATTTCACCTTGATACATAGACTCAAGGAACTAAAATTCTTTGATGATTATGATCTATTGATCAACTAGGTTAGGATAAAATTTCAATGCAAGTTATCTTATCTAAGGAAATACAAGCATTTGGTGTTGGATTTTATAGAAATGTTTAGTTATTTTAATGTAATCCCCATTTCTAAAGAGGAAAACCAAATCATTAATTCAATAATAGCCTTTTTTGAAAATATAACACCATTAGATTACTTGGGTCTTCAATATATTTTGGTATAGCTTATTTTGTTCCCATTAGTCCCAAACAATGTACAAAAATTCCAAGTCTTTGAGGATGATTGCCACATTTTATACTTCCTTAATGCAATGGGTATTTTATACCCAATTGATAAATAATGAAAATATAAATGATTTTTATCATGAGGATTGTGATCAAGATGCCATCAATATAACTAGGTTCTAAAATATATGATCTCCCTCAAAAGAGTGTTTGACCTTGACAAATCTACACACAAAACAGATAGACTAGTATACCTAGACTAACAGTCAAGGACTATTAAGATAAGATAATTATAAAATCCCCAAGATGTTAATATTGGCTTGTATTTCACTCTTTATAATTTTTAACAACTCAAAAGGTTATTGGCATGCTATAGAGACAATATTACATGGGCCAGTGGAGACCTAAGGTCTTCAACCTGAGTGTAATCACTCATACCATCCCACTTTTATTGAACTAAAAACCTTTCATACATAGGAAATGGCCCATAAAACAAATTATATATCCCCTTATCTATATTGAGGTTCATAATATCCTCTCAAATGGGATCATTTTTCCATTCCTCCACTCCACATGGGTCACTAATCTAGTAAATGTCCATAAAAAAAGAGTGTATAAATATGATTATATGTTGATTTTAAAAAACTAAATAGGCATTATGATAAGGAAAACTACCCTTTTCCCTCCCTATATGAGGTGATCCAAATGGTGATTGAATCTCAGATGATGTCCTTCTTGGATATATTCTTGGGATATAATCAAGTTTTGGTAAGCTTAAAAGATAGAACAAAGATTATGTTCACAACCGAGTGCAACACCTTCACTTTCAATCAAATGTCATTCAATATCATCAATTTGGGAGTCACCTATTAGAGAGGCATGAAATTTTACTTTGAAGGATTGATAGGTCAATTCATAATTATTTACATGTATGACTTGACCATTTTCTCAAAGTGCATGTCTGATCATATCCACCGTATTTATAAGATGTTTTAAAGGTACAAAAGTTATGGTATCTCTCTCAACCCAAAGAAGAGAATATTTAGAATCATGAAAGGTAAACTCCCTGGTCATGTTATCACCAAGGAAGGTATTGTTATTTATGCTAAACTTGTTAACATAATCTATAAAATGCCTCTTCCCAATAGTAAAAAGGAATTACAAACCCTATTTGGTAAAATTAATTTTGCGTGCAAGTTCATATTTGGTTTTGCCAAGATTGTTAAGCCATTAAATTTGATGTTGAAATAGGAAGATAAAGTGGAATGGATTCCTATATCTAGGAAATCACTCTAAGACATCAAGTATGCCATCATGCAAGTACCAATCTTGATCAACCCAAACTACATGAAATATTTTTACCTATATTCCTTCACTTCAAAGCACACCATAGCTATGGTACTCAGTCAAAAATTAGGATATGAACAGCTGATAGTCTTTATGCAAGGGTGATTTTAATGGCTATTTATATCCATTTGGCCATAAGCAAGATTTTTCCATTTTGAAAATGGCTAATTATATAAAAATATAAATTGATTGAATAGCCCAAATTTTATACAATTTCCTATATTTATGTTTATAATTGCCTTATAAAATATACTCTAACCTATTTTGGAACCCATTTTTGCTATAATTACTATACAAGTGTGGGTTTTATTCACCCTAAAATAATAAGAGACGTGTATTAGTTATTTATAATTTCCAATTTTATATATATATATATATATATATGAATTTTTAATTGTTTTTCCATGACATGTTTCACATTGGACATTTTGGGTTGCAAATTTAGAATTTATTATGAAGAAACATTATTTTGGGGTTTTATATGGTTGAACTTGGAGATGGTTATCATAATTAGGGAATTTATAATCAACCTCAATGTGGCATGTTTAACTAAAACTAAGGTGAGTCTTTACCAAATTTAAGGTGGAGAGAATGCCCAAAACCAAGAAGGAAGTTTTAATTAGGGTAGTGGATTCAATCAAGCTAGAGAGTTCAATCAAGGTGGAGTAACCTTAGATCACAAAGGAAGAGATGGTGTAGGTAAGGGTTATGGTCCCATGAATTTATTCAAGTGTGTAAAATACCAATATTAAAAGGATTTTACCAAATATCCTAGTTTCAAATTTTATTCAAAAATTATATCTGACTTAAACTATTTATCATGGTAGTTTCAACCTACAAAATTAAATCTATAACATCTTAGCTAGTGTCTAATTTGAGATACAATAGACCATTATAACACTTGGAGAGAGTATACTGACACTAGTGGGGATTCGAACCTAGGTTTAAAATACTACCTAAAATTAGAAATTATTGTGGTCCTATCAATAATTTTACCTTTATTTCATTCACCAAATACAAATAATTGAGTGTTATTATTATGAATACAATGGTTTTCATTACTATCATTTATAATGAAAATGGAAAACACTTGTAAATATTTGTATCCATATCTATTTACCTATGGTACCATGCATTAGTTGATTAGATTATATAAGAAGATTATTTCATTAAAGAAACATTTTTCTTCTTATTGGTTTTAGATGTTAGGACTAAGTGATTAATTATGAAATAAAATATAACATGGAATTCATTCCTCAAAATCATAGCAGTAGAGACATATGAAAGAAAATTTAGATCTAAGTAAATACACACATAACATTGATATAACATGGTTCACCTAATATGGGCTACATCCACCAAGAATCTCTCAATAATATTATAAACAAGAGTACAAGACAAATCTAAAAATAACCTCTTATAGAGATAAATTTTTCCAACCTGAATTCACACCAGAATTCTTGAGATGCTAAGCCACACCTCAAACCTGATCACACTAACTGAAGAGAGAATTAAAAATCTCAAAATGAGATACAAAATGCAATGAATAATGTGTTACCCGTCACCCCTATTTATTTAAAATCCCTTGAAAAATGTGCTATAACCATAGATATAACCATATCCCCATAAAATAGGGGACGTTTTAACCACATAATCCCTCGATTCTCTCAACACCTTTAAATCATACCCACTTCCCAAAAATGTGCCACAAATAAGATAAGTGGATAAAATTCATCCCACCATTATAAAAGGTAAATATTTCATGTTAAAAATGTCCTACTAACTTTATTTTTACCTTAGGGTTGAAACAGACTCCATATTAAACAATCTCCCACTTGGAGTTCGTTTCTCCTTGAACAAAATTCAACACTCCTCCATGATCTTCATGAAGACCAACCAAATTTCAACATAACCTCAAATTAGCCAATGTGACTACCTTGTTCATCATATCTATAGGATTTTAGATCATATGCATCTTCTCTAGCTTCACCATGTTTTCCTCCAAAGTTTTCCTGATGAAATGATACCACAATTGTATGTGCTTCATCCTTAAGTGGAAAACAGAGTTCTTGGCTAAATGTATATCACTCTAACTATCACTATGTAATCCCCCAACTTCTTACTTATGCCCTAACTCATTGATTAACTATTGCAATTAAATTATCTCCTTGCTATCCTCTATAGAAGAAACATACTCAGCTTCTATGGTTGATAAAGCCACAACCTTTTGTATCTAGGAAATCCAACTAATTGTTATATCCCTAATAGTAAATACATAGCATCTCACACTTCTACTATCAACATCCCCATCTATATCTAAATCCATATAACCAAACAAAGTGGTGTCCAATCCACCAAATCACAATGTTATACCCATGGTTCCTCTCAAATATCAAAGAATCCACTTCACTGCTTATCAGTGCTCATAACCTAGATTACTCATGTACTTACTTACTATTCCCATTTCATGGGAAATATTTGGCCTAGTAAAAACCATATCATACATCAAGATACCAACCACTAATGAGTAAGGTACCTTGGACATCTTTGACTTTTCTTCTATCTTGGGACACTACTCCTTTGATAATCTAAAATGGCTTACCAAAGGAGTCCCAACCAGCTTAGCATCCTACATATTAAACCTCTCCAAAATTTTCTTCATGTACTCTTCTTGGGATAATATCATCTTCCTCTCCTTCCTATCCCAAGTTATTCTCATACCAAGGATTTGCTTCACTTCACCCAAATCCTTCATAGGAAAGGAATCACTAAGTTGCTTCTTGAGTACTTGAATTTGTTGCATGTATTTTTTAGCAACCAACATGTCCTCTACATAAAAGCATAGGATAATATAATTACCATCTTAAAATATTTTAACATACATGCAATGGTCAAAATGACACTTGGAGTAACCCTATTCTAACATAAAACTATCAAACTTCTTATACCTTTATCATGGAACTTGTTTCAGGCCATACAAGATCTTATTTAGTTTGCACACCCATTTCTCCTTTCCTTAAATCTCATAACCCTGTGGCTACTCCATATATAATTCCTCCTCTAAATCACCATGAAGGAACATAGTATTCAAATATAATTATTCTAGATGTGAATCCTCTACTACAACTATACCAAGCACAGTTCTAATAGAATTCATCTTAACAACAAAAGAAAAAATCTCATGAAAATGAATACCTTTCTTATGTGTAAACCCCTTGACCACCAATCAGGTCTTATATCTTTTCCTTCCTCCATCCTCTTCTTTGATTTTGTATACCCACTTGTTCTACAATGCTCTTTTTCCTTTGGGTAGCTTCACTAAATCTCACATCTAGTTTTCCATGAGAGAACTATGTTCCTCTTCCATGGCTTTCTCCCACTTCTCCCTAGCATTCACCTAAATTACTTCCTCAAAAAAAATTGGTTCTACATTTTTAGTAAGTAACAAATAACTCAAATATGGGGAAAACATTCAAGATTTTTTCTTACCCTAGAATACCTTCAACTACAAGATTTTGAGGTTCTTATGTAGGACATTCCTGAACTATCTCCTTGGACACCTTACCATTCATAATATCATCCAAAACTATGTACTCTTTTTTTTCCTATTTTTGTAACTAATCCTTATACATGACTTTTTCTTTAAAGACAACATCCCTAAACTAGAATATTTTCTTTTCTCTAAGACTCCAAACCCAAAAACCAAAGTCATCCTCACCATAACTAATAAAGGTGCATCTCTCAGACTTAGCTTCTAACTTGGTCCTATCTTTCTTGGGAACATGAAATAATGCCTCACATCTAAAGACCCTAAGAAAATAATAATTAACTTTCTTACCACACCAAGCTTCCTTAGCTATGCCTCCATCCAAAGGCACTAAAGTTCCTCTATTAATTAGATATTCCACTATGGTAACTACTTCTACCTAAAACATTAGGGGCAACCTTGCATGTAACCTCATGCTCCTAACACACTCCATGATCATCATGTTCATCCTCTCTAACACTCTATTCTCTTGTGGTGTCCCTATAACCATCCTTTGCCTATGATTCCATTATATGAACAATAATCATCAAATGTTTTGTTACAATACTCACTTCCATTGTTTGACCTGAGATATTTCAACTTGAGACTTGTTTCATTCTCAACCAAAGCTTTCCATCTCTTAAATGTTTCAAACATGTTAGATTTATTATTAATGAAATAAACCCAAACTTTCCTAATTACATCATCAATAAATGTAACATAATAATTTGAACCACCAATAAAAGATACCTTAGTTGGCCCTCATACATCTGAGTGAACCAACTCAAACTTATTCTCCTTATTCATAGATCCAACCCTAAGGAACTTAACTTTATTCTGATTCCCATACACACAATCATTATAGAAGTCCAAATAAACCTATTTCAATCTAGGCAACTTGTCTTTCAAGATATCCATGCCCTTCTGACTCATATGACTGAGCTTGTAGTACCACCAAGTTATATCTCCATCTGTAAAAACTAAATTGCAATGATCAACACTATTATTCAAATATAAAGTGCCAAATTTATTACCTCTCACAAACACAAGATCACCCTTGGTAACTTTCCAATAGTCTACTATAAACAATACCAAACATCCCTCACTATCCAACTACCTAGCTGATATTAAATTTTGCCTTAACTATGGAACATGTCTTACATCCTTTAGTATCCATGTGTTCTCATTCTACATATTCACTTGAACATAACCTTTCCCTACTATACTACATGGTTCATCATCACCAAGATAAACATATCCAAAATCTCCTTGAACATAATCAATAAAATGATGCCTATGTGGGGTGGCATGAAAAAAATCACCTAAATATATACCCAAGATTCAGAAACATTATCCAAGGAAAGAATTAAATCATCTTGACTAACAATACCTATTGCCATATTTACCTCCTTGGTCTCCTCATGTTTGGTCTTCTTGTCCTGAAGTTCCCAACATTCCTTCTTTGTGTGTCCACTTTTCCCACAGTGCCAGCACACTATCTTGGCTCTATATTTAGATATTCCCTGACCCTTTGACTTTTTATGATTTCCTTTACTTATATCCTTTTATATCCTTCTACTATCCACTATCAAAACATTCCCTAAAGATGATTCCCTAGTGCTCTTCCTTCACATTTTTTCATTAAGAATCACACCTATAACATCTTCAAACTTTAAACTTCCCTTAGCAAGGAAAGCATTACTCATAGCCATAACTAGGCTATCCCAACTATCTGGTAAGGATCACAAAATCAATAAAGCCTTAACATCATCTTCAAATTTAATACCAACAGAAGTTAGCATACTCACAACCATATTAAAATAATTCAAATGATCAACTACAAAACCATTTTTAGACATTTTCATATTAAATAACCTTTCCATAAAAAATATTTTATTAGAGGTAGAGGGTTTTTCATATATCTCCCCTAATTTCCTCATCATACCAAATGTGGTAATCTCTTCTAAAATATTGAAGGCAAACAAAGATGCAAGGCACAACCATATGGCTCCTAGTGCTTTCTTATTGAGCAAATTCTAATTTGTTTAATTCATACCTGAAGGCTGGCTTATTTTCCCCATCAAAGGGAGATGAAGATCCTTATAAAATAATTAATCCTCCATCTACATCTTCCACAATCCAAAATTCTTCCCATTGAATTTTTCAACTCTATATCTACCGTTATCTACCATAACTCCCACTCAAGATAATATCTTTTAATGTGATTCACCACTTTAGAAAAACCACTAAAGCTAGCTCTAATACCATTTGTTAAGAATAAGTGATTAATTATACAATAAAATATAACACAAAATTCATTCCTTATAATCATAGCAATAGAGACATATGAAATAAAATTTAGATCTAAACAAATACACACATAACATTGATATAATGTGGTTCACCCAATGTGGGTTATGTCCACCAAGAAACTCTCAATAATATTATAAACAATAGTACAAAACAACTCTTAACAAGAACCTCTTATAGAGATAACTTTTTCCAACCTAAATTCACACTAGAATTCTTGAGATGCTAAGCCCCACCTCAAACCCGATCACACTGATCAAAGAGATAATTATAGAGCTCAAAATGAGATGCAAAATGTAATGAATAATGTTTTACCCCTCACCCCTATTTATACTTTTCAAAATCCCTTGAAAAATGCACCATAACCATAGAGATAACCATATCCCCATAAAATAAGGGAGATTTTAACCACATAATCCCTCAATTATCTCAACACCTTTAAATCATACCCACTTCCCAAAAATGTGCCACAAATAGGGGAAGTGGTTAAAATTCATCCCTCCATTGTAAAAGGTAAATATTTTATGTTAAAAATGTTTTTGTAACTTTATTTTTACCTTAGGGTTGAAATGGACTCCATATTCAACATTAGAATCATATAATTAGGTTTCCCATAGTCAAAACAATCATAATTTTACATCTAATTAGTTTTAGACTCATCTAAATTGACATGTGGTTCATTCTCTATGTTTTTAGAGGAGTCATTGGATATATAACACTTGTTTTCATTGAGATAACACATCTTTTAATCATGTATTATATAATTCAAAAAATTTGGTGGAAGATACATATTTCATTCACATATTTGACATGTCACTAAACTTTACACTTGTAACTAGCTAGGGTTGTTTGAGTTGATCATCTGAAATACCTTATCTTTTCCCCTCACCATCACCACCCAATTCACCTTGAAATATTTCACCATTTTCATGTTTTATATATCTTTTCTCTTCCTAACCACTTAACCATTGGTCAAGTTCTTCACCATGAATAAAATGTCTCCTCCCAAAATATCTCATTGCCACATGATTCTGAGGACTAAAAACTATTTACACAATTTTTTAACCCTAAGACTCCTTCATCTTAGGTCTTTTACATAACCCTTTTATTACATAAGAAAATGTCTAGCCCTATTTATGCCAAAAGCATTTTCATAGAGAGACTATTACCTTAGATCCATCTCACTTGGTATATTAATTTTAGACCGAAAAAAAAATTCACTTTTTTTTTAATATTAATAGGATGTGTGCTAGGCTATATAGAAACAAGTACTTTCATATTCACTTGGAATTTTTAGATGTCATGTTAGTACTCTACTATATTTTTTGTGATTTTTATTATTACAAATAATTCACTCATTTTTTGGTCTAAGGTATAACAACAACAAAATATTTTATATATAAGAAAATTAATAATATATATGATATTATTATAAAACATATTATTATTTTATTTATATATATTAATATTATATTATAAAATTCAATAATGATGATAGAGAGACACAAATAAAGTGGGAGAAGGGGTTTGAACTTGAGGAGAGCTAAAGGGGAAATGTGCCTATGTCAAAGAAAGGATAAATAAGATGATGTAGATCTAGACCAGATGGGTAGTCAGATTGGGTATTGGGCATTAAGGTTTTTTCCTATGCATAACATTAGGGAGAAGAAAGGTGATGGATCTATTTGGATCGACCATCTGGGCCTCAATACATCATCATGAGGATGGATCTTCTCATTGAGTTCATTGCTTTGAAATGTTCTTCTTTTATGGTGTGGACTTTGTCAGGAGAAAGATGTGGATCTTTAGAACTATCGAAATGGAAGCTACCAAAAGTTTAGACCTGAAATCTATAGATCATCACCTATTAGCTAAAAGATCTATGCAGTCTCAAGGGCATGGGACAATAATAAAGGCTTTGTGTTGACATTAAAACCTTATGTTGCCTTAAAACATTAGACCAAATGATGCCTAGGAGGTATGGATGAGTTTTTACTTAGTTTTAATCTATTTATGACTCAACTCTTTAGAGTGAGGAACAATTCAAAAAATAACTATGGGTTATGTTCCACTCTTAACAGAAATAGCAGTATGACTCTTGATCCAAGTCTATAAAATTTCAAGTGGAGCATGTTTCATTTATGATTTTAAGGGTCTAGTTTAAAACCCTTTTTTGTTCCATATTATGGTTTGGTTGATATTTTTTTATCGATTCACGTATTATGGAGAAGGGTCCAGATATATATTAGTGTTTGATTTTGATTGAGGCCCTAATTCAACATAGAATCATGTGTCACAAAGGCTCAAATCAGATAGTGTTGACTTGCATCAAAAGGGGAGCCCAAAAGTGATATATTATAGTGGAAAGGTGGATATTTGGTCTTTCCAATCCAAAGACATTGGAGATTAATAATGGCATTCTATTATATGATAGTGTTAGCTTAAGTCCTTCATATGAGTATGTGGAGGATAGAAAAACCCACACCCATTTCATTCTAGCATGCATGATAATTTAGGTAGATTAGATTCACTAGGTTTGTATAAATTTTACCCTATTTAAATTTGGTTTTCTATTGTTGGTTGGGGGATCCATCCCTAAATTTTTTTATTTATCATGATCTTAAGAAATGGATACTAGTTGAGGGATCTAGTTTAGACCTGATCAAAACCATGTGTTTGTAATAAATTAACAAGGATCTATCTTTCAAGGTTTGTATTAGTAATATTAGGAAGAACCTATTGAATGTGCCCCTCAATTTCATGATGATTTTGTTAGTGGAGGCTAGAGGAATCCATGATAAAATTGTCTTTACATGGGTGGAGGTTAGAGGAATCCACCCCATCTCTTCCTATTTTTGGGAGGTTAAGACCTAGTGGGTGTTAGAAGATTCCACCTTTGGACATTTTTGGATGATAGAGGATTCCACTTTAATGCCTAAGAAACAAACTTGGTTGGTCCACCTAGTTTTTTATTATGGTTTAAAACCCTTGGGTATACTTTAGTCCTCAAGGAGGAGGACTAGCTCCATGTTACTAGTTTGATTGATTAGCCATTATTTTTTAGCTATTTTTTTGTTGTGATTTAGTTGTTTAGTTGCTATATGATGTAGTTTATCTCAGTGCAGCTGTTATTATTGAAAATTTTGGTTTGTTTGGCTTTGGTTGCTTGCTTCTTGTCTAGGGTATGGGTTCCTCATCCAAAAAAAATCCTACCTTTTACCCTTAATAAAAAAATATTATTTTATAAAATAATAGTACATAAATTAATATATAATATGATAAATTATGTATTTTATATTATATTTAAAATAAGATAATAATATATAATTATATTATACTACATGTATAAAACAATTTAATAGATATATATCAATTACTATAATTATATATTAATTTTTTTATATTTGTATTCTCATTACATTATTATATATTATATTTATATCTATAATTTTAATAAATATATTATAATATGTAATATTTATATATACTATATAATGGATATTTAATAATATTATAATACTATATATAATTATATTATTCATTATATATATGAATGTATTAGATATATTATTATATATAATTAAGATATATATACACACACACTTGCAATTGCCTCAAAGGTTTAAGTTACCTTGGAAGGGATTTAATTTTCTATTTTGGTAAACCCAAGATTTGTAATGTGAAAGAGTGTAAAATCAATGGTTATCCCTAACTTGAAACCCATGATCATTGACTTCATCTAACATTCTTTTCATGAAATGTCAAGCAACACACAATGGAAAATGAGGTTATGTGTTCTTCCATACAGAGTGACAATGAGTTATTTGGAGAGGAGATGTTTCATTTCATGGTGAGATTGAGCAATGGCAAAGTGGTGGGGAATGACATATGCAAGTGGTGAAATATTTCAAGTTGATTTAGGTGGTGATGGTGAGAGGTAATAATAGGGTATTTCATGGGATATCATACAACAAACCTAGATTTAGGTTAGCATTTAGATTTACATGACCTACACATATTTTAAATGGATCCATAGCTTGCATGGAAACAACATATTTGGTTGTTCATTTTATATTATCAAGGGTGGATGAGGATGTCATGAGCATTGATATTATTTTGTTAGGGATTCACATTTAATGTGAGGCTTGAATCAACTCTACAATTGCATTGACATAGGGACAAGACATTGAGGTCCTAGAGTTTATCTTGTAACTTTTTCCCATCATGCTACCAATATATAAAAAGGTCATATATGGTAACAATTAGAGTTTATAATGTGAAAGATTTTATTTAAATTCTTATTCACTTCCCTATCATATACTTGTCATATATGTCAAGAAGGGTACATTTGAAAAAAGGGTCAGTGTTAGAACTTCCATTTATATGGCCACTATCATGGAGTACGTGAAAATTGATGGGTGGGATATTCGAGAATGGTAAGAAGCAAGCACACACCCTTGAATAAAACAACCTTGCTATAATATTATAAATTCAAGGTAATATTACAAAACCAATGGTTTTTGTGAACTTTCTCACTAAGATCATTCATTTTTATAGTTTTTATTATTTTTTGGGAGGAAAAACTTCCTTCAGTGAATATTCCCATAGTACCTAATGCATAGTGTTATTATATGTTTATGGAGAAATTGTGTACCAAATGCTTAAAATTTACCCATTCAATGTAATTTTGAAACATGTTTGTAAGGAATAAAGGAGGTGAGGATGTTGGAATACGAAGATGTTGCATCACTATATTGGTAAGTTTATCTTTTAATGTTTTGTATAATGAAACATACTATATACTTCTATTTGTGTTTAAGAAAAAAATCTTTCCTAACAAGAAACTCAATTATATTAACTCGTGGATCTCAATCTCTAGAGTTAATTAAGATGAATAACTTTGAAGTTTCTATCTTGTATTCTTCTAACACTACATTTTCAATTTTAGAATAATCATGAAGCATCCACATCTTATTCCACCATGGCTACTAATCTAGTGATCCTCATAAATTTTTAGGATACTCTGTTCCTACACCCAACAATATTTAGAAGTAGCAGATCAGATTTAACAAGAATAAAAATCCAAAATATAAGGGGAGTGGTAGAGTGTCACCTATTCCCTAGATAAAATATAAATTAAACCCAAACCTCTACTACTCTTGATTCCTAGAGCCATCCAAAGATCTACCTTTTTGACAACATAAAATCAATATTGAAGTTATACATAAAGAGTGTCCTCTGTTATTAATTTTTGGGTTTGATACAACATTAAAAGACATTGACTCCCAAAAATCTCTACAATATACATGCACTATTTATTTTTGATATGATACACTAAACTGTAGTTAAAATTGGGGAAGTAAAATGATCTACTCGTGGAAATAGAGTTATTAGAGCATTTTTTGATGTTATTTGGAAAAAAATATTATATTTATTAGAGCATTTTTGGTGCTATCTAAATTAAAAATATTAATCTGTTAATATAATATTTTAATAACATCTAGCTTTTTTATCATTATCTAAAAATAAACATTAATACTTTAATTTAGGATTTTAATAATATGCATCCTTATCTTACGATGAAGAATAGATTCATTGTTATACACATGATAAATAATAGTGGAAAGAATTTTTAAAATTCAAAAGTTTTAAGTGAGATAATTAAAAGACAATTTGAAATAATGGCAAAACATAATGTAAACATCTTTTTTAAAAATAGAAACTGATCACATGCTAACAAGTAATTTGATGTTGATTCTTCCTTTAATAAAAAATTATTTACTTATAACAACTAATTTTTAATAGTATTTTTCACATGAATTTATCCATAAATGTGGTCAAGCCTAGTTACTTTAATATTCAATATTCTCATGAATATAAATCATAGGTGGTGATTTTAAAACATCAATAAATAGTTTACACATATTTTATCCAAAAATATGGAAAGTATTTAGTGTTTTACAAAGAAAAATATTTGTTCCAATAATTTTTTATCATAAATTATGAATCATATCCATATAAATTTGATAAAAAAAATTCAAAAATAAAACATGAATTCTTGCTTCTAATATATAACAAACAATACTAATCTTGGTAATTAATTCAGGTGAATGTGAATGAAAAAATTGAGTTCATTTTTAATATTTTTAATGACTTTGGATGTAGGTGGGTTCACAAGTTCAAATTATCTATCTTGATAAAAAGGTAAAATTTTACAAGTATAAAAGTTTAACAATGTATGAAAAATGGAAAATAAAATCCTACAACGAGGGTCCCTTATACTAAATTGGAGTCTTATTTTTTGATGACACAAAAATATACATTTATCTTTAAAAAAATTTAATCATCTATAGTCTATAATAATGAGTAAATGGTTTGTAAAAAATCTCATGTTCTTGAATTTTATTGATGTTAACAAACACTTTTAAATGACAAATACAATGGAGATTTTTTAAAAATTCTCAATTTGAATGAAATTAAGTTAATTGAGAGGATTTAGAGTGTTAGAGAGGAAATATGGCAAGCATTTTTCTTGTTGTGAATCAAAATAAATTATGAAGCATACAACATATGAATTAAAAAAAATTAAGATTCATGATAAATTTCAATAAGTTCATTTTATGATTAAGCTTGGTAATGAGGGAAAAATATTAAAGTATGAAATTTGAACAATATGAAATCAAAATCCTTATGACCTTTAAATATGGGGGATCTTAAAATAGATTGGAGTTTTTGTTTTTAGCGTCCCAAAAAAATACCCTTACCTTAATAGAATTAAGGGTTTCACAATAAATAATAAATGTTAAAAAATGATGTAAAATGAGAATCAATATTATTTTCCTCAATAGAAGTGAGATATATTATGTTTTTTTTTTGAAAAAAAATAATGGTTTATTTGTTTATGTAATTATTTATTTTATGTCACCTATTCTAATGGAGAAGTGTAGCATTCTTAATTCTCATAACATCACCATTTCAAGCCTACAATTTATTTTTTGCTTCCATTTTAAAAATATTTTAAACTTAAGTTAAGGTCTTACCTACTCCATTTGTAGTAAAAACTATTATATGTATTTGCACTTATAATCCATAAACATCTTATTGTAACTAAATTTATATAATATTTCTAATATCACAAGTAATTGCTTCTTTTTTTTACAAGGCACTACATACTTATCTTGATTGATGAGTCAAAACTTTCCTATGATATAACAATGTGTGTTATTACTTTAAATAAGGGTTGGTTACATAAATTCTTTTTGTATGAAAATATGATCTAAACATAAGAGCAACTTTAAATGGTTTGTGTTTTTATTATTGCCTTTGGTATAAAATATATCATGTTATTAACATAGAAAAAATTATATTATTGAATTATAGTATGCAATTGTATAATATGGAATTTTCCCCTTGGAATATGATAAAACGTGTGATTTGGTATGTTTTATAATCTCATCCCTTTGATAATAATTTTTATCATGTGCAACATGGCATATTACATTGTGAACCATGGTTGAATCTACATTTTGTCAAACCATAATGAAAGGTTTTAGGATATTTGTATAGACACACTTACTCTTGACACAATATTAATTTGATTACTTGCCTGATTCTTGTGTAAATTCTTCATAAAATTAGTAATTACACATTATAACACTAGAGATCCATGTAAAAATCTATGATATTTTAAAAATATTAAAAAATCCTTAATACCCCAAGTCGGATATGCCTAATCCATGTGTTTTGAAATTACTTTATGATTTTAAAATCCTCATATTATATCATATTTACACAAAATAACAAATAATCTAAACTAAGCCATGTCTTATATATCTACAATAGAATTTTAGCTCTTTTTTTTAGATGTGACGAGATTGAAAAATTTAGTAGTGATAAAAATGATGCCTCAAGTCAAAAATATGTTCATTAGCTACACTATGTTAATGGTCATTAAATATAAATGGAAAATATTTGAAGTTTCAAAAACACACCATCCTATGACTAGGTTTGTCTCATTACATTTTTGTTTTAGGGTTGATAGAGGCCTACAATAGAACTAAAAACTCTATTAGCATATTAATCATCTAATGAACATAAAAAAATCCTACAAGGTTGCATGTATTACAATACATTTTATTTTTTATAAAGGTCAATATAAAAAGGAAATTATGCCCTAAATATAAAATGAGAAACCATAAAATATTATGAGAAACACTTCATCAAGGAAATTATATCACATGATAGTGGATATTCATATTATAATTAATTGAGTTTATCAGGTAGCCAATATAGGCTTGGTCCCATCAACAAACAACTAATGTATAAATGTTAACAAACTTATAACAAAAATAAACATCAAAATTCCTAAAGTGTTTTTAATGGTTGGAGGATACAAAAGTGGCTATCTAGCATCCTACTCATGCCAACTAATATCTAACTTCTTTATTATCATATTCAATAAAAAAACACTTGACAATTATAGTTTCAGCTAAGGAACACTAAACCAACACATTTCCAACATTTATTATACTCCTTATATAACAAATTGAAATCCTTAAAAGTGAATAGTCTCTAGAGGTAGATTCTATATAGTACAATTTACAAAAATTTGAATAACTTTATGGAAGTTAATGTGTGACCATGAAAATTAATAAATTTTTTATATTATTTCATTGCTCGACTTACAAGTTATTTCTATAATCACTTTTGATAATTAATAGAAACATGAACTTATAGGTACATGTGATAGGTTAATAGGTTTATGAAAAGAGATAAATTAAAATTAATATATTTTAAATGATAAAATAATTATATAATTTGTATGCTCATCCCCGTACTAGTAACTACATTAAGATTAAATTCAATAAAGATTAAAATTTTAAATTAATCTTTTACTTCCATAATTTAATTGAAATATTTATTGTCTCAAAATTGAGTTTTAAAATTGTTAATCATTTAGTTATTAATGATTCCTCTTGACATTAATGTTGGCTATTTTAGCCACCAAGAGGCATTGGGCACCTATATATAAGAAGAGGTACATTTTTTTTTAAACTATCTAGATAGAGTCCCTTACAAGCATCTTCATGGTGTCTAGATTGTAGGCATAGAAGTGTGCTTAAATTTAAATTTAGAGAATGAGAAGGGTGAACACGGTTTCTACAAGTTGTGTTTATAGGGCCTCTAGGTAGTCTTCAATCACAAAGCAAAAATGGTAGAGTTGTAGGCTATTGGGTTTTAGAGAGATTTTAGACTATGAGGATGATACATGGAGGGAAAAATGAATAAAGAACATGCATTGATTTTTCAATGTGTAGGGGAAATGTTACAGGTTCTATTGTTTCCAAAGGGCTAAGTCAAAAGCAAAAGACTTAGCATATTTTCAAAATATTCCTTCATGCTTTTTGGAAAGGATAACAGTCTTTGTATTTTTGTCAAAAGGATCAATCATATATTTTACACGAATGAGAGTCTACAAAATTTTTGAAGACTATGCAAGAATTGTCTAAGTCTTTTATGTATTCAAGAAAATTATTAAGACTTGCGTCAGATATTTTGTGCAAAAGTATTTTTGGTGAATAGAAAATCTTAGATCTTTGAAATAATTATTTAGATAATAAATTTAAAAAAGTCTTAGGTCTTTGGAATAATTATTCTAACAAAATTCATGATAACAAAATTCATGAAGAAGGGAAAAGAGGCTCACACTTTCACAAGAATTATATCAGATCTTTCATATGAGAGCTCAGCAATAAAACTTGTGAAAATTAAAGTTCTAAACAAAAGTTATAAATAAGAGAGAGTGACTCACTTTCATGAATATTGTTTCATATATTTTGTGTGAAATCTCATTGATAATTTTTATGAAGGCAAGATGTGAAAAAGATGAGTCAATTTTTTTATGAAGTGTAAAGATAAAAAAAAATTAAAGACCCATAGCCAAGTGAATTACATAAACATAAAAGATTCAAATAAATTCCATGTACCTTGGGGAGACATCAGTAACACATTAAATAAATATTGATAAGCATCTACCCATCATGATGATGTCATGCCCATCTAGCTCAGTAATGTTAAAGAGAAGTCTGAGCTCATAGTGAGTGAGCTCGACATAGAATAGATAAGCTCAAAGCTTAGAAAGAAAAATCTTTTCAAAAGTTTATAAGTCTTGAAAATACTTTAGAGGTGAAAAATCATGGGATCATATATGTATTTGAAACTCAAAATCTTTGGGGCATTAAAGTCTTAAGACAAAATCTAATCCCCCCATGGTTTTGAGGACCGGAAGAAAAGCCAGGTGGTGACCCCTTATAAGGCCCATAAATGTGAAAGCCCAGAGCTATCAACTATTATCTTAAATCATTAAGATTTAAGGAGTGATGTATGACAATAACAAATCCAAAATCTAAAGTTCCCAAGAGGACATGAAGAGGTCACATGGATATAAATATATTAAATGCAAGCTACAAAGCTAAGGCCCCCAAGTACATAACTATGGGAACAAATAGTAGACAAATGAGAAGACACCACATGGCCTAACTGAAAATCCCACAGTGTAGAGCCCAACCAGAAATCCAAATGAGATGACATGAGAAGTGGCATGAAATCTATATCAAATGAGCCTATGTCATATGTCCACCCCAAAAAGTGCCACATCATTATTACGCCATCTTAAATTTGATGGCCCATCTGATTGTCAAAATTGTCAAAGGCATCAATATTGTAGGTAAAATTGGTAGTTACCATTTGAATACTCTAAATGTGGACAAGCTAATAATAAGCCTAAAAATAGTTAGATTCAAGTGTGGATTTATAACTCCCCTATAAAGAAAGGAGGATAGTTTCAAGAGATCAATAATGAGTCATCGAAGATAACAGAGAACTCTTATGCCACTTTTCAAGAGAGTATCATCAAACAAGGCCAAATCATGTAGAAGAGTAATATATGACTATTTTATTGCATTTCATTGATGTTATAACTAATCCCATGATTGTATGAGAGCCATCATAATCTTTCTACATGTCTTCCTTCCCTTTATCCTCTCTATTGTCTTATATGTACTCTTGTAAGTGAAGTTAAAAGGACCTCTAGCTGGTTATGGTGTATTCCTACCAAAATCGATATTGATTCTTACTTTTGAAGTGAATACAAGCTGATTTATGCCTTCTCCATATTACATCTAGTGTTCGTATGTTGAATTGTTGATGAATTATAGTGATAGTGTTCAACTTACTTACATTTTCCTATTCATTATTGCCTCTTTATGAGTAAGTCATCTTCTTGTAGGAAATATGGTGTGCATCAAGTATTTTTTCAAAGGTTAAGCATGGAAATATTCATTAATGTCTTATTTTAGATCTCTTGATTATCCCTCTTGATTGATGTATTATATATAATCTTTGTATTGAAATGCGTATGTTAGAAGGACTATTTTGGAGTTGTGAAATCAGATTTTAGTCTTGTTTTAGTCCATAGTATCAATAAAAAATAAGTAGAGGAAACTTAAAATTTGGTGCATCACCCTTTTTAGTCATTGCTTCCATGTTTTCTTTCTCCCTTTTCTTTATAATTTGAGTAGGTGTAGCATTAGTTTAGGTGTAGCATCAAGGGAACCAACCCTCTCTAGAGGTTTTCTTTAGTCATAGGCCACCCATAGCCTTAAAGAGTTCTCATTATTTCAATTGAGTGAGGATACCTAAAACACCATCTCAAAGGGTGAAACTCCAAGTGAAAAGAGTTATTGGCACACATGGTGGGACAAGTACTCAAACTATCTCATCTATTAAAGGATTTTTGGTGTTGTCCTTCAATACAACAACCTTTGGAGCCATTTATACAAGAATCAATGGTGACTCTGAGTTCATTCAGTTTATTTAGTATCCCAGATATTCTTTCCAAGCAATTACCCTTTGTTTTGTGTTTTCCACATGAAGTTTCATGGTTGAGTTTGAAGTAGTTTTTAGCTTGATCCAAGCTATTGATCCATATCAACCTTATGAAATTCCATACCATCTCTATAACTATCCCACTTTCCCCTCATATGGATATAATTATGCATCTTACCAACCTTTCCAAGCATGCCATTAGTCCTATATACCCCCTTTTTCTTCAAGTTAGCCTTCTCCTAATCTTAGCCTATCCCAAATTATTAGTGATATTAAGGCCAATCTTGTAGATATTGATTAAGAACAACACATTTTTGTAAACTTGATTCCTTGAGTTCCTCAAACTCCTCAACCAAGTAAATTTTCAAGTTTTTCACCCACTTTTCATATGCTAATCTAAAATCAAGAGAGGGAGAAAGTTTTATGAGCCAAACCAAGAAAGTTTCCAATTTTATTGAGCCCTCATCCACTCCTCAAGTTTGAATTGTTCATAAATATGAAAGTATATAAAAATTTTATAGGATGATTGTTAAATGAAAAGAGGAGAGTAAAGAAACTTTAGAATAATCCTTTTTTCCTCTTCTCTAAGAGATCTTAAATGAGCCCAATACGCCCAAATTTCTATGTTGGAAGAGTACTCCTTAAAACCCCAAACCAACTCATGAGCATTTTCATCCCACTCTCTCAAATGAGCCATTTTCCCTCCCACCATATCCATTTTTGAAGGAGGACCTATTATATGGAAGGTAAGTGAAGGGGAACCCTTAATGACTCACTTTCCATTTGAGAATGATTATTATACCCTTGCTCCACTAGTTGGAACCCCTTACCCTCCCACCATCTCCCTTTGCATTGGAGGACTTGTTGTATGGATAGAAAATAGAGATCATTTAGGTGAAGAGGGGGGTACTTCAAGTGAAAATGATGAGGAGATAATCATTGGCATCCCTCTTTCTACCCCTAAATCAGAAAAATTAGACCTAGAACAATAGGGAAAAGCTATTCTTGATGAGGATAATTCATTTCTCCCTAGTCAATAAATCATTATGGGGCATGAACAAGACCTCTCTTGGTCAAATGAGCTTCCATTCAACATGAAAGAGGAATAATATCAGCCTAGTTGGCATGGATTTGACATTAATTAAGATGAAATTGTTCCTGAAGATGATGGGTTAAATCCCCTTCATAAAGTAGATTTCTAGAGATCTAAACTCTCTCCTTCCACTAAAGAATAAGGAAAACTATTTATTCTTACTCTTATGGAATAACTCAATAAGAAGAAAAAGGTTATTATAGTCAAATTATTCAATAATATACCACTTTGTGTGATGGAAGAGGAACTTGAAGGTGAAAAAAACCTTCAAGAGGAGTATGTGCTTCAATAAAAAGTCCTTAATAAGCTCAAGATTAGTTTATAGACACAAACACAATCATAAGAAGAAGATACCACTCATCATGAGATTGTTATACTATCTGAAGAGACTCTTGATTGTTCATTTGAGCAATGGTGAGGGATGTTATGATCTTAGTTCTGAAGACTATGTGGAGGATGAGGTTGCAAACATTTATTGTGTTCAGGGTGAATACCCCTTATTACTTTATCTCTTGAGGTTAGGAGATAATTTTATTTTATTAGAAATAAATGGTTTTGAAAGGACCATACCTAATATAAAAAGGCTCAAAAGCTAGATAGAATAAAAGAGAGCTCAATAAAGAGTGTAGACCAACACCTAGCTACATAAAAGAACCAACAACCAAAAAAAATAAGAAAGAAAACTAGTAAGGATAACCCTGATAGAAAACAACACCAAAGCTGTAAAACAACAACCACTTCACAACAACACAAAAAAGGAAACTTCACTTCCTGAACTTATTGAAACTATTCTTGAGCCCCTCCAAAGCATTAAAAATATTTAGGGTAGTATTTTGAGAAGGGTCTATCATGTCAATTGTGGTAAGAGCATAAGTTTTCTTAGTGCCCCCTTCCATAAGCCCAGATGTAAGTTGTTGAGGGTGCAAACTTACCTAACTTGAAACTCTAAAATGGTTTGTTACATGGCCAAATGATCATTCTACCTAAATTTAATATGATTCATAGTGTTTTCCAAGGCTTTCATTATTTTCTAAATGTATTCTATCTTAATCCCAAAAAGGGAAGAATTATCCATCTATTTTTTGCCTTTATCAACATTCTTTTTGAGCTATGTAAACTCCTTTTTGAGCTCTCTGGTCCTTTCCTCTAGCTATATAACTTAGGATTTTATTCTAATTTCCTTAAAATTATGGTGAGAAGGATCAGAATCCGTAGTAATATGTCTCATATCAAGGAGAATCTAAGCAATGACAATTCCCTTTCCCTTGAGAGAGATAGAAACTGAGCTTTTGCCTTTATCACTACTTTTAAGCACCCTCTTTAGGGGGGAGAAGGTGAGGCAAGAGATCTAGGATTCTTAGTCTTTACCCTTCTTTGGGTAGGATGTTTAAGTGGGGGATGGGTATGAATATATCAAGCTGAAATGTTGGCTGAGATAATGTGGCAATGATGATGCAAAAGAAAAATAACCCCTTCATGAAGAGGTAGGGCACACTTGTGTGACTAAAAATCAAGAATAGAGGCTTCCATAGAATGCAAAATATAATAAGGGAGACTAACCCTTGGACCCTTATGAAAGTGGTTCAAAAGGACAAGATGATGAAGTGACAAAGTGTTTTACCTACCCTCTAAAGTCACATATCACACCAGCATACCATCTACTTCATCAAAAATAGCAGGGAGAGAGGAATGAATAATACCAAATTTGAAAAAATTTGAGGCATTAATCATGGAACCCTAGAGAAGTCTTTTCTCCTCTGTAACCTTTTCAAATTCATTTTTGTAAGACTTTAAACCATCCCTGTTAAGACCGGTGATAGAAGAAATGAGATATTTAGTAATAGAGAAGTTCTTACCTTTATAGATGACAACCCTATTCCTCCAATTGTTGGTAAAAGAGATATAAATATGGTTATCATGTCCCTTAATCTTTTTCATGAAGATTGTGAATCTTCCCACATTTAAATCCCTCTAAAGTTATTCATTTGCCTTCCAATTTAGGTCATATAAGGGCTCAACATGGCATAGAGCACCACAAATGGTGTAAGAAGTAGGTTCATAGCATAAGAGATCATAGAAAATAGCTAATAGCCCACTCGCACACTACCTTTACACAACCCAAAACCTAAGAGAGAGAGACCGAGCATAAGAGTCCAATGAAGAATGCCAATGGAATAATCTTGAAGAAGGAATGTGAGTTCCAAGAAATGAATAGTTATCATATGAGTGATTAAAACCTCTGTACCACATCTAATCATATCCAAATGACCTTTCCTTATTAATGATATCCTTAACATTTTATAGGGTTTGGTCATGAGCATACCAAAATTGAAGATGTTTATTAATCACCCCCATATTAGCAAATGAGTCCACCACATGGTTACCTTCTCTATAGGTGTGAAAAATCTTGTAATTAGAGAATGTCCTACATATGCTAACACTTTCCAAGATGAAGTCTGAGATAGTCCAACTAGTTGGATGAATACCATTGAAGTGATTAATGATATTCAAAGAATCACCTTTAATGATTATATTATTAATCTAGAAATATTTTACTACCCTGATCCCCCATAGAACAATAAGAGCCTCAACATAATGGTTAAATTGAATACCCATAGGTCTAACATAGGAAGTAATAAGATTGCCTAAGTGATCCCTGATGATCATGCCTCCCCCTACAACTCCTAGGTTACCTTTAGAGACACCATCAAAGTTTATTTTATACTAGTTCATAGGAGAAGGGATATATTAAATAATAGATCTATCAATATAGGGATTTCTAATCTGAAGATCACCAATAATGATATTTTACTTAGAAATAAATTTCTCCTCGTGTTTAGGGAAAACATGATTTTATAAAGGCTTGAATTTAAGCACATATTCTTTTACATCAATAAAGATATCAATTAATAATTTTTTGATAGGAATTCTTGCAATCTCTAAAAATAACCACATTCCTAGCCTTCTAAATCCTCTAGAGGGTGTGAGGGAATATAAGTTTCCAAAAAAAACTTAAGTATGTAATGTCTAAATGGAGTCTTCCATTTCTACCAATCCTAAAAAATATCTTTTAGGAATGTCTAGGAAACCTCAAATCTAGAAAAGATAAGGCCCCACAACTTGTTATTATAAGAGTAATGTAGGAAAAGGTGATGAATGTCCTCAACTACTTCCCTATATAAGCAACACATGTTAGGCATAATAAAACCTCTTTTGATAAGATTATCATTGGTGAGAAACCTTTTGTGGAGCACCATCCACAAAAACTAATCAATCTTAGGAATGAGCTCCTTGAACCATATCCTGCTCCATTCAAAATTAGGGTGAGTATCCTTAGAAAGTAGATGATAGCCATATTTAATAGTATAAGAGTTGTCAAAAGAGTTAATCCAAATAAAATCATCCTTAGGACTCAACTGGCTAATCTGAATGTTGTCAAGAGTTTCTTGGAGAGATGTTACTATATCTTTCAAATTAGGCCTATTGTAAGAAATAATATGATCGAGATCCTTCCATTGAAACTTAACATTATTGTATAAAATATAATCACTAACTTTGTCACCAGTATGGGAAGAAAGAAAACTCTCTAACTGAGTCCAAGAGTTATTCTACTGCAAATTTTGAAAATTAGCCCATCTATCTTTCTGAAATAGAATATACTTACCATCACCAAGATTCCATTTAGAACCTTTGTCAATACATCCCCTAATTTTGATGAGGTTTTCCTAGAAAATAGAGCCATTCAAAAGATGTTCCTTAATAAGAAAGTTTTGGAAACATTGTTGACCTAAATATTTAGCTCTAACAATATTAGTCTAGGGTTGATTAACCTTTAAATTTCTCCAACCCATTTTAGAGATAAGAGCTACATTCATAATCCTAATGTTTTTAATACCCAATCCTCCTATATTCTTTTGATAACATGCCTTATCCCAAGCCACAAGATGAAATCTATTCTTATTTTTAGTACTAGTCCATAAAAATTTATTCTGAATCCTTTCAATTCTATCATACATAGCCGAAGGAATAAAGAACATGGACATGATATAAATGGGAAGATTTTACAAAGTACTCTTAATTAACAAACACTTACCCACATTAGATAGAACCAATCCTTTCTAGCCAGCAAGTTTGTTTTAGAATCTATTAATATAGTGTTCCAAACTATCATAGAAACTTTTCCCATTCCTAATGGAAACCCAAAATAAGTTGTCAGGAGATAGTTGATCCTACAGCCCAGAATTTGAGAAATTTTCCTTAATCATTTAAGAGGAGTATTAAATAAAAATAATGAACTCTTTTCATAATTGATTTATTTCCCAGAAGCTTCTTCATATAATTTAAGAATGTGCCTCATCATTTTAGCTTCCAAAATATTAGGTAGAAGAAGAATTGTATCATCAACAAATTACTGATGACAAACAGTCAGATCTATAGAATTGGGTATAAATCCATTAATAATTCCCATGAAAGTGGCTTTGGTAATAGATCTGCTAAGGCTATCCACAATAATAATAAATAAAAGGGGAGAAAGGGGGTATCCTTGCCTAATACCTTTGCTATTAGAAAAGAAACCCACAAGTGAACCATTAACAATGATAGAGAATTTAGGACTAGAAATAAATGAATTAATGATCTTTATAAAATGAGAAGAAAATCCAAATTTCTTGAAAACTCTATCAAAGAATAGCCAAGATACCCTATCAAAAGCTTTGTTCATGTCTAGTTTTATGACCATACCTACCTTTTTACTCTTTTCCATGGAATGAATAGATTCATGCACCACTACTACCCCATCTTGAATGAGTTTGCCTTTGATAAAACCACCTTTTTGTTTGGAAATTAGAACTAACAAGAGAGGTTGCAATCTCAAAGCCAAAGTCTTAGTAAAAATTCTATACAACACATTGGTGAGACTAATGGGCTTGAAATCCTTAAATTATTAACACTATGAAGGTGTTGTTGATTTACTTAAGAATGTTACCCATTATAAGAAATTCATTAGTGAATTTAAGTAAATTAGCTGAGTAAATATCTCAAAAATGTTGAAAGAAGACTGAGAAACCATCAGGACCTAGTGATTTATCTTCTTCTATGGAGAAAATAGCCTTATGTAATTCATCAAGAGTAGCACACTTAGTGATTATTAAAAAGTTATCTTTTGGGAAGAGATTATTAGGAATTGAGTCCAACAAAGTAACAATGGTCTCCTCAAAAAAGGAGGTATTATCATTCAACAAATTCAAACAAAAAGATAAAGCTTCCTATTTGATAATATCAGGATCAATGGTAATAGATCCATCTCTCAAAGAGACCTCAAAAATATGATTGTGGGATTTATGTTTAAGGGTGGTCATATGAAAAATTTAGTATTTTGGTCCCCTTCCTTAAGCCACAAGTCCCTATATTTATGTCTCTATAAATATTCTTCTTGAGCACAAATATTGTGGAAATTAGAAATAAGAACTTTTTCTAAATGTAAATCTTCAACATTCATACCTTTTGTAGTAATTTTTTGTTCTAAACAAGATAATTCACCTTTAATCTACTTCTTTTTTTGAAGATGTCTCCAAAAATGTTTCTATTCTATATTTTGATCTTTTTTTGACATTTTTAAGCCTTAGGATGAAATGAAATTGGGTTGTTCCCTAAACCTCCAACATCCACCAATCTTGTATCCTATCCTTAAACTTTGTATGATCAAGCCACATTTTCTTAAACTTAAAAGGTGTATGCCCATATTTAGCCAGAATAGAAATGGAGAGAACAATGGGGTTATGATCAGAACCAATTTTGGGTTGAGAAGAAAGATGAAAATTTTGACTCAAAATATAATCCATAGAAATGAGAGTTTAATCAAGTCTATCCTAAATAAGGTCTTCTCCCAACCTTCTATTAGTCCATGTGTATGGATTTCCATGTAGATATAAGTTAATGAGATTAGAAAAGGAGATGAACATTGCAAACTTATCCATGCCTACAACTTAATCAGTGGACCCTCTTTTTTTCCAAAGGGGAGTTCGAGTTGTATTAAAGTCTCCCATAATCATCAAACTCAAAGCAATGGCTTCTAAATCTTTGTAAATATGCCTAGAGATGTCTTCTACCCTAAAGAGTGTTAGGTGCATAGATGTTTGAAAGTACCTAAACAAAGTTGTCATTAACAAAGTGAAAAATAAGAGCAAGGTGATTATGAGAGGCAAAAATAACTTTACCATTCACAATTATAGGATCCCAAATAACAGCATACCTCTAGAATCACCTTTTGAATCCACACTAGTGATGTCAACCTTATTCTAAAAAAACCTCTTGTTATTGTTCAATAATTCAAAGCTCATCTTAGTTTTTTAGACCAGCAAGATAAAGGGCTTACTAGTCTTCCTTAATTATTTAAGAGTTCTTTGTTTAGCCCCTCCATTAAGGCCTCTGATATTCCAAGAGATTATCTTCATCTAAAATTATTTGAGTGATTGATTTCCAGATAGGCCAAAGTCTTTTGAGTCCCATCTGCAATGTTTCTTTGGGTTTTATTACCCTTTGACCAATGTTAGTTGGTCTACCTTTTGCAATATTATCCCCTATGTCTGCAATCCTTTTACTTAACCTGGTGATTCTATAACAAGAGGTTTCTTAGTTATCAAGTTTTTTCTTTTTGTCCAAATACAAGGAATTTGGGACCCCTTCAAATTATTTACTTCTCATTCTATTTGGATCAACTACTAAAAAGGTAGGAGATAGAACATTAGTGTTAACGAAAAAGGTGTGGTTTTAAGTAGGTGTTAATTTTCCTTCTCTCCTATCTAAGCATGTCAAGGATAGCCCTTGTTTAGTTACCACATCAACTAGATTTACCTATATAGAAGTTGTAATCAAGCTGCTAAATAGCTATTCTTTCACTATTTCAGAATGCCCATAAGGAAAATTGTTAAGAGGCTTATCTAGTGATCTAGAATTAGGTCTCTTGAGTAAGTTGTTTTGATCACAATCAGTTTATTTAGCTATCATCTCAAGAACACCCTGATCAAACTGAAGAGATGTTTGGGGATCTTGCATTAGGATAATTTTTGGAGCTTCACCTAAAAATCTATATTCTATTCTCGAATCCCCATCATAATGACTACCCAAATGGTTCTTCTTATTTTTTTTAAAGATAACTTTGTCTGAGATTTATGTAAGATGAATCCAAACCCTCTTATTTTATTTATCAACTTGTAAATGCAACTTCACATTTCTATCTTCCCCTTCTTCCTCAAATCTCTATGTTTTAAAAGAGTTCTTCATTCCCTCTTTTTGTTGTGGTGTTTTGGGTCTCCACAATGTTCTGCATATAGAAGGATTTTTCAAAGGAGTTTTAAAAGACATTTTTTATTTTTATTAAATAGACTGGGGGGTGTATTCTCAAAATATTTAAAATCAAGATGTCCCTTGTTCTTATGAATTAGGGCAGTTGGGTTTCCTTTTTAGATTGATCAGGGCATTTATAAACTTTGAGGTACCTAATCAACTTTAGCACATCTTCAAGTTCCATTTATCTAGGACATTTTCTAGTTAAATTCCCAAGTTGGTGACACTTGGAGCATCTCATCTAAAATGTCTCATATTCTATCATTTACTTCTAGGGACCTAGCTTGGATTGGAGAATTATATGATCAGGTAGTTCGTTATCCAGGTTTGAGGAGACATAAAACCCAGCATAAGATAGCCTGTATCTATCTTTAGTAGGGTTGTCTACTCCAACTAGAGACCCTATAGAACTAGTAATATTCAAAATAATCTCCTCATCTTAGTATTACATATGTAAGCTTGGAAGTCTACACTAGATAGGAATGGTGTTTTTATTTTTTGAAACAGGATTGAAACTAGGATATCATATTTTGATAAAGAGACCCATATTACCCATGCACCATGGCCCACCTAATAAAATAAAGTAAAAATATTCTTAAGGGTTAAACCTAATCAATAAGAAGCCTCTAACCATGGTTGACAAGACCATGTCACCTTTAGGTTTCCATCTTCTAAAACCCCATTTCTTGATATTGTCAAAATTAGGAGCCTAAAAACTTTCCCACTAGAGCCATATTAGTATTATATATTTCATGATGTAAAATAACCTTAGGGACTTGAATATGAATAACTCCTTTGTCATCCCAAGATCTTGAGAAAATCAAACAAGTGCACCTATGTGTTGACCCAAAGATGGATGGCTTGTCTAGGGTTTTTTGAAAAGTCCCACCCATGTGTTTGGTCTTATCACATGCTCTTTTTTGAAATATTCCTATGTAGTGATGGGAGATTGAAGATTAGGTTTTTCCTTACAAAAATTCAAATTTTCAACTATTAAAACATTAGAAATTGCATTCTCCATCACATTCTACTCTTGGACTGAAATCTAATCTTCTCACCTAATGAGACCTAGTAAGAGTATTTTGGCATAGTTTAAGAGTTTGAGTAGTTTCTCCTAAGATGAAAATAAAAAACATAAAGGATATTATAATAGGTAAGGATCAATCTGATATCCCAAAGAATGTTATATTGCATATCCCCTTGGAGATAAAATAAGCCTTAGATCAGGCATGATAATAGTATGTCAAAATCCTCCATGAATTTAAGGTGTCAAAAAAACCAATATAACTTGAGGAGTAGCCTAAATATACACATGAATTCATAGCTATCATATCACACTTTGATTGGCCATAGGACACCATTGAGGATCCAAATTGGCTTATCACACCAAAGGTAAGGTCTATTGTTCCTACCAATCAAGTATATTGGTCTGATCTTAATGGAGATTTAAAAATTTATTACTCCTTCCTAAAGGGGGAAAAATATTTAGGATGTCAACCAAAGTGGCTAGGTGAAGATCATAATCAAGTTGTGCAATTGAGTGCCAATGAACCACCAAAATAATTTGTCTACATAGGTGGCATGTTTAATTTAGTATATCCATTAGAAAGTTGACCAATGAGGTGGGTGATCAAAGATGATGTTGATTGGCCCAAAGTTTCATATTAAAAATAGGCTTCCCTTCACCCCTTTCAACCATATGGGAGAGACTTCAGAGGTTTATGCTTTGGTCTAGGTGGGAATAAGTATGTTTAAACTTTTTACATCGTATGTCTAGTTTCCTTACTCTTTCCCTAAGTGCTTTGGCACAATTATTATTCTTTACTTCTCTATTGTGTGTGTGTTTAAGGGAAATAATCATTTTTTTAGTGTATTTAGTGTTGGGCCAAAATTTTATAGTCAAGTTTCCATATTTAGAATGAGTGTGTTTATCAATTGAAAGACTCCATACCTAATAGATGAATTAAGGAAGCTAGTCTCATTGTTTAAACAGTCCAACACCCCTATAAAGTCACCAAATTATTGGTTATTTTAGCCACCAAGAGGCATCAATTACCTATATACAAGGAGGGGTACATTTTTTCCAAAACTAACTAGACAGATTCCCTTAAAATCATCTTCATGATGTCTAAATTATAGGCATCAAAGCATGCTCAAATTTTAATTTATAGTATGAGAAAGGTGAACATGGTTTATATAGGTTGTGTTTTTAAAGCCTCTAGGCATTCTTTAAGCACAAAGAAAAACTGGTAAATTTGTAGGCCATTGGGTTTTTGAGAGGTTTTACTCTATGAGGATAATACAAGTAGGGAAAATCAAACCAAGAACATGCAGTGATTTTTCAATGCATAGGGGAAATTTTGTAAGTTCTATTATTTTCAAAGGGCTAAGTCAAAATCAAAATACTTAGCATATTTCTAAAATTGGCCTTTGGCAAGGAGTATAATCTTTACTTTTTTTCTCAAAAGGATTAGTTAGATATTTTGCATGAATGAGAGTCTATAAAAGTTTTGAAGGTTGTGTAAGAATTGTCTAAGAATTTTAGATCTTTAAGAAAAATTTTAAGACTTGCATTAGAGATTTTGCATGAAAGAAATTTTGGCAAAGATAAAGGCTTAGGTATTCAGAAAAATTATTGTGATAATAATTTTTATCAAGGATTAGGTCTTTAGAACAATTTTTATAATAAAAGTCATGAAAAAGGGAAAAGAGGCTTACACTTTCGTAAGAATTGTATTGGAACTTTTTTGTAAGAGATTAGCAACAAAACTTTTGAAAATAAAATTTTAAAACAAAAGTTTCAAAAAAAATTCTAAAGAAGAGAGAGGGACTCATTTTTGTGAATATTGTGTCAAATATTTTGCATGAAAGCTCAATGGCAATTTTTGTGAAGGCAAGATACATGAAATATGAGTCAACATTTTTATGAAGCATGGAGATAGCAAAATTTCTAAAAACTGATATCTGAGTGAATTAAACAAAGATAAAATCTCTAAATAACTACCACATACCTCAAGGAGACATCAATAACATAGTAGATCAAGATTAATAGGTATCTACCTGTCACTAAGACATCCTACCTGACTAGTTTGGTAATGTTAAAGATAAGTTTGATCTCATAGTGAGCTAGATCAACACATAATAGATAAGTTCAAATCCTAGAAAGCAAAATCTTTTGAAATTTTTATAAGTCTTGAAAAGACTTTAGAGGCATGGAAATGTGGGATCGTGAAAGTATTAAAAGCTCAAAATCTTAAGGGCATTAAAGTCATAAGCCAAAAGGTAATCCCCACATGGTTCTAAAGCACCAAATAAAATCCATGTGGTAGCCCCTTAGAAGGCCCAAAAGCATAGAAGCCCAAAGCCATTGACCTTATATTAAAACATGAAGAGTTGAGGAATGATGTGTGGCATTAGTAAATCTAAAAGCTAAATTGACTAAGAGGAAATGAAAAGGTCGCATGGCTATATAGATATTAAAGACAAGTTTTACATTTAAACCCCCAAAGTGTACAACTATAGGCATAGTCAATAGACAAATGAGAAGCCACCACATGGCCCACAACATAAAACCTATTTAGGGATCTAAAGGAGATGACATGAGTAGTAACATATAATCCATATAAAATGATCATGCACCACTTGTCTACATTATAAATCACCACATCATTAATGCACCAGCTTAAATTTAATGCTCTTATGACCATCAAAACCATAAAAGGCATGAATGTTGTTGGAAAAATGGGTAGTTACCATTTGAAAATTCCTAATGTAGATAAGGTGTCAAGAAGCTTGAAAATAGTTATATTCAAGTGTGTATATGTAGCTCCCTAATAAATAAAGGGCGGAAGTATTAAGATATCAATAATGAGTCATCAAAGATAATAGAGAAATCTTATGCCACCTTTCAAGAGAGTATTATAAAATAATGCCAACTCCTAAAAGAGAGGAATATATGACTATTTTCTTGCATTTCATTGATTTTGTAACTGATTTCATGATTGGATGAGAGCCATCATAGGATTCCTACACATCCTCCATCTCTCTTTCCTCTCTATTCTCATATATGTACTCTTACAATTTAAGTTGAAAGGATCCTCTATTTGCTTATGGCATAGCCCCACCAAAATTGATATTGATTATTTCTTTTGAAGTGAATACAAGTTAATTTATGCCTTCTCCATCTTGAACCTAATGTTCTTATGATGAATTATTGATGAATGGTAGTGATAGTGTTCATCTTCCTTAAATTTTTACTCTTCGAGTAAGTCATCTTCTTGTAGGTCATATGGGGTGCATAAAGTAATTTTTCAAAGGTTAAGCATGGAAACATTCACTAATGTATTCTTGTAGACCTATTGAATATCCCTCTTAATTTATGTATTAGCTATAACCTCAGTAATAAAATACCTATGTCAAAAGGACTATTTTGGAGTTGTGAAATCAAATTTCAGTGTTGTTTTAGTCCATAGTAGCAATCATAAACAAGTGGAGGAAACTTAAAAAAAAAATCATCACCCCTTTTAGTCATTACTTTCATGCTTTCTTTCTCCCTTTTCATTTCAATTTGAGCAAGTGTAACATTAGTTGAGGTATAGCATCAAGGGAGCCAACCCTCTCTAGAGGTTCTCTTTAGTAATAGGCCACCCATATCTTTAAATAGTTCCCATTGTATTAATTAAGTGAGGAGACTTGAAACACTTCCTCAAAGGGTGTAACTCAAAGTGATAATAATTAAACAATGTCTTCTCAACAAAACACTTAAATCTATTCAATGTATATCCCATAGTGAATATCTTTTCTTTCTTATGATCTATTTACCTATATATTAAGACCATTCTTCAAATTAATTTTGATATGTATATAGATGCATACAATATAGGTTGTGTTTGGAATAAATCAAAAATTGATGCAAAATAATTTTATAGAATCACAATAATAATAATAGATATGAACAAAGATACATATAGAACAAAAATAAAAATCAACAACAAGAAGACTAGATTTATCATGATTCACCCAATATGGCTACATATACCAAGAAACACTTACTCAAATTTTATTACAAGCCACAAGAGTACAATCCACTCTCAGATTAGTCTTCTCATAATTACAATGCACAAATATTATTTGGAGTTGTGCTCTACAAACTCTCTTGAATTTGCATTTGAATTCACACACTCTATTTTTCTTTACAAAAAAATTAGTTCTTTTATAACTCTAATGTATTACCTACTACATTTATAATACATCAATAGGTAACCATGTACAAGTTTTATAAAACAATGGGTACCAAACTATGGGCCAAGTCAATCCAAAATGGTTCCCCATTAAGGGGGTCCAAAAGATATATATAGTACATTTTAAATGTATAGTATTTGAAATAAATTTTAATTTATAAATAGGCTCCACAACATAACAATATCCCTTTTGGAGACTGATTTCCTCTGAGTAGGTTTCTCAATCCTTCATTAGCATCTATGAAGCCTAACAAAAACTGAACATAGCTTTAGTTTCTCCCTTGTGACAACCTTGGTCATCATGTCTACAGGATTTTGACTAGTATGAATCTTCTCCAGATTCAACTTCTCTTCATCCAAATTTATCCTAATGAAATGGTACCTCAACTATATATGCTTCATCCTAAAATGTATATCATAGTTCTTTGCTAAGTGTATAGCACTCTGACTATCACTATAAAACTTCCCTTCCTCCTACTTATCCCCCAACTCTTCAAGCAACTATTGTAACCAAATCATCTCTTTGCTTCCCTCTATGACAATAACATACTCAGTGTCTATGGTTGACAAAGCCACAAGTTTATGTAGTCATGAAATATAGCTCACTGTTGTGTCACCTATAGTAAATGCATACCCTATCATGCTCCTTCTTTTGTCTAAATATCCAACCATGTCTAAATCTACATAACCACACAAAGTGGTGTCCAATCCACCATAGCTTAAAATTATCCCCATGATCCCTCTCAAGTATTGAAGGATCTACTTCACTAACTTCTAGCATTATCTACTTGGATCACTCATGTACCTACTTACTGCTCCCACTATATGGGCAATATCTAGCCTAGTGCACACATGGCATACATCAAGCTACCAACTATTGATGAGTAAGGTACATATGACATTTAGATTCTCTCCTCTTCTATTTTGGGACACTACTCCTTTGATAACTTGAAATGGCTTGCCAAAGGAGTCCCAACTAGTTTAGCATCTTGCATACTAAACCTTTCCAAGACCTTTTTAATGTACTCTTCCTTGGATAAATTCAGATTTCATTCCTTCTTATCCCAATTTATTCTCATACCAAGGATTTATTTTGCTTCTCCCAAATCCTTCATAGCAAAGGAATTACTAAATTGTTCCTTGAGTACCTTTATTTCCTGCATGTTCTTACCTAAAACCAATATGTCATCCATATATAGGCATACGCTAATTTAATCACCATCATCAAACTTCTTGATATATATGCAATGGTCTTAATGACACCTGGAGTATTCCTGCTCCATCATAAAACTATAAAATTTATTTTACCATTGTTGTGGAGCTTATTTTAGGCCATATAAGCTCTTATTCAGTTTACATACCATGTTATTCTTCCTTATGACTTCATATCCCTATGGCTACTCCATATATAAGTCCTCTAAACCACCATGAAAGAACACAATCTTCACATCCATCTACTCTAAGTGTAAGTCTTTCACTGCCATTATCCCAAGAATAGTCCTAATATAAGCCATCTATACCACTAGGAAAAAAATCTCATTGAAATCAATTACCTTCTTCTGTGAAAACCCATTTATCACCAACTGAGACTTCTACCTTTTCTTGCCTCTATCATCCTCTTTAATTTTATACACTAGCTTGTTTTATAATACTATTTTACCTTCAAGTGGGTTTACCAAATCTCAAGTCTAATTTTCCATAAGAGACTAATGTTCCTCATCCATTTCTTGTTCCCACTTCTTCTTGACATCTACCTACATTGCTTCTTCAAATCACTCTGGATATCTATTGTCAGTGAGTATTAAATAATTAAGAGATGGAGAAAAATGTCTAGGTTCCCTTCTTACCCTAAATGACCTTCTCACCATAGGAGTTTGGGGTTCTTGGGGAGTAGGTGCCTGAACTAGTTGTTTAAACACTTCATTATCTATAATGTCCTCCAACACTATGTACTCTTTTTTGGATTCTTATTTTTGATCTTATAACTATTATTTATACATGACTTTTTCATTAAATACAACATCCTTAGACTAAAATATTTTCTTGTCCTTAAGACTCTATATTTAGAAACCAAAGTCATCCTCACCATAACCAATAAAGGTGCATTTTTCAAACTTAGCCTATAACTTGGTCCTATCATATTTATTAATATGTTCAAAAGCTTCATAACCAAATACTCTAAGAAAGGAATAATCAACCTTCTTACTAGACCAAGCTTCCTCAGGTATGCCTCCATCCAAAGAAGATGAAGGACCTCTATTGATTAGATATGCAACCTTGTTTATGAATTCTACCCAAAATTGAAGGGGTAATCCTACATGTAACCTCATGTTCCATCATAGTCTTATTCATCCTTTCTGACACTCCATTCCATTGTAGAGTTATTGAAACTATCCTCTATCTATAAATTTCATTTATAGAATAGTAATAAACAAATTCATTGTTACAATATTCCCCACCATTATCTAACCTAAGACATTTTAACTTGAGACTGTTTCATTCTCAACCAAGGCTTTCCATATTTTAAATGTATCAAATACATCATATTTTCTCCTAATGCCATACAACCAAACTTTCCTAGTTGTATCATTAATAAAAGTGACATAATAATATGAACCACTAATAGAAAATACTTGAGCCAACCCCCATACATCTGAATGAACCAACTCTAACTTATTTTCCTTCCTTGTAGGTCCAACCTTGAGAAACTTTACCCTTTTCTATTTTCTATACACATAGTCTTCATAGGAATATCTAAATTAGACCATTTCAATATGGGCAACCTATCCTTCAAAATTTGCATGCCTTTTTGGCTCATATAACCAAGACTAAATTACAATAGTCAGCACTACTTGATAAATATAGGGTACCAACCTTCTTACCTCTTGCTACCACAAAATCACCCTTGGTCACCTTCTAAAAATCTATTGTAAATGTCACCATGCAACTTTCACTTCCTAATTGTCTTATAGATACCAAATTCTATCTCAATTTAGGCATATGCCTAACATCCTTTAGTAGCCAAGTGTTCTTATTTTTCATCTTGATCTGAACACTTCCTTTTCCTACTATGCTTTAAGGCTCATCATCACCAAGATAGATATGTCCAAAATCCCCTTGAACATAATCAATAAAATAATGCCTATGTGGTGTATCATGAAAAGAAGCCCCTAAATCTAAAACCCAAGACTCAACAATATTATATATGGAGCGAATTAATGAATCCTAACAAACTTTACCTATTGTCACATTCACCTCCTTGGTGTCTTCCTAATTTTTATTCTTGTTTCGAAGAACCCAACAATCTCTCTTTTCATGCCCAATATTTCTATAGTAATAGCATACCATCTTACTCTTTGATTTTGACCTTCCTTGACCATTTGACTTTTCATGCTTTCCTTTTCCTCTAAACTTTTATCTCCCTCTACTCTCCACCACTAAAGCATCACTTGAATTAAATTTTTTCCCAAAGATTTTCCATCACATTTACTCATTCAGGATTACTCCTATGATATCCTCAAACTTCAACTTGGCATTATTAGAGACTGAGTTGCTCACAACAATTACCAGGTTGTTCCAACTCTCTAGTAAGAAACACAAAATAAGTAGAGCCCTGACTTCATCATCAAAGTTGATTTTTATAGAGTTAAACATACTCAAAATCATATAAAATTTATTCAGGTGATTAGCAAGTGAACCATTTTTATACTTCTTCATATTAAATAAATTTTTAATTAAAAATATTTTATTAAAAGTAGAGGGCTTTTCATTTAACTTCCCTAATGCTTTTATGAGACCTTTTGTAGTCTTCTCTTATGATATTTAAATGTGACCAAAGATACAAGGCATAATCAGATGGCCCTAAGTGCTTTCTTATCAATTAACTCCCAAGCCTCATCTATCATACCCACTAGTTGCTTTACTTTTCCTCCTAGTAGAGCATGGAGGTCCTTCTGATAGAGGTAATCCTCCATCTACATCTTTCATAGACCAATTTTTTGTTCATTAAAATTTTTAACCTTTGATCTGTTATCATCATCCATATATCCCACTTAAAATAATAAACCTTCTTGTGATTCAACATTTTAGAAAATACAACCTAAATCCCTGATACCATTTGTTTGGAATAAATCAAAAATTGATGCAAAACAATTTCATAGAATCACAATAATAATAGAGATGAATAAATAATAAAAATAAAAATTCATAACAATAATACCATATTTAATGTGGTTCACTCAATATGGGATACATCCATCAAGAAACACTTTCTTAGATTTTATTACAAGCCATAAGAGTTAAATCTACTCTCATATCACTCTTCTCATATTTACAATGCATAAATATTGTTTGGATTTGCGCTCTACAAACTCTCCTAAATTCACACACTCTATTTTCCTTTAAAAACAACTCAGTTCCTCTATATCTTTGATTTATTACCTACTACATATATAATACATCAATAAGTAACCACATAGTGGTTTTACAAAATAATGGGTACCAAAACCATGGGCCAAGTCAACCTAAAATGGTTCCCCATTAAGGGGGTCTATAAAATATATACAGTACATTTTAAATGTACACTATTTGAAATACATTGTAATTTTGAAATAGGATCCACAACATAACATGTTAAATACCTTTGTTTTCATGTTATATTTAGATCCACAAATCTATTGCATAAGTATTTTGACAAAGCTTCACACATAGTGACTCTTGGTTAACATTTCTTATGAAAGTATATGATTTTTTATAATTGGGTCATCCATGCCATTTAATATTAAATGTGAATTGGAAAAGTGGTAAAAATTTCTTTTTTATTAATTTTTATAAGGCATGGGAGAATAAGAATATAAATATTATGGTTATGTTGAACATTTTCCATACTTTTCATTTCAACTCTTATGAAAGTTAAGATCAATAATTTTTGGGTACCTTATTTGAATTATGGGTACCTTGATTGAATATTTAAATTAATGTGCAACTAAAAATTACTAACAAATTTATATTATGCAATGAAATTTCCAAACTTATAAGTTATTTTTATATTCATTTATGATAATTATTAAGAAAAAAATACAAATTCTAAATATCTTATTATAAATGAAAAAATTGTTTGTTTTAAATATGCATGTAGTTTTGATGTCTAATTCACATTTTAAATTGTTATTCATGAGGTTCATATGTAAAAAATGGTCATATTTTGACATATAAAATAATCAATTCCATCCAAAGGCTTTACAAATTTCTTGAGGTAACTATTTTTTGCCTTGGTTTATTCCCTTTGATGAGGACTTATTGAGACTCTTGTGGCCCTCATTTAATGTTCTAGCATTCCATTGTAGCAATACATCCTCCTTCAACTCCCCTTTCAAATTCAAGGAAATTTTTTTATATAGGGTATCAATATTCCTTCCTCAACCAACATGGATGGCTTATATAGACATATATTCTCACAATTTATTTCTTATCACATTTGAATGATTATAAGGGCATGTGGATCATGGTGAGCATCAAGATTTTATAGGTTAATTTCATTTCCAAGAAAGTGTCATTATTTTTATATCAATTTGAAAGAAAAAATTCAAATTTGAGTTAATTTTATCCATTTCATTCTTTTCTAATGTCATTATATATTTATTTGAACATTACATTTAATTTTATAAATAATTATAAGTTTTTTTAGAGAGCCAATAGAATATCCAATAAATTTAAACATATGTGGAAATTTTCCCAAATATTAACAAATGAAATTATTCCCAGACTCTAGGATTCACCAAGACATTATTAAAAAATTTAGCGGTCCATTTTTAAAATTATTCTTGGCTTTATATGTACAAACTTGAAAGATGTTGAATTGAATTACTCAACCTTGGATAAGAATATTTATGCCTTGATTAAAGTTGTGAATAATTTATGGCACTAATCCTTATAAAAAACTATATGCTATCATTTTAGATCCATATATAAAGCTCATGTTGGTCTAGAATGAGTTTGGAGATTGCAGAGATTGATAGATGGACAAGTTAAAATAATAAAACCTAGAGATCAAACTTATCAAGCTAGTCTAAGTTTAAGGTCTCACTCAGCTACTCATTAAAACTGACCCAAGAATTAGAGTGGTATAATTGAACTAATTAGAAAATTTTTGTCAAGATTGGTATGATCCAATTGTCCATTATATTCTTTACAAGAATCCTCCCCCACGATTGAGCCCAATTCATAAAAGATCTCTCAGACTAAAAGTATCCCATTACATGTTTAATAATGGAGTACTCTACTAAAAAAATATGAAGGCATATATCTTATATGTCTATCAAAAGAAGAAGTAAAATAAGTCATGGCTAGCTTCCATGATAAATTGGGTAGTGTAATCCTTTAGGAATGGGAACAACCCATAAGATCTTATGAGCTATATATTATTATCCCATCATCTTCAAGGATTCATGTAACCATGTCTTCACCTGCCACAAATTCTAGACCTTCACCAAGAAGGAATCCCATGCATCAATTCCCTTTCAACTTGTGGTAGAAGAGAATCCTTTCATTTAATGGGGACTTGACTTCATTGGAGTCATCAACACAAATTCACTAGCCAACCATAAGTTCATACTCACAACCACTAATTACTACACAAGATAGACATAAGAAATATTGACCCATAATAGCGTAGCTAGAGAGGTGATCAAGTTCCTTGAGAATAACATAACTAGTAGTTCGTCACTTTATCTTCATTAGTCTATGACAACAAACCTACATTATATTATATTGATCTCACTGAATGGGATTATGATAATGGAATCACCTTAAGGTTATCATCAAAATAATACCTGTAATGTAATGACTTGGCTAAGTCAACCAATAATAACCTAATAGATTTACTAAAAAATAATATAGAAAAGAAACCTAGGTACTGACATTCACTGTTGAAATACACCCTTTGGGATGACCACACCAGGAACAAGCATGCTCTCAAGATTTTACCTTTCCTATTGGTATATGGTTTTGATTCAATATTCCTAATGAACCTTATGCTACCCACGTAAAATTTCATGCAAGAATACATGGAGGATAGAGAGAAGGTAGAATCAATGTTGATGGATATCATTCAAATGGAATATACACAATAAAAATCATTATAAAACTTTAGGCTACATCAGGATACTATTAAGAGATGGTTCAACAAGAAGCCAAAGGTGAAATCCTTTTTAATATTAGACCTGATATTACTATAGGATAAAGCCCATGAGAAGAAAGGGAAGCATTCCAACCTATACCCACTATGGTTAGCATTTACTAGATTTTTGAGTTACTTAGGTAGAATACTTTTAAACTAAAGCTTATTTAGGGAAATGATCTCCTACTACCTATGAATGGATATTTATTGAATTATTACTTCTCTATTGCTCCATCCCTTTGGGCAATGTCTATCAATGTAAATATTAGATTAGTTTTAGTTTATTTTACTTCTATCTCTTGTATTATTCTATCATGCATTTATTCTTATCATTTATTTGGTTGTTTCTCTTTGCCCTCCTTGTGTTCACCCCTCTTATTTCCAATCCAATAGTATCCTCTTGACCCAAAAAATAAGACCCCATTCCCATAATATGATAAAGAATATAGGAAGATGCAAATGGTAAGATTGAATCCAAACATTGGTCGATGTATCCTCATACTTGATCCTTTCAAAGGTAATCTAGGCATCGAAGACACATTTTTAGAAATGAAAATATAAATTGGATCTCCATTATTGTAAAATCTAAAATATGGAGAAATTCCTTTTATAGCAACCAGTATTAAGGAATCTATCGATTCAAAATTGATCATATGAATTAATAAAAAAATTATTTATGGCAAGAGATCATTATATCACTTAAAATAACATCAAAAAATAACTATGAATCCATTAAGTAAAAATGTTAACTTTAGTGTTCAATAAATCACTAAATCAATCAACCACTCACCTTAGTTGCATTGGTATCCAACCCTCATGGATCAAAAATAAATAAAACATTAGACCTAAAGGAAATCTTAAAGTCAAGAAAATCTCAAAAACTCTTCCTAAGAAAGGGTGATTTAGACAACTCTAACATAGGCTTTACAGCTTAGTTGGTAATAGAACAAGGCCTAGAGTGGGACCAAATGTATCTCTATTAGAGTTATAGATGCCTGACTGGTAACAAAGTAATGCCTAAGCATTTCCTTCCTCAACAAATCTATGTAAAAGATTATATTCCTTTTCAAGAGTCTTTCACATGTAAGGCACCTTTAAAATTAATCATGAATCTAACAAAGGAATGAAATAATGGGAAAAAAATTACTCTTCACACAAAATTATCTCTTGAAAGAATTGGAGCTCAGTATGTCATGTGTTGAAGCAGGCTTAAGTTTTTATTCCTCCTCTTGTTTTATCAAAATAAGTTCCAACCACTTGTCTAATGGTTTAATAATGGAGGTCCATGGTCTAAGTTTTAAACACTAACATTGTTTTACCCACATAGTCTCCATTTTTTATGAATAACATGTCCCTTTTCATAGAAAAAGGATACCTTTATATTGTGAAATTTCAAAAACAATAAGCAACCCAACTAAGCCTCGATTGATCATTTTTCTCAAAAAAATGCCAATGTATACTCAATATCAATTAATGACGTATCATACAGTATCATTATTAGTAGTATGTTGTAATCAATAACCTCTCACAACTTTGCGTGTGTAAATATTAATTATTTCATCATGCTTTCAAATTCATACTTAGTTTTTTTAGGGGTTAACCCTATTTTTATATAAATCTCCTTTACGTAGGCTATTTCTCAGAGTCTCACTCCTAGAGCCATCAATCCTAGATTTTAAGATGGCATTATCCCAAAATCCTTTTAGCTAACAATCTCACAATGTTAGAGTTGATAGACCCTAGGTGCCTAAGCCAATATAAAGGAACCACATGTACTTTTATACACTCAGGTGGTATAAGATCCTAGAATGCCTTGAGAAGGTTAAAATAGATTATGGATTAGGGTTCATGATCCAATGATAAAATTTTGTGTACATAGTACATCCAAGATACCAACTCAATTACATAATGATATCAATACCTAGGGCTCCTTATTTCATAAAATCAGCATATTACTTATTTAACCCACCAATATTAGGGAGATATGTGGTTTTCCCCTAAATCATTCATAAGGCCATGGGGGATATATAGGTGTGCACTCTCAATACACCTTGAATTTATTAACTCAACCAAAAGAAGATCATGATTGGAAAACTTGGAATTCCCATCACCATCTATTAAATCTAGATGGTAATCATTTTATAAATCTTAAATTAATTCTAAATTAGGAAATGGATAATATAGACTCATGCCATCAATTTAAAGCTTAATTCATAAGATATGAGCTCAAAAAATCCATTACTATGAAATATAACTCATAACTCCATAAGTTACCATTAAGATAAACTTTACCATTATATTTGGTTGGCGCACTCAAATAATTTTGATCCCTTTGCATCAAATTCTCCCAAATCCCAAAAAATACCATGTGCTAAGGAATTATACACATCAAGATCATATAATATAACAATGGATTATTCATTCTTGAATCCCAAACCAGAACTAAAGTTATGAGACACTACTTTCCTACAAGGCATCACTCAATTCAAGTACTTAATGAGATATTTAAAACCATCAAATACATTTATAAGCTAAGAACATATGATGAGGCTAAATCTATCATATAATTTGGATTACACATAGCTATCCAAGATATATAAAAAAAATCCTTATGTAGACCTGTTTGGTAACCTCTTACTCTTTTCTTGGTGAAATAAAGACATAGTGAGGTAGTTGAACACTAGGATAAAAATCACATATATCTCTAAGGATGCATTCAATCAATATTATAACCTTATGAATTACACCACGATCTATGATAAAGATTTCATGGACACCTAGATGAAGATGTACAACATCTATGAGGTCCTTAAGTATTGGATTGAAGACTAGGACTACTAGGTCAATAAAGAGGATCTTGATTCATATCTAATCAAAACCTTCATAGAATGTGTGTGAACATACATACTTTTACTCAACCACTTGTATAGGTTAATAAATATAGTACACATCAACACTTATTAGGTTCTGATTCTCAATGTCATATTGAAGGTAGAGTAAGTCTTGGATTTGGGGAACCTCATCACATTCAACCTCATCTAATAAGTGAATATGTTTCATGCATGCAACAACTTCTACATGATGTCATACATCATAGATGCCATTTTCACCACCTTAGACTTAAAATTCTTAACATTTCCTCATTGGGTTCCAATGGGATCTATGGTGCATGTAGTTTTCTTCAAAATCTCCATTCACCATTTCTAGAACCACATATAAGACATAAGTGAATATTTCTACCTAATCATGTATCAAGTGATCAACAAGAAGCCCATGTTAAGGATATTAGATGATATCTTAGTGTCACCATAGCCCATATATGCCTACTGGTACTATCATGATAATACTATAATCAAAGAGGAAGGTATTCAGGGTTTCCTCTCTTATTACCATATAGGTCTTGGACCATCTAGTAGAGCAAGAGATCACCTACCAGCTCATCAATGGTATAGCTATCTACTATCTTGGATAGAAATATATGATATATCTATCATTCTCTTTGATTATAAGGCACCACAAGTACTAAAATTTTTGTCCATTACAATTTATGGCCCAACACAAGGACTCTTATAATTTGGGAAAAGTGAATAATAGGTAGTGAGATCTTAGAGGCATAGTAGGAGCCCATGTGGAGAAGAATAAGGAAAAGTTACACATTATTTATCATAATGAGGACCACCTAATTATTTTTTCCACCTTAACCTTGATAATTATGTGGAGGTGGTCACAAATATTTAATCATCCTATCACTTGAAGGCTTAGGATCCTATTCAACTTATCCTTGAGGAAAGACCAATCCCTCCATAGTAAGTGCTCACTCAACCAAACATTAAGGCTTGAATGACTACAAAGATAATTTCCAATCACATTCTAGATGAATTCCTAGTATTTATCACTCCACCAACCTCAACATCTACTACACATGTGCCACCTCCCCATGTAATCCAACCCTAGGTCACCTTTACTCTTTATTTTGATAGTCTTCTTAAGTCCATCCAAACTATGAATTAGTCAACAACTACCTTAGGATAATCCATCCCAACTATTATAATTCCCACACCATCCATTATATCCACCCTAGGTTTATTAATTCCCATGTTTGGGTGATCTTAAGTGTTTAATTCCTTTATGCTCATTTATCTTCAGCCTTCCTTAGCATCTCAAGTACCCAAGTTCCCCTAGTTTAGCCCAAACCTCAATTATAGCCCTTATTTCCCCCACTAATTTGGTTTTCACCCTCCATAACCCTTGACTTGGTCTAATAGGTCATATTGACCCATAGTAGATATTAAATTCCTAGTTCTCATGTATCCTTGATAGCCCTAATAGGTGAAATTACCATTGTAGAAATGTCCCCTCCAAGTGTTCCAACCACTCTAGTGGCTCTCGTTACCTCTATTGATCTTATTTTCATATCTCTTGATACTTATATCAAGTTATATGGCTTGAAATTATCCACTCAACCTCAACAAGATTCACCATGGGTTGTGTTTACTACTACCTTATCACCCTCATCACAAATAGACCTGAACAAGATACCAAATAAAGAATAGAGAGTGATTACTCCAAACTATCATGTGTCTCCTCTAATATCATCTACATCTCCCTCTTGGACCCCTCTATACATCACCCTAGGCCCCTAATTATTTATATTTAACCATCCAATCTCCTCATTTACTCTAAATAATAAACTCTCATGCATAATTAGCCACTAGGTGTTTATGACCCTAGACCAATGGTGATCTCACATGTTCTTCTAGGCCACCTCATTTATGATTCCACCCTTTTCCCCCATATCACCCCCTCCATCCTTATTTTCACTTCACCCTCTATCTTCCATCTCATTCCATGTACCACCTCAACTCTTGCCTTATTCATCCTTTCCTCACCTTCCATTTCCACTACCACCACCCTTCCTATGTCATCTTCCACTACCCTAGGGACCTTATCTAGGTATAGAATATTTAAATACACAAAAATCAAAGATGGTCTACCATGGAGACTTGAATGTATAATTATATTCTAATTGGGAATTAGGGATGATGAAAATGGTTCTCACCCAAACCTTTACTCAAGAATGGAACCTTGTGGTGTGGAGGACCAAACATGATCTCTTCTCCCTCACCAAAGGGAGGAATAAAGTGGAGAATATAAGGTATCCAAGGACCTAATATCAATTATTTGGGCAAGTAATGAGCTCTTTGAGAAGTTGGTGGAGGATCTTAAGGAGTAGGTTAGGACTCTTGAGTCCCAAGTGAGAAGTGAATTCTCTAAAGACTTGATTATAAAAGTAAAGGCAACACTTACACAGTTATTTATAGCCCTTGGTGATGTGGATAGATCTCTCTCTAAAATAAAAGTGTTTCTCCAACGATCCTAAACTTACCTAGATGGAATCATTTTCATGGAAAGTAAGTGTAATAAGTTAGTTACCATCATTCATAAGGGGTTATTCTTAGATTTGAAGTTGATTTCCTTTATGGAATTTAATTTATATCAAAATTTTGTGGGGGAATAAAGACATCCATTGAAAATTAGTTGCATAATGACAAATATATCATTAGGTCTTTAGAGAGGAACATGGACTAGATCCTTCTTTATGTCAAGGAAGTTAGCATCACTATTCTCTTTCACCTAGATGGCACTTTATTCATGCAAGATGAATTCAGGGTCCACCTAGCACATTTTTATGAGGTTATGAGAAAAATATGGATAGATATATATACAATAAAAAATAAAAATGGTCCACAAATTAATCCTAACTTAGAGAAGAGAAATCAACTAACTATACTACTGGTGATACTTAGATAATCAAGGTCATGATCAATATAGATCCACTAAACTTACCTAACATATCTCTTATCATATAATATGGATAGAGATGGTGCCAAAGCCTCTATTCAAAAAAAATACATAATAAACCTAGCTAGGTTTGATAATTCAATAATAAAGTAAATCTAATCTAGTGCTCATTAAAGCTTGTGGCACAAAATGGGGGATAAACATAAACAATAAACATGCAAAGTAAAACTTTACTCAAGTTCATGTAAAGGTAATCCTAAGAAATGATATATAATACATTAATTATCTATTATTCATGAAAATATATCTACTAAAATAGAAGAGTAAGAGTTAGGAATACTTACCTTAAATACAAACCCATCAAGCTTCAAACTCTCCCTTGGCCAATGGTGATTTATAAGAGATTGTTGTGTATTGTTGAAGAAGCTAAGGATGGACAATGGACTATAGTCTAGACAAGGACCTCCTAGTGAATCTAAAGTTTCCATAATACAAATTTTCTCCTCTAAGAAGCATGAAACCCTAAGAAATGACTCCTTAAGCAAAATGGTAGAAATGTAGATAAAAAAGCACAAATGAATTGTTCTCTCTATTAGAAATGAAGTGAAAGAGGGGTATATATAGCCTAATTTTACCCTAAGCAATTCTATAATTTTTTTTAATGTAGTTGGCCCAATTAAATTTTTTAGTTTTAAAATAAATCCATTAGGTCCCAAACTAAGTCATCCTAGGCCGACTCATTCTTATAACATGTGTTATTCCCAGAACTAGGTCAACCCATTCAACTATGTTCAAAAATTGGTAAAAAGGGGTTTTCCTTAGGTAGGGGCTATTTGAGGTGGTGAATTTCTTAGAGAATCATGTGATAAAGGTGTCAAAGCCTATGTAAATGTATAGTATGGGTTTGTATAGGTTTTAGGTGGAGATATAGGGAACAACAATCTTTCAAAACAACAAAGTTTTACCCACCCATTTCTCAATGCACCCTTTAAGTTATACACTTAGAGATATTGAGACTCAACATGTTATTTTAAGAAAGAAATAATCAATAATTTATAAAGTTTAAAAATATTGTCTGTACATATGCCCCACTCAAAGCTCATCATGTGTCATGTAGTTATAACATGAGATGGTGCTTCGAGAAAAGACATAGCAATAAACAATGTTGAGATAAGTTTGTATAAACATAAACTAAATGAAAAAAAAGAAAATAATTAAATCAAACAAGTAATATATATGTACCTTGACTTACCTTAATTACTAAATGTTAGTCTAATGTATTTTTAGTTTTTATTGTGAAGGTCACATAGATTGCTTTGGATAAACCCTAAGGATACAAAACTAAAGAGCAAAAACAAACAAATGTAGGGAAGTTAGAAATAGTCAAAATGTGTAGGCATGATGTACTTGTAAATTTTTTAATCTAGGGTGATAATTACTAAGTTAGAACCAAAATGACCAAGCTAAAATTAGAGTAAATTAGGTAACTAAAAATTCAAGGCTAATAAATAACCAAAAAACTCAAACAAAATGTGTTCCTTGGATAATAAAAGTTACAAACAAAATCAAACTAAGGATGTGTAAAATTAATATGATAAGTCTAACATCAATGTATAAAGGATTAACAAACCAAACTTTAGACAAAGATGGAAAAAAAACATAAAGTAAGACAACATTATTGAGTGAGAGGTAACAATCCAAACTCAATAATCAATGGAAAAAGTATGTGAAGTAAAATCCACATTGGTGAGAAAGAACTAACAATCCAAACTCACTGAAAAATATATAAAGTGTTTAAAATTAAAAAAAAAGCATCGATGAGTGAGAAGTAACAATAAAAACTCACTCAATAATGGAAAAGGTACAAAAATAGAGAAATTAGCATAGTTTTCCACAAAAAATAATGATAAGTGATTTTTAAATTTTTGAATGAAACCAAAGAAATTATATAATGTAAAGTAATGGTGTAAAGAAAATAATCCATAGTCACTCAAGCATATTGTTTTATTATAAAATTAAATAAAACCAAAATAAAGTGATGTTAGCATGTTTTTAGATGTGAAGAAGAGGGAATATAAAAGTGGGGATATATATTTATAATTAAGCTTGCCTATCAAGGGAGGAAGGAAATGGGTGGTGGGAGAAATGCAAGAAAAATCAAGGTAGATAAACTATTTATCGAAGTCAAGACACTAGAATTAAGTTTGTCAAAATAAGAGGACTTTAAACATTAAGGACTATGAATAATGTTTCCTAACCACACAAATCTTGGTTTATCTAATGAATTATTAATATCATCCCATAAAGGTCATATTCATAAAAATTAGAATAGCCTACCTTCCTATATTGTATTACCCATTCCTTAGGACCCCTTATAGATTCGATGATATACTATGAAGATTAGGTACTTAAGTGAGAAAGTAAGTATAACTATAGAAAATTTTAAATTCTCCTATCCAATATACTAACCTACCACACCCTAATGGACATCAATTCTATTATGAGGCTAACTCTAGAGTTTGAGCTTTGATTAGGAATAAGAGATGTGCTATGAATCATATCTTTTATTGTGATTTTTAAAATTTTTGAATTTTATATTACTTTTTGATCATTTCCTTTTATATATGATTTAGATTTTAAAATTTTTGATGTATTTTTCTATTCCTCCTCGATACGGATTCAGAGAACCAAACATGAATGGTAAAAATGACTATCATTAAAAAACTTTAAACTTGGTAGTTAAAAAAGAGGAATTAGAGATGATGGTGTCTAAGAGTCTTATTTATTCATGTTAAATAAAAGTGTTATCTTTAATTCAATCTTGTTTTATACAAATTGGAATTAGACAAAGGGAGAAAAGGGGAAATGAACATGAAATGATTTGAATTACCTCAAATCACAAAAATGTGTCAATGTGAAAGGGATATAATGACAGGTAAGCAGGAGTCTGTATCATAAGATTATATGTAAGTGTATGGAAACATGATAACATAGTTTTTAATGTAATTTTTATCCAAAAAAAGAAAAAGAAAAACCAAGGTTGAAAATATGGAATCACAAACTTTTAACCATTTATTTTTATTCTAAAAATAACACTTAGTTTTTAAAAGGTTTGAAAGAATGTATATATTTTATGAGTAAAACATGGTGCTATCCATGGTATTACACTTCAACTAATAAAACATAAACCTAAGTAGGTGAAAAATATAAAAAATGGTATTTTTGAGGAATGTCTAGTCTTATCCATGGTCTTATATTGCAACTCACAAAATAAAGAAGAAAATAAACATAACAGGTTGTAAAATAATAAACTTGTGATCATAGAAAAAAAAGTTAAAAACGGATATATGAAAGAAAATATATTCATGATGAAAACTAAGTCTTGTCCACATTATTACAATGCAACTCATAAATTAAATGAAAGTAATAAATAGAAACCAAAAGACCAAAAAAAGGGACTAAGGTTTGTGTATAGAATAAACTAGTAAAAATGAGAGATCATTGGACAAGTCTTGTAAGAAGTGTTAGTATTTATAGAATATATATTTATGAAAATAAGGAGGTATTTAAGTAAAATATTTCTTTAAAAACTATGCATTGGTGGGTTATTTGAAAACATTTCCTTCATTAGTTTGTATATGATTATTACTATGACCAAGAATGACTTTTCCTAAGTAAGGGCCGAACCATTTTTGGGCATGTTTTTCTTATTTGTCATGTGTATAATCTAATTAGAGGACTAAGTCACTAACATTAAATGTTTAGACTTTGAATTTTTAGTATGTTGTTTAGAAATGTGAACCTTGTATTAGCAATTATGTTATAAAGTAACCATGTGTTGTTCATTAAGAAGATTTAAAGCATGAAGATGAGCTTCACTTAATTATTCATCATGAATTATAATGTGAAGAGATATACATATGGATGGGATTTCAACTTGTAATGGTAATACTGATTCAATACCATATACAAGTGAGAATAGTTTTCTCGAGTGGTAGTACATATGTTAGTATGATAATCCCAAAGTGTGGGATATAGATTAAGGTGCCAATTAGTATGAATTTCTCTAATAGTTTTTTGTAATATTTTATTTATATATTTTTTAGTATCCTCTACATGACCATTACATTTAGGATGGTAAGGTGTATAAAATTTGTGGAAAAATTTAAATTTGGCACATTATTATTTTGTGTCTTTATTTTTTAAATTACCACCATTGTCAGAGATGACGGTATGGGGAACTCCAAAATGGAAAATTATTTAGTTAAGAATAAATTTTGAAATGATGGTTCCTATGACATTGAAAAGAGGCATGGATTCTACCCATTTGATAAAATATTCAATAGCATTAATAATAAATATGTGTCCATCTTGTGATCAAGGTAATTTTCTAATGAGTTATAATCCCCACAAAGAGAATGGCCAAGGAAACTACACTATTTGGATCTTAATCAATGGTGAGTTGATTAAATCATCATAGAGCTGATAAGAATTGCACTTTTCAGCAAAATTAATATCATATTTTTCTAGAGTGTGCCAAAATTATCCCATATGTAAGCATTTATGGGCTTTAGCATATCTGCTATAGTGACCATCGTAAATGCCCCATGTTCTTTTTATAGTAGAGTAGGAACCTATTATTTCATTACATAATGGATTAAGGTTCCTTATACATTATGGTATTAAAGGGATGTTTTATCAAAACACATACTTAAAATATTGTTTGTGTATTCAAGTCTTTTCATAAGAATATGTGTATAGAGAGTGAGTTTGATGTTCAATAAATTAAATCATGTTTTTATACCATTGCCTTTGTCAAATAATGACAACCTCTATGTGATATATTAGTGAATAATTTTATATTATAGAAGAATGTGATTTTATGATTTGGAGAAGAAATTGGAAATCATGAAGTACTAGATGAGGGTAAAATAAAGATGTTAATAAAGCAAGAGAATTAGTTATGGCATTTTGATCTCTTGGAGTTAGTTTGATGGTAAAAAGCAAATTATTTGGAAAGTGTAGTAGACATTTGATGATATGCAACTAAATTTTCACTTTTACATTGATAATCACCATTAACCTGGTGATAAATAAGTTGTGAGCCACCAAAAGCATGTAAATATGGGATATCTAAGTTGATTGTGGCTTTCATGCCTAATATTAGAGCTTCATATTCAACCATGTTATTAGTGACATCAAAATTTAATAAAAATTATAAACATATGATCTTACCATGTGGATTTGTTAGAATGCATCTTACCCTAGCTCCTTGGAGGCATTTTTCACCATCAGAGTGAAGTGCCCAGGTGTCTTCATGTAAATTAATGGTAACTTCAAATAGTTATTCTATAACTACTTTAGGTTTAGTAGTATCAAGAGTGACATCATTATTTTCTTTATTATTTACTTCTAGATCAGTAGTGAAATTATGAAAATAATCTCTGAGGGAGATAGATTGGTTAAGACCTTTGATAGAAAGAATTTTTTCATCAGGGAGACTATCTTAAAAGTGATTTATGGCTAGTAAAGACGCTTACACAAGTTAGATAGTGATGACTTGTCCTTTGATAGATTTTTGACAAATAATTTGAAGGGCAAATTACTTCAATAGGATCATTAATTTTCTAATTATATCTCTAAGTAAGAATGATTTGGATAATAAATGATGAAATAGATCAGAATGAACAATGACATAAGTGGTTTGATAGAGCATATAATGATGGAGCTTTTTGGTTGTAAAATATATATCAAGGCAATCATATTACAATTTGGTATAACATTTTTCATAATCAATGAGTCCTTGATTGATGTAATAGATAGCATACTCTCTACTAGTATCATTTTGTTGGTAAATCATTTCCCTAACTAATATGGAAGTAGAGTAGGTATATAAAATTAAGGGATAATCATTTGAAGGTGGTCAAAGAGTAGGGGGATGGATTAAAAATTATTTCATATTATCAAATGATTTTTGGCATTAATTTGTCCATTCTAAATCATTACCTTCTTTGAGAAGTGAATTGATAGAATATATATGGTAAGCCATTTCTATGGCAAACCATCGAATTGCCCCAAGTTTTCTAAGGTAAGTGCATATGTCAAGAATGGAGTGAGGAATAAGCATGTTAATGATGGCCTTTATTTTGGTTGGGTTGACATCAATGCCTCAAAGAGAAACTAATAAACCTAAAATTTTATCAGATGTAACTCCAAATACACATTTGTATGGTTTAAGTCTAACTTTATATTTTATTAGTTAATCAAAAATGAGAGATATATAGGTAAGGTGTGTTGTATCAATTTTAGATTTGGTGATGAGATCATCAACATAGGTTTCTACTATCTTATGTATAAGATCATGGAAAATGTGGGTCATTACATGTTGATAGGTTATTCCAACATTTTTAAGACTGAAAGGCATTTTGACATAATAATAGATGCCTCACTTTATAGTAAATGTTGTTTTATGTTGGTCTCCAGGAGCTATGTGAATTTGGTTATAACATGATAAACTATCCATAAGTGATAATATTTCATATCCAATGGTGGAATCGACTATAGAATCTATTGAAGGTAAGGTAAAGTTATATTTTAGACATGATAAATTAAGATTATTTAAATCAATGCATATATAAATAACCATGGTGACTTTTATATGAATGGGAATGGTGTTTAATACACATTTCAAGTAGTCAATAGGTTTGATGAATTTGGCATACAAAATTTTAATGATTTCTTTATGACATAAGGTATAAATTTTAGGTGGAAATTTTAATTGTTTTTATCTAACAAGTTTGGCATCTAGGCGAGTGATGATATTATGTACGATAATGCTAGGATCAATACCAAGCACATCTTCATTTGAACAAACAAATGCTTCACAATACTTGTCAAAGAATAATATAAAGTTATCATTCTATTTTGGATTGAGTTATTTAGAGATTGTAATAGGTTGAGGACATGTTGGTGTATCATATTCTATTTTTGTTATTTTTCAATTGGTATAGCATTTTCATCATAGAAATGATATGGAGTAGGAAGGAGAGAAGAAATAGGATTTCTTGTAGGACCCACACTAGCATTGAACTTAGTAAAACAAGGAGATTTTTGCGTAAAGTTTCCAAGTTTATGATGTTGTCACATAATCTAAGGTTCTTGAGCATGGAGTAGTTCAAGTATAGCTTCATCACTAGGAAGTGTGGGTAATGGTCCATATTATTCAACATCTACTTCAAGATAAATGATTTAGTTACCATTATGATCATATGTAAAATTTATTTGTCATATATATGTGGATTTATCATCTAAGGTAATTTAAAGGTGTAGGTTCAATTTGAAGGATATTAGGTTGAGTGGACTCAACCAAATTGGTGATAGGTTTGTTAGTTTTTATCATAGATGAACATTTAGTTTTATTGAGGTGGATAGCCTTAAAGGTATCAAAGGAAGAAAGAGGTTGTAAATTTTTTGGTTATGTAAAATGTGTATAAGGTTTGGGAGTTGAGAGTTCTTCAAGTACCCATGGGGTATCTACTAGTGAAGGATTAAGGGGAGATACATAACCTTTAGGTTATGATTCAATATCAGTTGATATGTCGGTACACTAACATGTTCTTGACCTATTACTATCTCTAAATAATTCACTCTAAAAGAGAATGATAAATTTCACTTATTCTTTGATAATTATTACGAATAATTTGCTTGGTTAAATGAAGATATGTTAGGTATTGATCCTAACATTGTCGTACATAATATCATCACTTACCTAGATGCCAAACTTATTAGATAAAAACAATGAAAATTTCCACCTAAAATTTATACCTAATTTATTTTGCTTAATGTCATTTGATAGTGTTTTACATCTAAGTCTCATGATTGGACTTGGTCCATGATATAATTATCATTGTATGTGTGGGAAATAGTAGATGCATCTATTTATGTGGGAGAATCAAAAGTGAATGTGCCTAAGTTAATAATTTTTTTGGGAGACATTATTAAAAGATCTTGAAATAATAAGGCCACTCCATACTCATCACATGTGAAATCATATGTTGTGTAAGAAACTTTGTATGCATTATGTGGAGGAGGAATGTTGGTGATATCATCAATTAGAGGAATGGTATGATCATGTGGAAGTAAAGGAGGAATCTATTTTGTAATATAAGGAGGTAATTTAGTGGTACTATAAGTATTTTATAGTTTATTAGGTTCATCATCATTAGAATCAGTGAGAGTGACCTATAAATTTGGATTCATGTTAACAAATTTAGGTAGAGGTACATCATGGAATAGTTGGAATCTAACTTTGATTTTTAGGTTCGGTAGTTGTATACTCCATGGATTGGGATCAGCCTCATGTTTTTAGCATTTGCCATTATGGATGAATTTAATACATTAACTACATAAGGAGGCAATAGTTAGAGTATGGTGTGTCCATGGGCAACCTAGGAGTATATTTTATGATAGTGGTAAATCAAGAACAATGAGCTTAGTGCATGTTTTCTTGAATCTAATACTGAGTGGGAGCCAAATACAACCATGTGGTTTTTTATTTTTTTATCAAATCCTCTACATGTGAGGTGAGTTTGTTTAAGATTATATTTGGTATATACAATATAGTGTATTAACCAAAGAGAGGCAATGTTAATTCATGATCCTTCATCTAATGAGACTTTTTGATTAAGGATATTGTTGATTGTAATTTTAATAAAGAGAGGTGGATCACCGAATTGAAAAATAATTTCTTCATTAATCATGTCTTCTTCAAGAAATTTTATGGATGGTTTAGAAGATGTACAAATAGTTTTAATAGTATATACTACTATAGGTGAAGGATCTTTAGTAGGATCTTATGAATCAAGGGATGGTGGTTCTTTAAAGTCTTCTAATTGTTACATTATAAATTTATGATGATATGGATAAGTATGAACTAACTCCATTAGGATAATTTTATAGGGCATTGAATTGAGTTATAATAAATTCTAATGTGATTTATAAGATGAAGAATTAACACAAGGTTTATGAGGTACAATGTTTTTTTTAAGAATAAGATAAGTAGATTGGAGTTCTGGTTGTGAAAGTGTTTCCTCATTTGGTTTGAAAGGTATGGGTGTGGTAGTTGTGGTATCTTTAAGTAGTTATTATTTGGTTAATGGTTTTTAGGTTTAGTGATTGGATCTTTGTGGGTAGGTTTGAACCTATAATTGACTTTGGTTACATTCACATATTGGGAATTGGTATAATATTGGTCATAATCAGCATCGATTACACAAATATCCTCATTTAAGTGTTGTGGGTTAGAAATAGAGAAAGTTATTTTAGGTTTAGATGACAAAGGTTTGGTAAACTATTTATTTTGAGAGGCTTTGACATAATCATGATGATGTGATTTAGTCTTATCATGGTCAAATGTATCTCCTAGAATAAAATAAGTAGTGAATTTAAGAATCCCAAGACATGTTTCATGATAATGACTACATTAGTATGGAACTAATAGAATTTGTTAGGGTCATGCCATGAAAGGGGGAATTATTATAGGTGAAAGGTTTAGAGGGAGATAATAGTTTATTCATTTTTTGGACTATTAATTAATCCATAAACTACACTGATAAACTCAAAGTGAAGTTTTAAGTATGAATACTGAAAATTCTTAAAACTTAACAAATTCTCGCAAAACTCAATAGAACTTGCAAAAATTTTGGCTAAAACATTCTTGATTGTTGAATTGGATTAGAATTGTCAAAAGACTTGTTACTTCCATTTACCAATTAAATTGGTTTTTAAAAACGTTGTGTTATAATTGTCAAAATTTGAATTACTTGCATGAGTTCATTTACTAATTAAAATCAAATCAAAAAAATGAAATTAAATCATGCATCAAATGACAATTACCAAAAACACAAAAATGTGATAACAGAGTTCAGCTCAATAATTGATGCCTACATCTCTGGGTTCTCCAAAGGAGTGGACCGTTTCCATTAAGGGCACTTCAAACACCTAGAAACAATAAACAACTTTTCTACAAGCTGATATCTCAATGCAAGAATTCACCTTCACCATGACTGAAATCAAGCCTGACACCTTCAAATTCCATGAGTCTTCATAAACACCTGAAAAATTGCTTCAAAAGTCCTAAAAATCTCCTCTATGGGTTGAAAAATACTCCTCTAATATGCAAATTGGATAAAACAGAGTATTAAGACTGTGTATTATGGCCAGAAGATGGATAAAAATCCATTACATAAGCTTTCCCAAGCTTTTACAAAGTCTCAACCTCTTAAAAATAAAAACACAGTCTATAATTTGATAACTTCAAATAAAAAATTGTGCCTTAAATAACACTTTGACCCCCGCAGCTCAAGCAGTCAAAGCCTATCCCTTTTGGGTGGCAGGTCAAGGGTTCAAAATTGTCGCCCTCCTTTTTAGGTGTTTGGCATGATTTTAAAAAGTTAGCCTCCTCCTTTTTTGGTGCTTAGACTTTATCTTTTATCCCACATTTGTTGGGAATGATAGTTTTGCATGCTTAAAATAGGTAGGTTAGTTCCTTGATATGTGTCGACGTCCTCTTTTAAAGGAGACTTAGGTGCTTAGCTAAGCCTATACTTAGGTTGCCATTGGAGAATGTGCCAAACATGCACCGTTGGACTTGGTCTTTCCACCTTGATCTCACCACCTTGCTCAACAAGCTTATCTCATGCTTAACTCCACATGGCACGTTGATAATGTGGCATGTCATCAAACCATTTTTTTTGCAAACCTTAGCATTTGCCAAGTGTTGACCTTCGATAGGTCCAAATGTCAAAACATCCTCAAAACACGTGCCACATGTTGCAAGAGATATTTTTTGACCAATCTTCAAATGGCCATAACAAGAGCTCTGAACTTGGATTTACATTCCAAAAAATGCATTAAAAAGCTCTCAACGAGCTCTACAATGTGCTGCCACTAAAACTCTAAATTAGAACCATTATTAGAGCCAAATTTCAAGCTTTGACTTGGCATGTCTATTCTCATGTTTATCATATTCTGGAATGTGGCAGATGGATCACGAGATATGTGGCTTGGTAAAGTGGTTGGTTTCTCCCATGTGGCTGGGGCATGATATTACCAAACAATTATCCCTTTTAAGTAGGATTTCTATGGACTTGCAATTTCAAATCTATGAACTTGTAATTCCAAATCTATGGACTTGTGATTTCAAATCTATGAACTCCCAATTTCAAATCTATAGACTTGTGATTTCAAATCTATGGACTCCCAATTTCTAATCACACCCCCCCAATAGAGGGCTTTTGGTCTCCAAAAGTCCAATATCCCTTGAAACTGCAAACTGGTCTACTGCATCCATGAAAATAGAACCCAATCATAGCAAGAGGTATAAACAATTACATTAAAATGATTCATAATCAAACTACAAAAATTCCTAATCCAAAGGCATGAGTAAGTGAATTTGTAACTACCAAAGTGATTACAACATACCAAAATTGCCTGCCCAAATGTCACATCTTATAAAGCAATGAATTGCCAAAAACTGAAACAACTCCTAATGTAACTGCAAGACAAGTTTATAATGCTGAAAACATACAATAAATGTTGTGGACATGTTGCAATACAATGTCTTAGTATGGGACTTATATGCTAAGCAAATGTATACAACACAAAGTGTATATTTCCTAACATCCAAACATGCCCATAGGGTCTTAACAATGCATCTATACATCTATGTGCCAAAAATAGATACATTCAAAATAGTAGTTAAATAAGTGTTGTAAGGAATTAACTCAACCTACAACATGCATTCTGCTATTATCTCCAACTGATCAAATGAGTTTAAGTCCTCTAGACAACTCACAGAGCATAAATAGGAGATTCAAAACTTAGAGTTATCAAAAAGTGAAAAAACTTCATATGTTAAACCTGTCTTGAAGTGTTCCCACCAACTCTAATCTACATCCATCAAAGCTTGTTCATTCCCTTAGGTGAATTCATAACTATGCTTTGCAAAAAGAATGTAGTGAAAATCCACTTAACCAATTCTTTCTTCCTAGTGAACTTGATTGTCTTAGTGGATTCCTTAACATCATTATGGATTGATTTAACTTCACTGACCTTATTAACAGGTTGATAAATCATCTTAATTTTACCATTTCTAAAATAAGAAGATGATTGAATTTTAAAACAATGATCAATCTAATGTCCACTCATATGGCAATGAGTGCAAACAACCTTCTTAGGTGAAGTTTCCCTGTTACCTCTTCTCATTTTGCCATGATGAGAATGGCATCTTAACACTTGCAATTTGCTTAAGCAAAGCATGTCTCTTCCAAAAAAATGTAACACTATGGTTATGCATCCCAAAAAAAGTGCATGGAAATGATTGCATTATCTTCTGAATGTTAAATCCAAATTTCTTAAACATAAAAAGTGGATCAGAAGATTTAGTGCTAACTCTAGTGTAGGAACTAGGAGGTGGAATCTCAATACCTCTTCTACCTTCCTTCTTACACTGTACGTGCTCTACTACTGGCCTCGGTCCTTTGCTATTATAAGCTTATCTTCCTTTAGCCATGGAGGAAGTTTTTCCAATTTCCACCTACTCACTAGTGTAACCCAAACCTGCATGAAGAGATCTATGCTCTACCTGTATTGGGTTAGTAATTCCTTGGCCATCTTGACCAAGACCTCTTCCATTAAATCCCATTTTCTTCAACAATTTAGATCCTATACCCTTAGTGTGTTGTTCAAAACTACCAAAAGCATCATTACATGAATCCAAATTTGAATGGAAAGAAGAAGTAGATGAATTATGTGGTGAATAACTTACAATGCATGCAGTCATAGTCTCTACATCTAAAGTGGAAGGTATGGTCTTCTTTGGTTCACCATACTACAATTCGATCAGGAGCTCATCCTTAGATTCAAGCTCTAATTTAAAAATTGCAATTTGTTCTTCCAAGGAGTACAATCAAGCTCTTAAAAAAGCATTCTCATCCTGAAACTGAGTGTTGATGGATTCAAGCTCTTCCATCTTGGCTTTATGTGACAATTTGCCCATGGTTTCCTATAAACACATTGATTCCACAACTACACACTACAATCCAATCAAGTGATATGGATAATCAATAAATTAAAAGCAACTATCAAATCACAATCAGAAGCTAACCCAGCTTTCTAATTACTCTGATACTAACTTGATCCATAAACTACACTGATAAACTCAAAGTGAAGTTTTAAGTAAAAATACTAAAAATTCTCAAAACTTAACAAATTCTCACAAAACTCAAAAGAACTTGCAAAATGTTTGGTAAAAATGTTTTCAATTGTTGAATTGGATTGGAATTATCAAAAGACTTGTTACTTCCATTTACCAATTAAACCAGTTTTTTAAAATGTTGTGTTATAATTGTCAAAATTTGAATTACTTGCATGAGTTCATTTACTAATTAAAATCAAATCAGCAAACTAAAATTAAATCATGCATCAAATGACAATTACCAAAAACATGATAAGGTGATAACGAAGTTTGGCTCAATAATTGATGCCTACATCTCTAGATTCTCCAAAAGAGTGGACCATTTCCATTAAGGGCACTTCAAACACATGGAAATAATAAACAACTTTCCTGCAAGCTGATATCTCAATGCAAGAATTCACCTTCACCATGACTGAAGTCAAGCCCGGCACCTTCGAATTCTGTGAGTCTTCATAAACATCTACAAAGTTGCTTCAAAAGTCCTTAAAATCTCCTCTATGGGTTGAAAAATACTTCTCTAATATGCAAATTGGATAAAATAGAGTATTAAAACTGTGTATTATGGCTGGAAGATGGATAAAAATCTATTACATAAGCTTTCCCAAGCTTTTACAAAGTCTCAGCCTCTTAAAAATAAAAATAGTCTAGAATTTGATAACTTCAAATAGAAATGCATGCCTTAAATAGCACTTTGACCCCTGTAGCTCAAGTGGTCAAAGCCTATCCCTTTTGGGTGGCAGGTCAGGGGTTCAAAACCGTTGCCCTCATTTTTAGGTGATTAGGCATGAATTTAAAAATTTGGCCTCCTCCTTTTTTGGTGCTTAGACTTTATCTTTTATCCCACATTTGTTGGGAATGATAGTTTTGTATGCTTAAAATTAGTAGGTTAGTTCCTCGATATGTGTCGACGTTCTCTTTTGAAGAAGACTTAGGCACGTATCTAAGCCTATACTTAGGCTACCATTGGATAATGCACCAAACATGCACCGTTGGACTTGGTCTTTCCACCTTCGTCTCACCACCTTGCTCAACAAGCTTATCTCACACTTAAATCCATGTGGCATGTTGATGAAGTGGCATGTCATCAAACCATTTTTTTCAAACCTTAGCATTTTCCAAGTGTTGACCTTTGATAGGTCTAAATGTCGAAACATCCTCAAAACACATGCCACATGTCACAAGAGACATTTTTTGACCAATCTTCAAATGGCCATAACATGAGCTCATAAACTCGGATTTACATTCCAAAAAATGTGTCAAAAATCTCTCAACAAGCTCTACAGTGTGCCACCACTGAAACTCTAAATTAGAACCATTATCAGAACCAAATTTTGAGCTTTGACTTGGCATGTCTATAATCATGTTTATCATATTCTGGGACGTGACAGATGGATCATGAGCTATGTGGCTCGGTAAAGTGGCTGGTTTCTCCCATGTGGCTATGGCATGATATTACCAAAAAGTTATCCCTCTTTTTGTGGGATTTCTATGGACTTGCAATTTCAAATCTACGGACTTGTAATTCCAAATCTATAGACTTGTGATTTCAAATCTACGAACTCCCAATTTCAAATCTATGGACTCCCAATTTTTTATCATTAATGGTGTATGGGAAGTAAGGGGATTATCCACTTTGACTAATCTTGTTTTTGTTTGAGGAGGAGTGATAGTAATTAAATTAGTTAAATTTTGTAAATATCCCTTTATGGACTAACGATTTGGCTCAAATTCTTTCATAAGAAAATTTTATCTTTTAGCTTGATCAAATGCATCATTTAGATTTTGTGGAGAACAGTTTGAACCTTATATTGAAGTGAGGGTGTTAACATGGTTATAAAGAATTTAAATAGATTGTCATCATTCATGTTATTATCTAATTTATGAGATGAATATTTATATTATTTAATGAAATCATGAGTTGATTTAGAGGGTGATTGTTTATCATTAATAAAATGATAGACAATTTTTAAGGTCATTCTGTTGAAATCCCTTGAATAAGGCATTAACCAAATCTTATAAATTCTAGATAGAATGTTGAGGTAAGTGATTATACCATTAGAGGACATCTCCAATGAAACTTTTGACTAGAATTTTGGTGGTAATGGAGGTGTTTATTTGAATCCATTATTTGTAGAGATTACCAAATGCCTTAATAAAAGATGCAGGGTATTTAGTCCCATCATATTTAATAGTTGGAAAAATATTTTGAATATCAATAGAAATAATGAAATGAGCTGAAGATTCATTTTAGATATTTTTAATAATTTTGTTATGCATAAGGGGTTATGCAATGACATTTCTATTGGCATCTCTAAGAAGATGAGGGATAAAGTTTTGATTATTTTGAGGTAAAATAAGAGGAGGTTGATTACTCATGTGTAACAATTTTCATTGTATTTACATCATTTGATATGTATTTTTTGTTTGCATAACATTCATTTGTTGAACTATTTGTACAAGGATTTGAGTAGTATCAATTTCTGTATTTAGATTATTAGGATTTGGAGGGGAAAGATTAGTGTTGGTATTATGAGGAATATTAGTGTTTTTAAGAGGAGGAATGTTCCCATTGTTAGGAATAGAGATGTTACTTATTAATGGATTTCCTATAATATTATTTATTAGGATTGTATTGATTGATCCTATAGTGTAATAAGGCTATTTAGATAGGGTAGCATCTTTAAAAGTGTGAAATGGATCAGATCCATTGATTTCATCATTTTGGGTAACTTGAACCATATTATTACCCATAGATGAAGGATGAGAGAAGGTGCACCAAGAGTGAGTATGAAATTTGGACAAAGTTGGATAGGTTTTTTAGAGGATTAGCTAAACTATAGTTTATAAAAATAACTGAGTCATCTAGAGGGTGCATAATCTACCAAATGGTATAAGGTTGAACTAGTCGACTAAGTTTTATAAGAAGGTAAATATAATAGTGGGTAGGAAACAAATTCTAATGGGTTGACAGTGTTCTATGGGAGGATGAATATAAAATATCTATTAGAAATTGAGTCAAATAGGTCATTTATGTTTTGTGAGAAAATAAATACAATATCATAAAAGAGACTGAGTCAAACAGGTTGAATGTGATTTTTAGAAAAATAAATAGAATAACCTATAAGATACTGAGTTGATTGAATAAACTATGTTCTATAAGAAAAAAATAGAATATATTATTGTAAACTAAGTCAATAGGCCAATTGTTTTCTATGAAAAAATAGAATAGTCTGTAAGAGACTAAGTTGAACTAGTCGACTATGTTCTGTGGATAGGAAAAATTTGAAATGTTATAAATATGGACAACCAAGTGTTAATTTATAGATAAGTGAAACACATAAAAACTAGGTTGATTGGGTCAATATAGTTGTAGCACATAACACAAACCTTATACCAATGCTAGATAATACAAGTTTTTCTATACAAAATATAATTTACAAATAGAAAATAGTAATAGTAAAATGTAAATGCTAATATAATAAGTGGACACTCTTAATGTATTTTAAATTATGATTTAAAATGTGATAAGGCATTTGGATTTGTAAAGGAACTAATAAAAGGTAAGTTAAAACTAGTTTTAGGTATATTAAGGATGAAAGGGATCTATATTGGTACTAGTACAGCCTTGGTGTTGGAGCTACCCCATCATTTCACTATCCCATAGTGATAAGGGTGTCATGTGATTTACCAATATAACATCAACCATGTATTTATACTTAGTTAAAAAACTAATTCAGCTTCCTTCTTAGTGATGAAATTCAAGTAGGTAGACCTAGGTAGAATTATTTAAATGCTTATTTGATATTTTTGTGATTTAGTAGTGTGTGAAGGAAAAATGTGACTAATCCGATAAATTTACATTCCTAGTTATATTATGTGCACTACTCTAAGAAATCAAGTAGATAAATGAAAAATGAATTAATTACTACCAATGTGGGTTAATTTTATTCACTTGAATAATATATAATACTAGGTTGATTGAGTTGACCTAATATGCAATCAATATAGAATAGAGTCAATTTGGTCAATTCTATCTATTGAAAAATAATCCAAATAAATGCAGTTGAGAAAGTTGATTAAGTTTCCTAGGTAAAAATTAGTTACAAAATTAAGTCGGCCTAGTCGACTTAGTTTACTTTAAGGTTGCAATTTTATAGAACTAAAAAACTCAAAAAAATAGGACTAATATTTGAATTTTGATAAATAATAGAAAAATAAATTCGAGAAAAGGCAATAACTAAGATAGTTAGAATGAACCTGATAATTAAGAATAAGTTGATTAAATTGATTTAGTAATGTACTAAAGATGTTAAATTATTATTTTAAAATTGTGTTGTCTAGATGAGGGTTTGAACCTACAAGCTAGAATGTTAAAATATATTTGAACCAATCAACTAAGTTTGCATAAAATTGAATAATTAAAATAACTAAAATAACTATGTTGAATAATAAATATAATAGTTTAAACATAACTTGTTTGAAATTTTGAGATACAGGATGAAAATTTAAACCAATAGGATTGTTCTAGTGTGTTGAGACAAATTATAATCATAAAGATCTGAAAAAGATTGATAGGCTCACCTCAGTTAAAAAACATGTAACATGATGCATTAACTATGTCGATCATATTGATGAAGTAGAATATGACCTACAGAGAGTATAGAACTAGGGTGATCATATTGATCCAGTTGTCTGTAGAAGAAAATGACCAACACAAAGATCCAAACTAAGTTGATTAGATAAACTGAGTATTAATACCTATGCACAAATTGTTATACTAAGTCAACAAAATCAATCTAGTAGTTTGAAAATAAAAATTAAAAATCTACAAGGGTTAGTTCATGTCAGGTTCACCAAAATGTATGCAAGCAAAATTGAAATTTATCTACAAATCGATCCTAACTCAAAGAATATAATTTAGATAACTATACCTGTAGTGATACTTAGATAACTAGGGTCATGACTAATATGGATCTGTTAAATCTACCTAAGGGATCTCTTACCATATAATATAGATAGAGATGGTTTTAAAGCCTCTATTCAGACAACACTACACAATAACCCTAGACAAGTATGTTAATAAAATAATAAAGTGAATTTAATCTAGTGCTCACTAAAGCTTGTAGCATAAAATGGGGGATAAACATAAATAATAAACATGCAATTTAAAATTAAACTCAAGCCAATGTATATGTAATCCTAATGAAGGAGATATAATACATTCATTATCCATTATTCGTGTAAATCTATCTACTAAAATGGAAGAGTAAGATTTAAGAATACTTACCTTGAAGATGAACCTATCAATCCTCAACCTCTCTCTTGGCTAATGGTAATTTACAAGAGGTTGTTGTGTATTTTTTAAGAAACTAAGGATGGATAATGAACTATAGTCAAGCCAAGGACCTCTTAGTGAATCTCAAGCTTTCATAAGACAAAAGTTCTCCTCAAAGAAGCATGAAACCCTAAGCAATAAATCCTAAAGCAGAATGGTATAAATGGAAATAAATAAGTGCAAATTAATGATTCTCTCTACTAGAAATGAATTAAAAAAGGGCATATATAACCTGATTTGACCCTAATCCCTTATAGAATTTTAGTTGATGTATTCGGCCTAGTTGACTTTATTAGTTTAAAAATGAGTTGTTAGGTCCCGAACTAAGTCAACCTATGTTGACTCGGTCATGTAACATGTACTATTCCCATAACTAGGTCGACCCATTCAACTACATTCAAAAATTGGTAAAAGGGGGTTTTGCATAGGTAGGGGCTATTTGAAGAGGTGAATTACTTAGAGAATCATATGAGTGAGGTGTTAATTCTTAGGGAAACATATATGAGGGGTTTCTATATGTTTTAGGTGGAGGTATATAAAACAACAATCTTGTAAAGCACCAAAGGTATGTCCACCCCTTTCCCAGTGCACCCTTTAAGGTGTGCACTCAGAGAGGTTGAGATTCAATGTATTCTTGTGAGACAGATAACATCAAGATCCAATAAGGCTAGAACTCAATCTATATTATAGTTTTCCACCTAGTCGACAGTGAGTATCATCTAGGTCAATAAAGTTAAGGTTTCATTGGAGCCTCCTCTCAAGGCACATAGTAGGATTCTGACTCAAGAATAAGTGCTATGTTGAGAACTATTTATTAACCTATAGAATCTTGACTAAGAATCTAACCTCTTAGATCAATTATTGGTAGCTTAGAAAGGTGTTTTCACACCCAAATTATTTATCCCAAAACCCATGTGATTTTTTTTGTTATCTTCTTTTAGTGATGTTTATTTATTCACTATGATTTCTTAATATTTATCAATTATGACTCAGTCAATGCACAATTGAACTATGACACACACAATTTTTACATAATTTATTTAATACATTTGAATTCCACTATAAAGCCTCTTTAAGGGTAGAATATAAGTGTATGAATTTAAGATCAAGGTGATACCAGAATCAATTGGTGATATTATGATTAATGAAGAGAGATGAATCAACTTAATTAAATGTGATCAATTATAATTTATTATTTTAAAGGATCATAAGATTATTTATATATAATATGATGAACACACTCAAGGGAAATAAAGCAAGCTAAAACACAACACTTTAACATAGAATTATCATTTTAAGGATCACAAAATAAGAGTTGTCTATCACTATACAAATCCACTCTCAAGGCACACAAAATAAGGAAAATAACCAAATTTAAAGTAAAAGGGTTGTCAACGACTGCACCATGATCAAATTCAAACTTAAATTAATATTAAACATATATATCTAGACCAAAAACATATGATCCCAACATAAAAGAAGGTGATAAACACTCCTAAATTAACCTAAGAACCTAAACCTTATGCACTCACCATAACTTGGGAAGCCTACATATGAACTCCATGGAATCAAGGTCTGATGTAGTTCTCCTTACACTTATGATGGCCTCCTCTACAAGACATCATCATCGAATAAGATTTCATAATCTAAGCCAACAAGATAACTATAATGTCACTTAGATGAGATTTTAAATCTCTATTCATCTACTAAATATAAATACATCTCAAATTTATCAATCACAATCTATAACATCTTAAGTTGTGTATGCCTACCCACGTACTCCCATGCCACATCATAATGAGAGTTAGGCGTACCTAGGAACTTATATTTTCTCCTTCCAATGTGGTCAATAACTCAATAATCACTGACTTATGTTACTCAAATAAAATCCATCTCTAGATAAAGTCTTAAAGGTGACACCAAGGTCATGATGACATAAAATAACTCATTCACCAAATAATCAATGAGGGTCACTATCTCGCAACAAATGACCAACTAAAAAAACCATGTGGTTGAAACTAATAATAAATACATACACGGAGAAAACTTCCTTACCACTTGCAATTAAGAAATCACATAAAGTATTGAATGTTAAGCATATGTTCCAAAAACTCACTAAAGTTAGTTGTCAATTCCCTAAATTAGGAGGGCATCCTAAGGGTTAGTTTCTTAAGCCCGTGCCCACTTCTTGAGCTACCTATATATATATGGTGATTCCATCACACATATAATTAGAGTTGTTTTAGTTCACCCAATCCTAATGAGTGTTATTTTATATGTAAATATAATTAGCACTCACCTATCAACTATATGGCTAAGTGCAATATTGTTACACCTTACGGGTAACATTTTGACCATTAGTTGGCTCAAGTGTATCTAGACACTACTAAGAATTAAATCACCTTGATACATAGTGTAAGTATGTGTGTACACAAATATAATCTCTAACACAAATATCAAGACTTATTTTAAGGTTACAAACTAAAATGACTTCAAGTGGGTCATGTTCTAGGTCCACCTACTGGCAACTAAGGCCAAACACAAATATTTGCACTTGTAGCTTGAAATTCAAACAAAGGCAACAAATATAAAAAAGTTATATACATAGTGTGGAGTAGTCATGATTCAAATTATAATCACCAAATGACATTAAAACCACCATCGTGATAAAAAAAAAAACCTGCTAAATGAAACAAAACACACAAATTTTTTACACCAATAATCAAGTGCAAAATTACCTCTACTTTAAATCCAATATAAGAGAATAAATGTTTATTTTCATAAAAACCAATTATTTGAGCTATAAATATTATATTTAAGGTGATAAAATATTTTTATTGTGAGAAAGACAATGATTTAATCTACCATTCCATAGTGATTTTAACTACTTAAAAAAAAAATCTTAAATTTCTTAAATAAATTGGTTACGGAATCACTCTAGGAAAAATAGTAAATCTTATAATAAAATTTATTTATTCTTTTTCTCCCCCCTCAACTTTATTTTTTTTTATTTCTTCTTTCTCTTTTTTTCTTTTTCTTTTTTATTTTTTTAAACTTTTATTATTATTATTTTTAATTAACACTCTACAAAAATATACATCTAACAAACAATCATTGGTTTATTATTAATATTATATATAAAATTAATGTGGTCAATTAAATTAAATTTCTTTTTCTTTTAGATATCATGAAATATATAAAATTTTATACATGTTATATAAAATCTTATTCTTATTCATAAATCAATATTTTATATAAAATTTATTATATACATATTTGAAATAAATTTAATTTTAAATAAAGATTTCTTTTTCTTTTTTTATTTTCAAAACTAACTTTTAAGATAAAGGGGAAAGAAACTAATTTTTTCATAACCAAGCTTTCTTGCAGTGGTTATCATCATCATCAATACACACATGTTTGTCTATATTCACATTTATTCAATATTCTAAAAAGAATAAAACTTTGTTATTTCTATATTTGAATACTATTTTTTTTTTAATATTCCATTTCACCTTCATTTTTTATTCTTAGATCAATTTGAAAAAGAGTTAGGATGAAATGTGAGATATTATCATTATGTATGTATGTATGTATGTATGTATGTATGTATGTATGTATGTATGTATGTATGTATGTATGTATGTATGTATGTATGTATGTATGTATGTTTTTTTTAATATTCAAGAAAAATTATAATGATTCAAACAAAAATCACAAGGATAAGATTATGTTTAGAATGAAATAAGAGAGGGTGTTACACACAAGCAAGTCACTAACTAACTCATGTTCATTATTTGTAATCATTTAACATACAATCTCGAATAAGCAATATTTAATTACATATTGATTTGATCTATAATGCAAGGATAAGAAGAGGGAGAGAGATGTAATATTCTTTACAAATAATTACACAACTCAAAAGAACGATTTCTCTTTCAAAATTTTATTACATTAAAATTCAAAAAATAGGAATAAAAACGTGTAATTTAGTTTCATTTTCACAATAATAGAGACATATATTGATAAGGATTGAAGGAGAGAATGAGGGAGATATTAATCACACTAAAAAAACACTACTCATAACTTATCTTTTACATTATTTGATCAACTAATTCTTTCTCTATAAAAAAAAGTGTCAAATTAATCCCTATCCCATCTCCTTCTTTTGACATGCATGAAACAAGATCCCAAGCTCTATGACTATCTCCTCCTTCATTCCACAATCTCTTCATTCTCCATTTCAAATTCTTCCTCTAAAATTAACCCTCCAAATGAATAACTAAAAACAAGACCAAGTGTGGAAATAAAAAGAAAATTTAAATTTTTTATTTAAAGTATTTTCCACTCAACCTAATAAATGAGATGATAATTTTCTAACAAGAGTCACCTTGTGTCTTGCAAGCCCATGCCTCCTCTTAATGACCTTATAAGCCCATGTGGGATTACTTGTCTAAATCACCTACTTATCACAAATCCAAAAGAGTCTCTTACACTCAACAATAACTTCCCTTACATTGTCCAAATTTCCAGTCCACAAGCATATTCATCCACCCTAGCCTAGGGCCTAACAAATAGCTCTTCTAGCCTTCCTAAAAAATATAGGCACAAGTTGCTCATAAAATCTATGATAAAATTTCTCATGATTTATGTAGATTTAAAAATTTATTAGATTATGATTTAAATAAAAATACATTATTCTAATTGTATTTTAAGTAAAGATTTCAAAATAAAGGATGAAACAACATTTAAATTATTACATATTTGAAGGCTCAATACGATAGGCAAATACATGAAGAAAATAAAGTCACAAAGACTCAAACATAGGGGATATTACATACTCTCTCCCTTATAAAATCATCATCCTTGATGTGCCAAACCAACTTAAGGGGTTGAATAACTACACACTTTTAAAGATATACCAAGTTAAAAATAGTGAAACATAATCCATCATAAATACATCAACAATTATCATTTCTATTTTCAATTTTCAAACATTTGATTATAGATTATTAATGTCCTTATGCTTTTTAAATTATTCTTAAGGATTTCTCTTTAATGTTTAATACTTATCAACATCTTTTATTATTATTGTGAAATTAATATTATTATAATTAAGGTTTTTGAGTTAATAGTTAACATTAATCTCCTTAAGGCATGTCCCACAGTGTCAAATTATCATATTACCATACTATCATTCAAATTTGTCATAACTAACTCAAACCCAAAGATATTATGTCACTATATAACACTGATATATAACATGTGCAATTAATATATTATTTTATTATGATGACATAATTATTAGGCTATGTATCATTCCATGGTGAGAGTTCAATTGCTAAGATTAAAACCGTTTCATGGCCAATCTATATTGAGTAACATTGACTAAAACTAAGCAATACAAACCAATATTGATAACTACTATCTATCATGAATTAACTGATATTATAGAATGTTGTCAAAACCTCTAAAAGAGTATGTGTATAAGCACCAATATCTTGTAAGATCATATATAACAAATTGTATGTCATCCCATGGTGATCATACAATGAATAACAAGTAATAAATCATGACAAAACCACATAAATCAATACTGAGCAATGTTGAACATTAACACCGACTGTCATCTAAATTATGCAATATCAAGGTTTAAATAACCAATCAAGCACTATATTATGAAAATAGCCTCCTTATACCTCCTAATAAATAATAAATATGAGCTATATTCAAATCATGTATAAGATGATATAACCTCCTTAGACCTCTCAAAATCAAGATAGTAAGTATTTTAGCTAAATCCTATATGAAACCACCACATCTGGTGGGCAAGAAGATGGGTCAAGCCTTGTACTCATAAGCTAATTAATCACACCCTATATCTAAATTCTAAGATAATTCTTCTCCACATACATGTAACATACGTATAATGTTCACATCACAACATTCACGAAGCCAATGTTCAAACATAGAAGCAAAAAAAATCTCGCCAACATAATCCAATAACTAAATCAAATGCCAAATGGCCTTAGAGATATATTTCAAAAGAGATACTAAATATTAAAAAATCATTCAAATTATGTAATAAATTTAAATTCAAGTGGTCATAAATGAAATTCTAATCTAAGTAATTCAAAATTGAAGAACTATCTTCATAAAAGAAAATTTAGATTCAAGAGAGACAAAAGTGTTAGTTTCATAAAATAACTTAAAATGCCAACTAAATCAAAATAAATTAGCACAAAAATTTCTTAAAATTTTCACTTTACAACACTATGTGGCTAAAAAAACCACCCGAGGGGAGAAAGAATTAAATAATCCTCAATTACCTTCTAGAGGTAAGAGGAAAGTATCACTCTCCATATGTCTCCCAAAGGTTCACAAGGTTGCATCAAGTATAAATCATGAAGGTTGTTTTTTTAATAACCATTAAGGTGTGGGTGAAGGAACAAATTATTTATAAAGTGACCATTACATGAAGAGCCCATGATGCCTAAGGTAATCATGGTGCACACACCTAAAATAATTAGGTAGCCACCTCATACGAAGGGGAAAAGTGAGTTTTCAAATTACAAAAAACTCCACTTTCTAGCTCATGACTTGATTCAAACCAATATAAACAAAGTTATACTCCACCCTTGAACCACATATTTGCATTTGTACCCAAATACTAGAGTAATGATGTAGGGTTATAAATTATAACACATTACTATATAATAATGATTTTCACTTATACATTATATGTTTACATGAACATGTTGGGAAATACGGAAGCACAATTGATTACCATATACAAGCAACTTACATGCAGAATTAAACCAGAATCACAAGTAACTAGAATTCAGAAATAACACAGAATATGAGAGACAATACACAACTTGTATCAATACTCATCCAGAAAAGAATACAATAAAGAAGATGCCACTTCTTCTTCACACCTCTCAGAGGCTTCCCACACCTCAAGTGTACAGTACTTCTTTCCTCATAGCTCTCTCTCTTACGGTCCCAACACACAACTCAAACACAGAGTTGGTGTTCACCTCCAACTAGTCAGTATCCACCACTGCCAGTACACAAGTGCTCCACGCACTCCAAGTAGATCTCCCCTGAACTGCAACAACCTGCAACCCAAATGATCTTACTTATGGAAGGAACTGCCTTACCTTCCTCTTTGCTCTCTTTCTGACTACACACTATACTCCAAGTAGATCCCACCTAATCTTGCTCCTTGTTGTGTTGCTGTCCTCCCTGATCTTACACACCTGCAAATCAATCTGGTTCTGCACACCTGAAAACCTGGATCGTGCACCCACATACACCTGTAGATCAATGATCTTACTTACCATGCAGATCTCCAAACGTGGCCTTGCACACTTGCTGACCAAGATCCTACACACATGAAGAACCCTTCTGATTCTCCAAAACCAGCACCCACACTTGGCACTACTGTGGAACTAGGAGGAACACCCTTGCTCACTTCACACACAGAAGGAGCTATCTTTGCTCAACTCAAACTAGAACACTTTTCAATACAGCCCATGAGTCTCTTAAATAGATCTCATGCAAACAATAATTAGACACCTAATTACAATAATTAGATCCATAGATTTAAGTCTAAAATTGGCTCTTAACATGCAAACACTTAGTTCGTTAACAAACTGTCTGTAACACTCACAGTTCCAAACCACACAGGCGACCAACATCGGTCCCTATCTGCCTGGAGATGACCGACATCGGCCGACTTTTGATCATCGTCAGTTGCTTCCTGTCTGTACCCTACTGATGTCGGTTGGCTTGATCGATGCTGGTGACTGTGACAACAGCATCCTCCTCCATGTCTGCATCCATGTGAAGCTTTTAGCTCCATAACCTAACAATCTCCCACTTGGAGATAAATAGCTCCATTGTACCTGTACCTGTACCTCATCTAATATATTTCCTAGCTTGTATCCCTCTTCAAGCTCAACCTTGAAGACCAACCACCACAAATCCTGTGGTGCACCTCCTATCATTCGAGTAACCTACCACATCTGAACCTACAAACCCATGTAGTGAAGTCCTGACCCTGCATAGCATGTATACCTGCTGTTGGTCCCTCTCAGATACCTGAGAACCCACTTCCCTGAATTAGCTCCTAACTCTCTGACAGCACCCACTGCTGGGGAAAACCTAGGTCTATACCAAACCTCATGTGATTTCAGACATTGAACTGTCCAGCCCTTGGTGTGCTCCAGTTCTGCATCCTACATATTGAACCTCACCAACACCTGATTCACATCAGCTCCCACTGGAGACAAAATCACCCTGTGATCTTCCATGTCTCTCATGCCAAAGAATTTTGCTGCTCCAAATTCCTCATGACATGCCACTAAACTAATCTTACCCTTAACTCAGCAAAACCCTATATGTACAAACCTGGTAACTAGCATACCATCCACATACAGTAATAGGATAATGTTGCAATCATCATCCACCTGGTAAGACAAACACAATGGTTACACTGACATTGACTAAAGCCCTGCTTTGTCATCCACCTATCAAAACCTGTACCACTGTCCTGCAGCTTCCTCAAGACCATATGACCTGGCCTTCCGTCTCACATATCCATTCTCTCTATTCTTTAATTAAGGTATCCATTCGTCTCAGTACTTTTCATACCAACTGGCAACCCTACCAAATCTCTCATTTGGTCCTGCACCCTGATCATGCCATGCTTCCACTGTTTCCTAGATCTTTCATGCTCTACAGTCAACAACTAGTATAAAGAAGAGGAACAAAAAATTTGAGGCTTACTTACACTTTCAGTCCTCCCCATGGGCATTTGAGACTCCTTAATAGCTCACTGTCCACCCAAAATCTGTCTCAGTGACCGACCTCAGTCACTACACAGTCTGCATTCGATCGACGTTGGTTCCATGTGACTGTCTAGGTCACCGACGCTGGTTATCCTATCGACATCAGTTTCCACCTACCCAACACCGTCGACTTCTATGGTCTACACATGACCGACATCGGCACCTGTCTATTCGACACTGGTTACCCTTGACTGATGCCGATACCTATGTATGCATGTGAGTGATGACTTTTTATCCATGAGCTCCTTTGAATCAATCCCATGTCCAAACTGCCCTACTCAGAGTTACTCAGTCCCATCCACTGATCTCTATCTATCATCTCCTCCAAAAACACCAAGGCTTTCTAGTTCTTAAGTCTATCAAACACATCTGTCTTCCACTTAAGAACATGCATCTCCTTCTTGCTCATGTGGCCAAGCCTACAAATCCACGTCTTCACAATAGAAGAAGAATCAATAATACAAGCAAGTAGATAAAGAGTCCCTGCTTTCTTACCACACGCTAATTCAAGTGCATCCATTGTGAGAGTTTTTGTGCATCTCTCATCACCCAACTTTCCTGAAGCAATTAGCCGCATCTTCAAGACTGGGACCTGCATGACCTTCTTCAACACCCATATGTTGGCCGCTTGTAATTTCAGCATCACTTCTCCTTTGCCAATACTATGACAAGGCTCACCAACCCCTCTACTTGGGGCTACATGGAAAGAGGCAATAGAATCTATTAACCAAGATTCAACTTTATCCAAGAAACATCCCAGAGCATCCTGTGCAACAACACCTGCAACATCTGCTTCTTCAGTTCCTTCATGTTGATCTTCTACCAACCAACAATATTATTTTCCCTACTCTTTCTTTCCATAGGACCGTAATTGACCATTCATGCTTTTCAATTCCTCCATTCTTAGCTTACTTTCTTCTGCCATTGCTCTACTCCCACTCAATCAGAAACCCCTGAGAGTGACCTGTAATCAAACACAAAACCTGCTTCCTGTAACCTTAGCTCTGATACCACTTATTGGGAAATACATAAGCATAATTGATTACCATATACAAGCAACTTACATGCAGAATTAAACCACAAGTAACTAGAATTCAGAAATAACACAGAATATGAGAGACAATACACAACTTGTATTAATACTCATCCAGAAAAGAATACAATAAAGAAGATGCCACTTCTTCTTCACACCTCTCAGAGGCTTCCCACACCTCAAGTGTACAGTACTTATTTCCTCATAGCTCTCTCTCTTACGGTCCCAACACACAACTCAAACACAAAGTTGGTGTTCACCTCCAACCAATCAGTATCCACTACTGCCAGTACACAAGTGCTCCATGCACTCCAAGTAGATCTCTCTTGAATTGTAACAACCTGCAACCCAAATGATCTCACTTATGGAAGGAACTACCTTGCCTTCCTCTTTGCTCTCTTTTTGAGTACACACTGTACTCTAAGTAGATCCCACCTGATCTTGCTCCCTGTTGTGTTGCTATCCTCCCTGATCTTACACACCTACAAATCAATCTGGTTCTTCACACCTACAAACCTAGATCCCACACCCACATACACCTGTAGATCAATGATCTTACTTACCATGCAGATCTCCAAATGTGGCCTTGCACACCTACTGACCAAGATCCTACACACATGAAGAACCCTTCTGATTCTCCAAAACCAGCACCCACACTTGGCACTGCTATGGAACTAGGAGGAACACCCTTGCTCACTTCACACACAGAAGGAGCTATCTTTGCTCAACTCAAACTAGAACACTTTTCAATACAGCCCATGAGTCTCTTAAATAGATCTCATGCAAACAACAATTAGACACCTAATTACAATAATTAGATCCACAGCTTCAAGTCTAAAATTGGCTCTTAACATGCAAACACTTGATTCATTAACAAACTGTCTGTAACACTCACAGTTCTAAACTGCACAGGCGACCGGCGTCGGTCCCTATCTGCCTGGAGATGACCGACGTCGGCCGACTTCTGACCGTCATCAGTTGCTTTCTGTCTGTACCCTACCGATGTCGGTTGGCCTGACTGACGCCGATGACTGTGACAACAACATCCTCCTCCATGTCTGCATCTATGTGAAGCTTTTAGCTCCACAACCTAACAGAACAAAAGTTACTTTACATCACATTTTCATAATGGAATTTACTCATAAGGTACTTCACAAACATATTCACATTCACAAGAGGATGAATGGGCTTAACAATAGAATATCATACTGGTATTATGGCATACACACTATGATTGCATAATAATGTTGTTTATATAGAGATGATCCTTTGTTTATGAGTTTTGTTACATATAAAATGATGCAACAGTTTACACAATATGTTACAATTACACATATACATAAAAAATAAAAAATTTAAGGGTACACATGTTTTGCTTGAGATACATTATTTACATTGGTTCATAATTAAAACACAATTGTACAATTTACTAGTATCACACAAGGTCAAATCAGCTTCATCAGTCCAATTGATGTAAATATGTCATCCCTAGGATATAACCATATCCTCATTGGTAAAACCAATGGATCTATGCCATCCCTGATAGCATCATTGTAAATCATCTACCACTATCATAGCCACAAGGAAAATATTAATGGCAAACCTCTATGCATAGTATCAAAATGCCTCATCTAGAAATATTCATGTCTTTCATGTCAAACCAACCTCAAATTTATCTACTTCAATTGAATTTACTCATTGTGGATGTCTATATCATTGTAAGATTCTATGAATCTATACTATCTAAAAGTGTCATGTTGTAATGTTTCATTAACCCATCATGAAACAACTAACCATTTATGAAGTATCTAACCAACTAAAAATCACATTTGATATAGTAATTTCATGTAAAAATGTCTCATGAGTCATTCTGACCAAACTAAAAGTGCACATTTGTTTTCTATTTCTTTAGCTAGGTAACTGAACTAACCACACAAAGTTTCCCTAGAGTTCCCAATGTTGTACCTCGCTTTGATACCAAAATGTTTCCCAAAATTTTTGTCCCAAAACTCATGTAATTTTTTTTGTTATCTTATTTTAGTGATGTTTATTTATTCACTATTGACTCGGTAAATGCATAATTGAAGTGTGACACACAAAATTATTACATGATTTATTTAATACATTTGATTTATAGTACGAAGCCTCTTTAAGGGTAAAATATAAGTGTATGAAGTTAAGATCAAGGTGATACCATAATCAATTAGTGATATTATGATTAATGAAGAGAGATGAGTCACCTTAATTAAAAGTGATTAATTATGATTTATTAATTTAAAGGATCATATGATTATTTATACATAATACAATGAGCACACTCAAGCGAAATAAAGTGAGCTAAAACACAACACTTTAACACATAGTTCTCACTTTAAGGATCACAAAAGAAGAGTCATCTAACACTATATAAATCTACTCTCAAAGAACATAAAATAATAAAAATGACCAAATTTAAAGTAAAATGGTTATCAACAACTACATGATGATCAAATTCAAATTTAAATTATTAAACATATATATCCAACCAAAGCCATATAAGCTCAACACGAAGTAAGGTGATAAACATCCCTAATCTAACCTATGAACCTAGAATCGATGCCCCCACCATAAATTGGGTAGCCTACATATCCACTCCATAGAATCAGGGTCTAATATAGTTCTCTTTACACTTATGATGGCCTTCTCTGTGAGACATCATCACTGAACAAGAGTTGATAGTCTAAACCAATAAGAGAACTAGTACATCACTCAGATGAGCTTCTAAAGCTCTAGTAATATACTCAAAATAAAGACACATTTTAAATTTATTAATCACAATCTACAACATGACAAGGTGTGTATGCTTACCTAAGCACTCCCACCTAATGTCATAATGAGAGTCAAGCATACCTAGGAACTTATTATTTTTATTCCAACATGGTTAATAACTTAATAATCACATACTTATGCTACTTAGAGAAACTTTGTCTCTTGATAAAGTCTTAAAGGTGATACTAAGGTCATGTTGACATAAAATAACTCATTTCACCAAATAATCAATGAGAGCCACTATTCTGCAACAAATAACCAACTAACAAAACCATGTGGTTAAAACTGATAATAAATACATACACAAAGAAAACTTCCTTACCACCTATAATCAAGAAAGTACATCAAATATTGAATATTAATCATGTGTTCCAATAACTCATTAAATTTAGCTCTTAGTTGCCCACATTAAGAGGGCATCTTAAGGGTTAGTTTCCTAAGCTCATGCCCACTCCCCGAGTTACCTATATATCTATGGTGATTCTATCACATGTAGAATCCGATCTATTATAATTCACCCATTCCTAATGAATTTTAGTTTAGATGTGAATACAATCATCCTTCACCTATCAACTACATGGCTAAGTGTAACATTGTTGCCCCTTGCGAGTAACATTATGGCCACTAGTTGGCTCAAGCATATCTAGACACTACTAATAATTAAAATCACCTTGGTACATATGGAAAGTATGTGCATACATAAATATAATCTCGAATATGAATACCAATAATTTTTCTAAGGTTACAAACCAAAATGAATTCAAGTGGGTCCTATCCTAGGTCCACCCACTAGCAACTAAGGCCAGACACAAATATTTGTAATTGTGGTCTGAAATTTGAACAAAGATAATAAATAAAAAAGAGGTACATAAATAGTGTGGGTTAGTCATGATTTAAATTATAAGCACCAAATATCATTAAAATGACCATCTTAATAAAAGACATTGCCAAACAAAATAAAACACACAAATTTTTTTACACTAATCATCAGGGACAAAAGTACCTCTACTTTAAATTTGATATAAGAGGATAATTTTTTTTTCACAAAGACTAATTATTTAAACTATAACTATTATGTTTAAGGCAACAAAATATTTTTATTGTGAGAAAGACAATAATTTAATCTATCATTTCATAGTGATTTTAATTACTTAGAAAAATTACCTTAAATTTCTAAAATAAATTAGTTACAAAATCACTCTAGAAAAAATAGTAAATCTTATAATAAAATTTATTTTATTATTTCAGTGATAATTTAAAGTTATTATAATTTATTTACCACTTTAAAATTAAAAAAATATCATTCTTAGGTATTTTAACTACATTGATTCTAAATTATCTTCACGACTAAAAACATAGGTTAGTTTTATTTCTGCAAAGTACCTTCAAAAATGACCCCCAAAAAAATGCTACTAAAGAGGTTAAAATTTATTAAACACTGGTGAGATAATTCTATAACCTAAGGAAATCATATTCAAACTTTAATTTTTAGAAACTCCTAGTTTAGATATTTATTTTAAATAATTCTAAAAAGGGGTTTCAATTAAATTTGAAAAATATTTAGATAAATTATTTTATCATCTTATTCCAATTTATTTGTTGGAATTTGATTAATTTAATGTTTAAAATATAAATTTAATAGACCAAATGATAAAATAATTAATTAATTATTAGTTGGTTAAATAGTAAATTTTAGAGATATTTAAATTACCCACTTAAAGAAAAGAAAAGAAATCAAAATTAAACTTAAATTTTCTACTTAACTAAAGTGACAGTGGATTAAATTCTAGCCATTAGATTAAATAGATTGCATCCACAAGATCTAGGTTTTCATATTTTTGCCCTAAATTTCTTTATGACTATAATAAAAAGTCAAAACTTTTAATTTTGCTCTATATTTTTTCTTTCTATTTTATAAGTTTTGTTGGAAGGTTTGGAATGAAAATTCAAAGACAAATATGATGAATCAATTTTATTTAAATTCATATACATAATATGTATATAAAATTTATTATTTTCTTATTAAAATATTCTTATTTTATATATAAAACTCCAAAAAAGATTTATTATTTATCTAATTATTTCATTCCTTTGTTTTATATATATATATATATATATATATTATTATTTTATTATATTCATATATATAGTTGTCTTATTGTTATTATTATTATTTTATTAAATAGTTTGTAAACTCAACTGTGATCGTACGCTATTGGTTGGCCTGCAACCCCTTCTCGCAAATAAAGAATATGGGAGTGGGCCTTCAATCCCTTTTCTTTCAACCCAACCGCTACCTCTTCCCCCTCAACTTTTTTTTCTAATTTATTTTTATTTATTTTTTATCTTTTTTAAAACTATTATTATTATTATTATTATTATTATTTTGGTTTTTAATTAACACTCTTAAAAAAAAAGTACAGCTAACAAACAATCATTAGTTTCTTATTAATAAGATATCATGTATATATTATTTTGTTTCTTATTAAATTTACTATCTTTTTCTTTTATTAAACATTATGAAACATGTATACATTTATATATATTATATAAAAACTTACTTTTATTCATACATCAATCTTTTATTTAAGATTTATTAACTTCTAAAACTAACTTTTAATATATCAATCGTATTTTTATTTTCATGCATATTTTATAATAAATATAATTTTTAATAACGATTTTTTTAAACTTCCAAAACCAACTTTTAAGACAAAAGGGAAAGAAAAGAAGTATTTTTATTTTTAAAAAATATTTTCATGATTCAAAGAGAGATTACAAAAAGAGTGGAAGGTGAAAGAAAGTAATTTTGTCATGACTAAGTTTTCTTGCAATAATTGAGTGAATAAAAAAATTATTATTTAATAATTTTTTATTATTCATATAATTGTTAAGAATATTTCCAATAATATTGTCTCATCACTGTCCATACGTGTTTGTCTATATTTACATTTATTTAATATTTTGAAAAGAATAAAATCTGGTTATTTTGAATAGTAAAAAATTAAAATAATTCACTCCACCTTCAATTTTTAGATCAATTTGAAAAAAGAGAAAATGAAAAGTGAGATATTCTCAATATATATATATATATGTGTGTGTGTGTGTATGTATGTATATGTATATATATATATATATATGTATATGTATGTGTATGTATGTATATGTATATGTATATGTATGTATAGGTATGTATATGTATATGTATATGTATATGTATGTAGGTATGTATGTTATATGTATATGTATATGTATATGTATGTATGTAAATACATACATACCTACATACATACATACATATACATATACATATACATATACATATACATATACATATACATATACATATATACATATACATATACATATACATATACATATACATATATATATATATATATATATATATATATATATTTTGAATAGTAAAAAAATTAAATTAATTCACTCCACCTTCAATTTTTAGATCAATTTGAAATTGAAGGTGAAGTGAATTATTTTAATTTTTTTTACTATTCAATATATATATATATATATATATATTCAAGAAAAATTATAGGAATAGATGCAAATAAAAATCACAAGGTCAAGATTCTTTTTAGAATGAAAGAAGAGAGGGTGTTGATCACACAAACAAGTCACTAACCAAATCATGTTCATTACTTACAATTATTCAAATAAATAATATTGATTTATTGATTTAACTTTTTAGGGTTTTATATAGGTAATTACCTATGTTTGGTTAAAGAACTCAGATGTATAAATAAGTAAAACAAATTTTAATAGTTAATCTACTGATTTATAAATGATTTTGACCTTGATTACATTTCTAATAATAGTAATAAATAGGGAGAAATATAAACTTAGCTAAAAATAAACTATCACAGATGATCTAGGTTCTAAAATTTGAGATCTAGATAGTTCTGAGTGTCGCAAGCAGTGTTTTGATATTCATCTCTTCACTAGATAATAGAGCCCAATTTGGATACTAGTGTTATTTGTGTATAGTTTCCTCAATGTGGTGATAATGTCCTCTTTGTGAGAATATTCTTATTTTCAAAGAGTACCTACACTTGTATATGTATACTTTGTCCCTGCATGATCAAAACCTGTAGCTGTGTATTGTATCTAGAAAGCTTGATTTTATGAGAAAGATTTGAGTGTGTTAGTAGGATGGACTGGACATCTTCAACACCCTACTATGTAGATAGTTACCTACATACCAATACTCCGAAGAGGGATTGAGTCTAATGTAGTTATCCCACCTAGTGCTTGATGTATGTATAAGTGAATGCTAGAATGAGAGTGGTCTTGGATGCCTTGAATGTTCTTAAGCTTTGGAATGCTTGAAAACTGAGGTTGTTGTAGATGGTAGTATGCAGAAAGTAAGGTAGAATAGGGATAATGTACCTTAATTTTACATGACTTTGTCTTTGATTTGAATAGCTTTTGCATCTATTTTCCATCTAGTGAATAGAGATGCATTACACTTGTATTTATAGGGTTATGTTGTTTGTGTGGATAATAAATTGACCTTAGGCTGACCTTAGGAGGGGCACACATTTGAAAAGGTATCTATTGGAAAGATTTGGGTCTAAGGATAGTAGTGCCCAGTTGGGGACACTAGCAACATGTGGTTTTAGTGTCCCAAATGTGGTGTTAAAGTCCTTTTGGTAGAATTATAAGAAATTTGGATTGGGGTCAGAGGTGACAGATCAGGGACTATGTCTTAACTGGCTTTAAGTGAGCAAGGTATGTTGAATGAATTGAAATACAAGTTTAAGGCTCTAGAATAGGTCTATGGCAAGCTTAGGGATGGGGTAATTCAAGTGACACTCTTAGCATCCAATTACCACTTTTAGATGATTACAGCTATAATATTGATTTGATCTATAATGCAAGGAGAGAAGAGGGAGAGAGATTCAATATTCTCTATAAATAATTACACAACTCAAAATAATGATTTCCCTTTAAAATTTTAAATAATTCCTCTATAGTTTAGTTCTTTTTCATAATGATAGAGACATATATTGATAAGGATTCAAGGGGAGAATGGGAGAGATATTAAGCACACACAAAAACACTACTCATAACTTTTATTTTACATCATTTGATCAACTAATTATTTCTCTATAAGAAAAATGTGTCAAAGCAATCCCTAACCCATCTCCTCCATTCAACATGCATGCAACAAGCTCCCAAACTCTATGAAGATCTCCTTCTTCTTTCCACAAGCTCTTCCTTCTCCACTTCAAATCCTTCAATCAAAATGAACCCCCCCAAATGAACAACCAAAAACAAGACTAAGTGTGGAAATAAAAATATATTTAAAATTTCTTATCCAAAGGATTTTCCACCCAACCCAATAAATGAGATGATGATTTTTCTTACGAGATTCACCTCATGTCTTACAAGCCCATACTTCCTCTTAATGACCTTACAAGCCCATGTGGGATTACTTTTCTAAGTCACCTACTTAACACAAAATCAAAAGAGTCTCTTACACTTAATAATAACTTCTCTTACATTATCCAAATTTACACTCCACAAGAATATTCACCCACCCTGGCCTAGGGCCTAACAAATAACTCCTCTAGCCTTCATAGAGAGGCTAGGAATAAGTTGCTAATAAAATTCATTATAAATTTTTTTATGATTTATGTATATTTAAATATTTATTAGATTATGATTTAAATAAAAAGATATTTTTCTATTTTATTTTAAGTAAATATTTGAAAATAAGGGAGGAAACAACATTTGAATTATCACATATTTGTAGGTTCAATAAGATAAGTAAACACATGATGACAACAAGGTCACAAAGATTCAAACATAAGAGATATTACAGGTGCTCAAAGGCAACTAGGGATTGGACCTCTACCGATCTAAATCTGATTTTCTTAGTGGACTTGGGTGAATTATGCACCAATGTGTCATCATCTCCTTCTCTCTTTATTGTATTTTATGGGATTGTGGTTGTAATCATTGGTTTTTTATAGCTATTTTGGGCCAAGATGGCTAGGAGTGGTATCTCATGCTACTAGGAGACAGGGCCCATCCCTATCTTATATATGTTGTTGTGCATCTCTTTTGTTAGGGTTTACACTTTTGTAATTGAAAACTCAAAGAGATTAATATAATTTCTTATTTATTTGCTCATAAGGTTTTCATTTTCATGAATGTCTTCCAAATTCTCTAATTTTTTGAATATATTTATGTTATGTAACTGAAGCATGTGTTTTCTATAGTGTATGTATTAATTATAATGATCCTCAAGTTATTCTCATTTTTTCCTTAAATTCTTTCACTTTATTTAACCTCGCATAAATCTATGTGATTAGCAACATGTCCCATGTATTTTTATTTATTAAAAAATATTTTGGAATTAAACATTCAATACTCCCCTTGATATCTTCCTTGTTTGACTGAAGTTAGAGCTTTCGTTAAACTTGATATATAGTGGTAAAATTATAGTTGTGCATGCCCTTCATTTTCAAACATCAATACTATTTTGTGATCTAGAGAGTTTCCTTTTCTGCCTTACCTTATTTTTCTTTTGATGTTTGTTTATTAGCAAGTAATCATTTTCCCTTAATTTATAAATGGTGAATTGAAGCAAAGTAGGGCTTGGGTAGTTTGTAATGAGTTTAGTTAGTTAATAATAAGCTCTGTGTCAAGTGAGAAAATAGGAATTGTATCCCCAGTGGTAGTGTAACATATCTTGGAGATATATTCTAAGAAGGATATTTAATGGATCTTAATAACTATAGCTCATACCTTGTATTGTCTCAACAACAATCCTAAAATGAGATGATGAAAGTCCCCCAATTGTTCCCTAAGCTCACTTAGTGCACCTAATCCAATAGGTATATTTGGGATAATGAGATCTTGGACCGAACAATAGTATAGTATTTACTATCATGTGGTGGGTTTAATAGTATGTCATTTCCCTATATAACTAACTATACTAACATCTTTAATCATGGCATTAAATTATAGAGATAGATAAACAAAAAAATTCAAGCGAGCAGACAACTTATTGCTGGTGAAGTTTTGAGTATTTTTTGAGTTAATCAATATTGTTACCCTCTATGTTTTAATAAAGCTAATACTATGATGGTTTTGGGGATCATAATGCCTAAAATTTCATGTAATTAGATTTTTGGTTAAGTATCTACTGATGTCTAATTATATTCCATCCTCTTCTTCATCAATAGTACCTTCAATGTAGAACAACTTACTTTTGACACATTTATGTTCTAAATTGTATTACTATCATAGTTAAAATATATCCATTTTCCATTTTTTCTTAAATGTTTTGAGCATTCAATGTGATTTTTTTAGGGAAATATGGTATTAGGGTGCCTTTGGCTCTTATGTTTGTAAATTTTTGTCTTCTATTGGATAATGGTCTTTCCTCCACCTCACATGCCATGATATTAGAATTAGATATAGTAAGAGGATTAAACATCCCTGCCTCATTTTATATGTGATACTTGAGTCCCCCAAGAAATAGGTTATTCAAGTTCCCATGCATGATCATATTCAATTACAAACATAGACTCTATCATATATTAAATAAAATATTTTACTGATCATATTTGTCATAATATTAATAGCTATCTGAAATAATTATTTTTCACATTATTTCTATATTGAATCTAAATTTTCTTAGTAAAAAGTGATCAAGTGAAATATATTATTTTTCTTCATTTTAGAATATAATCATTGATACCACATTAATCTATCAAGTTCTAATGTTAAATATGTCATTTAGACCTTATGTTCACATGGGATCTTATGTACAACAACAAAAATCTAATTTGTTGATCTGAGTGATCATATCCTTCCCATAAAACTTACATGTCCCTACTTTTGGTACTAGGTTCTAAGGCCCTGAACTATAACTAGCCAAGGGAAAAGGTTGTATTTAGATTTAGATTGAATTATCTATAATATCCACCATGGTTGAGTTTTGCATTACTAAACTATGGTTGGTTTCATGGATTTTGTTGTAAGATAAATAGTTAATTGAATATGTACCCGATTTGATCCAATCATTGACTAATGTGCTATAGATCTTCTTAATTTCCCATTTTAGACTATATGTTTTATACATTGTACTCATTTTTTACCACTAAGAAAATGATGAAACATAATATCCACTGAATATCATATCTTACTCCATATCTCCTTTATTATAATTTTTTTTGGGTTTGTTAGAACCTTGCCTCAGACCCTATTGTTTAGTCATGCCATGAAAATTATTTTGGGGTTTCGGGTTTAGGCTTCAATATTTATAGTTCAAAGTTTAGGGTTTAAGGTTCATGGTCTAAGATATAAGGTCTATTGTTGAGGGTTTAGGTTGACTTGGTGGCCAAAAAAAGTAATTGTAGGCTTATGCCATTATGATCAACTCATAGAGATAAATATAACAACTTCTATATTGTGTTAGAGTAACAATATTTTTAAATTTTTTGATAAAGGCTTATATTATTACGATCATCTCACTAACATAAATCTAATAATTGTTATATTGGATAAGGATGAAAAAACTTTAAATTTTTTATATAAAAAATGGAATCTACTCTGTGTAGATGTAACCCTTAAATTTCATCTAGATAAAAAATTAACCAACCAACAACAACAAAAATTTATCAAATGTATCATAAAACCTTTCCAAAATCAAGGATATGAATCCATATTTAATGAAATTACTTAGATAAATAAAAGTCACAACAATGGATAGTAGTATAAATATCAAGATCAAAGTAGTGAATCGAAATAATAAGATTAGAAGAGGGTAGATCCACACAAATGATTGATATCAAATCATAATACTATAAATATATAACTGAGTCACTTTGAGGGGAGAATCCTCCATAAATTTTTAATAATAATAGGATTCATAATATTATTCTCTAATGCTAATTACTACCTCTTATCTATACCCTACTTAGGTTAAGTATATTCCATAGCCTAACACTACTATCAATATGAATGAATATAGATTTTCATATGACTAAGTAAAATATTACACTGATCAAAAGTTAGTCAAACATATCACAATACACTCCAGTGATTAAGGGAACATAATTATTACAATCATAAATCCATATTAATAATTTAAATTATGACATGTCTAATAAAATAAAGCATTAAAACAACCAAAACTCTTCAATTTCATTGGTTTTTAAAATTATTTATGAATTTTTAGTCTTGACAGTAACAATTACCACATATTTAAGGGGGTATTTTTAGAAAGACACATTCAAACATTTCTAGCCTTACATTCCTCTTCATATTTCTCTTTGACACCAAGTACTTGTAGTACCAATTTTTCTTAAACAATATTTTAAACAAAAGGTCGTAAGGTAGGTTTAGGGATAAAATCATCTTGGCCACAAACCAAAGTAAAACCTATCACAACAGATGGCTTCTTATTAGCTAGCTTATTCTCAATCAGAGATAAGGTAGCTCTAAGCTCCTCAAGTTAGATGGGGATTATAAGTTAACGAGCATTCCTCCTATTTCTTCACGTGAAAACCTTGAGCTTAGGAAATGAAAATGGCACATTAAGCATATTATTGTCTCCATCATTTGACATTTTTTGATTTATTATATACATTTTAGCTATTTTGGAAAAATTAAAAAGCAGTTATATCACCCCCGTATCAGTGTTAAACTATGCTTTGACACTAATGTGGCAGGCCATATTGAACTAAAAAACAAATTGACAACACATCCATACTACAAATTACCAACCAAATCAACTCAATTACATACATAATACAATTATAAAGTATAAATTTTAAGTGAAAAATTATATAGTATATAATTAAACTCATAAGTCGGTCATATAATTCATTACAATATAATCAATTTATCCCATAGGACTTACAATTACAAGATAGAAGATATAAATATATTAAATTATGTCTTCAATCTTATTATGGTTTTCTACTAGATATTTTTGTTGGCAGTGAACAATAGGAAAATATTATCCCAACCATACACGAACTAGAATACCTGATTTACCCTATCACATTAACAACATATGAAAAATTGATAAGGTTTACTTTGCATGTGATCATATGATGTCAATAAAACATCACCAAAATATAAGAAAACATGTTTGCATATGAACATACAACATTACAGAATTTATACACACAAAATATCCCTTTCACCCAATGTGAAACAATAAGAATTTACATACGAATTCATTATTCTTAATATTAATCACAACATGGTTATTAACACAATCAAGATTGGTCATTTCACAAGAGGCATTCATTAATATACCAACCCAATTCATTATCTTATATCTTTAGTTTATTGACAATATTTTATTCATCACGGTAAATAAGTATTTCATATTTAAGTTAGATTATTAAATTTATATGCAACAACATTACTTTAATCACACACAAGTACCATATTCCACATCTATATTATATGGTGTTCTTAACCTTAACAATGGAAACTTAAATATCTACACAAAAATATTTAGCAATAGATCATGGGTTATGATTATGAACTTATTATTTCAATTTATTTCTTAAGCATGCAAAAAAGAAAATGAAATAGTGTCACTTATCATCCACAAAAACTACCATGTTTATCATTAACATAGTGTTTAATTAATCTCACTCATACTAATAATTTCTAAATATAGTATTTTTAATACTTTATGTTATAGTACAATATCAATAGGATTTATAAGTATATTGACATAATGTTATGCCTCGATCTAGTTTTCCTCCTCCAAAATATGTACACATTTATTATTAATAGTATGACCATGTAACCCACTCATAAATAATTAGTCACATGTATTAGATCCATACACTTTATCTAGGTCCACTCTCTAAATTTATAACACTAATATGAAATTATTGGTCAATCACCCACTACATTTATCAATATTAAAAATGTCACTAATTGGTCTCTTAGTAGCTAAATTTATGACTCCTCAAACATACACCCATCTAATCTTGGCACTAATTATTTTTTTATAATATGGAAGCATCATGGATTAGATGTATAGAATTATTCTTTGAGTGCTCCTCATAGAGTATTACTCTTTAGTGTAACTAGTCCTTATAGAGGATTACTTTTCACTTATAATTCAGAAATGCATATCAATTGACTAAGTCATAGGCTTTATATATTTTTCATACACCAAGGAATTATTAGGTTCATGTCAACTATGAGCTATCATATCAACCTATTTCATTTGTGTTTTAACTCAATCCTTTAGTAATGTAAAATTTGATAGACCTTGTGGATCATGCCAAGTACCCTAATTTACTGTGTTCTATTACTCATTATTTAAGTCCCATGTGTAGTCAACTATACCCTATGTTTTCCCATATGCTCTATTTTAGAAGATAAAATCCATTGACATGTTTTCACTATTGGGTCATTTTCCTTGTATTAGTATTTTGAATCGTGTTCTAGTTTTTAGTTCTACAATATCAACATTGTGACACTAGTTTTTATGACAAATCTCAATTAAGTTTACAAATAATTATTTAACGATTACAATTAAACTCCATTAACTAAATAATTAAAAATTACATAATAAAAACATTTGTTAAAGTGAAATGATAATGAAATTAAAATTATTTTTTGTGGATCTTATACACTATTAATTCAAAGTAACCAACATTCCCATGAAAGCACCAATTTTTCCTACCATTTATTTTACAATGTCTTACAATTTTTGGAAGCTTAGAAAATGGGTTTTGATGAGTGAAATAATGTGAAATACATTTTTAAAGAAAGTAATTTATCTGAAAACTATTTTAGTTACTTTTCTTATTGGAAAATAACTATTTTATTATAAATTCCAATAAATTAATTAATGAATTTTTTTAAATTCAATTTCATCACTCTTAAGGAAAACCATACATAAGATTATTTTCACTCTATTAAAATCATATGACCTCAAACAATATTTTGAAAATTAAATAATATTATATTCTAATCTTTAAATAATGAGAGATAATAAAAAATAATAATTTTAATTAATATTTAAAAAATATTTTTTACATAAAAGCCAAAAATCACAAAATAATTTAATAACTATTTCAAAATTAAATATGATAAATCTACTTTATAAAATTTTGAAACAACTCCAAATCATAATTTTTAATTAAGGTTTTCATTCCCACATAGGGACATCCCTCCCATACATGAAAACTTTAAAAAAAAATCAGGTTTTGTTGGCCACTTAGGGAATATTGATCTATTTATGATATTTTAAAAATCATATAATTTATTAAAAAATTCTAACAAAAATTTAGTATTTTTTTTCAAAAATGTATAACAATTAATCAGTACATTTTCTACACATTCTTATTACATAGAGAGAACTATTTTTCATGCTCATAATCAAATTATAGAATATAAAAATTATATATATATATATATATATATATAGGAAGGCATCCTAATATCTCTTTGAAATATTTGTATTTATAAATTGAAAAAAAAAAATTATAAATTTCATCATTAAACACTAGCTTAATTTTTATGCAAAATTTCTACACTTAAGGGAATAGGTTTGAGTAGAAAAATAAATTAAATAAATCATATTTAATTAAAAATATAAGAGATTTTTTCTTAAAGTCACTAGTAGGATTTAGGTTTTTTTGCTCTGCTAGGATTTTCTCCATGCACACCATTGAGTTGGACCTTATTTTTCTACCTACCTAGCCTTGTGTCACACTGTGACCTTAAGTCACCTACATGACTTGCATATATTATCATTTAGAGTTTCTTACCTTTGGGTGAGACTAGCCTTTATAATGACCTCTCTCCATTCTATCCTAGTTGTTTTAGCTGTAGAGAAGAATGACAGAGTGTTGAGTAATGGTCCCCTACAAGTGCCCATGGAAGTTTGTCCCAAAGGTTTACCATGAGGTACTGATTTGAAACCTGATGTTATATTGCCTATTCCTGAATTTAATTTTTCATGTCAATGGTTAGATAAATTTTGTTTGATAGGATATTTTGTTGGGATAATTTCCTCTAAAACTATGTTATAGTCTTCGATTCAAAATCATTGAGAAACTCATGGCATTAAGCTGCAAAGAATCCAAACTATGACCAAGGGTTTTTTATTTTCCACTTTGCCAACCCTTCCCATGTAGGAGGAATCCTCCAGAGGTCTGCCACTTGGTATGTTAGGAACTCACTTATGGTTCTCTCTCCCTAGACATAAGACTTTATGGTCTCAGAGCACACTGCTTTTAAAGTCCTAGTTTGGGTTGAATCTCTAAGCCTCCCTCTCCCCTATCGACACTTTATTCACCAAATAGCATCCTCCATAGGTCATCTGGTTTGTCATGAACAAAACTAGTTATACTCTACTAGATCTCAAAAAAGGGTCTGTGTAGAAGTAAACCTTTCCTGGGACCTCAAGCAATTTGTGGAAATTCAAGTTGGGGATGTGAGGCACTCTCAGTGATTCTTGTATATCAAGCTGCCTAACACTTGATTTTGTTTCCAAGCCATAGACCATAAGATACATGATTATCCCCTTTAGTTGGCTCACAATAATGTATCTAACCACTCATCCTCTCCTCCCAAGCCCTCTCTTAAAGCTAGTAAAAAACTAGCTGAGGATGGTTGGACTATGATAGGGAAGAAGAACAACCATTCCAAAATGTAAACTTAATTATTACTCCCAAAGGAGGCAAGCTATCTTCAAGCAATGGCCCATAGGAATAGGTTCCTTCTAAAAAAGAGCCTCCATAGGTTGAATCCCCAAAATTGGTAGAAAAGCCTAAGGTATTTAACACCCCTCTAGCTGCTAACATCTTATTCTAAGATTTTGAGGCCTCTGTGCCTAGTTCTTCTAGATTTTCAGACTCATATCCAACTACTCTTCCACTTCCTACTTAGTGAGATATGCCTGAATGCTCTCATAGCCCTCCTCAGAGAGATGACAAGGCAGAGGAAGGAGAGTACCAAGTTAACCCTACTGTGAGGAAGTAATTTGATGATTTCTTAAGTGCTAATAAGGGCACTTTGTACATAATCGATATGATGCCTTGGAAGGCCTATACTCAGAGGACATGTCCCTTGAAATTTTCATCTATGAATTATTTTTCATGGAATGTTCGAGGTTTCACATACCCAAAATTCAAGTTTTTTATGCATGATTCTAGAAGGAAGTTTCTTGAGATGGACATTCTTTATCTACAAGAAGTCAAGGTGGCAGATTTTTTAAGGTTGAATAGTTGTAGATGTAATGAATTTATCCTCATATAAAATACTCTAATTGACACAAGAGTTTCTATCAATTTCATGACTAAGGATACCATGGAATAACTCAAGCTACAAGGCCTTCACCTAACTCCAATTTTATATCCATTGTGTGACCTAAAAGGGTGATTGAATACCTTAGTATATTTATATGTTCATGGGAATACCCCATTGATTTTATGGTTATACAACCAAAGGCTAGTTTGATGAGGTATCCTCTCATCTTGGGAAGGAATTAGTTGGCAACAACAAATGTGTATATCAATTGTTGGTTGGGAAATATGGTCATCTCTGATGGGAGGATTACTCATAAATTAGTATTATACCATAAACCCATCCCTCAATATAAATAGAACAACCACTTTGGATAGAGATGGAAAAAAATGACTAGGCGCCCATCCAACCTATCATTACATTTGACCAAAGATTATCATTAAAACTATTAAATGAGGACATAATCATTTCAAACTTTGTAAAAAATGTATATATTATAGATCAACCTAAACATAATTTCCTTTTGTACATCAATTTTACCCTCACACACCTTTCCACCGAGATTTGATGATTTTAGTGTTGATATCATTACTTTCCACCTATTTTTACCACATGATTGCATCCTAAATAATATCATGTGTAGTATTGAGTTTGAGGCTTCATTTTTCAAGTTATTTGAAATCTTACTATTGTGGTCTTAATTTTAACCCATGGGAGAAGTTCTTTAGGCTTCCTCTAACTAGCCACAAAATGGGAATAACTTTAGGATGTGGGTGTCTTATGGTGAGGTTAAGCCTCTGGAGAAGGCCAAATTCCTATTGGATATATCACCTATAGTAACCTCAAACTTGGAAAAGGGAGAGAAAAAAACACTAATTACATGAAAACATATAAAAAGGAGCTGATGCACCAATGTTTTTAGCACTTATGCTTATGTAAGACACACTATAAGATACTTTTGAGACTGTTAAACATCATGTCATTCACTCTTTTAAAAGCTTCCACATAAGTGTTTCACTAAATGGCAAGAATTGGATATTAGTCTAGCATGGGAGACATTTGTCCACTTCCAAACTAATCAATAGACTATATATGCACTCAGAATGACCTGTGGGAGCTACCAAACACTTCATGAAAGTGAGGTAATTTAGATAGAGGAAAAATAAATCATGGATTCACTTAACCACATCAATGAACTCATAAGACACACTTCAATTTAGCTTGCAAATGGAGGAGTTCAGTCTCTATTATATCAAATAGGTATTACATTATAAATTTGGTATAGCCAAAGCATAAGAGTCTATACCTCTAAGAAAAATATCTAAAAATACATCTCCTTAGCCGTAAACTTCAACTATGCCAAGGAGAATATCTTTTGGTCTCACTGGGCACATGCCAGAAACTGTTGTGGTCTTTATTTGCACCCATGGGGGGAGTTCTTCAAGCTTCCTCCAACTAAGCCTCAAAATTGGAATAGCCTCAAGATGTGGGTGTCATATGGTGAGGTTGAGCCTCTGGATAAGGTCATCTTCCTATTGGATCTATCACCTACACTAACCTCTGACTTGGAAAATGGAGACAAAATGACACTAATTGCATGAAAACATGTAAAAAGGAGGTGATGCACCAATGTTTTTAACACTTATGCTTATACAAGACACACTATTAAATGCTTTTGAGACTGTTAAACATCACTTCATTTACTCTTTGAAAATCTTCCACATAAGTGTTTCACTAAAAGGGAAGAACTGACTATTAATCTAGCATGGGAGGGTAGTTGTCCACTTCCACACTAATCAACAGACTATATATGCACTTAAAATGACCTATGGAAGCTACCAAACACTTCATGAAGGTGAGGTAATTTAGATAAAGGAAAAATAAATCATGGATTCACTTAAGCACATCAATGAACTCATAAGACACACTTCAATTTAGCTTGCAAATGGAGGAGTTCAATCTCTATTATATCAAATAGGTATTACATTATAAATTTGGCATAGCCAAAGCATAAGAGTCTATACCTCTAAGAAAAATATCTAAGAGTTATCCCTTTTCAATGAGAAAGAAAATAGAATATATAAAAGAAAGGGGAGAGAGAGGGAACTGAATGGATAGCCATTAATAAATGTGACCCAACCACCTTTGATCCATTAGCATCGATCTAAGGATGTTGAGTCATAATCAATCAAATAGGAACAACTCCCTAAGGACCTTAAAACACTAAATGCCCCATTGTCTTCCTCAATCATGCTTGATTTTCTTCATGTTATTAGGCAGTTACTTAGGCTCATTCTTTGATGTTCCTTATGACATTTCTTGCATAGTCACCATTCTTTCATTACTTCTAAATCCTGAATATAGATCTATTATGGATGAAAACCAATCACCCTATCATTTTTCATGTAGTCATGATTTCAAATGAATATCCATAGGTTGGGGTTTCTAGAATCTTAATGAGATGTAAAACCTAAATCTAGAATATCTTGAAAAGTTTTATAGGGATTTAATGACATTAGACAGATTTGCAGGGTCTATTCTTCATAACTTAGATCATGTTTGATCTTGAATTTATGTATTATACCTATTTGGGGTGGTGAAATCCTTTATCCAATGTGTCTGCCTTCATGCCATCCTCTTGGGTTGTTTGTTCTATTTAAATACCTGACCATTATGAGCCCAGACACATGTCCACACCCTTTGCTTCCATGGAACTCAATCAAATCTTCCCCATTTATCCTTGTAGAAGCCTTATAACTTTATCCTTCATCATCAACCATTGATCCTTGATTTTCCCTTTAGATCGTGTTACTTGGTATCCTTGAATTCATCTTGTGGACCCTATAATCAAATCCCCATTTGACTCACATAATTTCACCACATGGTGACCTCATGTTTGATCTAGGCTCCTTGACTTTTCCACCTTTGATCCATACCATTGATCTACTTGAACACACTCCAATTTTATTGACTCATTGATTGTCGTGCATTATCAATCTTCCTTTATATGATTGAACACATGTCATTAATCTATATAGACCCACTGACCTCATTGATTGCTTTTACACCATTAGATATCGACTAGAGCCCTTGAGATCCTGACACTTTTTAGATCTGTATTCAATCTCAAGAACATTTGAATCCAAATGGCTACTTCCCTTGTCTTTAACTTGACATCCCCGTGCACGTCTCATTTTGCTATTTCAACTTTGAATACTTGTATCTTGAGATAAAAGACTCATCAAGGCACCAAATTTTTAGGGAATGATCTTTAGACAAATTACATCATGTTCATGTAATTCCTTGACTTTGGTAGACTCCTCAACTATAATTATTAAAATCATGACCATCTTGCTCCACTCATTCCTGCATGATGTGCCATGACAATCTAGTCCCCTGAGATTGACAAATTTACACTTTAATCTCACTTAAAGTGTTTCAAAAGATTAGCAAGTGACTTGATCTTCTCTTTTATCCTATTTTCTCTATGTTTCATTAGATTACTCTTCAATCAAGAACTTGCTTAGCTTCCTACCCCAAACCCATCAAAGTTTCATATGTAGGCCAAATTTGGCCAACATCTTTGGTGACTCATCTAGGAAACATGATTTCTATGCTAGAGAAGCATATCATTCATAGGTTCTTGAACACATCAATAATGACCAGTCTTCTCTATAACTACAAGAAACCTATTTGACTAAAAGAAGATAACAATTCCACCAAGGCCAGGAAGGAGATATAGAAACTATGAGAAACTAATATAATAATGTAATTGTGAAAACAAAGCACTTATTTGGGATAAAACAAAGCAAACTAATATGTTAAAATAGCACTTGGAGGAAAATAAGATAATTAATTATGTACAGGGAAATCAACTTCTTTAATATCAATGTTTCAAATGTATCCCATTAACTGGGATAGGAAGCTCCTCACCATCCATTTTTACAAATTAGAAGGCATGATGGGATTTGTAGCTAGGGATTGTGTATGCACTCCAAAGAGATTCAAACTTTGTATTCCTCCCTGGCTTATCTCTATCCTCATCCCACTTAAAGACCAAATCTCCTTATTTGAAACTTTTTAAAGAAGCTCTTTTGTCAAAGGATCTCTTCACTTGTGCTTGATGAGATTCCATGGCCAACATGGATTGATTTCAAACTTCCTCCAGTTCCATAAGCTCAACATACCTAATCTCCATTGGTTCATTCTCTAACAATTCAAGTTGATGCATTAGTTCTAAAGCAGAGAATTCAAGAGAAATGGGCAATCTTGCTTCCTTACCATACACCAATTTATATGGAGAATTGGCTATGGATATTTTGTAGGTGATCCTATTAGCCCATAGATCTAACTTTAGCTTGAGGTTCCATGACCTTTGATTATCTTCAATAGTCCTTGTGATCTTTAATAGGTTCTTATTTGTGGACTCAGCCAAGCCATTACCCTATGGATAATAATTTGATGAAGTGTTGAGAAAGACACCATGTTAAACTACCCATTGGCTGATCTTGGCTCCCACAAAGGCCATAGCATTATCAAAAATAATAGTTGAAGTAAACTCCAAATCTAGTAAGCAAACCCTCATATAAATATATAACATTATACTTTTTTGCTTCTTTCAATGTTACTACCTTTATCCACCTAATGAAGTAATCAGTAGTAGTTAGGATCCACTTATGTTCTAAGCTTGAAGGGAGGTTAATGAGACCAATAAATTCTAGTCCCCATTAGATAAAAGGTTGGTTTACTATAATTGTTTGGAGAGGTAGGGCTGCAAGCTTGACTTTTCCTACAAACATAACACATTGTTTTCATTTCCTGACCCATGCATAATAATCACTAAATAGGCTAAGCCAACAATAGCCTACTCTTATGATCTTGAGGGCTATAGTTTTTGTAGAATAGTGCCATCCACCATGTCCCTCATAAAACTACTCAAGCAATCTCTATGTTTGGCCTAGATTTATACACCTTAACAACATGCCATTGATATCTTTTTTGAACAATGCACCATCAATAAGAATAAAAAGAATTGACTACAATCTAAAATATATTCTTTTTTAAGGGATTAGATGAGAAGGATAAATACCATCCTGGAGGTATCTTACTCTCTTGGAACTAGTTGGAAGGTGAGGTGTGATCAGTTGTAACTTCCTCATCATTTGACACCATAACCACCCTAGTATCCTCTTTCCAGTCTTGGGCTAGATGTTCATAAAGTCCCTTGCCTCTCACCAGCTTTGTGACCTTGATCTCCACATCATACTCCATTACTCTAGTTATCCAAATAGTTGTTCTCTCATTTATATACTTATTTAAGATAAATTATTTGATACTTGGATGGTCAACCATCAAATGTATCTTATTTTTAGACAAGTATCTAAACTTCTTGAGAGACCTTATGACTAAAAGTACATGCTTTTCAACAAAGGAGTACCTTATTTCATATTCTTCCAAACCTTGACTGAAGAAGGCTATTAGATGCTCTAAAGCCTCTTGATTACACTATATGAGGATGCCTAAAATGGTGTCGATCCTAGCATATGTTTAAAAAATGAAATCCTTTGTGAAATCTAGGTTCAGGAGTGTTGGAGCACTGGCTATGGCTCTCTTAATATCTTCAAAACTCTTTACTCTGTCCTTAGTCCAACTGAAGCTCTGATTCTTATTTATCATAGCTATGAGTGGCTTAGATAAAGTGGAAAAATCTAAAATATATCTCCTTATGAAATAGATTTTGCCTAAGAAGCTTTGCAAAGCTTTCTTGTACTTGGATAGGGAAAGTGCAAGAATTGACTCTATCCTATAAGGATATATACTCATACCATGATTTGAGATCACATGTCTAAGAAGATTACCTTCATGAATAGAGAAGACAAACTTTTTGGGATTAAGATATATCTCAAACTACCTACACTTTTAAAACACTTGCTTGAGGTGAGCCATGTGCTTATTTACACTCTTTGAGAACATTGTTATGTCATCCAGATAAACAAGTATAAACTTGTTAAGAATGTCCTGGATTGCCATATCCATGGCTCTCTAAAAATTTTCTCCAACATTGGATAAACCAAAGGGTATTTTTATATATGCAAATGTCCCCCACTTGGTGGTGAAGAATGTCTTGAATTGGTCTTCTTCTCTAACAAAAATTTGATTGTAGCCACTAAATACATCTAATAAAGAAAACCTTTATGAACCTGCAACTGACTATAATATCTATTCCATTGATGGAAATGGATAGTGGTCTTTAAGAGAATCCTTGCTTAAGTCATCAAAGTCAACACATAATCTTATCTCACCATTCTTATTCTATACTAGGACAAGGTTTGCCACCCAAGTTGAGTGCTTGATTGGGAATATTATAGCTAACTCAATTATCTTATGAAGTTTAACTTTCATCAAAGGATCAAACTTTAGATTAAAATGCCTTTGTCTTTATCTTATTGGCTTAGTTTCATCCTCTAACTCAATGGTATGTTGAGCTAGACATGGATCAAATCCTTTGAGGTCATTATGTTTCCATGCAAATACATCAACAAAGCTTTCACATAACTCAATGAAAACTTCCTTTTTTGTATGACTGCATACCTTACCCAACTTTAGGTCCTTACCAGCTATAATCTCTAAATTGGCATAGTGTTCTTTCTTTGTTGAAAATGATGTATTTTCCTTTTCCAACTCATCATCCCTAATAAATTTGTTCTCAAGTGTGACCAACCCCTTGGGCAACCTGTTTGTCTTCAGTTGCGCAATTTGATCACCATATTATTGTAATAAATTCTCTTGATTTCTTGAGGAAAACTCAGCCTCTTCTTTCAAGAACCTAACAATTTGATTGTCATATTCAAATACTTTTCAATTATCATGGTTGTCTAGAATATAATGTCTTATAACCACCTTAATGTGTGACTAAACCTTTTCACTTTTTTATGGCATGAATATTAAAAGCTTGAAAGTATTCAAGTCCCATACTCTATGATTATAAGAGTTAAACAATGGATTATTTCCTACATTAAGACCTCTTAGTGAACTACAATTTCACTATCACCAAAGACTCATAAGGTGTTAACTTTCATCTTTCTAGCCCACTGCAAACCATGGACTAATGCTTCATATTCTATAACATTGTTTGAACATACAAACTAAAATTTTTGAGAAAAGAAATACCTTTATTGAGATAGATAAATCAACATCATTATAACACCATTACCATGCTTGTTCCTTGCTCCATCAAAGTATAACTTCCATAGTCCATCACTCGATTCATCATCTTCATCAAGGTTGGAATTGGTGCATCATTTTCATGGAGGTAATAAATACCAAGTCCTTATTCTTCAATTACTTATATTGATCATGTTCATGTAAATTAGAGGCCCATTCATCAAGGAAAAAATATGGAACTCCATCTAAAGATGATTCAGCTTCTTCTTCACTATTTTCTAGCACTTCATCTGTGATGACACAGTTATCATTCACAACACTAGACATATATGGATCTAGGTGAAAGCATGAAATAGGTTAAAAACATATAGTTACCTTAGTATAATACCTATTTTTTAACATCAAATATGACCAATCAACTAATAATTATCCTCCAATCTTTGAGGTGAAGTCCCTTGACAAACACATGGCAAAGTAGGGAGGTAAGTCCACTACAACTACATCTTGTTGAATGGTAATATTGGGACAAGAATGCCGTGTTAATTTAATATCTTTGATGATGACCACTATCTTTGTTGGTGACCCATCTGGTTTCAACACACCCTTAGTATTTGGATCATAGACAAGACCAAGCTTATTTGTAATTCACTTAGGCATGCTAGTGCTTCTGGCTCCACTATCTACCATATAGTTATGAACTAAAGTGTCACCAAATATCAAAGATAGGTAGAAGAGAGTAGCTTTACTTGACTTTACTTAAACTTTATCCACCCTTACCACCTTATGTATATGTTGATCTTGTTGCTTAGTTGGTGGTCTAAGTTAGTTAGGACAACACCTTATTTTTCAATTGCTCTGGAGACACTTTGAGGGTTGAATGCTCTCTAATGAGCATATCCTTTTATCTTAGAATAGATAGGTAATCCCACATGATAATTTTGACATTGGATTTCTTCATTTGATCTATTATGATAAATTGAGCTCCACTAGATTTTGGTTGTACTTTTTGAATCACTAGTTGCTCATGGACTACAGGTACCTAAGGAAATTTCCCAACCTCTACATTCTAATTTTTTTGTGTTGTAGGGGAAAAAAGTTAATCTTTAACACTCTTTGGAAACAACATTAGGAGTACTTGAAGAATCACTCACATCTTGAACCTCACCAATGGCTTTTCATGTAGCTCTAGTCAGGGTTGCAAGTTGATCAATTATGTTTTTGGTCTTAACTTGATTGAATGTTACATGATAATACATTTGCTAAATTACATTAATGGCATCAAGCTACCCTTGAACTTATTGGGTTTGAACTTTTGATGCCAAGCTTGCCTCTTGGTATTGACTAGAAGGAGCTAAAACTTGAGCTTGTGGGGATGGAATAGGAGCTAAAGGTGGAATTTGAGGGACTTGAGGGATGACATAGGTATCACTTCTAGGAATATGGGCATTGGGGGCCTTAAAAGAGAGTATACTATCTTTTATTGAGTTGTTTTCTTCTTGATGGACACCTCAAAGGAATTTGGTGAGATTATACCACCTATTAACTATGTCATTACACTAATATCAGAATTGAGGGCTTTTAGATAGTACAAGAATACATATTTTGGGGATAGTCTAATCAATGCAGGTATCCTAGTCCATGTCTTTTGAAATATAAGGTTAAAATTTGACATGAACTCATGAGGGGATCTTTTTATATTAGTCAATTGTTTAACTAATGATAGGTGGTCAAATTTATCTTCAAATTGCCTGACTAAGGTGGAACTTGGCTCATCCCATATAGGTATGGAATTTAATGGTAGATTTATATACCATTGTAGGGCTTTTCTTTTGAAGGAAGCAGCAAGTAATCTAATAGACACATTATCTTGGACAACATTGTGAACTAAACAAAGGTTGGAAACATCCTAGATATGTTCAATAGCAATTGTTTGATCTTCTCCTAATAAGAATGAAATAATCTTAAGGGTAGATATAGGAATGTCATCAAAGTGGGCTAAACTCAATAGACTACCTCTATTAAATGGGACAAATACTTGATTTTTTATGGCCATTTGGGTAATGGGGAATGAACTATTTAGGACAATAGGATGACCAAAAGATGAATACTTCTTTTGGGGATAAGGTCCTTTCCTATTAAATATTGCTCTTTTATATGAAATAGAGGTAGCTTAATGAATTCAAAGGGAATACCTTTATTATCTAACCTTGTATCAACCTTTGTCATGAGAGTGTTGCTTGGATAATGCTATGAACCTTGTAACTTGAATAATCTTTAGCTTCTAATGATGATGGATGTCTTCTTCTAAAAATACCTCTCCTCAACTCTAAACTTCAACTATGCCAAGGTGAATATCTTTGGGTCTCACTGGGCATGCCAGAAACTATTGTGGTCTTAATTTACACCCATGGGGGGAGTTTTTCAAGCTCCCTCCAACTAAGCCTTAAAATTAAAACAACCTCAGGAGGTGGATGTCATATGGTGAGGTTGAGCCTCTGGATAAGGTCATCTTCCTATTGGATCTATCACCTACACTAATCTCTGACTTGGAAAATGGAGAGAAAAGGACACTAATTGCATGAAAACATGTAAAAAGGAGCTGATGCACCAATGTTTTTAACACGTATGCTTATACAAGACACACTATTTGATACTTTTGAGACTGTTAAACATCACTTCATTTACTCTTTGAAAATCTTCCACATAAGTGTTTCACTAAAAGGGAAGGACTGACTATTAATCTAGCATGGGAGGGTAGTTGTCCACTTCCACACTAATCAACAGACTATATATGCACTTAAAATGACCTATGGAAGCTACCAAACACTTCATGAAGGTGAGGTAATTTAGACAGAGGCAAAGGAAAGCATGGATTCACTTAACCACATCAATGAACTCATAAGACACACTTCAATTCATCTTTAGAATAAAGGAGTTCAATCTCTATTATATCAAATAGGTATTACAATATAAGAGTCTCTACCTATAATAAAAATATTTTAGAGTCGTCCCTTTTTAATGGGAAAGGAAATGTAATATATAGAAGAAAGGGGAGAGAGAGGGAACTGAATAGATAGACATTAATAAATGTGACCCAACGACCTTTGATCAGTTAACATCGATCTAAGGATGTTGAGTCATAATCTATCAAATAGGAACAAGTCCCTAAGGACCTTAAAACACTAAATGCCCCACTATCTTCCTCAATCATGCTTGATGTTCTTCACATTATCAAGAAATTATTTGAGCTCACTCCTTGATGTTCCTTCTAACATTTCTTGCATAGTCATCATTATTCCATTACTTCTAAATATTGAATATATATCTATTATAGATTAAAACCAATCACCCTATCATTTTTCATGTAGTTATGATTGCAAATAAAGATCTATAGGTTGGGGTTTCTTGAATTTGAATGAGACATAAAACCTACGTCTAGAAGCTCTTAAAAAGTTTTACAAGGTTTTAATGGTATTAGATGGATTTGAGGGGTCTACTTCTAGTAACTTATATCATATTTGATCTTGTATTTATGTATTATACCTACTTGGGGTGGGGAAATCCTTTATCCAATGTGTCTACCTTTATGGCATCCTCTTGGGTTACTTGTTTTATTTAAACACATGACCGTTACAAGCCTAGACACATGTTTACACCCTATGATTCCATGAAACTTGATCAAACTTGCCTCATTTATCTTTTTAGGAGCCTTCTAACTTTAACCTTCATGATCAACCATCAACCCTTGATCTGCCTTTTAGATTGTGTTATTTGGTAGCCTTACATTCATCTTGTGGACCCCACAATCAAATCCCCATCTAGCTTATGCACTTTCACCATGTGGTGACCTCATGTTTGATCTGGGCTCCTTGAATTTTCCACCTTTAATCCACACCATTGATCTTCTTGAATGCACTCCATTGATTCTATTGACTCATTGATCACTATGTATTGTTGATCTTCCTTGGTATGATTGAATGCACTTTATTGATCTATATGGACCCACTAACCTTATCAATCACCCATGCACCATTAGATATCACCTCAAGCCCTTGATATCTTGACACTTGTCAACTCCATAGATATCCTCAATAACATTTGAATCCAAATGGACACTTCGTGTGGCTTTAACTTTATGTCCCTGCACATGTCTCATTCTACTAGTTCAACTTTGGAGACTTGTATCTTGAGATAAAAACTCATCGAGGCACAAAAATTATAGGGATGATATTCGAACAAAGTACATCATGCTCATTCAAGTCCTCAACTCTGGTAGACTCCTCAAGTGTAATTATTAAATGCATGACCAATTTACTTTGCTCATTCCTACATGATGTGCCATGATGATTAGGTCCCCTGAGATTGCCAAATTTACACTTTAAGCTTACTTAAATTATCTCAAAAGCTTTGCAAGTGACTCGATCTTCTCTTGTAGCCTATTTTCTCCTTATGCCATTAGATTACTATTCAATCAAGAACCTACTCAACTTCCTACCCCAAACCCATCAAATTTTTGTATGTAGGCCAAATTTGGCCAACGCTTACTTGGACAACCTCTGAACATAAGAAATTAGCTAAAACCTTAGTAATAATATGATCTAATATCCATTTTCTAAAGGAAAAAGACTATATTTTCATGGGACTATCATGATATGAGATGTATACACCCAAATTTGTGTACCCACCATATTTATACCAAAGATGAGTGTGAACCCATCTACTTAACTTAAATGTGGATAAATCATGTTGTCAAAAAAATCGTTAAAACTAAGTTGAAAAATCTCCTTGACATCTATCCCATTTGTATCAACCAATAGATTCTCCGCTGGTCATTGTGCCTAAATAGGTGTAAATTGGTGTATTTGTGTGGATTATAGGGAACTTAACACTAACATTAGGAAATATCACTTTACCCTACCATTAATTTAACAAGTCCTTGACACTCTTTTTGGAAAGAATTAATTTTCCTCTCTTGATGGATTTAGTGGATACAATCATATCATAATTACACTAAAGGGTCAATATAAAACTACTTTTACATGCCCCTAAAGAACATACATATATTGTGTTCTTCCATTCAAACTATGTTATGCTCTATCCACATTTCAAAGGGATGTTATGAGCATATTTTATAATATTTCTTACATGCCCTATTGGGAGAAGAGATAGGGTATAGGGATTTCTATCGATTGTTGGAATGGTAATGGATAATTTTGTTCATCACCTGGTCTAATGTATGATGCTCTTGGGTTGTCAAACATCCTCTTCATCACCAAGATTCATAAGAGACCTGTACAGCCTCTCCAAGATATCATAGGGTATCATTAGTTTTCAAATTGCATACAAGAGATGAGGAGCTTAGGCAATGTTAGGGGTTCAAGTGGCATGGCTTATTTGAGTATAGATTCCCTCTAGATCAAGATTTTGATATGGCCACAGATGAGGTTATCAGGTTCATGTGGGTCTAAATTAGAGGTGATGCCCCCTTCTTAGGGACATCTAAATTATATTTTATTACTTCATTTCTTCTTCCTCAATTTATGATATCCACAATGGCCTTGATGGTGACCCTTTTATCGATTGATATGTTGATATCACTTAGTATTTAGCAATTATGTAAGTTATCCTTCTAGGTGACTTCAACACCCATACTAGAGCCCTCCAAATACCTCTCTATGATAGTTCTATGGATGTGTTCTACAACCAAGAGATAGATCTAGAGTTAGTGGGGTTTTTTAAGATGTCATATGATGAGTTGGGGCCTTCCACTACCTATGGTTAGTGCCTTTTATAGCTAGGAAAATATCATGAGTTATTGATCCTAAATAGAATCACCTACTTCTTCAACTCTTACTTTTTCACATGTTGGCCTCATGATGGGGGTGTGAGTATGGTGGATTATGTCATGTCTAGTTAGAATCTATTGTGACTCATTTATCACTTCTTTGTTTCCCCCATCCCCCTTGTGTACCATGCTCTTCTTTCTTTCTCTCTTCAGGTTGATATACCCCCTCCAGATATTGTTCCCTCCCATAACCTACCTTGTACTACCTTTTAATTTGATGAAGGGGACCTTGACACCTTCTCTTCCCACATCTACTAGCTACTCCCATCTAAGACCTTATTATTTTCACTTGATTGTATTGATACCAAGTACACCCACCTTTCTTCCATCATTTTGAAAATAGCCCTTAAGTCCTTTCCTAACTCCACCTAATCCACTTCCACCTCCCATTAACCTAATAATATCACATCTTATCCCATAAATAAGTGGTATGATGATGAATTCAAGACTCTTCATTGCAACTCTAACACACTTTAATCGATGCCCATTCCTCCTACCCTACCTTGAAATCCTCCTATCATTGTCTCCTTCACCATAATAAATTCCTCTTTATCTCTCAAAAGAGATGGATCTTATGTGCTTCCCTCATCTACTCTACCAAAAATTTCTAGCACACCATCCTTCTTCGCTACTCTTCCCTCCCTTTAGATCTTAACCTCAAATCGATGATCTCCCACACTTCCACTCTTTATGATATTCTTGGGCAACCCTAAATCTAGGTTGCTTATCTGCCTTCCTATTTTCACTTATTCACACATAAGAACATCAAAGACATTGTTATGGTGATGAACAGTAGTATGGCAACTGATGAAGAGGGTTTATAAATAGAATTCTTCAAGTATAGTTTTGGTGCACTTGGTAGTTATTTGGTTGATCTCTTCAACCACATGGTCCATTTAGGTTTTCCATCAGTTTGGTCACATCAAACTATTCATCTAATACACAAATTAAGCCCCAAATCAAAACCCAAAAAATACAAGATAATCATGGTGGGCCACACATTATTGAAACTATATGGTAAAATTGACCATAAATAACTCTCGAAGGAGTTGGAGTAGAGACACCTCAGAGCTTGAGAATAGGTGGGGTTTTGACTTGCTCATTAGACCATTGATCATATCTTTACTCTCCAGGCCATCATTGATGAAGTACATCATTACTCATTGAAAGTCTATTATTTGTTTGTAGGATTTTATAAAGTATTAACTCTATTATGTAGGGGGGCTACTCTAGAGGCTCAAATACATTGGTATATCTAAAACCCTTCTGACCACCATCATACCCCTATACAAGACTATCCTTAGTTGTCTCTACATGGTTCATCAGACATTTGATTTTATCAAGAATACCATTAGGGTTAAACAAGGTTTCCCCTCATCCCCCTCTTTATTTGGGGTCTACATTGATGAGCTAGAAACTTTTCTTCATGAGCATATCTAGGATAGTGATGGGTGCCTCCTCCACTAGGTTATGATATTTATCCTATTATTTATGGATGATGTGGTCCTTCTATCCTCATCTCCTAAGGAGATTCAAATATAGTTGGATGCCTTTGCTCTATTCTATGGTCTTGGTAATTAATAGTCAACTTAGATAAAACCAAGGTTATGGCCTTCAACTAGTTGAAGACATCACACCTCCATTAATTATTTAGGGAGGAATAAATTGAGATAACCAACATCTATATTTACTTAGGGGTGAAATTCTCTAGACCCCATTTTATTTTGAGATAGGCCCTCCAACCTTGAGTTAATAAGGGCTATGGATATTTAGCCCTCTTCGATAGATAGTGTTTTCAACACCACTTTCAAGACATTTCTTACAAGATGTCCCTCATAGACACCCTTATCAAACCCACTATTCTTTATGCCTCTATGGTTTGGGGTCCCTCTTTGCTTGAGTTAGATTGGGATTCAATCTAGAGATTCTAAATGATTATCCTTTATTGCATTATCAAGTGCAAATAGACTATCCTCCATCACATAATTCTTACAGATTTTGGGGCCCGACCCTTCCAGATAAAGACTATGTTTGATCTGATCTCTTTCTTAGATCACATTAGGAGCTTCATTAACTCAAAAAAGGGGTGGGATAGGTACCTTAACTTGGTATATTTTTCTTCTAAGACCATTTCCCTTTTTGAATCTTTGGGCTAGGCTTATTATTGGTACATAAGGGTCTCATATCTGTAAGGGGGCTACTCTAGAGGCTCAAATACATTGGCATATCTAAAACCCTTCTGACCACCATCATACCCCTATACAAGACTATCCTCAGTTGTCTCTACATGGTTCATGGGACATTTTATTTTATCAAGAATACCATTAGGGTTAAAAAAGGTTTCCCCCTACCCCCCTCTTTATTTTGGATCTACATTGATGAGTTAGAAACTTTTCTTCATGAGCATATCTAGGATAGTGATGGGTGCCTCCTCCACTAGGTTATGATATTTATCCTATTATTTATGGATGATGTGGTCCTTCTATCCTCATCTCCTGATGGGTTTCAAATATAGTTGGATGCCTTTGCTCTATTCTATGATCTTGGTAATTGACAGTCAACGTAGATAAAACCAAGGTTATGGCCTTCAACTAGTTGAAGACATCGCACCTCCATTTATTATTTAGGGAGGAATAAATTGAGATAACCAACATCTATATTTACTTAGGGGTGAAATTCTCTGGACCCCATTTTATTTTGAGATAGTCCATCCAACCTTGAGTTAATAAGGGCTATGTATCTTTAGCCCTCTTCGATAGATAGTGTTTTCAATACCACTTTCAAGACATTTATTACAAGATGTCCCTCATAGGCACCCTTATCAAACCCACTATTCTTTATGCCTCTATGGTTTGGGGTCCCTCTTTGCTTGAGTTGGATTGGGATTCAATCTAGAGAGTCTAAATGATTATCCTTTACTGCATTATCAAGTGCAAATAGACTATCCTCCATCACATAATTCTTAAAGATTTTGGGGCCTAACCCTTCTAAATAAAGACTATGTTTGATCTGATCTCTTTCTTAGATCACATTAGGATCTTCATTAACTCAAAAAAGGGGTGGGATAGGTACCTTAACTTGGTATATTTTTCTTCTAAGACCATTTCCCTTTTTATATCTTTGGGCTAGGCTTATTATTGGTACGTAAGGGTCTCATATCTGTAGGGGGCTACTCTAGAGGCTCAAAACATTGGAATATCTAAAACCTTTCTAACCACCATCATACCCCTATACAAGACTATCCTCAGTTGTATCTACATGGTTCATGGGACATTTGATTTTATCAGGAATACCATTAGGGTTAAACAAGGTTTCCCCCTATCCCCCTCTTTATTTGGGATCTACATTGATGAGTTAGAAACTTTTCTTCATGAGCATATATAGGATAGTGATGGGTGCCTCCTCCATTAGGTTATGATATTTATCCTATTATTAATGGATTATGTGGTCCTTCTATCCTCATCTCCTAAGGGGTTTCAAATATAGTTGGATGCCTTTGCTCTATTCTATGATCTTGGTAATTGACAGTCAACTTAGATAAAACCAAGGTTATGGCCTTCAACTAGTTGAAGACATTGTACCTCCATTTATTAGTTAGGGAGAAATAAATTGAGATATCCAACATCTATATTTACTTAGGGGTGAAATTCTCTGGACCCCATTTTATTTTGAGATAGGCCCTCCAACCTTGAGTTAATAAGGGATATGGATCTTTAGCCCTCTTCGATAGATAGTGTTTTCAACACCACTTTCAAGACATTTCTTACAAGATATCCCTCATAAACACCCTTATCAAACCCACTATTCTTTATGCCTCTATGGTTTGGGGTCCCTCTTTGCTTGAGTTAGATTGGGCTTCCATCTAGAGAGTCTAAATGATTATCCTTTATTGCATTATCAAGTGAAAATAGACTATCCTCCATCACATAATTCTTATAGATTTTGGGGCTTGACCCTTCCAGATAAAGACTATGTTTGATCTGATCTCTTTCTTAGATCACATTAGGAGCTTCATTAACTCAAAAAAGGGGTGGGATAGGTACCTTAACTTGGTATATTTTTCTTCTAAGACCATTTCCCTTTTTAACTCTTTGGGCTAGGCTTATTATTGGTACGTAAGGGTCTCATATCTCTTAGATGCTATGGGTATTAAGATGGATCATCTCCCTCTATTTAGGTATTCCTTGGATAAATAAAGCCACTTTATACTTACCAAATAGAAGTTGAATAGGATCATCATGGAGGATATTTATAGGCAATTTATTCATACCACTTGGTTAAACCTTCATGGTGGGTTAAACCCAAAGATGGCCTTTTATGCAAAGCACTTCTTGGAACTACATGGTGGGCTTATCGTCCATCCTCAATATACACATTGCCACTAGATGCATGCTCTTCACATTCCCCTAGGCTAGTTCCAAGTGGATTATCATAGGCTTTGGATTAAAATAGACCAGTAGATGGATCAATTAGATAGGATCTACCAATTATGTAGCCTTTAGGAAGTCAAGATGGAATAACACTTCATCTTTCACTACCCTGTTTACTATGTGATCAAGGGGAGGTTACATTGCCTTTTCAAGAGGACCCAAACTCTTAATAACTTCTTCAAATATGATGAACAAATATGCCTAAATTTATACATGTAGGAGGCTCTTAGGCTTCATGTACATATTATTCAAGTCCCCACTAGACTAGACTCTACTTAGTAAATCACTTCCTTTTTTATGGCACTACCTTCAAGGAGGGGCACTAAACACCAAGATCACATCAACACACTCCATATTAGTGTAGACCTAGGGGACCATCCATAATTCCCTGATATCTCATCATCATAACCATACTAGTTTTATTACCAAGAGATAGACTAGATCCACCAAATATTTGCAACATGTTACCTCCTCCAAATAACAACACAATAGGTTGCCCAAGTATCTCACCTTCTCTTTCGCTGGTCATCTTTCTATTCTAAGTTTCTTTAAGTCAACCTTAGATGTTAAGAGAGTTGGGTCTACTCCTTGATGGTCCTTCCTCATTGCTTCTTCTGGATATTTCTCTTCTTGTACATCTATATCTCCCTATTGTGATTGGGGTCATGGGTTTGATCTACTTTGTATTTTTTGCTTTTCTTTTTGCTTTGTGCTTTAGTAAACCTTTTGGTTTTCTTGTTGTGTATTAGCACCTTTGTAATCTATAGTCCCTTTGAACTACTTTTATGGTCATTTATCAAGCATTAATATATTTATCTTATCTTATATTATCTCATGACTATGTAGAGGTCTACATGGATGATTTTATTGTCTATGGAGACTTCTATGAGGAAGTACTAAAAAACTTGGAATAAGTTTTGCAACATTACCAAGATAATATCCTCTTGTTAAGCCACAAGAAATGTTATATGATCATAACAAAAAAATTATATTGGGACATGACATCTCGCCCAAAGGGATAGAAGTGGGCCTATAAAAATAAAAGTTATTAAAAACATTCCCACATGATAGAAACAAAATTATGTTTAGAAGTATTCCTGGACATCTTGGCTATTAAATACTATTTATTAAACATTTCAGTAAGATTGCATCTCCTTTATTTATTTTGTTAACTAAAGATGCTAAATTTGACTAGACTAATGCATGCCAAGAATCTTTTCAAGCTTTGAAATATATCCTAGTATCAATACCCATGTTGTGAGGACTAGATTGTAAATTTCCTTTCCATATCCACATTCATGCATCTGATGCAATATTAGGATTTGTCTTTGATTAGAAGGATGGCCAATTAAACTATGGTGTATTTTTCATCAGTAAAGATATTTTATGATTAGAGATTAACTACATGGTAATAGAGAAATAATTTATTCTTGTATTTTATGCTATTAATAAATTTTGTCATTACATCACTAGTTATCTTATTTTCATACACATTGATCACTTTTCAATTAAATATTTAATGAAAAAACTAGTAATGAATGGAGGGATTATTATATGGTTATTAATACTCATATATATATATATATATATATATATATATATATATATATATATATGTATATATATATATATATATATATATATATATGTATATATATATGTATATATATATATATATGTATGTGTGTATATATATATATATATATATATATATATATATATATATGTATGTATATATATGTATGTATATATGTATGTATATATATATATGTATATATATATATATATATGTATATATATATGTATATATATATACACACACATTGATCACTTTACAATTAAATATTTAATGAAAAAACTAGTAATGAATGGAGGGATTATTATATGGTTATTAATAATCCAATATATATATTGGATTATTAATAACCATATAATAATCCCTCCATTCATTACTAGTTTTTTCATTAAATATTTAATTTTAAAGTGATCAATGTGTATGAAAATAAGATAACTAGTGATGTAACTACAGGACTGTAACATCCTTTCCACAAATAAGTATTAAAATAATAAAAGGAAAAACTTGAGAACATTAAAAAAACATGAAAATAACTTACCAAACTCATAAGTAGTCTCATAAAAAAATCTTTATTGTATCTTTCTCCTCTATCTAGTCACACACAGTCAATTTCCAATGTATACATATAGAAAAACATTGTTTGCAATTACTCTATCTTCAAAACCAAGAACTCTCTTGTTATTTTATTGAAAATTGAACCTTTAAAAACTATCATCATTTATTTTACACAAAAACTAAAACTTTTGTACATCCTAAAATTACTCTAACTACCTTTGGACCTTTCAATGATCACTAAAAGGCTAGTTAAGCAATGATAACATATATCAAAGTTGATATTTCATATAATTATGAGTTAAGACTCATGGTATAGATTCATGGTGTCTTAAATATATAATTAAAATAATTTTATACATTTAAAAGTCCTTCAAAACACCCCTACAACACCTAATCTAATAAAAATAATTCAAATTTTTAAAAACTCAATTTTGGTGGTAAAGGCCAAATTTGAATTTTTGACAAGCTAGGCCTAAGATTAACATCTATAATTTAAAACTAAGGATGGTATAAGAATCCTAAGACCTCCTTATATATCATAATCAAACCAAAATTGAAATAAAACATGTAAAATAATGTATACAAGCAATGAATCTAGATATGAGATCAAGAGCAAATGCATACATGAAACCAACACAAGATATACGTAGGAAAACCTCCAAGAGGTAAAAACCCCACAAAGATTATTCATATTATGAGAAAATAATAAGTACCTAATACAATATTTTTTCCTCTCACTTCTTTCTTCATTGCATCTTACAATATAAACTCTTTATTATATAGGTAAGCTAATTTGACCATTATAATGTGGCTTTTTCCAACCACCACATTAATGGGTCCAACCTCTCCAAAGGTCATTTAATATATTTTATAATTTATTTACACTAGGATAAATTCATGATAAATAATAAAATATATTATTATTTAACAAATGTAATTTAATATATTAAGGGTATATAAATAACACTACTTAACCATTAATTGTTCCAATACTCCCTCTTAAGGTTAAATGGGGATACATGCCATAATCATTTTTATAACAATGAAGTTATACTCCATGAACCATCCACATGATTAATTTTAGGAGGTAATAATTGAAATAAACATCCTTCATCATGTCATAGTCACCTTTAACGAAATTATACTATATAAGCATAGTCACTCAAATGTATTACACTAGTTAACTATAGATACCCAAAGGTATTACACTATGTAGCCACAATCACATAGTCACTTTTAAAGGAATTACACTATACAACTATAGATATCAAAAGGTATTACACTATGTAACCATAGTCACATAGTCACCTTTAAAGGAATTATATTATATATCTATAGACACCCAAAGGTATTGCACTATGTTTCCATAGGCACCTTTAAATAAATTACACTATGTTACCATGAATCACTTAGAATGAGTTTAGGATAGCATTATTGTGGGACTACATCCCACAGTGAGAATGCATTCCATTATTTCTCATGAATAATCAACCAAACATACTGGAGTCTTTTATAACATAAAAACTTTCATGCTACTGTGTTGGGTATAATGTATACTTCCATATGAAGTTTATCAAAATCACATAAAGTGATATATTACAATGCTTTACAATGAGAAGAAGTATAGAGAGATATAAGGAAATACACGACCCACATGACTATTAAAAAGTGACATTATCATACACACTCCCCCTCAATAGCAACTTTGATAGGCCCAGGATTGCATAAACTTGAATAGGCTTTAGTTTGTTGGTACTACATTGGATTTTTCACCAAAGCTATACAATTTTGACTATCACTAAGAAGGTTGGTATAAAGAGTAACTTCCACATGATGTTCTTCTATCATCCTTCATAACCATAAGGCTTCTTTAGCAACATTCACATGAATTGCTCCAAGTAATCATACCTACGTCAAACATAAACACATGTCCAAAAGTAGACTCATCATAGTATGGTTATAATTATAATAATCAAATAAATTATCATAATCAAAGGAAGAATAATATAAACCAAAGTTTACAGTTCTTTTTATATATCGAAGTATCCACTTTGCTAATTTTTAATGATCCAAGTATGGATCCTACATGAATATATAATCAACACCCATAACTTATGAAATATCTATCCTAGTAATGATTAGATAAAAAAAATTACCAATAAAATATTTGTAAATAATGGTTAGGTTTATCACACATAATTTTTGGATCAAACTTTAACATAACCTTCAATAGTAGTATATGTAAGCTTGCAATTAAGCATGTTAAATTTAACAAGTAGATTATATGATGCACATATAGTAAATTCACTAATAATATGATAGTAAGTTATCTAAAAATTAGATATCTTTATTAAGAATAATTTATATTATAATTTGAGTCATGAATATTTTTTCTTCTTTTTAAATTTGACACTACAAGTTTGTATTTTATACTAAACTGACAAAAAAAATAGAAAACAAAATTTTTAACATGTTTTATACTTGAGTTTATAATAAAAATAAATATTATAGTGAATAAATAACACTATCCACTTAGTTTATTGCAAAAATAATTTAAAAAACATAAATAACCGTAATAAGGGCAAAAATTACAAGTATCATAAAAGTGGTCACAAGTGCCATAAATAGTGTCACAAATTGCACTATTTGACCAAATTATTGTAAAATCAATAGTATGAGGTTTCAAATCAAATAAAAGACCTTTTTAATGTGTCCAAAATGTGCCAAAGCCTAGAAATTATCTGGTTGGATGACTATGGTCAATAAATAATTGAGAGGATTAAATGTCAAACAAGGCACAAGTTCCCACTTGAATGAGCATGCAAATTAAAAAATAGTTTATAATAAAAACTAATTTTGACTAAAAGGAATGATTTAAGAGATTTGAACACAAGACTTGCCTCATACAAGTGTACTAGCAAAGTTAGGCTATCCAACTCACCACTAAGCCTTGGTAACAATTTAAATTCACTAGATTGATTTTAATCATTTTTAAGTTCTATTTTTATTTTTTTAAATAAATAAAATGGAATAAATAATTACATGGAAATAAATAAATACATGCAAATATTTTAACTTGGAAAAAGGATTACAAGAGCACAGGTGGGATCCATAGGCTTATGTGGATAATAGAGAATTAAATAAAAATCTTTTTTTAAAATACTTTGATTTAAATATTTACCAACCATTTTAATTTAGTTGTAGCACATAGTATACAGAAGCATGGCACATGTGAAGAGTAGAGGAGAATAGAACATGCTTCATATGACTGTTTTAGATGAATTAAAGCTTGAAACTGACTTGAAAATGCCTTCCAAAGTATCTTGGAGCATCATATATGAAGTTGTTTATCTGTACAATGATATTTGATTATTGATGCTACTATTATGGCTCATTATGGCACCTAGGTAGATGGAAAAACTCAAAACTCTTCTCTACTCCTTTAGATGACATCTCCAATAGCTTTTAATGGCCAAAATATTGAGAAATCACCTTTTACAGATCTAAAAAACTAAAAATTGATTTTTTTTAGGGGTCATACAACCAAAAATATGACAAAATGGCACTTGGGGAGAGAAAAAATAAAATAAGCAAAATTAGTGCTTCACAGAGTCTCTAGAGGCTTTAGACTACCAAATCTACTTGATTTCTTCCTTCCAGGCCATAAAAAGACCAAAAAATATGTAGCTATTTTTTTTTTAAAATTCTACCTCACATGTTGTACAAAGATATTTAATTCCCAAAAAAAAATTACTCATTTTTAAATTTCTTATGCTAAAAATTGACACCTCAAGCCGACTTAAAATTCTAGATCTACAACTGGTAGCTTCAAATATTTCTCTAGGAATGTTAGCAAGCTAAAAAATAGAGATATGGCATTTAAGAATGAATTTCAAGCTGTAAAAATAATAAAAATAAAATTATTTCTGATTTTTATGAGATTTAGGCCTTCAATAGACCAAAAAATAGTGCTCAAGATTGGTCTTGCTTTGAAACGCTTTTATTTGCTCAGATATACAATTAGAGAGATTCAAATACCTTCAAAAAGACCATTAAACTAACATAGAGAAAAAAATTATGATTTTTAATGCTCAAATAAGAGTTTATAGCTCATTCAAGACACTCAAACAGATCTATGTTATGAAAATAAACTTAAAATTTGATAAAATACACAGATCTAAAATCTCTAGGATCTAAGAGAAGAAATAAATGAAAGAACTTACTTTTACTGAAGAGGAAGCTTCAAATTCTTTCATGAACATACCATGGCTTGAAAAATAGATGAATCTAAGTTTGAACATAAATTAAAACTTTTATTTATGATCTTGCCACTTGATCACACATCAACTAGCTTTGATACCATAATTAAACATAAAAAATAATGTATACGAGCAATGGATCTAGCTATGAGATCAAGAGCAAAGGTATACATGAAACTAACATAAGATATACATGGGAAAACCTTCAAGGGATTAAAAAACCCACAAAAAATATTTATATTATGAGAAACTAACAAGTATCCAATATAGTCTTTCTTCCTCTCACTTCTTTTTTCATTGCATCTTATAGTATAAACTTTTTATTACATAGGTAAAATAATCTGACCATTATAATGTGACCTTTTCCAACATCCACATTAATAAGTCCAACCTCTCCAAATATCATTTAATATATTTTATTATTTATTTACATGAAGATAAACTCATGATAAATAATAAAATATATTATTATTTAACCAATGTAATTTAATGTATTAAAGGTACATAAATAATACCACTTAACCATTAATTGTTTCAATAAATTAAACAAAAAGACTAAAATTCGAAAGGAAATTAGTCCATAAATGATTCTCTTGCATCATAATCCCAAGGGAAAGAGAAAAAGAGTCAAGAACTATTATCCATGAGTTCTTCTAGAGTAATCTCATGCTTTTTGATGTCATGTTATATCATCCATGTAGCATCTTCAATTAGTTGGTGTTTCCATTTAAGCATATACTTGAAATATTGCTTGTCTGTAATCTATTTGAACACTTGCTTGTCTAGAATGCATTCCAATTCATCTAATTTAGCTTGAGAAATTTATTTTTCCCAATCTATACCTTTTGTACTTATTATTTTTGTTGTGTCTTCTCCTTTTACTCTTTATTTTTAAGGGTATAAGTCTGCAACATTGAAGATTGGTGATATACCTTCACCACTAAACAATTCCAACTCATAGGCATTATTAGCAAACTTTTTAAGTACCTTACAAGGACCAATTTTCTTCATCTTAAGCTTATTGTACTCACCTCTTGGAAACATGTCCTTCCTAAGATGAGCCAAAACCAAATCTCTAATCTAAAAACTCACCTCTTTTCTACTTACATCTGCTTGTTTTTATGTAATTTTCCACACTAACTTCTAAATGCTTCCTTACTTGTTGATGAACCTCCTTCATGGCCACTATGAATTATTTTCATTTAGCACTCCTCTTGGCCATATGATTGATATTTTTGAGTTCAAACACTCCTCTAGGTTGCATACCATATAACACTTATAAAAGACTCATGGCAATGCTCTTATTGGAGGAGTCATTGTAGGCAAATTCTATTTGAGGTAACACAAGATCCCATTTCTTAGGATTATCCTTAGATATACACCTCAATAGATTCCATAGAATATTATTAACCATGTCAATTTGACCATCTATCTGATGGTGATAAGCTGAATTGAAACTCAAGTTTGTGCCTAATTTTATCCATAGTGTCCTCCAAATGTGGCCTAGAAAGTTAGTGTCTCTATCAGATACAATGTTTAGTTGTAATACATTAATCCTTATTACCTTCTTAAATAATAAATTTTCCACATGGGTGGAATCATTAGTATTTTTACATGGAATGAAATTTGCCATTTTAAAAAATCTATCTATAGCTACATATATGGATTCAAAACCTCTTTGTGTTCTAGGTAGTCCCATAACAAAATCCATTCTTATGGATTCTCAAGGTCTATTTAGGATTGGTAGAGGTTGATATAAACCTAAATTAGTGCTCTTCCCTTTTGTCATTTGATAAATTTTACCTCTCAACATATCACCTCACTTTTGCTTGCATCTTAGGCCAATAGTGGTGGTTAGTGAGATACTTCAAAGTGTTATCAAGTCCAAAATGGCCTGCCATACTCCCACTATGCTTTTATTGAATCAAATTCTCTCTTATTGAGCTTTTTGGCACACATAATTACATCCCCTTGAAAAACAATCTATCTTGTATGACATAATCCAACCATGGCTCCTTGTTGAGTGTAGTTGGATGCTTGCAAGCATGGTATGCTTCTTTGAAGTCTTCATCTTCTTCATACATCTCCTTGAGTGACTCAATACCAACACTCTCAAGTTATATCTCATGCACCAACAAGACTCTTCTACTCAATTCATATGCTACATTTTTACTATGTCCTTGCTTATGATTGATGGTGAAGGTGAAATTTTGCATGTACTCCACCCATTTCATGTGTCTTTGGTTTAGCTTATGTTGATTGGTGATGAAATGAAGTGCATGATTGTATGTATAGACAATAAACCCCTTTGGCCTTAAGTAATACCTCCACTTCTACAATGTTTGTATCATTGCATAAAGTTCCAAGTTATAGGATGAGTACTTTTTTTAGCATCATTTATTTTTTCACTAAAATGGGCTATAGGTTTGTTCTCTTGGCTTGATATAGCCCCTATTTCCATTCCACTTGCATCACATTCTATTTGAAACACTTTGTTAAAGTCTAGTAATGCTAGTATAGGTTGATATGTTATCCTTTTCTTTAAATATTAGAAACTCTTTTCATCTTTCTCACTCTAAACTGTTAGAAGTATTTTCATTGATGTCAAAGGTCTAACATAATTGGTGACAAAGGCCCCATATAATTTATTGTCTAAAGGTGATTTTAAAGTTCATATTTTAGTTAAAGTATGTTGATATTTATTTAATATTAACAAATATATTTTTGGTTGTATAAAGTCAAAAAAGGGCCCATGAAGAATTCAAAGAGCCACGAGATAAAGACAAAAGAGGAAAAAGATGCATTTTCCCATGAAGGGTCATCTTGAAGAATTCAAAGAGTCACCAAGTGAAGACAAAAAAGGAAGGGTGCATTTTCTCATGAAGGGTCACCTTGAGGAATTCAAAAATTCACCAAGATAAAGACAAAAGTGAAAAGGATGCATTTTCTCTTGAAGGGTCACCATGTGACTTTTCAAATGAAAGGATTTGAAGGGTCATGAAATTTTATCACTATTTTCTATGTGGATTGAAGGGTCACAAAGGGTGAATGCCAAAGGTCATTTAGAAAGATATAAAAGGAGGATTGAAAATCCATTTGTAATATGCAAGAGTGTGCATGGTTTGTAATTATTTTATATTAGAGAAGAAGATAGAATATAAAGAGATATATTAGAGTTCTATCATTTGTTGAGAGAGTAACATTGAGAGATAGTTGTGTTTTATACACAAGAGGGGTTGATGCTCCTCTGGATTGGTGCTCACAAATCATTATTTTATTGGTGCTCAGCAAAGGGGTTGGCGCTCCTACAAGTTGTTTCTTGTGAGCTTTGTAATTTGATTTGGTGCTCATTTATATACTTTAGATTATTCTCTGTGGTTTTTTTTACATTGGGTTTCTATGTAAAAATCTGGTGTGTCTCTCTCTCTCTCTCTCTTATGTGATGCATGTTATTGTTTTAGTTTTATTTCATATCTTGAATGTGTGATTAAGTGGAATTTGATTAAGTAAAAGATTTATAATATATATGGTATACTAATTCACCCCCCTCTCAGTATATCCTATGCTTAATAATTGGTATCAGAGTAGGTTATTTTATAAATAATTTAACAGCTTGAAGGTAGATCAGGGAAAGCACGATGGTTGGATCACATGAAGGTTTTTCTACAAATAAGGCACCTTTGTTTAATGGGACAAATTATGCCTTTTAGATCATAAGGATGATGAATTACTTGATGGCCATTGGATTCAACATTTGGAAAGTAGTGATAAATGAATACAAAAAGCCACAGACACTTGTAACTACTCCTATGATAAAGAAGGCAAGTGAAACTAATGTTAAAGATTTAAATGTTATTTTATGTGAATCAAAATTTGTAAAATTTATACAATGAAAATATAATCATGAGACATGGATAAAGCTATAAAATATTTACAAAAGTGATGGAAAGGTCTAACAAGCTAAGTTTCAGACTTTTAGAAGACAGTTTGAAAGTTTGAATATGGAAGAGGTAGAAAATATAGTAAGTTATTTTTTGTAGATTGATCAAATAATTAATCAAATTCAAGGTCTTGGAGAAAATTTAGAAGAGTCAATAATGGTACAAAAGATTTTGAGATCTCTACCATTGAGATATGATGCAAGGTTTTTTCAATTGAGGAGATGAAGGGTCTAGCCAAGCTAAAGATGGATAAACTACATGGTATTATTATGGCATATGAGATGTAGATAAAAAAAGAGAAACCCTCAAAAAGGGAAGCTACTTTCAAGACATTGAAGAAAGACAAGGCTAAGATTCAAGAATCAAGTGATAGCTCCAGTGATGAGGAAGATGATAATAGAGTCCTATTTATTTACAAGCCTAAAAAGAGCACAAATAAATATCAAGGAAAGTTACCATTTAAATGTTTTAAATGTGGTAAGATTGAATATTTTTTAGCTAAGTGTCTAGATAAGACTAATGTTGACAATGAAGAAGGAAATCCTACATACAAGAAGAACTTTAAAGGCAAATTCAAGAAGGGATTTGAGAAGAAGATTTTATATTCTAAAGATCTTAGCTCAGTCAAAGACAGTGGATTTAGTGACTCAAATGAAGAAGAGATTATATTCATGACCATATATGAAGATGTCTCTATAATTAAAAGTATAGATGATCAAGAAGAAGAACATGATGAAGCTGAGGTGAATCTGGAAGGAGAACTCATTTGTGCCTTAGAAGAATTAAAATATCTTGAGAATAAGAATCGAAGACTGAAGCTCCAGATCGAGAAAAATGAAAAAGAGTCAAAGGAAATAATTGAAGATCTACAAACACATATTGAAGAAGATAAAAATATTGAAGAATATCTAATAGCTCAATTATAAAAAGTAAGTGAAGAATGTGAAAAGTATGTTCTTGAAATTGCCTCTTTAAAAGATGATATCGAGAAAATAAATAAAGCAGTCAATGATAAAGCTGTCAATGATTCAAATTTTTAGAATAACACTAACATGTTGAATAATATATTAGAAATTCAAAAATCAATATTAGATAAGATAGGTATAAGATTTGAAAATAAAAAGAGCTATGTTGAAGCCCTTACAAAAGAGAAAATAAAAAGGGAAGCAGAGGATAACTCAAACAAAAAAGACTGAAAGGAATAGGGATACAAAAGACAACCAGGTCAAAGATACATAAATCAAGATAGGTTATATTTTCATGGTTATTATTTTTATTGTAATTGTTATGTTCATAAGAAAATAGACTATTATAAAAGAGCTAACAATTTTAGAACAAGGAGATGGAAACTCATGGAGAGTTAAGTAGAAGCCACAACTCGTTTGGTCCTCTATCAGGGTTTGATGAAGAGGCCATAGTATGTTACAAGTGAAATAATTTTGGACACATAGCCTAGTATTAAAGAAGTGTGTTTGAGTCAATCAAGGACCAAAGTTTCAAATCTCCATTCATCAAGAAGAAAGTTTAGACAGGTTCATGGGGCAAAAAAAATAACTTGAAAAGTCTATGTTAGTCTAGACAGCATTGCATGTAAGAAATGAAGAATAGTCATTGTTCATTGATAGTATATATTTGAGGTACATGATAGGAGACAAGAGCAAGTTCATAAATCTAAAGAAGATCAATGGTGGCATAGTAAAATTCAAAGATAATACCACTACCAAAATAGTCAAAAAAGGTACATTAAGTTTGGATAATGGTAGAACTAAGACTAAAAATGTTCTGTATGTAGAAGGTCTTAAGCATAATCTATTAAGTATAAGTCAAATGTGTGATCAAAGACACACATTAAATTTTTATGTAAAAGGTTATGACATTAGGAGAAAATATTTAGATGTATTAATTATAGATGCTCAGAGGATAGGCAACAATTTATATATGTTATCAGATATCAAAGGTCAAAAATATTGTTTGAGTCAGGTTGAGAAAAGTTGGCTATGACATAGGAGAATGGGACGCATAAATTTTGACAATATTGTCAACATCAATACAAAAAAATTAGTTAAAGATCTTTCAAAGATTAAAAATCCCTCTAACACACTTTGTGAACCATGTCAGCATGGGAAACATGTTAGAAAATAGTTTAAGATAAAAGAATACTCAACCACTCAGATGTTAGAGCTTGTTCACACTGATTTGTGTGGACCTATTAGAACTCAAAGTACTCAAGGTGAGAAATACTTCATGTTGTTTATTGATGATTTTACACGTATGACTTGGGTGATGTTTTTGAAAAAAAATCAGAAGCTTTTAGCCACTTCAAAGCATTCAAGGCTTTAGGTGAGAATGAAACTAGTTTGAAGATTAAGTGTCTAAGATCATATCAAAGAGAAAAATTCATGTTAGATAAGTTTATTTAGTATTGTGAAGACCATGGGATAAAGAGACATTATTCAATAGCCAAAACTTTATAACAAAATGTAGTTGAGTGAAAAAATAGAATAGTTCAAGAGATGGTAGGATAATGCTAAATAAACCTAAGATACCAAATAAATATTGAAGAGAGGTAGTAGGCACAATAGTGCATATCCAGAATAGAGCATTGTTGAGAGTCAACAGTGACAAGACACCCTATGAGCTTTGAAAAGACAAAGCAACTATTGTTGATTATTTTAGAGTTTTTGATAATAAATGCTTCATAAAGAGAATCGATAAAAAACTAGATAAATTTGAATCTAGAATAGATGAAGGTATATTTATTAGATATTCTTGCAAAAGTAAAACTTGTAAATGTTATAACAAAACAACCAAAAAGATAGTTGAAAGTGCAAGTGTTAGGATAGATGAAGATGTAGCACAAAGAGCTAGTGATTTGATAGACACTCTTGAAATTATTGAAGCAGAAGATTTTAAAGAATAAGATGAAGATGAGAAGAAAGAGCAAAAGGTCACCAAGACCCCATACAAATATATCTAGAGAAATCATAATGAGAGTGACATCATTGAGAACATAAATGGAGTTCCCACCAAAAGGATAATGGTAAGTGAATCTGATCAAGTTGATTTTTCTTTGTTATCTAAAATTCAATTTAAAACATTTTTAAAAGCTAGACATGATAAGCATTGCGTTAAAGAAATGAATAAAGAACTAAATCAAATATAAAAGAATGATACTTGGGAATTAGTGCCTAAACTAAAAGATCAAAATGTGATGGAAATAAAATGGGTGTATAGAAATAAGTTGAATGAAGATGGTGAAGTTACTAGAAATAAATCAAGGTTAGTATGTAAAGAATATGCTTAGATTGAGGGTATAGATTATGAAGAAAATTTTGCACCAATGGCAAGGCTAGAGGCTATTAAAATATTTCTTGCATATGTAGTGTTTAAAAATTTCAAAGTTTTTAGATGGATGTCAAGTCTACTTTTCTGAATGAGAATCTAGAAGAAGAGGTATACATTGAGTAGCCTAAGAGTTTCTTCTCTCAAATGATGGTAGCCATGTATGCAGATTGAAAAAAACACTGTATAGATTGAAACAAGCTCTTAGAGATTTTTATGCAAGGCTTGATAAGTACATACAAGATCAAGGTTTTAAGAGAGGTTTTGTTGATAGTAATCTCTACATAAAATAGAAGGTGAGTATTAGTCGATTGTTGTGGTATATGTTGATGACATAATATTTGGAAGAAACATTAAAAAGATAACATGAATTTTTTGATGATATGAAAAAAGAATTTGAGATGTCTATGTTTGGAAAATTATCATTTTTTTTAGGGTTGTAAATATTTCAGTCAAATAAAGGAATTTTCATATCTCAAAATAAATATGCCTAGGAAATAATGAAAAAAATGGTTTTGAAGATTGTGCACCATTTGGCACACTAATGGGTATAGAGAACAAGGTGAGTAAGGATGAAGATTCAACTATTATAGATCAATCTTTGTATAGATCTATAATTGGTAGTATTTTATATTTGACAGCATCGAGGCTAGACATCATGCATGTAGTAGGCATGGTTACAAGATATCAGGTAGCCCTAAAGGAGATTCATGTTTAGTTGGTGAAGAGAATATTTAGATATGTCAAGAGGACATTGGATTACAAATTATGGTATCCCACAGGGAGAAATTTTACTTTGGTTGCTTATATAGATTCAGATTGGGTAAGTTATTTGGATGATAGAAAGAGTATAAATGGAGGAGCTTTCTTCCTCGATGATAGCTTAGTATCATGGCTAAGCAAGAAGTAGAACTTAGTATCACTTTCTACAGCTGAAGTAGAATATATTATAGTAGTGTTGTGTTATTCTCAAGTGCTTTGGATAAAGCAAACTTTAGAAGACATCAAGGCAAAATATGATGAACCTATCTCTATTTTTTGTGATAACACAAGTGCTATTAATATTTCTAAGAATCTAGTGATGCATTTAAGAATAAAACATATTCTTATTAGATATCAGTAATTGAGAGAGTAGGTTTTAGACCAGAAGGTTAAGTTGGAATATATCAGTACTATAGAATAGATTACAGATATTTTCATAAAGGCACTACCAAAGGACACTTTTGAGTATTTGTGAGAGAAATTGGGAGTAATTTATTTTACTTCCTACCATTGAGGATTAGCATCAGCTGAGGGGGATCTAAGTGTTAGCTCTAGGATAGACCATTTTCTATTGATGTCAAAGGGGGAGAATTATAGGAATAGGTATAGGATGTTATAATAAGGGGGAGTTATTATATGTTTTTTATTTGGTAGTATGTGTAGATTGGCATGTACAGTACAAGTTTCAAGATGTGGTAGTTTTAGTTTGAGGTTACCAACAATGACAAAAGGTGAGATTATTGGAAATATTATCATTGATGTCAAAGGTCTAACATTATTTGTGACAAAGGCCCCATAGCATTTATTATCTAAAGGTGTTTTTAATGTTCATATTTTGACTAAAGTATGTTGATATTTATTTAATATTAGTGAATATATTTTTGGTTGTATAAATTCAAAAGAGGGCCCATGAAGAAGTCAAAGAGTCACGAAGTAAAGACAAAAGAGGGAAAATACACATTTTCCAATGAAGGTTCATCTTGAGGAATTCAAAGAGTCACCAAGTGAAGACAAAAGAGGAAGGGTGCATTTTCTCAAGAAAGGTCACCTTGAAGAATTCAAAAAGTCACCAAGATAAAGACAAAAGGGTAAAAGATGCATTTTCTCTTGAAGGGTCACCATGTGAATTTTTAAATGAAAGGATTCGAAGGGTCATGCAATTTTGGTGCCATTTTCCATGTGGATTGAAGGGTCACAAAGGGTGAATGCCAAAGGTCATTTGGAAAGATATAAAAGGAGGCTTGGGAAGCCATTTATAATATGCAAGAGTGTGCATGGTTTGTAATTGTTTTATATTAGAGAAGAAGAGAGAATAGAAAGAGGTATAGTAGAGTTTTATCATTTTTTGAAAAAGTAAAATTGAGAGAAAGTTTTTTTTTATACATAAGAGGGTTTGGTGCTCCTATGGGTTGGTGCTCACAAATCATTATTGTGTTAGTGCTTAGCAAAGGGGTTGGTGCTCCTACAAGTAGATGCTTGCAAACTTCATAATTTGAGTTGGTGCTCATTCATATACTTGCGATTATTCTCCATGCTTTTTCCTATATTGAGTTTCCACATAAAAAACTGGTCTCTCTCTCTCTCTCTCTCTCTCTCTCTCTCTCTCTCTCTCTCTCTCTCTCTCTCTCTCTCTCTCACATGTGGTGCATGTTATTGTTTTAGTTCTATTGCATATATTGAATGTATGATTAAGTGGAATTTGATTAAGTGAAATATTTATAAGATACATGATATACTTATTCACCCCCCTCAGTATATCATGTGCTTAACACAAACAAACATTTTCTTATCTCCCTTAATGGTGTCTATTATGGGAGCACATATTCCACTAAAATTTCTAATAAACTTCCTATAGAAACTTGAAAATCCATGGAAACTTCTTACCTCTTCAACTATTCTAGGTGTTGGCCACTCTATGATTTCCTTCACCTTGTCCTTATCCAACTTTTGAATGCCTTGAGAGATGACAAATCTTAGGTACAATAGTTATAACTTCATAAAATCACACTTCTTGAGGTTGATTAGTAACCTTTCTTCTTGCAGCCTTCTCATGACTAGATGCAAATGGTGAATATGTTCCTCCTTGCTAGGGTTTTAGATAAGTATATCATCTAAGTAAACCACTACAAACTTTCTTATAAAAGGTTTTAGGACTTCATTCATAATCCTCATGAAAGTTCTTGGTGCATTGGTCAAACCAAATGGCATAACCAACCATTCATACAATCCTTCATTTATTTTGAAAGTGGTTTTCCACTCATCCACTTGTTTGATTCTAATATTATAGTACCCACTCTTGAGATAAATTTTAGAAAAATATCTTTCTCCACTAAAAAAATCCATCAAATATTTCATCTTAGGAAGTGGAAACCTATATCTAATGGTGATCTTGTTGATAACCCTAGAGTCTGTACACATTCTCCACTCACCTTCCTTCTTAGGTACAAACACTGTAGGCACTACACAAGGACTAAGAATTTCTTTGATCAATCCTTTGTCTAAAATCTCTTTCACTTATCTCTTGATTTATGAATTTTCCTTAAACAATGTCTTGTAGGTTGTCTTGTTAGGCAAGCTTGCTCCTGAAACAATGTCTATGTGATGAGTGATGTTCCCCATAGGTGGCAATGTACTTGGTAGCTTATCAACTAAAATTTCTACATACTCTTCCAAAATTTCTTGGATTTCTTGAGGCAATTCATTTATCTTGGTGGTTGTCATAATAGTCCTAGGCTTGACTACCAATGCAAAGCCCAAATCCTCTTCATTCATGGAACTTAAAAACTCTTTGCCACTTACCAATATCACATTTGACCCAACTTGTTGGGCATTGTCTTCATCCTTCATAGGTAGTGAGGTATGACTAACTTCATATTTTACCAAAGTGAACACATTCCTTCTACCACTATGAGTGCTTTTCCTATAATATTTCTAAGGCCTCCCAAGAAGCACATGGCAAACATCCATGAGGATCACATCACAAAGGACCTTGTCTTTGTACCTTCCAACTTGAAATTCCACCCAACTTTGTTCACTTATTAAAACTTATTGACCTTTATTTAACCATGAAACTTTGTATGGTGTGGGTTGAGGCAACTTCTTCAATCTAATGTTATTGACCATTTCAATAGAAACTAGATTATTTGTACTTCTTAAGTCTATGACCATTTTAAAACATTTACCTTAGCATTTGTAATAAGTCCTAAAAATATTTTTCCATTGTGGTGACTTTCTCCTTAGGTGTCTCAATCATAAATTTCCTCATTAGCAATGATTCTCATACCTCATGTTCTTCCACAAGTGATGGAGAAACAAATATTCTCCTTCTCAACTACCTATGTAATCTAATTTATTCTTTTGGTTCTTGGACTCCCTACTGGCTGATACTCTAGGCACACCCATGACCTATGGCTAACAAACTTGTTGCATTTGAAGCACCTTATTGTAAAACCACCTGATCCTCTACCCCTTGATGTATATCCACCCCTAAAATAAGGCCTTCTACCTCTAAATCCTCCTCTTAAACTAGATGGTTACTCATGTGAAGTACTAGACTCTCCTTGTCTTCTTTGTGAATATCCTCTACCTCCTTGTTGACCTCTACCCCTAAAACTTCTAATTATACCTCTATTTTTTTGGTTTTATTTCCTATTGAGTTTGTCTTCATCTTTCAAAGCTAACTGGTAACATTCTTCTAGTGTCTTTGGACTAGCAAGACTCAACTTATCCTACAAGTTGTATCTCAAACCATTGAGATACCTAGCCACATTATCATTTTCATCTTCCATGTGACCTAATATAATTATTAGTTTTTATAACTCTTAAGTATATTCCCTTACTCCCATCACTTTCTATTTCAAGTTTTGAAGTTACCTATACAAGTTGGTGATGTAGTCACTAGACAAGAATGTGTTTTTCAATTTATCAACCATTCCATCCCAAGAATTAATCTTGGATTTTCCTTTTTTCATTCTCTCATCATGTATGTAATCACACCATAGGGATACATGACCTTTAAACTTGGTCCTATCAAACTTCACTTATTGCTCTTTTGGTACATCTTCAAAATCAAAGTACTTGTCCAACTCTCCTATCCAATCAACGAGTTCATCTCCACTAAGGATGACTTCATATACTGAAATATCTATTTTGGGATTAGATACCTATCATTTCACCACCTTCATTACTCTCATAAACTTTTTCTCTTTGGTTTCTCTCTCTCCTTCATCTTCTAACTTTGGTACATGTGGCTCTTCTTCCTCTTGGTCACTCAAATCACCTATGACTATTCCCCTTCTCTGATTAACCTCAACTAATATGAATCTGACATCAAATTTGAATATGAGGTTCCTAAACTCTTGCAATATTTCATCTCCCATATGTATGGTTGTTATCCTCTCACCTGCTACATTCCTCCTTGGTGGCATCTTGTCTTCTCTTAAGCAATTTGTCAAACAAATCATAGCTTCTCTTCCTCTCAGATAATCTCACCTTATACACTCACAAGTGTTTTAATATGGATCTAATACCAAAATTATGTAAGGTAACTACCTTTAAAGTCTCAACTCTGTAACTTACACCCTCTTGTCACAACCTCATAGGATTCCTTGTAGCCTTTTTTTTGGCTTTTCCTGATTGTATGGATAATCAAAGATTGGTAACCAAAAACCAAATTACTTTTTTAGTATCCTCTATTTATTTATAGGTCTCCACAAGTTTTATTGGTTTAAAATCATTATTAGGCCACTTTTCTATCCTCTGTCCACTCCTGATTAGGTCTCCCAAGGCCTAATTTCACACACACCTATTATTTTATACACATGTACTCTATAGGAATATAAAACCTCAAGAATATTTTAGAGGAATTGAAAACACACCCAATCACAAAGTTTTGGTGTTTTTAGCTGGTTAGAAATCCCACAAAACAAGATTCTATCTAAAAACCCTAACTCAGGTTTAAACTACTCTATACAGACTTGAGAGGAGTTATTTGGAGATTTTGAGTTCTAAAACAAATTTTAATGCACTCTAAAATTTGTATGAACTATGTGAAACCATTAAAACCCTTATAAAATCACTAGATATTCTCCCTAACACCTATGCTATGCTTTTTTAGAAAGATCTGTGTTTGACTGTGTACAAATGTATTAACAACTACATGACTGTAACGTCCTTTTCATAAAGAAGTAAAATAATCAAAGGAAACACTTGAGAACATTAAAAAAACATGAAAATAACTTACCAAATGCACAAGTAGTCTCAGAAACAAATCTTTATTGTATCTTTCTCCTCTGTCCAGTCACACATAGTCAATTTCCAATGCATACATATAGGAAAATAGGGTCTGCAGTTACTTTGTCTTCAAACCCAGGAAGCCTCTTACTATTTTATTAAAAAATTAACCTTGAAAAACTCCCATAAATGATATTACATGAAAAACAAACCTTTTTCACATCCTAAAACTACTCTAACTACATTTGGACCTTCTAACAGTTACTAAAAGACTAGTTAAGCAATGATAACATATGCCAAAGTTGATATTCCATACAATTATGAGTTAATACTTATGGTAAATATTAATGGTGTCTTCAAGAGATAATTAAAATAATTTTATATTTGACAAGTCCTTCAAAGCACCCCTGCAACACCTAATCTAAGCAAAATAATTCAATTTTTTAAAAACTCAATTTTGGAGGGAAAGGCCAAATTTGAATTTTTGACAAGCTAGGCCTAAGACTAACACCTAGAATTAAAAATAAGGATGGTATAAGAATTTTAAGACCTCATAGACCATAATTAAACCAAATTTTTAAAGTAAATTATCCTCGTAGTGATGCTCCTACATCACTAATGCAGGGGCATCCCTTAAGGACCCTAAAATGGTTTCATTTCTGTCTTAGTTTGGTCTAATCAGCCTTTAATAGGTTCTAGAGGTCATGTATAGTCCATATGTGGAGTTTCATTGTTCTAAGGATACATATAATTTGAATTATTCATTTTCCCACCAAAAGTTCCTTTTTAACTATTTGAATCTTAACAAGCCTTCTTCAAGGACTTTTGTGCAAATTGATAAAGGTGACAAATGTATCAAATGTATCAAAGGGTTTATAAATTGTATGAAGTATAAAAAGGTGATCTTTAACCTATGGTTATGATCCTACATGTCATATTGTATAAAACAACTAAATTGCATTGTAACCCACAAGACTCTACGTGGGAAAGTTGACCAAGAAGTAGTTATGCCTCTTTGGAGGAAGTCTAGGAGTCAGTTATGTGAGATGCAGTAGTTGTTCCATTCGAATAAAGATGAAGGGAGAAGCATAAAAAAAAATTTAGGTAGATGAAGGGGATGTTTTGAACCCCTATTTCTAAGATGAATATGTGCAGACCCTTTTGAGGTCAAATTTACTGTTGTTGCTATTGGTATGTGTTTTGTTAATGCAAGAATGAGAATGATATTGGTTTTCAAAATGTGATTGAAGAGTTATTGTATGTTTTGGATGTGATAATTCTTTGAAATAATACAATTTAGAAAGACCTTGATCTTGAAGAACATATATAATCCCTATTAGAATGTTACTAAAAGGAGGCTTGTACTATTATTCATTAAAGGATTGATTGAGCCACTATGGGGTTTAATAAAAGCCTTTAATCCTTCTTCCCTCCAAGAAACAATAATAAGGTGTTGGATTTGGAGACCTCAATGCTGTGAAATAGAATTTTACGTACAACTAAGAATAACCAATAGTGGACAGCGACGGACCCTGCCTTCTAGATAGCAAGGGATGCCACTATATGGTCAACAAATAAATCCATTTCAATCAAGAAGATTCCAACCAAGAGAGTCACCTAAAGTAGATAAGGAGATGGAAACAAGAAATGATCTGAGTAAAAACTTATGCTTCACTTGTAAGGATCCTTGGATACCAGGTCACAGTTTCCTTGAAAAGGGACAAGTCCATTACATAAAAGTTATTTCAGATGGTGAATCCGATGAAGAAGTTGAGGCCAAAGAAAAGTTACATGAACCAGAAGGATTGGAAAATGCGTTAGAGGGTACTCATTCCACTTTATCAAGGGCTCCTAAATATTATCCCTTTAGAGTAAGAGGGAATTTGCAAGGGCATAAAATCACCATGTTGATAGATAGTGGGGCCACCCAAAATTTCATTGATGAAGGACTAGTGAAAAAAATGGGTTTGAAATCAAAAGAATTTCAAGGTTTTAAGGTGACAATTATTGATGGTTTTGCCATTCATGCACTCAAAAAATTCAACAACTCCATCTCACATTGGGAAGACATCAAATAAATGATGATTTCTATGTAGTAGGCATTGGTGAAACAAATTTGGTGCTAGGTGTTCAATGGTTGCATTCTCCCAAAATATCAAACCATGGAATTAAAATTTAAAGTAGATGGGAAAGAAGTGGTGCTTCAAGGCATGGCTAATGGAGCCCCCCAAGTAATTACAACAAGAGGATGGAAAGGACATTCAAGAAAGGCAAAGTTTCATGGGTGACACAATGTTTGGTGATCTCTACAAAGTTAGAACAATAGATATATTATCAAGATATTCAAGCCATAATTGATAAACATGCTAAGGTTTTTGAGAATATTCCACTTGGGCTACCACCAAACATGGGATTTCAGCATATCATTGGGTTAAAAACTAGTACCGAGTCAATAATAATTACACCTTATCACCACCCCAAAATCCATAAAGAGGAGATTGAAAAGGCTATGAAAGAATTGCTAGAAATGGGGAATATTAAGCTGAGTTCAAGTCCTTTTGCTTCTTCAGTGGTCTTAGTTAAGAAGAAAGATGAAACTTTGAGAATGTGCATAAACTACCAACAATGGAATAAGAAGACCATTAAGAACAAATATCTGATACCAAGAATTGATGAATCAATCAATGAACTCCACGGAGCTATTTTTTTCCAAAAATGGTATAAAAACATGATACCATAAAATTTTGATGCAGGAGGAAGATGTTCATAAGATGACATTCAGATGTCATTATGGACATTTTGAGTTTTTGGTTATGCCCTTTGGATTGACCAATGCTCCATCCACCTTTCATATTGCATGAATCATATCTTCAATAAGGATTTGAGAAAGTTTGTTTTGGTTTTATTCAATGATATATTGATATATAGTAAGATGTGCGAGGAACACTTAAAACATTTAGATATAGTGCTATAAATATTGGATCAACAATCTTTTTTTGCTAAAATGTCAAAATGTGAATTTGGCATGTCAAAGATTCTATACTTGGGGAATATCATCAATAGACAAAGAGTGCATGTTGATAAATAAAAGATCCAAGCTATATTATATTGGCCCCCTCCTACAACCATGGCTTAATTGAGAGGGTTGTTGGGGTTCTACATTTACTATTGTAGGTTCGTTAAAGGGTTTTCTTGACTAGTTATCCCTTTGACTAATTTGACAAAAATGGGAACCTTTTATTGGTTCAAAATTACTCAATCAACATTTGATAAACTTAAAAAAGAAATGAGTTCATGTCTAGTTTTGGTTGTACCTAATTTTTCATTACCCTTTGTGTTGGAATGTGACACAACAAGTGAAAAAATAGGTGTTGTTTTAATGTATCAAGGTCATCCAATTACATTTGAAAGCATAAAACATAAAGAACATGAGCATAATTACTCTATCTATTACAAGGAAATGTTGGCAATCATGCATGCACTAGCCAAGTTTCGACAATACCTGGTATGTGATAAATTTGTGGTAAGGACAGATCATAACAATCTAAAAATTTTATTAAGTTAGAAGGATCTAAACAATAGAAATTAAAAATGGATGAGCAAGGTCCAAGCCTTTGATTTTGATATTGAATATGTGAAATAAAAAAATAATATTATGGTAGATGCATTATCAAGAAAACCATATTTATGTTCCATGGCTATGATTGTAGCTAATTGGAAGGCTTTCATAAAAGTGAAGAATGTCAAAAACAAGTTTGTTAATGTTGTCTTAGAGGGGAAGATGGGGGAAGTATGATAAAAGGTAGTATAAGGTCTCATTATTTATAAGAATATGATCTTTTTGGTTCAAGAATCAAAGATTAAGCATAAAATTTAAATGTCATTCATGATAGCCCACTAGCTAGCCATCCAGGTGATTTTAAGACAAATAAATAAGAGATAGTTTATTTTGGAAAGAGCTTAAAGTTAAAGTTCTCAAGTACATTCAGGAGTGTCCTACTTGACAAAGAAATAAAGATAAAGCATGAATTTCTAGCAGGATAGTTTCAACCCTTTCATGTTCTTACTCAAAATGGGAAGGTATTTCAATGGATTTTGTTACTAGGTTTCCTGTGGTTCAAAAAAAAAGTTGCTTATTTATACTTGTTGACCATTTAATAAAGTATGCTCATTTCTTTTCGCTTTCGACTAAGTATGATGCCCCCTTGGTAGATGGAATATTTTTTAGATCAATCTTTAAATTACATAGGCTACCAAAGAACATTATTAGTGACAGAGATAACATATTTATGAGTTCATTTTGGCAAGAACTCTTTCACCCAGTAGGCACTGGATTGACCCCAAGTATAAGTTATCATCTTCAAATGGATGGTCAAATAGAAGCAATAAATAAGTAGATTAAAGGGTACCTAAGGAATTATTTATCAAGACAACAAAATGCATGGATTAAATGGTTGCATTTAGGAGAATTTTGTTATAATATCACTTACCACATGTTAATTAGAATGATACCTTCCAAATATTTGTATGGGCACAATGTAAATTCCTTTGTGGACTTGGTCATTTTAGATAATAGAGTTTTAGGAGTGAAGGATTTGATCCAACAAAGTCAAGATATACTTAGAGCTCTCAAGGATAATCTTTAGCAGGCACAAAATCAACAAAAGTTGTATGTAAATCAACATAGAATAAAAAAAGAATTTGAAGTGGGAGACATGGCATATTTTTTATTACATCCCTATAGGCAGTCCTCTATCAAGCAAAGTAGAGCTTAAAAAAGCAATCCATGATTTTATGGCCCATATAAAGTCATGAGGAGAGTGGGAGAGGTTGCTTGTGAATTAGAATTACCAGGATGTAGCCGAATACATAATTTTTTCCATGTTTCATGCCTATAAAGGGAACTTGGACAACATAATATTCCTTCTATGGAGCTACCCTTATTAGATGAAAATGGAAAGTTAATCTTAATACCAAAATCCACCTGGAGATCCATGAGAAGAGGTTAAGAAATAGAAGCATAAAAGAATACTTGATCCATTGGAAATATTTACCTATTGAGGATGCCACCTAGGAAGGAGTGACCATTTCAGAGCATCCTAACTTAAAATTACTTGAGGATAAATAATTATGGGAAGGAGGACTGTAATGTCCCTTTTTTTTTAAAGAAAGTCCAAAGGATGAAGTCATACCTCATGAATGGGGCACCACAATGAAGGAACAACATCCAAAACAAGTCATCCCATGTGAGGTTTCACGGGATGCCACTCCTTAGGAAGTTGCACCACTTGAGAAAATCCACTTGAAGGGTAATTATGATGGGAAGTTCATGGAGAAAGAGCATGATCAGATTTTATTCAATACATATTCATATTTGGGCAACAACTCTGATAATGCATTTGAGAATGAAAACGCTCATTTTTAATTGGACTCAAGGATGAAAACCCTTGATGCCTACTATGGTAACTTCATTCAGGAGTTACACTTGTGCTTCACTTTGATTATTTGACTATTCTTATTCAGAATATTTGTATAAGATAGAAATCAAGAATTTGGTATTTGAAATCAAAAATTTGTTATATTTGATTTATTTTTATAAGTTCATGAAAAATTGGTGAAAATATCAATGATATAGTTTCCAATAAACAAGATTTAAAAAAATCCAAATTTAAGTATTTCAATCCCATATGGGGATATTACATTATCACCACCTAAAGTTATACAAGAATCCCCAAATAAAGGAATTCGTAACCTTCAAATAAAGGTTGATCTAGAGGTTATTGAGACTATGGTATATAATTTACCAAAACTTTTATGATGTCATCATTAGTAAAATCAAAAAATCCAATAATGAAAACCCTTAGGAATTTTTTGTAGTTTTCATTAGAAAACTAACATGTTGGATAGCCAAGCACTGAATAAATATCATCTTGAATGGAAAATGAGGATAGCCAAACACTAAATAAATATCATCTTGAATGAAAAATGAGCTTGATTTTTTACCACTTAGGAGTAAACAAAACGTAATAAATCAATATGATTTTCACTTGCAGTTGTTTTTAGGTTGTTGCAAACATGTTGACCTATAGCTAGAGGTTATTATTATCTTTGTTAGTAAAAATATATAGGTTCACATGTTGATGTTATGGGTAACCTAACATTGTTATGAGTTATAACCTACAACATTTACAACAACATAGTCAACACTACATGTATATTCTTGAAGAATGTGAATCTATGTTCTTCATTGTCCATGTTTTAGGTTCTAGCCTATCCTGACATAGATTACCCCCATCTATTCTTAGGTTACATATCCATTTTTTCAATATGTTATGTGGTTATGCACTCTTTTAGCATATAATTTACAAGTTCTAATATGGGCCTAAAGCCACTTCTACATGTACTCATTTTTCAGCCATAATTTTTGGAGCCTATAGCCATTACTGTTAGTTTGCTACCAGTTCTTGCTTCCTTGCCATATACAGTAATTATTTGTTATTACTTGCTTCTATGAATATTTAGCAATCTTTTTTTTTCAAGGCCATCAATAATTTATTGTCCTATATTTGGACATTCACTTTATAATAGTTAATTGAACATTCACACAAAAATTCTATCAAAAGTTTATGGTGATAATTGAGGTAGTTCTTGATCTTAAAGAAGATGATTTCACCATAACAACTTGTTTTTCATCTCTAAATTATCCTACACCATTACACACCAATTTCACAAGTTGATTAACACTTTTAGTACATGATTGACTCCATGGTTCCATTATATCCACATGCTACTACAAATGCCTTTAGCATTGACAAATATTGGTAAACCAATGTGTTTGAAGTTAGGTAAGTATATTAGTAATTTAGGGTAGTTATATTTTTCCAATTTCAATAAGTTTAATATAATATTTATGTTCTATGTGGTACATTCATTACCTACTACATGTACTAAATCATGGATATCCTACCCATGGAAATTACCCATTACTCAGATTCCATATCATGTCTACCCCATGACTTGCCATCCTACTTTTCATCACATCTCCCAAACTACCCATTATGATGTCACAATCCTATCCTTTCAAACTACCTTTTTGAATTCATCATTGTCACATCCCAAAGGTTGCATGTGTCACAACCCATCCAAAATAAAACCTTAGACTCCACTTGAGGATAAGTGTTAGCATTTAATTGGGGTGAAGGGGTAGGGGGAGGGGCGCGGGGGTATGGGGGCAGGGGGTAAGGAAGGTGGGGGGTAAGGAAATCCATTTCATTTATTTCTCTTGATTTAAATTATTTTAAAACATTAATTTGAGGGGAAAGAAGGTAATATTGTTGTACGTAGAAAATCAAAAGTACATGTGCATGTTATAGGAGAAAGGATGATAAGGACACATTCAATGCATCATCAACATTTAACTCAAATAGCCTATGGCAAGGTGATGGAATGGTTGCCTAAACTATTGTTATGTCCCTATCATCAAAACTCAATTCCTTCACTCTCTAAAGACAAATTGTTGTGTTTAGCCACCATTAGAGTACTATGGATTTGTGAAATCTGAATTTTAAGATGCTAAAATAATAAATGAGAACATCACAAGAGGTTATGTTTTTAGTTGTGAACCATATGATCACACTGTCTTGAGAGATAATTTGTGTATAGTTTCCATATTCCAAAATGTGAGATAGATGACCCTAATAGATATATTTGTAGGGTCTGATTTGGATATCATCAAGGCTTTTGCACATGCATTACATTGATGATGTTTCCACTATGAAAGGGTTGGAATTTGTCCTAACAATAGAGTTGCTAGTAGAGGTGACTAGATTTCCAACAACCAAAGAATGATGGCCAGAGAGACCCATTACAACAAAAACAAGGGCCATATTTTTCACTACATGGTAGATACATGATTTTGATTCTAAAGGGACCAAATTATTGTCACTACCTCCATCATGGGATGAAGTAGCCACCTTCATTACTAAATAAATTTCTTGTGAAGGTAGGTAATATTTGCTTCTTACTTTCACAAATTAATCTTTTAAGTCATTTTATGCGTAATATTCATGTTAATGTGCCCAACTATTATCTGAATTTCCTAAGAATAATGGCAATGGAATACCAAACATGAAAAGGTATGGCCTTATCACACACCATTGTCTCATAACGTTAATAGTAAAGAGGGTGTTAATTTATAAAATTCCTTGTCTCTTGGAGGGACTTCTTTTTATTACCATATCTCCCTAAACAAATTGTCCCTATACTTATTCCCCAAAAAAATAGAAAAGGACTACATCCTCATATTCAAAACCCCATAATAAGAATAAAACTTGTCAATCCCCATCTAGTATCACTCAAAGGCATTCCATCAAATCAAGGAAAAGGAGAGCCAAAAAGAATCAAAAACCTTAAAAGGTTGTGATGATTGATATATCAGATGATGGTGAACAATTAGAGTGGGAGGAGTCTTGGAGTGAAGAGGAGGAAGAGTTGGAACAAAAAGAAGAAGGGTTTGAATATGATACTTGACTAATGATGATACAACTGATTCAGAGGAAGATGCAGAATCCATGGAAAAAGAAGAGGAAGAAATGGCACCATCAACAAAGCTTGGTATTTTGCAAGATAATCAATGAAGAAAATGATGAAGAACAAGCCTTTGATCAACATGGTGATCCTATACTTTTCCTATTAATGACATTGACACTCATGGAGAGCTCTGAGAAGCATATAGAGAGATTGAAGCTCTCAAAACAAGAATTCAAGAATTGGAGGTAAGGGATAATATATTAGACACTCTAGCAAGGATCATAAAGGAGGAAACAAAGAATGAGGCAAAGAAAGTAGTTGCAAAATTACTTGAAACCACTATCACACCTCCATTTATATCAGTGGCAACCATCACAAAGGAGCCTGCACCCACTATGGAAGGAAAGGCCCAAGACTCCCAGGTTGTTGGTCCATCTCACTCTATTGATCTAGGTATTTATAAAGCTTCCATGCAACACTCTATAGACTACATTTATATATATAAAAACATCAAATAATTATTCACATCTTTTTGCTTGAGTGGTGTTCATTATATGATAAGCAACAATCAAGATTCCAACAATTACTTGAGGGCAAGAAGGCCTTGAAAGAACAAGTGAAAAGGAATGGAAGAGAGCTTGAAAAAAGGATGTAACCAGTAATGGTCTAGAGTTAGAAATACTAAGAATCTATGATCTATTCATGAATATGTTGAAATGTATACCACCATCCAAGGCCTATGTATTATGCGTTAAGGAACAATTGATGCAAAATTAAATAGGCATAATCATATAATAGAAAAAATATTTCATAGATTCTCTTATGGTTTTTTTTAATGACTACTCTAATATCTCAGCTGAAATTATGGATTTATTATGTGAATTTTATCAGCATGGGTACGTAGTTACAATGGATAATGAATGGAATCCTAATGTTATTGCTGGTGAGATTAAATTAAGGGCTTATTGTTCACTCCACAAAAATGAATTGGGAAGGAAACATGATTTGGTGGCTTATAATGTAGTAAAAAAAATTGCTAGACAATGTAGAACACCCACAACCTAGTTTGATCATTGATGAATGGGAGAAATTGACCTTGTTTCCAAATTTTAGCAAGGAAATACATGAAATTTGGAAGGAATTTATAATCCATTTCATCTCCCTTTCTAATAGAATTTACAAGAAAACATACAATGCTTATGGAGAAATAGGGAAACAACTTACCACTTCATTGCAACAAAAAGACCCTTACTCTGTTTTCAAACTCAAGGTTGCATACAATGGAGCAAATAAGCATATGAACTACCTTGAAGCAGAGCAGTAATCGGTGGACACAAATAAAATTCAAAATGCCTTTGCTATGGCTTCTAATCAATGCATGGATGAGAATAACACCAATTGATGAACAAGACGAAAACAAGAAATAGAAAATTTTGAAGAGAGATAAAAGCTATCTTCCCAAGGATGCAATTGGAGATGCTACACCTTGTGATTTGGGAAGTATTATTACACAGTTTGTCTCATTTTAAGTTAGCTTGAACTAAATTTAGTTGCATAGGGACATGAAAATGATTAAGTTGGGGGGTATGATGAAGCTAAAAAAAGACCCTCATCCTATTACTTAGTCTTTATTAAAACACTTCCTTTATCATGTTATTATCACACCTTAAACTTGAAATATAATGATGTATGCATGTATATTGTAAATAATATACACATGCAAGTTTATTTTGGTTTAAATATGTTAACCTTATATTAACTTATATGATTTAATGATTCTAAATGTTTTATATAATTTTGATGATGAATAGAATGCATATGTATCTTTTGCATAAGTTTTTCACCTATAGTCACCATGGTAGGATCACCCATATCCATCTATTGGCTAAGCATTGTTTCCCTATAAAATCACTAGCCACTTGTAGCAATTGACTTTGTCAACCCATAGCAACCATTGTAGGTGACTTTCCACTCAACTACAAGTGATTAAGACAAAATTACCACTTCTAACCACCTCAAATGAACTTAACAAATATGAAGAATAATTTTCAAAGTTTGAGACTATTATAACTTCATTCATGATGTCCTAAATTTTTTTAAACTATTATTAGGTGTATTCATTATGTATATAGTAGTATTTGTTAGGAATACAAAACATAGAGCAATATTAATGAAATAAATATGGAATTAAAATTCCCAAAACATAATACAAGATAGACATAGATTTAACGCGGTTCACCTAATATGGGCTACGTCCACACAAAAATAACCAGTTCTTTTTATTCAATCCAACAAAATGAAGGGATAAAACCTACAATACATCCACTATAATCTCCTCTTCACTTACATACAATGTGTCATTGTAATTATAATACCCTCATATCAAAAGGAGGGTTACATATAGGGCAAAAATGCACAAACATAATTTCTACTGTTAGATTTGCAACCTAATAGTGAGCGGTCTAGATTTATTACAAAATTATAATATTTTACAATGCATTTTTGACAAAATTTTGTTTTAAGGGTGCTCCTTGTGGATCCCCATGGCAACCATAGTGAGGGGGTGTTCCCCCCCCCAACACCCCTCTTATCAAGAACTGAGCATTATAATAAGATCAGGCTCCACCATCCAACAATCTCCCACTTGGACACTGATTGTTGTAACTCAACTACTATAACTCTTCCTTGGACCTTTTTTTTAACTTTGACCTTGGCATGTTTCTCATCTTCCTTGTTATCCCTGAAGACCTATTGAAGATGAACAACTCTCTAGCTTCTCTTTTGTGATTGCTTTTGTTAGTATATCTATAGGATTTTGACTTTTATGGTCTTTTCCAACTTCAGTTGACCATCCTCCAAAACTGAACGAATGAAGTGATACCTGATTTGTATATGTTTGGTTCTTGAGTGGAATGTCAAGTGCTTTTCTAAATGAATCACATTATGGATATCACTATACAAACTACAATCTTTCTACTCAGGCCTCAACTCTTATATGAATTATTGCATCTATATCATCTCCTTGCTAGCTTTTGTAGTTGCAACAACTCTGCCTCTGTAGTTGACAAAGCAACTATCTTCTATAATTTTAAAATCCAACTAATTGTTGTATCACCAAAAGTGAAAACATAACTTGTGATGTTCCTCCTGCCATCTAAATATCCAACCATGTTTGCATGAACATATCCTTGAAAGGTAACATCTGAACCTTCATAGTAAAATCATCTATCAGTGGTCCCTCTCAATTACCTGAGAATCTACTTGACTGCATCCCAGTGTTCTTTTCCTAGATTATTCATAAACCTATTGACAAATCCCATTGCATGAGAAATATCTAGTCTCATACACACCATAGCATACATTAAATTTTTAACTGATAAAGCATATGGAAATTTCGACATGTGATTGATTTCTTCTTGTATTTTAAGACAGTGTTCCTTGATTAATTTGAAGTGCCCTCCTAAAGGTGTACTTACAGGTTTTTCATCTTGCATATTGAACTTGACTAACACCTTCTTGATGTACTCTTCCTGAGACAATGTCAATTTTTTATTTTTCATGTCTCTTATTATTCTCATATCAAAGATTTGCTTTGCAACACCCAAATCCTTCACTGCAAATGAATTTGCTAATTTTATTTTGAGATCATTTATATCATGCATGTTAGACCTTGCAACAAGCATGTCATCTACATACAATAACAAGATTATATAGCTACCATTATCTAATCTCTTAAAATAGACACAGTGGTCAGAATGACATCTATTATAACCTTGTTCTAACATAAACATGTCAAATTTCAAATACTATTGTCTTGGAGCTTACTTTAGTCCATACAAACTCTTCTTCAACCTGCACACCATTTTCTTCTTACCTTTTACTTCGTATCCCTGTGGCTACTTCATATATATTTTCTCCTCTAAATCACCATGAAGGAAAGTAGTCTTCACATCTAACTATTCAAGGTGCAAATTTTCTACTGCTACCAAACTTAAAATAGTTCTTATAGAAGTCATTTTTACAATTAGAGAAAATATTTCATCAAAATCAATACTTTTATTTTATGCAAACCCCTTTACAACAAGTCTAGCCTTGTACCTCTTTTTGCCTCCATCTTTTTCCTTCAACCTATAAACCCATTTATTCTATAATGCTCTTTTACCTACAGATCAACTGAACCAAATCTCATGTTTGGTTATGTACCAAGGAGTCCATCTCCTCTTTCATGCCTTGCTCCCACTACTTTATAGTTTCTACCTGCATTATTTATTCATAACTTTCTACCTCACCACTATCAAACAATAATAAATAATAAAGTAAAGGAGAGTATCGTTCAAGGAGTCTACTTACTTTGGTAGATCTTCTAACTACACTTCCAGGAGTTTGAGGTACTTTTTGTTGTATTTGTTGCACATTCTAATTTTTTGGCACTTTTGGAATTTTATTTTCAGTGATTTCATCAAGTATTGCATATTTATTATTTGGATTTTCTTGTTTCTTTCCTTGCAACTGATCTCTATACATGACCTTCTCATTAAAGATCACATCTCTACTCCTAATGATTTTGTAGTTTTCAAAATTTCATAAATGATAACTAAAATTATTAAATTCATATCTAATAAAAGTACATTTCTTGGAGTTTGCTTCAAGATTGATTCTATTTTCTTTATCAATATGGACAAATACTTCACAACTGAAAGTTTTTAAAAAGAGAAAATCTACCATTTTACCTGTTCATGCTTCTTCTAAAATGCCACCATCCAAAGGACTTGAAGGCCCTCTATTTATTAAATAAACAATAATATCCATAGCATCTACATAAAACTATAAAGGCAACCTTGCATGTAATCTCATACTCTTTGCATGCTCCATGATTTTCCTGTTCATCCTTTTTGGTACACCATTTTGTTGTGTTCTTGGAACCGTCTTCTCTCTACGAATCCTATGGGATGAATAATAAGTATCAAATTATTTACTGCAATATTCACCCCCATTGTCTGATATGACACACTTCAACTTATTTTCTGTCTCATTCTCAACCAAAGCTTTTCATTTCTTTAAAGTATCAAAAACGTCAATTTTTTTGGTATGCAATAAACCCAATTTTTTATAGTTGCATAAATTCAATAAAAGTAACATAAATTCAAATCCACCTTCTTCAAATCTGGCAACTTCCTTGAGTGGATAAGTTGCATCCCCTTCTCACTCATCTGCCCAAGTTTGTGGTGCTATAGTTTTGTATCCACTTTTGTAGAAGATAGTTCAATAAAAGAGTCAACATTATCATTAGATAAATATAATGTACCTACCTTCTCTCCTTTTGCTATTACTATTGATCCTTTAATGATCTTCTATAAATTTTCTGCATAGGTAATTGTTCAACCCTCACTTCTCAACTACACTACTAAAATTAGATTTATTCTTAACTCAGGAACATGCCTCACCTCTTTCAGTAATCATTTTTCTTAATTCTATAATTTTATCTGTATCTTACTCATTCCTACAATTTTATAAGGTTCACCAACACCCAAATAACCCTGTCCAAAATCACCTTGAACATAGTCTTGAAAATATTTCTTATGCGGTGTAGCATGAAATGAAGCCCTTGAATCTAACACCCAAGAATCATTAATATTGTTTAAAAAAAGGATTAAAGCATCTTATAACACATCACCTACTACATTTGCTTCCTGATTTTTATCTTGTTGTCCATCTCCTTGTTTTCCTTTTCGAAACCAACAATCTTTATTCAGGTGTCCTTTCTTCCCATAAATCCAGCTTACCAATGTTCCTCTAGATTTGGATCTGACCTTCTTAGACTTACCACGATTCCCTAGGCCCTTTCCTCTATCCTTTTATTTTTCCCTATTTTTCATAGTTAAAGCATTATCTAATGTCTCACATGTGCTTTTCTATCACATTTCTTCATTAAGAATAACACCAATAACATCATGAAACTTTAAAGTGTTTGACCCAGAGACATAATTACTCACAACCATGACCAATCCATTCTAGCTTTCTGACAATGAGCATAGAATCAAAAGAGCCCTAACCTCATCATCAAAATTTACTACTACAGAGCTTAACTAATTTGTGATTGTGTTAAATTCATTTAAATGATCAATAATAGACCCACCTTTTGACATTTCCAAATTAAATAAACACTTCATAAGAAATACCTTGTTGGAGGCTGAGGGTTTTTCATACGCTCTATCCAATGCCTTTATCACATTTGTTGTTGTCTTTTCTTTTGAAATATTGAAGGCCACCGACACTTCCAAGCATAACTGTATTATTCATAGTGTCTTTTTGTCAAGAACCTCTCAGTCTTCATCCTTTGTAGTCACTAGTTTCTTTGCTATTACGTTCAATGGTAGGAAAAGATCCTTCTAATATAAATAGTCCTACATTTGCATATTTCATAGATGATAGTTTTGGCCGTTGAACTTTTTGACCTTAAACTTGCCTTTTTTTTCCATTTTTTCCACTCAATCCAAGAACCCTTTTTTCCTATGAGTTTATATGCCAAATAAACCTTTGGCTCTAATATCAATTGTTAGGAATATAGAACATGGAGTAATATTAATGAAATAAAGACAAAATTAAAATGCAGAAAATAAAATACAAGATAGACACAGATTTAACATGGTTCACCCAATATGGGATACATCTACACAAAAATAGTTAATTCTTCTCTTTAATTAGTCCAAAAAATTGAAGGGATAAAACTTGTAATGCATCCACTGCAATCTCCTCTTCACTCACATATAGTGTGCCATCATAATTACAATAATCTCATATAGGGCAAAAAAGCATAAACATAATTTCTACCATTAGATCTATAACCTAATAGTGAACGATTTAGATTTACTACGAAATTACAATATTTTACAATGCATTTTTAATAATATTTTGCTTTGGGGGCACCCCCCTGGACCCCCATGGTGACCAACACCCCCCTTTTGGGAACCAAGTATTATAATAAGATCAGGGTCCACCATCCAACAATATTGTTCTTTTTGCCTTTAGTCTTATTTGTACTCTTTGTTATTTCAACTTAGTATGGTATTATGGTTGTAACCTTTAAATTTTTGAAACATCTAATAATAACTCAGCGTCCTCTATATAAAGATAGAGCTACAGGTTGTAAGGGAGATTGCAATTAGACAAGAGCAAGTAAAACAAATTGTATCAAAAGTAAATTTGTAATCAGATTATTGTGAATGTTATTGTAGCAATTCCTTTACTGCTATAGTTTGAATATTAATAAATAACAACTACGTTAAGTTAATCATGTATTAACAAGGAAGAGATTCAAGCTCCATTCCAATCGAGGTAAAGATCACTTGTTAGGATTTGTTGGTGAATATTCTCATGTGTTAGTCTTTTATTTTGTGTGAGTATTTTCTTTAAATTTCATTACTGCAAGTGTGAGTATTTCCTTTACATTTCATTACAAGAAGTGTGAGTGAATGCCTTTCATTTTTTTAATGCAATTATCATTTAGCATTGTTTGTGGGAAGGTTCTAAAATATTAATTAGCATTTCTATTTCCAATGTTTGAATTTCAACAATTGTGTTCGATTTCAAGTAACTTTGTTTCCTTTCAATATAAAAAAGTGTGCATTTAGTTCCAATATTGTTTTGAGTTATTATTTTCTATAATATAACTTGGTTATTTCTCTTAGTCATTCAAATTAGTTTAGTGTTGCATATATAGTGAGACCCCTTGAAAAGTATACGTTTGTGGATTGATAATTAAATGCACTACCACACACACACACACACACACACACACACACTTATATATGATGCCAAGGATGCATTCCCTTGGTTGAAGGAGATATGAATATGGCCCACAAGCCTTATTTATATTAAACCTCAATTAAAAGAAATATATAGGTGGAGCTCACAAGCCATGTAGAAGCACGCCAATCTTTAGATAGTAAATCAAAGATCCTCATTGAAGAAAGACATGTGGATCATTGATTGAATATCCATTGGCACCCAATCCTATGTCCCATAGGCCTTTGAAGCTACAAATAAGAATATGTAGCCTACAAGGGTTGTAGGAAAGATAAGGATGGTTACCGTGGGAAAAATAAAGATGAGTGCAATAGAATAACACAACGAGCATCACAAATTTGAAGGAAATGTAGAGACAACATCTTTGAAAAAAATGAAGGATGCTAATTTTGAGATGGAATTTGGACTTATATGGAGTTGATTGGGAGAATTTTAATGCAAGAACCCTGACATTGATAGAGGATGAGTTGTTTTCACCATGCAAAGGGCCCAATCAGTTAAAGAAGTGTTTAATTGCCTTTTGAGGAGATAGTGATCAATTAATTACACTAATGACACTTCCTGAAAACTCTACATGCATTCTAGAAACAATTTTAACATTTAATTTTTGTATGAGAATTAGGAGGCAGAAATCATTGCATGCAACATGGCAAAGAATTCAGCTCCTCTTATCATTTTGTAATACATAAGAATAAGCTCTACCAAGCAAAGCCATGTTTTATCTCTTTTTGCTTATAATTTGGATGCTCTCTCTCTCTCTAGAGATGTAATCTAAATCATGGCATTAGCTATTAGTAATATTATGTTCAAGTGTCTTATTCAAGCATTTTTGCAGTAGTTTTGCAATTGTGTATCCATTGAAGAAAGTAATAAAGATGTTAGTAGTTTATGTCTTACTCTTTTATTTATGGATTTTAGCTTGCATTTGTAATATTATAGGCTTACCTCTTGATTTCTATAGACATTGTGCTTACAAGATACTAAAATAGAAGTATAATAGCTTTGTGTTATTTGCTCTAGTAGCAAGGAAATCAGATCAATCTATCTTGGTGCATCACTATATTTATTTCTTGTAATTGCTATTTCTTTTCTCTCTTTTCAACCTAGTAAACTTTTGGTTTTAAAACTGGGATTGATGGAAGTCAGCCTTCTCTAAGGGTTGTTCTATAACCAGTCCCACATAATAGAACTTCCCATTATGATAGTTTGACTCTGGGTGCAATAATGTCACACTTTTACAAGTAGCAATAAATGATATTCAAATCTTTGTATCTATATTTATCTATGCCATTGAAATTGACAAAATAGTTTGGTTTGGATCAATGATAGTTATTTGATATTGATTCTCCTTATAGGGTATGTCTATTATACAATTGTTTTTCCCACTTGGGGGTTAAGATCTCATTCAAGTTTATTTTCTCATGGAGACCAATACTTTTGTTATCAGTGTATCTCTGTACGTGGTTGAATAACTTTGTTTATGTGGGCATTGTTAATTGATTGAATGAGTGAAGAATTTAACACCTTCATAGACTTATGGGTTTGACAAAATTTTCATTTGAAAATAAAATATTGAACTATAAATAGAAATAAAAAATGGGAAGTAGAGTGATTGGATGACTTTGTGTTGGTTAGTAGTGAACTACCCATATTGGCATACTATTGTTTTAGATTACATTTATTTTCACATATGAGACAATAATGATCTTTTACTTACATGAAAAAATAGTCATTTGTTACCAAAAAATACTACAAACCAAGATAAGTCCAACTCACTTTCACTTGTGGTAGTTTGACTCACAACTAGTTGCATTTCAGGGAATTACTTTTTCAACATTTTGGACATGAACAAATTGTTGAATTTTTTTATGTTTTTGCCACTATAAACACTAATTTAACACATGCTTATTGATCATATTATGTAACTTTAGTGTTTTCATTCTTATACATTGAGAACATATTGCATTTTCCATTCTTTTACATTGAAAACATGCAAACATCTTTGATTCTAGGGTTTGTGATTTCCTAGAGCTTCAACATCTCAAAAATAGTTTCCTAATGATTGAGTGGTGTAACAAGTTGAAGGCTGATTATTTGCACTTGGAAATTGAGTGGTGGAAATTGTGGGGCTTCCAATGATCTTGTAGCTCTTATTCACCATGAACTAGATAGGGTACATATACAACCTTATTGTGTATCTTGTTATTCAAGGTTCAACTCATCCATCTATGTTGTAGTACCAATGTGGAAATGAAAGAAGTCACAAATGAAAGGGACTAATGCACACATGCTAGAGTTATTACTTAATGCGCTCTCCATCTTTCTTAATGTTCTTAATTAGACACCAACAAATACTTTACTTTCATGTCCTAACATTGAGAAATGATAGGTATTTTTCTTGTGCAGATGGAACTACTAGCAAAGTCTATTTGACATTTTTTGTTATCTTGTTTAAATAGAAATAGATATAAGTTTGTGCATCCTTGAACATCCACAATCCATTTTTTTACAAACACAACAGCTACTTTTATGTACTAGAAATTTTTTAGGTAACCTTTGTGCTAGTCCTATAAATGAATATTGCAATGTGTTTCTTCCAAATTATTTTACAAGATATACAGCTTTGAGCCACAACTAAAGTGAAGTTTCATGAACCAAAACTTTTCATGGAAAAAATACAAGCCACTTAAAATAGATCATAAGGTTGTAGTCATAAATTATAAAGTTCAACTTAATTGATAGTTTTAAAGAAACCCAAATAGGTTTGTTTAAATTAAACTAATTTATCTTTATAAACCTAGGTCACACTTCAACGTAATTACACTTGAGAGTGATATTGCTGCTAGAATCCAAATACCCAAAATGCATCCCCACTTCATATATAACAATTGTTAACCATAAGTAACCTTTAAATGCCATGCCCTTGTAACTGAATCCAAGCAAACATGAGTGAATCCAAATAGGGAAGACTCAAATGTAATATATTTGTTCCTCAAATGGAGCGAATGATGAAGACATAGGATAATCAAGGCTACCTCTTTTTATAGAAAGATATAAGCACGCCCAATAACAACATTTGGTTTTATATGAAATAATTGCTTTCCTTAACATTATTGCTCACAACTTGCATGCTACAGACTTTGATGCAAGGGGCATTCACATTAATTGTATAATGGCATCATCAACTTTGTAATACTCTACAATTGCACAATCACCCTACCCTAGAAAGCACAATGTTACATTTTAATTCCTGCATTAGGTTCATTGACATGTGTTTAACTAACTTGGAATTCATTGTTCTAAACCTCGAATACACTTTTACTCATAACCTTCTTGTGTTTATCAATTAATTTTGCTACTACTCTCATAGTGGAAGTTCCTACATCAAAATATCTAGCCCAAAAGATGCTTGCAACATGTTTCTCATTGGTCATCCTAATATTTGCTTCATTCTAATCTCCCTTCTGCTTCCTGTCCTTCCATTTTTTTATTGACATAACTAGATTCCCAATGTTAAAAATTGGTAGAAGCATGAGGCATAACTACTTTATTTTTTTGCAAAATGGTTTTGGAATACTTGGACATACCCCATACCTTAGGACTTGTTAGTGCCCAAAATTGCACTAAGCAATTTGTGCCCTTTTTCGAAATATTAATGCATTAACATCCCACTATTGCCTCTTACTTGCAAGTGTTCACTTGAATTAAAAATCCAACTTTTGCATTTTCAAAACCCTGTATAATCCCGGTTCCAGTTAATGCTTAATATTTTCATATTTTAATAAGATTGCAGGGTATATGATTAAAATCAACTTGGGAAGATCAAATAGTGCTAAGTATGGTGTTTTTCATCTTCAAAAAGGCTTTGAAATGGAAAAATTCTCAAGGATGAATGCAAGTTTTTCATTAGTACAATTTGTAATTGGGGTGAAAAGGTCCATAGGAATATATGGCAGAAAAACAAGTTACAAAAAGGTCACAATTTCGACTTTTCAAATTCTTAAGTCTTCAGACTTTTTGCAAGTCAAACTTTTTGCAAAATTGGGCATTTTGCAAGTTAGACATTTTGTCCAAAAATTCTCAAGTTCAAGTAGTCAGACATTTTATTTGTTCGGACATTTTGTCTGAAAATTCTCGAGTTCAAGTTTTTAGACTTTTTGTTCGAAAATTCTCAAGTTCAAGTTTTCAAACATTTTGTCTGAAAATTCTCAAGTTCAAGTTTTCAAAAATTTTGCAAAATCAAGATTTTTATGCAATTCAAACTTTTTGTTCAGGGTTCTTGTCTTCAGACTTTTTGTTTGAAACATTTTTGTTGGACTTTTTGTTCAAACACTTTATACTCGGAGCCTTTGATTCAAACCAATATCTGCCACCTACCAATCAACATGCAGTGAAAAGAGAGATGGTCCAAAAGGGGACAAAGAAGTTTCAAAGGAAATCAAAGACCACGTAAGTATTCAAGAAGCCACGTCAGTATTTCTACTCATTCCAAAATATATGCCATGTCCAAATGGAAGTTAAAAAATTTCAAAGCACAAGTTTTTAAATAGAAGAGAGCCACACTATCAATATAATCTACGTGGAGGGTCAAAAGGTGAGGCTAAGCTTTTAAAAGGTAAAACAATGCACTTAGGTATTATAAAGTTTGGTGACAACCCTAAAAGGTCAAAGGCAAAATAGAAATGTGGAAGGCATGGGAAAGTTTGGCATTAAGGCAAAAAGGTAAAACAAAATTAAGTATTGCCAATTTTAATATTTTGTTTGTGTCGAAGACCTCCTTGGAGAAAAAATATCTTGCAGCATTTATGAGGCCAAGGTGGGTCATTCCAAACATAATTTCTAAATGGTTGTGGATCATTCTTTGCTTCTATCATAGCTGGAGTATTTCAATGCAATCATCACAAGGCAATGGGCTTTCTTTGGCATGCACAAGAGGAAGGGTAGTTGTCCAAAAGTTTCCAATTTTGAAAATGATTAATGGGAGAGCTGCCAAGGGAATGTTCTCCCTCAAACCTAAGTGCAACACATTTCTAGCCAAGAAGATCAAGGGTTTGCTTCAAATCTTTATCATTGCAAGGATAGACAGTTACTAGAATAATTTTCTTACAAGGCATGAGATTCCAAGCGTGATAAAGGGCATCTTCCAGCTGAAGCATATTCCTGGAATATTATGGGTGAAAGTGTTGTATAAAAAGAGGGCTTGTCCTCTTTTCAAAGGTTGTTAGTTATTGTTCTTTCTAGGTCTTTAGGCTCTTTCAAATTTTGGGATCCTTGTGTGTATCTTATTTCTCTTGCTAAGGTGGTTGCAGTTGTACAACCATTAGCAAGCTCTGGGAGCATTATATATGTCTCCCCTATTAAAAGAGCAAACTCACCATGATTTTTCCCATGGCAACATTATTAAAAACTGATTTATGTAAGATTTTATTTCAAGATAATGGAAAATAGTTGTGGTTTTTACTCTTTCCTGTTGATGAAATGCAATAATATATTTTACAAGTTCTGCGGATTGGATATCTGATTTTATGCTTATTATTGGTTGTCATTTTGGGCATAAATCTAAGTTATAAAACCCTTTCTACAGTTTGATTTGGAAATATGTTGTTGAATACCTCTTAAGGGCACCCTGGGTTTATATATTTAATAGGAAAAAGTATTTGAAATTCTAGTTGCAGTGTATGTTGTAGGGTTTCAAGAATCATTTGGGTATTTGTATTATATTGACACCAATAGATGCAAATCACTCTTGGTAGTTCTCCTTAGCTTGTATTTCAATTTTTATACATATTTGCAAATGAGTGATGTCATGTATTTTGAAAGATTTCCTATTGTTTGAAAAACCACACCACTCTTTTAAATAATTACTTAACTCATCATACCCTATCCTACCTTGCAAATAATACACCTTGTTGCATATTTTGAGTGTTACTTGTCTGCAAATGCTTAAATATTGCATATCTAAAATGTGTCTGTATATTGCTCTTTGAATCTTATCATTGTGGTCTTCTATTTGTCCCTTTGTTGTTGAAAATTTCTTTAAAATGAAGGTTGCTATCATATTTACATATGTCTTTAGTAACTTGTGTTTGGTCTAGAGCATTTGCTCATCCCATGTGACAACTCTTACTGAGTGGAGTGAGCAAGTTTGGTTGTGTTTTGATCATATTTGTGTTTTTTGTGTGCCAATAATCTCCATGGAGATTGAATTGCAATTCCCTCCATGTGAGCAAACTACCCCTTAGTGCCTCTCACCTTGGTTCAAGCAGAACCAGAAGTAGTAGGTAGCTAACCATACCCTCTGTCAGTGTCTTCTAGTCATTATTTATATTCAGTCCATCCTAATGATAAACCATTCCCCAACTATAACAACATATATGTGGGTTTTTCATCTTTGCTTGCGAGGTGTACAACTAGGAACCAACGCTTCACTGGCGTTGTTGCTAGGGATTAAACATCAAATCCTAGTTACTTGTGTTGTAAGGGACTCTTACAAAGAGATGTAAGTATTTCATGTTATGAAGTTTTTTATTGTTATTTGCTACATTTTGAGTATCTTTGGTCTGTCAATGTCGCAACACTTCACTGGCGTCATTGTCAGAGATTAAACATCAACTCCTAGTAACTTGTGTTGTCAGGGACTCTTGTAGAGAGTTGTAAGTATTTCACGTTATGAAGTTCTCTGTTGTTATTTGTTGTATTTTGACTATCTTTGGTCTGTCAACATCGCAACACCTCATTGGCGCTGTTGTTGGGGATTAAACATCAAATCCTAGTTACTTGTGTTGCTAGGTACTCTTATAGAGAGTTGTAAGTATTTCATGTTGTGAAGTTTTCTATGGTTATTTGCTACATTTTGACTATCTTTGGTCCGTCAACGCTGCAAAACTTCACTGGCATCGTTGTCGAGGACACGATACCTTGGCACTTGTGTTGACGGAATATTTCTTACAAAGAGATGTAACTTGTTCATGTTTTAAGGTGTTTTCTCCCTTTGAACATGAATCTAGATTTTCAATATCTTTGTTTTATTATCTTATCACTAACTTCAACAAAACATATTTTCAGTGTGTACCACATGTTTGTAATCTGTTATATTCTAGAAGTTTTCTTCTAGTGGCGACTCCAACATAATATTTGGTTTCAAGGACAATCAGTGCCTATTTTTAAATCTTTTAGTTGTGAGTGTTCTTTTGCTTGCAAACCCAGAAGGACCGAGATCATTCTTCAAAAGTGACCCATCAAAGCAACTTGTCTCACCCTTGAGTGTTTATCGAAGAGAAAGGAGACAAGTTTGGAGACCAATTGAAGGACAAAGTTCAGTAGCAGAAGAGCGTTTAGACTGTCAAGATTCTTGTACACATGAACTCTTGTTTGTTGAACCTCCTTTAATTGAAGATTGTCATAGTTCTCTTGATCATTCAAAGCCTTATAGTCCAATTTATTACCCAACACCTTCTCAACCATATGAATTTCCTCCTAGATTTGATCCACCAAGTCCACCTCACTCACCCCCTCACAACACTTTGCCATTTGATCTTGAACCCACCATTGAACCAATCATGATGCATAGGGATCAAGATGAGAATGAACGTACTACATTTAGGATTCCCAGATCCAGACCTATCAATTTTGATGAAATGGAGGGATATCCCAATGAAGTTCTAAACAAAGTAAGGAAGCACCTCCCTAAATTTCAAGGGAATAATGTGGTGACTGGTGATCAGCATTTGAGGGATTTTCACATTATCATTGAAGATTATGAGGTTGAGCATGAGGATGTGTGCATCAAGTTGTTTGTGTACATGTTGGAAGAAAACGCATGTGAATGGTTCAATTCCCTTCCCTGTGGATGCATTGATTCGTGGGAAGAGATGAAGAATGTTTTTAGAATTCAATATGGTGATAGAATTGATCCAAGGCTCCTGTCAACTGAATTTGAAAACATCAAGAACCCCAATGAGTGTGTGCACGACTTCAATACATAGTTCAACAAAGCTATAATGCAGTTGTCTGAGAACATTCGATCTAGTGATAAAACATGCTTGATAAAATATTGTGATGCCTTTGATAAGAAGGCTGCATACTACCTAAGGGACAAGGCTCCCACAAACCTACGGTTGGCATGCAATACGGCCATCCAAATTGAGAATAACATAAAGGTTGTGGAAAAGGCCATGAACAAGTGGGCTGATATAAAATTGGTAAATTTGAAAAAAACACGGTCCACAAAGACAAATAATTTTGAGGAGACTGTTAAGACTTTAGCCTCCACTGTCAAAGAAATGTCATACAAGTTGGCTAGCGCTGGGAAAGAGATCCCTCATAGGTCTACAAGTCAGGGGAAAGCTCCAAATCCAAACCAAGCACAAGGAAGGCCTACTTTCCACAATCAATATAATGATAGAGAGAAGAGACATGCACGCAATGAAAGAAATGATAGAAATCATAATAAAGGCACTGAAAAAGAGTGCCTGATCCATTAAATGTCAAAGTAAATGTGATGAATTATGATTTAGACATTGATTGGTATGACAAGTGCTTCCTCCCACATCCTCTATGTGATACAGTTGAACTGATTGATGAAGATGTGGATGAACCTGAATCTGCATCATTTGATGATGAGATTTTGATGTTCAATTGTCAAAGTCCCCGGAGCAAGATGTTTGCTTCCACGAAATTGATGAGTGTTGTTAATGTTGATTAGTTTTAGAGTGCAGTACAAGAGGTATGTGTCCCAACTTGCGAATTTGCTTGTGATGTTAATATAACACAAGCATATGAATTGCCCATTCATGATTTCAATTTTTTAAGATCAATGATAATTAAAAAATATGATGGGGGAATTTCATTGGTTGAGGACAAACAACTACCAATTAATGCAATAGTTACCCAAGAGAAGGATTACTACTTGAGAAGTAGGCAACCAACTGGTGCTCCTCAAGACACTACCCCTGCAAATCCAAGGGTAGAGGATGCAAGTAAGAAAGTAAATAAAACTACAGTAGTCCCAAATGCTTCCAAACCAATACTTGTTTCCCAAGTTGCTAAGCCTAGAGGCGCTCCCATCAAGAATAAAGTATCTTAGCTATCTAGTATCCCTAAAGGTGTGAGTGATGTTAGAACAAATCCACCCTTGAAGACTACTTAAAAAATGGTAATTCATCCCAGCCTACTCCACTTCAGATTTTAAATGATTGTACTCTAGCTGAAGGTGTTGTCACCCTTCCACCTAATACTCCTCTTCCTCAGTATAGCGTGTGTGATATGGCTCAAGTGTTGAGTCAACTAAAAATCATCGTGCCACTTGTTGAATTATTATGAACACTTGAACATAAGAAGAGGGCATTTGAATATTTAGAATTTGGTGAAAAATCAGTTGCAAATGAAATTGATTTATCCCAAACACCCCCAGAAGAAGATGAAGAATCTAAAGAGGTTGTTGAACCTGCTCCAAAAGTCTATTTGGGAACGGCACTTGTAGAAAGTCAGCTAAATGTGGATCCGTTTTACACAAACCTATTGATTAATGCTTTGATTGTTCACAACTGTATGTTTGATTTTGGAGCTTCTTACAACGTGATGTCCTTGGGTGTCCTAAATGAGGTCGAAGTGAAGATTACATCAGTGTTTGGCAAGTGTTATGCCATAGACTCACGTGAAGTTCTAATTATTGGACAAGTCAAAGGGTTAGTAGTGCAACTGACAGTACATTCAAGTAAGTATTTGAACATGAACATGGTAGTTGTGAACTGCCTGCCTAAAGGGAGGAAGTTACTATCACGAAAATGGGCTGCCAGCATGGGTGGAAGTGTACAAATGGACTTACCTTATGTCACCATTCCATTGGAGGGTAAGATGGTTAAACATTATAGAGAGCCGAAGATGCTACATTTAATTGAAAATTTTGAAACGTGCTCTGAATGAAGTATTTTACATGGATGTTGAGCTTGGTAACTTTGTTGGGAATATTCATGTTGTTGAACAGCCTATTCTTGATGTTGAACCTGACAACGAAGGTGTAGTTTGGAAGATGCGTTTTCCTAGGACTTGCTTCAATCTTGGGAGTGGAGTTGAAGTTGTCTTCTATGCCCATAATGTAAGTGTTTTAAGTTTTCTTTCAAGTTGTCCTTTGAGTGCACGAATAATAATGCTAAGTATGAAGCACTCTTGTTTGGTTTACGGATTGCCCATGAACATGGGATCACAAGCTTGATTGTAAAAGGTGATTCGAAACTAGTGGTTAAGCACGTCAAAAATGCTTATGCCACCAAAAATAAAAGGTTGAAACAATATAGAAATGTTGTATGGGATTTGTTAAAATCATGACGCATTCAATATTTGTTATCATGATAGAAGTTTCAACGAAGAAGCTCACAAACTTGCAGGGTTAGGTGCTTAGTTTGAAATTGAAAATGTAAACCCACACTGTCGGTATCAAGTGAAGGTGCTTGTTAGGCCTTCAATCTTAGAGAATATTCATTATTGGCAAGTTTTTGATGATGATAAACAAATTAGAAGTTTTCTAAATTGTGACGCTGAATTTCAAGATCAAATCTATGGTTCAGGTTTGTGATGGCAAAGAAACCATGTTTGGGAAGGATATAATTCCGCTGAAGATAAACACTCTCCCTAGGGGATTGGTGAGTTTAGAAGCATCTTTTGATGGAGCAAACCGGATTAAATCTAGAGACTCATTTATCTCAAAAGATGTAACTGAGTGTAATTTGGGTTCTCATGAGAATCCAAGGAAAGTCTGGTTGGGTACTCACCTTCGTGTAGCTGAAAAGCAAACTTACATACAATTGCTAAAAAAGTACCAAGATTGTTTGGCTTGGTCTTATTCTGAATTGAAAGCATATAGGGAAGATTTGTTTCAGCATGTTATCCCATTATACCTTGATAACAAGCCTTTCAAGGAGAAGCAAAGACCTATCAACCCCATCTTGGCCTCCAAGATGCGGGAAGAGTTGAAGATGCTGAGGGATGGCGGAATTATTTAGTGCATCAGATATTCGTCATGGTCAGCAAACTTAATCCCTATACGAAAGAAAAATGATGACATTCGCTTGTGCGTGGATTTCTAGAATTTGAACAAAACTTCTTTAAAGGACAACTATCCCTTGCCCAACATGGACAACCTGCTGCAAATGTTACAGGATCAGAGATGTCCACATTAGATGATTTCTTCAGATATAACCAAGTTGTGGTGAAAGAATCCAAGAGACCTAAGACCGCATTCACAACACCTTGGGGCACATATATGTATATGAGGATGCTTTTCAGATTAATGAATGTTGCTGCAACATTTCAACGAGCTATGGATGTTGCTTTTGCAAGGGTAATTAACAAGTTTATAGTCGTGTATCAGGATGGCATTACTGTGTACTCCAAGATTAGAAAGGAATATTTGGAGCATCTAAAGAAAGTGTTGATTGGATGTAGGAAGTTCAACATTTCACTTAATCCAAAGAAGTGCCACTTCGGAGTACAAAAAGCCAAGTTATTGGGACATGTAGTGTCCAAAGATGGTGTCATGATTGACCCCGAGAGAGTAGAAGCCATTGACAAAGTACTTATCCCGTAGTCCAAAAAAGGAATTCAATCCTTCTTTAAACAAATCAATTTCGTGAGGAGATTTGTGTCTAATTTTGCAGAGATCGCTTTATCTATCACTTCTAGGCTGAAGAAAGACCAAACCATCAAGTGGGAGGACAAAGTCGTGCAAGCATTCAATGACATCAAAGGAGCTTTAAAGTTTGCCCCTTTTTTGACCAACCCTGATTACACTAAGCCATTTCAGATATTCTCTTTTGCATCATATAGTACTGTTGTTGTTGTCTTGTTGCAAAAGAATGAAGAAGGCCACGAGTGGCCAATAGCTTTCTTTAGCAAAGTTATGCAAGGTGCTAAACTAAATTACACCATTATGGAAAAACAAGCTTTTGCTCTTTTGAAAGCTATTAAAATGTCTAGGCCTTATATTTTGGTTCAAAAATTGTTACTTACGTCCCATATACAATGGTGAAGGACATCTTGACTCAAATTGAAGCATCAAGCAAGAGATGCAAGTGGGTTAACAAATTGCAAGAGTATGACATGGATATCCAAACCACTAAGTTAGTGATAGGGATGGGTCTAGCCAAGCTCATGGAAGCTCATGGATGAGACCAATTTGCAGGTTGTTGAGGTAAACATTGTTGTTTTTAATGTTGATGACTCTTTGGATAAAATTAACATCTCTCCATGGTATAAAGACAGTGTTTACTATTTGCAAAATCGAAATTGTCCCCCTGACTTGGATAAGAACCAAAGGAGAACTCTCAAACTTGTTTGCCAAAAATATCTCTTGACTGAAAGTGAATTGGCATGGAAAAATCCAGATGGGGTTCTCCTAAGGTCCCTGGTAGAAGAACAAACTGTTGATATGATTGAAGACTTCCATAGTGGAGTATGTGGTGATCACTTTGCACCTAAAGTCATAGCTCATAAAATTATAAGAGTTGGTTATTGGTGGTTGTCATTATTCAAGAATGTTGCTCAGAAAGTGTGAGAAATGTCAACGTTTTACTGAAAGGTTGAAAGCTTTTGGTTCTCTTCCCTTGTAGCCTGTGACAATTGAAGGCCCATTCAGACAATGGAAAATGGATTTCATTGGGGAAATCACTAATTCATCAAGTGCTGGACATAGATGGATATTGGTTGCAACTAACTACTTTACAAAATGGGTTGAGGCGGTCCCTACAAAGAAGGCTACACACCAGGTGGTTGTGAACTTTTAGTTGAATCAAATTATTTGTAGATTTGGTGTACTTGTTAAGGTAATTATTGAGAATGCTATTAGTTTTAGAGCTTTATCTTTGGTAGCATTGTGCAAAGAATATAGGTTCGAATTAACTTACACTTCCAATTACCACCCTTAGGGAAATGGGCAAGTAGAATCCAGTAATAAGAACTTGCTCAAAATCATTAGACGAACTTTGGAAGCAAACAAGAAGTGGGGTGAACAGCAGAAGTTTGCTTTGTGCGCTAATAATATCACGCCTAAGAGAGCTACAAGTAAAAGCCCTTTTGAGCTTGCCTATGGAGCTCAAGTTGTGTTGCCTATGAATTTGCAGTTGCCAACCTATCAATTTATGCAACAGTTAGAAGAAGATGATGACATCAACCACTATGAAAGTAGAATGATCCAGATTGTTGAGCTTGATGAAACTAGAAGACAAGCTCATGAGACACACCTCAAGTTTAAGGAAAGACTCAAAAGAATATTTGATAAAAAGGTTGCTCCGAAAACTTTTCAAGTAAGTGATTTGGTTTTACTTTCGGACAATAGGTATGAAGAGAAAGGCAAGCATAACAAGTTTGATGCCTTGTGGATGGGCCCTTATTCCATTGACTGCAAAATTGGAAAATATACTTTCTTCTTGAGAGACCTAGATGACGAAATACTAGAGCTGCCAGTTAATGACAGACATTTGAAGCACTTCCTTGATTAAGTCCATGACTATGTAAAGTATTGTCCAATGTATAGTTTTGTTGTTTTGTTACCCCTTTGTGATGGCCCTTTGTTTGTATAGTCCCTTTTGGTGTTCTTGTGTCGTGTGTTCGTTCTCAAATCCACTTGATTTGTTTTTATTGGTATGCCTTTATCCAATTCAATTTTTGTGAGTGTTTTCTAATAAATTATCAAGTTTTGACTCTATGACCCAATAAATTGGCACCTAGTCTTATTTTTTGGGCTTTTTTGCACCACCGCAAGGGGTGTACATCCCCGTGCGAGAGCCAATGTTTGTGCCCAAAATTGCACTAAGTAATTTGTGCCCTTTTTTGAAATATTAATACATGAATATCTCACTATTGCTTCATATTTGCAAGTGTTCACCCAAGTTAAAAATCAAGCTTTTGCCTTGTGAAAACCCCGTATAATCTTGGTTTCAGCTAATGCTTAATATTTTTATATTTTAATAAGATTGTAGGGTCTATGATTAAAATCAAGCTGGGAAGATCAAATAGTGCTAAGTATGATGTTTTTTGTCTTCAAAAAGGCTTTGAAGTCATAAAATTCTCAAGGATGAATGCAAGTTTTGCATTAGTGCAATTTGCAGTTGGGGTGAAAAGGTCCACAGGAATATATGGCGACAAAACAAGTTCCAAAAAGGTCACAAGTTCGACTTTTCAAATTCTTAAGTTTTCAAACTTTTTTGCAAGTCGAACTTTTTGCAAAATCGGACTTTTTGTAAAATCGAGCTTTTGGCAAGTTGGACATTTTGTTCAGAACTTTTGTTTGGACATTTTGTCCAAAAATTCTCAAGTTCAAGTTTTCGGACTTTTTGTTCGGAACTTTTGTTTGGATATTTTGTGTGAAAATTTTCAAGTTCAAGTTTTCAAAATTATTTTGCAAAATCAATATTTTTATGCAATTCAGACTTTTTGTTTGGGCTTCTTGTCTTCGAACTTTTTGTTTGAAACATGTGTCAGACTTTTTGTTCAAACACTTTGTGCTAGGAGCCTTCAATTCAAGCCAATGTCTGCCACCTACCAATCAACATGTAGTCAAAAGAGATATAGTCCAAAGGGGGGCAACGACGTTTCAAAAGAAATCAAAGGCCACGTAAGCATTCAAGAGACCACATTAGTATTTCTGTTCATTCCAAAATGTATGACTTGTCCAAGTGGAAGTTAAATTTTTTTAAAGCACGAGATTTTAAATAGAAGAGAGCCATGCTATTAATATAATCCATGTCGAGGGTCAAACGGCAAGGCCATGCTTTTAAAACGTAAAATAATGCACTTAGACATTATAAAGTTTGACGATAACCCTAAAAGGTCAAAGACAAAATAAAAATGTGGAAGACACAAGAAAGTTTGACATTAAGGCAAAAATGTAAAACAAAGCTAAGTATTGCCATTTTTTATATTTTGCTTGTGTCAAAGACCTCCTTGGAGGAAAAATATCTTGCAGGGTCTATAAGGCCAAGGTAGGCCATTCCAAGCATATTTTTCAAACAATCGTAAATCATTTTTTGCTTCTATCACAACTGGAGTATTCAAATGCAATCATCACAAGGCAATGGGCTTTCTTTGGCATACATAAGAGGAAGGGCAGCGGTCCAAAAGTTTTCAATTTTGCAAATGGTTAACAGGGGACCATGGCCAAGTAGTTACACATGAAGACAAGGAGTTTGTTTTACTCCCAAGAGAATATTCTCCCTCAAGCTTAAGTGCAACACATTTTCAGCGAAGAAGATCAAGGGTTTGCTTTAAATCTTCATCATTGTAAGGATAGGCAATTCCCATAATGATTTTATTACAAGGCATGAGCTTCCAAACATGATCAAGGGCATCTTTTAGTTGAAAATTATTCCTAGACGTGATCAAGGGCATCTTTTAGTTGAAACATATTCCTGGAATATTTTAGGTGAAAGAGTTGTATAAAAAAAGGGCTTCTCCTCTTTTCAAAGGTTGTTGGTGGTTGTTCTTTCTAGGTTTTTAGGGTCTTTCAAATTTTCAAATCCTTCTTGTGTGTACCTTGTTTCTCTTGTTAAGGTGGTTGCAGTTGTACAACGATTAACAATCTCTAACAGTATTGTATGTCTCCCCTATTAAGAGAGCAAACTCAACATGATTTTTCCCATGGCATAATTATGAAACACTAATGTATGTAAGATTTTATTTCAAGATAACGAAAAAGACTTCTGGTTTTTACTTTTTCTTGTTGATAGAATGCAATAATATATTTTACAAGTTCTATTGATTGGATATCTGGTTTTATGCTTATTACTGATTGCCATTTTGAGTATAGATCTAGATTATAAAACCCTTTCTACAGTTTGATTTAGAAATATGTTGTTGAATACCTTTTAAGGGCACCCTGGGTTTATAGATTTAATAGAAAAAAGTATTTGAAATTCTAGTTGCACTGTATGTTGTAGGTTTTCAAGAATCACTTGGGTATTTGAATTATATTGGCACCAATGGATGCAAATCACTCCTGGTAGTTCCCCTTAGCTTGTATTTCAATTTTTATACATATTTGTAAATGAGTGATGTCATGTATTTTGAAAGATTTCCTATTGTTTGAAAAACCACACCACCAGACCACTCTTTAAATAATTACTTAACTCATCCTACTTTGTCCTACCCTGCAAATAATACACCCAATTGCATATTATGAGTGTTATTTGCCTGCAAAAGCTTAAATATTACATATCTAAAATGTGTTTGTACATTGCTCTTTGAAGCTCAGCGTTGCAGTCTTCCATTTGTCCCTTTGTTGCTGAAAATTTATTTAAAATGAAGGTTACAATCATATTTACAACTGTCTTTAGTAGCTTGTGTCTAGCCTAGAGCATTTGCTCATCCTGTGTGACAACTCTTACCGAGTGGAGTGAGCAAGTTTGGTTATGTTCCAGTCAGATTTGTGTTTTTTGTGTGCCAATAATCCCCATGGAGATTGAATTGTAGTATCCCTCCATATGAGTAAGCTACCCTTTAGGTCCTCTCACCTTGGTTCAGGGAGAGCTAGAAGTAACAAAGAGCTAACCATACCCTATGTCGGTGTCTTCCAGTCATTGTTTGCATTCAATCCACCCTGATGCTAACCCCTTCTCTGACTATAATGACATATATGTGGGTTTTTCATCTTTGTTTGTCATTTTCTCAAAGTTTGCAAGGCTGAGTGCAAGAGGTGTACAACTAGTAATCAACAGGACCCAAACGAGGTGACAAATTAAACATAGAATTTTGATCTTAATAACAATAGTACAATACTATTAATCTCAATGAATAACCTTACAAATTGCACTCTTTGGCAAAATGCTTCACTAAAATTGTGCTCATTAGGATTGAAATCTTTGCTACATATGCAAAAATTTGCTCTGTTGAAATGGTTAAATGGGATATATCTTTTCATGGGTCCTTCATTGCAATCACATATAACGATTCCTAATGCAACATGAAATACAAAGGCTACCCTTCAAAGTTTTAAAATCATGAATGTTTCTAGGATTATTAACTAGTTTAATGTTTGCTCTACATACCCTTTCACGGGCTTGCATAACCACCATATTAGATCTTATAGTTTTTAGTTGTATTTATGCATTTTTGTTTTCAATCTAATCTATTACTTTATTCTTTTTGTTTGTTACTTTTGATGGGCCCTTAGGAAGCTAATTTATTTTATAAAATATTCAAAAAAATGAAATTATAAATTTGTATGTATCAGCGTATGTCACCCTAGATGACTTAAAAACTTATATTTCATTTGGATCGTCCTCAACCATACTACTAAACAAATAATGTATATACCATTACAGCATTCCATTATGCACTCATCATTGTTACCTCTAAAAACTTGAGTTTCATTTTGATCGTCCTCAACTATACTACTAAACAAATAATTTATAGACCATTGCAGCATTCCATTATGCACTCATCATCGTTACTGTCTCAAACATGACTTATCAAATATGTGCAATAAAAGCAGGGGCTGGTCTCATATATATATATATATATATATATATATATATATATATATATATATATATAAAATATACTACTCTTCTTTTTGTTTGCTAGTTTTGATGGCCCTTTAGAAAGCTATTTTTTTTTTAATTCAAAGAAATGAAATTAGAAATTTGTATGTATCAGCGTATGTTACTCTAGAACCTCTAAAAACTCATGTTTCATTTGGATCGTTCTCAACTATACTACTAAACAACTAATGTATAGACCATTGCAGCATTCTATTAAGCACTCATCATCATTACTGTCTCAAACATGACTTATCAAATATGTGCAATAAAGAGACACACACAAGTAGATTCTTTTAATAAATAAAGCCATAACCAATATTGATGTAATAATTAATAAAAATCGAAGTATACTTGATACCTGACAAAGAAAGCGTATGCATTTGGTCCATTTAATTACTTTGAACCACTTACGAGGAGAAGCTCTCCAAGACGATAAATGAGTGGGAGCTTATTTCAAAAAATTCATAGTATTTGTTAAAAACCAATAATGACATGATTAAACCTCCAAGAATAAAGAATGGGAAAAAATAGGTTAGTAAATAATTTGACACATTGTAAACAAAATGACAAATGTATTCATTGTTAATAATACACCATTTAAATTCAAGGAAATGCAATTAGTTGTTCTGCAACAATTCTAAATATATTTTTTGCTTGAGAACTTAGAAATATTGCACCTAAGGAAGCATGGAGTGTTAGAAAACCTACACCAAACAGTTTAGAACTTTTAGATCTTTGTAAATACTCGTGTTCTTGATCGCAAAAATAAATAACTTGATATGTGTGTAAAGCTCATGTTGGTACAATATACAATGAAATCTCAACTCTAATGAGAATCTAGCATCCTCTCTCTTCCTCTATTCTCACTTCTCTCTTATTTTTCCAATGGCATTGGTTTGGATATGGATTTCTCTCATGATATTTTTATATAGTGATCAACCATTTTGATCTTGATGAGATTCTTGTCAATAAATTGTCATGTTGGCATTGTTGGTAATTCCCACAGTGGTACAACTATGATTATTGATGCTACAACACCTCCGTTGGCTAGGAAAACCATTTAATCCCCATAGATTGGAGTAAATTATCTTCATATTCCTAGGATTCCTAGCTAAAATGAGCTTAAATACATGTATTAAACCTCTTTTAAATGGAAACCCTCCCATTTCAAAAATTATTTTCAATACTTTGTCGAGCTTAATGAACACTAATAGAAAATACTAAACCTATCAACCAAAAACCAATCTAATCGCTAGCCGAAACAATAAACTCATTGCAACGTTTTAGTATCAAGACATAGTATAAGCTCTCAAGGCCAATACTTGGTTAAAGAATAATGCTTGCCAACATAATTGTTATCATATTGGCTTTGCATATTGAGATTCACGAACATTAGTGGGTAGACCTTTTATAATACTCAACTCTACAGATTCTTTCCACCCATTCTCTATAGTTTAGTCCAAAGTTGGATTTTCCACTTCTGCATTCAAACATGAAACAACACAAGAAATGGCACTATGTTTTCTGGTATACTGTTCCTTTTATCATCCCTTTTCCACCCTCCCTCTCATCTCTATCATAAAATTGGCAATGTAATTCTCTTTCAATAACACTATGATGCAGAAACCTAATGCTTTTACATCTTTAAAACTGAAAATCTGCACCTAATAGCCTTCTATAGAATGACAGACATGATAAATAGCAATAGCAATAACCATGCCTTCTGCATACAATTATCTAACCCTGTGGAAGCATTCAATATAAAAGCAGGGTGAATTCCCTATATCTCATGCTCAGGAATACTGCCATCGTTACTAGCCAAAACAATTTACACGATAACTATGTAGTAGTTGCACCATCTGTGAAAGAAATGTTATTCTCTTTAGAAATTATGCCAATTAACAGCATAGATATATTGAGAAGAAAATGCTCAGAAATCAATGTGTCTGAATCATTACTTTTCATCTATTCCAAGACAGCACCCTTGAAAAGTGGACAGATGCTTCTGAAATTTTAAAAGGAATTCAATTGAAAATCAAACAATATATGCATTCAACCATGAAACCTAATTTATTATACTTAAAGAACAAGCTCCAGTCACTTTGACCATCTTCGCATACAGTGACAAGCAACAAATTTACCTCAAAACAAGAAGCAAACGCATTCCAAAGAGACCTTATCTAGACCTCAAGAACCGTATCACAAGAGTGCAATTAGGTCAGTCCATTGTATCCACTCTCTATTTCAAAACTAATATTTTGCATTTAAGGCTCATTGAAAGTAATTGATTTGAAATGATGCTTGCTTCTCACTTCATACCGTTTGGGCTCTCAGCTTAAGCAAGCGAGCTTTTCATGGATTTTCCAAATTATTGGCAACCTTTCATTAATCAAGTTTGGATCACCATATGCAGAAGAATCCGATGGAAATCCCCTCTGGAAAAGAACATTACAAAGAAAGATCATTCCTGTTGGGCACAACTTGAAAGGAAAAAAGGGCATAATAGATGATGAGAAGATGCTCCATCATTGCTAAATATTTAGAAACATGATGCCATGTAATATGAGCTAATTCCTGCTAAATTTTCTCACTCTACTTAAGAAGAGAGTATTTAGTTGCTAATCATTAGGGCTTAGAAACTCAAATTCAATTTTTACTCTGCCTTTTCATCTTACTGCAGCTAATGCCTTGAATGTGTCTTCCCTTCGATTGCGTTCTCGAATGACTACAGGCATCCTTTTGGAATCACGTTCAAAAGCACAATACATGCGAGTGTCTCTTAATCTCATGAGTACACCATCAACTCTTAGCTGCCAAAGCAAACAAAACCCACTGAAAGTTGTTTTACATGGAAAGAAATAACACGTACACATAAATTACTGTCGACTTTCAATGTTATGCATCTCTTGAAACACAATGCGAAAAGCAATCTTACCCAGAAACGGAGAAGAAGAAACCAACATGTTGGCATGACTCTCTACATGCAAGGGTCACATATCAGAATACATAACCGTTAAACTTCAGAAAGGGAAGCAAACAAGTATAATTTTCAAAGTGGAAGACTTTATTAGTCAAAAAGACTGCCTAGCATTTGCATGTATTGTACTTCTTAAAAAAATGAGATTCCCAACTTACAACTTTCACTGTTAAAAGTGAAACACCATTGTCAGCCAACTCATCTTCATACAATACTACCTGTTGATGATTATGTCATGGAGATCAGAACGAAATAGCATTATGAAGACAATTAGAGGATTAAGATGAATATCAAATAGCCACAAGATCTTTCCTCCTGCTGCAATTGAGTAGTTGCAATTCAAGCCAGATCATACAATTAGAAAATTGAAATGTAATATATGTCAAGAAAAATTACAAACCAGAAACAACTTGAAGTTGTAATTACCTCATCATAAAACAGTATCGGATCCTTCGATTGTAGCGCTACCAAATTTATACGGTCTTCACACTCTACCCACCTCAGAGTATGATTTATTTCTTTTGGTGTCAACTCCATCTCTACCTTCTCATTTTCATTTTTTTTAAGAATTAGCTTAAAGACTACTTAAATCACTATCACATAAGCATGTAACGCTTGCTATGCAAAGAAAATTTTCATTTGCTAAAACTGATTAAAAAAACTTATTCATACTATAAACACTTGAATACAACATCAAATGAAATGTACTCATAGTTTAAGCACAATATGTGTAGTGTGAGTGATATACTTGACATGAATGAAACAAAAAATGCTTTCATCTACAAGAAAAGCAGCTTAGGCATTCTTTATCACAGAAAAGAAAGCTGGGAAAATGCAATGTAGATCACTACCGGATTCTTCCAGGTTGAGAACTCCATAAATCTCTCTTCATTTCTAAGGACAATATCAATATTCAAGTAACATCTCAAGGTAAAAAAAACCACTTCATGTGTGCATTAAACTTCAAGTCAATGACTAGGTGTAAATTTTAAAGTTACCTTTTCAGATACAAGTACTTCATTTGAACCTGCTATGAGTTTACAATATTGGTGCCATGTATCTCCATTATATGAGTAGCAATGATATGGGAAAAAAGAATAATCTAAACCATTACATTTTGTTTTAGTGATATCTTTAGCTATATAATGACTATTGGTCCAATAGGAGGGAGATATCATTTTTTTTAGAAAGACTCATGAGGTTCCCTCACTACAGTTTCCATTATCTAGAGCAAAGGTATTTAGCCCTTTAACTTCGAGAAGCAGTTACTTTCAGACATCAGGCTCCCTAGGGGACTTCATTGATTACTTCTTTCTTTCAGCTTATTTCAGCCACTAGGGGTATCAAGCACTTGTCGGCTATGGCACTCACTAGTGTGGATGGTGATAGATCTGTGAGACGATACACCCTTCTACGAGGGACCAGCTTGGCTTCTCAGATCTCTTATTCTGATACTCAGAGTAGAGGGTCAGCTATTTTTAACAGATCCTAATCCAGGCTACAGGGGAAGACACATTAGCAAATCTCTCTCTGCTTCTGAAGTATTGTTGGTCACAGATGCTAGGAGAGGTATTGGGAGCGCCCGGATTGCTCCAGGATTGTTTAACCAGGGCCTCTTTTCCCATATTAGTCTACTGAGGAAACCAGACAATGTATTCGCTCTAATGTGGTGATTGACAAAGATTTTGGACCTGCTACTCAGATCTAATGCAATCTAGAGCTTTGTTCTCGATCACCTTCCTTCTCTTGGCTCTATCTTTGGTCCTATTTTTCACATGGAACCTTTCAGTCAGGTGATTGTTTTCTAAGACATAACTATGCATATACTGATTTGTCTGGGGTTTACCTGTTTGGGTTTACCCTTTTTACTAGGTTTTTTTGGTTCCTAAATTTAGTTTTAGATCTGTTTATCTTTGGTTGTTGGAGCCCTTCGGCACTTTTGATTAACTATTGTAACTCTCGTTTTTTTGAGTCCCATTGGCCTACTCTGGTCATTCATGGGCGTTACTACGATTCTTTCTTAAGTTCTTTTCAAGTTGCATTATGAATGCTTTCTTAGACAATCATAAAATTGCGGGCATCAGTTTTAAACAGCATTTTGAATTCGTATTTCTGTTGAAAATAAAAAGCAAATTTAATATGGAACAATTCCTCTTTCTATACATATTGTTAGTTTTTAGCTTAGTAGTTCCAATTGAAATTCTAATTTTCAATATATCACATCCAAGATGCAAACATTTGATGCCATTATCAAACCTGCAGTGCTCTATAGCTATGAGCTTATGCACCAAGTCTTGCTCAGGTAAATCCGGCATAGAATGAGAGAGCACAAATACAAGCTTCAACATACCAAGTTGTTAAGGAACCATTCTTAAGTGCATATGTCCAAGTTGAGTTCAGTGCCCACCCCTCATACATATGGGCTACTTTTAAACATGTATCCTCTCTACATGTTCTGCATTCACCAAACCTACAAAGCCATGAAGAGAGGATACATGTTTATTATTATTAGTGATCCTTAAACTTTTCCCAGCTAAGTTGCAAGAAATGCAATGTTAAGGAAAACATGATGAAAAACAGCGTTGGGAAGTTTTAAACAGTTAAACAATGCTGAACAGTATTGGTAAGTTTTAAACCTAACAATCTGGGTACCTGTAGGCAGATGGACCTGTCCAAGTAAGACACGAACCAGTCCCGGTCTGATCCTACCTCCGTTCCTACATGGGCAGGACTCTATGAGGACCAACAGTCCTAAAGTGGGAAAGATGTTTTTTTTTTGTTTTAATTTTAAATAAAATTCACTTGGCCTTTAAAAAACACTTTAAAATTATGGGAAACCCCTAAAAGGCACTCTCACATTCATTTTGTCAAAAGAAAACAATAACAACAACACACTTACCTCTTATTGCACATTTGCTAATCTCACCTTAATTTTGTCAATTGCTTAGGGGCTGAAACTCCATTCTTTTGCTAATCTGATGCCACTATAAGTGCCCATTTGGTGCCAAGGAGCTTAAGGAGCTTGCACCAAGGAGGATCATTGATTGAGAGTTTTTTGTGGTTTTGTTTAGTTTTTTTCTTTTTCAATAATTTCTTTTCAAGTTTCAATCTTTATACAGGGTGGTTGTTTTCAATTTTCTTTGTAATTTTTTCAAACATTCCTTCTACAAATAAGTTTCTTTTCCCCTAAAAAGTAATATTGTGTTTTGTTTGACCTAGTTGCAGGTAATTGCTAGAATGGTTGCAAGTGCTTGCTCCATGGGCCAGGGGGCAAAAAATCTTCAAAACTGATCCTTTATCGCCACTTCGGAAGCATATCACGATGTTAAAGCAGGTTTCAAGAGGAGCAGGTTATATCTGGCATTGCACAGAGTGTAATCTCATATATAATAGCTCTTACAGTCAGGGGAATGCTTATTTTTGTGCAATTCCCCAGCAAGGAATCAAAACTTGCACTGAGCCGAATGGAAATGAGTTGCCAATGGAAAATATTCTTGGATACATCAAAAAGAAGGAAGCAGACACAACTGTTTCCCTAAAATCAAAGCATTCTTTAGCAAAGAAAGGATCTAGGTCTAGCAAGCCACCTATTGGTCCATCTCGTGCCCCTATTGTGATTGCATTGCATCCATATTTGTCTACATCCGCTACATAGGAACAAAATTCACCTCTTACCAGCAAGAGAACAAAAGGTGTGGGCCCATTGGAAAGGTCATTTCAAAATGAACCGAGGGAATAGCTGATCGGCTCAATGGACATTGTATTTACACATGGATTGCCATTTAATGTTTTGAGATCACCATACTGGCAAGATATGGTGAGAGGTTTTTATGAAGCCCCTAAAGGGTACACTAGCCTAGGGTATGAAAAGGTGCACACCACCTTATTGGTGAAAGAAAGAAAGAAGACATGTAGTTGATTCATTGCAGCCCCTTAGGAATTCATGGATCGAAACAAGGGTGGCCATCAGAAAGATACAACTAATAGGCCATTGATTAATGTGGTTTCAGTGTGCCCTAAAGGGGAAATGTTTATGAGGGGTGGGTGAAGGATGCAAAATTCATTTGCAACATCTCATAGAGACTATTGAGGCTATGGAGCCTCTAAACATTGACCAAATTAAATCAGACAAGGCTAAAAATTGCAAAGCCAGGGGGACGTTGGTTGAAGCGAGGTAAATACACATGTTTTGGGCACCTTGTGCCATTCATTCCCTCAACCTAAGGCTACAAGAGTTGGACAACAAAATCAATTAGATCAAACAGGTGTATGATGTGGCGAGTGAGATCTCAATGTTCATCACCAACCATCACATGTTAAATAATACTAATATGTATAGAAAGCTTACATTTTTTCACATTCACCCATGATTTGACATGAATACACAATTGATAGTAATTTGACCTTGTCAGGCAGAAACAGTCTGGAAAGAGCCCCCAAAGTTGCATGGAAATGGCTCAAAACTGCGTATAAAAGGCTGAAAATTGCCTAGAAACTGCCCAGAGGACCAAAACAGCTTGCTCAATGCATATCTCAAGTAAGGCATGCAATGGGGGCCAAAGAAACAGACCATGTAAACTGCAATTAGTTTCTTGCTGTAAAAAATAGCAATGTAAACCCCAGGTTGTATTTCTTACAACGGAGCTTCCTGAAGAAAGTAACTCAGATGGGCAGTTCAAATATCCAAAGTTCTTACTCCTAAATATGGGACTCTCAATTGAGCACTTGCTTCCTTACAGAAACTCATTGGGACCCTCAGTGTTTTTACTCACCAACTCTGAATATAGATGTAAAATCGCATTCCTAAAGATGATGAATTTTTATTTTTATTTTATTTTTTTAAATTCAAAGAATTGTATTAAGAAAAAAAGATATTACTGTTATAGATGCAAAATTATGAGCAAACAAAAAGTAAAGCACTTAAAAGACCAATTGAAACCAAGCTTTACTACACCAACGAAATGCCATACAATTAGAACTAAGTATGCTGAACTAACAAGATATTTAGAATAGTAAACTAAAAACAGCTATACTAATGGCTATACAAAGTGTATATGTTGACGCTGTGGATTGCACCCTTGAGAGAACGCTGGGCTTCTCTCTTCCACGCGGCACAATGGAGACTCCTCTCTTGCCTGTGGGTTTGGCAAATTTGAAGGGAGAATCTCTAGATAAGGGCTAGCTCCCTTTGATGCATCTCTGAGTTATTCCAGTAACATTTGCTAATATATATATATATATATATATATATATATATATATATATATAATGGGGGGGGGTTGAAAAGAGAGAAGGATTACTGAAGCAGAACCTAAGCTAAGTCAGTGATGCACCAAAAAAGTTCGATCTCCTCATTTGCTCACACTTCAAACCATAAGAGCACATACATACACTTTATTTGATAAAAGGACCAGACTGCAGAGAACTTAACGGGAAGGCTTAATGAAGACACACAGAAGATGAACTTACCACAAGTGTTGTAGGAAGACACACTGTCTGATAATTCTCTCCTATCTCTGCGCTCCAGATACAACTCTTTTTGCTACCTGCAGGAATGGCGCTTTGTCTATACCAGGGGTGCTGGTATCAAGCCTGTAAAAGCATCATGGAACAATGACTGGACACAAGGTTAATACTCAATGACACTCAGAGATATATCCAACCAGATAGAGGTAAAACACTTTTTATTGATTCAAGGTGAAAATTTGGCAGGGCTACACCATACAAAAATGAGAGATATGCTTTCTCAAATGAGAAGTTACAACTATATAGCTTTTTTGGAAAAGACTTTGGCGCTTTCTGAAAAATAAATGACCCATGCTGCGTTGAGAGCATTGGGAAGAGGAAGCCGCTTGAAAGAGAATGCTGTGTCGGCTCTAGTTTTGACTTTAGGCATTTCAAATATATTAAACGTCATGTATGAAAACATGGGCCGCGCCGTTTGTCTGCAAACAAGACCCCTTCTTCAAGACATTCACGCGGTTGTCTGACCATTAATGCAAAATGAGAAAAAACAGGGCGCATCATTCACTATTTATGCTCCTTAATGACCACTTGGCAGAGACTGTTTCAACCGCTGGATAACTCCTTGTGCCGGTACCTTCCTTTGCCACTTGGACTGTTTTGTCTGTTTCTGCTCTTGGCTCTTTGGGCTCCGTTCTTGGCGGGTCAGTGAGTTCATTTTCGATTCTTGTCTTTTTCTAGCTTTGTCTTTTGTCATCTCTTGGCTCTTTCTGGCTTTTCAAGCCCCCTAAGGCTATCTTCTATCAATCGTTGGTTGGTTCCTTAGGCTCTTTTCTCAGCGGGCTCTTCCTTTTGGCCCTAAGGCACTTTTAATTCCTTCGGGTTCGCACTCAAGCATTTAAAAATCAACGGCTATTTCATTGCCGTAAAGTTGATGTTTGCGCGCCCGTCGCCATTTGAAAGCCAACAGCTATTCCCTTGTCTTGAATTTGACGTCTGCGGGGACGTCACCAGACGTTTGAACCTGAACGGCTAGTTTGCTATGCTGGATTTTGACGTCTTCGGGCCCGTCACCCCTTGGTCAATTCTTTCGGCTTTCCTTCCTTCGGCCTTTCTTTCTCTGCTTGGGCTTTTGTCTTTTAACCTTCCCGAAGGGAAGGTGTCCCTTCGGCTTTGAGAAAGGTCCCTTTCACGTTCGCCGAGAGTCCCCCGCAAGGGCACCTGCCCTTCGGGGTCCTTCGGGCGGCCTTTGCCTACCAATTCCTTCAGGAAAAATGTCCGAAGGAATTCCTTCGGACATTTTGTCCGAAGGAAATGTTCACTTGAATGCTCGGCCCTTTCTTTCTTGCCCGAAGGAATTCCTTTGGACATTTTGTCCAAAGGAAATGTTCACTTGAATGCTCGGCCCTTTCTTTCGGGCGAATTCCTTCGGGCAAAAGTCCGAAGGAATTCCTTTGGACTTTTGTCCAAAGGATTTGCCTTGTCTTTTGCCATGGGATTTTCTTCCGAAAAGGATTTCTTCGGACAATTTGTCCGAAGGAATTCAGCCTTTGCTTTTCACTTTATCTTTGCCTTGTGAAAATTTCCTTCAGACAAAAAGTCCGAAGGAATTCTTTGCCTTGGTCTTTCCTCCTTTTAAGTGCTTTCCTGCCCTCTGCAAGGGTACCTTTGGGTCCGGAATTGCCCTTCGCAGCTTGCTGGAATGGTCCATTTTGGGCTTGACTGCCCTCTACAAGAGCTGGCTAACCTTCGAGCTTTGCAAGAGCCTCGTATTTGTCTAAGGCATTTGCTCAAAGCGAAAAGCTCCATACTGAACCGAAGCCTACAGGTACTTAGATCTTTCAATGTTCTATAAGAACAGGGCTTATTGCAAAGAAAAGGGGATTTTGCAGAAGGTGGGTACTGTTGACAAATCTTCCACGAGTCAGATTTTTTCTTGCTATTTGGAAAATTCTCGTCTCTAGCCAAGGATGGAAGAATTCATTGTTTTCCTTTAAGGACTTAGTCAAAGAAAATCTATGGACTCACTCAGCAAGGACGGTTTTCTACGGACTCAATCAAATTTTCTACGCACTCAGGCAGGGAAAAATCTACGCACTCAGTCAGTAGTTTCTACAGACTCAGTCAAATTTGTAAAGCACTTAGAAGAAATTCCGAAAGAATTCAAAGTGCAAGGAGAACGCAGTTTCAAGACTCCCGAAGGGCAGAATACCCTTCGGAAGAGACACTTCCAATTTTTCTGAAGGGCACCTACCCTTCAGGCAGGAGGAAGATCAAAATCAGTGACCGTTGCAAAAAGTCCGAGTGCCTCCAATTTTTCTGAAGGGCACTGCTGAAGGACACGTGGACTGACACACTGCTGTTGAAGGACACGTGGACTGACACTGCTACTAAAGGACACGTGGACTGGCTGGCTGGCGGAGGACACATTGGAATCCTGAAAGGCATTTCATAAAAGATAAGGCAAAGAGAATGATATATTCCTTCGGACTTTTTGTCCGAAGGAATTTGGAAGTGGCTCAAGACAAGTCAAAGACCCCGGACTTTTCAAAAAGGCAAAGCTTTGCAAAGACAATTAGAATCCTTCGGACTTTTTGTCCGAAGGAATTCCTTCGGACAAAAGTTTGAAGGAATTCGGAACGACTTACACACAGCAGAAATCTCGAGAAAAGTCAAAGAAGTTGCGAAAAAGCTTTGAAAGGCGGAAAAACTAAGGGTATGAATTTCTTTGGACTTTTGTCCGAGGGAATTCCTTCGGACAAAAAGTCCGAAGAAATTCGGAAGTGTCCACGGAGGTGTTCACAGAAAAAAGGCCGCAAGAAATAAAGCTTCGACAATCAAGAGAATAAACCCACATAAATATAGCCGAAGGAGATATGACAGTTTCCGGTGACGCCCTGCAGGCCATCAAATTTTTCCTGCGGAAAGTAACCGTTGAGATTTAAAAAAGATCACAGAAAATCCGAAATAAATGGAAGCCGACTGTGCAAAAGGAAAAGAAAATAGATAGTCTGACGAAGAATTGAATATGAAATCCTGCTAGAAATAGACACGATCAAAATTAGAAGATTTACATGCAAACGTTGGAGCTATTTTTGAACGTTAGAGCTATTTTCGAACATCGGAGCTATTTTCGAATAAACGGTCTAAATTTCAGTTGACTGATCATTAAAGACCTATTCGTCTTCATTCAGCGCATGCATTCGAAGGACTAAATCTGGCTTCAACTGGAGTTCCGAGTTCTAACAAGGAGTTGACTAGTCCATATTTAGAGTTGACTAATTGATCAAACGCCACATCCACTAGAAGATTTACATGCAAAGAAGAGGTGGACGGTTCATAACAAGGATAAGTGCGCTTAGTGCACTTCATCAAACGAATAGGCTTCATGCAAGGACAAAAGAAAAATATATTTTATTTTAAGGCCAAGTAAAGCTTGGAGTTAACAAAAGTAAATCTTTCTCTTCAAGTTTATACGCCTATCTTTGGCCTCTTGTAATTTGCTATATAATGGCTTTTAGACTTGATTAAAAAGAAAAAAAGAATCCAATCTCTCTTGGTTAGACCAGACTCTGCCATTAAGAGTTGTGTAACCTCTTCGATCAATAAGGACTGTACTTTCAGATTTCAAGCATGGCATAGTGTATATTTCTTCAGCAATTTGCATAAGTGGTAGAGTTTTCTCCCTTCCCAAATTATGTTTCGTACCTAGTTGCTATATTGTCCTTGCGCAGGTCATGTTAAAGTGTTCTTTATTGTCTTTTGTTGAAACTGTAAGTGGATGTTAGGTGGCTGCAAAGTGTATTTTATCAGACCTCTCTCCACCATTTCCCTCAAGTTTTAGTCATTGGACCGAACCTCTGCATGAAATACTTATGCACAAGTGATTAATTGAAGTCTAAGGTCTTCCTTCTCTCTTGTTCGCTCAGTGTTCAAGGTTCTAAGCTGAGTAGGATCATAATTCTGGTGTATCGCCCTCTTTTAGGTAGGATTTTCCCTTTAAGTTTTCTTTCTCCCTTTTCCATGGTAGTCAGCAGCGTAGAGTAGGAATCTTCATCGATACATCATACAGGAACCAGCGTTCTCTGGAGGTGCTTCTCACTATTGAGGCACCCACCCTCATGAGAAGATCCCATTGTTTCAGCGGGATAGAGGATTGGCCGTTTCACGCACGTCCTCGAATCAGGGCGCAGCTCCAGGTTGACAACAGGTACTTGACTAGACTGAGGGTTCAGAATGATAGGGAAGGAAGGAGACTGATTTTGGCCTGCAGGGCCAAAAATAGTCAACAGTATATAAAAGACTAACTTCTATACAACATGCCATTGCTTTTTTGATATACAAAATTTGGAGAAGAAAATATGTTTCTGTGACAAGCATCCCCGCCCTTTTTGACTCCATGTGTCAATTAGAGCTATGAGTAGGTCCCTCAACTTGCTCCATTGGAACTCCTTTGGAACTGATTTGCTAGGATGATAAATGGGAACGTTCCAGTCAGTATCCTGTGCTTGCGCAGAGCTTTACCTATCAACATGGACATTTTGTGGTTCTAGCTTGCTCTAATATGACCTCTTGCACCAATCTTTTAAATGGGTCATATAGTAGGATCTGCTCCAAGATTGGAGAAGAATTTTTTGCTACACTATTCTTCATCTGATGACTCATGCATTCTTCTTGCTTTTTAATGGAGTACTCATGCATTCTTCTTTCTTTTTAATGTATTCCCTCACTTGAATGATGCACCCTCCCATTAATGGATTCTAATTTCCAATTTTCGCAGGCAAGTGATGGATAGTGCCATCCAACTTATTGATGGCCTTTAGCATGGCTTAAAAGATTTTGGATTCTTCACAGAAACTGTTTCCTTGTTTACCATAATTAGTACCACCACTAAAATGCTCGCTAGTCCTAGAGGCTTGGTTCCATTAAGATTGATAATTTCCAGCCTCAAAATTTGGAGGGTTGACAGGGTAGTTCTCCAATGAAATTGTTTAGCAAAGATTTGTAATTCAGCTTTATGGGTTAAGGGGGGTTGAAAAATAAATGTGCTTTAATTGGTGGGGGCATCTTAGCAGCAGGGTGGGCTTTAGACTGAATTTTTTGGGTAAAATAGGAGGGAGATTTGGACTGTACTTGCGCAAAGTTAATCTACCCCTTAATTACCAGGAGATGGGTACGAGTACTAGTATATGGACAAGGAGACAAGGACAGGTACACCATTTTTCAGAAAATTAGGAGACGGGTACTTGACAGCAAAAAGATATATATAAATGTATAAGTAAAATTTTAAGAAAAAAATATTATAGACTAATGTAGCCTAAGAAAAACATTAATAACTATTTAGAATAAAGAAATAACATGTTGAAAAAATACGAGCAATAATATTGAAATTTGTTTTGGACATCTCATTGTATCTACAGTCAAGAGTACAAAATATTTTAAAAAGTCAAACACTTAAATGCAAGTCTCTGAGATGAGTACCACTCTTCAAGATGAGAACCGGTCTTTGAGATGCATCTCAGGTGGTAGGAGACGAGTCTCAGTGCAACACTGATCTACCCTCACTCTGTATAGAGGTAAAGCAGACATTACCTGAGGATTGCCAAACGAGAAGTAAGGCATTCGATTGGCATTAACATTGTTGTGAAGGTCCCAAGTAGGGCTCGCCCATCTTTCCTCATGTAAGAGCCCCTAATAAGCTCTCAAGTCACAATAAAAAGATTAGCTGGCTGATGTCCAAAAACTCTGAAAACCCAGCCAAGAGATCTTGCCCAAACCTTTACCAAATGGCTCCAAAAATGCAATAATACTTAATCAAATGAAAAACTGACTTGTGTACCTTGTTGTGGGTTATATTGTGAATGTAACTTGCTGGAAATAAGTGAATAAACTCTGATAATAGAGGCGCAGGTACAGCAGGCCCAGATCTGGAAATAAGTTATAAATCCTTCTTCACAAGAGACCAAAAACCCTCAATGACAACCACACTTTGCAAGGTTAAATTGCAGCTCCACAAGACTAATCAAATCCTTCACCTAACTCATTCCTCTTCAAGGAAATAATAGAGATATGACCTGAAAATAATATTCCTGAATTCGTCTAACAAAATGTCTTCAAAACCCTTGTAGATTAGTTTTACCTTCTTGGAAAAATAATAGAATTAAATCAGAATATAATCAAGTGAGATTCTATACCAAGAAAAGGTTTCCAATCTCTCCAAAAGAAATCACCAAGCCAAGAGACGAGGAAATATTTTTCCTTAAATCTGAAACCTTTCACGAACCCCAAACTATCATCCAAACACCTTCAGCTGGTTTGCCACCCTAGAAAAAATATATAAATATTTTTTCCAGCGTTATTCAACCTCTAAATACATGGATCAATAGCCCCCAATGGTTCGCTCTACCTGGAAAAATTAGTAAAAAAATATTAAAACCCTAGGAGAGGGTTTTAATCCATGAAATCCTCCAAAATGTAGTCTTTTCCAGCCTTCAAGTGGTTCGCTCAAGGTAAATACAGCCTTCTTGGATCTCTACCCTCATTCGCCAACCTTGGAGACTTTGAACTCTTCTGTTTTGTTTGATCTAGCCCTCCAAAATGATTCGCTATAGCTGCAATATTAGATTAAAAAAACTCAATTGATTCTTCAATAAATTAACAAGATTTCCTTCAACAAATGGGTGTTAATAGACACCGTTTTATAGAGCATCATAGCTCTTGGAGGGTAACATTCTCCAAGAAACTATGCCGAAGACAATCAAGCTTGACATCCTTGACTTCTCTCCGAAATAGCATATGCACACATGATCTTCAATTGAGCCCTCATGCTCCTTCAATAACCTCTCCAAGTGTAGTGCTCCACATGAGAAAGAGAGGGTTAATTTAAAAAGCCACTTAAAGTCTTAATAAGCTAAGACTCAAATTTCCCCTACTTAAGTGAAATAACATAAAGTACTTTTCCTTCACAACATAACTTAAAATTAGAATCGAAAAGTACCTTTCTGTTAAATCATTCATTCATAAGGGGTGTAATGAGTTCTTTATTCTTCTCTTACCCTTAGTTATGGGAACCAACATGAACTAAGGGTACTTCAAAGTTTTAGAGATAATTTGGGGACATTACACCTCATCATTAATCCCTAAGCAGCTAGCTTCACCGCGAGGGACCCAATCCTGAGACATTCAATACGACCTCTAGCCCAACACAAGTACATCCCGACAAGTCTGAGTACATTTGGGTCTATCCAAGGACGAACTCGAGCACGCCCAAGCCGACTTGGGAGGTACTCAGGCATAAATGAAAGACTTTTAATGTCCCTATATCAGCCTATTTGTATCCCTACCATCTAATGGGGTCTCCTTTAGTTCATGAGTTGCTTAAATTTAAAACCATAATGTTCATCATCTTGCTTAGCAGCGATGGCGAGAACCTGAAACGGGGGCTATTTAACTACTGCACAAGATGAGCGATTATGTAAACAACATAGTATTGATTTTTGCCAGCTTCTCTTCCTCGGGATATTCAGCTCTGAACATGTCTTTCCACCTATTAACAAAATCAGTAGAGTTGGGAATATATGGAATCGAGGGCAGATATGGGTTTATCACAGAGGTGCCACATGTGGATTGACGGTATGAGAAATCATGAGGGTTTATTAAAAGTCTTGGAACTTAAAAACTTTTAAGTATAAAGCATAGTTGACTAGAGACAGGTATGGGTACTGGTAGGCCATTTTAAGAAAAAATAGGAGACAAGTATGGGGAGATGACAATATATATATATATATATATATATATATAATATATTCTATGAAAAAATTAGAGAAATATATACTATTGCAATACTATGCCAATGAAACATATACTATGCAATATTAAATATTAAAATCAAAATTAAACAAAATCTATAGATTGAAATTAAAAATTAAAAACATTTTAAAAAATCTAAAATTAATTAATAAAATTAAAAATATTAAACGCTACAAATAATAAATATTAAAATCAAAATGTTAAAAACTTAAAATATCAAATATTAATAATTCGGTAATTATTAATAATAAAATGTAAAACTAAATACTAAAATAGTAATACTAAAAACGATATTTAGTTTAAAATCTTTAAAAATAAAAATAAACAAGTTAAAACCTAATTCTAACCTAAAACTAAAACTTTAAGGCCCTAAACTTCATGGCAATGTCATAATTTTTTTTTAAAGATTATGTTGAAAAAAAAGTAAAACTCGAAGTTAAACATTTCCTTCGGATTGAATTTCAGATGCCCTCAGCCTCCCCCAACTACCACCACACCATTGAACATACTAGATTTCCTCCCTCTGATGACAAATCTAGCCACTGCATCTTCAGACGTGTTTTAGGGTTTTTGAAAACGCATTTTTTTGGGTATTTGTTTTTTGGACATCGAAATAGCGGGAGACATCAAAGGTCCTCGGAAAATGTCTTCGGGTACGAGAGATGTCTCCATGCCTATCTCCCCTACTTGAGATGTGTCCTAGTACCCGAGATGCATCCCAGGGGTTGGGAGACGCATCTCCCTGCTACATTGGTATAAAGTATGTAGATGCGTGGGTTTAAATCTAAAGGCAAAGAGAAATATATATGCAATATATTAACTATATATGTTTTATTTCTTTTTAATATTTTTAGTAATTTTTATATATATTTTAATATTTTATATATTTTTTAGTACAGTTGTACCCAAGCCATATTTGGGGGAAAAAACAAAAATTCGTTATACTAGCATACCCTAAGCCCATATCAATATCATGATCAGCGACTTCGATCAATCCTAATCAGATGCCTATCTTCGTTGGCCCTGAGTTGAGCATTCATTGCCATACTGCCATTCTCTCTCTTTTACACTCTCAAGGTAAAATGGGTTCAAATAAGCATTTGCATTTGCAGTAAGCAACCCTGCCATTTACATATTTTTAACAAAAACGTTTGCTCCTTGGATTCATGGAATGATTTGTACTTTTAAAAAATTGAAACCCTCTGATTTTATTTGAAACTATTATTCCACCTATGCAAGAGATAAGATTCATTATTAAAGGTCGAGCTCTAAAAAGAGGAAACAATTGAGCTATAAGAAAAATTTCCCCTGCTACCATGGTTATGGCATGTATAAGAGCTGAAACAGGAGAGGGTCCTTCCCCATCTCCAAAAGGGTATGACTTGATTTTGCAATTTTTATATGATTGCATTAGTCATCAATAAGATGGAGATTCAAATATTTTAGTCAACTTAAGGGTTTACAAATTTATGCAACTAAAAAATCATCTTGACCAATTGAAATTTCTCAAATACTTTTCATGGAATGATTCGTATTTTCAAAAACATGAAAACTTCTGATTTGATTTGAAACAAATGACAATTTGCATAGATTGCAATTTTTTTGCTTGTATTACGTCTTTAGTCCATCTGTCGTCAAATGATTCTGCGCATTTTTTGTTAAATTATTGATGATCTCAACCGAGCGAGTTGTGGTAAGTTGACCGGATCATATGTGGTAGCAAGAGGCTTGGGAAGGGGTAGCTAGGTTTCCTTTCTAATTGCTTAAACAAACAACTCGTCCTCCTCCAAACTCAAAGGTACCCAGTCAGTAAGGGTGTGACTAATGTACTTTGTCATGTTGGGGCTGTGGTTGGTAAGGCTAGAATGCAGTAGATCTAATTGCTTGTTGGCCAAATTAAGCCAATGGGTTATACATCAACAAGGGTGGGATGCATTATTAAGGGTCCATATCTCTGTTGATTGTCGTGGCAATGGGCTATACATCAACGAGGGTGGGAAGCATCATTAAGGCTCCATATCTCTTTGATCATCGTGACATACTTGTGCTGTGGAGAGGTACCTTGATCAAATGTGTTTCATGAGAGCTAAGTAATTTACCATGTAAATCCATTGGTATTGCTTTTTCCGCATGGTTGTTATTCATGTCAAGGGATTTTGGTGGGATTTGAATGAAGTACAATGTGCCAACATTAAAGTGTAAAGGAGGGTTGAAGGAGACATGGAGGGGGTTCTTTGTCATGTCCCTCTTTTGATAGGGACATAATAGAAGACCTTTAGCCTTGAATCCCTTCTCGGGGGCTAAAGGACATTCTTAAAGGGAAGTAAAATTTGAAATGTTTTTAAGTGAATATGGATAAAAGTACTTTATGTTTTCAAATTCACTTAAAAGAGAGGCCTTTAAGGGTCTAAAATGACTTAAGTGATTTTATAAAAATAAAAGGGGAAAATAAAAAAGATCATATGAAAGACATGTTAAAGATCTTTCAAATTACCCTCCCCTCCCTAATTTGGGCACTGCTCTTGAAAAGTTTATTTAAAGCAAAGGAAGGGTTAATCAATTCATTCATGTTCTACATTTTGGAGAATGAATTTCTTGAGTCTAAGCATGAAAAGCAAAGACTTACTCTTGAAGCACGGAGACCCTTTTAGGAGAGCTGAATTGAGGACGAAAACCTGAGATTTAGATCTAGGGTAGCTTCATCTAGGAGTTGCATTGAGCAGAAACAAGTTCGAAAGGGTGTTTTTAACACCAAAGGTCATTCAAAGATGGAGCAAACCAACCAAGGAGCTGGATACTTGTTTGTAAGGGCTGTCTAGGGCAGCGAATCACCTTGGTTAAGGGTTGCGCAAGTCTACAGGGGCAGTGAACCAGTCTTGGAGGTGGGCGACCAACTTTGGTGTCCTTCTAAGGCTTTTGAGGGTGTAGAACAGCCATACCATTTTTTATACTATTTTATTTGATTTTTCCAGCCACTTGAATACTCAAAAATCAGGATTTTAGATGGTTATTTGGCTATTAAATATTTATATAAATTCTGCTATTCTTTGGGATCTTGAATAATTATTTGGAGCTGTTTTCAAATCATTTACGGCAGTATTTTATCAAAATTCAGATTGCTAGGGTTTGTAGAAAATTCTGGAAATTAATATTGAAGTGATTGGATATATCTTTTATTTTCCTAATATCCCTTGGATGGGACATTAAATTCTTGGTAACCTAACACTAATAGACTGAAAGATAACAAATTAAGGTGTGAAATGGGACTAACACATTTACAATGACAATATAGACAAGGGGAAAACAGTAAAGTCATAGAATGTGGTGAAAGACTTAATGTTGTGAATTCTAGGCAATTTAAAAAATAAATTATACTTGCATATAAATGAAGAACAAATGTGATAAAAATCAAAGGTGGAAGGTTAGAGTTGCACATTAGGATGAATACAAAGGAATAAAAAATAAGAGGTTCAACTAAAAGTGTTACGTCTCCTGGAAAATTTGGTATAAGCATAGGCAGTCTGTTGAAAGTCCACATCATTCCATTGAGTACATGTCACTGCCAAATGGATCCTACTTGTTTGACATGGATATTTTTCCAACTCATTCAACAAATACTTGAGTTCTGCTTGAGTGTTTTGAAAGAATGAATGAAAGATTTTAATAACGTCCAAGAGACCAACCTATCTATAGGACCAAGAGCTGAAGTATTGGACTCTCCTATGTAGTTTACTTGGAATAGTTCTATGAAATCATGTCAATGTTACTTCACGCAGAAAACTTTCCTCCAATTAAGTCCATTCCATTTGAAAGGCTGTCAATCTTAACATAACTTGTACATTTGTAATGATGCTTATAAACTAAGTGTGATTCCAATAAAAGAAACATAAAAAGAAGGTAGATTAGGGCAAAAACGAAGGTTTTCTAGTATCTCACAAATATCTTTCCCTAAGATTAATCACCTTTCTAATTCCAATTGTAATTTCACAATGTTTGCCTAGTTTAGTATTTACTCAAACTAAAACAAACATGACTACATTTACTCAAACTAAAACAAACATGGCGGATAGTCTTAAGGAATGAGCATTTGCAAATATAATCTCAACATTTTTTATGTAACATTTATTAAAACAAGGAATTACTACATATAGCACATTCATCTGTAAGAATCAAATGAAAATAGAGTTAACTATGGAAACAAGTCAAATTAGTAATTTACTCAACTTGACTAATCCACATGAACAATTTATAATTCATACAATTATCATTCAAAGTTAAACCATTTATGATGATACTAGAATTTGAGAAAGTAGAAACACAACAAAATTCACGAACCACCCGAAGGATTTCAAAACTTGCCTATGTCTCAATTAATTACTTCCTCTCTAAAGAGTTTTCAATAAAAGTATATATAACAAAAGATAAGAGTCTACTACAATCACGAAAAGCTCGTATAACTAAATTAAAACCATCACTAAAGATAGCACTTAGCTAACAGAAAAAAGAAACTTCCAATATTCTCGGGACAAGTGGTTGAGGGTAACCTCCACTCCTTCCAAGTCATCATGACTTATCTTTGGCTAATCGTTTTTGGTCTTGTTCCTAGAGAGCTTGGGCAATCAATTGAGAGTCGTGATCAATTGCAGTCATGTTAATGATAGGTCTACGAAACATAATATATCCCCGAGCTACTCTTACTACACGATTTTTCAGACTAGTTTTCAAATTCACTTTAGAATGCAATGCTCTTTGTAGCTTGCGTCACAAGGTTGACAACTTGTTGAGCTCCCTCTCTGTTAGCCTTGGCAATCTTGCATCTAAAAGCTACCTTGAACCTATTCATATGTGTCTTATTGTCCTGAGTGAACAATGCCATTATATTGGCTTCCCCAAAACAGGCCAGTGTCTTTCTCTTGCACTCATCAATAGACACAAGTATAGCGTCCATATCTCTTAACCAATCCTCCAAGGATGTTTTCATGTGTATAGAAAATAATTGGCATAGACTCACATCAAACAATGTCATAACCTTAAGCTCTGTGACAAGATTCTTTTTGAGCACCGTAGCCATATTCTTCAGTTTGTAATGAATATGCACAACTCTAGCTAAATATTATTGCACCCTTTGTTTTAACACATTGATTCTCATTCTGACTTCACAAATTTCAGTTAATGAATCCATTAAAAAACTCAAAGCATCCTCAATTCTACCTACCATATCACCAAGGAAAGTAGTTTTAGTTTGATTTTCAATAATCTTTACCTTTTTGCCATTCCTCTAACAAATTTCTTGGTCATTTGGTAATTGGTTCTCACCACTGATTTAGGATCTTCCGCAATTTCATCCACACCCCCAAAGCTTCTTTTCCTTCTTTTCTTAGTCAAAGAAAACAATTCTTCTTTAGTATGCAATAATATAGGATTCCCACCTTGAGTGAAGTTCCAGATGGTTACCCTTTTCGTTTTACTTCAAATCTCAACTTGATCTCAAGACCTCCATGATATATTATCTCAGGCCATTGGACCGTAACTACTTATAGGTCATTGATCCAATCACCTTGAACAATTTGCCCCTGTTGAGTGGTGGTCATGGAAATGGAAGTTGTTGACACATTTTTGGAATGGAGTAAGGACTTGGGTTAATGAGGTGGAGATGGGCATGGAAATGAGTGGAAGTGAAACAAGGATTCTTGTGGGAGCTTGTGTCATGGGAGTGGCCACAAAGGGTGTCAAATATGAAAGGATTTGATGTTTGCTAATGTGAATGGATGGAGCAATGGCACTATAGAGATAAGATAACACAGTGAATGAGGATATTGGTTGCGAATTGAAATTGATAATTTGGGGCAGAGACACAATCTTTTCAACTAAGGCACTTAATGGAGGTGAAGTCATTGGAACATCAATCGTGGATGGTGTAAAAGAGGTTACATTTGGTAAATTAGACGCAATATCAATTGCTTGAACAAGTGGGCTACCAATTGATTTACTTGGGATGACAGGTGTCATAGTACCTTGCCTACTATAAACATGAGTAAAACCTAGTGGTCCCATCAAATTAGGACAAATGGATGGCCTCACAAGAATTGTTATGGGGACAAGGAAACTAGCCAATAAAGTTACTTCCACTTGTGACAAACTAGATGGTGGTGAAGAAGAAAGAATGTGTTAACGAAACCAGGGATGTAAACAAGGATCCCCTTACCTGACCAATGGTGGTAGCATTCGATGGTCATGGTGAAGAAGCGGGAGGCAAGCCCTGCAACACCTTGCTCTTAATCTTGGAGTCTATCTTTGGTGTTTTATATAGTGGCATATGTGCATCTGGTCTCTCCAACACTACTTGTACCTGAAATCCTTGATCTCGAGGTCTCATCCGACTAGCTACTTCTAACTTGATTATAACCTCTACATTATTTAATGGATTTAAATAAAATTTATCATCATCATGGGGTTCATGGTTGCATGCTATATTCAGCTTAGACCTCAGAGCTTGCACGTCTTCTCACATTTCCTTAAGGGTCTCAATGCCTAGCTTCATGGCGTTGTAGGTTGAATGATGACCTATGTGTTGGCAAAGCCTCGATTGAAAGAAAAATCCTAGATTCCTTGTTGCCAATCTGAAAAGGTAAATAAGGATTGGTCTTGTGTTGTTTTGTCCTACAATGTCCGGCCATTCCTTGTAATATCCCCACTTTTGAAATTAAAATAATATTATTCCTAAAATAAAAGTATTTTGAAATATGTAATAATATTGATCTAATTTGAGTTCCACTTAAGTTGGGGCCCTTTTAAGCGTCATGGGCACTGTAATGTCCCCATTTCCACATCATGATTAAAAAAGTATTTAAGACCTTTAGTCTATTTTTCCATAGACTAAAGGAGCCCTTTTGGGGGATTATATTTTATGAGTTATTTATTAATTGTCGAAATAATGATTTTAATCATAAAGCAATTATTATTTAATTAATAAAATATTTAAAAAGTGGTTTTTATCACTAAAGTGCTTAAACGAATTAATTATTAATTTCTTTGCCTTAAAGTAATTTTAATTATTATTTTAAAATTAAGGCAACTAATTAATATATCATTCAAAAAAAAGATGTCGGTGTGCGAGCTAAAGCAAGAGAAAAGAAAGGTGTTTTATTTTTCCATGGTGGTTCACCCACTTTGGAAGTTATAAATACATGGCGAAGGCTACAATGAAAGATATGTTGAATTTTGATAAAATTGTTTTCTATGCTTGAAGAAAACTATTGGGATGCATGCCCAGTAGAGCTTTGCTACCATTGGTGATTGACCAATCTAAAAATATGTCTTTTGACACCACCTTTTGCTAAAGGAGATTTTGTTCTTGCCCTAAGGAGTGGAGCAAATTGCTTTAGAGGGTTTGTATGGATTTTTGTGAAAGTTTTGTGATCTTTTCCTTGCATGTTAAGCTTGCTAATTAATTATATTATTTTTGCAAGCGGAGCAAACCACTTGAGGAGCTTGGATTTAGGGTTTGAAAGCTTCATTTGATCTAAAATTTGCAAATTAAATAATCTGGTTTTATTTGCTAATTTTTTTATTATTGGTGTGAAGTTTTGGATGAATTTGAAAAAAAAATTAAATAATAATTTTCAAAATTATTATTTAATTATTTGACATATTTTTGAAGGTTTTTTCACTTGCGGAAGTGAAGAATTCATTCTATAATTTTCTACTATTTTTTCCTGAACTTTGGAAGTGAAGCGATTGGCTTGGAAAGACTAATTTGGCAATTTCTAGGCCTAAAATAGGTTGTAATTTCTTGGTATTTTTTGGAGATTCATGGCTATTTTTTGCAAGGGTTTGAAGAGGAAAATCACTCAGAATAACCGCTGTAAATTTTGATAATTAATCAAAATTTTTTGCCATCAAAAAGTGGCATTTGAGCTTCAAAAACTGGGTAAAAAGGTACTTGTCTCATGCAAATTAAATTATGAATTTTTCCTACAATTTTTATGTTATTTTGGAACAAATTATTGGATGGAATTTACCCAAAAAAGACTACTTTTTGGCACCTAGGGTTTTTAGAGCTTATTAAGGGTTTTGTGAGCTTATTTTGCAATCTAGGATTCGCTGATTGCATTTTCATATTTGTGGAGTTTGGGGAAAACCCCTTTTGCATAAAATTGTCCCATTTGGGGACATTACAGTGGTATTAGAGCACCGATCTTGTCTATCCTGTGAGGGTTTGTGTTTGCAAATTTGTATGTATAGTCTATGAATCATGGAGTTAATGAGTGAAGATGAATTCAGAACAAATCTTCGCAGATTGAAAAAAAAGTTTAAACATTCACATCATTTAAAAAATGTTTTTCTCAATATTTTGGAGGAAACAACAAATTGTTTGTCCATGATAGGACAATCAGAATCTAAGTCTATGTTTTGGGCAATGAATCTTTTGGTGGTTTATTTGGCTAGACTCAAGATTTTGAGACATTTAGATTCGGATGTAAAACTTGTAGCTATCACTTGTATCAGTGAAATTACAAGGATAACAACTCCGAAACAACCATACAGTGAAAACATCATGAAGGAAATATTTCAGTTGGTGGAAAGTTTTGAAGGTCTTGGTGACATCACAAGTTCTTTTACTAAGAGGATCATTATTATGGAAAATATGGCAAAGGTCAGATCTTGTGTGCTAATGTTGGATTTAAATTGTGATACACTTATTCTTGAAATGTTCCAACATTTCCTTACAGTTGCAAGTAAAAATCCTACAGAAGGTATGATAACTTCCATACAAAAGGTGATGACCTTAACACTCAACGAAAGTGATGATCTTTCCGAGCCATTGTTGTCTATCTTATTTGCAGGTTTAAGGTTAGAAAAAAATAAATTTTTAGTTGCCCAAATGCTGTTTGAAAAAGTTGCAAATATTCGTGATGAAAATTAAGGCCTTATTTGATAGTGAAACACATAGAAGAAAAGAGTATTGAACTACATAGAGAGTTGGAAGAAAAGAATGAAAGGACAGCGCTTCATGAAAAGGCCAATGAAATAGAAAAATCAGATTTGAAGAAGGAAGGTGAGCTACAAAAAGATGACAATTTGGGGCAGCCCACAGGGGTGCAAGTGGATGATAAAAGAGGAGGAAACTAAGGCGTATGAAATAACATAAGTGAAAGGTAAGGATCTTTTATTGATAAGAGATGTCGTTTTATCTTCTAATGATTGTATACATGACAAAGAAATCACTAAAAATGATAAAATGAAGGATATGGTTTGCAAATTGAGGCATGAGGATTCCGTGATTCAAGTTCACAATTATTGGCACCAAGAGGCTCCTTCATCTTCATCAATCAACATGATAGCAAGATATTTTATGAGTATAAAGAGGATGAAAGAAACAATGATAGGGCTGTTATGAGACATTATGGACAGCCATGTTCTTGCAAAAGAGGGGACGCTACAACACAATGGGTACAGTAGTATATAAAAATAGATAAAATTCAGAATTGGTGGGGTTTGTTTGATAATGCATACATGTGTAAGGAAGCTAACAAAGCACAGCCAAGGGAAGGACATACATCTTACATAAGGGGATCCCTACCAATGGGTTTAGATGGTTATGATATGCACTTGCAAGGTATGTTTTCCAATTTGGTTAAGCTTGTTTTCTTTCTATAAATATGACTATATTTCCAAAATGAAAAAGGATTGATATGGTATAAAGTTCCTGGCACACCTTGGAATGCACACTATGGGAGCACACATCCTCTAGTACTTTTCCATGAGATGAATTTAATTATGGGCAGCCTTGCTAAGCATATTAATTTGGTTCAGTTTTGCAGTCTTAATCTTCTTCATACAGGGCATAAATCCATGACGGTTTGTTGGGGAAGCATGGAGTTAGAGAGCCCATTAAGGATCACCTTGGTAATGAGCAAATTAAAATTTACGAGTAGAGGCATGGTTGTGTTTTACTGTGACAGCCAACATATTTGCATACACAATCTATGGGAAGAGGTTTCAACTCGTAAGGGGACCTTGTGGATAAGTTTGAAGCATGATAAGAGGTATGATAACTACCATTTTGAGTTGCATAGCACATTGAATTCCCTTGTGTAGCATACTAGGTGCAGGGATGGCAACATAAGAAGTTTTAATGGCATCCCACAGATCTTGGGAAGAGGAGAAAGCACAAGTATTAATTCTGGATTTTGTCATCATGAAAAATCAGAAATAGGCATGTACTTACAACAGTATCATGAAAGAGGAAAAACTGATTTTTGGAGTACATTCCATCTTTTGCAAGGTTTTAGAAACATGCATGTTTGGGTTCCATTCGCAAGTAATAGAACTAACACATGCACGAAGAGGATACAACTCTCATTGATAAGCATTTAGGGACTCTTGATGAGGTTATGGAGTGTTACATGCATACAGGGGAATGTTGATAAGGGGCAGCCTTTGGTAGGGCAAATGGCGTGCACAAGAAAGTCCATATATGTTGAATTGTACTACCTTGAGACTTCACATCATGGTAAGTTTATAAGATGGTACCTAGCTGATTTCTTTTTGCATGATTAGAGAGTTATAATATGGCATTTGGGGAGTCATTACCCTCGCGGCAACAAGGTAATCAAATTCTATTATGCTTTTTATTCTAACTCTTGGTCACATATAACTTCCTTGGAGGGTATAAGGGAAAGGAGCTTCCTCATGCACCACTTGGCATTGAAAGGGGTGTTTAGCTGGGAACATTTGGAGCCTTTGAAAGGCCATGAGGACACATCTAGCACTTGCGGGCAACCCTCAAAGTACATGAACAGTAGTATGAAAAAGACAAGGATTTGCTTCATTTGGGAACAGGGAAATGTGGACATTGTTTAATAAGGAGTGTTGGGACACCCACTTGGATTTTGCAATTGCTTGAGGAGAAGCAATTTTTGGTGGGAAGGATTGTAATGTTCCCATTTCCACATGATTAAATAGGGATTTAAGACCTTTAGTCTATTTTCTCATAGACTAAAGGAGCCTTATTAAGGGATTATATTTTATTAGTTATTTATTAATTGTCGAAATAGTGATATTTATCATAAGGCAATAATTATTTATATAATAAAATATTTAAAAAGTAAATTTTACCACTAGAGTGCTTAAACGAATTAATTATTAATTTATTTACCTTAAAGTAATTTTAATTACTATTTTAAAATTAATGCAACTAATAATTATATTAGTCAGAAAGGAGATGTTGGCATGGGAGCTAAAACAAGGGGAAAAAAAAAAGTGTTTTATCTTTCTCAAAGTGGTTCACCCTCTTTGGAAGTTATAAATACATGACAGAGGCTACAATGGAGGATATGCTGAATTTTAAAAAAATTATTCTTCATGCTTGAAGAAAACTATTGAGATGCATGCCCGATAGAGGTTCGCTACCATTGGTGATTGACCAATTTAAAAAGGTGTTTTTTGACACCACTTTTTGCTAAAAGAGATCTTGTTCTTGCCCTAAAGAGTTGGACAAATTGCTTTGAAGGGCATGTGTAGATTTATGTGAAGGTTTCGCAGTCTTTTCTTTGCATGTTAAGCTTGCTAATTAATTATATTATTTTTGCAAGTGGAGCGAACCACTTGAGGAGCTTGGATCTAAGGTTTGAAGGCTTGATTTGATCTAAAATTTACAAATTAAATATCTGATTTTATTTGCTAATTTTCTGATTATTGATGTGAAGTTTTGGACGAATTTGTGAAGGGTTTGAAGGAGAAAAATAAATAATAATTTTTAGAATTATTATTTAATTATTTGATAGGTTTTTGAAGGTTTTTCCACTTGCAGAAGGCAAGAACTCATTCTATAATTTTTTGCTATTTTTTTTTGCACTTTGAAAATGGAGCGATTGGCTTAGAGAGGCTAGTTTGGCGATTTCTATGCCTAAAATAGGTTGTTGTAATTTCTTGGTATTTTTCAGAGATTTGTGGCTATTTTTGGTAGGGATTTGAAAAATAAAATCACTCAAAACAACTGTAAATTTTGATAATTAATCAGAATTTTCTGCCATCAAAAAGTGGCACTTGAGCTTCAAACATTGGGTAAAAAGGTACTTGTCTCGTGCAAATTAAATTATGAATTTTTCTTACAAATTTTTAGTTATTTTGGAATAAATTATTGGCTGGAATTAACCCATAAAAGTTTACTATTTTGGCGCATAAGGTTTTTAGGGCTTATTACAGGTTTTGTGAGCTTATTTTGCAATATAGGGTTTGTTGATTGCAGATTCAGATTTGTGGATTTTGGGGAAAACTCCTTTTGCATGAAATCATCTCATTTGGGGACATTACAGTGGTATCAGAGCAATGATCTTGTCTAGCCTATGGGGGTTTGTGTTTGTAGATTTGTATGCATAGTCTATGAATCATAGAGTTAATGAGTGAAGATGAATTTAGAAAAAAGCTTCGCAGATTAGGAAAAAGGCTTGAGCATCCATATCATTTAAAAAATGTTTTGCTCAATATTTAGAGGACGCAACAAACTATTTGTTTATGATAGGACAATCAGATTCTAAGTCTATGTTTTTAGGCAATGAATCCTTCGATGGTTTATTTGGCTAGACCCAAGATTTTGAGACATTCAGATTCAGATGTGAGACTTGTAGCTATCACTTGTATTAGTGAAATTACAAAGATAAAAGCTCTGGAGCAGCGATACAGTAACATCATGAAAGAAATATTTCAGTTGATGGTGGGAAGTTTTGAAGGTCTTGGTGACATCACAAGTTCTTCTTTTACTAAGAGAATCACTACTCTGGAAAATATGGAAAAAGGTCAGATCTTGTGTGCTAATGTTGGATTTAGAATGTAACACATTTATTCTTGAAATGTTCCAACATTTCCTTACAACTGCAAGTAAAAATCCTCTAAAAGGTATGATAACTTCCATACAAAAGGTGATGATCTTAACACTCAACGAAAATGATGATCTTTCCGAGCCATTGTTGTCTATCTTATTGGCAGGTGTAAGGTTAGAAAAGAATAAATTTTCAGTTGTCCAAATGCTGTTTGAAAAAGTTGCAAATATTTGTGATAAAAAATTGAGGCCTTATTTGATAGTGGAACACAGAAACAAATAGTATTGAGCTACATGGAGAGTTGGAGGAAATAATGAAATGACAACCCTTCATGAAGAGGCTAATGAAATAGAAAAATTGTTATTTGAAGAAAGACGCTGAGCTACAAAAAGATGACACTTTGGGGCAGCCCATAGGGGTGCAAGTGGATGATAAAAGAGAAGAGGAAACCAAGGAGTATGAAATAAAAGAAGTGAAAGGTAAGGATCTTTTATTGATAAGAGATGTCATTTTATCTTCTAATGATTGTATACATGACAAAGAAGTCACTAAAAATGATAAAATGAAGGATATACTAGAGGTTTCAACTCATAAGGGGACCTTGTGGATAAGTTTGAAACATGATAAGAGGTATGATAGCTACTATTTTGAATTGCATAACACATTGAATTCTCTTAAGCAACATACTAGGTACAGGGATGGCAACATAAGAAGTTCTAATGGCATCCCACAGATCTTGGGAAGAGGAGAAAGCACAAGTATTAATTCTAAATTTTGTCATCATGAAACATCAGAATTAGGCATATACTTATAGCAGTATCAAGAAGGAAAAACTGATTTTTGGCGTACATTCCATCTTTTGCAAAGTTTTGGAAACATGCATGTTTGGGTTCTATTCGCAAGTAATAGAAGTAGCACATGTAGGAAAATGATACAACTCTCATTGACAAGCATTTGGGGACTCTTGATGAGGTTATGGAGTGTTACATGCATACATGGGAATGTTGATAAGAGGCAGCCTTTGGTAAGGCACATGGTGTGCACAAGAAAGCCCATATATGTTGAATTGTACTACCTTTAGACTTCGTACCTAGCTGATTTCTTTTTGCATGATTGGAGAGTTGTAACATGGCATTTGGGGAGTCATTACCCTTGGGGCAGCAAGGTAATCAAATTCTATTATGTTTTTTATTCTAACTCTTGGCCACATATCACTTCTTTCGAGGGTATAAGGGAAAGGAGCTTCCTCATCCACCACTTGGCATTGAAAGGGGTGTTTGGCTGGGAACATTTGGAGCCTTTGAAAAGCCATGAGGACACATCTAGCACTTGGGGGCAGCCCCCAATGTATAGGAACAACAATATGAAGAAGACATGTGAGGATTTCCTTCATTGGAAAACAAGGAAATGTGGACATTGTTTGATAATGAGTGTTGAGACTCCCATTTGGATTTTGCAATTGTTTGAGGACAAGCAATTTTGGGTGGGGAGAACTGTAATGTCCACATTTTCACATCATGATTAAACAGGGATTGAAGACCTTTAGTCTATTTTCCCATAGACTAAGAGAGCTCTTTTGGGAGATTATATTTTATTAGTTATTAATTGTCGAAATAGTGATTTTAATCATAAGACAATTATCATTTAATTAATAGAATATTTAAAAAGTGATTTTTACCACTAAAGTGCTTAAATGAATTGATTATTAATTTATTTGCCTTAAGTAATTTTAATTACTATTTTAAAATTAAGGCAACTAATTACTATATTATTCAAAAAGAATATGTCCGCATGGGAGCTAAAGCAAGAAAAAAGAAAAGTGTTTTATCTTTCTCAAAGTGGTTCACCCTCTTTTAAAGTTATAAATACATGGCGAAGGCTATAATGGAGAATATGTTGAATTTTAATAAAATTATTCTTCATGCTTGAAAAAAACTATTGGGATGCATGCCCAATAGAGGTTCACTACCGTTGGTGATTGAGCAATCTAAAAAAGTGTCAATGCTAAAGGAGATCTTGTTCTTGACCTAAGGAGTGGAGCGAATTGCTTTGGAGGGTTTGTGTGGATTTTTGTGAAGGTTTCGTGGCCTTTTCCTTGCATGTTAAGCTTGCTAATTAATAATATTATTTTTGCAAGTGGAGCGAACCACTTGGGGAGCTTGGATCTAGGGTTTGAAGGCTTCATTTGATTTAAAATTTGGAAATTAAATAATCTGATTTTATATACTAATTTTATGATTATTGGTGTAAAGTTTTGGACGAATGTGAAGGGTTTGAAGGAGAAAATTAAATAATAATTTTCAAAATTATTATTTAATTATTTGACAGGTTTTTTAAGGCTTTTCCATTTGCAGAAGGCAAGAATTCATTCTATAATTTTTTGCTATTTTTTTCTTGCACTTTGGAAATGGAGCGATTGGCTTGGAGAGGTTTGGCAATTTCTATGCCTAAAAATAGGTCGCTGTAATTTCCTGGTACTTTTCGGAGATTCGTGGTTGAGAGTAGCCTCCACTCCTACATCATCATGACTTATCATCGGCTAACGATTTATGGCTTTCTTGTTTCTAGAGAACCTGGGCAATCAAGTGCAAGTCATAATCAATTGCAACCATGTCAAAGACAGATCTACAAAATAAAGTATCTCCTCGAGCTACTAGTACAACATGATTATCTAGAGGAGTTTCAAATTCGTTCTAACTACATTGACCTTTTAAATGCTCTCTAACCTGCAATACAAGATTGGCAACTTTATGAGCTCCCTCTCTATTAGCCTTGGCAATCTTGCATCTCAAAGCTACCTTGAACCTATCAAGTGCCTTAGACTCTGCAACAGTGATGAGTTTATAGTCTTAAGTGAACAATGCCATTATATTGGATTCCCCAAAATAGGCCAATATCTTTCTCTAACAACTTCCTCAGTCATCCAGTAGTTGGCTCTCACCATTAATTCAGGATATTTCATCAACACAACTAGAGCTTCTTCTCCTCCTTTTCTTAGTCAAAGAAAACAAATTCTTCTGCAATGTGCAATATGTCATGTCCCTCTTTTGATGGGGACATGGTGGAAGACCCTTAGCCTTTGAACCCTTCTCGGAGGCTAAGGGACAAGCATAAAGGGAAGTGAGTATTAAAATGTTTTAATTGAATGTGTAGAAGTACCTTTTTTGAAAAATACTTATGTTTCGTATTTCACTTAAAGAGAGACCTTTAAGGGTCTTAAGGACTTAAGTGATTTTAAGAAAAGATCATAAGGAAATGTCTTTTAAATCAATTTTTATATTACCCTCTCTTCCTCTTTTTGGGCGCCACACTTGGAGGGCTACAAAACTGAAGAGGAATCATTTGGTGAGGGCATGTCATGTTTTGAATATTGAAACTTGATCTATTAGCACGCAAATGCTAAGCCAAATTGTATGAAGCCGAAACCCTTCAAACAAATGAAGTTAGAGGACGAAAACCCTCTTCCTTTTTGGAATAACTCCATTTAGGGATTATCATTGGATTCATTTAGTTATTCAAGGGTGTTTTAAATGCCATTTGTCATTTTCAGGTTGACACCTTGCTTTTGGAATAGTGGCAACTTGGTAGGAGTTTAATTTCACTCTTTGATGGATTTTGTGCCCTAAGGGCAATTCTTAATTTATTTGAAAATTTCTACATAGTGACGATTTTGTTTGGGAGGGGTTTGGACCTCTTGCTTGGAGTAATTCATCTTGAATTTAATTATGCAATTTTATCATATTTTTCCAGCTTGGCGATTTGGGGTTTGGGCTTTTTTAGCCATTCAAATATTCTGAAAAATTCATAAATTTTTTTTCCTTATTGCAAGTATATTTTATGCAATCTATTGATGGTTTGATAAGGGTTTTTGGGCACAAAAAACATCTCCAATTTTCAGATTTATTTTACAGCCAAGGACGCCTTGGGTTTCAAAAGGAAAATCTGATTTTGAAGGTCAATTTTTACATATTTCGAATAGACACTAATTGCTTAGGGCTTGGCATAATTTTAAGGTATTTTTGAAAGGTTGTTGGCAACTAGGGTTTGCTGCAATTAAATCAAAAAATTTCTAAATTGAAGTAGGGTTTATAGATATTCCTAATTTTCAGCTAATCATCCTTTTGGGGGACATTACAGTGGTATCGGAGCCAATTTATTGGTCAACTGTGAGGTGTGAGTGATTTCAATAGATTGGAAACTTAGGTTTTTGCCAAAAAAGGAATACGAAGATCCCATTCGAAAGATAGGGATGAAGAAGACAATGGATGAAGCCATTGATGGATTATTGCAAGCCATGGAGAATCATCTGAGGGAACTAAAGGCACCAAGTCCCAAGAATGTGGCAAAGTCTTTGGGGTTAAGCCCTAGACCTAAAAGGTCTCTTTTAGAAGAAGAGAAGATTGAACTACACGTGAATGGTGAGCTTCAAAAATCAGAAAAAAAAAAGAAGCCAATGATTGAATATTCTGAGCCACAAGAACAAAAAATTCAAAGGTAGTTTAGTTGAAGGTCTCCAACAAGGTATGGAGCAACCAATGGGGTTGCAAAGGGTAGTCCCTAAAGGGGATATAACAGAAAAATTAGAACTTCCCAAGGTGAAACAAGAAGTTCAACAACTTCATGAGCCATCAAAAGAACAAGGTAAAAATCTTTTATTTGTAGAAGATGTCTATTTATCTTCTAATGGTTGAATGCATGACAGTGAAGTCACAAAAGATGAAAACAAGGAGTTTGAGCCAAAGAAAGATAAAATTGAAGCAAAAAGTACATCACTTGTTTACCAAGGGTTCAAGTTTGAAGAACTTGCACAACTTTTGAATATCCATTGACTGATTTTCAGGACAGCCCTACAAAGAATCATGTGATCGAAGAAAATATTGGAAATCTTGAGGATATAAGGCATGAGGACTCCTTGATTGAAGTCCACAATTATTGGCACCAAGAGGTATGGAATCCCGATAATTTTTTAAATTTTACAAAAGTTCTCAATTCTGATTGTAAATTCTTTATAGTTGATTCTGTGGAAATAAAGAAAAAATCAAAATTGTTTGGGGTATAAAGGAATATAGACATGCACAGGTTGACATTGGAAAGTTGACATACAAAAAGAAGCTTCTTATTTGAAAACCATGCTATTCACAAGGTTGGGGGTGTGGAAGACATCTCAACCCATGTCTATTCAACAAAGAAAGATAAGCATTATGATGGCAGCCAAAGGGATGAAAATGTTGTGTTGGCAAAGGGAGGCAAGCATGCTAAGCACAAGCTAAGGTATGGAGGTCTTCTAAATTTGTTTTTATCACTAGATTATGGTCATCATGATCAACATGCCAAGATGGATGTTAGAAGCCTTAATTTCGATATAGTTGATAAGTTCTTCATTCTATACATTTAAAGAAAATTCATAAGGGATCATATATAGGGTGTAGTGAATTCTAACAATTTTGTGAAGAGCCAATACACACAATTCATGAGTCACTCATTAGAACCAAAGTGTAAGATTGCTGCCATGCAAATAATTGCAGTCATTAAAGTAATAAATTTTCAGTTTGAGGCTACCTTTAAGGGACTTTCAATCACATGGTGTGAAGGGGGCAATGTCCAAGAGAATGGAGAGCATGATGCATGAACCCATGTAGGGGCAGCAAGACAAGTGGAATTTTCTGAGTTGGAACAGCCAACTCTCATGAAGAGAATAAGTCACATACATGGCATGTGGCGTGAAGAAAAGTGGAAAAAGATTTCCCATACAAAAAACTCAATATTGGGGGCATAGGGTAGCCTCTAAGATATGAAAAGAAATTCCAAATTCTTCTTTGCATGAGATGGATTCGGGGATGCTAAAATGTGGTTTCTAAGGCATGCTAGAGTGAACAAAGTTTTGTTGAAAAGAGCCAATACTATTGGGTTCCCAAGGTATGGAAAGGTTTACTCAATTTCTCTTTTTCTTGCCAAGTTTGAAAATTTGTGCTTAAAATTGGTATGTTGGGGAATTCGAATTCCATGTTTGGGGAAACATAAGAAATCTGAAAATGACTTGGGGAGAAATTTTCAAGTACATTCAAAAAATTCTGTGTATTGTATGTCATTCCAGCCTAACATACAATTTGGAAACATGCCTAATAAGGAGTCAAATCAGTTGATTCAAAACGCTCCAAGGTTTGAAACCAAAGGGACACTTGGTGATGATAGTAATGAGGAAATAAATGGGCCACTTCAGCTGAATATGTGAGCTTGGAACAAGATAAAAAGGGGTAATGAAAAGCCTTCTACAAAGTCTGATTTTACAAGAAAATATAAGTTTTCTTTTGAGGGCAAGGTTTCAATTATTGCTTCACTCGTCCAAAACACTAAGGAGTTGTTGGACAACACTTTGGTGGTGAACAGTTTAACTTCAACAAAGAATTGCAGGGTTATGAAAAATTAGGATAGATGTTTGGCAAAGGAGTTGGTTCACTCCAATACCAAAATACAAATGAATTGGTGAGTCAAAGGTGGAATTGGCATTCCCACACATAAGTTTTCAGCGCTTTAGGTGCATCATTGAAGGAATTTGAAAAATAAAATCAAGAGTTTATGCAGTTATGAGTTGCATACAACAGATTACACTTGGGGCAGCAAGATGGTAAATGGAAAAATCTTTGGATGGAGAGTTAAGGAGATTGATAGGGGCTGCATCCTTCATGTCATTCAGAAATTTGCAGCCATACTTCCCAAACAAATCTTTGTCAACACCACCAAAGAGAAAAGGGAAATGATTGTTTTGACTAACATGTTTGTTTCATGTGCAGATAAGGACATACGAGCAATCAAGGCTCACAAGAGAAGACTACCTAGCTGGAATACCATGTCTCAGCCACCTTTGTGATGACAAAATCAAGGATTTTCTTGCTTGCAACATCTTAGGAGCATCTTTTGAACATGTGGTTTCAAGATTGAGAGTTGACAACATGAGGTGTTGCTGCTGGTTTTATATTTTCAGTTTGTTTAAGCCACACAAAAACTTCATATGCAGCTGTAGAAGACATCACCAAGAGGGGTATTTGTTTTAGAAAGGGCCTAGGTTCGAGTTTGGAACAAGGCCAACCATGAAGATAGCATTTTGGTTACTTCTATTGCTTGAGGACAAACAATTTTGGACAAGGAGGACTGTCATGTCCCTCTTTTGATGGGAACATGGTGGAAAACCCTTAGCCTTTAAACCCTTCTTGGGGGCTAAGGGACAAGCATAAAAGGAAGTGAGTATTAAAATGTTTTAATTGAATGTGTAAAAGTACCTTTTTTGAAAAATAATTATGTTTCTTATTTCACTTAAAGAGGGACCTTTAAGGGTTTTAAGGACTTAAACGATTTTAAGAAAAGATCATAATGAAAGGTCTTTTAAATCAATTTTTATATTACCCTCCCTTCCTCTTTTTGAGCGCCACACTTGGAGGGCTACAAAAATGAAGAGGAATCATTTGGTGAGGGCATGTCATGTTTTAAATATTGAAACTTGGTCTATTAGCATGCAAACACTAAGCCAAATTGTTTGAAGACGAAACTCTTCAATCAAACGAAGTTAGAGGATGAAAACCCTCTTCCTTCTCTGGAGTAACTCCATTTGGGGGTTATCATTGGATTCATTTGGTCATTCAAGGGTGTTTTAAATACTATTTATCATTTTCAGGTTGACACCTTGCTTTTCAAAGAGTGGCAACTTGGTTGGAAGAGTTACATTTCACTCTTTAATGGATTTTGTGCCTTGAGGCCAATTCTGAATTTATTTGCAAATTTCTACATACTGGTGATTTTGTTTGGGAGGGGTTTGGACCTCTTGCTTGGGGTAATTCATCTTGAAATTAATTCTTCAATTTTATCATATTTTGCCAACTTGGAGATTTGGGGTTTGAGCTTTTTTAGCCATCCAAATATTTTAAAAATTCTTAAAAAACATCTGCCTTATTGCAAGTATATTTTATGCAATTTATTGATGGTTTGATAAGGGCTTTTGGGCACAAAAAGCATCTCCAGTTTTCAGATTTATTTTAAAGCCAAGGATGCCTAGAGTTTCAAGAAGGAAATCTGATTTTGAAGGTCAATTTTTGCATATTTCGAACAACCACTAATTGTTTAGGGCTTGGCATAATTTTAAATTATTTTTAAGGTATTTTTGAAAGGTTGTTGCTAGCTAGGGCTTGCTGCAATAAAATCAAGAAATATCTAAATTGAAGTGGGTTTATGGATATTCCTAATTTTCAGCCAATCGTCCTTTTTGGGGACATTACACAATAATGCAAGATTCCCATCCTGAGTGAATTTTTGGGTGGTTACCTTTTTCATTTTACCTATGGATTCTTCAACTCTCAACTTGATCTCAAGATCTCCATAACATATCATCCCAAGCCATTGGACCTTCCTTAGCTACCTATTGGTCATCAATCCAATCAACTTGAACAATTTGCCCATGTTGAGTGGTTGCCATGGAAGTGGAAGGTGTTAACACATTTTTTGGAATGGATGTAGTGGGAACGAATTGTGGTAATGAGGTGGAAATGGGTGGAAGTGAAGCAGGTATCCTTGTGGGAGCTTGTGCCATGGAAGTGGCCACAAAAGGTGTCAAATATGAAAGGATTTGTTGTTTGCTTATGTGAATGAATGGAGCAATGACACTAGGGATATGTGGTAACATAGCGAATGAGGATATTTGTTGGTAATTATTGAAATTGAAATTTTGGGGCATAGATACTATCGATTCCACTATAGCACTTAATGGAGGTGAAGTCATTTGGAAAATTAATTGTGGATGGTGTAAAAGAAGTTACATCTAGTAAATTAGACACACTATCAATTGCTTGAATAGGTAACCTACCAATTGAGTTTACTTGGGATGGTAGGTATCACAATACCCTGCCTACCATAAACATGAGTAGAACCTGGTGATCCTTTCAAATTAGGACAAATGGATGGCCGCACAAGAATTGTTGTGGAGACAACAGGGGAACTAGCCAATGAAGTTACTTCCATTGGAGACAAACTAGATGGTGGCGAGGAAGAAGGAATATGTGTTAATGAAATAGGGTATGCAATGTGATGTCCATTACTTAGGGGCTCCTTTTTCTATGCAAAAGCTCTGATACCACTGTGATATCCCCTTCAAACAGGGAATATAGAAACACAAACAGTTCTGAACAAAGATACAATCTTGCAGAATAAATTCAGAAGATAAACAATAATATAGTCTCTCAATAGCAAATCACAGATCTTATCACTTGTTCTTCTAGAAGATTACAATTACAGTCTTCTCTCATACATACAAAAGAATATTAGACGATTACACAATTGAGTCTATATCATACAAATAAAATAACATGAAATATTCTGTCTTAAACCCTTGGGCTTTTGCAAATCTGGAAATTAAGCTTGACTCTGCAAAATCTCTTGGCCTTTTGTGACGAACACACAGTCGCCGGCGTCGGTCGATATACTGCCGACGTTGGTCTCTGTCGGTCCTTCTCTGCCGACGTCGGTCTTCAGTCGGCCGATGTCGGTCACTGGGGATCTTTGTCTGCCGAGGTCGGTATCTGCGTGGATCTGTACGGACTTAGTACGGCTGCCAATTAAGCACACCCTGTTTGTTTTCAACCCCTGATCTGAAAATATATGGCTCTAATACAGAAGATCTCTATCTGTATAATTTATTGAATCAAAAACTAAATAAAGAAATACCTGAAATACTGTGATAACTTCTGTGTGAAGTTATCTCTCAAATCTGTAAACCTCTGTGATAACTTCTGTATGAAGCTATCTCTCAATTTGGCAATAGATCAACTGATATTTCACAGCCTCTGAATCGCACACACTGAAGAGTTGACGTTCTCCAATGCAGATGGAATCCTGGAGCCCTTGGCTCAGTCTTCTCAGGGAAAACCCTTAGCAAAATCTTTCTTCAAATCAATAATCAATTCATGAATAATCAAACTCTCTCCCATGAGAAACCCTTATACCCTCAAAAGTGTGCTTGCCCTAATTAGGGTTTCTTAAATTAGAATTAGGGCTTTTCTTAATTAAAATTAGACCCAATAATTAATATTTGATTAAATCAATCAAATATTAATATCTCCCTCAATACATGTCGGATCCTGAAATCGACTGAAGCTGGTGAATCAGGGAGTGATTCTGCACATGACCATACCAAAATAAGGGTGATCTGCTGCATGTCAAATATCCTTAAATAATAGGAGCTCAGGCCAACATGTCTGAAAGAGCCCGAATGAGAGTCAACTGTAGGAATTCTGCTAATCGAAGCCAAGCCAATCTCCATCATGACCCTCTATTCATCCTATCAGCCTACGAAGGTCGCATAATAGGCTAATCATCAAGACTGAAGATGTCCACTAAAAAGGCGACATTACATGCAAACAGGGAACCCCTTACCTGACCAATGGTGGCAGTCTCCGATGGTGATGGTGAAGAAGCAGGAGGCAAGACTTGCAACACCTTGCTCTTAAGCTTCAAGTCCATCTCAAGTGTTTCATGTAGTGGAAAATGAGTATCTAGTCTCTCCACCAACATCTGTTGTGCCTGAGATCCTTGATCCCGAGATCTCCTCCAACCAATTGCTTCTAACTTGGTTATAACCTCTACATCATTTAATGGATTTAAATAAAACTTATCATCGTCATGGGGTTCATGGTTGTATGTTATATTCATCCTAGAACTTAGAGCGTGTACACATCTTCTCACACTTCCCCAAGAGTCCCATTACCTAGATTCACGACAGTGTAGATTGAATGATGACCTATGTGTTGCCAAAGCTTGGATTGAAGGAAAAGCCTTGAATTCGTTGTTGCTAATCGAAAGAGGTAAATAAGTATAGGTGTTTTATTGTTTTGTCATGCAATGTCTAGCCATTCCTTCAACAAATTGAAAAGCAATTCTTTGTTCTGCTAACTTGTCAGGTACATGATAAGGCAATTTGAACGGAGCAACCATAACTACCTCAATCCTTATGATTGTGAAATCTTCGTAGTACCAATATGCACCAATCTGTAGAATAGAATTTCTCATAATCTCTGAAAACCTAGGCATATTTGTCTCATTAATAGCTTTGTACAACAGAGGGTAGAAACCAGCACAAATTTATCTAATGTGACCTCTATCATGGTGCTCATAAAATCTATCATAATACAAATGAACTGGAGGGTAGGAAGGTGTCCATTGAGGAAAAATTGGATGCCAAAAAAGCATAGTTGCAGAGCATGCATCCACCAAGTATGACATCATAAAAAAACTATCTCCATGCCTTGCTCTCATTGCTTGTTGCTTCAGATTGTAGCATATAATTTCACCTAAAGTGGGCATTTCCTTAAAATCAATGATCATTGAAAATGGGGGAACCCATAATATGTTTACTTGCATGATGTCATGAGTTCCATACAAACCATTCATCAATTACAAGCCGACTCGAACACCTTCTTTGATTAATCTTATGGTATGAATCCACATCACTTCTATCAACCCAATCGCCCATGTCCTCAACCCAGTCCTTAAGGAATTCTCTAGATCATGAGTATCTAACCATTGTTGGGCAGCCTCTTGATTAGATGATAATATTTTTCATAAGGCCAGATATCGAAGTTATCATAAACCTTCTATGGGGGGACTGAATTAAGTCATTCTGACATTGTGAAGTCATAAAAAAATTATACAACAAATCGATACATGGGAATACCTCTGGCTTCGTCATGGCCTTGTGTATCCCCGAATTCCGTATAGTAATTATTTCATAAGCATAGTCTATCTCCTTGTTAAGCACGAAATATACTGAGAGGGGGGGGTGAATCAGTATATATATCTTATAAAACTTTCCCTTAATCAAACATTCAAGATATGCAATAAAACTCAAATAATAAACACCAGATATAACGTGGAAACCCAATGTAGGAAAAACCACGGAGAACAATCTCAAGTATATTCGTGAGAATAAATTCACATGAGCACCATACCCCTTTGCCGAGTACCAACCTCAGCTACAATTCGTGAGCACCAACCCACAGGAGCTTCAAACCCCTTTGCCGAGCACCAACCCAGCTATCATTTGTGAGCACCAACCCACATGAGCATCAACCACTTTGTGTATACCACACACCTATCTCTCAATGTTGCTATATCAACAAATGATAGTTTAATACATCTCTTTCCTCTCTCTCACCTTTGCTCTTCTAAGCTAAATAATACAATATCAAATTAACCTCTCACACTCATATTACAAATGGCTTCTCAAGCCTTTATTTATAGCTTTTCAAATGACCTTTGGCCTTCCCCCTTTGTGACCCTTCAATCCTCATGGAAAATGGCGCCAATCTTGGATGATCCTTCATATTCAAGCCTTTGAAAAGTCATGTGGTGACCCTTCATGATCAAAAACGTCCTTCCCACTTTTGTCCTTATCTTTGATGACTTTTCGTATTCCTTAAAGTGTCCCTTCATGAGAAATTTGCCCTTACTCTTTTGTCTTCACTTGGTGACTCTTGGTATTCCCCAAAATGACTCTTCATGGGAAAATGCGTCCCATCCTTCTTTTGTCTTTGCCCCGTGGCTCTTCGACTTATCCATGGGCCCTTATTTTGTCTCATATGCAACCAAAAATATATTCGTTAATATTAAATAAATATTAACTCATATTAACCAAGATATATTTATTACAAACAACATTAAATGCAATGGGGCCTTTATCACCAATAATGTTAAACCTTTGACATCAATGACAATATTTCCAACACTCCTCTTGCAGCACATCCTCCACCTCTGTGAGTTCTTGGGTCTCCTCCACTTATTTGTATACAACATTATAATGTCTTTGTTTCACGATCCCAAGCCCAAAAGCAATATATCTATAAATTCCTGAGTAGGTCCCGAAGAAGTTGACGCAGCCATGAATAATACTTCACATCTTTGAGCTCACTGAACTATACTTAATTGACTTAAGTCACTGTAAACTGCACTTAATTCTTCTCTCTGAGAATAACCATTGGTGGCTTATATTGAATAGACCATTGCATTTGGATATCATGACCTTTAGAATTAGCAACTTAAATGTAGATGATGGTTGGCATTGCGTCAATCATGTATATTAATTAAGAAAGTGACTCTTCGTGGCCTTGTTAATTGATTTTTCCCATTATGATTTGATTTAGAACCTTTTCTTTATGCCTTGGCTTTTCAATAATCATTCCCCATCCACGTGTCTCAATCTTGAGGGTCTTGGGGTCTCTCAGAGGTTCCCGAAGTGCCAATGCTTGAGCTTCATATTTAATATGTAGTTTGGGATGCCATACACCATCTTGTCAAGTGGATGTCAATTTGGGTGTCCGGGATTTTGCCACTTGTAACTACCTTTCATTTTACGCTTCTCCAAATTGACAGGTTCATGCCACGCATTACTAAAAGTTTGGATCGAAGTCCCAAAGTTTGCCAGAGGTTCCTAGGGCAGCAGTGGTCTACGGGGTCGTTGGGGGAATGACAACTGTCAAACTTTTATTGGCCCAGATTCCCGAGGTGTCATAATCCATTATGCATAGCACAAGAATGCAGGGAAACCTAGTCATGACAAGGGGCATCCTCTGACTAGCCCAGGCTCCTAGAGTGTTAGAATCCATTCTATGAAGTGCAGGGTTGTGGTGCATCTCAGATACAACAAATGGTATCATTGGATTAGCCCAGTCTCTCGAGTGTTAGAATCCAAATAAACATTACAAGCAATAAAACATAAGTTAAATCAAGAATATAATAATGAAAATTGGAAGGTGCAAACATGTAGCATTAGTTAAACAGTTCGATAAGGTCTATGTGAAAATTTTGACAACTCAACCTCCATAGGTTCACAAGTGAAATAGTGCAAAGGCTTGCATCTTTTGTGCCATACACTTAAAGCGTTTGAATTGTTAGGAAAGATTTAATTAATAAAGTGCAAATTTATTAAAATACATATGTTAGAGTTCAATCAAACTTTAAAAAAAAATCCCTTCATAAGCATACTTAATTGATTTCATTGAATTTAACTCATTAATTTCAAATAATCTGGGGGCCTCCAATTTTGAAAAGAAGTGGGGGTGTGTTGGTCACAACCCCTTGTCACAAAATAGGAATGTTCACATTTCCCACTCCTCCTTAGGTGTTGTCCACCTACTAGTCTCAAACCTAAGATGATGTGAGTTTAGTCCTTAACTAAGCCATCAACATTTTCACCTTCCATTTGATTTATGCTCTTATATAGACCTTTTCTTCATGGTCCGATGTGGGATTAAACTCTTTGATATAGTATGTTTTATTCCACCCTAATTGCTTTATCCACATGGCTGTCCTGAATTTCTCTAACATACTTTTTTATTTCCTCATTAGCGTTTGGCCATTTTTGCATGTTATTACCCAATTTACACATCCACTTGTTTTGTTTCATCCACATGTTCTTCCTTCTACTTAGCTCTTCCTCTTTCATCATTCTCGGCCATCAATGAGTCTCCATACTTTGTGTCTTTTTTAAATAGCTTAACTTCCTAGTCATTGCCGATGCCTCCAATGGGAAAGAAGAAAGTTTTTTGTCAAAGTGTGGACCAAGCCTTCAATGATTTGATCCCATCCAGCTCCAAAAGGAAAAGAAGACAATCTTTACCTTTAATAATGATTCAAAGATCAATATGGTAAAGTTGGATGTTTCCCAGCTATGTAATAGGTTCTTTACTATTATTAAATTTGCAGAGAATAAAAAATAGTCGAGAGAGCTTATAGATTGCATTGGTGGTGACATGAATGGTAGGCGGTGTTAAACCATTTTTGCTAGATAAACATTTATGTTCTCTCATACATGCTAGGTAAACATAAGAGCTCATCCACCTAGTCCAGTTATCCTTCTGCTCCATTTGCTACTACTTATAGTATAGTGCCTCAGCAGAACAAGACTATGTTAAGACTTTGCATAGAGCAAGACTCAATTTATACTCAATGGAGAATTTTTGTTTCCTGAACCTTTATCCATGTGGTGTTGTGTTGTTGATCAATGTCTTAAAGTCCACTTGGCATCTTATTGGATCAGGGGGTTGCTCTTTACAGTTGCAAATAGTAATTTGATATCTTGTAAGTAGCTTGAAAGCTTCATTTTCCAGCACATCTACCACATGATTGCAATGCCTTTTTTTTAAGTGAAATGATACCGATTTTTCAGATCAGCTGGGGTGTGTAGTAGTTGTTGACAAATTTGCCCCCATAGGTCAAATTGTCACCATTACCATTCGAAACTTCATTCACCATGACCATTTGCCTTGAAAACTAGGTCTTAACCCTTGAGAAATAGAGGAAAATCCACTTTTTGTGCAGGTACAGGTGTATTCCCATCAGGGAATGATCATTTTTAGCACTTATAGAGCAATCTAGGTTTACCAGGGTGCATGTCTTATTAGCTTTTATAAGTTGAAGCAGTCGAAGAACCTGAATGGGTCTACAATGCATATCGGGTTTACAGGGGTGTCTTACTTATTTACTTTTATAAGTAAAAGCAATCCAAGGGCCCGAGTTGGTCTACAGAGGGAAGCGGATTTGTGCATCGAAGGGTACCTTCATAGTGTCAGGGACATTTCAAAAATTCCCAAATGGCACATGCCCTTCGGGGAAAGATAGCCAAAGGAGACGAATTCCTTTGGACTTTGTCCGAAGGAATTCAAAAAAAGACCCAATGGAGGATATACCCGGGGAAAAGCCCGATAGAAATAAAACAAAGGCACAAGGAAATGAATTCCTTCGAACTTTTTGTCCGAAGGAATTTGGGAGGGACAAAAAGCTCGATAGAAAAGACAAGGCCACGAGCAAGGAACAAAAGCCCAAAGGCTAAAGTGTGAACAAAGCCAAGACAGAGAACAAGGCCAAGACAAAGAACAAGCCGCAGAAGAAAGAATAGAGTCCTTCGGACAATTTGTCTGAAGGACATATACAAAAAGCCCGAACCTGACTACGAAAGCCATAAATAGATAAAACACATAACAAAGAAAGCACAGACCCAAATGGAATACAGAGAAGAGTCCATGAATAGAAAATCCGCTCAAAAGCAAAGACTAACGCAGAAAAGACAGATACAATAAAGACATACACAAACACAAAGAATAGAATCCATGGGAAAAGATGACCCAGAGAATCAAAACACAGATGTTAGATGCAGAAACCCAACGGAAATACAAGATGAACATGTGCATGAACAATGGCATAAGGGAAGATTCGTGGAAAAGACAAATACAGACGGTGAACATGCCTAAATAGTCCGAGAATACAAGAGCATGCAACAGCCATGAACAGGGATAGACACGTCCAGATTTGACCGTTCTAACACGTCACCTTTAGTTCTTAAACAGAAGCTCGCTTTGCATGAGGACTCGAGTAGTGGAACAGTGGAAAGCTTAAACAAAATAAATTCCATGCACGCACTCTCGTTTGTCTCAAAGCTTGAAACATTTCGGCGGTTCAAACGTAATTCTTAATTTGGTATTTGTATTGATTTCATGCAAAGGGGAGACTTTCAAACGTTCCAGCAGTTTGAGTGGATTTGACTACTCTTGTTTTGGAGTTGACTGGTTTTCAAGTCAAGACATCTATTCGTAGATTTCATGCATCCAAAGCTTGTCTTCTTTTTTTTCAACGCAAGGAATTTTCATGCAAGACAAAATAGACTTTGTAAAGGCTGAGTTGGTTTGAGTTTACTCCCTCTTTATTTTCCAAAGCCAATCTCTTGATTTTTTGTAATTTTCTATATTAATGGCTTTCCAGCCTTGTTAAAATCCATCCCTCTTGGTAAGCCCAGACTCTGCCATTGGTGAGTTGCGTAACCTCTTTAATCAATAGGACTGTAGTTTTAGATTTCAAGTGCTGGCATAGTGTACATTCATTCAACAATTTGCATATGTGGTAGATTTCTCTCCCTTTCCAAATTCTGATTCGTACCTAGTTGCTAGCTTCTCATGTTATGCAGGTCATGTTCAGTGTTTTATGTCTTTTGATGAAGCTGTAAATGGATGTTAGGTGGCTGCAAAGTGTCTTGTATCAGACCTCTCTCCATCGTTTTCCCTCACGTTTTTGTCATTGGATCAAACCTTTTCATGAAATACTTATGCATAGTGATCAATTGAAATCAAAGGTCTTCCTTTTCCCTTGTTTGTTCAGTGTTCAAGGTTCCAAGTAGGGTGAATCAACATTCTAGTGTATCACTGTCATTAGGTAGGATTTCCCCTTCAAGTTTATTTCTCCCTTTTCCATGGTAGTCTGCAACACAGAGTAGAGATCCTCATTGATACACCTAAGGGAGCTAGCCCTCATAATCTAGAGACTCAATCCACTTAGCAAGTCACCCACAACCTCGGATTGTTTCCATGTTCCAGCAGACCGTGAAGGCTTAAAACTACCTTCACAAGGGTGCAGGGTGTGATTGACAACAGTAGTATTGAGTCCAATTTCCAGTTTTAAGGATGTTTGTCTAAGCTCACTAAGCTTGTACTATCTGTATCTTTGTGGTTAAGTATCTTTGGAATAAATCAATTACCCACTTTGAATCTCCTTCCACCTGGTCACTGAAAAGCCCGTTGAGTTGTGCAAGATGGACCCATTGTATAAATCCCACAGCTCTGCTACATTATTTATGGCCATGCCAATGGCCTGAGAACAGGGGATTATAAGCTCACCTTTAGGGGTGTGTATTCCTCCTATACTTGCTTGTCCTAGATTTCATTTGGATGGCCCACCAAAATTGAGTTTGAAGGATGCTATTGTGAAATTTTCATTACATCTCCAGTCAAAGAATTTTTGTCTTCGACTTTTTCCCTGAGAGAAAATAAATTCTAAATGTTAAAAAGGCAAGATGAAATAAAAGGTAAATGCCTTTGAATGTCATTTTGTTATTACAAAAAATCATATATCCTTGCCTTATGTTTTAAACCATGGGGTCACACCCCTTTATTTTTCCTTGCTTCTTACCATGTAAATATAAGAGGTAGTACCTCGTATATTCAAAAAGGGAAACAAGGTACATGGGAGAAAAGAGGCAAGGCCTTAAATAAACATTAATAAGTGAGAATGGTTCTCACGTAAAACGAACGACCAGAAATAAAGAGGCAAAGCCTCATTATATACAAGAAAGTGGAGAATATTCCTTTTATGAATGAATTATGTAATGTTTATTTTAAAGCTATTTGCTTTTAAATGCCTTTTAGGGATCGCATGCACTTTATTTTGTGATGCAAGATATTTTTGGAGACATTATTTTTGGATAAAGATTCTCATGGAAGATATTTTGTAGATTTATCTTTGAGCCAAAGGAAAGGGTGTCAACGGTTGGTCAAAAGAAGAGGATAATCCAGTTGGGATGGGTTGAGGATTCAGCATGTGTTTAATTAGGTTTTTGCTTTGATTTGAGCAGCTAGGATATATGCATGTGTTACACTCTTTTCCTACTGCCTTAGTTTTAGAATAAATATTGTAATGCTCTCTCTAGAGAGGTTTCTTAAAGCAATTGGCTTTGCTAGTTTTAGCTATTAGTTTAGCTTCTATTTTTTCCTAGCTGCTGGTAATTTCCCATTGTGAATGGCCTTAGCATTTATTTTCTGCAAGTTCAATGTTATTTAGCCTTGGAGGTTGTATGCACTATGTATTCTTGAGGCATTTAATTAAGGTTTTGTTGCTAATCTTCCATTGGCCTGAAATATCATGTGAATGGTTTAAACTGCAAGTTTTACTTTCAACATTATACTTCTTACCTTTGCATATAGCTACTTGTGCTTGTTTATATTGAACCCAAGGAATAATGTTTGTTTTGTGCTATTCTTTCCTTTGGGAGATGGTCAAATCCATCTTAGCGCATCTCCTTTTTATGCTTTCAGTACAGTTTTTTCCTCCATTTTCTCTGCAAAGGATTAGGTATCGTTAGGATAGAGGAGCCGACCTTTGGTGGTTTTTTGGGACTAAAATCCAAGAACTTCCAAATGTGCACTTTGATTGTGGGCATAGTATTTTCACGTTTATAGTCAGGCAATTCAAAGTGTCAACAAAGGCTCTGTTGGGAGACTTACAATCCATCTTAGGATCAACTTGCAGCCAATTTGCTTGGTAATGGAATGGAATGTTCCATACTTCGCAAAGATTGCAGTCAGTCAGACTTGTAGAGGATACCCTTTATTGTGGTTGGAATAAGGTTGTAGCTCTGAACTAAGATTTTATCTTTCTGCTTACCATTCTTAGGGGTTGGTGGGTATTTTGAAAAAGACGTTCATTATGCTCTTTCCACAAATTCCAAAGAATGAATCATGGAGCTAATCTATGCACAGTTTTTAAAAATTGCATCTCATTGTGGAGTCATGTCCTTTTGTAGACTTTTACATATACAACAGGTTACAGAGGGATGATAAAAATAACTTAGCCAAAAGAAGACAACAGGAAAGAGCAGGAACCAAGAAAGGAAGCAATACATTGCATTAGGATGCATCATAATTACAACACCAGAAACCCAAAAAATCCTTCAGAAGTACTAGAAAGAGATTAATCCTCATGGGCAATAATAAACAGATAGTCCCCCTCTTGAGGTGAGCGAAATGTCCACTCTTTGTTCGATGAAGGCATGATGGGTAGGACTTTCTGGGCTGGAAATCTGCTCCTTATGCTTTGCTATATTTTGAGTTGCTGGAATGAGGACCTATCTTTTTGTTGGAGGGGTGCCCGGATGGAATGCAGTGATTGTATCCTCCAGTCGCCATTTAGCACATTCAGAGAGCATAATAGCATTAACTGCCTTCAAAGTTTTCTCATGTTTAAGCACTATTTTTCTCAAATGTTCAATACATGATTGAAGTGACTCCATTCTTTCATGTTACAACTAGGTGAAACAGAGAATATGGGCCAAGGTTGTTTCTATGCATGGGTTATTGACTCCTTTGGTGTCAAGGATGTTGGCCATTTGTTGAATTTTGGCAAATATGTTGTTCATGGTTTGAATTATTTCCTTACTGATAAGGAGTGAAGGAGTAACCATGTTGAGCCTTTGGGTGACTGGAAGGCAAAGGTTTGTGTTGGGCTTGGAGTCTAAGAGTAAAGGCAATCCCTTCTCCTAGAGTAAAAGGAAGGCTGACAACTCGAGTGGGGGTAGACAAGCTAATTGGCCTATGGATATTAGTCACATCAAGGTGAAGGCCAAAGTGTCTGAATGATGGGTTGAAAGCTAAAGGCACATTGGGCATTTTTTGAGGGAACAAATTCTTCAAAAAAGGGTTGCTCAAACTGAGGAGTACAAGTGACAAGAAGGGGTTTATAACTTTATTGACAACAGGAAAGTGAGCAAAAGCAGGGGTCGAGACCAATACCTTAGTGAGGTCCATTTCTTGAGGTCAATGAGACTGAGAGTGAGGATGAGGACCTGGTTGAGGTCAAATTCTGGTGGAAGGCCCTTCCTGCATAAGCATTGACTCTTATTCCTCGACGTTGGTAAGTTGTCATTTAGTGGACTTCATTTTGGGAGACTGTTGGTGTTGAACATTGTTTGCAGCTGCTGGAGAGAGATTCTTAGTACTCCTTTTTTGTCTCTGATATACTTGAATATCTTTGTGATTAAGACTGTCGCTATTATTTGCCTTGTTGTTTCCTCCATTTATAAGCCTTGATAGTCACCTTTTCTTTATGCCCAGCTTACTCAACCGAGAAATTGAGGTGAGTATTTCCCTGACAATCTTGAGAGGATTGCATCATTTCATAAATATTTTAACAGATTTCAGCCACTTATTGCTGCTGAGAAGACTGCATTTTTGAGAGGCTGCTTAGCAATGGTTTGTAGAAGAGTATGTGGTGGGTGAATGTTTAACGGCCAGATATTCAAACAGTCAGCATAATGGGATGTAGTATCCTTTTTGACAAATCCTCTCTATATGAAGAGGTCATCTTGACCTTGTTCCCATGCCTCCCACTGGCCCGTATTTTGGTTCTTATTACATCACAAATTTGACTTTATGGAGATGACCTATGTCAAGGGGCAATCTAACATGTTGTATTTGTAAACAATCTAGTGGTTAGCTAGAATAAATAGCATGATGGAAAGTGGGATACTAAGCAGAGAGACTCACCAAGTGGAATGTATCAATTGCGTGGCAAAGGAAGGAAGATCCATTTGGTGGCTCAACTGCCAAATTATGGATGTGGCATTAAGAGGAACCTCAAGAAGGGGACAGTAATAAAACATGCAAAAGCTTAAAAAAACCACTTTGGGAATCAATCGAAGAAGACAAAGGGGATAATGGAAGTCCATCCGGGAAAACATACAGTAGACATGGGGATTGATGATAAAAGGAATGGGGTGTAGGAGAACATTCAAAGACAAAGGAAAGAGAATAATAAAAAATAAATGGGGGAGAATATGGAATGAGGATACTAAGCAAAGAGATTCGCCAAGTGGAATGTATCAATCGCATGGCAAAGGAAGGAAGATCCATTTGGTGGCTCAACTGCCAAATTAGGCATGTGGCATTGAGAGGAACCTCAAGAAGGGGACAATAATAAAAAATGCAAAAGCTTAAAAAAGTCACTTTGGGAATCGATTGAAGAAGACAAAGGGGATGTTGGAAGTCCGTTCGGGAAACCATACAGTAGACATGGGGATTGATGATAAAAGGAATGGGGTGTAGAAGGACATTCAAAGACAAAGAGATGAGAATAATAAAAAATAAATGGGGGAGAATATGGAAAAGACTGAAATTGTTAAGAGTGGTGGGGGCAAGGGATGGAAAGGGGACGGGAAAAGCTAAACTTGGGGAGGGGACTAAGACAAAAGAAGTGGGACTTTTTAAATGAATAAACGTGCAATTCCAAAAAGAAACAAAATGCCTAAGGCAAGTTTGAAGAGGGTGGGAAGGGAACGAGGGACTAGACACGAAGAATTTAAACGAATGGATGAAGTCAGTCAACAAAGGTGTTCCATACTTAGGATCAATTTGGCAATGCATTTGGTTGGGCAGTGATGGTAGTTTGCTCTAAGGCTACTAGATGAGAAATATGATGTGGGAGAGAGGCTAGAGCATTAAAAAGTTCATGATTATGCAAGGGGTGCGAAGAAATAGGATTGGCCACTTGGTCTGCAACCCGATTTCCCCGTCGGTGTCAACTTTGGATAATTATTTGATCAACCTGATTAAGATGATTCACTATTCGGTATACAATAACCGTCATCTTCCAGTCATGTATTCCCGAGTGGGGATGTTGTTGTTAAAAGACTTTGGAAAGCATATTAAGAATGATTCATGAATCCTCTTCTAAAATAAGATTTTGAACCAGTTCCACTCACACAATCTGAATTCCATAATGACAAACACGAAGCTCTACACAGTGGTTGGTCTAAGCCTTTTATGTATTGTGCATAACCTTATTTGAATTGTCCTATGCCATCTCTAATGATTCCTCCATCCTTGCCGACCAAATATTTCTTAGCATCTCCATCAAAATTAATTTAATACCAACCCGGTGGAGGAGGTTACCAATTAGCTTGATTTTTTAGAGTAATCCATTTGAAATGGAAATGCAAATATTCCATTTCTTGCTTGTCCAACAGTCAGCCACAGTGGATGGGTCCAAATGACCAACTTTATCCTTCAAATGACACAAGGTGATGTGAATATTGGCTTTCAAAGTGCAAAGAATGATTACATGAGTTTCCTTTTCATAGGAGAAAAACTGCGAATTCCATTCATGCCACAATTGCCAGATAATGACTTGGCAATTTCTTGCAAATGTTGAATTAGAGGCATTTTTGCTAGAAGTTGTGTCCATTTATGCAAACCCTGATTGATTGTGGTTATTTTTTGTTATATCCCCCTTTTTGGACATAAGAGTAAAAAGGACCCTTAGCCTTATTCTTTGGTGTTTCCCTTAGGCTAAGGGAAAGGGGACTTAAAAGGAAGCACTAACTCCTCTTCAAATTATAGAAAGTACTTTTTCAATTAAGTTGTTCTAATTTTAAGTTGAGGGGGGATTTTGAGTTAATGAGGTTTACATAGCCCTTAAGTGATTTTAAAAGAAAATTAACCTTATAACATTTTGCACTTTCTCTCCAAATGGAGCGCCCAACTTGAGGAGTAAGGTATATAAGGAGGATTGTGATTCATTTGAATGGTTCAAGCATGATTTGATAATCGAATTCTTTGAGTCTAAGCACGAAAATGCTTGGCTTTCTCCTCGAGAACGAAACTTTTCAAGGTGGACTGAAACTAAGAACGAAAACCCTTACTTCAGCTAGGGCATCTTCACAAGGAAGTTGTATTGAGCATATTGAACAAATAAAGGTGTTTTAAACACCAAATCTGATTATGGCAGCAAGAAAACAACACTTGGAGGTGTGGTGAGCAGCAAGAAGGTTTGGCAAATGGGAAAAAAAGTCTAGGGTTTGCAACGAAACCCTTGGGAAGACTAGCGACTACCCTCCTAGGGTGGGCGAGTGGCCTCCAAGGTCTAAATTGACCTAATTGAGCACTGAGAAGCAGCATAATATTTTTGGTGATTTTTGTGATTTATGTCTAGCCATATACGTTGGGAAAATCCAGTTTTTGAGCTTAAATTGTTGGCTGTAATTATTTTTATTTTTTTATAATTATTTGATCATAAAATATTGGGATTTTGGGATAAAAAGACCTCCATAAAGTTCTGTAATTTTTTTGTACATTAACGCCTTAGAAGCTAAATTTTGTATGTTGAATTGATGCCATAAACTTCATTGAAAAATTCATTAAGTTGCTGCTAGGGTTTGGAATAATTTATTACAGCTTTGTGATGGTTTGATAACTAGGATTTTGCTGGAAAAATCAGAAAAACTCATCTTTGGTTAGGGTTTGATGATCTTAAAAATTGCATATTTAAGTAGGGTTTGTTGGATAACCCCTTTATTTATTTTTTATCCCTAAAGGGGATATTTCAGTGGTATCAGAACCCATTTCTTGGCTAGCAGTTGGGTGTGAATGACTACAATGGATTGGTAACCTAGGTTTTTGCCAAAAGACGAATACAAAGATCCCATTCAAAAGGTGAGGATGAAGAAGACAATAAATGAAGTCATGGATGATTTGTTGCCAGCTAGCAGAATTATTAGAAGGAACTAAGGGCAATAGGTCCCAAGGCTTTGATAAAGGCTATAGAGTCAAGCCCTAAGCATCAAGAGCCCCTCTTAGAAGAAGAAAAAGGACCAACAGAAGTGATGAGTGTTTCATCATCACAAAATGATTTCCCCTCAATGATGAGAGAAGAGGGAGAGATCATGGAGCACAAGCCCAATGGAGAAGGAAAGTCAAATTTGCAAGATGGGAGAGAAAATTGTGTGGTTGAAGCCCAATCATTCTAGGATAAAGTTGACAAACAACTTGCTGATTTTCAGAGCAGCAGAGTGGAGGGACATGTATTTGAAAAAGAGATGGGGAATCACAAGGATAGAAGGGTTTCCACAGGCCCTACTTCACCAAAGGAGGACAGGCTTGTTGTTTGTAGCCCAAGGTATGAAAAGCTTGGTAACATATCAGATTTATTGTGTCACACTATGTCGTTTCAGAGTTGTTGTCCTTATAAGAAGCATGCTAAAAGGGGTGATAAAAGGAGGCATACAATTTAAAAGATGGGGCATGGGGACCCCTTGATTCAAGTTGATAATTGTTGTTGTCAAAAGGTGTGGAATCCCGATAATATTTTGAGATCTACAAAAGATAACAATTCTAATTTTAATATATTTGCAGTTGTTCATTTCATTGGAGTAAGGAAAAAATCAGAGTTGGTTTCAAATAAGTATGATGAAGCTATAAGGTATGTGAAGAATCATTTAAATTATTTTTTTAAGAACCTTACAAATTCTAAAAATGTAGGTTCAAAGCAAGCTTGTGAAATGATTGAATTTCAGTTTGTGATAAGGAAAAAGAATTCAGATTTGAATCGAAAAATTGGTACCTTGAAGCCCTTTGAGTAGCAGAAAGGCAACACATTCGTGCAGCCAAGTATTGAAATCTCTAAGCTTCAAAAATCAGAATTTGTAGGACAGCCAAAGAATATTTTTCAGCCGGAAAGGGGATAAATAAACTCAGAAAATTGTGAGTTGTATGATAAAAATTATTAGTTACAAAAGTTAGAATTTTTGGCACAGCCAAGTGAGAATTTTCAGCATGATGATAGGCAGCTAATAGAGCAGTAAAGTGAAGGTTTCTAGCAAGGGTATGAACAACAAGAAGAGTTGCTTGTAGAAGGGGAAAATATTCTAAATCAAGAAGAAAATTTTTCCCTTATAGCAAGGATCCAAGAAAGGTGTGAGGAGTCACAAAGGAGGACAAAGGAGGAAAATTAGTAGCCTTTCAAGCTAGACAACACCTACAGGAGTTTAAAAGGGAACGTGAGTTCTTAAGACACCATTTTAATAGTCTTAAAAATGGAGAAAATTCAGATTTGCATAAGATTTGTAAGAAGGACCTTCGGGAAGACCTTGTTGGGAGGTATGCACATAAGGGAAGTGCCTCATTAACTCCTCATAACGATCTCCAACTTGCTGAAGTTTCTAGATCCACATTTGAGGGTAAGAAAAGTGACTATCTTCTTGGTAAGGGCTCATTGCATTCCCCTCATACTTTGTTATTACCTTGTTTTGATTATAATAATCATTGTGCTTACAATAAGGATGAGATGAAGGGCACTCAATGGCGAAAGGAATTCTCCCAATAGAATTCATGGATATGGGATCCAGGATCACAACTTGAGCCAGTTGCAATGGCAACAAGGCAAAGAAGGCTGCAATTTCTAAATTGGGGCAACCACTACAGCGAATAGGGATCCACCCCATTTCATGTTCAGTAAGTGATTCAAATTCTGAAAATGAAGATTTTGGGCAGCTCTTTAAATGGGCAAAAATTCAGCTTGCGGACGGTATAAGGAAATCTGAAATTTTCATAAGGAATAGGCTCATGGCATACTCAGAAAATTCTGAGTTTTGTGCGCAAGTTCCGTTTGTTACATGCACCAAAAGTTCTGAAATTTGTGGGGTAACAAACTCTAAAAAAAAATGATGGAAACTCAACCCGAGGAAAACATAGAAAATTCTGAAAATTTTGGTATAATACAGCCCCTAATGAATTCTGAAAATGAAGTTTTTCAGCCCTTCACTTGTGACATGAAGTTTGGGTTTGTGAAGTGGGAACAGCCCTTCCAAGAGCATACAACAAAAAGGAGAATTCATAAACATGAAGGGAGGAGTGATAGATTGGCTACAAATGATCCTCAATTCATGGAGAAAAGAAGGCTTGATGGGGGCAGCACTATGGAAAGAGAAATCCTTCAAATCTTATGCACTCCTGATGAATGTTGGAGGCATAATTGGAGGGACCAGCATGAGGATAGGCAATGGGCATTCATGTGGGCATCATGGCAAGGTTGTTCACTTCACCATGTTATCTACACAAAAGGTATGTATCCAAGATTGTTCATAGTTGTTCTCTTTTCGAAAATTAGTGAGCCATACCGTTGGTTTGGTGGAGTGTCAAGGCACATTGAGAGCTCTAAAAGGCATTGGGGTGCATTCCAAAGAAGCACACAATCCAAGGTACACATGCAAGAAAGAATGACCATAAAGGGCAGCCTTAGTACATTTCTCTATCATGTTTATTATGACAATTCCAGCTCATCTAAAGAGGTTTGTCGATTCATATTGGCTCCTCTTGACATTGTAGACATAAAGGGTTCATCAAAAGGCAAGTTAAGAGTGAAAATTTTGACTTTTGTGGGCACTTGCAAGGCAGCAAATTATAAATACAGCCCTCAAAACATCAAGTACAGGTTTCCTTTTGAGGTGATTCTCTCCAAGGTAAGGGAACATATGAGCCTAAGTACCAAGGATTGGGTTATCACCATATCGAGGAAGCTTCCAGCCCATGGGATGTATGGAGTTGTGAGCTTGGGGGGCAGTTTTTAGGGTACTAGAAGTTGCTCCATGTTCAGTAATGAAAGATACAACCAGGGCAGCCACTTGTTTGGAAGGAAATTGAGCCTAGTGGTTATATGGGAGAGTGCTAGTAGCTGGTCCATACCTAGTAACGGAATGTATAGCCATCGTATACTCTTTCACCATGCTGCCCATGACAATTCCAGCTCATTTGTTGTAAGCTTGAAGATTCCCAGATGCATGGGGAAGGCCGATTGCAGGATGTCACTTCAAAGGGGTAAGTTATGGTTGGATAAATTCCTATTTTGGGGTAATAAGAAATCTGATTTCTGTGTAAACAGCCAATCAATCACCAAAAAAATGGCTGATTTGGTCATGGCTTTTGCAAATTCAAAGGGTTGTTGGTTAGGAAGCAAGGAATGGATACCAAACACCTTGGGAAAGATTGTCAATTATGCAAGCAAGGAAAGGGAGTGGAGCCACCCCCAAATGGAGCATGAAGGAAGAAGATCCTTTGTTTTGACTAACATATTTGTGTCTTGTGTATGTGTTGCTAGGTGGATAATCAAGGACCGGATTTCCAGCAATTGCCTTGCTTGAACAAACTTGTCCAGCCCCTACATTGCTGCAAATTCAAGGAATTCTTCTTCTTTTGTCATCTTGTTGGGAAGTACGAGGTGCAAGGCCTCAATGGAGGAAATGAGGAAGACAATGTGCTTCTATTGTATCATTTCCAGCATGAGTAGGTAGCCAAAAATCTTCGAGTACAACAGGAAAAGGTGTCAATAGGAGGCCTTCCTTCAATAGAATGAAGTGAGAATTTAGCTTTGCATGGGAATAATTGTTGGGACAGCTCTATGGATGTTGCTATTGATTAAGGACAAGCAATTTTGGATGGAGAGGATTGTCATGTCCCCCTTTTTGGACATAAGAGTAAAAAGGGCCCTTAGCCTTATTCTTTGGTGTTTCCCTTAAGTTAAGGGAAATGAGACTTAAAAAGGAAGCACTAACTCCTTTTCAAATTATGTAAAGGTACTTTTTAGTTAAGTTGTTCTAATTTTAAGTTGAGGGGGCCTTTTGAGTTAATGGGGCTCACATAGCCCTTAAGTGATTTTAAAAGAAAGTTAGCCTTATAATATTTTGCATTTTGCCTCCAAATGAAGAGCCCAACTTGAGGAGTAAGGTATATAAAGAGGATTGTGATTCATTTGAAAGGTTCCTACATGATTTGATAATTGAATTCTTCCAATCTAAATACGAAAACACTTGGATTTCTCCTTGAGGATGAAACCCTTCAAGGTGGACTGAAACGAAGGATGAAAACCCTTACTTTCAACTAGGGCAGTTTCGTAATGAAATTGTATTGAGCATATTGAACAAATAAAGGTGTTTTAAACACCAAATCTGATTATGGCAGCAAGAAGACAGCACTTGGAGGTGTGGCGAGCAGCAAGAAGGGTTGGCGAATGGGAAACAAGGTCTAGGGTTTGAAGCAAAGCCCTTGGGAAGACTAACGACTACCCTCCTAGGGTGGGCGAGTGGCCTCCAAGGTCTAAATTGACCTAATTGAGCACTGAGCAGCATCATAATATTTTTGGTGATTTTTGTGATTTATGTCCAGCCATATACATTGGAAAAATCCAGTTTTTGAGCCTAAATTGTTGGCTGTAATTATTGCTATTTTTCTATAATTATTTGATCATAAAATATTGAGATTTTGGGATGAAAAGATCTCCATAAAGTTATGTAATTTTTTTGTACATTGACGTCTTGGAAGGTAAATTTGGTATGTTGAATTGATGCCCAAAATTTCATTGAATAATTCATTAAGCTGCTGCTAGGTTTTGGAATAATTTATTACAGCTTTTTGAGGGTTTGATAACTAGGGTTTTGCTGGAAAAATCAGAAAAAACTCATCTTTGGTTAGGGTTTGGTGATCTTAAAAATTGCATATTTAAGTAGGATTTGTTAGATAACCCATTTGTTTAGATTTCATCCCTAAAGGGGATATTTGATTTTCTTCTGCAGTCTATGAAATCAAAGCTCCCCCTGTTTCCATTTTGTTACACCCATTGTGCAAATGATGAGAAGGCATTGAATTGTTTCAGCTGCTTGATTGCAATTGGGACATATTGAGGGTCCAATGAAACCTCTGCATTGAAGGTTATCGACTGCGAGGATTTTGTAATGTTTGACGAGACATAAGAATGCTTTTATCCATGGCCAATCTTTGTGGTCACAGAGATGATTCCATTGTTCACTATGAGATTGAGAAAGCTGATTTATCATTTGATATATTGAAGCCACCATGGCCTCCCCTATGTTGGTGTACGGCCAAATTAATCTATCTTGTTTGTTGGATAGAAGAATGGGCTGTTTTAGGAGTTCTATCTTAAGCCTCATATGTTGCCTTGGATGACTTAAGGTAGCCACGTTAGAAGCCAAATTGGTCCATCTTGTATTCCCATGTTAATCTGCCTGACAAAAAGTCCACAACAACAATATGTCCTTGTCTTATAGGTAATGCTTGGAATGCTTTGGCATCATCAATGTAGAGTGATGATAGTCAATTCCAACTACAATTGCAGAGAGGGGCTGATAGCCTATTTTCTATTTGCCAGTTTATCAGGGGCTGTATTTTTTAGATACCAACATAAATATATTTGAATGTTGCAGCTATTTGTTTGGAAGGCTAAGGTGGTTGAGATAAAAGTGTTACATGCTCCCTATGTTTGTCTTTGAGTATATCTTGCCAAGGCAAATTTGTTTCTTGATGGAGTCTCCATGTTGTTTTCATTGCAAGTGCTTGATTGAACAAAGTTGGGTCTTTGTTATTCAAGCCTCCTATTGTTTTCCTCTTAATGATTTTGGGCCATGTCATGAGGGAATTTGAATTATTCCTATGTGCCTTGCCAAATTAAATGCCTTTAAGGTAGTCCATTTGTAAACTGGGAATGCAATGGATTCAACATTTGGAGATCTATGGCCAAATAAAATTGCTTTTCCTTTCCAGAATAAAAGATTGAAAAAGAATAGTTGCAATTGAAGAAGAGATGGCAAATAGACTCAGCATCTTTGTTGCAATTGAGCCATATGTCGTGCCCCACCCATCGTCTTTTCTGAAAATTATCAGTGGTAGGCAGATTTCCATGCATTAACAACCAAACGAAAGATTTGATTTTTGACCAAAAATTGTTGAACCAGATTCCCATTGATTTGCTATTTAAGTTTTGTTGGCTAGGAGGAGACTTAGTTAGAATATTATAGGCTGATGATGTCGTGCTGTTAGGCCAAACTATCTTATTTGCGTTATGAGTTAGAATGACTTGTCTACTGTCAAGCATCTTGAGGAGATTAGAGGTCTGCCCATCAAAAGAAAGCCCTATTTCCAGAATATTGTCCCTATTCCATACTTGTTGACGCAGTGGATTACACCCGAGGCAGGAGGCCGAGCTCCTGCCTTCCACACGCAACAATGGAAACTCCCCTCTCACCTGTGGGACTGGCGAAGCTGGAGGGGAGAGTCTCTAGGTAAGGGCTAGCTCCATTTGATGCATCTGAGTTGTTCCAATAAGTGCTAATACAGGTATATAGATATATAATGGGAGGGGGCGGCAGGGAAGGGAGAAGGATTACAGGAAAACAAAACTACTCTAAAAGAGGTGATGCACCAAATGATTCGACCTACTCACACTCACACTTAAAACCAGACAAACACATACGTACACTTCAAACTGGCAGAAAGACCAGGTTACAGGAAGCTTAGCAGGGAGGCTTTAATGGAACACAGAAAATAGAGACTCACCAAAGGTGCTGTAGAAAGGTACACTGCATAGTAGCTTCTTCTGTCTCTGCACTTCCAAATACAGCTCTCCTTGTCACCTACAGAAATGACACTTTGTAGGCACCAAGTGTGTTGGTGTTAAACCTGTGGAAGCATTAAGAAGTAATGACTAAACACAAACTGACACTCAGACACACACAGAGATGTCTAACCAAAATAGAGGTAAAAATGCATTTACTAATTTCAAGTGAAAATTTGCCAGGGCTTCGCCTTACAAATGTGGAAGATCTTTTTTCAAATGACAAGTCTCCAATATATAGAGGAAGGAAGGAAGCCTTTTGGCGCCCCTTTTTACAAATGACCCATTTGCGCTCTGGTCATTGGGAAGAGCAAGCCGCTTAATCATCAATGAGAAATTATGAGCCGCGTCGTTTGTCTGCTTGCAAGACCGCTTCTTCAAGGTGATTACGCAGTTTGTCTGCTCATTAATGCGAAATGGAGAGAAACGGGTTGCACTGTCAGCTATTTGCGCCTCCTAGTAATCAATTCGCGGGCACTGTATCACCTGCTGGAGTAATTTCCTGAATCGGCGCCTCCCTTCACCACTTGGGCTATCTGCCTGTTCTTACACTTGGCAATTTTCTTTCTTTGTTCTCTGGGCTCTTTGTCCTTTTCCTGCTTTGCCTCCTGCTCCTTCAGCCCTCGGGGGCAATCTCCTGGCGGGTCGCTGCATTCCTTGGGCTCTTTTCATAGTTGGCGCGCAAGCATTTTAAAAACCAACGGCTATTTCACAACTTTAAATTTGACGTCCTTGGGCCCGTCACCCTTGGACTCTCCTTCGGATTCCTGCTTTGCCCTTTTTTGCGGACTCCCTTCTTAACACCTTCCCGAAGGGAAGGTGATCCTTCGGCCTTTGGAAAGTGCCCCTTCATTTTGGCCGAGAGTCCCCCGCAAGGGCACCTACCCTTCAGGGTCCTTCGGCTCTTTGGCGAGTTCCTCCGGATTATTTTCCCCGGGTTCCGTGGACTTTTTGTCTGCAGACAGTTTTCGCGGACAAAAAGTCCGCGGATATTTTCCCGCGGGCTTTTTGTCTGCGGACATTTTGCTTCGGGCTTTTTCCTGCGGACAAAAAGCTCGTGGGAATTGGCTGCTTTGACTTCCCCCGAATTCCTTCAGGCTTTTTGTCTGAAGGAATTCCTTCAGGCTTTTTGTCTGAAGGAATTCCTTCAGACAAAAATCCTGAAGGAATTCGGGGGAAGTCAAAGCAGCCAATTCCCACGAGCTTTTTGTCCGCAGGAAAAAGCCCGAAGCAAAATGTCCGTCCGCGGACTTTTTGTCCGCGAAAACTGTCTGCAGACAAAAAGTCCACGGAACCCGGGGAAAATAATCCGGAGGAACCCGCCAAAGAGCCGAAGGACCCTGAATTCCTTCAGACAAAAAGTCCGAAAGAATTCATTTCAACGCTAAGTCTGAAGAAAACTTAACTTTGCGGCTCTTCTCCTTTGAAATGCTTCCTGCCCTTCGCAAGGGCTCCTGAACCCAGAACTGCCCTCCGCAAGGGCACTTGCCTTTCGGCTTTGGGACGCCCCCTTGAACCAGGCCGTTGAACCAACCCATTAAACCAAAATTGGTTCAACAGTTCAATACTGCGCGCCGAGCCTTTGTTGAACCAAGCCTTTGAATCGTTCGCTTGAACCAATCATTGAACCGGTTCAACGGTTCAACACTGCGTGCCGAGCCTTTTGAACCAAGCTCGTTGAACCGTCCGATAAACCGATTGCTTGAACCAAGGTGTTGAACCAAGGCGTTGAACCAAGCCGATGAACTGATTGATTGAACTAAGCCAATTGAACCAAGGCAATTGAACCCGCCGATTGAACCAAGGGATGAACCCGAAGGCGTTGAACCGGTTCAACGGTTCAAAGGTGCTAACTCTTAGGAAGATTATGTCATTGAACCACCCTTCCAACCTTAAGGAAAAGTGTCTTCTTTACCATTTTAGCCCTCTTTCCTTATGAATTTCTTCAGACAAGAGTCCGAAGAAGCTTTGCAAAACCTTGCACTCTCTGAACTGGATCTTCATCTGGCAACAAATTACACCTGCAGAGTTCGTAGAAAAACTCACTGCTGAGTCCGTAGAAATCTGTAGAGTCCATAGATTTAGACCTGCAGAGTCCGTAGATTTAGACCTGCAGAGTCCGTAGAAATGGACCTGCAGAGTTCGTAGATTTAGATCTGCAGAGTCCGTAGGAATGGACTTGCAGAGTCCGTAGATTTAGACCTGCAGAGTCCGTAGATTTTCCTGGACTTGTGCAAAATAAAAAATGAAATGGCCTAAAACATCAGAGGAAGAAGGGGACCGATTTTTGGCTTGTTAGACCCAAAAATGGTCAACAAATTGGCGACTCCCAGGGGAAGCATGCCTGCTATGCTTAGAAGCCAATGGCCTCAAAATCCATTGGGCACAAGGTCAGATTGTAACTTAAAGATCAGCAATAGCTCTGCTAAATCTAGGACCAATCACGAAGATTTACCTCAAAAGGAAACGAAAACACACACAAAGCTAAGAAAACTACTAACATGTGCAGAAAGACTTAGGAAAAACAGGAGAAAAGCAAGGAAAAATATATACATGATGGAGAAGGGGCTCAGTGGTAATGCTTAAGATGTATCCCATTAACTGGGATATACAGTTCTTCACCATCCAACCTGGAGAGTTGGAATGCATTATGCTGCTTACACTGAGTGATTACGTACGGGCCACTCCATAGGGCGTCGAACTTCGCATGCTTTCCAAGCTTAGCTCGGTCTTCATCCCATTTCAAGACAATGTCTCCTTCGAAGAAACCTTTTGACGAAGATTTCTTGTCGAAGTGTCTCTTCACTTGCTGTTGGCAGCTGGTCACAGAAGCCATAGCCTGGTCCCTTGCCTCTTGGAGTTCCATCAGCTCGCATAATCTAACTTCCATGCTATTTCCTTCTTCTAATTGCAGCTGGCAAGCGAGATCCAAGGCTGGCAACTCGAGTGAAATGGGGAGCCTAGCTTCCCTTCCATAGACGAGCGTGTATGGCGAGTTGCCAATTGCCCTCTTCGGGGTGACCCTATTTGCCCACAGCGCTGTTTTCAACTCAGCATGCCAAGTCCTCTGATTTTCTTCCATGGTCCGCTTGATGATCTTGATCAGGTTCTTATTTGTAGACTCAGCCAGTCCATTCCCCTGTGGGTAGTAATTGGATGAAGTGCTGAGATATATACCATATCTCAGCACCCATTCGCTTGTTTTGGCTCCCAGAAAAGCTAACGCATTATCTGAGATTATGGTTGATGGAACCCCGAACCTCGCCACCAGGTCCTCATAAAAATCCAGGACCGCACTTTCGTTTGCCTCCTTCAGAGCAACAGCCTCTACCTACCTTGTGAAATAATCCGTGGCGGTCAGGACCCACTTGTGTCCAACACTGGAGGGAGGATTAATCATCCCTATGAAGTCCAGGCCCCACTGCATGAATGGTTGCTCCACCTAAATAGGCTATAAAGGCATGGCAGCCAAACGTTGCTTTCCATCAAAAAGCGCGCACTTCTAGCACTTTTTTACCCAGGCATGGGTGTCCCTGAAAAGGGTAGGCCAAAAATAGCCAGCTCTCATTATTCTTGCTGCAGTAGCCCTAGGAGCAAAATGACCACTGGTTGGTCCATCATGGAACTCAGATAGCACCTTGTCGCCCTGACTTGAGTCCAAGCATCTTAAAAAGACTCCTAAGAGATCCTTCATGAACAGTACTCCATCAATCAGGGCATAAGGGAGACACTGGAGTCTGAAATACCTTCTTTTGGTCCTGTCAAGTGAGTGCGGGCACTCACCAGTGAGAAGGAAATGCCTCACGTCTGATGTCCAATCCCTCATGACAGCTGGTTCTGCTGCTGTAGTTGCATCATGGATTAGCAAACTGTCCTCCCTTTGTTGTTTGAAGTCTGCAGCGAGGTGTTCACACAGGCCTCTCCCTCTTACCAGTTTGGTGATCTTGATATCTACATCATACTCCATCACCTTAGTGATCCACCCTACTCTCTTCTCATTTAGGTCTCGGTTGATCAAGAAATCTTTGATGCCGGGATGTAGAACCATGAGGTGGATTCTACTGTTGGACAGCATGTGTCTGAATTTCTTCAGACTCCGTATGACCGCCAAGACTTGCTTTTCCACATATGTGTATCTGACTTCAAAACCTGCTAGGCCTTGGCTAAAAAATGCAATTGGCTGCTCAAGGTTATCATCACTTGCTTGGGTAAGCATGGCGGAGATTACCTCTTCATTGCCGAAGGTGTAGAGGTTGAAATCTTTGGTGAAGTCAGGGCTGATCAAAGTAAGAGCCCGAGCTATGGCCTGCTCGATTTCTTCAAAACTGCATTTTCTTTGTACTGTCCATGTGAACTCCTCACCCTTCCTCAGCATAGAGGTTAATGGCTTGACCATCTCCGCAAAATTTGGGATAAATCTCCGTATGAAATTTATCTTACCGAAGAAGCTTTGCAGGCCTTTCTTGTGCTTGGGTAAGGACAGCTCCAGGATGGAGCAAACTCTTTCTGAATCAATAGCCAGACCTTCCGAAGAAACAATGTGACCAAGGAGCTTTCCCTCGTGGACAACGAACATGCATTTCTTAAGATTGAGAGAGATACCAAACTCTCTACACCTCTCAAAGATTTGCTTGAAGTGTTTCATGTGTTGGTTCGCTTCCTTAGAGAAAATTATCACATCGTCAAGATATACCAGCACAGTCTTGTTTATCAGGCCTTGAAAGGCCATGTCCATAGCTCGTTGGAAAGTGGCACCAGCATTAGAGAGTCCGAAAGGCATTTTCCTATAAGCAAACGTTCCCCACTTGGTTGTGAAGGCTGTTTTGTGCTGGTCACAGTCTTACACCAAAATCTGGTTGTATCCCGAATATTCATCCAGGAGGGAGAAATGCTCGCTGCCTGTCACCATCTGAAGGATCTGCTCCATGCTTGGGAGAGGATAATGATCTTTCAAAAAGACTCTGTTGAGATCTCTGAAATCGACGCACAGTCTGATCTCTCCATTCTTTTTTCGAACAGGAACAAGATTGGCCAGCCAAGAAGAGTGTTTGATTGAAAATATTATCTTAGACTCAATCAATTTGGTGAGCTCCTTGCGCATGAGAGGCTCGATCATTGGATTGACAGGCCTCTGCTTCTGCTTGATTGGTTTGGCACCTTCTTCTAGTTCAATGGTATGCTGGGCTAAGCTCGGGTCAAAACCCTTCAAATCACTATACTCCCAAGCAAAGATATCGGCAAATTCTTGGCACAACAAGATGAAAGCCTGCCTTTCCTGGTCTGTGCACACTTTTTCAAGTGCAAGCAGCTTGTCTTTGAATATTTCCACCTTCTCATGGTGCTCCTCCTTTGTTGCAATGCACACCTTGTCGCTTCTCAATTGGTCATCTCCATTGAAGATATTCTCTAGAGTGACCAGACCTTTGGGGAGCTTATTGTTCTTCAGCTGAACAATTTGGCTGCCATATTGTTGTTGTAGCTTTGCCTGATTTTTTGCAATGAATTCCGCTTCTTCTTGCAAGAAAAGTGTTATTTGTTGATCACTGTTGAAAACCTGCCAGTTGGTGATATTGTCAGGTACAGAAGGCCGGATCACTACTTTCAAGTGACATGAGCTATGGTTTCGGCCTATTTCCCTCGCAATATCGAACTGGGCACCAATTGCCGCCAACCTGTCTGCTTGCTTGTTTTGTTCTCTAGGGATGGAAGTAATATTGAACGCGCGGAAATTTTCCACTAAGTCCCATACCCTATGTTTGTAGGACTTCAGTAGAGAGTTCTTCGTCAAAATCTGGCCTCACTTGGTTGATAATCAACTCGCTGTCACCAAACACTTGTAGCTCTTTGATTCCTCTTTTCCTCACCCACTCCAAGCCGTGGATGAGGGATTCATATTCTGCAACATTGCATGTGCAGGAAAATTGGAACCAGAAAGCTGAAAAATACCTCTCTTTTGAAGGAGACCAACACCGCTCCACCACCAGCTCCCAATTTACTCCTTGAACCATCAAAGAACAGCTGCCATAGCCCTGAGTTCTCTTGGCTGGCTTTCATCAAATTTGGTACAAAAGTACTCTCTTCATGCATGCAGTAAATTCCAAGGCCCGCCTCCTCTATGAATTTGTAGGGATCATGCTCGAAATTGTCACTTCCGCATTCATCTAAGAGCAGGTCTGCAACTCCTTCAAGGGCAGAGGATGGAGATTGGTCTATTTGGAACTCTTCCTGGTCAATGATGGCGTAGCTAACATTTGCTGCCTTCAGCGAGTAAGGTTCTAGATGATCTCTGTGGAGTGGCTCGGATTCAATCTTGACTTTAGTCCCGTACTTGGTTCTAAAAACCAGATAAGACCAATTTGTTGCCAAGTAGCCTCCTATCTTGGATGTAAAATCCCTGGATAAGCACATGGCAAAATAGGGAGGGGCATCTGCCACTACCACATCATGAGGAACCGAGAAAGTTGGGCAAGCATGGAGCGTCAAGCTCAAACCTCTTACCACCCCAATTGTCTTTGTTGGGGTTCCATCCAGCTGCAGAACTCCCTTGGTCATTTCTTCGTATTTCAAGCCCAGCTTGTCAGCCATGCATTTGGGCATCACCGAGGTGCTTGCTCCGCTGTCAATGATGCAATTGTGCACCAAGAAATCTCCTATGACCAAGGACACATAAAAAGGAGGAACCTTCTCTTCCTTCTAGGTTTGACCTGAGGTGGAGGGCTATCCATTCATCATCAAAACGTTATCAGCTTTTGCTGGGACAGCTCGTTCATCTAGTCCATGCAATTTTTTTTGCAATATGTCTTTCTGCCCTAGTATTGACAGCGAATCCCACAAGGAAATGTTCATGTGCAGCGTCTTCATCTGGTCAACCACGTTGACTTGAGGGTTGCCTTCAAAATTTCTTTGGAATTATGTACAACCTGAGGGGCAGGCCGAGGAGTTGGAGGAACAACCGATGATCTGAAACTTGGGACTTTTTGATTTGCCTGTAATGAAGAAGGCGTTGTTGACGCTTGGGTGGTAGCCTGAGCTTCTTCCATTGCCCTTCTTTTGAATCTTGTGTTGGCTGCAACACAGTTAGCCTAATTGTCTGTAGCGCCCACATAATTTACTGGATAGAATTCTCCTTCCAGATGATTCATGAGGGTAGAATCAGGTTGGGTCTGACTGCTACTCATGCTGGGTTGTATTGGAGCCTCAAAGACTTGGGAATGGGCGGTTGCCTGATTTTCTTGCACATTTGGGCAATAACCCATTTCTCATTTGTATAAATAGCTTGCTCCTGACCATATTCAATGGTTGAACAACTTGGTTGTTCTTGCACCAGATTGTTTTGAACGGGTACCATGACCTTAGATGATGAAGGAGCACCTGGGTTGTAGCCTTGAAAGGGTCTGGTCTGAGTAAGCTGACCCTGTCCTTGATTGTAATTTTGGAAAGGGGGTCCAGGGGCTTGACCATACTGCTGGTATCCCTGATTTGGTTGGTTGCTTTGAGCTTGCTGTTTTTTAAGAGCCACAAGTTCATTTGATATACTTTGCAACAGAGTCTTAACTTCATGAAGCTCATTGGATGGAGCAGCAACTGGTTTCTCTATGCTGGGCAAAGGAGCTAATGTGGGAGCAGCGGTTTGAATTGGAGGTAGCATTTCGGTGAAAAGTGGCATATGGGGTCTAGGGGCTATTTTCCCAGCCTGCACTAAGCAATTTTCAGCTGCTATAGCTATATCATAGGCAGCAGGCAGCAGGCAGCACATATCCTCCCATGGATTGTATCATAACAGCGATATCACTGTTCAATGCTCTTAAATAATACAAGAAAGCATAGCTAGCAGTCAGTCTTACCAGAACGGGGATTCTATCCCATGTCTTCTGAAACTGAGTGTTGAAATCCTGCATGTATTCATCTGGGGCTCTTTTCATGGTAGTCCGTTGTTTAGCAAGTGAGAGGTGGTTGCTCTTTTCCCCAAAACGGTCCATCAAGTGAGTACCCAATTCATTCCAGGAACGGATTGAATTTATAGCCAAAGTCCCGTACTAGTCAAGAGCTTTGCCCTTGAGAGACAATGCCAGCAGTCTGATTGCTATATTTTCCTCAGTGACATTGTGAATATTGCAGAGGTTAGCAATATTTTTGATGCGCTCGATGACTGTAATAGGCCCCTCTCCATCAAAAGAAGGCACATTTTTTATGGTTGCTCCTGGGATTGGGTCATAACGTGGAAGATTCAAGGGGCTCTGACCACGAAAAGTCACAAAGGGTAATGCCATGGCTGGGACGGGATGTAACTGCGGCCTTGCTGCGTATGCGTTCTTTACAACAGGTCTGGGCAGGTGGTTTGCTGAATAAGGACATGTCCTCTCAAACCTCAGTCTTTTTGCCGAGTTCAAAGGCAATTCAACAAATTCGAAAGGGACACCCTTAGAAGCAAACCGTGTGGTGACTTTAGGCATAGGAAGTTAGACTGGTCTTTGATTAGGAAATGAAGTTCTTATCAGTGGAGTCGCCAGATGCTGAAAATGGTTGATTTGCTATAACAGGCCAACATCAATCTTGAAACTTTACTGAGTGTAAAACTGGGTCCCACTGAGCGTGCCAAAAACTATTGACGCAGTGACTTGCACCCAGGGCAGGAGGCCGAGCTCCTGTCTTCCACACGCAACAATGGAAACTCCCCTCTAACCTGTGGGACTGGTGAAGCTGGAGGGGAGAGTCTCTAGATAAGGGCTAGCTCCATTTGATGCATCTGAGTTGTTCCAATAAGTGCTAATACACGTATATAGATATATAATGGGGGGGCGAAAAGGGAGAAGGATTACAGGAAAACAAAACTACTCTAAAAGAGGTGATGCACAAAATGATTCGACCTACTCACACTCACACTTGAAGCCAGACAAACACATACGTACACTTCAAACTGGCAGAAAGACCAGGTTACAGGAAGCTTAGTAGGGAGGCTTTAATGGAACACACAAAAAACAGAGACTCACCAAAGGTGCTGTAAAAAAGCACACTGCATAGTAGCTTCTTCCGTCTCTACACTTTCAAATACAGCTCTCCTTGTCACCTGCAGAAATGGCACTTTGTAGACACCAGGTGTGTTGGTGTTAAACATGTGGAAGCATTAAGAAGTAATGACTAAACACAAACTGACACTCAGACACACACAGAGATGTCTAACCAAAATAGAGGTAAAAATGCATTTACTAATTTCAAGTGAAAATTTGCCAGGGCTTCGCCTTACAAATGTGGAAGATCTTTTTTCAAATGACAAGTCTCCAATATATAGAGGAAGGAAGGAAGCCTTTTGGCGCCCCTTTTTACAAATGACCCATTTGCGCTCCGGTCATTGGGAAGAGCAAGCCGCTTAATCATCAATGAGAAATTATGAGCCGCGTCGTTTGTCTGCTTGCAAGACCGCTTCTTCAAGGTGATTACGCAGTTTGTCTGCTCATTAATGCGAAATGGAGAGAAACGGGTTGCACTGTCAGCTATTTGCGCCTCTTAGTAATCAATTCGCGGGCACTGTATCACCTGCTGGAGTAATTTCCTGAATCGGCGCCTCCCTTCGCCACTTGGACTATCTGCCTGTTCTTACACTTGGTAATTTTCTTTCTTTGTTCTCTGGGCTCTTTGTCCTTTTCCTGCTTTGCCTCCTTTTGCTCCTTCAGCCCTCGGGGGCGATCTCCTGGCGGGTCGCTACATTCCTTGGGCTCTTTTCATAGTTGGCGCGCAAGCATTTTAAAAACCAACGGCTATTTCGCAACTTTAAATTTGACGTCCTCGGGTCCATCACCCTTGGACTCTCCTTCGGCTTCCTGCTTTGCCCTTTTCTGCGAACTCCCTTCTTAGCACCTTCCCGAAGGGAAGGTGACCCTTCGGCCTTTGGAAAGTGCCCCTTCATTTTGGCCGAGAGTCCCCCGCAAGGGCACCTGCCCTTCGGGTCCTTCGGCTCTTTGGCGGGTTCCTCCGGATTATTTTCCCCAGGTTTCCTCGGACGTTTTGTCCACGGACATTTTCCCGCTGACATTTTGCTTCGGGCTTTTTCCCGCGGACAAAAAGTCTGCGGGAATTGGCCGCTTTGACTTCCCCCAAATTCCTTTGGGCTTTTTGTCCGAAGGAATTCCTTCGGACAAAAAGTCCGAAAGAATTCGTTTCAACACTAAGTCTGAAGAAAACTTAACTTTGCGGCTCTTCTCCTTTGAAATGCTTCTTGCCCTTTGCAAGGGCTCCTGAACCCAGAACTGCCCTTTGCAAGGGCACTTGCCTTTCGGCTTTGGGACGCCCCCTTGAACCAGGCCATTGAACCAACCCATTGAACCAAAATTGGTTCAACGGTTCAATACTGCGCGTTGAGCCTTTGTTGAACCAATCCTTTGAATCGTTCGCTTGAACCAATCGTTGAACTAGTTCAATGGTTCAACACTGCGCGCCGAGCCTTTTGAACCAAGCTCGTTGAACCGTCCGATAAACCGAGTGCTTGAACCAAGGCGTTGAACCAACTCGTTGAACCAACTCATTGAACCAAGGCATTGAACCAAGCCGATGAATTGATTGATTGAACTAAGCCGATTGAACCAAGGCAATTGAACCCGCCGATTGAACCAAGGGATGAACCCGAAGGCATTGAACTGGTTCAATGGTTCAAAGGTGCTAACTCTTAGGAAGATTATGTCATTGAACCACCCTTCCAACCTTAAGGAAAAGTGTCTTCTGAACCATTTTAGCCCTCTTTCCTTATAAATTTCTTCAAACAAGAGTCCGAAGAAGCTTTGCAAAACCTTGCACTCTCTGAACTGGATTTTCATCTGGCAAAAGATTACACCTACAGAGTTCGTAGAAAAACTCACTGCTGAGTTTGTAGAAATCTGCAGAGTCCGTAGATTTAGACCTGCAGAGTCCGTAGAAATGGACCTGCAGAGTCCATAGATTTAGACCTGCAAAGTCGTAGGAATGGACCTGCAGAGTCCGTAGATTTAGACCTGCAGAGTCCGTAGATTTTCCTGGACTTGTGCAAAATAAAAAATGAAATGGCCTAAAACATCAAAGGAAGAAGGGGACCGATTTTTGGCCTGTTAGACCCAAAAATGGTCAACAATACCCAGATAGTGAAGGCCTCATGCTTACACAAGTTAGAGAAATTGATTAATCCATGAAACTTAAATAAAGGACATGGTTCATTTAGCTGAAGTTTTGGTTAGAGGATGATACCCACTTCATGAGATTTCCCAGAAACTGATTTTCTGTTCATTTCTGACTCTCCATGTAAGCTGTCTCTGAAGAACTTTTGTACCTAACTTTTTGTGCCTTGTAATATTGCAGAAAGAGGATTTCTAGGTGATTATGTGCATTCCAATGGGGGTATCCAGTGAATATTGTTTTTAAATTTTAATTATGCTGATCCAGATTGACTCAATTCTCCTAAATCTCTAAGCCAATTTCATTGCCAACAACTAATTGAAATATAATATGTTTTTTAGGTTCAACTGCCTTTCTCTTTTGGATTTGCAAATTTTGACCCAAGTCATTGGGGGGTATTTGAATTTGTCTTCAGTTGCCTTCCCTGCCACAAAGTCTCACTAGATAGCTTGGATACTGACTGCTATTTGATTTAGCATAGGTAGCAGATTGAGCATATAAATAGTAACATATTGAAGTGTTGACTGCACAAGCTGAGTTCTGGATGCTAAAGATAACCATCTGTTTGTCTAAGAGGATAACATGGATTTTATTTGTCCCATTGCAGCATCCCATAGCTGCAATGTCATGTCCCCTTCTCACATATGAGTGGTTGAGGACCCTTAGCCTATTTTCTTGTTGTTTCCCATAGGCTAAGTGAAGGAAAAATCAAAGGATGAACTTTGGTTCTCTTTTTTAAGTTGTAACAAAGTATTTTTTTATAAATCTTTCTAATTTTGACTTGAGAAGGGGGCTTTTTGATTATGGGCTAGTTTAGCCCTTAAGTGAAATTATAAGGCATGTGCTTTTTAAAATGTTCAAAAATTCCCTCCAAGTAGAACGCACATTTTTGGAAGGGCTTTTAAAAAAATATGATATAAAAAGAGGAAGGAGGCTCATTTTGAGAGGTTACCATGTTTATGAATTGAAATCTTGAGTTTGAGCATGAATTGCTTGGCTTGTCTCCATTGAAGATGAAAACCTTCACTGGAAATCTGAAGTTAAAGACGGAAATCCTTAACCTTCAGTTGAGCAACTTCATTTCAAAGGTTGCAAAAGGCAGAATTGATCAGCTTGTGGTTTCTAGGGCATCAATGTGTAGAGCACAGCAGTTTGCAAGGTTTTGGGAGAGGGGTGTAGTTGTAGGAGACCCTTTTGACAGTAGCAAACCTCTTTGCAAGACCTTTTTAGGTTAGCGACCTACTTGCAAGGTCTTCCCTAGGATGGCAACCCACTTGGGAGATAAAATCTGTAGTTTTTGGGGCAACTTGTTGCAAATTTTGATATATTTTCAGTTAAACATTCAGCTGGTATTTATTTATAATTTTTCAAACCTATATTTTCATGCAAAAATCAGATCTGAAGGTATTTTGTTGGCTGTAATATTTCTGGAATTTTGGCAAGTATTTTTAATAATAAAATATTGCAATTTGTTCCCTAAATTTGTATTTCCAAAATTCTGAATTTTAGGGTTAAGGTTTGACAGAAAAATAAAAAAATTCATATGTTTGTGTTAGAGTTTGTGGTTAATTTTCAGATTTGCATAATATGTCCTAAAGGGGACATTAGAGTGGTATTAGAGCCAAATGCTTGGCTAGCTGTGAGGGTTTGAATGGCTTCATGCCAAACAGTGATAGGGAAGTGAGGTACTACAAAAGGGAAAAGAAAAGAGTCCAGAAAATCAAGTAGAAGATCAAGAACTGCGAAGGCAAAACTTGGAACAACCAAGGCATAGTGACATGGATGACCCGGATAGAGCTAGGTTTGAAAATTTTACACTAACTCAAGAGAAGTTGACAGAGATGATGATTGAGTTCATCCAAACCATGAAGAATATGAATGGACATGGGCCACCCAATGGTGATAGCAGTGCTTCAAGTACATAAAACAAACCTCTCACTCCACCAAGAGTGACAATTGGATCTACACAAAGGGCTAATCAGCCCAAATTCCTTCGTAGAGGAAGTCATTCCAGAAAGGGAGGAGCAGCCTTCTATACGGGTTGATGTGGCTGCAAGCTATGAGGATTATATGACTTTTCCACTTGAAATCAATGGGGAAATGAGCCTTGTTGATTTTGTGGCATTGAAGAAAGGCAAGGGTGGTTCGAGGGTTGGTCATAGACCAAGGAACAACCAAGGAGACCTTCAATATGCTTTGGGGAAACTCACACTTTTCACTTTTGATGGATCCACCAAAAGTTCAATTAGGGCATGGGTACAAAAGGTAGACACATACCTTACACTTTGGCCTATGATGGAGGATGAAGCCATAAAATTCGCTACTTTGCATTTGAAGGAAGTTTCCCACAAGTGGTGGTACCATGGTTTGGTAACACAAGGACACCACCTCATAAACACCTATGAGGAATTCAATAGAAGAATAATTGAAAGATTTGATAGCGCTGATCCAAAATTGGCTCAGCTAGAACAAAAGACTTCGGTGGAGAAGTATGTAATTGATTTTTAGAGGGTTTCAGTTATGGTAATGGATGTATCCGAAAGAAGACTTGTAGTTTTGTTCATGGAGAGGTTGGCTGACCCACCCAGGGGTTTAGTCAAGGCTTTCAGTCCTCTCACACTTCAAGAGGCTATTCAAAAGGCTTTTGACCTTGAATCTACAGCTCCTAGGGGCAAAATTTTGCCTTTGGGACCACAGAAAACTAATACTTTTGGGCCCTTTGGACAACAAAGGACAAACATTTTTGAGCAACCTCGGACGACAATTTTGGAGCAGCCAAAATCAGTCCCCTTTGGACAGCAAAGGAAGCCTTATCAACAAGGGTTTGTATAGCAAAAACAGCTGCCAAAGATGAACAAAGATGGGGGAGAGTCGAGAAATGAATTAAAAAGAATAAAATTGTGTTTTTTATGCAAGGATCCTTGGACACCAGAGCATCGTTTTCTTGGAAAGGGGCAAGTTCACTACATAGAAGCGATTTTGGATGGAGAAGAAGAAAAAGAAGAGGTAGGGATAGCCACCTATGAGGAGGAACAAGTGGAAAAGGGAGAAGAGGATAACTTGGATGGCACTCTTGCCACCTTATCCGGAGCTCCTAGATACCACCCCTTTAGAGTGAGGGGAGTCTTGTGTCATGTCCCTCTTTTGTTAGGGGCATCTTTGAAGACCCTTAGCTTTAACCCATTTTCCGGAGGCTAATGGAAAATAAAGAAAAGAAAGGGAAATAAGTGATTTTGAATGAATACATGTAAAAGGTACTTTAAAAGGAACTTTATGTTATAAGAGCCACTTAAGTTGGGACCCTTTAAGGGTCATGAGCGCCACTTGACTTGACTAAGAGTTTTAAAAGCAATCTTCCTTATGATTTGAATGTATGTTTGCCTCCCTTTTGGGCATGCCCTTGGGGGGAGTTGTATAAAATCAAAGTAAAGTTTCATTTGAAGATATGTTTTTTGGATATTGTTTTTGAAAGTCTAAGCACGAAAACTTGACTTGTGCCTTGAGGAAAAAAACCCTTCAAGGTAGCTGGAACAAGGACAAAAACCCTTGATTTCAAACTCAGTCAATTTCACAAGGAGGTTGAATTGCACTTCATTGGCAAAAGAAAGGTGTTTTCAACACCGTTTTGGTATTTGCAGGTGGGCGAACTACATCGAGGGCTTGGCGAGTGGCAAAGATGTTTGGGTTAGGGCAGAGAACCCTCCCAAGGTGCTGCAATTTGTTTGCTAGGGCACAAAACCTCCCTTCTAGCCTTGGTGATTTGGTTTGGAGAGCTTTGGAGCATTTGATAGAGCTGTGTTTTAGCCCTAAAACAGCAGCATATTATCCAAAGGTGGCAATCCCCTTTGGGGACCAATTGATCATAGTTGAAAGGCCATTTGAGGCCAACTTTGCTAATTGTACATTATGATAATTTTCTTATAATCTTGATATAATTTTTGACTAAATTGTTGAGGGAAACCAGCAGGTAATAAGGTATTTATTATAAGTATAGCATCTCGTCCCAAGGGTATATTGAGATCCTTAAGTTACTCTCCCGTCCCAATTTCGGGCGCTTCACTTGGGAGGTCTACATAAGGCAAAGGAAGGATCATTTGCATCATCCATGACTAATTTTGATAATTATTTTCTTGGAGTCTAAGCACGAAAAGCAAAGGCTTGCACTTGGAGGACAGAAACCCTTCAAGAGAGTTGAATCAAGGATGGAAACCCTTGAATTCAAACCTGAAACAACTCACCATGGAGTTATTGAGCAGAAATTGTCAACAACAAGGGTGTTTTCAACACCAAGGATCATTTGAGGAGCAAACCATTGGAGTAGCTAGATGCATGTGTAAGGGGCTGTCCTAGGGCAATGAAGGTCTATTTTTAGGGCTGCACATTCCACAAGGGCAGCAACAAGGGTTTGAGGGTGAGTGACCCACTTTGGGGTCATCACAAGGCCATTGGAGGGTGTGGATCAACCACACATTTTTCTGATATTTTATCTTAATTTTCCATCCATAAATATGACCAAAAATCAGGGTTTTAGCTGGTTATTTGGCCAATAATATTGATATAATTGCTGCTATTTTTGGAGACTTGAAATATTATTTTTGGAGCTATTTTCAAGGCATACGCAATAATATTTTGTCATTTTCAAATTGCTAGGGTTTGAGAAAAAATCTGAAAATTAATATTTTATTGGAGTGGTTGAATAATTTCTTGTTTAACTAATACCCTTAAAAAGTGACATTACAGTGGTATCAAAGCCAAATCTTGGCTAGCTATGGGTTTTGCAGTGATACATACAAGAAGGTGAAGGAGAAATAAGATATTACTTGAGAAGTAAGAAGAAAGTGAGGGAACTTCCACACACAGAAGACATATCTCACCAAGATCAATGTAGGGAAGAGGCAAAAAAATAGAGAAGAACAAAGGCTTGACAGGTACACACAAGCCCAACAACAAATGACGGCCATGATGGTAGAATTTGTGCGAACCATGAAGGAATTGAAAGGTGACAAGCCATCCAATAGGGATGGTAGTTCTTCAGGAAGTCACAACATCTTAGATCAGCCTTCTAAGGGTATTGGAGGAGCTTCATGTAGGCCTAACCAGACTACATTTTTGTAGGATGAAGTGGTCATTCCCAATGAGGAAGCACAACCCTCATTAAGGGTCACCTTGTTGAAGGATTATGATGAATACATGACATATCCAGCCCCTTTTAGGGAACAAATGGATTTTTCAGCTTTCATTTTTTGGAAGCATGGTCAAATAGGAGGCAATAAGACTGGCCACAAGCACAAGGGCAGCCAAGGAGGACTCCACCACGCTTTGAGTAAGCTTGCACTTTCAAATTTTGATCATTCTCCCAAAATTTCAGCTAGGGATTGGATCCAAAAAGTGGATACTTATTTTTCACTAAGACCTATGTTGGAAAAAGAGGCCATTCAATTTGATACCTTGCACTCGGAAGGGGCTGCCCATGAATGGTGGTATCATGGTTTGGTTACTCAAGGCCACCAACTCATTTCATTTTATGAGGAATTCAATAAGAGGATTATTGAGCGATTTGATAGGGCTGATCCGAAATTGCATTTTAGAGAATTGGCTCAACTAAAACAAAAAGACACAGTGGAAGGTTATGTAACCGAATTTCAAAGGCTTTCAGTTATGGTGACAGATGTCTTGGAAAGGAGGTTAGTGGTTCTTTTCATGGAAGGTTTGACTGATTCGATTAGAGGGTTAGTCAAGGCTTTTGATCCTTCCACTCTCCAAGAAGCCATTCAAAAGGCTCTTGATCTTGAGTCCTCAATGCCACAAGGTAAAATTCTGCCCTTCAATTTTTAGAAAACTAGCATTTTTAAGTGGACAACTAAAAAACAACAAGTAGAGGCAGCAATTTTGGGCCACCTAGATCAGCTCCTTTAAGGCAATTGGACAAGCCTAATCAGCATGGTATAGGGCAGTTTGATAGGCCAAACCAGCAGGGTTTGGGGCAGCAAAGAGAGCTGCCAAGAGGGAGTTTTGAAACAAGAAATGAATTAAGAAGAAAGAAATTGTCTTTTGATAGCAAAGATCCTTGGTCACCGGATCATCATTACCATGGAAAAGTTCAAGTGTATTTGGATGAAGAAGATGAGGACGTTGAGGAAGGGACAGCCACATATGAAGATGAACACTTGGAAATTTTTGGTGGAGAAGACTTGGAAGGTGCCTTTGCTTCCCTATCAACAACCCCTAAGTGGTATCCCTTTCATGTAAAGGGTAGTTTAAAAGGTATAGAGGTCACTATTCTTATTGATAGTGGAGCCACGCATAATTTCATTGATAAAAAATTAGTAGCTTTATGTGGTTTGCAATCTATTGAATTCCATGGTTTTCATGTAACTACAACGGATGGCTTCACCATCCCTTGTACCACAAAAATTCCCAAGCTAAACATAATGATGGAACACACCTCATTGGAGATGATTTTTATGTGGTTCGTATTGGTGAAACTAACCTTGTGTTTGGTATACAATAGTTGCACTCTTTTGGGGAGTACACACATAATACTGATGAAATTATTTATTGAATAATAAATGTATCACAGTCTAACCTAATGATGTTGAATCAATAATTAATGATAATAGAAAACATTTATAGCCAGATTACAATAGTAGAGGAGAGCAACAAGGCAGCTGTTGTAGATGAATGGTGGCCAGCAACGTAGGGCAACACTCTTCCAAGTTGGCGATTTCTCTAAAACCCTCACAAATTCCTGCGCAACTGTCCTAAGGACAATGGTTTGTCTCTTAATTGTACAAAAGCCTCTCTAAGGTATGACAACCCCTGAACAACAATAAAACCTGATGTCTCTCACAATCCCTCACAAAAATTTTAAAACTGATAACAACCTCCATCCAACTGAAAGCTGAAATTAAACTCGATCTGTCAGCACAATTATGATACATGAATGGAATCACCTCAATGGGTAAGAGGGTTTTTGTCCTTGAAACCTATACACAAGAGGGTTTTCATTTTCAAATGAAAAAGTTGAACACAAAAGCTTCAATCTAGAACAAGATTCTAATTTCAAACATGAAAAATGAATAATGAATAATGAATCCTTTTGAGCCCAACTCTTCTTTTATAATTTCCCTTGTTTCAATTGCCCTAACCCTAAAGCATATAAAACACTTTTAGATAAATATTATTTTTTGACCCACAATGAATATTATTTTTTGGCCCCCTTTATAATAATAATACAAAAGTGTCATTTTTCCATATTATAAAATAAAGTAACTTTAAGACAACTTAAAAATATTATTAAATTATTTCCCTACTTAATCCCTTAACCCATAGGAAATAATGAATAGGCTATGGGTCTTTTAATTTATTTACTTCTGGAAAGGGGACATTATAGTCCGCCCTTCTCAGAATTTCTTGCCCTCAAGCAATTGCAAATTAGGATGCTCAAGAATCTTTGTACCCTCTCATATAGTATATTATCTTGGTAGGTCTTTCCACCGCACCAAATATTTTGTTATGCTCTCGTTTCTTAGTTTCTTCTCCCTGATATCTATGATGGCTTCTGGAACCAAGATCAATTTGCCTTCATCATCCAAAGGAGACAACTCGGCCAAGGGAATGATATGTTGTTCCAGTGCCCTTTTGAGACATGAAACGTGAAATACGTTATGTATCTTGCTGTGCTCTGGCAATTCAAGCTCATAAGCAACCTCCCCAATCCTCTGCTTAATCCTGTAAGGACTATAGAAGTGAGGCTTGAGCTTCTCAACTCCACTTTTCTTGAGAGAACATTGTCTATAGGGCTACAACCTCAAGAAAACCATGTCTCCAACCTCAAAAGTTATTTCAATATGATGTTAATCTGCATATAACTTTTGCTAATTCTGTGCACGTTGGAGGGTTTCCTTGAGTGCCTCCAATATTTCTTGACTCTGTGTAACCAAATATCTTGCCCCTGGCCCTCTACTGTCTGTGATGACCAAGTTCGCAAAAGAAAGAATATCATAACCATACAAAGCCTTGAAAGGAGTCATACCAATAGACATATGATGTGAGGTATTGTAGCAATGTTCCCCCATATAGAGCCATTTGATCCAAGTTGTTTGTTTCCCTGTTACATAGTTCCTCAAATATCCATCAACCCACTTATTCACAATTTCAGTTTGCCCATCTTTTTGGGGGTGGTAACTGGTATTGGGAGTCAACTTGGTTCCTATCATATGAAAGTTCTTACCAAAATAGGCTAAGGAACCTATTGTCCCTGTCACTTACTATGTTTTTAGACAACCCATGTAGCCTAAACACTTTTCTGAAAAATAAATTAGCCACTTGTGGTGCCTTGAACTAAATTGAAATAGCAAAGAAGAGTGCATATTTAGTAAGTCTATCAACTACAACATAAATACAACTCTTACCTTTAAATTTTGGAAGATCAATGGTGAAATCCATAGAAATACTCTCCCATTTCTAATTTGGAATTGGTAAGGGTTGCAACAAACCTGCTAGAAATGCATGTTTAGATTTGTTCTACTAGTAGGTAATACACTCTGATGTATTGGAGGACCTCTCCCTTGAGTCCTCTCCAGAAAAATATTTTTCCCTGATTTGCTTATAAGTCTTGAAATACCTTAGGTGACCAGCCAATGGTGTATCATGTATTGCCCTCAAGACCTTATGCTTCATTTTTATTTAGGGACGAGATAAATTCTACCCTTACTAAAGGATGAGATCATCTAGCACCTTGTACCTATCATCTTGTATTTTGTCCTCAAGGAAATCAACCGTAAAGATATTCTTTGCATACTTTGATATTATAGTAACCTTCCAATCAGTAGAGATTTCAGATATTGAGCATAGAGTTGGTTTTCTGGATAAAGCATCAGCTACAATATTATTTTTACCCTTAATATACTCTATATCAAAATCATAAGCTTGAAGTTTACTTACCCAGTTTTGTTGCCTATCATTCAGATCGATTTGGTTGAGGAAGAATTTCAAGCTATTGTGATTAGTCTTGACCACAAATCTACCACACACTAGGTAGTGTCTGAATTTCGCCAAAGCATGCACTATGGCCAACATCTCTATCATAAATCGAGAATATTTTTTCTGTATCTCTGAGTTTCCAACTCTCAAAAGCTATGGGATGCCATTTTCTTCGTCACGATTGCTCCAACTCCTTCTCCTAATGCATAACACTCCAACATGAATGGGAGTGAAAAATATGAAACATTTAAGACAAGGCATGAACTCATTACCTCTTTGAGCTTGTCAAAAGCTCTTTAAGTTGATTTTGACCAACTGAAAGCTCCTTTCTTTGTTAAATCAATCAAAGGGACAGCCAATTGTGAAAATCCCTTGACAAACCTTTTGTAGTAAATGCAAAGGCCAAAGAAACCTCTCAATTGTGTCAATGTGGTAGGAGGCCAATCCAAAATAACTTTGATCTTTTGTTGGTCCACCTGAACTCCTTGGGCATTAATAACATAGCCTAAGTACAAAATTTCAGTCATCCTAAACTCACACTTAGACTCCTTAGCAAAGACAATCTATTGCTCCCAAATACCTAGAACTGTATCCAAATGTTTCAAATGGTCTTCCCAGGGCTTACTACAAACCAAAATGTCACCAAAAAAACCAAAACAAAATTTCTCAAATACTTACTGAAAATATGATTCATACATGATTGGAAAGTGGCTCGGGCATTTGTCAAACCAAAGGGCATGACCAAGAACTCAAAGTGCCCAAAGTGACATCTAAAATTTGTTTTTTGTATGTCCTCATCCCTTACACGAATCTGACGATACCCTGATCTCAAATCAATCTTTGAAAAATACACAACTCCATGCAACTCAACAATTAATTAATCGATCATACGGATGGTATACCTATTTTTATTGTCTTATTGTTCAAGAATTTGTAATCAATACACATCTGCATGGTACCATCTTTCTTCTTCACAAGGACCACTGATCATGCAAAGGGGCTAGAACTAGGATTGATGTGACCCATCTCCAAAAGCTCCTTGATAACCTTTTCAATTTCATCCTTGAACCCTCTTGGATGGTGGTAGGGTGTAATCATCACAGGCTTCGAACCCAATTCAAACTCTATCATATGCTGAAATCCTCTATCAAGTGGCAATCCTGGAGGTAAACCATTGAACATTGTGCCATGCTTGTCTAAAATAGACTATGTCTACATGATAGGATCTCTAATCTAGGGTGAAGTTGTGTTCACAAAAACAATGAGCTGCCCAAGCTACTTGTCCACTACAAAATGATCTCTCCATCCTCTTAGTTGTGACAACTTTAGGGGGCTCCATTTGCAATACCTTGAAGCACTACTTCTTTCCTATCTGATTTGAATTTCAGCTCCATTGTCTAATAATTTTGTGTAAATTCCCCAAGGGAATGTAACTACTACACTCCTAATACTATATTTATTTCTTCTATGCCCACAACATAGAAGTCATCATGCACCCTATGTCTACCAAGTGTAACATACAACTATTGAATTCACTTAGTGCAAGGAATAGTAAAACCTCTTAAGGAACCCATTAAAGTCCTTTGTTTTTAAACCTCTTATGGATACCAATTCCTCATCTATGACGTAGGTTGCCCCACTATCAATCAGCACTATGATTTTATGTCCATACAAAACTCCACGAACTCTGAAAGGGTGATATCTGGGAGCACCAAAAAGTGTAGCAAGGGTGCCTCCTGGAGTATCTCTTCAATTCCATGTTTAGGGTCCTCTGATTTTGATTCTCCATCTGATATTACCTCTATGTAATGTATCTGACCTCACCCAAGACATTGGTGCCCAAGTTCCCATGGTTCCTTGAAAGAGAAACACAATTTATTTTTTCTGAGCTCATTTTTGGTCTCTATATCTTTACCTGATCTCTGTGGCACCTCTTTCTACTAAGTGACTCCTTGATGAAATGGTTTTTTTTGCTGCCCAAAAAGTGATGTTCTTTGTTGTCCAAAAGGTGGTGTCTTTGAAAAAAAATTATTTTTGGGTGCTAAAGATTCCAAGTTTAAAGCCCTCTTAATACCTTCTTGCAAAGATAGATGATCGAAGGCTTTTACCAAACCCTTGACCGGTTCAGTTAGTCCTTCTACAAATAGAACTATAAGTCTCATTTTTGTCACATCAAGAACCATAATGGATAATCTTTAGAATTTTGCAATATAGTTGTCCCCAATTCCAAATTGTTTAAGCTGAGCTAATTCTCTGAAATGGATCTCAGAATCTTTTCTATCAAATCTCTTTGTTAATTTTTGGCTGAATTCTTCCAATGTAGAAATGGAACTGTGCCCTTAGGTGACCATACCATGGTACCATCACTCGTGCTACTCCTTCCAAGTGAAGGGTAACAAATTTGATTGCCTCTTTTTCATACATCGGATTTAATGATTAGTGTCCAACTTCTGCAACCAAGCCCTGACAAAACATTTATTAGATACATCATATGTAGGAATTGTAATCTTACCCAAATGTTATTGGATATCTTTATGGGGCTCACCCTATTGAGTTCTCCTTCCCCTCCCTGTACTATTCTTCATTCTTAGATCACAAAACTCTCGGAAAGTCAATGTTTGCTATACTACAAGGTTGAGTTTTTCATATTCTGCATGCTATGTTGAAAAATCATTGCATGCGTGAGGTTGGGGCTCTACCTCTTCTAAGAGTTCTTTTTTTTTGCAAAAATTTTGCTCGGAAAGTCTTGGAAGGGATAATGATTGAGGCCCACTTATTAGTTGACAAACTTTCCTCTCCTTGATTTTCCTTATTCTGATTAACATTTTGCAGAGCTTGTACTAACCCTACTATGAATTCTCTCAATATCATTTGGATTGTTCTTTCCAAATCCCTCTAACCCCAATTGATAGTTTCTTGCAAAGAATCCATTTCATCTATAGGTACTCTCCTTTCTCCGTCCCTCGTGATTTCTTCTATTCCTAGCAACTAAGCCTTTGTTCTTTCTCTTTGGTAATATAGGATTTCTCTTCCACTCGCTTGCATATGAAATCAAACTATTAATTTACCCTATAGGCTAGCAAGATCAAAGTTCTATTACCACTGAAATGTCCCTTTTGGTAATTTTCTGAATTCTAATTTTTTTGTATTTTTCCTAATACTGGAGCATCAATAAAAAATTAAAACAACACTCAACAATGATATTGAAGATTAAACTGTAATTCTTATTGCAATTCCCTAAATACACATAATATTGATGAAACTATTTATTGAACTATAAATATATCACAGCCAAACCTAATGATGTTGAATCAATAATTAATGATAATAGAAAACCTTTACAGCCAGATTACAACAGCATAATTGTTTTACAGCAGCATAGGAGTGCAACAAAGCAATTGTTGTAGATGAATGGTGACCAGCAAGGTAGGGTGTCACTTCCCAATTTGGCGATTTCCCTAAAACCCCTTGAAACCCTCACAAATCCCTACGTAGTTGTCCTAAGGACAGCAATTTGTGTACCTCAATTGTACGACAACCTTTCTAAGATACAACAACCTCTAAACAACAATAAACTGTGATGTCTCTGATAATCCCTCGCAAAAATTTTGGAAACTGGAAACAACCTCCAGCCAACTGAATGTTGAAATTAAACTCGATCTACCAGCACAATTATAATCCTTGGATGGAATCACCTCAATGGATAAAAGGGTTTTCGTCCTCTAAACCTGTACACCGGAGGGTTTTCGTCCTCAGATGGAAAAGTTGAACACAAAAGCTCCAACCTGGAATAAGGTTTGATTTCAAAGATGAAGAATGAATAATGAATCCTTTTGAGCCTAGCTGCTCTTTTATAATTTCCCTTTTTCCAATTGCCCTAACTCACCCTAACTCTAAAAGTATTTAAAACACTTTTAAATAAATATTACTTTTTGGCCCGCTTAATGAATATTATTTTTTGGCCCCCTTTTTAATAATAATACATTAGTGTCATTTTGTCATGTTATAAAATAAAGTAACTTTAGGATAACTTTAAAATATTATTAAACTATTTACCTATTTAATTCCTTAGCCCACGGGAAATAATGATTGGGCTATGGGTATATTGATTGGTTTAATTCTGGAAAGGAGACATTACATCATTTTCCTATTGGCTTTAACATTCTAGCCTTCGTAGGAAGATTCTTTGTTGATTGTCTTCTTTCACTTTAGTTTGCTTTCTTTGGTTTGTGGTGTGCTTGAGTGTCTGTTTATTCTTTTTAGATATACACAGCTGAGAGATCGAAGGCACTGAGCTACTCTACACACTTTTTTGTCTAGCTTACCTTTCAATCTAGTATTTGGTAAGGTTTTCCTAGAGTCTTTATTTTCTCATCAATTTACCAACTCCCATCCATTTTATGATAATATTAAGGCAACAACAGTCCCTCATAGCCAGTCATTACCCTCATGTGAAACAACCCAACCTTGTCAATAAGGCTTCCATCGAAGATTGTGTTAACCAACAACATCGTAGGTTGATTCTCCAATCTAGTCCCATTCCTTGCCTCCTTCCATAATTCCAAGCCCTCAATAGGCATCTTGGGGCAACCAACCAATTTTGGGAATAGAAAGCCCATGAGCAAAGACAAAACCAACAAGATCCTTGAGTCTTGAACTTTTTCAACCTGACCTTTGAGAAGTTGTGTGTAGGGTTGACTTGTTAGTTTTCCTTTATACAAATTCAGGGCACATTATAATCTTGGAAAGGAAAATGGCTTTCCTTTTCTGGGAGAATGCAATTGATTCAAGCCTATGTACAAGCAGCTCCAACATATATGATGTCTCACTTCATGGCACCATAAAAAATAGTAGAAAAAATAAAGAAGATGCAAAAGAATATCCTATGGAATTGCAATGAAGATTAAAAATGGATTTGTCTTAATGCTTAGAGAAAATATTGCTTACCTAAGAATAGGGAGGGCTTACCTTCCAAGTTAGCTCAAAAATGAATAAAGCTCAAGGAGCCAAGATTCTAGGGAAAAATTTACTACGAACAAGACAGGTTATTATGCAACAAAATTTTGCAAGCAAAATACCTTGACTCCCAACAAGTTCTATAGTTGTTTACACGAGTAATTGCCTAGTGGATCAACAACTTATAAATTCATAAGATCCTATACAGATATAATCATTCCCATTGCCCAAATCATAGTTAAAATCTCATACTTGGCCAAAACTCAGCAGCCAAAAAACTTTAATAGGACTCACGACTCGACAACAAAACTCAACAAATTTTCCACGAATTAAAAATATATATATGTTCATAAAATAAACTTAAATAACATGTAATATATTATTAAAATGAGTAATAAATGAGTGTACATACACACATTTTCTATTAGTTGTAGATTAGATATATCTTCTATTACTTTTAGACGAAAATAAAGTACAATGCTCATCAATGCACCACGATATCAAATGATGAATGATCAACATCATAGAAAATTAGAAATACATAAAATATTTTATAAATATCTTTTACCCTTCCATCACCTCATACTCATTGGCTGCACCTTAGACGTGGAAGATAAAGATTCCTATAAAACAAAATCATCTACAGACATATCATCGTCACCAACCTCTCTTGATGCTTCCGCTTGCGCTCATGCCTTTGTTGTCACAACCCCTTCCCTTGCTTCCCTCTCAAAATCTGTGATCTCGATAAACATAGGTCCACATCCTCAACAATCCAATCTGAGTATCAATCGATATCATCCAAGTCAATCATATCATAACTCTCTTGCCCCCCAACTTGTTTCATGCAAAGAGATTGTATCGCATCATAACAAAGGTCACTGAGGTGTTGTACTATCAACCTATTGTGCTTATTACTATAAAAAGCCTCAAACATGCTCCAATTACGTTTACACCCAAAAGAGCTACATGGCTAGCACAATATATGAATAGATAGCCTCTAAAGTTTGTGTTTTTGTGGCATAATCTTCCCACCACAAAAATAGGATATTTATAACTTTGTAAGTCAAGTAGGCTTGCATTTAAAAAAGTCTAGTATTTACGAATAACAAAACTCCAATCAAAGGACTCAACTTGTTTTACTTGGTTGTTGGGTCATTCTCCTTCAAATGTATAGAGCTAAAGAAAAGAGCTTCTCCTTTGCACCCTTGTAAATCTACAACTCGTCAAGAATTGTCTCTAAGGGCTTTATCAGACATTTCACTCTCTATGCATGTGTTAAGGCCATACATAAGCTCCTCATTAGCTATAAATGAAAAGGAGAATAAAATTTGTGGTTCAAAGTAGTAAGCCATTATGTGTATATGTTGGTGGAGTTCCTTATTCCATCTTCAATCAATTATCCACCAAATGAGTTCATATTTTCTTTTATTTTTATCACAATAATGCGTTATGGCCTCATTGACATTGTCCATGGCCTCATACGAATAACTCATTGGGTTTTTTCACCATCCACCAAGCATAGAACTCTAGCGAAAGCATTTGTCACCTAAAGCAAAATAACATGGAATTTAAAAATTAAAATTAAGAGAGATTTGAACCCAAAAAATTATAAAAATATAAATGAGAAACAAAAAACCATTAAGTTTAAAGTTACCTAAGGATCTTCTATGTGCTCTACCCAAACACGTCATTAAAAACAATTTTCACAACCCTTTCCCTTTGACCTTCCTACAACAGGGAGACTCCAGCCACCATGTGCTCACAAACATCTAGTTAAGAGATGTTAATGACGCTGAAACAGTATGCAATGTGATAAAGATTGTGGTAAATCGTCTGACTCCTGATCACACAAGCTCTTTTTCATTGGTGTGCTCTCTCATCAAGCTTAGCACCCAAGGGTGATTGTAATATTTTGTAACATTTTTGGCTTCTTCAACCACACTTTTCACCCATGTAAGTTTTCCTATGTACTCAAGTAGGGGATCAATGCAATGGGTTGCGCAAGAGCTCCAAACAAGTGTAGGGTGCCTCTCCTTAATAAGTCTCTCTACTGCTATATATGTTGTTGCATTGTCAGTTACAACTTGGACGACATTCTCCACACCCACTTCCATGACCACCTCATATAACATATCACACAAACTCTGCATTTTTCACTTGGAGGAAGATATCAACGAACTTAAAGAACACCAACTAACCATTTGAAGCCACTATAAATTTTATCAGAGTGTCGTTCCTTCCATTCATCCACCCATCAAACAAAATATTGTAGCCCTTTTTGCACCATATTATTTTTTGATCATCTACTATCAACAACGTATTTTTTACGGCTTCCTCCAATAATGGGCCACTCAAATCATAAGTAGATGCCTCAAACCCCTTCCTAGCAACGATCGTTGCAATTACCAATGTCTCATAATATGGTCTTCTTGCCGCATTGAATGGTATGTTGTTATAATACCAAAATTCTACAACCACCATCCTCACTTCATTATGCTTTTCTAGTTCCAAGCAGTACTTTCGAGAGACGGTTGTGCACCATGAGTATTGTGAGGAACAAAGAAACCTTGTGATGCCGAAGGCATTTGGCTTGAATTGGCTCCAAAGGCATTTGGCTTGAATTGGCTCCAATGGAAAAGCCTCATCCCTGAATCCATGGGCCAATAGATGAGCCTACCGATTGATCATAATCAAGGGGAAAATTCATCATAGATGCAACTATTACAATCGTTCTCTTTTTTGAATTTTTTTCTCCTCGTAGATAGCATTCACCTTTCTTGTAACTTCAAGCTCCACTATTTCACACAATCGCACATCCCGATTTGGGGTGCAAAGTGGTGTTTGAGGTGATTGACGCCTCCTCTCATCATAAAACCATAATATTTGTGTATCACAAAATTGTACACCAGAACCTCAGTGCCATGCTTCCAAGCAAGGTCATTGGACTTCTTAGTCCTACTACGAATACCTGAAGGGGATGCCATTCTTGTGTCACTGCATATTTCCAAATGCAAGCTACAAACCCTATAAAACAAAGAAAAAATAAATTTTAATTTAAAACCCTAGCTGCCTATCAAAGAAAGAAGAAAATGGGGAAAAAGAACCAAAAAAAATCAGACACTATAGGCTAACAATAGATATAACATAGAAAAAAATCAAAATGAAAAACCTTAAAAAACTTTGAAAAACTATGCTCTTAGAATCTTACCTCTCAAATCATGATCAAAATCTTTCAAAGCTGATGGAAATCGTGTCACAACAACTAGTAAATGATCAAATTTGTTTTAGTAAATCAAAAACAACAAAGAATGAATACAAAAGTGAAAAAGATCTTTTATGACCACTGACTATTATCATATAGCAATAGGTGTGTTTTTTGTACGAACTCATGCGTACTAACAAACACTCGCGAGTCTGTACTAAAAAATCATTGGGCAAGTTACTCGACAAGGTTTCTGACTCGTGATTTTTAGTGTTTCTTGATGAGTAATAGCAAGTTTTAAATTTATAGCCCAAATTTAGATGGAAAGTTAAGCAAGATAATAAGGTACATTTTTTGGAAGATACTTGGTTGGATTGTTTACCCCTCTCCCAATATGTAATGTCCCCTTTTCATATAATTTTAAGAATTAATAAATTGCACGAATAGTGATTTTAATCATTCGAAAATATAAGGCAATTTAATTAATTATTAAAATAGAACTATCTTGGATAATTATTCGAATTACCGAAAAAGTGGATTTGACCATTTGAAAAATTAAGGTAATTTTAGTAATAATTCTAAGGGGTTTTATAATTAATAAATTGCTTGAAAAATGATTTTTATCATTTCAATTATTACAGTAATTTAATTAATTATTGAAGCAAGGACCTAGTATAAAATAATTATTTAATTTGTCAAAAAGTAATTTTCATTACTAATTTATTGAGGCAAGTTATTTAATTAATTCAAACATGGCTAAAGTGAAATTATAAGAGATGTTTTTTTAAAGTTTTAGAAGGGAGAGTTATCGAAATGAAAAGAGGATATAAAAAGAAGGTAAGCTATCATTTGATAGGCATGTTCAAGATTGATATGTAAATTTGAATCAAGTATGTCAAGCTTGGTTTCCACCTCTTGAAGACGAAAACCTTCAAGAAGTGTCTCAGGTTTGAAGACGAAAACCTTCATTCCTTTTACTTGGGCAACTCTATTCAGTGGTTGTAAGTGAACTTCAAATTTCATGTGTACATTCAAGTGGATCTACAAAGGTGTTTTGGAACACCACCTACTTTTGGAAATTTGATGAACCCAAGGTTTGAGGAGGAAATTCTGGAAACTGAGGTTTTGAGAATTTTAGAGCAAGTTTTGGTGGCCTTCCCATGAAAGAAAAAATTTGAAATTATTTTTATTTGATAGTCACTAATTTTGTGGTCAGTTTGAACTCTTATTTGCATCATAATTCCAAGTATTAAGGGAGTTATGAATTTTTGAAGTTTTAGCTTATTTGTAGAAAATAATAATTGTTGTGAGCAGTGAATTGTTTGAAAAGGGCACCGAAATTGTAGGTTTCTATCTTGGGCGAATTACTTGGAGGTCTTGGGGACTCTTTTGGAAGGTTTTGTGTTGAGGAAACCCTCTTATAGGGTTTGAGGTATTTTATACGAATTTTCTATCGGTGGGCGAATCATCTTGGTAGCATTTTGAGGCCATTGAGTGGTCAATTTGATGCCCTAGGTTATGATAATAATTCAAAAAATTATTATTACATTATTCTGAATTTTCTATCAACTTTGCATGCTGAATTTGGGTGATTTGAGGGATGATTGCAAGGTGAATAATTTTGAATTATTCCTATCATTTTTTCTAAGTGGAGCAATTCAGCTAAGGAGGGTTTTTGGAGTGTTTTTGGGCTCTAACCTTGAAAGGAACAATCATATATTTTTTTATTTATACTTCGAAATTTATTGCATTAATTTTTCAACACTGGCGACTTGTTTTGGGAGACTTGGAAGCTTGTTGAACGGCAAGTTGAGGTTTTCAACATTTTGATTTTATTTCTTATATTTATCCAAGTGTGGCAACTTTATTTGGAAGTGTTTGCAAGGTGTTTGAAGCATATATCAGTTGGTTGCAAGTTGAAATTAATAGTATTGGAAGGGACAGCAAAAGAGGTATTTTATTTACTACATTTGTGAATTAAGTGCTTGCTGATTTTAATTTCAAAATTCAGTATTATTTTCAGATTTGTTTGGGTTCCATGGAAGACCCCTTTTATGATCTTTGGTCCCAAATTGGGGACATTACACAATATGAGTTTAACGTCTTGGTTGAATATTTTTGTCCTACAATGGGAATCTATTGTGAGCCTTAGACATTGGAAGGTGTTGGAAGGTAACTTCAACCAATATTGAGTCTCAAAATAATATACTAGTCAGGTCTAAGGTGATTTGGAAACCCCCGCCCCCTAGTGTGATTAAATTTTATGTTGATGGAGCTAAAAAAGGAAACCCAGGTGGAAAAGGGGTATTCAAAGATTCAAAGGGTCAACCCTTATCTATCTTCATAATTGATATTGACAAAGACAAACAATCAAGCCACAATCATGGAACCACTTAAAGTACTATAAATTGCACTCGTGGGGTTGGAGGAAGCCCCTGATGGAAGGTGATTCACAAATCATAATTAATGCCATGAGAGGCAATCGTGTGAGGGCTTAGAGATTGGAGCCAGCCATGTAAAAAGGGAGTTGGTTAACCAACAAATCTAAAGAACTCATTCCAAACATATAAAAAGACCCAGAAATCAAGTGGCAGACATAGCAACGAATAAAGGCATGGATCCATTAGCATCATAGCGTATTCTCGACACCTTCTAGACAGCTCCATACCCTAATGGTTTTCAAATCATCCTAGCTAGGGAAGCATCCTTGGCACCTCCTCGCTAAAACCTATCGCCTTCCCCTTCCACCCCTCACCCTTGCCCCCTTGTTGCATCTCTTATTTTAATTTTTACACCACCATTCCTTAAGAAAATAACCATAATTCATTTTAGTGATCCACAATGCCAATCTCAAAGCACACTTGGTAATGATATCCCTTGCCACCGATTGGACTTCTCTTATGGTAAAACCATGCCTTAATTCACTCCTAGTATGTGGTTGTTTACCCCTCTTTCAATCTTGGTGGCGACTTGGTGTGCATATGTAGAATTTATTCTCAAGCTTAACCCCTTTTTTTGGTTCCCTAATTAGATTGCTCAATGCTCTGGTTCAACTCCTCTCCTTTGTGTTCCGTTTTTGCCTTCACTTTTTTGGTCTTTGGCTTTGGTGCTTCGGTCTATGCTCTTTGTTTAGTCCTCTATGAAATTTTAAGGTGACCCTAAATCACTTGCCCATTAGCTCCTTCTTCTAAGCTTCCTATGCCCCATCCTCTTCTTCAGGCCCGCTTTCAATGTTTTTCTTTGCTTTCCTAAAGTGGGATTTTCAAAACCCATTTATAATATTATGAGCTCCTGGACAAATAAAGGTTTGCTAGAATATATTCCCCTCTTTTTTAGCATGTTTAGAATTCTTGCCACTCAGACTGACTCCTCAATCTCTAACCTTGGCACTCTAACAAAATAGCATCTAATTCATGAGAAAGGGGTGGTTGTTGCCTCTAAAACTCAAGGGCCTCCAAAGGGATGTTTAGGTCAGAGTTTCCAAGTTGTGTGGAGATTTGTCCTATTATATCAATAGTTGTATTAAAAATCCCCACATGAGAATTTAGGTAGAAAACGTGTGGCATTTTATCAAGGAGATAGATGAGGAAGAGCATAGTTCTTAAACTCAAATGAAATCACCAAAAACTCCTAGGACTCACGAGTCACAAAGCTCGGCAAATAACTTGCCACTAACTCGTGTGGTGTGTTTCTAGTACAAAATCAGTGCATAGTTCTTAAACTCGCATGAAATCGCTGAAAACTTGTAGGACTCACAAGTTACAACTCAGAGAATAACTCACCACTAACTCACATAGCAAGTTTTCAGTACAAACTTGCAAGAGTCTGTAATGGAAACATGCTAAATGTTGTATAATAGCAACCACTAAATAAAAAATGTCATTTTTCACTTTTACCTCCACTTTCATGTTATGTTGTGCCCTACTCTTACATGCTAAAACACATTTGATCAATTTTCAATAGTCGTCAACTGATTTCAAGATGAGATATAAGAGCTCAATTTTTTTGGTTTTTATTTTAAGTTTTTTAAGTTTTATTCATTCAATTTAGATACATTGTAGGATTTGAAAACTTTTTCTTCTTTTTTTTTCCCATTTCCTTCTTCCTGTGCTAGGTATCTAGGCTTTTAATCTTCACATGTTTTTTTGGTCTGATAGTAGGAAGCCGAAGTCTGATCATCCTCCTTTGAATCATGGCACAAAGGGTCTAGAGTATAGAACTGTTGTATGCAACTATTGTAGTTTTTTAAGGAGGGGTCAATTGCCTCAAATACCTTCTTGCATGAGTCCTTGGCCAAGTTGTCCGTTTTGTTCCTCAAAGTGGACACTGAAGTTACACAAAAGATGAATACTCTCCTTTTTTGCCTGTATGGAGAAAAAAAAAGAATAGAGCTGCAATAGTTGCAACCATGATGAATTCCCCCTATTTAAGATGAATTAGTAGGCTCTTGTCTTGACCCATAGATTCAGAGCTCCTCCACTGGAGAAAGTTCAAGCCAAATGCCTTCAACTTCATAGAATTTATTTGTTTCTTGCAATACTTCTCGTGTACAACCTTCACTCAAAGTTACTACTTGAACCGAGAGAAACATAATGAAGTGAGGATGGTTGTTGCAAATGTTTAGCATTATAACAACATACCATTCAATGCGGTAAGATGCCTATATTAGGAGTCAGACCAACATGTCCCTTTTTGCAAAAGAAAATGGGAGCTCTGCATCATGAAAAAATTGAAAATTTTCGACCCTCTATCAAGCTTGGTCTAATTCTTAAGACTTTCTGCAGACCTGATAACATGTAATGTCCCCTTTTCTAGCACGCATTGTATGATGTTGTTGTTAGCCTATTTCTCCTCGGTTCCATAGGCTAAGCAAAGCTTTTAAGGAATCTTGAGGATTTTTGGCCTAGGCAATTTTTGTTGCAGATCAATCCAGGGCGTTTGTGTAATGTCCCCTTCTAAATACATGGTTAGTCTATCATTGGGTTCCCGTGCACAAGCAGTTTGGTTAGGGAACTGTGGTTAGTTTGGCAGTGGTGTGGTTCGAGTTCAGTGGATCCAGTTGGCACCTTCAGAGTTGGCTCTATTTGCTCTTGGCCGTTACTATTTTTAGTAAGTTTGGGAATAGTGTCGTTTCTGGATTTTCAAAGTGGGGTTGGATTCGTCTCGTTGAGGGCTTTCCGACGAGCTATAGATCATTGGTTTCCGACATCATCTTGGCCTCTATTTTAAAGTCCGTAAATTAAACATTATTATTTAATATTGGATCTTGGTGCCTAGGCACAACTTAATGTTGTTTTAAAAGAAGGGACTTTAAGGGTGATGTTGAGAAAAGAATGAAAGAGAATTATAATTTATTTTCCCTTATGTTTTATTCCATACACAAGAGGATTTTAGAAACTCCCAGTTGAAAAAGTATAAAAGAGGGAAAAGTGCTCTCATTTGAATATGCTTGGTTTATGTTTGGTTATTATTTTCTCTTGGAAAATTCTGGAGCAGGTTTGAGGACGGAACCCTCGAGCTTGGAGGCAGTGGACGGAAACCCATTGTCTGTTGGAGATATTATTCAAGGATCTCACTTTGTGCTTCAAATTCATACTTCTGGTTGTCCAATCCGACTGTAAGTTATGTGGTTACGATTGGATATTTCTGTTGTTATTATACTAAAGATTGGAAAGCAATATTCATATGTAATTCCAGATCCTTGTTCTAAAACTATTATAATATGTTTTACATTGAAATTTGCTTGCAAGTTATTGGATGAATAGAAATTAGGTCATGCAAACTGTTTGTTTAAATTTTCTGTGGAACATTTGGAAAATTGGGGCAAATATCCATAGGGGATACTACCGTGGGATCAGAGCTAAAAATCATGCCCAGCCTGTGAGGTTTTTTCTAGGAGTGACAGTGACAGATTTGCAAAAGTCTGAGGACAAGATTGGAGGTATTGTATGAAAGGGTTTATTTTCAGAAATAATATACTCTTTGCAATTCCCAGAATCTAAGCTTAAGACAAAAGCTTCAGGTCAGCATTTATCTTTATTCGATATCATATAAGGGAAATTCAAAGAATCGTGGAGTCTAAAGGAGAGCACTCATATGGTTTGCAGTTTTGAATGATGTTGCTGCTCAGAATAGACGCCTATTACAATTACTGTCAGCCTATTGGGAGCTTTAACTGCTGTCTACAAAGTGCCAAATCAGACCAGTACCTACTATATCTATTTAGACTACATAGTACATAATTGAGTAGCACCTACATTCACAAGGAAATTATATTCAGGCCAGTATTCTCAGCTGATCATAAAGCTTCATTTGGAGATTTCTATATGAAGGCAGCCATAGCTGAAAGTGAATTTGGTATGTATGTTTCCAAACTCATGTGAACTGTTGAATTGTGAAATTTGATTGTAAATAGCCATAAAGAACATTTCTATATTCAAATCTTTAATTTGAATATCAATAGTATTTAAGAGGAGTTGGAGTACGCTTACTGAGTGTTTGCTTAAATGTCTCACTGCTGTAACTGAATAATTATATGCATTTTCAGTCATTATTTCATTTGGGAAGTCAGAAAATTGTGCTTTTGCATATCTCCTTCCCATTGCAAGTTGTTTTGAGTCTTTACAGCCTTACATCATCATTCAAAAGAGAAAACATTAAAAGAAAACAACATATAGATGTCACAGAACAACTGTTTGATGAAACTCCTTAGTGGAAAAGGGTGAAATTACTGTACAAAATCCTTTGGATATGCATGGCATTGTGAAGGGTGTTTTTTATATATTTGCTGCAATAGGGTCCAATAAATAAAATGAAGACAATGACAGATTTGAAAAGTGTCCTTTTCTCAAAAGAATTCAATGATACTTTTAATGGTAATCAATTAAGGGATTTACAGAAGGAAAAGGAAGTAGGGAATCGACTCTATGTAATTGGATTACAATTGAAGTCCACGAAATTCCCTGATGATGTTCTCTCTAAGTTGGAGGAATTAGGCACATATTTGTCCAAAGTAGAGCAGTCAAATTGGAGGCTTCTAAATTGGACCTTGCAGCCCTCAATGCTCGCTTTAGTTCAGCACAGGTTTGTGGAACATCCTTATGAAGAGCTAAGACATGCAGTTGCTTCCTGTCACAGTGAGATCATAAGGATAACAGCTCCTGTAGCACCCTATAATGATGACATACTAAAGAATGTTCTATAGCTGATTGTGAAGAGCCTACATGGGTTATATTATGTCAAAGCCCCTACTTTTGGTAAGGAGGCTAAGATTTTAGAAAGCATGGCAAGAACCATATCATTTTGTTGGATCTCAGACGTGATAAATTGATTCTTCGAATGTTTCAATGCATCTTAACTAAAATTAGGAAGCATCATCCACACAATGTGAGGGCTTGTGTGCAAACTATTATGCCTTTAATCTTAGATGAGGATGATGACATCTGCAAGCAGTTGCAATCAAACTTGTTGGCCATTTGGAGGAAAGAGCAATGTGTTTCCCCTATGGCCTATGCTTTCTCAAAAGGTTTCGTCGAATAGAAAATTGGGAGGTTCAAGGAACAGATGACAGCTGCAGAGCTAAGAGCAAGAACCAAATGAGGAAAGCATAGATTTGTTTCACTTGTCAGGAACATTGGTCATTTGATCACACATGTGGAGTTAATAAGGAAAAAGAACCATTGCAGCCAAGTAGTGTTGAAAACATATCAACAAATGAGGTTCCAATGAGGATCTCTACTCTGCATTGCGGACTACCATGGAAAAGGGAGAAACTTCAAGGGGAAATCCTACCTAATGACTGTAATACACTAGAATGTTTGATCCACTCTACTTGGAACCTTGAACACTGAACAAACAAGGGAAAAAGAAGACCTTTGATTTTCAATTGATCATTATGTATAAGTATTTCATGAGAATGTTTGATCCAATGACAAAAAACGTGAGGGAAAATGATGAAGAGAGGTCTGATACAAGACACTTTGCAGCTACCTAACATCCACTTACAGCTTCAGCAAAAGACATAAAACACTGAACATGATCTGCATAACATGATAAGCTAGCAACTAGGTACTATTGACAATTTTGCCCCTCACAGGGCAAATTGCCACCCCTACACTTCGGAACTTTGCTATGGTGCCAAGTTTGTCTTGTGAATCAGTTTTGGGGTCCTTAAATGAGCATTTACAGCCACCCAAGTGGCCATCTATAGACAGGGGAATTTTAGTCATGCAGAGGTTTCCAAGGAGCTTTCTTGATTACAGCCAAATGTGCAAATACAGCCAAGACATACAAGCCGTAAGTTTAGTTATTTTGTCTTCCCAAAGAATTTTTTCGGGCTATAAGAGGTGGACTATTTCTTCGAACATTTTGTCCAACAGAAAGAGCTCTCGAAGGACTGTGTAAAAGTCTGAAAAAATGACTAAGTGGCAGTCGTTCAAAGCTTATTTTCTTCGGACTTTTTGTCTGAAAGAAAGGAGAAAAGCATAGTTGTGAAGACCCGAAGGGCACCTGCCCTTCGGGAAGGTCCAATTCAAAAGTCCCAAAGGGTATGTAACCCTTCGGGTTGGTCCACTTTATGGTTTTCAAGTCAAGACAAAAGTTCCGAAGGACAGTTTCAAAAAGCCCGGGTGCCCTACAATTCTTTCGAAAGCCACTTTTGAAGGCAAAAAAGCCCTTGCGAAGGGCACTTGGTCAGTGTCAAGACCTTTTCAAAAGTTTCGAAAGGCACTTTTGAGGACAAAAAGCCCTTGCGGAGGTCACTTGGTCGGCGAAGTGGACCTTTACAATTCTTCCAAAGGGCACTTTCGGAAGAACCTTGCCCTTGCGGAAGGCACCCAGGCAACTAACAAGACCAAATCAAAAAGCCCAAAGGGCAATGTTGGGAAGCAGAAGCCCTTGTAGAGGGCACCTTCATAAAAGCAAGGGACACTTCAAACGGAAAAGAATTTCCTTCGGACCATTTGTCCGAAGGAATTTAAGGAAAAAGTCCGAAGGAATTCGGGAGGACAAAAGCCTGGTAGAAAAGACAAGGGCATAAGCGAAAGCCAAAAATGAGAAAAGGAAATGCCAAGCTCAAGAAAGAGAAGAGACAAAGAATCCTTCGAACAATTTGTCCGAAGGACGAAAGCTAAAATAAAACCTGATTCCTGAATTAAAGCAAAACACGGAAAAATCTAGAGAAAATACAAACAAGACTGAAGCAGAACTGAACATGGACATAAGCATGAACAACGAATAAAACAAACGCAAAATAAAGACAAAGGGAGGATGAACAAAGATCATGCATAGACTAACGTGAATGACTCCAACGAAGTGAACGCGTTTAAGAAAATAAGCATGCTTCAGTTTTGAAAATAGAGTTGTCTTGCATGATGAATGGGCAAAGCATCGAACGTTTCAAACAGCCAAAAATTCCATGCACGCACTCTCGTTTGTCTCAAAGCTCAAAACATTCCGATAGTTCAAACGCAATTCTTAATTTGATATTTGCATTGATTTCATGCAAAGGAGAGACTTTCAAACCTTCCAGCAGTTCGAGTGAATTTGAGTACTCTTGTTTTGAAAATGACTAGTTTTAAAGTCAAGACATCCATTCGTAGATGTCATGCATCCAAAGATTGTCTTCTTCTTTTTCAACGCCAAGGATTCTTCATGCAAGACAACCAGGTATAAGTCAAGGAAAGACAAATTTGGAAGATCCATGCAATGCAATTTGGACTTGGGCTAATAAAGAGTTAACTTCCTCTCCTATTTCCAATGCCAATCTCTTAGATCTTTGTAATTTTCCATATTAATGGCTTTTCAGCCTTGTAAAATCTATCCCTCTTGGTAAGACCAGACTCTGCCATTGGTGAGTTGTGTAACCTCTTCAATCAATAGGACTGTACTTTCAGATTTCAAGTGTTGGCATAGTGTAAATTCATTTAGCAATTTGCTTCCGTGGTAGATTTCTCTCCCTTTCTAAATTCTGATTCGTACCTAGTTGCTAGCTCATCATGTTATGCAGGTCATGTTCAGTGTTTTATATGTTTTTTGTTGAAGCTGTAAGTGGATGTTAAGTGGCTGCAAAGTGTCTTGTATCAGAGCTCTCTCCATCGTTTTCCCTCACGTTTGTCATTGGATCGAACCTTCTCATGAAATACTTATGCATAGTGATCAATTGAAATCAAAGGTCTTCATTTTCCCTTGTTTGATTCAGTGTTCAAGGTTCCAAGTAGAGTGGATTAACATTCTGGTGTATCACCGTCATTAGGTAGGATTTTCCTTTCAAGTTTCTTTTTCCCTTTTCCATGGTAGATTCATAGCATAGAGTAGAGATCCACATTGATACCTTCTCTAGAGGTTCTTCTCACCATTGAGGCACCCACCCTCGTGAGAAGATCCCATTGTTTCAACTGGAGAGAGGATTAGTCATTTCAGCACGTCTTTGTTTCAGGGTGCAACTCCAAGTTGACATCAGTTTTTGGCACGTCTGATGGGACCACAAAAAAGTTCTTTGCATAGAGTTTTCGCAGCAGCAAAGGATATTCATCTATATATAGTTGAAGAGTTCATAGCATCATTCAGGGAATCCATTCATGCCAAAGAATACCACAAGATCAGCAAGTAAAGGTATTCCTTTTGAATTTGTAACTTATAAAAGAGCAAGGTCTAGGAGGGCAAACCCATATCTTCAAAGGGAATATTTACCTCCCCCTCATCCTATCATTCTTGTTGTCAACTTGGAGTTGCGCCTTGAATCGAAGACGTGCATGAAATGGCCAATCCTCTATCCGGTTGAAACAATGGGATCTTCTCACGAGGGCGGGTGTCTCAATGGTGAGAAGAACCTCTAGAGAACGCTGGTTCTTGTAAGATGTATCAATGAGGATCTCTACTCTGCGCTACGGACTACCATGGAAAAAGGAGAAGAAAACTTGAAAGGGAAATCCTACCTAATAATGTTGATACACCAAAACGTTGATCCACTCTACTTGGAACCTTGAACACTGAACAAACAAGGGAAAAGGAAGACCTTTGATTTCAATCGATCACTATGCATAAGTATTTCATGAGAAGGTTCGATCCAATGACCAAAACATGAGGGAAAATGATGGAGAGAGGTTTGATACAAGACACTTTGCAACCACCTAACATCCACTTACAGCTTCAGCAAAAGACAAAGAACATTTAACATGACCTGCATAATATGATAAGCTAGCAACTAGGTACGAATTAGAATTTGGGAAGGGAGAGAAATCTACCACATGCAAATTGTTGAATGAATATACACTATGCCAACACTTGAAATCTGAAAGTACAGTCCTTCTATTGATTGAAGAGGTTACACAACTCACCAATGACAAAGTCTGGTCTTGCCAAGAGAGGGATGAAAAAATCTAAAGCTGAAAAGCCATTAATATAGAAAATTACAAAAGCCAAGAGCTTGGCATTGAAAAATAGAAGAGGAAGATCAACTTAGATTAACTCAAGACCAACTTTGCCTTCCAATAAAATATATTTTCCCTTTGTCTTTGCATGAAGCTCCTTGGCGTTAGAGGGAGTGGACGGCTAGGTTTATTGAAATGCCTACCTCTCTTTTCATGGAAATCCACACCCACCTCTAAATGTGGCTTCTTCATGAGTTGTTGGAACGTTTGAAAGAATGAGATGACAATAGCAAGCATGAAATCCAACGCCAATGTCAATTTTAGAACTCTAACTTGATTTGTTGCAAGCCAAGTTGGAACGTTTGAAATGCTGAGTTGACCTCGGAGATAAACTTGACTTCAACAACCAGTCAACTGAAGCCTTGACTAGTCAACCGTAATTAGCTTTTGCTTGCATGGAATTCCACGTTGACTCCGTCTTTTGTTTGTGGATGGGTTTTTCTCGGCCCAACTGTCTGTGATTTCTCTTGGCTAAATCTAGAATTCTTCTTCTTGACCTCTATCTCTATTTATCCTTCCACGGACTTTCCCTTCTTACTTATCCCTTCTTCCTAATGTTCATTCTCTTCGGGTCTTTATTATCTCGGACCTCTCCCTTTTGTTTTATTTCTTCAAATAATCCATTGGGCTATTTGCTAAGTCATTTTCCCTTCATGTTCATTCTTTTCGGACTTCGCTTTTGTCTCTCTACCCTCGGACTTTCCTTTCTTTGACCAAGCTTTTTGAAAGAATCCTTCGGACAATTTGTCCGAAGGATATCCATTTCTTTCGGGTTTTTTGGCTTCCCTTTGGTTTTATCTCCCTTTGATTTTCTCGGACTTTTTTCCGCCAGTTTTCCCGAATTTATTCTTGGCTGCGTTTCCTTCGAATTTTTGTCTTCTCACTTTCCCGCAGGTTTTATCTATTTGCATTTTTATGAATTAATCCTTCGGACAAAAAGTCCGAAGGATATCCTTCAATTTTGTTTTCTCTTTTTGCCTTTGTGTATTTTCCAAGGGTTTTTCTTTGTCCCGAATTTCATTCCTTCAGACAAAAAGTCGGAAGGAATTACTCTTTTGTCTTTATTTGGCCACCGACAAAATGCCCTTCGGAAAAAATGCAAAGGTCTTGCTACCAACCAAGTGCCCTCCACAAGGGATTGTGTCCTTCCTCTGTGCCCTTCGAGAAAGTTGCGTCCTGTCACCAACCAAATGCTCTCTGCAAGGGCTTTTGTCTATCTCCCTAGCTTTTCAAAAAAATTGTAAGGCACTCGGGCTTTTTGTAGGGCACCCGGGCTTTTTGTAGGTGTCCTTATTCCTTTGGACTTTATGTTTTCTTGCGGACTTTTTTGGAGGCTGCTGACTTTGTCTTTTCTTTCCTTGTTAGCTGTGGGTTTTTTTGTTTGCAAATTCTCCAAAGTATTCCTTCGGACAAAATGTACGAAGGATATCTTCCTTCCTTTTAATTTCCTTTGCTTTGTTGCCTTCTTTCTAACCTTGCCTAAGGCATTAATGTATTGTATGCAGTAACCCTATAAGAATAACCATGTTTGCGCATCGTATGCAAAACAACCTCTGCCTTTTCAAATAGTCCAGATATGCAGTAGGTCTCAACAAGTAGAACATATGTATCTTCAGTTGCAACCCAGGGCACCTGTAACATCCTCAAGTAGATCATCCCATGCTTTATATGAAGGCTGTAGATGGCTATTTAAGGACCCCAAAAAACTGATTTACAAGACAAACTGGTACCATAAGACCATCTTCCGAATAGTAAGGTTGACAATTTTTTGGCCTATGGAAGAATTGTCAACATTTTTGGTGACTCAGCTGGCCCAACATGCCTGCTATGCTTGAGAACTCAGACCATGTATATGCTATTTGAACTCTCGAAACAATGATAAACCTGATTTATGACTGAAAATCTCCTCTTGACCATGGCTGAAGTAACCTTCCTCCTTCAAAATAAGAAGGGAAACAAACGAAAGCAGGAAAACTAACTAAGAAACAAATGTGCAAACAAGCACTTACTGGACAAAACTGAAGCAAACTATAGTGCTTGAACAACACTTGGAGGAAAGCAAAACAAATAAAGAACCTAGCTAACCATGATAAAGCATGATCTGACTGGATCAAATGGGAAATTTTTGAACTCGCTCATTCCAAGGGATGGTACAAGTTGCAAAGCATGTTGTTTATTAATCATAACCTTTGATGAGGCATTTTCCTTGTCCACCAACTGCATTAGCATCTTCTCAAATGAGTCATCAATAGCATACCAGAAACCTGATTTATGACTGAAAATCTCCTCTTGACCATGGCTGAAGTAACCTTCCTCCTTCAAAATAAGAAGGGAAACAAACGAAAGCAGGAAAACTAACTAAGAAACAAATGTGCAAACAAGCACTTACTGGACAAAACTGAAGCAAACTATAGTGCTTGAACAACACTTGGAGGAAAGCAAAACAAATAAAGAACCTAGCTAACCATGATAAAGCATGATCTGACTGGATCAAATGGGAAATTTTTGAACTCGCTCATTCCAAGGGATGGTACAAGTTGCAAAGCATGTTGTTTATTAATCATAACCTTTGATGAGGCATTTTCCTTGTCCACCAACTGCATTAGCATCTTCTCAAATGAGTCATCAATAGCATACCAGTCACCAACAAAGACGAACGCATCAAGTACTTCCTAATATTTTTCGCACTGCTTGTCATCTACCACCTTGTCAAGTGATATCTCGTCTATGCATTGTTCTTGAGTGGCCACACCTTTTTTATCGACTACTGCATGTTCATACAACTCTTCAAGGAGCTTTGAATAGGCAACCCAATCTGTATCATGATCTTGAATAGGTGATTCTTGATCAAATTTCTCATAAACATGCTCTTCAATAGCCAACATATCCATACAAAGCTCTTCAATCTCTTGTAGAGATTCAAGGTACAACTGCCAATCATCTTTTTGTTCCTCATTTTGATCCATTTGAATTGAATCAGCTATAAGGCTATCTGGATCCTTCTCAATAGGAGATACATGTAACTCAATTATAACTTCAATCTGTATCAGCTCCTCTTGAAGTTCCTCTACATCAAGATCAATCTTCCCACTCTCAGCTATAATTGGATGCTCAATTACAACCTCAAGTGAAGTATCAATAGGAAATTCTTCCTCAAACACACCTGAAGCATCCTCTACACAGTCTGCAAGAACTTGTCCTGTAGATGCAACCTCTTTCTCAATACTCCAAAGAACAGGATCCCTCTGAGGAAGGGGATGGCGGGAGGGTGATGAAATTCATTTGTTTGAGAGGGAAAATGAAGCATGGGAGGTCGATCATAATCAAATTTTGGAATTTTGAGGGCAATAGAATTATCTAGGGAGTTTTGGAGATGAGGGAAAGAGAAACTTTTAAAGACCTCTGTATTTTGTTCCTTCCACTTGGCCATTACCTCATCAAAGTCTGAAACCTACTTGTCTTCCTAGACAACTTGAACTTGAGCGATGATTGGTGAGGAAAGGGGACTATAGGAAGGTTTAGTCTCATGAATAGTCACTTGAATAGGCTCTTGAATAGGCACTTGAATAGGCCCCTGACTCCAACTAGGAAGCTCCCTCGGCACACACTGGGCATGGTTAAGAACTTCATGAGAATAAGAAGCACAAGAACCCTTTGTAGACAATTGGTTTAACTCGATTTTTTGCCTCTCCCAAGCCTCCACCTTTTCCAATACAAGAATACATAGCCCATTTATCTAATCTGGATCATTGGACACATTTCAAAATAGACCATTCACTTCCTCATACTAAGAGTTAGAACAAACCTTTCTTGCATATGCTAGTATTCTAAGCTCTATTTCATTCATTCTTTCTTGAAGGCAAGACTGCTCATATGCAACATCATAGCCATATGGGAAAGATGAAATCCGGTCCTGAGACTAATATGGCTCACGAGGAAGGTAAGATTCATGCTCTTGATAACGCTGATTAGGCTCATAAAAAAGCTCATAGGTATCATGACAAGGCTGGTATGATCAATCATTGGGCTGATAAGGAAACATAGCATAGGACTTCCCTTCATACACAGCCATCAAAATTCATTCACGATAATGCAATAAAAATAGACTTACATGGAAACTATCCCTGAACTATTAGAAGCAATTGCTTGAGCTTAGAATCACCAAATACTTCTTGAAGAACACTGCTACAACTGCAATTTCATCAAGACCAGCTAAAATAGGTCCCACCGAGCGTGCCAAAAACTGTTGTCAACCTGGAGCTGCACCCTGAATCGAAGACGTGATGAAATGGGAAATCCTCTATCCAGTTGAAACAATGGGATTTTCTAATGAGGGTGGGTGCCTCAATGGTAAGAAGAACCTCCAGAGAAGGTTGGTTCCTGTAAGATGTATCAATGGATCTCTACTATGTGCTACGAATCTACCACGGAAAAGGGAGAGAAACTTGAAAGGAAAATCCTACCTAATAACGGTGATACACAAAAACATTGATCCACTCTACTTGGAACCTTGAACACTGAATCAAACAAAGGAAAAAGAAGACCTTTGATTTCAATTGAACACTATGCATAAATATTTCATGAGGAATTTCGATCCAATGACCAAAACATGGGGGAAAATGATGGAGGTCTAATACAAGACACTTTGCAGCCACTTAACATCCACTTACAATTTCAGCAAAAGACATAAAGAACACTAAACATGACTTGCATAATATGATAAGCTAGCAACTAGGTACGAATCAAAATTTGGGAAGGGAGAGAAATCTACCACATATGTAAATTGTTGAATGAATATACACTATGCCAGCACTTGAAATCTGAAAGTACAATTCTTCTATTGATTGAAGAGGTTACATAACTCACCAATCGCAGAGTCTGGTCTTGCCAAGAGAGGGATGAAAAAATCTAAGGCTGAAAAGCCATTAATATAGAAAATTATAAAAACCAAGAGATTGGCGTTGAGAAATAGAAGAGGAAGATCAACTTAGATTAACTCAAGACCAACTTTGCCTTCCAATAACATATATTTTCCCTTTCTCTTTGCATGAAGCTCTTTGGCGTTAGGAGTGGACGGCTGGGTTTATTGAAATGCCCTCCTCTCTTTGCATGGAAATCCATGCCCACCTCTAAATTTGGCTTCTTCATGAACTGCTAGAACGTTTGAAGGTATGAGATGACAATAGCATGCATGAAATCCAACGCCAATGTCAATTTTAGAACTCTGACTGGATCTGTTGGACACTGAGTTGGAACATTTGAAAGGCTGAGTTGACCTTGGAGATAAACTTGACTTCAACAACCAGTCAACTGAAGCCTTGACTAGTCAACCGTAATTAACTTTTGCTTGCATGGAATTCCGCGTTGACTCCGTCTTTTGTTTGTGCATGGGTTACTCTCGGCCCAACTGTCCGTGATTTCTCTTGGCTAAATCTAGAATTCTTCTTCTTGAACTCTGTCTGTATTTGTCTTTCCACGGACTTTCCCTTCTTCCTTATCCCTTCGGCCTAATGTTCATTCTCTTCAGGTCTTTATTATCTCGGACCTCCCCCTTTTGTTTTATTTCTTCGGATAATCCATTGGGCTATTTGCTAAGTCATTTTCCCTTCGTGTTCATTCTTTTCGGACTTCACTTTTGTCTCTCTCTACCCTCAGACTTTCCTTTCTTTGACCAAGCTTTTTGAAAGAATCCTTCGGACAATTTGTCCGAAGGATATCCATTTCTTTCGGACTTTTTGGCTTCCCCTTGGTTTTATCTCCCTTTGATTTTCTTGAACTTTTTTCCGCCAATTTTCCCGAATTTATTCTTGTCTGCATTTCCTTCGGATTTTTGTCTTTTCACTTTCCCGCAGGTTTTATCTATTTGCATTTTTCCGAATTAATCCTTCGGACAAAAAGTCCGAAGGAATTCTTTCGGACTTTTGTCCGAAGGATATCCTTCAATTTTGTTTTCTCTTTTTGCGTTTGTGTATTTTCCACGGGTTTTTCTTTGTCCCGAATTTCTTCGGACTTTTTGTCCTCCTTCGAACTTTATTTGGCCATCGGCAGAATGCCCTTCGGAAAAAATGCAAAGGTCTTGCCACCGACCAAGTGCCCTCCGCAAGGGATTGTGTCCTTCCTCTGTGCCCTTCGAGAAAGTTGGAAAAGTCCTGTCACCGACCAAGTGCCCTCAGCAAGGGCTTCTGTCTATCTCCCTGGTTTTTCAGAAAAATTGTAGGGCACCCGGGCTTTTTGTAGGGAACCTGGGATTTTCGTAGGTGTCCTTATTCCTTTGGACTTTATGTTTTCCTACGGAAATTTTTCGAGGCTGCCGACTTTGTCTTTACTTTCCTTGTTGGCTGCGGGTTTTTTTTTGTTTGCGAATTCTCCAAAGTATTCCTTCGGACAAAAAGTCCGAAGGAACTCCTTCGGACTTTTGTCTGAAGGAACTCCTTCGGACTTTTGTCTGAAGGAACTCCTTCGGACTTTTGTCCGAAGGATATCTTCCTTCCTTTTAATTTCCTTTGCTTTGTTGGCTTCTTTCTAACCTTGCCTAAGGCATTAATGTATTGTATGCAATAAACCTATAAGAATAACCATGTTTGCGCATCATATACAAAACAACCTCTGCCTTTTCAAACAGTCCAGATATGCAGTATGTCTCAACAAGTAGAACATATGTATCTTCAGTTGCAACCCAGGGCACCTGTAACATCCTCAAGTAGATCATCCCATGCTTTATATGAAAGCTGTAGATGGCTATTTAAGGACCCCAAAAAACTGATTTACAAGACAAATTGGTACCATAAGACCATCTTCCGAATAGTAAGGTTGACAATTTTTTGCCCTGTGGAAGAATTGTCAACAGTTCTAAACACTGCAATCTCCACCATCCAGATGGCCGTTAGAAATCAAGTGTTTGCTCCATTCAATAGGGGAAGCCCACTAAATCTAGCACAGTTAGACGACATACCTGTATCTGCCCTCAAAAGTATTCCATTCTTCTCAGGAGAAAATCAAACAACCCCTATTGAGCATATCCAGCATGTGGCTAATATTTGTTCAATTCATAATGTTGTTGAGGATAATGTTGCTATTAGATTGTTTGTTGCTTCTTTCAAAAGAAAAGCATTACAATGGTATAGAACCCTCCCACTTAGATCCGTTTCCACCTGGACTGAATTGGGTGCAGCGTTAGTCAAGCAATTTGAAGACAAATCTGATCAATTATCTTTAGTTGAGCAATTAACTGCCATACAGAGATCTCATGGGTTCATGTCCGATTTTAATCTCAAATTCCAGAAGACATGGACCAGGATACTAGTTCTGATTAGGCCACCCCTTGAATATGCATTTATGTATTTTTTGAAAGCTCTTAATTCTGACATTAGTGTGATGATACAGTCAATGGGTGGTACTACTTTGTCAGATGCTTATGAAGTTGCAATAAGGGCAGAAAATAGTTTGATACAAGCAGGTAAGCTTTCTCCAAGACCTCCAATGCCCATATTTTCATAAATAAGTTCTGTACCAGCCCCTCAAGTTCCTCAAATTCCTTCCTTAGCTCCTATTCCAGCACCTCAAGTTCCTATTGCAGCCCCTACTAGTCAAGCTAGTGAGATAGGAGAGTTGAAAGGTTTATTACAATCTTGTGGAAATGAAATAGTACAACTCAAAAGGCAGCAATTTCAATCAAATAAGCCCTATCAACAGCAAAATTAGAACAACTATCAGTCCTTCAAAGATCAAAGGTCTCCTTATTAGGGTTTTAGAGAAAATAGACCAACCTATCAAGCACAAGGAGCCATAACTCCAATTAAGCCATATGTTGCTCTTGATCCGAATGCTCCTTCCACTTCAAAAGCCATTGTTCCAACCCCACCTCAAAATAATTTGGTGTAGGATTCAAGTTGGCAGCCCTCAAATCTCAATGATGCTCAAAACCAAGCCTTCTTATCACTGAACATCACCATGCCATATGTGACACAAGAAGAGTTCTCTTTTCAAGGAGGTCAATGTCAAGATACAGGTTTGACATCACAAGGAGTGACTCATCAAGTTCAAGGGCAGCCTGATGCTATTAATGTAAATTGGTAGATTGATGATCATGTTGCTTTTACTCATGATGTTAAAACTAACGATTCAAGTGGTCAAGTTGCAGCTATAATCTATCAGAGAATTAAAAGAAGAGCTATTGTGGAAGCCCAAGCGGTAGCAAATACTTCAAGTGCTCTAGTATTGTTGCTCAAAGTACAAAAAAGCAGCTTGTTGCTCCCACAACCCAAATAAATTAGAATATAGAAGTTAGTAAAGTGCAGCAAATACCTATAATTCATGAGTAGCAAGTACCACAAAAAGCGCAATCAAAGGTTAATGCATCTCAGTTCAGTATTGTAGATTAAATGAAGTCTAACATCAGCATTAACATGTGGGATTCTCTTTCAATTCCAGGGCAAAAAGATAAACTCATTCAAGAACTTTCAACTCTTGAATTGTCTCGAAAATCGATTGAGAAAGAAGGTGTCGTTTTGAAAAATTCGAATCAACTAACTAAGCAACAGGTGCAGCAAGGAGATAAGATGCCAAAGGTGGATAAACCTGAAGTAAAATCGAAGAAAACTCCCCCTTTTTATCTTTCTTTGATAGTGGGTAATACTTTGGTTCATAATTGAATGGTGGATAGTGAAGCTAGCAGTACAGTAATGCCCAAACAGATTGCAGACAAGCTTGATCTTGTTTATGAGCCAAATACTAAAGGGGTAATGCATTTGGATGGTTCACCAACAAAGACGGTAGGCATTATCAAAGATTTGAAATTGACATTACATACTTGTCCTAACGTTACTATTCACAAAACAAACTTGGCACCATAGCAAAGTTTCGAATAGAAGGGGTGACAATTTGCCCTGTGGGGGCAAAATTGTCAACATTTTTGACGACTCAACTGGGAAGCATACCTGCTATGCTAAAGAACTCAAACCATATAGATGCTATTCGAACTCCCAAATGGTGAACCTGATTTTTGACTGAAAATCTCCTTCTGACCTTGGCTGAAGTAACCTTCTCCCTCAAAATAGGAAGGAAAAAACACAAAAGCAGGAAAACTATCTAAGAAACAAATGTGCAAATAAGCACTTATTGGACAAAACTGAAGCAAACAACTGTGCTTGAACAGCACTTGGAGGAAAGCAAAAACAACTATGTACATAGAGCTTTGCTCTTGAATAGCAATGTTTCAGATGTATCCCATTGACTGGGATTGAAAGCTCTTGACTGTCCATCCTGGCAAGTTGGAAGGCATTGTGAGATTTACAGTTGGAGATCATGTATGGGCCACTCCAAAGGGAATCAAACTTTGTGTGTCTTCTCGGTTTGGCTCGATCCTCATCCCACTTGAGGACCAAATCTCCTTCATTAAAGTTTCGTGAGGAAGCTCCTTTGTCAAACGTTCTTTTCACATGTACCTGATGACTTTTCATGGCTAGCATGGATTGATTTCTTGTCTCTTCCAACTCCATAAGCTCTGCATACCTAATTTTCATAGGCTCATTCTCTAACAACTCAAGTTGATGCATTAGTTCTAAAGCTGAAAACTCAAGAGAAATAGGTAACCTTGCTTCCTTACCATATACTAGCTTGTATGGAGAGTTGTCTATTGACCTTTTGTAGGTGATCCTATCAGCCCATAAAGCTGACTTCAACTTGAGATGCCATGACCTCTGATTGTCTTCAACAGTCCTTCATATCATCCTTAAGAGGTTCTTGTTTGTAGATTCAGCAAGGCCATTTTTTTGTGGATAATAGTTCGATGAAGTGTTGAGATAAACTCCGTGTTGGACAGCCCATTGGCTGATCCTAAATCCCACAAAAGCCATTGCATTGTTAGAAATAATGGTTGAAGGAACTCCAAATCTAGTAAGCAAACCTTCATAAAAATTAAAAACGTTAATTTCGTTTGCTTCTTTCAATGCAATTGCTTCTATTCAACGTGTGAAGTAATCCGTAGCTGTTAGAATCCACTTATGCCGTGAACTCGAAGGAGGATTAATGAGACCAATAAATTCCAATCCCCACTGAACAAAACGCTGATCCACTGCAATTGACTGAAAGGGCAGGGCTGCAAGTTTAACTTTTCTTACAAACATAGCACATTGTTTGCACTTCCTAACCTATGTATGGCAATCGCCAAATATAGTAGGCCAATAGTACCCACCTCTCATGATTTTAAGTGATGCGGTTCTTGCAAAAAAGTGTCCTTCACCATGTCTATCATGGAATTCTTCAAGTAATCTTTGAGTTCGCCTTGGTTCCACACACCTTAGTAACATTCCATTAATATCATTTTTGAGCAAAACACCATCAACGAGAAAGAATGGAATTGATTGCAATCTAAAATACCTTCTTTTTGGAGCACTTAGGTGAGAAGGGTAAAAACCATCTTGTAGATAGCTTACCAAATCACAAAACCCGCTGGAAGGTGAGGTGTGAACAACAACAATTTCTTCATCATTTGACATAAAAACAGCTTCTTTAGTTTCTTACAAGTCCTGAGCTAGATGCTCACAAAGTCCTTTGCCTATAACCAGCTTTGTAACCTTAATTTCCACGTCATATTCCATTACCTTGATTATCCAACTAGCTCTCTTCTCATTTGTCTTTGTTTAGAAGAAATTCTTTGATGCTTGGATGAGCAACCATTAGATGTATTTTATTATTAGACAAGTGCCTAAATTTCTTCAGAGACCTTATAACTAAAAGGACATGTTTTTCAACAAAAGAATACCTTGTTTCATACTCCTCCAAGTCTTGACTATAGAAAGCTATTGGTTGCTCCAAATCTTCATGATTCTGCTGCATAAGAATCCCTGAAATGGTGTCCACATTAACATACGTATACAGAATGAAATCTTTTGTAAAATCTGGATTTAGAAGGGTAGGAGCACTTGCTATGACTTTCTTAACATCTTCAAACCCTTTTACTCCCTCCTTGGACCCGCTAAAGTTCTAACTTTTTTCTAGCATGGCTGTAAGTGGTTTAGCTACAGTGGCAAAATCTGAAATGTATCTCCTTATAAAGTTGATTTTTCCAAAGAAACTTTGCAAAGCCTTTTTGCTCTTAGACAAGGAGAGTGCAAGAATAGGTTGAATCTTTTCAGAATCTACGTTTAAACCATGCTTTGAAACAATATCTCCAGGAAGCTTACCTTCATGAACTGAAAATACACACTTTTGGGGATTTAGAGATATCCCAAATTGCCTACACCTTTCAAAAACTTGTTTGAAATGAACCATGTGATCTTTTTCATCTTTTGAAAACACTGTTATATCATCCAAATAAACAAGCACAAACCTATTCAGAAGGCCATATCAATGGCTCTCTGAAAAGTTGCTCCAGCATTAGACAAACCGAATGGCATCTTTCTGTATGCAAATGTCCCCCACATAGTCGTGAAGGTTGTCTTGAATTGGTCCTCTTCTTTGACCAAAATCTAATTGTAACTGTTGACAAATCTTCCACAAGTCAGATTTTCTCTTGCCATTTGGAAAGTTCTTGTCTCTAGCCAAGGAAGGAAGAATACATTGTTTTCCTTGGTAAGGGGCCTTTGCTACAACAAGAAAATTTTGAGGGGATGTTTCATCAAAAAAAGGGTTTGGCTAAAGACAGGAAATAACAAAGGGGAGCCTAAAAGCAAAAGGAAGTAATTCCTTCAGACTTTTGTCCGAAGGAATACTTCAGAGAAACCAAAAGTCCATTCCTTCGCAAACGTCTGAAGGAATACTTCAGATAAACCAAAAGTCCATTCAAACAAGCAAGGCAAAGGAAGTACCCTTCGAAAGGATCGTTTTCGACATTCTTGAAGGGCACCTACCCTTCGGGAAGGCACAGGACCAAATTCAAAACCTTAGCAAAAAGCCCGGGTGCCCTACAATTTTTCCAAAGGGCACAAAGGGAGAGCTAAATACCCTTGCAAAGGGCACTTGGTCAGCGGAAGGGACCATAGCAAATTTCCCGAAGGGCACTTTTCAAAGGCCGAAGGGCACATTCGAAGGAAAAGGCAAGGAAAAATATCCTTCAGACTTTTTGTCCGAAGGAATTCCTTCGAACAAAAAGTCCGAAGGAATTCGGAAGACACAAGGAGGGACCAGAAGAAGAAAAAGAACAAAGACAATGAATTCTTTCGGACTTTTGTCCTTCGGACTTTTTGTCCGAAGGAATTCCTTCGAACAAAAAGTCCGAAGGAATTCGGAAGACACGAGGGACCAGAAGAAGAAAAAGAACAAAGACAATGAATTCTTTCGGACTTTTGTCTGAAGGAATTCCTTCGGACAAAAAGTCCGAAGAAATTCGGACCAAGGCCCGTAGAAAAGCCGACGGAAGAAATCTCGAAGAAATTTGGGAAAATTGCAAAAAACAAAGGCAAAGGCGGGAAAAAGAGACCTTTGGACTTTTGTCCTAAGGAATTCCTTCGGACAAATAGTCCGAAGAAATTTGGAGAAAGGGCCGCAGGAAAAACCCGAAGAAATGTGAAGCCAATAAAGCCAAGAGAAAGAGAAGTCCGAAGGAAATTTCCAAGTAGAGAATTCCGAAGGAAATAAAAAGACTAAGGGTGAAATCCTGCAAGACGTCAAATTTTGACCGTGAGAAGAACCGTTGGAAAAGGGTAAAGCCAGAATTCCGAAAAGAAAAGGGCAAATGGGGAAAAATATATAGACAAATACATCCGAATATAGAATCCCGCTAGAAATAGACACGAACAGGTAGACTAGAATAGGACAGAATACATGCAAGCAGGGGCAATCTTCGAACGCCATCCAAAGCTTCAGTTGACTGGTTATTAAAGTCCCGCTCATCGCCAGATCATCTCACGCATCTAAGGGTCCAACTCAGCGTCAATTGAAGTTCCAAATTCAAATGTCAAGTTGACTGTTCCAGATTTAGAGTTGACTAATTGTTGAACGCCGCATTCACTAGGAGCTTTCCATGCGAAGGAGAATGATCTCTTCGTCCAACTCAGCATACCAAACGGTTAAACTCAGCATCAAGCAGCTCACGAAGTTCTAAAATTGACATTTACGTGGATTTCCATGCAAAGAGAGGCGGGCGGTTCATAACAAAGATAAGTTCACTTCATCAAACGAAGAAGCTTCATGCAAGGACAAAAAAGAAAATATATTTTATTGAAAGGCCAAGTAAAGCCTGGAGTTAACCAAAGTGAATCCTTCTCTTCAAATTTTTAGCGTCAATCTTTGGCCTCTTGTAATTTTCTATATAATGGCTTTCAGCCTTGATTAAAAATCATCCAATCTCTCTTGGTTAGACCAGACTCTGTCATTGGTGAGTTGTGTAACCTCTTCAATCAATAGAAGGACAGTACTTTCAGATTTCAAGTGCTGGCATAATGTATATTTCTTCAGCAATTTGCACAAGTGGTAGATTTCTCTCCCTTCCCAAATTCTGATTCATACCTAGTTGCTAGATTATCCTTGTGCAGGTCATGTTCAATGTTCTTTATTGTCTTTTGTTGAAGCTGTAAGTGGATGTTAGGTGGCCGCAAAGTGTCTTTTATCAGACCTCTCTCCATCGTTTTCCCTCAAGTTTTAGTCATTGGATCCAACCTCTCCATGAAATATTTATGCATAAGTGATTGATTGAAGTCTAAGGTCTTCCTTTTCCCTTGATTGTTCAGTGTTCAAGGTTCCAAGTTGAGTGGATCAAACTTCTGGTGTATCACCCCTTTTAGGTAGGATTTTCCCTTTTGAATTTCCTTCTCCCTTTTCCATGGTAGTCCGCAGCATAGAGTAGGGATCTTCATTCATACATCATACAGTTTTTGGCACGCCTTGTGGGACCACGAAAAGAGTTCTTTACAAAAAATCTTCGCAACAAAGGAAGATATTCATTTATAGCCAGCGAAAGAGTTCATAGCACCATTCAGACAATCCATTCATGCCAAAAATTACCACAAGATCAGCAAGCAAAGGTATTCCTTTTGAATTTGTAACTTATAAAAGAGCAAGATCTAGGAGGGCAAGTCCATATCCTCAAAGGGAATATTTAACCCCTCATCCTATTGTTCTAGACACTGAAATTCCCATCATGTAGACGGCCAATAGAAATCAAGTATTTGCTCCATTCAATGGAAGGAGCCCACTAAATCTAGTAGAGTTAAATGATATCTCTGTATCTGTCCTCAAAAGTATTCCATTCTTCTCAAGAGAAAATCAAACAACCCCTATTGCGCATATCCAAGATGTGGCTAATCTTTGTTCAGTTCATAATGTAATTGAAGATAATGTTGCTATCAGATTACTAGCTGCTTCTTTCAAAGGAAAAGCATTACAGTGGTATAGGACCCTCCCACTTAGATCTATCTCTACTTGGGACAAATTGGGTGCTGCCTTGGTCAAACAGTTTGAGGACAAATCTGACCACTTTTTTTTGGTTGAGCAATTAACTGCCATACAAAGAGCTCCTCATGAGTTCATGTCTGATTTTAATCTCAGATTTCAAAAGACATTGCACAGGATACCATTTCTAATTAGGCCATCACCTGAATATGCATTTTTATATTTTTTGAAAGCTCTCAATTCTGATATTAGTGTGATGATATAGTCAATGGGTGGTACTACTTTGCCAGATGCCTATGAAGTTGCAATAAGCGTAGAAAATAGTTTGATTCAAGCAGGGAAGCTTGCTCTAAGACCTCCAATGCCCATATTTTCGGAGATAAGTTCAGTACCAGCCCTTCAAGTTCCTCAAGTTCCACCCTTGGCTCCAATTCCAGCACCTCAACGTCCTATTGCAGTGTTTACTAGTCAATCTAGTGAGATAGGAGAGCTAAAAAGTTTGTTACAATATTTTGGAAATGAAATAGTACAGCTTAAAAGCAGCAATTTCAGTCAAATAGGCTTTATCAACAAAATCAGAAAAAATATCAGCCCTTCAAAGATCAAAGATCTCCTTATCAGGGTTTCAAAGAAAATAGACCACCCTATCAAGCACAAGGGGCTATAACTCCAGCTAAGCCATATGCTGCTCTTGATCCAAATGCCCCTTCCACTACAAAAGCTATTGTTCCAACCCCAACTCAGAACAACTTGGTGCAGGATTCAGGTTGGCAGCCCTCAAATTTTAATGATGTTCAAAATCAAAGCTTGGTAACACCAAACAACACCATGCCACGGATGACACAAGAGTTCTCTTTTCAAGAGAGCCAATATCAAGATACAGGTTTGGCACAAGGAGTGATCCAAGGGCAGCCAGATGCTATTAATGTAAATTGGCAGGCAGATGACCATATTGCTTTTCCTCAAGATGTTAAAACTAACGCTTCAAATGATCAAGTTGCAGCTCTAACCTATCAGAGAAATAAAAGAAGAGCCGTTGAAGAAACTCACGAAGTGGCAAATACGTCAAATGCTCCTAGTATTATTCCCCAAGGTACGAAAGAACAGCTTGTTGCCCCCACAGTCCAAAAAAGACAGAATGTAGAGGTTGGTAAAGTGCAACAAATACCTCTAATTCGTGAACAGCAAGTACCACAAAAGGTGAAATCAAAGGTTAGTCCATCTCAGTTCAGTATTGTAGATCAGATGAAAAAGTCTAATATCAACATTAGCATGTGGGATATTCTTTCAATTCCAGGCCAAAAGGATAAACTTGTTCAAGAACTTAGAGCTCTTGAATTGTCTCCAAAATCAGTTGATAAAGGTGTTGTCTTGACAAATTCGGATCAGCCAAATAAGCAACAGGTACAGCAACGAGATAAGATATCTAAGGTTGACAAAACGGAGGTAAAAATAAAGAAAACTCCCCCTTTTTATCTTTCTTTGATAGTGGGTGATACTGTAATCCATAATTGTATGGTGGATAGTGGAGCCAGTAGTACGGTGATGCCCAAACAGATTGCAGACATGCTTGGCCTTGTTTATAAGCCAAACACTAAAGGGGTACTGCAATTGGATGGTTCACCCACAAAAACGGTAGGGATTATCAAAGATTTGAAATTAACATTACATGTCTATCTTAATGTAACTATTCAGCAAGACGTTGTAGTAGTGGATCTACCTCCTTATTTCGCCATGTGCCTTTCAAGAGATTTCACCTCAAAGATTGGGGGATATCTATCAGCTGATTGGACTTACTTGTTGTTCAGAACCAGATATGGCACAAAAGTAACAATTCATTCAGAACCTATTGCATGTTTTCACATGGAACCTTATACGCCAAGTGTGGTCAATACAAATTGTATCATTTCAGATGAAATAGGACAAACTAGTGATGTAGAAAAAGACTCACCTTTGGATGGAGTTCCAGATTTGTTTCTTGATGAGTAGGCTTCCACCTTGCATGAGCGTGATCCCTACAAGCTGATTGAAGAAGGTCTTGGTGTGTATTGTCTTCATGAGAACAATGCGCCAATCCCAGCCATGGTCAAACAGGGCGAATCTAATGAAGGCTTGTGGCAATTATACTTCGATGGATCAAGAAATAAGCATGGGACAAGAGTTGGAATGATGTTAGTTTTTCCTACGAAACAAAGGTATTTCTCCTCTATTAAATTTCAATTTGGCTGTTCAAACAATGTTGCTGAATATGAAGCACTAGATCACGGTTTGCAATGGGCTAGCAAGATGAAAGTAAATTGATTACAAGTGTTTGGAGATAGCGAACTTGTGGTTCAACAAGTAAGAAGCTTGAATGTATGCAAGAATATGTTGCTTAAATCTTATAGACACAGAGTGTGGGATCTACTTGAAGATTTTTAGGGTTTTAATATTCAGGGAATACCAAGAGATAGGAATAAACACGCTGATAGGTTGGCTGCTGTTGAGGCACAAGTTGATATCCCAGCTGATATAAGAAGTGACATTTCTCAGTCACATATAAAGATAATAGTAAGACCTTCTGTCCCAAATAATCAAGAAAATTGGCAGGTGTTTGAAAGTGACAATCAAATTGTGAGATTTATGTAGGAAGACGCTGAGTTTTCTTCAAAAAATCAGTCAAAACGCTTACAGCAGTATGGTGATTAGATCGTACAGCTGAAAACTAATAAGCTACCCAAGGGATTGGTCACCCTGGAAAATATTTTCAGTGAGGATGATGAACTAAGGAAAGAGAAACCAGCCTTGTCAACAAAGGAAGAGCACCATGCCAATGTAGAGATTGCAGCTGGTAAGATTTTGAAATTGAGCAAGGTATGTACCTCTCCACAAAAGAAAGCTTTTATTGAATTATGCACAAATTTTGTTGATATGTTTGCATGGCAGTATAGTGATCTCAAAGGTTTTGATCCAAGTTTGGCTCAACACACTATTGAGTTAAAAGATGAGACTAAACCAATACGACAAAGACAAAGGCCAATCAATCGAAAGCTTGAGCCTCTGATGAAAGCTGAGCTTCACAAGGTCATAGAATCGGCTATCATATTTCCAATCAAGCACTCAATTTGGCTGGCGAACCTGGTTCCAGTACGAAAAAAGAATGGTGAGATTCGTTTGTGTGTTGATTTTGGTGATTTAAACAGAGCCTCGCTCAAAGACCACTATCCATTGCCATCAATGGAACAAATTTTACAGCTTGTTTCAGGATCAAAGAGGTTTTCCTTGTTGGATGGGTATAGTGGCTACAATCAGATTCTGGTCAAAGAAGAGGACCAATTCAAGACAGCTTTCACAACTAAGTGGAGAACATTTGCATACAGAAAGATGCCATTCGGTCTGTCCAATGCTGGAGCAACCTTTCAGAGAGCCATGGATATGGGCTTCCAAGGCCTTCTTAACAAATTCGTGCTTGTCTATTTAGATGATATAATAGTATTCTCAAAGGATGCAGAAGATCACATGGTGCACCTCTAGCATGTTTTTGAAAGGTGTAGGCAATTTGGGATATCTCTAAATCCCAAAAAGTGTGTATTTTCAGTTCATGAAGGTAAGCTTCTTGGACATGTCGTTTCCAAGCACGGTTTAAACATAGATTATGAAAGGATTCAATCCATTCTTGCACTCTCCTTGCCTAAGAGCAAAAAAGCTTTGCAAAGTTTCTTTGGAAAGATCAATTTTATAAGGAGATACATTTCAGATTTTGCTACTGTAGCTAAACCACTTACAGCGATGTTAAAGAAAAATCAGGACTTCAGCTGGTCCAAGGAGGAAATAACAGGGTTTGAAGATGTTAAGAAAGCCATAGCAAGTGCTCCTACGCTTTTGAATCCAGATTTCAAGAAAGATTTCATTTTGTATACATATGCTAATGTGGACACCATTTTAGGCATTATTATGCAGCAGAACCATGAGGACTTGGAACAGCGAATAGCCTTCTACAGCGAAGGCGTGCAGGAGTATGAGACAAGGTACTCTTTTGTTGAAAAACACGTCCTTTCAGTTATAAGATCTCTGAAGAAATTTAGGCACTTGTTGTCCAATAACAAAATATGTCTAATGGTTGCTCATCCAAGCATCAAAGAATTTCTTCTGAACAAAGACATAAATGAGAAAAGCGCTGGTTGGATAACTACAGTGATGGAATATGACATAGAAATTAAGATCACGAAGCTAGTTAGAGGCAAAGGACTTTGTGAGTAGCTCAGGTCTTACAAGAGACTAACGACGTTGTTCTAGTGTCAAACGATGTAGAAATTGCTGCCATTCACACCTCACCTTCCAGCTGGTTTCAAGATCTGGTAAGCTATCTTCAGGAAGGTTGTTACCCTTCCCACCTAAGTGCTTCAGAAAGAAGGTATTTCAAACTGCAATCAATTCCATTTTTGCTCGTTGACGGTGTCTTGTTCAAAAAGGATATCAATGGAATGTTACGAAGGTGTGTGGAGCCAAGCCATACTCAAAGATTACTTGAAGAATTCCATGATGGAGTTGGTAGAGGACACTTTTCTGCCAGAACTACAGCACTCAAAATCATGAGAGGTGGGTACTATTGGCCTACTATATTGGGTGACTGTCATACATGGGTTAGGAAGTGCAAACAATGCACTATGTTTGTAGGAAAAGTTAAACTAGTAGCCCTGCCCCTACAGCCAATTACAGTGGATCAACCATTTGTCCAGTGGGGATTAGACTTTATTGGTCTCATTAACCCTCTTTCCAGTTCAGGGCATAAGTGGATTTTAACAGCTACGGACTACTTCACACGTTGGACAGAAACAATTGCATTAAAGGAAGCAAACGAAACTAACGTCCTTGATTTCTATGAAGGTTTGGTCACTAGGTTTGGAGTCCCTTCAACCATTATTTCTGACAATGCAATGGCTTTTGTGGGATCTAGGATCAGCGAATGGGTCGTCCAACATGGAATCTATCTCAGCACTTCCTCGAATTATTATCCACAAGGAAATGGCCTTGCTGAGTCTACAAACAAGAACCTATTGAGGATCATACGAAGGACCATTGAAGACAATCAGAGATCATGGTACCTAAAGTTGAATTCAGCACTATGGGCTGATAGGATCACCTACAAGAGGTCAATAGCCAACTCTCCCTACAAGCTAGTCTATGGTAGGGAAGCAAGGTTACCTATTTCTCTCGAGTTTTCAGCTTTAGAATTAATGCATCAACTTGAATTGTTAGAAAACGAGCCTATGGAGATCAGGTATGCAGAACTTATAGAGCTGGAAGAGACAAGAAATCAAGCCATGCTAGCCATGGAAAGTCATCAGGCACAGGTGAACAGGACATTTGACAAAGGAGCTTCCTCACGAAGCTTCAATGAAGGAGATTTGATCCTCAAGTGGAATGAGGATCGGGCCAAACCAGGAAGGCACACAAAGTTTGATTCACTTTGGAGTGGCCCATATACAATCTCCAGCTGCAAATCCCACAATGCCTTCCAACTTGCTAAGATGGATGGCCAAGAGCTTCCAATCCCAGTCAATGGGATACATCTGAAACATTGCTATTAAAAAGCAAAATTCTATATACATATTTAATTATTTTTTGCTTTCCTCCAAGTGTTGTTCAAGCACAATAGTTTGCTTCAGTTTTTGTCCAATATGTGCTTGTTTGCACATTTGCTTCTTAGTTAGTTTTCTACTTTCATGTGTTTACCTTCTTCTTTTGAAAGAGGTTGCTATAGCCATGATCAGAGTAGATTTTCAATCAAAAATCAAGTCCACCATGTGGGAATTCGAGTAGCATCTATACATGGTCTGAGTTCTCAAGCATAGCAGGCATGCTCCCCAGTTGAGTCGCCAGAATGTTGACAAATCTTCCACAAGTCAGATTTTCTCTTGCCATTTGGAAAGTTCTCGTCCTAGCCATGGAAGGAAGAATACATTGTTTTCCTTGGTAAGGGGCCTTTGCTACAACAAGAAAATTCCGAGGGGATGGTTCATCAAAAAAAGGGTTTGGCTAAAGACAGGAAATAACAAAGGGGAGCCTAAAAGCAAAAGGAAGTAATTCCTTCGGACTTTTGTCCAAAGGAATACTTCGAAGAAACCAAAAGTCCATTCCTTCACAAAAGTCCGAAGGAATACTTCGGAGAAACCAAAGTCCATTCAAACAAGCAAGGCAAAGGAAGTACCCTTCGGAAGGATCGTTTTCGACATTCCCGAAGGGCACCTACCCTTTGGGAAGGCACAGGACCAAATTCAAAACCTTAGCAAAAAGCCCGGGTGCCCTACAATTTTTTCAAAGGGCACAAAGGGAGAGCTAAATGACCTTGCGGAGGGCACTTGGTCGGCGGAAGGGACCATGGCAAATTTTCCGAATGGCACTTTTCAAAGGCCGAAGGGCACATTCGGAGGAAAAGGCAAGGAAAAATATCCTTCGGACAAAAAGTCCGAAGGAATTCGAAAGACACAAGGAGGGACCAAAAGAAGAAAAAGAACAAAGACAATGAATTCCTTCGAACAAAAAGTCTAAAGGAATTCGGAAGACACAAGGAGGGACCAAAAGAAGAAAAAGAACAAAGACAATGAATTCTTTCGGACTTTTGTCCTTCGCCGTAGAAAAGCCGACGAAAGAAATCCCAAAGAAATTCGGGAAAATTGCAAATAACAAAGGCAAAGGCGGGATAAAGAGACCTTCGGACTTTTGTCCAAAGGAATTCCTTCTGATAAATAGTCCGAAGAAATTCGGAGAAAGGGCCGCTAGAAAAACTCGAAGAAATGCGAAGCCAATAAAGCCAAGAGAAAGAAAAGTCCGAAGGAAATTGCCAAGAAGAGAATTCCGAAGGAAATAAAAAGACTAAGGGTGACGTCCCGCAAGACGTCAAATTTTGACCGTGGGAAGTAAGTTGGAACAAGGGTAAAGCCAGAATTCTGAAAAGAAAAGGGCAAACGGGAAAAAATATATAGACAAATACATCTGAATATAGAATCTCGCCAAAAATAGAGACGAACAGGCAGACCAAAATAGGACAGTATACATGCAAGCAGGGGCAATCTTCGAACACCATCCAAAGCTTCAGTTGACTGGTTATTAAAGTCCCGCTCATCGCCAGATCATCTCACGCATCTGAGGATCCAACTCAGCTTCAATTAAAGTTCCAAATTCAAATGTCAAGTTGACTATTCTAGATTTAGAGTTGACTAATTGTTAAACGCCGCATTCACTAGGAGCTTTCCATGCGAAGGAGAATGATCTCTTCGTCCAATTCAGCTTACCAAACGGTTAAACTCGGTATCAAGCAGCTCACGAAGAAGTTTTAAAATTGACATTTGCGTGGATTTCCATGCAAAGAGAGGCAGGCGGTTCATAACAAAGATAAGTTCACTTCATCAAATGAAGAAGCTTCATGCAAGGACAAAAAAGAAAATATATTTTATTGAAAGGCCAAGTAAAGCCTGGAGTTAACCAAAGCGAATCCTTCTCTTCAAATTTTCAGCGCCAATCTTTGGCCTCTTGTAATTTTCTATATAATGCCTTTTAGCCTTGATTAAAAATCATCCAATCTCTCTTGATTAGACCAGACTCTGCCATTGGTGAGTTGTGTAACCTCTTCAATCAATAGGACTGTACTTTCAGATTTCAAGTGCTAGCATAGTGTATATTTCTTCAGCAATTTGCACAAATGGTAGATTCTCTCCCTTCCCAAATTCTGATTCATACTTAGTTGCTAGATTATCCTTGTGCAGGTCATGTTCAGTGTTCTTTATTGTCTTTTGTTAAAGCTGTAAGTGGATGTTAGGTGGCCGCAAAGTGTCTTTTATCAGACCTCTCTCCATCGTTTTCCCTCAGGTTTTAGTCATTGGATCCAACCTCTCCATGAAATATTTATGCATAAGTGATTGATTGAAGTCTAAGGTCTTCCTTTTCCCTTGATTGTTCAGTGTTCAAGGTTCCAAGTTGAGTGGATCAAACTTCTGGTGTATCACCCCTTTTAGGTAGGATTTTCCCTTTTGAATTTCCTTCTCCCTTTTCCATGGTAGTCCGCAACATAGAGTAGGGATCTTCATTCATACATCATACAAGAACCAGCCTTCTCTGGAGGTTCTTCTCACCATTAAGGCACCCACCCTCGTGAGAAGATCCCATTGTTTCAGCGGGATAGAGGACTGACCGTTTCATGCACGTCTTCGAATCAGGGCGCAGCTCCAGGTTGACAACAGTAACCACTATATCCATCCAACAAGAAAAACCTCTCTGAACCTGCACAAGCTGTAAAATTTGTTCCATTGATGGCAATAGATAGTGGTCTTTAAGCAAAGCCCTATTTAAATCACGAAAATCAACACAAACAAATCTCACCATTTTTTTTCGTAGTAGAACGAGGTTTGCCACCCAAGTTGAGTGCTTGATTGAAAATATAATAGTTGATTCTATGAGTTTGTGCAGCTCAGCTCTCATCAAAGGCTCAAGCTTTGGATTGATTGACCTTTGTCTGTCTCACTGATTTAGTTTCCTCTTCTAACTCAATGGTGTGTTAAGCCAAACTTGGATCAAAACCTTTGAGATCACTATACTGTCATGCGAATATATCAGCAAAACTCGTGCATAAATCAATGAAAGCTTTCTTTTGTAAAGGAGTGCATACCTTGCCCAATTTCAAAATTTTACCAACTGCAATCTCTACATTGGCATAGTGCTCTTCCTTTGTTGACAAGGATGATTTCTCTTTCCTTAGCTCATCATCTTCACTGAAAATATTTTCAAGAGTGACCAATCCCTTGGGTAGCCTATTCGTTTTCAATTGTACAATCTAATCACCTTACTGTTGTAAGTGTTTTGACTGATTTCTTGAAGAAAACTCACCCTCTTTTTGCAAAAATCTCACAATTGATTGTCATTTTCAAACACCTGCCAATTCTCTTGGTTATCCAAAACAGAAGGCCTTACAACTAATTTTATATGTGACTGAAAATTGTCACTTTTTACATCTGCTGGAATGTTAAATTCTGCCCCAACAGCAGCCAACCCATCAGCATGTTTATTCCTATCTCTTGATATTGCCTGAATATTAAAACCCTGAAAATCTTCAAGTAAATCCCAAACTCTGTGTCTATAAGATTTAAGCAACAGAGTCTTGCATACATTCAAACCTCTTACTTGGTGGACTACAAGTTCACTATCTCCAAACACTTGCAAACAATTGACTTTCATCTTCCTAGCCCATTGCAAATCGTGAACTAGTGTTTCATATTCAGCAACATTGTTTGAACAGCGAAACTGAAATTTAATAAAGGAGAAATACCTTTGTTCTGTAGGAGAAATTATTATAATTCCAGCTCCGGTTCCATGCTTATTTCTTGATCCATCAAAATACAATTGCCACAAGCCTTCATTAGATTCGTCTTCTTTGACCATGGTTGGAATTGGTGCATTGTTCTCATGAAGACAATACACACCAAGACCTTCCTCTTCAATCATCTTGTAGGGATCATGCTCATGCAAAGTAGAAGCCCACTCATCAAGAAATAAATCTGGAACTCCATCCAAAGGTGAGTCCTTTTCTACATCACTAGTTTGTAATATTTCATCTGAGATGATACAATTTGCATTGACAACACTTGGCGTATAAGGCTCCTTATGAAAATGTGCAATAGGCTCTGAATGAATTGTTACTTTTGTACCATACCTGGTTCTGAACAGCAAATACATCCAATCAACTGATAAATATCCCCCAATCTTTGAGGTGAAGTCCCTTGAAAGACACATAGCAAAATAAGGAGGCAAGTCCACCACTACAACATCCTGTTGAATAGTAACATTAAGACAAGCATGTAATGTCAATTTCAAATCTTTGATAATGCCTACCGTCTTTATTGGTGAACCATCCAACTGCAATACCCCTTTGGTATTTGGCTCATAAACAAGGTCAAACTTGTCTACAATCTGTTTGGGCATTACTGTTCTGCTAGCTCCACTATCCACCATACAATTATGAACTAAAGTATCACCCACTATCAAAGAAAGATAAAAAGGGGGAGTTTTCTTCGATTTTACCTCAGTTTTGTCCACCTTTGACATCTTATCTCCTTGTTGCACTTGTTGCTTAATTGGCTGATCCGAATTTGTCAAGACAACACCTTCTTTCTCAACCGGTTTTGGAGACAATTCAAGAGCTAAAATTTCTTGAATGAGTTTATCTTTTTGCCCTGAAATTGAAAGAGAATCCCACATGCTAATGTTGATGTTAGACTTCTTCATTTGATCTACAATACTGAACTGAGATGCACTAACCTTTGATTGCGCTTTTTGTGGTACTTGCTGCTCACGAATTAGAGGTATTTGTTGCACTTTACTAACCTCTATATCCTGATTTTTTTGGGTTGTGGGAGCAGCAAGCTGCTCTTTTGTACTTTGAGCAACAATACTAGGAACACTTGAAGTATTTGTTACCGCGTGGGCTTCATCAACAGCGCTTCTTTTAATTCTCTGATTGACCACTTGAATCGTTAGTTTTAACATCATGAGTAAAAGCAACATGATCATCGACCAACAAATTTACATTAATAGCATCGGGCTGCCCTTGAATTTGATGAGTCACTCCTTGTCATGTCAAACATGTATCTTTATATTGACCTCCTTGAAAAGAGAACTCTTCTTGTGTCACCTGTGGCATGATGATGTTCTGTGATAGCAAGGCTTGGTTTTGATCATCATTGAGATTTGAGAGCTGCCAACCTAAATCCTACACCAAATTATTTCGAGGTGGGGTTGGAACAATGGCTTTTGAAGTGGAAGGAGCATTCGGATCAAGAGTAACATATGGCTTAGTTGGATTTATGGCTCTTTGTGCTTATAGGATGGTCTATTTTCTCTGAAACCCTGATAAATAGACCTTTGATCGTTGAATGACTGATAGTTCTGATTTTGTTGTTGATAGGACCTATTTGACTGAAATTGCTGCCTTTCAAACTATACTATTTCATTTTTAAAAGATTGTAGCAAACTTTTCAACTCTCCTATCTCACTAGCTTGACTAGTAAGCACTGCAATAGGAACTTGAGGTGCTGGAATTGGAGCCAATGATGGAATTTGAGGAACTTGAAGCGTTGGTACAGAACTTATTTCTAGAAATATAGGCATTGGAGGTCTTAGAGAAAGTTTCCCTGCTTGTATCAAACTATTTTCTACCCTTATTGCAACTTCATAAGCATCTAGCAAAGTAGTACCACCTAGTGACTGTATCATCACACTAATGTCAGAATTAAGAGTTTTCAAAAAATGCATAAATGCATATTCAAGAGATGGCCTAATCTAAACGGGTATCCTGGTCCATGTCTTCTAGAATCTGAGATTAAAATCGGACATGAACTCATGAGGAGCTCTTTGTATAGCAGTTAATTGCTCAACTAAAGATAAGTGATCAAATTTGTCTTCAAATTGTTTGACTAAAGCTGCACCCAATTCATCCCAGGTGGAAATGGATCTAAGTGGGAGGGTTCTATACCACTGTAATGCTTTTCCTTTGAAAGAAACAACAAGCAATCTAACAGCAACATTATCCTCTACAACATTATGAACTGAACAAAGATTAGCCACATCCTGGATATGCTCAATATGGGTTGTTTGATTTTCTACTGAGAAGAATGGAATACTTTTAAAGGCAAATACAGGGATGTCATCTAACTGTGCTAGATTTAGTGGACTTCCCCTATTGAATGGAGAAAACACTTTATTTCTAACGGCCATCTGGATGGTGGAGATTGTAGTGTTTAGAACGATAGGATGAGGGGGAGGTAAATATTCTCTTTGAGGATATGGATTTGCCCTCCTAAACCTTGCTCTTTTATAAGTTACAAATTCAAAAGGAATACCTTTACTTGCTTATCTTGTGGTAACCTTTGGCATGAACGGATTGCCTAAATGATGCTATGAACTCTGCAACTAGATGTAGATGAATATCCTCTACTGCTGTGAAAACACTTCAGACATGCAAAGAACTTGTTCGTGGTCCCACCGGGCGTGCCAAAAACTATTGTCATCCTGGAGTTGCACCCTAAATCGAAGACGTGCTGAAATGGCTAATCCTCTCTCCAGTTGAAACAATGGGATCTTCTCGCGAGGGTGGGTGCCTCAATGGTGAGAAGAAGCTCCAGAGAAGACTGGTTCCTGTAAGATGTATCAATGAGGATCTCTACTCTGCATTGTGGACTACCATGGAAAAGGGAGAAAAAAACTTGAAGGAGAAATCCTACTTAATGACGATAATACACTAGAATGTTTGATCCACTCTACTTGGAACCTTGAACACTGAACAAACAAAGGGAAAGGAAGACCTTTGATTTTTAATTGATCACTATGCATAAGTATTTCATGAGAAGGTTCGATCCAATGACAAAAAATGTGAGAAAAAACGATAGAGAGATGTCTGATACATGACACTTTGTAGCCACCCAACATCTACTTACATCTTCTGCAAAAGACATATAAAACACTTAACATGACCTGCATAACATGATAAGCTAGCAATTAGGCATGAATCAAAATTTGGGAAGGAAGATAAATCTACCACATGTGCAAATTGCTAAATGAATGTAGACTATGCCAGTGCTTGAAATCTAAAAGTACAGTCCTATTCATTAAAGAGGTTACACAACTCACCAATGGCAAAGTCTGGTCTTACCAAGAGAGGGATCCTTTTTACAAGGCTGAAAAGCCATTAATATAGAAAATTATAAAAAGCTAAAAGATTGATGTTTGAAAATAGAAAGGGAGTAAACTCAAACCAACTCAGCTTTTACAAAAGTCTATTTTGTCTTGCATGAAAATTCCTTGCATTGAAAAGTGGATAGTGGGCTCAAACATTTGACTTTGCTTATGCATGATCCGTTGAGCCATGTCTAAAATTAGAGACTAGCTCTTTGGCGTTTGAAAGTGGACGACTGGGCTTTTTAAAACGCCCACCTCTCTTTGCATGGAAATCCACGATAAGAGTCAATAGATGAGCTCTACTCGGACTATTGGAATGTTTGAAAGTCTCCCCTTTGCATAAAATCAATGCAAATGCCAAATTAAGAATTACGTTTGAATCGTCAGAACATTTCAAGCTTTAAGACAAATGAGAGTGCATGCATGGAATTTATCGTTGTTTGAAACGTTCAACACTTTGCCCATTCATGCAAGACAACTCTATTTTCATAACTGAAGCATGCTTTTTTTTTTAAACGTGTTCACTTTGTTGGAGTCACTCACGTTAGTCTATGCATGATCTTTGTCCACCTACCTTTGTCTTTAATCTACATTTGTTTTATTCACTGTTCATGCTTATGTCCATGTTCAATTATGTTGCAGTCTTGTTTGTGCTTACGTCTCTGTTCATGTTATTGATCATGCTCAGTTCACTTTGTGTTTTTTCTAGCTTTTCCCGTGTTCTGTTTTATTTCGGGATTCGAGCTTTATTTTGATCGGGCCTCTGTGTTTTTATTTCCCTGTGCTTGGCATTTTCTTTCTATTGGGCTTTTGTCCTCCCAAATTCCTTCAGAGTTTTTTTTCGAAGGAATTCATCTCATTTGGCTATCTTTCCCCGAAGGGCAAGTGCCCTTCGAGAACTTTGTTTTTGTCCTTCGCTTTATGAAGGTGCCCTCCACAAGGGCTTCTACTTCCCAAAAATGCCCTTCAGGGTTTTTGATTTGGTCCTGTCTTTGGCTTTGGTGCCCGCCACAAGGGTATGTTCTTCCAGAAGTGCCTTTCGGAAGAATTGTAAAGGTCCACTTCGCTGCAAAGTGTCCTCCGCAAGGGCTATTCATCCTCAAAAGTGCCTTTCAAAACTTTTGAAAGGGCCCTGCCACCGACCAAGTGCCCTCCGCAAGGGCATTTCTCCTTTGGAAAAATTGATTTTGTCCTTCGGAACCTTTTCCAAGGTCTTATTCATGCTTGAAGTGTCCCCCGCAAGGGCACATACCCTTCAGGAAAATTGTAAACATCCCTATGCAACGCCCAAATGCCCACTGCAAGTGCACTTCTTAAAACATACCTTTCAGGGTTTTTGAAAATGAACCTTCGGAAAAAATGAAAGGTCCTCTCGCCATCTAAGTGCCCTCCGCAAGGGCAGTTGCCCTTCAAGCTTTTTGAAGGGCACCCGGGATTTTTGAAATTGTCCTTTGGATGAATTGTCTGTCTTTAGAAACATAAAGTGAACCAACCCGAAGAGTACATACCCTTCGGGACTTTTTAATTGGACCTTCCCGAAGCGCAGGTACCCTTCGGGGCTTTTCAATTGTGTTTTTCCCTTTCCTTCGGACAAAAGTCCAAAGAAAATAAACTTTGAACGACTGCCACTTAGTCATTTTTTCGGTCTTTTACACAGTCCTTTGAAGCTCTTTCTCTCGGACAAAATGTCCGAAGAAATAGTCCACCTCTTATAGCCCAAAAAAATCCTTGGGAAGATGAAATATATAAACATACAGCTTGTATGTCTTGGCTGTATTTGCACATTTGGCTGTAATCAAGAAAGCTCTTTGGAAACCTCTAAATGACTAAACATCCCCTGGTTGTAGATGGCCACTTGGGTGGCTGTAAATGCACATTCTAAGAACCCCAAAACTGATTCACAAAACAAACTTGGCACCATGGCAAAGTTTTGAATAGTAGGGGTGAAAATTTGTCCTGTGGAGGCAAAATTGCCAATAGGTGCCTAGGCACAACAACTTAATGTTGTTTTAAAAGAGGGGACTTTAAGGGTGATGTTGAGAAAAGAATTAAAGAGAATTATAATTTATTTTTCCTCTCATGTTTTATCCCATATGCAAGAGGATTTTAGAAACTCCCAGTTGAAAAAGTATAAAAGAGGAAAAAGTGCTCTCATTTGGATATGCTTGGTTTATGTTTGGTTATTATTTTCTCTTGGAGAATTCTGGAGCAGGTTTGAGGACGGAAACCTTCGAGCTTGGAGGCAGTGGACGAAAACCCATTGTCTGTTGGAGATATTACTCAGGTGTCTCACTTTGTGCTTCAAATTCATACATATGTTTGTCCAATCCGACTATAAGTTCTGTGGTTACGATTGGATATTTCTGTTGTTATTATACTGAAGATTGGAAAGCAATATTCATATGTAATACCAGATCCTTGTTCTAAAACTATTATAATATGTTTTACATTGAAATTTGCTTGCAATTTATTGGATGAATAGAAATTGGTTCATGCGAATTGTTTGTTTAAATTTTCTGTGGAACATTTAGAAAATTGGGGCAAATATCCATAGGGGATACTACATAATAGCTTGTTTGTTTCTATTTAAGGATTTTTTGCAGCTATTTGCCTTCAAAAAAGTTGGTCCCATTGCGTGCCTTTCGTGTTTTCATAATTGGTCTATTTTGGGTGTGCTAACTGTTTTCTACAGAAAATCCATGTGCAGACATCTCTTAGAGTCTCAGTCTCAAAGTCCTAGTCGGCTTTCCCAGAGCCCTATTGGCAGACATGTAAGCGTCCATTTGCTTATGAAGCACTTTGGACTCAGTTTTTTGTACATTTTGTCGCAACTGTTAGCCCTGTCAGAGCTTCGGAAGGCCCGTACCAATGAGGAAGCACTACGTGTCTTTGTGCACCCAAACGTATCAAAGTTGTCAAAGCTCTGAGAGGCCCAAACCAATGAGGCGTCATGTGTCTCCGTGCAACTGGAGGCATCAAAGTTGTCAGAGCTCCTTGAGGCCCAAAGTAGTCAGAAAAAGGTATAGGTCAGACCCCGACCCAATCACAGAACACCACGTGTACTTTGTACACTCAAGCGGATAACTCATACAATCTATGTTGTCAAAACAAAGAGCTCCTCGTCGCACCAGGTTGGCGTATTACTTAGTGAGCTCACCACTCTCCAAGCGACACGTGGCCAACCCTAGTGATTATCACAGCACCACAAGGGTTAAACTAGGCGTGTGCCTACCATGCTCCTCAATTTTATTAGCTAGATTTAGGGAAATCGTGATCCGATAGTTGGAGGAGCCCCATCACCACTGACCAATTAAATGGGGATAGTTTTTGAAATTTCAAATTAATGCCAAATCGGGAAACGGCAATTTGGGCTCACAACATCAACTCAGTTTATTTCACACTGTGAACCCACCAAAGCCATTAATGTGGAAAATATTGCAGAGCCCTATAAGGTCGCATAGAAATCTAGTTTACCGTTATCAATCCTGCGTTTCTCAATCATTAAAAGCCATTTATCCTTGAGTTCACTCTAGAACACAGAGAATCTCCTTCGCTGAATTTTGCACCAAGAAGCTCACACAGTCTAGCAATGGCCACCTCTACTTCAAATCCCAAACCAGAGCAAGAGTTCTAGGACACCACATTACTACAGGGAATCACGAGGTACAAGCATTACAATGAGATCTTCAAAACCATCGAAGATATATAGCTGCCCAATAGTGATGACGAACCAGATGATGACGATGTCGAGTTCGCCACTTGATATCCCTCAGGGCCTTGTTGGCTATTTCTTGGCCCACATATTAAAATTTGCCTAAGTATGAAAAAGGAAGCTTTCAGGCAAGAAAATGGCAAGTCTTTGGGAGGACTTCGGGTTTACCAGTAGTGACAACTTCGGGTTTCTGAAGGCACAATGCAAATCGGGTTTCCAGCAGTGCTTAACTTCTAAATGTTTTATAAGTAGAAGTAATTCAGGGTTACGAACCCGGATTACTCATGGACAGTGTATTTCAAGTTCTCCAAGGAGCACTACTTGATTACTTCATAAGTTGTGAGCAGTCAGAAGCCCGAAATAAGTAAAGGGGCTTGACAAACCCGATTTGGTCTTGAAAAATAGTGTTTCTCAAGTTCTTCAAGGGACAAGTATTTTTCAAAAAATCCGAAGGGCATTTTCAAAATGCCGAAAGGCCTTTTGGGGGCAAAAGGTCCTCTTCAATTTTTTCGAGAGCTCGAAGGTCCTCTTCAACTTTTCCGAAGGGCTTTTTCTTCTCCAAGTGGACAGTTGCAATTTTTCCGAAGGGTATGTTACCCTTCGGAGGGACCATTTCAAAATTCCCAAAGGGTATCTTTCCCTTCGGGAGGATCATTCACAGAAGTCCGAAGGGACATGCAGAAAGCCCGAAGGGTCTCTTACCCTTTGGAAAAGTCTATTTTGAAAAGCTCAAAGGGTAGTTTCCGAAGACAGATGCGGACAAAAAGTTCGAAGGAATTCCTTCGGACAAATTGTCCGAAGAAATTTCTTCAGAAGATTTGCCCGAAAGAAATAAGCCAAGAAGGAAGCCCGAGACCAAGTGTCCAAAGGAAATGACGGGCCAATGAACGTCAAAATTAGGATAAGTGACTAGCCTTTGGAAGTAATCGGGTTTGAAAAACCCGAAGTCTTAAGGCTTGGGAAACAACAAAGTGAGAAGACTTCATGATAGACAAGCCCGAAGTAAGAAGGCTTAGAAAACCCGAATTACTAATGGGCATAGAGTAAATCAGGTTTCTCCAAATACTTTGCTTAAAAATCTTTATAAGTAAAGGATCTGAAAAAGTCCAAAGTTGGAGAGGCCAAAGAACCCGAATCAATCTGTATAGAGTAAATAGGGATTCTCCAAGTGCTCGACTTAAGCTGGGTCCAGCAACGCGAGAATCATGATGCAACGAATGGAAGGCTGCCATGTGGCGTAACTGGAGCAAAGAGGGCCAATTAGTAAAGGACAAGTGGCACAAGGATGATCGATAAACACGGGAGAGTCTGAGCGGCTGGTAGCTAGAAGTTATGAAGGCTCTCATCCGCCATGGTTCACTGCCCGCAATCGCCGCTCAATGCTTAAATGCATCATGCCAAGAAGAGACATTCTAGCTGCTTACAGCATAACCTTTTAGACACGCCAAAGAAAAACTTAAAGATGGGGGGGGGGGGGCTCAAGAGGATTGTTGAGTGATCCTAAGTGGCGCATTTAGGGAGAACAAGAAAGTGCAACGTCAGAGTTCCCGCAATCGATGACTTCTTCTCTCTTCCCATTCTCTCTTCCCCCTTTTCTATATATATAGAGGCCTTGGAGCCAAGCAAATGATCCCCGGATTGGCAATAGAATCACTCTGCAGAAATCGCTTTGTAAAAGACTCTTTTGAAGCAATACAAGGAAGACCCTTTCTATTTCTGGTTAAAACAAGTGTGCACATTTGGTTTCATTTTGTAGAATGTATGATTGTTATTCATCACCTGCAATTTCTTCCTGCACCCTACTTTTAGTCCCCTAAGTTTTATGCAGGATTGCGTGAAGTGTTTGTGTGTCGAGCTCCTTTGAAACGTTACTATTGACAAATCTTTCACAAAACAGATTTTCTCTTGCCACTTGGAAAGTTCTCGTCTCTAGCCAAGGAAGGACTCACTCAGAAAAATTCTATGGACTCAGAAAAATTCACTACGGACTCACTCAAAAAATTTCTACCCCGACACTCAGAAGAAATTTGGAAAAGCTGCAAAAGCAAGGAAAAGTCCATTTCGAGAATTCCAAAGGGCAGGGTACCCTTCGGAAGGGACACTTACAATATTCTCGAAGGGCACCTACCCTTCGGGCAGGAGGAAGACCAAATTCAGGGACCTTTGCAGAAAGCCCGGGTGCCCTCCAATTTTTCCGAAGGTCAGTGCGGAGGACACTTGGTCGGCGGAAGGGCATGTTTTTAAATCCCGAAGGGCACAAATAAGAGCAAAGGTAAAGACATGTCCTTCGGACTTTTTGTCCAAAGGAATTTGGAAAGGGCAGGAGACAAGTCCGAAGACAAAGCCGATGAGAAAAGACCAAGATAAAGCTAAGTCAAGAGAAAATGAATTCTTTCGGACTTTTTGTCTGAAGGAATTCCTTTGGACAAAAAGTCCAAAGAAATTCAGAAAAGCTTGCGCGGACATAAATCCGAAGAAAACAAGTCATAAGACAAAAGATAGGGAAAAAACTGAGGAAATAAATTCTTTCGGACTTTTTGTCCAAAGGAATTCCTTCGGACAAAAAGTCCGAAAGAATTCGAAAGCTGACAGAACAAAAAGGCCGTGGAAAAAGCCCGAGCAAATAAGAGTAAAGGGAAATGACAGGAATAAACCCACATAAATATAGCCGAAGGAAATATGATAGCTTCCGGTGACGTCCCGCAGGCTGTCAAATTTTTCCTGCGGGAAGTAACCGTTGAGACAAGGAGATAGCAGGAAATCCGAAATAAATGGACGCCGACTGTGCAAAAAAGAATAGAAAATAGATAATCCGACGAAGAATTGAATACGGAACCCTACCAGAAATAGACACGATCAAAATTAGAACGAAATACATGCAAACATTGGAGCTATTTTTGAACATCGGAGCTATTTTCGAATAAACGGTCAAAGTTTCAGTTGACTGATTATTGAAGACTTGTTCGTCTCCATGCAGCCCATGCATCCGAAAGTCTAACTAAGCTTCAACAGGAGTTCCAAGTTCGAACGAGGAGTTGACTATTCCAGATTTAGAGTTGACTAACTGATCAAACGCCGCATCCACTAGAAGATTTCCATGCAAAAGGAGGTGGGCGGTTCATCACAAAGATAAGTTCGCTTCATCAAACGAAGAAGCTTCATGCAAGGACAAAGAGAAAAATATATTTTATTGAAAGGCCAAGTAAAGCCTTGAGTTAACCAAAGTGAATCTTTCTCTTCAAGTTTATATGCCTATCTTTGGCCTCTTGTAATTTTCTATATAATGGCTTTTAGCCTTGATTAAAGATCATCCAATCTCTCTTGGTTAGACCAGACTCTGCCATTGGTGAGTTGTGTAACCTCTTCGATCAATAAGGACTGTACTTTCAGATTTCAAGCGTGGCATAGTGTATATTTTTTCAACAATTTGCATTAAGTGGTAGAGTTCTCTCCCTTCCCAAATTCTGTTTTGTACCTAGTTGCTATATTGTCCTTGTGCAAGTCATGTTAAAGTGTTCTTTATTGTCTTTTGCTGAGACTGTAAGTGGATGTTAGGCGACTGCAAAGTGTCTTTTATCAGACCTCTCTCCACCATTTTCCCTCGGGTTTTAGTCATTGGACCGAACCACTGCATGAAATACTTATGCACAAGTGATTAATTGAAGTCTAAGGTCTTCCTCCTCTCTTGTTCGTTCAGTGTTCAAGGTTCCAAGCTGAGTAGGATCATAATTCTGGTGTATCACCCCCTTTTAGGTAGGATTTCCCCTTTAAGTTTTCTTTCTCCCTTTTCCAATATAGTTAGCAGCGTAGAGTAGGAATCTTCATTGATACATCATACAGGAACCAACCTTCTCTGGAGGTTCTTCTCACTATTGAGGCACCCACCCTCGTGAGAAGATCCCATTGTTTCAGCCGGATAGAAGACTGGTCGTTTCGCGCACGTTTTCGAATCAGGGCGCATCTCCAGGATGACAACAGTTTTTGGCACCCCTGGTGGGACCCAAAAAGAGTTCTTTACAGAGAATCTTCACGGCATAAGAAGATATTCATTACAGCCAGCGGAAGAGTTCTTAGCATCATTCAGACAATCAGTTCATGCCAAAAGTTACTACAAGATCATCAAGCAAAGGTATTCCTTTTGAATTTTTGACTTATAAAAGAGCAAGATCTAGGAGGGCAAGTCCATATCCTCAAAGGAAATATTTAGCTCCCCCTCAACCTATTGTGCTCGACACTGAAATTCCCATCATGCAGATGGCCAATAGAAATCAAGTATTTGCTCCATTTAACGGAGGAAGCCCACTAAATCTAGCACAGTTAAATGATATACCTATATCTGCCCTCAAAAGTATTCCATTCTTCTCAGGGGAAAATCAAATGACCCCTATTGAGCATATACAGGATGTAGCCAATCTTTGTTCAGTTCATAATGTAACTGAAGATAACGTTGCTATCAGATTATTAGTTGCTTTTTTCAAAGAAAAGGCATTACAGTGGTATAGAACCCTCCCACTTAGATCTATCTCTACTTGGGATGAATTAGGTGCTGCTTTGGTCAAATAGTTTGAGGACAAGTCTGACCACTTATCTTTGGTTGAGCAATTAACAGCCATACAAAGAGCCCCTCATGAGTTCATGTTCGATTTTAATCTCAGATTCCAAAAGACATGGCACAGGATACCGGTTCTAATTAGGCCATCGCTAGAGTATGCTTTTTTATATTTTTTGAAAGCTCTGAATTCTGATATCAATGTGATGATACAGTCAATGGGCAGCACTACTTTGCCAGATGCCTATGACGTTGCAATAAGAGCAGAAAATACTCTAATTCAGACAGGAAAGCTTGCTCCAAGGCCTCCAATGCCCATATTTCCATATATAGGTTCAGCACCAGTGCTTCATGTCCCTCAAGTTCCATCCTTGGCTCCAATTCCAGCACCTCAGCGTCAAATTGCAGCCTCTACTAGTCAGTCTAGTGAGATAGGAGAGCTGAAAACTCTGTTACAGTCTTTCGGAAATGAAATAGTACAGCTTAAAAGGCAGCAATTCTAGTCAAATAAGCCTTATCAACAGCAGAATCAAAACAACTATAGTGCTTCAAAGATCAAAGATCTCCTTATCAGGGTTTCAGAGAAAACCGACCACCCTATCAAACGCAAGGGGCTATAACTTCAGCTAAGCCATATGCTGCTCTTGATCCAAATGCTCCTTCTACTTCAACGGCCATCGTTCTAACTCCATCTCAGAACAATTTAGTGCAGGATTCAGGTTGGCAGCCTTCGAATCTAAATGATTTTCAAAATCAGGGTTCAATATCATCAAACAGCACCATGCCACAGATGACACAAGAGGAGTTCTCTTTTCATGAGAGCCAATATCAAGATACAGGACTAGCATCACAAGGAGTGACCCAAGGGCAGCCTGATGCTGTTAATGTAAATTGGCAGGTAGATGATCATATTGTTTTTTCTCAAGATGTTAAAACTAACACTTCAAAAGATCAAGTTGCAGCTCTAACCTTTCAGAGAAATAAAAGAAGTGTTGTTGGAGAAGCTCAAGCAGTGGCAAGTGCATCCAGTACTCTTAGTACTATTGCTCAAGGTACGAAAGAACAACTTGCTGCCCCAACAGTCACAAAAAAATCAGAATGTAGAGGTTGGCAAAGTGCAGCAGATACCTCTGATTCGTGAGCAGCAAGTAACACACAAGGTTCAATCAAAGGTTAATACATCCCAGTTCAACATTGTAGATCAGATGAAAAGGTCCAACATCAATATTAGCATGTGGGATACTCTGTCGATTCCAGGCCAAAAGGACAAACTCATTCAAGAACTTTCAGCCCTTGAATTGTCCCCAAAATTAGTAGACAAAGGAGGTATTGTTTTGACAAACTCAGATCCGCCAACTAAGCAGCAGGTGCAGCAAGGAAATAATATAGCAAAGGCGGACAAAACTGATGTAAAAGTAAAGAAGACTCCTTTTTATCTTTCCTTCATAGTAGGACACACCTTAGTTCATAATTGTATGGTGGATAGTGGAGCCAGCAGTACAGTCATGCCTAAACAGATTGCAGACAAGCTCGGCCTTGTCTACGAGCCAAATACTAAAGGAGTACTGCAATTGGATGATTCACCCGCAAAGACGGTAGGGATTATTAAAAATTTGAAATTAACATTATATGCTTGTCCTAATGTAACTATTCAGCAGGATGTTGTAGTTGTAGATCTACCCCCTTATTTCACCATGTGCCTTTCAAGAGATTTCACCTCAAAAAATGGGGGATACCTATCAGCTGATTGGACATACCTGTTGTTCAGAACCAGATTTGGCACAAAGGTAACCATTCACTCAAAACCTATTGCACGTTTTCACATGGAACCTTATACACCAAGTGTGGTCAATGTAAATTGTATCATTTCAGATGAAATAGTACAAACTAGTGATGTAGAAAAGGACTCACCTTTGGATGGAGTTCCAGATTTATTTCTTGATGAGTGGGCCTCTACTTTGCATGAGTATGATCCCTACAAGCTGATTGAAGAAAAAGATCTTGGTGTATATTGTCTTCATGAGAACAATGCGCAAATCCCAGCCATGGTCAAAGAGGGCGAATCTAGTGAAGGCTTGTGGCAACTATACTTCGATGGATCAAGAAATAAGCATGGGACAGGAGCTGGAATAATGTTAGTTTCTCCTACGAAACAAAAGTATTTCTCATCCATTAAATTTCAGTTTGGCTGTTCAAATAACGTTGTTGAATATGAAGCACTAGTCCACGGTTTGCAATGGGCTAGGAAGATGAAAGCAAGCTGTCTACAAGTGTTTGGAGATAGTGAACTTGTGGTTCACCAAGTAGGAGGCTTAAATATATGCAAGAACATGTTACTTAAATCTTATAGACACAAGGTATGGGATTTACTTGAAAATTTCTAGGCTTTTAATATTCAGACTATACCAAGAGATACAAATAAACATGCTGATAGGTTGGCTACTGTTGGGGCGCAATTTGATATTCCAGCTGACGTTAAAAGTGATGCTTCTCAGTCACATATAAGGATAGTCGTAAGGCCTTCTGTCCCAGATAACCAGGAAAATTGGCAAGTATTTGAAAGTGACGATCAAATTGTGAGATTTTTACAGGAAGAAGCTGAGTTTTCTCCAAAAAATCAGGCAAAACACTTGCAGCAATATGGTGACCAGATTGTGCAGCTGAAAACCAATAAACTACCCAAGGGATTGGTTACCCTTGAAAATATTTTCAGTGAAGACGATGAACTAAGGAAAGATAAGCCAGCCTTGTCGACAAAAGAAGAGGACTATGCCAATGTAGAGATTGCAACTGGTAAGATTTTGAAATTGGGCAAGGTATGCACCCCACTACAAAAGAAAGCTTTTGTTGAACTATGCCAAAATTTTGCTGACATATTTGCATGGCAGTATAGCGATCTCAAAGGGTTTGATCCAAGCTTGACTCAACACACTATTGAGCTAGAAGACGAAACTAAACCAGTACGACAAAGACAAAGGCCAATTAATCCAAAACTTGAGCCGTTAATGAACGTTGAGCTTCACAAGCTTATAAAATCTGCTATTATATTTCCAATCAAGCACTCAACTTGGGTGGCGAACCTCGTTCCGGTACGAAAAAAGAACGGGGAGATTCGTTTATGTGTTGATTTTCGTCACTTAAACAGGGCCTCGCTTAAAGACCACTATCCTTTGCCATCAATGGAACAAATCTTACAGCTTGTTTCAGGTTCAAAGAGGTTTTCCTTATTAGATGGGTACAGTGGCTATAATCAAATTTTGGTCAAAGAGAAGACCAATTCAAGACTGCTTTCACAACTAAGTGGGAAACATTTGCATACAGAAAGATGCCGTTCGGTTTTTCCAATGCTGGAGCAACCTTTCAGATAGCCATGGATATGGCCTTCCAAGGCCTTCTTAACAAATTCGTGCTTGTCTATTTACATGACATAACAATATTCTCAAAGGATGTAGAAGATCACATGGTGCACCTCCAGCATGTTTTTGAAAGGTGTAGACAGTTTGGGATATCTCTAAATCCCAAAAAGTGTGTATTTTCAGTTCATGAAGGTAAGCTTCTTGGGCATGTTGTTTCAAAGCATGGTTTAAACATAGATTTTGAACGGATTCAATCTATTCTTGCACTCTCCTTGCCTAAGAGCAAAAAGGCTTTGCAAAGTTTCTTTGGAAAGATCAATTTTATAAGGAGATACATTTCAGATTTTGCTACTGTGGCTAAACCACTTACAGTCATGTTAAAGAAAAATCAAGACTTCAGTTGGTCCAAGGAGGGAATAACAGGGTTTGAAGATGTTAAGAAGGCCATAGCAAGTGCCCCTATGCTTTTGAATCCAGATTTCAATAAAGATTTCATTTTGTATACATATGCTAATATGGACACCATTTCAGGCATTCTGATGCAGTCGAACCATGAAGACTTGGAACAGCGAAGGCCTGCAGGAGTATGAGACAAAGTATTCTTTTGTTGAAAAACACGTCCTTGCAGTTATAAGATCTCTAAAGAAATTTAGGCACTTACTGTCTAATAATAAAATACTTCTAATGGTTGCTCATCAAAGCATCAAAGAATTTCTTCTGAACAAAGATATAAATGAGAAAAGGGCTACTTGGATAACCAAAGTGATGGAATGTGATATAGAAATTAAGATCACGAAACTAGTTAGGGGCAAAGGACTTTGTGAGCATCTAGCTCAGGACTTACAAGAAACTAACGAAGCTGTTCTAGTATCAAATGATGTAGAAAATGCTGCTATACAGACCTCACATTCTAGCTGGTTTCACGATCTGGTAAGCTATCTTCAGGTAGGTCATTACCCTTCCCACCTAAGTGCTTCAAGAAGAAGGTATTTTAGACTGCAATCAATTCCATTTTTGCTTGTTGACGGTGTCTTGTTCAATAAGGTTATCAATGGAATGTTACTAATGTGTGTGGAGCCAAACCATACTAGAAGATTACTTGAAGAATTCCATGATGGATTTGGTGGAGGGCACTTTTCTGCCAGAACTACAGCACTCAAAATCATGAGAGGTGGGTACTATTGGCCTACTATATTTGGTGACTGCCATACATGGGTTAAGAAGTGCAAACAGTGCGCTATGTTTGTAAGAATAATTAAACTAGCAGCCCTACCCCTGCAGCAAATTACAGTGGATCAGCCATTTGTCCAATGGGGATTAGATTTTATTGGTCTCATTAACCCTCCTTCCATCTCAGGGCATAAATGGATTCTAACAGCTACGGACTACTTCACACATTGGACAGAAGCAGTTGCATTAAAGGAGACAAACGAAACTAGCATCCTTGATTTCTATGAAGGTTTGGTCACTAGGTTTGCAGTCCCATCAACCATTATATCTGACAATGCAATGGCTTTTGTGGGATCTAGGATCAGCCAATGGGCCGTCCAACATGGAATCTATCTCAATACTTCATCAAATTATTATCCACAAGGAAATGGCCTTGTTGAATCTACAAACAAGAACCTATTGAGGATCATACGAAGGACCATTGAAGACAATCAGAGATCATGGTACCTCAAGCTGAAGTCAGCACTACGCGCTGATAGGATCACCTTGAAGAGGTCAATAGCCAACTCTCTCTACAAGTTGGTTTATGGTAGGGAGGCAAGGTTACCTATCTCTCTCGAGTTTCCAGCTTTAGAATTAATGCATCAACTTGAATTATTAGAAAACGAGCCTATGGAGATCAGGTATGCAGAACTTATGGAGCTGGAAGAGACAAATAAATCAAGCCATGCTAGCCATGGAAAGTCATCAGGCACAGGTGAAAAGGGCATTCGACAAAGGGGCTTCCTCACGGAGCTTCAATGAAGGAGATTTGGTCCTCAAGTGGGATGAGGATCGGGCCAAACCAGGAAGGCACACAAAGTTTGATTCACTTTGGAGTGGCCCATATACGATCTCCAGCTGCAAATCCCACAATGCCTTCCAACTTGCTAAGATGGATGGCCAAGAGCTTCTAATCCCAGTGAATGGGATACATCTAAAACATTACTATTAAAGAGCAAAATTCCATGTACATATTTAATTATTGTTTGCTTTCCTCCAAGTGCTGAAAAAGCACAGTAGTTTGCTTCAGTTTTGTTCAATAAGTGCTTGTTTGCACATTTGCTTTTAGTTAGTTTTCTGCTTTCGTGTTTTCCCTTCTTATTTTGAGGAAGGAGGTTACTATAGCCATGATCAGAGCAGATTTTTCGATCAAAAATCGGATTCACCATCAGGGAATTCGAATAACGTCTATACATGGTCTGAGTTCTCAAGCATAGCAAGCATGCTTCCCAGTTGAGTCACCAGAATGCTGACAAATCTTTCACAAAACAGATTTTCTCTTGCCACTTGGAAAGTTCTCGTCTCTAGCCAAGGAAGGACTCACTCAGAAAAATTCTACGGACTCGCTCAGAAAAATTCCCTACAGACTCACTCAGAAAATTTCTACGGACTCTCCCAACACTTAGAAGAAATTTGGAAAAGTTGCAAAAAGCAAGGAAAAGTCCATTTCGAGAATTCCAAAGGACAGGGTACCCTTTGGAAGGGACACTTACAATATTCCCGAAAGGCACCTACCCTTCGGGCATGAGGAAGACCAAATTCAAGGACCTTTCCAAAAAGCCCAGGTGCCCTCCAATTTTTCCGAAGGTCGGTGCGGAGGACACTTGGTCGGCGGAAGGGCATGTTTTTAAATCCCGAAGGGCACAAATAAGAGCAAAGGCAAAGACATATCCTTCGGACTTTTTGTCCGAAGGAATTCGGAAAGGGCAAGAGACAAGTCTGAAGACAAAGCCGATGAGAAAAGACCAAGATAAAGCTAAGTCAAGAGAAAATGAATTCTTTTGGACTTTTTGTCCGAAGGAATTCCTTCGGATAAAAAGTCCGAAGAAATTCGAAAAAGCTTGCGCGGACATAAATCCGGAGAAAACAAGTCATAAGACAAAAGACAAAGGGAAAAAACTGAGGAAATAAATTCTTTCGGACTTTTTGTCTAAAGGAATTCCTTCGGACAAAAAGTCCGAAAGAATTCGGAAGCTGACAAAACAAAAAGGCCGCGGGAAAAAGCCCGAGCAAATAAGAGTAAAGGGAAATGACAGGAATAAACCCGCAAAAATATAGCCGAAGGAAATACGACAGCTTCCGATGACGTCCCACAGGCTGTCAAATTTTTCCTGCGGGAAGTAACCGTTGAGACTAAGGAGATAGCAAGAAATCCGAAATAAATGGACGCCGACTGTGCAAAAAAGAATAGAAAATAGATAATCCGACGAAGAATTGAATACGAAACCCTGCCAGAAATAGACACGATCAAAATTAGAACGAAATACATGCAAACATTGGAGCTATTTTCGAACATTGGAGCTATTTTCGAATAAACGATCAAAGTTTCAGTTGACTGATTATTGAAGACCTGTTCGTCTCCATGCAGCGCATGCATCTGAAAGTCTAACTTAGCTTTAGCAAGAGTTTCGAGTTCGAACGAGGAGTTGACTATTCCAGATTTAGAGTTGACTAATTGATCAAACACCACATCCACTAGAAGATTTCCATGCAAAAGGAGGTGGGCGGTTCATAACAAAGATAAGTTCGCTTCATCAAACGAAGAAGCTTCATGCAAGGACAAAGAGAAAAATGTATATTTTATTGAAAGGCCAAGTAAAGCCTCGAGTTAACCAAAGTGAATCTTTCTCTTCAAGTTTATACGCCTATCTTTAGCCTCTTGTAATTTTCTATATAATGGCTTTTAGCCTTGATTAAAGATCATCCAATCTCTCTTGGTTAAACCAGACTCTGCCATTGGTGAGTTGTGTAACCTCTTCGATCAATAACAAGGACTATACTTTCAAATTTCAAGCGTGGCATAGTGTATATTTCTTCAGCAATTTGCATAAGTGGTAGAGTTCTCTCCCTTCCCAAATTCTATTTCGTACCTAGTTGCTATATTGTCCTTGTGCAGGTCATGTTAAAGTGTTCTTTATTGTCTTTTGCTAAGACTGTAAGTGGATGTTAGGCAGCTGCAAAGTGTCTTTTATCAGACCTCTCTCCACCATTTTCCCTCAGGTTTTAGTCATTGGACCAAACCTCTGCATGAAATACTTATGCACAAGTGATTACTTGAAGTCTAAGGTCTTCCTCCTCTCTTGTTCGTTCAGTGTTCAAGGTTCCATGCTACGTAGGATCATAATTCTGGTGTATCACCCCCTTTTAAGTAGGATTTCCCCTTTAAGTTTTCTTTCTCCCTTTTCCATGGTAGTCAGCAGCATAGAGTAGGAATCTTCATTGATACATCATACAGGAACCAACCTTCTCTGGAGGTTCTTCTCACTATTGAGGCACCCACCCTCGTGAAAAGATCCCATTGTTTCAGTCGGATAGAAGACTGGCCGTTTCGCGCACGTCTTTGAATCAGGGCGCAGCTCCAGGTTGACAACAGTTACCAGTTCATAGTGTCTCCCTTAGACCAATTTTGTTATCCTTCAAAGTGTAAGGCTTCTCTCCAACCACCACGCAAAAGCTCCATGCCTATGGCCTTGAGATAGAACCAGAATACCCTGTGTCCTGTTTGGATTCATCAATAGTTGGCTTTTTTCCCAGACCAAGTGGATCACTTCTTTTGGTGCATCACCTCCCTTAGCTTAGATTTTATTTTCAAGTAATCCTCCTATCCCTTTTCCTTAGCTGACAGTAAATTTTAGTGTGAGATCAAGAGTTGAAGTGAAGCACCTGAGGAACTAGCCTCATAAAAAAGCTTAGAGGTTCAACCTCACCATAAGATACCCACATCCTGAGGTTGTCTCCATGCTTGTAGCTGGAAGTGAGGGAACCTAAAGAACTCTCTCACAAGGGTGAAATTCCAAGCTATAACAGGCCTCAGGCTTGCACAAATCAACTACTAAACCAGAAGTCTTCTTGTGCATAGACCTCTTCGATAATTTGTTGCTCTCTTCCAAGTGCAGTATGGATATTGTATACTCACTTAACACTGAATCGAAGATCGCAGTATCTTCGCACCTGCGTTCAAGCAATACTACAACCTCCTGGAATACACGGTCACTTATGACAAGGAGCTCATAGACGCTTGGGAGGAGACTCACAACATTCATGAAGTCCTCAAGTACTGGGCTGAGGACCCAGACATATGTGTTAACAAGGAGGACATTGATGCATACACAGTCAAGACGTCCCGGGAGGGAGTGCGCATCGGTATGTTGATGTTGAACTGCTTGTATGGGGCAAGCGATGTGGTGCACGTCAATAAATTATGGGTTCCCTCAACATCATCATGAAGGGAGAGGAAGTCCAGAATTTAGGAAGCATCATCACACTCAACCTCACTCAGCATGTAAACGGAGCCCACACCAGAGGTAATTTTCGCATGATGTCTTACATCATGGATGTCGTCTACGCCACCCTAGACTTCAAGCATAAAGTGTTCCCTTCATGGGTACAATTGGGGTCTATGGTGCATGTAGTGTTCTACAAACTCTACATTCACCACTTCCAAATCATATCTGAGACATTTGTGACCACTTCTACCCCATTGTCTATCACGCCATCAACGAGAGTTCAATTCCAAGGCTCTCGAAGGAGATGTAGGCTTCCCTTCAACCCATTGGGGCTTATTGGTACTACATGGATCATACCATAATCATGGTGGAAGGCATTCTAGGGCCCCCTCTCTTGTTGCCTTACAGTCCTAGAATGCCTCGCAATGCAAGAAATAGCTTGGCAATTGGTCAATGGCATCTTGGGCTTCTACATCAACAGAAGGCAAAAACCCTACCCAGTGCTCCCCATGGTCATTGGTCACCACGAATACAAAAGCCTATAGGCACTACAAGTAGTTGCCTGACATAGAGACTCATTCAATCTAGGCAAGGTCAAGGATAGACAGTGGGATCCTCGGGGTACGATGCATGCTCGCATGGAGAGATATCGGGCATGCCTCAACACTACCATCACCACAAGGGCCATGTAGACGATGCAATTCACCTCAACCCAGCAAATGATGCAAAGGTAAGTACAAAGTTGGAGGTCGCCACCCGTCAAAAGGCACAAGCTTAAGCTCAACCCATGCTCGAGGAAAGGTCGGCTCCCCCACAGCCACCTCCAGTCTGGCCAACCCTCCACAACAAACTCCATAAAGGCCTGTTGTCAATGTCCCAGCTACTGCAAAGAGGCTCGCTCAACAAATCCTGCAAGGAGTCTTGGTTGCCTCCACAACTCCACTGGCCTTGGTCTTTGTTCCTCCTACACTAGTTCCTCAAGTAAGCTAGCTCCAGGCTATCTGTGCCCTTCACTTTGAGAGCAATCCAAAGTCTAGTCCCACTAGGGACCAGCTCATGGCTTCCCCTGAGTCCCCTTCCCCAACTGCTGCAACTCCCCTGGGTTTCTCCATTCTAGTACAACCCACCCCTATCATGCTTCCCTTTGCCCCTGTGGTAACAAGTGTCCAATTGCCTTCCTTCCCTATGGCTTCAATTAAGATTGGTATTCCCAATGCCTCAGTTACTTCTATGCATACTATTGCGCAATTGTGGCCTTCTTCAACCCCTTTGGCATGGTTTGTACCATCACTAACACTCGGCCTAGCCCTGTAGGTTATCTCAACTCTTGGCAGAACCCAAATCCCAATTGCTCATGTGTTCTCGACAACCCCTGTAGTCACAATTTCCCCATCACCATCGGTTCCTCTTTCTCCAGTGGCTCTTGTGACTACTAGCTCCTCTGCTCCTGCAAATTCCAGTGCTTCAACAATTCTATCAATGATTGTAATGTCTGCTCATGTTCCACTTAGGACTCTCCCTTCGAGTTTAGCAACACCACAGGCGAGATCTAGGCATAAGGCTCCTAAGCAACCAAGGCTGATTGCACCACAGCCACCCTTGCAGCTCCTTCTTGGTCCCCCTTTTCAATCACATCGGGCCTTCAAGGATTTGGCTTTAACCAATCAATATCCTCCATGCCGAACACACAGCTCCCGAGCACAATAGTTCCCCAAGTCTTCATGATCCCGGACCAATTGAGGTCTCCCCTATTCCCTTGGGCTCCCCATCTGGTGGCTCCACCTGTCACTCCCATGCCACCTCCCCCACTCTTCACTCCATTTCGCCCATCACCTTCATCCCTACCTCCTCCACCCATGCCTCCACCTTCCACTTCAGTTGCCACCATTGTTATCGCCTCATCTTCTACCACCCTAGGGACCATTGTTGAACAAGGATGGATGGGTCCAGTTGAAGCTTTGGGTTCACAAAGACCAAAAATGGTCTATCATGGGGACCCAAACATCTAGTTGCAATTTGATAGGGACTCGAGTAGAATGAAGAGGGTGCTCATATAGACCTTCACACGAGATGGGGACCCTATCATCTAGAGGATAGAACACGACCTCCTCTCTCACAAAGAAGAGGATTGTAGCAGGGGAGAAGATTGCAGAGGACCTGGTCTATATGATCAAGGCCACCAACAAGCTCATAGAGAAGTTAATGGAAGACCTCAAGGACCAAGTCAAGACTCTGGAATCCTAGGTGTGGAGCTCATTTCCGATTGGTTTGATCAACAAAGTCAAGGAGGCTCTAGTACAATTGTTTGCAGCTATCAGGAAAGTGACTAAGGCTCTTTCAAAGAGCAATGTGCTCTTCCAAAGAGAACAATAGTATCTAGAGAGTATCATCAGAGTGGACAATAAGTGCAGAAATATGGCGGTGGTTATCAACAAGGGGATGTTCCCGGAGCTCAGACTCATGCCCCTCACTGATCTGAATTTGTATCAAACCTTTGCGGGAACCATGAGGACTTTGCTCGAAGACTAGCTCAAGGACATCCAGGCTACCATCGGGCCCTTAGAGAATAGCAAGACCTTGCATACTTCAAAGAAGTCAGCATCACAGTCCTCTTCCACTCGAATGGCACACTGTTCAATTTTGACAAGTTTGGGGTCCACCTCGGCCACTTCAAGGCAGCAATGATGAGAAAGGTGGCGAGAGCCAACAAGGACAGGTCCAAAATTATCTTGGAGCTGGCCATGCAATCGACTAAGAGTATCAACCCGGCCAATGAGTTGAAAGTCTCATTGGAAGCCCCCCTTGAAGTTCATGACAGGCTATTGACTCAAGCAGAAGTGCTCTTCATAGAGCCACCTGTCAATTTGCCAAAGCTGGATCAGGAGGGAAACTTGGTGGCATTGGTGCTAGCAGCTCAACAAGGCATCCCAAAGCAATTGGGAAGTGATCCCCGACCGAAATCGACTTGAAGACCCTTGTGGTCCTAACCAGCGGAGTGTGTTGTAAAGACCCTAGGCCCTTTCTCTCTCCCTTGTCTTATTTTGTGTGGGCATCATTGCAATGATTGAAGTTGTGATTGTTTTGGGCCATGATGGCTTAGAGTGGGATCTCATGCTACTTGGAGATGGGCCCATCTCGTTTCCTATACTTGTTGTGGAACTCATTGTAAAGGTCAAAGATTTTGTAAAAGAACACTAAAAATTAATGCATAGCTTTATGTTCATCTCAATTGCCTTCCAATTTTATGTGGTATAACATGTGATATTGATGTTAGGAGCTCGAGTAAATGCCTTTCTGCAAGTTATATGATAGTTAGGGCAAGTGACTCTGTGTGCAATTATCAGTAGTTCAGTAGGTGCTCATTCTTAGAAAGAGTTATTGAAATTCAATATATGCCCTTTTCCCTTGACTCACTTCCCTATGTGGCTGAAGTCAGAGCTCATGTGAAACTTGCCATACAATTGTAAAACTATGGTTGGGTACATATTCAGGCTCCAGCATTGATGTTTCCAGTGTGCTCAGAAACCTTCCTTTTCTGCCTTACCCTTCCCTTTCTTTGATGTTTGTTTGTTATCTATAACTTTTCTCCTCTCTTAGAAATAGTGAAGTGAAGTCGATAGAAGAAAAAACTCGTTGAATTGTATTAACTAGTGTGAAGCAGCTTTGTATCAAATGGGAAATAGGAATTGAATCTCCAATGGTAGCACTACATCTCTTGGAGATTTATTTCAAGCAGGCTATTTCATGGAGCCCAATATCTGCAACTCATGCCCTGGATTGTTTCAACATCAATCCTAAAATGAGAGTACAAAAGTCCCTTATTGTCTTCCAAGCTTCGCCCACTACACCTAACTCAATAGGTGTATTTGAGAGCACGAAGCCATGGGTTGAACAACAGTAACTACAGTAACCATTTTTCGGGAAAGGGTTCAAGGCACCTAGTCCTCATGATTTGAGTAGGCCCTTGTTGGAGGAAGCCGTAAAAAAACCGCAGATGATAGTAGAGGATCAAAAAAATAATTTGGTGCAAAAAGAGTTGTAATATTTTGTCTGATGGGTGGACAAATGGAAGAAATCGAACATTCATAACCTTTATAGTCATTTAAGGTGGGTAGTTGGTGTTCTTGAAGTCCATTGATGCCTCCATCTAAGTGAAAATTGCAGAGACATTGCATAATATGTTGGAGGAGATAGTCATGGAAGTAGGTGTAGAGAATGTTGTCAATGTTGTGACTGACAATGCAAAAACATACATAGCAATAGGGAGACTTCTTGAGGAGACGCAGACTAACCTTTTTTGAAGCCCTTGCATAGCCCACTACATTGACCTCTAACTTGAGGGCATAGGGAAAACCGGATGGATGAAGACTATGGTTGATGAAGCGAAAAATATTACCAAATACACATACAATAACCCCTAGGTGCTTAGCTTGATGAGAGAGCACATCAATGGAAAGGAACTTGTGTGAATGGGGGACACACGGTTCACCACATTGCAGAGCATTGCAACCTCACTAACATCTCTCAAGTAGATGTTTGTCAACACTCGGTGATTGGAGTCTCCATATTGCAAGAATGCCAAAGGGGAAAGGATCCTGAAAATTGTTTTTGATTATATGTTTGCAAAGAGCACAAGCGAGATCCTTAAAGTAACTTTAAAATCAATGATTACGAACTTATAAAGTAATAAAACCCATTACTTTGTAAGTTTGTAAAACTTATAAATTTTCAATTCATAGAAGTTAGATTTCTGATTTATCATTAGTTTTTTTGGTTCGAATGTTGAGCACACAACACACTGAGAGGGGGGTGAATCAATGTGTAATATTTATTTACTTCTTTTAATTTAACTTTCGAAAAGAGATCATTTACTAAAACAAGGAAATGCACAACACAAATTTTACATGGAAAACCCTCGGTTCCAAATCCAGTCGTAGAATAATTCTTTTACAAATGATTCGTAGGCACCAACCTACTTGAAGACACCAATATCCAAATGCCAAACACCAACTCAGCCTAAGACACCAATCGAGTATTGAAGCACCAACTTCATCACCAAGCACCAACTCAGCGAAAAAACAATGATCATTTCTGATATGAGGCACCAACCTCACTAAAACAATATCCACCCTCTTACTGTTGCTTTAACAACGAATGATGGGCACAATATCAAGCTTTGCTCTTCACTTCTTTTCTCCTTCCTCTTTCTTCTTCTCTTATGATAGAAATGATCTTCAATGAAATGATTATAATTCTCAAACACATTTGCCCCTTTATAGCCTTCAAAACCTTTCCAAAGGGGGCATCCTTCCTCAAGAGGCACCTTTTCACCTTAAAAAGGTGTTAACACATTTTTATTTAAATTAAATGCATTAATTCCCCAAGGACTACGACTTTACAAAGGGGGGCATTATAAAATAAATAAAAATACTTTGTCATTCTATCATTGATAAATATCATGTTTCTATGAATTGAAACATGTGGAAACTCCTACATGGGCTGCAATGAGTTTTTCATTAATGATGGTCTTTAATTAAAAATGTAATTGTATATGTGCCTTTAAAAAATTGTCCTTTCATGAATGTCGGTCCTTTCAAAATTTGAGCACTAGAATAGATGTATTTTATCCTCAAATGGGTCGGCGTTAGATTTCGAAAATGACAACCTTGTTACGGAAAATTTCCGTCCAATATTTCCGTTACTTTTGTTCGGATCCGATCACTTCAGTCAAGAATTTCGTTTACCATCAAAAACACTTTTATAATAATTTCCTTTGACACTTTTGTTCCTATTAGACATTTCCGTCGATGTTTCCCTTTGACATCAATGACAATATTCCAACAATCTCCCACTTTGTCATTGATGGCAATCTACTCTTCCTTCTTGTAGTTCTCCTCCTTTACTCCCCCTGAATCAATTCGCCCCCTTTGACATCAATGGCAAAGGAATGTACCAACAATATCTCTTACCAACAATGGAGCTGAAAAATGCAATGATTAGCTTCCCCCTCAACATATGCTTCTCTTAGCTGATTAATGGTTGGATGAAGAATGAATCACTCACAACTTCTGCCTTAGAAACTCAAACGTTTCTTTTAGGAGGGGCTTTATGAAGATCTCTGCAATTTGTTCTTTTGTAGCAACATACTCCAACTTCACATGACGTTCTACCCCTTGTTCTCTCAAGAAGTGATACTTGATTGGAATATGCTTTGTCCTTGAGTGCATCACAGGATTTTTTGAAATGTTAATGGCACTCGTGTTATCACATAGAATGGTGATTGGAACATCATTTTCTATCTTGAAATCCTTCAATGTTTGCTTCATCCAAAGTACTTGAGTACAACAAGATACTGTTGCTATGTATTTTGCTTCAGTTGTGGATAAGGAGACTGACAGTTGCTTTTTGCTTAACCAAGAAACTAAGTTTTTACCAAGGAAAAATGCTCCTCCACTTGTACTCTTCCGGTCATCCACACTTCCTGCCCAATCTGCATCTATGTATGCTTTTAATGTGAAATCATCACCTTGTGGATACCATAACCCATAGTCCACAGTGCCTTTGAGGTACTTGAATATTCTCTTGACCGCTTGCACATGTGTTTCCTTTGGAGCTGACTGAAACCGAGCTACCAAGCCTACAGCTTGCATGATATCTGGTCGTGATGCTATTGTGTATAACAAACTGCAAATCATGAATCTATACATTGTTTGATTTGCTTCTGAGACTTATCATCCTTACTTAACTTGCATCCTGTAACCATGGGCATGCTAACAGGAGTACAATCTTACATTCTGAATTCTTTTAACATCTCCTTTATATATTTACTTTGAGAGATGAATATGCCTTTACTTGATTGGGAAATTTGCAAACCAAGGAAAAATGATAACTCACCCAACATTGACATTTCAAATTCCTTTTGCATCTCTCTTGCAAACTGTTGGGACATTTTCTCACTATCTCCTCCAAAAATAATGTCATCAACATATACCACCATAATCAATTGATTCTCACCTTCTGTTTTGATGTAGAGATTTTTGTCAACAACTCCTCTTTTGAATCCTTGTTCAAGCACATATTTGTCAAGTTTGGCATACCAAGCTCTGGGGGCTTGCTTTAGCCCATATATTGTTTTCTTCAATCTATACACATAATCTTTGTTTTCTAACAAACAAAAACCTTCTGGTTGTTCAATGTAAACCTCCTCTTCTGACTTTCCATTTAGGAACGCAGACTTCACATCCATCTGATAGACTTTGACGTTCTTAAAAACCCACATATGCCAAAAACAATCTAATTGCTTTCAATCTTGCAACGGGAGCAAAGGTTTCTTCAAAATCGACGCCTTCAACTTGAGCATGTCCTTTACACACCAATCTTGCTTTGTTCCTAGTTACTTGGCCATCTTCGTTTAGTTTGTTCCTAAACACCCACTTAGTACCTATCACATTTTTATCCTTTGGCCTAGGGACAAGCTCCCATGTCTCATTCTTCTCTATTTGACTTAATTCTTCTTCCATGGCATTGATCCAATGTTCATCATTGCTGGCTTCTGAGAAACTCTTAGGTTCTATCTTAGACAATAGAGAGAAGTTTATACTTTCTGATGTATTTACAAACCTTCTCCTAGTTTGCACCCCAGTATCAAGATCCCCAATGATTTGATTTTCAGAATGATTCTTCTGAACGAATCTAGATGGTGCCCTTGTATCTTGCCGTTCTTCTTGACTTTCTTCTTCAGCTTTTTCTTCTTTTTCTTCCTTGAAGACGAATTCTTCTGATTGAACATTTGTTGGTATACTCACTTGTTTAGGCTTAGTGTCATTCATTCTGACGTTAGCACTTTCAACTATTTTTTGTAATCTTTTATTGTAGCACCTATTAGCTTTACTCCTTGAGGAGTATCCAAAAAAAATACCTTCATCTGCTCTTGAGTCGAATTTCTCCAAGTCCTTATCATCCCTCTTAATGTAGCATTTGCTTCCAAAAACTTTGAAGTATTTCACCGAAGCTGATCTATCCTTCAACAGTTCATAGGGTGTTTTGTTGTTGTTAACCTTGATTTGTCCTCTGTTTAAGATGTAAACTACAATATTGACTGCCTCTCTCCAATATCTATCTGAAAGCTTGGATTCATTTAGCATTGTCCTTGCCATTTCTTGCACCGTTCGATTCTTTCTCTCTACAACGTCATTTTGATATGGAGTCACAGAAGCTGAGAAATGTCTTTTTATTCCATTCTCACATAAATCATTGAATTCATTTGAGAGGAACTCACCTCCTCGATCTGACCTTAAGCATTTGATCTTTAACTCCTTTTCATTTTCCACCATAGCTTTAAAAGCTTTAAATTTTTTGAATGCTTCATATTTTTCTTTTAAGAAAGTGACCCATGTCATTCTAGAATAGTCATCAATGAGCAACATGAAGTAGTTCTCACCTTGAAAGCTTTGTCATCTTGTTGATCCACAAAGGTCTGTATGAATCAGCTCCAAAGGCTTGGTCATTCAGTATTCTTTTGACTTGAAACTCACCCTTGTCTGCTTTCCGTGCTGACATTGTTTACACAGGGTGTCCTGTGGTTTTGTAATTTTTGGCATGTCTCTGACTGCTTGCCTATTGTTAATCTTCACAAGATTGTCGAAGTTCATGTGGCCCATTCTTCGATGCCATAGCCAACTTTCCTCAATTTGGCTCATGTAGCATTTTTCTCTTTTAACTTCATTGAGTATGTACAGATTATTTGATGTTCTGTTTGCATCAGCAACTAGCTTCCCTGTGTCTACTCTCCTGATCTCACGACCTTGAGCATAAAATATGAGCACGTGCCCTTGATCACACATTTGACTAACACTCAATAAGTTATGCTTCAACCCTTCAACATACAAAACATTTTCTATTTTCGTCCTTCCATTATCAACACTGAGGGTACCTTTTCCGGCAATCCCTGCCGTAGCTTTATCCCCAAACTTCACTATACTTTCATTTATTTTCTTCAAACTAAGAAACTTACCTTTATCTCCCATCATGTGGCTTGAACATCCACTATCAATATACCACTGTTGTGCTTCATCTTGTGCATGAAACGTTGTTTGCACGAGCATGGATTTTTCTTTTTCTTGACCAACTTCTTCTTGCTTCTCTTACCATATTTTTGTAGATTCTTTTTTCTTTACCACAAGATTATTCACTTTCTTATTCTGTTTTGAATTTTCTATAAACACACTTCTACAGAATCGAGCTATGTGTCCATAGTTGTTGCAATTATAGCATATGGTATTATTCTCATTGTAATCCCAGAGTGGGGCAAATGAGTTATAGCTGCTATTGAAACCTCCATGAGTAGTCTTTTCATAGTTCCATGAATATTCATTCCTTACACGAGTCGTACATTCTATTGTTCTATGCCCAAAATAATTGCAAGAGTAGCAATAACCATAGAATGTGTTTGTGTACCTTTTCACATGGTTCTACCTTGATGGAAATGATCCTCTGAAATCTTTAACTGGAATGTTCTTCCCTCTATCTTCTTTATGAGGAGGATTGACATGTTCCTTTTTCACATGATCTGATTTCTTCACTTATGCTCACTGAATTTTTGAGTGCATCAGTATAGGTCTTATGCTTCTCTGCATCTACCCCTTTTGTTGATTCTATAGGTTTTGAACTTTGCCCTTTTTCAGTTTTCTTTTGGTTCTCATCATAGCCAATATCAAACTTAATGGATGGTGATCTTTGGGTTTCAAGAATGTTACCCAATACTTTGGTACTCTTTTCAAATTTTGATATGTTTTTCAACTCATTGGCTGTTCTCTCCAGTTCTGATTTCAAGGTAATGCATTTGTCCTCTGTTGTTTTCAATTTGGCTCTTATCTCATTCTCGATTCTTTTCATCTCCTCTACTTGTGTCTTTAAGCCTTTTAGAATCTTATCTGACTCTTCATCCATCCGAGTTATCTTTGTTTTCAGATCAGTGTTTTCCTCTTCATATTTTTGAACTTGAACCTTTTGTTTCGAATTCTTTTTCTTTGGCAACTTTATTTCACCCAAGGCACAAATTAATTCTTCTTCCAGATTTACCTCTCCATCATTTTCGATTTCATCCTCTTCTTCCAAGGTGTTTGTATTATAAGATTCGGCTTTCACTTCAATTGCCATAAACAAGGTTTTCTCCCTGTCATTGTCCGATATTTCTTCATAACTCTCCTTGGCTGAAATAGAGACTTTTCTTATACATACTGGAGTTTTTCTTATATCCACCTTGTTTAAAGTTCTTCTTGAAGTAAGGCTTGCTTTCCTTCTTTTTCCTTTCATCGTTAGTATTTTCCTCACCTTCACTTTCATCCTTATGAGGACACTTGGCAGCAAAATGACCTATCTTACCGCAATTAAAGCATTTGAAAGGTAACTTACCTTTGTATTTCCCAGACCCCTTTTTGAGCTTCCTAACAAATAGTGCCTCTTCATCCAGTTCGTCACTGGTATCATCTTGATTCAAATTCCTTGTTCTTCACCTTCTTCAAGGCTTTGAATGTTGCTTCCCTTTTTGACGGCTTTTCTTTCTCAATCCGCATCTCATATGCCATGAGAATACCATGCAACTCATCCATTGTGAGTTTGTCCAAGTCCTTCATTTCTTCGATCGCTGAGATTTTTGCATCAAATCTTAAAGGTAGAGATCTGGGTACTTTTTGGACAATTGCGGATTCTTCGACCTTCTCACCAAGTCCTCTGATGATATTAATAATTTCATCTACATGAAGTAGATAGGCCGCAATGTTTTCATCCTCTTTCATTTTCAAGCTTTCGAATTTTCTCCTGTGAGTTTGAAGCTTGGCCATCTTTACTTTGTTATCTCCCTCATAGATGGTCTTAAGTTTATCCCAGATCTCTTTAGCCGAGTCGCACTGCATTACTTATACGAACTCAAATTTTGATAAGCCACACAAAATAGCATTAATGGCTTTTGCATTGTTTTCACTGGCCTTTTTCCCAGCCATATCCGTTGGAGTTTGTGGTGCCATGTATCCATCCATAACAGCTTGCCATATATCAAACCCTAGGACCATTAGATAAGTCATTCTTATACTCCAGAATGTGTAATTTGTTCCATTGAACGGAGTCTTGTTTGTGGAGAAACCTTCCTAAACTTGATGGTTGGCCATGTGTGCTTCCAGGATCTACCTTCCAGTGGTCAAAACGATCCTAAAGGAACCGCTGTGATACCAATTGTTGAGCACACACCACACTGAGAGGGGGGGCGTGAATCAGTGTGTAATATTTATTTACTTCTTTTAATTTAGCTTTCAAAAAGATATCATTCACAAAAACAAGTAAATGCACAACATTGATTTTATGTTTAAAACCCTCGGTGGGGAAAAACGACACTTGAAAGACTGCTTGGATCTACCATCCAAATCCAGTTGTAGAATAATTCTTTTACAAATGATTCGCAGGCACCAACCTACTTGAAGACACCAATCTCCAAATGCCAAACACCAACTCAGCCTGAGACACCAATCTCGAGTATTGAAGCACCAACTTCATCACCAAACACCAACTTAGCGAAAAAACAATGATCCTTTCCGATCTGAGGCAACAACCTCACTAAAACAATATCCACCCTCTTATTGTTGCTTTAACAACGAATGATGGCACAATATCAAGCTTCGCTCTTCACTTCTTTTCTCCTTCCTCTTTCTTCTTCTCTTATGATAGATAGAAATGATCTTCAATGAAAATGATTATAATTCTCAAACACATTTGCCCCTTTATAGCCTTCAAAACCTTTCCAAAGGGGGCATCCTTCCTCAAGAGGCACCTTTTCACCTTAAAAAGGTGTTAACACATTTTTATTTAAATTAAATGCATTAATTCCCCAAGGACTACGATTTTACAAAGGGGGCCATTATAAAATAAATAAAAATACTTTGTCATTCTATCATTGATAAATATCATGTTTCTTATGAATTGAAACATGTGGAAACTCCTACATGGGCTGCCATGAGTTTTTCATTAATGATGGTCTTTAATTAAAAACGCAGCTGTATATGTGCCTTTAAAAAATTGTCCTTTCATGAATGTTGGTCCTTTCAAAATTTGAGCACTAGAATAGATGTATTTTATCCTCAAATGGATCGCCGTTAGATTTCGAAAATGACAACCTTGTTACAGAAAATTTCCGTCCAATATTTCCATTACTTTTTGACAAATTCGGTCACTTCAGTCAAGAATTCCATTTACCTTCAAAAACACTTTTGTAATAATTTCCTTTGACACTTCCGTTCCTATTAGACATTTCCATCATGTTTCCCTTTGACATCAATGACAATATTCCAACATCAAATATCTCTTAATTTTAATTTTTAATTTTCACACTATTTTGTTTTAGGTGACAAAGCCTTTGCCCAAGGTGTTGCGTTTGGCGGATGGCGAAATCAACCCAATGAGTTATCTATATGAGGCCATGGGAGAGGCCAAAGAGGCCATTGTGCATTATTATAGGAAAAATAAAACAAAATATGAACCCATTTGGAGCATAATTGATCAGAGATGGAACAAGCAACTCTACCAACACATACATGCAATGGCTACTACTTGAACCCCAAGTTTTTCTTCTCCATTCCTTTAAGGATAAGGAAGAGGATATGATGGCCTTAACATATGCATAGAAAGAATGACGCCGAAAATAATATTGTGATAATAGTGATGTTGCATCCTAAGCAATCACTAGGGAAAACGAATCTTGTGGATATGGCTAGTAATATAGGTGGAGCTAATATCCTATCCAATGTAGGAGACACTTAAATTCTTCATGAAGACCAAAATAACATAGAGGTAGGGGTTCAAAGTGCAAGAGAGGATAATGGCATCCATTTCCACATAGTTATGGATGGACTTTGTGTTGTGAAATAAGTAAATATTGTAATTGTTGAGAAGTTGAACCTGTAGCTATATGCAAAGGCTATAAATCATATCCTCAACTATTGCTATCCTCTTGAATCAGATGAGGATGTCGAGATTGTTGATAAAAAATACAAGATGCCATGACTGTAAATAAAGACCTGGATGTATAGTAAGCTTGTTGATTTTAAACCCCTAGTGATTAGTAGCTCTATGAAGACTCTTCTATAGCCTATATAATAACATAAAAGACAATTACAATTATTTCATTTTTATCTTGAATGGGAAATTTGAGTGTGTCACATGTGGGGAGAAGTTAGGTGACAAAGGAATAGAATAATTTAATTACCCTACTTTATTTCATAATTTTGATGGTCATTGATATTTAAAATGGTTAAAATTAATCAATTATGCTTTAACTTGGTTTAAAAGCTATGTTCGAACCTTGGTTGTTAATAAGTTACATCCAATTGTGAAACGGGATGAATTTAAAGTGTTGATCAAAAGACGATTTTATCCTCTTTGTTATAAGGAAGAGAGGTCCGTGTATTGGAAATATCTGAGGCAAAAGCAAGGCCAAAGTGTGCAGAATTATACAAGCAAGTTTTGCAAGAAGGCAATCCAAATGGGCAAAGGTGTAGCAGACCATGGCATCCTGATGAAGTATGTCACTAGACTCCATAGCCAATTGAGGAGACCTATACTCTTGGCCAAGCCTACAGATGTAAATAAGGCTTGCTCTCAAGCTCACTACCTTGAGATGGACAAAATAAAGAGTTCATCAACCTCTCCAAGCAAGCCAAAACAACAAGGTGGTTTCAAGAAAAAGGGAAAGGTGACTGTAATGCTACTGCTACTTTTTCGCACAAAGGTACCATAGGGCGTTGTGGGCATTGTGGGCATTGTGATGTTGAAAGTCATTCAAAGGAGATTTGTTGAAAGTTGCATCCGGAATTGCATCTATATAAAAATAAGAAAAGAAAAATGCCGTGACTTCATTCCAAGGGAAGGAAATTGGGTGCAACTTCGATGTGAATAAGATGTGTTGTACGTCCCTTCACAAGGAGGTATGGGTAACAATAGTACTCAAGATATGTTGGCAGTTTGAGTCATTGATGTCAAAGGATGAATGTGTTGTCATGCATTAACGTCAAAGGATGAGTTGAACAGACTTGTGGAGTAAATCAGGTTTGTGAAGAGCTTCTACTTATAAAATAAGTAAAGTAGTCTCGAGAACCCGAATGGGTCTAGCAGTGTTAATCGCGTTTATACAACGATTTTACTTGTCTCATTTTTATAAGTCAAGTTGTCTCAAGAACCCGAAAGGGTCTAGAAGAGTTGATCGGGGTTTCGAAAGCACTTCACTTCTCTCATGTTTATGAGTTAAGCAATGTGAAAAACCCGAATGGGTCTAGGTGAGTTGATCGGAGTTTTGCAACAACTTTGTTTAGTTCATTCTAATAAGTTAAGCAAAGTTGAAAACCCGAATGGGTCTGGAAGAGTTGATCGGGTTTCTAAGTTGACTTTATTTCTTCCAAGTCTATATAAGTCATGCTGAATGAAGAACCCGAAATGGTCTTGAAGAATTTTTTTGGAGCAATTCTTTCAAAAAAATTGGCAAAGACAACTCTTTCGAAAAAATTGGCAAGGACAAATCTTTCAAACAAAAAGCCCGCAAAAATTGTTCCAAAGGGCAAGTGGACCATTCAGAAAAGCCGAAGGGTAGTTTGCAAAAAGTCCAAAGGGTATGTGGACCCTTTCAAAACAGCCGAAGGGCACTTCTCAAGAAGTCCGAAGGGTAAGTGGACCGCTTCAAAAAGTCTGAAGGGTATGAGGACCATTCAAGACTTCCGAAGGGATCTTTTCAAAAAGTCCGAATGGTATGTGGACCCTTGTAGAAAAGCCGAAGGGTAGTTTTTGATAAGGTCGAAGGGTATGTGGACCCTTGCAGAAAAGCCGAAGGGTACATTTGCAAAGCCCCGAAGGGTATGTGTTCTAAACAAAAGTGCCAAAAGGAGACCCGGACAAAAAGTCCGAAGAAATTGTCTCGAAGGGGACATGTTAAAGTTCGAGCAAGTCTGAAGAGATCGACGAAGGGGAAGTATCTCAAAGATGCCGAAAGAAGCGAGATGAAGTCAACATGTCAAAGGTTAATGATCTAATCAACATAAAGAGCATGCATCTTTGATGATCCAACAACACACGCAAGTCAGGATTAAGATCCAATGGAGCGAGTGGATCCAAAGCCTTAAAAGTGCTCGAAGGTTAATGCACAGTGGCGAAGTTAAAGACCGAGCAATTTCTGTAAGATCTATTGGAGCGAAAGCTCTCATGAATGCCGTGACAAGAGAGATATAGTCAAATCTGCTGAAGATTAACGTCTGACTAAAGTTATGGATCGAGCATATTCAAATAAATTGAAAGGAGCGAAAGCAAACCAATCATATAGAAGATATCGAGATACGAGAAAGAGCTCGATGATTAATGCAAGAGAGATCAACAATTCTGTTTTAAAATGGAAATATTTGATGGTTCAAGAAAAACAGTGATTGGTGCCAAAGACAAGATGAATAATCTTAGATTAAAAACATGATCAAACAGACGGTGAACTCGAGTCTACACGGAGCTCAAGATCAATCCTCGATTAAAGAAGCAGCGTAGTTATGACCAGAATCCAACAGTTGCCAAAAATAGAAAAGAGATCTGACCATTGCAATGTAATGCATGAACCGAGACACAGGAAAGAGCATAAGTCAAAATCGCTTTTAATGAGAACCGGTTAATTGCAGCTGACATGTGAATGCAATTGGAGATAGAAAACCCTAAGCTACATTGTCTATACATATACGACATCTTGAACATTGAAAAATGCTTTTTGCCACTGATGCTGCTGCCATTGCAATTTGAAGAGAAAGAGGAATAGAGGCAAGAAGAGGATATTGATGTGTCAAACAAAGAATATATAAAAGACACAAGGGAAGAGAGGCCAAAGTAGCTAGTGTAAATGGACTGTGTTAAACAGAAGATATAATGACATAGAACCAGTAAGGCAGAGAGGAAAAGAAAATACTGTCGATAATAGATGTATACAGATAAAGTAAAAGACAGAAAGGAAAGGGAATGAAGTGTGTCCAAATAGAATATATCCAGACACAAACAGAGTGATGCAGAGAGGAAGAAAAAGCACACAGAGAATGAGCAGAAAGTGAGGCAGAAAGAAAGAAAGGGCACAAAGTGGATATGCAGAGAATGAGGGGAGAAGAAGAATAGGCATACACAGAATAAGCCAAGAGTGAGCAATTACACACTAGACTTGTAACATAGAAACTGAACTGGATTCATTTGTGAATCTATCTTGTATGTTGGAGTTGTAGCTCCATAGTTCTGATTGGTTTGTGCCATTAGACAAACTGAGTTGGTGCTCAGTTAGGGAATTGGAGTCTCCTTAGGGTTGGTGCCCTTAAATCTTGTAACCAGTAAGGTTAAACTGAGTTGGTGCTCAATTAGGGGATTGGTGTCTCCTAAGGATAAGTGTCCTTGAATGTAACCAGTGTGATTTTGCCAGTGAGATGATTTAACTGTGAGGCTGAATTAGAACAGTAGATTCTAGCAGCTATTCTCACTGTGGCTTTTTCTTTTGAGTTTTCCACGTATAAATCTAGTGTACTGTGTTTTTGTGTGTGTGTGTGCTCTCTACATTCGTTCTTTGATATGCTTATGTTTTGTATCTTCATTAAAAAGTCAAAGAACTAGTTTTTAGCTAATCTACTGATTCACCCTCCCCCTCTTAGTAGATAGTTGTGTTCAACAAGATAAAGGTGAAATTACCAAACTTTTCTATATCAAAGTTCAGATTTTTTGATGTTTTTTTTTTGTTCTGGCTCTCAAGCAAATCTGATTAGCAAAGAGTTAGTAGACAATTTGGGATTGGAAACATACAATCATCCAAATCTGTATGCTTTGGATTGGATGAAACAAGTGGAACTAGAGGTAACCAAACAATGCAAAGTTAAGTTTGGTATAAATGTAAATTTCATTGATGAGGTTGTGTTGTACCTCTTGATGTGTGTGGTGTAGTCTTTGGCAGCCCCTATAGGTATCTCCAAGATGCTATCTTCATGAGAAGAGCCAACCCATACCGTTTGGTCAAAAATGGAGAAAGCTACATCATCAAGGCCTATAAAGGTAAGTCAAAGATCTCTTGGTAAGTTCCTCAAGCTAAACAATTGATTAATGCAAGTGGAAAGTTTGTTTTGCTTGTTTTGAAGGATATGGAAGATAAGAAAGTGGTAGAATATAAAAATCTTTATAGTGTGTTTACTAACAAAGGGCAGAAACAAATGGAAGAGATGTTGCAATAGTTTAAGATGGTTTTCCTAGAGTCCACGAGTGTGCCACAGGTGAGGGCCATTGAGAATTTAAGATGGTTTTCCTAGAGCCCACGAATGTGCCACCGGTGAGGGCCACTAAGAATGAGATACAATTCTTACCGGATTGTCCTCTTTCCAACATTGGTCTCTATCGACAGCTCTTGATGAGCACAAATGAGGTAAGATAGCAATTACAATCTGTTGAATGAAGTTGTAATTCATTCTATTACTTCTCCATGTGGTTCTCCAATTGTTATTGTACCTAAGAAAATAGGGACATGGGGAATGTGTGTTTATTATAGAGCTTTGCATAAGATACTATAAATAATATGTACCCTCTTCCCTAGATCGATGATCTCTTGGATCAACTCTAACATGTTAAGTATTTTACCAAGTTTGATATAAAATCCAGATATCACCAAGTGAGAATTAAAGAGGACATATGAAAAATGACATCCAAGACAAGGAAATATTTGTATGAATGATTGGTGCTTCCTTTCGCGTTGTGTAATGCTCCGGCTACTTTCATGCAATTAATAAATGAAGTATTGAGGTCATTCATATAATCTTTTGTTATTGTTTACTTGGATGATATATTTGTTTTTAGCAAAACTTATGATGAGCATCTAATTCATTTGAAACAAGTTTTGCAAGTTTTGAAGAAGAACAAGTTATTGTTGAATGAGAAAAAATGTGAATTTTCACAACAATCACTTTTCTATTGGAGGCATGTGGTTGGAGATAGAAAATTGAGAATTGATCCAACAAAGGTAGAGGCCATTGTGAATTGACCCAAGCCTTCCATTGTGAACAAGACAAAGCGTTTCATGGGTGCAATTCAGTTTTTGAGGAAGTTCATCAAGGCTTTCTCAACCATAGTTGCGCCATTACATGTCATTGCAGCAAGTGCTAAGTCCTTTACTTGGGGTAAGAAACAACAACATGCATTTGTTGAGTTTAAATTCAAGATTATCAATGCACCAATTTTAGCCTCACCAAATTTGCAGCAGCCTTTTGAGGTAGACACGGATGATAGTAACTATGCTATGACAAGGTCTATCATATTGCAAGGAGGTACACCCATATGCTATCATTCAAAGTTATTTTATAGTTCAATTCTAAATTATTGCACATACGATAAAGAATTTTATATTCTTGTTCAAGCGGTTAAAAAATGGAAGCATTATCTAATGGGGAAAGAAACTGTTACACATATGGATCATCAACCCCTCCAATATTTGCAAGCACAAAATAAATTACATTAATCAAGTAATTAGAAGTGGATGGATTTTGTATAGCAATTTCATTTGGTTATTAAGCATAAAAAAGGTGTGACTAACAAATTAGCTGACATGTTATCTAGACCTTTGATTTCAGCTATGGGCACCACAACGACTTGAGCCTTTTGTGCACGAGTCTTATGTAGAAGGAAATGAGCATGAAGCAGATTTTGGGACAGCATTTCTTCAAGCTAAGAAGCCCAAAGGTGCAAGATTTGAACCTAAGGAGGCTTACTACCTCCAAAATGGATTGATCTACAAGTTGGGTAAACTTTGTGTGCCTAAAGGAGGAAGGATTTAGCTAATGAGAGAAGCATGCACTTCAATGGTTGCTAATCATTTCAGAGTACCAAAAACGGTAGCAAACTCACAAAGTTATGTTCATCAGACAAATATGTGCGTTGATGTTTCAAAATTCATAAGGGGATGTGTGTTGTGTGGCACAAGCAAGCTTAGTTATAGGAAGTTGGGCTTTTATAGGCCACGCGAAAGCATTTCTATGGATTGCATACAATGTTTGCCTTTGTAAAATAAAGAGCATTACTGTTTTTTTGTAATTGTGGACTGGAATGCAATTGAGTTGTTTTTTGCTAATATGTGGACTCACTTTGGTTTGTCAAATTCTATCATTTCAAATAGGGATTCAAGATTTATGAAAAGATTTTGCAATACATTGTGGGAGCAAATGAACACTAAACTGAATAGATCTATTGCTTTTTATCCATAAATTGATGGGCAAATAGAGAAGGTCAATAGAACATTGTTACAGCTATTGAGAGGGTACAATAAGAAGCATCCTAGAACTCGAGATGAAAACTTGGTATATATTCAACATTCCTTAAATAGGGCTATTGATTCCTCTACCAATAAATCTCTATTTGAAACATGTATTGGTTATTTACCTCCATGTGCATTTGACGTTGTGTTGAAAAATCCATACGAGGGACAAGGGAGAGTGGATCCCAAAATTCACAAAGCTAAGAAATTCATCAAGACGATGCAGCAAATTCACCTCCAGGGGCAATGATTGGAGTCACAAGCCAAGTACAAGGCAAGGTATCATTAACATAGGACTAAACATAATCTCCTTGTTGGAGACAAGGTATGGTCGTACTTGAGTAGAGAAAGGCTCCAAGGTAGAATTAAGAAGCTTAAGCCTCTTATATATGGACAATTTATTATTTTAGAGCAAATGGGAAAGAATGCTTTTACATTGGAATTGCCTCCGTACATGAAGATCTATTCTATTATAAATGTTGAGAACTTACGTCTCTTTGAGTCTTCAATGCTAGATGAAGGAGATGGTCATTTGCTATTGAAGATCTTAATCCAAAATTCAAGAAGAATTAGAGCAAGATGTTGGGTTACGGAAGAAGAAAAGAGGGACAAGAAGAGGAGTGTAGAAGCATTGGCAAGTTGGACTAAAAGGTCAAATGCCAAGGAAAGAAATATGGTATTCCAAGGAGGAAGTGGGGAAGAAATTTTCTCATCTCATGGGTTCCTAAGCTTGGGGGGACCAAACCCTCCATGATTGGGAAGGTATGATCCAAATTTTGGATCAATACTTGTTAGCAATATCAACTAACTAATCCACTATTCTCATAAGATGTAAAAATGCCACCCACATAGTTGTAGTCAAGAAAATATATCATTTAAGTACAAAGGGGTCTACAAAGATGGATTCAGGTCTGAGATGATTTGGACATCTTAGATGAGAATGCTTCAATAGGTTTCCGATGCAAAAAGTCGAAGCTTCGTTGAAGATGACGAAACCACTGGTTCCTATAGGTGGCAGTTACATAATCGCCATAGCAGTATTCCCCTACACAGAGCGTTGATTTTAAATGCCGGAAAAACATGGGTAGAGGAACGGTTGCGAACGCTTCTTCCAATTCTTGTTTGTTTCAGCTCCTTTGCGAGCTTCTTCCTGGATGCATATATGTAAGCTTATGTAGATGATAGAGGCAATGAACATTCAATTGTTGAGTATCGGTTTGGGCTTGAGTCAAACAGTTATTCATCCATGCACTGAGCAATGTTCTGCAAAGCAAGTGTCCTTGATTGTGTTAGGTGTTGGGAGTTGGGTTGTGTGTAAGCAAGTGGTGGATCAATGTATGGATTTGAACATTGTTGTATTGTAATATATGATTATGAAGGCCTCATGAAGGCAATACTCCTATAACTCAGGAAATAGATTATGGCAACAGGAGAACCACCTCACTCTTCTAGAGCTTTCTTAATTTGAGTTTATACAGGGTAATTTCTGTATCTATGCAAATTTGTTTTGTTATGTTACTCTCAATAGTTTACTTCTTTGCTTACTTGGTTCAGCTTTTCTTTTACATTACCAGAATTGACACAAACAGGCATAATATTGAAGTTGTTAGGATCTTAAGTACAGGATTCATAGCGATGAGTTTGTAGTAGAATATCCATACAATCACGGATTGGCATCATTCCAGAAACATTTATATGGGTTATGATTTGATTTTGGGAGACTTGAGAGTGAAGATTGATTTTTTTATTGTTATTATAGTGATTGGCAAAGTGCAGCATCAAAGTTGTGTGCTTACATGATTCTAGACTACCTTAATTGTACAAAGAGGGCTGTAAGAATTCATTTCGATAGAAAGGAATATTTTCTATTTTCTTTCTTATTCTCTCATTTCAATGGGATTGTTCAAATTCTTGGGCTCTTTGGGATTGACAGAGAGAGATTTGGAGAGGGTTGCAATATCTCGTTTAGGATAAAATACTGAATTCTAGAAAACCTTATTATTTACTGCAAACTCATTCAAATCTGAACTTTCATCTAAACAACTGATAACATAAAGTAAATGGATATACGCAGTCTAATCAAATCCCTTATTCAATGTTTGAAAGTACAAATGACAAAACAAGTAAAAGACTGAATTTTTCTCTTGCATGCACCGAAATCATAACTCAAAATTGATCACAATTTACCCCTTTTTGCTGTGACAGCAGGTCTGAGGTGTACGGCTACATTAAATTAAATTGAATACTTTTTATTGTCAAAGAAATTCCACAAACCATGAATGCCTATTTTTTCCCCAGTGTTGCTGCAACAACCTGTGATGGTCCTACAGCTGGTACGGCAGGGTTTGGAGGTGGTACGGCACTCAATAAATCACCAATAGCTGACTAGGAGGTGTGATGCTAGCTTGATGGGGTAACGCCAGCCTTTTGGGCTGCTGAAATTGCTGCTTTAAAAACCAAAGTGTTGTGATCTGCCTTGGGATGGTACGCTATGCCCTTGAAAGGGTTTATTATTGCTCGAGACTATTGGGAAGGGTGACGCCCTAGTCCTTGGGCTGCAATCTGATCTTCTAAATTGAACTCGTCGGTCAAAACCCTTGATCACCAACCTTTGATTTTTGATCTGTTTGTAAATAACTAGTGTTATGATCAATTGTAACTCCTGTGTGGAGATATCTTTGTAGATTGGAGGGATTTCGTCCTTTAACCTGGCTGCAATGGAGGGTTTTCGTCCTCAAGTAAAAGTAGAAATAATTATGGATTCAATCGTGAATAGTAAAAGTGAATAATGAATAATAATTGTCCCTTTGTCCTTTTAAAAAACTCATTTTTGCAATTTCACCCTAACCCTAAAGTAATTAAAATTACTTTTAATTAAATATTCACTTTTTTCCCCTCACAATATTAATTACTTTTTGGCCATGTAATTAATACTGTTTTTTGGCCCCACTTGGCAATAAATAATAATAATGAATAAGTGTCATTTTTCATGTTATTAAATAAAGTGACTTTAAGGACAACTTAAAACATTATTATTAAATTATTTCCCTTTTATTAATGGCCCTTAGCCTACAGAAAATAAAATAGGATTCGGTCCCTTGATTTTATTTAATTTGAAAAAGGGAACATTACAGTCCGCCCTTCTCGAAATTGTTTGTCCTCAAGCAATCCCTCAACTCTTTTGCAAATAACTGGATCTCAAATCAACTTTGGAAAATTGCAAACTTCCTTCAAATGTGCAGAATTGTAGATGTTAATGACCGAAATCATCAAAACCAACAATATAAAGATGATGTAACAACTACAAAAATGACAAACCCATGTTGTATTAGCAGTATGATCAATGTAGAAGTGGTGGGCAGCCATGCTAGGGCTGAAAACTCCCCATAAGTACTCCTTCCCATGTCTAGACATCCCTGCAAATCCACGTGTGGGTGCAAATGGAGTAATGTTGTCGCTGATAATGGTGATGACAGCAGCATCAAAGCTGAAAATCAGACTCGTAGTTGTCATGAGTGTGTTCCTTATGAAATTTGATGGAAGGATATTATCACCACTTCCCTCATATCTTGTTGATGACCCTTTGCACAAATACCCACATTTGGAGTTACTCCACCATTCTTATGTTGCGCTACTCTGATATTCTTATGAACTTCTCCATCATACATCCAAGGGTGGCAAATATGTATATAGCTTGATTCCAAAAACACCGTACTATGCTTAGACATAAAACTTTGAATTTAAAAATGGTGTTTACCCAATTTTCCATACGCTGTGAAGGTACGAAGGCCTTCTATAGCTAAGCATTTGGTTGTGCTTGCTACTTGTCCTTCACGAAATGAACTCTCCATCCTTTTGGCTATGACAACTGTAGGGGCTCCATTGGTCATACCACGAAGCACAACCTCGTTCTGTCAGATCTAAATTTCAGCTCCACGGTTTGGTAATTTTGTGTGAATTCCCCAAGGGAATGTAACCACTGCACTCCTAAACCATATTTGTTTCTCCTATGCCCACAACATAGAAGTAATCACACACCCTGTGATTACCAAGTGTAATCTCCAACTGTTGAATCCTCCTGGTGCAAGAAATAGTAGAACCATCAGCTACAAGCGTTGAACCAATCAACATCCTCTGTTTTCAAATCTTTTCTGGCTGCTAGCCCCTTATCTATAAAATTGTGGGTTGCCCCACTATCAACCAACACTATGAGTTTATGCCCATGCATGACTCCACGAATTTTGAAAGGGTAATATCTTGGTGCACTAGAAAGTGTGGCACAGGTGCCTTATGAAATAAGTGTGGCAAGGGTACCTCCTAAACTATCTCCTTTTTCCCTACTGTCATATTATGGTGCTCTTTAATTTTTGGTTCAGGTTCCTCCACTTCTACCTCATTATTTGATAGCACCTCTATATAATGTACCTAACCTCACCCAAGACATGTGACCAAGCTCCCATGGATCCTTGCATGTAAAGCATAATTTCATTCTTCTGAGCTCATTTCAGGCTTCTATAACTATACTTGGCTTTTGTGGTAGCTCTTTCTACAGAGAAACCCCTTGCTGAAATGGTTTCTTTTGTTGCTCGAAAACTGATGTCATTGGCTGCCCATAAGATGTTGGTTTTTGCTGCCAATAAGGTGTTGGTTTTGGCTGTCCTACAGGCTGGAATTTACCCTGTAGAGCTGATGTTTCCAAGTCCAAAGCCTTTGTAATGGCTTCCTAAAGTGAAATAGGGCTGAAAACTCTCACTAAATCCTTAAGTGATTCAGCCAACCCTTCCACAAATAAAACCACAAGTCTCCTCTTTGTTACATCTGGTACCATAACATATAACTTCTGAAATTCAACCACATATTCATCCACTGAATTGTGTTGTTTCGGTTGAGCTAACTCCTGAAAATGAATTTCCGGATAAATTCTATCAAACCTCTCAATCAACCTGCTACTAAACTCACCATAGGAATTGATGAGGTTATGTCCTTGAGTTATCAACCCATGGTACATGTTGACCATTTTTTGGTCATTTAGAGTAAAAAATGGGCACCCCCTCTTTTGTGCATAAGTCTTCAATCCATGTTTTGGCTAAAATCATTCATCAAGGTTCCCTGTCAGACCTGTTCCATGAAAAAACCAAGTGTTTACCTCATTTCGTTTAACCAAGTGTATTTGGGTTTGTCAAGGGGAACTACTTCGAGCTTTCCAAATGCAATTACTTGGTCCCCATAGTGCATTCCGGGTTTTATAAACCACTTTACTTGGGAAAAGTTCATAAGTCACTTGCAAAACCCAATTTGGTCTTGCTAGACCAAATCGGGTTCTCCAAATGACTATACTTGTTTTGTCTTATAAGCAGAAGCAATCCAAAAACCCGAATGGGTCAAGACAATTGCAATCGAGTTTGTTGAGGGGTCTTACTCATGAAATTTCATAAGTTGGAGCAGGTCCAAAGTCCAAAGCAGGACGCATTGGAGAACCCAAAAGGGTCTAGAAGAAACATTTGGGTTTGTCAAGAGGCCTTACTTAAAGAACTTTATGAGTAAGTTCTTTCCAAGGACCCAATTTAGTCTAAGCGGCTTGCAAAGGTAAGGAATTTCCTCGAAGGGCACTTCAACTGCATGTAGGGCAATTGCAAAAGTTCCGAAGGGTAAGTGCCTTTGCGGAGGGCACTTGGTCAAGAAATAGGACTCTTTTCACTTTTCTCAAGGGTCGTTTTCAAAGTTTTCGAAGGGCACCTGCCTTTGCGAAGGGCACTTTTGGATGGGAGAAGCCTTTGTAGAGGACACTTTAAGAAAGAGAGGACGAAGACAAAAGGCCCGAAGGGCACATGCCTTTCGGAAAAAGAAGCAATCAAAGGAAAGAATTCCTTCGAACAAAATGTCTGAAGGAATTCCTTCGGACATTTTGTCCGAAAGAAAGTGCAGCACAAAGGCCTGCCGAAAGAAAGGAGCAAAGGCAAGCCCAAAAGAGAAGCCTTTGTAGAGGGCACTTTAAGAAAGAGAGGACGAAGACAAAAGGCCCGAAGGGCACATGCCTTTCGGGAAAAGAAGCAATCAAAGGAAAGTTCCGTCGGACAAAATGTCTGAAGGAATTCCTTCGGACATTTTGTCCGAAAGAAAGTGCAGCACAAAGGCCTGCCGAAAGAAAGGAGCAAAGGCAAGCCCAAAAGAGAATTCCTTCAGACATTTTGTCCGAAGAAATTCGACATTACCAAAAGCCCGAAGGCCGACGAAGGCAGAAGAAAGACGAAAGGAAATCCTTCGGACATTTTGTCCCAAGGACATGGCGAAGACAGGCCCACCCGAAGAAAAAGACAAAGAAAAAGGGAAGAAGCGAGCAAAGAAATGCGAAGACCAGAGAGCCCAAATAAGTTCGAAAAACAGAAAAGATCACTACGAAGGCCCGAGAAATAACAAGCGCCCGAGAACCCGAATGGTTAAAGACAAAAGGGAAAAAGCCAAGGCAAAGGGAAATAACAAAGTAAAAGAAAACAAGGCAAATAACCCAGAACGCGGCCACGCAGCATAGTAAAGTAAAAGCTCAAAACGTCCCAAGTGGCTTGACAAGTCAAAAGCGCAGACCCAAGGACCAACTAGACCAAGGCAAGTGGCACAGGTGTCATCAACAAGAAGAGTAAATGCACTTAGATGAAATAGTCTCTACCGAAAACCAATAAAAGGATTGGTTTTCGAACGATAGAAGGTGATGTGCAGCCAAGTCGCGTCCAAGCATTGAAGAAAACACAGTCCAGCCACAACAACTTCGGAATGGCTTTGTCAGTTGCTGGAAGGAGTAGCACATACTTTTGTAAGCCAAGGACAACAAAGGCGGCGATTTGGACAGCCTACAACATGGTTTCCATATTCAAATCTGAGAAACATGACAGGAGCATGACCTCTTGTCTAAGAAGATGTTTGACTCAGCATGGGTCTCCGTTCCTAGGGATTTGTCAACTTCTGGTTCCAGCACTCTATATATTGTAATTTCTCATTTGAGGAAGGGATCTCTCAGCAAAATTTTACCTTGAATCTAAGACAAAGCTTTTACCTTCTTTTGAGTGTTGCACTGAGCATACATTTGGGTGTTAGTTTTGTGAAAGTGTGATCTCTTTCTCTACCTTCATGTGCTAACCCCAGCAGTGTCTAGTGTTTGTGTTTTCTTCTCTTGCAGGTCACAGGAAGTGTCTGAAGAAGGATAGGCAAGTGAATAGGCTATGCAGTAGTGTGTCTCAGAACACCTTTTGTGCTAGTTTTTTTTCCTCTTATCTCTCCACAAGACCCCCTATTGAAACATTGTTGCAAGAAAAGTCTCATTTTGAGTGAAGTGTAGACTAGCTTGTCTTGATGTAAAGTGTATGTCAAAGCTCAGTAGGCCATCCATTTGGTGCATCACCACATAGTTTAGGTTCTAATTTCAGTATTTTTCTCTCCCTTTTCGTCCTCCCAAGTAGTTAGTAGTAGGAAATCCAGGGCCTCAGGTGCATCAAGGGGAGCTAGCCCCTAATCTAGAGATTTATCCCTCATGTTTGCCACCCACAGCAAGAGGGATGTCTCCATTGTGTCGCATGGATGAAGAGAGTTGAGCCTCCCTTCAGAGGGTGCAATCTACTGCATCAACAGTACCACCATTCATGTGCTATGCCTTCAAGATGAAGGGTTGCAAATTTGATGGCTTCTTCCAACATTGGCCTTAATGATAGAAAAGTATCCAGCTTTTATATCCAAGCATGAGCTGTGCACTTGTTGGATCCATCAAAAGTAGAGGGTGTCAACTTTCCTAAAGCCTATTGAAGGTCTCTTTGATTAGCTTATGGCCTAGGTTCAGCTCTTAGTCCACCTCTGTTTTTCTTCAAATTCATAAAATTTGTGAGATATAACTTTCCAAATTTTTCTCCTAGAAGAACCATGTATTCTTCATAGTTGGCAACAATATCATCTGCCACAAATGGTTGAATTTTCACCTCTGGAACTGTTACTTCCTCCCTACGAAATAAAGTTGGTTGGAAAGGTCTAGAAAATGAGTCAATGGTGGTCGTCTGAGTGTGTTGGTTATTGTTCACCCTTGAAGAACTTTCTTCACCATTTTGAGCTCTTTGCACATTCATATTCTGTAGGGTGTGGACTACTTGAGCCATCATATATGCTTAACACTCTTGTTCTTGCACAAGCCTGTCAAAGCAGACATCATCCGGATCTCTGTTACCCATAAATTCCTTTCCTTTTCCTACAATAAATTTTGGATCTCGCTGCCCTGCCCTAACCCTTCCTCTAGTTGTTCTGGACTCTTTTTCCTTTGTCTTTGGTAATACTTGACTTCTCTGTCACTGCCTTGCATCAAGCTGAAGCTGAAAAAATATTTATTCCCACAAGATGGCAAGAAAATTGGCTCTAATACCAATGTAATATCACGTTTAGGATAAAAAATTGAATTCTAGAAAACCTTATTATTTACTGCAAACTCATTCAAATCTAAGATTTCATCTAAACAATTGATAACATAAAGTAAATGGATATGCAGTCTAATCAAATCCCTTATTCAATATTTGAAAGTACAAATGAAAAAACAAGTAAAAGAAAGTCTTTTTCTCTTGCATACACTGAAATCCTAACTCGGAATTGATCACAATTTACCCCTTTTTGTTGTGACAACAGGTCTGAGGTGTATGGCTTCATTAAATAAAATTGAATACTATTTATTGTCAAAGAAAGTCCACAAACCCTAATCGTTTATTTTCTCCCCAATGCTACTACAACTTGTGATGGTCCTGTAGCTAGTACAATAGGGTTTGGAGGTGGTACAACACCCAATAAATCGCCAATAACTGGTTGGGAGGTGTGACACTAGCCTATTGGAGTGACACCACCCTTAGCATTGCTGAAATTGTTGCTTTAAAACCCCAAAGTGTTGCGATCTGCCTTGGGATGGTACGCTTTGCTCTTGAAGGGGTTTATTACTACTCAAGACTACTGGGAAGGGTGATGCCCTGGTCCTTGGGCTGCAATCTAGCCTTCTAAATTGAATTTGTCACTCAAACCCTTGATCACCAATCTCTGATTTCTAATTTGTCTATAAATAACTTGTGTTTTGAGCAATTGTAACTCATCTAAAGTTACCTCTATAGATTAAAGGGGTTTCATCCTCTAACCCGGCTGCAATGGAAGGTTTCCGTCCTCAAGCAGAAGAAAGAATTATGGTTTCAATCATGAATAGTAAAAGTGAATAATGATTCATAATGAATAATGATTGCCCCTTTATCCTTTTAATAAACTCATTTTTTCAATTTCACCCTAACCCTAAAGTAATTAGAATTACTTTTAATTAAATATTCATTTTTTTCACTCACAATAATAATTACTTTTTGGCCATATAATTGATATTGTTTTTTGGCTCCACTTGGCACTAAATAATAATAATAATAATAATAATAATATCATTTTTCATGTTATTAAATAAAGTGACTTTAAGGACAACTTAAAACATTATTTCCCTTTTATTTATGCCCCTTAGCCTATAGGAAATAAAATAGGCTTCGGTCCCCTGATTTTATTTAATTTGAAAAAGGGGACATTACAAGGGTTGACTTTCTAATTACATAATAGAGCAAAGTGAAATGAAATAGGGGAAAGGTTAGATAGGGTGGTTTGACTCTTTCCTTTTTTTGTGAGAAAGAAGATGGTGTTCTATCTCTCCTCTACATTTTTCTTCTTCCTTGTTAATTGGAATGGATGGAATCTAGATTTTACTTCTGCTATGTATCTAAGGCTTGATTTCTTTCTAGGGGAGATTAATTTTTAGAAGGGTGGGAATGAGAGAGATTTCACTTTCTGATTGACTGTCCTATTTTTAAAACAGTCTAAGATTATTAAAATAAGCAACTATATTAATTTTCTTCATGATCATGAGAGATAATATACACTTTGTATCCTCCTAAAATGAGTCAAACCGCATCTCTCCTGCATTCACTAACTCAATCCTAATCACTATTCTCATTCATACTTCCTAATATCTATATGAGTTGTTGCTACAACTCATCGTACATAAATAAACAAATATGCCTAAAACTTAAGTAGACTAATACAACATTAAACTATGTTTCATTAACGTAAGAAATATCCAATATTCCCCCCTTTAGTACATTCATAGTTAAAAGGAAAAGTAAAAGTACTGCACGAGAACTAAGGCATACTCCAATTTGAAACCAACAACGTTGGATGGGAACAAGTTGCCTATCCAACATGGATAGTGTTGACGTTGTGGATTGCACCCTTTGAAAGAAGGCTCAGCTTTTTTCTTCCACGCGGTAAAATAGAGACATTCCTCTTGCTGTAGGCTTGGCAAAATTGAGGAATGAATCTCTAGATATGGGCTAGCTTCCCATGATGCATCTTTGATGGTCCTTAACTACTACTGTTAATAATGGGGGGGGTGAAAAGAGAGAAGGATATAACAAAAGCAAAACCTATCTAAAATGGTGATGCACCAAATGATTCGATCTACTCAGCTTATATCAACACTTTAGACCAAAAGGGCGAACAGACACTTCATCTGAACAAAAGACCAGACTGTATGAGCGCTTTAACAGGGGGCTTAATGAAGATACAAAGAAAAAGAACTTACCATAGGTGCTGCAGAAGCACACTGTCAAATAACTGCTCTTCTGTCTCTATGCTCCAACTTGGACACTTCCTGTTAACCTGCAGAAATGGTCTTGGATATACTAAATATGTTGGTATCAACCTATGAAAGCATCAAGATGAAATGACTAAACACAAAGTTGATACACAGACATATTCAGAAGTATAACCAGTCAGATAGAGGGAAAACGTGTTCTTTTGATTCAAAGGTAAAATTGGCAAGGCTTCGCCTTACACAAGTGAGAGATATCCTTTTTAAGCTGAGAGGTTACAATATATAGCATTAAGAGAAAGACTCTTGGTCCCTTCAAGAATAGGTGGCCCATACTGTATTAAACACCTAGGAGTGAGGAATTCGCTCATGCTGGTGTCATCCTTCCATAAATGGCCTGAAAGAACCATGCTGTAGATGTTGCAGGTATTGACTTCGCTGCTCAAACCGTATTAAATGTTCCTGCTAAAGCATGGATCACTTTGTTTTCTGAATGACAAGGCCGCCTCTCTATGAAGCTTACGCAACTGTCTGCTCATTAAGGCTCAACGAAGAAAAACGGGCCACTCTATTGAATGCTTGCGCTCCCTTTGATGACTGCTTGGTGGAACTATTTCACCTACAGCAATAACTTCTCCTGCCGATGCTTCTTGTGCCACCTGGACTGCTCTATTCTTCCTGTGCTACTTGTCTTTTCCTGGCAACTCGGCCCTCGGGGCTATTGTTTGTCTCTTCCTGGCTCCCTTCCTAGCAGGTCGTTGAGTCTATCTTCGGGTCTCCGAGCCTTCGAATTTCCTCGAACAAAACATCCGAAGGAAATCCTCTGGACACTTGTCCGAAGGAATTATGTCTTCCTTCGAGCTTTACCATCTGCTTTTGGTGATGCTTAGGCGTTCTGGAATTCTTTCGGACATCTTGTCCGAAAGAAATCTCCTTTAGCCTTTTCTTCAACTGTTAACCCATTTCATGTGCAGGCCGTCCTTAAACATTTGAAAATCAACGGCTATCTTATCACTGTAAAATTGACGTCCATAGGCCCGTCACCATTTGAAAACTAACGACTATTTCACTATCTTGAATTTGACGTCTGCAGGCACGTCACCAGACGTTTGAACCTCCAACGGCTAGTTCACCATGCTGAAGTTGACGTTCTCGGGCCCGTCATCATCTTTGGTAATTCCTTCGGCCTTTTGCAAAATGAAACTTCCCAAAGGGAAGGTGACCCTTCGGAAAAAACGGAGAAGGCCCCTTTTCCTTAGCCCAGAGCCCTCCGCAAGGGCACTTGCCCTTCGGGCTCCAATGTCCGAAGGAATTCCTTCGGACATTTTGCCCGAAGGAAATCTTGCCTTCATGTCTCGACCTTCCTTTGGTGAATCTCTTCAGACAAAAGTCCGAAGGAATTCCTTCGGGCATTTTGTCCGAAGGAATTTACCTTTGGTTCTACATGGATTTTCTTTGGACAAAAAATCTAAAGAAATCCTTGGTTTTGCCTTGTCACTTTTTTGAAGGAAACTTCCCTTTCGGCCTTCTGCTTGATCTCTTTCAAATGCATTCTCTGCCTTCCGCAAGGGCGCCCTGAGTCCAAAATTGTCCTTCAGAGCTTGCTTGAATGGTCCCATTTGTCACCTTCCTGCGCTCCGCAAGGGCACTTGACCTTCAGAGTCTTGTGAAATACTTGCATCTCTTTGAAACTGGCCCATTCCTATGCAAAGAAAAGGCTTGTCCAAGGTAATTTGCTCAAAGCGAAAATAAGCCCCAGATCAACCTGAAAACCTACAGGACTCCAATCACTCGACTCTGTATCAGAGCAGGCCTATTACAAAGGGAAAAAACCACAATTGCAATTAGGTGAAGACATCAGAGACTGACTAATCAGGACAGCAAGGAAAAAGGGAGACCGATTTTTGACCTGCAGGACCAAAAATGGTCAACAGATAATACAAATTAGGACATACACTGCGTTCATACCAATTACAAATTTAGTGGGAACAACCTCACTACCACTCTAATCAAGGATAGGAACACACATCTGAGATCACACAAATATGGATAGGGACAAACACGCTATCTAGAACTATGAACAGGAATACATGGTTCACAACAAGATCAACCAAATTGAGCCTTATTGACCTTTGCAATGTGAATAGGGACATACTCGCTATTCAACACAAGGGTCACTGAGCCTCCACTTTCATTTCAAATATTTTCTTCTTGTTGGTTGGGCCTCACCAAGCATGTGCAAATTAAATAGTGAGACTGAATCCTCACTATGTCTTCAGTGGGGGTGTTGGCCAACTCACTGAACATACATTTGTAGCCAATGCACTTGATCACGAATAACAAAATGCTCATCACTGCCACTCAACACCTTTCTTGGCTTTAGTCGGTTTGACACAATTTTTGAATCATCAGCAATCGGAGTACATCATCATTGTCACTAATGACTAACAACTCTTGAGGCTATGTTGTATTTTGGGCACACTTTTGCCACTATAGCATATTGTCAATCTTTGAGTTAGGGGCGAACTCAAGATTGTGATTGAGCCTCCTTCCTCTATTTTCTCTAGCCACCTGTCAATTCAACTCAATCAACAAAATGGATCTTGATGCTCAACGGTTTTGGCATTGTATTTATTTTTTTCCATAATCTTCCCCTTCGCAAGCAAAAACACTTGTATGGGTGTTGGGTACAACCAACAATGCGCCCATGTGCAAATAAGTCTTTTTGGGTCATTAATTTATCGAAAAATAATTGTTTCACACAAACTATAAGGTTTAATGCGAAATCCTTCTACCAAAATTATTTAAATGTTGTTTTACAATATGTGGCAAATTTTAATTAGTTCATTTCAATTTTAATTTTCCTAGCTAAACTTGAGAAATATTTTTAAATTTTCAATAGTTTTGAAAACTATATAAAAAACTAATACTAATAGACTAAAAATTAAGATCCGTGCCCTAAATATTTATAAAACAAACAAACTTTATATTAAAAGTTTATGAAGCTTCATTGCAATCACCATTGTTGTTGTTGGGCGTTTCTCTTCTACTGGGTTCTTCTTATAGCCTCTTTGTGCAGGTTTGAAACACCTTTGCTGCTGAAAAATGACTTTGACCATCAATCAATAAAACAATCTTCTCACCTTCTGAGCGCCACCATTCTATGCTTTTTGTTTTTATTTTTTTCAGACACAACTAATCATGTGACTTTACATAACAATTTCGTCATAGTGGTGTATGGAATATGAAGAAGTTATATGAATAAAAGTTATAGATCTTTATCTTATCTTTCCAACAAAAAAACAGACTCAATCTGATATCGGATGTGAAAGATACATCTGTTTTACTCAAAGGTATCTGCTGGAATTTTCTAATGGGATTCTTTCAAGCACAAAACAACAATGGCTCTGTCTTCTATCAGCTCTTTACTGTCACAAGCACTCACCGGATTGGCTCTGCTAATTCTAAAATTTAATCACTCAATACTCTTACTTTTTTCTCTCACACAAACACAGAAATCATTTTATCCTACTCTAACACACAAAGAAGCTAATTAAAAGTAGCTAAGCTTATCTACACACAAATTAAAAAATGGAAATTTAAGTCAAACAGGGCAACAAGAGTAATAATATGGCTGCCCGTGGAATATAACTAAGAATTTAAATCTTCCATCAAAGCCTCTTCTATTCTCCTAATGTCCTGCTTTAATACCAAATATTAAAATAAGCAAGTCGATTAATTTTCTTCATAATTATGAGAGATTTATACATTTTGTATCTTCTTACAAATGAGAAGTCAAACTTCATCTCTCCTACATTCACTCACTTAATCTTAATCCCTATTCTCATTCATATTTTCTAATATCTAGATGAGTTGTTACGACAACTAGTCATACATACACACAAATATACCTAATACTTAATTAGACTGATACAACATTAAATTATGTTGTACTAACCTACGAAATATCCAACAAAGAGGTTAGATAGGTGGTTTGATTTTACTAGGAGGCAAAGGATGACAAATATAATGGTATGAAGGTGGTATGAAAGACACCCACGACACATCTCTCACATAGTGCTCAAAGTCAGCCCACTCCAAACCAGAATTTGGGAGATTAATGCACCAACAAGCCCTGGGCAAAAGAAATGTTAGTAAAGTGAATTTAATGAATACAGATGGTATTGTCATGGCCATAAAATAATGTTCTTGATGCAGCTAGGCACGTAAGTTAGAATTTAGAATCAAGCGCACATGGTTTAATAACCATCTGAGTTGCTTACCAATTTCTTTTGCCAAGTAAAAATGAACAATAGTGATACTAAAATTGGTTTGCATTACTGCAATTCGCTATGCTAGAATAATATTGTTTGAAGATATTGAAACAACCACTATAGTCTGGGTAACATTGTCCTCCATTTCCAAGAATTAATTATCTAAACCAAGCAATTCGAAAGAACTTTCTAATTTGTCTTTAGTCGAAGATTTGGTAAAGATGTCCACTGTCTATTCTTGCTTTGAGCAATACAAGAGCACTCGATCTTCTCCCTTGTGAAGTGATGATGAACTTTAATGTACTTTCTTTGTGCACGAAAGACCAAATTCTTTGCCAACTTAAGCATACTCTTGTTGTCAAATAATACCAACATAGTCTGCTCTTGCTAGATTCCCATGTCATTAAAAACTCTTTTGCACCAAACTATCTCACATGTTACTTTGATTGTTGTTCTATGCTCTGCTTTGGCTGATAAAGAGTCCTTGTCGTTTGCATTTTGTTTGTCTATATGACTGCCTTTAAACCAAGATTGAAAGTAGACACAGAAGTGTACTTTCCTATCATCATTACTTGACAAACAACTTTTTCTTTCCTTGAGATTGCAAATCCCGTAGGAGGAGAAATTAGGGTTAAGGAGCTTACCCAAAGGAAGATGGGTTGAAATAAAGGCCTTGAAGATTCAAGAATGGGAGCTCCATCAGTGAAGCATACAAAGTCTTTGTAATCCCCAACTATGGTCTATTATGGTTTCTTCTATCCATCTTGACTTCACCTACAACCATTTCTCACATAATTCTCAAATCCAAGGGGAGATTAATGTGCCAACAATTTGACTCAAGATAAGTATCCCTAACCCTACCCCCTTTCTTTTGTGCATGGTCGAATTATAATTGTTGTATGTTCCATGTATTTGATATTATTGCGCATTTTTGTTATTATTTGTTTTATTATTATTATTGTCACAACCCTTGCATTTACCACGGTCCTTGACCTAATTACCATAGCTCTTGCTTTACCATCTAATGGCCTCCCGAATCTAATAAGGTCCGCTACCTCCTCCTCTAATTAAAAATTGTATGTGTAGGCCCCTCTTTGTTAGATTTATTCCAATCTTTAGTTACCTCTTTATTCAGACAACTCTTGCCTACAAATTAGGACCACTTTGTGGACCGACAATCTTATATGTTGGATCCAGAATGGTCTTCTACCTTGTACCTGTTTAAAGATTTGTTATATGTAGAAACCCATTTATAGCCTCAATAAACCATTCATTCCCATATTCATGAGGATAGTTCCACAATAGTGTAGTCAGTTCATGCTTTGCTAGTGTGAATTCAAAAGTTGATCATTTTTAATATATGTTTTTCTATCAAACTAAGTCACATAAATTTGCAAATGAAAAAATTATTTTGTTGCAATATCTCTATATCATTCATTCCCATATTTATGAGGATAGTTCTGCATTTATTTAATCAGTTCATGTTTTTCTATCAAACTAAATAATAAAAATTTGCAAATGATGAAATTATTCACCTGCCTATGTCACAGCCACCCTTTGTTTTTTAATAATACAAAACTAACTGTTCAAAAGAAATATAAATATGTTTCAATCACTATTTCAGATTTTCCAAGAAAAAATTTAATTCATTCTTTTCATTTATTTACTCTTATCATTTTCAAGAAGTAACCATAATCAGCTCAAACATGAATATGATGAGGCATATGAACCACCAAGTAGGAAAATCTTGAACAGAACAAATAAAAAATGTATGCCAATCCAAATTGACCCACAATGCAGCTGCCAAAGTCCCACTGTCAAAACATTTTTCCCTAAATTTTTCCATCTTTGCCCCAACATATCTGTACTTGACGCTTTTAACTAAAAAAAATCTACCATAAAATCCACTGGATAGCCAGTCCATAGAAGGGCAAGAATGCAAACCTGATTTCTGCTTGGTTCAAGTACTTCACTGCCAGAATATTGTGTTGTGAATGTATAATCATAATCCAGTATTACCTGCTGACACGGCTTGCTGTATAGCCAAATAAACAACATTAAGCAACACATGATGGAACTAAAAGCTTTGATACCTAAGCATGCACCAAATCCTTCACAATGTAGCACAAATATACTAATTCATGCGAGTTCAAAATTCGGATACAACCAGGAAAACAACTTGAATGCAATAGGAAAAACTGAGAACTAGTTTCATTTAATGCCTGGCATAAAACCAAGACCCTTATTCCATGGGCAAGTAACTGGCATATTATAATTAAATTGGAAAAACAACAAAACACACATGCATACATGATACAGAATGCTGGATAATTATTCACACACCATGGTGAGGCTAATAAAATTTCAAACCTTCTAAATTTCCATTTAGCAGCAGCTGGGACTTCAACAGGCGGTAGGGATTCCTCCTTCCATCCAAGGAGTGCGTCAAATGCATTGAAGTGGATTTTAACTCCAGTTTCCTCATGAACAAGCTCAAGAGAGCTCTCTCCAAAGACCATTTCCGGTAAGTGTGTGGTATCAAGCTTTTTCTCCCATCTGCACAATTAGTGTGATTTATATGCTAATGAGGGCTTGGGCTGGTAACAATATTCTCTGTTCTAACTGGGACTTGTCCTTCCAACGAAAATACACGTCTAGTGAAGCTCTGGAAAACTTTAGAAAACTAATCTAATAAATCCATGTTGGACATATTCTATTATACATATGAGAATCAAAAAATTGAGGAAAGATATACAATTTATAGGAATTTCCTGTCACGGAAGATATATAAACCCATCCTTAAGGACATGAATCGCAATAAGAAAAAGAAATTTGGTATCAAGTATCTGACTATAAAACATTAGAATGCAAAAAATGAAGAACTTACAACACTAGTAGCTAAAAAGGAAGTATCCCTAAACCATCATTATCAGAGACAATATTTCCACTCCCATAGTGCGACCACTGCACATATACACATCTGCTGATTACTATTGAAAGGTCAATAATTACACCCCTTGGCGGCTTAGTTAAAAATAAGAAGTTGTATATTTATAAACCAAGAATACAAATTGCACCCAAATGAAAGTAAAAGTTGATAGGTCTCTAGTTCTGTACACAAATAATACTTTTATCATTTAATTTTTCCCCATTACCTATTTCTGTAGTATTGTTAACTGTAATCTTTTCTACAAAATAGAAACTTCCATTGTGGGTTTTGATGTCAGGGATGTTTGAAATAAGAAGTTTCGTAGAGATTTACTTCAAGGAAAAGGAAAACCCTAAAACAAAGTAACCATATTTCCTGGCCAAAGAAACTTTAAATATTCTTAGTTAGTTTCAATTAGGTAAAGGATCAGTAACAGTAAAAACCTGCAATAGGCATGTTCTTGCAGCAAATCTAAAGTTTTACACAAATCTTATTTGTATGAGAGCAGTGCATGGTTGAATACATTCCTTCGTTGAGTTAATTTTATTTAAGTAAAGGAATACCAAATGCTCTCATTCCCAGTCATAGAAAACCAGAAACCTTGAATGTTCATGTCCTACTTCATTAAAGCATTGAATGGTATATGAAAGCATTATTGTATGGTTGAGTCCATTATGCCTACAATGTGCATGCTTCATAGTGTAGTTCTATACTGCTATACGCTTCATATAGTATGCTGTAGTTCTATACTGCTCTCATTTGTATATTCCTTTTCAAACACTGTATCGTGTAGTTCTATACTGCTATATGCTTTATATATAAAGCTGGAAATTGGTGTGTTAGGCTACACCTTAATCAACTCTTAGTCAATCCATCCAATGCAGTAGTGATAGTGCTATGAGCAATTATAAATTTTCTATAACTTCCCGTAAATACTACAACAAAGCCCTATGTTTGGTAGAATATGGAACTGACGAGAAATCTGAAGTCTGGGCTTGTGTTTTTCTGAAGACTGGAGGAAAAAAGTTATGAAAGGACTGGTGGTAAGTAGGTCTCGCATTGCTGAAACTGGAAAGAAAACATAACTATAGTTGGCTAAGACAATATATCAGGAAGTGCATAAAAAGAGGAGAGAACTTTCTTGAGAATGTATAGACACAGACTCAGGCCATAAGAGGTCTCCAAAAACAGTGTGGTCATTGCGCTTGGCACAGAAGCGTTCACAGACTGGTTCAGAAACCCCTTCCCTAAAAAATACAGAAAAAACTTATTCTAAGGTGTAAAGGCCTATTTATAGTCACTTTCCTTTTAGGGCTTGTTCCTTTCGTGTTTGTAGCATAATTATTATAACTACTTTAACAAGCACAAAAGTACAACTGACTGAAATAAAACTCCGTTAACTCACCAAAATGTACAACTGACAGACATAAAACTTAGCTAATAAAATGGTAAAACCTCCTGACATAAAACTTCATGAACTAACTAAAAAATAATATCATAAATTTCAGTGACCCATAAAAAGACCAGAACTAACTGATGTGGATTATCATTTGATATCGTAACAAACCCCTTTCCTGAAGTGCTTTTCCCCCAAAGCAATTTTAGTGCTGAATGTTTCACTATTTTGGTGTCTCCCCCCGCCATCTCTTCTAAATGAAAATCCTTCCATTGGATAAGATAATCTGTAAGCACCTAATTCCTCAATTTTTTTTCTATACAAAGACAAGTGTATTGAAAACAGCCAAGCAACTACAGAAGGTTGATAATGGTTATTTTTGTGCGTAGCAAATTCTGTAACTTCTTTACTAAAGAAAGGTCAAACATATGATTCGATGCCATAATATGAAGAGAAACTTATTGTTGCAACCTAAAGATGGAGAAAAATGTTAATATAATTTGTCATAAACTAGATAACAAAATTTGACTTGGTGATTGCAAATTGGAGATGAGCTCCCTTAAACAATGAGCTAACCTTGTATGGGTGCCATCTAGCCTCTTTCTAATGTGCAATAGTACTATATGCATTCCGTAAAACTTCAAATATGCAACCAGCTGTACTCTTCCAAATTATTGGGAAGACAAGTAATTGTGCACATGTTTGCACACTATACAAAAATATACAAGTCTTGTGCACTTAGGGAGAACACAGATTGTGATGAGGACATAGATTATAGTTAGTTTGCTAACTATAGTTATTTAATCTAGAGTTAGAAGTTGTTAGGTGCAAGTTGGACACGTCTTTGTCAGATGTTTAGCACATAAATACATGCTTCTCTTATGTAAATAAACATTCAGAAATAGAAATCATAACATTTGGTAGCAAAGTCTCTCGATCAGGTCTTTTCCATGTATTCAAATTTCTTTCTGGTTTTCAAAATTCAGATTTTTGCTCATTGATCTCATTTTGGGTATTGGCTTGGTATCTTAAAAGAAAGAGTTACTTTTCTTCTTCTGCCTCTGCCAGCTTCACTCATGCTACCCGCTCATTATCAAGGAATGGCTATTCTTCACCAAATGGATGTTTTAAGGGATCAACGCCTTTATCTGGCAATGGAAAGAAGTATTGTGCTTACCACAAGCACACATGACATTATACCAATGAATGTTGTCTCCTCAAAATACAAAAGGCAAAGGTCCTTTTTGCTGAGCAGACTTCACAATATGGAGATTCTAAGATTAAGGTAACTAATCCCAACACTTCTAATCCTTGGCTCATTTTTATGGTCAATGACTATTCTCGCAGCAATAGGGAGGCTTTGTTTACTTACAACCGTCAAGTCAAAAATAGATTGGTGGAGCTTATCCTTGACAATGGCATATAGAAGCACTTGCTTTCACAAAACTTGGTGGATGATCTTCAGTTGCCAACTACAAGACATTAACACCCATAACACTTGGGGTGGGTCAAGAAGGGAGATTCCTCACTTGTTTCTCGTAAATGTTATGTCACATTTCCCGTTGAGCTATTCCCGGATACATTTGATTGTGATATCACTCTCATTGATTGTTGTAGTCTAATACTTGGAGCGCCTTATTAGTATGACCACAAGGCTGTCTTTGATGGCTTCCACAAGACCTGACAACTGCATAGGGATGGTAGAGAGTATAAACTCACTTCTCTACTAGTCCTTTGTTCTCCAGTAGGCCAGCAATTAAACATGTCAATTTGCATAAATTTCTTACATTTTGTATCGTTCAAGAAGCAAAGGAAGATAATGTTGACAAGCTCACACCTAAAGCAAACAAATCTCTTGTCGATACATATTCGGATGTGTTTAAGAATCCTAACGGACTTCCTCCTTTGAGGCCCATTCAGCATTATATTAAGCTTGTTCTTAGTTGCCCAATCAGCCACCTTACCACTCTACACCCACTAAGAATGTTAAGACAAAGTGCCAAATCAAGCACTTGCTCGAAGAGGGATAGATCCAACCCATCAGTTCTCCTTGTAGATCTCCTGCTCTTGTTGTTGCAAACCATGAACATAACACATTATCATGCTCTCAACAAAAAAACTTTAAAGAACTGCCACCCACCTCCCAGGATCGATGATCTTTTGGACCAGCTTTAAGGTGTCAGGGACTGTAATGTCCCCTTCTAGTTAGACCTTGTACTTTCAATAGGATTAGCCTATCAGTGGCCCTCGTAGGCTAAGACGGCAAGGTTTGAGGGTCCTCTCCACAGTTACCCAAATGGCAGTCGGTTTCTTTGGGGAAGTTGCGACATATTATGGAGGTTTTCTAATGATTTACTAGAATGTTCTATTTTTAGAAACCTCATGTTACAAGATGATGTTATGTTTGTGCTTTATGATATAATTCATTATTTTATATTAAAGTGCAAATATAATATATTAGGGAAAAAAATAATAATAAAATATTATGATGTTTCTAGAAGCTTCCCAAATGAAAAAGAGTATAAAGGGAGGTGTGGGCTGCCATTATGAATTATCCCGATTTGATGTTGTCTTTGCCGTGGTATGTTGGTGGAGCCTAGAGTTTCCTGCAGTGAATCAATTTGTCTTTGGGAACGATAACTCCCATTGATAGCATAACTGAGGGAGTGAAATATCTCTTGAAGGGTTGCATTTTGGAGGTGATATTTCAGTCATCTCAATTGGAGCAGAATTTGTGGCCACTGGCCAATTTTGGAGAAATCGATTTGGTGAATTTGGGGAGGTTGCATAGCTATCTCTTTGGTGTTAGTTTCTATATAACTTGGCATCGATTTTTCCTTGGTTAAGAGAGCAAATTGCATGGTAGAGAAAGCTGATATAAAAATCAGGGATTTACAGTCAAGGAAGGACGCCATTAGAAGGGACGTTTTTGCTTGTGGGGGTTCCATTTTGCATCGATTCTCTGCTTGGCTTGGTGCGTTCACTTCCTTGGAGCATGGAGATGATATTAGATGCTTGAGGCAACACATATTCAGTGCATATTATTTTTAATTTGAGATCAGACCAAAACAAGGGCGGCCGGCTTGGAAAATTCAATTTGGCTTGGGAGATCATCCTTTCGCTAGGAAATTGCTTGCTCCTCCATCTATTCTCAAGGGCGCCTCAATCCCACTAGGGTTCATTGCATACAATCCATCCTTTAGTATAGTTTATATTTGTAGCTGTAGGTGTATGTCCATACCAGCATCCCAAATAATTGTAATTCTTGTTTATGTCAAGAGTCTTGGCTAGTTTAGTGAAGCATTGTATAAAATCATCAATACAATTAAGAATCACAAGTTGCTAATCATTTATGGTTATCTTTTGAGCATTTGAATTGAGATAGTAGGTTGCATGCCAACTGTTCGACTAAATGTCCATTGGCTGTAAGTGATTAGTTTGCTTTGTAAATTCATCTAATTGCATAGAAAAGAACAAAATCTGCATCTAGAACTCAGCATTGTCATTCTTAAAATTTCTTGAAGCTTTAACCATCGTCATTTAAACAAATCATCAAAACTGTGACAAAAACCAGCAAGAAGCACTTTGCTTACAAAGTGTTTGAAAAAATTACAAGGCAACAAATTGAGATAATTAAGAGCAGATTGGGCAAGGATTGTTACAGGGACTTCACTAAGCTTGATTTGACTTCTAGATATCACCAAGCCCGCATGGAGCTCCTAGATGTTTGAAAGGCAACATTCAAGAAAAGGCTTAAAATCTACAAGTTGGTCAAGCCGCACACCCTGACCAATGTTGTAATGTCCCCAAATGGGACGATTTCACATAAAAGGGGTTTTCCCTTAAATCCACAATTCTGAAAATGCAATCAACAAACCCTAGTTTGCAAAATAAGCTCTCAAAACCCTTGTTAGGCCCTAGAAACCCTAGACACCAAAATAATAGGGTTTTATGGATGAATCTCAGCCAATAACTTGCTCTAAAATAACTGAAAATTGATAGAAAATAACCGGAAATTAAATTGCACAAAAGAAGCACCTTTTTGCCCAATTTCTAAAGCTCAAACGCCACTTTATGATGGCTGAAAATTTTGATTTAATTCTAAAAACACAGCTGTTGTTCTGAATATTTTTCCACTTCAAACCCTTACCAAAAGTCTGCCCTCAACAAATATTATTTTTTACGAACAGCTGAAAACTTCAAAAATTCATAACTCCCTCAATATTTGAAATTATGATGCAAACAAGGGCTCAAACTGATCATAAAAATAATGACTATCAAATAAAAATAATTTTGGAATTTTCCTTCCATGGGAAGGTCATAAAAATTTGCTCCGAAATTCTAAAAACCCTGGTTTCCTGTTAAAATAATTAAATAATAATTCTGAAAATTATTATTTGATTTTCTATCTCAAACCTTTCACGAACTCCTCCAATTCCTTACACCTACACGCAGATAATTAACAAATAAAATCAGAATATTTAATTTGCATAAAATAGACCAAAAAAGGCCTCCAAACCCTAGATCCAAGCTTCCAAGGTGGTTCGCTCCACTTGCGAAATTAGGATAAATATTTAACAATGTTAACATGCAAGAAAAGAACCACAAAACCCTCACAAAAGTCCACACAAACTCCTCAAAGCAAATCGCCCCACTCCTTAGGGCAAGAACAAGATCTCCTTTAGCAAAAGGTGGTGTCAAAAGACACATTTTAAATTAATCAATCTCCAAAAGTAGCGAACTTCTATTGGGCATGCATCCCAATAGTTTTCTTTAAGCATGAAGAACAAAAATATCAAATTCAACATATCCTCCATTGTAGCTTTCGCCATGTATTTATAACTTCCAAAGAAGGTGAACCACTTTGTGAAGATAAAACACCTTTCTTTTTCTTTGCTTTAACTCCCATGCCGACATCTCCTTTTTGAATAATATATTAATTGGTTGTCTTAATTAAAAATAGTAATTAAAATTACTTTAAGACAAATAAATTAATAATTAATTCATTTAAGCATTTTAATGGTGAAAATCACTTTTTAAATATTCTATTAATTCAATAATAATTGTCTTATGATAAAAATCACTATTTCGACAATTAATAAATAACTAATAAAATAACACTCCCCAAAAAACTCTCCTTTAATCTATGGAGAAATAAACTAAAGGTCTTCAAGCCCTATTTATTCATGATGTGGAAAAGGGGACATCACAAATGCACCTACCACCTTCATGTGCATAATTAATGGCGTGCTCCCACCCCATCTTAGCAATTTTTTTGTCATCTATCTAAATGGAATTTTGGTCTACAACAACTCTTGGGAAAGACCACTTGGTCAATGTGCAAATAGTTTTGGATCTTCACCAACATCATCCCCAAGCCAATATGAAGAAGTTCTTCTTTGGTCAAGACTCAGTTATGTACTTGGCATTCCTCATTAATAAGTAAAGGCCAATTGTGAGTGGCCCACTTCATCTAGTATTTCAGATCTGAAGAGTTTTTTATGGGCTATGAACTTCTATATAAAGTTCATTCGTAACTACTCGCATGTTGCTCTTCATCAACTCACTAGTCAGAAGGAGGATCTTTGCTCTACTCTATGGCTTGCTCTCCCCATCTTGCAACAGTCATTTGAGCTTGAGATCAGTGCTTCCAAATATACCATAGGTGCAGTACATAAGTAGGGAGGGCATGCAGTGGCTTACCATTTTGATGCATTATCACAAGCTAGACTCAATTATAGCACCTATGATGGGGAAAATTATGTCTTGACCAAAGCACTTGAGCACCACCATTATCTGATCCGTAAGGAGGTAATTCTGTATACTAATCACCAACCACTTCAGTTCGTTAACTCTCAGTATAAGATTCAGGAACATCTGCTTTTGAAATGGGCATCTTACATTCAACAATTTCATTTGGTGATACAGTATATTAAGGGCATCGCTAACAATGTGGAAGATCTTCTTAGTCATCCTCCATCTCGGGTACTTAGCATTTTGGATACTCAGTGTTCAGCCTATGATGAGTAGAAAGGTCTCTACTCCACAAATACTCAATTTAGTCTGATTGTTGACGCTTTGCAGCAATCAACAATGGTGAACTAAACACCTTTCCTTGACCATGGTTTACGGAATTGGTTATTATATAAGTTCTCTCAACTTTATGTTCACACAGGCCCTTCTCACGAGCTTTTGCTAAAGGAAGTTCTCTAGTCCTCCTTTAGTGGACATTTTAGCATATAGAAGACCTTGCAACACCTTCAACTGTATTTTTATTGGGGATTACATTCATCGATGTTTTCTTTACAGTAAATCGGAGGCCTTTTTTTGAAATAAGAGGCCAAAATATACATTAAGGAGATACAAAGAAAAATTACAACTGCCAAGCTCTAGCTCATAACAAATATAGATTTGGAAATAGCATCAAATCTGTTATAGAAACAGAGTACAAAGAAAAAATGCAAATAGGATCAAGCTACTCTGTCTGCAAACAACCTCTGTAAGCTTTGAAAATAAACAGTTGAAGCTCAGAAGACCATGACATTTAAACATCACCGTAGATATCAAAAAAACAATTTAAACTACCAAAATTACTAATCCTAGCAACGTTACTGAAAATATAGAAAGCATTTAATCACCATCCTTTGAGGTAGTACTTAATAAAGTATTGTTTTCAGCGATGCAAATATAAAAATAATTGCAACCCAAAAAACTCGGTGAGTTTTTTGAGGACTTCCTGGGTTCATTCCTCAAAGTGTCTTATGAACCCGGACTTGGCTCACACAGCTGAGGCCTGTGAACAAGGACATGTAGCTTGTCTCCTGAATGGTCCCTGCATAGAACTCTCAAGTTGATTGACTTAGCATTTGGAACAGGAATATAAGACACCCCTATCCTGCATCATATTTGGGGCATACTTCCTTGACTCTTCTCACACCAAGTTATTCGTGATTGCCCTCATCTGCTACACTTGTTGGTCCATACACTTTAGTTGTTTAGCCCAATTGTTTGAAAGCTGCACAAATCACCTCTCAAACATAGGGTTAGTGAAACCCTTCTTAGCAATTTTTTGGCCGCGGTTTGGATGTTGTATTCAATTGCTTGGTTGGAATTAATAAGAAATGTATCCTACATAATAACATCGTGGTGAGGGTTCGAGTACCCACTTCAACTGTGAGAACCAGTGGAATAACCATGATGGGGTTCTAAGGGGGAGATCTCTTATTCCAATAAAATGGAGTAGTTTCATGTGAGATGTGGTCATTACTAAACTGTGAATCTGAGGAGCTATTGGAGGGATAGACAGGTGAGTGGGGATATTAGTCCTGCTTGGAGTTAATGGTGAGGGACTACGAGTGTGGGTTAAGTGGCTCCCAAATTCCTCCATTGTTTGGACCTGAGTATGAGCTTTGGGGAGACACTATAGGAGTTTTGACCTACCAGAAGAATTTTTTGTGGATTAATATTTACTTGAATAGGATAGCCTGTGCACATTGAGACACAACTGGGGTTTACATAGACCTGCAACTTGAGTAGGTAGTGTTTGAGTAGGGGAGGGGCTATGAAAACCACATCATCATCAATCTTGATGGCAGACCTAGCACCTTGCTTCTGCTGCTGGTGCATAATCACTCTACCCTGATCATTGGAGTGTAAGTCTGCAAGCTTCCAAACTTAGTCCTATGCTGATAAACTTCTATTTTTTAGGCCTCTCTCCTTACTTAAATTGCTTCATCTTTGGATTTTTTGTGTCAGTACTATTGTACTTACAGTTCTCGTATTTGCAATTACAGTTCTCGTATCTGCAATTGCAAAAGACAGGCGTCCTTTTTATAAATGGCATATTCTCAAGGGAGATGTATGGTTGTTTATCTTCTACTATATGATGTTATCTAATCATACAAATGTGTATATCTAATATTAAAAAGTCATGGAGGTTTTAAAAACTATTATGGAAGATGAAACAGTTAAGCTTCCACGAGACTCTTTGCCTTCCGACTGTTGTGCAATTTGTTGATGTTGAAATGCACAAACACTACATTGCGTGAGCAGTGGGTTCCATGGATACTGCGTTTTGCAATTGCACGGATGTTGCGCTAAGCACAACTGAACAGCACTGAGATTGATGATCAAAATGTGGCTTTTGGGGTATATGGGGGTTTCACCACATTAGAAGTGAAGGAAGCAATGTTGTCTGTTGAGTTGTGCAATGTGTAGTCTAGCGTAGCACAAGATGCACATGGTGCGCAGAGTTGTGCAAATGCCCAAAGCACTAAAGGTGAAAGCACGGACAGGTGCAACTGCACCCAAATCACGCCTTCCACCATAAATGTAACTCCCTTGTCCCTTTGTTCCATATGTCTATCTTCTGCCATTGTTGCCACCCAAAACAATAGACCAAAAACCCGAGAAAGGTGCAAAACACTTTCCCGACTTCATTCAATTAATATATATTATCCAAAAAACCCATTTAGGACATTGTATGTGCTAACAAAAAGGAAAGAACACAAACAGATATTTGCAGCCAAAAAGACGAGATCTCCCTTGTTTTTAATCATAACAAAATGCAATGTCCCCAATTTGGGACCAAAGACCACAAAAGGGGTTTTCCACGAAACCCCAAACAAATCTAAAAATAATATTGAATTCTGAAATTAAAATCAGCAACCACTTAATTCACAAATGCAGTAAATAAAATACCTCTTTTTCTTTCCCTTCCAATAGAATTAATTTGAACTTGCAGCCACCAAATATATGCTTCAAACACCCTAAAACACCTTGCAAATACTTCCAAATAAAGTCGCCACACTTGGAGAAATATAGGAAACAAAATCAGAATGTTGGAAACCTCAATGTGCCCTTCAACAAGCTTCCAAGTCTCCCAAAACAAATCGCCAATGTTGAAAATTAATGCAATAAATTCCAAAATATAAATCAAAAAATATATGATTGTTCCTTTCAAGGTTAGAGCCCAAAAACACTCCAAAAACCCTCCTTAGGTGAATCGCCCCAATTAGAAAAAATAATAGGAATAATTCAAAATTATTGACCTTGCAATCAGCCCTCAAATCACCCAAATTCAACATGCAAAGTTGATAGAAAAATCGGAATAATATAATAATAATTTTTCGAATTATTATCATAACATAGGGCATCAAATTGACCACTCAATGGCCTCAAAATGTTACCAAGATGATTTGTCCACCCATAGAAAATTCATATAAAATACCTCAAACCCTAGAAAAGGGTTTCCTCAATGCAAGACCCTCTAAAAGAGTCCCCAAGACCTCCAAGTAATTCGTCCAAGATATAAACCTGCAATTTTGTTGCCCTTTCCAATCAATTCGCCACCCACAACAATTATTATTTCCTACAAACAAGCTGAAACTTCAAAAATTCATAACTCCTTCAATACTTGGAATTATTATGCAAATAAGAGCTCAAACTGACTACAAAATTAGTGACTATCAAATAAAAATAATTTCAAAATTTTCCTTCTATGGGAAGGCCACCAAAACTTGCTTTAAATTTTTGAAAACCTTAGTTTTCAGAATTTTCCTCCTCAAACCCTGGGTTCACTCAAATTTCCAAAAGTAGGTGGTGTTCCAAAACACCTTTGTAAAACCACTTGCATGTACACATGCAATTTAAAACTCACAACTCTTGAATAGAGTTGTCCAAGTAGAAGGAAGTGAGAAAGTGAGAAACTGATAAAGACCCCCATGCAACACCAATGAGGGCACATATGATGATGACTCATTCAGATGCAATGATAATGGGGTTGCTCAACTCTTCCAAGATACATTATTACTCTCTCTTAGAACTTTTGGTCAAATTGTTATCTCTGTGAAAGATACATCACACAACGAACATCAACAAGGTTATAGTCAAAAACAAGCTTACACAATTCAACCATCCTATGATGCAGATTACATTATTGCCCAAGCTCAAGCACGACGCTTGGATGTAATTCACTATCAAAAGACTCTTGCTCAAAAGCATGCCTTCAACCATGAGGCCAACAAGGTCCATATCTCCTCCAAATTTGACAACCCTCAATTTGACTCAAGTGACGATGAAGATTCCTATATACCTTTACACTCTCCCACTAAACCTCCCTTGGAGGATCCTAGGTGGATAATTTAGCAAATTTCAGACTATACTCGAAAAACCCCACAACGATTAATTCTTATAATTATTGCGGAAAAATTACACAATCCCAACGTAATTATCCAACTAATAATTTTCACTTACAGACAAACGCTTCCAATGTCATTGGCCCGGATGATGATGTTCAATTACAAGCAATGCCTTCTAATGCCTTCAGTCAAGCCAATGACACTCAACCACACTCAAAACGATCTAACACCATTAGCCAGGCCAAAGTTGTTAAAAACAACTCGGAAATTTTCAACACCATTGACCCAACCGATGTCGTCCCAAAAAAAATTGAACCTCCTACAACTCAAAACATTACCTTAAATGTTGTAGACACCTAATTTTGGTATATGGCCCTTTGTCACTACATTTTTGTCATGCTTTACGACACTTGGTTTATATATGTACATTTGGCTACTTTTAGACACTTTTCACCCATATTAGACTATTCACAACCTTAAGACATGTAGATTCCCTCATAAACACCTCAAATCTATCAATTGTCAATCCCAGGATCTCAGTCAATCATCATTTGTTCAACTTGATCTTTGTTTGGAACCGGCTAGCCTTTCGAATTACCATCAATGGTTCATTGATTCTGACCCTCATCCTTTTGTGGTTCCTTTTTGCTTTGCCCTTATTCCTCGTGCCTTAAATACAACTTATCACTATTTCTAGGGTCAACCTAAGTGTGCATGTGTCTTACAGAGCCCTATATATACAAATCTAACCTAAAGCATCAATTATGTCTCCTATCATCTAAATCTCTTAAAAATCAAGACCCTCAAGCACATCTACCAATCTTATCAAGCGTTTTGCACATTAAGTGGAATGTACACATTAAGCCTACATTGCATTATTATCATTCCAAGTCTTCAGCCATCACATCTTGTACTAAAAGGTCATAGCAAAACATATAGTTGTATTTGATTATCTAGGGAGAGGAGGTGAAGTCCTATCTCTCATTTGGTTCGGAACAGTCGCAAGCACTAGAACTACATCGAGCCATGATTCTACTACATGTGGGATGTGTAGCTACAACACCCAAGAGGGAGGCATGGGTTACTAACCCTTGCGCATGTTCTATTCTTACGCAATTGTGATGAATTAGATCAACAACAAAGACGATCAATTTCAGATAATTATGCTCATCAATTCAGCGAAGCAAAGCCAAGCTCATGATCATTTATCTCTATCGAAGCAACTCAAAATGTTACAAATCTTGAAAACTAACAGAGGTCAGAATCATAGGAAAGGGTCACAATCAGCAATAGAGGGTTGCAATCAACGGCCAATTTTGTACGTGTTCCAAATCACAGTTACATTTCAAGGTTGTGGTCCAGTCAATGCCAAAACCCAATTTCCAATCTCATAATCGAGTTACAGTACCCAAGTGTGTCAATTTCAATAACTCATCTCTATCTCATCATTACTAGTGCTTAACATCTCTCTCTCATCATTGCTAGTGCTTATTAATCAATCAAATAGTACTTCCATTTCCATATTTCAGCACATTGGAGTTTCTAATTACAATAATTTTATGTGACCCTAGATCTTGTAATCAATGAATACACAGAGGTGAGATTAGTATAGAAATATTCTATAAAATCCAATCAAAACACACTAAATAATAATAATAGCCTACACACTAGGCAGATCATATGTAACAAGCACACAATGAAAACACAACTATAAAACAAAAGAAATCTTCTTTTTACCTTCCTTGTAGCTCCAAAACCGTTTGTTGAGTTGGCTTGCTCGACTATGTGCTCAAGAAATCTTTGTCAATGAAGCTCCATTGCTCCACCTCTCCTTGGCACCTTGGCAATGTTGGTTGCCTTAGCTTGGCTTAGCTTATGAAATTGGCATGGTAACACTACTATGAAGCTTCTTGGCGGTATTTGGCATAATAACATTGCACTAAGAAAGCTTAAAGATCAATAGGTGAGGCCTTCTATTTATAGCCTCCAAAGTTAACCCTCATCCAGGTTAAATTAGGTTAAGATTAAGTATGGAGTGAGTTCAAACCAACCCTACATGAGTTGAAGTTAACTCCAGTTGAGTTAAGGAGGTGGCATGTAATTATGATTTTCAATTAATAAGCATGGCTCACAAATTACATATTTCTTAGGTATTTTGTGAGGGCTTGACAACTCACAAAAGGCAATGATAAAGAAGCTTGATATTTTGAATTTTTGAATTTTCATTTTTAGATATTCATAAATTGCAAATGGATTATTTAGCTAAACATTTAATTTGGTTTAATTAGTTGATTCATTTTGATTAGCATTTTAGTTTTTTAAGAATTGTTCAAATGCCCTGCTTAATGGGTTCATAGGCCAAACTGTTAGATTATTTGTGATCCAAATTTAATTATTTTAAAAATTTGTTAGTTTTTGCTTTGTTAGTAAATAAGTTCGTTTACGGGAAAAGTTAGTTTCCCCATAACCACTTGTGAAAGAATATATAGCTTTCACATCTCTTTGTAAAAACAATTCCGAAACAATACAATATTATATTTTGTCAAATATTTACTTTACAATGTAATTGCACTGCTATTCCTCCATTTATCCAGGCAAGCAGTGGTATCAGAGCCTAGCTGAATAACAGAGGAGATTGACGCTTGGGGATTTTGGTACATTTCAATTTGGCTGAAGGAAATGAATAGAGAGGCCTGTACGGTGGTGGCTAGCAACACGGAAGACTCGATTATTTGTTTCTGGTGACTCATAAACATCTCGACTAAGAAAGTATATAGTTTGCTAGGTTTTTTGGATCAAAGTATTGATATTTTCAAAGGGCAGAATACAATAAATGTGGCACAGCATTCACCCACCTCAAGCAGTTTGAAGACAAGGAGAATTAATCAACACAGAATGTGAATGGAAGTTGTGGCTTCTTACAAAATGGTTTGTGACAATAATGATAGCATCGAAGCGCTTATTTCTGCATAGTTTTGTCTACCTTCTGCACAAAACAACCACTACGTGACTCTGTTCTCAGCAAAAGACCTATGGAGAATTACATCCTTCTCATGTTTTTCTAGGGTTTTGTAAATAATTGGTTCTACATTGACATAATCTAGACACCAGCTAATGCTTTAAGAAGGATCTTTATCAGCCAAAAAGTTTAATAGCAAGCAAGTTCAACCTGTAGAAGTTCATGGCGCAAGACAAAAAGTGCAAATATATGTGAAGAATTTCTCAAAACATCCAACACGAACCAACTGACATTTCTATTTTCCGCCATTACAACCTGCTTTGGCAAACTGCATGCTAGTAATTACATCTGGTGACATTGGAAGACATTGCATATTGAAAATGCATGCTAGCATAAAGGATGTGCTAAAATAAATATTCGAAGCTTTCAAGGCCCTAAAATTATTTTGGGCTCCACCAACCAAAATTTGCAATCAATCAAAACATTTGGTAAAAAAAAAATTTACCATTTATGTTTATTTTAACTCTCATTCAAAAATAATGGTTATAGATCCATTATTGTCGTTATATGCCTAGAACGATTGAAGGCTAGGTGGATAAAGTACTTTTAGTAGATTTTGTTAGTCACTTGTTCAAAAGGTCAAGGGTTCATAATCTTGGGATTTATATGTTTGGTCAAATTGTTGTTTGATTTAGTTAAATTTTGTATAAAGGTGATATAAGGGTGTATTCACTCTTTTGAGCTAAGGTGGTTGTGCAACCAAACAATTTCTACCTTTTTGAACATTCCGGACTCAACACAATAGTTTCTTTTTTAATTTGACACTTCTCTATATAGTTTTTATGATAGATGTATTTAATGATGTATAAAGGTGCATTATCGATGGAAATTGACGCTTTCCAAATGATAATTTCCACAATACCACATCTTGCTTGTGCTATCAGTGAACACATTGTCTTTTACAGGTTCCTTAAGATCATTGTGATTGACTAAGTGTAAATGTCACACTAGAGGCGGGAGGATTCTTGGACTCTGGAGGACAATTACCCTTTCCAGTTAGCTATTCGCTCGGAGTTTGGGTTAATGCTTGAATGGCAAATTTTGGCTTGTGTTCTTGTTTTCAGTTCCATTTTTGGCTTTCTATATCTAATATTCATGACATGGAGCGGACAGAGTTAGTTGTTTTTGTTTCTCTCGATGCACAGCTTCTCACCTCTTGCCCGATAGGGGGTGAAGGTTTAGGCAGTGGTTGGACTTCGATCAATTGTCGGTGACAGTACGAGTTGATAGGGGTTGCTAGCACCAGCAGTGTTGAGCAAAGGTCGTCAGCGTTTGTTGGGCATCAGGAAGATGTGCCATACAGAGTACGGATTTGTCACTTGGACAGATTCCTGTGTGGGACCTTATGTGGATTGATGTGGTTGTACATGCCATAATCATGTTCTATTACAGTACAGTACGATGATCACTAGAGATGAGTAGACCTTGATCGTGTTGATTAGCCATTTTTTGCCACAACTCGTAGGGGCGGGCTTCTTTATGAAGCGGCATAGTTTTTGGTCAGTGCTAGAGGTACAATGCACTACTTGCAGTTGTGACAGAGTTTCTTTGATGACTTCAAAGTCATTGCTCCAATTCATTCATTTGATATACCCCTTTTGGATCAAGGGGTAGTTTGTTGGATTATTTGTGATCCAAATTTAATTATTTTAATAATTTGTTAGATTTTGCTTTGTTGGTAAATGAGTTGGTTTACAGGAAAAGTTAGTTTCCCCGTAACCACCCGTGAAAGCATATATAGCTTTCACATCTCTTTGTAAAAACAATCCTAAAACAATACAATATTATATTTTGTCAAATATTTATTTTACAATGTAATTGCACTATTATTCCTCCATTTATCCGAGCAAATACAAACTGTTAGTTGTTAGGTTGCAAGGTGGCTAGGGATGAATCTGTAAGAGGGTATTGTTGCGTACGAGATAATACCCCAAATAGGGATGCCTCAACACGATTCTGAGCACTAATATATGATGTGCGGATGAAATTGGGACGTTCAGTGATTCCTAGGCTTAATTTGCACTATTTGGTAGAAGTCAGTCTGAAGTCTGGTCGGAAGCCAATTGTGTCCAGAATAGGGTGTCCATAGTTTGCCCTTGTTTGGGAAGGCCTTGCAAACTATAGGCACAGTAACATATTCTCAAAGAATGAAAAGGTCTTTGATGCCTAATGCCCCAACATGCGATGGATGAGCCCTGGATGCCCCCTTTAGGGTGCAGTCGACGATCGATCCTTCGAAAGAAAGAAAACAATGGGACTAAAAGGGGAAGGGGGTGAAAAAAGATTGATTTGCCCAAAGGAGGTTAAAATCAGTGGCATAGTGAGATACTCCAGTTAGACAGATAAAAAGAATGATTTTCCCAAAGGCGGTTATAATCATCGGCATAACGAGGTAAAAAGATAATGATTTGTCCAAAGGCAGTTGTAATCACTAGCAAAATGAAAACATGCCCTAGTTGGGCAGATAGAGATAATGATTTGCTCAAAGTCAGATATACTCATTAACAAAATGAAAACATGCCCCTATAGGGCAAGAGAATGATAATGATTTGCCCAAAAGCGGTTATAATCATTAATATCCAAGTAAATTGAAACACAATGACTTGCCCAAAGACGGTTATAATCATCGGCATTGTGATTTGGAACAATATGGCAAATTGGAAAAGGGCGCTGACATAGTGAATTTGTACTCACGGAGTAAGAGTAAACCGGTACAAAAGATAGACATGAATGTTGGCAAATTTGAGTTTCATTAATAGATGTGGTCTAAAAGGAGATTAATGTCTGAAACATTGTCATTGATGTCAAATGAAGAATGTACTATCAAGCATTAATGACAAAGGTGTTGAGCTGCACAAACCAGTTGTAGAGTTCTCATGGAGCTGAATGTGCACCTTGAATTCCAAGAACAGTCATATGAATGCCTTTGCTAGTTTGTTGAATATGGCTGAGTACACAGTTTGATGGTAACTGCATTTGCATAAATGGCAGCATCTGAAGGAAATGATCACACTATAATTAGGTTTGTGCCTATTCTTTGTGGTCTAAGTTCTAAGTCATAAGGATAAGTAGAGCAAATGTTACAAATCCATAAGGTTGTCCCTCAGTTAAAAACCTGTTGACGCTATGGATTGCACCCTTGACAGAACGCTGAGCTTCTGTCTTCCACGCGGCACAATGGAAACTCCTCTTTTGCCTGTGGGTCTGGCAAAAATGAGGAGAAAGTCTCTAGATAAGGGCTAGCTCCCTTTGATGCATCTCTGATTTATTCCACTACATTTGCTAATATATATATATATATATATATATATATATATATATATATATAAAATGGGGGGCGGCGTTGAAAAGAGAGAGATACTGAAACAGAGCCTAAACTAAGAGGCTGATGCACCAAAAAAGTTCGATCTACTTAGCTTGAGCATACACTTTCCACCAAGAACAAGCTGATGTACACTTCATTTGATATGAGAAATTCTCCTGCATCAGTGAGCTAGGGGTCCTCTGGAGATACAGGGAGGAAGAACTACCAGAGGTGTTCTAAGACACATTATGGCAGCCTGTTCACATGCGCCTATACTCTGTTGTAGACACTTCTGGCTAACCTGCAAAAGAGGAACTCACAATACACTAAACATGCTGGAATCATCCTGTGAAAGCATGAAGGAAAATGACTTAACACAAGACAAAGCCATAGACATATGCAAAAGTGCAAGCTCAAATGGAGGCAAAAATGCTTCTTTTTTATTCAAGGTAAATTTCGGCAGAGATCCACCTTACACGCTGAGAGATCTCATTTCTCAAATGAGAAGTTACAATATATATAGAGAGAGAAGAAATAAAGGCGCCCCTTTGGAAAAGACTTTGGCACCTTTTTACAAGTTGGCCCATGTGCGTTGAGAGCATTGGGAAGAGGAAGCCACTGAAAAAGGATGTTGTGTCAGCTGCCTGTTTTGACCTTGGCATTCAAACATTAATGTGAAAGCATGGGCCACGCCTCTTTTTCTACAAACAAGAAAGCTCCTTCAAGACATTCACGTGGTTTGTCTGCCTATCAATGCAAAGTGGAGAAAAACAAGTCGCGCCGTTCACTATTTGCGCTCCTTGATGACCACTTGGCGGAGACTGTTCCAACTACAGGAATAACTCGCCTCCCCTTTGCCACCTAGGATGTTTTGTCCATATTCATTTTGTCTCTTCCTGGGTTTGTCTTTTCCTGGAATTTGAGCTCTCGGGGCTATCTTATCGTCCTTTGCTAGCTCCTTGGGCTCTTTCATCAGCAGGTCGTTGAGTTCATTCTTAACTTTTGTCTTTTCCCAGCTTTGTCTCTTCTTGGTTTTGTCTTTTCCTCTCTTGACTCTTTCTGGCAATCTGAGCCCTCGGAGCTATCTTCTATCAATCTTTGGCTCTTTGGGCTCCCTTCTCGGCGGTCTCTTCCTTTTGGCCTTAAGGCCTTTGAATTCCTTCGAGTTGGCGTTCAAGCATTTCAAGATCAACCGCTATTTCATTGCCCTGAATTTGACATCTTCGGGGACGTCATTTGATGTCCGGATTCCAACGGCTAGTTCATGATGCCCAATTTGACGTCTGCGGGCCCGTCACCCCTTTGAATTCCTTCGGCTTTCTTTTCTTCGGCCTTTCTCTTGAAGTGTTCCCTCGGACTTTCCCCCGAAGGATATCTCTCTTCTTTTCTTTTGTTCGGGCCTTTGTCGTTGAAACCTCTCGAAGGGAAGGTGTCCCTTCGCGGCTTGGGGAAGGTCCTCCTTTTGGCAGCCGGGAGTCCCCCGCAAGGGCACCTGCCCTTCGGGGTCATTCGGGCTCCTTTTGGTAGTCACAACCTTCGGACAAAAATGTTCGAAGGAAATCTTTCCTTCAATCCTTAGCGTTTGCTTTCCTTCGGTCAAGCTTTTTCCATCGGGTGAATTCCTTCGGACAAAAAGTCCGAAGGAATTCCTTCGGATTTTTGTCCGAAAGAATTCACTCATTCACTTTGCCGCAAGAACTTCTCCCGAAAGAATTTCTTGTTTGTTTCCTTGCTTGTTTTTTTTGGTCGGCTCTTTTCCTCAGGCAAATTCCTTCAAACAAAAGTCCGAAGAAATTCTTTAGTGCTTTTTGTCCGAAAGATTTGCCTTGTGAATTTTTCCGCGGAATTTTCCTTCCGAAAGACAGTCTTTGCCTTGTGAAATTCTTCGGACAAAATGTCCGAAGGAATTCCTTCAGGCATTTTGCCCGAAGAAAATCAACTTTTGTCTTTGGCTATCTTCCTTTTGCCTTGTTCACTTCATGGATTTTCTTCGGACATTTTGTCCGAAGAAATCCTTTGCTATTTCCTTCAGACAGAAAGTCCGAAGGAATTCTTTGCCTTGGTCTTTCTTCTCAAAGGAACTCACCTTTCGGCCTTTTGACCAGCTACCCTCCGCAAAGATAAATCAAGTCCAAAGTTACCCTTCGGATCTTTTGCAATGGCCCATCTTGCTCATCATCTGCCCTCCGCAAGGGCTATTTAACCTTCGGAGCTTTGCAAGAGACTCTTATTTGTCTAAGGAATTTGCTCAAAGCAAAAAGCTCCATATTGAACCGAACCCTGCAGGGCATTAGATTTTTCAATGTTCTATAAGAACAGGGCTTATTGCAAAGAAAAGGAGATTTTGCAGAAGGTGGGTGCATGACTAGACTTAGATTCAAAGTGATAGGGAAGGAAGGAGACTGATTTTGGCCTACGAGACCAAAATGGTCAACAAAGCCTACTAAGTTTCCACACTTAGTCGATTTAACAAGCTTGGGAATTCTTTCTGAAAGTTTGTCCCGAACAAAAGTTCCGAAGGAAGAGTTTTCTTTCGAAGAAAGTGCCTCGCCGAATTCTTTCGGGAAGAATGGTTAAGTCCTTGTCGGACAAAATGTCCACAACAAAGTTCCGAAGGAAGAGTTTTCTTTCGGAGAAAGTGCCTCGCCGAATTCTTTCGGGAAAACTGGTTCAGTCTTTGTTGAAAAAATTGTTCCGAACAAAAATTCCGAAGGGAGCTTTGCAAAAATGTCGAAGGGTAAGTGACCTGAACAAAGGTTCCGAAGGGTATATTTACAAAAGAGCCGAAGGGTATGTGTCCCAATCAAAAACCCCGAAGATCACCTTGAAGTTTCGAAGGGTACTTTGCAAAATCTCCGAAGGGCATGTGATCCAAACAAAGGCTCCATATGGTAAAGTTACACAAGTTCTGAAAGATATGTGTCTCGAGCAAAAATTCCGAATAGATCACTTGTAGAAGTCTCGAAGGACACTTTCAGAAGAAGGGCATTGACAAATTCTTTAGGAGAATTTGTCTAAGGCAGAAGGACCTGCAACTAAGGTCCCGAAGGATACCTTCGGATGGAGTGGACACTTACAAAGTTTTCGAACGATATTTCGAAGTATAGGTCACTCGCAATGTTACCAAAGGATAAGAATGAAGTCTCATAAGGCATTTTCACAAGTGCCAAAGGATCAAGGCGAGATTAAAGATCGAGCAAGTCAAAAGAGATTGACGAAGGGGAAGCACCTCAAAGACGTCGAAAGAAACAAGATGACGTCAACATGCTAGAGTTGAACAACCAAGCCTATATAAAGATCGTGCATCTTCAAAGATCGAACAGCACTCAGAAAGCTCGATAAGAATGATCCAACGAAGCAAAGTGGAGTCAGTGAAGCAATGTGACCTATAGTTAACGACACAATAGAAAGATTAAAGATCGAGCATATCGAAAATAATTGAAAGGAATGAAAGCGACCCAATTATATAGGAAATAGCGACATGCAAAAAGAATCTCAACGGTTAATGAAAGAGCTTAAAAATGGCGCGAAGAAAGAAATTAAAGGCCCGCATTTAACATGACTCTAACGGTCAAGTGGAGGAACAAACAAAACTGGTGATGAACTCGACATATCTACACGGAGCTCGAGATTGAATTGATCCAACCGATCAATTACAATTAAGGAGGCTACGCATTTACAACTTGAATCTAGCAATTGCCAAATATAGTAAAGAGACCAGAACATTACGATGTGAAGCATGAATCGAGACGCGAGAGGTGTAAATGCCAAGCCACATTAAATGAGATCCAAAATCGGAACCAATAAGGTGTGGTCAGAGTGTAAACACATTTTGAAGACATGAAACCCTAGATTCATTGTCTATATATATACGACATCTAGAGCATTGTCAAGTGTCTGCCGTTGCAATTGCAAAAGGAGCTACTAGAGCAACTCAAAGTGTCGATTGAAGACGCATGCAGACACAGAGAAAAAGTTAGAGGGACAGAGAGATATTTAGACACAAAGAAAGTGAGGCAGAGAGGAAGAAAGAGCGCACGAAAAATGTGCAGAGATTGAGCAGTTACAGACAAGACTTGTAACAAAGATATAGAGTTTGATTCTTTTTGTATTATGAAGTTGTAGCTTCATCTGATCGGTGGGTGCCATCAGACAGACTGAGTTGGTGCTCAATTAAGGAATGGGTGCTTCCTTAGAGTGGGTGCTCTTGAATATAACCAGTAAAGTTTGCTAGTGAGGTGTTTAACTGTGAGGCTGGATTAAAACAATAGATTCTAGCAGCTATTCTCACCGTGGTTTTTCCCTTTGACTTTTCCACGTATAAATCTAATGTAATGTATTTTTTTGTGTAATCTTTGCATCTGTTCTTTGATATGCATATGCATCTGTATCTTCTCTAAAGGGTTTAAAGAACTAGTTTTAGCTGATCTTCTGATTCAGCCCCCCTCTCAGTAGATAGTTGTGTTCAACAATTGATATCAGAACCTGGGTTACCATAGGAGAAGCTTAATCGGCTCAGGTAGATCTTGGTTAGTGAACACAATGCTAGTCAAGAAGGATCTTCCTCAAACAAAGCACCTCTCTTTGATGGATCCAACTACGTTTTCTGGAGTATACGAATGGAAACATATCTATCCTCATTAGGGTTCGATGTATGGATGTTTGTGATAAATGGATACACAGCTCTTGATGTAACTCCTACTGATTAGGCTGCCAAGAAGGCATATGAGAACAATGCCAAGGCAAAGAATGTCATTCTGTGTAGACTGTCAAACTCAGAGTTCATCAAAGTTATGCACTGTCAGAGTGCAAAAGACATCTGGAACAAGTTAAAGAGCATCTATGAAGGAGATGACAAGGTGAAACAAGCCAAGCTATAAACATACAAAGGGCAGTTTGAGATTCTTAAGATGAATGAAGAGGAAAAGATTGCCGACGACCTCCTCAGGGTAGATGAAATAGTGAATGCAATCAGAGGTCTTGGTGAAAAAATGAAGAGTCAATCATAGTCAAGAAGATCTTAAGATCGTTGCCATCAAGATATGATTCAAAAATTTCTGCAATAGAGGAAGCAAGAGATCTGGACAAAGTCACTGTTGATGAGTTGCATGGAACATTCACAACCTATGAGATGAGAATGGGAGAGACTGACACTTTCAAAAGAGAAGTTGCATTCAAAGTAGCAAAGCAGGTAAAGAAGAAACATCTATGTCTAAATCTAAAGAGACTGATGGAGAAGCTAACTTTGTCAGAAAGCTAAAGAGAGGATCAGAAAAATACAAAGGCAAGCTACCGTCCAAATGCTTTCACTGTGGTAAGGTAGGACACTTTGCTGCCAAATGTCCTTATAATAAAAAGAAAAATTCTGAGCAAGTAGAGAGCAGCAAAAAGGTGAAACCCCACTATGCAAAAAGGAAGAACTTCTTCGAGAATAGGAAAGGGTTATACACAAAAGAAGGCAATGACTCAGTAATAGATAGTGATAGTGATAGCTCCGATGATGATCGTGATTGTGCTTTTGTAGCGAAGGGAAATGAATACCTATTCATGGCAGAAGAATCCACTTCCATAACTCAAGAACAAGACGAAGATGAAGATTGGGATGAAGAAGAGGAAGATGAAATTGATTTAGAAGGTGAACTTGTTTGTGCTCTAGAAGAGATTGAGGAACTAAAAAAAGAGAACTCAAAACAGAAGACGCTTGGGCAAAAGGAACTTGAAAAATCTGAACAAATGATAGTGGTTCTAAAAACTCAATATGAGGCTAAAAGAATAGGAGTAGTCAAGATGGATAACCTGTCCAAATCTGAAGAATGCATGAAGCTTGAGGCAAAAATAGTAGCCTTGAGGCAAGAACTTGAGAAGGCAAAAGGCCAATTAGATAAAAGTCTAAAGTTGACAAAAGGATCAGACATTCTTAATGAACTAATCAGCGCTCAAAAGCCTTCAAATGAAAAATCAGGTCTTGGATATGAAAAAGGAATAGGTTCCTCAATTAGTATGGCAACAAACCTATATGATAAGTTCAAGATAGGAGGAGAAGCAGAAGCAAAGAAAAAGAAGCTCAGCAAAGACACTAAGCATGATCCAAACAAAGATTAAATAAGGAGAATAAATTCAAAATAAAAACCTAAAATCAAAGATGCAGAAGGATATATTAAAGTGGCAGACTTGAAGAAACAAAGGCATATGAAAGTTCAATTTACTGCACCAAAAAATGTTATGACCAGGTATTATTTATCCTTTTATGGTTATTGTTACAGCTGTAATCAGTTTGGTCATAGGGCTATTGAATGTAGAGTTGTACCTATGAGGTGAACTAATTTTGTAAGTAGAAACTCATTTGCTCTTCTGTTAGATTCAAGTACAATATGCTACAATTGCAATAATTTTGGTCACATAGCCAGGGATTGTAGGACTAACTTTGCAATGTCAAAAATACATATCATAAAGAAAGGCAAGTCTCCTAATGAGAACAAAGGTCCACAAGTCATTAATAAAGAAAAGAAAATGACATATAAGAGACCTAAGGAAATGTGGAGAGTGAAAAATCAATCCTTGATTGCTCAAACAGCACTTCACACCAAAGAGTAGAATTTGTGGGTGATAGATAATGGGTGCTCAAAGCATATGACTGGTAACAAGAGCAAGTTCACCAAGTTGAGCAAGTGCAAGGAAAGAACTGTCAATTTGGGAGACAATACAGCAATTAAAATTAAAGGCAAAGAAACCTTGCACATATATGGTAAGTTTCCTACACATGATGTCCTTTATGTTGAAGGACTGAAGCATAATCTATTGAGTGTCAGCGAAATGTGTGACAATGGATATAAGGTCATATTTGATGCCGAAGGCTGCAAGCTAAAGAGATCTGGCAAAACAGTCGCAGAAAGGAGAAGGATCGAGAATAATATCTACAATCTCGTTAAGGTAAACAGTAATAGTTGTCTCATAGAAAACGCTGATGAAAGCTGGTTGTGGCATAGGAGAATGGGTCATGTCAATTTTGATAATTTAGTTAAAGTGACTGCGAATAAATGTATAAGACATATGCCCAAGATAACCAAACCTGCAGATACTACATGTAAAGAATGCCAATTAGGCAAGCAAACAAGGGTCAAGTTTCAAACAAAAGAATATGCAACTACAAAACCTCTACAATTAGTTCATACTGATCTTTGGGGTCCTATCAAGACAAGAGGATCTAAAGGAGTTCATTACTTCATGTTGTTTGTACATGATTACTCAAGAATGACATGGATAACCTTTCTGAAGGACAAATCTCAAGCCTTTGAAAGATTTAAGATCTTTGGAGCCACGGTTGAAAATGAAATGGGAACAAAGATCAAATGTTTGAGATCTGATAAAGGTGAAAAATTCACCTCCAATGAGTTCATAGAATATTGTGAGAAGCATGGGATTAAAAGTCACTACTCAGCTACAAGAACTCCACAGCAAAATGGAGTTGTTGAGAAAAAGAATAGGACTGTTAAAGAGATGGCCAGAACAATGTTGAAAGAGGTCAAATTATCTAATGGATATTGGAGAGAAACAGTCCAAACAGCAGTATACATCTTGAATAGAGTTAAACTGAGGGTAAAGAGTAATAAAACCCCTTATGAACTGTGGTATGAAAAACCTACATCTGTTAAATACTTCAGAGTGTTTGGAAGCAAATGCTACATCAGAAGAAAGGAGGACAAACTAGGACGTTTTGAGTCAAGATGTGATGAGGGAATATTTCTTGGGTACTCCACTCATAGCAAAGCTTATGTATGTTACAATAAGAGGCTGCATAAAATAGTTGAAAGCATCAACGTCAAGGTCGAAGAAGGATTTAAACATGTTGAACCTGATGAGGAGATCAAAATTGAAGAATTAGGAGTAGAAAATGAAGAAGATAGTGAAGAGGAAGGAAAAAGTGAAAAGGCACCTGCAAGGTTTATTCAAAAGGAACATCCCAAGGAATAGATAATTGGCAACAAAAATGAGGGAGTTCAGACTAAGATAACAGTTGCAATGAACAAGGAGCAAGTAAGTTTTTCTCTATTTTCAAAAATTGAGCCTAAAACCTTTAGTGAAGCCAGCAAGGATGAAATCTGGTTAAAAGCCATGGAAGAGGAACTAAGCCAAATAGAAAGGAACAAAACTTGAGAATTAGTTCCAAGACACATAAACAAGAATGTCATAGGCACAAAATGGGTCTTTAAAAACAAGTTGAATAAAGATGGCATTGTTGTGAGAAACAAAGCTAGACTTGCTTGCAAAGGATATGCTCAAGTAGAAGGAATGGACTTTGAGGAGACATTTGCCCCAATGGCAAGATTGGAAGCCATCAAAATGTTTTTAGCATTCTCAATCTTTAAGAAGTTCAAGGTCTATCAGATGGATGTTAAGTCAGCTTTCCTGAATGAAATCTTGGAAGACGTCTATATTGAACAACCTGAAGGTTTTCAGCTGACAGATGAGGAAGATTGTGTGCAAACTGAAGAAAGCACTATATGGTCTAAAACAGACACCTAGAGCATGGTATTCAAGGCTGGATCAATATTTGCAACAAGGATTTATCAAAGGATGTGCAGAGAGTAACTTGTATGTTGAGTCTAACAATGGACATATGTTGATCATAGTTGTCTATGTTGATGACATCATTTTTTGTGGCAGCAACAACTATATGTGCAAGGAGTTTGCAAATCAAATGCAAAAGGAGTTTTAAATGTCCATGTTGGGAGAACTTTCATTTTTTCTTGGTCAACAGGTTGCACAATCCAAAGAAGGGATATTCATATCCCAGACCAAGTATGCGAATGAGATGCTCAAGAAATTCAGTATGGAGGACAGCAGACCAGTTAGCACTCCCATGATAACTGGATGTAAATTAAGCAAAGGTGATGAATCTCCTAAAGTGAATCATACAATGTATAGGTCTATGATTGGTAGTTTGTTATATCTCACTTCATCAAGACCAGAAATCATGCAGGTTGTATGCATGGTTGCTAGATTCCAAGATGCTCCAAAAGAAACACATGTAATTGCAGTAAAGAAAATTTTCAGATATATCAAAAGCACAGTAGACTATAGCTTATGGTATCATTCAAGTAATAATTTCACTTTGACAGCATACACAGAAGCTGATTGGGCAGGAAGCACAGATGATAGAAGAAGTACTAGTGGTGGTGCATTCTTCCTTGGTAACAGACTTGTTTCATGGCTGAGTAAAAAACAAGAGTCAATTACACTATCTACAGCAAAGCAAAATATGTTGCAGCAGTGGCATGTTGCACTCAAGTGTTGTGAATGAAGCATTCACTAAAAGACATTGAAGTGGAGTTCAAAGAACCAATTCACATTCTGTGTGACAATTCAAGTGCCATAAATATATCTAAGAATCCGGTGATGCACTCCAAAACAAAGCACATATCAATCATCACTTTCTGAGAGAGAAGGTTGGTAATCAAGAGGTCACAATGGAATATGTTCCAACAAAAGATCAAATTGCAAACATATTCACTAAACCTTTGCCTAAGGACCAATTTGAGTATCTAACAGAGAAGTTGGGAGTGGTAGCTCCCACACCACATCACTAGATTCTAGTGATAGGGCATGAGTCCGGGGGAGCATTGCAAGAACATTATTAACTCCTGGATTAAGAGTAAAGCCAATATGGTGAGAAAGTTGCCAGTTCTTTGCCATTTGATGTCAAAGGAGGAGAAAAAGGTGTGTTGGCTCTAGATCGCTATGCCTATCTATATAGAGATATGTAGATTATTGATTAGTCTTTCAGACCAATGCTATATAAATGAGTATTTGACGAATAATGGAGCCAATGGAGCAAGAGGTCAAATGCTCTCTGCAAAAGCTTGAGAGAGCAAAGCATGTTGTCCGAGTAAGACTTTGGGCAAATGTGCCATTGCCTAAGGGGGAGTTTCTCTCAAAGTGTTATAACCTGCCAGGTCCAAGGATCAGAACAGCCAAGATGCTAGAACTGGAGCAACCCGTTTCCATATTATGGCCAAGACTCTTTGTCATTAATGTCAAAGGGGGAGAAAGCAGAATGAAGAAGAGAAGTCATTCTGAGGATGTTTTGCCATCAATGACAAAGGGGGAGATTGTTGGCAAATTTGAGTATCATTAATAGATGTGGTCTAAAAGGAGATTAATGTTTGAAATATTGTCATTTATGTCAAATGAAGAATGTACTATCAAGCATTAATGACAAAGGTGTTGAGCTGCACAGACCAGTTGTAGAGTTCTCATGGAGCTTAATGTGCACCTTGAATTCCAAGAACAGTCATATGAATGCCTTTGTTAGTTTGTTGAATATGGCTGAGTACACAGTTTGATGGTGACTGCATTTGCATAAATGGCAGCATTTGAAGGAAATGATCACACAATAATTAGGTTTGTGCCTATTCTTTGTGGTCTAAGTTCTACGTCATAAGGATGAGTAGAGCAAATCTTAGAAATACATAAGGTTGTCCCTCAACTAAAAGCCTACTAACTTTCCACACTTAGTCGATTTAACAAGCTTGGGAATTCTTTCAGAAAGTTTGTCCAAAACAAAAGTTTTGAAGAGTTTTCTTTCGGAGAAAGTGCCTCGTCGAATTCTTTTGGGAAGAATGGTTAAGTCCTTGTCAAACAAAATGTCCGCAACAAAGTTCCGAAGGAAGAGTTTTCTTTCGGAGAAAGTGCCTCGCCGAATTCTTTCAGGAAAAATGGTTAAGTCTTTGTCGGAAAAATTGTTCTGAACAAAAATTCCGAAGGGATCTTTACAAAAATGCCGAAGGGTAAGTAACCTGAACAAAGGTTCTGAAGGGTATATTTACAAAAGAGCCAAAGGGTTTGTGTCCCAATCAAAAGCCCCGAAGATCACCTTGAAGTTCCGAAGGGTGCTTTTCAAAAGATCCAAAGGGCATGTGACCCAAACAAAGGCTCCGTATGGTAAAGTTACACAAGTTCCGAAAGATATGTGTCTCGAGCAAAAGTTCCGAATAGATCACTTGTAGAAGTCCCGAAGGACACTTTCGGAAAGAAGGCATTGACAAATTCTTTCGAAGAATTTGTCTAAGGCAGAAGGCCCTGCAACTAAGGTCCCGAAGGATACTTTCGAATGGAGTGGACACTTACAAAGTTTCCGAAGGATATTACGGAAGAAGTATAGGTCCTTCGCAATATTACCAAAGGATTAGAGTGGAGTCTCATAGGGCATTTTCACAAGTGCCGAAGAATCAAGGCGAGATTAAAGATCGAGCAAGTCTGAAGAGATCGACGAAGAGGAAGCATCTCAAAGACGTCAAAAGAAACGAGATGACATCAACATGCCAAAGTTTAACGACCAAGCCTATATAAAGATCATGCATCTTCAGAGATCGAATAGCATGCGGAAAGCTCGATAAGAAAGATCCAACGAAGCAAAGTGGAGTCAGTGAAGCAATGTGTCCTATAGTTAACGACACAATAGAAAGATTAAAGAACGAGCATATCGAAGATAATCGAAAGGAGCGAAAGCGACCCAATTATATAAGGGATAGCGAGATGCAGAAAGAAGCTCGACGGTTAATGAAAAAGCTTAAAATTGACACGAAGAAAGAAATCAAAGGCCCGCATTTAACATGACACTAACGATCAAGTGGAAGAACAGACAAAACTGGTGATGAACTCGACATATCTACACGGAGCTCAAGATTGAATTGATCCAACCGATCAATCTACAATTAAGGAGGCTGCGCATTTATGACTTGAATCCAACAGTTGCCAAATATAGTAAAGAAACCAGAACATTACAGTGTGAAGCATGAATTGAGACATGAGAGGTGTAAATGCCAAGCCACATTAAATGAGATCTAGAACCAGAACCAGTAAGGTGTAGTCAGAGTGTAAACACATTTTGAAGACATGAAACCCTAGATTCATTGTCTATATATATACGACATCTAGAACATTGTCAAGTGTCTGTCATTGCAATTGCAAAAGGAGCTACTAAAGCGACTCAAAGTGTGTCGATTGAAGATGCATGCAGACACAGATAAAAAGTTAGAGGGGCGGAGAGATATATCCAAACACAGAGAGTGAGGCAGAAAGGAAGAAAGAGCACACAAAAAATGTGCAAAGATTGAGCAGTTACAAACAAGACTTGTAACAAAAAAATAGAGTTTGATTATTTTTGTATTCTGAAGTTGTAGCTTCATAATTCTGATCGGTGGGTGCCATTAGACACACTGAGTTGGTGCTCAGTTACAGAGTGGGTGCTTCCTTACAGTGGGTGCTCTTGAATGTAACTAGTGAGGTTTGTCAGTGAGGTATTTAACTGTGAGACTGAATTAGAACAGTAGATTCTAGCAGCTATTCTCACCATGGTTTTTTCCTTTAAGATTTTCACGTAAAAATCTGGTGTAATGTGTTTTTGTATGTGTGTGTAATCTCTGCATTTGTTCTTTAATATGCATATGCATCTATATCTTCTCTAAAGGGTTTAAAGAACTAGTTTTAGCTAACCTACTAATTCACCCTCCCCTCTCAGTAGATAGTTGTGTTCAACAATATTTATAATCATTAACACAATGAAAGCATGCCACTGTAGGGCAAGATAATGATAATGATTTGCCCAGAAGCAGTTATAATCATTAGTATCCAAGTAGATTGAAACACAATGATTTGTCCAAAGACGGTTATAATCATTGGCACTGTGATTTGGAACAATATGGCAATTTGGAAAAGGGCGCTGACATAATGAATCCATACTCACGGAGTAAGAGTAAACCGGTACAGAGGATAGGCATGAATTCCAGTGACCTACTAGTATGAAGATGCACGTCCTAACTAGCAAGGATTAAAATTCATTCGTGATTTAATTACTTTGCATTTTGGTAATGTTTGGATAGCTCAAGAATTTGTCAAGTGACCAAGGAGAAGTATCATGGCATCATTGCTTGTAAGATCCTCCAAGCTGATTTTTGTTGTAGCAAATAACGATAAACACCATGATAACTTAGCCGTAATATGCAAAAGGACTGACACGTGATCCAATAAACAAGTGAAAACAATGCACCAATGATAAAAACCACAATGACAATGTTTTTGTATGAATATGGATGGACTTAAGTATAAGGCTCAAGGAATCACCCAATGAAAGCAGACATACTAAGGCACAACAATGAAAGCAAACAAACAAGTAAACAAACAAAACACCAATAAACAGAAACACAACAAAGCATCAATAAAAATAAACAAATGAACAATAAAATACCAAAAAACAAACAGAAAAACACAACAAAACACCAAGAAAGAAAAAGTAAACAAAACAAAATGAAACAAACACAAACAATGGTTAATCACAATGTTGGCGTAAACAGAAGACAAATTGTTCATGTGTGTGTAATAGAGGTGTTACTCTTGTTGACAAGGTGACCCCTATGCTAGACAGCAAATACGCAGGTATAACAACACAAGAACAATGGCACAAGGTTGCCCCTAGGCTATAGGCAAACAACGACACATAAGACGAAAGACATTGCCCCTAGGCTATAAGAGACAACGAAACAAAAACAAAATGGGGAGAAAAGAAGAAAAAGAAGGGGTAGCCTAGTTGCCTCCAGATGCACTAGCCAAGTGGACATTGCCTACATAGTTCCATGGACACAAGATCCAATATGAATTTCAAGCCAAATGTAGTTCTCCAAAGATATGGGATAGAAGAAAATGAATGATAAGAAAACATGATAAACGTGTGGAGGAAAATAGGATTGGTCTCACAAAACGACGAGTGCGTAAGAAATGGTTGCTCGCAAAATGGCGAGAGCATAAGGCTAAGATCTATAAGGATGGGGAAACTAAAAGACAAGTGGTTACTTGTGAAATAGCTAGGAGTCCCATTATCCTTAAGGCAAAGAAGTGGTCAAAAAAGAAAGGAAGGTGCAGCCGAGCTAACTTGAGATATCTCATGTATCCAAGTGCTGCCTACATAGTCCGTGCAGACCTCAGACCGATGTAGTTCTCTTAGAAATAGAAGGAAAAATACCAAGGTGGTATAGAAATAAATTGAACAAAGAAGATGCCCCATCCCGATAATTTTGATGATTTTTTATATCGCAAGGAAAATCTAAGCCATTTTTCATGATTTTGTGACTTTTAGGATTGTGTGATTCTTTTACAAATGTTTAGGGGTTTCGAAATATCTCAAATCGATCGAGAATGACAAGATACTAAACAGTCCACCTCGCAAAACAGCGAGAGCGTGGCTTAGGTTGCTCGCAAAATGACAGAGCGTTCAAACTTAAATTGCTAGCAAAACGGTGGGAGCATGGCTTAGGTTGCTCACAAAATGGCGAAAGCATGGCTTAAGGGTGACTAAGCTAACCTTAACATAAATCGAGCATTGCCTACATAGTCCCATTAGGACCTCAAGTCACTATAGTTCTGCCTACACAAGGCGGTGAAATGCTTCCAAATGTTTTTGGTTTTTTCGGTATCTCAACTTGATCAAGAATTATGAGATACAACACAGTCCAAACTTGCAAAACGGCAAGTGCGTAGCAAAAAGGGTGACTGAGCTGACCTCAACGTGAATCGAGCGTTGCCTACATAGTCCCATTAGGACCTCGAGTCACTATAGTTCCGCCTACACAAGGCAGTGAAATGCTTCCAAATGCTTTTGGTGTTTTTTGTATCTCAACTTGATCAAGAATTATGAGATACAACACAGTCCAAACTCGCAAAATGGCAAGAGCGTGGAAAAAAAGGTGACTGAACTAACCTCAACGTGAATCGAGCGCTACCTACATAGTCACATTAGGACCTCAAGTCACTGTAATTTCGCCTACACAAAAGGCATCCAATTAAGTACTAGCAAGTTCTAGGTAAAAGGCAAATGATAATAATAATGGCAATGTGATGCGACAATGAATGGTAAAGGTGTTGTTCCTAATTTGCCCATAGACGGTTATAATTAGAAAACAACGGCAAAAGGTCAATGGTACTAATTTGCTCATAGGCAGTTATAATTAGTAGCACAAGGTGGAACACTGATTTGCCCAAAAACGGTTATAATCAGTGGCACCAATCAAGCGTAACAACAAATGAAAGATGCAACTACTAGATCCACTACTATACTGCCATTTGAACATGTAATTATGAAACACCTGTTGGAACTGAATCTATCATCAACCACTGAACGTGCCTGAAGAACAAATGAATTGGAACCAAGGTCAAACGTGATAGGCGGGATTAGGTAAAAAGAAACAATAGGCAAAGAGTTAAGGGTATGGTAGAACGACATGGGGTATAGTACGAAGAATTGGTATAATATGGTATAACTTAGACGATCCTTGTAGACAATAATCCAAATCCCTCAAGTGTAGAAACGTTTGAGGTGCATTATGTTCATGGTTTCATCAAGTTCATCTCCCTCTGGTGTAGCAAGCCTGTATGCTCCAAATCCATAATTTGCAATAATGACATATGGGCCTATCCAATTGGGTTTGAACTCGCCCTTCTTCTCAATCGTGGTGTTCATTTGGTTTTCTTTGAGAACAAGATCCCCAAGCTCAAACTCTCTATGTTTGACCCGTCGGTTATATTGGCCACAAAGTATGTTTTGGCATGCTTGAAGGTTGTTGACAATGGCCATGCATTTCTTATCAACTCTAGCTCTTGCAGGTGAGCTACTCTGTAATCTTCATCATCCAAGACATGTTTCAATGAGATATGTAAAGAAGGTAACTCGACCTCGATGGAAAGAATGGCCTCAGTGCCATAGACTAGGGAATATGGAGTGGCTCCGATTGGAATACGATTATTAGTGCGATATGCCCAGAGGGTGCAAAAGATTTGGAGGTGTTAATCGTGGCCAGCATCATTAACAACCTTTTTAAGGATGTTGACAATGATTTTATTGGATGCCTCTACTTGGCCATTACCTTGTGGGTAATATGCAGTAAAAAAAAGTTGAGTGATGTTGTACTCGATATAGAATGCTTTGACATCCTTGTTCTTAAATGATCCACCATTATCAGATATAATGTCGGATGGGATACCATAGCGGCAGATGAGATGATTGAAGATGAATTTGGAAATTTGTTTTCCAGACATGTGAGGGGTATAGCTTCAACTCAGTGAAATATTTGGTAGTGGCAAGAATGCGTTTATGGCCATCAAATGAGGTAGGGTTAATCTTCTCAATGAGATCGAGTCCCTACGTTGCAAACAGCGATGGTGTGAGCATCAGTTTTAGTGATTTGGTTGGGAAATGAATCAAATTGGCATGCCTTTGACATTTGTCACACCTTTTAACATAAGCAGCTACATCTGCTTCCATATTTGGCCAATATTAACCGATACGTAGGAGTTTTTTGGCTAAGATTTCTCCATTGGTGTGGGTTCCACACACTCTTTCGTGGACTTCCCTCAACGCTAGTCCGGATTCTACCGAAGGTAAACAATGAAGCAGAGTTCCATCATAGCTTCTACAATACAAGGTCAGTCAAAGTAAGGTATAGCGAGAGGCTTTATGGTCGAAGGCTTTTTGTTTTTTACGTGATAAATCGAGAGGCATGGTTTGGTCTTGAAGATAGGCCTATATATCTGAGTACCAGGGAGACGTAGGCCCAGCAATGTCACAAACCATCTCGATGGCGGATTGTTCATGTGTCGGCGCTAAGAGATGCTCAACAAGAAATTAATAATCCCTAGCTCTGTTAGTGATCTGGATCATGGAACCAATAGTGGCCATAGCATTCGTTGTTATGTTATTGGCTTGAGGTATTCTTTCACATGGGATGTTATCAATCTGCTGCTTGAGAGTATCAACCATACCTTTATAGGTTACTAGCTTCTCGTCCTTGGTTTGATACTGATTTGTGGCCTGATTGATGATTAACTGAAAACCACCATATACCAGTAAATGTTGAATGTTCCACTACACTGCTTGACGAAGCCCTACAATGAGCGTTTCGTACCCGACCATGTTATTGGTACAGGGAAATCCAATACGAGAAGACTTGGGAATGAGATCCCCTTGTGGCATAACAAACAATATTCCGGCCCCTGATCCATGTGTCGTGAAGGATCCATCAAAGTACATTTTCCATTGTTTGGTCTCAAAAGATGCATCTGCTTTATCAATAGTCATAATAGCCACATTCAGAAATCCAAATGTGAGAGGTTGAGTATCTTGAAGAGGAGCTTCAGCAAGCTGATTTGCAAGTACTTGTCCCTTTATAGCTTTCTGGTTGACATACTCGATCTCGAACTCACTCAGTAGCATGATCCATTTAGCCATGCGGCCTTGTAAAGTTGTCTTGGATAGTAGATACTTGAGCGGATCTACTTTGAAAATAACTATGGTCTAGTTGTTAAGCATATAATGTCGCAGCTTCTGGGCTGTAAAAACCATCACTAAACAAGCTTTTTCTATTGGTGTATAGTTGTGTTCATACACGACCAGTGTACAGTTTAGATAATACACGGCATGCTCTTTCCCATTATCTTGTCGAGCTAGAAGTGCCCCCAAGGATTCGTTTGTGGCAGATAGGTACAATAGAAATGGCTTACCTGGCATTGGTGGTAACAAAACATGTGGGTTGGCAAGATATTCCTTCAGACACTGATCTACTAGAGTTCTATATAGTATAGTAGAGTATAGTATAGTAGAGTAGACTATAGTCTACTCTACTATACTATACTCTACTATATAGTAGAGTAGACTATAGTCTACTCTACTCTACTATACTCTACTATACTATATAGAACTCTACTCTACTCTACTCTACTATATAGTAGAGTAGACTATAATCTACTCTACTCTACTATACTCTACTATATAGTAGAGTAGACTATAGTCTACTCTACTCTACTCTACTCTATATAACTATACTCTACTCTACTCTAGTCTACTCTACTCTACTATATAGGACTCTACTCTACTCTACTCTACTCTACTCTACTATATAGAACTCTACTCTACTCTACTCTACTCTACTCTACTCTACTCTACTCTAAGGCTTTTTGACAGTCTTTATCCCAATGAAATGTAACACCTTTTTTAATAAGTGAAAGGATGGCATTTATCGGCCAACTGCGAAATGGAGCGTCTAATAGACTAAATTTTGCCCTGCAAACTACAGAGTTGCTTCAAATTGGAAAGTGGTGGCATCTCGGTAATGGCTTGTACTTTGGCAAGATCAACTTCAATGCCCCAATGGAAGATGATGAAACCTAACAATTTGCCTAAAGTGACACCAAAGACGCACTTCTTGAGATTAAGTCTGACCTTATATTCACGAAGCCTCTCAAATATTTTTCATAGTGCGATTGGATGGTCCGCACGGGTCTTTGATTTACTCAATATGTCGTTGACATAGTCTTCAACAATGTCATGCATCATATCATGAAATATGATGGTCATGGCTCTTTGGTATGTGGCCCCAGCATTCTTGAGGCCGAACGACATAACCTAATAACAAAACGTCCCCCAAGGAGTGGTGAATGTTGTCTTGTGTTGGTCTTCCAGTGCGATCATAATCTGATTGTGCACCAAAAATCTATCCATAAGTGAAAACATTCCATACCCCGCTGTGGAGTCAACTATCATGTGGATATTCGGCAGAGGAAAGTCATCCTTAGGGCAGGTCTTATTGATGTCTCTAAAATCAGTGCAGATTTTGATTCCTTCTGGCTTACTCACAGGCACAACATTTGAGATTCATTCTAAATAGTTGATCGATCGGATGCATCTCACTTCCAAGAGTTTTTCCAACTCTTTTTTTACTAGTACAGCAATACGGGGATGCATCTTGCGCAATTTTTGTTTCACAGGTTTGGCATCAAAATGTACAACAAAGTGGTGTACAACCAAGGCGAGGTCCAAACCTGGCATGTTTGAATAGGCCCATGTGAAAATGTCAACAAATTCCTTCAAAAGGGCTGTAAAGATTTCACATTCTTCCTCAGTGAGGGACGCGCCTAATTTGATCCACTTCGGGTCGTCTTGAGTCCCGATGTTGACTTCCATAGTATCTTCTACGAGGAGAATGAAGCCATCTTCCAGAATGGTTTGGCAATGATGTGAATTGGCCTGCAACTGCAAAGTCCTTTGGTTGAACCGGTTCTTCAAGCTCTCCTAAACAAGATGAATCTGAATCTCCTAATGGCAATGATGGCCATGTCACAAATACTGTAAGAAATTCCTAGGCAATTTGATCAAAGGCATGTTGTTCTGCTAAACTAAACTTGGACCCAAAAGCAAGTTCATCGTTGGTAGTCCCCTGAGCTTCATTCTAGGAAAGGTGAACACCCTCGTCTAATGGCCCATGAAACAGGTTTTCACCAAAAGCTTGGCCTTTCTCTTTACTTTTACCCTGGTCAAAAAGCGCCTCAAAGAGGTTTTCACTTTGGGACCTCAATGTTTTATTCTTTTGTTTTTGGCTAAGGGTGTTCACCCATTCTCCAAAATAGGTTGCAGGAACTAGTTTAATAGAGAACCCTTGTTTGTGGCCTCCCAACGGAACATTGTCTCTTAGGCCTAGAAAATCGCAAAAGGCCTCATCATTCTCAAACTCGTCTACAAGCACTGTGGATTCTTGTTGGTCCCAGGGTATAAAATGAGGGTGATATAGAGGAAGCGGGTTACGTTGGATTACTGGGGTAATGGTACAAATGGTATGCGGGTCAAAGAGGTTGGTATTGGCAAAGTCTTCATAAATGCTATGATCGGACTTTGCTTCGTTTTCGGCATCGTCGTCACTAGACGTTGGCGTTGGCGTTGGCGCTGGAACACGAATAAGATATGTGGGGTCACCCCCAGGCTATTTAAATCTGAGACCATAAGTTCCTTTGTACCGAGTCACAGAAATTGGCTCAAGAGTACCATGTTGATTTGGCCCGAGGCCTCCACCTTCATAGGCTTGGTTCTCCATGATCCTGTTAGGGATGAGATATTTGGCACTTTTGTAGCAATCGACCAACTTATCATTGTACAACCAAGATTCATCATTGGTGATTGGATCCTCTTCTTGGCCAGTGGCTGATGTGAAAATAATAGGTTGACTATGAAGCTTGCCTTTTCCTTTTCATTGCCATTCCATGCAAGCTGGTCTAGCTTTAGGTCTTCCATAGGACTCGGGTTTCTGTGGAAGTTTAGCAATATGGAATGTGTCGTGGGTCAAATACTCTCCTAGACCATTAGTCGAGATGGTAAAACAATTAGACATTTCTAAAGGAGTATGTGAAGATGAAGCCAAGCTATCAGGGTCTATACAATTGGCCTCTAGCAATTCGACAAGTATTTTTTTGTCTTTGTCCTTTTTGGAAACCAGATCTAGGCCAAAGCGGTAGTTGTAACTTTCATACTCAGGCTCCAAATGTTTGCAATGTTCATAAGGTTGCAAATCTCTATTGATAGTGACCTCCATGCCTGAGTGCAAGAACTTGAGACACTGGTGCAATGTCAAAGGGATTGCACGAATTTCATGTATCCAAGGTCTACCCAAGAGCAAATTGTATGATAAATCTAGGTCTAACACATGGCAAAGTGTATCGTGGGTCAAGGGCCCAACGATAATTGGCAAGCTTATGGTGCCTTGTGATTCTCGTTCTTCATTGTCATAGGCTTTGATAGTAATGGTTTCCGGCTGTAGATCAGTTGTTGTATATCCCAAATGCTTGATAAGCTTCAGAGACACTATTCAGGCTCGATCCATTGTCTATGAGGACACGTCTGACGTTGTGTCGCATTATGACAACTTCAATGTATAGTGGGTTGTTATGGAGAGGGCTAAGGGATGACATCGCTTTGGTCGACGGTCAACTGTTGGCCTGGGGCTAGATGTCCAACCAAAGCTAGGAATTTGTCTGGGGTTATGTCGTTGGGAACTTGGGATTGGCCTAGGAGTTATGTTAGGATGTTCTTGTGGATAGTAGACGTACGCAACAAATCTAGAATGGAGATTTGTGCAAGTGTCTTTTAGAGTTGTTCCACAATGTTCATATGGATTTTCCTTAACAGTGTTAAATGGCTTGTTCCTAGCCAGCACAGTGGGTTGAGTTGGTTCGTTGGGTGGAGGTTGTGGGCCTGGGATGGTAATCTTAGAACATCAAGTTGTGATTGCAAATCGGGATTGGATATAGGACCGTTGTAACTTGACGATGATGGAGATGGGCTAGATAGTATAATTCTCGATGGCCAGTGCACTTGGTTGTGATCATGGGGCAATGATGAGTTATCAATATAAGGTCATGAAATAGTAATACCTAATCGTTGTTGCGCTTGGTTGCGGTCCCAGGTCAAAAAAAGATGACTGGCATAGGTAGGTCGATTGATATTGTTTGGCAATGGTCCTAGTCTGTTAGCACTTGGTATAGGATTAATGGTGATGGTAGAAACACAACCTCCCACAATATGACCTACAACTTTGTTGTAGTTATGTGCAACTGTGTGGTAAGTCTACTGGTTGTTGGGATCATTTTGGCCTTGGTTCCTCCCATTCGATTGACGGTGTTATTGTTGCTGCTGATATTGTTGTTGTGGTAAGTCTACTGGTTGTTGGGATCATTTTGGCCTTGGTTCTTCCCATTCGATTAACGGTTTTGTTGTTGCTGCTGATATTGTTGTTGTCGCAGCAGTTGTTGATACTGTTGTTGTTGTTGATATTGTTGTTGTTGATTATTATTATTATTATGTTGCAGAGAAGGATTTTGGTAGATACCCAAGTTTTGATTGAACATAGATGCTCTATCATCCAATGTATATATGTCTATGAACATGATGGTATTCACAAAAGTCATACTCTCTATACCAATCTGGATACGGAATACCCTCAAGATAGTGCTTTGGAATTGGCCAACTAATCATATTAGTTGCGGCTAGCTTGCGAAACACTGTTTTGATAGGTTCACCAAGGCCGCTGAAAACTCGAGTGGCTCTTCTTCTTGGAGAAAGGGCTTGCAAAATGTGGTGGTTGATACATTTGTGAATTTGGTCTAGTTTGTTGCGTAGGTTGCGCTTGCTGAATAGGTTGTTCATAAGGAGTAAGCTGCATTTGCGGCGTAGGTTGAGCAAACAGTGTTTGCACCATTTGGACATGACGTGACTCAATTACTCCATTGCCAACAACATTCTTATTACAGTTGTATTGCTTGGATTTCTCATAGTTGTTGGCCTGAGCTGGTGCAGACACTTGCACTTGGACTTGGTTAGGGTTCTGACTTGGGCGTTCACCTTGGTTTTGGTTTTGATTTTGGTTCGAGGAGGTTAACTTGATAATCTCTTTGTTAACAAGGGCCTTTTCAATTTGCAAACCTTTGTCGATGATCTCTTTGAAGGTATGTGCACGCTAAAACTCTAGATGATATGATATCTCACTGTGCAAATTTTTAGTAAACACAGCAGCCAATTGTTTGTCTGGTAAGTTGTGGGTGAAGTGACTAGCAAGTGCTCTCCATCTCTATAGATAGCTTGCAAAGCTCTCACCAGCGCTTTGCTTGGCTTGAGTAAAATCTATTAATGAAATCTCGTGCTCAAGATTATAGGAGAAATGTTGCACAAATTTGTCCAAGAGGTCATCAAAATCAGATACGGAATTATTTGGCAATTTGAGGAACCACTCCAAAGTTTGTCCTGCTAGACTTCAAGGAAACAAAAGGAGTAGGTAAATGTCACTATAAACCACTAGTTGGCAAGCGACAAAGAACTCTGTCAAATAGACCTTAGGGTCTCATTTACCCTTACATTTATCAAATTTCAGTGGTTCATAACCTGGAGAAAATGGTATCTAAAGATACTCCATGTTGAATGGGCACGTCATCTAACTTGAATTTCTTGGTTTGCTTCCATGCTTGATTAGCGGCAATCGCATCCTTCATTTGTTGCAATTCTTGGGCCAAGAAATTGGATGGTACATTTGACTGAGGTGGTGACTGAGCAGCTAAAGGTGGATTACCTTGACCAAAGTGTAATAGAGGTATGGTTTGTTGCAAAATATTGGTTTGATGGGTGAAGCGACCAAGAATATGCATCCGCAGATTGGGATGCGATTGTTGAAATTGCATGCTTTGTTGGGCTATATTCTGGTTCGGATTCAGTATATAGCCTTGGTTTTGAGGGAATTGGGGCTGCGATGGAAGGATATGGCTTTGGGTAAAATAATGCACCTGTTGAGGTTGAGTAGGGACTTGCTGTCGACTAGTCGAACCTGGCTGAATAAAGGGAACTTGTTGTGGATCAAGGCCCTGTCTTTGGATCTGTGCAACGTATTGAGTAAAAGGCAATTGTTGCGTAATTGGTACTTGTTGGACAGTGGTACCTCTTTGTTGCACAAACACCTATTGTGAACTAGATGTTTGTTGGGTGTTTGGCTTTTATCTTTGACCAATAGACACACGATGCTGATTAAACAACGTTCGTGAGTAAAGTTATATTGGTTTGCGACTATAGAGGTACTTTGTCACTATCTGTCGAGGTGGAGCATTTGTTGCCCCCTGTTGAGGTGGCGTAGTGTTCTGCCTCTGCTGTGGTGGTAGATTAGATTGTGCCTGTTGTGGAATATTAGTCGCCACCTATTGAGGTGGAATAGCATGTCACTTGTTGAGGCAAAGTACTAGTTGGTGCTTGATTACTTAATCCCTTTGGTTGCGTGCTTGACGAAACAGCGAGTTGAGGATTGGAAGTAACTTGTTGTGCTTGGGACGTAGGAGTTCCGGCCCCCTGCTGGTATTACCTAAAGGCACTTGTTGTTGTGGACTATTTGTTGGTGTATTTAAACCACTTTAGCCTGGATTGGAAGACACTTGCATGTTATCCACCGTGTTTGGCACATTGTCCTGCATAGAAGGCACAGTCACATCTTCAATAGATGGGACATTGTACATGTCACCGACTGAACTACTTTGTGCAAATGTGTCTATACCCGAATTATCTTGACCTGTCAAGTCAATTAGCACTCCTGTTCAAGGAGCTAGCTCGATGAGTGGAGTGTTTGACATGGCCATGGCATTAAAATTGTGCGCTCGATTTAAATAGGTTTAATATGCTTGTTGCATTTGTGTAAAGTGGTCCTCCATGAGGCCCTTTCCTTTCACAAGCATATTTGGGTCTTGATATAACATTGGCACTAGCACTTGAGGATAGCTAGTAGAGGACTGTTCAATGGTTTGGGTATAAGGCGTGTTTAGAGTCACTTTAACTAGACTAGGTAAATTTTCATGCAAGAAGTTTGCTGGAAACTTGGCCCCTACCTCTGCGGCTCTGACTAAAACCTTGTCCTTATTTTCAAGCAAGTGACGATCAAACAAATAAGGATCATATGTTGATGGCATAGTAACATAATACGGTTGTTGTTGAACTTGTTCCACAGTCAATGGTACACTAGCGAGATATTGCACAGTCTGCTCTTGGTCTTGTTATGAACAGGGAGATGTGTAAACCAAGTAGTGGGCTAACGGATCTTGACTTTGTTCTCCAGATTGAGCAGTGTAAAGAGGATAGGGATTTGTCTCACAAACTACATCATCACCATAGGAGTCTTGAACAAAGTTATCATTCATGACCACGTTATCATAACCTAGATTGTACATGGCTCCACTATGAGTGTAACGAGACATCCAAATCAACGACTAATGTTCCACGAAGAAGAGGTTTAGAGTTCTATAAACTCTGAAAACGAGGTCGACAAGGCAAATGGCCCAAACTTTGGAAAGCCTAGGAACTTGGTCTAAAAACTCGGTCTAGGAAAGAGTTGTTTCTCTATAAAAAGGTAGTGATAAACTCGGTTTAAAATGGTCTAATGTCAAATGTCTCACACAAACAATCAAGAGAAGTGCATAAAATCTAAATGCCAAACTTGGTAAAAGTGTTTCAAGCAACTTTAATCTAGGTCTAAAAATAGAAAAGGTGGCTAGGTTTTGGGAACAAGGCACAAAGCTAGGCTCAAAACAACTAGGTCTAAAACGGAAGGTAAAATGCTAGTTCTTTTGGAAACACAACACAAAAGCTAGACTTGGCACAACACTAAGTCTAAAACAAAGGAGAATTGCTAGGTCTTTTGGAAACACGACACAAAAGCTAGACTTTGAAACATACTAGGTCTAACACATACAAGAATTGCTAGGTCTTTCAAAAACACGACGCAAAAGCTAGACTTGGCACAATACTAGGTCTTAAAGGCAAGATAATTAATCTAACAATTTGAAACACTTGGGCTCCAACTAGGTATTCGAATTCAAACATGAACTTGACCTTTGGCAAAAGACATTGGACTTTGGGCACACGGAAGATAGACCACTTCCCAAATTTAGGCACAAAGATCGCTAAAGCAAGCAAGGAATTGGTCCAAGTTGCACAATCCAAAAGTGAGAGGTAAATGTCTAAGCCAAAATTACGCGAGGCAAAAGCATAAATCAATCAATGTTTGAATCTAAACTTAACAAGACCAATTGCGAACTTATTTTAAAGGACTTTGACTTTTAAAAAGACAAGTTAGACCAAGACGGACGAAATAATGATACTAGGCATAGACCCAAAGGCACATGTGATTTTGAAATTGCAATTGGATACAAGGCAACAAGTCTTTGAAACAATGTGAGCAACATAACGACGCTAGCTTACTCTAAAGGTATGACAAATGGTTTGTTTCAAAACTCTAAGGCTCAAGACTTGGAATGAAATGGGCAATGTAATGATGCCCCTTTCAAACAAGTGACACACAAAAATTTGACAAATAACTAAGGCAAAGAGTGGTGTAAAACGAACGGCATAACACATCTTCAAACAAAAGAGTGATGTGCAAACATGACTTGTTTTGGACGTGCTTTAAACAAACAAATAGTTTTGACTCAAGACAATGCAAGTAAAAAAGAAAAACAACCAAAAACACCTAAGTGTATCATCTTAATTCAAAAAACTGACAAGGTGGCTTTGTACTATCAAATTCCGTCTATATACTTGCTCTTGATAGGAAATGTCATGTCCCCCTTTTTGGCCTAAAAAGCCATGGACATGGTCCCTAACCTAATTCTTAGTGTTTTCCCTAGGCTATGGAAAAGAGAATAAGTGGGAAGCACATATCACCTCCTTGAAAGGTAAAAGTGAAGATTTCACTTAAGTTGTTCTATTTTTGCATTAAAGAGGGCCCTTTTATGACTTAAAAGACATAAAGTACCTTTAAGTGGAATTTAAAAGCTAACCGACCTTTATGATCTTAACTCTACATTTATATCTTAAACAGGTTAGTATATAAAAGGAGTTTGGGAATTCAATTGGAGGTATGCTATTTTGGATAATTAAATTTGTAAGAAAAAGCACGAAAACTCTTAACGTATCCATTGAGGACAAAACCCTTCAATGGAAGTTGAAGTAAGGACGAAATCCCTTACATTCAACTAGGGCATCCTCATTCGGAGGTTGCATAGAGCTTCAATAATCATATTTGCAGCATTTCATTAATTTGAAGGTTAGTGATTTCACCCTATGTGTGGTGACTAGGGTTTTGAGTGGAATTTCCAGCATGAAGGTAAATTTGCAGCTATTTGTGGGCAGCGTCAGCAGCGAATTGTTTGGTAAAGGATGGCGCTAGGATTTGAGGATCATTGGCAATGAATGGACAGGTTTTATGGGCAGCAAACCCTTGTGAAACAGACCTAGGGCAGCGATTGGATTTGGGGAAGGGTTTGAAGCCCCATCAAAGCAGCTTTTGGGGTTTTGCGGGTTGTCTACAGCCCTAAAGGTGCAGCGTCCCCCTTAGGGACTACATTTGACTTTTTGAAGGGCATAACACATCCCTATTTGTGATCTGAAAATATACAATTAAAGTTGGTATTTTAATTTTAATTTACAGCTGTTTGTTGAAGGAAAATTCTGATTTTTGGAATATATATTGTTGGCTGTAATATTTATTAATTTCCTATAATTGTTGAAGGGAATAAATATTGTTTGGATGCCCTAAAATTGGTATTACATAATTCAGATTTTCTGAACCTAGGGTTTGGATATTTTATATACAAAATTTCATAATTTATTGGCTAGAGTTTGAGATTCAAAAATTAGTGATTTTGAGTGGAGGTTTGTTCGTAAATCCATTTTTATCTAAAATACCCTAAAAAGGGGCATTACAATGGTATCAGAGCCATTTTTTTGCCAGTTGTGAGACGACAAGGGTTTCATGTCAAATAATGACATGGATAGAGCTAGGTTCGAGAGGTTCTTTGAATGAATACATGCATATAGTGAAGGACATGAAAGGGGACCAGCCCCTTAAAATGGAGGAACAACCCTTTATTCGTTGGAATTTGATGAAGTATTATGATGAATACATGGCACATAAACCCCAACTCAGGAGGTTAATGAGCTTCAATGAGTTTGTAACATGGAAGGAAGGTAAAGGGGGAACCAGGGAAGGAACAACCCGGAAGATATGCAAGATGACTTGGGGAAGATTGTTCTTCCTACTTTTGATGGGGATCCAAACACATTGGTAAGAGCATGGGTAGACAAGGTAAACACATACCTTGATTTGCGCCCTAGGGGAAAAAAGGGAGCCTTAACCTTTGTTATAAAGCATTTGGTAGGAGCTGCCCCTGACTGGTGGCATATGGGAATGAAGACACAAAGACATCACTTCATTAAAACATATGAGGAATTAGGTGAAAGGCTCCTTAAACAATTTGATAAGAAGATAGAGCCTCCAAAATCAGAAATCGTGAGGGTACCAAAGAGGGACTCTCAATTGCATGAGGGGCAGCCATTCAAACACCACAAATCTGAAGTTTTGGAGCAGCAAAGAGGGCTGCAAATGATGGACCAAGATGAAGAAATGCTAAGTACATTGGGGCAGCCTAATGCCCCAACTTTTGAAATTCAAAAAGAAAATTTTGAAGAAGTCAAAGAAACCAAAAAATTCATGGATGACCCCATGAAGAGGTATGTAGTGAATGATACCATTGATTCTAATAATTGTTCATTCTTGTGGCATGACTCGAGAGTTGATGAAAGAGTTTGGAAAGAACAATTGCTAATCACAAGTGAGGAGGAAGTGCAAGCCTTGACAAGTTTGGATGGCACAAAAGGGCTTATTGATAGATCAATGCACAATGAGACGAGGGAATGCTTTAAGGAAGGTGAACCATATGTGGATCATCCATTACTTAAAATGGATATGGGAGAAGATCAAGATTCCAACTTGTTTTGGAATGCAAAAGACACTCCACTATTTGAAATAGATAAAGAGTGAAGACCAAGGCCACAAGGAAGGATGTACCTCATGATCCCAAAAAGTGACAATTGGATCGAAAGGGTGTTATTCAACACCAATGTTTTTCCTAACTTGTTTGTTTCATGTGTAGGATTAATTTTGAGATCCCTTGCAAAGGTGAATACAAGGAATGAGTTGGGTTCCCTACATGGGCAACCAATTGGAAGAGTGGAAAATGGAGACATGGATGAAGACTTGAGGACTATCATAGATTGGGCAAGACCCCAAATCATGAGCAGCTTCTCTTACAGCCTTGTTGTTGGGGAAAGTTGACTGATTTTCATGCACACTTACATCCGCTCCTTAAGTCTGACAATAACTCCTTGAAGGGTAATAAGAGGGCACAAGAGGAGAAAAACATGTATGGTACAGTAGTATTTACCATTACCTTTTATGCATTCATTTGATGTTTTTTACTCACATGACAGTCAGGAGAAAGGGCAGCCCCAAAACTGCCTTGGGCAACATCCTATTCCCCGCTGCAAGGGTAGGATTGAGTATAACATGAAAGGCATGAAATTCCTTTTGGTTGGTGAAAAGGCCCAAGTAGTGAGCAGCTGGTTACAAGGTGTGTTTTTTATGGAAGATTAGTTTTCCTTCTCTCCGGAAAGTTCTAAATTTATTTTGATACATTCATGTTCCTTACCCCATGCAAAGAACATCTTATCTTTCACGTGGCAGCCAAGGAAGGAAGGCGGAAAAAATGGTATGAAGTCTGATTTTGTTGCTCTAAAATTTTTTAGTCAAAGGGGCAATTCCAGCCACTCAACATGATCACAAAATTGTACTTTTCGAGCATGCTACAGTTCCTAAAAGGAAGGGTATATGCTTGGTTGAATTCTGAAATTGATCACTCAAAAAATTCTGAGTTGGAATGACAAGTACAGCAGCCTTATGAGGATATAAGTCTGAATTTTCTTGGTAAATCCCAGCTCTTAACATATTCTGGAAACACTCATGGATGGATGCACTCATGGCATGACAAAGAATGGGAAGGTAGGGAAAAAGTACAACACTTTTTTATTTGCAATAGAACTTTGGTTTGATGCATATGAAGTCCTTCAAATGCACGAATGGATTGATATGAAGAGGCCAATGAAGGGCCATATGGCACACATGATGGGACAATTCCCAAGGATAACGCATCTATATGATACTTTCCTCCAAGGTACATTTCCAAGAGAGTTCATTGTTTTTTTATCTTGGGAAGATCTTCCATGGCAAGTAGGAGCAACTCAAGGTTCATTGGGGGAGGGCCACTTGGGTATGCAAGCAAGAAATGAGGTGCAAGGGAACTTTTCCAACCAGGACAGCAAGGTAACAAATCATGTATGTATTTTCTTTTACCTCATTTGGCTATTTATTGACCTTCTTGAAGATATATGGGAAAGGAGTTTGCTCATCCACCACTAGGTATTGAAAGGGGTGGTTGATTGGGAGCATATGGAACCTTTTGAAGGCTATGAGGAACGTCCAACACGTGCGGACAGCCCCCAAAGCACAAGTACAGCAGTATGAAGGAACCAATTGAGGGTTTTTTTCCTTGGGATGGAATCACCAGTGGACATTGCATCATAAGGTATGTTGGAACACCTCCTTGGATCTTGCAATTGCTTAAGGACAAGCAATTTTGGGCGGGAGGATTGCCATGTCCCCCTTTTTGGCCTAAAAAGCCATGGACATGGTCCCTAGCCTAATTCTTAGTGTTTCCCCTAGGCTATGGAAAAGAGAATAAACAGGAAGCACATATCACCTCCTTAAAAGGTAAAAGCGAAGATTTCACTTAAGTTGTTCTATTTTTGCATTAAGGAGGTCCCTTTTGTGACTTAAAGGACATAAAGTACCTTTCAGTGGGATTTAAAAGCTAACCGACCTTTATGATCTTAACTCTACATTTATATCTTAAAAGAGTGAGTATATAAAGGGAGTTTGGGAATTAAATTGAGGGTATGATATTTTGAATAATTAAATTTGTAAGAAAAAGCATGAAAAAGCTTAGCTTATCCATTGAGGATGAAACCCTTCAATGGAAGTTGAAGGACAAAATCCCTTACATTCAACTAGGGTATCCTTATTCAAGGGTTGCATAGAGCTGTTTCATCAATTTGAAGGTTTGTGATTTCACCCTATGTGTGACGACTAGGGTTTTTAGTGGAATTTCCAGCTTGAAGGTAAATTTGCAACTATCTATGGGTAGCTTCAGCAGCGAATTGTTTGGTAAAGGATGGCGCTAGGGTTTGAGGATCATTGGCAATGAATGAACAGGTTTTATGGGCAGCAAACCCTTGTGGAGCAGACATAGGGCAGCGATTGGATTTGGGGAAGGGTTTGAAGCCCCATCAAGGCAGTTGTTGACAATTTTGACCCCATAGGTCAAAATTGCAACCCTTATCATTCGAAACTTTGCAAAAACATGTCTTTTGTACAGATAATCATGAGAATTGGCAAGTGTTCAAAGATGACAATCAAATTGTGAGATTCTTGCAAGAGGCTGAGTTTTCTTCAAGAAACCAATCAAAGCACTTGCAGCAGTATGGTGATCAAATTGTGCAACTAAAAATAAATAAGTTGCCCAAGGGATAGGTCACACTTGAGAGAATTTTCAGTGGTGATGATGAACTAAGGAAAGAGAAGTTATCCTTGTCAACAAAAGAAGAGCACTATGCCAATGTAGAGATTGCAGCTGGTAAGATTTTGAAGTTGGATAAGATATGCACTCCTTCACAATAAGAAGCTTTCATTGAGTTATGCACAAATTTTGCTAATGTATTTGCATGGAAATATGGTGATCTCAAGGGATTTGACCCAAGTCTAGCTCAACACACCGTTGAGTTAGAGGCTGAAACTAAACCAGTGAAACAAAGACAAAGGCCCATCAATCCTAAGCTCACAAGCTCATAGAGTCAGCTATTATATTTCCAATCAGGCACTCAACTTGGATGGCAAATCTTGTTTTGGTACGAAGAAAGAACGATGAGATTAGATTGTGTCGACTTCCGTGATTTAAACAAGGCTTCACTTAAAGATCACTATCCATTGCCATCAATGGAACAAATTTTACAGCTGGTTGCAGGTTCAAAAAGGTTTTCTTTGTTGGATGGATATAGTGGCTACAATCAGATTTTAGTCAAAGAAGAGGACCAATTTAAGACAACGTTCACAACCAAGTGGAGGACATTTGCATACAGAAAGATGTCATTCGGTTTATCTAATGCCGGAGCAACCTTTCAAAGAGCCATGGATATGACATTCCAAGGCCTTCTTAACAAATTTGTACTTGTTTGTTTGGATGATATAACAGTGTTTTCAAAGAATGTTGAAGATCATATGGTTCATCTCAAACAAGTGTTCGAAAGGTGTAGGCAATTTGGGGTATCTCTAAATCCCAGAAAGTGTGTTTTCTCGGTTCATGAAGTAAGCTTCTAGGACATATTGTTTCAAAGCATAGTTTAAGCATAGATTCTGAAAGGGTAGACTCCATTCTTGCACTCCCCTTACCTAAGCACAAAAAAGCTATGCAAAACTTCTTTGGAAAAATCAACTTCATATGGAGATATATTTCAGATTTTGTCATTTTAACTAAGCCACTTACAACCATGCTAAAAAAGAATCAAAGTTTCAGTTGGTCCAAAGAAAGAATAAAGAGTTTTGAAGATATTAAGAAGGCCATAGCTAGTGCTCCTACACTTATAAATCCAGATTTCATAAAAGATTTCATTTTGTATACTTATGCTAACATGAACACTATTTCAGGCATTTTTATGCAACAAAATCATGAGGCTTTGGAGCAGCCAATAGCCTTCTTTAGTCAAGGCTTGGAAGAGTATGAAACAAGGTATTCTTTTGTTGAAAAACATGTTCTTTTAGTTATAAGGTCTCTTAAGAAGTTTAGATACTTGTTGTATAACAATAAGATACACCTAATGGTTCCCCATCCAAGCATCAAAGAGTTCTTTTTGAACAAAGATATAAATGAGAAGAGAGTTGGTTGGATAACCAAGGTAATGGAATATGATGTGGAAATTAAGATCACAAAGTTGGTTAGAGGCAAAGGACTTTGTGAGCATCTAGCTCAAGACTTGCAAGAGACTAATGAGGTTGTTTTGGTGTCAAATGATGAAGAGGTTGCAGCGGGTCATACTTCACCTTCCAGCGGATTTCATGACTTGGTAAGCTATCTCTAAGATGCTATTTATCTCTCTCATCCAAGTGCTTCAAAAATAAGATATATCAGATTGCAATCAATTCTTTTTTTGCTTATTGATGGTGTATTGTTCAAGAAAGATATCAATGGCATGTTGCTAAGGTGTATTGAGCCAAGCCTAACTCAGAGATTGCTTGAAGAATTCCATGATGGACATGGTGAAGGACATTTTTTTGCAAGAACTACAGCCCTTAAGATCATGAGAGGTGGGTACTATTGGCCTACTGTATTTGGTGATTGCCATGCATGGTTTAAGAAGTGCAAACATTGTGTTATGTTTGTAGGAAAAGTGAAACTTGCAGTTTTACGTCTTCAACCAATTGCGATGGATTAGCATTTTGTCCGATGGGGATTGGACTTTATTGGCATCATTAATCCTCCTTTAAGTTCATAACATAAATGGATTATAACTACTACAGATTACTTCACACGTTGGACAGAAGCGGTGGGATTGAAGGAAGCAAACAAAACCAATGTTCTAGATTTCTATGAAGGTTTGCTTACTAGATTTGGAGTTCCTTCAACTATTATTTATGATAATGCAATGGCTTTTGTGGAAACTAGGATTAGTCAATGGGCTGTTCAACATGGGATTTATCTTAGCACTTCATCAAACTATTATCCACAAGGCAATAGCCTTGCTGAATCTACAAATAAGAACCTATTGAAGATCATAAGGACTATTGAAGACAATCAGAGGTCATGGCATCTCAAGTTGAAGTCAGCTTTGTGGGTTGATAAGATCACCTACAAAAGATCAATAGCCAACTCTCCATACAAGTTGGTATATGGTAAGAAAGCAAGGTTATCCATTTCTCTGGAATTTCTTACATTAGAACTAATGCATCGGTTTGAATTGTTGGAGAATGAGCCTATGGAGATCAGGTATGCCGAGCTAATGGAGTTGGAAGAAATAAAAAAGCAGTCCATGCTTGCCATGGAAATTTATCAAGCACAAGTGAAGAGAGCTTTTGACAAAGGAGCTTCTTCACGAAGTTTCAAAGAAAGAGATTTGGTCCTCAAGAGGGATGAGGATCGAGCTAAACCAGGAAAGCACACAAAGTTTGATTCCCTTTGGAGTGACCCATACACAATCTCCAGCTGCAAATCCCACAATGCCTTCCAACTTGCAAAGATGGATGGTGAAGAACTTCCAATCTCAGTCAATGAGATACATTTAAAACATTACTACTGAAGAACAAAGCTCCTTGTACATAGTTTATTTGTTTTCCTCTAAGTGTTGTTCAAGCACATTAGTTTAGTTCTATTTTGTCCCAAATAAGTGCTTGTTTGCACATTTGTTTTGTTTAGTTTAGTTTTCCTTGCTTTGTGTGGTTTTCCTTCTATTTTTTGAGGATAAAGGTTGTCTCATGTCAAGTCAAAAGAGAATTTGCAGTCATGAACCAGATTTGTCATTGTTTTGTGAGTTCAAATGTCATGTAATTGGTCTGGTTCTTAAGTATAGCAAGCATGCTTCCCAGATGAGTCACCAAAATGTTGACAAGTTTAACCCCACAGATCAAAATTGCAATCCTTATCATTCGAAACTTTGTGAAAACATGTCTTTTGTCCAAGTGTCAGAAATTGGTCTTTGCAAAATATTTCCAAAGGGCTCCTTCCTTTCAAAAAGGTTCATTTCAGTAGTTTTCATGAAGGTCACTTCTCGGCAAATTGGGCTTGTTCACAATTTAGAAAGGACCATTGCAAAGTTCCGATGTCCTTTCCAAAAAGTTCTAAGGACCGTTTCAATTTTGCCTAAGGGTACCTTCCCTTCGGGAAAAGGCATTTTCAAAGACGGTGGACCAAACAACTTTTCCGAAGGGTCACTTGATAGATTTCCCGAAGGGTGTTTTTCACAAGGAAAAGGTCCTTTACAAAAAGGCCGAATGGTACAATTCCTTCGGAAAAGGTCCAAATGAAGAAATCCAAAGGGTTCATTTCCTTCGGAAAAGTCCTTTACAACTTTTCCGAAGGATAAGTGGACCATTACAATTTTTCCGAAGGGTGAGAGACCATTTCAAAATTGTCGAATGGTCCATTTTCAGAATTCCAAAAGGTTCATTTCCAAAAGTCCGAAAGGCATTTTCATGAAGCTGAAGGGTCACTTAATTTTACCGAAGGGTCATTTCTTTCGGGAAAGTGAAAATCAAAAAGTCCCAAAACGCTTGTCAAAAAGCCCAAATGGCAATTTCAAAAACCCGAAGGGCAATTTGCAAAAGTTTTGAGTGCATGAATTACTTCGGACCTTTTGTCCGAAAGAATTGTCCATTGAAAGAGAAGCCCGAAACAATTCCTTCGGACTTTTTGTCCAAAGGAAATGAAGAGAGGAAACTCCGAAAGAATTCCTTTGAACTTTTTGTCCGAAGAAAATAAACAAAAAGAATTCCTTCGAAATTTTTGTCCGAAGGAAATAAACAAAAAGATAAGCCACAGACAAAAGATCGAAACAAAATCCAAAGGCCAAAAATCCGAGACAATTCCTTCAGGGAAATTGTCCGAAGGAAAAGTCAAAAAAAAAAGTGCATAAAGAAATTTGTCTCAGACAAATTGTCCGTAACAAATGGACAGGAAATTGTCCGAGAGGAAAGTCCACGGGAACAAACAGAAACAAAACTCAAACAAGTAGTCCGAAGGAATACATGCAGAGTGACCCAAACAAGATTAGACGCGTCTAGGACAAGCACAAACATGCAAATATCCAATAAAGATATTCTTTTTTCCATCTATAAGAAGATCTATAGTCTAAGACATGCAGCTGCTTCAAGCATGACTCTCTCAATTCCAAAAGGGAGACTCTAATGCATGAAGGGCTCGAGGAGTTTAACGTTGGATAGTTGTTCAAGAAGCTAACGTGGAATTTCATGCATGCTTCAATTTTCAAAGAGCTTTTTCATGCAAGTAGAAGGCCATTTGGATTTGATTGATCAAAGCTTCAGTTAACTGTTTGTTGAAGTCATGCTTATCTCCTAGTCATCTCATGCAATCAATGATCCAACTCAACTTGAAGTTCATCAAAAGGCATATTCCTTTGAAGATTGTGGCGTGGCTTTTCATGCAAGACATAAGACAAAAAGATATGATCAGAAGGCTTAGTCATCTTTTGATAGCTAAAATTGGACTTGTGAGATGTGGGAGTTGATCTTTCTCCTATTTTCAGCGCCAACCTCTTGGCTTTTGTGTGTTTTTTCTATATAAGTTGGTTTTTCCAGCCATTTTGAAGATATCAATCCCTCTTTTGGCAAGATCGGACTCTGTCAATATTTGAGTTTTGTAACTTTTTTCAGATAAATAGGACTGTTTTCAGATTTCAGGGTGCTGGTATAATGTATTTATGTCAGTGATTTGCATTTGTGAAAGAATTTTCTTCTTTGTCAAGTTTTGATTCTTACGTAGTTACTAGTTGATTAAATTATGTAAGTCATGTTCTGTGTTTGATGTCTTTTGATTGAAGTTACAGTGGATATAAGTCGCTGTTTAGTGCCTTGAATCAGTTCTATTCCCTCATTTCCCTTAAGCTTTGATCACCAAATAGAACCTTTTCATGAAATACTGATGCATATGAGTCAATTGGAATTGAAAGTTCAGTCTTTTTTTTGTCTAATCAGTATTTTTTAGGAGCTCAAATTGAATGGATGAACCAAAATTCAGATGTATCACCATCATTAGATAGGATTTTTTCTTCAATTTTCTTTCTTCCATTTTCTTGGCAGTTTGTAGCGTAGAGTAGAGATCCTAATTGATACACCAAAGGGAGCTAGCCCTTAGAATCTGTCATGTCCCCTTTCAGTTGACATCTCGCAGAGTTGATGATTAGCCTATTATGCGACCCTCGTAGGCTGATAGGATGGATAGGGTCATGATGGAGCTTGGCTTGGCTTCGACTAGCAGAATTTTTCCAATTGGCTTTCGTTCGGGTCTTTCAAACACGTTTCCCTGAGCTCCTATTTTTTAGGGATTTTTGGCACGCAGCGGAGCACCCCTGTTTTGGTATGGTCATGTGTGGAATCACTCCCTTGTTCGCCAGCTTTAGACGGATCGAGAATCGGATATGTATCGAGGGAGATATTAATATTTAATTGATCTAATTAAATATAAATTATTTTGCGTAATTATGACTTAGGCGTTTTGGCCCAAGGGGGCGCTCATTATGAAGGGGGCCGTTTTAATTATATTTTATAATTAAAATTGTCTTAGACTATGGAAAAATTAAAAGAAAATGAAACCCTAATTTTTAATTATGAAACCCTAATTAGGGCAAGCGCACCTTTTTGGAGAGTATAAGGGTTTCTCATTGGTAAGAGCGCCATTCATGTTGAAGACAATTTTTGCTAAGTATTTTCTGAGAACACTGAGCCAAGGGTTTCCAGTACTCTATTTGCATTGAAGAACGTACAATCTTCAGTGTGTGCAATTCAGAGGTTGTGAGATATCCGTTGCTTTATTGCCGGTTTGAGAGATAACTTCACACAGGTTATCACAGGGGTTCACAGGTATTTATTTCATCAGGGTTTGATTCAAAAATTATCCTAAACAAGATTCACAGTTGTGGCGCAATTTTCTAAGGTTCTGGAGTACAGCCGTACCAGGGCATACTATTTTTACTGCTGTCGTACGAAATCTGTATGATTCTGCAGCAAGTCGTACAGTACCAGCAGGGGCGTATTTTTCTCTCCTAGGGCAAAATGCCTTCTTTTTGGCAATTCTGCTGATACCCTTTTGGGCGCCTAGACATCTAGCATCTTTCTGTACTTTCAAAAGCGCAAAAAAAAGATATTGCAGCCGTACCAGCTGTACCAGATCTAGGGTTTGCAAAACAAATCAAGTTTTTGAACAATATTTCATATTATTTTTATATGCATGACAGAGATTTAATATTGTAATCATCTGGAAGAATAATAAGAATATAAATTAGCCAGTTAAGAGATTATACTGCTATTTATTTATCTATTTAAATTTATCTTGCAAAATCACACTCTTCTTTTATTCATACAAAAACACAAAAAAAAAAAAATCAAAATACACAAACATTCAAAAAAATATTCAGTACCTGAATTCAAGGGAAATAGGAATTTCTACAGTGGTATCAGAGCTAAATCCTGCCATCCTGAGGGTTTAGCAATCTTATGCAGCCACAAGAGTTTGGGTCACCCAGGTATTATACTCGCAGGAGAGCCTTGGTTGACAGGCAATAGGGTTTGAGCAGGCAGCCGGAAGACATGGCTAACAAGACCGGTATTCCTCATAATCCTAGGGATCAAGACGACGCAGAGGTTTTACTTGCTCTTAGAGATCTACGAGCAGGGCAAAGGCAGTCTAACGAAGTATTACAGTAGTTGACAGAAGCACTGCAGAGATTGGGTACTCCGAGGAGACTGTCACCACATCGTGACAATGACAGGAGTGATGCAGGGTCACAGAGAGCACTTAGGACTACTTCCCGGACAGCAAACAGGCCTACTAGGCCTACTTTTGTGAGGCAGGAGGCCAATGAGGCGATGGCAGGTGAGGAGCATGAGGAGTTTTTTGCAGACACACTTATGGTAGCGAATGAGGCGTGGGAGTTATTATCACCTGAGGTCAGAGAGGATTACTTTTGACCGATTCATCACACAGAGGAGAGAACATAACAGAGGTCGACAGGATTGGAGACCTAGACACCAGAATAATGATCTGAAGCATGCTACGAACAGGGTCACACTAGCGACGTTCGACGGCAATGGCAAGGTCACAGCGCAGGCCTAGATTAGTAAGCTAGACACATTTCTCACATTGCGTCCGATGGCTGAGAGAGATGCTATCAAATATGCAACACTGCATCTTGAGGGGGTAGCTCACGATTGGTGGCACCACGGGATGGTGACACTCCAGCATGATCGGATCACATCTTATCAGGAGTTTGTTGATAGGCTGGTGGAACGATTTGACAGGAAGGATCCGGAATCCTATTTCAGGGAGTTGGCTCAGTTGCGCCAGAGTGGCAGTCTAGAGTCTTACATTGGTGACTTCCAGAAGTTATTAGTTATGGTTCCTGACATTTCAGAGAGGCGACTTGTAGTGCTCTTTATGGAGAGATTGACAGAACCATTGAGAGGTTCGATCAAAGGCTTTGATCCTCCTTCGTTACAGGAAGCTATGAAGAAGGCGCGTAGTATGGAGATGGCAGCCCCATCCAATAAATTTAACTCCAGAGGTGCTTCTTCATTGAGGGACAATAAGGGTTTCAACAGAAATAGAGAAAGATCAGATTTTAACAAAGATAAATGAGGCTTTAAGAATGATTCAAAGGCCAATCCAGCAGCACCACCTTTGAATCGAGAGGCTCTTAATGATCTACGCAGGAAGAAGCTTTGCTTCTACTGCAAAGGTCCCTAGGATGCCAATCACGATTGTCCTTTGAGGCCTAAGGACAAGGCAAATCGAGTGATGTGGGCTTATTATGAGGATTCGGAATCAGAAGATTCCGAACAGCAGGAGAGTTCTGAGGAGTCAGAGGCAGAGGCTTCGAAACCTAAGGCAGAGGCAGATTCAGAGCTTCAGATACAGGAGGCACGCCTATCTAGCATTCAGCAGGATGGTTCATTCAAACTCCGTGGAGTTTTGGCAGGACAGAGGGTCATCACCCTTCTTGACACAGGAGCCACACATAATTTTATCGATGCTAGATTGTGGAGAAGCGTGGACTGATTACCGAGGAGTTTGACGTCATTAGAGTTAAGGTGGCCGACGGTTACACTCTTAGGTGTGAGCGGATGATTAGAGACCTCCCATTGCGCTTGAACAACTATGAGTTCAAGGCTGATTATTATGTGGTTAACATGGGGGATATAGATTTAGTCTTGGGCATGAAGTGGCTTCATTCCCTTGAGGAAGTCACTCTTCGCCTCAAGGACATGGAGATTCGTTTTGATGTTGATGGTAAGACACATATTCTTAAGGCAATACAGAACGGCAACATCAAAACTATTTCTTTTCATCGGATGGAGAGGCTCATGCAACACGACATGGTAGAGAGGGCGGCCGAGTGCACATTGGCACCAATACAGGAGGGACAGCAGAAGATTGAGTATCGTCTTGACATTCAGCAGTTGAGAGTCAAGCATGATAAGGTATTCAGTGATATTCCACCAGGGAGACCTCCAGACAGGGGCATTGAGCACATTATTGAGTTTGAGGAGGGCGCTAAGCCCATTATGATTACTCCTTATCGGCATCCTAAGCAGTTAAAAGATGAGATCGAGAAAACAATCAAGGAGTTACTTGCTATGGGTCACATTCGGCCTAGCAAATCACCATTCGCTTCTTCAGTTGTTCTGGTGAAGAAGGATGGCACCTTACGCATGTGCATTGACTACAGAGTCCTGAATAAGAGAACTATTAAGAACAGATATCCAATACCTCGTATCGATGAGCTTATTGATGAGCTCCATGGTGCATGCTACTTCACGAAGATAGACTTAAGGTCAGGATATCATCAGATCAGGGTTCGTGAGCAGGACATTGAGGAGACTGCTTTCCGTTGTCATTGTGGACACTATGAGTTTGTGGTGATGCCATTTGGGCTCACTAATGCGCCAGCGACATTTCAGTCCACCATGAACAGAGTCTTCCATTCACTGTTGAGATTTGTACTAGTCTTCTTCGACGACATTCTTATATACAGTAGGACTTGGCAGGAGCATTTGGCTCATCTGGAGACCGTGCTCAGTATTTTGGAGAGGGTGTCCTTGTACGCCAAGGAGTCCAAATGTGATTTGGGGATGACCGAATTGCTATAATTATGTCATATTATCAATGCAGAGGGAGTGCGGATGGATCCTGAAAAGATCCGCACTATTATTGATTGGCCTATTCCAGCGAATCTGACACAGCTACGTTTTTCTAGGTTTGTGTGGGTTTTATCGTAGATTCGTGAATGGTTATTCACGTCATGCAGCTCCTATGACAGATTTGTTGAGAAAAGGTGCATTTTGTTGGACACTTGAGGCACAGGAGTGTTTCATGCGGTTTGAGTTGACTACGTGTCCCATGTTGGCACTACCTGATTTTTCGAAGCCTTTTGAGCTTCAGTGTGATGCTTCAGGTGAGGGCATTGGAGCGGTGCTTATGCAGGACAAGCACCCTATAGTGTATGAGAGCCGTAAGCTCAGGGGGCCAGAGAGACTTTATAGCATTTATGATAGGAGATGCTCGCTATAATGCATGCCTTGGCAAAATTTAGGCAATATCTTGTTGGCAGCAAATTTTGCATCAAAACAGACCACAACAGCTTGAGGCATTTCTTGGGGCAGTGAGATCTCAATGATCGTCAACAGAAGTGGGTGAGCAAATTACAGGCATATGACTTTGACATCTCTTTCATCAAGGGCACCCAGAATGTAGTGGCCGACGCTCTTTCACGCAGGCCTTATTTGAGTACTATGGTTCACATTACAAAGGACTGGAGACATATGATTGTGGCAGAGTATGCCAAGGATTCATGGGCATCTAGCATTGTTGAGGGATCGACGATTGATACTAGATATACTCTTGTGAATGACTTGATCATTTACAAGAACAGGGTTTATTTGATCCCAGGTTCAGAGGTGAAGAACATTATCATGCAAGCCTTTCATGATGTACCTACTGTAGGACATCCCGGGTATTTCAAGACCTATAGACAGATTCGAGAGAGATTCACATGGAAGGGACTTAAGGCAGATGTTCTTCAGATGTGCGTGAGTGCCCTGTTTGTCAGCAGAACAAGCAGGAGAACACGTACCCGACAGGATTATTGCAGCCACCTCTGATTCCTGACAGAAAGTGGGAATGCTTGTCGATGGATTTCATTACGGGCTTGCCTAAAGCCCAAGGACGAGATTGCATATATGTAGTCGTGGATCGGTTAACGAAGTATGCCCACTTCTTTCCGATTACCACCACTTACACAGCTACATAGGTAGCAGAGGTCTTCTTCCGAGAGGTGTTCAGACTGCATGGGTTGCCTCGGAGCATAGTGAGCGACAGGGATAGTCGGTTCTTGAGTCACTTCTGGCAGGAGGTATTCAGACTTTGTGGGACCGAGCTTACGCCGAGCACCAGTTACCACCCGCAGACCGATGGACAGACAGAGATAGTGAATAAATGGGTGGAAGGTTACCTCAGGAACTATATTGCAGGGCAGCAAAAGGCATGGGTCAAGTGGATTCATTTGTGTGAGTATTGCTATAACACGACCTTCCACATGACCATACAGATGTCCCCTTTTATGGCGTTGTACGGGTATGAGGTGCCGAGTTTTCTAGATTTGCTACTGAGTGACAGTAGAGTGCCGAGTGCTGGAGACTTGTTGCAGGAGAGTCAGGATACTATGAGGGCTCTCAAAGAGAATATTTCCAAGGCACAGAATCAGCAAAAGCAGTACGCAGATCAGAAGAGAACAGAGAGATCTTTTGATGTGGGTGACATGGTTTATCTTATGCTGCAGCCTTACCGTCAGTCTACTGTTAGGAAGAGTGGGGCAGAGAAGCTTAAGCCACATTATTACGGTCCTTTCAAGATCCTGAGGCGTGTTGGAGAGGTGGCTTATGAGCTAGAGCTTCCGACAGAGAGCAAGGTACACAATGTTTTTCATGTATCACGCCTCAAGAAGGCGTTGGGACACCGAGTGGTACCTTCTACAGTTTTAACTCCTTTAGATGATGAGGGAAAGTTGATTTTAGTACCTAAGTCTATCCCGGAGTACAGAGAGAGACAGTTGCGTAGGACTATCAGGGAATATTTGATAAAGTGGAGAGATTTGCCAGTGGAGGATGCTACATGGGAGAGCGAAGATATTTTGCAGCATCCAGAGTTGAGATTGCTTGAGGACAAGCAATTTCAGGAGGGGCGGACTGTCATGTCCCCTTCCAGTTGACATCTCGTAGAGTTGATGATTAGCCTATTATGCGACCCTCGTAGGCTGATAGGATGAATAGAGGGTCATGATGGAGCTTGGCTTGGCTTCGACTAGCAGAATTTTTCCAGTTGGCTTTCATTCGGGCTCTTTCGGACACGTTTCCCTGAGCTCCTATTTTTTAGGGATTTTTGGCACGCAGCGAAGCACCCCTGTTTTGGTATGGTCATGTGCGGAATCACTCCCTTGTTCGCCAACTTCAGACGGATTGAGAATCGGATATGTATCGAGGGAGATATTAATATTTAATTGATTTAATTAAATATTAATTATTTGGCATAATTATGACTTAGGCGTTTTGGCCCAAGGGGGCGCTCATTATGAAGGGGGCCGTTTTAATTATATTTTATAATTAAAATTGTGTCTTAGACTATGGAAAAACTAAAAGAAAATGAAACCCTAATTTTTAATTATGAAACCCTAATTAGGGCAAGCGCACCTTTTTGGAGATTATAAGGGTTTCTCATTGGTAAGAGCGCCATTCATGTTGAAGACAAAAAAATTTTGCTAAGTATTTTCTGAGAAGACTGAGCCAAGGGTTTCCAGTATTCTATTTGCATTGAAGAACGTGCAATCTTCAGTGTGTGCAATTCAGAGGTTGTGAGATATCAGCTAATCTATTGCCGGTTTGAGAGATAACTTTACACTGAGGTTATCACAAGGGTTCACAGGTATTTATTTCATCAGGGTTTGATCCAAAAATTATCCAGAACAAGATTCACGGTTGTGGCACAATTTTCTAGGGTTCTGGAGTACAGTCATACCAGGCCGTACTGTTTTTACTGCCGCCGTACGAAATCCGTACAGTTCTGCAACAGGGCGTACAATACCAACAGGGGCATGTTTTTCTTTCCTAGGGCAAAACGCCTTTTTTTTGGCAATTCTGCTGATACCCTTTTGGGCGCCTAGACATCTAGCATCTTTTTGTACCTTCAAAAGTGCAGAAAAAAAGATATTTATTGCAGCCATACCAGCTGTACCAGATCTAGGGTTTGCAGAAAAAATCAAGTTTTTGAACAATATTTCATATTATTTTTATATGCATGACAGAGATTTAATATTGTAATCATCTGGAAGAATAATAATAATATAAATTACCCAGTTAAGAGATTATACTGCTATTTATTTATTTAAATTTATCTTGCAAAATCACACTCTTCTTTTATTCATACAAAAACACAAAAAAAATCAAAATACACAAAAACATTCAAAAAAAATATTCAGTACCAGAATTCAGGGGAAACAGGGGTTTCTACAGAATCTAAAGATTCAATCCGTTGATTAAGCCACCCACAGCGTAGGATTATTTTCATGTTTCAACAGACTGTGAAGCCCTGAAACTACCTTCACAAGGGTGTGAGTCTGATTGACAACAACCACTTTTGAGGTTTTGAGGGTTATCTACAGCCCTAAAGGTGCAACGTCCCCCTTAGGGACTACATTTGACTTTTTGAAGGGCATAACACAACCCTATTTGTGATTTGAAAATATACAATTGACACTGATATTTTAATTCTAATTTACAACTATTTGTTGAAGGAAAATTCTGATTTTTGGAATAGATATTGTTGGCTGTAATATTTATTAATTTCCTATAATTGTTGAAGGGAATAAATATTGTTTGGTTGCCCTAAAATTGGTACTACATAATTCAGATTTTTTGAACATAAGTTTTGGATATTTAATATATAGAATTTCATAATTTATTGGCTTGGTTTTGATATTTAGAAATTAATGATTTTGAGTGGAGGTTTGTTGGTAAATCCTTTTTTTATCTAAAATACCCCAAAAAGGGACATTATAGGAGATAATGTTATTAATCCAAAAATTTAAAATGCACATGAGAAATAGGATTATTAGGCCCCCTTCTCTCAAGAGTTTGTATGACGACATGGAACTTCGAGCTACTCGCCTTGCATTGACAATATATCCGCGGCAAGTGGGGTTGTCTAAAAACTATCAATTTTTATACATTCTAAATGGCCCCATATGTGTTGTTAACACTAGGGCACAACACATCATTTAGATATGCGTTAACCAGCTTAATATGAAAAGGTCTTGTCCTTTTCACAACCACTACATCCATCCATTACTCAGTGTAGTACGATGTCCGAGTTAAACCTACATTCCGATGCAGTCTCTTATTAACGAAGCTTGTTTAACCGCTTAAACAAGCGTCCCAGTAAGTCAACCACAATTTATATACCCCTACCGTGGAGTGGGGTTGAAGCGATGTCAGAAGATGAATTTCCATGTTAACACTTCCCTAGAAAACTCGTGGGGAGGCTCTGAACACCTGCCCACAAGCCAAGATGCACGAAATAAAAATTGAGTAGGACTTTAGCATTGTTTTGGAGATCACCCAGATCACTTGAATTTTGGGGAGTGCCTTAGCAACTTTCCTTCCATGCTTTGGACAAAGTGACAAAAACAATAAGTGAAGCATTTTTGATCACCCAAGTTCCCTAAATTGGAAGAGGAGAGAGCATACACGCTACACTTGGTTTGTGAAACAAACACACAACCACCAAAAAAGCAAAAGATCTTAGGAGCTTTTAACTAGAGTGTGAGTTCATTTTTAGAGCACCAAGCGAAATATGATATGAAGTTTAGCCCATTGATGTTGTTTGAGTTATGAACTTTGAAAAACGAAAACAAATCAAGTAAAAGATTTTTAAACACCAAATGTAAATGTGAAAAACGTTTTTCCTTGGTCTTTGGGTCCTACAAAAAGTGTTAGGGGGTCCTTGTGTTTAGAAGCTGAAAGCAGGTGAGCAAATGACAATTGAAATTTAGCTCTCGGGTTTCTTATGTTTTTCACACAGTGCAATACTGCAAATACACAAAGCAAAACCACAACTTTCTTGCAAAACTGCAACTAGTTAGTGCAAAATCGCAACTGTCTGCAAAACAAACTATTAGTGCAAAACTACAACTATACAGTGCAAAATCATTTATTACAGGGTCAATACCACGGATTTCAAAGGCAAAACCACAATTATTAAATCAATACCGCAATTTTTAAAGCAATACCGTAGTTAAAGCAATACCATAGATTTTAAGACAAAACCGCAACTATGAAGGCAATAATGCAACTATTAAGGCAATACCGCATATTTTAAAACAAAACTACAAGTACCAGATGCAAAAACACAAGTGCAATATTGCTACTTCACATTGCAATATCGTTTTTACCAGTTGCAAAAATGCAACTCCGCAGAGCAATACCACAACTTCCTATTAACATCTGTGAACTTCAACTTTTCACTTTTTTGGTCAACAAGTTAAGATTTTGACATGAAAAATGTTAGCTAGAGTTCCTAAAATGCCATGGGATAAACTTTGTGAGGGTGCAGGTCTCACTGGACGTGCTATCATGTGATCAAGGAATCCATAGAAGGGAGATTAGTATAGTGTTAGTCAATAAAATCCAATCAAAACAAACACACTAGACACTAACACCTCTAGCCTAGACACTAGGGAGAGCATATGTAACAAGCACACAATGAAAACACAACTAGAAAACAAAAAAAAAATCTTCCTTTTACCTTCCTTGTAGCTCCAAAACCGCTTGTGAGTTGGCTTGCTCGGCTATGTGCTCAAGAGATCTTTGTCAATGAAGCTCCATTGTTCCACCTCTCCTTGGCACCTTGGCAATGTTGGTTGGCTTAGCTTGGTTTGGCTTATAAAATTGGCATGGTAACACTACTATGAAGCTTCTTGGAGGTATTTTGGCATAATAACATTGCATTAAGAAAGCTTAAAGATCAATAGGTGAGGCCTTCTATTTATAGCCTCCAAAGTTAACCCTCACCCAAGTTGAGTTAGGTTAAGATTAAGCATGAAATGAGTTCAAACCAACTCTAAGTAAGTTGAGGCTAACTCTAGTTGAGTTAAGGAGGTGGCATGTAATTATGATTTTCAATTAATAGGCATGGCTCAAAAATTACATATTTGTTAGATATTTTGTGAGGGCTTGACAACTCACAAAAGGCAATGATGAATAAATTTGATATTTTGAATTTTAGAATTTTCATTTTTAGATATTCATTGATAGCAAATGAATTATTTAGCTAAGCATTTAATCTGGTTTAATTAGTTGATTCATTTTGATTAGCATTTTAGCTCTTTTAGGAATTGTTCAAGTGCCCCGCTTAATTGATCCATAGGCCAAACTGCCAGTTGTTAGGTTGCAAAGTAATTGGTGCTGAATCCGTGAGAGTTTATTGTTGCACACGAAATAATACCCCAAATAGGGATGCCTCAACACGATTCTGAACACTAATGAATGATGTGCAGACGAAATTGAGACGTTCAATGATTCCTAGGCTTAATTTGTAATGTCCCCATTTTAGCCGCTGAGCTTACTCAGTTTCCAACACACTTACTATTTGTAATAAGCTATTAGGACGCAATGGAGGCCAGTTTTGATGATTGGATTTGATGCTCCTTGTTGAAAGATTTCCGGCAAGCTATCACTCGCACCATTCGGAGTCCGGTTGCTAGTATTTTTGGGGGCCTGAAGTGCTGCAAAAAGGGTAACTTTTAACCCAGCTGAAAGACATTGAGTGTCACTTTAAACATTTACTTTATGAGGGACTGTTGCACATCCTTTATCCCACATTGCTCAAGTGAGTTGAGTTGCCCCTTGGAGAAAAGGATAAAGGGGAGTGCTTGTGGCTTCTTTGGGAAGGTTGGATAAGAAGAAAAGAATTGTTGCACTTGCAGCTTATTTGGGCATTTGAGAACGTCCTTCTCATTTGTAGCACTCTAGACATCAATCCTTGGGATTGGTCTTTGGAGTTTTGTGCTCTCAGCCACTGTAGCAGCCGCGCACTGTAGCAGTCGTACTACTGTAGCAGCCGCGCCACTATAGCAGCCGTACTACTGTAGCAGTCGTGCCACTGTAGCAACCGTACTACTGTAGCAGTCGTGCCACTGTAGTAGCCGTACTATTGTAGCAACTCGTCACTGTAGCAGCACCATCACTGTAGCATCTGTATGCAGCCGAGTGAGTCCGTAGATTTAAGCCTATAGAGTCCATAGTTTCTTGCTTGCAGAGTCCGTAATTTCTTACCTGCTGAGTCCGTAGATTTAAGCCTACAGAGTCCGTAGTTTCTTACCTGCAGAGTCCGTAGATTTAAGCCTACAGAGTCCGTAGTTTCTTACCTGCAGAGTCCGTAGATTTAAGCCTACAGAGTCCGTAGTTTTCAGCCTGCAAAGTCCGTAGATTTCAGACTGCAAAGTCAGTAGATTTCAAGCCTGGTGGAGTCCGTGGATTTCAGACTGCAAAGTCAGTAGATTTCCAGCCTGGTGGAGTCCGTAGATCTAAGCCTGCAGAGTCCATAGTTTTGGCTACAGAGTCCGTAGAAGCTTCTGCAGAGTCCGTAGTTCCGGGGGGTCAAAGAACAAATGAAGCACCTTCAGCACATGCTGGGATATCTGCTTGAAATAATGTTTGTACGATCACCAAAGGATCTAATGAGTTACCACGTGATCGGCATTGTAATCGTTTGCTCATTTTGCAATTAATACAAATACAGTGTGTTGGTTATTTCAGTTATGTGTATCTATGCTTGCAATTCTATATTTATGTTACATGTATTGGTCTTTGTAAAACAAAAAAGAAATTCCAGCAAAACTACCGGAGTCATAAACAGTCCCTACTGGGTTGGTTTTGGGCGCAACCGGGGTGCCCATTACAGTGGTATCAGACCCTGTTATTCCTGCCATCCTGTGAGGTTTCATGCATCCCACACATCAGTACTACTTGAGGAGAAACCGGACAAACCCAGACTTACAAGTTTTTTTAGAAATTGAGGAGGGTGAGCCCTTTGCAGCACCAGCCATGGGTGACCCAGATGAGGAGAGGGGAGAACCCAGCACCAGGATGATGCTCAGTGATCTTGCCAGGGGGCAAAGGGAGCTACAGACCACATTGCAGCAGATGGCCCTAGCAATTACACAACACCTGACTAGAGCAGATCAAGGCAACAATGCCAACCAGGGTAATAATGCTAACCAGGTAGATGGACCGGGTAATGGAGGTAATGGAGATGCATCGATTAATAGGGGAGCCCAGACATACGCTAGAGCAGGTTCTTCTACAAGGCCACTCATGCCACAATTCCCTCCAAGACAGAATGACCAGGATAACGCTGGTCCTACACAGCAGGAGATACATGACCAAATACTAGAGGATTGGAGAAATGCTGGACCAAATTTTCAGGGTGAAATGTCCTTCAGGGAGTATATGGATCTTAGACTCAAGCACATGCCCATGAGAGGGAACAGGGAACAGAATTATGAGATGAGGATAAAGTTAGGAAAGTTGTCCATTCCATACTATGACGGTACAAAGAAGACTTCAACGTGAACATGGGTCCAGAAATTAGACACTTATTTCCAGCTTAATCCCATGCCTGAGGAGGACGCGATTAAGTACGCTGCATTGCACTTGGATGGAAGTGCCCACGAGTGGTGGCACCATGGTATGGTCACGCTTGGCCATGACCAGGTAGATACTTATGCAGAGTTTACCGAGAGACTCATTGACAGGTTTGATACTAAGGACCCAGAATTGCATTTCAAGGAACTAGCTCAGCTTAAACAGTGGGGTTCTGTGGAGGCCTATATCACCGAGTTCCAAAAGCTGGCAATATTGGTGACAAATATATCGAAAATAAGTCTGGTTGTTCTTTTCATGGATGGGCTTTCCGACCCCTTGCGAGGATGGGTAAAGGGACACAACCCCTCTTCACTACAAGAGGCCATTAAGAAAACTAGAGACCTAGCATCTTCTTCCTACAGGAGTAAACTCCACTCTAAGGACTCTCATTTTAGGAAGGATAAGGAAAGGAAGACGTTTCAGAAGGACCCTCAGCGGCCTAGGGGGGAAACAAAAGAGTTGGACAGCGAGACCCTCAACGAACTCAGGAAGAAAAAACTATGTTTTCATTGTAGGGAGCCATGGAACCTTTCCCATGAATGTCCGCTTAAAGTGAAGGCTAAGCCCATGGAGTATTTCTCAGCAAACAAATCACCTTCCGAAGACATGGGGCAGCATTCAGATTCGGAATCTAGTCAGGGCAATAGCGTAGCTGAGGAGAGTTCGGATGATGAGAAGTCTCTTGCTCGGCTGACAGGCGTCCAGAAGGCCATGACCTTTAAGGTAAGAGGGCTGATTCAGGGGCAGCGCATGGTTTCCTTGATCGATACAAGGGCAACGCATAATTTCATCGACGCAAAATTGGTGGCCAAGAGGGGTCTTCAGACCGAAGAGCACGCAGGGTTCAAAGTCATGGTGGCCAATGGCCACAAGTTATTATGCACCCGGAAGATTTCAAAACTTCGCATCAGGTTGGGAGGAGATTATGAGTTGGAGGACGATTTCTATGTAGTTGACATGGGCGATTATGATGTCATCTTGGAAATGGTGTGGATGACTTCTCTGGTAGAGTTCACCTTCAACTTGGCTAAGCTGGAGATGAGGTTTCAGCATCAGGGCAGAAAGGTGGTGCTCCGAGGCTTCCCTAATCGGGGGCTCAGGGTGGTATCATTGAAAAGGATGGAATGGTTGTTCAGACATGACGATGTCGAGTGGGCAGCTGAATGTTTGATCATGCCTATGCCTCCAGAGCAGCAGGTAAAGAGATATCACCCAGATATACAGGAGATCATTTCTAGGCATGATAAGGTGTTTGGTAGCATTCCAAATGGGGTCCCTCCCGAGAGGGGTGTAGAGCATGTTACCGAGTTGGAGGAGGGGGCTAAACCAATCATCATCACCCCCTACCGCCATCCAAAAAAGCATAAGGATGAAATAGAGAAGTCAATAAAGGAGCTATTGGAGATGGGGCATATTAGGCCCAGCAAAAACCCCTTTGCTTCAGCGGTGGTTTTGGTGAAGAAGGATGGGACAATGTGTATGTGCATTGACTATAGAGCTCTCAATAAGAAGACAATTAAGAACAGGTCCTCCATCCCCAGGATTGATGAGCTGATTGATGAGTTGCATGGAGCACGATTTTTCTCTAAGATAGACCTATGTTCAGGATACCATCAGATCAGGATGCGAGCAGAGGACAGAAAAAACTGCCTTCCGGTGTCACTACGAGCACTTTGAGTTTCTGGTTATGCCGTTTGGGCCAACCAACGCTCCAGCTACCTTCCAGAGTTGCATGAATCAGGTGTTTAGAGGGCAGCTCCGAAGATTTGTATTAATCTTCTTTGATGACATCCTAGTTTTCAGTAGGACGTGGGATGAGCACCTACAGCAATTAGAGGAGGTGCTGGTCATATTGGAGAAGTCACTGTATGCCAAGGAATCAAAGTGCGAGTTCGGCATGACCAAATTGCTCTACCTCAGCCATATTATCAATGCTGAAGGAGTTCGGGTGGATTCGGAAAAGATCAAGGCGGTGGTTGATTGGCCCACTCCAACCAGCGTTACACAACTCAAAGGATTTTTTGGATTGTGTGGTTTTTATAGGAGATTTGTGAAGGGCTTTTCACAGACTGCAGCACCATTAGCAAACCTCACCAAGAAGGGTGCTTTTGTATGGACAGTGGCAGCGCAACAATGTTTTGAACATTTCAAGCGGGTGATGTCTTCATGCCTGGTTCTAGCTCTACCCAACTTCACGAAGCCTTTTGAGCTTCATTGTGATGCATCGGGTGACGGGGTTGGAGCAGTATTGATACAAGAGAAGCACCCCATTGCTTTTGAGAGTAGGAAGCTCCAAGGGGTGGAGAGGAGCTATTCTATTTATGATTGGGAGATGTTAGCCATTATGCATGCCTTGGCCAAATTCCGATCCTACTTGGTTGGAGGAAAGTTTGTGATCAAGATTGATCACAACAGCATAAAGTATTTCATGGGTCAGCGAGACTTGAATGACAGGCAGCAGAAGTGGGTCACTAAATTGCAAGCCTATGACTTTGACATTGAGTTTGTCAAAGGGAAGAAGAATGTAGTAGCTGATGCCTTATCTAGAAGACCTCACATTTGTGCTCTTGCAGAGATTTCAAGAGACTGGCAGACTAAGATTATAGAAGAATATGCTGGGGACACTTGGGCATCGGGACTGGTTTCAGGCACTATACAAGATGGTCGCTATGAGGTGATTGATGGGTTGATCAGGTTTCAGGATAGGATCTATTTAATTCCGTCATCACCCTTAAGAGAGACGATACTGAGGGCATTTCATGATGCACCTACATCCGGGCATCCGGGGGTCTTCAAGACCTACAGGCAGATCCGAGAGTGGTTCTCATGGAAAGGGCTCAAGGACAATGTTCAGAGGCATGTCAGGGAGTGTGCAGTTTGTCAATAGAATAAGGAAGAGCACACGTTTCCTGCTGGTTTACTACAGCCCTTACCTATTCCTGACCGGAAGTGGGAGAGCTTTTCTATGGACTTCATTACTGGCCTACCTCGAGTGCAGGGAAGAGATTGCATTTATGTGGTGGTGGACAGATTGACGAAGGTTGCTCACTTCTTTGCTATTCCCTCTACTTATACAGCAGCTCAGGTGGCAGATGTGTTCTTCAGGGAGGTCTTTAGGCTGCATGGGTTACCAAGATTTATTGTCAGTGACAGGGATAGCAAGTTCATGAGCGTTTTTTGGCGAGAGTTGTTCAGGTTGTGCGGTACAGACCTTACACCTAGTACGAGCTACCATCCCCAGACTGATGGGCAGACTGAGATAGTAAATAAGTGGGTGGAGGGTTATTTGCGGAACTATGTGACCGCATAGCAGAGAGCCTGGGTTAAATGGTTACACATGGGGGAGTATTGTTATAATACCACGCATCACATGACCATCAGGATGACTCCATTTATGGCATTGTATGGGTATGAAGCTCCAAGCTTCATGGATATGGCTTTGGAGGGCAGCAGAGTGCCCAAAGCTAAAGCCCTGTTGAAGGATAGCCAAGATATCTTGAGAGCGCTCAAAGAAAATATACGGCAGGCCCAAAATCAGCAGAAGTTGTATGCTGATCAGCATAGGGTAGAGCGCAGTTTTGAGGTAGGGGACATGGTGTATTTGAGGCTACAGCCATATAGGCAGTCATCGCTCAAGAAGAGCGGAGCAGAGAAGCTTAAGCCTAGATTTTACGGCCCCTACAGGGTGATTCGAAGAGTGGGTGAAGTCGCCTATGAACTTGAGCTTCCAGAGGGCAGTCGAGTGCACAATGTATTCCATGTGTCTAGGCTTAAGAGGGCCATTGGTCAGGGTGTAGTGCCTACTGCAGATCTACCCCCTTTGGATGAGGAAGGGAGGCTCGTGTTAGAACTTGAGGCTATTCTGGACACTAGAGAGAGGAAACTCAGAAACAGGGTAGTGAAGGAGTATTTGGTCAGATGGAAAGACCTGTCGGAGGAGGATGCTACATGGGAAAGTGAGCAAGTTATCCAGCAGGCTGGGCTGAGATTGCTTGAGGACAAGCAAATTCAAGGGAGGCGGACTGTAATGTCCCCATTTTAGCGGCTGGGCTTACTCAGTTTCCAACACACTTACTATTTGTAATAAGCTATTAGGACGCAACGGAGGCCAGTTTTGATGATTGGATTTGATGCTCCTTGTTGAGAGCTTTCCGGCAAGCTATCACTCGCACCATTCGGAGTCCGGTTGCTAGTATTTTTGGGGGCCTGAAGTGCTGCAAAAAGGGTAACTTTTAACCCAGCTGAAAGACATTGAGTGTCACTTTAAACATTTACTTTATGAGGGATTGTTGCACATCCTTTATCCCACATTGCTCAAGTGAGTTGAGTTGCCCCTTGGAGAAAAGGATAAAGGGGAGTGCTCGTGGCTTCTTTGAGGAGGTTGGATAAGAAGAAAAGAATTGTTGCACTTGCAGCTTATTTGGGCATTTGAGAACGTCCTTCTCATTTGTAGCACTCTAGACATCAATCCTTGGGATTGGTCTTTGGAGTTTTGTGCTCTCAGCCACTGTAGCAGCCGCGCCACTGTAGCAGCCGTACTACTGTAGCAGTCGTGCACTGTAGCAGCCGTGCCACTGTAGCAGCCGTGCCACTGTAGCAGCCGTACTACTGTAGCAGCTCCATCACTATAGCATTTGTATGCAGCCAGGTGAGTCCGTAGATTTAACCTTGCAGAGTCCGTAGTTTCTTGCCTGTAGAGTCCGTAGTTTCTTACCTGCAGAGTCCGTAGATTTAAGCCTGCAGAGTCCGTAGTTTCTTACCTGCAGAGTCCGTAGATTTAAGCCTGTAGAGTCCGTAGTTTTCAGCCTGCAGAGTCCGTAGATTTCAGATTGCAGAGTCAGTAGATTTCAAGCCTGGTGGAGTCCGTAGATTTCAGACTGCAAAGTCAGTAGATTTCCAGCCTGGTGGAGTCCGTAGATCTAAGCCTGTAGAGTCCGTAGTTTTGGCTGCAGAGTCCGTAGTTCCAGGGGGTCAAAGAACAAATGAAGCACCTTCAGCACATGCTGGAATATCTGCTTGAAATAATGTTTGTACGATCACCAGTGGATCTAATGAGTTACCATGTGACCGGCATTGTACTCGTTTGCTCATTTTGCAATTAATACAAATACAGTGTGTTGGTTATTTCAGTTGTGTGTATCTATGCTTGCAATTCTATATTTATGTTACATGTATTGGTCTTTGTAAAACAAAAAAGAAATTTCAGCAAAACTACCGGAGTCATAAAGAGTCCCTACTGGGTTGGTTTTGGGTGCAACCGGGGTGCCCATTACATAATTTGCACTGTTTAGTAAAAGTCATTCTGAACTCTGGTCGAAAGCCAGTTGTGGCCAGAATGGGGTGTCTACAGATCTATTAGTTTGTGCATCGTGTAATCGCCTCTTAAGCATAAATTAGTAAAATAAATGCCAAAGTTCTAATGTGAGATAGATTCACAAATAAAGTGATAGAAAAGGTAACAAATTCATCGATCTAGCAATTGACATAGGTTACAATGGTCCATTACCTTCCTTACCAAGTGATGAATCTATTCTAGAACTCTTTCATGCAAGGGAAGATCAAATCCCTCGCCAACATCATAATCTTGTACATTTCACAAACACACCTTATTTTCACATTTGTATCACTAGCATCAATTCAACGAACAATGAAATTGCTAAGTTACCACGTGCACAGTGCATCATATCACTTTGAGGATGGTAAAACAATGTTAGCCGAAGATACCATTGATATCAATCTAGGAACAACTGACGAACCTCGCATAGTCAAAATTGGGCCTCCTCTCACACATGAAGAGCAAGATATCTATCACACTTTACTAACTCAATTCAAGGAAATCTTTGCTTGGCAATATTCCACCATGTCCAGCATCTATCCTGAAATCCTTGTTCATAACATTATCACTTATCCCGACGCAAACTCTGCCAAAAGCATCAAAAAATCCCCAAAGAGGTTTCTAAGCTTTGTCATAAAGAAATTATCAAACTCCTATGTTTATTAATCCAATGGACTACTCTTAATGGGTCTCCAACATAATACCTGTTCACAAGAAAGCCACAATGATCATTCGCATATGCATTGACTTCCTCAACATAAATTTAGTGTGTCCCAAGAACAATTTCCCTTTACCCTCCATTGATGTTAGCATATGAATTCTAAAATAATGAATAGAAATGGAAGGCATACAACACACACTTGTGCGTCTGTTTTTTTATTAAGTAGAAAGTGGTTACATTCAGTTAGGAAGGTTCAATAACCATCCATTAGTTAAACATTAACTAATAGCTAATTAAAAAAATTAACACCCTCTCTTAATGATTAAACCAAAGACAACTCCAAGTTTGTCCCAAAAATTTACAAACACAATGAGACCAAAGAATTTAGTCATTACATTTACACACTGTTCTAAAGATATCGACATGAAATTTGTAGTCCTTCGACATTTTATTGTTGTCCAATGTAGGAACTTTGGTGTAAACAAAAATCAAAAAGGATAGCCAACAGCAAAACAAAGATCCGACCATGTGGACATAAGATGTATCAAGTTGTCCACCAATTTGTTATAGGGTGATTCATTGACCAGTGATGAATCATTATTGGCTGATAACTTCAATCTAACCTCCATAGTTTGGAATCCAGAATGCTGATCAAACAAAGTATATCAAGGTCGTGGAACCTACTAAAGTTCGTACAGGACTTAATCATCCTTCAAACCAAATGATCACGACCAACCCAAAAACCTTCATGTTGCACCATGTAGACTTCCTCGTCCAAACCTCTACAGAGAAGCAACCGAAATGTGACCATGTTCGCAATAGCACTGTGTAATGTCTTCAAATAGCGGTTTTCCCCAAAATCCACAAATTCTAAAATTAAAAATCAGCAAACCCTCGTTGCAATTGCACCTGCAAACTGAAAATTAACTCCAATTCACCTTGAAATAAATACCTTGTGAATTTGGCCACTAATGGCTCTTGCCGCAATGAAGAAAGACCCTGAAATGGATGTTTCAACTCCCCAAACCCTAACACCACACTAATTGAATTGAAATCCTTTTTTTCCACTGTATTCCCTACTCAAGCTTAGTCCAATCCAATCGTCAAAACTCCAAAAATTACTGCAATAATTAATTCAGAATGAAACCCTTACAAATCTGTCATCAACAAATATTATTTTCTATGAACAGCTGAAAACTTCAAAAATTCATAACTCCCTCAATATTTGGAATTATGATGCAAACAAGAGTTCAAACTAATCATAAAAATGACTATCAAATAAAGATAATTTCGAAATTTTCCTTCCATGGGAAAGTCACTAAAAATTGCTCCAAATTTTTGAAAACCCTAGTTTTCTATCAAAAATAATTAAATAATAATCTAAAAATTATTATTTAATTTTCTATCAATTTAGGGCTTCAAATCTTTTCAAAAACCCCACACTAATGTGCAAAAAATTAGCAAATACTTTTAAAATATTAATTTGCACAAGTAGACCCCAACAGGGGCCTCCAAACCCTCAATCAAGCTTCCAAAATAGTTCACTTGCAAAATTAGTGCAAATAATAATATGAAATAATACGCATCAAAAGAACCTCAATTAGTTCACCAAAACCTCACAATAGCTCCTCAATGCAAATCGCCCCCCTCTAGGGCACATAACAAGATCTCTTTTAGCAAAGGTGGCGTCAAAAGACATTTTTTGTAAAATAAACACCAAAACTGCGAACACTTATTGGGCATGCATCTCAATAGCTTCTTCAAGCATGAAGAAACAATTATCAAATTTGATATGTCTTCACCTTATATTTGTACCTTTTAAAGGGGGGCAAAACACCTTGGGGAGGTAAAATACCTCATAAGCCTCACTTGCCCTTTTTAGAATATCTTTTCCTTTCTTTGCTTTAGCTCCCAAACCGACATTCCTTTTAATTTCACTTTAGGCCTTTTTGAATTAATTAAATAACTTGCCTTAATAAATTAGTAATTAAAATTATTTTTTCGCAAATTAAATAATTAGGGCCTCACTTAAATAATTAGTTAAATTGCTCTAATAACTAAAGTGATAAAAATCACTTTTCAAACAATTTATTAATTATAAAGCCCTTTAGAATAATCATTAAAATTACCTTAATTTTTCAAATGTTTAAAACCATTTTTTCGGTAATTTGAATAATTATCCAAAATAGTTATATTTTAATAATTAATTAATTGTCTTACATTTTCGAATAATTAAAATCATTATTCCGATAATTTTATTAATTATTAAAATTATATGAAAAGGGGACATCACACATTGAAAGTAAAATCCACCTCCATAGTATGTGAAGAAACCATCTCCTCATATATTACCTCCTATTGGGAGAAATATTTCACAACAAAATGAGCCTAGTACTTGTCCAAAGTACAATTTTTATCCACCCATTTGTAGTGAATGGGTTGTGTAACATGTTCAAGTATCATACAAAGGTCAAAAGTGAGAGCAAAATGACCATGCTTTATTGAAATAACAACCTTGTTTTTGGTCCTTTGAACCAATACTTGTGACTTGGACATATCATCTTCTTGCACAACTACCTATGCATTTGACTAAGATTGAAAAATTGCATCCTCATGCACATCCTTTACAGTGGATATTTCCTCCATAACTAGTGCATATAAATTGACTGGAGCAAAGTCAACAAGCCTATAAGGAATCTCATCTTCCAACACTTCCTGCATGGTGGAGTCTCCTTCCACACGTGCATTTACGTTGATTGTGGCAAAGTTAATGAGCCTATACAAGCCACCTTGCCCAATACCTAGGTCAATTACCCTCTCATGTGTGACATCAGATACAATACACTTCTTCCCAAAGAAATTTACAACAATGTTAAAATTTTTTGTTAATTGATTAATAAACAAGAGTGTTATTTAGGCTAGGACCATGACTAACATTCCTTACTATGATTGTTTTCTCATTATTCAATACTATGCGAACACCTCCTATCCCCTCTACTGCAAGTGGCTCCCCATCAACTAATAAAACAAAATCATAAATTTGTGTACTTGCAATAAATGTGGCATACTAGTCCTTATGGCACATGAAATGTCTAGATGCACTAGAATCAATGAACCAACCACTGGTAGCACTTCCATCCAAACATGATGTTATGAGAGCATATTCTTCTTCAAACTCTTGTTCAACTTCAATTGTTGCCATTAGCCACTTGATTGCTTTGTTAAGAAAGTGCATATTATTGCTTCTAACAATCCTTTTTGAGATGTCCAACCTTATGGCAGTAAAAGCATTTTACCTAATACTTAGAAGATTAATAAGCAAGGATACGTCTCCACTTTTTTTTTGACTAAACAGCTAATGCACTCTTTGCTTGTCCAATACTGGACTCATTTTGTTTCTGTTTGTGTTCCTTTTGCATCGAATAGGAACCAACCTGATCAAATGTTAGATTCTAGCTTTCCACCATCAAGTGTAGAGCCTCCACGAAAGATTCATAGAAGGGTGTCAAATTGTTCAAAACCAGCACCACCATATCATCATCATCCAACTTTTTATTAGTGGCACCTAACTGATCTCAGAGATTTTTCATCCAAAGGTGATCTGACAAAGACTCATCCTCCGACATCTTTGTGGAAAAGAGTGAATTTTTCGAGTACAGAACCCAACCTTTCTCCGAAGTTTAATATTTATTCTTCAAATTGGTCCACAATGCACTTTCCTCAATGGCATTCCAAACCTCAGAAATCATGTCAACCAACATAAACAGTTTCAATAATAGCAAGGCTTCTTTATGATGTTTGTCATAATCAACAAAGTTTGTAGCATGGCTTGCTTCAATGTTGAGAATGATTTTGTCACAATCACGATATTCCACGATTGTCAAAATCTTTTGACTCCAGACATTATAATTTTGGCCAATTAACTTTTGCACTTCCAGCCGAATCAAACTTTGAATATTGGCCATTTTACACTCGGAAAATAATATAATAATAAAAGTACAATTTTCTAACCCAGGAATTAATGCAACAAGAAAAGTATAGTTTGCTGAGTCGGAAATCAATGCAACATAAAAACTACAGTTCTGATCCAAAAATTAATGCAATAAGAATATGCAATTCATATTCTGAATTTACTCGAAAAGTTTATAATTACTTACAATTCCCACAATTGTACACTTTTTACCATAACATTGTAACTTTTTTGTGCCCTGATCTAGATATCAACTAATTACCGTGAATGTTTCATACAATATCTTATACCTCTTTAAAGGCACCCTGCTCCAATGCTTTACTAGAGATGAGGTCATCCCTCTTCAACAAGCGCACGAGGGCATTTGCAGGGGTCATTGTAACACATTCTACAACCTGCAAATGCCTACGCATCGGTTATTCGCTGACCCTTGTTAAATACATAACGATCTTACACATTCCCTTTAGCCGAGCTTCAAACACTTGAAGCTCCCTAGCCCTTCTCTATGTGGGGGTTAGATCTCATTAGCAAGCTACCTCATTCCCAAGATGGTCGCACCCTCATTATTACGACTACAGAGTATTTCACCAAAAGGGTCGAATCTATGCCCTGTCCTAACATTACCGGAGTCACTATTTCAAAATTTATCCTCAACCAAATCATCTGTCAATTTGGCATTCCTCACACCATTATTTTTGACAATGGTGGTAATTTCAAAAATAAGGACATGAAGCAACTTTGCAAAAAATTCAAAATTACATACAAATTCTTCTCACCTTATCATTCACAATGCAACAGCCAAGCCGAAGCAGCCAACAAAACACTTACCAAAATTTTACAAAAGATAATCTGAGATTCCTGCACATATTGGCATCTCAAACCTTTATCCCACTCTTTGGGCGTACTACAATAGTATTCGGACTGCCACTACAAGCAACTCCACTCTCTTTGTTTACGACTTTGAAGTTGTCTTACCGCTAGAAGTAGAGTTACCTTTGTTGTGCATTTCTCTTCATGGCATCATTCCTAATTAAGAGCACTGTGAAGCCCGCCTTCATGCCCTAGATTTACTTGACGAGAGATGCATGAACGCTCTCCAACACAACCAGAAATAGAAAATTACATTTTTGAGCCACACAACAAAAGAGTTAAAATCAGAAGATTCAATGTCAAAGATTTGTTATTAAAATTGGATTACACCTATGACAAAGAGGGTAAATACGCCGAAAACTGGGGGAGTCCATACATTATCAAAGACATCAATGGACCAAGTACATATCACATACAAACTAACAAAGGACACATTTTCAAAGAGCCCACTAACGCTCAATTTTAGAAAAAGTATTGTGCTTGAGGTATGTTCTTCATAATTTTCCTTTTGTCCATGTTTTTCATTTATTTTCTTGCACTTACTTAGACATTTAGTATAATACATATTTCATATTAGCACTATTTGCATTACATCTCTAACTCTCTCGTGTTGCAACTTAGCTTACTTCATATACCCATTTTATTGCACCTTTAAGCTCCCTCTCACATTCTACGGCTCTTCGCTTTTACCCTCTTAGTTTCATGTCTCTTGGCTCTTTACTACACCTATTGGCTTTACCCCACTTTAGCACACCTCTGAGATCCCATCTTGTTAGTTGGATTGTAAGTAAGACCTTGGGGAATCAACCAGCCCTTCCTCACAAGCACCCACCTCCTATAATGCCCACTTATCTTTAGCTCTCACTCCCAACCATAGCTATGAATTTGTTAGAATGATAATGCAATGGTCAAGGGTGTCAGTTTGTCTCCTAAAGTCAATTATATTCATTGTGGCACAACTACTGCAGTCTTTCTACATGTCTCCCACTCACATTTACCCTCCTAAGATGAAAGTCTGAAATCTTTTTGTCATTGTATCATTCTCTTTATACATTTTTGCCTAGGGCAACTCAATCATTCTCACAAAAATTATCTTATTTTCACACTCCTTATTGGGCACACCAAAAAGGTCGGATTCAAGATTGCACTCTTTTCTAAGGTGCAAGTCCAGGAGTATCTAAGCATCTTGGTTTCTTGGTTCTCCTCTTTAGCAGCTAGGTGTAAGCTTTCTAAGTGTTGTCATCTCAAAAACCCCTTGATGGTCTTTTGAATCCATATGGAGAACGAAAATAGAAAAGGCCAAAAAAGCTCAAAAGCCAAATGACAAATATCAAATATCATCAAAGAAACAATAGAAAACCAAAAAAAAAAAAAAATCAAATTCATCACACAAAAGATGTGATCAAATCATTGGCACACTCTTATCCTAGTTGAAGCTTAAAGTCCACAATTGGCTTCACAGTAGAGTCAGAGGTCCATTGGAGTGCGGTAGGCCAATAGACTAGGATAGGAGAACTCATATCTATCATTCGTGCCACCTGCCTTTAAATGCAAGCACCCAATCCTCATAGTTGGTTGATGACTCTGGTGGGGTCTTCGAGGAATGGAGAACAATTCGTGGGAAGGTAGGTACCTTTACATTTTCTTACATAGCCTTTATGGGATATATCTTTATACTTCACTAGTTAACCCAAGCTTTGGACTGGCTTAGCAAGGTTCTTAAACCTTTCGAGATCAAAAACTCCTAGTCTTGCCTAACTGATTCGAGTGTCTCATCTTTGGTAAACAGGTTTTCACCTTGATGGCACCCTATTTTTTCTCCCTTCATTATCTCCCCTTGATAGATAGACTTGTTTCCAAGTCTTCCCCTCTTCCCTATTTCCTATTCTTCATCTCTTTCAGACATGCTAGCATCACAACAACATTAGGGTTCAACGGTTTATGATGCTAAGGCATGGAGGATCAACAAGGCATTCCCTTTGAACCATCCATTCTTGAGTATCTAGCCTTCGTTTGTGGCTATCCTAACCCATTTTGTTCTATATTTTACCTTCCTTTGGGTCCACAAACCTAATTTAGCCTTTACCTCATGCTATATGGACATGTCCTAGTACCATCTCCATTGAGAGCTTCATATCTTTCCTTTTTCAGACGAATTTGTGTACGCTTGTAGTGCATTAATCCATGTATTCTTGTTATATTAGGGTTAACATAAGCAACCTTTGCACCCACCACAATCAAGACTACGATCTTTGCATGCATCTTCAGCAAAAAGGCAAGTCGAGGTATGAATATGTTACTTTCATTTATCTCGTATTTACCACCATTTATTACAGCACGTGCTTATCCTCTTTGTGGTGCTATGTTATTTTCCCAAAACTCCATCCATGTTACACTATTGTGACACGCAATGGCCTTGGGTGGGGTATATGTATACACCTTTTCACCAACAAACATTTTCTATTTCCAAGGCTCATTGGCCCATTAATATCCCTAAGTGTACGTGTTAAGGAGTACATCGGTGATCTGGGGCCCAAAAGGACACCTAGTGGACAACCAAAGTTAATAGATTAAATGGGTTATTGTAGAAGCATATATTGAATGAGAGAATCCAAAGGATATATCAGAGTACAATAAGATAAGGAAAGAGTTAAGAAGATAATAGACACCAGATTAGAATTGTAACTGCAAGATTGTGTTATGCAATAGTTATGTACAAGATCCAAGTGATCGGATGTGTGATATCTACGTACTTCCTAGTCTCTTTGCATCACTAACTTCCTACAAAGAATATAAGAATGTATTAATATACAAATGAGGAAGAAGCAACATCGGTTGGACCATTAGAAGAGTTGGTAGCAACCACTTCATAACTAGTCATTAGTTTGCAATCCTCTACAAATGCCACTGCAAAGCTACACAAAATTGCATTGACATTGTTCGAGTTGTGCGGTGCCACAGAATAAGAGTTAGGACTTTGCAGCGTGACCATGTGTGCTTGGGATGAAGTTGAAGTCTCTAGTGAAGACGAAACATGCCGCAGAGCAATGCCATTATGTCACAAGTCGATCAAAGACTCATATCCTCTTCGATCGGTCGCCCCTCCTTGGAGAGCAATAGTCCCCAATGCATGCAGTTGTAGAACATGTGGAAGAGATTGGCAACCTACATTTCTATAAACCATTTTCCCTAAGAAGGTACTTGACCTACTTTGACAAATTGAAAGAGAGGGATCCTTGTTGATACGTTTGTTTGACTCTGGCATCAATTACTTGATCTGATTTTGTTGGTGTGCTGCAGTCAGGATTGAACGTTGCTTGCTTAAGTGTTTTTGCAATGTCTGATGTTTCCAACAAAGCTGGAAAACAATGGTGCAAGAGTTCTACGCTGAAGACTGCATGTAAACCAAGGTAGGAAGATTAAGCTTGAAAGTGTAGGGTCCATACCAAAGCGAAAAAAGATCGTGGTAAGATCCTTTTAGGCTTTCATTTTTCAAATGAAGCCATATACTCAATCATCAACCTAAAAGGTGTGCAATGTTCAGTGTTGATTATGGCGTTGCTCATAGTTTGTAATGTCCCCTTCTAGTTAGACCTTGTACTTTCAATAGGATTAGCCTATCAGTGGCCCTCGTAGGCTAATTCGGCAAGGTTTGAGGGTCCTCTCCGCAGTTACCCAAATGGCAGTCGATTTCTTTGGTGAAGTTGCGACATATTCTGGAGGTTTTCTAATGATTTATTAGAATGTTCTATTTTTAGAAACCTCACGTTACAAGATGATGTTATATTTGTGCTTTATGATATAATTCATTATTTTATATTAAAGTGCAAATATAATATATTAAAAAGGAAAAAAATAATAATAAAATATTATGATGTTTCTAGAAGCTTCCCAAATGAAAAAGAGTATAAAGGGAGGTGTGGGCTGCCATTATGAATTAACCCGATTTGATGTTGTCTTTGTTGTGGTATGCTGGTGGAGCCTAGAGTTTCCTGCAGTGAATCAATTTGTCTTTGGAAACGATAACTCCCATTGATAGCATAACTGAGGGAGTGAAATATCTCTTGAAAGGTTGCATTTTGGAGGTGATATTTCAGTCATCTGAATTGGAGCAGAATTTGTGGCCACTGGCCAATTTTGGAGAAATCAATTTGGTGAATTTGTGGAGGTTGCATAGCTATCTCTTCAGTGTTGGTTTTTATATAGCTGGCATCGATTTTTCTTTGGTTAAGAGAGCAGATTGCATTGTAGAGAACGCTGATATAAAAATCAGGTATTTACAGTCAAGGAAGGACGCCATTAGGAGGGACGTTTTTGCTTGTGGGGGTTCCATATTGCATCAATTCTCTGCTTGGCTTGGTGCATCCACTTCCTTGGAGCATGGAGATGATATTAGATGCTTGAGGCAACGCATATTTAGTGCATATTATTTTTAATTTGAAATCAGACCAAAATAGGGGCCGCTGGCTTGGAAAATTCGATTTGGCTTGGGAGATCATCCTTTCGCTGGGAAATTGCTTGCTCCATCTATTCTCAAGGGCGCCTCAATCCCACCAAAGTTCATTGCATACAATCCATCCTTTAGTATAGTTTATATTTGCAGCTGTAGATGTATGTCCTTCATACCAGCATAACATATAATTGTAATTCTTGTTTATGCCAAGAGTCTTGGCTAGTTTAGTGGAGTATCAAATCATCAATACAATTAAGAATCACAAGTTGTTGATCATTTATGGTTATCTTTTGAGCATTTGAATTGAGATAGTAGGTTGTTGTAATGTCCCCTTTTCTAGCTCACATTGTATGGTGTTGTTGTTAGCCTATTTCTCCTTGGTTCCATAGGCTAATCAGGGCTTTTATGGAATCTTGAGGATTTTTGGCCTAGGTAATTTTCATTGCAGGTCAGTCTGGGGCATTTGGAGGCAGTTTGGTATACTTACTATTTTTAGTAAGTCATTAATGCTATTAATAGTAATTCATCTGGTGGGTCGTGATCTCTAGTGTCAATGCCCTCTCAATGGAAAATTGGTTGTTATCGTCAGATGATTTCAACTCCATTGGTTTAATTCATCTTCGCATTAATAAAGTTTAAATTATAAAGTTAAATTCAATTATTTAACTTTATTAATGTGAGTCAAGTTAAGTGGGAAATGAATAGTAAAAGGGGCCCCTTGTTTTAAAATGCATGAGACATCAAAAAAGGCAAAGGGGAAGTTATGTTTTATCCCATATTGGTTAAAAATGTGAGTGAGCTCTTATGAGAAGTTTATAAAAGTGTTGCAAGGGCTCACTTTTAGGGATGCTTGGTTTATGCTTGGTTCTTATTTTCTCTTAGAGAATTTTTGGAAGCTTTGGCTTTCAGCAAGTTTGAGGACGGAAACCCTCGAGCTTGGAGGCAGTGGACGAAAACCCATTGTCTATTGGAGATATTATTCAGGTGTCTCACTTTGTGTTTCAAATTCATACTTCTGGTTATCCAATCCAACTGTAAGTTCTGTGGCTACGATTGAATATTTATGTTGTTATTCTACTGAAGATTTGAAAGCAATATTCCTATGTAATTTCACAGCCTTGTTCTAAAACTGTTATAATATGTTTTACATTGAAATTTGCTTGCAAGTTATTGGATGAATAGAAATTAGTTCATGCAAACGGTTTGTTTAAATTTTCTGTGGAACATTTACAGAAAATTTAGAAAAATTGGGGCAAATATCCATATGGGATGTTACAGTGGTATCAGAGCCATGATCCTGCCATCCTGTGTTGGTTTGCAAAAGAAGATTTTCAGATGATGCTAGGGTTCAATGAATCTCAAAAATTCTTTGGTTTGATATCAGAGTTCATTAAAGAATTAGAATTAGAAGTTGGCCTCTACCTAGGAGACAAACCCTGACAGTGAGAGGGAGAAGTGTGGGTCCCGTGTAGTTTGAAGACAAATATAAAAATTATATGATCGCATAAGAAGAAATCGCCCAGGAATCGTAGGAGTCTTATTTCTGAGCACAGCGTATCTAGAAGTGAATCATGAAATTCAAGTCGCCCACTCACGAAGACCACCATCAGAGTGACGCAGCATTGAAGGTCATGAGTTGGAGTTATTTGACTGTTTAATGAAATCATGGCAAGTTGTGTGATTCCGCTCAGTCAGCAAGGGAGATCGAGAGTCTTGTTTTCCTTGTATGACGCCATCTTCAAAGAATCGTGGAGTTTGATATATTGCATAACTGCTATTCCATATTGAATACACAGAAAATAAAGAGAGATTTATGATTTTAGAGTTTATGATTGTTGCTGCCAAAAAAGAGACAATCTCTGACACAATTCCAGCAAGGTCCCCCTTGTCCTAAAATTATAATAATTATAGAAAGGAATCGTGGAGGTATAGGAGTCTTTGCAATCTTGCGTGTGCCCCAATTGATGAGATTGGCAATTTAAATATGAGTTTTAATCCTCAGATTATTATTTGAAGCTTATAAATGTATAAGGGAAATCACTGGATATATCAAAGGGAAGTAGCATAATCTATGGTGTTCCGTGGATCCTTCATTATATTCACCAGTTCAAAAGAAAGTTTTAAGGCAGGTGCGTGTGTTTGAAAGATCGCAGCTAATATATTTTGTAGTCATTATTCAGAGAAGCACAGCGTTATAGAGTGAAGCCTTCATCATAAGAAGCGACGTGAGTGATTGGGGAAGATTGCATTGTTAATTATCATGGGCATTCAAAGATAATTTTGCTCAATAGTTATAACAAGGTATTCCATGTTTCAACATTTGGTGATTGGATGCTGAGTGTGTCACCATTTAAGGAAGATATAAGCAGATTTCAGTATCGGTATAGGTACAGCAGTATCATCAGACTTCATCAATTACAAACAATGTTAGCTTCATCTTAAGGACAGGAATTGTATAATATCAATTACAGGTAGTTTGATTTTACATCAACAAATTCAGAAGTTATTGCACTAATTCCTCAGAAGAATGTAAGTCAATTGTTTGACAGAATGTCTTTTGTGATATAATATGCAATATTAGAATTCCTAAGTGTAAACAGCAAGGGGAACATTCAAATCTTAAATTTGAATCCAGCTAATCTATCTTCCCAATTGTTTGATAAATTGCAATACATTTGGTAATGTTTCTTTCTAGCAAATGTATGTTATATGTTTGATAAAATGTCTATTAGATTTTGGAACTGAAATTGCAAAAGTAGACATCATAAACAACATTCCAAACAAGCTAAAGATTCAGAAATACAGAGACTTACAACGGCATGCCAAGAATTTGACGAACAAAAAAAATCAGAAATCGAAGACAAATTAGTTCGGGATATTACAGTAAATGAAATGAAGACAATGGCAGATTTGAAAAGTGTCATTTTCTCAAAAGAATTCAACGATACTTTTAATGGTGACCAGTTAAGGGATTTACAGAAAGAAAAGGAAGTAGGAAATCAGCTTTATATAATTGGATTACAATTGAAGTCCACGGAATTTCCCGATGATGTTCTCACTAAGTTGGAGGAATTAGACACATATTTGTCCAAAGTAGACCAGTCAGATTGGAGGCTTTTGAATTGGGCCTTGCAGCCCTCAATGCTCGCTTTGGCTCAACACAGGTTTGTGGAACATCCTTATGAAGAGGTGAGACTTGCAGTTGCTTCTTGTCACAGTGAGATCATAAGGATAACAACCCCTGTAGCACCCTATAATGATGACATACTAAAAAGGGTTCTACAGCTGATTGTGGAGAGCCTACATGGGTTACATTATGTCAAAGCCCCTACTTTTGGTAAGAAGGCTAAGATTTTAGAAAACATGGCAAGAACTAGATTATTTATCATTTTTTTGGATCTCAGATGTGATAAATTGATTCTTCGAATGTTTCAATGCTTCTTAACTGAAATTAGGAAGCATCATCTAGACAATGTGAGGGCTTGTATGCAAACTATTATGTCCTTAATCTTAGATGAGGATGATGATATCTGCAAGCGGTTGCAATTAGACTTGTTGGCCATTTGGAGGAAGGAGCAATGTGTTTCCCCCATCGCTTATGCTTTCTCAAAAGGTTTGGTTGAAAAGAAAATTGGGTGGTTCAAGGACCATATGACGGCTGCAGAGCTAATTTCTTTGGGTATACAGGTCCTAGGATCACCCAAAAAGAGCAAGAACCAAATGAGGAAAGAGCAGATTTGTTTCACTTGTCAGGGACACTAGTCATTTGATCACATATGTGGAGTTAACAAGGAAAAAGAACCATTGCAGCCAAGCAGTGTTGAAAACATACCAACAAATGAGGTTACAAAGTTTGAAAAGGATGGCTTAACTCAAGAAGGGAGTATGCTTGAGTCTTAGGTGTCCCTAATGAATTGTCAGAATCTTCATATGATAAAGAGTTGCATGGAAATGAGGACATGGCAGCAGCATTAGCCCTGCATCTAGATCATTCCTACAGAGATTTTGAGGCGTCTACAAAAGGGTGCATTAGTCTCTTGGTGGGTGACGTAGAGATTATGATTGACAATCCATATGAAGGTATGGTTTCTAATGGTGTTCCTTTGGTTGATCACAAAGTGGAAGATAATGCAAACCTGGATCAGCCCTTTAGAGATATTGTAAACATAGCTTCCCTTGATGTAGAGCATGAGGTTGACATGGATAATGATGGTGTGGATTCTTGAAAAGATCACAATGTATCTTTTAGTGAGGTAGTTGATTCCTATGATGACACAATTCCTACACATGAAGAAAAATCAAAAAAAAAAAAAATTGGTATGGGAAAATAAAGATAGGGAGATCACGGATCTTTGCTTTCAGTTGAGTATGTTTCATCATTGTTGATGCAGTGGATTGCACCCTAGACAAAAGGCCGAGCTCCTGCCTTCCACACACAACAATGGAAACTCCCCTCTTGCCTGTGGGCAAGGCAAAACTGGGGGGAGAGTCTCTAGATAAGGGCTAGCTCCCTTTGATGCATCTGAGTTATTCCAGTAAGTTGCTAATACATATATATATATATATATATATATATATAATGGGGGGGCGGCGGGGGGCGCGGGGCTAAGGGGTTGAAAAAGGAGAAGGATTACAGGAAAACAAAACATAATCTAAGAGGTGATGCACCAAATAATTTTGACCTACTCACACACACTCGGAACCATAAGAACACATACATACACTTTAACTGGGAAAAGGACCAAGCTGCAGGAAGCTTGACAGGGATGCTTTAATGGAACACACAGAAAAAGGACTTACCATAGGCGTTGTAGGAAAAGCACACTGTCTAGTAACCTCGTTCTACCTCTGCGCTCCAGGTACAGCTCTTCTTCTCACCTATAGGAATGGCGCCTTGTAGATACCAGGTGCGTTGGTGTCAACCTTGTGAAAGCATTAGGAAGCAATGACTGAACACAAGACTAACACTCAAAGACACTCAGAGAAATATCTAACCATAATAGAGGTAAAATGCATTTTTTATTGATTCCAAGTGAAAAATGCTAGGGCTTTGCCTTACAATGTGAAAGATCTCTTTCTCGAATGAGAAGTTACAATATATATAGAGAAGAGAGAACAAAAGGCGCCCCTCTTGGAAAAGACTTTTGGCGCCCTTTTACAAGTGGCCCATGTGCGTTCCGAGACTTGGGAAGAGGAAGCCGCTTGATAGATAATGCTGTGTCGGCTCTTGCTTTGACTTCAGGCGTTTAAAAACATAGGCCGCGTCGTTTTTTTACAAACAAGACTGCTCCTTGAAGGCACCCACGCGTTTGTATGCTCATAAATGCAAAATGGAGAAAAATGGGTCGTGCCGTTCATTGTTTGCACCCCTTGATGACCACTTGGCAAGCACTGTTCCAACCGCTGGAGTAACTCCTTGAGTCGACGCCTTCCTTTGCCACTTGGATTGTTTTGTCCGTTTCTGCACTTGGCTCTTTTGTCTTTTCCTTGCTTTGTCTCTTCTGGCTCCTTCGACCCTCGGGGGCTATCTTCTCAGCCTTGCTGGCTCCTTGGGCTCTTTTATTAGCAGGTCGCTGAGTTCATTCTCAACTTTTGTCTTTTCCCAGCGTCGTCTTTTCCTGGTTTTGTCTTTTGCTGGCCTTTGTCTCTTAGCTCTTTGGGCTCTTTTCTGGTTGGCGCTCAAACTTACAGATCAAACAGCTATTTCCTTGCCGTAAAATTGACGTTCGCAAGCCCGTCACCATTTGAAAACCAACGGCTAGTTCGCCGTGCTTGATTTTGACGTCTTCGGGCCCATCAGCCCTTTGAATTTCTTCGGCCTTTTCCTTTGCTCGGCCTTTTTTGTTTCCTTTCCTTCCGACTTTTGCTTTGGACCCTCCCAAAGGGAAGGTGACCCTTTGGCTTTGGAGAAGTGTCCTTCATTTTGGCCGAGAGTCCCCCGCAAGGGCACCTGCCCTTCGGGGTCCTTCGGCTCCTTGGTCTTTAAATCCTTCGGACAAAATATGCCCAAAGGAATTCCTTCGGACATTTTGTCTGAAGGATTTCTTCCTTTGCTTTTCGCTTATTTCCTCTGGTCTTTTCACTCGGCCACTTTTCCCGTGGATAAAAAGTCTACAAGAATTGTTTCGATCACTTTGCTTGACCTGCAGAATTTCTTCGGGTTTTCCTCCCGCGGCCTTTTGTCCAAAGGAATTCCTTCGGACAAAAGTCCGAAAGAAATCATTCTTGCCTTTGCCTTGGCTTAAGTCCTTTTTACTTGATTTCCTTCAGACTTTTTTGCTCGTAGCCTTGCCGAATTTCTTCGGACTTTTTGTCTGAAGGAATTCCTTCGGACAAAAGTCCGAAAGAAATCTTTTCCTTGCCTTGTCTTTTCGCGGGATTTCCTCGGGTCTTTTCACTCGGCCACTTTTCCCGCGGATAAAAAGTCTGCAAGAATTGTTTCGATCACTTTGCTTAACCTGCGGAATTTCTTCAGGTTTTCCTCCCGCAGCCTTTTGTCCGAAGGAATTCCTTCAGACAAAAGTCCGAAAGAAATCATTCTTGCCTTTGCCTTGCCTTAAGTCCTTTTTACTTGATTTCCTTCGGACTTTTTTGCTCGTAGCCTTGCCAAATTTCTTTGGACTTTTTGTCCAAAGGAATTCCTTCGGACAAAAGTCCGAAAGAAATCTTTTCCTTGCCTTGTCTTTTCGCGGGATTTTCTTCCAGAGAATTTCTTCGGAAGAAATTCTCTTGTTCACTTCCCCAAAGGAAATTCCAACTTGCCTTGTTCACTTTGCAAGTGTTTCCTGCCCTCCGCAAGGACACTTGGGTCTGGAAACTGCCCTCTGCAAGGGCATTGGAATGGTCCCTTTGAACCAAACGTTTCAACCAACTCATTTGAACCAAGCCGTTGAACCAATTGAGCAAACCAAGCCGTTGAACCAAGCCATTGAAACAAGCCGTTGAAGCAAGTTGTTCGAACCAACCCTTTGAAACGAGCACTTGAACCTAATGAACTGAACCAATTGAATTGAATGGTTCAATGGTCCGAAGAAGCTTTTGTAGAAGCCTTTTCATTCTTTTAACTGGTTCATCTTCCGCTGGAAGACTTGTGTAATCCGAATTTGACTGCTCAGAACATTCAAGGGAAGAAGGGGACCAATTTTGGCCTGCAGGACCAAAATGGTCAACAATCATTCCATGCATAATTCAGCAAATCAGTCCTCTATAGCAATCCCTTCCATGATACAAAATGACAAAGCAAGGGGCATAGAAGTTGAACGAGTTTATGGAAGAATGGAAGAGCTTCACAAGGACATACCTTGCAGCCTTGTGACATCAATTGAAGAAGAATTACTTGACACACTACCACCTCTAATCAGATGGGAAGGACATGAGACAAGTTTAGAATTGGCGATGTTTGATGGTTCCAGCGGAAGCAAAGAAGAAGATCCCAAAAGTCTGATTTGGGGCAGCGTTAGCCTACATCCTCCTCTTGATATTGTGGCACTTACACTTGAGAATAATGATGAAGACAATGTTGCAAGCGTTGGCCAAGAAATTTTCAATGATGATACGATAAAAGGGGTCAAAAACATGGCTCAAGCACATAACAATAATTCTAATTTGAATGACAGCAGTTATGTTTCTGTTTTTCAACTGGAGGTAATGACTTGGTTGCATGGGGAGGATAGCGTTATGGAATCTACCTATGATGGCAACCAAATTGTGTGTGATAACTATGAGGAATATAGGGTGGATTCAAGCCACCGTGGTATGGAAATTCCTCATCATTCCAGGGAAGATCACATAGGCAAGGACACAAAGGTTGAACCCAGTCCTAAATTTCAATTTGAGAACAGTAGTGATATATTTCACCTTTCTCCTAATGTTGCCACTAACAATCATGAAAAAAGTAAGGGCACAGTTTCACCTACTGGTGGACTACAAGAGGCAAGTATGGTACATGGTAATTTTGATGGTGTCTCTTGTCATAGGACTGAGTTTATACATTTTGATACAGCTGATATAGAATATGCCCAAGTTTTGAATGAAAAATGGTTGAAAAGAGCTAAACAAGCTAAGATTGTGGTTCAACAAGTCAATCTTCCCTTTCAACATATTTGTGATATTCGCCATTCTTTTAATGATGAGAGGCACAAATTGCCTAACCCAGAGTCTCCAGTTGAAATAGTTGATCATTCCCATGATGGTGATAGTGATTGGTTTGATGACATATTTGATACCATCTATGCTTCTAATCAGAGTTATGACAGCGAGGTTTGGTGGCCATTTGTGCTGGTTTATGGGCATATGGGGGTTCATCTTCACTGTGACTGGATGTCTTACATGCACAGATGGTTACGTAAGGGTACTTGGTTGACAAACTTCTTTTTCATCTCTTACAGTGAGTTCTACATGTTGGTTAGGGATCCAGGTATTGACACGATTGGTGCATTGGCTCTTATGGATTCCATGATGTTGCTTCACAGCTTGTTGAGTATGGTGTTTTTATCAAGATGGAGCAGCGGATTGTTTAATGTTTGCTTGAGGGTAAGCAATCTCGGGAAGGGAGGACTGTAATGTCCCCTTTTCTAGCTCACATTGTATGGTGTTGTTGTTAGCCTATTTCTCGGTTCCACAGGCTAATTAGGGCTTTTATGAAATCTTAAGGATTTTTGGCCTAGGTAATTTTCGTTGCAGGTCAATGTTGACCATTTTTGGTCCAACAAGCCAAAAATCAATCTCCTTCCTTCCCTGTTGTTCTGAGCTAGTTCATTTTTTGATTTTGCACAAGTCTTGATTTCTACGGACTCTGCAGGAAGTTTCTACAGGACTCTGCAGGCCTATTTCTACAGACTCTGCAGGAAAGAAACAAGTCCCCAACACTTAGGCACAAAATGGACCATTCCAAGTGCCCTTGCGGAGGGCAGGGAACACTTTCAAAGGGACCAAAGAGAAGGCCGAAAGGGTTGGAATTCCTTCGGAAAAATGCACAAGGCAAGTTGGAATTCCTTCGGAAAAGTGAACAAGAGAATTTCTTAGTTGGAATTCCTTCGGAAAAGTGAACAAGAGAATTTCTTCGGACAAAATGTCCGAAGAAATCCTTCGAAAAAAATTCCGCGGAAATAAACAAAGACAAGGCAAGGCATAAAACGATTTTTTTCGAACTTTTGTCAATTCCTTCAAAGAAAAAGTCCGAAGAAATTCAGGAGAGGCCGCGGGAAAAAAGCCCAAGAAAAAACTCCGAAGAAGCGAGCGAGACAATTCTTGCGGACATTTGGTCCAATGTCTGCGGGAAAATGGCCGAAACAAAAGCCCAACCGAAGAGAAGAAAACTGAAGGAAAGGAAAAGGCCAAAGAAATTCCAAGGGGTGACGGGCCCGAAGACGTCAAAATCGAGCACGACGAACTAGCCGTTGGAAGTTCAAATGCCCAGTGACGGGTGCGCAGACGTCAAATTTAAGCCGTTGAAATAGCCATTAATTTTGAAAAAAAGCTTAAGGACAGGCCGCGAGTGAACTCAACAACCCGCCAAGAAGATAGCCCCGAGGGCCAAAGGAGTCAGAGAAGACAAAACCAGGAAGAGACAAAGTGCAGAAACGGACAAACAGTCCAAGTGGCAAAGAGAGGTGTCGACTCAAGGATTTACTCCTACAGTTGGAACAGTGCTTGCCAAGTGGTCATCAAACGGCACAAACAATAAGCGGCGCGGCCTATTTTCTCCACTTTGCATTTATGAGCAGACAAACCACGTGAATATCTGAAGGAAGCAGTCTGTTTGCAGAAAAGAGGTGCGGTCCATGCTTTCACATTAATGTTTGAACGCCAAAGTCAAAGCAGGAGCCGACACAGCATTATCTATCAAGCAGCTTCCTCTTCCCGATGCTCTCAATGCACATGGGCCAGCTTGTCAAAGGGCGCCAAAAGTCTTTTCCAAAGGGGCGCTTTTACTTCTCTCTCTATATATTGTAAACTTATCAGTTGAGAAGGATATCTCTCAGCCTGTAAGGCAAAGCTCTGCCCAAAAAATCTCTGGGTTTGTAAGGCACAACTCTGCCGGATTTTACCTTGAATCGAGACATAGCATTTTTACCTCCATTCTGAGTTTGCACTTTCGTATGTGTCTATGTCTTTGTTCTGTCTTAAGTCATTTTCCTTTATGCTTTCGCAGGATGATTTCAGCATGTCTAGTGCATTGTGAGTTCTCCTTTTGTAGGTCTGCCAGAAGTGTCCATAGAGGAGTGTAGGTGCCTGCGAATAGGCTGCCATAGTGTGTCTGAGGACGCCTCTAGTAGTTCTTCCTCCCTGTATATCCACGGACCCCTAGCTCACTAAGGCAGAAGGATTTCTCGTGTCAAATGAAGTGTATCGGAGCTTGTTCTTAGTGAAGAGTGTATGTTCGGGCTGAGTGGATCAACTTTTTTTTTGGTGTATCACCTTTTAGTTTAGGTTATGTTTTCAACATCCTTCTCCCTTTTCATCCCCCCCCTTTTTTTCATTTATTTGTTAGCAGTAGGGAATACAGGACCTAAAAGATACATCGAAGGGAGCTAGCCCTTATCTAGAGACTCTCCCCAGTTTTGTCAGGCCCACAGGGAAGAGGGGAGTTTCCATTGTTGTGTGTGGAAGGCAGGAGCTCAGCGCCCTGTCAAGGGTGCAATCCACTGCGTCAACAGTCAATTCGAGGCATTTGGAGGCAGTTTGGTATACTTACTATTTTTAGTAAGTCATTAATGCTATTAATAGTAATTCATCTGGTGGGCCGTGATCTCCACTGTCAGTGCCTTCTCAATGGAAAATTGGTTATTATCGTCAGATGATTTCAACTCCATTGGTTTAATTCATCTCTGCATTAATAAAATTTAAATTATAAAGTTAAATTCAATTATTTAACTTTATTAATGTGAGTCAAGTTAAGTGGGAAATGAATAGTAAAAAGGGCCCTTGTTTTAAAATACATGAGACATCAAAAAAGGCAAAGGGGAAGTTATGTTTTATCCCACATTGGTTAAAAATGTGAGTGAGCTCTTATGAGAAGTTTATAAAAGTGTTGCAAGGGCTCACTTTCAGGCATGTTTGGTTTATGCTTGGTTATTATTTTCTCTTAGAGAATTCTGGGAAGCTTTGGCTTTCAGCAGGTTTGAGGACGGAAACCCTCGAGCTTGAAGGCAGTGGACAGAAACCCATTGTCTATTGGAGATATTATTCAGATGTCTCACTTTGTGCTTCAAATTCATACTTTTGGTTATCCAATCCGACTGTAAGTCCTGTGGCTACGATTGAATATTTATGTTGTTATTCTACTGAAGATTTGAAAGCAATATTCCTATGTAATTTCAAAGCCTTGTTTTAAAACTGTTATAATATGTTTTACATTGAAATTTGCTTGCAAGTTATTGGATGAATAGAAATTAGTTCATGCAAACGGTTTGTTTAAATTTTTTGTGGAACATTTGGAAAAATTGGGGCAAATATCCATACGGGATGTTACAGTTGCATGCCAACTGTTCGACTAAATGTCCATTGGTTGTAAGTGATTAGTTTGCTTTGTAAATTCATCTAATTGCATAGAAAAGAACAAAATCTGCATCTAGAACTGAGCATTGTCATTCTTAAAATTTCTTAAAGCTTTAATCCATCGTCATTTAAACAAATCATCAAAACTGGGACAAAAACCAGCAAGAAGCACTTTGCCTACAAAGTGTTTGAAAAAATTACAAGGCAGCAAATTGAGATAATTAAGAGCAGATTGGGCAAGGATTGTTACATAGTTAAAATTCGCCTAATGCAGAATGGTCTACACTTGCTACTGAATGTGTTGAATGTGCTCAATGAACTTAATAACTTTGTCAACTTCCTTTCGAGAAAAAGGAGTTGCTATTGTTGATCGCAGTTTGGGATAAGCTACATCAATGGTGTCAAATGTTGCAAACCTAAGTAGACTTGAAAAGGGTTGTGTGGTAACACTGTGCCTCTATTGTAGCTTTGTTGAATGAAAGGAAAGATTTCATCCCATGTGTGTTGTTTCTTTGAATTGTACATTTGTCATTCTTAGAAGATGTGTGGTCATCATGTTTAGCAATTTTGTTTGTCCATCAATCTGAGGATGGAATGCAATAGACTTATTCGACTTTGTGTCCAACATAGAACAAAGTACTTTCCAAAAATTGCTCAATAATCTTGTATCCCTATTAGAGACGATAGTTTTTATTATTTCAAAGTGGATCCAAACATGCTGAAAATACAGTTGAGCAATTTCAAGCATTGGAATTGCTTTCTTACAAGGTGTGAGAATTACCATCTTTGAGAATCTATCAACTAGTACATAAACACAATCATTACCATGCTTGGTGGTATGGTAGCTTGAAAGAAAATCCATGGAAATGGATTGTCGTGGTTTTTTGGAATCGGCACTGATGTGTACATACTTTGCTTCTTGTTAACCAATTTGGCAATTATGCAGGCGGTACAAGACCTAGTGTATTTGTGTAAGGTCCCCTTTTTGGGCTTAATGAGGTTGGAGCCCTTGGCCAACTCTTTTGTTTCCCATTGGCTAAGGGAAGGGTTTTAAAAAGAGAAACTATTTTTCTTTTTTCAAGTTGCTAAGAAGGTGATATTGTCGACAACTTTGGTTTTTGAATTTTAAATAAGGACGATTTTTTGTTTTAATTTAATTCAGCCCTTATAATTCTTTTCTAAAGGGGGGTGCTTTATGAATATTGTTTTTCCCTCCCCTTGTGGGGCACCACCCTTGGGGAAAGTTTGGAGGGAAAAGGAGGATATATAAGGAAGGGTGATTGCTAATTTTGGGGGACGATCAATAATCTAATTTTTTCTCTAAATGTTGAGTGTGTTTGCTTGCGTTATCAGCCTATGAGGAGGGAAACCCTCATTAGCTTCTAGAATTGGGGACAGAAACCCTCATTTCTCTTGGTGGCTTCATTCAGAGGTCACAGTTGGGTGGAATATCAAATTTTCAGCTTCAAGGGTTTGCTTGCAAAGTGGACGAACCGGTTTGGGGACTTTGTAGGGTTGAACGCAGCAATGGATCAGCCTTTTGGGGTCACCGAGGTCATTTCCAACCACTTGGAGTGTGGCAACTTGCTTGGGAATCTTGGACAGCGGTTTTTGCATTATTGGATGCGCGGAAAATTCAGTTTCCACTTTCATTACTTTGGTGATTTTTTTTTATAATTTTCAGGTCTGAAACTATTATCAAAATCAAACTTTGGGCTCCCATAAATATTTTGAATATTTTACAGTTTTATGAGGGTTATTTGATGTTGGAGAAATTTGTTTTAGTGTCTAAATAATCATTTTCAGAATTTTGGAATTTTTAGTTAGGGTTTTAATAAATAAAAATCAAAAATTATATTTTCATTCCTAGGGTTTGCTGAAAAACCCAAATAGTTTTAAATCTATCTTAAAATGGACATTTCAATTTGACAATATCTAACCTGAGGTGTGGCCAAAATAAGTACTTATGTAACACCAGTGTCTTGCAACCTTGTTGAAATGAGCTTTCAATATTAGTTTGTCTGCCTACCTTGCGCAGTACACACAAGTACCCAAGCTAATATAGGAGACCTGTTGTAGGCTGAAATTGCACCCTTGTGGGAGAGTTTTTCAGGCTCTCTCACTCCCAGCTACAATATTGGAACAAACTCAGGTTATGGGTATCTTGTAGTGAGGTTGAACCTCTACACTTTTTAACGAGGCTAGCTCCTCAAATGCTTCACTTCAGCTCGTTTCCCACACTAAAATCTACTGCTGACTAAGAAAAAGGGAGAGAAAGATAACATGAAAGGAAAATCTAAGCTAAGGATGGTGATGCACCAAAATATAAAATGATCCACTTTCAGCCTGGAAACCTTAACAACTACTAATGAACCTAACCCAGACACAGACTAATCTGATCCTATCTCAAGACCACTAGCATAAGTATTTCGTGTGGAGGTCGAAGGGAAACCCTGCAATTTGAAGGACAGAAAGAAATAGGTTTGTATGAGACACTATAAACTTGTGACACTTCAAGAAGGCACCAATGTCTAACACTTCACACAACCTGAAAGGTAACAAAAAAATTGAAGAAAAGATGCATAGAGGGTTCACAAATGATGAAAAGAGACACATTCTGCAAGTTAAAACCCTAATAATGCACACTTTGCTCCAAACCAGAATCAGAAAGTTTGTCTTATTGCTTCAAAAGAGTGTTACAAGGCATTTTTGACAAAGTAACTCTATCACCAGTCGAGGGATCCTTTATTAGACTCAAAAGCTTGTATATATAGCAGAAAAGGATGAGAGAAAAGGGGGAGAGAAAGGAAGAGGGGACCCTGTTCGAGACATGACAGCTAAGCTGCTACCCTTCTGTAATGAATGCTCCACCATCCTTTTGACCAATTAGGGCACTATTTTGTTTTGTTCAAAAGAAACTTTGTTTTTTCCCAATAACCTCACGCTACCTTGTTGATTGGCAAACATGCTAGAAGACAAGAACTTCTCCAAAAACGTCTTTAATGCTCGAGCTACCTTGTCTAATACCCTAATCTTCACCTTTCATCCCCACGTCACCCTTCACTTGTCTTGCACATATAAGGACAAAATCCCCATAACTTTGAATCTGGACCGAGCCATGCTACTTCTGTGTTGAGCAGTTATCTATCGGAGATGATGGCCATGTCGAAGGACGAGGACCTTTCCATTAATTGCACCTACCAGCTCCTACTTTGAAACCTGGACCAAATCTTTCCTATAGACGGAAAATCAATCTAAGGACATTGGTTTTCCTACACCCATTTATGTCGATGTAAGTCCATACAAATCCAAACGGCTACTTGCAGGTGTTCAGATTTTGACGTTTGTGGGCCCATCATGGGATATTTGAATCCCAATGGCTATTTTATGAGCTTGAACTTTGACACTGGCGCGAACATCATGTTTCCTTCGGACACTTTCCTGCAGGCCTTTTCTTTCGAGCAATTTGCTTGAACAATTTCTGCAGACCTTTTTCCCGAAAGAATTAAACTTTGGACTTTTTGAGAATGACCCTTCTGATTTTGAAAAGTCTTTTGGAGAAGTGCCCTTTCTAAAGGAAAAGTATCTTTCGGCCACTTCGAAGATGCCCCTTTCAAAGGGAAAATACCCTTCAGAACTCTTGTAAATGTCCTTTCCCTTTGGAAATGAACCATCGGCTTTTTTGGAAAAGACCCTTCGGACAAATGTTTTGGCCCTTTGCTTTGAAAGTGCCCTTTGGAACTTGAAAAAGGTCCCCTTTTCGCCGAGAAAAGTGCCCTTCTGATTTTTTGTTTCGGCACTTCTTCTCGAAGGAATTCATTTCGAAGGAATTTCTTCGGAATTTTTTCCTTCTGCTTTTTTGAAAATGTCTTTTTCTTCAAGACAAAATTTCCGAAAGGAAACTGCCTTCGGAAAAATTGTCTCAGACAATTTTCCCAAAGGAAATGTGTCTTTTAGAAAATTCCTTTGGCCTTTGTTTCGGACAAAAAGTCCGAAGGAATTTTGCCTTAGGGACAAATTGTCTCGGACAATTTTTTCGAAGGAAAAGTGTCCTTTGGAAAATTCCTGAAGGCTTTTGAAAAGAAACCTTTCCGAAAGGAACATTCCCTTCGGATTTTTTGAAATGGACCGTTTTATTGAAGTGTTACCTTTCAAGAAATATGTCCCAGACAATTTTCCCGAAAGAAAAGGTCTTTGTCTTTTGCTTCGGACATTTTGTCCGAAAGAATTATCCCTTCGAAAACTTTGTCTCGGACAACTTTTCCGAAAGAATTCAACACTTAGCCCAAAAAAGGGGATCCAAAAGAAACTATCTTAGCAATGAAAAGGGCGAAAGAATTCCAACGTAAAGACTTAGCTCAAAAGGCTTTGTACTTAGCTTTTGGCTTGCAGGCTTATCCTTGAACACTGTTGTTGAATCCTCTCTATTTGCAAATGTTGGATCTATTTCTATGCCTTTGACCCACTGCTTCATCAAACCATGTAAGAGCTTTATATGTGGGCCAAAAATGGCCAACAAGTCCATCTCGCAAGTAGAAATTTGAAACTGAATTGCCACAATGCAACTTTTGATAGGTTTTTGCAAATTCTATCTCAAATGCATAAAATTTTGTCCTAGTGTTGGATTGATGTCTACATGCGTCAATTACAGTGAGAAAAGATTGAACCAGAAGTCGAATCAAACAATCATCTATTGGATTAGCACTTCCCTTCTTATGCTTGTTGCTTAGATGGAATTGTTGAAGTTAAGAAGACCATTCTAATACTTTTTTGCTACAACTTGTTTTGAGTCTGCAACAACTAAGGCAGCCTGTAATCTATTTGGATCATTATCTCCTTTCCCAATATGCAAAGCTTCCAATGCTTACATCCTTGGACAATGGCATAAAGCTCACAGTCATATTTGGGATAGTTCCTTACTAGTGAAATGAATGTTTCACTATGGTAAACAGTCGGGTGACCATGTTGAGTGAGGACTGTTGCAAGTGCATAATCAGACTCTATCTCAAATGGCTATTGAAGATCAAGTAACACAAGTATTGGCATAGAACAGAGTCTGCATTTCAGTTCTTCAAATGCTTTTTGTTGTGTGGCTTACCAACAAAAGCTTGTTTTGACACCACCCTTGGTAACTTGATTCAAAGGCCAACTTACATGAAAAAAAACAAGTATAAATATCCTATATAAATTTTATAATCCCAAGAAGCTACAAATCTCTGTGAGATTATTTGGTGTAGGCCATTCCTTGATGACTTGGATCTTAGCCGAGTCCACATGAACTCCTTGTGCGTTTAAAATCTATCCTAGATAATGGATCTCCCACAGGTAAATCTCCATTTTAGCATACAGCGTATGCTACTACAAAGTGTGAAGCACTTGTTAGATATGGCGCAAATGTTAATCCCATGTTTTATTGAAGATTAGGATTTCATCAAGGTTGACCACAACAAATGAAGTAGTGAAAGGCGTGAGGATGTCATTCATCATCCACATGAATTTTGCAGGTGCATTAATTAAGCCTAATGGCATGACCAACCACTCAAACAAAACTTCCTTTGTTTTTAAGGTTTGTTTTCCAAATGTTTGTAGTTTCAACAAGAATCTGATGATAACCAAATTTAAGATCAGTTTTTTTTAAGAATTTGGCACCACAAAGTTGGTCTAGTAGGTCCTCTATCCTAGGAAGAGAGTAGCAATTCATTGCGATTTTGTTGAAAGCTCTAAAATTAATGCACAACCTCCATGTGCCATCGTTTTTTGGTGCAAGCATAATGGGGTTGCCACAAGACAATGAACTAGCTCTAATGAGTCCTTTACCACTAGTGCATGGATTTGCCGCTTAACTCTTCATTATCCAAAAATGATTTGTGGTATAAAGGAGCATTAGGTAGAGGTAGTCCTAGTATGAAATCAAAAGTGCTTTACCACATAGGGTGTAGGAACTTCTTTAGGTAACTGAAATATCATTATATTCTCCCAGCATGATGTTCAACAGTTGCATGTTTGTTGAAAGAACTACAGTATAAATTGGTATTGCAAGGACATTATCACGTTCAAGTCTCACCATCAAGAGTACCAACTTCTTAATAGAACTAATTAGCTTCTTGCACTACTTGGCACTAATAACTGAAAGCATAGGAAACAATTCCACTATGTGGTATCTCTTATCACCAACATCTATGACAACATTTCCAAGAAATGCTTCATAGACTGCATGTCGATAATAAAGATATATTTGACCAAGTAAAACATCACATACCTCTGATGGAACGACGTCGCAAACCATTGCATCTTGAAAAGGATTGAATTTGTACACCACATGACATTGTTGAGTGACACATTTCTCAAAGCCCACACTAAACCATCTAATGGAGTATGGTTGTGGATAAGGCATCAGTAGCAAGTTCAATCTACGAACTACTTCAAGGGAAATCAGGGTCTTTTGACTTCCATTGTCAACAATGAAGTGTACATGTTGACCATTGATCCACATTTGAGAATGGAACAATCATTTTGCTTCCTTTGAATTTGTATTGGAGGAAGAAGCAATGTTTGCATTACCTTCCATAACACTAAGCTCAAAGCCATGATCTACTTACCTTGTCTGGTGATGCAATGTTAGTACCCACTACCTCAAGTTGTGCAACTAAAGTTTTTCTAGTGCGACACTCTTCGTTGGAGTGATTGTTGGAGTTATGAATTGAACAACACTTGCCACTCTTGAACTATTTATTCTAATCATTTGACGGCATGTTCTTCTTCTAAGAATGGTGCGATGGGGCATTTCATTGTTTAGAATTTTGCTTGATCCCAGATTTGATATTCTTAGACTAGCTTTGTCCTGAGACTTGATATCTTCTTTCGTAGACTTGTGCTTAGCTTTTGCTTCAAACTTGTAAACATTTCTGTAGGCTTCTCCAAGGACGAGATCAAGAGGAAATCCATATCAAATTGGATATTTGGTCTCAAGCCTAACGTATACTTCAAAATGAGATTTAGTTCAAATTCATCAACATTCAGTTTTGAAACCAAAGTAAGAAAAATGTTTGTGTATTCTTGAAAAGATTGATTAATGCCTTGGTACAGCTATGAGAAATTGATGTAATGGTCAACATAGTTTCCAACAGGATAATTAATTGATTAGAGTGCTTCTACGAAACCATTCCAAGTATCTACACAAGTGTCTAAGTCACCATTTTCATGTGAAGTGCAGTAGTTATCCCACCATTTCTTTGCAAATAAAGAAACTTTCAAAAGAGAAAATGTAATCTTTTCTTTGTTAGAGAAATAATTAACCGCATAGTATGAATAGATTAGATTAAACCAGTTATCTATGGCATTTGCATCTATTTTGCCTTCAAACATAGGGATGTCTAGATTAAATTGTCCCTTGTACGGTGTATGACTACCAAAAGGTCTTTGTGAATGAGATTGATCAGAAGTGTGAACATGCTTGCTAAGTTGAGTGAATTGATTGATGATCCCCGCTCATTCACGTGCATGACGTTCTTCCAATTCTTCCAGATGCCTTTGCAAAGCATCCTCTATCATTTTTTGGAACGAAGGTCTTTTGTTTGCCATATAACGATGTGAAGAAAGGTATGATGAAGGGTCACAAGTTTCGAGCCCTAACTTCTTATAATTGAACCTCATATGAGTGGGCATACAAATAGAGAATAATTTCATATACGAATAATCCAAGGCCCAAGAAGAGACCCGGTGGACAACCATAGTTAATGGATTAAATAGATTATTGTGGAAGCATATATTGAATGACAAAGGCTGAAGGATATATCAAAGTACAATAAGACAAGGAAAGAGATAAGAAAATAATGGACACCAAATTAGAATTATAACTACAAGATTGTATTATGCAAAAGTTTTGTACAAGATCCAAGAGATTGGATGTGTGATGTCTATGTACTTCCTAGTCTACCTCTATTTCACTAAGTTCCTACAAAGAATCTAAGAATGTATTAATATACATGAGGAAGATGAAGCATCCGTTAGAAGAGTTGGTAACAACCGCTTCATAACTAGTCATTTGTTTTACGCTTTCTAGTAACACCATTGCAAAGCTGGTGGATCAGTACTAACATTGTCAGAGTTGTGACGCATCCAAGAAGAAGAGTTAGGAATTCGCAATATGACCATGTGAGCTTGGGATAATGTCGAAGCTATTGGTTAAGCCAAAACATTCTGTAAAGCAATGTCATTATGTTGCAAGTCGATCAAAGACTAAGATCCTCCTAGATCAATCAAAATTAGGGTGGGCCAACGCGCGACACTTTGTGAGAAATTTGGTCATGCATTATCATTCTTAGAACCACCTTCAAATCACCATGACATCACCTTGGCTTGTCCACCGAGGTTCTCGTTCCCCCTGCAACTCCTCTTTTTCCTTTTGCACACCTTTACCATGCATCATCGGTTGGGCCAATGACGTGTTGTTTCTACTAGAAACTCTTTGTATGCCATCAACTGGGTTGATGACGTCGACTGGATTTGAGTTTTGACTTTTAGGATTTGGATCCTTATTTTTAGGGTTCTTGATTATCATTTCTCAATATATAAACATCCAATCTACTTTGCTCTTGCATGCAAATCCACCATAGGAAGAAGAAGAGGAATTAGGGCTAAGGAGCTTACACTATGAGAAGATAAGTTAGTACAATGTATTTGCATGTATCAAAGATAGAAGTTGAACTAGCAAAGTATACGTAGTCTTTGGAGTCCCCAACTTGGGTCTACTTAGGTCTTCTTCTTTCCACCTTGACTTCACCTAAAACCATCTCACAAAGTGCTACAAGCCAAGGGAGAGATTAATGCACCGACAAATCAACCCTAGGTAAGTATTCCTAACCCTATACTCTTTGGTTGGTATATTAGATTGGTTCATTTTATGTCTTCAATGTTTAAATTAGCACATGCTTGTTGGTTTATCTTTACAAACTCTTTATTTACAGCTCGTGCTTATCATCTAATAACACCCTTAGATTAGATAGTTCATGATTACCTCCTGATTGTTGGAATATTGTCATTGATGTCAAATGGAACTATTGCCGGAAGCGAACGGAATTGATTGCTAGAAGTGAACGGAAATGTCAACGGAAGTGAATGGAATTGTTGCCGGAAGTGAACGGAAATGTCGACAGAAGTGAACGGAATTGTTGCCGGAAGTGAACGGAAGTGTTGCCGGAAGTGAACGGAAACGTCGACGAAAGTGAACGGAATTGTCGACGGAATTGTCAACCTTGGCCGACCTATTGGGAGGAGTTGTGACCGTTCGAAATGACCTTTTCACTTGAAGAGTCACGACCTTAATTTGTGGCTTTTCGTGGGTTATAAATAAGTGCATAACGAATGGCAAAATAGTAGATTCGAAAGTGGAAGATATATAAAAAAAGAGCAGAATTTTTAAAGGCAAATTTTTGTGAGAATATTAAAAAGAAAAAATCAGCAAGTATAAGGAAGAGTATAGCAGCGAAAACACTCAAGTGTAGATCGAATCTAAAAGAGATAAAGCAAGTGTTCTATCATCTGTTGTTTTGACAACAAATTTGAGATAGAAGAGTGATTTTTTTGAGAAGGTTGGTGCCTTCGTTTGGAAGAGATTGGTGTCTCTTGCTGAGTTGGTGCTCAGTGAAAGGGGCTGGTGTTCCTGTAGGTTGGTGCCTACAAAATTGTTTTTGGGGTTGGTGCTCCAGTAGGTTGGTGCCTACGAATATTTATATTAAGAGAATTTCTTCGTGGTTTTCTCCCGAAAGGGTTTCCACGCAAATCTGTGTCTATTTGCATTGTGTGGTTTTGCATTGTATTCTTTGATTGCTTTGAATATATTAATTGCGAAGTAATTTGAGGTTTTGGATTTAAGATTAATAGTCAAAAGTGAAAAAATATCTTATACTAATTCAACCCCCCCTCTAGGTATAAGCTTGTGCTTAACACTAATGGCATTTTGATTACCTATAGCTTTTCTTTACAGTCTAATGACACCTTGGATTTAGCTCATGATTACTTGCTATTAGGTGTGTAGATTCCCCTTTTAGATCCCTTAAAAAATTTTGTGCACACAGCGCTTGTCTATAGCCCTTAACTGCTTTGTGGACCAACGTTTTTTACGTGTTGGATCTAACAATGGTCTTCTACATTTTTCGATTTTAGAGGATCCTAATAGTGCCGACTATTTCAGGCCTAGATACACATACAGTTGGATGTGTTGATGTGGGTTTTATGCACACCCCAGAAATCTTACGAGATACCCTATACCGTTTTAGGATAGGTTAAAGATATCACTCCAAGGCACGAGTTGCAGGGTATTTGGTTTTATAACAACCTGTTGGTGGAATAGCGGTGAGCGATACAGATTGTTTACCACGCATGGGTCGGCTATGGGTGAACCTAAATCTACTTGAAATGGGTGGAAGGATAATGGTTTTAACTAAGATGGGTAGGACTTCTAAAAGAAATTCAAAAAGAGGCAAAGGAAGGGCAGAAAAAAGACGTGGACCACACAAGATGAAAACCTTTCAAGACCAGCAATTGAATTAAGGTAGGACAAAAAATCAGAAGATCAATATTTGTTGTAAGTTGTTGTAGCATATAAACAATCAAACACAATAAGGAGTCAAAGGGAACCAAAACATAGTAAACTTAAACATGTGAAATCAAAGGTTGTTGCGTTTGTCAATTTGTTATGAGACATATACAAGGTGGGATTATAAACAGCATGCAAAAGGCATTCAAATCAGTTATAGCTTAAAATGAACAACTGCAGTTAGAAAGATAACTCATGCACAAACAAAATAACTAAGATATCAAAATGACAGTGCGTCTTACATAGTCCACAAAATTGGAGAAGAACCAAAATTTGCACATAAAGACTAAGTCAAGTAGAACTTCTCAGAACTTCCTATTAATCTCAACATCCAAAATTCTCCTCCCTTTGGGAATGGGAGGTTACAAGTATAAATAGGCTTGGGATGGGGAAGGCCTCATCTCTCAAGCAAAGTCTAATAATACAATTATAAAAATAGGACTTGCGTCTTAATCTCATGCCAAGGATGCATGTACAGTAGTCAACCCAGAATAGACTCCTTTTAGCTAGAAATCCAATATATACATTCAACGTATACATGGAACCAAAGTTCCAACTTAACAAAAACATGCAAGTACATAGTTATATTTAGATGGGTGTTGATGTAGCACCACTAACCGAAGAAGATGGAGTGATAGCTGGAGGGACTAAAGTAGTCACCAAAGTTCCCTGTGGGATCAAAACTGGATCCGTTGGGGTTTGCAGGACTGCAAATCCTGAAAATTGGGAACCCTGTGTTGATGTGGCAACACTGACAATTGGTTGTGTACTTGTTGCTAACCCAAAAACCATCTCCTTAGCCTTCAGTTCTTCAAATAAATCGTGGGACGCACCAAACACCTTATTAATAATGCCAAAATTGAGTAAAGAAAGCTTAAAAAACTTGATGGTTTCAACCATCAACCTTGAATGTTCCATTTATGAACCCTTGAACTCAGCTCCCAAGGTTTCTACCTTGGTTATTCTATCCTTTGCAAAACTTATCCGTTGTAAGATTTCATCGTTGGTTTTATAAATTGTACCCTCCACTTCCTCCTTAAAGTTGTTTGTTGTTGCTTTAAGGAGGTTCTCAAAATTTGGCCTATTGACCAGTTCGCCTACAGGAGTGATCACATTGGTGGCCCTCATGTCATTCAAAATCCCCAAAGCTTGGTTCTCATGATTTACAAAATGTATTGACAAGGCCTTCACCTGATTGTGCCATGCAAGTGCAGCATCTCTCTTAGTAATAACATAGTTTAGAGCCCAGGCTGCATCTTGACTAGACATCCAATTCAACTAATTGAAAGCAGTGCTCCTGGAACAATGAATCAAGAAATTTAGTCTCTTTTCCAATTCTTTAAACTGGTGCCATAACTTAAGCACCTTATTTCTCTCTGTTTGGCTTTCTACCCTAGAAACCCAAATGGAGTTCAAAATATCATACAGCCTTGTGGTTGCACTTTGCACTCTCATCAATTTCTAGAGGGCCCTGAATAGCTTGCCTTTGCAGCAATCTCTGCTCTGTTGCCTCCTTGCTCTTGTACATCTCCTTCATAGCCCACCAGTTGTGTCTACAAAGGTGTTGACCATTTTGGTCCTGCAGGCCAAAATCGGTCCCCCCCCTTTCCCCTGCTATTATGAGCCAGTACATTTTTGATTTTTGCACAAGTCTTGGAGTTTCTATGGACTCTGTAGAGAGTTTCTATAGACTCTGCAGGCATTTCTACGGACTCTGCAAGCATTTCTACGGACTCTGTAGGCCTATTTCTGCACTCTGCAGGAAGTTTCTACAGACTCTGCAAGGAAGTTTTCTACGGACTCTGTAGGTAGAGACGAGTTCCCGACACTTGGGCACGAAATGGACCATTTCAAGTGCCCTTCCGGAGGGCAGTTCGGGACTCAAGTGCCCTTGTGGAGGGCAGGGAACATTTGCAAAGAGGCCACAAAGAAAAGCCGAAAAGGTAAGTTTCTTTCAGAAATTTGTTTTCAAAAATTTGTTTAAGGCAAAGGAAGTAACCTTCGAAAGGGTCGTTTCCAATTTTCCCGAAGGGCACTTTTTGAAGGCAGTCGAGGCAAAAGACATAAGCAATTTCTTTCGGACTTTTGTCGGAAGGAATTCCTTCGGACAAAAAGTCCGAAGAAATTCGAAAAAACGCCGCGGGTAAAAAACCCGAAGAAAGTCTCCAAAGGAAAGGAACGAGCAAGACAATTCTTGCGGACTTTTTGTCCGCGGGAAAAGTAGCCGAGAGAAAATCCGCAGGAAAAGTGGCCGAGTGAAAAGCCCCAAGGAAATAAGCGAAAAGCAAAGGAAGAAATCCTTCGGACAAAAATGTCCGAAGGAATTCCTTCAAACATTTTGCCCAAAGGATTTCAAGACCAAGGGAGCCGAAGGACCCCGAAGGGCAAGTGCCCTTGCGAGGGACTCTCGGCCAAAATGGACACTTCTCCAAAGCCGAAGGGTCACCTTCCCTTCGGGAGGGTCCAAAGCAAAACCCTGAAGGAAAGGAAACAGAAAAGCCCGACCAAAGAGAGAAAGCCGAAGAAATTCCAAGGGGTGACGGGCCCGAAGACGTCAAAATCAAGCACGGCGAACTAGCCGTTGGAAGTTCAAACGCAGTGACGAATGCGTAGACGTCAAATTTAAGGCGGTGAAATAGCCGTTGATTTTAAAAAGGCTTAAGGACAGGCCGCGAGTGAACTCAGCGACCCGCCAAGAAGATAGCCCCGAGGGCCGAACGAGACAAAGAAGACAAAACCAGGAAGAGAGTGTAGAAACGGACAAAAAGTCCAGGTGGCAAAGAGAGGTGTCGACTCAAGGATTTACTCCTGCAGTTGGAACAGTGCTTGCCAAGTGGTCATCAAACGGCGCAAACAGTAAGCGGCGCGGCCTGTTTTCTCCACTTTGCATTTACGAGCAAACAAATCACGTGAATATCTGAAAGGAAGCAGTCTGTTTGCAGAAAAGAGCGCGGCCCATGCTGTCACACTAATGTTTGAACGCCAAAGTCAAAGCAAGAGCCGACACAGCATTATCTATCAAGCAGCTTCCTCTTCCCAATGCTCTCAACGCACATGGGCCAGCTTGTCAAAAGGCGCCAAAAGTCTTTTCCAAAGGGGCGCCTTTACTTCTCCTCTTTTTATATATTGTAAACTTTTCATTTGAAAAAAATATCTTCTTAGCCCGTAAGGCAAAGCTCTGCCCAAAAATCTCTGGTTTGTAAGGTAGAACTCTGCCAGATTTTACCTTGAATCAAGACTTAACATTTTTACCTCCATTCTGAGTTTGCACTTTCATATTGTCTATGCCTTTGTTATGTGTTAAGTCATTTTCTTTTATGCTTTCGCAGGATGATTTCAGCATGTCTAGTGCATTGTGAAGTTTCTCCTTTCGTAGGTCTGCCAGAAGTGTCTACAGCAGGAATATAGGCGCATGTGAACAAGCTACCATAGAGTGTCTCAAAACACCTCTGGTAGTTCTTCCTCCCTGTATCTCCACGGGCCCCTGACTCACTGATGCAGAAGAGTTTCTCATATCAGATGAAGTGTATGTTAGCTTGTCTTTGGTGAAAAGTGTAGGTTCGAGCTAAGTAGATCAACTTTTTTGGTGTATCACCTTTTAGTTTAGGTTTAGGTTCTGTTTTCAGCATCCTTCTCCATTTTCATCCCCCCCCTTTTTTCATTTATTTGTTAGCAATAGGGAATCCAGGGCCTAAAAGATACATCGAAGGGAACTAGCCCTTATCTAGAGACTCTCCCCCCAGTTTTGCCAGGCCCACAGGCAAGAGGGGAGTTTCCATTGTTGCGTGTGGAAGGCAAGAGCTCGGCCTCCTATCCAGGGTGCAATCCACAGCGTCAACAATTTTTGGCACACCCGGTGGAACCAACTAGGACAAGTTTGGTCCAAAGAGTTGAAGAATTTTTGGTGTGTTCTTCAACCAACCAGCCTTTGGAGGCTTTTGCATCAACACCAATGGCGACTCCGAGTTGAATCAGCTGGTTAAGCAGTCCTGGTGCCATCAAGAAATCACGTTTTTATATGGTTTTATCAAGCTCAGGCTGTCATGAAACCACCTCAAACTCCAGCTTTACTTCCCTCATTGTTGAAGGGTAACCAGGAGAGTTGTTTAAGGTGATTCCATGAATAGCCTGAGCTTGATCAAAACATATGAAGAAATACAAGGTACATGGTTCTAAGCAATGAATTATACACGCCAAAATGTGCTTTCATTTGAAACAGCTCTTCTATGCATCAACAGACACTTCCTAGTCTGCCTCAACTCCCTCAGATCACTAATCATGATGGAAAGCTCCTGACTTGGAAGGAAATAGTGGAATCATGGGGCAGGAAAGAGGAGAAAGGTTTTGCTCAAAACCTTAAAAGGGTCGAGGCTGCTCCTGCTCATGATGATTCCTATGACCTCCAAGAAAGGCTCTTCCAAGAAGACATAGCCAGGAGAATCGCAGAGTTGGAATCCAAAGCGAGATTCCTCAACCAACGTGTGATGGACATGTCTGAACACACCCCATCTACACACCTCCACGAGAGCTATCAGGCCACACCTGATATAGATGAAGTGCTGGCCAAATGGAAAGAGGAGAATCATTCGATTCTAGCTCAAGGACTGCCTCCTCTTCCACATGGTTCTTCCACTTCATCCCTTCTCAAGGAGGAACCTGTTTTGTAGGAGGCGAGTGAGAAAGAAAAGATCTAATCTGCAGCTCTCCAGGAGGCTATCATGAGCGACAATGAAGAAGAAATCATCATCGATGCTCCTTGTGAAGACATCATCGACAATGGAGAAGACACAAGGCATGCATAAATGCAGATGTTCCAGCAATACGAAGAGGAATGTAAGCATGGTGAGCTCTCTCCCCCTTTGTTTGGTGAACTTCCTTGTTGCTTCGATGAAGAGGATGACTATGCTGAGGAGCCTGAGTTGGAAGAGGATCAGATGGATGTCTTTGAACAACTAGAGACTCTGATCCTTAAGCAAGAAAAGGAGAGGCTGGTCCATCTTGAGGAAAGCCTTGAAGAAGAGAACTTTGAACAAAAGGGTGATGTTCTGTGGGATGAGCAATCAGTTTGTGATTCCATTTCAGACATCACAACAGTCACCCTTCTTCAAGAAGGCTAAGAGGAAGCAGAGGATAAGTCTGATAGAGTCTTCAACGAGGCATAAGGAGATGAGGCAATTCATGATGCATTGCAAAGGGACCATGCACAACAAAGGGCTTATGGTGATGAGCCAACAGCCATTGATTTCTTGGTGAAACGCACCAGCATGAAGGACCAGTTTTCAACAAGCTTCCAAGAACAAGAAGAGTACATATATGTTGGAAGCATGTTTGACACTGATCCACTCGGATGCAAGCCAATCAAGATGGCAGGCAAGAGGAGCAGGTCACCCAGTCTCCATTCCATTCAACCACTTGTCTGGCACCATAAGTTTCCTTGCCAAGAAGGGGACTCAAGAAATTTTCCCTTTGATCCAGGAGGGAGGCAAATATACCTGATTAGCTGTACATAGTAGTTTGCTTTCAATTTCTTTTCCTATTTTCCCTAAGTGATGTTTGCACAAGTAGTGTTTTTAGCCTTGTGTGTGTTTTCCTTTGTGTTTGGGGTAAGAACTTCATGTTTGATTCTTGGATCTATCAAGGCGGTTGCTAACTCTTTCAAAGCTGCATCTAACTCCGTGCCCAATGGAATTTAAGGCAACTGGTTTCTAAGCATAGCAGGCATGCTTCCCTTGGGAGTCGCCAATTTGTTGACCATTTTGGTCCTGCTAGCCAAAATCAGTCCCCCCCTTTCCCCTGCTGTTCCGAGCCAGTACATTTTTTATTTTTGCACAAGTCTTGGAGTTTCTACGGACTCTGCAGAGAGTTTCTACGGACTCTGCAGGCATTTCGACGGACTCTGCAGGGCTATTTCTACGGACTCTGCAGGAAGTTTCTACGGACTCTGCAAGGAAGTTTTCTACAGACTCTGCAAGTAGAGACGAGTTCCCGACACTTAGGCGCAAAATGGACATTTCAAGTGCCCTTGCAGAGGACAGTTCGGGACTCAAGTGCCCTTGCGGAGGGCAGAGAACATTTGCAAAGAGGCCACAAAGAAAAGCCGAAAAGGTAAGTTTCTTTCAGAAATTTGTTTAAGGCAAAGGAAGTACCCTTCGGAAAGGTCATTTCCAATTTTCCCGAAGGGCACTTTTCGAAGGCAGTCGAGGCAAAAGACAAGCGATTTCTTTCGGACTTTTGTCCGAAGGAATTCCTTCAGACAAAAAGTCCAAAGAAATTCGAGAAAAAGCCGCGGGTAAAAAACCCGAAGAAAGTCTCCGAAGGAAAGGAACAAGCAAGACAATTCTTGCGGACTTTTTGTCCGCAAGAAAAGTAGCCAAGAGAAAATCCGCAGGGAAAGTGGCCGAGTGAAAAGACCTAGGGAAATAAGCGAAAAGCAAAGGAAGAAATCCTTCCGACATTTTGCCCAAAGGATTTCAAGACCAAGGGAGCCGAAGGACCCCAAAGGGCAGGTGCCCCTGCGGGGGACTCTCGGCCAAAATGGACACTTCTCCAAAGCCGAAGGGTCACCTTCCCTTCGAGAGGGTCCAAAGTAAAACCCTGAAGGAAAGGAAACAGAAAAGCCCGACCGAAGAGAGAAAGCCGAAGAAATTCCAAGGGGTGACGGGCCCGAAAACGTCAAAATCAAGCACGGCGAACTAGCCGTTGGAAGTTCAAACGCAGTGACGGGTGCGTAGACGTCAAATTTAAGGCGGTGAAATAGTCGTTGATTTTTAAAAGGCTTAAGGACAGGCCGCGAGTGAACTCAGTGACCCACTAAGAAGATAGCCCCGAGGGCCGAAGGAGACAGAGAAGACAAAACCAGGAAGAGACAAAGTGTAGAAACGGACAAAGAGTCCAAGTGGCAAAGAGAGGTGTCGACTCAAGGATTTACTCCTGCAGTTGGAACAGTGCTTGCCAAGTGGTCATCAAACGGCACAAACAGTAAGCGGCGCGGCCTGTTTTCTCCACTTTGCATTTATGAGCAAACAAACCGCGTGAATATCTAAAAGGAAGCAGTCTGTTTGCAGAAAAGAGGCGCGGCCCATGCTTTCACATTAATGTTTGAACGCCAAAGTCAAAGCAGAAGCCGACACAGCATTATCTATCAAGCGGCTTCCTCTTTCCAATGCTCTCAACGCACCAAAAGTCTTTTCCAAAGGGGCACCTTTACTTCTCTTTCTATATATTGTAAACTTCTCATTTGAAAAAAATATCTTCTTAGCCAGTAAGGCAAAGCTCTACCCAAAAATCTCTGGGTTTGTAAGGCAGAACTCTGCCGGATTTTACCTTGAATCAAGACTTAGCATTTTTACCTCCATTCTGAGTTTGCACTTTCGTATGTGTCTATGCCTTTGTTCTGTGTTAAGTCATTTTCTTTTATGCTTTCGCAAGATGATTTCAGCATGTCTAGTGCATTGTGAAGTTTCTCCTTTCGCAGGTCTGCCAGAAGTGTCTATAGCAGGAATATAGGCGCATGTGAACAGGCTGCCATAGAGTGTCTCAAAACACCTCTGGTAGTTCTTCCTCCCTGTATCTCCACGGATCCCTGACTCACTGATGCAGAAGAGTTTCCCATATCAGATGAAGTGTATGTTAGCTTGTCTTTGGTGAAAAGTGTAGGTTCGAGCTAAGTAGATCAACTTTTTTGGTGTATCACCTTTTAGTTTAGGTTTAGGTTCTGTTTTCAGCATCCTTCTCCCTTTTCATCCCCCCCCTTTTTTTATTTATTTGTTAGCAATAGGGAATCCAGGGCCTAAAAGATACATCGAAGGGAACTAGCCCTTATCTAGAGACTCTCCCCCCAATTTTGCCAGGCCCACAGGCAAGCGGGGAGTTTCCATTGTTGCGTGTGGAAGGTAGGAGCTCGGCGTCCTGTTCAAGGTGCAATCCACAGCGTCAACAAAAGGCATAGAAGTTTTCATTGTATTCATTGGGATCATTAGAATCCCTCTTAGCCTTCTTTGATAAGGGAAACGAATTTTCCCTTTGTTCAACTTCCATCTCTTCCCCGGTATTGAGGTTCACCGCCTTCCTCTTCCTTGCCCGTTGGATGGTTCCACTCTTCTTATCAAACCGGGTAGAGACTACAGGTAATTTTAACAACCAGATTCTATCTCTCATCCTTCATATTCTACATCTTTCACCCATTGAGAAACAATAAGTTGCCCTTCTTCTTCCGATGTATTTGGGTCTTCAGGTGTGGATGGTGGAGTCATAGGAGGGGGTGTTATTATTGGTGGTGCCATTGATGCACTTATTTGAATTGGGAACTAGAGAGGCTGATGAATTTCCCATGGGGAAGGTTCCCTTACTGGAGTTACTTCAGCCACATAGTTAACTCTGAGGTCCTCTCTATAGTCATAGTGGCTGATTACAGGGGTGAAGTCTGAGGCATTGGCAGCTCTGGATAAGTTGACTGTTTCTTTAGAGCTGATGGCATTTTAGGATTAAAAATAGAAACAGTGACCAAATTCTCAAAATGGACTGCCTTCTTTGGAGTCTTTATTTGCTTGATAGATGAAAGAATAGATGAATCAAAGGAACTAGATACAAGAATAGGTAGAGTTAAATCTGCAGCTGGAACTCTTGTACTCGAAACAGATGAAACAAGGGAAGAAACTACCTCATTAATGTTTTATCTTTGTTCTTCCGTGAGTATTTGCTAATCCAAAGTGTCAACTGGGGTTTCTTCTTCTTCTTGACCTCCCAAACTCATGGCTTTAGCTTTTTCCAATTCTACCTCTTCATCATCTGGGGGTGCCTCTTCACTTATCTCAGGTTCTGACCCCTTTATTGTCCCTACATCCTCTTCCTCTTCATCAGTTGAGTACTCAACTAAAGATATTACTTGTCTAAGCTCCTCTTCCTTTGTTTCCTCTTCATCAAAGGATTCTTCTATGGTTGGATGACCAAGTGATGGCCTCTCTTCTAACTGCTTGCCCTTAGAGGAGGTGGGAAGATTTTTAGGCTTCCTCTGGTAAGTGACCATAGAGGGAGTGGAAGGTGGAGGAGATGGTGAAACAATTGAAGGAACAGCAGTGTTAGAAAGCACTACTGCAGGTGGTGGTGAAGGAAAGGTTGGTGGGACAACCATGGTGGAAGGAATGGAGAATGGAGCGAGAGCTGGCATGGTAGGGAGTGTTTGAGGAGATGTTTCCTCACTGATAGTTGTGGACCTAAGTGAACTTAATAGAGATGCCTGAACAGACATGAAAGAAGCTTGAAAAAATTCTGGGAGACTACCCTGAGTGGCTGTTGTGAGAGGTGACAAAGGTGTCATAACAAAAGTGCTCTTCTTTTGTCTATCTAGAGGAAGTGTAAATTTCTCCTTTGTTGTAGTCGTCCCCAAAACCGGAGTAGTATTAACCGAAGATGTGGAGGGAGGCTAAGGACTAGGGAGGCATTTTAAAATTTCCTACCTTATTTAAGGGTCAGACTCCCTCTGACTGCTTGACTCTTCTTCTTGCAGATTTGTTTGTTCTCCTACCGGAAAGGAAGGTTGGTTTTGTGCCCTTGAATCCTGTGGCTAGATTGGAGGCCACCAATAGCTTGATGCTCTTTGTGCCTGTTCCTTCGTAACCTCAGTGTCATACTAAAGACCCTGAGCCCAAATCATAAATATTAGCTTATTCTCCATTCTTGTCTAGATCTCTGTATCATAAGATGCATTCAGAAAGGCAACATCATGATCGTATTCTTGGTGACCATATAAAACGTTCACTTTCTTCTTTTCTTTAAGGCGCTGGAGATATGCCCCGACCTTTTTCCTAGGGTCCCATTCCCTAAATGGGGACACCTTCAAATTATTACAATAGGTCCTAGCCTTCCCCACTTGGTTGAAATGTGATTTGACCACATATTGCATTTGTCCAATGCTCGGAGGGGTTTTAAAGTAATAGGCCAGATGCTTTTGGCTTAACCCCTCATCAATATTGTTGTATATTTGGTAGGCAATCACATGCTCTGCAATTTTATCTGGGACTCAGTGCAGCAGGAACAAGGGAGAGGCTTTTGTGCCCTCTATTTTGATTACCATACCATCGGGGTAATACCAATAGTCCCCCATTTTGTTAATACTTCTTATTATGTTTTCAGACAATCTTGACATTTCGGTGTCATGAATAGCTTGGTACACCTGGGGATATATATAATCGCATATTCTTTGCAATTCACTTTTGAATATGTATATAAACATGAAAGATTAATCTTCGTAGATTCAGTTACCCAAGTATTCTATTGAGGGTTGCCATAGTTGCCCACGGGTCTTGTGAATTGTGCCTAATACTGCACCCAGTAAATAGGACATCATGTAGAAATTGCCATCAGCTAGCCTTTGTTTTAGTGAACTAAACATCTGCAACTTCAACCTAACACTTATAGCTTCATCCAAGGCCACTATTTTGTCCAAGGTCAATAGAATATCCAAGAGGGGGACCCATTCAACCTAAACATATGTCATGGTAGAAAAACCATATAATCAATTGAGAGCCATGGCAATCCTAATCCCAAGTCTAAACTTAATAATGCTATTAGAGGAAAATCTCCCCTTAGGATTCAGTCTTAGCCCCTTGACTAGCCATTGTTTTTTTTTCCTTCTACCGTATTAGTTTCGAGCCACATTGGCCGAGACTTGGATGTATGCAGTTTCAGGGGCAAGAAGTCTAAGATATCTCTCAAATGCCCTACCCGAAATAAATGCAGCAACATTTTTACATTTCCTAAGATGTAAACAATCCCCAGAAAACATTCCATTATTAAATAAATCTCTAAATAGGTCTACACAAGGCATTAACTCTGGTTTAGTTGCACCCTGGTGAAGTGCCATTTCCTTCATCAACAGTAAGTCATCTATGTATTGCTTCTCATCAGGCAAAATTTGGTCCTATGTGGAATATGGCATCACAAACTCCACTGCATCCCATAGCGCCGAATAATGTTGAAATTTGAAGTCGAGGGCACTTCTGTCAAATACAATGTCCAGAAATTCAAGCCCCCTAGCGAATGAATATATAGAAGATCCCTGAACACGCGCTTGCTTCGAAGACAAGGCCATTTTGTTAATCTGGACGTAATTCCTTCTATGAACCGTTTGGGTCGTTCATGCAAGCTTACCAAGAAAACTAGGGCTTTCAGATGTTCGAGGGCTCAAAATTGCAGTGTTGAATCAATAGAATAATGGCGAAGTGACTAGCATTCATATAGATTTTGCATATATTTCCCAAAGGCCTGAGTTTTGAATACATACTTGTGTCATCAATGCGAATAACGGTATTTTGATTTAGTTAGCAGTTCAATTCGAATGTGCCAATCAGCTTTGGCATGTTTACTTGCCAAATGGCAACAATTCATTAACTTTATATGTCTAGTCACCCAGTTTGAGATGGTTGTCCCTTCCTCGTTTACCATCTCTTTTGCTTTGTTGTCGACTTTCTTTATGCATATCATGGCCATGCACCCTCTGTATTGTGACAATTGTCCCTTCCCCACTAGTTTGGGCATGTTGTATGCTAGAATTGCACCCTTGTGGCAGAGTTTTTCAGGCTCTCTCACTTCCAGCTACAAGCATGGGAACAACCTCAGGCTGTAGGTATCCTGTAGCGAGGTTGAACCTCCGGAGTAGGCCAGTTTCTCTTTGATGCTCACCTAAACTAATGCTAAACTAATGATCCAGGAGGAAAAGAGTTAGAAAGGGGATAAGGGCTCCTAAGAAAGCTAACTAGGCAATGCACCACAGTAAAATGGACACTCATCTATGCTTGAACCCACACTAGATCAGTCATAAGACAACTATGGCTTACACAATCTCAAGATCAAATTAACAAACTGGAAGAGGTTCAGGGAAAACACTAATCTAGACCTACAAGGGCTTGAAAATACTTTAAAGAAGCAAGTAGAAAGCTGATAGACTAGGAAGAATCTCCTTCATGAACCCACCAAGCACAAACATATTAAGGCACTGATCAATGACAAGAGATAGGCAAAGAAATCATCTTATTACATCAAGAGGTAGTTCTTACAATAGACTTGACATGGTCGAGCCTAATCAAGCGGAGCATACTTTGCAGTATCTCAATGAATGGTCGTCTCTCAGAAAGATAAAAAAGTCTAAAAACTAGGAACCCTTTACAATGGCTTGGAAGCTCGTATATATAGGAGACAAGAGAGAAGAGAGACGAGAAATAGAGAGAGAAAAGAGGGGCACATTGTCCATGATCATCGAATGAGCTCCACCTGTTTCTCCAATCTCCCAAATTTGCTCCGTGAATCTCGCCATACCTTCCATTCGGCTTCATTATGAGGACAAGGTCCTCATATCTTAAAACTGACACAGTCATGTCATGTGTGCTTTGAGCAGTGATTTGTCAAAAGCATGGCTCAGACAGCGCTTTTCATTAATCACATACCTGCTCTATGCTTTGGGACCTGAACCTGAATTAGCTATAAGTTGAAAACCAATCTAAATCATTGATTTTCCTATAGTTATAATAGATGACACTCTGCTCAATGCCTGGTCCCTCTTTCGTCGACAAGTTGCTGACCTTTGATCTATACTAAGTCTGAAAGACCTATTATGAAAAACCTATTATGTCCCCCGCTCACCGTAGATCTTTTTGCTAGTTGGATGCCCTTGTGCCACGTGGCAGCGTCTCATTCATCTAATCATGACTCTTGTGCACCATCGATCCTTAGAACCATGCCATTGGACCAAGCTTATTAAGTTAAGTAGCCTTGAAAACCTGATTTACTCTTCGCAATGTAATTCGGGTTTTCTAGGCTCCTTAACTTATAAACTTATAAGCTAAGTCCTTGAAGAATCCCGATTTACTCTTTGCAGAGTAATTCGGGTTCTCTGAGCTCCTCAACTTCGAACTCTCCCAGCGGCTCCACTTATAAAGTCTTTTTAAGTAAAGTACTTGGAGAACCCCGAATCACACTATGAAGAGTAATTTGGGTTCTCCAAGCTTACTTACTTTGGAGCCTTCACGCTGGATTATTGTGGATTCTTGAAGCTCGTTTACTTCGAGCTTTTCCAACTTGATGTCTTCAGGTTCTTCCAGCTTGATTACTTCCCAACGACTAGTTTATCACCCCGAAGTTTGACATTCACGGGCCCATCATTGGACATTTGAATCCCAACGGCTAGTCCTCCATCATGAAATTGACGTCCATACAGCCGTCACTCACTAGGACAATTCCTTCGGGTCCCTTATTGCTTCAGATCTTTTCCTCGGACAATTCTCCCAAAGGAATTCCTTCGGACTTCTTGTTTTCGTTCCTTCCTTTATTTCCTTCGGACAAAGTCCAAAGGAATTGTTCCTCGGAACCTTTCCAAATTGCCCCTCGGGCTTTTTGACAAGGACTTTCCCGAAGGAAAAGAGACCCTTCGAGCTTTTTGCAAATGGCCCTTCCGAAAGGAACATACCCTTTGGAATTCTTGTTTTGGTCTTTTTGCTCCAAAAGTGCCCTTCAGAAGAATTGGAATTGCCCTTCGGAAAAATTGGAACTGCCCTTCGGAAATTTTGAAGTGGACTACTTTGCTGAGAAAAGACCCTTGGCTTTTGGAGAAGACTTGTCCCTTGAAGAACCCGAGAAGCACTATTTTTCGAGACCAAATCGGGTTTGTCAAGCCCCTTTACTTATTTTGGGTTTCTGACTGCTGATTACCTATAAAGTTTTTTAAGTAGTGCTCCTCTGGAAACCCGCAGTTGTCTTCGTCAGAGAACCTGAAGTCTTCTAGCTTGTACTTTGCAAATGCTGTTGGAGTCTGTAGATTTTTTGATGAAGTCCATAGCACTATGTAGGCCTAATGTTGCTGCATTTACGACCCCTAACTGCTTGGTTTCACCATGAAACCTGCTCAAGAACCTCTTCTTTACTCTACAGACGTGTCCCTTAGAATTTGACAAAATACACTTTAAGCAAACTTAAAGTGTTTCAAAAGCTTTATGAGCAACATAAGATCTCTTCGGTCCACTCATTCCATCCAGAACATTTGTTCATCCACTCATCCATTAGCAATTTGATCCATCTAGGCACAACTTGGTATGTGGGCCAAATTTGGCCAACAGGGCCTTTCGATTTATAACCTTGTTTTGTATGCTCTGGGGCCACGAGTTAACGTGATTGAGCCACGTGGAGGAATCTCAGGCCCACAGGAACTCGAGAGGTCAAAGTTGTGACCGTTTATATTATTTGAACCATGTATGTCCTAAAAGGCTCCGATTTAACGAAATGCAGACACATGGCATGTTCTCAGAGCCCTTGGAGGTTAGAAGACTTGGGGCCATGGAGCCATTGACTTTGCTTTTATACCCTCGGAGTTGCGGTTGCACGAAAATGTGCCAAGTGTCACCTGCGTGGGGCACAGAAGATCGGTGCCACTAGACCGTGGGTGCTCGGGACCATTAGGCCGTGTTAATCTTTCTAGGGTTCCGGTTGACAACAATATGCCAAGTGGCAAATGCTCAAAACCGCAAAAGCTTAAAACCATTAGACTTCGGGAACTCAGGGCCTTTAACTTATTGACATTTTGTAAAGCCTTCGTATTTTTGGGGTCATGAAAATGCTTCATGTGGAGTGTTTCGAAGCTCGGAGACTTGAGATACTTAGAATTTTATTTGAACTTTGAAGCCTCTATGTAACAAAATGTCGCCACCTGTCAATGTCTAAAAGTTGGGGATTTCGAAGACTTAGAAGCTTTGTGAAATCCAAAGGCTCCGAATAACGTAGAAATGCCCACTGTCTCGATCCTGCATAATAAAGATAAGGCCTGATCGTGGATGATTTAACAAGTCTGGCTGATAGTCATGTGATTGTAAACCAATAGGAATGCTAGGACGAAGAAAATTAGATATGTTAGTCGATAAATCAAAGCGCCCATTTCGAAAAGAACTTATAAAAACCCAAGGTTCAAAATATTTCAAATAATTATTCAAGCTTTGATTTTCATAATTCAAACTTCTGTAAATTTGGACTTTTGAAAAAAACATTAGACTTTCGAATGAATTAATTTATATTACAGACTTCTAAGGTTTAAGAGACCCCAAATAAAGATTTCCAACACTGATGGGTCCCTGTTTTAAATTTTAAAATGGGGTGTGTGTGTTAGGGCACAACAAGGTGAAAGACCATTTTTATACAATTCCTAGCATGGAAATCGGAGCTTGCATTGGGCCAACCAAAGAGAAGTTTCCAAGAACACAAATTCTTGGATATATAAAAGAGCAAGATGACACAAATAAAGTGGCTAAAAGATCTCGATCAAAGTCTCGTCCATTGTCAAAACAAGGCTCCTTATCAAGCAAACCACCTAAACCAACAAATCATGGCCGCCTCATGTCAATTTTTGGCAACACCATCTTCAGAAGAAGAAGATACACCTCTTGTTCAAAAAGGGGAGACTCTTCCTAACTAATTTTTCTAGACTGGAATGTGAACAAATCACCATTCGATGCTTTTCCCTCTTTGGGTCAAATGGCTACAATATATCATCACAAGAAAGTAGTTACACAAGAAGACGATTACAAAATGGTTCAACTTTTGCACTAGAAAACAATTTGCCTTCTTGTAGGTGTGACAATTTGACTTCCAAATACATTGTACGATGGCGAGTGTGCTGACACAGTGCTAGCTTTGAAAGTGATTCCTAGCATAGCGCAATGTGGTGCAAAGTCTCCATGTGGCCGACGAGTGTTCTATGCAATTGTTGGCCTATGTGGGTATCTATTGGCGCTACGCATGTTGCGCCCAATAAAATGAGGTTGTTTGGTCAACGCACATTAGAGTAATGTTGTGTTGTGTGCGCAGGATGTGCAAGACACTCAAAGTGTGGATTTGTGAGGCTGCACTTGGATCATTTTCCCTTTCTTGAGGAATGATCACCCCCATCACATCTTTAGTTAGTTGTGGGGACTAAACCTAAACAATGCATTGTCCTACTTGACCACTCTAAACAACTAACATGTGCCTTGGCGGGTGCGTGTAGTTGTGACTTCAACAATCTAATCCTTGGGTGTTGATTGCAAGTGTTCAAGATCCAATCTTATAGGATGTTGAGTTGTTGGCTCAAGAAAAGGTGGAAAGTATGGCTATAAGGAACTCCAAATTGAATAATAGGTGAAGATCCAAGTATTGTGGAAAATCTAGGACAAATGTGTTCTCTCCAGCAGTGAGCAGTATGGTGTAAGGACCATGGCGTAGAGGCTTGCTCTTCCTATGTGGACTCCTTAAGTGATTTTAAAGATGCATCCAAATTTTATCATCCATCTTGAATGCATGAGCTGTGTGATGTGTATCACGACACTCTTTATACTTCTATTGTTGGCGCAAAAGTATCTGTTGAACTTGCTGGTGAACATGTTGATGTGCTGCAAAAAAGTTTGTCCCTTGTCCGTTTTCTTTTCCTTTTTGCATGACTCTATGTCGAATGGTGCACAATAAGATATGTCTAGAGGCGCAGCTAGCTAGAACCAAAGCCATGTCTGAAATGGATTATGTCCCATAGAATTGTGATTAAAGGGTAGATTGTCCTCCCAAGTGCGCAAATATGCATTGTTGTACATGCGCAATAAATGGACAAGTGTGTGGTTGACAACTTATGTTTACACATGTCTGAGGATGAAATGATGTTGACCAATCCAATTGTGTATCCAACATCGCTTGCTCGTCACTTGTCCAGTAGAATGTCACAACTTCCAATGACGTGATGTCAAAAGTGACTAAATAATGTTGTAATGTCCATTGGTTTAACACAGCATGCAAGGGGAATAAACTAACTGCCACTAGTTTCAGTGCGGTTAGGAATAAACTAACTGCCACATCAGCTTCAATGCAGTTAGAGGGGATATTTCCACTGTCATTTAGCTAGTCAATTGACACTTAGTTTGGTCATCAATAAGCAGTGGGCACTGCATGGATTTAGGTAGTTTGGCGCTACATGTAATTAGGCAGTCTTTCAATGAGTTTGGAGTTAAGATAGTTATGTTAGCTTATAGTTATGCTAGTGGACGGGCAGTTGACTAACGCCCCCTTTTAGGGAGTTAACTACCACTTCATGACCCAGCTGAGGTTGTTATTAGCAGCACTGGGAAGGAGTTTATGCAAAAATTTACAAACAAAATGTTTGGAGAGATACACAGTCAGATTCGTTGTGCCTGGGATGAAAACCCACAAGTGCAGCCATGCTTGGGGACATAAACCCTCAAAACTGTGACCATTTCACACAAGAACCGCAACAATAGCAGTCAGAAGGACGTAGGGCAGTCCAGGTATTTTGTATGTATGTCAGAGGGGTCTTTTGGATACGAAAAATTAATAAAAATTCCTATTTCAGTTATGCTTTCCTGAATTTTTATGTGTTTTTAGTTAGCACATTTTAGTGGTATCAGAGCTGGATTCTGCCAACCTGTGGAAAAACTAATAAAAAAACAAAACAAACCTGAAAAACCAAAATTTCGAGTTGATTCTACCATGTCAATAAGTGATAGGGAAGCAAGGTATCAACACAGGGAACAGAGGAAGCAGAAGATGTCGAGTGTGGATAAAAAGCAGGAATTTTTTGAAGTAATTAGGTCTTTGAAGGACGTCACGATGGTCCTCAAAGATGGGCAGCAACAGCTCATTGAGTTGTTCACTCAGAGACGTCAGGGAAAAGAGGTCGGTCAAGGTACTGCACCCTCGGGGAATGATATGCAGGGAGCATCTTCATCTACAAAAATAAACCAGAACGTTCCAACAAATTCTACCATACGTATAGGTCTACCCAGAGTTACATTCTTGCAAAAAGAAGTCGTGACTCAAGATGAGGATGTGGACAGCCAGCGGGAGGAAGATTTGGACATCATGCAGAATATGGGTCGAAGAGTGCAGAGTTCAGGGCGGATATCTCATTCATGAATTTTTGCACACTAAAATCAAAAGTCAAAGCTAAAGGTGCAAGTAAAACTTTTCCAAACAGGCCTCATAAGGACCTTCAAAGCAAGCTTGGTAAGCTCACGGTTCCCTCATTTGATGGGTCCCACAAAGCCTCAGCTAAGGCTTGGATCCAAAAACTGAACACCTATTTTTCACTAAGCCCAATGTACGAGGAGGCAATGAAGTTTGCAATCCTTCACCTGGAAGGAATCGTGCATGAATGGCAGTACCACAGCTTAGTTACTCAAGGGCACAGCAATATCACCACCTACAAAGACTTTTGTAGAAGATTGGTTGATAGATTCGAGAGGCAAGACCCTGAGGGGCACTTTAGAGAACTTGCACAGCTCCATCAACAAGACTCCGTGGAGACCTATGTGGCTGATTTTCAAAGGATGGCAATCATGGTACCCAACATATCAGAAAGGCGCTTGGTTTTCCTTTTCATGGAAGGGCTAAATGAACCCCTTAGAGGTCTAGTTAAGGCCCTTGAACCCAATTCGCTGCAAGCTGCTATCAAAAGATAAATTAACCCTGGAAGCCACTATACCAAGCCAATTTTTCCAAGGGTCAGCTTTAAAAGGGACAAATACAAGGGTGTCACAACAGCAGCAGCAAGGAACACCGTATAAATCTTTTCCACAAAAGCTACGGGCACCCACCTCTCAACCCCATGGATCCCAAGGAATAGGGCACACATTTAGAAATCAACATGACAGAGGTATGTCCCGCGATGAATTACAGAGGAAACAGCTATACTTCAGCTATAAAGAACCTTGGAATCCAACACTCTGGTGCTTGTGAAAAGGACAAAGTATATTCAGATGATGAAGGAGAGCAAGAGGTATGTATGGAACAGCACAGGGTGGTGGGAGATGAGGTTCCACCAAAAGGGGAAGTAATTGAAGATGTACAAATACCTGATGAAGGAGTGCAGCCAGCTACTATTGTTGCTTTGTCAGGGGCACCGAAGTACCATTCTTTCCAGATTAAGGGGGGGATGGGAGGACAACATATCATGGCAGTCATTGATGGGGGAGCAACCCATAACTTCATTGACCAGAGTGTGATGGCACGTTTCAGGTTGAAAGCTAAAGAATTTGCAAGATTCGACGTGGCAGTAACAGATGGTTACTCATTGCCATGTAAGCAGGTGATCCGACAATTACAAGTATTATTGAATGAGCATACAATAATTCATGACTTTTATGTCATTCCCATTGGGGAGCTCACATGGTTCTAGACGTCAAGTGGTTGCATTTGTTGGAAGAATTCACACAAAACTACCAAACAATGACACTCAGCTTTGTGGAGCAAGCACAAAGGAAAACCATCAAAGGGGTTACATATGCCTTACTGCAACAGGTATTGGCACACCGAATAGAGAGACTGTTGAGACAGGATCAAATCAGTTGGATGGCAACTATCTCTACCATTAAAGGGTTACCCCTAGGTACCATGGGTTTAGGGGTGGGTGAATACCCTCCAGATATACAAACCCTGTTGGATAAGTATACTTCTATTTTTGCAAATATGCCTCCGGGACTTCCGCCCAATAGAGGTTTCCCTCACACCATTGAATTGGAACCAGGGACGAAGCCTATCATTATGACTCCTTCGCGTCATCCCCGTGCCTTCAAGGATGAGATAAAAACGATTGTTGAAGAGCTATTGAAATTGGGACACATCCGGCCTAGTACAAGTCCCTTTACATCCTTAGTGGTACTGGTAAAAAAGAAAGATGGAACGTTGAGGATGTGTATAGATTACAAAGATCTAAATAAAAAGACCATTAAAAACAGGTACCCCATACCTCGTATTGATAAATTGTTTGATTAGTTACACAGGGCTGCACATTTCACCAAAATTGATTTACGGTATGGGTATCATCAGATAAGAGTTAAAGATGTAGACTCATTCAAGACTGTGTTTCAGTGTCATTATGGGCACTTCGAGTTTCTGGTGATGCCTTTTGGACTCACTAATGCACCAGCCACCTTCCAATTAGCAATGAATGAAATTGTTAGGCCTTACTTGAGGAAATTTGTATTGGTTTTCTTTGACGACATTTTGATTTACAGTAAAACATGGGAGGAACACGACACATTTAGAGATAGTGTTGGCCGTACTGCAGCAGCATAGCTTCTTCACCAAGCTAAGCAAGTGTGGATTTGGAATGCAGCAAATTCTATATTTGGGTCACATAATCAGCAAGACAGGTGTAGAGATGGATCCAACCAAGGTGCAATCCATCATGTAATGGCCTATTCTGAGGACATTGACTCAACTACGGGGGTTTTTGGGTCTTTGTAGCTATTACAAGAGATTTATTAGAGGATTCTTGCAGCACAGTTCACCCTTGACGGAATTAACCAAAAAAGGGGCTTTCCAATGGTCAACAGCAGCATAAACAACATTTGATCATTTGAACAAGGTAATGTGCATTGGGCCCATTCTTGCCATTCCCAACTTTGCATTACCTTTTTGTGGTGGAATGTGACACTTTAGGGGAAGGGCTAGGAGTTGTTCTTATGCAAAAAGGGTGACCCACATCATTTGAAAGTCGGAAATTAGTAGGTATAGAGCAGAATTTCTCTATATATGATAAGGAGATGTTGGCAGTTATGCATGCATTGGCCAAGTTCAAGGAATATTTAGTTTTGTGGATGTTTTTTAGTGCACACGGACCACAACAACTTGAGTTTCTTCTTATCACAGCGTAATCTCAATGATAGGCAGCAAAAATGGGTCAGTAAATTACAAGCCTACAATTTTGACATTGAGCATGTCAAGGGGAAGAATAATAGAGTTGCAATTGCACTCTCCCGGAGACCTGAATTATTGGTTGTTTCATCAACAAAATTCAATTGGAAGGAGGAATTATTGGCCGAGTGTGCCAAGGATCCACTAGATACAAGATTGTTATAAGGTACAATTGTTGTTTCAGAAAAGGATGAGAGATACCAGGTGAAGAATGACATAATTTGTACAAGGGCAATTTTTGTGGTGCTAGGGTCCAAACTGAAACAGAAAATTATTGCAGCATTTTACGATTCTCCGCTTGCTAGTCACACAGGATTTTTCAAGATTTATAGACAAATTCAAAGTAGATATGCTTGGAAGGGTTTGAAAAAGGATGTATCACAATATGTGCAGGAATGTGGAGTATGCCAAAGGATGAAACATGAGACCACATACCCTAAAGGGCTGCTCCAGCCCCTCCCTATTCCTCAGAAGAAATGGGAATCCATATCAATGGATTTCATCACAGGGTTGCCTAAAGTAGGGGTAAAGAATTGCATCTTCGTAGTTGTGAATCGATTGACAAAATATGCACACTTTTTTCCCATCCCCAGTGAATTCAAAGCTCCACAAATAGCAGATTTGATCTTCAAGGAAATCTTTCAACTACACGGGTTACCTTGTATTGTGGTCAGTGACAGAGATGCCCTCTTCATGAGTGCCTTTTGGCAAGAATTATTCAAATTGATGGGAACAAAACTGATGCCATGTGTGCTAAGTTGCCTTGGTCTCTCTAGGTTTTTTCTAGGTCTGTGTGAGGAATGAATGAGGGTTGATCTTATATTTATACCAATCCCTTTAGAGAATATCTCGCATTAAAACACTTAGGCGGATCTTTAGGATATGTTTCATTTGCCAATTACAAGTTAGGTCAATGTTGTACTTGCTTATCACGCATGGCATGATTCACACACAAGCCAACGCGTAAGAGAAAACTACATAAGTCTGAGGCCCTCTTCAGAGTATTGGCTATATACACAACACTCATTGACAAATAGATCTTTGGGGCATCTCGACACCATGTGCCCACTAACCCATTTTTCCCAAAGCCAATATGAAGATATAAGATAAAGAACTATGGTTTTCTTATTTGACAAAAAACAAACATCCATGACCCAAATCTAAATGCACCAAAGCGAAGGCAACACATAACCCAAAAGCATCCAGATGGTCGCATCTAGTTTCAACACATACTCCATAATGGACACCTACGTCCAAGTCAGACAATGGCGTTGACGCTACCGTCCCAAGTCGACACAAGTGTCTGAGGCTTCAGAGGTACAATTTCCATAATTAAGCGACTGTTCCAAAATCCAGATCCAGTCCACTTTCTACATATTCTAGATCTAGATATGTATTAGCATCAAAACTAGCTATCTTGTTTTCATTGTTATTGCAATATTTAGCACAATTGTACTTTCTATCTTTAGCATCTCAGCATAATAAATTCAGTATATGTTCTATCTGGATTTTGCAAATAAATGACCTGCTCTAGAGATAGTCTACCATCCTTGTGCCCTAAGCTATCTCTACCCCTTTAACCCTAGATCCTCCATATCTAGAGTTTAGGGTTAAACATTTGGTGAAGCCAATCTTTAAACATCATTCTTGTCTAAGCATACCACATAGGATGTTTCTTACCTATTTTATCCTAATCATTGTGTTCTTTATCTCTCTTATTATGGATGATATCGATTGCTTTGATTATTGATTATGAAACTCTCCAACTTTCCATCAAAGAAGGGTAAACATTCAATACTCGTGTATCCTTCCAAATGCTAAAACATCTAATCTTAAATCTTTGAATGGTGGTAGCTACCATCCCTCTAATTAGGTCCATGCTCCCACCATTTCAAGAGATGAGTTGATCCATATTAAGGAAGATAACGAACCTTTATCATTACTCCCTACATCACCATCATAAAATATTTGTTAAAATATGGATACAAAAAATAAAGGTTGGGCAAACATGAGCACAATATAACCCACCCTATATCTCTTAAATATAATACAAATTGGCAAGGCTTGGGTTTTTCAGAAAAATCCATGAGTCACCAACAAGGCAAGTCATCTAATCATGCCCTTCATGCAGATTCTACCACAAAAGTGGTTACATATAACCAAGATGCTCCATATGATCATCAAAAGTTCTGACAAATACATAAAAAAATTATGATTGATTTACAAATAACTTATAATGGGGAATATTCCTTCAAATAAATAAATTCAAACCCCTATAATTCCCACATTTCCAAATAATATCCCCCTTAGCAAGGGTAATGATTCTTGTTTCCCCTCATTTGAATTGAAAATTCGTGAAAGGTTAAACAAGACATCAAGACATCTTTACCCAACCTCCTGTAGACATCCAATTCCTAACACCATTTGTGTTGAAATTGTCAATCTTACTTGAATTGCACTCAAATGCACATTTTACGTCAAAATCCATAAAACACCCTAAATGGTTCGAACTTGTCACTTACAAGTGTCAGTTTAGGTCAAAGTACCCCTAAATAGGGCAATGCATTTTATGGGCCAGCTAACTTTGATCAGAGCATTTCGAGTCAAAATGACAAATTCGCCATTTAGTGCTCTAAATCACTCTTTTCTTCTAATTCGTTGGTACACATCATGTACCTTTGTTATTTGGTGTTAGCAATATCCTAAATGGGAATACATCTCCAACACATTTAACATCGCCTTCCAGTTCCTCTCCAATCAATTTACGACCCAGTAATATGATTTTCTAACCATTTTAATTAATTGAGGGCCAATTTTCAAATAAATTGCACAAATATTGATTAACCTTGTTTAAGGCTAATTAATCCAAATCAAGAGCTTAAATGGATTTTTCATGAAAGTTGTTGAATATTTCTTTTTTTAAATTGATTTGTATTAACTGCATCATCAAGTGACATCATTTCTTGGGAACACATCTCTAGGCCATAAATGCCACAAATATCAGGATTATGGGTCACCCATGCCTAATTAATGCCTCTTCAATGCCCCTTCTTCCAAAAAAATGATGAAGATAATTATGGATTTAATTCCAAATATTAAGATTATACATGGCCACACATCTCAATCTTGAGATGGACGGTCATGGTTGATCCTGACCAATCTCAAAAATCTATAAATAAAGAGGCCATGAACATGAATTTTAAGCTATTTTGGTGCAAGGTTATTATGCTCGAATATCTTCAAAGCTTGAATATTGCAAAGTTATAATGCTAAATTGCTTTCACAAAGCTTCATTGATAGGCTAGTTTAGTGATTTGGAATAAAGAGCCTAGGTTTTATGGAATGTTTTTGAGGCATTGGAGGAGCTTACCACCATTGTTGACAAAGACAAGGATGCTTGATCAATGGAGAATATATTTTGAGCCACATGGGCATGGTGAATCCATTTGGGAAGGTAATATGGTGTTGCTTTCTTTCATTTGTTTCTTGTTATCCTTTGTAATTCCCATAGGAATAGATAGGCTTGGTTAGTTCTTTATGCATGTTTCATTATTTACGAACTAATGTTTGACTAACTTGCTTTGTAATCCTCTCTACACCTCCCTCCAATACCAATTGCTATATCTCTACAAAAAGTGAATGAACCAAGCTTTTCAAATGATATACCAAAGGTACCATAATTCAGAGATTCAAAATTTGCCCTTGTTATCCATGAGGATGATGATACTCATATGCCTAGATTCAAGAGAGGTGGTGGATTAAAATCAATGATAACGCCTAAGCCAAGCACCACCATTCCCATGAAGTATCTTATTTCTATGATGAGCATGTTAGAACATTTAATGTCTAAGAGGTGAAATTATAAGACCTTTAGTACATTTTAAGTAATTAAATAATAATGATGTATTATTTATTAACACAGGTTAACAACCTCATGTAAATAAATAATAAAACATAAATTATTTATTACTTATCAGTAAAAATAAAACATACTTGTTTAATATTATCAAAAATTTAAAATGTTCTCAAGATGGTTGGACCTATTATTTATAATAGTCATATCCATTCAGATTTCACTATAAATAAAGTTTTACCCCTAACGTGAATGTGTGTGAAAGTAATATATTATGAATCACAAATATATGTGAACAAAGAGTTTTGTGAAGGCTATTGAAGAAGTGAGAAGGAAGAGTTTATGTATTGGGGTGATTTGGTTTCTCAAATATATGAATATCACATTGATGGGTTTTTTACCTCTTTGAGGTTTTCCCACGGTAATTCTTGTGTACGGGTTCATTGATATGTGTTCACTATTATCTGTGTATGCTTTGCTTATTTATGTCACTCTAGATCTATCATGTGTATTGCTATTGCTACGTTGATTTTGTCAGAGCACTATTGGAGATCTTCAAAAGCAGGTTTTTATACTTCAAATACAAATGGCTTTCCATAATATTAATGCACATGTTACCTCATTCAACAATCAACCTCTTGCACAATGTATACTTGAATATTATTTTTTACCTCTTTGAGGTTTTCTCACAGTAATTCTTGTGTACGGGTTCAGTGATATGTGTTCACTATTATCTGTGTATGCTTTGCTTATTCATGTCACTCTAGATCTATCATGTGTATTGCTATTGCTACATTGATTTTGTCAGAGCACTATTGGAGATCTTCAAAAGCAGATTTTTATACTTCAAATACAAATGGCTTTCCATAATATTAATGCAAATATTACCTCATTCAACAATCAACCTCTTGCACAATGTATACTTGAATATTATTATCCACAAGATTTTGAACAACCAAATTTACCTCTATTTTTGAGTCATAAGGACCCATTCAACCACATGATTAGCTATGTACATTCTTTTGGTCAAAGGGCAAAAGATAACAAACTATTACTAAAAGTATTTCATATGAGCATTTCTAATGAAGCTCATAATTGGTTCTATAGCCTACCAAAAGGTTCCTTAACCACTTTTGCACAATTAGAAGATGCATTCTTCATGGCTTTCAATATCCATAAAGTTTCAAAACTTATATTAGAACATTTGCACAATTTCAAACAACATGATAATGAATCCCTTCAAGATTATACTATTCCATTCAAAAGTACATCATATGAGCTAGCATTTAGACCCTCAGATTTGGAGTTACAATTCATTTTTAGTAGAGATCTTCTTGCTCCATTTTAAGAAAGAGCATTGCATAAACAATATGAATCATTTACACATTTATATGTGGATGTGCATAGATGTGCTTCGTTCATCCTTACTCATCCAAAAAAGCTTAACATATCCTCTTCTAAGTATAAAAGTTTTATTCCTCACACAAAGGAGGGGAGATGAAATACCAAATGAACATTATGAACAAAAATGTGTAGTTCCTAATCTTTATATGGGAGCTCTACAAGGTTTACTCAATATGGGACCAATCCAAGGTCTGCATCCTATGCAAAAACCCCAAGGTGAACAACACAAAAAGTATCCACACCAAAAAGATTTGACAATCACATTATTCATGGGTGGTACTTATTTTTGGCATAACTATATTGATCCTACACAAACAAAAACTACTTGTAATATAAGATGTTTACAATAGATTGGCTTTGATCTAAAAGACTTACAAAACAGAGGAGGTTGGAAAGACTCCTTGGGCAACATAACACCACCAATTGCTTGTGGTCCTAAAGTGATTCAAACACGGGTTTGGGTTATGCCACAAAAATCTCCATATGCATTTACGTTGGGCACTCTTTGGTTATATCAAATGAAAGCACAAATTGATCAAAATCAACAAGGTATTTCCTATTCTCATGAAGGCAAATTGATCCATATTTCAAATGATAGCATTGATTCTTCTAGTGCACATGTAAAATGTGAGGAGGAATATGTCATGTACCATTTTCACTTATCCAACCATGATCCAAACAATGTAAAAGATCCAACTCAAGGTTGCAAGGCCTCGTAGAACCCCAAAATACCAAAAAAAAACAAAAACTTCAAAAATCCTAAAATATGTTCAACATTTACATATCCTATTAGCTCCTTGGCATATATGTTGTCAGTTCCATGTTGGTAGATGGCATATCAGTATTTCATATATACAAAGATGTTTCGCACATCTTTTGAGTGTGCTACAGGCATACACATACATGATTTATGCACTTTTGGATGTTGGCATTTCCCTCTACTCACGTCACCAAGACGTTGGGGGCATCCACCTCTATGATCATGATACATCCAAGTTATATCATTCTATGGTCATTTTACATTATCATGTTTGAGCTCATATAGTACGCATGCCTTTATCCATGCTTATATTATTAGCAATGTACTTGATATGCCATGTACTTAACATTTTTTGCCAACATATATATCCAGGGATTAGTATGTTATGTTCATGCTAGTTGCTTGTGCTTTCAATTATGCACTTCCTTCGTCTTGCCTTGCTATTGTCTTGCTTGTTTGAGTATTTGAATATGATCCATTGTTTGTGGCCCTCATGCCTTTGTTTGCCTCTAACATTTGAATATGTCATTGTTTGTTGTATGTTGACAATTGAATATGTCATTTCTTACTTTGTGGACATTTGACTAAGTCATGTCCCTTCAATTGTGCAACATTTGAACATGCCCCTTGTTTGCGGTCTCCTTGGACCTTTGTCTCTTGATTTGTTTTTTTGGGTGTTCTTGTGTGTGCTTGACTGCTTGTTGAGCTTGTATTTTTACTATCTAAACGTTGCCATGATCTACATCATGCATCTTAGGATTTGGTGTAATCACATTATTCATGCTTCAATGATATATCTACCTAGACATATTCCCTCTATATGCTACATAATACATTCACAGTTTACATGGTTATCTTATCCTCTTGAAGTAAGGTAACTACCATTTGCTACTTTCCCTCACCTCAAAAGGGGGGCATATCATTCGGGGCATGCCATAGAGGCATAGCTGCCAAATTGCTTCACAAATTCAGATTGCAGTGGGGGCATGCCATAGAAGTATGACTTCTCCATTGCTTCACATATTCAAATTATAGTGGGAGCATGTTTTGCAAAAATGTTCTCCATACTTACACAGTTTCAAATTGGCCAAATTGCACAGTTATATGATTAAGATACACATTTGTGGCAGAATTATATACATCGGTACCATTGTTATACACAGTTTTAACATGAGACATGTCTAAGATGCATATGCTATGCAATGTGTGCATAATATTGCAAAATCAAATCAGTTTCAGATTCCAAATACTTTCAGGGGCTGTCATCACCCACCAGGTTGGACTTTTACAGACCGTAAGGAGTCAATCTACTGCAGTAGTTGGTTCGCTTTTTGGTATGGTTGAAGTAATTAAATCACTCAATCTTGCCAAGTTTATAGGTTAGACTTGATTTACATCATCCAACCTCATCAATTTTATAGTGGGAGTTGACTTAGTACACTCACATTCACCAGGTTATAAGTATGATTGGGTTGCACGCTTGAGCTAATCTCAACTGTCAGTATCATCTTTTCTCCAAGGTTGAGGGCATGTGCCCCCCAATCTCTATCTCTATCTCTTTAAATATATGCACTTTCTAGATTTATATTTGTTTTAAATTTTAATCATAGTTTTTGTGATTCATAATGATGTCTTTCAAATCAGTTTGCCAAAAGGCAAGACAGTTGCACCAATACACAGGTGTACTCCTAAACCTTGCACTATCAATTTCAATTATTTCAATGCTTTCAATTTCAGATTATATGCACTGATTATATATTGTAACATGCTCTTTGTTGCAGGTTAGTCACCAACAAAGCATTCAAGTTGGACTCAAGCAAAGGCGAGGTGTGTTATACAACCCAAGTACACATTCATTTTCCTTTAAACTAGCAATTTTATTACTAGATTAAAGGGGGGAAATGTAGACACTATTTCTGAATTATATAGCACCTCAGTCGTGTACACTTAGCAAATACATATCATGGATGTACCTTCAGTTTTTAGACCTTTTCTGTTGTCAAAAGACTCGCATATACTATCTCTATGTGCCTAATTGCTTATATCTTAGTCCGACCAATGTTGTTCTGATGACCCAGGCCTTCTATCATGCCCAAAATATTATAAACCTGCTTATCTTCCATCTTTGCAAGTTTTGACCCTGCACTGTTTTCCAACTACCCGGGCCCTTACATCTTAGTTAGACGCTTGCATCGACGCAAGTGTCTGGTGCCCTAAAGTCAGCCAATTTGCAAATGAAATGTATTTGAAAGGTTGGCCTAAGTGCTTTAATACGAAATATTCTCCAAAGGAATTGGTATAAATATAAGATCAACCCTCATCCATTCCTCACCTAGCATAGACCTAGAAAATATCTAGAGAAACCAAGGCAATTTACCAAAAGCATTCTATCAAGCACTCAAGTGAGCAAAGATTCCTTATTTTCTATTATTTCTATATCAGTCATAGGGACATCACATCTATAAGTCTGAAGTACTGAAGGAGCATTCCATGAGCCATATTTGTCAAGTTACAAACTAGGTCACTATTGTACTTGCTTATCACACATTGCATGATTCACACACAAGTCAACACGTAGAGGAGAGCTACATAAGTCTAAGGCCCTCTTCGAAGTACTGGCTATGTAGGCAGAGCTCATTGATAGAGGGGTCTTTGGGGCAGCTCGATATTGTGTGCCCACTAACCCATTTTTCCCATAGCCAATATGAAGATAAAGAACTAGGGTTTCTCATTTGACAAGAAGCGACAATCCATAACCCATATTTGAATGCACCAGAGCAAAGACGACACATAATCCAAAAGCATCCAAGTAGTCGCATCCAGTTTTAGCAGGTACTCCATATTGGACATCTGCTTCCAAATCAAATAGTAACGTCAACACCACCATCCCAGGTCGATGCAAGTGTCTGAAGTTATAGAGGTACAATTTATAGAATCAAGGGACTGTTCCAGAATCCAAATACAATCCACTTTCTACTTGTTCTAGATCCAAATCTGTCTTAGCATCAGAACTAGCTAAGTATCTTATTTTCATTGTTATTGCAATATCTAACATAGTTGTACTTTCTATCTTTAGCATCTCAACATAATAAATTCAATATATGTTCTATTTGAATTTCGCAAACAATTGGCCTACTCTAGAGATAATCTACCATCACTGTGCCCTAAGCTATCTCTACCCATTTAACCCTAGATCCCCCAAATCTAGATTTTAGGGTTAAAAAATTAACTACCACTTCATGGCCCAGTTGAGGTTGTTATTAGCAGCACTGGGAAGGAGGAGGTTATGCAAAAATTTACAAACAAAATCTTTGTATAAAAACACAATCAAATTCCTTGTGCCTAGGATGGAAACCCACAAGTGCAATCAAGCAAGTTGGGAATGTAACCCCCATAACTGGAACCAGTTCACACAAGAACCACAATAGTAGCAATCAGAAGGACATAGGGCAGTCCAAATATTTTGTATGTATGTCGGAGGGGTCCTTTGGATCCAAAAAATTAATAAAAATTCCTATTTGCAGTTATTCTTTCCTACATTTTTCTGTGTTTTTCGTTAGCACATTTCAAATGCATGAGCTTGATTCCATACTCGAAAGTGCATAAACACTAAAGTTGAATACCTTTCCTTTATTGTAGCCATCCCAATGAGTATGAATGAGGATGTGCTTCAGTCGTAAGACCTAGGTGTTGGATTGCATCTTTTGCAATGATATTATTTTGGCTCCCATTGTCGATCATGACATGAAGAGGCTGATCTACCCAACACTTAGTATGGATGGGCGTTCTCGTTTCTCTAAAGTGTCAATGGAAGAGGTGTTAGCACTCAAACAAGTAGCATTTGAATTAGCGCCTTATGCTTGTGTGAGACTTGATTTAGATTGTACAATCAAGGATTGTTGTACGAAGCACTCATAATCACTGTGTGAGCTTGTGCGATGTTGGTGGCGCCACTTGTCACCTTGGTTCTTCTTGCCATTGTTTGATGTTGATGGCAGCTGGAGGTTGTTTTGATTGTTCTCCTTTGCGCAGTGCTAGAGAGTTTGGTGCACTGGGGTGTTCCACTTCTGCACTAGAGGGTTGGGTCAAAGCATTATGCTTTTGCGCTAGAGGGTTTGGTGCACTAGGCACGGGCTTGCTCTTGTGCACAACACTGGAGGAAGGGAAAACTTTTGCTTCATCTTGGCTTTGGCCTTGATCTTGGCGGCATTGTGATATGCTTGCCCCAATGTGGCAAAGGTCAAGAATTCCATCTTCGCATGTATATAAGGTGAGAGTCCACTGATGTACTTCAGCACGTTATGTTGCTCTGTTGTGTTTCCATGCAAGCCCACAAAGTAGTCATGGAACTCAATGGTGAAGTCTTGAACCAACTACTCATTGTACTAGCACAACTATTGAAACTTCATGTATTCACTTTGCATTGCGTTCACAAACTTGCTACAAGTGATGCTAGGCCCATACTCTTGTTCACATTGCATGATGTAAGCTTCCTTGCAGTGTGCAACTAAGATGGACATCTTTAGCGCTGCAAATGATCTTCTTCATGTCATTGAAGCAGTTGACCAACAAGTTGGCCTCCAATTGTCAAAACCAACTACCAGAGCTTTAGTGTCAATTTTACCTCTGAACACAAGAATGTATAGATTGAATTGGACTTTGAAAAAAAATTGATGCAGAAAATGGAAGATTCACTTGCGGCACAGAATAATGGGATGGTGTTGGTCCAAGTTGCATCATAAGTTCACAGAATTGGCCAACGCACGAAGTTCGCTGCTCCTCCAGATCCTCCCAAATAAGTTGTTGGGCATCTAGGGAGGCATCAAAAAGTTGTTTTGGCAGATTAGCTATATTAATCTTGTGTCCACATTCTTTCAGGTAATCTAATACAGAACTGAGTTGACATCCTTTTTGTTGCTGTACTCGATTATTTACAAGCATGTGAAAGCTCTGCTCTTATACCAATGATCCGCACCACGATGCCTGGGATGGCGGCCCAGAGGACAACCCAACAATTGAGCTAGTAAATGACTGAGTTACAGAACATGCAATAGCAAACAGAAAATATAGTAAACCACTACACATTCAAATTCAAAGAGATAGCAGCATAATGATCTTCTATTCAAATGAGAAATGAACAGGTAGGATACATATATGTACAATGTGCAAAAAAGCTGAGAATGAGAATTTCAGTGATCAGAAAGGGGAGACTCTTCCTAGACTAGAATGTGAATAGATGCCCATTCAATGTTTGTCCCTCTTGGGGTTGAATGGTTACAATCTATCGTTACAAGAAAATAGTTACAAAAGCAGAGGCTGAGAAATGGTTCAACTTCTATAACGGATGATGATTTGTCTTCTTGTATGTGTGACAGTTCGACTTCCAGATAGGGGCACTCACATGGCAGGAGCACTGAAAATAACATATGGCATGGCGCAACGTGGTCGCTGAGTGTTTTTCACAGTTGTTAGGTTGTGCAGAATGTATGATGGCATTGCACATATTGCGCAAGGCAACATGAGGTTGTGCGCATGGCACACAATGACAAAATGATTGAAAGGGGGAGGCTCTTCCTAACAAATTTTCCCAGACTGGAAAATGAATAGATGCCCATTCGATGCTTGTCTCTCTTGGGGTTGAACAGTTACAATATATCATTACAAAACAGTAGTTGCAAAAGAAGAGGTTACAAACTGATTCAACTTCTACAACAGATGATGATAAGCCTTCCTATAGGTGGGACTGTTCAACTTCTAGATGTGCAATATGCTGACAGGTGCGCCGACATGGAACAAGCACTGAAAGTGACGTTTGGCATGGCACAACATAGCGCAGAGTCTCCATGTGGCCGCTAAGTTTTTTGTGCAGTTGCTGGGTTGTGCGAATGTGTTGGTGCTGCATGTGTTGTGGAAGGAAACACAAGGTTCTGCGAACAGCATCTGTTGCCACAGTGTTGTGCAGACTGTGATGTGGGCACAAGGTGCACAGGAACGGCACAATTAGAGCACGGACTGGCGCAGCTGCACTCAGATCAGTAGAAAAGGATGTGCGAAAGCTGACTGGTGAATTTAAAGATGCCTTTCAAAATCGCCTGTGTGAACTGTCACTAGAGAGGGGCATGAAACACTTCAACATTCAGCACTGCAAATGCTGTGAGGGCAAAGCAATTAAAGGAGGAAGAACTGTTATGACTCTTAAGGTTATGCACTCTTTCCAGCCAAGACCAAATTGTGCAATTTGGAAAAGACCCCTGGCTTGTTTCGCCAATAGGCAATCCTATAGTAAATAATCTTATATTCACTCTTTATCATCGTCATCATCCTGAAATGTATTAAATGGTTAGCATAGGGTTAGAAATAGTCTCCCTCTTAATATACTATCATTTCTTAAGATCTAAAAAGAATTCTTAGCTTATTTTATTATCTTTTCTACTTTAGTAAAGGAACCTTCTCTAAAATAGTATCTTACCTATCATAACTTCTTTAGGACTATACTTAGAATTGTTCTGATATTTTCCTTCCTAATTTTAAAGGGATGGAAATCTATTTAAACTAGTGCCAAGATTTAAGAAGCTTCTTGCAAGACTTGTGCTACGGGTAGTCTATCAGAGAGTATTCTTCTCCATAAAGGGCAGTGCTGATACTGACTTTGGAGATTTTAGACTTGAGTTGGCATCCATACCTTCTCAAAAAAGTTTTTTTTTTTTTTTTTAAAAATTTAACGTACTTTGTTTGAAATTGCTTTTCTGAATACAATAGAATTATGTTTAATTTTTCCAGAATTTTTATGCATTCCCTTTTCTGTCGAATTACAGCAGATCCCTTCAAGAAGATCCGTCTCAAAAAAGAAATTTTTAGAATGCAGTTCAGAATTCTGTCCAATTACGGTTTCATATTTTGATTAGGAACATAATAATGGTATCAGAAAACTTTACATAATAGAAAAAAAACCTGAGAATTGGTAAATAAAGCTGTTGTATAAATTTCAAGTCAATCCAATTAACTCTTTGGTTTTGGCATTGATCTTGTAGTTGTCCAAAAGTTTCTGCACATGCAAAGAATGAAGTCTGACAACAGAAGAGAAAAAATGCGCTAGATCCACCATTTATAAATTTCTGACTGAACCAAAAGCCTTGAGTTTTGGCACAAGCTTCAAGGTTGTCCAAACCACTGTACATAGGCCAAATCCAGTCTGGTTGAAGAATAGAAAATGCTAAAAATTATCCAAGTTAGCATTTTCAAAAATTTCTTGTTACATTGAATAATTTTTTATTTTTATCGGGTAGGAGGAGAAGGCCTAGAAGTACGGAAAATAGCAAGGGAACTGGGACAAAGAGTCAGGAATGCATCCCAATGTGAATTTCAACGCATCCTACAAACTTTGATTCTGGCACAATTTGTGAGGCTATACAATAATAGGTACAGACACCAAATTGTGATCTGAAATTTTTAAATGAGGTTCCGCTTGCCGAAGAGGAATAACTCTTAAGAACAAAGTCTACATGTTATGATCACATAATTGTGTTCGACTGGATTCGTAAAGTTTAATTCGTTACTATATATGCAATATATTATATGTAGTCTAGTTTGCTTTTGATGCAGTGTGCAACCTCACTGAGGATAAATTAGGAAATTTCATGCCCTGCTCCACTCGCTCATCATAATATTAATATTGAGTGAAAAACAAAAGGAAAGAAGAAGAGAATATACTGCTGGCGAGCATGGGATTTGAGAATGGGTCGCTTGTTGGACTGAATCCGCCATCCTGCAATGCGCACGCCGTCGTGAAGAAGCTCACCCCCTGCACTTTTTACAATTGATAAATACTCCTCCATATCAGTAATTACTGCAGATGTCGGGAATGAGAACGGTAACAAGAACGTCAAACGACCATCTTGTGTTTAGCTCTGCTTTCAAAGGAGTTTAGTAGCCAAGGGTAACTCGTGCCCACGGAAATCTCTCCTCAATTTCGGGCATTTTTTTTTTTTTAAATTTCGAAAGGAAACACTTTTTGAAATGAAATGTAGTGTTTTTAATTCTGTTTATGACCCTGATTGGTTTATGGAACCACCAATTTCACTATATAACTAACAATTTTTCAGATATGAAACATTTTTAAGAATATTATTTCATTTTTTGTTAAATTAGATAAATATTTTTTTCAATATTTTTAATATTTTTTTTTCGAATGTATTTATTATGCAGTGAATTTTTAAAATTTATATATATTTGGTCTGTATGTATGTGTACTAAGGACATTCAAGGATGAAGTGATCCTCTATTTCAACTATCTCTATGGTTCAAAGAACACAAACCCTCTCATCCTACTACTCCTTAGGATTCGTCCATCTTCCTATCTCACACCGAAGCCTATGAGAACCAATTTTTAGTTGAGCAATGAGGATATTTTCTTTCCAACTAATTTTGGCCCCTATATATGCTTTTTCATTATGCTCATACGTCGAGTTAAAAAGTGAAATATAGTGTTGTCTATTCTTGCTTATCATTTTCCTCCATAGTACTATTTTGAAATTTTACGTAATTATTTATGTCTTTGTTACAATTTGGACATTTGGTTATGTTGATATCCTACCTATTCATCCATTTGTGTTTCTACTTCATCCAAGTGTTCTTCCTCCTTTGTAACTCTTCTTCTTTTGTTGCCCTTGGCCACCTATCGGTCTTCATGCTTTCTATTTTTTCAAATAATATAATAGCCTAATCATAGCAATTGCCTCTAAAAGGAAAGTACATGTCTCAACAAGAATAATTTCATATGGGACTGAGTCTTTAATTTTTTAAATTGTTTGTGATTAGACGATTTCGAATCTTTTCAATTTACCTCCATTTCAAGCTTGTTGTTTCATTATCCCACACCTCAAAACCATATAATACCACTAGTATGACAAATAACCCAAATAAGACCATGGTGGTCTTCTAGTCCCATAACTCGGCGTTTCTACATTAGTTTTGGAGCGCATAAAAAGTTCTCCAACCATCTTGTATTTTTATCATCCTGCAAGTATCCCATTTGAGCTTGTTGTGAAATTAAAGGTCGAGATACTTGTATTCTGTCACCACTTCAAGGCACCCTTGTGCAAACTAGAAATTAAGGTGTTGCTCCTTCCTTTTCATTGAGAAAATCATATTTTATTTTTTTCAATGTTTACCTGCATCGCTACTTCTTTACAAAATAACTCTAGAACTCAGAGGTGGTTTTCAAAATCTTGGATTGTCTTTGCCATTGGGATCAGATTATCAACATAAAGCAAAAGTTTCACCATGTAGATTGCCAAGTGAACCTGCTCCCCTCCGAATTTGTTTAACCAATCCTCTAGCTTATCAATGTAAATTTCAAGTAAAGTCAATGATAGAGAGAAGCCTTGTTTGACGCCTATATCACTCCCAAAACATTCAGATAGACTTTCCAATGTTTTGATTTTAGACTTGACTTACTCATACAATCTGTGAACTATTGCCTTGTAGTGCATTGGGACCTTTAGCTCTTCCATTTTGCTCCATAGTTTGCTCCTTAGTATTATGTCAAATGTCTTTTTAAAGTCAACGAAGCGATAATATGCATCCCCTTTTTTATCTCACACCTTTTCAACTAAGTGTTTAAGTGTGACATAATGGTCGATGGTAGAGTGTTTGGCCCTGAACCCTGCATGTCCCTTTGCCCTTTTCCCTTTCTCTTCTGCCTAACTACTAATTTTGTGTTCAATCATACTCCCAAATAGCTTTGCAAAGATCAAATTGACCATGATAGTTTGATAATTTGAGGGGTTATTTACATCTCCACTTTTAAATAGAGGTATGGTTAAGTTGGTTGTCCATTCTATTGAAAAGCCTTTTTGTATAACCTCATTAAAAATTTCTCTGATTTTATGCATTATGATATCTATACCCCATCTTAGATGTTTTGGTTGTAAGTTGTCTATGTCACAGGCTTTATTTATTATTAGCTTTTTAATCCCTTGTATGATGTCTTTTATTGTGAAAAGCTCTTCATTAACACCAATTGTGAGAGGCGTAACTTGTTCACTTCCGTGCTCATACAATTATTTTGACTACTTTAACCACTACCCTGTTATGTTATTTTCAGATTATTTTTTCTCCTTATGAAGTTCTCTCCAAAAAAATAGTTCACATTTTCCTAAGTAAATCAACTTTGTCCTTCAGGTTCTAATACTTTTCTTTTTTTGCCCTTACTATTTGCTCATATGCTTCCCTATTTGTTTTTGTTTTTTTTGCACTCCCTTATTTTCTCTTTCTGCATCTTGTTAACCAGTGTTGCTCTAAAAGTTTGTTGATATTCCTCTGTTAAGAGAATATTTCTTTTGGGTGGTGGATTACTTTGGATAACCCCAATGTGTTGATCTTGATTTGATGACTTTATATTTGTAAATGGAGTTTCATAAAAAGTGAGTTATGATCATATTTAAGTTCTATGAGAGAATATTCTACTTCTAGCTCTTCAATTCTACGTATGGAATTTTGTGAGCATATAACATAATTTATTACACTCTACCCTTTGTGTGTCTTGCACATGTACTTTCTTGATTTTTCCCATTTACACGTGCCATTGTAAAGAATTAAGCTATGTATACTACATAAACCTAGCAGCTCTTCACCAAAGTGCGTGATAACCCCATATCTATCATCCGAAGTCCTATTCCACTAGTGATTTTTTTCTTTTACCATCTAAAGCAGATTTATGTCTAGATCCACATTACTTCCTAGAATGTTGGCTTGTTTGTTAGTCATCCTTATATTGAAGTCCCCTATGATAAAAAATTCTCCAATCTTATTGTATGTTGAGATGTCCTTCTTTAGGAATGAGTACATGTCTTCCCAATCTAAATCACACTTATTATAGAATTTAGAATTTTTTGGTGTAAAATAACATCATCTATGCTAATGTTTATATCATTTCTATGATTATGATCCATATATATTGATTATTTTCATCTTGTTTTTTTTATTATGATATTTTTGCCCCATGATTCTTTTATTAACACCATTATGCCTCCATACCCTTTGTTATTCTCTATTGCTTTATTCCATACTATTGCCTTTTTATACCCTTCAAATTCCAGTGTAGTACACCTATCACGCTCATGTATTTTAGTCAAAATGATTATATTTATGTCTTTGGCTATGGGCCTTAACCTGGATCCTCTTCTCTAAGAGAAGCCTCTATAATTTTAGCATACCATTGTGAGATGTTCCTAGGGGGCATTTTCCCTATTTACTACAAGTTTATCAGGTTGTAATATAGGCTTTCCCATTATTTAAGTGTACCCATTTCCCTTCATTTCTTGTTGCCTTTACCTTTTTCCACTCCTTGTTTCTCTCTTCTAGCTGCATGAAAGTTAAGTCTTCACCTACGTAATAGTGTGATCCTTTCAACATGCAATTATTTCTAAGTATCATTGTTTCATCTTCAAAGTTCACCAATGTGATTTGGATATGCCTATTTCTTCCTCCTTCTCTAGACTTACCAATTCTACTTGTTTGTATAATTTGGCCTTTCCATTGTAGTTGGTTTGCGAGGAAGTCTCTTGTCAAGCTACTTGTATTCTCATATTCTTCATAGTCTTTTAACCCTTTGATAATGATATTTGATAATTTATCATGATGTTCTCTTTATTTTATCATTTGATTCTTAATTTGTCTTTGTATCAGCTCCTTTTGCTCACCTCTTGGTTGTTTTATTACATGTGCTCGTGTTTTAGCCTTTTCTAGTTTATTTGTTAACTCATTCACTTTTACTTCCATGTCATGAAGTGCTTCCTAGACTTTTTTTATTTATGTTGCATTTGCCTTCATCTCTTTATCTTTCTGCTTATGGTGGTTTGAATGGTTTGTTTGAGGGCTTGTCATTTGTGTTGTCTAATATTTGCAAGATTTTGAACTTTTATGTTACATCCTGATTTCTCACTAAACAATAATTTGATTTTATTATTAACTAAGCTATAAGTCATATGTTGTTATGGGACAATTGAATTTTAATTTGATTACATGATTACATTACTATGAACTAATTATATGATATATTTTTTACATTTTGATTATGTTGATTTATTATTACAGTAGTATGTGTATATATATATATATATATACACACACACACACACACACAGTGTGTGTGTGTGTGTATATATATATATACACACACACACACATATATTTGTGTGTGTGTATATATGTACATGTATATATATACACACACACACACACACACACACATATATCATGATGTTACAAGATAATTATTTTTTTGTCTTGAGTTTGATGGAGGAGATATTTATTCCTCAAAACATGATGAAGGGAGAGCGTCATCAGAGAGGATGGCATAGATGAAGATGTTTATACACACACACACACACACACACATACACACACACACACACACACACACACACACACACACATATCATGATGTTACGATAACTATTTTTTTATCTTGAGTTTGACGTAGGAGATATTCATTCCTCAAAGTATGATGGAAGGAGAGTATTATCAGATAGGATGACATAGATGGAGGTATTGACAGACAACAGAGGAACAACTAAAACTTATGCACACACCACATTAGATAGTACATATTATATGCATTATTTGAATTGTTAGCATTAGTGTGTTCTTTATGTTATCTACATTTAGATAATTGTACATGTGTGTGTTAGTTTAGTTTAATACTAGTATATGGAATAAATCATCGATGATTGCATTGTGGATATTATGTGTAAGTTTAAATGTATAATGTTGCAGTATAATTATGTTATGTTATTATAGTCATAATTATTAATATTTACGAGAATGTAAATTTACGTGAATAGTATCAAGTTATTATGGTATATAGATTAACCATAATGTTTTTCCAATGTTTTAAAACATTAGCTTGTTATCATATGATATTCGGGAATATCAATATAAGCCTTGATATATGAAGATAACAAAAGACATGGGGAGTCTATATAACATAGTCATAACACAACGATCATGTTGTTATAATATTATGGTGATTGGTTTAATAGACGTCCAATTTACCATCTTGAATAAAATAATATAATAGATTTTATATATTAGTCTAGTTACTATTAAAATCATGATGTTGTTATCATTTTAAAGTTAGTAACAAATAAAATAAATAAAACACGTGTATTGTATAATAATTAGGAAATAAAATAAATAATCAAGAAATAAAATGAATTAGAATAAAGCAAAAATTAAAAAAAAAAAGAAAAAGAAAAGGAAATGCAAGCTTTAAAGGGGTGAGCCTTGAAGAAAGCACAAGATATTCATGCAAAAAATAAGAAAGTCGTTCAATAAAAGGAATGAAATAAAAGAAGATGGGGCGTAGAAGATAAGAGGCGAAGAGGAGAAGACAAGGTGAGCATGAAAGGAAGAAGATAAATGCAGCACATTGAGGAGAAAAGAGACCAAACTGAGCAAAAGTTATCTAGATCATGTCATTCCAGTTTAGAAGCTTACACAACGTAGGTGGCATCTTTGAATTTTGTTGTGAGGTTCATAAAACCTAAGATATTATTATATATAATCTGTGTATTTGTGTTTCACTCGAAACTATGTATATTATTAGCCGTGTGAGTGGAATAGGAATAAATAAAGATCATTGAAATAATATAAACTATGATTTTATATATGCATAAATGACGTGCCTTTGCTCTATAAAACTATATATAGGTATGGATTGGATTGTGTGTATGATCTTGTATCTAGAATGGTGGAGATGATTGAGAAGGAACTGTTGTTATATATGTTTATTGTTTGTAGAATAAAGAATGGCTTGTCTAAAAACAACAATGATATATATAGGAATGAACTCAGAATAATTAATATTCAAACTATGGAAATATATGATTGTGTGTAAAGCAGTGAATTATGAATCCAATAATTTATCTAATAAATGGTGCAACAAAGTAACAATTTATCTTATAAATATGATAATTTATCTTATATATAGTCTCATATGTTTTGCACAATAAAACGTGCAAGCTCAAACTCATATTAACATGAAAATTTCTCACATGAAAATTTCTCAAATCCATGTTGCAAATTATAGATTCATATTATCGAATGACTTGTTATTTCACACATAGTTATCATTTCAAGTTAGTGGCGAGCTTTAGAACCTTATTACTCATTATCATTTCAATTTTTATGCATTATTAATTCACAGTTTTTATTTGTTGCACTGCATCATTTCAAAGTCAGTTGTTACGTATTTTTCTCTCTACCTTTGTGGAATACAATTACCCACCACTTTTTCATTTGTATTATCAAACCATGGGGTGTTTGTATATGAATTAATCTCATATGTTTTGTAAAATAGTGAGAAGATGCATATATGGGTAAGTTGTGTTTATATATTTATAAATATAGTAGCTAAGTCTAAGTTCGACCAATAACTGTATCAATTTGGTAACTAAATATGGGAATATTAATATAAGTTATATAGATAATACAATCACAAGCAGTTATTGGGTTGAAGTATTTAACTCTTTGTAATGACTGACAATGTATTTTAAAGTACAAGAGTTTTATATAAAACAAGTCGATGAGGCCAAACTTATAACAATATATATATAGGATAATATGCATATACTATTATTAGAAATTGTGTGAGTGTTTGAATGTTATAACTAGTTGGGGATTTGATATGGATATAAGTAGTTTATTGACTATAATAATATGTTCGTTAATATTTTGGGAATATTAATATCTTATAATTAATTGTCAATGTATTTTGTGTCTAGGAGAGTCACAATGATTGTTGAAATCATATGAAGTTTATGATTAGAATTATAAATGATTGTTGACCTTTATATACCATATTTATATATCATTTAAGTACTTATAGGCAATACATATTATGAATATATTTAGTATATACCAGTGTTCATATTATGAAATATGTCGATATAAGGACTTAGGTACTTGTATGCATATATAACATATATTAGTACATTGGGAGGTGTGCTTATATTTATAGTTTTATTACATGTTAAAAATGAAGTCATAAATTCTTAAAGAATAAAACACTATTTATACATGCATACAACCTCCTAACAATATAACTAGTTGTTTAAATAAAATATTATGTTTTTGTGAGATTTATGACTTTCTTTAATATGATTAGCTGTTGAAATTGAGTAGTGTGTACATAAAAATTATAGACTTTGATATTATTGCTTGTCATAGAATGTACTATATATTTGAATCTACTTAAGGGAGTTAGAAATATGTAGACTAAATATAGATTATACCTTATTGGTATAAACTATGCATGTTAATGTTTACTACTATTTATGTGATAAATAGTTTAGTGGAGATTCATTCGTACATTTGATGAATTAAATGTTTACGTTTTGATTATTCCTAAATTTATCATGTTTTATGCCTATTAGTAAAAAGTAATCTATATGAATATGTTATTTATATTCATGTTAATCAAATCTCGTATTATTGGTACTAAGTAGTGAGACAAACTTCACTAGTTTATTAGCATCACCAATGCCAGATGAAGATAATTCAATCAAGTGATGTGTATGAATTTGATTAATCTTAGAGATCAATAACTATTAAAAACTCTAACCAAAGTAACATTCAGTTATACATTATCATTTCATATGTATGATTTACATATTTGTGTGATATCATGTTAGAATGTATTTTCTTTATGGCACACATCGTGTATTAAAAATATTACAGTACACGGGTACTAGCTTGTCTCTCTAGATTACCACACCATTACTATCTACTCATCTGTGAAGGGATGATCATTTTCTAATGAGAGATTGTGCAGGGAATCAATAGTTCATGATTGGTGTGGAAAAGTACTTATATGATGCTCTTCATCCCCATAATAGTACTTATTTGGAGATTACACTTGAGATTTCCATATATACTAGAGTTCAAAAACTCATATTTCATAGATCATTGTATCTTGTATTATATTTATTATTATTGAAACATTATCTCTAATGAGATGTAATTATTTACTCAATATATATTGAGAGCAATGGTTGTATGTTTGTACTAGTCATGGCTTGAAATTTGTAATTACTTTCCTTACTCAATTATGTTTTGTTTCATATGATGCTAGTGGTCAGTAATATGTAGATGTTACATGTTAATTTTATAGTTAACTTAATCAAAGTGTTTTATCTGGATCACTAATTATATTTTTATCGTGAAGTGTAATAAAAAAATATGTTGATTAAATTTTAAAAATATACGTTATTTTAATTAGATCTCAGTGGGGATGTTACTTGTGGTATCAAAGCTATGACTCAAACTCTAAGACTTAATGAGTCCATTAATATTTTTGAATCTTTCTATTTACCAAAAAAGAAAATGGTGAAAGTTAGAGTATCTAGAAAGGTTTCTTCAAATATTAATGACAATAACCCTCCATTTGATCTTAATCGATTTGCCGCTGAGCAAGCAACAAAGTTAGATCAAATTATCATAGCCATGAATAAAACCATGGATCAAATTTCAGCCCTAAAATAGGAAGTTTATGGCCATGAAAAGGGAGTACATCGAGATTACCTAAAGAACATCCTATTGAGCAAGAAAACCCTCATGCTACAAGAGATCAGGTAGCTACAGAGTTGGCTAGAGATATAAAAAAGGTGAACCCACCTAAGTTTGATGAAACTATTTTTGGGTGACAAAGCTAAAGTATAGTTGACTGAGATGGAAAAGTATTCTGAGATTCAAAACTACTCCAAGGTCACTAAAGTAGTTTGGGGAACTTACTATTTCATTGGTAAAGTAGCTATATCATGGAACAACAAGAAGTTGAAAATGAATCTTAACTCGACCACCACTATATAGGAGTAATTTGTGACATTATTTAGATCACTGTAGCTTCCATAGTTATACTTTTACTAGAAGCTTACAAATTTTTAAAACTTAAAACAAGGAGACTTTTCGGTGAATGAACACTAGAAACAATTCACCAAACTTTTGAAATATGTGCCTCATTACTAGGTAGATTAGAGGTTTAAAATTAGAAAGTTCATCATGGGATTGAAACCCCTAATTGGTGGAGAGGTGGATGTCCACAGACCATCTACCATGGCTAGGTATTCGAGAAGGCAATCAAGCAAGAACAAAAGTTGAAATCTCTTGCTCAGTCCAAGGACAAGTTTAAGAAAAAGTTTGTAAGTTCTAAACCAACTTTCAAAAATAATAACTGAAATAAAAAGGGTGGGGACTCCAAGATTTAGTTTAAAAATTAGAATGTTAGATTTAACAATGGTTTAAGTAACAATAAATTAGGCAATGGTTTCAAAGGTAGTTTCAAGAGAAACCAATAATATGATATGAAGGGACCGCATGGAGGTTGTTTCATTTGTAAAGGTGACCATTATGATTGTGAGTGTATGTAGGATATATCAAATAAAAAAGGTTCTACTCTTTAGTAGGAAACTTTTCAACAACATATTCATGTGGTAGTTGATAATTGACAAGCCAAATTTCAAGCTTCACCTATAAAAGTGTTAGGTATTTTGTTTGAACATCCAGTTTCTATTTTTATAGATACAAGGGCTAAAAAATGTTTTATAGCTCCTAAAAGTTAAATAAGTTATCTAAAAGAGTTGAAGTAATGGAAAATGCATGGTCTGTACAATATGAGAATGATTCAAAACTCAAATTTTATAAGTTTTTAGTTGAAACTGAGATTAGGTTGCCCAAATTCACAATAGTAGTGGATTTTTATGTAACACTACTAGGGTCATATGATGTGATCCTAGGGGTTAAATAGCTTGTGAAGCATAAATCCAAGGTTGATTATTATCTAAAGAAGGTTGAATGTCTAGATGATTTTGAGAATCAGACACAAATTTAGGGCATGAAAACAGAGTTGAGGCTTAGGCAAATTTCTATAATGCAGCTCAAGAAGGCTCAAGGAAAATGATGCCAAGCGTTTATCATCAAGATAAATGAAATGGAAGAATCTAGAGAACCATCCCTTTAAGATTATCCATTCTTTAAGAATTTTCATGATGTATTTCTTGAAGAATTGCTAGTATTGCCTCCTAAACGAGAGTTTGATTTCTCTATTGATATCATACTTGGATCAAAACCACAATCTAAAGCACCATATAAGATGACAACCACTGAGTTGGTTAAATTGAAGGATCAACTATAGGAATTGTTGTCAAAAGGGTTAATCAGGCCAAGTGTGTCACCATGGGGTGCAGTAGTTACCTTCATCAGGAACAAGGATGGTACTCTTCGACTTTGCATAGACTATATAATGTTAAATAAGGTAACTATCAAAAATAGGTATCTACTACCTCATATAAATGATATTTTTGATCAAATACGAGGGGAAACAGTCTTTTTTAAGATTGATCGTAGAGTAGGATATCATCAATTGAAGATAAGGGATGAGGATATTCCCAAGATAACGTTTAAAACTCATTATTTGCACTATGAGTTCATAGTGTTACCATTTGGGTTGACAAATGCTCTAGTAGCATTCATAAATCTCATGAACAGTGTGCTCAAAGATTATCTAGATCATTTTGTTTTGGTCTTTCTTGATGGAATTCTTATATAATCTAAGAATGAAAAGGAGTATATTCAACATTTGGAACTAGGCATACAACGGTTGTGGAAGTACAAGTTGTATGGTAAGTTTTTCAAGTGTGCATTTTTCTAAAAAAGAGTGCAATATCTAAAACATATTATCTCTATAGATGGTATTTTAGTAGATATGGCAAAGATAAGAGCCATTATGGATTGACCAACACCAAAGAATGTACATAAGGTAAGGAGTTTCATGAGATTTACAGGCTATTATAAGAAGTTCATTTCAAATTTTTTTAAGATAGCTAATTTGATTACCTCTCTGCAACATAAGAACAAAAGTTTTATCTAGTTAGATAAACGTGAAATAACTTTTCAAGAATTTAAAAGAAGGCTTACTTCAGCACCAATACTAAGAGTTCCTGACCCCAATTGTCAATTTTCTATGATCATAGATGTATCTGGGGATGGACTAGAAGGAGTCCTTATGTAGGATGGTGCAATTGTAGCCTATGAATCAAGGAAGTTAAAGCCTTATGAGGTGAACTATGTCCATCGTGACCTAGAACTTGCAATAATTATGCATACCTTACAAGTTTAAAGGCATTATTTATTGGGAAAATTGTTTTAACTCAAGATTAATAATTTGGGACTCAATTACATATTCACCCAATTGAATCTGAATGATCATCAGAGGTGTTGGTTAGAGTTCTTGTCTGATTATGATTTTGATATATATTATATCTAAAGTAAGGAAAATAGAGTAGTTGATTCCCTAATTCATAGGAGGCACATTATAGCCATGACTACTATCAAGGGTACTTTCAAGGATCTAGTGATCGAATTCTCACTAGAAGATGAATTATATGATCAGGTCAGAAAAGTATTATATATGAATACTTGGAATATTATGTATAAAGGATAAAAAATAGAGAATTATGGTATTTTATGATACAATGGAAGGATGTATGTGCCAAACTAAGAGAATCTGAAGAGCATAGTGCTAAATGATTTACACAATGCCCCATATTCAAGACATCTAGGAGTAACCAAGCTTATGGCATAGGTTAAATCACTTTATTATAGAATGGAATCAAGAAAGATGTAGTGGACTTTGTGTCACATTATCTAGAATTTCAATGAATGAAAGTTCAACATGTGCATCCAGCTGGGTTGTTAAATTTGCATGATATATTATAATGGAAGTGGTAGGTGATTAGTATAGACTTTGTCCAAGGTTTACCATTGTCATAGAGTAGGCACAATATGATTTTGGTCATAGTTGACAAACTAACCAAGGTAACTCATTGTATACCAAGTAATTTGACAGATGATACACCTACTTTTGTGAAGAGGTTTGTAAATGAAGTGTATCAGTTGCATGGATTTTTAGAGAAGATCATTTTGGATCATGATCTAAAGATGACTTCTAGATTTTGGGTAACTCTAAATTTAAATTTAGGTATGTAACTAAATTTTAGTACTACATATCATCCAGAGACTGATGGTCAGACTGATCAAGTTAATGAGGTGTTATAAGTTCTTCTTCATATGTATTTTATGGATCAACAATACAAGCAGGAAGATTATCTTCCATTGGTTGATTTTGACTACAATAACTCATACGAATCAACTTTGAATATGGCACCATTTGAAGCATTGTATGGAAGAAGGTGTAGGACACTAATCAGTTGGGATAGGTTGGAAGATAGCGTAGTCTTTGGACCTGAGATGCTTTCAAAGAAGGAAAATCAAGTTAGATTAATTAGTCAAAGATTAACTGATGCCAATGAAAGGCATAAAAGTTATGTTGATATGAAGAGAACAAATAAGTAGTTTTTAGTTGGTGATAAAGTATTCTTACAAGTTAAGCTATAAAAGAGCATGATTAAATCTAAAAATTAAGTGAAACTTTGACCAAGATATATGAAACCCTTCAAGGTTTTATAAATGATCAATCTTGTAGCTTATAAGCTTTCATTGCCACCATCCCTAGCTCTATTGCATAACGTCTTCCATGTTTCTTATCTTTAAAAGTATATAGCTAATCCTTTATATGTGTTGGATTGGAATCCTTTGTAGGTGTTAGATCTCAGGGTGGTTATGGTAGAGCCAATCAGTGTAATTAACACTCATAAACTTTGTTTGCATAATAGAGAGATGTCACAGGGTAAAGTCTTGTGGGACTAATACTCCAAGGATAATGCTACTTGAGAGGACTATGATGAGTTCTATATATGATTTCCATATATGTTTGTTTGATTTGATGCTTTATACTATGTTACTTTATGCTAAATAATATTTTTAATTCAGAACTAATGTTTGAATAAGTGTCATCGGGATGATGATCAGCTTTAGGAAGGAAGGATGGTACATCCTTATTTTTCACTATACAAATTTACTTGAATATCTATGGATTTTTATGGTTGATAATTTGATTTGATTATTAACTAAGCTATAAGTCATATGTTATTAAGGGACAATTGAATGTTACTTTAATTACATGATTGCATTGCTATGAGTTAGTTATAAAGTATATTCTTTACATTGTGATCATGTTGATTTGTTGTTATAATATATATATATATATATATATATATATATATATATATATATATATATATATATATCATGATGTTATGGGCTAACTACCTTCTTGTCATGATTTTGACACAAGAGAGATTCATCCCTCTGAGCATGACAAAAGGAGAGCATTATCGAAGAGGGTGACGTAGATGGAGGGGTTGGGGGATGATAGAGGAATGGCTAGAACCCATGCATACACCACATTAAATAGTAAATATTATATGCATTTTTAAAAAAATAGCATTAGTTATCTGTATTTAAATAATTATATATGTGTGTGTTAGTTCAGATTAATACTTGTATGTGGAACAAATCATAAATGATTACATTGTGGATATTATGCACAGGTTTAAATGTATATTGTTTCAGTATGATTATGTCATGTTATTATAGTCATAATTCTTAATGTTTATGAGAACGTAAATTTGTGAGAATAACAACAATTTACTATGGTATATAGACTAACCATAATATCTTTTCAATGTTTTAAAACATTAGCTTGTTATCATATGATATGTGGGAATATCAATATATACCTTGATATATGAAGATAACAAAAGACACAGGGAGTCTATATAACATAGTAATAATACAATGATTATGTTGTTATAATACTATGGTGATTGGTTTAATAGATGTCTGATTTACCATTTTGAATAAAAGAATATAATAAAATTTATATATTAGTGTAGTTATATTAAAATCATGATGTTGTTATCATTTCAAAGTTAATAACAAATAAAATAAATAAAGCAATTGTATTGTATTATAATTAGTAAATAAAACAAATAATCAGGAAATAAAATAAATTAGAATAAAGCAAAAAAATAAAATAAAGGCAAACTTTAAAGGGGCAAGCCTTAAAGAAAGCACAGTATATTCATGCAAAAAAAAGAAAGTCATTCAATAAAAAGAATGAAAGAAGAGAAGATGGGGCATACAAGATAAGAGGTGAAGAGGAGAGGAGAAAGAGAGCATGAAGGGAAGAAGAGAAGTGCAACACATTGAAGAGGAGAGAGACCAAACTGAACAAAAGTTGTTCGGATCGTGTCATTCTAGTTTAAAGGCTTTCACAAGGTAGGTGATGTCTTTGAATTTTGTTGTGAAGTTCTTAAAATCTAAGATATATTTATATATAATCTGTGTATTTGTGTTTTACTTAGAACTATGTATATTATCAGCCATGTGAGTGGAATAGGAATAAATAAAGCTCATTGGAATAATATAAATTGTGAACTTGTATATGCATGAATGATGCACCTTTGCTCTATAAAACTATATATAGGTATGGATTGGAATGTGTGTATGATCTTGTTAACTAAAATTACATAGATGATGTAGAAGGAACTATCTTTATATGTGTTTGTTGTTTGTAGAATAAATAATGGCTTACCATAAAAAAAAAATAGCGATATATATATATATATATATATATATATAGGAATGAACTAAAAATAATTGATATTCAAACCATGGAAATATATGACCATGTGTAAAGCAACGAACTATGAATCCGATAATTTATCTTATAAATGGTACAACAAAGTAACAATTTATCTTATAAATCAAATAATTTATCTTATATATAGTCTCATATGTTTTGCACAATAAAACAAGCAGGCTCAAACTCAGATTAACGTGAAAATTTCTCAAATCCATGTTGTAGATTATAGATTCATACTATTTAATGCCTTATTATTTCACACATAGTTATCATTTCAAGTTATCGATGAGATTTAAAACCTTATTACGTGTTATCATTTCAATTATTATGCATTATCATTTCATAGTTTTGATTTGTTATGGTGCATCATTTCAAAGGCAATTGTTACGCATTTTTCTCTATACCTTTATGGAATACAATTAACCACCACTGGTTCATTTGTATTATCAAACCGTGGGGTATTTGTATACAAATTAGTCTCATATGTTTTACAAAATCATGAGAAGATGCATATATGGGTTAGCTATGTTTATATATTTATAAATATAGTAGCTAAGTCTAAGTTTAACAAGTAATTGTATCGATTTGGTAACTAAATATGGGAATATTAAATACAAATTATATAGATAATACAATCATAGGCAGTTATTAGGTTAAAATTATTTAACCCTTTGTAATGATTGACAACATATTTTAAAGTACAAGAGTTTTATGTAAAACAAGTCAATGGGGCCGAACTTATAACAATATATATATATATATATATATATATATATATATATATATATATATATATATATAGGATAATATGCATAAATTGTTATAAGAAGCTGTGTGAGTGTTTGAATGTTATAACTAGTTGGTAGTTTGATATGGATATAAATAGTCTATTGACTATAATAGTCTGTTCATTAATATTTGGGGAATATTCATATCTTATAATTAATTGTCAATGTATTTTGTGTCTAGGAGAGTCATAACGATTATTGAAATCATATGAAGTTTCTGATTGGAATTATAAATGATTATTGACCTGTATATACTGTATTTATATATTATTTAAGTACCTATAGGCAATACATATTATGAATATATTTAGTATATACAAGTGCTCACATATATAAAATATGTCGATACGAGGACTTAGGTAGTCATATGCATATATAACATATATATGTACATTGGGAGGTATGCTTATATTTATATTTTTATTGTCTGTTAAAAACTAAGTCATAGATTCCTAAAGAATAGAACACTATTTATACATGCATATAACCTCCTAAAAATATAACAAGTAGTTTAAATGAAATATTATGTTTTTTTGAGAATTATGACTTTATTTAATATGACTGGCTGTTGAAATTGAGTAGTGTGTACATAAAATGATGGACTATGATATTATTGTTTATCATGAAATGTACTATATATTTAAATTTACTTATAAAAATTAGAAGTATGTAGATTAAATATGGATTATACCCAGTTGGTATAAACTATGCATGTTATGCTTATTTCTATTTATGTGATAAATAGTTTAATGGAGATTCTTTCATATGTTTGATAGATTAAATGTATGCCTTTTGATTATTCATATGTTTAACATGTTTTATACCTGCTAGTAGGAAGTAATTTGTATGAATCTATTAGTTATATTCATGTTAACCAAATCTTGTATTGATGGTACTAAGTAGTGAGATGGATTTCACTAGCTTAATAGTATCACCAATGCCATATGAAGGTAATCTAATCAAGTGGTGTGTATGAATTTGATTGATCCTAGAGATCAATAACTATTAAAAAATTTGGCCAAATTAATGTTTAGTTAGACATTATCATTTTATATGTATGATTTACATGTTTGTATGATATCATGTTAGAACACATTTTATTTATGGTACACATCATGTATTAGAAATCTTACAACACACAAGTACTAGCTTGTCTCTCTAGATTCCTGTACCATCACAATCTAATCATCCATGAAGGGAGGGTCATTCCCTGATGGGAGATTGTGTGGGGTATCGATGGTCTGTGGTTGGTGTGTAAAAACACTTAAATGATGCTTTCCCTCTCTACAACAATACTTATTTAGAGACTACACTTGAGATTGTCATAGATACTAGAGTTTAGGAATTCATGTTCTATGAATCCTTGTATCTTGTATCTTTTAATGTATTTATTATTATTGAAACATCATCCCTAATAAGATGTAATTATTTACTCAATGTATGTTGACAATAGTGGTTGTATGTTTGTACCAACCATGGCTGGAAATTTTTAATTGCTTTTCTTATTTAGTTATGTTTTGTTTCGTATGATGATAGTGATTAGTAATAGATAGATGTTACATGCTTATTTTATAGTTAACATAATCAGAGTGTTTTATCTGGATCACTAATTATATTTTCGTGGTGAAGTCTAATAAAAAAATACATTGATTCAATTTTAAAAAAAAATATGTTATTCTAAATAGATCCCAATGGGGATGTTACATTTTATTATTTGTACTTTAATCATTTTGTTGTCCTCTTCTATCCTTTGCTTGTCATTAAATATCTCTTAAAATTTAATATCTTTTATCTTCTCCCTTATTTATATACCTTCTAGTCTTTCTTTCAAACTCATTAGCTATTGCACGTAGAAGTCTGGTGATGAGATGAGGGGTTGTTGTACGATTTAAATTTCCTCACCATATTAGATCTCTTCTTTATGACTAATATCGTTAATGTTATTTGTTTCCTTGCTTCATATGTTGACTTTTTTTTATCATATTCAACTTATTTCTCTTGGTCCATTTGAGGTGTTGGTTGAACTTTATGTTCCCAAGTATGCAACAATAATGGTTACTCTTTACGATCAAAATGTTTTGGCTTATGTGGTTGTACCAACTTTATTTTTATTCTTTGTATATGTTGTCCTTTCTCGAACTTGTTGGCATATTAGTATCCCCCAATACTCTTTTGCATTGACATTTATTAGTTTCAAAATCACTTCTTTTGGTACTGCATGTAATTATGATGATAGGTTGGCGTTTTGAAGGATCCTTATCATCACTAAATATACAAATCCATGTGCTCCTTCAACCCTATGTGCTCCAATATTTACTCCATTAAGATGGTTTGTTTATATGTATGCTTGATCTAGCTAGTTTTCCACTGCATCTATGGGTGTTATACTTATTTCTGATTTGACCCTATTTCCATAAAGTGGGACCTATGATTATCTAACCACCAATTACATATTATAATTCATGTTTGGCATGTTCTCTTTTGATGGAATGATTTCTTTAGTAACCATTTTGATTTAAATCCCATGACTTATTTTGCTTGACTAAAATAAATATGTTTATGAAACCTGAAATAAATGTTTTATTTGATATATTGAAATTAGTGTTCTACTTTGTCTAGTCTCTACTCTATCCACTCTTTACTTTATCCATTGTGCCCCTCGATAAAAAATTCCCAACCACCAAACAAGCCTAATAGTGAAAGAGGACTGCTCAAATCTGAACATTGATATGATGCACAAGTAATATCTAATTTATAGAACACTCTCTTCACCTAAATAGGTATACAAATCCCAATAAGTACTAATTTCCATTTTTATAGTGATGGTATACAGTTCTTTGGGTCTTTAAAGAGGAGACAAATATTTTGCATAGACCTAGTAAAAAAAAAAGCCCTGACCAACAGAGCATAAAATATTTCTCATAGGTCTGGTTGGGTAAAAAGTCCTGATTATCAAAGTAAAAAGTATTTATAGTTGGTTAAAAAGGCCTAATGGGAAAAGTGGAAAATAAATTCAAATGAAGATAGTCAAGCTCAAACCTCTGATAAGCATCAGGAAAACTAAAAGTATAAAAGGGAATGAGTAAAGACATAATCAGACAAAAATTCCCGACTCAGACTAGTAGCATGAAATTATGGTACTCACCTCTCACCTTGCCCTAACTATAGTTGTATACCATATCTCTCTGTTTTGCCTCAATGTACCTCTTTATCCATGCATGCATGTTATTCTACTATTTTACTATTTATCTATACTTTGTGTATCTGCAGTGCCTATGCTTGGCTCAATGTTTATCACTCTACAATGCATTTGCTTGCTCTCTATGTTGGTATTCTACTATAATGGTGAAGATTGAAGACTAAATCCCTAATCAACATGACATCCTGACCATTTCCATTCCCGTTGTTCTTTGCAATTGCTCTCTATATTTTATAAAATTATGACCATGTACATTGTAGGACCACTAAAATATGGACCACTACATGAAATTATATTTTAAGATACTTTTTAACTCTTTTTGGATTGAAGGTATGAGGGTTAAAGAGGTTTCGAATAAATTGAATGGTTGAATAAAGTTATTTTAAAGTAGGCTAATTAAATTAATTCTTATAATACAATATATTGAATTTGAAAAATTACTAAATATATAAAGTATAATGTTTACTGATATTTTGATAATTATGATACAAAGAAGATATAATATTTAGTTGGTTTTTAGATGTGTAGGTAGGTTTGAGATATGCAAGTATAGAATTAGGTAGACTGATTCTTAAGTTCCCTATCATTAGATTCTAAAAATATTATTTATAGAGGCTTGGACACTTTCATTGACTTTTGGACACTTGCATCGATGATTTTGTCTATGGCTTGACACTTATGTCATGTACAAAATATTCATTGTATTGAGAAATGACCACTTGGACCTATTAGGGTTTTATGTTGCCTTTTTATTGGCATGTTTAGATTGCATGCACATGCTTTGTATGACTATGTATAACTTAAACCCTGGTTCCTTCCTCTTGTACACATATGTCTCAATTAAAAGGGGTTAGCATGTGAGTTGAGTTAACCCTAGCAACCTTATTGTTGCTAAGTGTTGTCTACATATACATATAAGCGAAAGAGGACCTTATAATTGCATGTAGTTCTCCCTCTTAGGTGTGTGTGTAATGGTGATTATGCAACTATATGTTCTTTCTCTTATTATAACCCTTGGTACAATTAATGCACGTGCAATTTTACCTTTTGTAATGTTTCAGACTTCAGTGGAATGCAAATCAATGTAAGGTGTAACTCATTAGCTTTTGAATAAATGAAGTATATTTTAATTAAGAGGCTTTATTGGTAATTAAAAATTATGCCTTAAATTTGTATATATAGATAACCTTTTAAATTCAAAAATTAAGAACTAGTGGTGTGCAAAATGTCGATAATAAAACAAACATACAGGCCCTCACAAATGGTCATAAGATGAAAATTATAGAAATAGAGAAAAGGATAAGGAAGGAAACTACCATTGACTTTGGGCTCTCACATCGACACTAGTGTCCTAGGGTGAATAGTAGTGTCTAAAATCTTAAAACATGAAAAAATACAAAATCAACCCAAGGCCCTACCATGAGGTAGCCAAAAGTGTAACGTAGTGATCAGAGAGTAGCAAGACTAAACAATGCAATAAAAATCCTTGAAACCCAAAGGGTCCATGCAAGACCATACCACTAAGTACTCATTTTTTTGTCAAAGGTGTTATACATCCATGCAGACACTAAATATGAATTATATAGCACCTTAGTCTTGTAAACTTGGCAAATACTTATCATGGTTGTACCTTTTATCTCTAAGACCTTTCCACTAACAAAAGCCTCTCATTCATTATCTCTTTGTGTTTAAATTACTTATCTTTGAGTTTGATCATATGTTATTATGATGACCAGACCTTATATAATATGTAGAATGCTCTAAACCTCATTATCCTTCTTTATCAGTTTTGGACTTGTACTTATTTTTTAGCTTATCAAACTTTTGCATCTCAGATAGACACCTACATTGATGCATGTGTCCCTTTTCCAACTAATTGTCAAGTGCCCAAAAGTCATCCAATTTACAAATGTAACATATTCATATGGTCAACCTACGTGATTTAGTGTGAGATATTTTTAAAAATGATTCGTATATATACATGATGAACCCTCATTCATTCCTCACCTAGAAAATACCAAAAAATCCCAAGGCAACTTACCAAGAAGCACTCAATCAAACATTCAAGTGAGAAAACTTATCATATTCATTCTTATTTCTATATTAGTCATATGAGTAGTAATTCCACATGTCTAAAGTACTAAAGGAGTAAGTTGTGAACCATATTTTCCAAGTTACAAGCTAGGTCACTATATATACTTGATTATCACATATTGCATCCTTATACATACACAAGCCAACACGTATGGGAAAAATACATAATTTTGAGCCCCTCTTTAGAGTATTGGATATATAGACAGTGCCTATCGATAGAGGGATCCTTGGGGCAACTCAACACCTTGTGCCTATTAACTCATTTTTAATACAATCACTCTAAGGGTGAGGAAGCTAGGGTTTGGTCATTTAATGAAGAATGACATCATATGTGCATGATATGTATACATTAGAATAAAGGAAACAAAAAACCCAAAAGTACCAAATTAGTCACATCCAGATCTAGTCTATATTTCATATAGGACACTTACATCTAGTTCAGATACCAACATCAGCATAACTGTCCAAATCTAATGTAAGCATCTAAGGCCAAAAAATTCAAAATTCTAGAACCTAACAACTGCTCTAGGATATTGATCCAATCCACTTCCAATCTATTTCAGCCTAGATCTATATATACATAAAAAACCAACTAAAGACTCTTGTTTTCAATTTATTACAATATCAATCAATAATTGTGCTTTCTATTTTTGGCATATCTTAGTATTTAAATTCAAAATATTATTTATCTAAGTTTGTAAATTGATTGACATGTTATAGATCCATTTTATCACCCTTGTGCTTATTCATTTCTATATCCTTAACCCTAAATAACCTCTATTTCATTAATTTAAGGTTAAATATTTGGTGAACCCATCTCTTTATTAAAACCCTAGCTTTCCCTAGGGTATTCAGCCTTTTGAGGTTTTTCATTGCTATGTTTTTCTAGATTTACTCTATTATTTGTATGCAACGCAGGCTTAACCCTATATTAGCTAGTGTTTTTATCGAACACTTAAAACTTCCTCATTTTCCACCTAAGATGGCTCAAAACAATGAAGTAACAAATCCTATACCTAATGGAAATGTTGATAATAAAATTGAACCACATATTGAAAAGGTTATCATAAAAGATGATTATGATCATGAAAAAAATGATTCTAATGAAAAAATGAACATGAACCAATAGATCAAGAACAAGTACAAGCTCTTGTTATGTTTCAAAAATGTATTCAAAAAAACCTAGATGATCTTGATGAGATCCTCATAACCATATTAGAAACCAAAAAAGTAAAAATCATAGATGAACAACTAGGTGCATCTGTTGATCATGCCATTAGAGCTATGGGACATCCCCATATACTAATAAACCTCTTTTTAATCATGTTTATGTGATTTTAATGCACAACAAAAGTTTAATGAGATAACCTCTAACATTTTAAGATCCCAATGGAGATAAAATCCAATCTATGGCAAAAGTTTTAGGTATGGGTCAAACTATCAGGTGGTGGAATTGTAGGCTGAGCATGTAGTTTGTTCAATCATGTGTGAATGGGTGAGTGAAACCTAGAAGAAATTTAAAACCTGGATGAGTTGGATGGATGGAAACTATGCTAAAATGGGTAGATCTCAAAAGAAACCTCAAAAGAGGGAAAGGCAAGGCAAAAGAGAAGGCTCTATGATTTCAAAGGGGATTACTTTCAGGCTGGTCTCTTTGTGGTAAATAATCTCAATATCAATGCTTGTAGCTAGTAGATGTTGCACACACACATGCAAATATAATATGATACTTTGGGGAATAAATAATATAATAAACTTTAAGGTCTTGACTAAATATTTCTATTGCACACCCTTATTTAGAAGATTATAGCTTAGATAAGAGGGGTATATAAGTTAGTTGTTACTCACACCTAGAAGACTATAACAAGAAAACATTTCTGCACACTTAAAAAATTTGAAACAGTCAACTTAATTACATATAATCAATGATATTTTCTAATTATCCATAGCTATTGCACATCTTCAATCAACATATCTCAGTGATAAAAATAAATAACTTTCTATAGATTTTGTACATTTAAATTAATGAACCAAACAACTAAGAAAGTAAAACCCATTAATTACATAGAATTGGAATGAAAGAACATCAACACAATTGCGTGACACTCAAAAATACTTCTTCCTATATTGATAAATTTATAACCCTTGAAAAAAAGAGGATTATAATTACAAATAGATTTGGGGAGGGGTTGCCCCATCCTCTAAATCCATGCAAAAGTCTAAAATTATATGTTAATGATAATTAGAATGAATTTATAATTAATGCAAGTTATACATATATGTTTAAACTTAGTCAAATTTGAGTCTTTTGGAATTAAAATTGCTTTTACAAAGATATGCAATGCGTGCATGGTTAAAAAATTATTCAATCAACTACTATATGTATTAGTTACATTGTCAATTCACATGCAAACTACACATATAAATAACTAAATAAAATAAGGATTACTAGTCGATGGAGTATGCATGGTCAAATTAACAGTCATTGGAGGGACTATAGTGTAAGACATGGTTAAATTGGAAGACCAAGCCACAACCTACTTATTTGCTTCCAACTGTTGGTAGTGCTTATACCCAACATCGTGTTGTGACCTTATTACATTTATTTTCAAAAGGGAGGGTCTATGCACCCTGGTAACCTACGCTAGTAACCATGCATGTTCTATCTAGGTGGATCTAAATTCCACCCAGAATATGTCCACCTATGTTACATTAGTTCTAGAAAATCCCCACTCTTATTTAATTTCTTCTAGGGTACATCCTTGGTGACTTTGATTAAAATTAGCTGACTCTTGTTGTAGTAGTTGATCAAAACTGGTCTTACTTATTAATTTACCTAAAGAATCAAGGGCCTAGGAAAGTTTCAACTCATCCAAAATTAGTAGTACTTGCTTTTCCTACTCTATGAATTTGAGAATCTAGGATTGCATGCTTGATACCCACTCTCCAACTTCTGATGTCCTAATGACAACCATATATAGAGCATTGGCTGCTTCGAATGGTGTCATGAAATCAAGATGGCTGAAAGCTTTATTGGTTGTATATAATATAAGGAAATTCAATTTATTTTCATCTTCCTTCAAAGAATCAAATAATTTAACCACTTCAACTACATGAAGGGATAATTCATCCCTCATTGAACCAATAGTCTACTATTTTATTATTTTTAGGAATCTAGTGTTTAGATCTTAAATAATAAAGGTTTGGAATAATAGGAAAAATCTAACTTAATAGGGAAAAATATAGATTTTAACAGATACTTAAGCAAAATAAATAGAAATAAACTTATCTAATTTTAGACTAAAATGAAGGATTTTGAGGCTAGAATTTGAAGAGCAGGGCTGAGACACTGTCAGGAATCTAACCCTGGCTTTCATTTTTGATTGGATAGGAGCGCTGAACTGGGTTGCCCTGGTTTCCAACACTATAGTCCTTCCTAATGTTTTTATCTTGATTATCTAAGATTTGTGGGCATTGTTCACCTGGTTAATGTGAGCCTATGTATCGAATTTCAAGTGTTGGAAGTCATCGGAGCTCACTATAGATCTGTTTCAATCTTTAATACCTGTATTAATCTACACACATACAAACAACAAATACATCAAAAGTAAAAGAGGGAAAACTAAGTTAGGGGAAAAATGATCACACAATCAAGAATCCCTACTATTCTTATTATTGCCTACATTAACCCTCAATCTAGGGTCTCAAATCTGATGTTCTCCCTTAAAAAATGTGCATAATCATTGCGTACGATAGATGCAAGAATGAATTTAACCTGGGCCCTTATTTGATCAAGCATGCAAGTCTTTGTGTGATGCAGAGAAGCTAAGCTATACTATTGACAAATTTTTATTATATTTTATGTGCCAAAGTAGTAGGTGTTAGATATAAAATGCCTTGTGTAGTCCTTTATATAGGAGACTCATTATTTTGAGTTTGAGAGTTCTATTCACATTTGGTCGACATTGGAAAATTGAGGGATGAATCAAAGAAAAGGGTAAGACTCATCTAATAGGATAAAGTGACCATTGGAATAAATTTTACACTTGGACAATAATTTTAGAAATTGGACACCCTGGGTTTTAGTGCTGTAGTCCTATTTGGGCACTGTTATCTAGAGGGTCTGAGACCTGGGGGAATGTAATAAGCCTAGAAAGAATGACCTGGGTCAGTAAGGGTTAAGTTTGGAAAGTTATCAATGATTGGAAATGGTTAAAGAGGTATCTAGGATATGAAATAAGACCAAGGTAAATTAGACAAAAAGACATGGCTAGATGCGAATAAGACTCATATTCTCTAATCGAGGTCTCCTGTGAAAGGACTGCAAAAAGACATGATATGTGTGGTTGTTTGACCAATTTAGGGTGTATACATTTGCCCCCATTTTAATCTAGTGATATAATGAAATGAATTAGTAGAGTAAAACAAAGAAAGAAGATGCATACCTAAACTTACCTATATGGAGATAAGTGTACTAAAAAAAGGATCCAACTTCTTGGCTAAGGAAGTGGACGGAGAAGTAAATAGTGATTAGATAAAGAAGGAATCCCTGTAATAGATGCCCCTTGTATTGAATTTGAATAATTATTAGAGAAAGAAGGAATACCTGTAATAGATACCCCCTATACTGAATCTGAATAGTGGGTGGAGAAAGAAAAAATCCTTATATTAGATGCCCCTTGTATGAAATTTGAATAATGCTTGGAGAAAGAAGGAATCCCTATAATAGATACCCCATGTATTGAATCTGAATAGTGCTTGGAGAAATAAGGAATCCCTATAATAGATGCCCCCTGTATTTAATCTGAATGAGAAATGACAAATGCTCAGAGGCCCAAAACCAATGTCTACCCTCTGTCCCACATAAACTCATTTAATATGGAATGTGTGTATAGAATTTTTATGCTATGAAGTGCAAGATTTGTTATACCCCACTCTTTATAATATAAAGTAGAAATGAGAAGTGCTCAGAGGTCCAAAACCAATGTCTACCCTCTATCCCACACAAACTCCTAGGTCTGATTAATGCTATGGACCAACCACTACAGATGATCATACATTCCAACTTGGTGATAATCTGGGTATGCCTAAGTGTAATCTAAAAACTCTGGTAAATGTGTAAGAAGAAAATGGCCTATCTTGCCATTCTAATATGTATAATCCTAGATGATGAAGAACATGATCATCTATGTCATGCCCCTAAATCTGGTATGTGAGTGATGCATCTGGATAGTCTAGAAATCTATATAACCATATGTGTCATGATCTATTGTGTCATCCCATGTGCAAAATTTGAAATCAAAATAATGTGCTCTGCATTATGCCTATAATTTGCTATCTAGTCATTGAACTGTGTCATGTTGTATGAAGTTATATGTATGAGACATGTAATAATGTACATGCCCCCAAATCTATTATCTGAGTCTGAGTCTGTATTGAAGTCATTGTGAGTCCATGTAATTTGAATCAATGTATCTAAATAGTCTATGTATTTGTAAACTGATAGTATATCCCTCTAGATGTCCAAGTGATGTTGAGTGACCCACATAAATAGAATCAGTATATAATATTGACCAATTTGAGCTGAGTTATGCTAAGTGACCCATTTAGTCTGAACCACTGTATAATCTAGATTCTGGAGGTGTGAGAATCAAAGTGTATTTACCTATAGGAGTGGATAGGGATACTAAGTAATTTGTAGAGATAGTAGGAATGATGCCCCCCTTTTGGGGAGAGGGATGAGATCTGTGATAGAATAGGTTGAGCCAAAAGTGATGACTAGTGGTGTATGAATAGGAACTAGGTTGGTGTGTATTGAATAGATTGATAGTCTATTTGTTTGAGTGGTGAGAGTTGAATTATTAGCATTAAAAGGTGTCTTTGAGTAGTTATGATCAAAGGTTTTATGTGGGTATAGTAGAGATATAGAGACATTCATGCTGTGGTAGGCAAATGAGGTAGTAATAGATTGAATGGAATGAAAGGTTGATTGATTGAATAGGCTAGGTTATTTGAATGTTTTGATTAATAGTTATTAATTTGTATGTTGGGGTACAAAAGAGGTACAAGGATGTGTGTATGCTATAGTAAGCAAAGGATGTAGTGAGAGAGCAAGGGTTATATGATGGTGAAGGTATCAATGCCAGGATTTTGTGTAACTAAACGGTTTGTAAAATAGAGCTATGAGGTTTTAGTTATGGGAAAAATGTTATTTTACTTTTTGAATAAAAAAGTTAGTTGATATAGGAATTTTGGTTGACTTTGGTTTCATTTGTGTAGTGACTAGTTTGAGATATTGGAGCTCTGGAGGATGTATACTACATTTTGCATTTGTTGATTAGTGAATGATGGGTGACACTATAGGATGACATGGGTGTTGATGTCATTGATCGTGCATCCTTGTATTTTGTTGGTGTGCTTTTAGGTACACATCAGAGAGGTAGTAATAGTGATGTATTACTATAAGTTATTATGTAGTCAAGTTTTTTGGACTTACAAAAGTGGTTAGCTATATTTTTGGCTTCTTTTGTTGTAGTAGATGGTAGTGGAGTGTCTATTACTTATAGGATGCATAGGGTGGTTCATAGTATTGAGATGTATGGTAATGTGTTCTCATGTGGTAGGACCATGCTTGCCCATTTATATAGAGATTTATATAGATTTATGTAGGAGGTATTTAGTGGTGGTGTGGGTGTGACCACTTTATTATATTGCTAGGCTATGAGCACATAACATTTGTGCAATTGATTAGATTACTGAGGTTGAGTTAGGCATATCCATAGCCATTTGGTGAGTAATGGATGAGTGATTTGGCTATCTGATCTCTTAGGATAGATCACTATAGGAGGATGATAGACAGATTGGTGGCCTGAGATATCATATGAAGGCCCTATAGAGGATTTCCTAGATGGCTTGACGATGGAGATCAATTATTGTACATGATGTTCAGTTATTGGTTACATGATCATTGGGATAGATTATATGAGTGCCTCTAGTATGAGTGCATGACTAGGTAGTTTGGAGTTTGATAGGATGTTCCTCTTACAGCATGGGAATGGATGAGGAGTACACAGGCACCAATGAGATTAGGGGCTCATGCAAGACCTACTAAGGCTGAGTTGGCACCATTACCTTTAGATGTGCAAGATGTGGTTATATATATTCCTGATGTGGATGATGTGGGATACACTGAGGTATATACTACATGGTGGGCTAGGCATCATTGGGCTCCATTATATCTTGTGGATGGAGTGGATGTTCCTGCATATGAGGAGCTTGATCTGATCCAAATGATGGGAGGTAATTAGTGATTGTATTTGAATTGTACGTATGTTTGTGCTTTAGTTTAGATTTGAAAGTATACATCTAATGTAGTGTTGTAATTTATATGATTGGTTACATGATCATTGGGATAGATTATATGAGTGCCTCCAGTATGAGTGCATGACTAGGTAGTTTGGAGTTTGATAGGATGTTCCTCTTGTAACATGGGAATGGATGAGGAGTGCATAGGCACCAATGAGATTAGGGGCTCATGCAAGACCTACTAAGGCTGAGTTGGCACCATTACCTTTAGATGTGCAAGATGTGGTTATATATATTCCTGATGTGGATGATGTGGGATACACTGAGGTATATACTACATGGTGGGCTAGGCATCATCGGGCTCCATTATATCTTGTGGATGGAGTGGATGTTCCTGCATATGAGGAGCTTGATCTGATCCAAATGATGGGAGGTAATTAGTGATTGTATTTGAATTGTACGTATGTTTGTGCTTTAGTTTGGATTTGAAAGTATACATCTAATGTAGTGTTGTACTTTATATGATTGGTTACATGATCATTGGGATAGATTATATGAGTGCCTCCAGTATGAGTGCATGACTAGGTAGTTTGGAGTTTGATAGGATGTTCCTCTTGCAGCATGTGAATGGATGAGGAGTGCACATGCACCAATGAGATTAAGGGCTCATGTAAGACCTACTAAGGCTGAGTTGGCACCATTACCTTTAGATGTGCAAGATGTGGTTATATGTATTCTTGATGTGGATGATGTGGGATACACTGAGGTATATACTACATGGTGGGCTAGGCATCATTGGGCTCCATTATATCTTGTGGATGGAGTGGATGTTCCTACATATGAGGAGCTTGATCTGATCCAAATGATGGGAGGTAATTAGTGATTGTATTTGAATTATACATATGTTTGTGCTTTAGTTTGGATTTGAAATTATTCATCTAATGTAGTGTTGTAATTTATATGTGTATAGGTGGGGTGAGAGGTGTACAAGATGAGGCACCTGCTAGGGTGGGGAGGGGAATCGATGAGTTTTGTGAGACCATCATTGAGTTGACACTCTGAGAGCTCACATGACATGTTCTTGATGATGTAATGGAGGAGGGTTTGATAGAGTGAGTGACTATTATGATTGGTGTGTATGCTCATTTGTTTGATATTGGGCTGCCTGATCACCTTGTGTAGTCATGCTTTATTTGGTAGCTCACTAGTATAAGCAACCTGTTCATGGCCATGCTCTAAGGGTGGATAGTTGGGTTACTCTTGCACCAAATTATTTTGAGTGGGGACAAGAGCCTTAGAAGATGAATGGGCATTTGGATTATAGCTTTAATAAATATTGACATGTGTAATTTGACCTTGCCCTTGATTATAATTCTAGAAGGGAAGCCTATTTGCTTGCCCAAATTACTGGTATCCTTGATTTGGCCTATAACTCTGAGCTTGTTGTCTTTTAAGGTCAACTAAATCATTGGTAACACTCTGTAATAGGCTCTTAACTTTATGGATGTCATTTGCAGGGGTAGCAACCAGCTTCTCTTGATTAGGTAGAGGAGCTAGAGTGGGAAAAGGAGGCTAGATTGAGGGCTATAAATCAGGAAAGAGTGGCATAAGAGGTCTAAGAGCTATCTTTCCCACTTGAATAAGGCAATTTTAAATAACTATGGCTATCTCATAAGTAGTAGGTAGGCTCAATCTGATTTGACAATCATGAATCACTTAGAAGGAGAGTTTTACGTAATCAACTATGTGGGGAGCACAAGCAATTAGAATGTTAGTGTTGCATCCAACACCAGGTCCAAAAGGAGAGCCATTGATGAATCTCAAGCAACCAATAAAGCACCTATCACATCTCCTTCACCCAATAAAGTAGGAAGTGTACTTGAAGCAACCCCAAGAGCACAAGTAAATCAAAAGTTTCCCAATTTTAGGCTAATGGTTGCATATTTAGCTCCTCAGGTTGCACCACAGGTTACAAATGTTTGTAAGGAGAACTCTAAAGGAGGTAATCCTTCAATCAATGTAGTGGACCAAAGGAATAAGATGCACATGAACATCTCATTGTGGGATTATTTAGTACTATTAGGATAAAAAGATATACTCCAAAAGGAATTATATGGGTTGGGTAAGCAAGTTGTCCCAACAAGAAATGATAATGTGTTGGTAGTAAATGGGGCTCATCCCATGGTTGGTCAAGCAAAGAAATATGAGAAGGTCCCCACATTCTATTTTTCCCTTATTATTAGTGATTTATTGGTGCATAATTGCATCATTGATAGTGAAGCAAGCACTTTAGTTATGCCCAAATGCATAGCTGATAAGCTAGGCCTTAAGTATGAGCAAATGACCAAAAGAGTTCTACAGTTGGATGGATCACCAGCCAAGACCTTGGGAGTGGCAAGAGGCTTGAATCTAACTCTCCATGACTATCCAACCTTATCAATTCCAACTACTATCCACAAGGAAATGGGATGGCCGAGTCCACAAATAAGAATTTGATTAGGAGCAAAGGACTTGGCATGCCAAGTTAAAGACAACTCTTTGGGCAGATAGGATCACTCCAAAGAGGGTAATAAAAAATTCACCATACACACTTGTGTATGGAAGGGAAGCTAGAATTCCTATCTCACTTGAGTTACCATCCTTCGATCTTTCCCATTGACTAAAATTGATGGAGAGTGATAGCTTTGAAGTCAGGTTTGGTGAGTTAATGGAGCTTCAAGAAGCCAGAGACCAAGCCATGGATGCCATGACCAGTTGCGAACAACAAACAAAGAAGCATTTTGAAAAAAGGTCTATGCTAAGGAGATTATTAGAATGTGACATTGTCTTGAAGTGGGATAAGGACCGAGCTAATCCTGGAAGGCACATGAAGTTTGACACTTTGTGGAGTGGCCCATATGTCATCACCCAATGCAAGTAACATAATGCTTTCCAATTCTCCAAGTTGGATGGTGAAGAGCTACATAATCCAGTCAATGGGATATACCTTAAGCATTATTAATAATTTTATTTTGTCATGTATATAGTTTTCCTTATTTTTCCTTGTTTTCCCTATGTGCTATTGCACAGGTTTATTATTTTTTACCTTTGTTGCATGTTATTTTTCCTGGTTGTTTGAGTTAAAAATTCATTGGCTCTAGGGTCTTTACAAGGCTATTTTAACATGCTCAAGATGCATTCTGACTCCATGCCCAATAGACTTTGAGGCTACCAATCTTCCCAAGCATAACAGGCATGCTTTCCTTATGAGTCGCCAGTTTGTTGACCATTTTTAGGTCATTAAGAGTAAAAAATGGGCACACCCTCTTTTGTGCATAAGTATTCAATCCATGTTTTCGCTAAAATCATTCGTCAAGGTTCCTTGTCAGACCTATTCCATGAAAATACCAAGTGTTTACCTCATTTCATTTAACCAAGTGTATTTCAGGTTTGTCAAGAGGCCTTACTGAAGGAACTTTATGAGTAAGTTCTTTCCAAGGACCCAATTTAGTCTAAGCAGCTCACAAAGGCAAGGAATTTCCTCAGAGGGCATTTTGACTACATGTAGGGAAATTGCAAAAGTTTTGAAGGGTAAGTGTCTTTGCAGAGGGCACTTGGTTGAGAAAGTGGACCATTTCCATTTTTTTGAAGGGTGCTTCCAAGCTCAAATGGCCCTTAGAGAGGGTACTTTGAAAAAGACAAGGACCATTTTCATAAACCTGAAGGGTATCCTGAAGGGCACTTGCCATTTTGGAAAAGCCAACACCAAAAGAAAGAATTCTATCAGACATTTTGTCTGAAGGAAAGTTCAAGAAAAAAGAGCTGAAACAAAAGAGAGATCGACGGTGAATTCCTTCAAACAAAATATCTGAAGGAATTCCTTTAGACATTTTGTTTAAAGGAATTTGGAAACAAAAGCCTGAAGAAAAAATGAATGAGCAAGCAAGAAAAGGAACCCAAGAGAAAAGAAAAGCCAAGCCCGAAGGAAAATTAGCTTGGGCAAAGACAAAGTGAAAAAGACAAAACTCAAAACTATTCCAGCTGTTGACAAAGACAAAGGGTAGAATTAAGGACCAATCAGAATAAGACAAGTGGTATGAACAACTCAGCAAAGGGAGTTAATACATTTGGGTGGAAAATATCTAATAAAAACCAATAAATAGATTGGTTTTCAAACTATAGAGGAGAGCATCCCATGTTTTCATGCTTCACCATTGATGCACAACCAGTTGTGCCCAACATTGAAGAGAGCATGGTCCAACCACAAGAACTTGGGGATGGCTTTGTCAGTTGTTAGAAGGAGTATCCCATGCTTTTTTAGGCCTAAGACAATAAGGGTAGTGGCTTGGACATCTATAGCATGGCTCTCCCATATGTAGTTTGAAGAATACAACAACAACATGGTCTCTTGTCTCAGAAGTGTTTAACTCCAGCATGGGTCTCCTTATTCTGTTAGCATCTTGCTCTATATAATTGTAACTTCTCATTTTGAGAGGACATCTCTTAGATTGTATGGTGAAGCCCTGAAGGAATTTACCTTGAATCAAAAAAACCATTTTTACCTTCATTTGAGCTTGCACTTTTGCATATGTCTATGGTTTTATCTTGTGTTAATTAATTTTCTTTTCACACTTTCATAACTTAATTCTTGCATATCTAGTGCATAGTGATTTTCTTTTTTCTAGGTCACAAGAAGTGTCCAGAACGAGTATAAGCAAGTGAATGGGTTGCCCAGTAGTGTGTTTAAAACATGTCTTATGCTAGTTTCTTCCTCCCTATATCTTCATAGGATCCCCTACTGAAATATTGATGCAAGGAAGTTTTTCTCACCTGAATGAAGTGTATGCTTGTTGTCCATAGTTCACAGTGTATGCCAAGCTAAGTAGACCAATTATTTTGGTGCATCACCTCTTAAATTAGGTCCCATTTTTAGTATTTTCTCTCCCTTTTCATCCCCCCCATAATTAGTAGGAGGAGATCCAGGGCCTCAAGGTGCATCAAGGGGAGCTAGCCCTTAATTTAGAGATTCATCCCTCATAATTTACCACCTATAACAAGAGGAATGTCTCTATTGTGTCGCATGGATGAAGAGAGCTGAGCCTCCCTTCAGAGGGTGAAATCCACTACATCAATAGTTGCTATAGCTACAACTGCATATGTTAGGGCAATAGGAGAGAGAGATGAGCTTAGAGTTGAGTTGGTTAGGCATAGGATGCATCCACCTGATTGTGGCATGGTGAGCATGAAGATTGTGGATGACTATATGGATCTTTAGCGGTGATATGCAGACTTGTGTGAGGAGTATGGTCAACTATTGGAGTGGGATAGTCAGTACAAGAGGATATTAGGAGCTCAAGGAGGTGTAGGGTCATGGAGTACTATATAAGATTAGGTACTAGCACTGAAGGAGAGAGTGAGATTAAGAGTGAGGGCATGACACCCATTCATGATTGATTATATTTGACATAGTGTATATGTAATTGAAAACTTGGTTATATATATATATATATATATATATATGCTAGTTTAATTTTATTTGTACTCATATACATGTTATGGATTCTAGAATATGTTGGTAAATTGATTATAGGTGGTTGATTAGAAATAGTTGATCTAGTATTAATTTTGAATTTGCATGTGCTTGGTAAAATAGGATATGGGATATGTGGTTTAGTTGTTTTGATATGTTTGAAGGTGTTGTTTAGGTTCAATGGTGGTAAAATAGGATTTAGTAAGATCTAAATTTTGATAGGCTGGTATTTAGATAGGATAATTATTGGGATTTAGGCATGTTAGTTGTTAGTAGGGGGATGTAAGATAACACTGTGTGCATATTACTTCCATGAGAGTGGCTCAAGAATACAAAGGGTAGTTAGACCTTTGACTCCATCATTGCCCTACTAAGTGAAGCTTATGAACTAAAACCAATATGACTATACATTGTATTATTCTATGTTGTATCACTATCTAAACCCTATTGGCCAATTAAACAAGTGCCCATACTGCTCATGCTCTGTAGGAATGTGCTCTATATTTGATACTGGCTGTTGAATGCTAACTATTGTTGTGTGTGAATATTCTACCAAATTTAACTTTAGTGGTCATGCAACTAAAATTGGATGCAATGGGGAAGGATCATATATTCACAATCATAGTGGATTGCTACATGAAATAACACCCTATGGCCTTTGATGTGATGCATATGACTAAACAATAGATCGATATGGAACTATAACATGTGATGGGGGTTCATCTAATCTTAACCATAATGGGTTGATACGTGAAATAAGACCCTAAAAATCTACCTATAGTCAATATTTCTCATGAGTGGTACTTTTCTATTGTGCCTGTGGCTCTACTAGATATGTATATAGAATTGCATTATGTATTCCTGTAACTATGCTACTATATGTAGGTTGTTTTTGTTATACTCTTTTCCAAACCTTTTAAATAGTTGGAACATGAGATATCTTGTGAGATTCTATCCTAAATCTTGCATTGCACTCATAATGAGTGACTGATGATTCCTGTAAAGGAATGTCTAGGGTTCCATAATGGAAGAGATCTCTATGCCCCCTATGTGAATGATATGATACCATTATCAACACATCTAGTACTACAATTTTTGAGTCTAAAATAATCATCATCTCTGTGTCTATGAATACGATGATAGTTACAAAAAGGCCGATGTGGCTATTTATTTTAGAAATGTGGACATCATTGGTGAATAGAAGGTAATGTGATTAACCTCCTATCTAGTAATGTTGATGAAATCATAGATGGGTTATCCTACTCTGAATCAAACTCTAGTGGTGCTTTACTGTTGTTATCTATAGTATATACTATAGGTTATGCTCTAGAAATTGGGTCTTTATTCTTAACTGGTTGTGGTCTCCTATCTTGTCTAGGACATGGTGGATGTTGAGTGTTAGGAGTTGTATATGAAGATGCTACTATGAAATCAAGAGTTATCCGATCAACTGAATCTACCTCAATTTATCCCAATTTCTTTTCCAAAGCTAGAACTATATAACAAAAATGTCTGAAACAAGACTTTGCTTGATATAGTAGATGCTTGAGGAGAGGTTGGTGAAGTCCCTTGATAAAGATATGCTAAATCTCTAGATATTTTGGTTTTTATATCAATCTTAACATGCGAGCCTTAAATCTTAAGATATACTCACTAACTAGTGCTAAAGAATTCTGATGTAGTGTGGAAAGTTTGTCATATGTAACATGAGGGCCCATGTTTATGATGTAATATCTAAAAAAATCCTCCTCTAAGTCATATGTGTGCAATGAGCTAACAGGGAGTGGATGAAAGAACCAATTCTATGCTTCCCCCTCTAATGTCTATTGGAATAACTTAAGTAGAATCAACAAGCTTGCATGAGATGGTAGAGCTTTTTGAAAGGTTTGAAGGTGTATGAATAGATCTCCAGTTCTATCAAAGTGAGGTAATGATGGTATTTGTAAATGCTTAGGCAATGAATCCTTTATGAATGTATTCAGAATAGGTTACCATGTAGATCATTGGCATCCATCTAAGATTTATAAGCTTTGTTTTCCAAGGTAAGGAGAATTACTTGGTGTTGTAATTCACCAATTGCATGCATCAAAGAGATGATCTCCTAGGATGGTACATTAGTATCTTGAAGTGGTTCATTTAATCTCTGAGTTTGATTGTTAATTTTAGCCATGGGAAAGCTATAATTTGCAATTGGATCATAAAGTGGGGGTGTCCTCACTTGAGCCTTAGGAATAATGGTAGCTTGGACCTTACTAGAGGGATGTGGGCTACCATTTTCTTTAGATGAAGGGTGAGAATTGGGTTCTACCATAGTGAGGGGTGGCTTTGGGGATTCATTGGTATCTTTAGTTTTTAGTGAATCACATTTGGAATGCATAGAAGATGTAGTAGTTTTATTGACATGTGCATCATTTGAAATAGAATCATTCATATAAGTAGAAACAACATTTGGAAGTGCATTATGTTTGAGAGAAGTGAGGGAAGGGTTATAAATATGAGATGCATATTCTTATTCACTATGTACATAATTATCATCATCATTATCATATATTTAATATTGTTCACAATCACTCTTATTTTCATATTCATTGGCATGCTCACTATCATATTCATTATCACTTCCATCATTACTAGGGAAAGGTGTAATAGAAGGATTGAGTTTTTTTTGAATATGCAATAAAGTGTCATTTGACATTGGAATATCATGTGCATCTATGTTATCCATGGATGAAAAACATGTAAAAATATGAGGAGTAAAAGTAAGAGAGTTATCATTTTAACATTCTTTGGATAAAATAGAATTGAGAGTATGAGATGCATCATTTGAACTATGCTTTGGTAATTTGATTCTATTGCATTTATATTGTTGTATTTTGAACATAGAATTAGCAAAAGAGAGAGAGAGAGAGAGATTAGGTTCACATGGAAGCAAACCATCACCAATAAGAGGTTCACTTGGAAGTGCATGACTAATTTGTTTATTTTATGCATTGTGCATATGAGAATGAGGTGGGAAGTATTTTTCCCATTTATCAAAAGTATTTTCTTTAGAAGGTATGAAAGAGATAGGTTTTAGAGGAGAAGATGCATCTACTTTTTTGTCACTATCACTTTCATATGCATGATAATATTCCTCATTACAATAATAGTAATTATCTTCATTGTAAATAAAATTATTTTCTACATTTTTAGTTAATGTGCAATTTTGTCCACTCATTATCATAGTTATGCGAAAAATTAAGAAATTTGTCTATGGGATGAGAGGGAAGAAGTGATTTAGTGGCTATTTTATTTCTTTCACCACAAAGAATAAGAAAAAGTACTATTAAGCAAATAAATGCAATAATAACTACTAACATGGAAATTTTGAAAATACTTGTGACTATCTAAACGATTTGCAAAAAATTCAAAATTAATTTTAAAAAATTGCAAGGATGAATGGTTTTAAGGTGGAGGACCTAGTTTTGGAATCTAGGGTTTTGAGCTAGAATTTTTGAATTGTTGAATTTTATAACTATAATTTAAATTCTAAAAATTATTTGAAATAGGATAAATGCAAAAAAAATTATAAAAAAATCAGAATTTTGAAATTGAATTTTTGTACAAAATAACTACTAATTTATAATTTTTGAAAATATTTTTGGCACACTAAACAATTTTCAAAAATTTTGAAATTAATTTCTAAAATTTGCAAGGGAGGGAAACTTGGGGTTTGAAGACCTAGTTTGGAAATCTAGGGTTTTGAGCTAGGCTTTTAGTATTTTTAAAAATTATGGCTATAATTTAAATTCTAAAAATATTTTTGAATGGAATAATTACACAAAAATTTAGTATAAAAATAAGAAATTTGTAAAGTAATTTTTACACAAAATATGAAGGAAAAACCCTAAGGGTACCTAGGGTTTTTAATTTTTTCAAAGTAAGTCAGGTTCACCAAATGTTTTATTATTTTTGGGAATCTAGTGTTTAGATCCTAAATAATAAAGGTTTGGAATAATAGAAAAAATCTAGCTCAATAGGGAAAAATATAGATTTTAATAGATAATTATGCAAAAGAAATAGAAATAAACTTATCTAATTTTAGATTGAGATGAAGGATTATGAGCTTTAAATTTGAAGAGTAGGACTGAGACACTATCAGGAATATAACCTTGGATTTCATTTTTTGATTGGATAGGAGCATCAAAATAAGACACCTTGGTGTCTGATGCTATAGTCCTTTCTAACACTATTCTCTTGAGGATCTAATATTTATGGGTTTTATTCACCTGGTCAATATGAGCACACATACCAAATTTTAGGGGTTGAAAGTCACTAGAGCTCACTATAGATCTATTTCAATATTTATTACCTGTATTCATCTACACATGCAAACAACAAATACATCAAAAGCAAAAGGGGGAAAAACTAGGTTAGAGGAATAATGATTCCACAATCAAGAACCCCTGATATTTTGATTATTGCCTACATTGACCCTCAACTTAGGGTCTCATATCCAATGTAGTTATCCCCTAGGAAACATGCATAATCAATGTGCATGATAGATGTAAGAATGAATTTTGCCTAGGCCCTTCCTTGATCAAGCATGAAAGTCTATGTTTGATGTAGAGAAGTTGAGCTATACTATTGACTAATTTTTATTATGTTTTATGTGCCAAAGTATTAAGTGCTAGATATAGAATGCTTTGTGTAGTCCTTTATATAGTAGACTCATTATTTTGAATTTGGGAGTTTTATTTGCATTTAGTCGACATTAGAAAATTGAGGAATGAAAGAAAGAAAGTGGTAAGACTCATCTAATGGGAGAAAGTGACCATTGGAATAAAATTTATACTTGGATGACAACATAAAAAATTAGACACCCTAGGTTTCATTGCTGTAGTCCTATTTAGGCACTGTTGTCTAAAGGGTCTGAGACCTAGGGGATGGAATAAGCCTGGAAAGAGTGACTTGGGTCAGTAAGGGTTAAGTATAGAAAGTTATGAATGACTGGGAAATGTCAAAGAGGTATCTAGGATATGAAATAAGACCAAGGTAAATTAGACAAAAAAACATGGCTAGATGCAAATAAGACTCGTATTCTCTAGTTAGAGTCTCCTATGAAAGGACTGTGAAAAGACATGATATGTTTGGTTTCTTTACTAATTTAGGGTGTATACATCTCCAAAATATTGTAATGCCTTAGAGAAACATTCTATACATCACCTTTAATTTCCTTTGGAACATAAACAATTTATTATTGTTCCCGTACCTACTCAAACTCTTATTATAACTCTTGCCTAGCCTACTTTGTTCCTTCATGAAGCTATAGAAATCCCTTTGTATTTGCCTACAAGTAAGCCTTGAAATCCTCATTATATGGAGATTGCCCAAGTCTCTTGACAATGAAAATACATCTTGCCTTTCCTCTAAGACCAAGCCTTTGTTGGTGTCAGCTTCTACCTTTCTCTTCTTGATCCTCTATTTTATAGTTGTTGATTTGTCAAAAATAGAGCTTATGGTGGGGAGCTTAGTTATTATTAGTTTGGGTCTTTGGAAATCTTGGGCTTCTAGGTTTGTAGCCCACTAGGGAATTACTAGTTGAATGACATCTACTGACTAAGAGTCCTTTTGTCAAACAATCCCATAATGATTACATTAAGGCCTCTACATGTAATGGGTCTAGTAATGATGGCTAAATGATCTTGGACCAATCTATGTTTCCAAAATGAGGCATAAGATGAACAATATAAGTGGGCTTATTCTTCTTGGATTTGGTAGTGGGAGTAATAGAATTAGCCTGAGTAAAGGTGGAAGAAGGCATAGACAATCCCAATTGAGTAAAAGATACATGCAGTTGGGCACTAGCAACGGTTCCCCTAGTATTTTTAAAATGAAATTTCTTAGACTTAGGGGGAGTAGGGTCAACTAAAACTAAAGTAATAATAAGGGAGGTAGCAAAAATGGGAGTAGTTAAAATAATAGGAACTAAATCAATGTTCCTAACAGCAGAAGCCACAGGTCGGGTAGGAATAATTGTAACACTAGAAATAATAAGGACTGAAATGTCCAAAGTAGTACTAGAAACAATAGGATTCAAGTAAAAAAATCAATAGGATAGAAAGTAGTAACCACAGTGACTGAAGAAACAATAGGCACTGAGGAAATAATAAGAACCAATAAATCACAAGAATAATGTCCTCACTTGATTTTTCTATCTTTATTGGTGCTTTCCCTTTTATTCCTTGAAAACTTAAGATCTTTGCTTTTTTTATCTCCTCATCTTCATTTTTAGGCTCAATATCTTGCATTTATGTCCTAACAATTGTGTCCATAGGGTCCTTGAGAACTCTAGGCTTCCTCTTGTAGTAAATTGTTGACTTTTCGATCGAGGGAGGAGCCTATTGAGTGGAAGTGGGTGTGATACCCACACTTGCAGTAATTGGAGATAATGATGGAACATAGAGCTTAGAATATTTAAAATCAAAAAAGTTAATGCAAATTGGTTCTTCAATTCTCTGAAGTTAACTCACAATAGAAATAATTTCCTCCACTTCTTGCTCTAACTTAATAGTTGTCATTGTAATTGGTGGTGTCTGATGTGGATATTCTTATGAAGACCTTGACACTACAGGGGCCTCCTCCATCCTATTTTATGGCTATCATCATAATGGGTGTCATCTTAGAGGAGGTTCCTTAGTATTTTAGTTTTTAGGAATGATGAGAGGTCCAATAATATGTAGTTGACCATCCACCGAGAGATGGGAGCCTAGTTTGTGCCTCTGCAATTGTTATAGAGGGCTCTGTTTGAATATCTCTAAAAATATGCTCTATCAACCCAACTAATTTTACTCTCTCTATAACCTCATCATCATCCTTTAAATTCAAAAATATGAAATCATGCTCGAATGGTTTATGTTTGTAGGGGTTGCCAAAACCTTCTATGTGATTTTGGATTAGGTCATGAGGATCCCAATCCCTATGTGGAAAATTAGCCAATGAATAGTAATCTATAATTTTACCAAGTTCTCCAAAATATTTTATGATAGTATAACACAATTTACCAATTATTAAATAGGAGTGATGGAATAAACCCTTATTTTTCTTCTTCAAATATTCATCAACACTTCACCATACTTGGTAGGCAATCTCTTGTTCATCCAGTTTGTCAGGGACATACTTTGGGAGATACAAAGGGGTAACCTTGTTCCCCATCACCATGATTACTGAGTAGTTAGTATAAATCCAATAATCCCCCTTTGGACCTAATGTTGTGCTAATTCTCTCTAATACTTTTATTAAGCGTTCCTCATGAATTGCTATTCAAACTTGAGGGTAAATGTTCTTAGTAATTATGAATATGTTCCTCATACATGCATAGATGTGGAGGAAGTGAAAGAAGCTGCATACTAAATTTTTAATATAATCTAGGGCTAGGATTCAGAGAGATCCATTATTCATGTGTATAGTACCCATGACTATATCCAACAAATAAGACATCATATAAAAATGGTTGTGCATATACCTCTTGTCTTCTTAAACATTTGATCCCATATTTTTGTGTTGATTATCTCTCCTAGAGTGAAAGTTAGCTTTATGGTCATCAATAAATCTAGAAATGGCACCCATTCTAGGTGAAGGAAGTGGATAATGGGGTGACCATATAACCTACTGAATAAGACCATTACAATTTTGACACCCATTCTAAATTTGGTGATAAGTACTAGATCTTTGGATTTGAGGGTGACCACTTTTTCAGGAATGATCCATTGTCTAAGTGTGCTCTCAATTATGGTTGTCTTCTTCTATATCTCAACTCAGTATCCATAAAAAATGGCATCTACAATAGGAAAATATAGGTACCTTTGGAAAGCATCCCCTAAAATGCAAGCAATGACTATTTCATGGCTTATGTGGTGTATGAAACCACCACCAATCACCTATCCTATGAAAAACAAGTCCATCAGCAGGTCGATCCAGGGCATCACCTCAAGCTTAGCCATTGAACAATATAACTATTGATGTTTAAATGGTAGTAAGTCCACTACCAGTTGCTATTATGGGGTTGTCAGAGCCTCTTCATGTGAATGGGAATCCACATTCTCGATCACATCTCAAAGAGATGAATAGTTCGCATATTTGTCATTAAACATGGTAGAATCAAAGATGGTATCTATATATTCTATGGAGTCTTTGATATAACATTTATAAGGTGGTAACACTCCTTTGAATACTTTGGATGAAGAAGCCATTAATACCTAGTTCAATTACATAGTTCTACTCTTCAATTCAACTATTTGCTCAATTTTTAGAAGTAATTCATGTAGGAACATAGATAGATATGGCTTCAAATTCTCTAGAACATAGATAGATATGGTTTCAAATTCTCTAAAACATAGATATATATGGGTTCAAATTCTCTTGTGAATAAAAATTCATTTGAGATCTTCAATAATCAATAGTTAGATGTCTCTTTTGGATTCACTCATATAACATTGAGTATTGGACTTTAATTCTAGTTCATACACCATTAATGCCCAACGTCTCCAAACTTGTTTTACTCATTTAATTTAAACTTTTTCACTTTACTTTAGCAGGTATGCCATGTAGGCTTTCTATACGTTTAGATAAATACCATGTTATAGCCTTGGACAAGTGTTAGCTTGTCACTACTTTTACGTAAAATCATTTATGCTACTTAACATGCCTTCAGAAGTTGGGTGTTGGGCTTTGTGTTGAGATCAAGCTAGACAATTATTACGATGCTCTAAATATGTAAAATGTGAATGCAAAGGATGCAATGGAAAAAATTTCCAAACAAAATCTCTTGAGACCAAATTCTACAAAAAAAAATTATGAGGAACACTTTTCATAAACACAACTTCTGAATACCTTTTCTGAAGACCATTAATTCTAAACACTTGTGAAATACAAATTCTGAACACAAATTGTAAAATGTAGAATATGCAAAGCTAAAGTCATGATGAAATATGTGAGCAAAAGTTATGAAAACCCAAAAATGAGACAACATAAATTTCAAAAACCAACTTCCTGAACAAAACTTCCAAACAAAAATATGTGATTAAAAATAATGTTGAAATCTATAACTTAGCAAAAACCAAGAGCTATGAACATAACTTGTGAAGTGTAAAATATGAGAAGATGAAGAAAATTTCACAGGTGTGAGGACTCAAAAGTTTAGATATGTTGAAGTACAAAACAAATGTTGTGATGAATAAAATTTGCAGACAAAAAATTTGAAGACCCAAAATGTGAAATGCACAACTTGCGAAGTGCAAAATATGCAAAGTCTGAATGTGAAAAACTGTATATATGCAAGATTCTCAAATACCATTAATAGGTTAGTCTGAATAAATCACATAGTGAAAACCCAAATAATAAAGAAATGCCAAATGCATTAATATTGAATTAACAATCATCCGTATAAAGAAATTTTAAAATTTGGGACTACTAAATATAAATATATATATATATATATATATATAAATATATATATAAATGCTGATAAAAAAGGCTTTTTAAAATAGAACTAGACCTTTCAAACTTTAATGGGTCCTTACTCTAGAAGAAGGAGAGTGGGGGTGTATTGAATAAAATATAGCACATCATCATTCCATAGTTATAATGGGGGCATGGGTTATGTGTTAACACCATTGATCCCCAAAATAAATCCTATTATTTCTACATCTTACATGGGAAACATTGGCTCTTCAACCCAATTATCGATTTTGATGCCTATATGAACTCAAACTATGGGTACACTTCCTTTGTTGACTTCTCAAACTTCAAACTTTAGTGATAAAAATGTGTAAGATCTTGTCCAAACTATAAATTTTTTGTAAGTTAAGGTTATAAATATTGAACAAAATTCTTTGAAGTCACCTTATACTATTGAATGACAAGAGCTATTGCATAACCCTCTTGCACCTGAAATATCTTTGCATCTCTTGTCAATTTGTATTTTTGCACCTAAGTTAACATTTTATGATGGAAAGTATGATATTTAATAACATCTTAAATCTTTTTATGTGGCATATCTTGATTATGGCTCCAATGATAAACTTTGGACTAAACTATTTCTAAAGAGCCTTAAGGACTATGCTCTAAGGTCTTTCTATGATTTACCAATCCATTATGTAAAAGCATTCAAACCTCTTGTAGATCAATTTTTGGTACACTTCTCTATTAACATTACGAAAAAGGTTTCCTATGCCTAAATTACAAAGATCAATTACGGAATTAATGAACCCATCAATAAATATGTCTTCAGGTATAAGACAATGTTGGCTAAAATGATTAATCCAATGCCAAATAAAGAACTTCAAGACATATTCAAGCAAATTTTACTTTCCCTATTACACGAGTCCATTGTTTTGAAAAATTTCAATTTTTTTGATGACTTATGCCATATTGTTCACAGTCATGAAATGAAACTTATTTCATTGAATAAACTTAAGTATGTAGCAACCATTCTAACTACATCAGTACCAAGTTTATTATCAAACCAAGTTACAATGTAAAACTTACATAACCTAAAAAGGAAACAAGTACTATGGTTAATGCAGTGTCATAAAAACTTAATAAGCTTGTGTTATCTAATGCACCAAGGAGACAAATTTCATGCTTACCTAAGTTTCTAGATTTGCTACTTTCAAAGCCTGTGGAGTGTTACCTCATATCTCTCCCTCTTCCTATAGAGGTTGATATGAGTCGATATCTACCCAAAGGATATGATGCAAATGTTTATTGTGACTATCGCGAAGGCCATAGTCATTATATGAACATATGTTTTACTTTGAATCATAATATCCAAGACCTCATCAATGACCAAAAAACTACATTTGATGATCCTCCAGAGAAATTAGGTTCACAACATGGTGATCACCAGAATCAAGAAATATTTAACAATCATTTACAAGACCATTATAAGAAGGATCTAGAAGTGCAAATGGAATATAATGCACATCCTCCTCCACCACATTATGGGCACACATTAGATGGGATTATTGGTACTTATACATGGCATACACCTCTCATGATTCAAATACCTTTCATTACTTTTGATGATAGTGAGATTGTGTATGATAACTCAGATCTTTATTCATTATCCATTCGATCATACCTTTATCACTAACCTATACATAATGTTATGATTGATAATGGTGCTAGCAGGAATGTTTGCACCATAAAATTACTTACACATTAAGGATATACACATGATTATGTACACCCTTCAACCAAAGTGGTTAGAGCATTTGATGGAACCTCATAATAGGTCCTTGGTGAGAATTACTTACCTTTATAGGTTGGCCCAGCACATGTGGTCACTATATTATTAGTTATACCATACATTAGAATATTTGATATATTATTTAGATGACCTTGTATACATACACTCTATGCAATATCTTATACAGTGCATGGGTGTGTTAAATACATTCATACCAACGTGTTAATTATAGTTTCTATATTTGCATATGAATATCACCTTGAACAGGAGAATTTTATACCTAGGAAATTAAGTATCAATCCTCCTAGGGTTAATCCTCCACAAAAGGGTAAGCAACAAACAATCCCATTTCCTAGGTGTCCAGTACTTGATAGACCATCGCATCAGAGATAAACATTATATTCCATTGAATCTTTGTCTACTACTACACAACATATTCATTTACCTAGAGTAACCAAACATGTTCTTATTTTTGATATTCCAATGGAACCATAGAGCACTAAATGATGGGTTCCACAAAACCCCATACCTTCTATTGTTTCCTCATAACCATAAAGTCTTATTATACATATGTAGAGTATCATAGTTCTTATAGTACCATATATTAGGCCTACACATGCTCCTTGGTAGTACAACCAATTTCTTGCACCAGGTTCTTGAGTGGGGACATACCTATGAGAATTCCTTGGATGAGATCACATAATGGTATCTTATTTTCAAATATTCTAAAAATACCAAAAAAATTAAAAAATATTCAACATTTCTATGTTTTATTATCTTCTTGGAATCTCTGTTTTTGGTTCCATGTTAGTAGATAACATATCATTTTTTATATACACACATATGTTTCACACATCTTTTGAGTGTGATATAAACATTCCCAGGCACATGATATATGCACAAACAAATGTTGGGCCTTCTCTCTATTCACATCATCAATATGTTAGGGGCATTCACTTCTTTGATTATGATATACCTGCGTTACATTATATTATGATCATTTTACAGTATCATGTTTGAGCTTATGTACTTACACATGCCTTTATCCATGCTTACATCTTTCATAGTGTACTTGATATGCTATGTATTTAACATTTTTTACTAACACATATATCCAAGGATTAGTATGATATGCTTATTTGGTTATTTATGATTTCATGTTTTCCTTTTTTAGCACTTCTTTGCGTGTGTTCATTGGTTTCTATTATCTTGCATTATATTACTTATTTGAACGTTTAAATATACTTTATTGTTTGTGGCCCTCATATCTCTATTTGCTTATTGTGAATTTGAATATTTCATAGTTTATTCTATATGGACATTTAAATATGTCATTTTATGCTTTGTGTACATTATACTAAGTTACGTACCTTTGATTATGCCACATTTAAACATGCCCCTTGTATGAGGTCTCCTTGGACCATTGCCTTTTGTTTTGCTTTTGAGTGCTTATGTATGTGTGCTTGATTTCTTATTGAGCTTGTGTTGTTACTATCAAGATGTTGCCATGATTTACATCATGCATCTTATGACTTGATGTGATCACATACTATGTACCTTGTAGATATATATACATATACATGCTACTTTTATATACTACCCAATCCATACACAAATTATGTAGTTATTTTATCCTTTTAAGGCAAGGTAACTACCAATTTATAATTCCACTCACCTCAAAAGTGGGGTATATCAGTGGAAGCATGTTATAAATGCATGGATACCACATTTTTATGGTTTCATATTTTAGTGGGGTCATGTTAAAAAAAAGACATGACTTCACACTTATTCAATACTTAACATCTCTAGATTACATTGGGGGCATGTTATGCAAACATGTTCTCCACACTTAGACCAATTCTCAAATTTTACACACTCAATGCAGGCATGTCATGGGAACATGTCCTCCACATTTAAAACAAAATTTTAAATTGGTCAAATTTCATAGTTATATGATTCAAATACACATTTTTGGCAACTTTGAATACATTGGTAGCATTATTATACCCTACTTTAGCTTGAGACATATATGAGGTGCATATGCCATGCAAAGGGCACCTAAAATTGTAAAATGAAATTAGTTTCAAAATTTTAAATACTACAATGGATTCTTATCATACTTATTATGGAGTTTTACAAATTGTATTGATCTAATCTACTACAATAGTTATTCATATTTTGGCAAGGTTGAGGCAAATCACTCAATATTAATTTTTTTATAAATTAGACTTGATTAAATCATGTAAATTTATCAGATTTATAGGATGGAATGATTAAATCATTCACCCTCACTAGATATATAATATGATTTAATTGGATTACTTACACTCACTCTGTTATAAGTATGATTTGGTTGCACAATTGAGAGAAGCTCAATGGCCATGTGGTAACTCACCTTTTGCCAAGATTAGGGGCATGCTATCTTCTAATGTGTGTGTGTGTGAGAGAGAGAGCATGTGCATGCACGTGCACTCATGCATGTGGGAGTGTGTGTGTGCACTTACAAGTTTCAAAATAATCTTACTCTCAGCTTCAATGATTTATAATGAATCATCTCTTCAAATCAAATTAACAAAAGGCAAGATGGTTACATCAACACACATGTGTACTCCTAACCTTGTTGTTATTACTTTCAAGCATTTCAAATTCTTTCAATTAAAGATTTCATATACTGATTATATACTATAACATTCTCTTGGTTGCATGTTAATCACCAACAAAGTACTCAAGTTGGACTCACAAAAAGACAACATGTGTTACACACACCTAGGTACTCATTTTTTTCCCTTTAAACTAGAAATATCATTATTAGATTAAAAGAGGCCAAATGTAGACACTAAATCTGAATTATATAACACTTCAATCTTGTACACTTAGAAAATACCTATCATGGTTATAAATTTCATCTCTAAGACCTTATCACTATCGAAAGGCTTTCATTCATTATCTCTTTAAGCCAAAATTGCTTATCTCTTAGTCTGACCATATGTTATTCTGATGACTAGGCCTTCTATACTGTGCAAAATGCTCTAAATCTGATCATTATACTTCTCTACCAATTTTGGTCTTATTTTTAACCCTAAATTGGATGTGGATCCTACTATGGGTAGATAAGGTTAATAATATAAAAATGAATAAGGACACAGGTGATATATATATCTATAACAGACTAATTAATTGTAAAATTCATATAAAACATATATTAAATCTATGATGTTGAGATATGCTAAAAAATGAAAGTACATCTATGTTAGATATTATAATGATAATGAAAAAAAGATAGTTGGTTCTAATACTAATAAATATATGGATCTAAGACATGTAAGAAGCAAACTGGAAGAATATTTTGGAATAGTCACCATATTCTAGATTAAGTGCTTTTGTAGTTGTAGACACTTGTGTCAGTCTGGGATGGTTGCATGGATGCTAGAATTTGGATCAAACATAGGTGTCTAGTATGGAATATTTATTGAAACAAGATGTGATTACTTGGATGCTTTTGGGATTATCATCACCTTCACTCTAATCCATTTAGATATGGGTCATGGATTGTCACTCCTTATCAAATGATTGAACCCTAGTTATTCATCTTCGAAGTGGCTATGGGAAAAATGGGTTAGTGGGCATATAATGTTGAGTTTCCCCAAAGACCCCTCTGTCAATGATTCCTTCCTACATAACCAATACTCTAAAGAGGGTATCAGACTTATGTAGTTCTCCCATACATGTTAGTTTGTGTGTGAATCACGTAATGTGTGATAAACAAGTACAACAATGACCTAACTTGTAACTTAAAAAATATAGCTCTTGGGTTTATCATTTAGTACTTTAGACCTATGATGTGTTGTCCCTATGAATAATATGGAAATAGGAGAAATTAGGGAAGATTTTCTCACTTAAGTGCTTGATTGAGTGCTTTTGATAAGTTGTCTTGGTCTCTTTAGGTCTTTTATAGGTGAGAAATGAATGAGGGTTGATCTCATATTTGTACCAATCCTCTTGGAGAATATCTTATGTTAAATCAATTAGGCCGACTATTAAGATACATTTTATTTGAAAATTAAATGACTTTAGGGCACTAGACACTTGTATCATAATAAGACACCTACATCAAGGTAGGTGTCCATCTAAGATGCGAGTGTCTAGGGAGCAAGAAAATAGGTACAGGTTCAAATCTTGTAAAAGCATGAGATAAGCAAGTTTTAAGAATTATAGGAAGGATATAATGCCTGGGTCATCAATATAAGACTAGTTAGACTAAGAGATAGTAGATGTAATAGTAGTGGAAGTAGGAAAGGTCTATAACTAAGAGGAACAACCAAGGTCTAAATTTTTCAAGTGTACAAGACTGAAATGCTATATAATTCATAAATATCATCTACATTTTCTCTCCCTTTAATCTAGTAATTAAATTACTAGTTTAAAGGAAAAGAATGCATACTTGGGTGTGTATAACACAACTTATATTTGCTTGAGTCCAACTTGATTGCTTTTTAAGTGATAGACCTACAACCATGATCATGATATAATATATGATAAGTGCATATAATCTAAAATTGGAAGCATTTAAAATGATTGAAATTGAAAGAGCAAGGTTTAAGAGTATACATGTGTATTAATTCAACTGTCTTGCCTATTGATAGTTTGATTTGAAAGATATATCATTATGAATCATTGAAACTAAGATTAGGACAAATATAAATCTGGTAAGTGCATATACATACATACATACATATATGTGTGTGTGTGTGTGTATGGAGAGAGAGAGGATGGTCCATTCCCCTAACCTTAGAGAAAAGGTGGATTGCCACTTGACAGTTGAGAGTAGCTCAATCATGCAACCCAATCATACTTATAACCTAGTGAATGTGAGTAAACCAAGTAAACTCACACTATCAAATTGGTGAGGCTAGATGAGAAAATCAATTCCAACCTACAAAATTGTCATGATTGAGCAATTTAATCACCTCAACCATACCCAAATGTGAACCAACTACTGTAGTATATTAGCTCAATACAATCCCTAAAAGTCTAACCTAGTGGGTGGTGAAAGTTATTGAAGGTGTTTAGAATCTAAAACTTATTTGATTTTGTAATATCAGGCATAAATTTCATAGCATATGGACTTTAGATATGTCTCATGATGAAATAGTGTACAATACTGGTGATAATGTATAAAATTCTACCACAAATGTGTATTTGAATCATATAACCATATAATTTATCTAATTTAAAATCATGTGAGTGTGGATGACATGCTTCCAAAGTATTCCCCCACTATAATCTGAAACTCAAAACTGATATAAGTGCCAAAGTGGATAACATGTTTCCAAAACATGCCCCCACTATAATCTAGAGATGTTGAATACTGAGTAAGTGTGGAGGATATGTTTCCAAAACATACCCCACTGAATCTGAGATAGTGAACATGTGGAAGACATTCTTATGTGACATGCCATTATTGAGTTTGAAACTATGAATGTGTGGAATCGATGCCTCTATGACATGTCCCAACTGATATGCCCCCCCTTTGAGGTGAGGGAAGATATAAACTAGTAGTTACAAGATAAGATAACCATATAACTGTGAATGAACCATGTAGTATATAAAAGGACATGTCTAAATAATTGTATCATCAAAGTGCATAGAATGTGATCAAATTAAGGCCTAAGATGCATGATAAAGATCATGGAAACATATATATAGTAATAATACAATCTCAACAAGTAACCAAGAACACATGCAAGGGCACTCAAAAGTAAATCAAAAAATAATGGTCCAAGGAGATTGAAAATAAGGGGCATGTTAAAATGTCACATAATCAAATGAAGAAGACTTATTAGAATGTCCACAAAATAAAAAATGACATATTTAAATGTCTATGCAATAAACAATGACATATTCAAATGTCAAAGAGGCAAACAAAGGCACATGGGCCACAAACAATTAAACATATTCAAATATATATATATATATATATATATATATATATATATATATAAGATCAAACATGATAATGTAAAATGATCACAGAATGATATAACCTAGATGTATCATGATCACAAAGGTAGATACCCCCAACATTCTAGTGACATGAGTAGATGGAAATCTAAACATCTAAAAGTGCATAGATCATATATATGTATATGCTTGTATCACACTCAAATATAAACATGAAACATGTGTATGTAGAAGTTATTGATATGTTATCCATCAACATGGAACTAACACATATATGCGAAGGAGCCAATAGAATGTGTAGATGCTAAAAATATTTTGAATTTTTGAGTTTTTTAATGTTTTTGGTATTTTTGGAATATGATAAGAAAAGACTATCCTATGATCACATTCAAAGGATGGTCATAGATATTTTCCTAATGTGAACCTAGTGTAATAAATTAGGGATATTGTTGAGGAACATGAATAGGTGTAGTCATCTAAAATGTCATTTGAATGTAATGAGTGTCACTTGAGACCATTTTATCCATAGTTTAGCCCTAGACCTATCTTAGGTCCTCTTTTAATCCTTTTCTAGCTTATATGTGCACTTAGCCCTTGACCAAATATACCAAAAGCCACATCAGGCCACCTCCTAGGCACCTAGGGCCTTTTTTCACCTGTTCCATCTACTTGGACAATAACGTGGCCCTTAGATATATAACTCACCACACTATTGGAAAAGGGGTAACACTATTGACCCTCAACCTTTTTTACTTGAATGAATATATTTTTGTTTCCCAAAGTAATTTAGGGTCGACCTAGGCTCATTTCATGTCTTGATAAGCACCATAACACTATATAATGACCACTCTCATTAATTTATCCCCTAGATGGAAAATGGATGCATCTCTTATGAACAAAATCATAAGTAGTTGTGTAAATCAAAGTCCTTGATCCCTATTATGCCCTAATTCTACATACTCCCATCTACAACAACCCAGAGATGGCTTTCAATCTCAATACATACTCAAAGCATTCAAATTATAAACACTCATTTTTGGCCACTTTCATGTTTAAACTCAGATTTTGATCAATTTCTAACAAATGATGCACTTTGAGCCTAGAAATCACCCTAGATCCCCAAATTCATCTATCCATAGGATTTAATTACCCAAAAACATGTCAAGGCTTTCTTATTTGGGGTATTACCCTATATGCACCAATAACCTAGCTTGGATTCAACCCTAGTCAAATTATGACCTAAAAATTTGACATTCTTGGCCTGTTGATCTATTAATGCAAAACATTTAAAACAATCCATAAAATCCAAAAAGCCTAAGCAAGATTAATTAAAAATCACATCTCAATTAGCTTGTTTAAATAAAAATTCCAAGTTAAAGTAGAGAATTAAATTTATCTAAAAAATGATTTTTTCAATAAATATGAGGTCAAATTCAAGGGAGCTAATAATATGTTTTATTAATTCCTAAAATTCAAGAAAAGGTGAGTCACAACCTCATAAATATCTTCTATGACTTGTCATGGCTCATAAATATCTAAAATGAGTCATCAAGCCTTCATGATTTCTTTGACCCAGCTCAGGGTTAACCTAAACTCAACTTAGGTTATTTTAGATTCAAATAAGGTTAAAATTAAACCTAACCTCCATAGGGTTAGAGTTATTCTTAAGCCCTATAAATACAAGTGCCCTTACTCTACCCAAACAAGCATTTGTGTGTAAGGTTATTCTATAGGAATGCCTTCAAGAAGCCCTCAAAGTAATGTTATAATGCGAAATTAATATCAAGAAACTTCACATCAAGCCAAGCTATTCAAATCCACATGTGGTCTTAGAGAAGTGTTGCCAAGATGGATAATACATTGATCAAAGTCTTTAATGCCATAAGAAGAACAAGAACATCCACTATGCCAAAAAGTGAACATTAGTTTTGACAAGGGAGATAACATTGTTGTATGTTTTTATTTTTAATTTGTAGTTTTATTCATTATGTTAAGCTCAACCTAGTACTTAGGCAAGAGTGGTTTAGTTTCCATTGCGTTGTTATACTTGAATTCTCATTTGATTCACTAACAAGGAACTAAAGATCATATTTGTTGCTCTTTAGATTCCTAATGTTACATGTACTAGAATTAACTTGCACTTACACCAACACTTAGATTAGGAGAAATACATTAGGCTTGATCCCATTTCAAGGTATTGGTATGTAGGCAATGCTCAAAACACAGGGTGTTGAAGTCACATCCAACTTACCCTACCAATGCCACTTCTACTTGTGTTCTTAAATACCCTAATAAGCATAGAGGCCTAGGGTTTCACATTGAAATCAATCAAAATAGGGAATAAACAATGATTCAATACTTGGTCATAGAGACATATGTTTCTCAAAACAAGGTGAACATCCTCTTAAAAACTTGTTGTTCCATCTATTCAGGGTCATTAGTATGGTATAGAAGGAAACTAGAATAATGCACTATTGGCAGATGGACCGTGCTACCATCTGAAGGAGACTCTGACACATGATTCTTGTTGATGACACCTTGCACTATTATTGTACTAGTTTCCATCCTTCCACTTGTCTATCTTAGTCATTTTTCTAGTTAAGCATCTCCTTTGTAATTCATTACTATTAATAGGCTAAGCAAACAAATCAATTATTGTACAAATTAATGGTTATTGATATTTCTATATTTATTCCCAAATTTATTACTCAACTCTTTATCTACTTAGGGTTGTACATTAAATAATTCCCAAAATAGTTAAATCATTTGGTGAACCCAACTTAATTTGAATAACATCTAAACCCTAGCCTTAGATGATCCTAAGTTTGTATCCTTCTTTTTCCTATTTCCATTTGCTGTGTTAGGATTTTTAGATTTCATATATTCTATTATAGCATACCTCTCTTGTTTTTTTTACTATATGCCATCTAAAAAAGTTATATCCCTTCCTCTAATAAGAAGTGATAGGCTTAGTGGTAACCCTATTGAGCATACCCAGATTCTTTTGATTCAAACTTATATGAAACCCCCCCTCCAAAAAAAAAATTGGAATTGTATATCAGAGTATGTTTTTAGATGTGTGTCAGGCCCAATACCTCACTTGTCAATGTAATAAATAATCATTTAGCACACTTGCATACACACAACTGGAACTTAAGGAGGTGAATCATGTTAATGAGCTATAGGTAACTACATAGAAAGAGTGATATGGGGAAGCATGCTACCTTCATAGATGTTTATGGGGTTCATGGTGTATTAATGTATGCATATATGGATAGGACTTGAGTGTCATAAGTGGCACTTGTACTTCCACATAGGACTATATATATGTCCTTAACCCTAGATAAATACCTCACTCTCCTTGGTGGGTTTTAGTTCTACTTGAGGATGGTTATGTTCATAGGATCAATTTAACTAAGAAGGATAAGTCTAACATCCCAGCTTATCATTCAGGTTAAAATAGTTTTATGTTAAAAGTATAGGTTACTTTATTGATCTAATCTCATAAACAAGCATGATTTCAAATAAATTCTAACAACAACCAAAACTCAATTTACACATTCAGATTTATATTAAGTATGTAGCAGAGATACCATTTCATAAAATATAACACAACAAAAATAAATTTGAATTTTAGGGTTTCACAGTGTTATTGATCGAGGTTGTAATCACCTCATGGCCTAAAGGTCACCACACCATTACCTTATTATTTCACACATCATTCAATTAATAAGCATAAATTTCATTATTAGAATAATGATATAATTATGATTAATATCATCATTCATCAAATAATGTTTATGGACAACCTATAATTGAATCCATGTAATGACTTTGTGTTAGCATAACCAATGCGATACAATAAGACAAGAGAGTTTAAAACATAATATAGCCAAAGTATCCATTCAATTATTCATAAATCATCTAATCAATTTAAAGGGAAGAACATATTTATTAATCCAATAGTTTCAGTCATTCTCTAACTTAAAATTTAATTAACCCATTAAACCACTGTCATCTTAACCATTCATAAGAAAGAAATTTAGTAAAGGATTTTTTTTTTTAATATATAATAATTTCCATTACCATCTAAGGGAATATATATTATTATGAAAAGGCATAAGAAACTATCATATTCCATATTTAGACAAGTATAACTAAGCTTGTATTTAAATAAACTAGATGATTCGTAAGTACATGAATAACATATGATTTTCATACAATAAAATGCACACAACTCATAAATATATAAATTCAACTGAGTATCAAGTTGAGTGAAACCCAAATAAAATGTACCACTTAAGGAACTTTTACAAATTTATGTTGGGAATGCCGTGGGGCTATAATGTAAGCAAATTCAGCTATCAGAAAGGGAGTGAAAGCACATGTAGCATGACGAGATGAAAATCAACAAGTATGCATGCCTCTGTCATGCATTTATACAACATTAAGTGAAGTAAAAAATAATATTCAACTAACTCATTTTGTTCATGTTGGCCAAATTTGGCCTATATATAAAACTTTTCCTAAATGTAGTGTAATTTCTAGAGGTCCTGGTGTGAAGTAAGAAGCTTAACAAAGTTCTTATTGATTGGATGATCAAATAGGAGAAGAAGAAGATCACATGTTACTACAAACATTTTGAAATACTTTAAGCAAGCTTAAAATATAATTTGTTGATTTTTGGGAGGTAGCCTTATGAGGCAGGTCTAGAATTACAAAGAGAAGGATCCAATAGGTCTCCATGGTGTTCAAAGGCATTCAATAACATGAAGTTGATTAGCACAAGCCTCAAAAACTCATTAGAGCCTTGAAGGGTTGAACAATAGTTTCTTGTACAATCCTATAGAACCAACCATCTTAACACATCATGTAAGAATGAATAGGTCATTCTAGTTGTGCATTTAATAAATGTACTTGAGAGGTCAATCAAAGATAAATAATTACATGGAGATGATGTTTTACATGTCAATATCACCCCCTTGTAAATTTGGTATCTTGATAAGTTTTCTATTTCAAGACATAAGCCTTCAAAGTTGATCTTATGACATGAGACGTGCACGGGGATGCCAAGTTAAAGCCTTGAAAAGTATTTGTTCAAAATTCAAAATCCTTGAAGGATCTTAAAACTAAGCACGAGGCTAAAAAGTTTCATGATCTTGAATTCCCAAGAATAGATCAATAATGCATGGGTGACAACAGAGTCAGTGGGTCTAGACAGATCAATGAGGCACATTAAATTGGGCAATCAAAGATCAATGACAAACAAGAAGTTAATAGGTCAGAGGATTTCGGGGATGAATACAATGGTGATAAGTGTTGTGACCATAGTGAAAGAGCAGGTTTGATGAAGCACATTTAATCACATGGAAACAAATCAATAGTATGAACCAAGGTCAAAAGGTTAATGAGCCTAAAATGAAATGTAAGGTCACTACATGGCATAAGTACATTTGATCACATGAACTAACAAGCTAGGTCCATAGGAGGTATGCATGATTGACAAGTGTCATAATCTGAGCCAAGTTTAAGGATCAATGATGAGTGAGAGGTCAAAGTTAGGAGACTGCTAAGGATATCGATGGAATAGAGTTGATTAGGTCCCAAAAGGCACAATATGAAGACACATGTCAAAAGTAAAAATGATCATATATTAAAATATGATAAATTCTGTGGTAAAGATACCAAATAAGTGGACACATCAAATCTAGGGATTTTATGAACCCAAGCAGGTGAACACATGAAACTAAGGTTAAAGATGATCTAAGATGAACCAAAATGGATATTTTAGGTTTGAACATCACCATTAAAGCTCTGTGAAGATAGAATAGGTATTTTTAGGGTTAATATAGACCAAAGATCAACAACTAACTATTGGAAAGAAATCAAGCATCTAGCTGATATTCATTGATATAAATACTATAGGAAAACCAGTAAATGGGATTGGTTTTCATCTATAGTAGACCTATGTTTAGAATTTAGGGTAGGGAAAAAAATGTGACTTTTAACCATCTAAAATAGACATAGACATGTTTTTTTAGGTCCAAATATATGAGGATTTTGTCCTTATAAGCAAGTCAAGTGGAAGATGGTGTAGATTTCCAAGAGAAGGATCTAGTGGTTAGAGATTGCAGTTGGAGCATTTAATGCATTTCCAAGGGTTTCAAAGGGTTTGATTTCCTAATAAATCATGACTCATCATCCTCAAGAAGTTCTTATCTTCTAACATGGTTCTCATCCAATGAGAAGGATTGAAAGCTATTAGGATAAATGAAGGTTATTTTATCTATGATGTATTAGCCTTGATTAGATAAAAATATGATAAAACATTCATTACAAGGTGGTGGTAGCTCATTTATGGTTGATGTGCTCCCTTTTTCTCTTCCTTTTTATCATATATCTCCTATTTTATTCCACATGGGAACTCTCTCCGAGATTTTGGAGACTTACACTCACTTTTGGTAGGATTAAGACTCCCTCATTTTTGAAGAGTAGGATATTCTCATTTGATAAGGTTAAACCCTGTAAAAATTTGTAAGAACTATCTCTTGATGTAATAAGTAAATTTTTTACCTATCTCTTGCTTTTGACTAGTGTTTAGTAAGTTTGCACATGATGACATTGTGAAGGAGATTCTTCCATGACCATTGTCCTTCTAATTGCCTCTTTTAAGGTGTTTTCATGCTATTTATAGGTTTGCATTTATGATTTTGTTACCATTTATTGATGCTTAGTGTGAATCTTATAATTCCTCTTTGTCTCTTTGATTGCTTGGTAAGCCTAGTTCATGAAATATTTATGTAATTAACTAGTTTACCAGATTGTGTGAGCTAATATTGTCATATGCTGATTTAGTGTGTGTTAAAGCTTATGTGAGTATCCATTTAATTTGGTGCATCACCTTGTATATCTTTATTAGGAGCCCTATTTCCCCCCCTTTAACCATTTTTCAAGCAATAACATTAGTTTAGGTGATCCATCAAGTGGAAGTCAGCCTTCTTTGGAGGTTCAACCTCACTATAGGATACCCGCAGCCTGAGGTTGTTGTGATATTATGGCTAGGAGTGGAGGAACCTAAAGAACTTCTCTTTAAGGGTACAATTCTATGCCACAATAGTTTTTGGCACACTTGGTGGGACCCATTTTCAAAGGAATATTAATCAATTTTGATGCTAGTTTGGTCAATTTATAACAGTTATAACTTTCATGCAATAGTATCTGGTGACTCCAAATCAATCTAGTAACAGAGCAACATCTATATTTCATTCTAAAGGTGACTACAAGATCAAATTCTAGAGGTATTCCTTTTGAATTTGTTGAATTTCCTTTAAATTTAGCCAAAAGGTTAAGATTTACTAATATACATCTTGTTGGCCATTTTTGGCCCACATATAGAGCTCTTGCATGGTTAGATGAAGTAGTAGATCAAAGGCTTATAAATGGATCCAACATTTACAAATAGAGAGGGTCTAAGTAAGGTTTTCTAATGATCCAATAGTAGTGTTCAAGTATAATCTTGCAAGCCAGAAGCTAAGTGCAAAATCTTTTATTTAGCTAAGTCTTTACTTGTTCATTATTTCAGACTTTGTAGGGACTAAGTGTTTTTTTTGGGACCTTTTTTGGATAAGTGTTAAGTGTTGAATTCTTTCAGAAAAGTTATTTGAGATAAGGTTTCCTAAGGGATAATTCTTTTAGATAAAATGTTTGAAGTAAAAGGTAAAGACCATTTCCTTCAGGAAAATTATCTAGGATAATTTTCTCAAATGTTAACTCTTTAATAAATGGTCCTTTTCAAAATTCTCAAAGGAATTCTACAACAAAGTGCCCCAAAAAATTTCCTCGAAAGGTTCTTTTCTTGAGAAATGGTCTAGTTTAAAGTTCTGAAGGAATTGGTCTTTTCAAAAGTTTCAAAGGTTTTTTCCCCTTCGAGAAAAGGATTTTCAAGGTTTCTAAAAGACCATTTCAAGAAGGCCAAAGGGTTATTTGACAAAACTCTAAAGGGTTCTTCTTGGAGAAAGGGGTCACTTTCAAGAAGGTTGAAAGGTACCTTTCCTTTCAGAAAGGGCATTTCCAGTGAAAAATAGGGCACTTTACGAGAAATTTGAAGGTCCATTTTTGAAGAAAATTATTCAAGGCAAAAGAAAAGGAATGAATTATTTTTAGAGAATTGTCCATGAGAAAATAGTCTAAAGAAATGGCTAAAAACAAAAGTCCCAAGGAATTAATGATAGGCCCACAAACACCAAGTTTGAGACCCTGTAAGTAACTATTGCCTTTGGTCAAGTTTTCAAAAGGTTCATCAAAATTGCTGTGAGCTTGACACTTGTCAAGATCTAGCAAGGATATCAAAATTTGAAAAAAGACCAGGCATCGAGCAGAGTGTCCTTTATTATAACTATAGGAAAACCAATAATTTAGATTGGTTTTCAACCTATAGTTAATTTAGGTTCAGGTCCTAAAGTATAGAGCATATATGTGATTAATGAAAAGAGTGGTGTGAGCCATGTTTTTGACAAACCACTACTCAAAGTACACATGACATGGCTCTGTCAGTTTTAAGATATGAGGACCTTGTCCTCATAATGAAGCCAAGTGGAAGGTATGGAAAGATTCACAAAGCAAATTTGGGAGATTAGAGAAATAACTAGAACATTTAATAATGATCAAAACCTTGAAAGATACTTTCTCCTTGAAAGGATCATGACTCACCATATAAAAAAAACTCTTGTCCTCTAGTGCGCTTTTCTCAACCAATGAGAAGAACTTGAGAACTAACTAGAGCTATTGAAGGATAAATGTTGATGATGGACTTGTCTTGATTGGACAAAAAGGGTGGTGGGGCATTCCTTAAAAGGTGGAGCTCATTCAGTGATCATGGACAATGTGCCCCTATCCTTTCTCTCTCTATTTCTCTTCCCTCTTCTATATATCCCATTCTTTTCATTTTGTAAAGGCATTCTTTGATTTTAAATTTTTAGAGACCAGTTCTCTCTGATTTGGAAATTTTAGAGGAACTGGGATACTTTTTGAGATATTACAAAATATGCTCAGCTTGATTAGGCTCAACCCTACCAAGCATTTGTAAAAAATACCTCTTAATGCAATAAAAGATTTTCTTTGCCTACCTCTTGCCTTGGATTTGTGTCTATTAAATTGCACACTATGGCATTATGTGAAGGAGAATCTTCCTCATCTATGGTCATCCTTTCTAGCCTTATTTAGGGAGATTTTCAATATTGTTTGTAAGTCTAGTTGAGTGCTCTTTCCACCATTTATGAGATATTTTAGTGAGTCTTAGAAATCTTCTTTATTTGCATTCATTTCTCCCTAAACCTCCTCCATGAAATATTAATTCAACCAGCTTGATCTTGAGGTTGTGTAAGTCAGTATTGTCCTCTATGAAACTAGTGTGGGTTCAAGCTTATGGAAGTTTCCCATTTTATTTTGGTGCATCACCTGGTTAGCTTTCTTAGGAGCTGTTAACCCCTTTCTAACCCTTTTCACCATGGATCATTAGTTTTAAGTTATCTACCAAGAGGAAGTTGGCCTTTTCCAGAGGTTTAACCTCACTATAGGATACCCACAGCCTGAGGTTGTTCCAATATTGTAGCTAGGAGTGAAAGAGCCTGAAGAAGTCACTCATAAGGGTGTAATTTTAGCCGATAATAGTTTTTGGCATGCTCGATGGGACTGCATTATTCACTGAGTGAAAAGTTTTGGTGTTCTCTTCATCTAATTAGCCTTTGGAAGAATGTGTGCAAACACCAATGGTGACTCTAATTATTTATCAACTAGTATGAGTAGCCTAAGTGCCTAATCATCATTATTTGGTATGTATAATCAACCATATTTTGATCGACGTATTTATTCTCTACCTCAGCATCACACTTATCAAGCTAATAATGTTTATGTGTTCCCCCAAAGTGGCCCTCAAACAACCTATCAAACATATTATGGCCTTCACTCCCCTCCCACTCTTGTGTATGACCAAGATCAGTCTCCTTTACAATCAAATTAGTTCTCTAATTCTCCTTGTCAAGACTATGTTTATCTTGTTACATCCTTGTCAAGATTTAAGTAAGAATTATTAGATTATATTGAGTTGATAAAAGAGATTGGTAGGGGTTTATAACTTTCTTCAGTCTTCCCTATTCATGTTTTACAAAAGGTAAGGAGTTCTCTTTAGTTGGTCAAGAATAGGTGGTTAGTTTGTGAGGATAGAAAATGGGAAGTTTGTGAGAAGGACAATAAGGTGTGGTTGAGAATCATAGTCCAAAATTTAGAAAGTGTGTCGATATCTTATGAAGATCATCAAACTTAGTGCAATCATTGTTATGTATCTTCTCCTACCCCTTTGCCCATTCCCACTCAAGATTTTGAAACCATCCCACCATGGATCTTCTCCTACACATTTGACTTGATTATGTCATGCCCTCTCTTGTGAAACTACCCTCTCCTATACTCATTCAAAAAGAAGAAAAGGTGGTTGTTCCCTACACATTTGCATCATAGAAATTGGTTTAGAAAGGCATAGAGAAGAAGGAAGAGGTGTCAGTTGTGGTGATCCAAGAGCCAATTCAAGAGAAGGAGTTAGTGGTTGAAGAATATAAAAAAAGAGGTGTAAGCTCAGCTCAATGATCTTACCCTACAAGAGTTCCAAGACTCTTTCTCCCTCCTTCAAGAACCACCAAAGAGACCAGTCAAAGTACCTAGTTAGAAAGACACTCTCTTAAGCTACAATCAAAATGAACTTCTTTTCCCTCCCACCATCTCCCTCTTAGAAGAAGAGCCTATTTTGTAATGAATAAAGGAGGAGCTTAGAGTCAAATTTGAGCTTGAAGAGGAAAACACAAGTGACTATGATGAGGAGATCATGATAGGAAATCCACTCCAAAAAAGGGAGGCTAAATTAGGTTTGGACTAGCTATTATGGCATGGCTTTGACATTGATGAATTAGAGCCTAAAGGGAGTACTGATGCCTTCATACTTAAAGAGGTGTGTATTTGGGATGTAGTTGAGAGTAAAGAGGATTGTTTTTGGTCCCAAGAGATTCCATTTGGTGTGGTTGTAGATGAAGATGACTAAGGTGTAGAGATTGACATAGTCAATTAGTTAGCTGACCATGTTGGAGAGGTCATAAATGAACAAGAAGATCAAGATGAAGTATGGTAGTAGCTATACCATGACTTCATGGATTAGGTAGAGGTTCTAAAGAAGCCTATGCCCCCTCTAGAGTTTAAGGATGAACTCACCAGTCAGGTTGAGGAAGTTGACCAATCTCAAGATGAATTGTCCATTGAAGGTAGTACTAATGTATTCAAGAATGAGGGGGAATGGTTAGATCCAGAGCCACAAAAATATGACATGTTGGGCCATAGGTGAATTGATGAACTACCATATGGCTCCTTTCAAATAAAATAGATTAAATATGGAGTTGAAGTTGGTATTATCTCAGATGACCAAGAGGAAGCTACCTTTTAGGATGACTTAGAGATTTTGTGCTCTAGTTTAGACAGTAAACCAAGCACCAGTTCAAAGGAGCCATCACATGTGCTTATTTTAGAGCACAAAATTGAGCCATAAAATGAGAATATTGAAAAATCCCCTATAGTACAACATGAACCATGTTTGGAGGACATGAACCAGTATGTCTACATTGGAGACATGTTTGTTCCATTCTATCCATTAGAGAGCACATCAAAAGGATTGACCATAAAGCTACCTGGTTCACCAATTCTAGTACCTCCAAAGCAAGGTATTTTTCATCTTGAATTGTTACAAGTGAATAATACTCCTAGCTTCATATTTGATCCATGAGGTAGATACTTGTACACTGTAACCTTGTATATATTATGATAGATTTCATGCTTTCTTCCAAGTGCCTTGTGCACATTTTTTTTTGTCCTATTTTTCCTTTCCCAAGTGACTTGGGCACTTTGTTTTGTGTTTTCCTTCTTGATTCAAGAGGGAGTTATAGAAAGGGTCAAATTTTTATCTAGTTTTAGACCAGTTCAGTTGTAGAGGCTAATGACTTCATACCCAATGGACTAGACAAGGCAACATGGTCGAGGTTCTCTTACATCGATAGACATGCAACCCCTGTGAGATGCCAAAGATGTTGGAAATTTTTGGCCCACATATAGAGCTATTTCATGGTTTGATGAAGTAGTGGATCAAAGGCTTAGAAATGGATCTAACATTTGCAAATTGAGAGGGTCCAAGTAATGTTTTCTAAGGATCTAGCTGTAGTCTTCATGGATAAGCCTACAATCCAAAAGCTAAGTGCAAAATATTTTTTTCAGCTAAGTCTTTACTTGTTTATTCTTTTAGACTTTGTGGGGACTAAGTGTTTCTTTTTCTTTTAGGACCTTTTTTGGCTAAGTGTTAAGTGTTGAATTATTTCATATTAGTTGTCCAAGACAAGGTTTTTGAAGGGATAATTCTTTTAGACAAAATTTTTGAAGTAAAAGGCAAAGACCATTTTCTTCAGGAAAATTGTCTGGGATAATTTTCTTGAAGGGTAACTCTTCAATAAAATGGTCCTTTTCAAAATTCTTGAAGGAATTCTATAGCAAAGTGCCCCAACCAATTTCCCTAAAAGGTTTTTTTCTTGAGAAATGGTCCAGTTACAAGTTTTGAAGGAATTGGTCTTTTCAAAAGTTCCAAAGGTTTCTTTCCCTTCAAGAAAAGGATTTTTAAGGTTTTCAAAAGACCATTTCAAGAAATATGAAGGGTTCTTTGCAAAATTTTTGAAGGGCACTTCTCAAAAAAAGGGGTCACTTTCAAGAAGGCTGAAGGGTACGTTTCCTTTTAGAAAGGGAATTTCAAGTGAAAAATAGGGCACTTTACAAGAAATATAAAGGTCCATTTTCAAAGAAAATTATTCAAGGCCAAAGAAAAGGAATGATTTTTTTCTGGAGAATTGTCCATGAGCAAATAGTTTGAAGAAGTGGCTAGAAACAAAAGTCTAAAGAAATAAATGATGGGCCCATTAATGTCAAGTTTGGGCCCTTGCAAGTAGCCATTGCCTTTGGTCAAGTTTTTAAAAGTCCCATCAAGATTTTCATGAGCTTGACACTTGTCAAGATATAGAAAGGAGATCAATAGATGAAAAAAGACCAGGCATCGATCAGAGTGTCATCTATTATAACTATAGGAAAACCTATAATTTAGATTGCTTTTCAACCTATTGTTAATTCAAGTTTAGGTCCTAAATCATAGAGCAGGTATGTGATTAATGAAAAGAGTAGCCTAAGCTACAATTTCTACAAACCACCATTCAAAACACACATGACATGGCTCTATCATTTTTAAGATATGAGGACTTTGTCCTCATAATGAAGCTAGGTAGAAGGTATGGTGAGATTTGCAGAGCAAATTTGGGAGATTAGAGAAACAGTTGAAGCATTAAATAATGATCAAAACCTTCAAATATATTTTCTCCTTGAAAAGATCATGACTTACCATATAAAACAAACTCTTGTCCTCTTGTGCACTTTTCTTAGCCAATGTGAAGAACTTGAGAACTAACTGAAACTATTGGAGGATAAATGTTGATGATGGACTTGTCCTGATTGGACAAAAGGGGTGGTGGGGAATTCTTTGAAAGGTGGAGCTCATTCAATGATCATGGACAACATACCCATCTCCTTTCTCTCTCTATTTCTCTTCACTCTTCTATATATCCCATTATTTTCATTTTGTAAAGGGGTTCTTCGATTTGAAATTTTTAGAGACTAGTTCTCTTTGATTTGGAAATTTTAGAGCAACTAGGATACCTTTTTAGATATTGTAAAATATGCTCAACTGATTAGGCTCGACCCTCCCAAATTTTTTTAAGAACTACCTCTTGATGTAATAAAGTATTTTATTTTCCTACATGTTACCTTGGATTTGTGTCTATTGGTTTGCGCACTATCGCATTATGTGAAGTAGAATCTTCCTCATCCATGATCCTCCTTTCTGACCTTATTTAGGGACTTTTTAAATGTTGCTTGTAGGTCTAGTTGAGTGCTCTTTCCACCATTGATGTGAAATTTTAGTGAGTCTTAGAAATCCTCTTTATTTACATTCAGTGCTTCCTAAACCTCCTCCATGAAATATTAATCCAACTAGCTTGATATTGAGGTTGTGTAAGTCAATATTGTCCTCTATAGAACTAGTGTGGGTTCAAGATTATGGAATTTTCCCATTTGATTTTGGTGCATCACCTAGTTAGCTTTATTAGGAGCCATTATCTCCTTTCTAAAACTTTTCCCCATGGAGCATTAGTTTATCTTTTGTTTTAGGTGATCTACCAAGAGGAAGCCGACCTTCACCAAAGGTTCAACCTCACCATAGGATACCCATAGCTTGAGGTTGTTCCAATATTGTAGATGGGTGTGAGAGAGCTTTAAAAACTCTCCCATAAGGGTGGAATTTTAGCCTACAACACATCCATACAAAGGAAACTTTGTTCCTAAACTAATTCCTGGATCTACCTCTACAAAAAGATATTTATTGAGTCCTTTCATGGTCATGCTACTCCCTATAGCTTTCCCTTTTGTGGATTTCAATGGTCAGAGTCCTTTGGACCTCTAATAATATGAACCTATTCTAATGGCATCTCTTAAAAGTGTTCCCTACTTCATAGGAGACCAATCTACAACCCCTTCTGAGCACCTCATGGTTGTAGTTAACTTTTGTAACATTCACAATGTTAATGAGGAAAATGTAGCTATTAGGTTATTGGGTATCTTTTTCAAGGTTAAAGCCTTGGACTGGTATGAAAGCCTTGATTCTAAATATATCACTTCATGTGACCAGTTAGGTGATGCCTTGTGTAAAATATTTGAAGACAAAAGTGACCACTTGTCACTTACAAAATAGCTAACCACAATCAAGAAGGTTCCTCATGAGGTTATACAGGATTTTAATACAAGATTTCAAAAGACATGGCACATAATTCTGATCTCTATTAGGCCTACCCCTAATTATGCTTTCCTTTAATATTTCAAGGCCTTTAAAATTTACATAGCAATATTGATTCAGTCTATGGGGGGAAACACATGACCAAATGCTTTTGGGGTCGCAATTAGAGCAAAAAATATCTAGTATAAGCTGATAAGCTTACTCCTAGACCATCAATGCCTTAGTTTCCTGATATCCAACGACCTCATATTACTATTTCTCCCCTTTTCATCATTCCTCTTATGCCAACAATTGATGCCATACCTACACCAAACTAGGAAAAGGTTTCCACTAGCCAATCTAATGACTCCTAAAAACATAAGAACTTTCAAGATCTTAAGAGCATGCTCCAATCATTATAAAATGAATTGGTAAATGTAAAGAGGTAGTAATCCCAATTAAATAGACCTTATCAAGATCCATATTAGCCTCAACAAAAATATTATCAAATAAATAGACCACCCTACAAGGAAAATTTCCAAGGCCAAGGTCAAGGACAAGGACATCCTAACTATGCTAGGCAGAACAACTATAACACAAATACTACAAACACCTCTAACATTTTTGTCCCTATTTAGAAAAATATTTCTCAAGAAGATGATGGGACCATACCTTGAAATCAGTCTTTGGTCAATCCATTATCCCAAGCATTGAGTTCAATTAGGCCTTTAATGAATAATGGCATTAGGGTGCTAACTATGGGTACAATCAAGTTCTTATGGCTCATAATGTAGAGATACCCATGACAAAAAAACCAAAAGATCCTTCATAAGGCCAAGGGTCTAATGAGGGGCCAAATTATTTGGGTGCCACAATGGTAAATTATGAATAAGAAGAATGATATGCATCCAATCAATAGGCCAGGTCTAGCCAAACATATACCCCAGTGGTAGCTAACACAAGGTTTAAAATGAAAACTATGGAGAGTAGTCAGGAAGTAGTCAAATATCCTCCTACATCTAATCTATTGATATCAAAGCCAAATGAACCTATTGCTGCTCTAAAATTTCTAATTCCCCCAAAGAATCATAATCAAGGGACTGCATTTGTACCTTAAAACTCACAAGTTTAAAGTATAGTTGTGGCTCCCAAAGTATAAGTAAAAATAGGTGGTTCACCCATAAATATTGTTAAACAAATGAAAAAATCCAATGTGGGATGTGCTGTCTATGAATGGTCAAGTGGATATCCTTCAAGAAGGTTTATTAAAATCAATATTGTAGACAAGCCACCAAGCAAAGAGATTATGGTTACCACCAATGCAACCAAGGGACCTAAAAAAGGGCAATCTAATAAGGTGGTTAAGCCTCCTCCCTTCCACATTTTTATGATCATTGGTGACTCTTTAATACATAATTTCATGGTAGATAGTTGAGAAAGTACTTTAGTGATGTCAAATTTAATTGATGATCAGCTTGGTTTGAAGTATGAACCCCAATCTAAGGGAGTTTTACAACTTGATGGATCTTCCACCAAACTAGATAGCATTATCAAAGGTCTTAAATTGACCCTTTATGCTTGTGCAAATATTTATGTGGTTCAAAATGTGTTGATTCTAGATGTTCCTTCTCATTTTTCTCTATGTTTATCTAGAGTTTTCACAACAAAAATAGGGGGTTATCTAGCAATAGTTTGGTCATACATGGCTTTCAAGACAAGATATGGGACCAAGGCATCCATTAAGGGTGAGATTATTGCACATTTTCATATAGAGCCTTATCGGCCAGACAATTCAAACATCAATTGCACCATCCTAAATGAAGATGAGCACATTATTGGTCAATAATCAGACACTCATCCTAAAGACATACCTAATATGTTCTTGGATGAATTATGGAGTGATAATCAGTTAATCAACCCTTTGAAAGGTGTTGAAGAAAGAGACATGGGTGTCTACTACTTGCATGAGGAGAGAGAATCCATCCCATCCCTCACTAGGCCTTAAGAAGATACTAATGGTTTATAAAAATTGTTCTTTGATGGCTCAAGGAGCAAACATGGAGTAGGTGCTGGTGCAATGTTGATATCTCCCTCCAATGATAATTACTTTCCTTCGTACAAGTTCTAATTTAGTTGTTCTTGCAATACAATTGAGTATGAAGGCCTTATCCATGGCCTTCAATGGGCTAGTAGAAGGGGAATTAAGTAGTTTCAAGCATATGGGGATAGTGAAATGATAATGCATTAGGTCAAAGGCCAAAACACCACCAAGAACCCCTTGATAAGATAATATAAACATAGAGTGTGGGATATTATTGAAGACCTTGAGGCCTTCGACATTTAAGTAGTACCAAGGAACTAAAATCAACATGTTAATAGGTTGGCAGCTGTGGGAGATCAATTTGATATCCCAAATGAGTTGAAGAAGTCCAAAGTGTAACCACACGTCAAATTGGTAGTAAGACCATCATTGCTAGACAATGAAGCTCAATGGTAGGTCTTTGATAATGATAGGCAAATTACTTGTTTCTTGTAATAGGAAGTAGAGCTTTCCTCAATGAACCAAGGTCAAATTAAATATCAATATGAGGATCAAGTAGTTCAGTGTAGGTCCAACAAGCTCCTTAAAGGGTTGGTCTCCCTTGAAGGTCTTTTCTATGAGGGAGGTCATATGAGAAAAGATAAGGCAGTGATGTTAACTAATGAAGAGAACTATGAAAGAGTCCTTATCCTTAAATATAAACTTATCAAGCTTGTAAATGTAAGCACTATGGCTAAAATGCATGCTTTCATTGAGATTTTTAAAAAATATTTAGAAACTTTTTTTTGGGAATACAGTAACTTGAGAGGCTGTGATCCCAAACTGGCCCAACACACTATAGAATTTGAAGTTGATGCCAAGCATTTGAGGTAGAAACAAAGGACCATCAACCCCAAAATTGAGGAGCTTATGAGGAAATAATTAACTAAATTTATTGAATCTAACATCATCTTTCCCAGCAAACACTCCTCATGGGTAGCCAACTTGGTTCTTGTAAGGAAGAAGAATGGGGAGATCAAATTGTGGGTTGACTTCAGGGATCTAAATAAGGTCTCCTTGGAGGATCATTACCTTTAACATCCATGGAGAAACTACTTTAGATAGTTGTTAGTTAAAAATGCTTCTCTCTGTTGGATGGGTATTCAGGGTACAACCAAGTGTTGGTAAGAGAAGCAAACCAATTCAAGACTACCTTCACCACAAAGTGGGGTATATATGCTTATCAAAAAATTGCCTTTGGCTTGTCAAATATCAAGGCAACCTTTCAAAAAATAATGGACATGGATTTCTAAGGATTGATAAATCAGATGGTGTTTGTCTACTTGGATGACATAATTTTCTCTAAGAAAGCTAATGATCATATGAAACACCTAAGATTGATATTTGAAAGATGTAGATAATATAAGATCTCTTTGAATCCCAATAAATGTGTGTTTGTTATCCATGAAGGAAAACTATTGGGATATATTGTCTCAAAGTAGGGATTAACTATTGAACCTGAAAGAATAAGTTCTATCTTAGCCTTATCCTTACCCAAGCACAAGAAAGGAATCTAGAGTTTCTTTGGGAAAATAAATTTTGTGAGAAGATTTATAACTAGTTTTTCAAGCCTGGTCAAGCCCATCACTACCATGTTGAATAAAATCCAAGTTTTCTCTTGATCAAATAAAGGTAAAGTTACATTTTAAGCTATAAATTAAGCTATTACCTAAGCACCCACACTCATGAATCCTAATTTATCAAAGGATTTCATATCATATGAATTTACCAATGTCAATAATATATCAGCTATGCTGATGCAAAAAAATGGTGGACTTGAGCAGCTAATTACTTTTTTAGTAAAGGACTCAAAGGATATGAGGTAAGATATACTTTTGTAAATAAATTCCTTGTAGTAGTAAGAAGCCTCAAAAAGTTTAGGCTAATTCTCTCCAATATAAAGATCCATATTATGGTGTTTCATCCAGGAGTGAGGTAATTCCTTCTCAATAAAGACTTGAATGAGAAGAGAGCTAGCTGGATTACCAAGGTCATGGAGTATGATGTAGAGATCAAGGTCACTAAGCTAGTGAGAGTCAAAGGCTTATGTGAACATATGGTTGATGACCTTCAAAAAGAGAAATAAGTTGTCTTGGTGACATAAGATAATTCACAAATAAATGCACCTCCACCTTACATTAGTTGGTTTCAAGATATGACACATTTCTTGCTGACAGGTGAGTACCCACAGGGTATGGACAAAGCAAAGAGAAGGTATTTAGACTTTATTCCATACCTTATGTATTGGTTGATGGAGTTTTATTTTAAAAAGACCTTAATAGAGTCATCCTTAGGCACATAGATGATGACCAAGTGACCAGGCTTTTGGAGCGATTTCATGATGGGCCTGTAGGAGGCCATTTTGATTCAAGAACTACCATAATGAAAGTGATGAGAGCTATTTATTATTAGCCCAAAATTTTTAAATATGCCTATGCATGGGTAATAAAATGTCAAAAGTGTGCTGTTTCTATAGGTAAGTAAAGATTGGCAACCCTTCCTCTCAACCTAATTTAGATAGAACAACCTTTCATGCAGTAGGGTTTGGACTTCATAAGAATGATCAATCCACCTTCTAATGAAATAAATAAATGGGTCCTCACTAATACTAAGTGCTTCACTATGTGGGTATAAGTAATTTCCATTAAAGAAGCCAATGAAATAATCACATTGGACTTTTATGATAACATAGTAACCAAGTTTGATGTACCAACCACAATAATTTTAGATATTGCCTTAGTATTTATTGTCATGAAGACAAGTGAATGGGTACTTTAGCTAGGCATCTACCGTATGACATCTTATAATTACTATCCCCAAGGCAATGGACTTGTAGAGTCCACAAATAAGACCTTGATAAGTATTATCAAAAGGACTATGGAAGAAAATCAAAGAGTGTGGCATACAAAGCTAAGGACAACCTTATGGGCTAATAGAGTGACTCCCAAAGTTGCCATTGATAATTCTCCATATGTCCTAGTATATGGAAGTGAAGCCAAATTACCCATTTCTCGAGTTACCAACCTTGGAGCTAGCACATCAACTTGAGTTGATGGAAAGCAAGCCTATAAGTGTGAGGATGATAGAGCTCATAGAGCTTGAAGAAACCAAGGACCTTACAATGAAGATATTAGAGTCATATCAAGCTCAAGTCAAGAAAGCCTTTGACAAGAGATCCATGACAATGGAATTCAAAGAAGGGGACCTAGTCCTCAAGTGGGATTCAAATAAGGCCAAGCCAAACAACCATACCATGTTTGACAGCTTGTAGAGTGGCACTCATTTGATTCATGGATGCAAATAGCATAATGTTTTTCAACTTACCTAGCTGGATGGAGAGGTATTACTCATCCCAATTAAAGGAATTCATTTAAAGCCTTGATATTAAAAGAGTTTACATATATTGTATGATATTGTACATATTAGAGTAGATTTCATGCTTTATTCTAGGTGCTCTGTGCACATTTATTTTAGCCTTGTGTTTCCTTTTTAATAAGTGCCTTGGGCATAGTGTTTGTTTTGTTCTTGTTGCTTCAAGAGGAGTTTTTGGAAACATATAACCTTGTATCAATTACATGTCAGATGGGAAGAAAAAATTGACTCTATATGCCCAATGGATTAGACAAAGCTATTAATCTTTTACATAATAGGCATGCAACCCTAGGAGGTCACTAGAAATGTTGGCTAAATTTCACCTACATAGAAAACTTTGCCTGAATATAGTGCAATTTTAGGAGGTCCCTAGTGTGGAGTAAGAAGATGACTAAATTTCTCATTGATTAAATGATCAAATAAGAGAAGAAGAAGATCACATGTTACTGCAAAGCTTTTGAAACACTTTAAGCAAGCTTAAAGTGTAATTTGTTGATTTTTGGGAGGTAACCTTATAATGTAGGTCTACAATGGCAAAGAGAAGGATCCATCAAGTCTCCATAGTGTTTAGAATAATTGAAGGACATGAATTATACTTTCACAAACCTCAAAAACTCATTAGAGCCTTGAAGGGTTGAACAATAGTTTCTTGCACAAACCTAAAGAACTAGACCATCATAACACATCATACATGAATGAATATGTTAGTCTAGTTTTGAATTCAATAAATGTACTTGAGAGGTCAACCAAAGTTGAATAATTACATGGACATGATGTTTTACATGTTAAGATCACCACCTAGAAATTTGGTGTCTTGACGAGTTTTCTATCTAAAGATACAAGCCTTCAAAGTTGATTTAATTACATGAGACATGCATGGGGACATCAAATTAAAACCCTGAGAAGTAGCTGTTTGAAATTTAAAATACTCAAAGGATCTTAAAAATAAGCACAAGCTTGACAAGTGTCATGATCTTGGGTGTCCAAGAATAGATCAATGACATGTGGGTGACAATAGAGTCAATGGGTCTAGATAGATCAATTGGGCACATTAAATCATGTAATCAAAGATTAGTGATGATGAAAAAGTCAACAGGTTAGAAGATCCTAAGGATGAACATGACAGTGACAAGTGTCATAATAATAGTGAAAGAGTAGATCCAATGAAGTGCATTCAACCACATGGAAACAAATAAACAATATGGACCAAGGTCAAAAGGTCAATGAGCTCAAAAGGACATGTGAGGTTACTATATGTCATAAGTGAATTTGATCATATGAACTGACAAGCTAGGTCTAAAGGAGGCACACATGATTGATAAGTGTCATAATCTGAGCCAAGTTCAAGTATCAATGGCGAGTGAGAGGTTAAATCTAGGAGACTATAAAGGGTATCAATGGATCATAGTTGATTCGGTCATAGAAGGCATAATATGAAGACATGTGTCATAAGCAATAGTAGTCATATTTTAAAATATGATAAGGAACATGGAAAAGATGCCAAATAAGTGAACATGTTAGATCAAGGGATTTCATGAACCCAGGCAGGTGAATGCATAGAATTAAGGTTAAATATTATATGGGATGAACTAGAATGGATATTCCAGGTTTGAACATTACCATTAAAGCTCTATAAAGATAGAATAGGTATTTTTAGGCCTAATACAAACCAAAGATCGACAACTAACCATTGGAAAGAAATCAAACATTTGGTGGATCTTCATTGATATAAATACTATAGGAAAACCAATAAATGGGATTGGTTTTAACCTAAAATAGACCTATATTTAAAATTTGGGGTAGGGATAGAAATGTGACCTTTAACCATCTAAAATAGACACAAACATGGTTTTTTTAGGTCCAAAGATATGAGGATTTTGTCCTTATAATCAAGTCAAGTGGAAGATGGCATGGAGTTTCAAGAGAAGGATATGGTGGTTGGAGATTGAAGTTGGAGCATTTAATGCATTTCTAAGGTTTTCAAAGGGTTTGATTTCCTAATAGATCATGACTCATCATCCTCAGCAAGTTCTTGTCTTCTAGCATGGTTCTCAGCCAATGAGAAGGCTTGAAATATATTGGGACAAATGAAGGTTATTGTGTATATGACATATTAGCCCTGATTGGATCAAAATATGGTGGAGAATTCATTGAAAGGTGGTGACAACTCTTTTATGGTTGATGTGCTCCCTCTCTCTCTTCCTTTTTCTCATATATCTCCTATTTTCTTTCACATGGGAACTCTCTCTTGGATTTTGGAGACTTCTACTCACTTTTGGTAAGATTAAGGCTCCCTCATTTTTGAAGAGTAGAATATTCTTATTTGATAAGGTTAAACCCTTTCAAAAATTTTAAGAACTACTTCTTGATGAAATAAGACAATTTTTTACCTATCTCTTGCATTTGACTAGTGTTTAGTAAGTTTGTGCATGATGGCATTATGAAGGAGATTATTCCATGACCATTGTCCTTATACTTGCCTATTTTAAGATGTTTTCAAGCTATTTATAGGTTTGGATTTGTTGTTTTGTTACCATTAATAGATGCTTAGTGTGAATCTTAGAATTCCTCTTTATATCTTTGATTCCTTGGTTAGCCTAGTTCATGAAATATTTATGCAATTAGTGTAGTCATATAAAATGTGAAAATTGGTGGCTTGAGTGTGGCTTGTGTCAACCAAACCATAGGTCCCTATTACATGCTCTCTTGACCCTTTTAGGCACCTTTTTGTTGATTCCCAATCATCCATAAACTCGCATAACCTCATTCCAACTCAACTAAGATCCATTTTTCATGCTTATTCCATCCCCTCAGGTCCCGTACCCTCAGGACAATAGTGCCCAAGTTTGACTATAGTGCTAAACCCTAGGGTGTCCCCTTTCTAACACTTTTGTCCAATCACATTTCTAGCCCAGGTGACTATTTTCTCCTGATTCCTCTTCTTCATTATGTCAGCCTAGTGTGAATGCATCTAACCCATGACCAATAGATTTTTATAAAAGCCTATTCAAATTTCATTTATAAGGGGTTGGAAAATATCTCAAATCAAGCAAGAATACAAGTAAGACTACTTAATCATATTTCCCTATTCTCTGCATACAGCCATCCAATATAGCCATAAGCTTATTTAAATATGTACACTAGTCCCTAGCCATCTAAAACACACCCAATTTTATCAATTTGCATCATTATACACACAATTTCACAAATTACATTAAGTTGGAGAACTACATATGGCTTAATCCCTCTTCAGAGTGTTGGTATGTAGGCAGCGTGCCCACATAAGGGGCATGGATACACGTTTAGTGCATCTTACACACACTAACCCCCCCTCTTTCTCCATGTTTTAATTCAAGTTAAAACACAAGGAAGATCTAGGGTTAGATATTAAATTAGATCTATAAGGAGCTTCGTTGATAGTGAAGACTTAAAATTTCATAGGTGAACTAATACAGGGATAGCAGAGAAAAATCAAAAAACTTAGATCTTTGTGATCAGTTTGGACAATAATGGTAGGACTTGGACTATAGCCCCATACCCCAAAGTGTCCTATTTTTAGTGATCCTATCCTTTCACCAAATAAAAGCTAGATCATGATTTGCAATAGTGTCCTAGTTTTGCATAACTAGTATTAGCTTTTGTCTCAGCCATCTCAATCCTGTTTAAACTAAATTACATTTCTTCTTGCTTATTAATATTTTTAGAAAGGTTTAAATTAAAAATAAATTATACAAATCAGTACTCTATTTATTGCAATATATTTTACTAATTTAGTCAACTCAGACCCCTAATTAAATTAGGAATAAGACTCCAATATTCCCAAAATATTTAAACTATTTGGTGAACCTAATTTACTTCATTTGTGCGTAAAAATCCTATAAAACCCAGGGTAAATTCCTACTAATTTTTATAATATTTTTTTGATTTTTTGATTTGCTTGTTTAAATCAGAAATTCAATTTAATTTTAAAAATTCCATATTAATTTAAAAAAAAAATTCTTCCAAACCCTAGTTGCATACACTAGGTCCTTTTAAATCAAGAATTTTCCAATAATTTTTTGATTTTTTAAATGCATATTTAAATAAAAAATTGAAATCAAATTTTAAAATTCCATAGCAAATTTTAAAAAATAATCATTTTCAAAACCCTAGCTACATATACTAGGTCCCTTTATTTGCTTGAGGTATCACCTTATATCTAAAAGCAAATTCACATATTAAACAAAAATGGATCTCACTTATTTACACATATTTCTTGCATTATTTGCAAACAATAAGGAATCCATACTTGGTCCTATTATGTACATGAATCATGAAGTTTACCATATGTTAGTACAAAGCTTCATTCTTTGTATTTCATGCTTGCTTTTTATAATATGGGATGATATAAAGAAAGTTATTGTTCAACATAATAAGATCCCTTTCCTTCAAAGCAATGTTTACTTGGATTTAATACAAAATTTCATTACTTGTTTCGTATATCTCATATGGATTTTTTTTAAGTTTGTTTTGCTAAACACATTAGAAATATAATAACACATGTGAAAGTTTTTTATGCATTCATATACAATTTCATGTTTTATGCCCCTTGATTTGTATCTCTCATATGGAAAATTTTTCAACTTTATCTTGCTAAACATATTAGAAATATCATAACACATGTCAAAGTTCTTTATGCATTAATGAACAAATTCATGCTTTATATCCCTTGCTTACTATCTCTAATGTGGAATGATATTTATAAACATATTGTTATACAACTTATAACTCCAATTTCATGCATTTAATTTCACATTCACGATTTCTACCTAGATGCATATAACTCATTCGCTAATTTTGAGTATTTCCCTATCACTACGAGACACAAGAAAACACTAGTGCATCTATCTATCCATCCTACCTTCAAACTTGGTACATATAACTCTTATCTCACACCTATTACCAGCTCTATGCCTATAGTAGATCATGAGATACATGATATCACCCAAGTTTATGAAGATAGGTAGGTTTATTACACCCATGGCTATAGCTTTATAACTTAGGTTAGCACCCCTTTTGATACAATTTCATTTCTCAAGATCCTTCAACATCATATGTTTACAAAGATGTATTGTATGCAACCTTTCACAATACTAAAATCCTTATTTATTCCAAACCAACTAATGTTGCCTGTATCCTCAACACAATGTAATAGACTGAAGAGCATATTTCCTTTGAGAAAGAGGATCTACCCCTGTGACACATAATTAAACAAAATCTGCCTTTGTATATTCAATTAAGAATTAATGATGTGGGGGTAAAAAGAGTGTTAGTTGATAATGGTTCAAGACTCAACATTTGCAACATTTTTTTTCTTAAACATATTAATATACAACCTCAAGATTTAGACCATTCTGACATGAACATCAGAGGTTTTGACAACATTCCATAGAAAGTCATGGGTCAAATAACACTCAATCTTAATTTTGGACCTAAGACACTACCAACTACTTTCCAATTCATGCCAAATTACCTCAATTATAATTTATTACTTGGTTGGCGTTGGATTCATGATATGCATGCAATCCCTTCTATACTTCATTCTTATCTAAAATTTAGTCACAAAGGCTACATCTACACATGCCCAATAGACAATGAACCTTTTAGATACTGCCAGGTTGTAAAATCACCACATAATTATATTCCACACTTTAATATTGGTAATATACCTACACAACCCATTGCTCATAGTGCACCCTCAGACCATGAAACACATCAAATAATTCTAAATTGTGTAATAACATTGACACCAAATCACCAGTTTACTTCCTGTTTTGCACTTAAATGTCTTAAGAAGATGGGATATCATGGAAAAGTTTTTGGAAATCATGAACAAGGAATCATCAATCCTGTCAAGGCATCCACACAACATGGAAAGCAAGGGCTAAGATATCAACTTAACCTTCTTCATGATAAACCTTCTTTCATTGCTTCAAATCTTATTAAGTTATATCCACCCATTACAATCGTAGACCACATTGTTAATCATACTTAAACATTATCATTGATCTATCTTGATATTAATGATGATACGATTTTACCAAATATGTACACATTAGATGAATTATCTAATGATGAATCCCTCTTAAAATTTCTTGGAGCATATGAGGACCTCCCATCTTGCTATCATAAAAATAAATTTCCTCATCACACAAATGCCCGTGCATACTTTGAAGAAAATCTAGATTCTACCCAAGACATACGAGTTGATTCAGATGATACTATTCCTACAACCCCATATACACTAGATTGTTCCATATTGTTTAATGAGGAAATAATTAATTTCAATTTTAGAATCGATCAGGGTTCCTGCATTGTATTGTTAGCCACTACCCTATAAAAGGAAGAGGATACAAATATTCATCAAATATTAATTTTTTTTATAGAACTCTTTGCTTAGTCTTACTCAGATATGCCAGGAATTGATACATCTATAACAATTCATTGAATTCCTTTGTACCCAGATGCTAAACTAGTAAAACAAAAAATTTGCAAAATGTATGCTAAGGTGGCTCTCTTAGTCAAAGACAAGATTCAACACCTCTTAGATGCTAGATACATTTAACCAGTGGCACACCCTGAATGGGTTTCTAATATAGTCTAAGTGGTCAAACCCAATGGACAAATTTGGTGTTGTTCCAATTCTTTAGATTTAAATAAAGCATGCCCAAAAGATGATTTTCCTTTACCTAAAATTGACATGATCATAGATTCCATAGATGGATATAAAATGTTATCATTTATGGATGGATTTTTAGGATACAACCAAATCAAAATCACTGAAGAAAATCAAGAGAAAACATCTTTTACAACACCTTAGGGCACATTTTGTTACATTATCAAGCCTTTAGGATTGAAAAACATCAGAGCCACATATCAGCATACCATGACGCATATTTTTCATGACTTTATTCACCATATTGTCAAAGATTATGTCGATGATATATTATCTAAATCCAAAAAACAATAACATCACGTTATTGATTTATGAAAGATATTTCAAAGACTCAAGCAATATACTATCTGATTAAACCCAAAGAAATGTATGTTTGGAGTTACATCAAGAAAACTCTTAGGTTTCATTATTTCTCAACATGGAATAGAGGTTAACCCTAAGAAAGTCAAAATAATTATTGACATGCCACCTCCCATGAAATTAAAACAACTTAAATATTTACAAGGTAAGATTCAATAAATCCACCATTTTTTAGCTCAAATTGCTTATAAAACTCAATCATTTGCTTGACTATTGAAGAAAGATACAAAGTTTATCTGGGATCGAGTTTGTCAAAAAAGCTTTGATACAATCAAGTAATATCTTCTTAATCTACCTATCTTAGTACCACTTATACCTAATAGGCCTTTTATACTATATATCTTAGTAACAAATCATGCATTAGGAACACTCTTATCACAACATGATGATCAACATATTGAGCAAGTAATTTATTACATCAATCGCACATTGGTTGATTATGAAAAAAATTATTCTACAATAGAAAACTATGTCTAGCATTAGTTTTTACTAAATAAAAACTTTGACATTACTGTTGACATGGTGGATTTCACGCTCTAAAGGGAGGCTTAGCTCTCTTCCTCCACATGGCATAATGGAGACATTCCTCCAGCTGTGGGTTGCAAATGTGAGGGATTAATATTTAGATTAGGGGCTCCCCTTGATGCACCTTGAGGCCCTAAATTTCCTACTACTAATAATGGGGGGATGAAAAGGGAGAGAAATACTAAAATCAAAACCTAAACTAATGTTGTGATGCAGCAAAATGGTTGGTCTACTCAACTTTGACATACACTTTACACCAGAGAGAAGTAAGCACACACTTCATTCAAATGAGAACCTTTCCTACATTAGTGTTTCAATGGGGGATCCTATAGAGATACAGGGAGGAAGAAATACCAGAGGTGTTCTAAGACACACTATGGATAACCTATTCACATGTGCCTATACTCTGAGTTGGACACTTCTTGTTGACCTGCAAGAGAATAACTCACAATACACTAGATATGTTGGCATAAACTTATGAAAGCATGAAAAGGAAATGATTAACATAAGATAAAACCATAGACATATGCAAAAGTGTAAACTCAAATGGAGGTGAAAATGCTTCTTTTGATTCAAGGTAAATTCCTTTAGGGATTCACCGTATAATGTTGAGATCTTTTCTCAAGTGAGAAGTTACAAATATATAGAGACCTAGAAATAAGATAACTGACAAATCAAGGAATGGAAACCCATGCTAAGTTAAATGATTTTACAGAGACCCAAAATACCATGCTACCCTCACTTTCTTGAAACTGCCTATGGGAGCCATGTTGTAGGCTATCCAAATCACCATTTTTGCTATCCCTGGGATTCAAAATCATGGGAGACCATCCCAAACAACTGACAAGGCCACTCTGATTTATTGTGATTGACTATGATCTCTTCAATACTTGGACAAAACTTGGATGCACATTAATGGTGAAACATGAAAACATAGGATGCTAGTCTCTATAGTTCAAAAACCAATTTATTTTATTAGTTTTTGATAGATATATTCTACCTAAATGTATTAACTCCCTTTTCTGATTTGTTCATGCCACTTGTTTCGACCTGAGTGGTCATTAATTCTACCCTTTGTCTTTGTCAGCAACTGGTACCATTTCAAGTTTTGTCTTTTTTGATTTATCTTTGCCCATGTTTTGTCTCCTTTCTTTGACTTCTCCTTTGTTCCTTGGCCTTTTCTGTGCTTTCTCTTTGACTTATCAAGGCTTCTTTATCTCAGGCTTTTTTCCATGCTTTCCTTTGGACATTTTGTCTAAAGGAATTATTTCTTTTGATTGCTTCATTTCTCAGAGGGCACGTTCCCCTCAAGCCTTTTGTCTTTGTTCTTCACTTTTTTAAGGTGCCCTTTGCAAGGGCACATACCCTTCAAACTTTTTTCAAATGTCCTTTAGAAAAGTGAAGAATTCCTCTTCTTTTCCCAAGTGCCCTTCAAAAAGACACCCTTAAAACATTTTGTAAATGTCCTTCAAGCCATTAAAATTCCCTTTGAAGGAAATCCATTACCTTTTACAAACTATTTTAGACCATTTTGGGTTCTTCAATCACTTTTACTTATAAAAGTAGACAAGTAATGCACCTACACAAACCTGATTTGCAATTGACAAAGTAGAATGAGGGAAACACCTAGCTTTTTCATGAGAAAGGTCTAATAGGGAACATTTTTACACAAGGAAATAGAGGGATGATCTAGACAAAACATGGATTGGATGACATTTTCAAATAAGGAGGGGGTGCCCAATTTTGGCTTGTAGGACCAAAAATTGGTCAACACATTTGGTGACTCACAGGGGGAGCATGCCTGCTATGCTAAAGAAGACTGGTAGCCTCAAAGTCCATTAGGCATGGAGTCAAGATGAATCTTGGAGAAGTCGATAACAACGTTGTAAGGACCTATGAACCAATGAATATTTTACCCCAAAAAACATGGAAAAAACACACACAAAGGCTAAAAACACTACACACATGCATAACAACATTTAGGGAAAATTAAAGAAAACCTAACAAAAAGCAAACTACTATATAAAACTAGCCGAATATGCTCTTCTCCCTCCTAGATCAAATGGAAAACTTCTTAAGTCATTTTCAAGATGAGATGAAATAAAGTGCCAAGCATGCTTCTATTTGAATTGAATGCCTCTTCCTTGGCACTTCACTTGGTCTAGTCTCGAAGAGGTCATTCTTTGAATAGGTCTCTAATGAAGACATATTCCTCTTGCATATGTTCAAACATTTCATATTTTTTCCCACTCTTTATCTCATGATCAACTTGTATCTCTTTAGTAGGTATGTCTCCAAGAGGATTGGTTTCATGTTCCTCATGTTACTTAGAAGCTTCAGACCCACATGATTCTTCTTCATCCTTCTAGAGCTGATGGGTTCCTTCTAGAAGGTGATATCCCTCCTTGATGACTTAAAAAATATGATCTTCAAATTCACCAACCTCTTGAAAGGATAAATCTAAAAGCTTCTTGCCCCTTTGCATACTTATTTGAGTCCCAATACTGCCTTCTCCACCCTTAGCCAACTCATAGCCTCCTTGAAGAAGAGTGTAACCTTCCCTAATGACTTCAAATAAATTGTTCAAAGAATGATCAAGAATCTATCCATGCTCCTCCATGATGTCTTACAAAGTGAGAAAAAAGTCAATGATCATCTCTTCCTCATCAGTGATAGAGGCAAAAGCTTATGACTTATCTTCTTATTCACCAAGGGGGGTACCTATGGTGATCTCCTCCTCATTTGCACTCATGAAGTCTCCCTGATCAATCATGAACTAAACATACTCCTCTTCATTTTCTTCCCTCAAGATGGATTCCTCAACATAAGAGAAACATTCTTCATTTACCAGGCAAGAAGGTGGAGCACAAGGATTTTCAAAATCAGGTTAGGAATGGAAAGTAGGGGATATTTTTGAAAGCTCTTGAGAAAATATGGGCAGACCTTAGGCCAAAGTCACTTGATTTTCTTCTCTCCACTTGACCAACACTTCATAAATATCAAAATTAGCTTGAAGATTGGTAGAAGGGGTGTCTTTTGGCATAGGCTCCTCTCTAAGGTTTGAAAATTCCATCTCGCTTTCATTAAGTAATCTCACCTTTGCCTTTAATTCTTTAATTTGCCCAGCTAGATTTTCTTGAAAGAGTCTTTCTTGGAGCTCATAAGAATCATCATGGAAATCGGGAGTGCATGAAGGCTGCCATGGAGTACAAGAAGATTCTTGTGGAAGGGTGGGAGGGACTTGAGAAGGACTAGCCTCATTTTCTACTTCACACTCTTGACTAATGCCCTTATCCTCTTTGCTACTCCATGACTCAACTACTTTACTCCAGCTCATGATCTTAGGACTGGAAGTCTCCTTTTGGAGTGATGGGGTTATAATGTGAGAGGGTAGTGAGGGCTTGGATTCCACTTCCCTTACTTCCAACATAGACCACTACATGTGAATATTTGCCAACTCAATCTGCCTATTAAGATTGGCCTTAAACACAAGATTTTCTATTTCAAAAATCTCCTCAACATGATTAGGGAAAAAACTTTGATAGGCTTGACTTGGCTCATGAGTAGGGGTTCTGTATGGCTGATATGGAACTTAGGGAAGTGGGTATATATGGTGATAGAATTGATAAGGCCACCTCTCATGAATACTTAGCTTATCTTCTAAAGATGCAATCAAACCACTCACATCCAACATCTCATTTGTAAGCCTTTGCCAATTGCCTCTTTCAATATGAGTCCATTCACTCTTGACCAACTCTAATGTGTTTATCACTTTATGGATGAAATGATCAATAATTTCTTGGCCATGTCCCATTCTAGTGTCAAGCTCTACTACATACCTTTCATACCCCAATAGTGCTTGTTTGAAGGTGGAAATGGGCTGATTGACAAAAATATTAGGTTGAGTAGGAGAAGTGACACATTGAGAAGACCAGGCATAAGACTGATATAGCTTATGATAGGGTTGAAACTAGTCATATTAGACCTGGTAATGATCAACATAAGGCTAGTAAGGATCATAGCTTGGTTGGCCAAGGACTTGCTCAAACTGAGGAGGAAGAGGCAAAGCCTGTAATGCTTCACCAACCTATAAAGGGAAAAAATCATAACCATATGCAACCATGAAACTTCATAAAGAAACATACTACCAAATCTCTTGAAAGGATCACTTGAGCTACTTAATGTATCTTTGGAGTCACCACTGGTGTTGATTGAATGCCTCTAAAGGCTAATTTGTTGAAGAACACACCAATAATTATTCAACCTCTTAGACAAAATGTCCCACCAGGTGTGCCAAAAACTATTGACATGGTGGATTGTACTATTGAAGGGAGGCTCAACTATCCTCCTCCATGTGGCATAATGGAGACATTCCTCTTGCTGTGGGTTGTATAGATGAGGGATGAATCTCTAGATTAGGGGCTAGCTCCCCTTGATACACCTTGAGCCCTTGGATATCCTACTTCTACCAATGGGTGAATTGAAAATTCAGAGAAATACTAAAATGAGAACCTAAACTAATGTGGTGATACACTAAAATGGTTGGTCTACTCAGCTTTGACATACACTTTACACCAGAGAAAAGCAAGCATACACTTCATTCAAATGAGAACCTTTCCTGCATATGTGTTTCAATGAGGGATCCTATGGAGATATAAGGAGGAAGAGCTACCAGAGGTGTTTTAAGACACACTATGGACATCCTATTCACATGCACCTATACTCTGAGTTGGACGCTTCTTGTTGACCTGCAAGATGAGAACTCATAATACACTAGATATGTTGGCATAAACTTATGAAAGCATGAAAATGAAATGGTTTAACATAAGATAAAACCATAGACATATGCAAAAGTGCAAGCTCAAATAGAGGTAAAAATGCTTCTTTTGATTCAAGGTAAATTCCTTCAAGGCTTCACCATATAATGCTGAGATATTTTCTCAAATGAGAAGTTATAAATATGTAGAGACCTGAAAACAAGATAGCTGAAAAATTAAGGAATGGAAATCCATGCTAAGTTAAACGCTTCTATAGAGACCCAAAAGACCATGTTGCCATCACTTTATTTGAATTGCCTATGGGAGCCATGTTGTAGGCTATCCAAACCACTGTTTCTACTATCCTTGGGTTGCAAAAGCATGGGAGACCATACCTAAAAACTGATAAGGCCATTTTGAGTTATTGTGATTGAATTTGCTCTCTTCAATACCTAGACATGACTTGGATGCACATTAATGCTGAACCATGAAAATATGAGATGTTGGTCTCTATAGTTTGAAAACCAATCTATTTTATTGGTTTTTAGTAGATATATTCTACCTAAATGTATTAAATCCCTTTGCTAAGTTGTTCATGCCACCTGTCTCAATCTAGGTGGTCATTGATTCTACCCTTTGTCTTTGTTAGTAGCTAGAACTATTTCAATGTTTATCTTTTTTGCTTTGTCTTTGCCCATGTTTTGTCTCCTTCCTGTTGACGTCAAAGATTGCACCCTTGGCAGGAGACCGAGCTCCTACCTTCTCCTCGCAACTATGGAAACTCCCCTCTCACCTGTGGGATTGGTGAAGCTGGAGGGGAGAGTCTCTAGATAAGGGCTAGTTCCCTTTGATGCATCATGTTCATTCCAGCAAGTGCTAATACATACATATATATAGATATATAATGGGGGGGATGAAAAGGGAGAAAGATTGTAGGAAATCAAACTGATCTAAGGAGGTGATGCACCAAAATGAAATGACCTTCTCACATCCACTCTTAAAATCAGACAAATACATACATACGCTTCACACTTGGCAGGAGAAACAGTCTACAAAAAAAATTTGACAGGGAGGTTTTAATGAAAATACAGAGAATGGAGGTTCACCAAAGGTGCTGTGAGAGGGACTCTATAAGTAATTCATTTGGTTTCTGCACCCCAAATAGAACTCTCCTCCTATCAGCTATAGAGATGGTGCCTTGTAGACAATAGATATGCTGGTGTTGAACTTGTGAAAGCATTAAGAAATAATGACTGAACACAAACAAACACTCAAGACATACTAAGAAATGTCTATCCAAGATAGAGGTAAAAATGTGTTTATTTATTTAGGTGGAATTTTGCTAGGGATACGCCTTTACAAATGTGAAAAAGATTCCTTATCAAAATGACAAGTCCTTAATATATAGGAGAAGAAAAGGAGGCCCTTTGACACCCCTTTTTACAAGTGGCTGATTCACATCCGCTCATTGGGAAGAGCAAGCTGGTCAAAACATTAATGAGCTACGCCCTTTGTCTGCTTGTGAGGCCACTTCTTCAAGGTGATTTACATAGTTTGTCCTCTCATTAATGTGAAATGGAGAAAACTAGTTGCACTGCTAGCTATTTGCATCTTCTAATGGTCAATTCACTGGCACTATTTCACCTACTGGAGTCACTTCTTAAATTGGTGCTTTCCTTTGCCACTTGGACTATCTGCTTGCTTCATGCTTGTCATTTTGTCTTTTTTCTTTCTTGTCTCTTTTGGCTCCTTCGGCCCTCAGGGGCAAACTTCTGGAAGGTCGCTACATTCTGGGCTCTCATGGTTAGCACTCCCTCACTTTGAAAACCAATGGCTAATTTGTTTTCTTAACTTTGACAGCTTCTAGGATGTCATCATCCCTGTCAAAACATCATTGGGTCCTTCGCTGGTTTCTCTGCAGACACTCCTTTGTCTTCCTTGGCCTTCTCCTTAGCACTTTCCTAACTTTGCTTAGTGCCCCTTTGTATTTGGGCCGAGAGTTCCCTACAAGGGCACTTGCCCTTCGAGGTCCTTTGGTGGGTCCTCTTGTTCCTTCAGATTGCTCTCAAGTTCTCGTGGGCTTTGTGTCTGCAGATAATTTCCCACAGATAAAAGTCTGCAGACAATTTTATTGAGTCTATCTGTGCTTTGTATATTTTTTGTGGGCTTTTGTCCATGGACATTTTCCTGCAAACAAAAAGTCCACGAAAATTCTCCCTGACCCCGGCCTTTGCTTTGTATATGCGGCCCAAATTCAAACTTAAACAATTTTGAACTTACGTAGTCCTTTTCCTTTAAAGTGCCTACCCTCCACTAGGGCATTTGAACTTGAAGACTGCCCTTCAACCAACTGGCATGCCCTTGAACCAAGCTGTTAAACCAAAAATGGTTTAATGGTTCAACCATTGTGCACCAATGAACTAGCCAAGTGAGCTGACTAATTAAACTAGGCTGATTGAACCAAGGCCGATGAACCAAGGGCTGAACCAAAGTGTTAAACCAAGTTGAAGAACCATGGCATGAGCTTGTGCAACTTGAAATTGACTAGTTTTGAAAAGCAAGGGAAGAAGGGGACCAAAATTTTTCCTATTGGGAAAAATTGGTCAACAAATTGGTGACTCACAGGGGAAGCATGCCTGCTATGCTTAGAAGCCATTTGCCTTGAAAATCCATTGGGCACAGGGTCAGATTTTAACTTTAAAATTAGCAATAGCCCTAATTAATTCAAAACCAATCATGCAGATCTACCTCCAAGGAAACAAAAACACACACAAGACTTAAGAAAACTACTACCTGTGCAACATCACTTAGGGAAAATAAGAAAGAAAACAAGGGAAAATGTATACAAATGAAAGGAGACTCAGTGGCAATGCTTTAGATGTATCCCATTAACTAGGATATGCAGTTCTTCACCATCCAACCTGGAGAGTTAGAATGTGTTATGCTGCTTGTACTGAGTGATTATGTATGGGCCACTCCATAGGGCATCAAATTTTGCATGCTTTCCAGGCTTAGCTCAGTCTTTGTCCCACTTCAAGACAATGTCTCCTTTAGAGAAATATTTTGATGAAGATTTCTTGTCAAAGTGTCTCTTTGTTTGTTGCTGGCAACTAGTCATAGAGACCATAGCCTGGTCCCTTGTCTCTTGGAGCTCCATCAGCTTACACAATCTGACCTCCGTGTTGGTTCCTTCCTTTAATTGCAGTTGGCAAGCGAGGTCCGATGCTGGTAATTCAAGTGAGATGGGAAGCCTAGCTTCCCTTCCATATGTGAGCGTATATGGAGAATTTTTGATTGCTCTCTTTGGAGTGATTCAATCAGCCCACAGAGCTATTTTCAGCTTGGCATGCCAAGTCCTCTAATTTTTTTCCATGGTCCTCTTTATGATCTTGATCAAATTTTTACTGGTGGACTCAGCCAGCCCATTCCCTTGTGGATAATAATTGGATGAAGTGTTGAGATATATACCATACCTCAATGCTCATTCACTTTTTTTGGTTCTTAGAAAATCTAAGGTGTTATATGAGATTATGGTGGTCGGGACCCCAAATCTCATTACCAGGTCCTCATAAAACTCTAGGACCGCACTTTCATTTGCCTCTTTCAGAGCAATAGCCTCCACCCACCTTGTGAAATAATTTATAGCAATCAGGACCCATTGATGTCTAGCATTGGAGGGAGGATTGATCATCCCTATGAAATCCAGGCCCCACTGCATGAATGGCTGTTCACCTGAATAGGCTATAGAGGCATGGCAGCCAACTATTGTTTCCCATTGAAAAGTGCACACTTTTGGCACTTTCTTACCCAGGCATGGATGTCCTTGAAAAGAGTAGGCCAAAAATAACCAGCTCTCATTATCCTTGCTGTAGTAGCTCTAGGAGCAAAATGACTGCCTGCTGGCCCATCATGGAACTTAGATAATACCTTATCATCCTGGCTTAGGTCAATGCATCTTAGAAGGACCCCAGAGAGATCCTTCCTAAACAATACTTCATCAACTAGGACATAAGGGAGAGACTGGAGCCTAATGTACCTTCTTCTAGTCTTATCAAGACCCTATGGGCACTCACTAGTGATAAGGAAATGCTTCAGGTTTAACATCCAATCCTTTATGACAACTGGTTCCTCTGCAGTGATTGCATCGTGAATTAGTAAGCTGTCTTCCCTTTTCTACTTGAAGTCTATAGCAAGATGTTTGCACAAACCTCTTCCCCTCACTAGCTTGGTGATCTTGATGTCTACGTCATACTCCATCACTTTGGTGATCCACCCTGCTCTCTACTCATTTAGGTCTTGATTGGTCAAGAAATCCTTGATGCCAGGATGTGGGACCATGAGGTGAATCCTGCTGTTTGACAACAAATGCCTAAATTTCTTCAGGCTCTGCACTAGTACCAGGACTTGCTTCTCTACATACGTGTATCTGACTTCAAAATCCTCTAGCCCTTAGCTAAAAAAAGCAAGTGGTTGCTCAAGGTCATCACCATTTGCTTGGGTAAGGATGGCGGAGATCACCTCTTCATTACTGAAAGTGTAGAGGTTGAAGTCTTTGTTGAAGTTGGGGCTGATCAAAGTAAGAGCCTAGGTTATGGCTATCTTTCCTTTGTGTTGTCCACTTGAACTCCTCACCCTTCCTCAACATAGAGGTCAGTGGCTTGACTATCTCTGTGAAACTCAGAATGAATCTCCAAATAAAGTTTATGATGCCAAAGAAGCTCTGTAGGCCTTTCTTTGGCTTAGGTAGGGACATCTCCAGGATAGAATGAACTCTCTCAGGGTCAATGGATAAGCCCTCCTTGGACACGATGTGGCCAAGGAGTTTCCCCTCATGAACAGTAAACATGCATTTCTTTGGATTAAGAGAGATGCCAAATTCCCTACACCGTTCAAAATTCTACCTGAGATGTTCTATGTGTTGGCTCACTTCCTTGGAGAATACCATCACATCATCAAGGTATACCAGCACATTGTTGTTTATCAAGCCTCCAAAAGCCATGTGCATGGCTCGCTAAAAGGTATTACCAACATTAAATATCCCAAATGGCATCTTCTTGTAGGCAAACATTCCCCATTTAGTAGTGAAGGCTGTTTTGTGCTGGTCACAGCCTTGCACTAGAATCTGATTATACCTTGAATAACCATCTAGAAGGGAGAAATGCTTGCTACCTATTACCTTCTGAAGGATCCACTCCATGCTTGGGAGGGGATAATGGTCTTTTAAAGAGACTTTATTAAGGTCTCTAAAGTCAACGCATAGCCTAATCTCCCCATTCTTCTTTCTAACAGGAACAAGATTAGTCAGCCAAGAGGAATGTTTGATTGGAAATATAATCTCGAACTCAATCAATTTGGCCAGTTCCCTCTGCATGCAAGGCTCAATTATCAGGTTGACAGGTCTCTGCTTCTATGTGACTGGCTTGGTGCTTTTTTCTAATTCAATGGTGTGCTGGGTGAGTCTTGGGTTAAAGCCCTTCAAATCATTGTAATTCCATGCAAAAACATTAGCAAACTCCTGACACAATTAAATGAAAGCTTGCTTTTCTTGAGCCATGTAGATTTTTTCAAGCGCAAGCAGCTTGTCCTTGAAGATCTCAACCCTTTCATAATTCTCCTCCTTAGTTGTGATGCATACCTTGTCTTTTCTCAATTGGTCATCTCCATTGAGGATGTTCTCAAGAGTGACCAAACCTTTAGGAAGCTTATTATTCTTTAATTGAACAATCTAGTTGCCACATTGTTGCTGCAACTTCACCTGGTTCTGTGTTGCAAGCTCAGTTTCCTCCTTCAAGAAGAACGCTATTTGCTGGTCATTTTTAAAAACCTACCAATTTGCAATGTTGTCAGGGATAGAGGGTCGAAATACCACCTTTAAGTGGCATGAACCACAATTTTGACTTATTTCCCTTGAAACATCAAACTGAGCACCAATTGCTGCTAGCCTATCTGCTTGCTTATTTTGCTCTCTGGGAATGAAAATGATATTGAAAGCAAGGAAATGTTCCACCAAGTCCCAGAACCTATGCTTGTAGGATTTTAGCAAGGAATTCTTGGTCAGATTCTGGCCTTTCACCTAATTTACAATTAGCTCACTGTCTCCAAAAACTTGCAACTCCTTGATCCCTCCTTTTCTTGCCAATTCCAAACCATGGATAAGGGACTCATATTCTGCAACATTGCTTGTGTAAGAGAATTAGAAATAGAAAGCTAAAAAGTACCTATCCTTTGAAGGGGAGACTAACATCACCCCACCACCAGCGCCCAACCTACTTCTGAAACTGTCAAAATACAACTGCCATAGGCCTAGGTCCTCTTGGCTTGCCTTCATTATATTTGGTATGAAGGTGCTCTCTTCATGCATGTAGTAGACTCCAAGGTGTTAGGTTGTGGAGCTAAAAGCTTCACTGATGCAAACATGGAGGAGGAGGTTGCTGAGTTGCAGTGTAACTGACGTCAGTTAGGGCAACTGACGTCGGTCATATCCAGTGTGCAGATCTGCCAACAACGGTCAGTATCAGCCGACATTGGTCACCTCTAGATAGACAGGGACCGATGTTGGTCACCTGTGCGGTTCTAGCACTATCAGTTACATGAATAGTTCATTTAATGAACCAATTATTTGCATGTTAAAGACTAATTTTAGTCTTAGAGCTGTAGTTCTAATTATTGTAATTATAAGTCTAATTATTGTTTGCAAGGGATCTATATAATAGACTCATGGGATGTATTGTAAAGTGTGCTAGATAGAGAGAGCAAGGTTAGCTCTTGCAGAGAAAAGAGAGCAAGATTGGCTCCTCATAGTGCCACAGTGCCAAGTGTGTATGATCAGGTAGATCTGCGGGAGAGCAAGATCTGGTAGAAGATCCATAGGGGTGTTGGTTTGGATAATCATAAGGACTTGGTGAGGCAAGGACAAGGGTTTTTCATGGTAAGTAAGGTCGGTTAATTTGTAGGTGTGTGTGTGTGTGTACAAGATCTAGGTTTGCAGGTTGTGCAAGACCAAGTTGATCTATAGGTGGCAACAAGATTAGGGAGATCAACAACACAACAGGTAGCAAGATCAGGTGAGATCTACTTGGAGTATGTGGTGTACTCAAACTTGGAGTACGTGGAGTACTTGGTGGACTAGCAGTATTGTTACTGATTGCTGGACTGGTAGTATTGTTACTGACTGGTGGAGGTGAACAATAACTCTGTGTTTGAGTTGTTTGTTGTGACCATAATTGAGAGAGAGAACTCTTGAGGGAGATTATTGTATGCCCTCGAGGTGTGGGAGCCCTAGAGGTGTGGGAAGAAGAGTGTGGCATCTTCTTTATTGTAATTCCTTTTGGAAGAGTATTAATACAATTGGGTATTGTCTCTCAAATTTTGTGTTGTTTTTGATTTCTAGTTATTTAATACTTTTGGTTGAATTTTGTGTTTAGTTGCTTATACAAGGTAATCAATTGTGCTCCTAATCTTGACAGTGGAATCAGAGCTGTTTGTTATTCTAGATTCCTGACAAAGTGGTATCAGAGTGAGGTTGTAGGGAGCAGGTTTGTGTTTGATTACAAGTCACTCTCAGGGGTTTTTGATTGAGTGGGAGTATAGCAATGGTAGAAGAAAGTAAGCTAAGAATGGAGGAATTTAAAGGCACAAATGATCAATTACGAAATTATGGAAAGAAAGAGAAGGAAAAGAAAGATTGTTGGTTGGTAGCAGATCAACATGAAAGAAATAAAGAAGCAGGTATTATTGCAGGTATTGATGCATGAGATGCTCTTATATGTTCCTTGGATAAAGTAGAATCTTGGGTTTTAGATTCTATTGCCTCTTTCCATGCAACTCGAAATAGAGGGGTTGGTGAGCCTTGTCAAATTGTTGGCAAAGGGGAAGTGCGGCTGAAATTACAGACAGGAAACACATGGGTGTTGAAGGATGTCATGTAGGTCCCAGTCTTGAAGATGAGGCTAATTTTTTTATGAAAGTTGGGTGATGAGGGATGCACAGTAACTCTCATAGTGGAATCTTGGAAAGTTTCCAAGGGTGCACTTGAATTAGCATGTGGTAAGAAAGTAGGTACTCTTTATCTATCTACTTGTGTTACTGATTCACCTTCTGTTGTAAAGATGTGGCTTTGTAGGCTTGGTCACATGAGTGAGAAGGGAATGCATGTTCTTAAGAGGAAGTCAGATGTCTTTGACAAACTTAAAAACTGGAAAGCCTTGGTGTTCATGGAGGAGATGATGGACAGAGATCAGCGGAAGGGGCTGGATAACTCTGAGTAAGGTAATTTGGACAAGGTTTTGATTCAAAGTAAGCTCATAGATAAAAAGTCATCACTCACAAGAAAACATAGTTACCGACATTGATCAGGGGGAACCGATGTCGAACAAACAGGTACTAATGTTGGTCATGTGCAGATAGGCAAAGTTAATGGTGTCAACCAGGTGTCTACCAACGTTGGTCAGGGAACCAACGTCGACAACCAGGACACCGACATTAGTCAGGGAACCGGCATTGGCAATTAGGTGGATTCAACATTGGTCAGGTGTAGACCAGGGTCAACCAAAAAATGGATTTTAGGCAGACAGCAAGCTGTCAAGGAGTCTCAAACACCCATGTGGAGGACTGAAAGGGTAAGTAAGTCTCAAATTGGTTATTCGCCTTATTTATACTACTTGAATAGGTTGCTCACTTATGGTCAAGAACTAGGAAGTTTTGAAGAGGCAATGTAGGTAGAATCCAAGAAACAGTGGGAGCATGGCATGGATTTTTTGAAAGAGAACCAAATGGGAGATTTGGTAGAGTTGCTAGCTAGGATGAAAGCACTGAAAGATGAATGGATTCCTTAGTTAAAGAAGAGAGAGAATTGACACGTGAGATGAAAGGCTAGGTTATATGGTCTTGAGCAGGATGCAAGATAATGGTACAGGTTTGATGGGTGTATGATAAATCATGGCTTTAGTCAATGTCAATGTGACCATTGTGTTTTCTTTACCAGGTTGGATAATGATTGCAACATTATCTTGTTACTGTATGTGGTGTATATGCTTGTTATAGGGTCACACATGTAGGGAGTTGCTGAGCTAAAGGTAAAGTTAGTTCAGTGGTGTGCCATGAAGGATTTGGGAGTAGCAAAATTCTTTGGCATGAGTATTCCTAGAGACAGAGAAGATCACAGGTTGATGTTGTCTCAGGATGATTGTGTGAATAAGGTAGTGTAGGATGCAGAACTGGCTAGCACACCTATGGATGGATAGTTTACAGAATAGGGTCCCCAATCACATGATGAGGCTGAGTACATGTGTACTAGACCTGAGTTTACCCAAGCAGTGGGAGCTATCAGTGAGTTTGTGGTCAATCCAAGAAAGAAGCATTGGAAAGGAGTTCAGTGGATTTTGAGGTATCTGAGAGGGACCAGCAGTCGGGATTCATGCTATGCAGGGTCAGGGACTTCTCTACATGGGTATGTAGATTCAGATGTGGCAGGTTACTTGGATGACAAGCAGAGCACCATAGGATGTGTGGTGGTTGGTCTTCAAGATTGAGCTTGAAGAGGGATATAAGCCAAGAAACAAAATTAGATGATGTACAGGTACAGGTACAAGTGCAACTATTTATCTCCAAGTGGGAGATTGTTAGGTTGTGGAGCTAAAAGCTTCACTGATGCAAACATGGAGGAGGAGGTTGCTGAGTTGTAGTGCAATTGACGTTGGTCAGGCCAACTGACATCAGTCATATTTAGTGTGCAAATCTGTTGACATCTGTCAGTATCAACTGACATCGATCACATCCAGATAGAAAGGGACTGACATCGGTCACCTGTGTGGTTCCAACATTGTCAGTTACATGAACAGTTTATTTAATGAACTAGTTGTTTGCATGTTAAAGACTAATTTTAGTCTTGGAGCTGTGGTTCTAATTATTGTAATTAGAAGTCTTATTATTGTTTATATGGGATCTATATAATAGACTCATGGGCTGTATTGTAAAGTGTGCTAGATAGAGAGAGCAAAGTTAGCTCCTTCAAAAGGAAGAGAGCAAGATTAGCTCCTCATAGTGCCACAGTGCTAAGTGTGTATGATCAGGTAGATCTGTGGGAGAGCAAGATCTAGTAGAATATCCACAGGGGTGCTGGTTTGGAGAATCATAAGGACTTGGTAAGGCAAGGACAAAGGTTCTTCATGGTAAGTAAGGTCAGTTGATCTGCAGGTGTGTGTGTGTGTGTGTAAGATCTAGGTTTGCAGGTTGTGCAAGACCAGGTTGATTTACAGGTGGCAGTAAGATCAAGGAGATCAACAACATAATAGGTAGCAAGATTAGGTGAGATCTACTTGGAATATGTGGTGTACTCAGACTTGGAGTACATGGAGTACTTGGTGGACTAGCAGTATTGTTACTGACTGGTGGATTGGCAGTATTGTTACTGACTGGTGGAGGTGAACAACAACTCTGTGTTTGAGTTGTTTGTTGTGACCGTAATTGAGAGAGAGAACTCTTAAGGGAGATTATTGTATGCCCTAGAGGTGTGGGAGCCCTAAAGGTGTGGGAAGAAGAGTGTGGCATCTTATTTATTGTAACTCCTTTTGGAAGAGTATTAATACAATTGGGTATTGTCTCTCAAATTCTGTGTTGTTTTTGATTTCTAGTTACTTGTTACTTCTGGTTAAATTCCATGTTTAGTTGCTTATACAAGGTAATCAATTGTGCTCATAATCCTGAAAGTGGAATTAGAGCTGTTTGTTATTCTAGATTCCTGACACAAGGTCTGCTTTTTCTATGAACTTATAAGGATCATGTTTGAAGTTATTGTTTCCCCACTCATCCAAGAGTAAGTTTACGGCTCCTTCAAGAGCAGAGGATGGAGATTGGTCTATCTAGGACTCTTCTGGGTTGATAATGGTGTAACTAACATTTGCTACCTTAGGTGAATATGGTTTTAGATGGTCTTTGTAGAGTGGCTCAGATTTGATTTTTACCTTGGTCTCATACTTGGTTCTAAAAACTAGATATGACCAATTCACTGCTAGATAGCCACCTATCTTTGATGTGAAGTCCCTGGACAAGCAAATTGTGAAATAAGGAGGAACATCCGCTACCACTATATCATGGGGGATTGAGAAGGTTGGGCAATCATGCAATGTCAAGCTTAAACCCTTCAAAATTCTAACTATTTTTGTAGGTGTCCCATCTAACTGTAGGACTCCCTTATTCATCTCTTCATATTTCAGTCCCATCTTGTCAGCTATGCACTTGGGCATCACTGAGGTATTAGCCCCACTGTCAATGATGTAGTTATGTACCAAGAAATACCTTATAACCAAGGACACATAGAAAGGGGGAATTTTATGTTCCTTTTTTACCTGACCTAAAGTGGAAGGCTATCCATTCATCATTAAGACATTATCAGTCCTTGTTGGCATAGCTTGTCGATCCAGCGCATGTAATTCCTTCTGTAGTATATCCTTCTATCCTGGTAGAGATAATGAATCCCATAAAGAGATGTTCATATGTAGCTTCTTCATTTGGTCCACTATATTGACCTGGGAACTGCCTCCCTTCAAGCTTTCTTTGGGGCTGATTCCAAATTGAGCTACAGGCTGAAGGGCTGAAGGTGCAGATGGCAGTTTAAAATTTGGGGCTTTCTGATTTGAGTGTGATAGAGAAGGTGTAGCTATTGATTGGGTAGTCACTTGGGCCTCTCCCATTGCCCTCATCTTGAATCTTGTGTTGGCTACAACACAGTTAGCCTGATTGTCTGCAGTGCCTACATAATTCACTGAATAAAATTCCCCTTCCAATTGATTCACGAGGGTAGAATTTGGCTGGGCCTGATTGTTACTCATGCTGGGTTGCATTGAAGGCTCGAAGACCCGAGGTTGAGTGGCTGCTTGATTGTCTACATTTTGGAAATAACTCATCATCTCATTTGTGTAAACAGCCTGTTCTTGACCATATCCCATTGTCAAACAACTTGGCTGCTCTTGTACTAGGTTGTTCTGAACAGGCACCATGACTTTAGATGATGAAGGGGGGCCTACATTGTAGTTTTGAAATGGCCTGGTCTGAGTAAGTTGACCCTATCCTTGATTATAGTTTTGAAAAGGTGGTCTAGGGGCTTGACCATAATGTTGGTATCCCTGGTTCGGTCTGTTGTTTTAGGCTTGTTGTCTTTTAAGAGCTACAAGTTTATTTGACATGCTCTGCAATAGACTCTTAACTTCATGAAGCTCATTAGACAGAACAATAGCTAGTTTCTCAATGCTAGGTAGAGGAGCAATTGTGGGAGCAACGGTCTGTATTGGAGACAACATTTCTAGGAAAAGTGGCATGTGAGGCCTAGGGGCTATTTTCCCAACCTATACTAAGCAATTTTTAGTTGCTATGGCTATGTCATAAGTAACTGGTAGTATATGCCCTCCCATGGATTGTATCATCACAACCATATCACTGTTTAATGCTCTTAAATAGTATAGGAAAGCATAGCTGGGAGTCGATCTTACCAGGATGGGAATTCTATCCCACATCTTTTGAAATCGCGTGTTGAAATCTTGCATATACTCATGTGGAACTCTCTTTATGGTCGTCAGCTACTCAACAAGCGAGAGGCCATCGCTCTTCTCCCCAAAATGATCTATCAACTGAGTACCCAATTCATTCCAAGAATGTATTGAATTTACAGGCAAAGTTCCATACCAGTCAAGAGCCTTGCCTTTAAGAGATAATGCTAGCAATTTGATGGTGATATTTTCCTTTGTTACATTGTGAATATTGTAGAGGTTAGCAATATTCCTAATATGCTTGATGACTATAATGGGCCCCTCTCCATCGAAAGAAGGCACATTTTTGAGGGCTATTCTTGAGATTGGATCATAACGTGGGAGGTTCAATGGGCTTTGACCATGAAAAGCTATAAAAGGCAATGCCATGGATGGGATGGGCTATAATTGTGGCTCTACTACATATGCGTCCCTGACAATAGGTCTAAGAGGGTGTCTTGTTGAATAAGGATGGGTCCTCTCAAACCTTAGTCTTTTTGTAGAGTTTAAAGGCAACTCAACGAAATCGAAGGGAACCCCTTTAGAAGTAGACCTTGTGGTGACTTTAGGCATAGAAAGTTAAAAAACTGGTTTTGATTTAAAAATTGAGCTCTTACCAGTGGAGTCACCAGATGCTAGAAATCTTATATTTGATGTAACAGGACTAGCATCAATCCTGAAACCTTATTGAATTGTTAAACTGTGTCCCACCAGGCGTGCCAAAACTATTGAAGTTGAAGATTGCACCCTTGGTAGGAGACTAAGCTCCTGCCTTCTCCTCGCAAGTATGGAAACTCCCCTGTCACTTGTGGGACTCGTGAAGCTCATGGGGAGAGTCTCTAGATAAGGGCTAGTTCCCTTTGATGCATCATGTTCATTCTAGCAAGTGCTAATACAAACATATATATAGATATATAATGGGGGGATGAAAAGGGAGAAAGATTGCAGGAGAACAAACTACTCTAAGGAGGTGATGCACCAAAATGAAATGACCTTCTCACATCCACTCTTAAAATCAGACAAATACATACATACGCTTCACACTTGGCAGGAGAAATAGTCTGAAAAAAAAATTTGACAGGGATGTTTTAATGAAAATACAGAGAATGGAGGTTCACCAAAGGTGTTGTGAGAGGCACTCTATAAGTAATTCCTTTAATTTTTGTACCTCAAATAGAACTCTCCTCCTGTCAGCTGCAGAGATGGCACCTTGTAGACAACATATATGCTAGTGTTGAACCTGTGAAAGCATCAAGAAACAATGACTGAACACAAACAAACACTCAAGACATACTCATAAATATCTATCCAAGATAGAGGTAAAAATGCATTTATTGATTCAGGTGGAATTTTTCCAGGGCTACGCCTTTACAAATGTGAAAAAGATCCCTTCTCAAAATGACAAGTCCTCAATATATAGGAGAAGAAAAGGAGGCCCTTTGGCACCCCTTTTTACAAGTGGCTGATTCGCATCCCCTCATTGGGAAGAGCAAGCTGGTCAAAACATTAATGAGATGCACCCTTTGTTTGCTTGCGAGGCCACTTCTTCAAGGTGATTTACATGGTTTGTCCACTCATTAATGTGAAATGGAGAAAACCGATTACACTGCTAGCTGTTTGTGTCCTCTAATGGTCAATTCACTAGCACTGTTTCACCTGCTGGAGTCACTTCTCAAATTGGCACTTCCCTTCACCACTTGGTCTATCTACTTGCTCCATGCTTGTCATTTTGTCTTTTTCCTTTCTTGTCTCTTTTGTCTCCTTTAGCCCTCAGGGGTGAACTTCTAGCGGGTTGCTGCATTTTGGGCTCTCATGGTTAACGCTCCCTCACATCAAAAAGCAATGGCTAATTTGTTTTCTTAACTTTGACAGCTTCTAGGATGCCATCATCCCTATCAAAATGTCATCAGGTCCTTCACTGGTTTCTCTATAGACACTCCTTTTTCTTCCTTAGCCTTCTCCTTAGCACTTTCTCAACTTTACTTAGTGCCCCTTTGTATTTAGGCTAAGAGTCCCCTGTAAGGGCACCTGCCCTTTAGGGTCCTTTGGTGGGTCCTCTTGTTCCTTCAGATTGCTCCCAGGTTCTCATGGGCTTTGTGTCCGTGGACAATTTCCCGTGGACAAAAGTTTGCAGACAATTTTCCTAGGTCTGTCCATGCTTTGTATATTTTCTATGGGCTTTTATCCGTAGACATTTTCCCATGGACACAAAGTTCACAAAAATTCTCCTCGGCCCTAGCCTTTGCTTTGTACATACGGCCCGAATTTGAACTTAAACAATTTTGAACTTACCTAGTCCTTTTCCTTTGAAGTGCCTACCCTCTACTAGGGCATTTGAACTTAAAGACTACCCTTTGACCAATTGGCATACCCTTGAACCAAGCCATTGAACCAAAAATGGTTCAACGGTTCAAATGGTTCAACCATTGCATGCCAATGAACTAGCCAAGTGAGCCGACTGATTGAACTAGGCTGATTGAACCAAGGTTGATGAACCAAGGGCTGAACCAAAGTGTTGAACCAAGTTGAAGAACCATGGCATGAACTTGTGCAACCTGAAATTGACTGGTTTTGAAAAGCAAGGGAAGAAGGGGACCAAAATTTTGCTTGTTGGGCAAAATTGGTCAACACTTCCTTTGACTTCTTTTTTGTGCCTTGGCCTTTTCTTTGCTTTCTCTTTGACTTATCAGACCTTCTTTGTCTCGATATTTTTACCACGCTTTCCTTCAGACATTTTATCTGAAGGAATTCTTTCTTTTGATTACTTCATTTATCGAAGGGTATGTGCCCGTTGGGCCTTTTATCTTTGTTCTTGAATTTATCCAGGTGCCTTCCATAAGGGCACATACCCTTCAGACCTTTTTCAAATGTCCTTTAAAAAAGTGCAAAAGTCCTCTTGTTTTCCCAAGTGCCCTCTGGAAAGACACTTACCCTTCAAATTTTTTGTAAATGTCCTTCAAGACATCAAAATTCCCTCTAAAGGAAATCTATTTTCTTTTTTGAACTTCTTTAGACCATTTTGGGTTCTTAAATCACTTCTACTTATAAAAGTAGACAATTAATTCACTTACACAAACACAATTTTCAATTGACAAAGCAAAATGAGGGAAACACCTAGCAGGGAACATTTTTGCTCAAGGCAATAGAGGGATGATCTAGCCAAAACATGGATTGGATGACTTTTGTAAAGAAAAAGGAGGGGGTGCCCAATTTTGGCTTGTAGGACCAAAAATTGGTCAATAATTACATGGTTGATAATGCGATTCAAGTTATCACAAAAGCAAATCCCTTGAAGTTTTTAATGGAAAAACCACATCTCTCTGGTCACATCACAAAATGGGTCATGTTATCAATAGAGTTTGACTTAAAGATAGTTTTATAAAAATTAATAAAGGGCCAAATCATTATAGATCATTTGGCAACCACACCACTCTTGGACACTAATATTATTAGTGACACATTTAGAGATGATTTTACTACTTATTATACTCAATTTGACACATGGAGCATGTTTTTTGATGGTTCTCGATGCACATCTGATGCTAGGGTAGGTATTATCTTTATCAACCCTTCAGGTCACATAGTTCCTATTGCATATCGATTAAGTTTCTCTTGCACTAACAACACAACAAAATATGAGGCACTTATCTTAGGTCTCTTTACAGCCTAGTCCCTCCAAATTAGATCTATTTAGGTCTTTAATGATTCCCAACTTGTGGTCAACCAAGTCAGTGATGTCTATTAGATAAAATAAGAACATCTTATTGCATAATGGAACATGGTACAATGTCTATTGTCATAATTTGACCACTTTTCTATTGAGAGTATACCAAAAAAAGACAATCAACATGAAGATGCAATGACAAGTGCTACATCTCTGATTCTTATCAACATCAATGATGATCAATTAATTTTTATAATTAAATAATTACAATCATAATCACCATCAATATGTAATGTGGATTTGATTTCCCTTTTCGTCTTAGCTACTATGCAAAGTTTTGCAACTATAGAATGGTTCTCTGATATTTATTACTTTCTAAACACATATATTACACAAGATACTTTCTCTTGAAATGATAAACACAAGTTTAAAAAACAAGCACTCCATTATGTAATCATTGGCAGAGACCTTTTTATATGATCCTTTGATGGATAATCATTCGATGCTTGACTTTAGTAGAAGCCAAAATTGCTCTTACACAAATACATGATAGTGAGTGTGGTGGTTACTTCAGTGGAAAAACCATGATACACAAATTTCTTTGACAAGGGTACTACTAGCTCACCATGGAAGATGAATGTTTACAATATGCAAAACAATGTGATAAATATCAATGAAATAGTAACCTACAACATCAATCATCACAAAAATTGTAGCCTATTGTCTCTCCATGGCTATTCATGTTATGGGGATTTGATCTTATTAGAAAAATTAACCCTAAATTTATTGACTGACATAATTTCATAATAATAGCTACATAATACTTTACCAAATGGGTGGATGTTGTTCCACTTCAATCTACTACAGGTGAGGCCATTTGCAACTTTCTCATGACTCATATTATTTCATGCTTTAGCTTACTCATAGCCATCATTTCTAATAATGGAACATCATTTAAGAATATTAATGTCATTTTTTTTTTTGCTAAATACAAGATCAAGAATATGTTCTCCACTTTGTACTACCCATAATTCAACGGTCAAGTAGAGGCAACCAATAAAACCATCAACAACATTTTGAAAAAAATAGTGACCAAATTTAGAGATGATTGGCACAATCAACTAGTCTTTGCATTATGGGCCTATCACATAAGTATCTACATGCCCAAAAGAGCCACTCATTATTTACTCATTTATGGCACAAAAGTGGTGTTACCATTGGAAATAGAAATCCCATCTCTTCATGTCTCCCTTAAAGGTATTTTCATTGATGACCAGTATTGTGAAAAGCATCTACACCAACTTGAGTAGCTAGACCATACATTTATTCAAGCAACAAAACATCTTAGAATCTATCAGTAATGTATACAAAGATCCTACAATAAAAAAGTTCACACTATAGAATTTGAAGTTAATGATCTTATTCTCAAAGAAAATCTTCACAATGTCAATGCCAAAAAAGAAATCAAAGGAAAATTCAAACCAAATTGGCTAGGTCCATACATTATTACTAAAAATCTTAGTCCTAAAGTGTATTGTGTAGCCTCACTTGAAGGAAAGAAACTAAAAAATCCAATGAATATCATGCATCTATATAGATTCCATGTCTATCATGTCATTTCACACATTTTATTATACATTTTATTTTTCAAAATTACTTGTATAAAACTTTCTTTCAAATTACTTGTACTTAGTTTCTCAGTATTTTTTATACATAGTCTTCTCATGATTGATTGTACATAGCTTATTCCAAAAATCCAAAAACATTCAAAATATGTCAAAATACCAAAAACGATATAACATTTTAAAATACAAAAACATTCAAATAATTCAAAAATACAAAAACATTTCAATTGTATGTATCATCCATACTTTACATTTCTACTACCATGCTATACTTACATTTTCTTTTCTATGCTATTGTTTGTCAATTTATCTACATTACCATGATACACTCGATCTTATTTATGTGTGTGCAGTGATATATAGATCCTTGATTGCTTCACTCTACCCATTGAGGGGGCATCCTACTTCTACATTCGAGACATAAATCGATATATCTACCGACTAAGGGCATATTTTGCATGACTACACCATCCAAGTTATGTCATTCCTACACCACACACTCTAGTTATCATACTGATGTACATTACTTACTAGCTTACATAAATTACTCTATCGGCATTTATTAATATATAACAATTGTGTATTTCTTATCATATACCTAGTCCCATACTCTATGTCTTGCATACTTTTGTTTTTTGATTTGATTAGTTAGATTTGATTGTATTTCAAGTATATTACATGCCTTACTTTCTTGCTTTGCAAAGATAGATGTGATTGAATTTCTCAGTTCTTATTTTGTCTCTTATATGTACCTTAGGACATTTGTTAATATCTTTTGCTTCTATTCTCATGTGTGACTTAGGACATTTGCCAATATCTTTTGCTTGTACTATTCTATGTGCCTATGGCCCTTGTGTCAACCTTGATTATTTCATTTGTATGTGTATGTGGTATTTGAACATGCTTTGTATGCTTGCATTCTAGTTTGAGTGACACATGCCCATGTCCCTTATTTGCTTAGTCCCTTGGCCACTCTTGTTTTCTTCTTGGTTCTTGCCTTGTGTGCTTGTTGCTTGATTACTTTTTAATTATTTATAATGCCATGATCCACATCATGCATTATCTTGATTTCTTGGATGCCATGATGGACATCATGCTCCATCCCTCTATAACAACTTAAAACTAGCAACTAATAACTAACAACTAACAACTAACAACTAACAACTAACAACTAATAACTAACAACTAACAACTAACATTTCTAGTTTTAATTTAGTATATTACACATGTTATTGCATTGTTATATCTATCTAGGCATACCTTTATTTGATCTAATAATATCCAATACAAACCATGTTATATCTTGAGATATCTTGTTAATTATCATTTATTATATCATGTATTTCATAGCATAACACACTTACAGGGCTCATTCTTTTGAGGTCAGTCATTGTAGGGACTTCATTCCTACCCTCAAAAGAGGGGAAAATAAATAGGGGTTTTATCATAGAGATTAGAGCTCCCATCTATCAAAAAATTAGTTTCTAGAATACACAAAACAACAATCAGAGGTCAAACTAGGAAAAACAAACCAGAATAATAGTGATAATTCCTAAATAGTCTTTAATTTTAGCAAAGGAAAACAATGCCAGACATGGACAATAGCACCAGACACTAGGGTGTCCTATTTTTGATGCTCCTATCCAAACAACAAAAAGCCTAGATTTCTTAAAAATAGGCATAAAGATAAGCTCAACTATAGTTTTGCACATGCAAACTAGTTTAATTTAGTAGTCTTGATACAATTTTTCTTAAAGGATCCATATATAGGGGTAAACATACACTACATGATGGCTCTCACTTCAAATTTTAGATTAGACAATTGGTATAACTTCTATATCATAATCCATGTTTTAGACACCAGTGATTGGGGGTAATGTGCACAACACATTGGTCTTCTTCTTTTTCTTTTTTTTTTGAGTTTAGCATATTACCTAGGTATTCTTAGTAGTTGCGTGTCTTAATCCATTTTTAGGTAGTTAGCATCATTTCAAAATCTTAACCTCCACATTTTTTAGTAGCTTCCACATAAGCCTATTGCCTAGTTTTAGAGTGGCTTTCATACAAGTCTAATCTCTACCTTTTTCTGAGTTGGCCAAGATTGGCATAGTTTCCAGTACACATTCATCTATCCATGCCACATTGTCAAATTATAGAATAGTCATGGGCTTTAGGAGTAATATCATATGACATACATTTCATATTGGTATTAGTTCATAGCTTCACTTTATGGGGCAATGATGGAGCCAAAGGACTAGCTAGCCTTTATATTCTTGAGCCACTTACTCAAAAGGATTGGACATGTATTTCAAACATTGATTAGCACATGCATGATCACATAGCTTCACTTAGTGGGTGATGATGGAGCCAAAGGGCCAACCTTTACATTCTTGAGCCACTTATGGGGATTTGACCACTCAACTCTATTCATGATTTTACTCTTAGTACAACACATACCTAGTATTACTCAGCATCATCTAGCATCACTCAACATCACAATAAGTTTTGTATTGGTTCATGTAATTGGTGATGTGGATTCACTATTTTCTCTTCCACTCTCTCTTAACCAGCTTTGTACATTCTTATTTTAGATATAACAAATATAGTAAGAACTAATCTACTCTTTATTTTCTCTTACAGATTTACACTTCACCATGTGCTCTCTCTATGCACATCCAACATCACACAACTTCATGAGCTTCACCCTTATAGGTGAGTTCAGGTATGTTTTCTATTTTTCCTTTATCCTAGTATTTCACTTTGTTGTATCACTAGAATAAAGGGGGAAAAATGTAGTCATATAAAATGTGAAAATTAGTGGCTTGTGTGTGGATTGTGACACCCAACCCATAGGTCCCTCTTACATGCTCTCTTAACCCTTCTAGGCACCTTTTTGTTGATTCCCAATCATATATAGACTTATGAAACCTCATTATAGCTCAACCAAGATCCATTTTCCATACTTATTCCATCCCCCCATGTCCCATACCCTTAGGAAAATAACACCCAAGTTGGACTATAGAACTGGACCCTAGGGTCTCCCCTTTCCATCACTCTTGTCCAATCATATGTTGAGCCCAAGTGATCATTTTCTCTTCATTATGTCATCCTAGCATGAATACATCTAACCCATGAACAATAGATCTCTATAAAATCCCATTCAAATTTCATTTAGAAGGCGATGTAAAATATCACAAAGTAAACAAGAATACAAATAAGACTAGTTAGTCATATTTACCTATTCTCTACATACAACCATCCAATACAACCACAAACTTATTCAAATATTTACACTAGTCCCTAGCCACCTCAAGCACACCTATTTTTAGCATTGTGCATCTTCATACACATAATTGCATAAAGCACATCAAGTGGGAGAACTACATATGGCTTGATCCCTCTTTGGAGTATTGGTATGTAGGCAATGTGCCTATAAAATGAGTGTGGATACACGTTCAATGCATTTTACACAAACTAACCCCCCCTCTTTCTCCAAGTTTTTATTCAAGTTCAAGCACAAACAAGATCTAGGGTTGGAGATTAAATCAAATCTACAAGGAACTTCATCGATAGTCAAGACTTAAACTTTCAAAGGCTAACTAATATAGATACAATAGAAAAAACCTAGAAAAATCAGATCTCTATGACTAATTTGAACAATAACAACAAGACCTAGACTATAACACTAGACCCCAAGTGTCTTATTTTTAGCACTCCTATCCTTTCATCGAACAAAAGCTAGATCTTGATTTACGATAGTGTCCCAGTCCTGCACAATTAGTACTAAATTTCATCTTAGCTATCTCAATCATTTTTAAGATAAGTTACAATTCTCCTCACTTATTACTATTTTTAGAAAGGTTTAAATTTCAAACAAATTATATAAATCAATACTCTATGTATTACAATATTTTTTACTAGTTTAGTCAACTCAGACCCTTAACTAAATTATAAATAAGATTCCAATATTCCTTAAATGATTAAATCTATTAGGTAGTTTGTAAGATTACATGAGATAATATTCTCTTATGTTGATCTAGTGTGTGTTCAAGCTTATGTGAGTCTCTATTTAATTTGGTGCATCATCTTATCTAGCTTTCTTAGGAGCCCTATTTCCCCCTTTCTAACCCTTTTCCAAGCAATACTATTAGTTTAGGTGATTTATCAAGATGAAGTCGACCTAATATAGAGGTTCAACCTCACTATAGGATACCCATAGCCTAAGGTTCTCTTAATATCATGGGTGGGAGTGGAGGAGCCTAAATAACTTCTCTATAAAGGTGCAATTCTATGCCACAATAGTTCATTGGAGTAATCTAAAATAGATTCAACATGATGTCTAGATTGATTTTTTAAAAACTTTTCAACTTAATTCCATTACATGTAGGATTTGTAATAATCTAACCCACTTAGGAATTCTATTCATGTCTATGAAACATATTCATTAAATGACAAAAATAGACCAACTCATGAATCATTTACTATTAAATGAAAGAATAAAAGTAATACTTTTTAGATTAAATACATGGAACATACACACCTTTATATGCAAGTAGGTATGTTTGAAATGTATTCAGAGAAGATAATTTATTTATGTTTCTATATGCACTAACAACTAGTGTAATTAAATAATCTATGCATAGATGAAACAAGTAAGAAATCTCCATGTTCCATACATCTTTTATATGTAAATGAATTCAAAAGTATATATTGTAATGCATCAAAGATAATTATTAATCTAATTTAGATTTTTAATCGAAGTCTTTATGTTTCTATATCAAGAAAACATATGTATATGTCTAAGTATCTATATGACCAAATCAAAAGATTACTTTTAATGTTATTTATTAATTTTAATATGTATGCTTCTAAGTAACATTATGTAATTGTCTTGTAAATCTTTACTTATGATAAACATCAAGTAAATCTGATTTGATATCAAGATCATATAGTAAACTTAAGAAACCAATACTATATTGATAAACTCAAAATTATTCTAAGTTAACAATATACAAGAATCTATGTTAACTCCACGTAGTCATATAACTAATATTATAAGAGTAATTTTACATTAATAACATTAACATAATACTTTATCAATAGAAAGGGAAACAAAATAAACATTTTAGTAACCTAATATATGAAATGAATTACCTTCAACAATATATATCCATTAAATTTCTTACTTTTTAAGTAACATTTAAGCCTTTTATTCATTTTCCACATTCCATTAACAACATAGGTTAGTACTAACATAACTAACCAATATTAAATCATGATAACATATTAACTATGTTCAAAATCAAATAACATTAATATAATTTACTAAGTAAAGAATGTGTAATTAACATAATTAATTCATTACCAACTTACTTCATGTGTTCGTGAGATCATTGAAGCATGGAGAAACAAGTGACTGAATTAGACAAACCCTCCCAACCAGCCCTATGAACCCAACCATCTGTAGCCCTTACCACCCCAACCATCTTGAAGATGGTAGTTGAAGCAACCAGAGATGTAAAGATAATTTTGAGCAATCAAATTCCAAACCAGTGGACATCTTGACAAAATAACATAACATAAAAACAGATGACAATCACCATTCCAAGATGAGACGAGAATAACCAATCCATCATTGTTATAAATTTGAAGTGGGGTTGAATTTTTATAGGTTGCCAAATGATATAATAATAGATTAAAAACTAATCCATTTATATAGCTTCTTAGATAACCAACTCAAATCATTGTCCAAGTATGCAGTCAGCCTAAGTCATCCTGATTCTAAATTTATACCACAGGTATACAACATACTAACTAAATACTTAAACTATTTAGGTTTGGTATGAGAATGGAGACCCAAAAATAATGTAATCAAATAAAATTATAACATATAACTTCATAATTATATAATATTCTGAATAACAATCATACAATCTAATGACACATAATTATTTAATCTAGAAACCAATATTAAACAATCACTACAATCAATAAACCACTTATAGGTTCAAACTCAAACCCTCATGTTTAAATATTATTTAATTCTAATAGAATTTTCTTGAAATCCTCAAAATTTCCATCCAAATATAATCACCTAATATTCATGCTAAAACATAATAGAGGTAATCCACAAGTCATATGCAAGAATAATTCCAAAATGGAAAGCACATAATTTTCCATAACATAACCACCTCAACATGCCATTTTAATAATATGTAGAGGCTATCAAAGAATAAAAATTAACAATAGGCCTAATTTAAACAAACTAATCAAGACATGTTCAAGAAACCCATGGCTATATATATGTATATACAAATGCAGTGAAGCAAATAACACAAAAAACTAGTCAAGTTTTTTGCTTCAAAGGACCCACGATATACATTTATGAAAATAAACTCAGTCAATGAGTAAATAAAAACCTAGTTTAATATCTTTCACAAGAGCCATTAGATCACTAAGCAACTTGGCCTCAACAGAATACAAACAACAAAACATAGTCACCAAATTTCAAAGAAACCTGAAACATTTTCAAAATCCTTCTAACTTAAAATATTTAATCAAATAACCCCAGATGGGAATTCATTCTAGAAACAAAAAATCAATATATAAACCCAACCATAATAAACACCAACATTTTTCTCAAGAATCCATAAAGGTAAAAATGAATACACAATCATTTTAAAATAAAAAAACATATATATAATTATAGTCGAATTTAAAAAGGGGTCAAAACCCATTCAACCCATTTACCAGTTTGAATAACACCATAAAACATGACAACATATATATATATATATATATATATATATATATATATATATATATATATATATATATATATATATATATATATATATATATATATATCAATTAGAAGGTTAATAAAATAAAACAACATAAAATAAGTTAATAGTTCAATCCCAGAACCCAAAAAATTTTGAACTTAATCTTTTCATATGAACACACAATTGAACATAATCAAGGGCCAACTCAAATAACATAGGGACACATCCATATAGATATAGGTTTTAAACATTAGGTTCAGGGTTTAACCAAATGAACTAACTAAATAAAATATCTAGTGCATGTAAAACCTAGAATAATATATACCATGCATACAATAAAACTATTGACCTTCTATTTTAACATATAATCGATAAACTCGATAGGGTAAAACAAAATATAAAACCCATGAAGCTTTCTTAAAATGCACATAGTCGACAATAAAATATTGCAAAACCAAGATTCAAATGGAATATAGATGATATAAAATTAGACAATGTATATATATCTAATTTGTAAATTTACATGCAAAATACAAAATATCGATTCATATCAAATCACCTTGAGGACTGAATATGCATTTGCAAGTCCTAAGAAATCTAGCTATATATGCAGCCTTCTTGTTTTCCAAGATTTTTCTCATAAATGAATAAATAACTAGACATAGTCAAAATAGCTTATCCAGAAAATACATAGGAAAAAATCTCAAAAAGCCAGTAATATAGAATAAATAAACTTTTTATTTCCATGTTGTGGTGTGAAAAATCCAACATGACTATGTTAAAAAACTAGTCGATCTCTTCCACTATTTTTGTCATTCTCTTTCCATCTTCCTAACCCCATCCAATCTTTACAACAACAACTTAACTTTCTATGCTTTTGGTCTAATTACCAATACACATTCAATGCTCACATTCAATAGGAGGAGAGATAAATCCTGGATAACATTCCCTGATGCAATCCTTGCCAAAATATTCCATTTAATACAATGATTATTAAATGACGCATCAAAAATGGTCAATCTTATTACCTAATAAAAAATCAATAAAATCAACTGAATTAACAATAATAAACCCAAATAAAATTAATAAAATAGATTAACATTAACCCCATTCAAAGTCTATGCCATCAAACCAATTACCTATTAATTCATGATTTAATGTTAATGCCTTCACATTATATACCATGCAACATAATAAATCATGCCACCACCTTTCTAACATAATAATTCATATAGTCTAGGTAATAGTCCAAGGGGGTGTCATGAGTAGGTCTACGTAGTTCCTTAGGAAGTCCATCCAATAAACACATAAACAAGGTCCAAGAAAGCATGTCGGGTTACAGTAGAGTTCACACGGGAGGACCAAGCAAATAGAGTTATTCATGGAGGTGAGAAGAGATTGTTGCAGATTGTAAACAAGAATAATGAAGGGCAATGACTCTAGTGAACAGGTGATAATAAAACATAATAGTACAAAAATAGTACATAGATGAAAAATGACAAGTATAAATGTCAAGACAATGACATAAAAATGAATAAATCAATATGTCTAATGATGAGGAATATAAATGAGAATCACTAATGCCTATCAAACTTATTTGACTACTGCTCAAAATTTTCTCTGACACTTGATGTACCATTGCCAGTATGTGCCTAGCTCTTAAGATGGTACATATAACCACAAAAATACATCAATAATACCATATTGAATAATTGATAAATAATAATATAACTATAATAAAATATCAACTAAAATAATAATCTATAAAAATCATCAAGTGTAGAGTTAAACATATAGTCCAAATACCATTGCATCAAGTCTAACCATATAATCCAACTTAAGCAAAGAAAATAGTAGTCAATTATACATCAATAATACTAATGTTTTTAAATAGTATAATAGATTATAAAAGGTGAGGTCGTAACATCCTCCCTCCCTTGAAAAGGAGCCATCGTGATGACTTAATCAAACAACTATGCATAATACTACCTAAAAAGATGTGCATCTTCTCAAGTAGTGATTCTTTCTATCAACAGGTCCCATTACACCAAAACCTATTGTATGTCTCTATTTCATATATTAACGCTATGATGGTCTAGGATTGTCACTGGCTCTAATTTGATCTTTTCCTCTTCCATGACCTGTAAATGAGTCCAATTCAAAACACGAGATGGATTAGGTACATATTTTCTTAACAAAGTAACATGAAATACATCATGAATCCTTGATAAAGGAGGAAGAACCAACCAGTAAACAACAAGACTAATCTTTTCCACAATGTTGAAGGGCCCAACAAAATGTGGAGCTATCTTGGAAGCTTTACCAAACTTTATAGAATTTTTTTAGTCTAACACATAGAAAAAATTTGTCACCCACATTGAATTCACGAGAAGTTCTATTTTGATCAGCATAACTCTTTTTCTGATTTGATGTCACTTTCAAATTTTGCCTTATTAATTCCATCTGCTTGACATATTCTAGCAACAAATCAGGTCCAACAATGACTCTATTTTCCAAGATGTCCCAACCAATAGGAGTTATACACTTATGCCCATATATAGCTTCAAATAGAGCCATATTTATTATAGAATAGTAAGAATTATTATATGAAAATTCAACTAAATAGAGGTAATCTTCCCATTTAGTTTATTTATCCATGACATACATGCACAACATGTCCTTAACCACCTAGTTGAGCCTTTCAGTTTAATGATGCATTTCTAGATGATATGAAGAACTAAATTCAACCATGTTCTAAAGGTTTTAGCTAAAGTATACCAAAATCTTGAAGTAAATAACTTGTCATGGTCTAAAATAATCACTTCAAGTATGCCATGAAGTTTAACCACTTCTTTCATGAAGTGTTCTACAAACACAAAAGCATCATCCATCAAATTTTCAGCAATGAAGTGGCTGACTTTAGTGGCCTTATCAATTACCACAAGAATAGTATCATGCTTGATGCATGATTTAGATAGCCCTATAATAAAATCAAGTGAGATTACAACCCACTTTTCTCTCGTAATATAATGAGGGTACAATAGCCCTCTTGGATGACAATGCTTAGCTTTAACTCACTAGCATTTCTTATAATTATGACAAAATTAGTGACATCACGCTTCATTCTAGGCCAAAAATAGAGTCTTCTCAGCTCATGTATCATCTTTATGACACCTAGATGAGTAGATTAAGGTGTTATATGCACTTATTTTAACATGTAATTTATTAATTCACCCAAACTAGGTACATAAATTCTATTTTTATGCCTTACAAGGCCATCTATTTCAATAGAAAAATTAACAAATCTCTTTGATATAGGTTTTTCAGCTAAACTTGCTCCTACATCATGAAAAAATTCATTATCAAGTTACTATTCTAAAATAACACTTCTAAAGTTTCCATATAAAATTGATAAGGTAACAAGGTACATGCATCTGTTGAGTGCATCAACCACATGATTCTCCTTGCCTTTGACATATGATACGTCCATGTTAAAATTTCTCAAAAATTACATCCACCTGCATTGTCATGCATTTAAATCATCTTGAGAGAATAAATACTTGAGGATACAATGATTATACTTTACCTTAAAAGGAATTTTTATCATAAAATGTTTATATTATTTAAGTGCGTGGATAATGGCAACAAGCTCTATGTCATGTACATGATAATTATTTTTATGATCTTTTAGTTTTCATGACTTGTAAGCCACAATCTTACCATCTTGGTCAAGATTACTCCATATCCTTCCTTATAAGCATCATCCCAAACTTCAAAATTACCATTTGGGTCTAGAATGATAAGAATAGGTGCTATTGTTAACAACACTTTTAGTCTATTAAAAGCCTCCTCACACTGAGGCATCCATATGAATTTCTTGCCTTTACATTACAAGGAGATAATAGGATGGGCTATGCTAGAAAAGTTTTCAATAAATCTATGGTAATAACCAACCAAGCCCATGAAGTTACACACTTCATGCACATTTGTAGGAGCAAGCCAATCCTGTATGGTTTTTATTTTGACTAAATCTGCAACAATGTCAGTCTTAGAAATAATTTGGCCCAAATAATAGATTTCAGATTCATAAAATGTATATTAGGAGAGTTTCTCATACAACTTATGTTGTCTTAGCATTTTTAAGACTACACATAGGTGTTGATCATGTTTAGCCTCTTTTTTGGAATAAATGAGAATGCCATCAAGAAAAACTAGCACAAATTTATCCAAAAATTCTCTAAACACACTGTTCATAAGATTCATGAAGGCTATATGAGCATTAGTTAGGCCAAATGGAAAAACCATGAACTCATTATGTCTATATCGAGTTATAAAAACTATTTTATGAATGCCCTCTTATTTGATTCTCAATTGGTGATAGCCTGATCTCAAATCAATCTATGATAAGACTACAACATGCTTCATTTGGTCAAATAAGTCATCTATCCTTGGTAAAGGATAGTAGTTTTTAATTGTTACCTTATTAAGCAAGTGGTAATCAATACAAAGCCTTAATGTACCATACTTCTTCACAAAGACCACTGGAGCACCCCAAGGAGACACACTTGGTTGAATGCTTCCATTGTCCAAAAGTTATTATAGATGTACGTTTAATTCTTGTAGGTCAGCCACATTCATGTAGTAGGGAGCTTTAGATTTAGGGGTAAATCTGGGCATTATCTCAATGGAAAATTAAACTCCCACCTACGTAGTAAACTAGGTAGTTTCTCAAGAAAAACATCCATGAATTCCTTCAAAATAGGAAAATTTACATGAATCAATTCCTTTTCCTTAGGTAATTCTTGTAGTTGGACTACATAAAGCTTACAACCCTTTCTAACAACCCTTTTTAGTTGTAAGGCTAACATTGTTATATGTTTTTCCAGTCCTTGTATTCCTTGAAAAGTGTTATAGGTTTTCAAGATTCTCATCAACTGCATTAGCATTTGGAACCTCGGTATTTCTCTCAACATTATTTATGGGTATCTCTTCTTGGTTATGAATGGGGATGTAACCATGATGACCCCTTCCTCATCCTCTAACTCTGCCCCTACGTAAGTTAAGATTGAAAGGGTTACTACAGATGTTGCCTCTGTTTAATCATGTTCTAAAGATCCTAAGAATTACAAAGTGATACTTAGTAGATTACAAAATTTAAAAGAAGAATATTTATTCCCAAAGTTCCCTAGATCTAGAAAACTACTTTGATATCAGATGAAACAACCCCCCCAATTTTTTTTTTGGAATTATATATCAGAGTATATTTTTGGATGCATATCAGACCCCATACCTCACTTGTTGATGAAATTGATAATCATTTAGTGTATGTGAAGTGATATTAATTTAGCGCACTCACATACACATAACCAGAACTGAAGGAGGTGAACTAAGGTAATTATATAGAAGTAACTATATACAAAGGGTGGTATGGGAAACATGTTACTTTCATATATGTTGATGGGGTTTAGGGTGGATAGATGTATGCATACATGGATAAGACTTGAACACTATATGTGGTACTTGTACTTATACATAGGACTGTGTCTAAATCCTTAACCCTAGGTAAATACCTCACTCTCCTCGATGGGTTTCAATTGTACTCGAGGATGGTTTTGTTCTTAGGATCAATTTAACCAAGAAGGATAACTCTAACATCCTAGGTTATTGGTGAGGTTAAAATAGTTTTACATTAAAAGTACATGTTACTTTATTGATCTAATCTCATAAACAAACATGATTTGAAATAAGTAACTTCTAAAAACAATATAAAATCAATTCTTACATGGAGATTTATATTGAGTATGCAATAGAGATACCATTTCATAAAATATAACACAATAAAAACATATTTGAAATTCAAAGCTTCATAGTGCTACCGATCGAGGTTGTAATCACCTCATGACCTAAAGGTCACTGCACCATTACCGTATTAGTTCACACATAATTCAATTAATAATCATGAATTTTATATTAGAATAAAAAATAATGATATAATTATGATTAATATCATCATTCATCAAATAATCTTTGTGGATAGCCTATAATTGAATCCATGTAACAAATTTATATTTCCATAGCCAATGCAATATAATAAGACAAGAGAGTTCAAAACATAATATAACCAAAGTATCCATTTAATTATTCATTAATCATCTAATCATTTTAAAGGGAAGAACATATTTATTATTCCAATAATTTTAGTCATTCTCTAACTTAGAATTGAATTAACCTAATAAACCACTATCATCTTAACCATTCATAAAAAAATAATTTATTAAAGAAATAATTATTTTTTAAATATATAATAATTTCCATTACCATCTAAGGGAATATATATCATTATGGACAAGCATAAGAAATTATCATATTCCAAATTTGGACAAGTATAACTAAGCTTATGTTTAAATGAACTAAATGATCCATAAGTACATGAACAATAGGTGATTTTCATACAATAGAATGCACACAACTCATACAAATAGAAATTCAGCTAAGTTTCAAGTTGAGTGGAACCAAAATAAAATGTTTCACTTAAGGAACTTTTACAAATTTATGTTGGGCATGTCATGGGGAAAAAATGCAAGCAAATTCAGATATTGAAAAGGGAACAAAAGCACATGCAACCCAAGAAGATGAAAATTAACATGTATGCAAGCCTCTATCATGTGTTTATTTAACATTAAAAGAAGAAAAAAACAATATTTAGATAACTTATTTTGTTCATTGGAGTAATCTAAAATAGATTTAACATTAAGTCTAGATTGAATTATTTAAAACTTTTTAACTTAATTCCATTACATGGAACCTTTGTATTAAACTAACCCACTCAGTAATTCTATTCATGTCTACAAAAGATCTTCATTGAATGAGGTAAGTAGATCAACTCATGAATCATTTACTATCAAATGAAAGAATAAAAGTAATATTTTTAAGATTTAATACATGCAACATACATACCTTTATATGCAACCAAATATGTTTGTAATATATTTTAGATGAGAGGATTTATTTATGTTTCTATATGCACTAGCAACGAGTGTAATTGAATAATCCATGCATAGCTGAAATAACTAAGAAATATCCATGTTCCATACATCTTTTATATGTAAACAAATTCACAAGAATCTATTGTAATGCATCAAAGATAATTATTAAGCTAGTTTACTTTGTTAATCTAAGTTTATATGTTTCTATATCAAGAAGACATATGTTTTCAATCAAAATCACACCCTTGTGAAGGTAGTTTTAGGCCTTCAAAGTCTGCTAGAACATGGAAACAATCTTAGGTTGTGGGTGACCTACTAAGTGGATTGAATCTCTAGATTCTAAGGGCTAGCTCCCTTTGGTGTATCAATTAAGATCTTATTCTACTCTACAAAGTATTGAGAAAAGAGAGAGAAACTTGAACAAAAATCCTATCTAATGATGGTGATACACTTGAATGATTGGTTGATCCACTCAATTAGAGCTCCTGAAAACACTGATTTAGACAAGAAAAAGGCTAAACTTTTAACTTCAATTGACCAATATGCATAAGTATTTCATAAAAAGGTTCTATCTTGTGATCAAAGATGGAGGGAAATGATGGAGTAGGCCTGATTCAAGGCACTAACAACCCACTTGCTTCCACTGTAACTTTAACCAAAAGACATCAAAAATAGAACATGACATACATAATCTAATCAACTAGTAACTAGGTAAGAATAAGGACTTGTCAAAGAAGAAAAATTCTATCACGTGTGCAAATCACTTACATAAATACACTATACCAGTAGCTAAAAATTGAAAATAGTCCTATTAATCTGTAAAAGGTTACAACTCAATTTTTGGCAGAATTTTTTGTCTTGCCAAAAGAGGGATACCATTTAACGCTGAAAAGCCAACTTATATAGAAAAATATACAAAATCCAAAGAGTGGCACTGAAAATAGAAGAGAAGTCAACTCTTACATCATTCCAAGTCGAATTATAACTATCCAAAGATAACAAAACCTCTAAAAATAGTATTCTTTTGTATTATGCCTTGCATGAAAAGTCCTTTGGCATTGAAAGTAGATGGTGGTCTCATCTTCTTCATGCATGAACAACATGTCAAATATTCAAAGAGACATGTCTTGAACTGCTAGAATGTTGCAAGATTTTAATAAGCTAAACAAATGTGCATGCATGACTTATCATCTAGTCAACCATAGTGCAAAACTAGTCAACTCTAGAAATGAATTTAGAACTCTGCTTGAACTACTGGAATGTTGCAATCTTGAGACAAACAAGAGTGCATGCATGGAATTTATTTTTAAGCTCTCCAATGTTAAACTCCTTGAGTTTTTCATGCACCTCCATTTTAGAATTTAAAGTGTCATTTTAAAAATGATTACACATCTTGGACATGTCTAATCTTATTTTGGGCCACTTTGCATGCTATAAAACATGTTCATCTATTTATTGGTTGCTAACATCTCTTGCATTTTATGGTTCTTCATTTCTATGCATGTCTTACTATTTGTATTTTCCTTTTCCATAGACTTTTATTATATATGTATATACCTTGGGATTTTTTCCTTTCATGTTTATTTCCATGGATTTATCCATTTCTGCTTATGTCTCTTTTCACTGTCAATATTTCATTAGACAAATTGCCCATGACTATTTGCTTGGTCTATCTCTCTCAGACCTTTTGTCTCTCTTATCTTTTAGGAAAATTTCTTGAAAGAATTGATTTAGCCTTCTTTTATATCACTTTCCCCTCGGCCTTTTATTTCCTTTAGGCATTCATCTTCAAACAAATTATCTGAAGCCTATTCTCTTTGGCTTCTCCTTTCTTTTGGGTAAATTGCCTGAAAGAATTTTTTTAGGTTTTTGTCTTTTTCTTCTTCCCATGGACAAATTATCCATGAGAATTATCCTTGGATTTAATTTTATTCTCTTTCTCTCTTTTTAAATAATTCATTCAGATAATTTTTCTAAAGGAATTCCTTTCTATCCATTTTCTCGTAGGCAAATTGTCCACATGAATTATCTCTTGGGCTTTTCCTTTCCTTATTAGATTACCCATTGAAATTTTATCTTCTTTTTTTGAAGGGCTAATAACCCTTCAAATTTTGATTTGATATTTCTTGAAGGGTAGATACCCTTCAAGATTTTGTAATTGATCCTTTGGAGAAATGACAAGCCCTTCAACTTTGTTCAATAGAACTTTTGCTGAAGGGGACATACCCTTCAAGAAACTTGAAATATCCCTCAAAAACTTGAAATGAAGTCTTCTAAAAGAGCCCTTAAAACTTATTGTAATGGTCCATTTACACTAAAAAAGACCCTTTTAAAGGAAATGCAAAAGTCCACTTACCCTTTAAAATTCTTCAAAGTACCCCTTCGAGCTTCTATAAAGTACCCTTCAACTAAAGAAATGACCCTTTGGAGAAATGAAAAAAACCTTCCCAAAGGGAACATACCCTTTAGGATTCTTCAAAGAACCCCTTTGGGCTTGTGATGTGAACTTTCTCAAAGTGAAAATACCCTTCAAGATTCTTGACTTGGGTCCTTTAACATTTTGTTTGTCTTCTTCTGAAGGAATTTCCTCAGATTAATTTTTTCAGTTGAATTCCTTCAAATAATTTGTCCAAAGGAATTCACTCAGATTCTTTATTTTTGGATTTTATATAATGGACAATTCCTTCGACAAATTTTTTGAAGGAAATTACCCTTTAGAATAGTACAAAATGGACCCTTCAGCATGAAAACAAGCCTTCAGTGAAATTGAACAAATCTCTTAGCAATTTTGAAATGGTCCTCTTACAGAAAGAAATAACCTTTATGTTTTTTGCTAAGGTCCTCTTCTCCTAGTGACCATTCAGACAAAAAGTCTAAAGGATTTGAACCCTTTGGAAATTTGACATGATCTTTTACCTTTTGAGAAGAACCTTTCTTCTTGTAAAACTTGAAGTTCTCTTTAGAATTTGCTCCTTTCAACTGCTCAAATCAACATCTATTCTTTCTTGTGGGAAAAAAATGTCAACATTATAGCAACTTAACTGGGAAGCATGCCTATTATGCTTGAGAAATTAGACCATAAGCATGATATTGAACTCACAAAAATAATGGTAAACTTGGTCCATGATTGTAAATCTCTTGTGACCAAACATGAAGTAACCTTCATCTTTCAAAATAAGAAAGGAAACACGTGAAGACATGAAAATTAACTAAACCAAGCAAATGTACAAACAAAGCACTTATTTGAAAAAAAATAAATGAAACTAATGTGCTTGAAAAAAACTTGGAGGAAAGAAAAATATACAAACTATGTACAAGGAGCTTTGCTCTTCAATAGTAATGTTTCAGATGTATCCCATTGAATGGGATTGGAAACTTATCACCATCCATCTTTACAAGTTGGAAAGCATTATGGGATTTGAAACTAGAAATCGTGTATGGGCCACTCCAAAGGGAATAAAACTTTATGTACCTTCCTAGTTTATCTTTAGCCTTATCCCACTTGAGGACCAAATCTCCTTCTTTGAAATTTCATGAAGAAGCTCATTTGTCAAAATCTCTCTTCACTTGTGTTTGATGAATTTTCATGGCTAGCATGGACTAATTTCTTGTCTCTTATAACTCCATAAGCTCAAGATACCTGATCTCCATAGGTTCATTATCCAATAATTCAAGTTGATGCATTAGTTCTAAATTAGGGAACTCAAGAGAAATGGGTAACCTTGCTTCCTTGCCATATACCAGCTTGTATGGAGAGTTGGCTATTGATCTTTTGTTGGTGATCCTATCAACCCATAAATTTGACTTCAACTTGAGATTCCATGACCTCTAATTGTGTTAAATAGTCCTTCTCAAGATCTTTAATAGGTTCTTATTCATAGATTCAGCAAGGTTATTACCCTATAGATAATAGTTTGATGAAGTGCTAAGATAAATTCAATGTTAGACAGCCCATTGGCTGATCCTAAATCCCAAAAAAACCATTATATTATCAGAAATAATAGTTAAAATAACTCCAAACCTAGTAAGCAAACCTTCATAGAAATCAAGAACATTAGTTTCATTTGATTTTTTTAGTGCCACTGCTTCTATCCAACATGTGAAGTAATTTGTAGCAGTTAAAATCCATTTATGTCCTGAACTTGAAGGAGGATTAATGAGGCCAATAAAGTCCAATCCCCATTAAACAAAGGGTTGATCCACCATAATTTGTTAAAGAAATAAGGTTGAGAGATTCACTTTTCCTACAAACATAACACACTGTTTACACTTTCTAACCCATGCATGGCAATCACCAAATATACTAGGCCAATAATACCCACCTCTCATGATATTAAGGGATGTAGTTCTTGAAAAAAAAATTCCAACATGTCCATTATGGAATTATTCAATCTATCTCTAAGTTTGGATTGGTTCTACACATCTTAACAACATTCTATTGATATCTTTCTTGAACAAAACACCATTTACAAGCAAAAATGGAATTGATTACAATCTAAAATATCTTATTTTTGAACCACTAAGATGAGAGGGATAAATACCATCTTGGAGATAGCTTACCAAGTCATGAAACCAGCTGAAAGGTGAGGTATGACCAACTACAACCTCTTCATCATTTGACACCAAAATGAGCTCATTAGCTACCTACAAGTCTTTTGCTAGATGCTCACAAAGTCCTTTGCCTCTAATCAACTTTGTGACCTTAATTTACACATCATACTCCATTACCTTAGTTATCCAACCATCTCTATTCTCATTTATATCTTTGTTCAAAAGGAACTCATTAATGCTTGGATAGGCAACCATTAGGTGTATCTTATTATTAGACAACAAATGTCTAAACTTATTAAGAGATCCTATAGCTTGAAGGACATGAATTTTAATAAAATAATACCTTGTTAAAAACTCCTCCAAGCCTTGACTATAGAAGGCTATTGGTTGCTCTAAAGCCTCATGATTCTACTGCATAAGAATGCCTAAAATGGTGTCCATGTTAGCATAAGTGTACAAAATGAAACCTTTTTTGAAATCTAGATTTATAAGCATAGGAACACTAGTTTGGTCTTCTCAATATCCTCAAAACCTTTTATTCCTTATTTGGACCAGCTAAATTTTTTATTTTTCTTTAGTATGGTTGTAAGTGGCTTAGCTAAAATAGCAAAATTTTAAATATATCTCCTTATGAAATTTATTTTCCCAAAAAATCTTTGTAAAGCCATTTTGTGCTTAGGTAAGGAGAGTGCAAGGATGAATTCAATCCTTTTATAATTTATGCTTAAACCATGCTTTGAAACAACATGTACAAGAATCTTACCTTCATGAATTAAAAAAAACACACTTTTTGGGATTTAGAGATACCTCAAATTGCCTACACCTTTCAAACACTTGCTTGAGATGAACCATGTGATCTTATACATTATTTGAAAATACTATTATATCATCCAAATAAATAAGTACAAACCTATTAAGAAGGCCTTGGAATGCCATATCCATGGCTCTTTGAAAGGTTGCTCCAACATTAGACAAATCAAATGGCATCTTATGTATACAAATGCCCCATACTTAGTTGTGAAGGATATCTTAAATTGGTCTTCTGATTGTAGGCACTATATCCATCCAATAAAGAAAAACTCTTTGAATTTACTACAACTTGTAAAATTTATTCCATTGATGGCAATGGATAGTGATCTTTAAGTAAAGACCTATTCAAATCATGGAAGTCAACACATAAATGAATCTCACCATTATTATTTCATACCAGAACAAGATTTACCACCCAAGTTGAGTGCTTAATTGGAAATATAATAGCTGATTCTATGAGCTTGTGAGGATCAAAGGTTTGAGCTATGGATTTCTGGGCCTTTATCTTTGTCTTACTAGTTTAGTTTCCTCCTCTAACTCAATGGTGTGTTGAGCCAAAATTAGATCAAAAAATTTGAGATCACTATACTTGCATGCAAATACATCAATAAAACTTGTGCATAACTCAATGAAAGCTTTATTTTGTGAAGGAATGCATACCTTACCCAATTTCAAAATCTTACCAGTTGTAATCTTCACATTAGCATAGTGATTTTTGTGTTGTTGACGGATTACTTCTATTTCCTTAGCTCACCATCTCCACTAAACATTTTCTTAAGTGTGACCAAACATTTGGGAAGCTTATTCATTTTTAGTTGCACAATCTGATCACTATATTTCTATAAGTATTTTGATTGGTTTCTTGAAGAAAACACAAGTTCTTCTTGCAAGAATATCACAATTTGATTGTCATATTCAAACACCTAAAAATTCTCATGATTATCTAGAACAAAAGGCCTTATAACCACATTTATATGTGACTAAATTTTCTCACTTTTTATATCAGTTGGGATACTAAATTGTGCCCTAATGGTAGCCAACCTGTCTACATGTTTATTGCTATCACTTGGTATTGCCTACACGTTAAAAGCCTAAAAATATATAAGTAAATCCCAAATTATATGATTGTAATATTTAAGTAACAAATTTTTTCATACATTCAAACCTCTTACTTGATGGACTACAAGCTCACTATCTCCAAAAACTTGTAAGGAATTGACTTTCATCTTCCTAGCCCACTGTAAATCATGAACTAGTGCTTCATACTCAACAACATTGTTTGAACAATCAAACTAATATTTAATAAAATAGAAATACCTATGATTTTTAGGAGAAACCAACATCATTCTAGCTCTAGTACCATCCTTATTTCTTGATCTTTCAAAGTAAAACTACCACAAACCTTCACTAGACTTATCATCTTTGACCATGGCTGGAATTGGTGCATCATTCTCATAAAGGAAATACACACCAAGTCCTTCTTTAATCAACATATAAGGATCATGCTCATGCAAGGTATAATCCCACTCATCAAGAAAAAAATCTAGAACTCCATCCAAAGGTGATTTTTTTTCTACATCACTAATTTATAGCACATCATCTGAGATGATATAGTTAGTATTCAAAACAATTGGCATATATGGCTCCATATGAAAATGTGTAATAGGTTCAGAATGAATAGTTACTTTGGTACCATAGCTATTTATGAATATAAAATAAGTCCAATTAGCTGATAAATATCCCCTAATCTTTGAGGTGAAATCCCTTGAAAGGCACATAACAATGTAGGGAGGCAAGTCTACCACAACAACATCCTACTGAATAGTAACATTAAGACATGCATGTAATGTCAATTTTAGATCCTTGATGATGCCTACCATCTTAGTTGGTGACCCATCCAATTGTAATACTCCTTTAGTATTTGGCTCATAAATAAGTCTAAGCTTGTTTGTAATCTATTTAGGCATGACTATACTACTAGCTCCACTATCCACCATATAGTTATGATCCAAAGTATTAATTACTATCAAATAAAGGTATAAAGGAGGAGTTTTCTTTGATTTTATCTTAGTTTTGTCCACCTTTTCCATATTATTTTCTTTTTGTACCTATTGCTTAGTTGACTGATCCAAATTAACCAAGACAACCCCTTCTTTCTCAACTAATTTTGGAGATAATTCAAGTACTAAAAGCTCTTAGATGAGCTTATCATTTTTTCCTTGAATGTAAAGAGAATCCCACATGCTAATGCTAATATTATATTTCTTCATTTGATCCATTATATTTAAATGAGATCCACTAACCTTTGTCTATACTTTTTGGAGCATTGGCTATTCACAAACTAGAGGTAGTTGATGAATTTTACTAATCTCTATATTATAATATTTTTTAAGTTGTAGGGATAAAAAGTTACTCTTTTATACTATTATAAACAATCCTAGTAGTACTTGAATAATTTATCACCTCTTGAGCCTCTTCAATGGCTCTTTTTTAGCTCTAGTTACAACTAAAACTTGACCACTTCAATTGTTAATTTTAACACCTTGAGTAAAAGCAACATGATCATCCACTTACCAATTTACATTAATGGCATTAGGATGCCCTTGAACTTGTTGAGTCTCTTCTTTTGATGCCAAACTTGTATCTTGGTACTGACCTCCTTGAAAATAAAACTCCTCTTGTGTCATTTGTGGCTTGGTGATGTTTTATGAAACTAAGGCTTGGTTTTGAGCATCATTGAGATTTGAGGGATACCAATTCAAATTTTGCACCAAGTTATTTTGAGGTGGGGTGGGAAAAATGGCCTTTTAAGTGGAAGGAGCATTAGGATTAAGGGAAACATATGGCTTAACTAGAGTTATGGCTCTTTGTGCTTGATAAGGTGGTTTATTCTCTCTAAAACCCTGATAAGGAGGCCTTTGATCTTTGAAGGGCTGATAGGTATTCTAATTTTGTTGTTGATAGGGCCTATTAGACTAAAATTTCTACCTCTTGAGTTATACTATTTCATTCCCAAAAGATTTTAACAAGCTTTTCAACTCTCCTATCTCACTAACTTGGCTAGTAGGGGCTATAATTCAAGCTTGAGGTGCTGGAATAGGAGCCAAGGATGGAATTTGAGGAACTTGGGGAAATTGAGGGGCTAGTATGGAATTTATTTTTGGAAATATAGGCATTAGAATTCTTGGAGAAAGCTTACTAGCTTATATCAAACTATTTTTTTCCTTTATTGCAACCTCATAAGCATCCATCAAAGTAGTACCACCCATGATTGTATCATCACACTAATATAAGACTCAAGAGCTTTCAAATAGTACAAAAATTCATATTTACAGGATGGCCTAATCAATGCAGGTATCCTAGTCCATGTCTTTTCAAATTTGAGGTTGAAATTAGACATGAACTCATGATGAGATCTTGGTATGGCAGTTAATTACTCAACTAAAGATAGGTGATTAGATTTATCTTCAAATTGCTTGACCCTAGGCTATAACTAAATCATCCCAGTAGAGATAGAATTAAGTGGTAGATTTATATACCACTACAATGCTTTTCCTTTGAAGGAGGAAGCCAACAATATAATAGCAACATTATCCTCAACCACATTATGGACTGAATAAAGATTAACATCTTGGATATGATCAATAGGGGTTTCTTGATTTTCTCCTATGAAGAATGGGATGCTCTTTAGGGAAAACACTGGAATGCCATCAAACTGGGCTAAATTTAGTGGGCTACCTTTATTGAATAGAGCAAACACTTGGTTTTTGATGGCCATTTGGATAGTGGGGATTGTAGTGCTTAGAATAATAGGATGATGAGGAAAATAATGTTTTTGAGGATATGGTTTTCCCCTCCTAAACCTTGATCTCTTATAAGATATAAATTTAAAACTAATACCTTTGTTTTCTAACCTTATGGTAACCTTTGGCATGAAAGAGCTGTATGAATGATGCTATGAACTTTACAACTTAAAGAATCTTTAACTTTGATTAAGATTAATATTCTTGTCTCCCAAAAAATGTTTCTTCAGCTTCTAACTTATTTATGTCTACAAAAGATTTCTTTGCTGGTACCATTGGGTGTGCCAAAAATGGGAGAGAAGAATATTCATATTCATCAAAGATAAAGATTCTTCAAGTTGTAGAGTTCATAACATCATTCTGGTAGCTCTTTCATGCCAAAGGTTACCACAAGGTTAGCAAGCAAAGGTATTACTTTTGAATTTATATCTTATAAGAGATCAAATTTTAGGAGGGAAAAACCATATCCTCAAAAATAGTATTTGCCTCTTGGTCATCCTATTGTTTTAAGCACTACAATCCCCACTATCCAAATGACCATAAGAAACTAGGTGTTTACTCCATTCAATAGAGGTATCCCACTAAATTTAACCTATTTTGATGACATTCCAGTGTCTGCCCTCAAGAGCATTCCATTCTTCTTAGGACAAAATCAAGTAACCCCTATTGAGCATATCCAAGATGTTGCTAATCTTTGTTCAGTCCATAATGTGGTTGAGGATAATGTTACTATTAGATTGTTGGTTGCCTCCTTCAAAGGAAAAGCATTGCAGTGGTATATAAATCTACCACTTAATTCCATCTCTACTTGAGATGAATTAAGTGTATCTTTGGTCAAGTAATTTGAAGATAAATCTGATTACCTATCTTTGGTTGAGTAATTAAGTACCATAGTAAGAGATCCTCATGAGTTCATGTATGATATTAACCTTAGATTCAAAAAGACATGGACTAGGATACTTGTGTTGATTAGGTGAACCTCTGAATATGCATTTTTTTACTATTTGAAAGCTCTTAACTCTAACATTAGTGTGATGATACAGTCAATGGGTGGTACTACTTTGCCATGTGCTTATGAGGTTGTAATAAAGGTAGAAAATAGTTTGATACAAGCTAGTAAGCTTTATCCAAGACCTTCAATGCCTATATTTCTAGAAATAAATTCCATACCAGCCCTTCAAGTTCTCCAAGTTCCTCAAATTCCATCTTTGGCTCCTATTCCAGCACCTCAAGCTCGAATTACAACCCTTACTAGCAAAGTTAGTGAGATAAGAGAGTTGAAAATATTGATACAATATTTTGGGAATGAATTCATGCAACTAAAGAGGTAGAAATTTCAGTCTAATAGGCCCTATCAAATAACAAAATCAGTATACCTATCATCCCTTCAAAGATCAAAGGCCTCCTTATCAGGGTCTGAGAGAGAATATACCACCTTATCAAGCACAAGGAACCATAAATATAGCTAAGACATATGATTCCCTTGATCCTAATTCTCCTTCCACTTTAAAGGCCATTATTACCACCCCACCTCAACATAACTTGCTGTAGGATTCAAATTGGCAGCCCTCAAATCTCAGTGATGCTCAAAACCAAGCCTTGGTATCACAGAACATCACCATGCCACAAATGACACAAGAAGAGTTTTATTTTCAGGGAGGTTAGTACCAAGATACAATCAACATCACAAAGAGAGACTCAATAAGTTGAAGGGTAGCCTGATGCCATTAATATAAATTGGCAAGTGGATGATCATGTTGCTTTTACTCAAGGTGTTGAAACTAATAATTCAAGTGGTCAAGTTGTAGCTATAACTAGAGCTAAAAGAAGAGCCATTGAAGAGGATCAAGAGGTGAAAAATGCTTCAAATACTCTTAGGGTTGTTTTTAAGAGTATAAAAGAGCAACTTGCTGTCCTTACAACTCAAAAAAATTAGAATATAGAGGTTAGTAAAATTCATCAACTACCTCTAGTTCATGAATAGGCAGTGGTCTAGAAAGTATAGCCAAAGGTTAGTGGATCTCATTTCAATATAGTGGATCAAATTAAGAAATATAATATCAACATTATCATATGGGATGCTCTTTCCATTCTATGATAAAGGGATAAGCTCATCCAAGAGATTTTAGTGCTTGAATTATCTCCAAAACTGATTGAGAAAGAAGGGGTTGTCTTGGCTAATTCAGATCAACAAACTAAGTAATAGGTATAATAAGATGGAAAAGGTGGATAAAAATGAGGTAAAATCAAAGAAAACTTCTCTTTTCTACCTTTTTTTGATAGTAGGTGATACTTTGGTTCATAACCGTATGGTGGATAGTGGAGCTAGTAGTACAGTCATGCCTAAACAGATTGCAGACAAACTTGGAATTGTTTATGAGACAAATACTAAGGGATTATTATAATTGGATGATGGTAGGAATCATCAAGGATCTAAAATTGACATTACATGCATTTCCCAATGTTACTATTGAACACGATGTTGTTGTGGTAGACTTGCCTCCCTACTTTTCTATGTTCCTTTCAAGAGATTTCACCTCAAAAATTGGGGGATATTTATCAGATGATTGGAATTATTTTCTATTCAAAACCAGCCATGTTACCAAGGTAACTACTCATTTTGAACCTATTACACATTTACATATAGAGCCATATATGCCAAGTGTTGTGAATACTAACTATATCATCGCAGATGATGCGCTAGAAATTAGTGATTTAGAAAAAGAATCACCTTTGGATGGAGTTCCAAATTTTTTTCTTGATGAGTGGGATTATACCTTGCATGAGCATGATACTTATAATCTAATTTAAGAAGGACTTGGTGTGTATTTCCTTCATGAGAATGATGCACCAATTCTAGCCATGGTCAAAGATGATGAGTCTAGTGAATGTTTGTGGCAATTTTACTTTGATGGATCAAGAAATAAACATGGAATCAGAGATGGAATGATGTTATTTTCTCCTAAAAATCAAAGGTATTTATCTTCTATTAAATTTTAGTTTGGTTGTTCAAATAATGTTACTAAGTATGAAGCACTAGTTCATGGTTTACAGTGGGCTAGGAAGATGAAAGTCAATTCCTTACAAGTTTTTGGAGATAGTGAGCTTGTAGTCATCAAGTAAGAGGTTTGAATGTATACAAAAATTTGTTGCTTAAATTTTAAAAGCATAGAATTTGGGATTTACTTAAATATTTTTAGGCTTTTAACATTCAAGCAATACCAACAAATAACAATACATATATAGACAGGTTGGCTTCCATTGGGGCACAATTTAGTATCCTAACTAATATAAACAGAGAGAAAATTTAGTCACATATAAAGGTTGTTATAGGGCCTTTTGTTCTAGATAATCATGATAATTTGTAAGTGTTTGAATATGACAATCAAATTGTGAGATTCTTGCAAGAAGAGGCTGAGTTTTCTTCAAGAAACCAATAAAAACACTTGAAATAGTATGGTGATCAGATTTTGTAACTAAAAATGAATAAGCTACACAAAGGTTTGGTCACACTTAAGAACATTTTTAGTGGAGATGATGTGCTAAGGAAAGATAAGTCATCCTTGTCAACAAAGGAAGAACACTATGTCAATGTGGAGATTGCAGCTAGTAAGATTTTGAAATTTGGTAAGGTATGCACTCATTCATAAAAGAAAGGTTTCATTGAGTTATGAATAAGTTTTTTTGATATATTTTAATGGAAATATAGTGATCTCAAAGGTTTTGATCTAGGTTTGGCTGAACAGACCATTGAGTTAGATGAGGAAACTAAACTAGTGAGATAAAGACAAGAGCCCATCAATCCAAAGCTTGAAATTTTGATGAGATCTAAGCTTCACAATATAATGGAATCAAATATTATATTTATAATCAAGCACTCAACTTGGGTGGCAATTCTTTTTATGGTACAAAAGAATAATGGTGAAATTCATTTATGTGTTAACTTTCATGATTTGAACAGGTCTTCACTTAAAGATCACTATCCATTGCCATCAATGGAACAAATTTTATAGATTATTGTAAGTTTAGAGAGGTTTCATTTGTTGTATGGATATAGTGGCTACTATAAAATTTTGGTCAATGAAGAAGACCAATTTAAGACAACCTTCACAACTAAGTGTGGGACATTTGCATACAAAAAGATGCCATTTGGTTTGTCTAATGTTGGAGTAGCCTTTTAGAGAGCCATATATATGGAATCCCAAGGAATTATTAATAGGTTTTTACTTATTCATTTGGATGATATAATATTATTTTTAAAGAATTCAGAAGATCACATGGTTCATCTCAATCAAGTGTTCAAAAGGTATAGGCAATTTGAGGTATCTCTAAATCCCAAAAAGTGTGTTTTTTTGATTCATGAAGGTAAGCTTCTTGGACATATTATTTCAAAGAATGGTTTAAGCATATATTATTAAAGGATTAAATCCATCCTTGAACTCTCCTTACCTAAGTACAAAAAATATTTGCAAACCTTTTTTGGGAAAATCAATTTCATAAGGAGATATATTTTAGATTTTGCTATTTTAGCTAAGCTACTTACAACCATGCTAAAGAAAAATTATAACTTTATCTAGTATAAAGAAGGAATAAAAGGTTTTGAGGATATTAATAAGGCCATAACTAGTGCTCCTACGCTTAGAAAATCCATATTTCGTGAAAGATTTCATTTTGTACACTTAAGCTAACATGGACACCATTTCAAGCATTCTTATACAATAGAATCATTAGGCTTTGGAGCAACCAATAGCCTTATTCATTCAAGGCTGGGGGGAGTATGAAATAAGGTATTATTTTTCTAAAAATCAAGTCCTTTTATTTATAATATCTCTTAAGAAGTTTAGACATTTGTTGTCTAATAATAAGATACACCTAATGGTTGCCCATCCAAGTATCAAGGAGTTCCTTTTGAAAAAATATATAAATGAGAAGAGAGCTAGTTGGATAACTAAGGTAATGGAGTATGATGTAAAAATTAAGGCCATAAAGTTGATTAGAAGTAAAGGAATTTATGAGCATCTAGCATAAGACTTGCAAGAGGCTAATGAGCTCATTTTGGTGTCAAATGATGAAGAGGCTACAACTGGTCATACCTCACCTTCCAGCTGGTTTCATGACTTGGTAAGTTATCTCCAAGATTGTATTTATTCCTCTCATCTTTGTGATTCAAAAATAATATATTTTAGATTTAAATTGATTCTATTTTTGCTTGTTAATGGTGTTTTGTTGAAGAAAGATATCAATGGAATGTTATTAAAATGTGTAGAACCAAGCCAAACTCAGATATTGCTTGAATAATTCCATGATGGACATGGTGGAGGACATTTTTATGCAAGAAATACAACCCTTAAGATCATGAGAGGTGGGTATTATTGGCTTAGTATATTTGGTGATTGACATACATGGGTTAAAAAATGCAAACAATGTGTTATGTTTGTAGGAAAAGTGAAGCTTGAAACCTTACCTCTTTAACCAATTATGGTGGATCAACACTTTATTAAATAAGGATTAGAATTTATTGGCCTCATTAATCCTCCTTCAAGTTTAGGATATAAATGGATTTTAACTACTATATATTACCTCACATGTTGGACAGAATTGGTGGTATCGAAAGAAGCAAACTAAACTAATGTTCTTGATTTATATGAAGGTTTGCTTACTAGGTTTGGAGTTTCTTCAATGGATTTTGTGGGATCTAGGATAAACCAATGAGATATTTGACATAGAATTTATCTCAGCACTTCATCAAACTATTATCCATAAGGTAATGGCCTTACTAAATCTATGAATAAGAACCTATTAAGGATAATGAGAAGGACTTTTGAAGATAATCAGAGGTCATGGCATCTCAAGTTGAAGTCTGCTCTATGGGTTGATATGATCACCTACAAAAGATCAATAACCAAATCTCCATACAAGCTAGTATATGACAAGGAATCAAGGTTACCCATTTATCTTACATTCCTACTCCAGAACTAATGCATCAACTTGAATTATTGGAGTGAACCTATAGAGATTAGGTATGCTGAGTTTATGGAGTTATAAGAGACAAGAAATCAGTCCATGCTAACCATGGAAATTAATCAAGCACAAGTGAAGAAAGCTTTTGACAAAGGAGCTTCTTCATAAAGTTTTAAAGAAAGAGATTTGGTCCTCAAGTGGGATGAGGATAGAGATAAACCAAGAAGGCACATAAAGTTTGATTCCCTTTGGAGTGGCCCATACATAATTTCTAGCTACAAATCCCATAATGCTTTCCAACTTGTAAAGATGGATGGTGATGAGCTTCCAATCCCAGTCAATGGGATACATCTAAAAAAATACTATTGAAGATAAAAGATCATTGTACATAATTAGTTTATTTTTATTTCCTCCAAGTGCTATTCAAGCATAATAGTTTCATTCTATTTTGTTCTGAATAAGTGCTTTGTTTGCACATTTGCTTGGTTTAGTTAGTTTTCCTATTTTCATGCATTTTCATTCTTATTTTGAAGGATGAAGGTTACTTCATGTTTAGTCAAAGGAGATTTGAAATCATGGACTAGATTCCATTGTTTTTGTGAGTTCAATACCATGTTTATGGTTTGAGTTCTCAAGCATAGCAGGCATGCTTCTTAGTTGAGTCCCCAGAATGTTGAAAATTTTGCTCCATAGGAAAGAACAAATGTTGATTCAAGTAGTTGAAAGGATAAAATTATAAAGATAAATTCAGGTTTTACAAGAAGAAGGATTCTTCTCAAAAGGGAAAATATCATGTCAAAGTTCTAAAGTGTTCAAATCCTTCAGACTTTTTGTCCGTTGGGTCACTTGGAGAAAGGGACCTTAGCAAAAAATTTAAAGGTTATTTCTTTCCATAGGAGGACCATTTCAAAATTGTTGAGGGATCTATTTAATTTTACTGAAGGGTTGCTTTCATGCTAAAGGGTCCATTTTGCACTATTTTGAAGGGCAATTTCTTTTGAATAATTTGTTTGAAGGAATTGTCCATTACAAAAGGCTAAAAACAAAGAATCTAAGTGAATTCTTTGAGACAAATTATCCAAAGGAATTCAAGTGGAAAACTTATTCCAAGGAAATTCCTTTGGAAGAAGACAAACAAAATTCCAAAGGACCGAAGTCAAGAATCTCAAAGGGTATCTACCCTTCAAAAAAATTCACATCACAAGCTCGAAGGGGTACTTTGAAGAATCTTTAATGGTATGTTCCCTTCGTGAAGGTTATTTTCATTTCTCTGAGGGGTCATTTCTTTAGTTGAAGGGTACTTCATAGAAGCCTGAAGGGATACTTTAAAGAATTCTGAAGGGTAAGTGGACTTTTGCATTTTATCCAAAAGGGTCTTTTCTAGGGTAAATGGACTATTACAATAAGTCTGAAGGGTTCTTCCGGAAGAGTTCATTTCAAGTTTTTGAGGGACATTTCAAGTTTCTCAAAGGTGATGTCCCCTTCAGGAATGTTCTATTGAACAAAGTTGAAGGGTTTGTCATTTATTTTAAGGATTAATTAAAAATATCGAAGGGTATTTGCCCTTTGAGAAAGATCAAAGCAAAATCTAAAGGGTTATTAGCCCTTGGAAAAAGGAAGAGAAAAGTCTGAAGGGTAATCTAACAAGGAAAGGAAAAGCTCAAGAGACAATTCCTACAAACAATTTATCTATGGGAAAATGGATAGAAAGGAATTCCTTCAGAGAAATTGTCTGAAGGAATTCTTTCAAAAGAGAGAAAGAGAAGAAAAGCAAAGCTAGGGACAATTCCCATAAACAATTTGTCTGCAGGAAGAAGACAAAGACAAAAACCCAAAATAATTCTTTTGAGCAATTTTCCCAAAAGAAAAGAGAAGCCAAAGAGAATAAGATTTAGACAATTTGTCTGAAGATGAATGCCCAAAGGAAATAAAAGGCCGAAGGGAGAGTGATAGACAAGAAGGCTAAATCAATTCTTTCAGGTAATTTACTCGAAAGAGAAGAGATACAAAAGGTCGGAGATCGATAGACCAAGCAAATAGTCATAGGAAATTTGTCCAATGAAATATTGATAGTGAAAATAGACATATGCAAAAATAGATAAAGCCATGGAAATAAACAAGAAAGGAAAAAAGCTTGGGGCAAATACATGTAGAAGAAAACTTCATGGAAAAGATAAATACAAATAGTAGGACATGCATATAAATGAAGAACCAAAAAATGCAAGAGATGTCAACAACCAATAAATAGATGAATGCATTATACAACATGTAAATTTGCCCAAAACAAGATTAGACATGACCAAGGTATGTAACCATTTCAAACATGACACCTTTAGTTCTAAAAAAAAGGCTCATTTACATGAAGAACTCAAGGAGTTTAACATTGGATAGATTAACAAGAAATTCCATGCATGCACTCTCATTTGTCTCAAGGTTGTAATGTTCTAGTAGTTTAAGCAGAGTTTTAAATTCAATTCTAGAGTTTACTAGCCTTAAACTATGGTTGACTAGTTGAAAAGTCATGCATACACATTTGTTTAGCTTGTTGAAAGCTTGCAACATTTTAGTAGTTCAAGAAAGGTCTCTTTGAATATTTGACGTGATATTCATGCATGAAGAAGATGAGTGTAGACACATAAATAGTGTCTAGCCCTTGGTCACCTTCCCCCTTGGTCCATTCCTAACCCATTCCTAAAAATTACTAATTTAAAATATTAAACTTATTTTGAATTAACCCCCCTCCTTGGACACATCACCCATGACACCTCGCCTAGGACACCTCGCCTTGGACTAATTCCCATCCTATGACTCACCCTAGACCTATTCTTACTTCTCTCTAACCGCCTAACAAACTCTCGTGCGTATTTAACCCAACCTTCGACATTCTCCAATGGATAGTGCACTTGGCGGATGAAAAATGGGCTTAGTGGCTCTTTTTGCCCGTTCTAACCCCACCAACGTCGGTCAAATGTCGACCGACGCCGGCGGAGTCACTGACGTCAGTTATACTTAACCAAATTTTCAGACTCTTTGATTATCCCAATCAGAAATCGGCTAATCTCTGGAAGCAAATCATGAATCCTTCAATCTTCTGTCTTCGACCATCCGTCAATCTACAAAAATCTCTCAGCCAAGCCTCTCACTCTCTCCCTCAGGTGCAACAATAGCTTCAGGGTTCTCCATCAGCAACAGGTTCTCCACACAGGCTACATCAACAGCGAGTACGGGAATCATTAGTAGCACACCTTCAACAAGACACAGGTAAGTATATTGTCTGTGTTTTCTTTGTGTTTTCTAGTCATTTGCTTTTAAGTATTATGAATTAGATTCAGCATTCCCTCTCCCCAAACCAGACTGTTAACCAAGCCAGACCTAAATCTTTACTTCTCCATCTCCTTATTGCCTCTGTCCTCTGTCAGACCATACACTCTGTCCATTCAATCAGACTCTCAAACCTAGACCCCAGACTATTCAACCAAGCCCAAAACTTTGTCTCAAGACCACTCAAATAAACTCAGACCCTAACCAGACTCTGTCTACGCACCACAGACCTACCCAGACCTTGTCCAAAGACCTTTGCCCCTACCGACGCCGGTCACTACCCCAACTGACATCGGCAGATTAACCGACGTCGGCACCTTGACCAATCGATGCCGGCGACTGTGACCAGTTCGACAGCTTCTTTCAAGTAAGCCTTTGCTTCCCTTTTTCATTCCATCTTTTATCATTTCAATTCTTTATCATTTTGTTGTTTATCAGACACTTTTTTTATTGATTAGTGGGTTTATATCCCTTAAGGAAGTCTTCATACTTCTGGGATCAAGCTTTCGCTTGGCAACCCACCATCTATCCATCTAAAGCCTTCTTTTGTCTAATTTTCTTTTTTTTGCAGGTGTCATTTCTCCACAGCCAAAGAGGAGTACTCACAGCATCTGGATTACGGTGCGCAGACTATATCCAGGTACACATCAAGCCTTGACTATTCCTTCTTAAGTTTCTTAATTCTTCCTTGAATCTGAAAGCAAAATTTGAATAGAAACATTCTGGCACGCCCGGTGGGACCCCTTTAGGGCCTTCCTTGGGTCCCCTTTCCTCTTTGTTCATTTAGGTGCATTAGGCTTCTTCCTCTTAACCTCTTTTTTCTTTTCTAAAAAAAAACATCATAAGCAGAAATAAAAAAAACTTTTCCTTTCTTTTTCTTGCATTTCTAGACTAGTCAAAAAAATCATTTTCTTCAATCCTTTCTCCAACTTGTTTTCATTCCAATTTAACATTTCGATTTGGGGCTTTAAAATATACTGCATTCCATTTCCTGCTTTCTTGCATTTTCTAGTCCACACTTAGTAATCAATAAAATGCATATTGAATAAATCGTAGATCACTTGATGTTACACAACCAGACCACGAGCACTCAATTAAACATAAAACTCACTTGAGACAAGGCCCGACTGGGATTTCATCACCCAACGAATACCTTACCCATCCCGACAATCCTACTTGGATTTCACCACCAAGGGGAAAGCCAACTCTGTTCTCTGGCAGAGTCTAAACTATAGGGAAAGTATACTTTGGCTAAGCGAGACCAGCTAACCATTGGAATCGTGAAGTGAGGGGAGCTTGCTCCTTAGCACCAGGCCTGTACAGAACCTAATACAAACTTTTGAGCACCTAAACATACCTGAAACCATCTTTAGATTACCTATTCTAGGACCCTTCTTACAACCAACTTCCTCAAACATCACATTAAGGCATAAGCCACACGATCTTAATAAAATTATTTCTAGGGATTTAACGCTAGGATCTATCTGTCATCATCATATTTTCTATTTTTATCTGTCTTTTTTGAGTTGGTAAGGACGTCTTCTTCATTTCCAATTTTTTTTTTTGAGTTTCTGGAAAACACAGTAACTGACATCGGTCCTGTAACCAACGTCGGCAACTTTTCTGAACCGGCATCGGTCATCTGACTGACATCGACAGTCTCCTTCACTGACAACAGTTTTTATACCGACGTTGGTCTCTGTCCATTTCTTTTTTTTCAAAAATAGCAAGCTTAAAATCCAACTTTTTGGCTGTCTAAACATCTATTCTATTTTTTGAGACTGATAGAACACAATTTTCTGAAACCTGACCCTTTCTTGCCTTGAATGGTTTTGACACGCAGTCAAACCAAGGCCCTTCTTGACCACGCTAGTCAACAACCGCTCCACCTTCACCATCTATAACCACTCCTATAATGGAGTTCCACTCAGAGACTAAAAAAACTCCTACTCGCCCAACCCCGCCTCAAACTCTTATCGTCCCAGAAGCGGACCAAGATTTTGCACGATTCTTAGACCTTAACGTCAAAGCCTTACAACACTATCTCATGAATAGCCAAATGCGAGACTCCCTAGGCAACCCAATCTATGGGATGCTGACTTCCTTAGTCGAGACAAGAATCACATCAACCACACCTACAATTCAGCCACTAGACAACACCTCTACCAATAACCCAACCGTGTCTTACCTTCAAAACGTAGTCACTCCATCTAAACCTACCTCCATGGGGGTTCTGGTACTCCCTCAACCTCAAGTCACTCAACCAAACTCCACACCTTTCCAAAACCTACTAGTCTCTATTCCCCCTACTCTTGCACCTATAAACACAAGAGTAACCGTTTACCCATCAACAAGCGTAGCCACTCCTCAACCATCCTTGACGGCCCTTATCCAACTTGTGCCTACCAACCCCATAACACAAATGCCCTTGGCACCAACTTTCGCTCCAATAACCAACTACCCATATGTTGCATCTACGCAACCAACCAAGTCATACGCCCCTCCCAATATCTTTCAAGTGCCTTATAATCTAGGGGGCGCTCCACCTGCCAATCCGTCAGTAGATATCATCAAAATGCTGATGGATAAGATGTCTAGCTTAGAGACCTCCATTTCCAGCTCATGCAATGCTCTCTCATACGAGCAAATTTGCAATGAGCCTATTCATCCTTCCGTTCCAATTAGACCATACCCCAACCAGTGGGAGCTTCCCAAATTTTCTCGCTTTCAAAGCAAGGAAGACCCACAGCAACACTTATGGGCATTTAGACATGCCTGTTACCTTATTGTCCATGATGACGCATTGCTCTTGCACACATTTCCTATGTCCCTTTTTGGCACTGCGCTTGACTGGTACAGCTTTATTGCCAGCCATTCCGTCTTCACATTTACACAGTTGGCCTAGCTCTTTCGTGATCACTTCTCCATTAACATCACCAAGAAGGTCTCGATCACAGACCTTTACACTATCCGCCAATTCGAGGATGAATCAATAGTTGACTTCATTGCTCGCTGGAGAGGCCTCATCAATCAAATCTCCTTTTCCTTACCTCAACCTGAACTTATTGAACTATTCTCCCGAGCTTGTGCCAAACATATTTCTTCCACTTTAAGGGTTCAGACCTTCCGTACCTTCGACGAAGCCTTCACGATGGCCCATAAACTTGAATTATGTGCCATCAAGGAGAATAAAGTCAAGTTGTGGAGCAAGAACCCTAACTCTAAGACCAATGACTCTTCCTCTTCTAAACCTTCATCATCCAATCCTAAGTCTAAAGCTTCAGCTAACGCTGTGGTCGTTAGACCTTCATCCTCTTCATCCAATCAACCTGAGCCCTCCACATCTCAGAGTGCCACCCATCAATTCCAGCAGAGATACGTTCAATGACAGTATACTCCTCTTGGAGAATCATACGCATCTATACTGGAAAAACTTGTTAAATAGGGGATTCTCAACCTCCCCCAGATTCGACCACCACCACAATTTGATCCCTCACACACCATCCCTACGTGGTATAGGGAAAATGACTTCTGTAATTACCACCGTGTCAAAGGTCATGACACAGGAAACTGTAAAACCTTCAAAAACATAATCCAAGACATGCTTGAAAAGGGAGAGCTCGTTCTAGATAATCCCAATGCACCTCCAAACCAGGGCATCGATATCTTCAAGCAACCATTCCCCAATCGTCCACCAACCCAAAATAATGTCTAGACCTTGATTGACAACACGCATGAACACGACATTCAAACGGTCAATACGGTCTCGCCTTTCATCCCCAACCAACCTCAAGAGGTTAGTCCATCTACCACTCCATCACGTGTAGATGAACCTCTTTCTCCAGTTAGTTCTCCGTCAACCTCTCTCATCTTGGAGAACGCCTCAACCTTACCTGCACCACCGGTCTCACCATCCTCCTTTCTTTTGCCTATAGAGGACCTGACTTTACCTACTCCTCGATCGCAAGTGGAGGGCACCATAATCCCTACCCTTTACCCGCTTGAGGAGCCACACTCTCCAGTTCCTTCTCCACCAAGAGAAGAACCTGACTTTCCATCTTCCTCAACCAACGACAATTCAGTTATAACTCCCACACACCATGTGTCCGAGACTACTGCCACACCTAACACATCTTCTCAAGGATCCCAACCTCATCTAACATCCTCCCAACCATTTTCCCGACTAGTGGAGAAATTAGAACTTCTCCCTTCAAGGAAAGTGGAGCATCATGGATTGTGGGAGCATCTTAAAGTTCTTCAACATTCCCGTGCCCTCTCATCTCATGCTACCAATCCTCCTAAGGCAGAATCTCCCAAGACTCCAAACAAAGACCAGACTCCAGCTTTTAAACCTGCATCTACCCAATCTAAACCGATCAAGTCACTCGGCATTCATCCTGTTTCTACCCTTACTCACCCGCAAGTGAAGGTGGACTTAGACCAGACCTCGACCAAAAGTAGTCTTCCAATCAAGTCAAAGAAGACTGCCAGACCACAGAAGCGAACCCCTCCTCCACCGTCAACATTACCCTCCATCTTAGGTCCTCATCCTTCTACTATAATCGGTGTGCTTCCTACTCCGACCCTTAACCAACACAAATTACCTCCATTACTTTCTTTGCCAACCACAAGTCAACCCTCTCTCAAAAATTTGGCACCTCTCACAAAGAAAGTGCCGTCTTCACCTGTCACCGCACCATCAAACCAAAAGGTGGTACGAAAACCTTCTTTAACATCCCCCAAGCAAAAGTCACCAGCGTGTCATGCATCGACAAGCACGGACCCCTTAGTAGGTTCATATGCTTTGATATTACGCCAACTTTTGCAGACTTCTAGCATTACCCTTCCTTCCATCAAGCCATTCCAACCCCTCGGGTCAAAACCTTCTTGGTTCAATGATACAAAGATTTGTTTATACCATCGTACGCTAGGACACGATATCGAGACTTGTTGTGCCCTCAAGGCAGTCATTTGCCGCTATATGGAGAAAGACACTCTCCTCCTTGAGGACACTCTTGACCGACCCTCGACACCTTTCCATCCAACCTCTTCAACCATATCAACATCTCACCAACAGGCCATAACCCCTTCTTCACCTATTATCTTTGAAATCAATGCTATCCATATAACCACTAGGTCACAAAAGGACAAGGTGAAAGAAAAAGCAGCTATTCCTTGGACCTATCCTTTTGTCCAGGCACCTCAACCACCGAAACCCAAGATTTCCATCTTAGGTGCGTCCCAACCCCCTTCTTCAGAGGTAATCACAGAATCTATGATAAAACAACTTCACCAAATGCCTGTGAAGATGACCCTATATGACCTTATCCAAAGCTCCCCTAGCATCGACAGGCTCTAATCAAAGCCCTATAGGTAGCGGAAGTCTAACCTGAAGACCCTCAACCACTAGCTGCCCTAGTCCATTCTTTATCCCCCATCACCTCCATCACTTTCAATAATTCTGAGATTCCTACCTCTACCGTGGAAGATCAGGATGCTGCCCTTTTCATCACAGCCTACGTTGATCGAACCCGTATTAAACGAGTTATGATTGATGGGGGCGCTAGCATTAATATCATTTCCACTCACGCCTTTGATCAATTGGCTCTTCCCAAAAATTGCGTATCGAAAACTGATGCAATCCTTAGATCCTTTAATGACACCACCGCTAACACTATTGGCACTGTTGTCCTTCATATCCGCGTTGGTCCACGCACAATCCCAGAGCTCTTCTACATCATTGAGGGAGAGTTCCAATATAACATGCTATTAGGGCGACCCTGGATCCATGCCATGGCTTGCGTCCCTTCAACACTTCACCATTGTGTCAAATTTGAACACGATAAACAAGCCCATGTCATTCCTGCTGACCCATCCCCTTTTGAGACTTGTAACACAACCTATCGCCCCAATGACGTTCTTATCCCGCTCAAGGCATCAACCCAAACATCATCTCCATCCGCGAAAGCATCAACTAGTACACAAACAGCGGTTGCCACCACATCATCTTCTCAATTAACAACTAAGAACCCCATGGACGATATCTTTCAAAGACTTTCACTGGGGGAATATCACCTCCTTACTCTAGACATGTTCCAGACTCCTCAAGAGTATGGACAGCTTCATCAAAACCCAAGCTATGACTGTCGGATCAGAATGGTCATTCCTTATGGTCCTCCTAGCCTTCAAACCAATCTCGTCTATGGGGGGTTAGGTCAAGCTCCTACTGAATCAAATCCTTTCTCCTTGCCTCAAATATTCACATCTAATTTCTCCTTTCTTGGCAACCCCACCTTTGCACATACCTACCTTTATAGGTGTGCATGGAAGGGTTTTGGCTTTGGGCATTACGAACAAGGCTCTCATCGGCCTATCGAACCACCCAATGACGATAATGCAAAGAAATAGTATGGATTGGGTTTCCAAGAACCCACTGAGGCTTCCACAAACCTTTGCCCCAAACCAACCATCAACCACACTCTTCCAGACTCACCTATTCTTCCATCCTCACCTATGGAGTCAGTGGTTTCCATCCCTCCTAGTTTTTTTTTTGCATAAACACCATCCGCTTGGTACCCCTAACCTATCAGCTCAACGGGGTTCCCAAGTCTCTCCCTCTCGTTTATCCTACCATGATAGACGATGAATCGACAACCATCAACACAGTCCACTGCATAGACGACGACGTCATTCTTACCTATATGGGTGCCGATGATTCTTTCATTCAGCACTCCCTCCCCTCTGAAACATAGGTTATGTTAAATGAATCAACCATTAACATTAACCTTTCATCTTCTGATGTTCCTCAAGTCTTAAAGATTGGTCAGTCTTTATACACTTAGGAGCAGGCCGACTATACTACATTTCTCTCAGACAATCGTAAAGCCTTTGCTTGGACCTACGCCGATATGCCTGGCATCGACCCTAACATTGCCACTCATAACATTGTCACAAACCCAGAGGCTAAGCCTGTTAGGCAAAAGCTTTGCAAAATGCATCCTCGTGTTGCACTTCTTATCAAAGAAGAGCTTCAGCGTCTTCTTTCAGTCTCCTTCATCCAACCCATCGATTATCCATAGTGGGTCTCTAACATCGTTCCTATCACCAAGGCGACTGGGGGGATCCAAATCTGCATAGACTATCATGACCTTAACCTAGCTTGTCCCAAAGATGACTTTCCTCTTCCAAACATTGACCAACTTGTTGATCTTACGGCTGGCCATGAGATGTTATCACTCATGGACGGATTTTCAGGATACAACCAAATCCTAATTGCACCAGAAGATCAACACAAAACCACCTTCATTACACCATGGGGAAGTTTCTGCTATCGAGTCATGCCTTTTGGTCTGAAAAATGCAGGCACCACATATCAACGTGCCATGACTTACATCTTCCACGATCTCCTCCATAAAATCATGGAGGACTATGTCGATGACCTGCTTGGCAAGTCTAAACTTCATCGTGACCATTTGACTATCCTCAAAATCATCTTCTCTCACCTTCTTCAGTACTAAGTCCATCTTAACCCCAAGAAATGTGTCTTTGGGGTCCTCTCAGGAAAGCTCCTGGGATTCATTGTCTCTTTTCATGGCATCGAGATAGATCCTGCTAAAATCCGTGCTATCCTCAAAATGCCACCTCTAACTAATCTCAAGCAACTTCACAGTCTACAAGGAAAGCTCCAATCCATCCGCCACTTCATTTCACAGCTTTCTGACCATTGCCAGCCCTTTCATCACCTCCTCAAGAAAGACATCTCCTTTAAATGGGATAAAGATTGCCAAGAGGCTTTTGACGCCCTCAAACGCTATTTGGTCTCTCCACCAATCCTTATTCCACCAAAAGATGACCAACCCTTCTACCTCTATATCTCAGCAACCAATCATTCGTTAGGTGCCATGATAGCGCATCGAGATGAGCAACACCGTGAGCAAGCTGTCTACTACATAAGCCGAACACTGGTTGACTATGAAACTTGGTATACTCATACCGAGAAACTCTATTTGGCATTAGTCTTTGCCACTACCAAGCTCCGTCACTATCTTCTCAATCACAAAACCTTTGTCGTCACTCACACTGATCCCCTTAAATACATGCATTCAAAACCATATCAAAACCAGCGTATGGCTCATTGGCTCATGCTTCTTGCTGAATTTGACTTAGAATTTGTCCAACAAAAATCTATCAAAGGGCAAACAATCACTGACCAACTAGCAGATGCCCCTCTTCCTGACAATCAACCTTCTCAGTGTGAGTTTCTCGATGAATCTATCGCCACTCTCTCGACTGATGACACATTCTACCAAATGACGATGTTCTTCGATGGCTCTAAATGTCAACTCGGTGGGGGTGCGGGAGTCATCCTCATTCCACATGAAGGTGAACCCATGCCCTTGTCTTTCAAACTCGACTTTGAATGTACCAATAATATGGCCAAATATGAAGCTTTAATTTTGGGACTTCAAACTGCCCTTTCTTTAAATATCAAGTCCATCAACATCTTCGGTGACTCATAACTTGTCGTCAATCAAATCAATGGTTCAAATCTTTGTAAAAATGAAATGTTACAAAGGTACAAGCACTGTATTGACACTCTTCTAGCATCTTTTGACCATCATTTATTGCAGACTATTCCTCGATCGACGAATAAGTTTGCTGACACCATGGCTTCCCTCGCCTCGCATATTCCTTCTTCATCATCATCCTCATCAAGAATTTATGTCATGGTACATCGTGTGCCATTGCCTTCATACATTTCCACTGACATCAATCTCATCCACACCATAGACTCTAGTTCACAAGATGTATGGTATAAACAAATTGAGGACTACTTGGCTCATTCTATCTTTCCTCCCAACCTCTCTAGCAATGCACGGTAGGCTTTCATCAAGCGCATCGCTCGCTATACCATGCTAGGGGGCCTTCTCTATAAAAGAGGTTTTGACAGCCTTCTTCTTCGCTGTTTAAACTCCACTGAAGCTTTTCATACTATTAAACAATCCCATGATGGGATTTGTGGAGGACACTTCAGTGGTAACTCGGTTGCCAAGCGCATCCTTCACCTGGGTTATTATTGGCCCACTCTTCATCAAGACTGTAGCGATTATGTTCGGCATTGCATCAAGTGTTAGCAGCATGCTAACTTGCTTCATCTCCCTAGTCATGCCTTACAAGTCGCTCAGGATTTCTGGCCTTTTTCACAATGGGGCTTAGATCTCATCGATGAGATTAACCCTCATTCGTCTCTTCGTCATCAATCCATCATCACTGCCACTAAGTATTTCACTAAATGGGTGGAAGCTATCCCTCTCATCTCCACAAAAGCCGACAAGATTGTCGACTTCATCAACACCCATATCATCTGTCATTTCGGTGTACCTCACAAAATCATCACCAACAATGGCAAGTCCTTTAAAAACAAGACTGTCTAAAAACTTTGCGACTCATTTGGCATTAAAATCAGCTTTTCTTCACCTTACTACCCACAAGCAAATGGGCAGGCCGAGGCTTCTAACAAAATCTTAACTAAAATTCTCATGAAGGTGGTCAATGACACTGGAAGGGATTGGCACATTCATATTCCCTTCGCTTTGTGGGCCTACCGCACTAGCATCCGAACCTCTACAGGTGCTACCCCCTTTTCTCTAGTGTACGGATCAGAGGCTGTCTTACCTCTCGAAGTACAAATCCTGCCCCTTCGCATTTCACTCCATGACATTCTTTCTAGTGATGACTTTCGTCAAGATCGATTAGCTCAACTTGAGTTACTCGACGAGTGTCGTCTCGCTTCCCTTAATCATCTCCATGTCTATCAAAATTGCATCAAACATGCCTATAATAAAACTCTGAGAGAATGAGATTTCAATATCAGAGACCTCATCCTCAAAGAGAACCAACATGTGACCAATATGGAATAAAGTAAATGAGGTAAATTCACTCCTAATTGGCTCAGACCTTATATCATCATGCACAATTATGGATCAGGGGCTTATCATCTGTCTTCTCTTGAAGGCCGACCAGAACCTGAGCCCTTTAATGCTTTGCATCTATGACCATTCTACTGTTAGTCAAGTACTCATCCACTTGACATTTAACTTGAGCTCATCCCTTGAGCAATCCTTGTCCTTTTAATCTTCAATCTATTTCACCCTTTTTCCCTTAACAAAATCCTCTACAACCCTTTTATGACGTATGGATGCTTCGTCCTAATAAAAGGGAGCCCTTGACCTTCTATAAGTCTTGTCCATGACTCAATATTCTATCAAAACTAAATCAAGATGTCAAAATATCTATGGTCACAAAACCAAATCAAAAAGCAGACTGCTCCCTCGAAGGACAGCTGCACTATCATTGCTGTATCTAATAGACTGCTCCCTCGAAGGATAGCTATTCAAAAGCCCTTAAATTTATAAAGCAAAGTATAGACCACTCCCTAGAAGGATGGCTATGACTAAATCTTGCTACAAACAACACTTTCTTAGAAGCTTCCCGCATCGATCAGCTTCACAAATGACCACCAAACAAATGACATCTTTTATGTGGACTTCCCGCATTGATCAGTCCGCTCTCTCTCTCTCTCAAAAAAAAAAAATGGGTCATGGACTTGACTTGTAGTTGTCTCAGGGTCTCCTATAAAAAGGGGCAAAGTTATCCATACTCTAAAACGGGTTACCCTTTTCCTCCTATCATATCACCTACTCAAGGGACTTTGAGCTCACTTTAATGTCAAAAGGGATTCGATTACCGCTCTAACATAACTATGGTCAATGACGCAACGCATAAATGGGGCTCTTGGTTCTAACAACCCCTGTCTATGTTGTCTTTTTGGTCCTTGTCAATAAAAGGGCGCTTATGCCTTTTACTTTTTGCCTATACTTTGGTCACATTCAATCACATCATTTGTCAAGATGATTCAATCCGACTCTTTTCAAACCATCCACATAGCCTAATCATTATGGTTTCCATCGACATCAATACACATGGAAACTATCAACCACCCAATTTATGTTAAGCATAAACCAATACTTGCTGAAGCATAAATAGACCTCAATTCATTCTTAGCAAACATCCATCATGAATATGGATAGTTGCTAGGGATAAAAAACCCTAACCAATGTTACAGCTTACACCATCTGGAAAATGCTGTAGCATCATCTCCTCCTTGTCATTTCAAGCATGTACCCTCAGACATATGGGAAATGCTATATCCTTATCATGACCACAATCAAGCACTTCGATCTTTTTCCTCCCTTCTTGGGAGAACTACATTGGCCTGAGGCCCTAACGACAGGGGCTATGTAGGCAGCACTCAGTTGACATGGGGTCTTCTGGGGTTAGCTCGGCCATTCTCTTCATCACTTTCTTCCATCTCCTTCTCTCGTCATCTGCCAATCACATCATAAACAAGCACACATTTTCATAATATTTAGCATAATCATTTTCATAATTTACATCATAATCATTAATCACAAACCACATTATCATCATCACACAATTAAGCATTCACATCATATAATCCGCAAGGTCATAACATAAAATATCACTATCACATAATCCTTACGCATCATCATCTAATCTAAAAGTCATGACCATTCTCATTATTAGCATTATCACAACTCATCATTATATTAAACATCATCATTATAATCATTTACCATAACATTGTCATCATCACATTTAATCATCATAACATTATAATCATAAACATGCATCATCATCATAATCAAAAAAATGCTGAATACATTAAACATTAAATATTCATAACACATCAATGATCCAAAACTATCATCATATATATATATCAAAATATTTTTTACAATCACACAATCTGTGCCTCTATCTCTCTCTCATACATCTCGCATCAACGGCTCGTAGGCCGGTATATACATCAAAAATAAATCTCAAGGGCTGCCCTCAAGGCTGTGGCTGTGGTGGTGGTGGTGGTGGCAGTGGCCGAGAAGAAGATGTATCCTCTCCTCCCTCTGATCTATGCCATCTGCGAGACCCTGAAGCCATCACTCGTGACATAAACCTCTATCGGCTCTGCTCTACCTGCATCTTCGAGTATCGCTGTATCTGAGGGAACCCCCTGATGGCCCTCTCATAATATGCGATCTCGTCCAGCGCATCACTGTATCTAACTAGAGATACAGTCTAGGTGGACCCATCTGCCCTACTGCTGTGCCCTGTCCTGACCCCTATGGCTGTGGCTGTGGCTAACCTAGGTGTACTGATGCCGACGGTCTTGCCCCCTGTGAAAATGTTGGCTGCTAAGATAGCTGCTGCAATGGGCCCTGCCCTCCAAAGCTCTGACTTGCCACTGCCTGTGCCTGGGCTACAGCCAGTTGTCCCTATAACAGAGTGACCTACCCTGTCAATGCTGCCACCTGACCTGTCATCTCCGTCAGTTGCCCTGTAACTGCTGTCAACTATCCTTACAAAATTGAGACCTGATCCTAAGCCGCATCTCTCTCCTATCACGCAGTGTCCCTCTCCTCACAAGCTATATCCCGCTCCCTCATAATGACTTGTAGATCTGGCTGGGGACCCACCTATATGCCTGTATACTGACCTACCCACCATGCCATGTAGGCCTTTGTACAACTTGGGTCAGCCACCCCAGGTCCTGCTGGCAACTCCTCAAAATTTGGGCCCTCTGTCTCCTTTGGAAGTGGGAGCGGTGCCTCTATGTCATCCCACCTGTACTGTGGGAATGTCAGAGGTACATCCTATAGTAGCCCATACTGGTGCCGCACTCCCTCTACTGGAATCCTCTCGAGCTCACCGGCTCGCCTACCTCTGACCCATCGCCTGCTCTACATCCAGACCATTTGCTCACCCTGGTCTTTGAACACTGGATACACCAAGTATGGTCTCCAGATGATATCTGCTGGAATCAGGGCCTCCAGTACACCTTGGTAGTGATCAATATCCCTGACCACTCCATCCACATGTGTCTATGCCATCATCTCGTGCCATCACCTGAACCCGACCGTAAAGCTAGCCTGGATCACCATTGGGAGGTCGAGAGGTCGGGTAACCATAATGTGCTCGTATGCCTAATAGTGCAGAAGGTGGCCTACACATAGACTATACCGTCACCACCGACTGATTGCCCCATAATTCTCTATATACCTGGGCCAAAAAGATGGGTGCCCAGGCAAACACTATCTACTGCTCCAGCATGTCCATCAAAACCCTGGTCATGGCCACTAGGAACCTGCCTCCCTCTGCATCTGGCAACGCATAGACTGTGATGCCGATCATCATCAGAACTGCCAGTCGATGTGCACCCTCATCTGCCATGTATAAAGGCTCATAGGCAAAACTAGCTGAATGGTAGCTCATCTCCATGACATGCTCCCCAAATAGCGTGACCATGTGGATATCATGCACCTCTCTCGAGCACGCATAGATGTCAGCTCCATGTACCAACAACCACAAAATTTGGTACACGTCCTTGACCGTGACTGTCATCTCGCTCGTAGGTAGGTGGAAGGTGTTGGTGACATGGTCCCACCGCTCGATCAATGCCACCATAAGGCTCACATCCCTTGCCACTCTGTAATAGCGTCTCAGACTGCCTAGCCCCACTGCGCTCATTTGCGCCCACTCCTCGACTGTCATGCCTCCATGCATCTGCGTCAGCAAGGTCGAGAGATGATCCCGCAACATAAGAGTCTGCCTCGCCTGCATCCATCCACAAATAATCTCATGTTAAAACTATTCCTACTCTTACTATTTTACAACCACTCTAACCATTTATGCCTACCCTGACACCTGAGAAGCCCTTGGCGTAGCTTCGACCTTTCGACTTGACCATTTTTCACAACTCTTTCTGACCAGGTAGCCATCGACATCAATTAGTGTGCCAATAATGGTACTCACCTAATCGACGTCAGTCACTTAGTGACCGACATCAGTAGGTTAGTGACCGACACTGATCACTGGTCAACTGACGCTGACAGAATCACTGATGTCGGTGACTGGTTCAGCCCTAGGGCCAAACGGGGTGAGCCCTAAAATTAGGGCTTCCCCTCTGCACCCCCCTACACCCCCCAAAAACCCTCTAAAAGACTCCTAACCTATCTTAGACCCTTTTACCCACCTTCCTAGCTACCCTCCCCCTCGATTTCTGCCGAAAAACAACAAAAATTTCAAAAATTAAAAACTAAACACAAACAGTCCAAATAAAGTTTAGGACCCTCCTACCTCATCTCGACATCGCCGGCATGGTGGCACGATGGGTGCCACTGGTGGTGGACCTCCCATGGGTCCTCTGCTCCCCTCTGCCATCTCTGTTGTGTCTCTCTGCTCTCACACTTCACCTGGCTCACACGTGTCCCTGCAGCGTCCAATCACCTCCTCTCCATGAATGCTTATCTGCCACCTCGTAAAGCTCCTCGGTCAGCTCTGGGTCACTTTCACTAAATCCACTCCAGAGCTCTCTTTTTCTCTTGGTTAAATGTCACAAATGACTTTTGGTGGGCCGCCAATCTAGTTTTGTTGGATTTGGCAGACCGTCGACGTCGGCGTAATCGTGCCCTAGGCCGCCGACGTCGGCCGATTTCTACCAATGTCGGCCTCTTTTGGCCACCGACATCAGTTCTATAACTGACGTCGGTGGCCTTAAAACTTCATCCCTCTTCAAAATGACCAAAATCATGCCCAACACATCCAGCTCTCACAGTCGACGTCATTTTCACCTCCTGGGGCACACTTGGATCACTTTTGCCTCCATCCCTCGACCACCAGACATTGGAGATCATGACCATCTCCTATAACTGTGACTACATCCTAAGCGATTTTGCCTTGGTTATTTTTGCATATATGCTACCTAATGATTGGTTAGCTAAATTGTGTGCACACTTTTGACCTTCATAAGTATAAGATCGCAAGCCAGTTGATTGGCACGACTTGTGACTTTTTCATGTTTTTGGGAGCACTTCCTCAGCCTAGGATACCTAGAACATGACGACCATTGGAGCTTCAACTTAGATTGAATAACCCAATCAGCAGATGACTAAATGCTGGGGCCTAGTTATTTCAATTTTTGGCACTCCTTGACCCTCGACCTGTGACAATTTAACCTGACCATCCTTGTGAAGTGGTGTACATGAAATCACACCTTTTACAACATTCACACTCACACTTTCACCCTTTTTATTCACTCTCTGTCAAATCAACACCCGATTCCAGATTCCCTTCTCTCGACTCCTGCTTTGAGGGGGGATACCTCATCCATAATTGGGGCAACCAACCCTCACCTATTTTTGTCTTGCAGTTCACTTAAACAACCAACAAGACAAAATCAAACCTTATCCCATACCTGGGGCAACCGACTCCTATTTTTGTCTTGCAGTTTGTTTAGAGCAACCAACAAGACAAAAAGGGGCAAATGTAGACACCTAAATAGTGTCTAACCCTTGGTCACCTTCCCCCTTGGTCCATTCCTAACCCATTCCTAAAAATTACTAATTTAAAATATTAAACTTATTTTGAATTAACCCCCCTCCTTAGACACATCACCCATGACACCTCACCTAGGACACCTCGCCTTGGACTAATTCCCATCCTATGACTCACCCTAGACTTATTCTTACTTCTCTCTAATCACCTAACAAACTCTTGTGCGTATTTAACCCAACCTTCGACATTCTCCAACGGATAGTGCACTTGGTGGATGAGAAACGGGCTTAGTGGCTCTTTTTGCCCGTTCTAACCCCGCCGACGTCGGTCAAATGTCGGTCGACGCTGGCGGAGTCACCGACGTCAGTTATACTTAACCAATTTTTCAGACTCTTTGAGGATCCCAATCAGAAATCAGCTAATCTCTGGAAGTAAATCATGAATCCTTCAATCTTCAGTCTTCGACCATCCGTCAATCTACAAAAATCTCTCAGCCAAGCCTCTCACTCTCTCCCTCAGGTGCAACAACAGCTTCAGGGTTCTCCATCAGCAACAGGTTCTCCACACAGGCTACATCAATAACGAGTATGGGAATCATTAGTAGCACACCTTCAACAAGGCACAGGTAAGTATATTGTCTGTGTTTTCTTTGTGTTTTCTAGTCATTTGCTTTTAAGTATTATGAATTAGATTCAGCATTCCCTCTCCCCAAACCAGACTGTTAACCAAGCCAGACCTAAATCTTTACTTCTCCATCTCCTTATTGCCTCTGTCCTCTGTCAGACCATACACTCTGTCCATTCAATTAGACTCTCAAACCTAGACCCCAGACTATTCAACCAAGCCCAAAACTTTGTCTCAAGACCACTCAAATAAACTCAGACCCTAATTGCAAATTTATACCCCAGGTATACAACATATCAACTAAATACTTAAATTATTTAGGTTTGGTCTAACAATGGTGACCTAATAATAATACAATTAAATAAAATCATAACATACAACTTAACAATTATACAATATTCTAAATAAAAATCAACCAAGCCAACAACACAATTATTTAGTCCATAAATCAATATAAAATAATCACTGCAATCAAAAAACCACTTACAAGTTCAAAATCAAACGCTCATGTTTAAATATTATTAAATTCCAACATAATTTTATTGAAATCTTCAAAGTTCCCAATTGAATATAATCACCTAATATTCATGCTAAGAACTTAATAGAGGCAATCCACAAGTCACACAGGAATAATTCTAAAATGGAAAGCACAAAATATTCCAGAACATGACCACCTCAACATGCCATTTTAACTATATGTAGAGGCTAACAAATAATCAAAACTAACAATGAGCCTTATTTAAACAAACCAGTCAAGACATGTTCAAGAAACCCATGGCTATATATATGTATATAAAATGTAGTCAAGCAAATAACATAAAAACCCAGTCAAGTTTCTTGCTTCAAAGGACCCAAAATATACATGGATGAAAATAAGCTTAGTCAATGAGTAAATAAAAATTCAATTTAATGTCTTTCACAAGATCCATTAGATCACTAAGTAACTCGACTTCAACAAAATACAAACAACAAAACATAGTCACCAACTTTCAAAGAAACCTTAAACAATTTTAGAATCCTTCCAACTTAAAATATTTAATCAAATAACCCTAGATGAGAATTCATTATAGAAATGAAAATTGATATATAAACCCAGCCATAACAAGCACCAACATTATTCTCAAGAATCCATAAAGGTAAAAATGAATACACAGTTGTTTTAAAATAAAACAACATATATATAATTACAGTCAAATTTAAAAAGGGGTCAAAACCCATTCAACCCATTTACCAGTTCGAATAACTCCATAAAATACAATAATGCATATATATGTATATACATATACATATACATATATATATGTATATACACACACATATATACATATATATATATATATATATATATATATATATATATATATATATATATATATATATATATATATATACATACACACACACGCATATATATATATATATATACATACATACATACTTATATATATACACACACACACACACATACACATACACACACACACACACACACACACACACACACACACACACACACACACATATATATATGTATATACATACATACATACATATAATACACACACACACACACACACACAAATATATATATCAAGTGTAGGGTTAATAAAATGAAACAACATAAAATCATTTAATAGTTTGTGCTCAAAACTTGACAAATTATGAACTTAATCTTTTTATATGAACACACAGTTGAACATAATCAAGGGCAAGCTCGAATAACATAGGAACATAACCATATAGATATAGGTTTTAAACCTTAACTATAGGGCTTAACCAAATGACCTAGCTAAAAAAAATATCCAATGCATGTAAAGATACCATAGAACCCAGAAGAATATATACCATGTATACATTAAAATATTAAAATCGTCGACCTTCTATTTCAACACATAATCAACAAACCCAATAGGGTAAAATAAAGATAAAACCCACGAAGCTTTCTCAAAATAAACATAGTCAATAGTAAAATGTTCCAAATCCAAGATTCAAATGGAATATAGCCAATATAAAACTAAACAATATATATATATATATATATATATATATATATATATATATATATATATATATATATATATATATATATATATATAGTAAAATGTTCCAAATCCAAGATTCAAATGGAATATAGCCAATATAAAACTAAACAATATATATATATATATATATATATATATATATATATATTTCAAATTAACATGCAAAATAAAAAATATCGATTCATAACAAATCACCTCATTGATTGGATATGCATTCGTAAGTCCTAAAACTTTCAACTACATAGGCAATCTTCTTATTTTCCAAGATTTTTGTCATAAATGAACAAATAACCAAATACAGTCAAAATAAGTTACCCTAAAAATGCAGAAAGAATATCAAAAAATTAGTAAGATAGAATGTATAAACCTTATATTTCCAAGTTGTGGTGTGAAAAATACAACATGACCACGTTAAAAAACCAGTCGAGCTCCTCCACTATTTTCTTCATTCTCCTTCCATCTTCCTAACCCCATCCAATATTTTTGGCACCTTTTCCATTTGGATTTATGGCACCTAATCTTATTGTGTATGATGGTAAGGGTGGCCCATAACATTATCTACATGATTTTCATGCAACATGTTTGGACTACATGTCCAATGATTGGCTCATGACTAAGTTTTTCCCTTGTAGTTTAAAAGACTATGAATTATAATGGTTTCATGATCTCCCTAATAAGTCCATTATAACATTTAATCCACTTTTAGATATGTTTTTGGCACACTTTTCAATAAACATTAGTGATAAAGTTTCATACGCTCAAGTTGTGCAACTCAAACAAAAATCTAATGAGCTAATAGTTGAATATGTCTTATGATATAAAACCATATTAACAAAGATGACTAGCCCCATGGAAGATAGAGAAATCCAAGACATATTTAAGCAAAAATTATTACCATTAATACATGAATCTATATTGTTTAAAAGATTTCCTTCATTTATAGATTTATGCCATACAATAAAGAAACAAGAAGTCAAAAATCTCTCCATGGGCAAGTTAAAGTACATAGGTAGATTAGATTTCACTAACAAGAGTTCAAATAATCCCCCTTAAAAGCTTAGGACCAATGAAAATATGAATGAACACAAGATGATAGTTAATGTAGCAATAGAGCTAGTTTCTCATCTAGTTTTATCAACTCCTCTAAGGATACCTTTTACAACTCTTCCTAAATCACTAGCTCACATTCTCCTATTACTTTTGGAATGAAATGTTGTATCTCTCCCTCCTAACAAAGATGTTGATATGACTAGGCCTTTTCCGAATAACTATGATTATAATGCATTTTGTGATTATCATAGGGCCCCTAACCATAATACAAATAGATACATCAACTTAAAACATTAGATCCCAGATTTGATAGAAGCTAACATCATTGATATGAACTCTCCTATAAGAACACATAAAACATAACAAACTGAAGCAAAAGCAATGAAAATATTTTTTGATCCATTTTTAAAGCATACAAGTAATGACACAATAGACACCTTAGGTGTTTATTAGACTTATCAGGCACATCCACCACTAACATCGTATCATACTCATATAATAGACACACACCCTCTACATAATATCATTGGTGTGTATCATACTACATTACCAGCTAGGCCTCTTATAACTTTCTCAGAATAAGAGATCATTAAAAATGACTTAGATTTATACGTACTCTTTGTATGATCTTACATTGATCATCATCCTATTCAAAATGTCATGGTTAAAAATGGATCAATAATTAATGTGTATTATTACACTTTTACATCACTTGGGATATTTAGATTAGGATATTTCTCTAACAAATATAGTTATTCATGGATTCAATGACCATATTCAGAGCTTCATCAAGGAGATAATACTCCATTATAAGTTGGTCCTACACTTATGGCTACCAGATTCATAGTGGTACCTAATGCTGGCACATTTGACATGTTATTGGGTAGGCCTTGGATACAATAGCTTTGAGCCATCCCCTCCACCATATAAAAATGACTTAAGTATATACATACTAATTAGGTTATTGCAATTAGGGGCCTTCCATATGAGTATCATTTATCGAATCCACAATAAGCTACATAATAGTCACCAATAACAATTACATCTATTACCACACCTTAAATATCAGTTGAGACACCAGTGTAAGTGAGGTATACTTATACAACATTACCAAATACACTTACTTTACCACAAAGACCTTTTTTAGATATACCCCAACACCAGAGAGATGTTATGGATTCTAGAGAGCCTCTATCTACCCCATTCACACCTAGATTAGTGTTATTGAGTCCCTAAAACACTCCACATAGAGCATCCATGATAGTTATAGCTTCTTCCACCATTTGGGTCCCCAAAAGCCCTACAATTCATCAACTAGTTCAAGTAGCTCCAAAAATTCATGGCCACACTTCACAATCATCTTCAATTATAAAGTATTTAATCCACTTAGTTTTTAGATCTTAGATACTTACTTGCACATCGCGTGTAGTCATTATTCGTTTACTCGATATAGGTCACCTTAATAGTGAGTCTCTATTGAGACTCATCAATTAGTATCTTTTCAAATTTTAATTGTACATAGATTCATTTGTATTTCTCCCTATATATAATTTCATTTTCATGTTGCTTTTACATAGCTTATACTTACAAAAAATAAAAAAATATAATATCTTAAAAGATATAAAAACATTAAAATACTACTAAAAAAATATACATTTTTGATTGTATGCATTTCCATGTTTACATTCCTTCTATTTTCTAGGTATTACATATGCTATCTATGTTAACATCATCAATTTTATCATACATACATGCCTCACTTGTTCCCTTCGAGTGTTCATAGATTATTACAGGACTTAAGTCCTCTATATAGATCTAAATGTATTACTATCTACCTATCGGGTGCACATACACATATACATAGATTCAACATTGACATATCAACCCATTAGGGGTATCATACTACACAAATTATAATTTGCCAGGTTATATCCTTCTATACTCCACATCACATATTTAACATTGATTATATCTTGATATTGATCATCCTATACTACATTGATTTTTCGTTGAGTACTAATACTATAAAATCAAGTTATGTACATATTTTATTTTATATAGATTTTTACCACATGCTTATGCACACTTTCATTTATTGCTTTACTAGTTTAGATTTTATTGTGTTTCTTTGCTTCTACATCTACTCGAGGGCATTTGAATATGTTATTGTTATATGGTTTTAAGACAATTATTTTCATTGTGTGTATGCTTTAGACATGTGCCCATGTCCTTATGTGTGCTTCTTGATTGTGTATGAAAACATTTGAACATGTCCTTCCATGTGGATCTAAGCCAACCTTGATTTTTATTTGTTTATGTGGACATTTGAACATGTCCATGTATGTTTGACCTTTCTCAGACTTAGTGACATGTGCCCATATCCCTTGTATTCTGGCTCCTTGGCCTACTTTGCATGCCTCATGTGTTTGTATGTATGATTTCATGTATGCCATGGATATGACACTTATTTCTTATTTGTTACATTCACATCTAATTATGATACCATGAGGGACCTCATGTATATCCCCTTCCTCCTTGGGTGCCTTTATGGACATCATGCTTCATCCCCCTAGGTAGTTTACTTAGAGTATGTCTAGATTCATTGTTCATATACATGATTACATTGTTATATCTATCTTGACAACCTTGTGAATGTTAGATTTAATATACATCATACATTACCAGTTTATTCTTAGACTATTTTACATTATGATGTCATGTATACACATTATATTAGTTTATCATGTAGATATCATATGTTTTCAATCTAACACACATGATGCATAGACTTTATTTTGAGGAAAATTATTGCATAGGTTCAACAACTCCCCTCAAAAGAGGGGGAATTCATGAGGGTTTGCCACAAATATGAGGCCATCTTAATGCACTCAAAATACAATTTTTAGCACACAAATGGATTATAGAGTTCAAGATTCAAGAAAACACAAGAAAACATAGTCACATATAGATCAATCTTAATTTACCCCAAAAAAAACACATTTGGTCAATAACACAATCTAATGGTCTATATCATAGTGTACTATTGGCAAAGGGGACTGCACTACTATTTAGTAGCCCTAAAAATAGAAAATCTTGGAATTGCTAGAAAGGTACAAGAATTATAGTTTAGATTGGCATAGTCTTAGTCATAGATTATCAGATAGGTTCAACATATACTTAGTTTTTACATAAATTACACAAGTTTTCTTAGATTTGGGGAATCATGTAGGATATGATCATTTCTATTTTAGTTTTAGATATGCACAAACATAAATTTTCTATGACTTAGTCCAAAATCCATATACACAGATATCAGAGTTGGGGGCATGTACATGATACATTATTCCTACATATTTAGTTTAGCACCAAAAATCTTAGATGGAATGATAAATCCATGTCATTCTCCATGTTTTATACTCTAAACATGCTATGCACCAATTATGCACTAGATTTACACTAGATTGATGCCTCATTTTTTCTACAATAGTTGGCATTCTTGAGTGGTCTAGAGCCATTTTTACATTTCAGATATTCTATATGGCCTAAATCCATCCTACATAGTTTTAGTTCACATAGGTTCTAATTCAAATGTATTTAATACATGTGGTTGGGCAATGATGGAGTCCTAACCTGTTTGAGTTCTTGAGCCACCTACATGAGAGGGTTAGACAACTCATCAATCAATTCTAAGTTATTCATAGGTTATGATCCACTGAGTAGGGGTGAGAAATGATGGAGTCAAGGCCAATTTGAGTTTTTGTGCCACCTACACATGGGTATTAGGAAATCCATCAACCTAGTCCAAGCTATTCACCATTCTATCACCAACTACACACATAAAATTTCATTAGGTTTCAACATTAGTTCACATACCTAGTGAGGTGTATTCATTCCTTTCCTCTCTCTCTTATGTCTTTACTCAATTGTTTTTTACTTTTGATGTTTTTTAAGGACTAATTCACACATGTTTCATTCATATAACATGAAATGGAGCATACTTTGAAGACTCAGATCCTCATTCATGAGATTTTCCTCTTAAGTAAGTCTAAGGTATGCCTATCTTTCATTTATCCTATTCATTTCACTTTGTTTCATTTCTATAATAGAGGGGGAAAATGTAGTCATCTAAAATGTCACTTGAATGCAAAGTATCACTTGAGACCATCCTATCCTTAGATTAGCTTTATGCCTATCTTAGTACCTCTTTTGACCCTTTTCCAACTTATGTGTGCACTGAACCCTTGATTAGATATACCAAAAGCTACTTTAGGCCACCACCTTGGAACCTAGCACCTTTTTTCACCCATTCCAACTACTTGGATAATAGCATGACCCTTAGGTATATAACACATTGTGTTATTGGTAAATAGACAACGCTATTGACCCTTAGCCTTCTCTACCCCTAAGAAATATATTTCCACTTCCCAAAGTAATTTATGGTCAGCCTAGACTCATTTCATGTATCGACAAGCATTATAACACTATATAAAGATGACACTCATTAATTTATCCCCTAGATTGAAAATAGATGCAACTCTCATGAACAAACTTAGAAATAGTTATGCAAATCAAGGTCCTTGATCCCTATTCTTCCTTACTTATGCATACACCCATCTATAGTAGACCAAATCTTAGATTACTCAAGTTTCAAATCGCAACACATACTCAAAGCATTCAAACTAACATTTATACTAAAATTCACTTACACTTACACCATCACTTATATTAGGAGAACTATATCAAGATTGATCCCTTTTTAAGGTATTGGTATGTACGCAACGCTTAACACATGGTGTGTTGAGGTCATATCCAACCTACCCTAATAACGTCACTTCTACTTGTCTTCTTAAAGACCCTAACAAACATGAAGGCCTAGGTTTTCACATTGAAATTAGTCAAAATTGGGAATAAATAATGATTTAAGACTTAGTCATAGAGACATAAGATTCTCAGAATAAGGCAAACAAGAAACTCACCATTCCATCTTTTCAAGGTCATTAGCATGGTAAAAAAGGACACTAACATAGTACACTATTGGTAGAAGGACTATGCTACTATCTAAAGGAGATTATAATAACTGATTCTTATTGATGACACACTACATTATTCTTGTACCATTTTCCACCCTACCACTTGTTCATCTCAATCATTTTTCTAGCTAAGTATTTCCTTTATAATTTATACTATTTATAGGCTCAAAAAATAAATCAATTATTGTATAAATTAGTGGCTATTGATATTTTTATATGTATTCCTTTATTTATTACCTACCACTTTATCTACTTAGGGTTTTACATTTCATAATTCCCAAAATAGTTAAATCAATAGGTGTGATATCAATCACTATAATATTTGTGATGCTTTGCTTATGTATAATAAGACTATGTGGTCGTGAATCAAAAAGGGTAGGAGTAGGGGTTTGTGGAAATAATTGTTGAGTGTTCTATGGTTTTTTTGGAGTAGTAGTAATATGAACATGTGTAGGTGATCTGGATATCTGAATATGGTGTGTAGTAGATGATGATTCTATAGAATCCACTATATGTCTATGATGTAAAGGTTTTTCAAATATTGACTGTCTAGTAATAGGGATTTCTTGTTGCTTACCCTTTTGTGGTGGATTAACCTTAGTAGACTTGATAATTAAATCCCTAGGTATAAATTTCTCTTATTCAATATGATACTCATACAAAACTATGAAAACTATAATTACCCTATTGACATGAATGTATTTAACACACCTATGCACTACAAAAGTTACTCCTTGAAACGTATGTATACAAGGGCATCCCAATAACATATCAAAGACATCAGTGGAAGGTATAACATGAGAATTAGTAACCAAATATGTAGGACCCACCTATAAAGGTAAATCAATCTCACCAAGAAATTACTATGAGGTACCATCTAATACTCTAATTGATCTGGTAGAAGGGTGTAAATCATGATGAGTATAACCCAAATACATAAGTAATGTCATGGTGTAAACGTTCTTTCTTATACCATTATCAATCATAACATTGTGTAGAGGTTGATGTTTAAGGTATGCTTAAATGAATAAATAATGAAGGTTAGATTCATCATCCTTAATCTCACTATCATAAAAAGTAATAGAAGGTATCTAAACCATAGGAGTTTTATGTCATGTATAGGTACCAATAATCCCATCTAGTGGGTGCTCATAGTGTGATGAATGAGGATGTGCGTTATGTACCATTTTCACTTCTGCATCCTTCTTAAAAGGGTCTTGCAAATGATTGTTAAATATCTTATGTTTTTGGTGATCTCTAGGTTATGAACTTGATTCCTTTGGAGGATCATCAAATTTAATCTTTTGGTCATTGATAAGGTGTTGGATCTTATGCTTTAAGGTAAAACATATATTCATAAAATGCCTTAGGCCTTGGTGATAGTCACATTAAGCTTTTGCATCATAACCATTATTTAGTTGTCTAATCATATCAACCTCTATATGATGAGGGAGAGATATAAGCTGACACTTCACTAACCATGTGATTAATGAAGTTGGAGACTTAGGTAAGCATGTAAATTGTCTTTGTTGTATATTTGATAAGATAATGATTAGGCTACTATGGAATCATATGAATCATGGTGGTTATTTCCTTATTAGGATAAGGAGGTTTTACCTTGTATCTTGGTTTGATTTTAAACTTGGTATTGGATGTAGATGTAGTTGATGTGTTTGTTACATACTTAAGTTTGTTCAATGAGGTAAGTTTCATTTCATGGTCCCAAACAACATGGCACAAGTCATCAAAGGATTTAATTTTTTTGAAAATGATGGAATCATGTAAAGGAGAAAGTAAAATTTATTTTAATATGTATTAAAGTTATTTATTTTCCATAGGATTGGTCATTTTAACCAACATTGTCTTGTACTTAAAGACATATCCATTGATAAGTTCATTGGTTCCTAGTTTTATTTTTGTAATTTGGGAATAGGAAACCTTTTCGATAATGTTAATATATAATTATTGAAAAAAGTGATTTGAAATGGGTTTTAATGCTTTCAAAAATTGGAGAGGTAAATCATAGAACCACCTTAAACCATAATCCTTGAGGCTCATTGGAAATAATTTGATAAAAAACCTTTCATTGGAGGAATAATCAAGGCATGCCGCATAGAAAGATTGAAGATGCTACTGAGGATCACCCTTGAAATCATAAAATGGGAAATTATGTGCAAAAAAAATAGTTGGAAAAGGATACAAAGATATCTCAAGTGAAAGAGGGTTATGCAACACATCTTGATAATCAATAACATGAGGAGACTTTAAAGCCTTTTGTTTAATGTTTGTAACCTTGACCTCCAAGTCCTTTATAACTTGAAGGAAAGTTTGAACTAGAGACCCATTAGGGTTTATATTAACATGTTGAGGAGTTACCAAAGGAGAAATGACCATGGTTTGAGTAGTAATAGGCATTGAAACCAATATTTGTGTTGAAACAATTGGCAATTCCATGGTAGATGTAGCAACATTGTTTTTAGGAAACAAAGGTTAAAAAAACATATCCCGTGCCCCTATTATAAGTATGAAGTGGTAATATGCTCAAGGGGAGGGTTGTTAGTATATGGGGATGACCCATAACTTGAATATCATCATCAATATATGGACTTGCTTGGTCATCTTTACTTTTTGATTCTTTAGTTTCTAATATTGTTTTTAAGATTTCATCAATGTCTTCAGGGTTTTATGAATATTCTCACAAAATAATGCAATATATTTCACTTTCTCATGATATATTTATTCATGTTCATTGGTTTTAATTTTTAGAATCTTCTTCTATGGTAACCTCATCAACATGATGCTCATTCTCAACATGGGTATCATCATGGATCATGGGATTAGGTTCCTCATTGCTTTGAGGCATTTTAGGTGGTAAGAGGGGAAGCTCAATGTCTTCAATAGGCACTATAGAAACACAACCAGGTACTAAGAGGGGGGTGAATCAATATAAAAATTAAATCTAGTCCTTTAAATATTTTTAAAGTAGATTAAAATATATATGCAAATCAAATCAATTATGCAAAAATCACACACACACAAATACATATGACACTAGACGTATACATGGAAAACCCAAAGGGAAAAATCACAGTGAGAATAACTACTAGAATCTATTATTCTAATCCATCCTGATAGTCAAAACCTCATTGGTTAAAAATTGAAGGGCATCAACCCTAAAGAGACACCAATGCCTTGATTCAATAGCTTCAACTCTAAGGAAGCACCCACTCCCTAATCTGAGCACCAACATAGTTTATTTGATGGCACCAACCTATCAGATTCTTCTGTGGAGGTACAACTCTAATTTACAAAATAGATTCATACATGAATCCAAATCTCTAATTATTATTATAGGTCTAGTCTAAAATTGATCATACTTTTCACATTCTTTTTATGCCTTTTTTATTCTTTGCCCCTTTATCTCTAAGTCTAGATATGTCTTTATTTAACATACTTCATCTCACTCTAACTCTGATCCTCTATGTCTCTATATTTTCTATTTTTCACAATTCAATAGCTTTACCAACCTTTTCCTTAGTCCTAGATGTTATATCTATAAATAATTGATCTAAGGTTCCATTTATTCTTTGTGTTCATAATTTAGACTATAACACATCATGCCAATTTTGGACTTTAGTTCATTATGACTTGAACTATAAGTTTCCCATGTCTTGATTCTATGTATCACCACCATGATTTCCTATCTCATTACTATATATAGCATTTTTTGGACTCAATTTTTGATGTACATGATCATTAATATAGATTTGATCGATTAGCTTGATCAATCTCATTGTCTGTGTCAAGATATAGAGCTTACACACAAGTTTGTACATGTTCCTGTAATTGACTGTTAGATTGGGCATGATTTTAAATCTTAACCTTTGATCTTATATTTTGTGCCATGATTTGATGGTATTCATTCAAATAACTCATATTTAAAACATGTCCATTTGATTAATCTCTAAAAATTTCACATTCTCTATTCAATATTTATATGCTTTCAAACTTTAGCTTTGTCAACTTTAAAATGTGTCCTTCGATTTTCCTGATCCAAAATTTTATGTGTCATTCAATCTCTAAAGATGAACATTCTTTATATCTATCCAAAAATTAAACATTGAGCTTCTTTATCCACCTCATTATTTCCTACATCTTTGGATCACTTTTGCTCTATCAATTTTCTCAGACTTGCTCGATCTTTAACTTGCCACTACATTGATATACCTCAAGCACTTTATTCCATCTAGGTTCACTCGCTCTATTGGATATCCATTACATGATCACCCACTTACCATCAGATCTTATGACAAGCTCAATCTTTATCTCTACTTAGCCCTGGATAATGTGACACTTGGCATAAGCTCATGCACCTTCTACATATTGTTATCTATTCCCATAATTGAGACACTTTTCATCCTCACATTTATCATTGATGATTTTAGTTTAAAATACATTATATATTTAACTAAGCAAGCTTCATGATTATGACACTTGTCAGTAGCACATTTACTCAGAGGTCCCTTTGACAAATTGACTTCACTATGCTTCATTGGATCATCTGCATATGATGGAGTGCTAGATATTGATCAAGCTTGGCCATAATATAAAGTCTAAGACTTAGGAAATATTAAGTCCTTTTATCACTGCTTGAGCCAGTAATTACTAGGTCGATGGGTCAATTTTACAATGATGATAAAGGCTTAAGTTATAACTTAGGCTACCAGGTCCTGACTATATCTAGTTAATGTCAAAATAGAAAATTCCTATTGATGCCATGAAATAAACCCTTAGGGTTTAATTGAGAAACCCTATTTTGTTTGAGAGTAAAGATAATTCAATTATAAACTTATTCATTCTCATTCGAACTTCAAGATGCTCTTGAAAAACCCATAACAAATCTTCTTGCTTTTTCCTTTAAAAATGTCCATAAGTGATATTTGTAAAATCATGATAAATTTGCATGACCTTGTGAAAATTTTGACTATGGAGACCATTGTAATATGCCTAGAAGGCTAACTTTGCACCTGCATAGCTCTTATTGTGCTTAGTCACATGACCTACAAATTAGTACATATGATACTTTTACATAGGGGATTCCATTCATATGTCCAATTTATCACGAAGCTTTCATATGTGAAAGATATGACACCATGAAATTGATTGTTCATCTATTTATTGTAATCTGTAAATTTGACTATGTTGGAAAACACTGTAAAAAATGGCTTAGAGTCCAACTTTGATCAAGCATATCTTTTGTCATGCTGCATCGCGTGACCTATGATTTAGTGCATAGAAACTAGGCACAAAAATGAATAGACCCAAATGATAATTTTGTCCTTAAAACTCCATATGTGCCAATTTTGACCTCTTTAATATAATTACTTAGCTTTGCTGAACACTTTTACAAATTTGGTTGTGTTGGAACTTAGTGATTTTTTTCTTAGTAGCCAACTTTGCATGCCTATATCTTCAATTGCGCTTCATCACATGTCTTCAAATCTGGCACATAACTACTAAGGACTAATGTGATCACAACCATGTGACCATCTCCACCATAGTCATTCACATGTGGTAATGGTGATGTCAAAAAAATGCCTTCTCATCTTTTTTGTCATAGACCCAAAATGTCTAGATGATCAATATAAAGAATTGAATGAATTCCAATCATGCACACAAGCATTCCAATCATTATTAACCTCTGATAAGATCACTGTATTCATTATTGAGTATTAATGAAATCCATAATGCCAATGATCTCAATTTTGACATCAATGACAATCATATGTCTAACAATATCCTCCTTTGTCATTGATGTCAAAGTAAATGCTCTGATATTCTAATATTTTGCTTTTCATATACCATTGCTTAAACTGGATTTTGATGAGCTTGAATTGGGTTTTTTCATACCAAACTTGATCTAAAATTTATCCAAACTTTACTAGCTTGAGAATTTGGTAGAGATCATTTTGCTCTTCTTATCCCACAAAGAACATTTACACCTATTCTCCCCCTTTGACATCAATGGCAAAGGGTCTCTTTTTGACTGTTTGTCCAATTTTTTCCCCCCCTTTATCAAATAAATGAGTTTGGCTAATAATATGCAACCATCAATTGAGTAGAAATTTTTAAAAGTATGATAACTAAGTTACCTTTTCTCTCTTCTTCCAGGGATTATTAAAGCTTCTATGAGACTCCCCTAGAATCATGGCCTATCACTAGGATATAGTGATGTGATGTAGGAGCTACCACTCCCAAATTTTGTCTTAAATACTCAAAATTTTCCTTTGGAAGAGGTTTGGTTAATATGTCTATAATTTAGTCCTTATTCGACACATATTCCATTGTGACCTCTTGACCTACAACCTTATCTCTTAAGAAGTGATACTTGATTGATATGAGTTTGGTTATTGAATGCATCACTGGATTATTTGATATATTTATAGCACTTGAATTATAAAAAAGAATAGAGATAGGTGCCTTGTACTCTACCTTGATGTCCTTGAGTGTTTTCTTCATCCACAAGATTTGAGTGCAACATGCCACTGCTGTTACATACTTTGCTTCTACTGTAGAAAGAGTAACTGACTCTTGATTTTTGCTTAGCCATGAAACAAGTCTATTTACAAGGAAAAATGCACCACCACTAGTGCTTTTTCTATCATCCATACTTCCTAACCAATCAACATATGTAAATTTTGTCAAAGTGAAATATTCACTTGTAGGGTACCATAGGCCATAGCTAATTATGCTCTTGTTATATCTAAAGATCCTTTTCACTGAATTGACATGTGTTTATTTAGGATCAACCTAGAATGTTGCAACCATGCACACTACTTGCATGATATCTGGTCTTGATGTAGTTAGGTATAGAAAGCTACCTATCATTGATCTGTACATTATCTAATTTACATCAAGGGACTCATCCTCTTTACTCAGATTACATCTAGTTATCATAGAGTGATAACTAGTTTATTATCTTCCATTATAAATTTATTTATCATTTCATTTGCATACTTGGTTTGGAATATCAATATACTTTCATCAAATTGTGTAATTTGTAGACTAAGCAAGAAAGAAAGTTCTCCTAGCATTGACATCCCAAACTCACTTTGCATTTATGTAACAAATTATTTACACATTTTTTTATTGTTACCACAAAAGATGATGTCATATACATAAAAAACAACATTCAAAATATGCTCACCTTCTAATGTAAAATATAAATTGCTATCTTCACATCCTTTGTTGAAACCTTGTTTTTAAAGGTACTAGTCCAATCTTGAATACCATGCTCTAGGTGCTTGTTTTAGACCATATAGAGTTTTATTTAGTTTACACACATAATATTATTGATATAACAACTGAAAACCTTTAGGTTTTTCTATGTAGACTTCCTCTTCTAGGTTCCCTTTCAAGAAGGCAAACTTGATATCTATTTGATAGAATTTGAACTTATTGCAAATAGAGAATGCTTGAAACATTCTTGTGGATTCCAATATAGCAACTAGAGAAAAAGTTTCCTCAAAATATATTCCTTCAACTTGTTCATATCCCTTACACACCAATCTTTCTTTATTCCTTATAACAACTCCATCCTCATTGAGCTTATTTCTATAGACCCATTTTGTACCTATCACATTATTATTAGACAGTCTTGGGACTAATTGCCAAGTTTTATTCTTTTCTATTTGGCTCAATTCTTCTTCCATGTCTTTTAGCCAATTTTCATCCTTTTTAGCTTCAACATAGCTCTTAGGCTCAATTTCAGACATTAGAGCAAAACATACTTGTTCCTTGTTCTTTGCGAATATTCTCTTTATCTAAACTCCTCCATTATTATTGCCAATTATTTTCTCTTTAGGATGATCCTTTTGAACAAATCTTGGAGGATCCTTTTCATTCATTTCCTTATCATCTTCATTATCTATTTCCTCTTCAAGATTTTATTCTTCAATATTGATTTCTTTGTTAGGTTCAACGTGTTTCAATCCTTCTTCAACCTTGACATTTATGCTCTCTAAAATCTTGTGTATCCTTTTATTATAACATACATAAGCTTTGCTTTGAGTGGAATAACAAAGAAATATTCCTTCATCACATATTGATTCAAAGCTTCCCAATTTGTCTTATTTTCTCTTAATGTAGCATTTACTTCCAAACACCTTGAACTACTTGACAGAGGCAAGCTTTCCATACCATAGCTCATAGGGAGTTTTATCACTATTTACCCTCAGTTGAACTCTATCTAAGAAGTATACTGCTATTTGGACTTCTCTCCAATATCCATCAGGTAACTTGGCCTCTTTTAGAATTGTTTTAGCCATCTCCTTAATTGTCCTATTCTTTCTCTCAACTACTCCATTCTACTATGAAGTCCTTGCTATAGAGTAATGCCTTTTGATACAATACTTTTCACAAAACTATGTGAACTCATTTGAGGTGAATTTTCCACCTTTATCAGATCTTAAGCATTTGATCTTTTGTCCACTCTCATTCTCTACCATGGCTTTAAAATTTTTGAATCTTTAAAATGCTTGTGACTTGTCCTTCAAAAGGGTTACTCATGTCATTCTTGAGTAATCATTTACAAATAACATGAATTATTTTTCTCCTTTAGATCTTCTTGTCTTAGTAGGACCACAAAGATCAATATGAACTAACTATAAAGGCTTTGTAGTTGCATACTCCTTTGTTTGAAATTTGACCCTTGTTGGTTGCCTAGTTGACATTCCTTGCAAGTAGTATTTGTAGGTTTGGTTATCTAAGGCATGTGTCTTACACACTTGTTTGAGCTCATTTTGACTAGGTTTTCAAAGTTGACATGACCCATTATTATATGTGATAACCAAATCTCATCAATCTTTCCCATGAGGAAACTATTACCATTTACTTAAACAAGATTATAGATGTTGATTTCAATCCTTTTCCCTTTTGAAATTGTTCTTCTAGATCTCTTTAAATTGAAACATTCTACATCAAATGTGACCTTATATCCATTGTCACACATTTGGTTTAATTTTAGCATATTATGATTTAATACTTCAACATAAAGAACATCACGTGTAGGTAGTTTTCCATCTATTTTAAAAGTTCCTTTACCTTTGATCTTTACTATTATGTTATCTCCCAAGCTGACAAATCCTTCCTTACGATTTCTCAATTTGGTGAACTTTCTCTTGTCACCTATAATATGATTTGAGAAACCACTATCTATTACCCACAAATTCTTCTCCCTGGTATGGAGTGTAGTTTGAGCAATCATGGATTGATTTTTCACTCTCCACACATCCTGGGGTTTCTTACTTGGTTTCTTTTCAAAAAATTGTGAACCTTTGTTCACAGGGAGGCATGCCTTTCTTTACATTGTGTACTTTTGATCGTATAAAGCTAGTTCTATAATGTTTAGCTATGTGACCAAAATTATTATAATTATAACACATTACATTTGTATCTAACAAAGGAGCAAATATGTTTCTACTTAAATTTTTTTTTCTCCTTATAGATATAACTCTATAATAAATATCCCTATGACCAAATTAATTACAACTATAAAAATAATCATAAAAAGATGAGGATTACTTGGTCATATCAATGCTTGGTACAACATGAGGGGATTTTCTAAACTCTAGCTTCTTCATGTCTCTCACTTTGGTATATCCATATGCATTAGTGACCTTTGTCTTCTTATTCTCTTCAAGATTAGTTTTAGGTTTATCTTTATTTACATCAACTATGTTTGAGTCTATCTTGGTGTCCTTACAAGCTTTATCTTTCTTTGATTCTTATAATTTGAGGTTATCATATAGGTTAGTAGATGTACTTGTTGTGGAACATTTTCCATTTTCATAACTAAGACCTAATCTCTCTTTTGAGGGATATTGAGAGTTGATCAATTCATCAAGAATGTCTAATCCTCCTATCAACTTTAGACTTTTGTCTAGTTGACCTTTGTCCTTTTAAAGTTTTTTATCAAAGCAACTATCTCTACTTCAAGCTTCATGCACTCATCAGATTTAGATTTTATTTCAATTTTGATTACATTTGATATTCTTTTAGCCTCTTAAAATTGTGTCTTTAGGCTCACTATCATATGATCATATTTATCAAGACTCTTGGACATTTTCTCAATTTCCTTTTATCTAAGCTTCTTCTATTTTGAGCTCTCTTTTCTTAGCTTGTCAATTTCCTCTAAAGCACAGATGAGCTCACACTCTAGATCTATTTATTCTTCTTCTTCTTCATCTAAGTCTTCATCTTCTTCTTATTCCATAGAAGATAATTCTATTATCATGAATATGACTTCCTTCTCCTCAGCCACAAAAGCACAGTCATGATCATCATTAGAACTATCACTGTCTTCCATTAAATCATTGTCTTATTTTGTGTATAGAATTTTCTTGTTTTTGAAGAAGTTATTCTTCTTGGGATAGTAGGGTTTTACCTTTTTGCTACTTTATACTTGTTTAGAGTTATCCTTTTTATCGTGAGGGCATTTAGTAGCAGAATGTCTTACTTTAACATAGTTAAAGCTTTTGAAGGGTAAAATACCTCTATACTTTCTAGATCCTCTCTTCAATCTCTTGAAAAAGTTGGCTTCTTCTTCATCAAACTCCTTAGATCTAGATGAGGATGCTTTTGCTTTTACTTTCTTGGAAACTTTGAATGCGACTTCTCTCTTAAAGGTGTTTGTCTCTCCCATTCTCATCTCATAGGCTATGAAGGTTCCATCTAACTCATCAACTATGAGTTTATCTATATCTCTTACTTATTCTATTGCAGAGAATTTAGAATCACACCATGATGGCAAAGATTCTAGGACATTTTTTACTATGATTGATTCTTTCATTTCTTCTCTAGGGCCTTTGATTACATTGACTATTTCATCTACCCTAAGGAGGTAGTCTACAATCATCTCCTCTTCTTTCATCTTAAGGCTCTCAAACATGCCTTTATAAGTTTGTAGCTTGGCCTACTTTATCTTATCATCTTATTCATAATTGATATTTAACTTATTTTAGATGTCTTGGATATTTTCACAGTGCATAAATTTGATAAACTCTAAGCTTGACAATCCAAAAAGAGTAACATTCTTTGCCTAAACATTGCTCTCATATGCCTTCTTGGCAACTTGATCAATAGGAGTTATAGCAGGGCCTATATATCCATTTACTATATACATCCATACATGAAACCCTAATGAGGACAAATATGTTTCCATTCTTATGCTCTAAAATGCATAGTTATATCCATCAAAGAGAGGTGCCTTGTTTGATGAAGATACTTACTAACTAGCCACTAGTGTTCAACCTTCCAAGATCTACTTGAGCTGATTAAGCTTATTTTAAGGAACCAGGGCTTTAATAGCAATTATTGGAACACAACTAGATACTGAGAGGGGGTTGAATTAGTATATTAATTAAATATGGTCCTTTCAATACTTTTAAAGCAAATTAAAAGATATATTAAAATAAAATAAATTATGCAGAGATAACACACATACACAAGTACACATGACACCATATGTATACATAGAAAACCCAAAGGGAAAAACCATGGTGAGAATAGTTTCTAAAATCTTCTATTCTAATCCAACGTCATAGTTAAAACCTCACTAGTTACACATTGAAGGGCACCAAATTTAAGGAGACACCAATCCCTTGATTGAAAAGCTTCAACTCTAAGGAACCACCCACTCCCTAATCTAAGCACCAACTTAGTTTATCTGATGGAACCAACCTATCATATTCTTCTATGGATCTATATCTCCAATTTACAAAATAGATTCATACATGAATCTAAATATCCATTCTTTTTTATAGGTCTAGTCTACCACTGATCATACTTTGCATATTTTTTGTGTGCCTTTTTTACTCTCTATCCCTCTATTTTTATTTGACACACTTCATCTCACTCTAACTCTACTCCTCTGTGTCTCTATATCTTATATTTTTCATAATTCAATAGATTCACCAACCTTTTCCTTAGTCCTAGATGTTATATCTATAAACAATTGATCTAGGGTTCCACTTCTATGCATTCATACTTTGGAATGTAATACATCATGCCAATTTTGGACTTTAGTTCATTATGATTTGAATTTTAAGTTTCTTGCATCTTGATTTCATGCATCACCACCATAATTTCCTATCTCATTACTATCTATAACATTTACTAGACTCAAATATTGATGCACATGCCCATTAATATAGATTTGATTAGTTAGATCGATAAATCTCATTGTCTATGTCAAGATATATATCTTACACACGAGTTCTTAAATGTTCTTACAACTGATCATTAGACTGGGCATGAATTTAAATCTTGGCCTTTGGTTTTATCTTTCACACCATGATCTAATGGTCTTCATTCAAATAGATCATCTTTATAATGTGTCTATTTGATTGATTTTTAACAGGCTCATGCTATTAGTTCGATCTTTGTATGCTTATAAACTTTAGCTTTATTAACTTTAAAATGCATTCATTGATCCTCTTGATCTAAAATTTTCATGCAATTTGATCTCTAAAGATGCATGTTCTTTATATTTCTCTAGATGTTAAACATTGAACTTCTTTATCCATCTCATTGCTTCCTACATCTTTGGATCACATTCATTCTATTGATCTTCTTAGACTTGCTTGATATTAAACTCACCACTATGTCAATAAACCTCGATCACTTCATTCCATTTGGGTTTACTCTTTCTAATGGACATCCTTTACATGATCACCCACTCACCATCAAATCTTTTGATAAGATCAATCTTTATCTATACTTAGCCCTTGAGAATGTGACACCTGGCATAAGTGTGTAACTTTTGCATATTGTTGTCAGTTATCATAATTGAGACACTTGTCATCTTTTTATTGCTCTTTGATGATTTTTATTTAAATCACACCATAAATTTAAATGAGCAAGCTCCATGATTGTGACACTTATCACTAGCATGTTTAATTGAAAGCCCCTTTTACAAATTGACTTCACTATACTTCTTCAAATCATCTGCATACAATGGAGCATTAGCCATTGATCAAACTTGAAAAGAATATAAAGTCTAAGACTTAGGAAATATTAATTCCTTTAATCAATACTCAAGCTAATAATTTCTAGGTCGATGGGTTGATTTTATAATGATGACAAAGGCTTAAGTTATAACTTAAGCTATCAGGTCCCAGCTATATCCAATCAACATCAAAATAGAAAATTCCTATTGACTCCATGACATACACCCTTAAGGTTTAACTAAAAAACCTTATTTTGTTCCAGAGCAAATAAAATATTATATGAGCTCATTACTTCTCATTTGAACCTACATACCACATATTCAATATGATCTTGAGAAACCCATAACAAATCTTCTATTTATTTCCTTTTCAAATGTTGATGTGACATTTGTAAAATCATGACAAATTTGCATGACCTTGTGCAAAATTTAAATAAGTATGGAGACCATTTAAATATTTATAGAAGGCTAAATTTTCACCTGCATAACTATTGTTGCACTTAGTTGCATGACCTAAAAATTATTGCATATGATCCTCTTACATAGGGTATTCCATTCATTTGTTCAATTGCTCCTAAAGCTTTCATATGTGAAAGATATGATGCCATGAAAATGTTTATTCATCTATTTCTTGCAATCTATAAATTTGACTAAGTGTTGGAAAATGCTATCAAAATTGGCTTGGAGCCCAAATTTGATCAAGCATATCTTTTGTTGCACTATATCACATGATTTAGGATTTAGTGTAAAGAAATTAGGCACAAAAATGAACAGAACCATATGATTATTTTATCCTCAAACCTCCATACATGCCAATGATGACCTTATGAATATTCTTAGTTAGCTCTACTAAGCACTTTTACAAATTTGGCTAAGTGTTGGAACTTAGTGCTTTTTATCTAAGTAACCAACTTTACATGCCCATATCTTTAACTACGCTTCATCACATATCTTCAAATTTGGTGCATAACTAGTAAGGACTAATGTGATCATAACCATGTGACCAACTCCCCCATACTCGTTCACACATGGTAATGGCGATGCCAAAAAAATGCCTTCTCATCTTTTCTATCATAGACCCAAAATGTCTAGATGATCAATATGAAGAACCAAATTAATTCTTATCATACACAAAAGCTTTCCAATCATTTTTAACCTCTGATAGGATCATTATATTCATTCTTAAGCATTAATGCCATCCATAATGCTAATGATATCACTTTTGACATCAATGACAATCATATGTCCAATAGACACGCCTCCCAATATAGGGATACACCTAGGTTACATGTAAAATAATATGTGGAAAATGAAAAAGTATAGCAATATAAAACCCTAATTGATTGGAGACCATAGAAATTAGAAAAACTTACATTCATATAAATTGGGTTCACCAAATGTCTAACCCTAAATTAGATGTGGATCCTACTATGGGTAGATAGGGTTAATAATATAAAAGTGAATAAGCACACAGGTGATAAATAGATCTATAGTAGGTCAATTAATTTCAAAACTTAGATAAAACATATACTAAATTTATTATGTTGAGATATGTTTAAAATGGAAAATACAACTATGATAGATATTATAATGATAATGAAAACAAGATACTTAGTTTTGATGCTAATACATATTTAGATCTAGAATAGGTAAGAATTAGACTAGAAGAATATTCTGAAATAGTCACCAAATTATGGATTAAGCACCTTTATAGGTGTAAACACTTGTATCAACCTGGGATCATTGCATCAATGATAGTGTTTAGATCAAACATAGGTGTCTAATATGAAATAAATATTAGAATAAGATATGACCACCTGGATTATTATGGGTTCATAATCTCCTTCACTTTGGTGTAAATAGATCTGAGTCATAGACTATCTCTCATACTCAAATGATCAAACCCTAGTTCTTCATCTTCATAGTGGGTGTGGAAAAAATGGGTTAGTGGGCACATGGTGTTGAGCTAAGCCAAAGACACCTCTATCAATGAGCACTACCTACATAGATGATAATCTAAATAAGGCCTCATACTTATGTAGTTATCCCATATGTTTTGGATTTTGTGTGAACCATGTAATGTGTGATAAGTAGAATAGTGACCTAGCTTATAATGTGGTAAATATAGCTTTTTAGTTGATCCTTTAGTATTTTAGACCTGTAGATGTGTTGTCCTCGTGAAAAATATGGAATAGAATAACATAGGGAAACTTTACTCACTTTGTTGCTTGATTAAGTGCTTTTGATAAGTTGCCTTGGTCTCTTTAGGTATTTTCTAGGTGGGGAATGTATGAGAGTTGATATTATATTTATAACAATCCTCTTGGAGAATATATCACATTAAATCACTTAGGTCAACCATTAAGATACATTTAATTTTCAAATTATATGGATTTAGGACATTGGAAAATTACATCAAAACATGACACTTGCGTTGATGTAGGTGTCCATCTTGACACAAGTGCCTAGGGAGTAGGAAAATAGGTATAGGATCAAAAAATTTCAAAGGCATAAGATAAGTAGGTTTTAAGCATTTTGGGAAAAATAGAAGGCCTTGGAAATAAACATAAGACTATTTGGACTAAGAGATAGGCCAATGTGCACAAGAGAAAGTAGATATGAGACTTTCAAAATTAGGAAAGGTCTACAATTGGGAAGAATAATCAAGGTTTGAATTTGCCAAGTGTGCAATATTGAGGTGTTATATAATTCATAAATATTGTCTACACTTGTACCTATTTTATAGATTATTAAACTCTTTTATCCTAGCTAAATTCCTATGTTGATGCATGTGTGCCTTTTTCAACTAAGTGTCAAGTGCCCAAAAGTCATTGAATTTGTACATGTTATGTATCCATATGATCAGGTAAGTGATTTAGTGAAAGATATTTTCAAAAGGGATTGGTATATATATACAAGATCAAACCTTAATGATTCCTCACATAAAAAATATTATGAACTCATAAGGCAAATAACTAAGAAGAAATCAATCAAGAATTCAAGTGAGAAAACCTATCCTATTCATCCTTATTTCTATATTAGTCATAGGAATAATATTCCCATAGATATGAAGTAGTAGAGGAGCAGTCCGTGAGCTATATTTTCCATTACAAGCTAGGTCATTATATGTACTTTATTATCACATATTGCATCCTTCTATATAAATAAGATAACATGTAGGTGAGAAATACATAAGTTTGAGGCCCTCTTTAGAGTATTGGCTATGTAGGAAATGCCCATTGACTTTGTATCTCTTGTCCTATAACAAAAAGCACTTTACAATGTAATTAACATATATAATCTAGAAATGAATAGTAATCAAAGTATCTAGAAAGAAAACATGGAAATAATACACCTATAAATGTGTTGCATGGTGGAGTATTTGAAGTGTTTTCCTCACCATGAAGGATGGAGAAGTAGAGGTGGACTTGAGGGCCCATCCATTTCCTAGCCAAGAAAATGAATAAGTCTATAAGTGGTCAAGTGTGAGGAATCCTAGAGATGCTTCTTGAAAAGGAGGGTTGGGAGGTGATCATGCCCCCGAACTGATATAAAGAGAGTGGCGCTAAGGCTATTGAATGCACTAAATTTTAACCACATGACTCAAGGGGAAATATAGATTGGATATTTTATCCAAGGTTAAGTGGTATCACCATCTAAACCTAAATAAGGAAATAGTGTTAGGTCATTGAGTACATTGAATCTCAATCATAATACTCAAGGAAATCAACTATTATAGATAAATAAAAGCTCAAAATGGTGCTTCATGGTAAAATCTTGGTATTGGTAAGGTATTATTTCTTCTTGATAAGGTATCAATATTTCTTGGTAAGTGTTTTGAGTATGTAGTTTGGTAATTTGTAAGAATCAATGCATCTTGGTAAATGAGATAAGGAACAAAATCCATTCATTCCCCTTATCATGTATGTTGTGAATGATGTATTAATTTAAAAATGTATTTTGAAATTTTTGGTGTGCTTGCATAGCATATGTACCTTTAGTATATGTCAAGTTAAAGTTTTCATCAACTTGTAACCTCTGCTCTTTAACTATGTATAATATCTATCAAAAATATAAAAGAATTGTCTTACATCTATGAAAACTAGTGCCAAATGTATAGTATTATGACCCAAGTGTATATATGAATCATGTAAACTGTACCACATTCTATGAATTCTATAAACTGTGTATGTGTGGAGTCATGCCTTTATGACATGCCCCCACTGATATGCCCCCATTTTAAAATGAGGGGAATAGAAGCTAGTAGTCACCTCATCACAAAAGGATAATATGGCCATATTGTATATGTATCAAACATATAGTATTCCATTTACATCAGTGTTATGCTTTAGTAAATTTATGCTTGGTAATTTTGTATATTTGGTAAGCAACATTATAGATGGTGCACATATTTTGAACCTTAGTACAAACAATTGAAGAATTAGGAATTTTAAATTTATAAAATTTTTTGTTAAAATTTGTATAGTGTAAAAGTTATCATTGTTTGGATACCAACACAACTCATATATTTCAATAAGGATAAATGGTGCCCAAAATATCATAGGTTAAAGTTTGCAAGTGTGAGTGACGATTGAACATTCAATAGCTATATGTATAAATTTTGAAATTTTCTATTTCAATTTCATTTTTAGTTTTTTTATTTTTCTTGATGTAGAAATATCATTATAATGCCTCAAGGGAGAGTGGTTTTTCTAATACAATTTGATGTCCTATAGACTACTTTGGGAGGACAAGATTTGGAAGAACTAGTAAGCATATATTTTTGCTCAGTTCCATGTTTTTATTTTTTTTTATTTTTAGTACCATTTTGGGCATAAAAAATGTTGACAGGCACTACCATTAGTTATTGGGATGGTACCATCTATCTATAGATGGTAGTGTTCCTTTTTTAATGGTAGTGTCCCACGCTTTTGTCCAAAAATTATGGTAGCATATGAAACTAATTTTCGATCATTATTTATTAAAATTTTCATTTATATTAGCTAATATCTTAGTAAATTGATAACTAATGCTTGTTTTTGCTTGTTGGATTTTGTAGAAGGACATTCAAATCTCTGAGTTTAAGAATGGAAGGCATCTATCTACCTTGTCATATTTAATGTTAGATGATGCAAACTAGGCCATTATTGATCAGGTTGTGTTGGGACATGTTGATTGATTACATGTCGATTATGATATTCATCTGATGACAACATTAGCCAAGGGGTAGAATGCTGATACTTGTACCTTATTTAACCGGACAGGGGATATTATAATTACATTAGAGGATGTGTATTGTATATTAAGATTGTTCATTATAGGGGAGAGGACTCAAGTATTAGGAGATGGTATCATTAGGTATATGTAGAGATACTTCCACCCCTATACACACACATATATATTCTAATTCATCAAATAGATGTGGGAGAGCCTTCTAACATAGTCTGTCTAGAAGACATTATTAGATCTGATGTTCCATGATTTTATAAGTTCATTTATTATTTACTATCATATTTTATGGCTATGAATGGCAGTGGAGTAGCTATATCTTACCATATGTATCATATTGTTTGGAACATTGAACAAGATGGCACTAGGTATTCTTTGGGGCACACCATGGTGGCCTACTTATACATATATATTTTTAAAAATTTCTTAAAGACTCGAGGTGGTGGATGGAGTATGACCAAATTCTTCATGTGTGGGCATATGAACATATTTTGGTTAGATGACCCATCAGTGGACCCTTGGATGGATGGGCCCATCCATAGGTTTTTTTCATGATAGGTATTAAATCAGAGTAGGGTGCATTAGATTATGGAGTATCACATGATACTTGATCACTTGACACTTTCACATATTATCTTGCATCCATATATGACCTTTTACAGGTGGCTTGAGGATGATTAGGAGTTATAATGAGTTCACACTAGCATATGGTTGGTTGACCATCTCCTTAGTGTTTACGAACATTTTCATCATGATCATGTGTTGAGACAATTTAATATTTGGAAAGGAGTCCACTTTGTTCCTTATCCATAGAATTAGATGATTACAGTTGTCCATAGGCCAAATGATAGGCCTACCCCCATAATTATATATCTAGCATCGTTCCTTGCTAGAGAAACATATCTTTTTATTCCTTTAGTTTTTGGTGATGAGGCAAGGTGCACAAATGTTTATACATAGTGGTGGTCTAATTTATACTGGAAATTATTATTCACTATTATTATTTCCACTGGTGTTGACCATTTTTAAAAACTATGGAAGAATAACACCTAAGTTTTGGTAGTTTAGGATTTTAGAATTTAGTCAGAGTCTAGCAAAATGACTAAGTCTTTTGACTTAGAAATTTTTTATGAGAGTTTAGTCTTCACACCTTTTATAGAACTAAAACTTTCAAATGCCACTATGATGTTAATCTTTAACACCCATCCTATTGTGAAACCTTCAATATATACCCTTTGTGCAGAGTGCATTCAAATATTAAAGCTTGTATAGGGTGAAAAGAAAAGTAAGCACACACTTAGAAACATGAACTTAGTAGTAGTGTCTAAATTAGTTCGAGGCTTTAGGTTTGACATAAAAGGCTAAGTACAGAAAAGAATAAATCCTTCATATTTTAATTTTTTTCACATGTTTTAATGTGAATGAATTATAAGGAAAAAGGATATCCAAATTTTGGTGTTCTTTGTGCAAAAGCTCCAAATATTTAAGGCAAAATATTTTGAAAATTTTCTAAGTCTTTGGCAACCTAGAAATACAAAAGTACAGAAGCTCAGGGGTATTAAATTATTGATCCAAAAGTTAATACCCCATGGTTCCAAGGTCTTGAGGAAAAACCATGTTGTGGCTTCTTGGAGAGTCTGGAAGCATTAACCATTATCCCAAAATGAAAATATTTGAGGAAGTGACATGTGGCAATAGAAATGAAAAGGTTACCCAAATGAAGACATGTGGAAATGGTGACTTCACTAGTATAATAGCCTAAATTTGATAGGCCCCTGACAATGTCTTGATAGGTCGTAGTCTGATAATCATAATAGGACTTTGGTCTAGTTGAATGGTGCCACATGATAATCATTTGCATCTCCTAATAGCCCATGCCTTTTTCAAAAGTCTTTCAACACTTAGTTGATTTTGTAAAAATTACCCGGTGCCATGTGTTAATCTCTTGATCATCTTGATACCTTTATAAATACATTTTGACACTTCATCAATTTCCGTGAAGTTTCCCAATAATATTTACATCATCAAGGTTGATTATAATTATGCAAATGGGATGATTCCATGTGTCACAATCCTAATGTCTTAGCATTTTAGAACCATCCATTAGAGTTCAAAGCCTCTAAGATAGTAGGTTAGTGGGATGACACCACATGGTGAAATTCCCTTTATTTGTAGCCCCATGATGGTCTATGTAGGCATAATAGATTTATTAGAGCCTCAAGCAAGTGGGTAATCAAGATAACACTAAATGGTGAAATATTGATTCACTATAGAAAGAACAATCAATGTTAAACTTAAATCTAGGAGCCAATCAACACACACCATTTGGACTTATCAAACTTTAGGCCCCTAGGGCTAACCATATATAGTTGCATAGAATTGGTAAAGTCTAAGGCTTTATGTCCAAATTATAGAGGATAATTGGCAAGATCTGAATTAGCCCAAGAATATGCGAAATGTTGAGTATGTGGGGGATAAGGGGAATATACTCATAGAAGAAGAAAAATTATGGTGTTAACACGTGGTTAAAACCTACCACTGAGGAGTTTACTAGCATTTATGATTGAACTAGCTAAGATGAATTCAATGGGCCATTTCATCTATCAACTATTAATTCATGGGTAGAATGGTAACTATATTGATTCATATAATTAATCATAGAGTAGCCTGATGTGAAAATCATGTGCAACTCAAATCCAACTAGTAAAATGGGGGGAAGGGTGGTGGAATCAGGCCTTGATCATAATTGAAGTGAGTGCATAGGGATGCAAATCCTAAAGAGGACTAGTAGGTAGTTACATAGGCATGAAAATGGTGATCCTAAGGAGATTCCCACTTCCTCAACCCCCTTCCAAGCATGATGGAATTTTTAACTACCCCATTAGTGGGAAAGACCAAATTAATATCTTAAGTTCTATAACTCTACCTATTTAAGCAGGTAGATTATAATCGTAAAGTGGACCCATTTTAAGAACATAAGTTCTATATAAATTGGCCCATCCTTGATCCCTCTACTTAAATTTTATGCTTTTGAATGAATAATAGAACTATTTTAGCCACTCAATAAATTGCATTCTATGTGTATCTTATGAATTGTTGATGTTATTTTTGTGTTGAAGTGTTCTTTATCTTTGATTGTGTCCAATTCTAATTCACCTTTATAAAGTGAACTCTCTTTTGTGGGTCATATTCTATGTATCTCATGGTTTATGAATTTTTAGTTATGGTGATGAATGCTTCTCCTTCTAATGTTGTCATATATTCTTGTACCTCTCTATAAAATATTGATGCTAAGACTTCCATGATTGAGTTGTGTATGTTGTTAATTATTTTATGTCCATTATGTATGCTTAAGTGAGTAGAGGATGTCATAATATTATGGTGTATCATCCCCTTTTACTTTCAATTCCTTTATTTATGCTCTCTCTCTCTCTCTCTCTCTCTCTCTCTCTCTCTCTCTCTCTCTCTCTTTTCCTTGTAAGTGCAGTAGTTTAGTGTTAGTATTAGGTGATCTATTAGGGTAAGTTGACCTTCTCTAGAGGTTCAATCCAACCATAGGTGACCCATAGACTTGGGGTGCTCCCATTGTGTCAAATGGGTGAGGAAACATGAAACATCTCCTTAGAGGGTGAAAATCAAATGTGACAATAGTTTTTGGCACACCTGGTGGGACCTCTATTCAATTCCATTGAGTTATAAGGTTTTGGATAAAAATTTGGTGCTACTCTTAGTAAGATTAAGTGTTGAAGACATCAAATAAGCACCTAGTGACCCTAAACATTTTTGATCTCAAGTAGACTAGTCCTTAAGTATTTCCTTCCAAGAGCAACAAGAGCTTCTTCAAAATGTAATTTTTAGTTCATTGAATTATCTACACCCTTTAGAAGAAGGGTAACTAAAGCATCCTTGTCTCTTGTAAGAAGATCTAGAGAGATTATACAACCTTTCTCAAGAGATTAATTTACACCTCCTTTTGGTAGATTCCCACGATAAAGACTAGGGTTCCTTCCAATCCTTTACATGGCTATCCCTAGAAATTAGTCCTTTGCCCCTTTCAATGGAGGAAGCCCATTGAAACTCAATCAATATGATGATATACCCCTTGCATCCCTCAAGAGTATCCCCTATTTCACAAGAGGGGATAGTACCACACCAATAGAACATATGAAATATATTGTTAATATATTCAATACATCATGCTACTAAAGATAATGTGGATCTTAAGATTTTAGCTTATTCATTTAGATGAAAGAATCTATAATGGTATAGGATCTTGTGACACAACTCTATCAACTCATGGGATGAGTTAGGAGAAGCTTTATATAAATAATTCAAAGATAAATTAGACCACTTTTCCTTGGTTGATCATCTGACTAGTTTTAAAAGAGAACCACATGAGTACATGGCCAATTTTAATCTCATATTTTAGAGGACATAGGATAGGATCCATCTATTGGTAATGATTACACTCAAATATGCTTTTATTTATTATGTTAGAGCCTTGAATAGTGATATATTTGTGATGATCCAATTGATGGGTAGTAGGACATTATTAAATGCTTATGAGGTAGCCATTAGGGAAAAAAATAGTCTCATACATGATGGAAAAATTTCTCCAAGACTTACAATTCTCATATTTTTAGAAGTACAACACACTTTGATACCTCAAATACCTATATTATCATCCATCCCAATGCCAATTAGCCAACAACCAAGTCATGATAAAACCACCCCTAACCCATCAAATAATTTATAAGAGGTTAAAATCCTTCTTCAAACTTTTGGAAATGAATTTATCACTCTCAAAAGGTAGTAGGAAAAAAATTATAAAACCTACCAAGCACCTTATTAGCCTTATCAAAATAATAGTTCTCCATATCAATCACCTTATCAAAATATTAGGTGACCAAATGAGGAAAATCTTCAATGCCAAGGATAAATTAATTCTACAAAGCCTTATCAAGCCTTTAATACCAATACTTCTAGCACATATAAATCCTTAGTTCTTATCAAAATCAACTTAATACATGACTTTGAGTGTTTATTTCTTTGTAATCTTCCCCATAACCAAACCACATGTCCTAATGGTGTCCTCAACCAAGCATTAATAGAGCAAAGATTAACACCATAAAAAAAGACCTAAGCTAAGGTACCAATATAATAGTAGGAATCTCAGGAGATAGTAAAAAGTGATGTTACACTTTTAAATTGGAAAAGGGATGAGTATTATGGAGTGAATTAGTTATAAGGTCAGAACCAGGCTTCTTCTTCAAGTGTGGCAACCAATACTAGGTCCAAAAAAAGGGATGTAAAATTTGAGCTAGAAAGTTGAGTGTCCCACATCATCCTCTCTAGAATTATAAGAGTTTTATGGTCCTAATTGAGCTCCAAATATGCAATAAATTTATAAAAATTAGACTTTAGGAAGTCAAGAATAACCCAAAAGCCATTTTTAATTAACACAAGTGCAAGAAGGTACTGCTACTGCTAAGGTATAGTAAAAGGTTGGTGCTTCCCCATTTAATATTCTTGAGAATATGAATAAAATAAATTTAAATATACCTATGTGTGAATCCTTGTCCATCCCAAGATAAAAGGACCTATGGAAAGTAACTTTGTCTAATCTGAGTCTTTCATAAGGGTTATCACAAGAATGACCAAAAGTAGTACTCACAAATGCATCTCATCCAAACGAAGATCAGTCAAATAAAAGAGTGAAACCTCCACCATTTTATGTTTTTTTATAATTGGCAATCATTTATCCCATAACTACATGATATATTTAGGGGATAATAGCCCAGTGATGCCAAAGCAGATAGTAGACATGTTGGGTTTGGAATATGAGCCACTCTTTAAGGGAGTAGTATAAATAGATGGAACAACCATTAAAAATCTTAGTGTCATAAAGGATTTGGACCTAAATTTACATGTTTGTCCTAAATTTTCCATTACCCAAGATGTTTTCATAATTGATCTCCATATGTACATCACTTTATGCATTTCTAGGGACTTTATTACCAAGATTGGAGGATACCTATCATATAATTGGTCTCATATGATATTTAGAACTAGGTATGGCACTAAGGTTAACATTAGGTCTGAGCCAATTACTAGGAACCATATTGAACCTTATGTGTCAAATGCCATAAATTCTAATTGTATAATCTTTGACCAAGAGGACCATCCTATTGAACAATAACCAAGTACACACCTTGAAGGCATACCTCATTTGCTACTTGATGAATGGGGGATTGATCATCATGAGTTTGATCCTTATTGACTCATTGAATATGTTGGGTTAGGTACCTATTACTTTCATGAAGAATATTCTTTCATTCCAAATCTTGTGAAGACTAATGAACATGATGATGTAGTATGGTAGATACACTTTGATGTATCCAAAATTACACATGGAGTATGAGGAGGTGTTATGTCAGTATCTCCCTTAAAAGATAATTATTTATTTGATTTGAGGTTTTAGTTTAGTTGCACCAAAAATTCAACTAAATATGGATCTCTCATCCATGGTCTCTATTAGGCTCAGAAGAGAGGAATTAAACATCTCCAAGTATTTGGAGACATTGAGTTGGTTGTCAACTAGGTAAGAGGGAAAAACGTGATAAAATTTAATTAATGAAGTCCTATAAACATAGAGTTTAGGACCTTATATAGGAATTTAAAGCCTTTAATGTGTAAGCAATCCCAAGAGAAGTAAATAAACAAGTTGATAAAATGGATGTTATTGGTGTTCAATTGACATTTTGGATGGCATAAAAAGTGATAAAGTATAATAACATATCAAGGTGGCTATGAGGCATATTGTACCTAAAAATAACATCAATTGGTAGGTGTTTGATAGTGATCAACATATTGTCCTTTTATTGAAAGAAGAAGCAATTTTTTTGGCAAGAAATCAAGATGAATTGAAACAACAATATGATGACCATGTCATTCAGTTGAAGTCAAATAAACTTACAAAGGGGATGATCACAGTCAAATTTTTTTTAGTGCTGATGATTAGGTTAGGGGAGAGAAAGTGAACATGAAGATCATGCAAGAACACTATGAAAAAGTTTCCATCTTTAAGGATAAGCTTCTCCATCTTGGTAAGGTATGTAATGAATAGGAAAAAAATGCATTTGTTAAACTTTGCCAAGAGTTTAAGGACATATTTTCATGGGAGTACAATAATCTCAAAAAGTTTGACCCTAGTTTGGTGCAACACACTATAGAGTTAAATTTCTATGCCAATGTAGTCAGGCATAAATAGAGACCCATAAACCCTAAAATAAATACTCTCATGAGGAAAGAGTTGACCAAGTTGATAGAGGTTAGGATCATATTTATAATTAAGCATTCATCTTGGGTTGCAAACTTGGTCCCTATTAGAAATAATAATGGAGAGATAAGGATGTGTGTTGATTTTAGGGACCTAAACTGAGCCTCATTAAAGGATCACTATCCATTGCCCTCCATATAACAAATCTTGTAAATGGTGGCTGGTGCAAAAATCTTTTCCCTATTGGATGGTTATTATGGATATAATCATATTTTGGTGTAGGCGGAGGATTAGTTTAAGGCAAACATCACCACCAAATGCAAAATTTATGCCTATAGGAAAATGCCCTTTGGTTTATCCAACTTGGGGGCAATTTTTCAAAGATCCATGGACATGGAATTTTAGGGAATAATAAATGATAATGTACTTGTTTATCTTGATGATTTTATAATACTTTTTAAGCATGCTAATGATCATCTATCTCATTTTAGAAAAGTCTTTGAGAGTTGTAGGTTATTTCGAGCCTCACTCAACCCCAAGAAGTGTATTTTTTTAGTCTATGAAGGCAAGTTTTTGGGCCATGTTGTCTCCAAGAGGGGGATTTAATAGATTATGAAAGGGTAAGTGCCATTCTAACATCATCCTTTCCTAGTCATAAGAAGGGGCTATAAATTTTCTTAAGAAGGATCAATTTTGTTAGGAGGCTTGTTCCTAAATTTTCAAAACTTTCAAAGCCTCTAACTGCTATGTTAAAGAAAAATTAGATATTCCACTTGGGAAAGATAGCTTCAAATAAATTAAACAAGCCATAACATAAGATCTTACCCTTATAAATATAGTTTTTACCAATGAATTTACTCTATGCCTTTGGAGGTATGGGCTTCATCTCAATTATGTTAGTAAAAAAAAATGATGAAGACACATAATAGCCAATAGCTTTATTTAGCCAGGGCTTATAAGGTTATGATGTAAAGTATTATTTTTAAGAGAAGCAAGTAATAGATGTTAAGGAGTCTAAAAAATTTTAGACATTTTCCATCTAATAATAAGGTGCATTTACTTGTATCTCACCCAAGTGTCAAAGAGTTCCTATTAAGCATATATTTGAATGAAAAATGGTAGGGTGGATTACAAAGGTGATGGAGTATGATGTGGACATCAAGGTCACAAAGATGGTAAGAGGTAGAGATTTGTGTGAATAGTTAGCATCAGATTTTAAAAATGATAAGGATGGTTTTATAACACTCTAAGAGGGCCAACACTTAACTACACTTTTATTGCCTACTAGTTGGACCCAAGACATGGTCAACTTCATTTAAATTGGTAAATGCCATCAAAGATTGCACAAGGCTAAAATAAGGTATTTTAGATTGTAGTCAATTCATTATGTTCTTATAGATGGTATCATGTTTAAGAAAGATGTGTTGATGCATCTAAGTGTACCAAAGGGGTTCTTAGTGTTCAGAGAACACTTCTCATTTTATAATTATAGAAATTTAGAACATGAGTAGTAGGTTGTGGTAACTTGATGTTACCTATGGTGGAATAACAACATAATAATGTATGAGTGTTCCACAAAATTTATAATAAGTGATGGTTGGGAGCCATCATGGTCTGTTCTTTGTGAATTATGAAAGTCCATGCTTTTTTTTAGTGAATCATGGTCTAATTTAAGCTATATACTAATCTATATGTATATTGATAATGAAATCTAAGCTATAGTGATCTGGATTAAAAAAGGAGTAAAGAGAAGGGTAAGGTAAGATATAAATAAGTTATTTTTGATCTTAAACTCAAATATCATGACAAAGTTTCAATTACAACTAAACCTACATTTAACTAGTATGTCATGCAAAATAACAAAGCTCAAATTCACCACACACCAGGCATATTCCTAAAGATGATATGAAATTATACAAGAACTAGATTTCACTTTAAAGGTTTGTTACCAGACTCAAATAACATTATCACATTTGAATATGGAACAAATAAAATGAAGCAAATCTAAGATCTTTTAACTAATTCAACACAAGCACAAATTAGAAACCCTATATTACAGATGCAAATTTAGAATTCAAAGAAACTATTCAAAATTAAGCATTAGAATTAAAAATTGAGATAATAATATATGTTAACAATTGACACATTCAATCTAGATAATATTTTGTAGAATTCCTTGATTGCATTGATTGCTCGAAGTGTACAAATTTGCTCAAAATTTATCTTCCTTTAAAAATGGTAATGCATGCCTTTTATAGAAAGATAAGGTAGTACACCATAAAATTATAAGATACAACTGTACAAAAGATAAGGACAACTATCCTTCTTAAAAAAGTTCTATATTACATTTTATTTTCAAAATTTAGACCGACCTAAAGGTAATATGTTAACAAATGAGCATATGCCTTACAAAATAATATTCCATATTTTAAATATTACAATGTTTTAAAAAAGGAATATTAACTAATAAGTGGGCCCATTGCTTTGGGACTCCATTGTTGATCCTATATAATTTCCATATCCTTTTGGTGTTGCTCCTTGATTATCTACAAATCTATAAGAGGCTTAAGAAGTAGACATATTCATGATCAGGTAATCATCAAAGTCCCTATCATTCCTAGCCATAACTTCCTTGATACTCTTGGCCTCTATTATCTTCTCCTCAGCTATGAATATCATACTTAATATTCTACTATCATCTCTACCAGATTGACCCTGGCTCTTGCTTTTGACTGATTACATCACCAACATGACCTTGTGCTTATACTCTATATCATCAATAATTCCTAAGACTATGGTCTTGGCAAGGTTAGCCAACATGGTGCCAAGTAGTATCTTGATCTAGGTAATCAACTCTTTATTATCCCTAAGGAGTCTATCCAAGCCTACTGACCAAGTCCTTAGATGTTGTATTTTGTCCACCATTATCCCTAAAGCAATATTTAGGTGGGATAGGCTAGCAGTTTTGAACTTAGGAATCTTGTTCCTAATCACTATACTAATGAGATCCCTTAATTTAATCTTTACCTCATATCATTCTGATTTCAATCCTTTGGTTTCTTCACTTTGTTGGCTTAGGGCATCTTATCTCAATTTCATTGACTATAGAGAATTAAACATATCAAAAAAGGAAGCTTCAAACATGTCTAATATAACATCAGGCACTAAAAAAATGGCTTGAGTATCTAGATTTTCCTTCTCCTTTTCTAAATTATTAATCCTTTGATTCATTCATCTAATCCTAGACTTTTCTTGAGTTGATTAGGCCTCAATCAAGCTCTCCACATCTTCTTCATGGATGGGATGTACCCCTAGTTATTGTCCTTCCACTGGGGTTAATCCTACAAAAGGTTCAACCTTTTGAAAGGTGAATTCTTTAGCTCCCACTATGGTCTTCCTATTGGTGACCCTCTCTAATGTAGTTGTCTCTAGATTGGATTGCACCATGGTAACTAGATTTGTGAACTTTGGAGGTTCTAGGACCTCAATTCCTTGATTGTTTGATGCTCTATGAGCATCCATTTTCTTGGTTTTTGGCCCTGTAGTGGCCACCATCCTTCTTTCTTATTCTTATTTCATTATAGTCTTGATCCATGGCTTGATTTCATCATGCACATCTATGTTTAATACCTTTGTCAATGCCCATGAGTAGGACAAAGAGGGGATCTTTTGCAATTTACCATAGATAAACCAATTAGGGATGATTGGTCCATGAATGGGAAATTCTTCACTGAATAGATTGACCTTATTGGTGGGGTGAGTGAGGGTCAATCTACACTTATTTGATCCAATAGGTAATAAATCCAAATCTTCTCTTATCTTTCCCTTGGGAGCTATTGGGACTATATCAAGAGAAACCTTTTTTTCTTTCTCCTCCCCAAGATCCCCTGCTTGGACTTGTGCCTCTACAATCTTCCCCTCTTCCTCATTAGTGCCACATGCCTCAACAAGATCTTTGAGGGCACCTTCAACTATTTCATCTAGTTTTAGGGAAATCATGTCTCAATGCTCAACTAGAGATGGTGGCCTTTGGTAGTGTTTAGGATGAGGGTCCTTCCCTAGGTCTCTCTTCCAACTTTTCCTTTCTATGTCCTTACTCAATTTATCTCTAGGGTTATGGTTTCTCCATTTGAGGTTGTTCCTAAGGTGGCCTATAAAGTTTAGACAATAAATGAAATTAGATAAGATCCATCTATCATACCTCTCATACTGGTTTATCTTTCCTTGTTAACCTATGCTCTAGCTTAATGTTGTAACCCTTGATCTTAATCAACACATCCTCAATTTTTTTTGCCTTGATGTAAATGGTGTCATGGACACTGAGATGATGCACATATACTAGCTTGGGTAACTATTTTATCTCTCAATGATTGCCCACTATATTCTTGGGATCCCACATATTGAGCTCATCTAATTGGAATTCAAATGAGTGCCTATGCTTGGACATGATCTCTACCTGCTTCCAATCTTGTAACATGGTCCTTTTAATGATTAGAAGAAAGGGATGGAGAAGGCCATTCTTCTTCACTTTCTAAACCCCATCAACACCATTGATGATTTAGGAGGTAATTTATTATTTTGCTAACTCACTAGGTACATACATAGATAATCTAAAGGGTTGGGACATGATTCCCTTGATTTAGATCACTATGCAATATAGATAAAACCATATGTCCCCCATCATTTCCACATACTTCTTGATCAATAGATGAACACTAAGCATGGGACAACCTATGATGGCCTCCACTAGAGTGGGATAGACATAGTCACAGATGAATTACATGTAGTTCTTATATTTAAAGATATGCAATTTCAAATAGTGGTGGGATATGGTGGTTCTACCTTTAAGAGACCAATTTTTTATTCCTAGAAGTTGATGGAAGCAAGTAGGGCATAAATCAAGTAAGACATCATGTAAAATTACTTGGCTATCTTCTTTTAGATAGCAGTGAACTACTTTCTTAGGAAGACATTGATCAAGTCTCTAATAGAAGGGGTGAGCTTCTCTTCCAACATGAAATACACATAGGAGACCCACATCTTATTTACATATCTGGTTGAGGGGGCTCCTAATGCTCTATTTAATAGGGTCATGATTACCTTGATTACTTCCCTAAACTAGATGATTAGGATTCTTCCCTCAAAGTCTCTAAAGACATGGTTTCCTTATTGCAACCATGGTCTAAGGATGGTATCAAGGTCATTTTTTCTGGTCCACTCCTTGATTTTGGTTAGGTCTACATGAGGCTTTGGGAGTTTATAGTATTTTTCAAAAGTTAAAGGGGAAATGTAGGCCACCTTCTTAGAAGTTCCTTCATAAATGATCCAATCATTGTCTATCTTATAGTATACAAAAAATGAAGCAAGAACATCTATAAAATGAAGTACCTCTAGTTTTGTAGTAGTGTAATGAAGGCCGACCATCTGAGTTGTGACCAAGTCATAGTGCTTCCTACTAACCAAGGCAATTCTTTACTCCTCCTTAGTGATGGGTTGTAGATCCTATATGGTGAAGAAGAGTTTAGACTAATTCTTATTGCTATTATTTAGGGTTGAAACATCTAGTTCAGTATCTTTGAATACTTTTCCCTTGTTGTCCATGGATAGAGCTTTGTATCCTCTTTTAACTACTACTTGTGAGCTACCATGGCTTCTACTTGTAAATTATTCACTAATGGATAAAAATTGATATATGTGATGCTATTTTGTGCTAAAAAACACAATTAAGCTTCTCTTGGATCAAATTGTAACCAAATGAATCCATTTAGGGTATTTTTATGTAGGATTTAGGGTTTTGGAGCTTTAATGGCAGGATGCATTTAGACTTTAGCTCATACGTGCCTTGGATTTGATTTAGACCTTTGCCTTTATACTTTCACATTTTTGAGCCCACAAGATCTCTTATGTTGTCCTTTTTTTCTTGCATGGTGCTTATGTGGCATAGATATAGACCTTTCATGGCATTTTTCATAAATGCCCTTGAGCACTAGCCATTGGCATTTAAAATGACTTCTTTTATTTCACACTATTTGATGAAAATCTTATGGTTGACTATGAGCCATCAATCATAATTTGGGTCCTTATTTTCCATTGGTTCTTTTGGTACTGAGCCTCATTATTGTGCCACTTGGCACCTCTGCAAGGCTTCTGATTTCCTTTAAAAATATGTCAATGCTTTCACACCATCGAATAATGGATCATGATGAAACATGAACTATTAGATACTTTGTCAGTTCTACTTTGAATGTGATTTCACCATACATTGAACCTACAAGCTCTTGACGTTCCATTAAAAAGTCTTTGGTGTCCTCACATTGCTGGATCATCCTCTCATGTCTTAGCGTAAGATGTAGATCTACAAAGATACACAAAAATTATGTTAGCACATTATTAAGGTAAGGACTTAGGTTAAAATATTTTAAGCTAAAGTTTGTTTCGTGTCTATTAAACATAAAATAAACTTTAAGATAAAGTGTTTTTGCCTAAGATTTTATGGATTCATACAAAGGGGACCATCTCTAAATGTTTTAGGCTAAATATTATGTTGTGTTTAATAAACACAATGTATACTTTGGGCTAAAATATTTATGTTAAATCTATAAAATATGATCAAAGGGGTCAAAATGATCAAATGCCAAATTTTGATAATAGAGATTTATCTTGTTAACAAAAAAAATAAAATCCTTTGATAAAAGGTATTTTTTCTAAGTTTTATGTTATCAAAACCCCTTTAAAAATAAGACTTAGTATAAGTCTTTAGGCTAAGGTTTCATGACATTTAAACAAAATGCAATGGGGACCTTAAGATATAAACTTAGAATAAGTTTATTTTGCATGAATTTAGACCATAAGACCATTTCAATATTTATATATTGAATATTTCTAGTGTTTGAGCATCTTTTGAAGGCTTCCATTCCTCTACAAGGTAATTCATGAGCTTCTAGAAACATTTTGGAGTGTATTTTAATCTTGAGCAAAATAATTCATTAGCTTAAATGTCAATCTTAAGCTAGTTAACCTTTTAATTTGATGGGCTTAAAGTTGACGGTTATGTAGACATCAAATACATCCTTGCAAAGGTCAAATGATGGTCGCACAAACATCAAATTTAAGCTCAACAAATTCTCATGACCCAATGCGAGAGTGCCTCTTGGAACCTCCATAGGCCTTTCCAATATATCAAACTCAATTCACTCCATCAGATCAACAATCATGATGAAGAGAGAGCTATAAGATTATGATCTAGGGGCTTGCTCATGATTGGTTACTTCTATCAAGCAAGACCCTTCACTTTTAATCTTTGAACATAGGACTTTCGGATGGTAGCTCCATAGAGCTCCTAGGCTTTTAAATTTTCAATAATGTCTTCACTCCATCTGATATTTGATCCATGATAAAGTGAGAACCATTGATCATGATCTAGGTACTCAAACATGATTGGTCCAAAGGACTAAGTGCTAGATTCTATCAGGATTTCCTCGTGTCATCCGATCGAAAGTCTACAAGGAAGTAAAAATCATTAGATCTTGGAAGTTGCATGTATTTTAATCCAAGACCTAGGTCTTCTTTGCTCCATTGGATCAAGCCCTATGATGAAGCATTGGCCATTAGATCTGAAAAGATGCACAAACATTAAGTTAGGATCCATGGTAAAATAAAGACTTAGACTTAAAGTGTTAATGCTAAGGTCCTATTCATATTTAATAAATATGTCAAGGCCTTAGGTTTAAAACTTAAGGCTGAGATGTTAACAAAGGGATGATGCTGACAAAAAATTGGACTCATAGGATAGAAACTTAGGCTAAATCATTAAGACTAAGGTCTCATTCATATTGATAAACATGAATGGGGCCTTAGGGTTAAGGATTTTAGGCTAAAGTTATAATAAAGTAGATCATGCTCAAATAAAAGGGGACCTTGCCATACATAAAATTTAGACTATAGTTTAGAAATAAAAAGGAACAAAGGAAAAAAATAAAAGGGGGCCGAGCATAATTTTTAAGCTAAGGTTTTGTTGTGTTGAAAAACATGACCAATCCTTAACATAAAAAATATGCTTAAGTCCAATACATTTTAAAATTGTTCTTGCCAAATTCGCTTTCCAAATTTGAATTTAAACTAAGGGTTTAAATAGGGTTTTAAACAAATATAAATCATCAAGTACTCCATGGAACCTGTAACTTAAAGACACAAAGACAAATTGTTAACAATGTTTGGTAAGTTTAAACAAACCATAAATCAATACCCAAATTTGATAGAGTGGATGATCTTAAAATTCTAAATAACATCCAAATTAGGCTATGCTTGTAGGGTTAAGCTTTAAAACATCTCAAGTGTCCCAATTTTTTAGAAATGGGGGTATGTTAACCTCAATAAATGGCAACTTCTAGGGGAAACATAGCAATATGTTAAAACCTACAGACTCTGGTTTAGACAAATAACTAAGTCATCTAATCCATTTGATCTATGCCATTATCTAGATCAATTTATGGTTGAACAAACCTTGCACTTCTAGAATTAAGATCAAACATTAAGACATAACCATGCTATGTGTGTGCTTTAATTCCACTTACTATTTGTCATGGGATTTAGGAGACAAATTCCAAGTCTCAAATCCTTAATCATTAACACTGACTTAGAACATGCTTAGATATTCATTAAGAACCATGTTTTTAGTTTAGGGAAGGCTTGGGCATTACTCTACTACCAACTAAGCATACATAGCCCCAATAGAGATGCCTTTGGCTCCACTCAAGGCCTTGCTCTATGACCATCCAGGTTTCCATAGCCTCGATGGAGATTACTAGAATCACCTATGCTTGCAAAGCTTTTGATTTTGCATTGAATCCTCATTTTTCTAATTTTTAGATCATTTATGATTTCAACAAGGTTGGGAACTAGGGTAGCCAGTTTTAAGGATTTGTTTAAGTGTTTAATCCTCAGATAATCACCTATGGATGTAACCATTGTCCCAGGCAAGGGTGTTCATTAAGTGTAAACATGAATATGTTTCAACAATTAAGATTTTATCCTACAAGTGAAAATTTTCTTAAAACCAAGTTTAGGTCAAGACAGTGTCTATGTTCTCATAAAATAGTTAACTTATTCTTTAGTGTTTACCAGTTTCTTTAAATCACAACATTATTCTTATATTTTAGATCCATGGTTAGCACATATATTAAGTTCACACTCACATTCTTGAATTTTGGGTTTTAATCAAACTGAATAACTTTGAGCTCAAGATTATCCAAAGGACTTATTGGAATAAAGGAACAAAGCAACAAGAAAGAAACACACAACAAAAAAAAGTAGGAAAATAAGAAAGAAAATGAAAGCAAATATATATATATATATATATATATATATATATATATATATATATAGAAATAAGGGACAAAAAGGTAAGAGTAGAAAGAAACTAACAAGCCTACCTATACTAAATCTAACCATATTATAGTTTACTCCATAAATGCCTTAGGAGGAGCAATATAAAAGTAGTTCTTGAGGTACTACCCATTGGTGGGCAATGTGAACTCTACTCCTTGTAGATCTTTGAGCTTGAAGGCGTTGTTTCCCAATGTTTTTGCAATCTAGTATGGGCCAATCTATAGAGGTGTGAATTTTTCATGTTTGTCGAGAACTAAATCCCCTTGTTTGAACACCTTAATTTTAGACCTTTTATTAAACCATATTTTCACTATGGTTTGATGTCAACTAAAATCAACAAAGGCTTTATCCCTTACATCTTCCATCTAAATGATGTCCAAAAATATTGAGTTTGCTAACTCTTGACTTCTTCCATATATGCCTATATGAATTTATACATGGGCAACTTAAGAATGATAGGAAAGATAGGTTCCTAGACATACACCAATAGAAAAGGTGATGCCCTCAAATCTTGTTTAATCCTTATCCTATCTGCCCATAATACATACTTGAGCAACTTGTGCCAAGTCTTGGGTTTATTTTCAATAGTCTTATTGATTTATTTCATCAAAGCCTCATTGGTAGATTCAAAGACTCCATTTCCTTGAGGATAATGGTTGGATGAAAATTTTAGACAGATGCCATTATAATAAGCCCATTCAATCATCTCTATGGATGTAAATATAGACCTATTATCACACACTATAGAGATTAGAGTTATAAATCTATTACAAATGTTTTCTTTTAGGAAATTGATCACTTCCTCCATCCTACATTATTTGGTGGATGTAGCTTTAACGCACCTTGTACAATAATCTATGGAACTCAAGATGAATTTGTGACCTTCACATGAATTTGGGTTGATCACTCTTAAAAATTCCAACCCCCATTATAAAAATGGTTTTTTAACCATGATTGGTTACAAAGGAATTACTACCTTAGGTTCCTTGGTGTTAAAATTTTAGAAAGATTGGCATTCTCTCACATGCTTGTGAGCATCCTTGAAGATAGTTGGCCAATAGTAACTAGCTATGAGAGTCTTATGTGCAATATTATTCTCTAATGGGTTTCCATTGCTAAAATTATCATAGAAGGTACTCATGATTTGAGAAACTTTTTCTTTTGAAACACACCTAAGGTAGACTCCCTTAAAGTTTTTTCTGTATAGGACTCCATTCTTGATCAGATAATGAGCAGCTTTGAGCCTTAGAGCCCTCTTTGATTCCCTTGTTAGTCTTATAAGATAGGTGCCTTTGATTAGTAAATGAATAATAGAATCATACCATTAATTAGCTTGAAAGTTATGTAGATCAACTTGAATAATACTTAACCTAGGGTTGGTATTAACAATCATTTGGATCACACCTTGTCACCTTACCAGTTTTGCTATTTTCATTTCTATATCATACTCTTGTAAAACTAACATTCCTTACCTCTACATTCTTTGGGCTCATTATATATTAACATAATATTTATGGTAGGTTAGGTAGAATAGAATGCACCTTATTTCTAAAGATATAATGCCTAAATTTATTTACTACCTTAATTAATGCACATGCCTACTTATCAATCAATGAAAAGTTTAACTTAGAATTATTGAAATTAGTGCTTATAAAAGCTATTGGGTGATCACACCCATAAAATTTATAAGTTAACACTGTAGCCATAGTGTGGTTAGATGCAAAATAATAGAGGTAGAAGTTGTTTGAAAATTCAAGACTTATCAGGACTGGAGCTTGACAAATGGCCTCTTTTATGTCACCGAATGCCTTTCTGGATTATTCATTCCATGAAACCTTGGAGTCCTTATTCAACATGATATTTAATGGTGTGACAATATATACAAATCTATAAATGAATTTCCTTACAAAGTTTATCTTCCCAAAGAATGATTTAAGCTCTTTTCTACTATTTAAAAGCTCTATTCTAGATATAGCCTCCACTCTTTCAGGATCTATAGAGATCCCATCTTTGGTTATGACATGACCCAGTAAGTTTCCTTATGTAATACAAAGTATAATCTTATTAGGATTCAAGGAGATCCCATACCCTAAACATATCTCAAACACCTACTATAAATGCATAAAGTGATCTTCCCTATTTTTAGAAAAAAATGTTAGATCATCTATATATGTAATGATGCATTTACCTATCAGACCTTGAAAGGCATGGTCCATGGCCCTTTGAAATGTAGCTGCTACATTGATTAGCCTAAAGGGCATCCTCTTTAAGTAAAACTTCCCCACTTTTTGGTGAAATCTATCTTCATCTTGTCTTCTTTGTCACCCAACACCTAGTTATAACCTAAAAATCCATTAAAAAAAAACATCATGGTTAAACATAAAATAACTTGTATAACCTAGTCAAGAGAAGGAAGAGGATAGTTATCTTTTTTAGATGCTTTGTTTAAGTTCTTAAAGTCAATACAAAGCCTAATATCACCATTCTTCATCTTGACTAGCACCAAATTAGCCACCTAGGTAGAATGCCTAATGGGGAAGACTATCCTATCATCTAGTAGTCTCTTAACTTCCTTTAAGATCATTGGTTCTAAGATAGGGTTTACAAGCCTTTATTTCTACCTGAATGGTTTATGATTTTCTTTAAGAGGGATAGTGTGAGTGATGACCTTTGGATCAAAGATATTTAAGTCATTATAAGACCATGCTATGACATCCTTGTATTGGGTAAGGAGTTTTTTGGCCTTCTTGTTCTCAATGTTTGTACATGATTTTCCAACATTTACTAGCTGGGGATGATCTTGGAGACCAAGATAAACAACATTATAGTCTTTCCTACTGATTTTGGGAATCTTGGAAACCTCAGCCAGTTTATCCTAATCAAATAGTCTCTCTAAATCAATCATCCCCATAGGGATCTTATTATCATTTAATTGAATCATTTTACCATCAAACTTGTCCTCCTTAGATGTATTTTCATTAGTCTCATTAATAATATGAGTGTCAAATGCTATAGAATTAGTCATGAAATCCAATATCTATTGATCATCATTGAAGACTTGAAAATGATTAACATTATCAAGCACTTAAGGACAAGGGATCAATTCAATGCTGAAATTAGGGGAATCTTGGTTGGGCATGAGGTTGGTTGCAATAAATGTCAACTCATTAGTAGGTTGGTTCTCTTCCCTTGGGATGGAGGCAATGCTAAAAACATCAAAGGACTCAATCATATCCTAGACCCTAAACTTATACCTCTTAAGGTATGATAACTTGAATTGGTATTCACTTTTTAATTGGTTGACCACTAGTTTTGAATCCCCATAAACTAGTAGTTCTTTGACCTTATTCTTTATAGCAAATTGTAATCCTAGGAGAAGGGCTTCATATTTAGCAAGATTTTAAGTGTAAGATAATTATATTCTATAAGAAGTATGGTATTTCTTACCAATAGGGTCAATAAGGATAATGCCTACTCTAAATCCAACCTTACACCTAACACCATCAAAATGTAATTTCCATAGTCTAGGAATAACATGAGCACTCTTGGGATCACTGAAAACCCCTAATTCTAAGTCAATTATGTTGACCCTCTCATTCACATCATTGTACTTGGTGATCATGTGTTTCATCCTTGGATCTCTCTCAACCCTAATCTAATTAGGAACTCCCTTCCAAGGTAGCCACAAATGTGAGCAATCTATGGACATGTAACCATGCAGAGCCTTAGTCCACTCCCTACTTAACAAGATTCCATAAACATCAGGTACATCTATAAATTGAATATGAATGAATTACTACACTCTAGGTTTAGAAACTAACTGCATGTAAACATTTAATAACTCCCCAACAACCTTAACTCTAGATTTGTCTAATTAGGTGACAACCCTATTAGCCTTTATAGGTATTAAGCTAAGATATTTAAAAATATTTGTAGGCATGATATTGGTAGGTGCACTAAAATCTAGTAAAAAATTATGAAAATTTTTACCAAACATCTTGACAGTGAGTAGGAAAGGAGGAGATTCAACTTTGGCTTTGTGCACAGTCACATTGGCATGGTCAGCCTTGGTGGCTTGTTGGACTTATTTGATAATGACTCCAGTAGGTCTCTTTGCTCTATGATATGGGTTAGTTCATGAAATGTAATATTATCCTTTATTTTCTTCATATCCTCAACTATATTATATACAGTTTTATTAGAAAAACTAGGAATATCAATATTAGGTTTAGGGGTACTCCCTTTAGGTGGCTTAGGATTATTGCTTAAAGAAGTGTCTGGAGGAGTCCCAAAGTTGTTTAGAGGCATTAAGGTAGTCAAGGGATACCTCTAATATCTATTCCTCAAGGAATAACTTTTCTTCAAGAATTACTAAAAGGCCTAGATCTCTTCAGGGATCTCATCAGGTTCATTTTCCTCTTGAAAGAGGAAATCAAAAGTCTCCACCATGAAGGCTTAATCATATGACTTAGATCTAGAAGTACCTGAACCATTATACTTATTAGGGACTACTTAAAATGTATCTAATTCTTCCTAAAGAGCTTTAAAAGCCATGAAAAACTTAATGTATTCAATTTCACCATGCTTGGATGTACAATACACTTTGCAATAATCAAGTAATGCTATATCAATGACATTAATATCCATGGTCTTATTTTTAGAAGATGGCTCATTATTCCTATTATTATGAAAGATATCATTCTAAAATCTATTCTTTGGCCTATTAAACCTTTGAAATGAGAAGTTTCTACTAGAGATTTCAACAATATTTCCAACTTGTTTTTGTATTTGAAGAAAATTAGTGCTCAACTTTTGGACCATTTTTAAGATAGACTCATTCTCATTTTTAGGAGTTTCAAAATTATTTACCTAGTTATTATTATCATCAATAGTTGGTACTAAATATCTTTTATGATTTGTATTGAATCCATTAGTGGTAGATGACTCAAAAATCTAAGGTTCTGATTGGGAGCATCATGACTCAAAGGAAAATGGTTGAGGCTTGGAAGTTGATTTAAGGCTGGGATATTTTGGTTGTTATTTGGAAAAATGTTTAGAGTAGGAATATGTGGGTTGATATTAGGAACAAAGTAGGCAATTTGTCCTTGGGGTTGCATTTGATCATTGATGGTCACTACCTCAGAATAAGCTCTAGCTAATGAAGTTATATCTGGATAAGATCTCTTTAGGAACATAGAATTCATAAGATCTATGACATCCTTATATATTTCTAGGGATAAAACATCATTAGGTTTATATGGTTCTATGGTCCTGCTATACAATTTTTGAAATCTAGCATTGAAGGGCATGATAGGCTCACTTACATCTCTTCTAATGGTGGTGAACTGATGGTAAATAAGATAGGGATTGACAATCTTACTGGACTGATCTATGAACACATTGGTGAAACCATCCCAACTAGTGATATAATTGTCAAGCAAGTTCAAAAACCATTCAAAAGTAACATCTTTCAAGGTAAAAGGAAATAACTTGCATGTTACATCCTCATGCACAATATTTAGCAACCTTAAGGCCGATTTAAAATATTTTATGTGCTCTTTAACAGTTACTATACCCATTGGACTAAATGTAGGAAAATAATTCTTAGGGTTACATGGGAGGTTATGTAACATACCTGGTACATTAATTGAATATTCTCACAACCAAGCCATACCTAAATGATGGTGGAAGGCAAAGGTACCTTGAAGAGGCAAAGTTGGTAAGGATTTGGATCTCCTACATCTACCTTTGTCATACCTAGCCTTTTTGTGAACCTCAAGTTTAGGTAAAGGTTATTTTATCTCTGAGTATGATCTGGTTCAAATATTTAGTAATTCTAACTTGAAATTTGAATATCCTATTTGAAATATGATGTATCATGCTAATCTTTATAAGGAACAAGAATTAAACCTGCACATAAGCTCATTTTACAAAGATTGTATGAAGAACAGTAAAAGATGTGATATTTAACTAAGATAGCTCAAATATGTGTCCAATTATGTAAATATGATATATCTTTATAAGTTTAAGCTCAAATAATCTTAGATCTATGAAAGATATGATAACCTTTGATAAAAAAAAGCCGTCCTAACCTCAAAATTATGGGTGTTAAAATCTTAAGCTAAATTTACCTAAACCAAACATCAAATATCAAATAAATTTGATATTTATCTAAAGGAAGCACAAAGATATGTCACAAACTAAAAATATCAATGATATTTACACTTCTAATCAAATAATTACTCAAAGGCATAAAGATATCATCAATCTTGGATCAAAACAGACTAAGATAAGTGAAGATCCAAGAATTTCACAAAGGGCCCTCCTTATAGTGCCAAAAAAATTCTTCCTATTGATGCCTCTAAGTGTACCATAGGGGTTTTTAGTGTTTAGAGAACACTTCTCATTTTATAATTCTAAGAATTTAGAGCATGAGTAGTAGGTTGTGACAATTGATGTTACCTGTGGTGGAATAATAGCATAATAATGTATGAGTGTTTCATAAAATTTATAACAACTGATGTTTGGGAGCCATTATGATCCATTATTTGTGAATTATGAAAGATATATGCTAATTCTCAGTGAATCATGGTCTAATCTAATCCACATAGAAGCATGAGTCGTAGATCTGCAAAGATGCATGAAATTTAAGTCAACACATTATTAAGGTAGGGACTTAGGTTAAAACATTTTAGGCTAAAGTTTATTTCATGTTTATTAATTATGAAATAAACTTTAGGCTAAAGTGTTTATGCCTAAGTTTTTATGGATTTATTTAAAGGGGACCATGGATAAATGTTTTAGGCCAAAGTTTTTGCTGTGTCTAATAAACATAATGTATACTTTGGGATAAAATGTTGATGTTAAATCTATAAAATAGACTCAAAGGAGTCAAAATGATCAAGTGCCAAATTTTGAAAATAGAGATTTATCAAATTAACAAACATAATAAAACCCTTCAGTAAAAAAGTATTTCGTCTAAGTTTTATGTTATCAAGACCCCTTTTAAAATAAGACTTAGTTTAAGTCTTTAGGCTAAGGTTTCATGACATTTAAACAAATGCAATGGGCACCTTAAGATATAAACTTAGTATAAGTTTATTTTGCATGAATTGATACCATAAGATAATTTCAATATTTATAAATTGAAGATTTCCAGTGTGTGAGCATCTTTTAAGGGCTTCCATTAGTCTGCAAGGTAGTTCATGAGCTTTTTAGCAACATTTTGCAGTGTATTTTAATCATGAGAAAAATAATTCATTAGCTTAAATTGGATGGTCTCATGGACATAAAATACATCCTCGTAGACATAAAATGATGTTTGCATGAATGTCAATTTAGAGTTAGTGAAGCTTTTAATTTGATGGGCTTAAAGTTGACAATCACATGGATGTCAAATATGTCCTCATGGATGTCAAATAATAGTCATATGAATGTCAAATTTAAGCTCATCAAATTCCTATGACCTAATGCAAGAGTGCCACTTGACACCTCCATAGTCCTTCTTAGGATCTCAAATTTAATTCACTCCATCAAATCAATAATTATGATGAAGCAAGAGCTATAGGATCATGATCTAAGGGTTTACTCATGATTAGTTACTTCTATCAGGTGGGCCCCTTCACTTTTAATCTTTTAAGATAAGAGTGCCATGTGGTAATTCTATAAAGATCTTAAGATTATAAATTTTTAATGATGTCTTCATTTCATCTGATCTTCGGTCCATGATGAAGTGAGAACCATTGATCGTGATCCAGGTGCTCAAATGTGATTGGTCCAAAATACTAAGTGCTAGATTCTATAAAGATTTCCTCACACCATCTGATTGAAAGTCTGTGAAGAAGCATGAACCGTTAGATCTTATGAGTTGTATGTATTTTAATCTAAGACCTAGGTCTTCCTTACTCTATTGGATCAATCCCCATCACGAAGTATGGGCTGTTAGATCTGTAAAGATGCACAAACATTAAGTTAGGACTTATGGTAAAATAAAGACTTAGGCTTAAAGTGTTAAGGCTAAGGTCCTATTCATATTTAATAAATATGTCAGGGCCTTAGGTTTAAAACTTTAGGTTGAGATGTTAACAAAGGGATCATGCTAACATAAAATTAGACTTAGGGGATAAAAATTTAGGCTAAAGCATTAAGACTAAGGTCTCATTCATGTTGATAAACATGAATAAGGCCTTAGGGTTAAGGCTTTTAGGCTAAAGTTATAACAAAGTAAATCATGCTAAAATAAAAGGGGACCCTACCATACATAAAATTTGGACCATAGTTTAGAAATAAAAAGGAATAAAGGGGAAAATTAAAAGGGGACCGAGCATAAGTTTTAAGCTAAGGTTTTGTTATGTTGAAAAATATGACCAATCCTTAACATAAAAATTATGCTTAAGTCCAAAAAATTTTAAATTATTCCCATCGAATGCTCCTGCCAAATTTGAATTTAAACCAAGGGTTTTTTATAGGGTTTTAGAACATAGATCCATCATGAAGTACTCCATAAAACTTGTGACTTAAAGACATGAAGACCAATCATAGCAATGTTTGGTAAGTTTAAAATAAATCATAAATAAATACCCAAATTTAATAGAGTGGATGATCTTCAAATTCTAAATAACATCCAAAATAGGCCATACTTGAAGGGTTAAGCATTAAAACATTTCAAGGATCCTAATTTTCAAAAAATAGGGGTATGTTGACCTCAACAAGGTATCAATGGTGTTTCATTGAGATCTATTGAAATAAACTAGATTGATAGGATTCTAGAGGAATTTCTTGATGGATCATCTGGTGAACACTTTTCTCCAAGGACTACATCCATGAAAGATAATAAAGGTAGGCTATTACTAGCCTAATATTTTTAAAAATGCATATGTATGGGTTAAGAATTGGAAAAAAATTACCTTCTTCATTGGTAAACTGAGGTTAGTAGCTCTTCCCCTCCACCCCATCTAGTTAGAGCAAACCTTCATGTAGTGAGGTTTAGTTTTCATAGGGATGACTAATCCACCTTCCATTAATGGATACAAATGGGTCTTGATAACCACTTACTAATTTTCAAGGTGGACAAAAGTAGTGGCTTTGAAGGAAAAAAATGAAACCAATGTGTTAAACTTTTATGAATGCATAGTCACTAAGTTTGGTGTGCCTTCTACTATCATCTCTTATAATGTAATGGCCTTTGTTGGCACCAAGATAACTAATTAGGTAGTTAGACATGACATTAATTTGAGCACATCTTCTATCTACTATCCTTAATGAAATGGCTTGATAGAGTCTACAAAATAAAATTTGATCAGAATCATCAAGAGGACTATGGAGGAAAATCAGAGAAAATGACATACTAAGCTGAAGACAACCTTATGAGATGATATAATCACTCCTAAAAGGGATATTGGTAATTATACTTACGTACTTATTTATGGTAGAGAAATGAGGCTATCTATATCTCTTGAATTACCAGCTCTAAAACTTGTCAATTAACTTGAAATGATGGATGAGGCTGCCATGGCAGTTAGATTTGTAGAGTTGATGGAGATAAAAGAAATAAGAGACTAAGTTATGCGTACAATGGAGCTTCATCAAGCCCAAGTGAAGAGGTATTTTGATAATAAATAAACCCATAGAATCTTGAGACCTTGAGGGAGACTTTTTGTTGAAATGGGATGAAGATAGAACCAAACCTGGGAGGCAAACCAACTTCGATGTTATTTGGAGTGGCCCTTATACTATAACTAGCTGCAAACCATCCAATGCCTTCTAGTTATCCAAGCCATATGGGGAGGAACTTCCAATCCCATTCAAATGGATTCATTTGAAACACTAGTCTTAAAGGTTTTCAAAGTTATGTACATAGTAGTTTAGCTATATTTCTTTCCTCTAAGTGATGTTGCACATTAGTTTAGTTATTCTATTTTCCTCTAAGTGCTCTAACACTTTCAATTTTTTAAATTTGTTTTTGTTGTTTATTTATAGGTGAATCTTGGTTTTTTATTCAACATGAGGCTGAGCAGGTTATAATAGGGTTATGTTCTTAGAATCAAGAGTTTTGAAGGATTTTATGACTCCATACCAATGGATTGCTTCAAAGGATTCTAGTTTCCCACTTAACATGTAAGTAACACATAGAGGTCACTAAAATGTTAATCATTTTTGGTCACCATGGAATAACAACATCTAATTTTAGTAGTTTAGGGATTCATAATTTAGTCAGAGTCTAGCAAAATGACTAAGTCTTTTGAGTGAGAATTTTTTTACGATAGGTTGGTCTTCACACATTTTGTAAAACTACATCTTTCAAATTTTTTTGTGATGTTACTCTTTAGTGACCATCTTACTATGCACCCTTTAGTGCAAACCCTTTACACATAGTCTATTTAAATATTAAAGCTTGTGTAGGGCAAAAAGAGAAGTGCACACTTAGAAACATGAATTTAGGAGCAACATATAGATTAGTTTGAGGCTTCAGGTTTGACATAACAGATTGAGTTAGGAAATGAATCAAGCCCTTATGTTTTAAGGTTTTGGTATTTTCATGTTTTGACATGAATAAATTAGAAGGAAAAAGTACTTAGCTAGCTTTCAATGTTATTTGCATGAAAGCTCCAAATCCTAGAGGTAAAATCTTTTGAAAATTTTATAAGCTTTCAACAACATGGAAACATGGAAGTACAAAAGCTCAAGAAAATTAAATTCTTAATTAAAAAGTTAATGCCCTATGGTTCTAAGGCCTTGAGGAAAATCCACATGGTCGCTTCTTGGAGATCTTGAAGGCATGGAGGCTTGGAAGAATTAACCATTAATCCAAAGTGTGAAGATTTGAGGAAGTGACATATGGTAGTAGAGATAAAAAGGTTTCCAAAATGAAGACATTGAAGTGGTGACTTACCCAATACAATAGGCTAAATTTGATGGGCCCTCGATGATGTCTTGATGGATTCTAGTTTGATCATCATAGAAAGACTCTACTATAATTGAACAAAGCCATACAATAATCATTTGCATCTCCCAATAGCTCATGCCTCTTTCAAAATTATTTCATCACTTAGTAGATTTTATAAAGTTTCTTAGTGCCACATGTCAATCACTTGGTGATCCTGAGCCTTTTCAAAATGCCTTTCAACACTTAGTAAATTTTCATGAATTTTCCTTGTAATCTCCATATTAATAACATTATAGTTAAGTGGGAAAGAAAGATGATTCCATGTGTTGATATCCTAATGTCTCGGTAATTCAAAACCATCCATACAAGTTCAAAGCCTTCAGGCTAGTGGGTTAGTGGTCGATCCCATGTGGTGAAATCCCACTACTCTGTAACCCCATGGTGGTCCATTTAGGCCCAAAAAATTTATCAATACTTGTGAAAATCGGTAAGTGAGATGATGACACATGGAAAAATATCACTTTATCAAAGAAATAATAGTCAACTTTGTACTTAAATCTACAATCTAATGAATGAGTGCCATTTAGACCTATCAGATTATAGGGTCCCAAGGCTAACCGCACACAACTATGTAGACCTAGCAAAGCCTAGGGATTTATGGCCAAATCATAGAGGACATTTGAAAAAATATAAATTAGCTTGAGATTTCACAAAATGATAAGTACATGGGGGCTAGGGGGAATATACTCATAGAAGATGAAAAGCCCAGAATAAGCATGATGTCAACACATGGATATAACCCACCACTAAGGAGTTTATTGGTGTCTACATTGGCATTAGATGAGATGAATTCAATGGCCCATTTCACCTATCAACTATCAACTATCAATTCATGGGTAAATTGATAACTACATTAATTCATAAAATCAATCATAAAGTGGCTTGATGTGCAAATCATGTACAACTAAACTCCAACTAGTATAAAGGGGGGAAGGACAATGGAACTAGGCCCTGATCATCATTAAAGTGAGTGCATAGGGTTCCAAATCATAAAATGGATTGTTAGGAAGTTACATAAGCATGGCCATGGTGATCTCAAGGATATTACCACTTCTTTGACCCCCTTTAGGCATGATGAAATTTATATCCACCTCGTTAGTGGGAAATACCAATGCAAGAGCCAAAATTTGGAACTCTACCTATTTAAGTAGGCAAATTATAATTATAAAGAGGACCCTTTTTCAACATAAAAATGCTATAGAAATTGGCCTATCCTTGATCCCTCTACTTGGATTTTATGATTTTGAATGAATAATATAATTGTTTTTACCCTCTAAATGGCTTACATTCTATGATTATCTTATGAATTATTGATGCTTTCTTTGTGGTGAAGTGTGTTGACCATTTTTTGCCCCAATAGGCTAAAAATCAGTCCCCTTTTGTCCTTGCTATTCTAGGCCATTTCATTTTCTGATTTTCCATGAATCTATTCATTTCTACAAACTCTATAGAATTTCTATAGACTCTATAGGTCTAAATCTACAGACTATGTAGGTCTAAATCTATGGACTCTACATGTTTTATATTTCTACAGACTCTGCAGGTTAGTCCTTTGGTGCATAAAAGATCAGTTTAGAGAGTTTTGGGTTTTTACAAGGCTTCTTCGGGATCTAGTCTAAAGAAGATCATAAGAAAAGTTGGCATGGTTGAGCCATTGAACCAGTTCAAGGCCTTGGTTTAACTTTTAAGTTCGTCACTTCATTTTTAGGCCTTGGTTCAATGTTCAAGTCCATTGAGCTTTGTTTCATCGCTCAAGTTCAATGCTTCAGACGGTTGGTTGGTAAAGTTCAATAGGCTCAACACGTAGTGTTGAACCGTTGAACCGGTTCAACCACTTAGTTTAATACTTTAGCTTGGTTCATTAGCAAAGTTTAATGCATTGGTTCAACCATTGGTTTAATCATATAATTCAATCAGGCTTAGTTCAAACGCAGGGTTCGTCGCTTGATTCAATTTAGTTGGTTCAACACGTTGGTTTAGTGCACTTGGTTCACTCAATTGGTTTGACACTTGGTTCAATTAGTTTAAATGCAATCAGTAGGTTCATGGTGCATAGCTTTGGACCATTGAACTAGTTCAACCAATTAGTTCAATGGCTTGGTTTTATCATGTTGGTTTAGTGCCTTAGTTTAACGCTCAGCTCAAGCAGCTCCTAGTTTAATCGAATGGTTAATTGACAAAGTTCAATGGGTTTGATGTGTAGCATTGAACCATTGAACTGATTTAATGCATGGGTTTAATCATTTTAGTTCAACACATTTTGGTTCCTTGGCAAGTTCAAAAGCTTGGTTCAATCGGGCATCAGTGTGTAGTGATTGAACCATTGAATCGATTGAACTATTGAACCAATTTTGGTTCAACAGCTTGGTTCAAGGGTGTGCCCTACAGCCAAAGGGCAGGATGAAGGTTCAAATGCCCTTATAGAGGGTAGTTCAAAGTCTAGAAGCCCTTATGAAGGGTAGAAAGAGTTTCAAAGAGCCCGAAGAAAAGGAAAAAGAGTGGCCAATTCTTGCAGACTTTTGTCTGCGAGAAAAGGGCCCAAAATAAAAGCCTACAAAGCAGAAAAGCCACAAAAAAGACTAATGAATTTTGCTGAGGATGGTGATGTCTTGAAAGCTTTCAAATTTAAGTAAGCAAACTAGCTGTTGGATGATGACCATGTGAATGTCAAATTTAACACAGTGAAATAGCCATTTACTTTTGAATTAAAAGAGCCCAAATCATGGAAATAGCCTGAGGAATGTAGTGACTTGCCAGAAGATCACCCTTGAAGGATGAAAGAGTAGGAAGAAGACAAGTAGTAGAAAAGACAAAGCATTCAAGTGGCGAAGGGAAGGTGAGTTATTACAGATGAGCGGTGTGACCTATTTTTCTATAGTTGGCATTGATGAGGGGATAAACTATAGTCTATTTGTAGGAAAGAGGCATAGCCATGTTCTTGCATTAATATTTGAACACCAAAGTCAATTTTGGTGATTGTACAACATGGTTCTAGTAGGCCTTTTTTGAAGAATGACATCAGTAACAATGGCTTTCCTCTTCTCAATGTGTTCAGTGCACATGGGCCACTTACAGAAAAGAGTGCCAAAATATTTCCTAGGAAGTGCTAAGTTGCTCTTCCTCTATCTATATATTGTAAAATTTCTCATTTGAAAAGGATCTACTCTCAGCCTTAAGGCAAAAATCTGCCCAAAAATCTCTCAGGCTTGTAAGGCAGAGCTCTGCCAAAATTTTACCTTGAATCAAAACCTAGCATTTTTACCTCCATTCCGAGTTTTGCATCTTTAGTATGTGTCTATGCCTTGATTCTATGTTAAGTCATTTTATTAATGCTTTTACAGAATGATTTCAGCATGTTTGGTGCATTTTGAGTTTCCTTTTATAGGTCTGTTAGAAGTGTCCCTAGAGGAGTGTAGGTGAAGTGGATGGGCTGCTGTAGTGTGTCCCAGAATGCCTCTAGGAGTTATTTCCTCCCTGTATCTCCACGGACCCCTAACCCACTTATGTATAAGGATTTCTCACTTCAGATGAAGTGTATAGGTGCTCCTTTTGGTGAATAGTGTATGTTCAGGCTGAGTGGGTCACATTTTCTGGTGTATCACCTTTTCTTTTTTAGGCTTAGGCTTTGTTTTCAGCATCTCTCTCTCTCACTTTTCGTCCCCCCTTTTTACATTTTTTGTTAGTAGTAGGAGAAACTAGGGCCTAAATGATACATCAAAGGGAGCTAGCCCTCATCTAGAGACTCTCCCCTCTAGCTTCACTAGTCCCACAAGCAAGAGGGGAGTTTCTATTATTGCATGAAGAAGGTAGGAGCTCAGCCTCCTACCAAGGGTACAATCTTCTGCATCAACAATTTTTGGCACGCCTGATGGGACCAACTAGGACATGTTGTGTTTAAAGAGTTAAAGAATTTTTGGTGTGTTCTTCAACTAACTAGCCTTTAGAGGCTTTTGCATCAACACCAATGGCAAATTTGAGTTGAATCTACCGGTTAAGTAGCTTGGTGCCATTAGAAATCTTATTTTTGTATGTATAATTCCTTTACACTAAATCATGGGTCTTGTTTGCCTTCATGTGACTATGATCAGACTCAAGATTTTCAGAGAATCACCTCAAGCAGCTCTCCTAGTTGCCCTTCAATGATAAAGGAAGTAGCCCTAGAGTTTGAGAAGTAGACGATGGAGATTGACAGACTAGAGGAATAGTACAGATATCAATAAGAGCTGATGTATAAAGAGGAGTGTTTGTTTAGGCAAGCACAAGCCTTACAATCCATGGAGGAGGAGGTAAAAAAATGGAGAATTCCATCTATTCAAGGTAGTCAACCTTGTGTGCCCCCTCCTATTCTAAAGAAAGCCCCCTCATTTGCACCAAATACTTTCTATCAAATAGCACTTGCTCACTCTAGCTCATCTGATGCATATGCTCTCAATCCTGTGTGCCTGGCTTTCCAACATCAAAGGGAACTAGAGCAAACCCCGATGGAGATCAATCTTCTCAATTCCTTATATTGTGAATCTTCCATTGGGGGGAACACCATGAGCTAACACATCCTTCTTCTAGAGGCTCTTTCGGTGCATCAACAGTCTCTTCCTAGTGTTCCTTAACCTCCCCAAGTCTTTCAACATGATGTGCAGATTTTGAGTTGGGGGAAGGAATGCTAGGAACTAGCCTAGAGCCTTGAAGAGGATGATGTTGGTGACCTCCAAGAAAGACTCTTTTAGGACAACCTAGCCAAACAAATTGAAGATTTAGAGGCTAGGATGAGTCTACTCCATGAAAGAGAGATAAAACTTCTAAACCGTGTGGATGAGCCCCAGGACCTTAGAGAAAACAAAGTTGCTGCTTGTTCACAAGAGCAAAATTCCAATTTTGAGATCTTGAACTAAAGGAAAATAGTAGAATCATGGGGCAAGAAAGAGGAAAAGCAAGGTTTTTCTCAAAACCTTGAAGAATATAAGGCTGCTCCTACTCATGATGACACTAGTGACCTTCAAGAAAGGTTCTTCCAAGAGGATCTGGCTAAGAGAATTGTAGAGTTGGAATCTAAAGAGAGATTCCTCAGCCAGTGTGTGATGGATAGTTCAGACCCAACGACACATTCCATGTTTCAACACACCCCACCTACACATTTCCAAGAGAGATATCAGGCCACACCTGATATTGATGAAGTGCTGATGAAGTGGAAGGAGGAGAATTATTCGATTCTAGCTCAAGGACTGCCTCATCTTCCACATGTTTTTCCCACTTCACCCCTTTTCAAGGAGGAACCTATTTTGTAAGAGGTAGGTGAGGAGCAGAAGATCCAATCTACAGTTCCCCAAGAGGCTATCATGAGTGACAATAAAGAAGAAATCATCATTGATGCTTCTTGTGAAGACACCATCAGCAATGGAGAAGATGCAGGTCTTACATATATGCAGATGTTCTAGCAATATGAGGAGGAACAAATGCATGGTGAGCTTTCTTCCCCTCTATTTGATGAACTTCCTTGGTGTTTTGATGAGGAAGATGACTACACTAAGGAGCCTAAGTTGGAGGAGGATCAGGAGGATATCTTTGAACATCTAGAGGTCCTAATCTTTGAGGAGGAAAAGGAGAGGTCTATCTTCTTGGAGGAAAGCCTTGATGAAGAAAGTTTCAAACAGAGAGGTGATGTTCTGTGGGATGAGAAATCAACTTGTGATTCCATTTTAGACATCACAACTATCACCCTTCTTCAAGAAGGCCAAGAGGAAGTAGAGGATGAGTCTGATAGAGTCTGTAGTGAGGTAGAAGGAAATGGGTCAAGCCATGATGGATTGCAGAGGGACTGTGCACATCAAAGGGTTAACAGTGATAAGCCAACAACCACTAATTTTTTGGTGAAAATCACCAGTATGAGGGACCAACATTTAACAAGCTTCCAAGAACAAACAAGATACACATATGTTAGAAGCATGTTTGAATCTGATCCACTCAGATACCAGCCAACTCAGGTGATAGGCAAGAGGAGTAGGTCACCAAATCTCCTTTTCATTTAGCTACTTGTCTGGCACCATAAGTTTTCTTACCAAGAAGGGGACTTAAGAAATTTTCCCTTTGATCCAGGAGGGAGGCAATTATTCTTGGTTAGCTGTATATAGCAGTTTGCTTTCAGTTTCCTTTCCTATTTTCCCTAAGTGTAGTTTGCACATGTAGTGTTTTTAGCCTTGTGTGTTTCCCTTTGTGTGTGGGGTAAAAAGCTTCATGTTTTGAATCTTGAATCTTTTGGGGCTAGTGCTAACTTTATTCAAAGCTACATCTAACTCTGTGCCCAATGGACTACAAGGCAACTGGTCTTTAAAGCATATTAGGAATGCTTACCATGGGAGTTGCCAATTTGTTGACCATTTTTTGCCCCAATAGGCCAAAAATTGGTCCCCTTTTGTCCCTGCTATTCTAGGCCATTTCATTTTCTAATTTTACATGAATCTATTCATTTCTACAGACTCTACAAAATTTCTATGGACTCTACAGGTCTAAATCTACAGACTCTATAGGTTTTGGATTTCTACGGACTCTACAGATTAGTCCTTTGGTGCATGAAAGATCAGTTCAAAGAGTTTCAGGTTTTTATAAGGCTTCTTCAGGCTCTAGTTTGAAGAAAATCACAAGAAAAATTAGCATGGTTGAACCATTGAACCAGTTCAAGGCCTTGGTTCAATGTTTAAGTTCATCACTTCATTTTCAAGCCTTGGTTCAATGTTTAAGTCCATCGAGCTTTGTTTCATCACTCAAGTTCAATGCTTCAAATGGTTGGTTATCAAAGTTCAATGGGCTCGACGTGCAACATTTAACCATTGAGCTAGTTCAACCACTTAGTTCAATGCTTTGGCTTGGTTCATTGGCAAAGTTCAACATGCTGGTTTAACCATTGGTTCAATCAGGCTTAGTTCAAATGCAAGGTCCATCGCTTGGTTCAATTCAATTGGTATAACACATTGGTTTAGCACACTTGGTTAACTCAATTGGTTTGAAACCTAATTTAATCAGTTCAAATGTAATCGGTAGGTTTATTAGCATGCAACTTTGAACCATTGAACCAGTTTAACCAATTGTTTCAATGGCTTAGTTCAACTGCATTGGTTTAGTGCCTTAGTTCAACACTCAACTCAAGCGGCTCCTAGTTCAGTCAAATGGTTAATCAACAAAGTTCAACGGGCTTAGCATGCATCATTGAACCATTAAACTAGTTCAACACATGGGTTTAATCATTTTGGTTTAACACATTTTGGTTCATCAATAAGTTTAAAAGCTTGGTTCAATCAGGCATCGACACGCAGTGATTGAACCGTTGAACCAATTAAACCTTTGAACCAATTTTGGTTCAACGAGTTGGTTCAATGGCTTGGTTCAAGGGTGTGCCTTATAGCTAGAGGGCAGGCCGAAGGTTCAAATGCCCTTGTGGAGGGTAGTTTAAAGTCTAAAAGCCCTTGCAGAGGGTAGAGAGAGTTTTAAAGAGCTTGAAGAAAAGGATAAAGAGTGGCCAATTCTTGCAGACTTTTATCTATGAGAAAAGGACCCAAAACAAAAGCTTGTAAAGCAAAAAAGCCACAAAAAAGACCTGATGAATTTTGCTGAGGACGGTGACATCCTGAAGGTTGTCAAATTTAAGCAAGTGAACTAGCCATTGGGTGATAGCCATGTGAACGTCAAATTTAACACAGTGAAATAGCCATTTGATTTTGAATTAAAAGAGCCCAAATCATGGAAATAGCATGAGGAACACAATGACCCACCAAAAGATTTCCCTCAAGGGCTGAAAGAGTAGGAAGAAGACAAGGAGCAGAAAAGACAAAGCATTCAAGTGGTGAAGGGAAGGTGAGTTATTGCAGATGAGCAGTGTGACCTATTTTTCTACAATTAGCATTGATGAGGGGATAAACTGTAGTCTATTTGTAGGAAAGAGGTGTGGCCATGTTCTTTCATTAATGTTTGAATGCCAAAGTCAATTTTGGTGATTGTACAACATGGTTTTAGTAGGCCTTTTCTAAATAATAATAGTGGCTTTCCTCTTCTTGATGTGTTCAGCGCACATGGGCCACTTGTAGAAAAGTGTGCCAAAATATTTCCCAAAAAGCACCAAGTTGCTCTTTCTCTTTCTATATATTGTAAAATTTATCATTTGAAAGGATCTGCTCTCAACCTTAAGGCAAAACTCTATCCAAAAATCTCTCAGGCTTGTAAGGTAGAGCTCTTCCAGAATTTTACCTTGAATCAGAACTTAGCATTTTTACCTCCATTCTGAGTTTTGCATCTTTAGTATGTGTCTATGCCTTGATTTTGTGTTAAGTCATTTTCTTAATGCTTTTGCATAATGATTTCAGCATGTCTGGTGCATTTTTGATTTTCTTTTTATAGGTCTATTAGAAGTGTCCCTAGAGGAGTGTAGGTGAAGTGGATAGGCTGTTGTAGTGTGTCCCAGAATGCCTCTAGTAGTTATTTCCTCCCTATATCTCCATGGACCCCTAAAACACTTATGCAAAAGGTTTTCTCACTTTAGATGAAGTGTATAGGCACTCCTTTTGGTGAACAGTGTATGTTCAGGTTGAGTGGGTCACATTTTCTAGTGTATCACCTTTTCTTTTTTAGGCTTAGGCTTTGTTTTCAGCATCTCTCTCCCCCTTTTCATCCCCCCCTTTTTAAATTTTTTGTTAGCAGTAGGAGAAACTAGGGCCTAAATGATACATGAGAGGGAGCTAGCCCTCATCTAGAGACTCTCCCCTCCAGCTTCGCTGGTCCCATAGGCGAGAGGGGAGTTTCCATTGTTGCGTGAAGAATGCAGGAGCTCAGCCTCCTACCAAGGGTGCAATCTTCTATGTCAACAAAGTGTTCTTTCCATTTGACTGTATTTAATTCCAATTCACCTCTATGTAAGTGAACTCTATTTTATCGGTCATAGTTTGTGTATCCAATGGTTTATGAATTGTTAGTTATGGTGGTAAATCCTTCTCCTTTTAATGCTACCTTATATCCTTATACCTCTCAATGGAATACTGATGCTAAGAAGTCTAGATTGAGTTGTGTATACTTTTAATTTTTTTATGTCCATTATGTAAGCTTAAGAGAGTAGAGGATGTCATAATATTCTAGTGTATCACCCCAATTTTTCTTTTAGTTTATTTTTTCATGCTCTTTATCCATTTTCCTTACAAGTGTAGTAGTTTACTGTTAGTCTTAGGTGATCCATCAGGGAAATCTAGCCCTCTCAAGGTTCACTCTAACCTTAGGGTGTTCTCATTGTGTTGATAAGGTGAGTATATGTGAAACATATCCTTAGAGGGTGAAAATAAAATGTGATAACATTGGATGCAGTATCTTTAACACATGGAAAAGATAGAGGATGTAGAGGTGTATGATCTCCTATAAGCCCACAACATTTAGATGATGTAGCTATCAGAGCCACAAGTGAGTACATTATTTTGTTTGATTTAATTGTAAGATATTTGGTAGGTTATATTTGATAAATATATATTATTTATAACTTGTTTAGATTAATTATAGGTAACCAAGATGATAGGGTTAATCAGAGTCTTCACTAAATCATATAGAAATATGGAGCATGCATAGAGATAATAAAGTTGAATAATTTCAAACACACTTTTATTATTCCACACATTTTGATAAATTAAAACATTCAAGTGTTACACATATATAGGAAAACCATTCCTATACTTATGGAGATTATCTCTCCACTAAATTCTCACCCAAATCCCTCAATCTCTTATATATGATATATTGCTATAACCCATAACAATATATCTCAATAAATAATATATTCCTATCTATTATCATAATATTGTTTATAAAATTATTACTGGCAAATATAACTACCAAATAACCTATCCATAAGAATGAATTATTACTCACATAATTATTCATATTATGATTTACAAATTACTATGAGGATTAACTATTTCCCTAACATTTCCTCCCTTAGGCCTTACATGTTAATTTGTGTTTCATAGGACTTAATGAAAGTAACAAAGGAACACATCAACTTCTTATCTACCATTCACTATCAAGAACACATCAATCTAACTAGTGTGGGAAATTTGAACAAGAACATCTACCATTAACCATTCACTAAGGGAACACATCAACCTAGCAGTATGGAAGCCATGACAGGAACACCATCTATTCAAATTTCACTCCTACCTCTTAAAACTGACACACATAGAATTATATGCCATCGCATACGCTTAGGTCTGCATACCACTATCATGATCTTGCTATACATGACCACTAATATGTGAAGGAATGTATCTCACATTTAATTTTTGTGACTGTAATGGATGTGTCACTGGTGGATCATCTCCATAAATAAGGCAGTTGCAGGATCTCTATAGTAGCTACTCTCCTAACTGTTACCACATTCTTTTTTCTTCTAAACACCTTTTTTATGTAATTACCTATATGAGAAAATATGAAATTATCCTCTTATTTATCACATATATAAATCTTAAAAATATAAAATATATATACATGCCACTATTTCAAGAGGCACCCCTTCATTAGTGGCTAATGAGAGGTGTAGAAAGCCTCCATCCTTCAATAACCTCCAACCTTTAGTAGGTTTCTACTTACTCAGATGATGATGTTGTGAAGCTCAGTTTCATGTCATTTTGACTAAAAATGGGGTCCCCCCACAATAATGACACATTTGACGTTAATACGTCACATACAAGTGATAGTGCATCCTTTATAATATTAAAAAAATGACTATATTTAAACTAACACTTTTGAATTTTTGACATAGATGACCAAAAACCTAATGACTCAATATATTTTGATGTAAAATAAATTTTAATTCTAAAAGACATAACTTTTATAATGACTAAATATAAAAACTTTAAAATGATTTTCACCTAAATAATGACACGCATTCTCTTTAGGTTAAAAAGACATGACTTTTCAAAACTTATTAATATTAAGATAAATAAAGCTTGAAACTCTAAATCAAATAGCTAAAAACAAATTGACTTAAATAACTATACACATAACTTGACACCTATTCAACAACTTTAGAATGAGACAAAATGAAAGACCCAACTATGATAAATAATGAATAAACCTATTGATGGCATGATTCTTGGTGCATGGATTGCTTGAACAAGTCAAACATCGATCTGGGTATGAGGTGAGCTAAATCAGAGGATGCATGGAATAATACATTAGTTAGAACAATGATGACTAGTAGACAAATTTTGATACATGACCCAAAATAGATACATGGGTTTTTAAATATGTTAAGGAAGAAAATTTGAGCTATGTGGATGATTGAGTTTGCTATGTTATTTTAACATAATAAGGTCTTGCATAACGAGTAATAATTAGTTTTTATTTGTTCACCGATCCACACTCGACACTTCTCCCATTTCAAATCGAGTGCACTATTTTCAAATATAGATAAGATGATGCATAATTTAAGATGACACATGCCATATAACCTTCTACATGTTCATCAAGTTTTCTAAGTGCACCAATGGAATATACATGGATAGAAAAAGAGAATAGAGTCACTTCACAAATTGGTGTAAATATTTTCAACATAAAAGTGTTTAGAAATTCCATCTAGCTAGTCATTTAAGCCTAGTAGCAGGTATTTTAAATTTAGATCTATTCTCCATACAACTATCAATGATTTTAGTAGGCACACAGTGGTTTGATATGAGATAAGAAACTTGATATGCAGTCTTTCATAGAATGACGTTGACCTGGGTGGTGACTAGAATGTATGAAGATATGAATGCAAATTTATTCAACTGATATGACTTAACCATGGATATCAACAGTTGAATAAGCATCAATGATCTCAAACTTTATGAAATCCATCCAATAAAGTAGATTTATACATGCAAGGGAATAATAATAAACTATGCTTCCAAGAGAGTCTTGGTGCATTATGCACATAGAATGCTAAAAGACTAAAAATTTAATACACTAGTCTTTGCTAATTTATATTAATTATCCATAAAGTACTATCATCCTTAGGGGAAAAGACTTGAAAGATTACCCATTAAAAAAATATCATTGATCCATTGAAAAATCTACCTGCTTTGATACTAGATGATGGGGTTAATCAGAGTCTTCACCAAATCATGTAGAAATATGGAAGCATGCACAAAGATAATAAAGCCAAATAATTTCAAACACACTTATATTATTATTCCACACATTTTGATATATTAAAACATTCAGGTGTTACATATATATAGGAAAACCATTCCTATATTTATGGAGATTATCTTTCCATTAAATGCTCACCCAAATCCCTCAGTCTCCTATATATGATATATTTTTATAACCTATAACAATATATCTAAATAAATAATATATTGCTATCTATTATCATAATATTATTTGTAATAATATTACTAACAAATATAACTACCAAATAACCTATCCATAATAATGAATTATTACTCACATAATTATTCATAATATGATTTATAAATTACTGTGAAGATTAACTTTTTCCCTAACACAAGAATGGTATGTGATGGTAGATCATGTTGTGTGGGCCTTAACACATAGTGCCCATGGATATTAAAATTGATGGTTTTGTGGAGAGATTATTTAATATTATAGGTGCCCATTCACCTTTATTTGATCATGTGTCTAGGACAATGGAAACATACCACACATGGTTACTAAGTAAGTGAGTTGCATGCTAAGTTGGATAGGCGGTCTATTCCTGAGAGGAGTTATACCAAGGTGATGTAGGTTTTTATTGACTAGGATGATAACCTATGCCATAAGAATGATCAAAATCCAAATTATGTAGGAACATTATAGGATAGATTGCATGATCCATGTCAATCTCATGGTCCTATGTAGGATATTGAAGCCTCGACATCGAGAGGTGTGAGGCCAATCAATCTAGATAATGATGATGACTCTTATACTCCAAGGCATATGCTACCTACATATGACTGACTTTATTATATAAACATTTGGTCACTTATATATATATATATATATATATATATATATATATATATATATATATATATAATGGTACCATTCTTGATATTTGATCATAGTGGATTTAAATTCATGTTTATGGATTGGTTTTAATTTTTGTGCATGTAATATGTTTGAAATACAATATTTAATTATATGGTAAGTTATTTGTAGTTATTCATTTAGTTTGATTTAGTGATATATAAGGCCATCACTGTAAATAATGTAATCTACTTGGGAATATAAATGCTCAACTATAATTATCATGTGGCAAATATGTTTATGTTATATTTTATAACATAATATATGGTATATGTCTGAGAGTATCAAGTGTTTTTGTTTCATCTGTAACCTTATAAATTGATGTAGGTATCCAATTGTGTCATCTAGTAAACATAGTTATCAAAGTATGATTATATTCTATGAGATTTGTTTATGTACTTCCCCCAAGTGCACCTTTAGTGAGTGATCGATTAACCAATGGTTCCTTGGTAGGATCAATGTGGGAGAGATTGGTCATTGTAGAATTTGTACTAGGAGAAAGACTTCTTTGAGGGTTTGTATTTTGCAAGGGCTAATAGACCATTTTTCCTTAGCAGGATCGGTATGGGATGTGTTGAACCTATTAGAGTAACCTATAGAATAAGTGGGAGGAGACCTTGTTGTCTCTTTCTAAAATGTAATAATTCCTTTGTCTAAAAGTTGTGTAATATTTTGGCTTAAAATAAAACAATTATTGTCGCAATGCCCATTAATACCATGGTAAGTACAAAAGGGTTGTCTTGTCACCTTTTTCAATATATGTGGTGAATGGTAATGGTTAGGAGGAAGAGTAATCAATTGTTTATCTAATAGTGTATGCAATATATCATACAGTCTATCCCTTAATCGATCAAATTGAAGCGGTTGCCTCTTAGTAGAGGTATATGTTTTAATTGTAGGAGGTGTTATGTATGTGGATTATTTTACTCTATGTAAAACCCTTACTTTTTATTCCTTGGTATGAACTACTGATTTAGAAGAAGGTATATGATATGGCTTAGGGATCTCCTTGGTTTGTTGCTTCACTTTGTAGGAATTAGTTATAATATGTTTGCCTTTAGGTGAATATGTAGGTGATTTAGTATTGGTATTTTTTAGTGTACATAAATATTTATGCACCTCCATGAATATTCTAGCAAATTAATAAAAAGGTTTATGTAATACGCTTTCTTTAAGTTGAGAAAGAAGTCTCCTAATAAATATGAATTGCACTTCGAAGTCTGATGGTGTATAGTTTAAGGAATATAATACATCCTTAAATTAGATGGCGTAATCTATAATGGGTTCCTCATAATGTTTTTTTAATCCTCACAAATGTTACAGTGGTAACTTAGGTAGTTTATGCTTTATGTAAATAAAATAAAAATATGTCTTCAATTTTCTTGAAAGTTGGTAAGGAACCATTTGTTAGACTTCTATAGAAGGTCTTTAATAATAAACATCCATATTTATCCCAATGATCAAAATAATGTACATATTGTTTCAAGTGATTTGAATGGTATCCTTGATCATAAAATGAATATAACAAAGGCATAACAAAATTTGTAGGAAAAATATGGTCAAAATTGCATGTAAGGGGTTAATCCTGTAGAATGTTATAATTAAGAGTAGCCTCATGTGAAATTACTTGTAACCTATGAATAATCACTTGATTCTGAAGATATTCGATAGTAGTCATCATAGATACAATGTCATTAGGAGGAGTGGTTCTAGAGTTTAAAGATGCACTTATAGGTTGTAATTTACCACCCATATGAAATATAGGATTTTTTAAAAATTTACAACTACTATTGCATTATAAAGTAGGATCATTACATGATTGAAAAGTATTAGGCAAAGAATCATTCGTATTACTTGATGATTCAAGAAAGGTAATTATATCATTTTGGATGCCACAAAGGTTGATAAAAGTATCATGGTTAATAATTTTAATACGCGAATTTTCATTAAATGAAAGAGGGATACAAGATGTACTTTCATTATTCTCATATAAAATTGGAACATGATTTTGAGCAAAAAATATGAAGGATGGGGAAAGAGGAACTTTTTCTATTTTGTTTGAAACATCATCATAGGAATAAAAAATGCAAGTTTCAATTTCATTATTAAATTCATAGGAGAAAGGAATAGAATATGCCATGTCACTTTCTAGTTTATATACATCATTACCAAATGAGAAAGGAACATTAGAGTTATGAGCATTTGAATGTTTAAGTGAATTAATGTTACTAGGTTTGGGAAATCATTTCATTGGAAAACCTCTATAAAATATGTTTTGTTGTTTATCTTCAATTGGAATGAGAGGAGAAGAACATGCATATACACTAATTTGACTAGTAGTATCATTTTTTTTCTTTACAACCTAAAAGGATAGGGAAATAAGTAATTTTAATATGTGTATTTGCATGAACTAAAAAAGGAATATGATCTTAAATTTTGGTAACCTTTTCAATATTTTTCATAGAATTTAAACATTCTTTCTTTTTAACATGCTCGTCATTAAATAAAGAGGATGTACACTCTATTATTGGTTCACATTTTGAATGTTCTATGCATGAAATATTATTATTTTTAACATTTGGAATGATATTTTCATGCATGCTCATTTTATAACATTGTAGGCTATGTAATTCACTAAAAAATTGTACACTTATTCTTTCTTCAAGAATCTCATAATTAGGTTTTAAATCAAGCTATATATAAGAAATATTAGAACTAGGCTCCTCGCATTCATCTTCAAAATATGTGGAATCACAATCATATTCATAAGAGGAATAATAAATCATGTTATCAATTTCACCATATTCATAAATGCTTGCATTTTCATTATTGGTATTTTCATTATCATAATTGTAAGGATTTGATACAAAGGAAGACTGGGTACTACACTTTTGGCTAGCCATGAGATCCTCATAAATAATGTATTGATCATAAGGAAGATTAAATAAAAGATTTAAAAGGATGAGGATCCTTAGGGGTGTCATTATGAGCATGAATTTTTAGGGTTGTAAACCTAAACACACCCAAAATAAGGAAAACAAGGCTTGGGGAAATAAAGAGAACAATCATCACTTATATTATGCCCATGCAAGAAAAATTAGATCTAGCCAATGAGATGTATAAGGGTTGGTAAAGTGGGTTGGTTATACCTAGCCCCACCCAAGTTCAAATCTCATAGGGCATTTATAGGTCAGATGTGGTCATTTGAGTTTACTCAATCATTTCAAGTGATCAAGTGGTAGCCTTTTATATTGGTTTAATAGTTATCAAGGACTGGGCCCCTAGTTTGTGCCCTAGAATTGGTTTGTAACTCCGGTTAAAAGTGAATATCAATAAAAAAATAAAAATTAGATCTCAAAAATAAATACAATAATTTGAAAAACTTGTGGAAGGAAGAAAACCTAAATCAAACTACAGTTTTGTGTGAGTAAAACTTAGAGGTTAGATTCACCAAATGTTTAACCATTTTTGGATTGGAGGTATGAGGGTTAAATGGGATAGAATAACCCAATCAAATGGTTGAAAAAAACTATTCTAAATCACACTAATTAAATTAATTTAGATAGCACATTATACTAAATCTAGAAAATTACTAAATCTAGAAATTAAAATTCCCATTGATATTTTGATAATTATGATACAAAGAAGATATACTACTTAATTGGTTTTTAGATGTGCAGATAGGTCTAAGATTTGCATGTATGGAAACATGAAAACTAATGCTTAGGATCCCTATCATTAGATTCTAGAAATATTTTTTTTGGAGGCCTAGAAACTTCCATCTACTTATGGACACTTGTATTGATTCTTCTATTAGTGGCTCAATGCTTATATTTTAGTACAAAATATCCACTATATTGAGAAGTGACCACATGGACCTGTAAGGGTTTTCTATTGCCTTTTTTTTGGTATGTCTAGATCACATTCACATGCCCTATATTATTATGTATAACTCAAACCTTAGTTACTACCTATTTCACATGAATGTCTCAATAAAAAGGGGTTATCACTTGAGTTAAGATAACCCTAACAACCATGTTATTGCTAAGTGTTGCTTACATAACCATATACTCTAAGGAGGGATTCATAATTGCATGTATTTCTCCCTCTTAGGTGTGTGTGTGTGTGTAATGGTGATTGTGAAACTATATGCTCTCTAAAATTATAACCCTTAGTACAAGAAATTTAAGCACAATTTGACCTTTTATAATGCTTCAAACTTTAGTGTTATACAAATCAATGCAAGTGTAATATAATAGCTTTTGAATAAATATTGTATGTGCTAATTGAGAGGCTTGATTGGTAATTGAAAAATATGCCTTAGCTTTGTATATATATAGAATCTTTTGAATTTGAATTAAAACCCAATGGAATTCAAAAATTTGACATTAAAACAAACATACATGCCCTCACAACTGATTACAAGATAAAAAGTGAAAAGGACAAGGAATGACACTATCATTGACTTTGGGCTCTAGCATCGACACTAGTGTCCTAGGGTAAACAATAGTGTCTGAGAGCTTAAAATAAAAACATACAAAATAAACCTAGGGATCACTACCATGAGGTAGTCAACCATGTAACATAATGATCACATAGTAGTAAAAGACTAGATAATGCAATAAAATTCCATGGAGCCCAAGGGGTTGATGCAAGACCACACCACTAATTTCTCAATTTTCCATCAAATTGATAAAAATTTTAAGTTATGCAAAAAGGCATTATAAAATGAAGCTTATACAAAATATGGGTATCTACACAGATGTTATGGGACCACACTTTATCATATAATCAACTTAATATTTTGATTATGAATGAAAGATTCTAATAACTTCTATGAGACCAAAAAATCTATGAGACCAAGAGCTTTAACCAAGAAGTTTAGTATTAACATATCTAATTGACATAAGTTTTGCCTTATTAGTCTTGTAAAATTTCCAATCCCTTATTTATGTTAGATCTTCTACTACAAATCTTGATTAAAAAACTCATTATTTTATCTAGCCTCGCCTACTCAAATAAGTCAATTAGGTTGTCTACCTTCAGGTTATCATTATACTTGATAAAAATGTCATTATAGGCTACCCATTCTATGATGTAGTGTCATTTTGACTATTCCACCCCCTTGTGTAGAAACATAAATTTGGTATTAAACACTTGATAATGTCAGTTTTGACCAATCCTTAATACATGACATGTGCATATAGTTGACTCTTGCTCACATTCTCTCCCAGTTATTCTTTTCTTTGTGGGCTTGACCTTCCCAATTGATCATCATCCATATAGAATATATCCCTAGTACGTATCAATTTTTTTTATCATCCTAAGTAAATTTCCATTGTTATAAAAATCACTGTCTTCTCCATCCTAGACAATTCCTTAATACTTAGATGATACCAATTACTAGTAGTGTTTAACGTCATAGAAGGTTTCCTAGGTTATCTAAATGATAATTTTTAAAATTCAAACCCTCCCTTAGGGTCGACCCACACATTTTACATATTAATTATGGTGGGAAATTACCCAAATAGTCTCTTATGTATACACATCAATCCTAATCCTATTTCCACCTAACACTTTTTTACCAATCATCTAACAGTTGCCTGAAAATATATTTACACATTGAGGATTTCATTTGCATATTCTTGAGGCACCGTGCTAAAGCATCCAAATCTAAAAAACCCCTCAAATTAAAAACCACTAATCCAAGTTTGAATACTATTTCAAGGTCAAAATCATAGGTTTTCAAGTGTCAAAATCCATATAGGTTGCATACATTCTAGCGATCACTATTGAGTACACACACAATTATGTGGGAGAACTAAATGTAGTTTGAGCCCTATTTAGACTATTAGAATGTAGGGAACACTCAACCACTTGGTGGGGCATGGTTGGTAATCTAGTTTTAACCACATAACCAAACTTGTGAAATTTCACAAAAAACATATTCATAACTAGGGACAATGATCTATGGAAAAATAGATTGATGAAAACATAGAGGATGATTCCAACCATCAACAAACATATCTAGTTACCATATGTGTATGAGCATTAATAGATTTATATAACTATATTTTGACTATAATGTTACTAATCCCAATGATCATAGATCCATTTCAAGGCATCTCTGATGACTGTACAATATCACTGACTGGAAAAATTAAAAGTAAGTTAAGTACCCTATCCTCTTGGTAATTTTTATAAATAACAAGTGAAATAAATCAATTTTAATCTACCTTTTGCATTCAAACATGTGTAATTTATACATATCTTATACAATTTGAATAGTCTAATTTTTTATCTTATTTAGATAACCTAATTACAAAATAAGATAAAACATATTAGTGAATCTAACATTCTTTTGAGTGCAACAAACCCTAGGTTTCCATTAAGGTTTCATCCTAATTTCTCAAGGTTTCATATTTCTACATGAGAGTTTTAGATTTGTGATATGATTTATTCCTTTTCACATAGTCATAATGGAAAACATAATTGATGTGGATGCTAATAAAGGAAATTATTACCCTAGTTTTCATGGTAGATTTGAAAATGTAGATCAGTGGTAATTAACTCAAAATATTAAAATGAATTCACACCTACTTGATGTATTGTTAGAGGTAACTAGAAATTAAATATGATATAATGATAAGGTTATCATATTTGAGTAATAACATGATCCCTTTAATGATATTAATTTACCTTTTAGATGTACATACTCTACAATAGGTTTTCAAAGCATTACTTCTAGTGTTACTAATCATATGTCTATACCTATGGTCATACATGTGATGCCCACCCATGATGTGGGGGAAACACAAGGATTTATTAATATTTATATGGCTATACCTACACATATGTAAACACTATCTATGAAATATATAGTACCTCAATATTGTATAATTAGAAAATACATATCATGGATGTACCTTCAACTTCTAAAACATTCCCACTAACAAAAGGCTCACACACAATATATCTCTATGGAAAATTTATTCTCTTAGTTTGACCAATGTTATTTTCATGACTTAGACCTTTTATCATGCTCAAAATTATATAAACCTACTTATCTTCTAATTTTGTAATTTCTTGATCTGTGCCTATTTTCTAGCTACCTGAACACTTGCATCCTAACCAGATGTCTATGTCAATACAAGTGTCCTATCCTAATGTAAGATTCTAATGCCCTAATGTCATCCAAATTAAAAATGAAATGTATCCTTATGATTGGCCTAAGTGATTTAATGCAATATATTTATAAAAGGTACACACACACACACACACACACCCGCACACACCACACACACACAAGATCAATTCTCATTCAATCCTCACCTAGCAAAAACCTATAAATTCACAAGGAAGATCAATCCTCATTCAATCCTCACCTAGAAAAAACCTAGAAATTCACAAGGAAAAATACTAAAAACATTTAATCAAGCATTCAAATGAGCAAAAATTACCTATTTTCTCCTATTTACATATTAGTCATAGGTATAAAACATATCTAGGTATAAATTACTAAAGGAGCATCCCATAATCCATATTTGTGAAGTTGCAAGTTAGGTCATTCTATGTACTTGCTTATCACACATTGCATCCTTATGCACACATAAGTGCACACATAGGGGATAACTAAATGAGTCTCAATCCCTCTTTAGAGTAGTGGATATGTAGGTAACACTAATTGATAGAGGGTTATTTTAAGTTAGCTTGATACTATGAGCATACTAACCCATTTTTCCCATAGCACTATGAAGATGAAGAACTAAGGTTTTTCTATTTGACAAATAATGACAAACCATGATATAAATATGAAAACACCAAAATGAAGGTTACACATAACCCAAAATATCCTAGGTGGTTGCATCTAAATATATAGGTATTTAGTACAGAGCACCTAAATCTAGGTTGTCAATGCAACAGCCTGAGGTCAACACAATTGTTTGAGGCCATAAAGGCATAATTTATAGAATCATATGACTTATACAAAATCTAGATCTAGTTTATTTCTAATCTATTCTATATTAGATTTGAATGTGCACAATAATCCAACTAAGTATATTGTTTTCATTATCATTGTAATATCTAACATAGTTGCACTTCCTATTTTTAACATTTCTTAGTATATGAATTCAGAAAAATTTTATATGAATTTGAAAATTAATTTCCCTACTATAGAAATGGTTTATTACCCTTATTCCCTAGGATATATCTATCCCCTGTAACCTTAGATTCCTTAATCTATATTTTAGGGTTAAACATTTGGTGAACTCAGTCTATATGAATGAAAAAAAATTTATTCCTAGAGTTTTTAATCATCTATTATTTTAGGTTATACTTTTTTATTTTTTGTTTATATTATTTTGCATGCAACCTAGGCGTAACCCTAGATTAGGAGGTGTGCATATTAAACACATTGATCTTCCTATCCTACCACTGAAGATGTCTTAAAATAGTTAATGGACTAATCATATGGTCCATGATGATATAAATGTCAAACATGAAAAACATACAAATGAGGTTATCATAGAAAAAAAAATTGATAATGAAAATCACAAGTCTAATGAAATTGATTTACATGAAAAAATAGATCATGATCAAGTGTAAGTAATTGCTTTGTTTCATGAGTGTATTTATAAAAACCTTGAAGATCTTGATGAAATCCTAAGAACCATATTAGACACTAAAAAATCAAAAAACATTTATGAACAAGTAGGTACATTTATTGATCATGCTATTAGAGCAATGGATCATCCCTATATACCAACAACCCTCCCCTTGAGCACCTTACCACTTCATACATCAATTGGGGGCATGGGATATATATTCAAACCTTTGCTCCTTGAAACTAATATTTCCACATATTATATGGGAAACCTTAGTACTTCAACCTAATTTCTAGTTTCAATGCTTATAACTACCCAAACTTTGGATACACCTCCTTTGGTGACTTCTCAAACATCTAACCTTAAAGACTAAAAGGTGCAAGTTCTTATTATAACTATAATTTTTTATAAATTATGGTTTCAAACATTGAAAAAAATATATGAAATGAACTTATGCTATTGATTCATAAGAGGTGTTGCATAATTATCTTACACTAAAAATAGCTTTACACCCCTTTCCAACCAGTTTTATTGCACTTAAGTTCACATTTTATGATGGCAAGGGTGATCCTGAATGACATCTTTGATTTTTGTATGTGGCATGCCTTCATTAAGCCTCTCATGATAAAATTTTGACCAAATTATTTTAAAGGACCTTAAAATACTATGCTTTAAGGTGGTTCTATGATTTACCAATCCAATTAGTAAACACATTCAAACCTATTGTAGACCAATTTTTGGCACACTTCTCTATCAATATCACTAAAAAGGTTTCCTGTGCCCAAATTACCAAAAAAAAACAAGGAACCACTGAACCTATCAATGAATATGTCTTGAGGTATAAGTTAAAGTTGGCTAAAATGACCAATCTAATAATGGACTAAGAGTTGCAAGACATATTCAAGCAAAGTTTGATTACCCCATTACATGAGTCCATTATTTAGAAAAAAAACAAATCTTTTGATGACTTATGCCACATTGTTTGTGATCATGAAATAAAACTTATCTCATTGAAAAAACTTAAATATGCAACAAACTCATTGACTACATCTACATCTACTACCAAGTTTACTATCAAACCAAGTTACAAGGTAAAACCTCCTAAACCTAAAAAGGAAACAAATACTATGGTTAATGTGGTGTTACAACAACCTAATAAACTTGTCTTATTAAATGAAATAAGGAGACAATTTACATGTTTACTTGAATCTCTTGCTTCATTACTCCCACTTATTGTAGAGTGTCACCTCATATCTCTCCCTCATCCTTTAGAAGTTTATATGAGTAGACCTCTACCCAAAGGGTATGCTATGAATTATTATTATGACTATCACCAAGGTCTTGACATTCCAAAAATAGATGTTTTATCTTAAAACATAAGTTCTAATACCTCCTCAATGACCAAAATCTTACATTTGATGATCCTCCAAAGGAATTAAGTTCATACCCTGGTGATTACCTGAAAAAGAAAATATTTAACAATTCTTTACAAGACCATTCTAAGAAGGATCCAAAAGTGCAAATGGTATATAATGTACATCCTCTTCCATCACATTACAAGCACACATTGGATGGGATCATTGGTAATTATACATGGCATACAACTCCTATGGTTTATAAACCCTCTATTAATTTTGATGAAAATGGGATTGTGGATGATAATTCTAATCTTCATTCTGTATTCACTTGAATATACCTTGATAATTAGCCTATACACAATGTTATGATTGATAATGGTTCAAGCGAGAATGTTTGTACCATGACATCACTTATGCATTAGGGTTATACACATCATGATTTACATGCTTCCACTAGATAAACTAGAGTATTTGTTGGGACCTCACAATAGGTTCTTGGTGAGATTGACTTACCTTTATAGGTGGGTCACACATATGTGGTTAATACCTTCTCTATTATACCTTACATGAGTGTATTTGATATGTTACTGGGATAACCTTGGATACATACACTTTGATCAATACCTTCTATAGTACATAGGTGTGTTAAATACATTCATGACAATTGGGTAATTATAATTTTGAATATTACATATGAACATCCACTTGAAAAATAAAAATTATACCAAAGTAGTGTTAGTGTAGGTTTTTATTTTTCCCTATTTATTAATTAGGGAAATTGTATTTCTTGTGCATACATGGAGTTTTCCTACATTTGTGAGATAGGCTAGCTTATGTGGAGGTGTGTGTCATAGATGTGTCATAGGTGTCACAAGTAACTCCCTTGATGGGAGTTACTTCTCTATTCTTAGCACCTTGTCACCACCTTTCATGGAGGAGTTACATTCTGTTCTTGGGATGCCTTGTCCACCTTTTGTGGAGGAGTTAATTATGTCCTCTCCTATTTGTATTTTTCACTTTGGCCATCTCATGCTAATCAAATTTTGGTTTTCTCCATTTTGTCTTTTACTATTTCTCTTATTGTGTTAATTTCAAATTAATTTAGCATCTTGTGGTGTGCATTTGCTTCAATTAGTGTGATCATGTCTCCATTGCACTCACATTATCCAGATTCTGGCAACAACTCCGATATGGTATCAGAGCAAACCTGGTAATCTTGTGTGTGATTATGCTTTTAGCTTATTTTGAAATCAAGAGGAGTGGAGTTCTCTCTATTTTTTAATTCTAGATTTGGTGTAAAATAAAAAAAATATATCAATTATGGTTAGTTTCCTTGGAAATCCTTGGCCTTTGGGCATCTTGATTGATCTATTGTGGCTTCAATAAGGCAGAGGATTTTTTTTGTCATTTTTTACAAAAAAAACTCTACATTCTATTTGCTGTTCTTGGATGCCACCTTTCTCTGCATTTTGTTTGTGTGACTCTAGCTTGAAGAAAGAGGTGAGGACTGCCCAGACTAGGTGCTGCCCAAACCAGGCGCCGCCCACATCAGCTGCTTCCCAGTCCGTACAGTGTGCTAATTTTTTGCTTCAGTTTAGGCACAACACTTTTGGAACTCTGCGCCATGATTCTACAAACCCTCAGCTAAATTTTTTGTTTGTTTTAGTCCTCTCTACCAGTTTCCAGCAATCAACAGTAGAGGGAGGTGCCACAGTCATTTCCAGCCACGCCTAGCAGTCGTACGATGTCCAAATCTATAGTTTTTTTGCAAAACAAATCAGCTTCTGTGCCTAATGTCTGATCTTTAGTTCTGTCACTTCTGATAGGTGCCATCAGGGCATACAACCAGCAGGTCTACTTTCATTTTTTGTCTTTTATGTTGCAAATATGGACTGCTATTTTTTAATGAAAAAGGCGCCCTCTTCTTCTTTGGCATCCCATGTGGACCCTTAGTTGCTTGGCCTTTCTATCCATTCTATCTTTAACTTAAATTGTTTGGTGAAATTTGATTTGTCAAAACAAAAATCAGTCAATTTGACTGAGTATTCAGTTTTTTAGACAGTTTGGTATTTTTGGGGATTTTCAATTAAAACTTGTATCCTCGCCTGTCGAAGACGAAGGGTGAGACTCGGGTTGGCAAGAGGCCAATTCCCCCTCACAAAGAATTTTTTTGGATTTCTCATTCCATGCCGAATCCAATGAGTGGTTGGAAGGCCACTTTCTCTCCCCATAACAAGCATTTTTTAATGTTTTAGTGTTTTTTTTGCAAAAACACTAGTTTACGAGAAAATTATAACTTTAATATCTTGAAAATGGTAGCTCAATTTTGGGTGCCATTTTTTGCAAAAGTGCTTATAATTCAATTCTCCATAGTGTAGACTTGTTATTTTTTAAAAATGCATTAGTTTATAAAGTGCCCAAAATTTGGGTCTCTCGAGACGCATTTTCGACTGAGTACGACATCCTGTTTGCTTTAGTCTTGCATTGATTACTCTAAGATGCATTTTCAACTGAGTCCAACATATTTTGAATGTGAACTTGCATATTTTGAAAAATCAATATTTAAAGGGGGTGTGATTGCTTTTCACAACTTGCTTTCATTCTCCTTTCTGCATACATTCACAACTTGCAATGAACACTTCACCTAAATTTAGCTAAAAAATGGATTCTTTTTAACTTAAACCCCTAACACCCTTCAACTATCATGAATGGAAAGTTAAAATGTCAATCATTCTTAGAAGCAAAGGGTTGTATAGGATCACCATGGGTACAAAAGTAGAACCCAAAACAAATGCTGAAAAGGTCAAGTGATACAACTGTAGTGATGAAGCCTTTGGATTACTAAGCTTGTCTGTGTCTCTCAAACTTCTCTTCCACTTATAATCCTCCCAAACTCCTAATGACATATGGGACATCTTATAAATTTTTTTTGGGAAGCTTGATGAGATGAGAGGTCATGAGCTCGAAAACAAACTCATAAGTCTAAGTCCTAACAACTTTGACACCCTACAGGACTTCTTCACTAAGTTTAAGGCCCTTAGATTGCAATTGAAAGAATGCAGGATAGAGAAGAAAGATGATCAACTCATAATTTCTATTCTCACAAAGTTAGGTCCAAGCTATTCAGTCTTTGTCTCCACTTTCCATGCCACAAAAAGTGCCCTTGGCACTACATGGAAAATGCCTTTTTTGGATTCATTCATTGTCGACTTGACTAGGGAGCAAGATAAGCTAATTCAGATGGGCACAATGAAGTCTACTCAACCCCAAGCCTTGATAGCTATAAATGGTAAGGATAAGACTTCAACAAAGGAGAAGAAGAAAAAGAACAAGGACCAGGAGAAGAAGAAAAAAACACCAATCCTGCCAAAAACAACACTGAGACTTCCTCTTCCACTGCTAAACCAAAGAAGGAGAAGGTTAAGTGTGCCTATTGTAAAAAGACAGGGCATGATGAACACAAGTGCATGAAGAAACAAATAGATCACCTAACTCATCTTCTAGAGAAGAATAACATAGGTGTTCTTGAGTCCATCAAGTAGAATTCATCTACCCAAGATTCTACTAAGGCAAAAGGCAAGGGTAAGGAGAAAGAAAAGGGTAAGGCCCTTGTAGCTACAACAGCTTCCACATCTTCATGGGTCATTAACTCAGGTGCTTCTCACCACATGGGCTCTTCACTAGTTGAGTTTTCATCTTTAGAGCCTTGTAGCATGACTTCAATTAGTTTGGGTGATGACACATCAATTTCCATTGTAGGCAGAGGGTCAGTTGAAATGGAAGGAGGAACATTCAACAATGTTCTAAGTGTTCCTTCTCTTTCAACTAATCTCCTATCAGTGTACCAAATAACTCACATTGGTTGGGGTATGAGAGTTGAGTTTTCACTAGATTCAGTGGCTATTAGGGAGTTGCATAGTAATACTATAGTGGCAGTGGGTAGGGCAGATCACCAAGCCAGGTTATACACCTCACATTTTACATCAGATTCTTCTCCAACAACATTGCTAACTCATTCAGATGGAGTTAGCAAATTATGGCATGAGCAATTTGGCCACCTTAACTGCCGCTCCCTTGATCAACTTTGCAAACATGACATGGTCATTGGCTTGCCTTGTGTCCAATTCTCAAAAGGACTTTGTGAGGGGTGCTGCCTTAAGAAGCATCCCAAAGCAAAATTTGACAAAGGCAAAGCTTGGAGGGCTTCACAACCTTTGGAGTTAGTCCACAGTGATGTATCAGGACCCTTTTCCAAACCATCTTTCATAAGGGCCAAGTACATCCTCACTTTCATTGATGATTTCTCTAGGTACACTTGGATATATTTTCTCAAACAAAAGTTTGAAGTGTTTGAAAATTTTCTAGACTTTAAGGCTCTTGTTGAGAAATAGAGTGAGAAATCCATCAAGGTTCTTCAAATTGATAATGGAGGGGAGTATGTCAGCATCAAATTTGAGCAGTTTTGCACTACAAAGGGGATTGATTTGTAGCACACAGTCACTTACAGTCCTTCATAGAATGGGGTTGTAGAATGCAAGAATAGGTTCTTGAAAGAGATGGGTAGCTGTATGATTCACTCCAAATCCCTAGCACCATAATACTGGGCCGAAGCCATCAATTGTGCTTGCTACATTCAAGTCATGGTTCCTCACAAAGCTTTGAAAGGGATAACACCCTTTAAAGCTTAGCATAAAAGGAAACCTAATGTTGAACACCTTAGAGTTTTTAGATCCCCAACCATGGCCCACATTCCAAAGAAGAAATGCAAAGCTATGGAACGTCAGTCCAAGCCTTACATCTTTGTAGGATATTCGGATGGTATTAAGGGATATCTCCTTCTAGATCCAGTCACTCATGAGTTGTTCATTGAGAGAAGTGTCCATTTTTAGGAGAGTCCTAGAGACTCAACACTTGACACTTCTTCTCCCTCATCAGATCTACTTCTTCATGATGATTCCTCGTCAGATTCAGATCAGCCACAATAGGTTCTTGAGCTAGAGCCATCTTTTTCTTCTTTGAGTTTAGATAGTGATGCAGAGTCATCCACCTCTAATTAGTCAGAGGATGAGGAGTTAGCACTTGACTCACCCACTTCTGGGCCACTTTAGGCTAGACAGACACTTGAGAGTGCTAGCACTTGGGTAGGAGATCTCACAGATGACAAAAGTATTAGGGGGATTTTAAGAGAGATCCACATGCCTTCTTTGCTTTAGTTTCAGATCCATAGACTTTTTGAGAGGCATCAGGGGTACCTAAGTGGAATAATGCTATGGAGGAAGAATATTCTTCCTTAATCAAAAATCACACTTGGGATTTGACTTCACTTCCTAAGAGAAGAAAGATGGTTCAATGTAGGTGGATATATCGGACCAAGTTTGTAGCAGATGGGTCGATTGATAAGTATAAGGCATGATTGGTCACCAAGGGTTTCTCACAGGTGGTAAGCATTGACTACTTAGAGACCTTTGCACCCATTGCAAAGATGACTTATATCTAACTCACCTTGGCTATTGCCACAACACATGGTTGGGATGTGCATTAGATGGATGTGAAGAGTGCCTTTCTTCATGGAGACCTAGAGGAGGAGATCTACATGGAGCAGCTACCAAGATTTGTTCAGGATTCTTCCTTAGTATGCAGACTTAATAAATCTATCTATGGCCTCAAACAGGCCCCTCAGGCTTGGTATGCCAAGATGGATTCCTTCCTTCTCACAATGGGTTTCACTAGGTTCCATTTTGATCCCAATGTCTACTTCTTGCAGCATGCTGATTTGCTCTTGATTTTGGTTTTATATGTTGATGACCTTTTGATCACTGGGAGTTTTTCATCATCTATTGCAGTGGTGAAGGCATCTCTTCAAGATAAATTTGACATGATAGACTTGGGTTTGTTGCACTACTTCTTTGGCATCGAGATTTCACAGTCAGATTCAGGGATTTCTCTTGCACAGCCTAAGTATGCTCTTGACTTATTGGCTCAATTTCACATGGCTAATTGTAAGCCATCTCTGACTCCCTTTCTATCAAGAGTCAAGCTTGAGGCTGATTGTTCTTCACCATTGGTTGATGCCACTCGGTATCGAAAACTTGTTGGTAATCTCATTTACTTGACTCACACCAGGCTTGACATATCATATACAGTGGGACTTGTCTCCAAATTCATGAAAGAACCTCATGAGCTGCATTGGAAAGTAGCTAAGATAATCTTACATTACATACAGGGTTCACATAGATACAAGATTCATTATAGATTTGGCATAGAGGTTGACTTGGTTAGATATACAGATTCAGACTGGGCTGGCAATTCACAGACTCGCAAGTCCACTTCTAGTTACAATTTCTCTCTAGGTTATGGTCCTGTCAGTTGGTCTAACAAGAAGTAGAATGCTATTGCTATATCATCCATAGAGGCAGAGTATAGGGGAGTTGTTAATGCAGCTACTAAGGCTATTTGGCTTCAAGGGATTCTTTTTGAGTTTGGCATTCCCATCAGGCAGCCCACCATCATTTATTGTGACAACTAGAGTACCATTTAGATTTGTAAAAATCCAATTTAGCACTAGCGGACCAAGCACATAGAGATTCACATGCATTTCATTTTGGATCTTATTCATAGTCAGGTCATTGACTTGATATTTTGCCAGTCTTCAAAGCAGGTTGTAGACATCTTCACCAAACCTTTCACTGAGAGCAAGTTCATTCATCTACGAGCTCTTCTTGGGGTGTGGTCCACATCTGTAGCAACATCATCTTTAAGGGGGCTTTCTAGCCTCTTCTTTCTTTTATGTTTCTCTTTTGGGGGGGGGAGTTTTTTCCTACGAGTTTTCTCCTTTTCTCTATCTTATGGGAGATTGCATTTGTACATGGGTACCTCATCAGACCTAGTTGCCGAGACCCATTTTATATTTCCACACTGCCCACCTAAGCTATGCTTATGGGGGGGGTATTAGCGTAGGTTTTTATTTTTCCCTATTTATTAATTAGGGAAATTGTATTTCTTGTGCATACATGGAGTTTTCCTACATTTGTGGGGTAGGCTAGCTTATGTGGAGGTGTGTGTCATAGGTGTCATAACAATGTCATAAGTAACTCCCTTGATGGGAGTTACTTCTCTATTCTTAGCACCTTGTCACCACCTTTCATGGAGGAGTTAAATTCTAATCTTGGGGTGCCTTGTCCACCTTTTGTGGAGAAGTTACTTACGTCCTCTCCTATTTGTATTTCTCACTTTGGCCATCTCATGCTAATCAGATTTTGGTTTTCTCCATTTTGTCTTGTGCAATTTCTCTTATTGTGTTAATTTCAAATTGCTTTAGTATCTTGTGGTGTGCACTTGCTTTAACTAGTGTGATCACATCTCCATTGCACTCACATTATCTAGATTCTGGCAACAACTCTGATAAGTAGTTAGTTATCAAACCTAATAAGGTTAATCCTCCACAAAAGGGTAAGAAACACACAATCCTATTTCTTGGGCAGCTAGTACTTGAGAGACCATTACATCAGATATCCATAATGGGTTCCACAAAATCCTCATCTACTATACACCATATTCAAATATCTAGAGAACCTAAACATGTTCCTATTACTATTATTATAAATAAACTATAGAACATTCAAAAATGTGTTATATGAACCCCAATTCCTTATATTGTTTCTTCATGACCATAGAGTCTTATAGTACATATGCACAACATTAAAAATTCTATGATGACATATATTGAACCTATATATGATCCTTTATAGTACCACTAGTTTATTACACTAGGTTCCTAGTGGGAAGATATATACGAGCTTCCATTGGATGAAATCATATGGTAGTTATTTCTTTGCACATATTTTAAAAATACCAAAAAAATCAACAAAATTTAAAAAATCTAAAACTATTTTCAGCATTTACATATTCTATTAGCTCCTTGGCATATATGTTATTAGTTTCATGTTAGTGGATAACATATAATTTATTTATATATACACATTAATTTCACATATTTTGAGTTTGATACATGCATACATAGATACATGATTTATGCACTTTCGGATATTAGGCATTCCATCTACTCGTGTCATGTGGACAATGGGCGCATTCACTTCTTTGATCATGATACACCTAGGTTATTATATTTATGATCACTTTACATTACCATGTTTGAGCTTATGGACTTACACATGCATTTATCATGCTTATATCTTTTGTAGTGTACTTGATATGCTATGTATATATAGGGACTAGTATGATATGTTTATGCTGGTTGCTTATGTTCTATAATTTTCCTTTATGCATTTCCTTGAATGTCTTGTCTTTCTTGTAGAACATTTTAATATGATCCATTATTTATGACCCCCATGACTTTGTTTGCCTCTTTAAAATTTGAATATACCATTGATTGTTGTATGGGCATTTGAATATGTCATGCTTGATTTTGTGGACATTTGAATAAGTCATGTCCCTTTAATTATTCAACATTTAAACATGCCCCTTATTTGAGGTCTCCTTAAACCATTATATTTTGATTTGATTTTGAATTCTCTTGTGTGTGTGTTTGATTATTTTTTGATCTTGTATTTTTACCATCTATATGTTCCATGATCTATATCATGCACCATAGGACTTCATGTGATCACATTTAACATGCTTCAATGATATATCCACCTAGATATATTTCTCCTATATGCTACATGATACATTCATAATTTACGTGGTTATTTTATAATTTTGAGTTAAGGTAACTACCAGTTACTAGTTTCTATCACCTCAAAAGGTGGGGCATATTAGTGGGGGCGTCTCATAGAGTCATTGCTTCCACATTTTTTGTAGTTAAAAAATTTAGATATGTAGCAGGGGCATGTTTTAAAAATATGTTCTCTACACTCATACTAGTTTTTAGTTTCAGATATATAGTGGGGGCATGTTTTGGAATCATGTTCTCTATATGTACACTAGTTTTTAGTTTTAAATTATAATAGGGTAATGTTTTAGAAACATGTTCTCCACACTTACATGATTTTAAATTGGCCAAAATTTAAAGTTATATGATTCAACTACCTAGTTGTGGTAGAATTTTATACATTGGTACCATTATCATACCCAAGTTTTAGTATGAGACATACATAAGGTGCATATGTGATGCAAAAGGGCACCTAAATTGAAAAATCAAATTAGCTTTCAGCTTTAAAACACTTATACAAACTTTAGTTCATCAGGTTGGACTATTATGGATTGTATTGAGCCAATATATATCAATAATTGGTTCACTTTTTGGTTTGGTTGAGGTGATTAAATAACTTAGTATTGAAAATTTTATAACTGAACTAGGTTACATCATCCAAACTCACCAAATTTATCATGTGAGTTGACTTGGTTCATTCACATTCACCAGATTATAAGTATGATTGGGTTATGTAGTTGAGATAATATCAATTATTGGGTGGTAAATCACATTTTAATCTAAGTTTGGGGGCATGTGTCTTCCAATATTCCTATATTTATGCACTTTATAGATTTTATATGTATCCTAATCTCAACTCTAATGGTTCATAATGATACATATTTTCAAATCAGGTTGTCAAAAGGCAAGGTGGTTGCATCAATACACATGTACTCCTAAACCTTGCTCTCTTTCAATTTTGATCATTTCAATGCTTTCAATATTAGCTTATATGCACTGATTATATAATGTAACATGCTTTTGGTTGTAGGTTAGTCACTAGTAAAACACTCAAGCTAAATTCATGTAAAGGCAAGGTGTGTTAAACACACCCATGTACACATTTATTTTCTTTTAAACTTGCATTTTCATTACTAGATTAAAGTGGGGAATATAGACACTATTTTTAAATTATATATACCTCAATCTTATACACTTAGAAAATACATATCATGGATGTAACCTCAACTTATAGACCTTTCCCTTTGCCAAAAGGCTCACATACACTATCTCTCCATGCCAAATTGCTTATATCTTAGTCTGAGAAATTTTATAATGACTTAGACCCTCTATCATGCTTATAAAGTTATAAAACTACTTATCTTCTATTTTTGTAAGTTTTGGACTTGTGCCTATTTTCCATCTACTTATACACTTGCATCCCAGTTAGAAGCCTACATCCAAATAAGTGCCATATACTAATGTAAGTGTTTAGTTATCTAAGGTCATATAATTTATAAATAAAATGTATCCCTATGGTTAGCCTAAGTGATTTAATATAAGATATATTCAAAAGGGATATGTGTGTTGTGTGTGTGTGTGTGTGTGTGTGTGTGTGTGTGTGTGTGCCTTGATTGAATACTTTTGGTATTTTACCTTGTGATTTTATAAGTATGTGGTATTTTCCTCACCTAGCACAAACTTAGAAACTCATAAGGGAAAATACCAAAAGCATTAAATCAAGCATTCAAGTGAGAAAAAATTCCCTATTTTCTCTTATTTTCATATTAGTCATAGGGAAAACACATCTATAGGTCTAAAGTACTAAAGGATCATCCCATGATCCATATTTTACAAGTTACAATCTAGGTCATTATATGTACTTTCTTATCACACATTGTATCCTTATGCAAATGCAAGGCCTCACGTAGAGGAGAACTACATGAGTTTGAGGCCCTTTTTAGAGTAGTGGTTATGTAAGCAACACCTATTGACAAATGGATATTTGGGGTTATCTTGACACTATGAGCTCACTAACTAATTTTTCCCACAACCATTATGAAGATGAATAACTATTGTTTTTATATTTGACAAAGAGAGACAATCCATGATCCAAATTTGAGCACACTAGAGTGAACGTGACCCATAACCCAAAATATCTTAGGTGGTCGCATCCAGATCAAGTAGGTAATCATTATTAGACACCTACATCTAGGTCAAATAGAAGTGTCAATGTAATATTTCAAGGTCAACACAAGTGTCTAAGGCTAAAGAGGTATAATATCTAAAATTAGGTGACTAATCCATAATCTAGATCCAGTTTATTTCCAACATGTTCCATTTTAGATTTAAATGCACACAATAATCCAGATAAGTATCTTATTTTCATTATCATTAAAATATATAGCATAAAGGTACTTTCTATTTTTATAATATTTTAGTATATGAATTTAGAATATTATTTATCTGAGTTTGTAAATTTATTGGCCTACTATAAAGATAGTTTATTACCCTTGTGCCATAGGCTATCTTTATCCCATTTAACCATGATTACCTAATCTAATTTTAGTTAAAAAACATCATAATTTTGTGCTTCCTATAATGGCTAATCATGTGACACCATCCATTACTATATAATATTTTATGCCTACACCTCATATCCTTATGTAAACTATCATTGATATTTAGCCCATAGTTTCTTAATTGGAATAAAATTCAGCTAGAGTGGGCCATTCTAATGACTCTCAAGCATTACTACATAACCAATTGGCATATGGTATTTTAGCTTATCCATTACCTATAGGATTTTTTTTGCCTAAGATTACATTATATGATTAAAGGTGATCTAGAATAACACTTTGGATCCTTTCGTGCAACATGTTTACACTATGTGTCAAAAGATAAGTTATTAATTGAGTTGTTTTTTGTTTTATCAAATTTGAGATTAATAAATTATTAATCATAATTAGACAAACTACTATATAAAATAAAAATGTTACAAATATGTAATAAATGACATAAACTAATTTAGAACTTGTTAAATTTAGAAATATGCTAAACATGGAAAATTATAGAAATAAACAACTTAGTTGGAAAACATGAATGCAAGATTATATGTATAACTATGAAATATATGGTGTCATTATGTAATGACAATGTGAATTAGGATAAGTGTCTCATTTAGATATGGGACAAGGCTACTAGAATTTGATAGGGGTGACCTGTGTTGGTTCCCTTAGGGCGGGTCAGTGTCTTATGAGGATTTTACTCTTTGTTACTAATATAATGGGTTCATTTTTGCCTATATAACTATGTGAGAGCTATTGATATGTTATATAGCCCATTATGTACCTTATTATTCACTTATAACCATAGCTCAATAGACCACAAATGATAAATGAAATAAAATGAAAAAGGGTTTAAAATTTGAAGTTGTGCTAAACCTCAACACCCCCTGTGTTGAGTATTGTATACATACCAACACTCCAAAATGGATCAAATTCCATGTGTTTATCCTATGCTATAGTGGTGTGTGTGAAACACTAGTGAAAATTGATAAATGATGGTGCGATCGTAGTGGGATTAAGTGCTTCAAAAATAACCTATGACCTTGGTGACATATGAAAACTTAGCTTAGGGATGTTAGGGTTATGTAGATTATGTATTGGAAAAATATGTGTTTTTCTCTCAATGTGAAGTTGTATGTTGTTCTAGTGATTTACAAATATATTATCCTCTAGTGGATAATGTCTTGACAATGTGGATTTATAGTAATCATTTTAAAACTCCTTTAGATGAGTCTCATGAAACATGCAAGATGACCTATTGGGTAATTTTAAATTTGAGAAAAAGTTGAAGATGCAATTAGTGGAATTAGAAAATACTAGGGAGTGAGATAGTCAGAATAGGGTGGCCTTATTCAAAGAGAAGAGACAACTAAACTAGAAGTGTGGATTAGTCTAAAAGTGAGTTTAGGATATTTGGAATGTGAAATAGGAACATCATAATCAGAATTTGATTAAGAAGTGAGGGTCATTTGCATACAATGTGAAGGAAGGGAAGTCAAAGACCATAAAATCAAGCATAAACTAAGTGTGTATAAGGATATGGTCACAATTGCACTATTTTAGCATTAAATATTTATATTAATGACTAAATTTTCCCTCCTTTTATTTTAGTAATGCAACAAAAATGAAAGTACTAAATTAAAAGAAAGATAAGTATACCTGAGCTTACCTATGTTGAGTATGCCTAGATATAAATCACACATTAAACTGTGCTTCATGTAAACCTACAATAACACATTTATACATAGTCCTTAATTAAGATGAAAATATAAAATCAAAGATAATATTATTATATATCAAATAACAAGGAATGAATACACCTACTTGGGTACACAAAATATTATATTTTATGGTTCAAAACTTGTGACTAGAGAGGGTGGGACCCTTAGATATTTCTATTTTTATTGAATAACTTCGATTGGACTGTGTATTTCAATGCTCATTGAAAATAAAGTGTGATTAAAAAATTAAGTTGGCTTTGACTTCATCATTACACAACTCAAGGTAGGCAGAGTAGTTTAGAATTCATTTATGAATCCCGATAGATTGTTTTGGTTTAAAAACTAGTGCAAAATTAGTAAAAAAAGGTGAAACAATAACCGTAAATGGAACAAGGTCCATTTTTGGTGAAAAACTAGTTAAAAAGTGGTGCAAAAGATAGTATGATCTAAGTTTGGTATATGCAATATAGAAAATGACAACTATTGCTACTCCATCTATGAGACTAGTGTAAAACTAATTAAGAAAGTGGTCATGTGTCACACACATTCCCAAAATATAATAAATGAGTGCATATAAATACTATAAATAAGTAATATCAAGTAGATTTTTGAGTAAAAACTATGCAATAACCCATAACACATATCACACATGATGCCCCCAAATTGAGCTATAATAACCCCTCAGGATTTATCAGAGTTAGGTATTCTTTTTAATATTTCATCAGTGTAAAAACACCTAATATAGGTAGTTATAAATATTACTTTGAATCCCAATTTTATTCTTTCTAAACACCTGAACCAAACTATCAAACCCTAATAATCTTAATAAGAGAAAATGCTATGCACAGTCCCATTTAAACTAGCCATTTATATTTTCTATTAACTAAATAAGGGTTTGTTCAAATCAACAAATAAATAAATAAATAAATATAAGATTTTGTTTGTGTTTTCTTTTAAAAAACTTGAGGATAGTCACAACTATATATATATATATATATATATATATATATATATATATATATATATATATATATATATATAGTTGTGACTATCCTCAAGTTTTTTAAAAGAAAACACAAACAAAATCTAACCCTATTTTCCATTTATCCTGAATGCCACTTTTACTTAGCCATATATAATAAAAGGGGGGTTTTATATGTATGTGACCTTGTGGATGGGACTACCCATCCTAGGGACCTATACTTACATTTAATTATATATATATATATATATAATATTTTTCTATACTAAAAAACATTTAACCCATTCCCAAGACATTAAAATGCTTATCATTTCATATCAAGTCACATTCTACCATAGAAAACTAGAAAATAATTTAATACAAACCCTACCTCAAATTTCAGATAAAGCAAGTCTAAGAGATCTCTATTTTTCCTTTATTTCTCCTTGACCCATGATTGATTTATCTCGTCCCCTTATTGCAACCCCCTTGAATCCATATATCCATTTAAAAACCAATTTTGCATACCAAAATTCCCCAAAAGAACTCCATAAAACCAATTTTTTTAAAACAAACACTAGTTTTCCATAATAATTTTAAAAAATCTTAGCATGATAACCTCAATAATCAATTTAACCAGTCAAAACCCATAATGACCATGGCATGCAACAAACTGAATTCAATGTGTTTCCCATAATGACTCAAAGAGTCTAGAACAAACATCACAAATAACCCTATATTCTTGAATATTCCCATGAAATAATCTCATTAAGATCTGCATGATGGTCTTTGACCCACTACACATGCCTAGAAATTTCCATGAAAAATAATATGTCTAAAAGACTTTTGACTATTTCCTTACTAGTCATGCCATAATCAAATTTTAAACCATGCCTTTAACTATACCTCAAGCATATGACTTAATTATATATTAAAAACCTTTACTAACTATAATATGGCCTAAGGCTAAACCATTGAATCAATAAGATAATTCAATCCCTTCCAATTAATAATGACTTTATCCTATTAAACCATGTCCTAAGGTTGGTTCAAAAACCTCATATGTATGCCATTTATAAACAACACATTAATTGCTTAATAAAAACATATTAATTGCTCTACATATAATGCTATTATCATGTTCAAACTAGACATTTCTAGAAATAAGTACAACCATGTCAAGATAGAAAAATTAGACTTCACAATAAAGCAAAATCATACAAAGACATCGAAGCACAAGTTACAATGATTATATACATAGAGTGAAACTAAGCCAATGTTTAATTACGCAAACACATTTCATATATTCTAGAAAGAGTCTAAGTAATATGCAAACATGATAATAAAACACAACAAAATGTAGAAAATACATTAGTAATTAAATACATGATGTAAGTAGTAATTATCTACTAACTGGCACATAAAAATCAAACATCTAATCTATGTGGTGTGTGTAGGGTTACCATTTCATACTCTGCTCCCCCACTTGTCTCCATCTACATCATCCTCTTTGATGATACCCTCCCTCGATCATAGTTAGGAGGGTGGAATCCATCCTGCATCCACCTCAAAAAATGAAAATTAGTTAGATCATATCATGTAAACATCATAATAAACTATTGTAACAAAATATACTATATAATTATAATCAAAATGTATCATAACTAAATACAAATAACTAACTACTAGTTAACTATTATGATCACAAGTAAAAAATATTGTCCTTAATTAACATACCACTAATCTAGTTACTTAGTATAACAAATAAAGCAATTACTAACCACATAATCAATAATAAATAAATTAGTAAGTCTAGATAAAAAATCAAGATGTAACATCCTTCCCCCTAAAAGATGGTCATTGCCCCGATGACACTTATTGCAATAAAAGTTATGAAATAAAATAATGTTTAGTAGAAAGTAAATATAATATCCAATAAATTACTAAGCAAAAAAAATGAGGAAACAACTTATAAAACTCTTCACAATCTTCCCAAACAACACTATCTTTAGAATATTAGTCCCACTAGACCTTGTATTGTGACACTTATCTGTTATGCAAACTAAGTCTGTGAGTGTCAATTATTTTGACTATTTCTGCTATGAACACTTTAGGATCCATAACCTATAAATCATTCTAATCCAACACATGAGAAGGATGAACAATATAATTTTTAAGATAAGACACATGGAAAACATTATGCATATGTGTTAAAGTTAGTGGCAAAGCAAGCCTATATGCCACATGATTGACAACTTCTAAGACCTCAAAGGTTCCCACATATCTAGTAGATAATTTGTCTAATTTTTCAAATTTGATTGAGCTTTTATAAGGTTTAATCCACAAAAATACTGTCTCCAACTAAAAACTACCTTGCTATTCTATTTTTAAATCAACGTAGCTCTTTTGTGCATCATTAGATTTAACCAACCTTTGCCTTATTAAATTAACTTTCTCTTCCATTTTAAGAAGCATATTTGAACCAAAGTTTACCCTATCTTCTAACCTATCCTAGATGATTGGTGTTATACACCTTTTTCCATACAATGCCTCAAATGAATCTATTTTTATTGTTGAGTGGTATGAGTTATTATAGGCAAACTAAATCAATGGAAGATATTCTTCCCACCTGGACTATTGATCTATGCTAGTACACCCTTATAATATCTTCTAACACCTAATTCACCCTCTCTATTTGTCCATCTATTTCTAGATGGTATGTTATACTGAGGTTCAACTAATTACCCAAAGTTGAATTAAGAATCAACTATAATCTAAAAGTCATTTTTGGGTCCCTATCCTAAATAATCTTTTTTAAAAACTCATGTAACCTATACACTTATTTCATTAATCTATTTTCAAGCATAGGTAAATCATCTAAAATATTACCAAGAATGAAGTGAGCTATTTTGGTCATTTTATGAATAATCACCAAAATAATGTCATGTTAGTTCTGAGACATTGGTAACCCTTAGACAAAGTCCATACTAATGACATGCCACTTCCATTTTGGTATGATAAGTGGGTATAGTAATCCAACAAGATGCACATGCTTAGCCTTAACTCACTAACATTCTAAACATCATGAAATAAAATCTACTACATATTTCTTAATTCATTTCTAGAAATAGAATGGTCTTAGCTTTGCTAAAAGCTTAGTCACTCCTGGATGGACTGAATAAGGAGCATTATGTAGTTTCTTAAGTACTACACTCCTCAAATTCTCCTTATTTGGTATATAAATCCTTCCTTTGTACCTCAACAAACCATCATCGTCAAACTTAAATATTTCATGATTAAGATCTTTAGAATTTTTAGCCAAAGCTAACTTTACCTATTTGTAAAATTCTTCTCATAAAGAAAATTTTACCATTTGATCATGAAAGGTACTTTTGATAGTAACTAAAGATGTTATATACCTTCGATGACTAAAGGCATCTACAACCCTATTTTCCTTACCTTTAATGTAGTTAATATCAAAATCATAATTTGACAAGAACTATAACCATTAGCTTTGATGTGCATTCTAGTTAGGTTGGGTGAAGATAAAATTGAGTCCTAAGTTATTAGTCTTAAGCTCAAATAGTTTTAAAAATAGATAATGCTTTTAAACCTATAAGGCATGCATAATTACATCCAATTCTAGATCATGTGAGGTATAATTTGCTTCATATAGTTTCAACTTTTTGCACTCATAAGATATGATAAAACTCTCTTGCATGATAACTCTTTCAATACCATCTCTTGAAGCATTGGTTATTATCAAGAATTAGTCATTCAGATCGAGAGCTCTCAACACTGGTGCCTAGGTAATTCTCCTTTCTAGCTCCTAATACACTTTCTTGCACTTCACTGACCACACCAACTTATGATTTTTCCACTAAAGAGAGGTAATTGAATTTGCTATTTTAGAAAATTTTGGAGCAAACTTCCTATAATATCCCACTAAATCCATAAAAATCCTAACTTCATGGATGTTTTAGGTGCTGTCCACTCCATAATGGATTTAATATTCGAAGGATCCATGGATATTCCTTATATAGATATAATGTGCCTAAGGTATTGTACCTTTTTCTAAAAGAAATCACACTTCAAAATCTTCCCAAAAATTTTATGATTATGTAACCATTACAAAACCAACTTCAAATGCCCAAGATGTTCCTCCTTAGATTGATAATAGATGAGGATATAATCTAAAAAGATAGCTGGTGCATTTGTTAGCCCAAAAAGAATAACTATGAACTCATAATACCTATATCAAGTTGTGAAGGTTATTTTTAGAATGTCTTCCTCATGAATATTTAACTGATGATATCCTCCTTAAAGATCAATCTTAAAGAAAACTAATGCTCCTCACATTTGATCAAAAATATCATCAATGCATGGTAAAGGATACCTATTTTTGATTGTTGCCTTATTTAACACTTATAATCAATACATAAATGAAGGGTTTCATCCTTTTTCTTAATGAACACACCTGATACTAGTGACATAGTTGGTTGAATAAACCTTTTGGACAATAGCTCGTGAAGTTGAGCCTTAAACTCCACTAACTCAATTTTCATCATTTTGTAGGGGGATTTAAACTGCAATATATACCCAAGAATGATGTCCATTGAGAATTAAAATTCTCTCTTAGGGGATAAAAATGATCATTCTTTAGGAAAAACATCTTGAAAGTCCTACAGAAAAGGATGATCTTTGATAGAAGGCTCCTTAGATTCCTCCACCTCATTTATTTTAAAAATAAATGCTTGACAACCTTTTCTATGAGCTTTCTTCATCTGAATTTCTAAAATCTATCTAAGCTTAAGCTCCCTCTTTACTCCTTGAATTTGGCTTTGATTACCCAAATCATTTAGATATTCAATCCTTTTAAGTAGAAAATATACCTTGGATTTATGCTGAGCTAACAAGTTTACTTATAGGATCATGCCATATGACCTTAATAGAGATGCAAATATATCCACTACTATATTGAATTTAAGTAGTTTAATCTCATCTTCAACTAAACATTTATTGACTTTGATCTTAGATTTATTCTTATATTGAACCAACTATGAATTTTCCATAACTCTAGCTTTTCTAGATAACTTGTTAAATATATTAGGAATAATAAAACATTTAGTAGCTTTAATGTCAATAAGAATTAAAATTGGTTGACCAAATAAAGTACCTGATAGATTAATAGGAGAATCCTAAAACTCTACTTGCTGGTTATCAACAACTACATGAATTCTCTACTAGAAAGACCCCTACTATAGAACAAAACCCTTATTCTTACCATTTGATTTTCCCTAAGTGCATTCCCTAGCATAATGATCACCTCCATAGATGAAGTATCCACCAGGTGGTCCTTTCCTATCAGATTATTGATTTCCCTTGAAACATTACTTGGTTTCCTATTCCCTAAATCACTACTAAACTCAACATTTTGATTCTTGAGCTAGTTTTTAGAGTTATCACTCCTCTTCCAATTCTTATTTTTGAAAGTCATTTTTAAGACCTCCATACTTTTTGAATTTCTATCTGACCTAGTCAAGTGACTTTAGCTTTTGCTCCTACTTAACTTCCTTTTTGAAGACTTGATCCATAGTAAATGGCCCATGCACATCCACTTCACATCTAATTTGGGGTTTTAATCCCATAATAAATTTCTTGATGCAACCTCTCATCTACCTGATATTGAGAAATGTACTTTAAAAGATTAGTGAATTGCTCCCAATACTCATTCACTAAAAGATCTCCCTACTTTAGATTAAAAATCTATTAGCTTCTGATCAAAATAAATTTAGGACAACCATCATGATTTGAATAATGTCACAAACTATTCCCACGTGGTGGTAGGAGAGTCAAGTTTCATATCTAATTTCTTATTTGCCCACCACATAACTAGTTTACTAGCCAACTGGTAATCTCCCCAAACTATTTTTGTAACTTTAGAGTAATTTCACATCTTAGGACACTTTTCCATCTCAGTTAGACACACTTTATCTCCTCCTATAATGGTTCATCAAACTTGGGTGGATTAACCTTCTTCATATCTCATACAAGTTCAACAACAACACTTGGTCTCACATATGGAGGCACCTCCTCTTTTCTAGGTTTATGAGGAACTTCTTACTCATTAAGATGTTTTTTAGGTTCATTATGATTGTTCTCCTCAAAATGGCCATGAAATTCCTATTCAATGGAAAATATACGATCCCTAGTTTCATTCATGGTTGTGATAATTTGATCAAGCTTTGTAGCTTGTTCAATGAAAAACTAATTCGGGTCAATTAGAGGGTTAACATTGTTAGGATTTGATGTACCCTCACCATCTATCCTTCAATGCAACATTTTTCGTTCTTAATATATAAGAATAAGAATATGTTAGTGGACTCATTAAGTCCAAAAGTTTAAACCTCAGCTTTGATACCATAATGTAATAACCCCTCAAAGTTTACTAGAGTTACTTGATTTTAAAAAAAAATATTTCATTAGTGTAAAACACCTAATATAGGTAGTTATAAATTTTACTTTAAAACCCAATTTTAATATTTCTAAACACCCAAACCAAAATATCAAATCCTAGTAAGCTCAACAAGATAAAATGTTATACATAATCCCGTTTAAGCTAGCCATTTATATTTTATATTAATTGAAGAAAGGTTCATTCAAATCAAACAAATCTAAAACTAGCTATGACTAGCCTCAAATTTTTTAAAAGAAAACACAAACAAAATCTAACCCAATTTTCCATTTATACTGAATGCTAGTTTCACTCAGTTGTATATAATAAAAGGGGTTTTTTGTATGTACGTGGCATTGTGGATGGGTCATACCCATCCCCAAGGCCCTATACTAAAATTTCCTTATATTTTATATAATTTAAAACATTTAACCCATTCCCAAAAAATAAATGGCTTATCATTCCATATCAAGTCACATTCTAACATGGAAAACTAGAAAATAATTTAATATAAACCCTATCTTAAATTATAGATAAAACAAGTCTAAGATATTTCTCTTTTTCCTTTCTTTCTCCTCACCTTATGCTTAGTTTCTCTCCTCCCCCTATTCCAACCCCCTTAGTTCTATATATCCATCTAACTGATAGTTTTACATGCAAAAATTTGCTAAAAGAACTCCACAACACTAGTTTTTTTCAGACAAACACTAGTTTTCCATGATCATTTTACAAAATATTAGCATGGTAACCTCAAAAATTGAGTTTACTAGTTAAAACCCATAATGACCATGCCATGCAATCAGCCAAACTCAATGTGTTTCCCATAATGACTCGAAGAGTCTAGAACAAGCATTGCAAAGTACCCTATATTCTTAAATATTCCTATGAAATAATTTAATTAAATTTCATATGATGGTCTTTAACCCACTGTTGATGATTTAAAATTGCACTTTATTCTAATCTAAAACAATGGGAAATTTCAAGATGTGGGAATTGCAACTTGAAACAACCTCCAGATTTTTAAGAAGCTGGTTCTTCTCTATATCAAGTAGATACTGGGAAAAGGGATAGGAATTTTAATCAAAAACACAAATGCAAGAAAGAAAATCTAATTTATGGCAATGCGCCTAAATGTAATTCAACCTTAATCCTGAGCATAGTGAGACTATATGTAGGATTCATTTACATTTAAGAGCAAACAAGTGCATGATCAATGTAAAAGATGGAAACAATAGAAACAAAGGCTCACAACATAGACTACTTTTACAATGATATAGAAAATGTCAACAAAGGCATAGGGTTCAATCTTCTTATTTGAATTTTCCAGTCACATAAGAGGTGTAGAAACACACACAATTATATAAACTTTTCAACTCAAGAAAATGAGACAAAAACAAATGACATTCCTAATCACAGATCTAGAAAGTCTACAGCCTAGACTACTTTTGTAAATGACACATAATATACCAATAAAGGCATAGGATTCAATCTTCTCATTAATTTTCTTGTCACACAAGAGGCACATAAACACACACAGTTACATAAACCTTCCAACTTAAGAAGATAGAACAAAAGCAAATGATATTACTTAGTCACAGCTCTATAAAGTCTAAACTTGTTACAATAATTCTCTCTGGTAATTACCCCCTCTTTCTGGTGATCTCTACACCCTTATTTATAGGCTTAGATTCACTCCTTATTTTCTACTTATTCCCAATCTAATGGCCCAATTGAAATCTAACCAAACTGGAAGTGTCTAACAAAATATATCTTATAGATTCTAAAATGCTTTGTCTTTTAGCAGTTCATTGGCTGAAAAAGATTGCAAGATGCTCCCTTCTCTTAAATGCTATGTAACACTCAGCCAATTTCTTGAAAACCTTCTTATTACTTTAGGAGACACCAGAAAACAACACTCGGTGTGTTCTGCAACACCTATTGAAGACACGTGGTACTTTCTGCATAACTTATACTCTTTTGTGTCTTTGCTTAGGAATGTTCTACCTTTGACACTTGTCACTATCTACTTCCTCAAAACTTCAATAGCTTAAAAGGAAATAAGACCCACAACATTTCTTAGCCGAGTAACTTTTAAAAGGGACATAGGGACATGTGTCAATCTCCACTGCTTTATTAAAGAACACATGGCAATCTCTGCTTTACTTATCTGGGTTTACATGGTAGTATCCATTACTTTTAGCTACCCTTTTAGAAACTTATGGAAGATGACACGTGGTAGTCTTTGCTTTACTCTATTTATATCATAGAAATAATTGGGTCTCATTTCACATTTACATAGACAGTGACATCTGGCGACTTTCGCTTACTTTAAGAAACAAAACTTGGGACCCACCATAGTCTTTGCTATATTAGCAAAGCAACATGAAGATAATTTGGATCGTGACATGTGGTGACTTCTGCTCTCTTCTATTGGGATACGTGGCATCTTCTATTGCTTTTAGAAAAGCAAAATTGAGACCTTCTGTGACTACCACTTGGCACTTTTTGCTTGATCCTGATACTTAGCTTGTTAAAACCTTTCATTGAAAAGAGATGAAACATAGGTGCTGATATGAAACTGTGGATGATGACGCTTGGTGCGTTCCACTGAGTCACTATGAGATACATGGCACATTTTGACCAACACATAGAAAAAATGAAAGGTGTCTCAGATGATGACACTTGGTAGTTTCCATTTTAGAAAGGATGCCTCGGATGATGACACTTGTCAGCTTCCACTTTAATTCAACACTTAACAAAAATGAATCAAAAGGAAAATAGAACCCATGCTCTATTTCAAGACTTCACCATCTCGGACCAATGTATGCGAGGACAAAATTTTGTAGTGTGTAACTAAAAAATAGAATGAAACATAGATTAAATCTTTACTCTATAATTATTGGTGACTCTAAGGACTTTTGAGCCTGCTCAAAAAGAAACCACAACTCCTGCTAGATCAAAATTTCAAAATCACAACTTTAGCAATGCTATCTGGTAGGCAGACCACTCATCATCAGATAACCCTTACTTACTCTACAATTCATTAAAGGTTAAATCAAGGTTAATAATATCCTTATGTGAAAAATGTTGCAAAATTTAAATTGTAGCCTTCAATTTGAATTTGAGTTGGGAAATAGGAACTAAGACAGCTTCTACTTCAGGGACTGATGAATCATCCCTTAAATCCTAGAAAACTATTTGATCATTCTGTACGGCCAACAACAAAGGTTTAATTTCTTCTACCATCAGCACGGTGTTGTCATCAGGAAATGGAGAAGGGAAACCTAATTGTCCTAGATCTTTAACATGCTATTTCATTTCATTGATTCCTTCCTTCATGACATCTAGAAGCTCTCTGCAATTGGTGGCTATAAAATTGTAACTAATAACCTCATTTACTTGCTTGGTAGTGACCATTCTATCATTGATTCCTAATACTAGAAACGTTACATCCATTACATCATAAAGCTTTTGCAGCAACATTTGTGAGCCCATTACTCTCTCAGAGACTGTAGCTAGAGTATTTACAACTGAACTCTCCACCTTTTTGCACAATTTTTGTGTATTTAGCAGAAAGGTGAGAAATGGCCTGAGATGAATAATCTCTGAAGAGATTCTCTTCCACATGGATTCATAAAGCTCCTTTACCAGACTTAATACTCTGACATTCCTTGGCTTATTGGCCAACTCTAGTGTCAATTGTGCTGTTCTCTGTTGCTCTGCTTGAAATTGGGCTTGTATGACCACAACATTATTCTATTTGGGCAATAGCTTTTGTTATAATTAGGTAACTTGGAACAAGTGTTCCTCACATTTTCCTTGCAATGCTGCCTTTTTGTGCCTTAGGGTTGTCACCACATCTTTTACCTGTGTGAGCCCTGCTTTTAAATAATCATTTTGGGCCTGAATTGCCTAGTGAGTCTAAAGAGAAATAATATTTTGCAAATATTTATTTAGATTCTCTATTTCATTATCTTTTTATTGATCTCTGAGGTCAAAATGTTACAGTTTGCCTTTTCCTTGGCTAGCTCAGCTTCCATCTTTTGTAGCCTCCTTGATATCTTCAAGTGGTCTTCAATAATTGTAGAAGTGGATTTAGTCAGCAGCTCAATTTTGTCTTGTGGCCTAAAAAGGGACATGTCAGTGGCCATCGCATTCATCGTATAATCCTCCAGCTGCATCTACTCAATTAGATATATTACATTTGGTGAGAAATGAGTAATTTTCAATTACTGCTAGATGGGGTCAAATTGTGACCACAGATGGGGTGTAGCCAATGCTTTATTTTCCTTAATCTTCTTTTTATCTCTTCAAGCTTCCCTTGCCTTCCTAGCAGCATCTGCTTGGGTTTGGAAGGTAGAAGGAGAGGTAATGTAACCACTCACAAAAGGATGTCCTTGTGGTAGACCATATTGAATAGCCAATTGTTGGATATGGGTAATTTGAGGGGAAAGTTTCTTGGGAATAGAAGGGGAGAAATGAGGTAATGTTAAAGCTTGAGATCGCATAGAGTGGGTGAAGTGAGAAATGGGAATGGCAAAAGTGGCAGGAGATGTCATCTAGCTAGATGAAATCATCATGCCAACAGGAGAAGAAATAGATTGAGAAGGAGAGGGAGAAATAATACTTACCTGAGGAGCAATTACAATACCTTATAATTGGCACTGTGGGGTGTCCATCTCCTTTTCTGAAGTAAATTGAAATTGCACCCTCTTTCATTTCTTGGGTGTCTCTTCTTTTGGCTGCATTTTTGCTCCTTTTAATGATGCTTATGGGGAACTAGGAATATTTATAATTGAGACCAAGGGGGAAGCTTGTGATGGTGAAGGCATCACACTCTTTTGCATTTCTATGGCACTAAGAGATTGGGGCCAAACTGATACAATTGCTGTAGCTGCAGTTTACTCTGAGGCTTGTGACTCTTGGCTTGACCCAGCCCTAACTTCTTGCTCTTCACCTAGTATCGACAAATTACTTATCTCTAGGCTAGATACAGGGGAGAGATGGCACTCATCCCATAGTTCTTCCCATCTCTCATCTATGTCTACGTTCCTAAAAGAATGGGTTGTTTGACAAATTTCCTGCCTATATTTCCAATAGGCCTCTATCTTCTCAGTATCTCTATCTTTATTCTTTAATGTCCTCCTTAAACCAAAAGTCATTCTAACTTTAGGATCATAATCTCTCTGCTTAACATAGAATGTCTCCCATGACCTATTTTGTGGAAGTGGCAAGTCTGTTGACTCAACATAAAATCTAAGAGTGTCTTCCCTAGGATTTTTCCTAGTTTCCCAAAAAGGGCGGCACTCATGTGCAATTTTGATTGTGACTCTATTAGTTCTTATCCATAAAGCTATGAAATCATTTGGGTCATAAACCCATTTGTCCTCTATTAAAAGGAAACCTAGAAATGTTAGCTTTCTGAGCAACATAACTTCAGCATCTCTGATTTCCAAAACCATGCTGGTTGTCATCCATGGTAGATTATACATTTTTATTTTCCTCTTCCTAGAGCCAAATTCATTATCAGCTGTGGATACCTGCCTAGTGACCTCTAGGAATGCTAACCTAAGAGTCAAAATCTTAGGTAGCAATATTGGCTCCCCACAAAAACCATGGACTCTTATAATGGTATGGTGGGATCCAAAATAAAAATTGTAAGGAATTGGGCAACTGGCTAGAAGATTTGAAACACTTGGAAATAATCTATTCATAACTAGTTCAGGACTGAGGTGGTAAAAAGTAGGGGTAACAAATAATTCCCAGAATTCATATGGGTCACTAGTCTTTGACAAAATGTGTGTCCATGCAGACATAGGAATGGTCCTTTGGAGATCAAAATCTAGGTCATACATATTAAGATACATATGTGGGGCAAAGAGGTAAGAGTTCTAAAAAATCATGAGGTGGAAAAAATATGAAGAATAACTAAACACTCCTTTTGATTTGAAATGGGCTAGTTGTTCTACCATTGAGAAAGTAATTTGTTTAGAAAAGTCAAGCTGATACTCCTGAGTTTTGTCAATGGTCTTCAACCTGAAAAGGATAGCCATTTGTTCTACATACACTTCCATATCATCTTTCATGCCAAAGATGAAAGCCATCCTAGACAATGCATCTTGGCTAGCCTGTGCGAATTAGGCTCTTGGTGTAGGGAGTGTGGGCACCGTAGTGTCATCATCACCCATTTGTAATTTGGATCTCAATAATCTTGATTGAGTGTTAATGTTTGCCCACATTCTTTACATTTTAGCAATAGTGGGAAACATAGCTGTACTATCATGATACATGGCTAACATATCCTTGATAGCTTGCAGTGTGATTTACATCGTGAATGGACCTCATTGAATGGTGCATTAAGGTGCATGGAACAAGTCTGCACATAATTTGACTAGGTCGGGGCATGGATGCACAGCTGGGATAATGAATTGTGCCAGCTGTGAAGTCCATATTCTCATGGAAAATGTTTCATATTGCCCTACTCTAGCCCTCTGTAGACACCTTTGATGTGCCCCTTCTCTAAGAGTTTTGCTACTAGCTCTCTAAAGAATTGGGTCCATGATGCCATCCACATAATCTTTTATTTTCACTGGATCACTTGCTTGACCAGCTTCAGGAAACTTGGTTTGTGGATAGTTTTTTAATGGCTGCATGGGAGCTAAAGCATATGACTTAATTACAAGAAACTTATCAAGGGATTCATACATCCCATCTCTTTGTTGTGAAGATTGTGTCCCCTCCATCTCTATGTCTTTTCTATGATAATTTGTATGAACTTTTGCAAAATAGAAACACTTTTGCAGAAGCAAGTTTACTAAGCACTGAAAATGCAAGTAGCAAGATATTTTCGTAGATGCAGGAATGTTTGAGAGCTTGTAAGCTTTAACTCTTTGCTAAGAGGTATTTATTGATCTATCAAGTCTAAAAATGGCATTAAACTCAGATAACCGTTAGCAGATTCTACTTAATCTTTATGGAACAATGAGATAGACACGTTATGCAAGTGGAAGCATAAGGTACCTTGGGGATTTCTAAAGATTTGGGAGACATTCAATGTATTGGAGAATTTTGAAAAATTTGAAAATTCTGAGCTGTCGACTATGTGTTTAAAGAACACTTATTTAAAAGAAAAGTGGGAAAACAAAAAATGAGAAAACAAAGTAATACAGAAAGGGGAAACTACCTAACTACATTAATCAAGCATCTTTATCTCCCTCCTAGATCAAAAGAAGAATTCCTAAAGTCTCTTTCATAACAAGCCAGCTTATATTGCCATACAAGTGTTTGAATTCGATCTAGCTCTGGTGACTTGCTTTCTTTGTATGTCATGGTGTTTAACCTGCATTTGGGTGAGTCTGAGTCAAACCTGCCTCCAACAAAATCCTTTTGACATATATCATTTATTGACTTAACTCCTTCTACTGTAAACTCTGATTTTATTGCATGATCATCCTCTTTTATGACTTTAAAATTACCAACCTCTTAAAAGTATAATTTTGAAAGAGTGCAATAATCTTGCATATGTAATTGAGTCTCAATACTATCTTGTTCCTCTGCAACCAGCTCACAGCTTCCTTGAGAAATAGTATAACCTGATCCAATGATTTCAAACAAATCATTTAAATCATGATCAAGGAAATGTTCATGTTCTTCCTTATCATCTTGCAAAGTAAGAAGAAAGTCAGAAATTATTTCTTCTTCATCAGAGGTTAAGGCATACGTTTGTGACTTCTCACTCAGAATGTTGAATTCATGTTGAGAGATCTAAGGATTGATAGAAAAAGTATCTTTTAACTTTTCTTCTTCTAGAACATTTGGGATTTTATGATCTTCATCAAGTATAACGTAAGTGCCCAGACCAATAGAATTGTAATTTCCATATGGGTCACTTTGCATCATAGCTAATAAATGATCATTTCCTTCTTCATGATTATATCTAGTCCATTCACCTAGCTCCTTGACAAAACCCCTTTCTTCTTTATTCATCATAGCATGGGCTGCCTCTAACTTTGCAGTCGGTTCATTGGTGATATGATCCTTATATAATGGTTTAGATAATATCTTCATCTTTGAACCATATTTAGTTCTTAAGATGAGATGAGACCAATCAAGGGACATATATCCTCCTATATTGGCTATAAAGTCTCTTGATAAACATAAGCCAAAAACATGAGGTATATCTATCACTATTACATCCTGATTTACAATTATATTGGGACAAGCATATAATTGTAATTGGAGTTGTTTAATTCTCCCTATTGTTTATACTACTTTGCCATCTAGCTATATGACTCCTTTAATGAGTGGTTCATACTTAATTTCTAAAGCATCAGCTATCTGCTTGGGCATTACTGTAGTACTAGCCCCTGAATTAATCATTGCATTATGCAAGAGTTTATTACCCACTATTAAAGTTAAATAGAAGGGATCCAGTTTGGATTTGCTTACCTCACTGTATTATTCACTAGGGCTATTGTTTGCAGATGAACTGTATCTTTGAGATTTTCTTTTTCAGCACATCTTTCCTTGATAACATTACCTTTTGGCATTGCTTGGCCTTGTAGAGCTTCTTGTAGTAGTGTCCTTTTTTTAGGAATAGCCAATTTATCCCATATTGATACTTGTGATGGAGTCTTATTCAATTGATCCACCACATTTATTGGTCCCAAAGTTTGATTTCTTTGAAAATTAGGATATCTTGTTTTTTCTTGAATTTGTGTAGGAATCCCTTGATTCTACATTAGCTGAGGCACTTCTGGTCTAACAGCTATGTTTCTTTGTCCTTATAATGGAGAATTCTCCTTGACTTGACTATTTACAACCTCAAGCTATTCTATGATTCTTCTCTTTGATCTGGTGTAATAATCAGATTGCACCACTGGTTTTTTGGAGGTATATGCTTTGTTCAAGAAAATTGATTCTTCATCTTCAACCCATGAGAACAAAACATGTTCTAGGGATATTTATTCCTCTTATTGCAAGTACATCCCTTACATCTAAGCCACTAGTTTTGAATTCTGCATACCAAAAGACTGGTAGGCTTGATTGTCACTAGAACTTGCAAATTGACCATCCATTCTTCTTTGCTCTGCCACCTTTTCTTGTAGATTAACCATAGGACAATATCTAGGTGTATGAAAATTATTACAAGGGAAACAACAAGGATTAGTGTTATCCACATAGTTATTTTGCCCTAGAACAATCTCCCTATTTGAATTGGAAGGAATAGTCTATGAGGGTGTGGGGACTACAACCAATTGGTTTGATGGTTGATGGTTAGTTTGTCTTGGAGGACACTGATATTGGTTTGGCTGAGATGAAAATCTATTTCCTTGATAGCCTTGATATGGAGGCTTAGGGAAAGTATTCAACTATCTTTTTATATTGATCAGCTCATTAGAAAATGTCCTTAGGATATTCTTGATATCATCCAGCTCAAATGACTAAGTGGGGACAATTTTTTTAGTAGATGGTTGAGGATAGGTGTACATAGACACAAGTGGGGCTATTGATGTAGGGGCTTCTTGAGATAATGGTAAGGAATTTTTTGGGAACATGGGCATGGGAGGGCTTGAGGGTAACTTTCCAGCATCTATCAAAATATTCTTAGCTCTGACCACATAGTCATAAGCCTCAGGGAAAGTATGTCCTCCAAGTGACTAAATCATAACAGATATATCTGAATTCAAAGCCTTAAGATAAAATACTATAGCCATACCTAGTAATGGTCTAGCTATAGCAGGGATTATTTCCCAAGTCTTTTGAAATCTTGAATTGAAGTCAGTCATGGCTTCTTGTGGTGCCCTTTGAATGGTAATTAATTGCTGTAACAAAGAAGACTTATCACCCTTTTCTTCAAATCTTTTAAAGAAAAGATCTCTGAGCTGATCCCATGTAGATATGGTATTTGGGGTCAAAGACCAATACCATTCTAGAGCCTTCCCTTTAAAAGAAGCTGCTAATAATCTTATGGCCACATTTTTATGTGTGACAACATGTATAACACAAACATTTGATACATCATGAAGATGTTTCTCAGGTGTTTTAAAGTCTTGCCCACTAAATTTGGGAAGAGATTTTAGGGCATTCACTGGGATAGGGTCCCAAGTGGCTGGTGGTATTGGGATCATCAAGGGACTACCAGTGTTCTATCTTGCATAATTTCTTGGGGGTATAGGGGCTCCCATATTTGCTCTTGGTATTGGTACAAATTGGTTGACTCTTCTTCTTAGACTAGTTATCAAAGGTGGCAAAATAATACCTAGATTTGTAGCAGATTGTGATATGGTTACTGGTCCATAGCTATGACTCCTTGTAGCTCTCTGGTTCATACAATCTTGAAAGAAACTTTAAGATTGGTCCCTTTGGGCATGCCAAAAATTGTTGATGATTTAAAATTGGGTTTTATTCTAATCAACAACAATGGGAAGTTTCAAGATGTGGGAATTGCAACTTGAAACAACCTCCAAATTTTTAAGAAGTGTGTTCTTCTCTATATCAAGTAGATACTGGGAAAAAGGATAGGAATTTTAATCAGAAACACAAATGCAAGAAAGAAAATCTAATTTATGGTGATGCACCTGAATGTAATTTGACCTTAATACTGAGCACAATGAGACTATATGTAGGATTCATTTACATTTAAGAGCAACAAGTGCATGATCAATGTAAAAGATGGAAATAATAGAAACAGAGGCTCACAACATAGACTACTTTTGCAATGATACATAAAATGTCAACAAAGGCATAGGGTTCAATCTTCTTATTTGAATTTTCCAGTCACATAAGAGGCACAAAAACATGCACAGTTATATAAACTTTTCAACTCAAGAAAATGAGACAAAAGCAAATGACAGTCCTAATCATAGCTCTAAAAAGTCTACAGCCTAGACTACTTTTGTAAATGACATAGAAAATACCAACAAAGGCATAGGATTTAATCTTCTTATTAATTTTCTAGTCACATAAGAGGCACAAAAACATGCACAGTTACATAAACCTTCCAACTTAAGAAGATAAAACAAAAGCAGATGATATTACTTAGTCACAGCTCTAGAAATTCTAAACTTGTTACAATAATTCTCTCTCTAAATTCTCTCTGGTAATTCCCCCTCTTTCTGGTGATCTCTGCACCCTTATTTATAGCTTTGGATTCACTCTAGATTGTCTGCTTATTCCCAATCTAATAGCCCAAATGAAATCTAACTGAACTGGAAGTGTCTAACAGAAGATATCTTATAGATTCTAAAATGCTTTGTCATCTAGCATTTCATTGGCTGAAATAGATTGCAGGATGCTCCCTTCTCTTAAATGCTATGTAACACTTATCCAATTTCTTGAAAACCTTCTTATTACTTTAGGAGACACCAAAAAATGACACTTGGCTGTTTCATAGCACCTATTGAAGACACGCGACACTTTTTGCTTAACTTATACTCTTTTGTGTCTTTGCTCAGGAATGTTCCACCTTTGACACTTGTCGCTATCGCTTCCTTGAAACTTCAACATCTTAAAAGAAAATAAGACCCAAAAAATTTCTTACCTGAGTAACTTTTAAAAGGGACATAGGGACAGGGGTCAATCTCTGTTGCTTCATTAAAGGATACATGGCAATCTCTGCTTTACTTATCTAGGGTTATGTGGTAGTCTCCACTACTTTTAGCTACCCTTTTAGAAACCTACATCAGATGACACGTGGTGGTCTCCACTTTATACTATTTATATCATAGAAATAATTGGGTCTCATTTCACATTTACATGGACAATGACATCTAGCAGCTTCCACTTACTTTAAGAAACAAAACTTGGGACCCACCACAATCTTTGCTATATCAGCGAAGCAACATGAAGATAATTTGAATTGTGACATGTGGTGACTTTTGCTCTCTTCTACTTGGATACGTGGCATCTTTTGTTGCTTTTATAAAAGCAAAATTGAGACCTTTTGTGACTGCCACTTGGCACTTTTTTCTTGATCCTAATTCTTAGCGTGTTAAAACCTTTCATTGAAAAGAGATAAAATGTGGGTGTTGATATGAAACTATGGATGATTACACTTGGCACATTCCACTGAGTCGCTATGAGATATGTGGCACATTTTGACCAATGCATAGAAAAAATGAAAGGTGTCTCATATGACGACACTTGGCAGTTTCTATTTGAGAAATGATGCCTCAGATGATGACACTTGTCAGCTTCCACTTTACTTCAACACTTAGATAAAAATGAATCAAAAGGAAAATAGAGCCCATGCTCTATTTAAAAACTTTGCCATCTCAGACCAAAGTATGCTAGGACAAAATTTTATGGTGTGTGACTGAAAAATAGAATGAAATGTAGAGTAAATCTTTACTCTATAGTTATTGCCAAAAATTGTTGATGATTTAAAATTTCACTTTATTCTAATAAACAATAATGGGAAGTTTCAAGATGTGGGAATTGCGACTTGAAACAACCTCCAAATTTTTAAGAAGCTGGTTCTTCTCTATATCAAGTAGATACTGGGAAAAGGGATAAGAATTTTAATTAGAAACATAAATGAAAGAAAGAAAATCTAATTTATGGCAATGCACCTAAATTTAATTCAACCTTAATCCTAAGCACAGTGAGACTATATGTAGGATTCATTTACATTTAAGAGAAAACAAGTGCATGATCAATGTAAAAGATGGAAACAATAGAAACAGAGGCTCACAACATAGACTACTTTTGCAATGATACAAAAAATGTCAATAAAGGCATAAGGTTCAATCTTCTTATTTGAATTTTCTAGTCACATAAGAGGTGCAAAAACATGCACAATTATATAAACTTTTCAACTCAAGAAAGTGAGACAAAAACAAATGACATTCCTAATCACAGCTCTGGAAAGTCTATAACCTAGACTACTTTTGTAAATGACACAAAAAATACCAACAAAGGCATAGGATTCAATTTTCCCATTAATTTTCTAGTCACATATGAGGCACAAAAACATGCACAGTTACATAAACCTTCCAACTTAAGAAGATAGAACAAAAGCAAATGATATTACTTAGTCACAACTCTAGAAAGCTAAACTTGTTACAATAATTCTCTCTGGTAATTCCCCCCTCTTTCTGGTGATCTTTTCACCCTTATTTATATCCTTGGATTCACTCTGGATTGTCTGCTTATTCCCAATCTAATGGCCCAACTAAAATCTAACTGAACTAGAAGTGTCTAACAGAAGATATCATATAGATTCTAAAATGCTTTGTCTTCTGGCAGTTCTTTGACTGAAATAGATTACAGGACACTCCCTTCTCTTAAATGTTATGTAACACTTAGCAAATTTTTTGAAAACCTTCTTATTACTTCAAGAGACACTAGTAAATGACACTTGGCATGTTTCACAACACCTATTGAAGACACGTGACACTTTCCGCATAACTTATACTCTTTTGTGTCTTTGCTCAGGAATGTTCCACCTTTGACACTTGTCACTATCCACTTCCTAGAAACTTCAATAGATTAAAATAAAATAAGACCCACAACATTTCTTACCTGAGTAACTTTTAAAAGGGACACAGGGATAAGTGTCAATCTCTGCTGCTTCATTAAAGGACACATGGCAATCTCTGCTTTACTTATCTGGGGTTATGTGGTAGTCTTCGCTGCTTTTAGCTACCCTTTTAGAAACCTATGGAAGATGAAACATGGCGGTCTCCACTTTACTCTATTTATATCATATAAATAATTGGGTCTCATTTCACATTTACACAAATAGTGACACCTAGCGGCTCTGCTTACTTTAAGAAACAAAACTTGGGACCCACCATAGTCTTTACTATATCAACAAAGCAACATGAAGATAATTTGGATTGTGACATGTGGTGACTTCCACTCTCTTCTGCTAGGATATGTGGCATCTTCCATTGCTTTTAGAAAAACAAAATTGAGACCTTCTGTGACTTCCACTTAGTGCTTTCTGCTTGATCCCGATACTTAGCTTGTTAAAACCTTTCATTGAAAAGAGATGAAACATGAGTGCCAATATGAAACCTTAGATGATGATGCTTGGCACATTTTGCTGAGTCACTAGGAGATACGTGGCACATTTTGACCAATGCATATAAAAAATGAAAGGTATCTCGGACGATGACACTTGGCAATTTTTGTTTGAGAAAGGATGCCTCGGATGACGACACTTGTCAGCTTCCGCTTTACTTCAACACTTAGACAAAAATGAATCAAAAGGAGGGTGGAATCCATCTACAACATACTCTTTGATAATACCCTCCCTTAGTCATAGTCAGGAGGGTGGAATCCATCCTACATCCACCTTAGTATAAATGAACATTATTTAGACCATATCATGTGAAAATAATAATAAATGGTTGTAACATAATATATTATATAATCATGATCAAAATGTATCATAATCAAATACAAACACTAACTACCATTTAATTATCATGGTCAAGTAGTAAATGCTATCCTTAATTAACATACTACTAATATAGTTACTTAACACATCACTTAAACTAATTACTAACCATAGAATCAATAATAAATAAATTAGTAAGTCAAGAGGAAAAATCAGGATGTAACATGAGCAACATCTGAGATAAACCTATGTAAAAATATGAAACCTATTTATGAGAAATATTGTAACTAATGTTTAGACTGAGTGACACTTTGATAATTATAGGAATTATTATTTTCTAACCATTTGGACAATAACATGTTGCTTTGGACATGGTTGGCCTTATCTGATTAGAGTGATGTTGTCTAGCAGTACGTTCTAGATTATTTTTGGGTATAAAGTATGATTGATTGAGTAAAAATTGAAAATTTATATATATGTATATATATATATATACACTATACTATTGGATCTTAGTATCTAAGATAAACCACTATATATGCCTCCTCTTTTGAGGTTAGTTGCGAAGCCTATGAAATAACTTAACTCAAAATACAAAGTTATGCAAGAGATGTTATGAAAAGATGGAAATATGAGTAAGAGCAATAAAATTATAAGATTACAACATCATCATAAATATACTGAGCAATAAGTTGTAATGTAAGATGCATTTAAAAATTTAAGCATATACAATTTTAAGTCTATATAGATGTTATAAATTAAGCATGTAGTGATTGAACATAACTAAGTACTAAAATTGAATATAATAACTCAGGGAGGGATGAATGATATTGATCACAATATTAGAAATGGGTAAGATGCATGATGTCCATCATGTCATTGAAAACTAAGTAAAAAAGATAAAAAAAAAGTGTCATGGCTATGATGCACACACATAAAGAGTACACACAAAGCACACAAAACACTCAATAGAAGGCCACTTAGCCACATACAAAGGATATATTAAAATGTCACTCACATGCATAAAAGCATATAATAAAGCTTAGAGCCACACACAAGGACATATTTAAATGTCTAAAATCTACATAATAAATACATACAAGACAAAGAAACACACAAAACATGAAAGAGTAAATGTATTTGATCAACATAATCAATTTATAACATTATTATATTCAACAATTTAGTTATCCAGTGAGATATCAATGTGGAAGTAAGTAAGAAATAAATATAGATTATGCGCAATGTAAGAAATTGAGGTATAAACAATATGGGATAACCAAAAAATAATAGAATCTATGTGAAAGGATACCCCTAGTGAACTTGTTGATATATACACAAGTTCTAGGAGGCTTGTGACTTATTTAGATCTAAGAATGTAGAGTATGTGTTCACTAGGATGAGTCTAACATAATAAGACAACATTACAAGGCACTACTGTCTTGGTAGATCACTTTCTCTATGAAACATTTTTGGGTCTGAGATAGTTAAATGACCTACAACTGTGTATAAAAATTACAACCTGTATGTTATGCATTCACTCAAGTACACTTTTGAATCATATTTGATATAAACTACATATATAGAGAAATACTGAGTATACTGAGCATAAATTAACTTATGCAAATAAATTACACAAATCATGCATGTTAGAACATTTAATATCTAAGTAAGCTTAATTGAACCTTAGTTTAGCCTAGTAGTTAATTAAATAATAATAATATATTTTTTATTAACACTAGGTGAAAACCTCATGTAAATAAATAATAGAATTATATTTATTTAATACTTACCAAATGTTAACAAATAATTTATCAGTTATTTAAAATATTCTTGAGATGGATGGAACCATCAGTTAGAATGGTCACCTCTCTTCACTTTTTACTATAAAAATGGTTTTATCCCCATTGTTTATACATTAGACACATTCGATCATACTCAGGTGATTAAAGAGTTTTGTGAAGTCTTTGAGAGGAAGTGAGAAGCAAGAAGTGTGTATTGGGTAAATAAATATTTCTCTATAAATGAATATCACTTGTGGATTTTTTACCTCTTGAATGTTTCCCACCTATCTCTATGTCATGTGTTCATTATTATCTATGTATGCTTTGCTTATTCATGTCACTCTAGATTTTACTTGTGTGTATTGCTTCATATATCGTTACATGATTTTTTTCATAGTATCAAAGCTAGTGGGGTGTATGTGATTAAGCATGCCATATATATATATTATAAATTGACATATATATATATATATATATATATATTCAATTTAAAATATTTTTTTAAGCCTAATTCAAGCCTGTGTATAACAAGGAGGGAAAGAATTTTTTTGATCACTTTGGAAGCCTGTCTCTCAGATCTTATGTACTAAATCTTTATTCAAAACATCTCAAAATAATTTAAAAGATGATCTAAACCTTGTTAAATAAACTTAATTTTTTTTAAAGCATTGAAATCCTCCTTAGTCAAGGGGTACCATAATTATCTTGAGAAAATTCAAAATATTGATTTCTTGGTCAAAATCTAATTTTGAAAATTCTTTCTTTATCAGGAAATTTTTTTGAAAGACCAAAACAAATTTCAAGATTTTTGGTGGTTTGTACAAGATTTTGGTCTCTCCAACGCTTCTATAAGAGCAGCATAATCAGCCTGACAAGATTCAAAAAATTGATTTCTTGGTCAAAATCCAATTTTGATTTTTTTTTTTATTATCAAAAAAACAAATCTGGAAGATTGAAACAAATTTAACGATTTTTGGTGGTCTGTAAAAAGTTTGGGTCTCTCCACAATTTATATAGAGCAACATATTCAACCTGAAAGTGTGCAAATGTAAGTAACAAAGTTTTGAAAATATTTAATAAATATGTGGTCTATTTAAATGATTAATTTTCACACAGGCTATGGCCCCCACCTCTCTTGGTTAAAAGTTGTAATCCAAAAGCAAAAATTCTATAATTTCTTTTACTAATTGAAATTTACATGCACTGTATATATGAAATTATATTTTATAAAAAAATAAAAAATTAAAAAATATGGTTCACATATCAATTAGTGAATATTAAATCTCAAGTAAGATTTTAGATGAGTTGGAGGTTATTATTTGCTAAAAAAATTTAAATTGGGAGGTCATGTGTTTAAAACCCCCAAAATCAATTTTTTATTTTTGAATTTAGTTAAATTTGGTTTAATTTAATTCTATTTTTTGGTTTGTGTGTTAAATTTAGGAGATGTCAAACTTGTTTCAACATTCAATCTAGTGAATGTTTTATCAAACATTGTCATGTAACTAGTTGATCCCTGGGTTTTGGAACCTTAAAAATACATCTACGTGATATATTTTGTATTTTAAAACTTGTTATTAAGTTTACAACTTTTTTAATAATAGTGTCTAGGTGGTTATTATCAGCCTGACAAGATCTTCAATTTTTTGTATTATTTTGCATATAATTAGATCTTCAATTCAATGTTCACTTGTGATTTACTTTATTTTCCAAAATAGTATAAAAAAAATTTAATATATATATGTTTAAAGTTGTGCTTATATTAGTGATCTTTACGACATTTGTGACACCTTGTTTTGTCACAATATTTTAAAATTTTCTTAATTTGTTTAGCATTAATTTGAACAATTATTACATGTTTTCACTTTAAATTTATTTTAATATTAAATAAATATAAAATTTTACATTAAAATGGGTTCATTTTAAATATTTGGTTACTATCTTGTTTAGAGGGAAATTATGGTTTCGCTTCATTTTCACTTAGATAAATCCTAAATTTAATGGAAATTATAAGTTATGTGGTAAGTTTGGTCATAGAAAAGAAACTTTTTATAAAAATAAAAACATAGTTAATAGTCAAACTTATAAAAATAATAAAGGGAATAAAATTAAAATAAATAGAAGAATAAAAAACTTAATCAGAATAACAATCAAGATCAGAATGTTATTGTTTTATATGCTACTTTATTTAATTCAAATGAAAATAAGTGGAGTCTAGATAATGGTGCATCACACCATATGACTTTCTTATCTAATATTTTATGTGATTCTATAGATATCTCTCAAAATATTTACTTTGGAGATAATTTTTTCTTAGAGGCAAATAAATAGGGAAAAGCTAAAATTTTAAATGTTGTTATAAATGATGTTTTATATGTACCTAAGCTTAAAGATAACTTATTATCTTGTTCATAACTTACTAATGATAATCTCATTATAACATTGATTAAAAATAACTGGTCCATTAGAAATCAGTCTAGATCTTTGATTGTTGATAGTGTTAGAAAAAATGGTTTATACATTTTCTCTCTTTCTTCTACATGTTTTATTTATTGCATAGTAAGAATAAATCTCAATTATTACATAAAAAATTAGGTCATATTAATTTTATAAGTTTTCATGATATGTCTTCTAAAAATATTTTCATTAGAATTCCTTCTATACCTTCTCATCTTGAAACTTGTGAGAGTTGCTTACGTGGTAAGCAACATACTAACATCTTTTCACAACAATCATGATGTGAATTACTCACATCCTTTATAATTAATTCATAGTTATGTTGTATTAACCATTGAAAGTGTATCTCTTAATTATTATTTGTATACTATCACTTTTATTGATGATTAAAATAGTTTGGTCATATTTCATTACAAAAATCTGATGTGTTGTCTAAATTCAAATAATTTAAAAGCTTTTGTTGAAAATGCATCTAATTTTTCTATTAAGAGATTAAGAATTGATAATGGTGGTGAATATAATAGTAAAGAGTGTAATTATTTTCACATTAGTTGTGGTATACAAGTATAATTGAGTACTCCCTATTCCCCTTAGTAAAATGGTATTGCTAGAAGGAAAAATTATACCATTATTGAGATGCGTAGAACAATGTTACATTTTACAAATGTTTATATGATTTTTTATGGGCCAAATTCATGAATACTATTGTGCATATTATGAATAGAATCAATGATTAATATTTGCATTTTTATACATCAAAATACATGTATGCTCATGGCATTTCATTTGCTTTGATAAAACTATTTTGTTGCTACTTTAGATATACTAACTATATTGATAATGTCTCATCTACATTATACTTGTTAGTAAAATAATTTAATTTAATTCTTTAAAAATACTTTTTAAAATTATATATATATATATATCTTAGATGAGAAATTAAAAAATATATATAGCTATTATGATTATTTTCAATTCATATGAGTTAGCATTGAAATACATTATATGCATAACATCATGCTTAATTTGACAAGATGATCATGTTTAGTTATTGCATTTGGTGAGAATATCATGCTCAATAAGTTTGGTCTTTTATGTTTCCATTATTAAGATCCTTTCATTTTATTAGTAGGACAATTCCATGTTAATATGATTAGATACTCTCATTTTATTATTTTATCATTTAATTATTTATGCTAACATTCTTATATGCTTCATTTGATAATAATATATGTTATGAAATGCAAAGTGTAAATAAAATTTTTATTATGAACTCTTCATCATTTACTTTAATATGCATTCTATTCATACATATCTGAAATTATTTGTTTCAAACTCATGTATATTTGCCTAGATGATTGCATACTTAATTAAATTATTCATATTTGATGTATGAGAGGTTATACCTCAATCTTTTGTTGAAGCATATTAAACTTGTAATTTTTTTGATAAGACTCAAATTATAAAATGAGTTATTGATAATAAGATATATAAGGTTTGGCTTAACTTGGTATCATATTATTAGTAAATTATAGTATGTTCATCACATGACATTTGGGGATGCTCATCTTGTTAATATTAGAGACGTTCAATAATCAATTGCATACAATAATTTATGTTTTTTCACTAACTTTGTAATCAAAGTAGGGAACTTGTTTGCCTAAAATATGAATTGATTATTTTAAATGTGTTTTACCATAGTAAAAAATATGACATATTTTTATATATTTGGTTATTACGATTTAGCCATACTATGCTATCATGAATATTTTTTTGGGATATGTGTTTAAGTTTTGTGTAGGTGCGCAACACCAATAATTTAAGTATATTTAAGTTTATATGTATTTTATTCATGAAAAAGTCCTCAATGGTAATATTGATCTACAATTATGTCTTATAGATGAACAAGTGGTAGATATCTTCATAAAAACACTTGGTGCTACCAAGTTCTATCAGTTTTGTACAATGTTCGGCCTCTTAGAGTTTTCATTGAGGGGGAGTGTGAATGACAATTCCACTTCCTTAGATCTATTTTTTACTTCTTATTATCTATATTTATTCTCATTATAAATAATTATAAACTTTGTATGGAAGTCATGTAATTATAAAATTCATGTGGAAGTTTTAATTTTGTACCCAATATATAAAAGTATACTTTATAATAGAGGTCCTTATGTTATAAAAGGTTTCAAATATGCTTAGTGATTATTCATTTGAAACTATGAGATGTAGTTTCAAGAGCATGCTAGCCTAAAAATTACTTTAGATTAGTTTATGGAATATAATTCCCTTTGTTTTAAAAGGTGATGTTTGACATTATGAAGGCTTTTAAATTATTTTGTTAATTACATAGTATAACTCCTTTTTAAGGTGACTATGACCTTTATCTTCACTTAGCATTAAGGGGAAGTGTTAGAACGTTTAATGTATAAGTGGGATTAATTGAGCCTTAGCTTACTTTGGTATTTAATTTAATAATATTAATATATTATTTATTAATATGAGGTGAAAAAATCATTTAAATAAATAATAAAATTATATTTATTTAATACTTACCAAATGTTAATAAATAACTTATTGATTATTTAAAATGTTCTTGGGATGGATGGAACTATTGGTTAAAACAATCACCTCCCTTCACTTTTTACTATAAAAAGGGTTTTATCCCTATTTTTTATACATTTTACACATTCAAACATACTTGGGTTATTAAAGAGTTTTGTGAAGGCTTTGAGAGGAAGTGACAAGTGTGTATTAGGTAAATAAATGTTTCTTAGTAAATGAATATCACTTGTGGGTTTTTTACCTCTTGGAGCTTTTCCCACATTATCTCTATGTCATGTTCTCATTATTATATGTGTATGCTTTGATTATTCATATCACTCTAGATTCTACTTGTGTGTATTTCATCATATATCTATACATGAATTCTTTCAATGCATAGGTCCTAGTTTTTGAAATTTTTGGGATATATTTTTTTTGCATTTTTGAATATAGGAATATAATTAGCAAAGAAACTATGTACAGGGAAGGATGCTATTAAAAAATAAGGATATCATTAAAGGGATGCCTATGTGTAAGTGTAGTAGGATTTTGAGCTCTATATGAATTTAACTAATTAATTCAACCCAAAACTCAAACTACCTATTAGAAAAGATTCTAGAAACAAATCACAATAATATAAAACTTACCAAATTCTTTGTTTCATCTAACCTCCTTCCAGGATGTTCAAATGGATTTGTGATTTCATATTAGACTCAAATTTAACATAGTGATGTAATGATTGTTGCTAGATTATGGATGCTTGATGATAGGATAATTGGACATGAAGGCTTTAAGATTTTTGTTATTTGAGCTTGGTAGATTCAAGGATGCTTGGAAATATATTTGGCATGAAGAGTCTAGTTAGTTTGGCCATGACCCAAGCATGACCTTTTATATAATAATGAAGAGAATTTTAGGGGAATTTAAAATTATTTAGAACTTTCTAGTTTAGAGAATTCTAGAGTATTAGAGGAGCTTCTCTAGTTCTAGAGGATTCTTAATTAGTTTAGGAGATAATAGGGGGAATTAGATGGGAGTTAATGAGGTTTAGGACTCATAGGGATGTATAAAAGGCTAGGGTGTAGGATAGTAGGTGGGTAGGTGGGGTCATGGGAATTTAAAATTCCCAAATAATAGGTAAGTGGGATTAGATTAAGATAATAGGGATTAAGACAAATTAATGGAGGAGTGGGATGATTAAGGTTAATAGATGAAGGATAATAAAGGAGGGGGATATTAGTAGATGGATAGGATTAGGATAAATTATTGGGATAAAAGAGGATATTAGAATGGGATGAATTAGAATAAATGGGATTATCAGAATTAATGTTGATTAATAAGAATATTAGTGATGTTAATGAGTAGAGTGAATTTAATTACATACATTTTGACCCTCTTTGAAAGGGCATTGTGAGTGAAGCAAAGAAAAAGGAGTAATGGTCTTTCAAAAAAAAACCATGTCATAGATGGATGTTAGTGGATATGATGCCCCATCGAGGGGACATATGAGGAAGAATGAGATGGATGGCCACTCAAAAGAAGAAATGATGGGTGGGATGCAATGGATAGGTGAGGGGATAGAAAAAAGATGAATTTAACTTGATTAATGAGCTATATATTGATGATGCCCCTAGTAAAGACATATGCATAGGGAGTAAAGGTGGTGGGTGTCACAGTTGTTGACATATTCTAAGGGGAATTAATTGTAATATGATGATGATAGGAGTAAAGGGATGTAATATTTAGACATATCCCAAGTAAAGATGCATGTAAGGGAGAGTATAGGCTAGGATAAGACTAATTTGATAAGATTAATAATGGGTGTAGCTCAAATCTAAAGTTGGTCAATATGATGATTAGGATAAATGAGAATAAATGATGTGATCCAATGACCAAAAAACTAGGGGATGATGATGGATAAGAGAGATAGTGGCTGAGCTATCCTTGGGCATTGAAACATGGACAAGTGTTACCTATATAGTCTAAAAAGACTTTAGGCTGATGAAGTTTTGACTAGAGGATATATGATAATGATTGATTAAAGGATGAAGATGATGACTATGATTAGTGATTAGAGGATATGATTTGGATGATGAGGTGAGAATGTTAGTTGGTTGGGTCAAGAGGTTTGGATTAGTGATAGGGAGAGGGATTATTAGATACATGATGAGGATGTAAGTGATCAAGCCATCACAACTATCATAAAGCTGATCATAGTCTAAGCAATCCATTAAATATGGTACTTGGTAGTTTTCCTCATGATATAGACATGACCAAGAGGACATTGTGCTAAAGTGCATGGACAAGTAGTAAAATCTGCATCCTCAAGGATAATTTTGGTGTCCTCATAGCATCCTCATTCATTGACTCATATATAAAAATACATGATGAAAAAGATAAACAAGATATATACATGATAAAAGACATGCAAACAAGACAAATAGAAAAAACAAATAACATGCATGAGTATCTACATACAGTGTCCCAATGTCTTATCTAATGATGGGATGAGTGATTTGATGATGGGTTGGATGATCATGATGTGATTTTTGAATTAGGATGGACTCGGATTTTAATGGGGTGATTATGATTAGGATTAGGCTAAGATGTTACTCCTAGTTGAGGATAGAAGGATGGAGGATGGGATAATGTCTTGGACTATTGATTAGGTCTTGAAATTGAATCAGAAAGTGGCCAAGGAAGGTGATTTCAAAAAGTGATGACCAAGGATTACTAATAGATAAGGCCTTACAAGAGTCCAATCTATCAAGGAGACTAATAGATGATGGGATCAAATACCCTCTATACTAGCAAAGAAGTGATTTAATGGGTGCTAGGTATGAAAAAGCAATGATAAAGAAGGTGATGGGATCAATTACCTTTAATAATAATATATAAGTGAGTTTATGGGTGTTATATATGAAAAAGGCAACTGATAAGAAGTGATGGGTACTAGATTAAAATCTTTGACAAGGTAATGCATGTTAATAACACTTAGTCAAAAGGATGATGAATATATGGGGAGTTGTTTGACCACTCCGACTTAGTTTCAAGACTAAACATAGTATTGAAGGATGATAACTGGGATGATATGAGATGGATGCAACTAGGGGATTTAGGATAAGATAAGACATCATGGACAATTTTGGCCTTTTTTTCAAGTATTATGATTTTTAATTTTTTTACATATTTTAATTTTTATGGATTTTTGGGATATGTATGTACATTGTATAAATGGGGTTACTAATAAAGGGAATACCAAGCCTAGTAACTAAGATGAGGATGGATGGAATGATGGATGAGTGAAAAAAGGATGGGGTGATGTGGATAAGGGGATGAGGTCCAAGGAGGAATGGATTAGGGATTGCCAATGACCACATCATGAAGGAACTAGATGTTTAGTTTCCTGAGTGTTCATTGGAGGATATGCTAATATGGTTTGAGAACATGTCTTAAGACACCTTCTGATTATACCACTAGACCATCCAACTAGTCATATCAGTGATCATCTGATCATAAGTCCAATGCTTCCACATCTAAGTCCTATAGTGAAGTGGGTCCTTATACTCCCCTTTTTATGCCATTGGAAGCCTTCTTTAACTAACTTATTATCACTAACATGATGGTCTATCCACCTATATGACATCTTGATCCCCCTAAGCCTAATCCATCTTAATATGAATCAAATTGATACTGTGTATATAATCAAACTTATGGGAATTATATTAAATGATGTCAAATTTTTTGATATTATGTCTAAGACCTCATCGATTATGATGACATAGTAATTGAAGAAGAACTAGATAAAATTTTCTCCCTGCATGAACAAGAAGAAGAATGCCAAGATTTCATTACTGATCATGATCAAGCCCTTACCCTTATAATCCAAGGTCAATAAATCCTATCTATCCTCTATGATCCCCCCATATTTGACCACCCATCCATTTAAAACAAGTATATCCCCTATAAGCCTAGTCCTCCAACTAGTATTTTTCTCAAGTTTTATGATTTTTAATTTTTTTACATATTTTAATTTTTAGGGATTTTTGGGATATGTATGTACATTGTATAAATGGGGTTACTAATAAAGGGAATACCAAGCCTAGTAACTAAGATGAGGATGGATGGAATGATGGATGAGTGAAAAAAGGATGGGGTGATGTGGATAAGGGGATGAGGTCCAAGGAGGAATGGATTGGGGATTGCCAATGACCACATCATGAAGGAACTAGATGTTTAGTTTCCTGAGTGTTCATTGGAGGATATGCTAATATGGTTTGAGAACATGTCTTAAGACACCTTCTGATTCCCTATGAAGGTCAAGAAGGAATTATAAATAGGATACATGATGTGATGGTAGATGATGGAAAAATGGATAGGATATGTATGGGATTGATAAAGGATGGGTGTGATGGATAAAAAGGATGGATTTTTACCTCAAGCATTGAGGTATAATGTAGACAACAAATTATTCTACCATGATGCTGAAAACCATTTTTCATCATGGTACTTGCCCAAGGTGCTAGAAGAATGGTTTTCACCATTACATGAATGATTTTTTTTGGAATTTTAACTATTTATAATGGCATCTTGATTTATTGGATATGAAGATGAGATGCAAGAATGCAAGAATTATGGTGATCTCTAACCTAAACCAATTTTTGAGATGTGTGATGTTGGGATCATGTTTTTTTCTAGATGTATTGAGGTCTTGGTGGCCTTTATTGATTCTTGATTTAACATCCTATGAACATTTTGAATAGGTGTCTTTGTAACCCCTATGAGGGACAATGCTACTCAGGGATATTAGATATGGTATGGATGGGATGATGCCAGGATATAGATGAGGGATATGATCATGGTGGATGATATTATGTGATGGGGAGTGGAAAGGGGGTTAAAAATTTGTATACACTATTGGCTATGGTGGAGGGGATTTTTTATATTAATATCATGAGATTAAGGGATTTGAGACCTTTTGATTTCCTACTTCTTTGATCTAGATATTAAAAGGATGGTTGGACATGTGAATATGCATTTTAACTCTATTTATAGATTGGATTTGATATTGGCTGCCCCTTGGTGATAGATTTTGGGATTCACTAGAGGAAATTAATTTTTGATTTGATTGATGATTATGATTTTGATGGTCCCCTAGTGCCTGATATTGGGCTTCACTAGGGGAAGATGTTTTTTGATTTGGATGATGATTTGCCTTTGCTTGATTTTGACTGATAAGATCAAAGATGATTTGATCTTGATTTATGAATTTTAGAATATAATCTTGTACCTTCATATTTATGGCACATGATATTGAATGCAGAGGGGAATCCAATGGTGCTTGTTCCTATTCATTCCCTTTATGGAATGGGATATGGAGATTATGGAGGTGAGGTGGAGGATTAGTGTTGTGTGATGGATTAAGGGAATAATAGTAACATAGTCCTCATAAAGGTCACTATGAGACCTAGCTTTGATATTAGATAAATTCTACTCAAGAAAATCAAAATGATCATGAAGACTATCTATGGTATACACATCCATAGTAGGATCAGATCCATTTTGAAAAACTTCAACATATAGAGTATTTAAGAACTAAATTATGATTTCATCATCTTGATTGGGATCCAAAGGTATGCCTAGTGATTTATTAGAGTCATCCTCAAAAGGACATGAATTATCATCATCTACTACAATATTTATTAAAGATGATGTTTTAGATGAGGAATCTGACTTAGAGATTAGTGTTGCACATTATCTTAATGTATATGGATCTAATGTTGATTGTGATTTACATGATGTCATGCTTATAGTATAGGATTGATTATCCATAATTATCCTCTCAATAGGGGGTATTTGATATGATGGGTGAGAGGGAGATGATTAATGAATGATGGGTTGAGTAAATATAGGCCCATGAAAGGAATAATGGGATATGAGAGGACTAGGATTATAGGGGATATACTTGTTTTAAATGGATGGGTGGTCAAATATGGGGGGATCATAGAGGATAAATAGGATTTATTGACCTTGGATTATAAGGGTAAGGGCTTGATCATGATCGGTAATGAAATCTTGGCATTCTTCTTCTTGTTTATGCAGGGAGAAAATTTTATCTAGTTCTTCTTCAATTACTATGTCATCATAATCGATGAGGTCTTAGACATAATATCAAAATTTTTGACATCATTTAATATAATTCCCATAAGTTTGATTATATACACAGTATCAATTTGATTCATATTAAGATGGATTAGGCTTAGGGGGATCAAGATGTCATATAGGTGGATAGACCATCATGTTAGTGATAATAAGTTAGTTAAAGAAGGCTTCCAATGACATAAAAAGGGGAGTATAAGGACCCACTTCACTATATGACTTAGATGTGGAAGCATTTGACTTATGATCAGATGATCACTGATATGACTAGTTGGATGGTCTAGTGGTAGATGAGGTGGTTAAGATTGGATTCCCTTTGCTAGTAGGGGAAGGGTTAGATGATTGGCTATGATTAGTAGATGGGGGATTAGAAAGAGACTTATATAAAGGGTTTTGCATTGGATGTGTAATGAGTTGAAGGGGATCAACACCTTTGAGAAGTGGGATGCCCATTATAAGGAACCATGGGAGGATTTCATCCTTTATAGCAGATATATATTGGTCTATGAAAATTGGGTCGAGGTTCATGGTGATGGGTGACAAAGAATGGGGGACTTGTTGGGATTGAGAGTTGGATTTAGAAGTGTTAGAATTGGAATATGGTGATGGTGATGTCATTTTATTAGTGGATGATGAGGTTGACAAGTCAGGTATTCTTTTGCTAGTAGGATGAGGTAGTGGTGATGGATTATGATTGGTGGATGGAGGATTTGACTATGTATAAGTTTGAACTAGGGCTAAGGGGATTTGGATAGGGCTAATGGATGGTGGAAGGGAATGGGATAAGGGTTGATGGTAGAATTTTTTATAAGGTGATTTAAGGCTCATGGGATCAAAATCATTAGGAAAGTGAGCACTCATCTTCCATATCTATAAGAGGAACTCATCTTTATTTTTTGTGATGTGTTGATTGATAAAGGTGACCACATTAAGGAAGGCTAAGACTGATTTCATGGGGCTAGGTGTTAGTTTTGGGAAAATGGGATCAAGTTATAAGGGTAGGCAAGTACCTAAATATAGTACCCTCAAAAGGACTTCATCCTTGTTGGCTAGGATGTATTGGTCGACAAGAACCGGGTCCAAATCTATGGGGAAAGATAAATGATGATTTGAAGGTAGATTAAGGATTGTTTGAATAAATTAAGGCCAAAGGATTGAGATATTAAGATGGATGATGATGAGGATGAAATGGATTAAAATGTAATTAAGATGATGGATGACTATGATCAGATGTTAGACAGATAGTATAATAGGTGCTAATGGCCTATCAACAATGCCTAGTTTTCAAACTAGCAAAATTATTGAGGATTTTGATGAGTGCCTAAATTAAAACTATCAATATGAAAAGATGATGGGTGCTAGCTATGAATAGGCAAGGATGATAGAGACTAGATTGATGATGATGGATTTTCTAGGTTGAGACCAATAGAGTGACAAGATGCTTAGTAAGATATGGACTAGGTATGAGATCTGACCAAGGAATGAGTGATAGTGGATTAGAATGATAGGATGATGTGGATGATAAAAGGACTAGCTCAAGCCTTAAAACTAATTTTATTAAGATGGGATGGGGTGGTATTATTACAAAGAAGGTGATTAAGATAATGGGATAAGGATAAGTATGATGATAGGTGATGATGAAATGATTAAGGATAATGATGGGGATGGTTTTAGACCTATTTATGACCTAAATAGACAACTAGGATAAGATAAAATGGGGTTAAACTAGATGGGTGAAGAAGGAAAGGTCAAGATGAAAGGTTGATAAGGACAAGATGTGGGCTTGGGATAAGATGCAAATAACAAGACTAAATGTGATTAGGATGTGTGAGGGAGTATGACTAATGAGTGAGATGAGTATAGGATGTGAATAGAAGGATGTACAAGAGAACAAATTATGTACAAGATAAGACATAGGTGATGGGGATGTGGTCAATGAGGAGTGGATAATGTTTGGACTAGGAGGAGGGAAGACAAGGTGGTGATAAGATGTGCCTAGGATGGGATGAAGACAAGATGGGGGATGGGAAAGGATAATATAAGGATAATACGATAAGGACATGATTATAATATGTAGGTGATGGGGGATTATAAAGGATAGGTGGATATGGTTAGACTAGGATGAGAGTAAGATAAAAGGATAATATGTACAAGATGATGTCTAGAATGTGCAATATGATATATTGGTGATGGAGGTGTGACTAATGATGTGACTATAATGATGTATAAGAGAATATAGATATGTACAAGAAGGTAAGACAAGGATATACAAGATGATGATAGGAATATGTAGGTGATGAAGGAAGATCAATGATGAGTGGAGATGGTTAGACTAGGAGGGGATGAAGACAAATTATGAGGTAGAGACTTAAGATAATATGTGAATGGTGAGACAATATGTATTTAGGATAGGGTAGGGGTATGAAAAATGATGAGTGAGAGTAGGGTATGATGTGACTAGAAGGATATACAAGAGAATATAGATATGTACAAGAGAGTAAGACTAGATGATGATTAAGGTATGCGAGTGATGGGATGATGACCAATGATGGGTAGATATAGTGAGACTAGGAGGAGATTAAGACAAGGTTGTGATGGGAAATAGTATGAGATGTGTAAGAGCTAATATGTAAGGATGATAGTGAGGTAAGGATGTATAGGATGATATGTACAAAAGGATGATCTGATAAAGATGTACCAAAATGTGATTAGAATTTGTAGGTAGATGGGGGGGTATGACTAATGACAGATGGATATGGTTAGACTAGGATGAGAGTAGGGAAAGGATAATGTGTATAGGATGATATCAAGGATGTACAAGATAAGATGTTGGTGATGGAGGTGTGACTAATAATGAGAGAGGATAAGATGGGATGACTAGATTAATATGGGGTGAAGATAAAATGGATATACAAGGATAATATGGACAAGATAACAATGAGTGAAGATGTTTTGACTAGGAGGGGGTTAAGACAAGATGGGATTTGGAATAATCTAAAAATGATATAATAGGATTATGACAAAGATATGAAAGGATGTACAAGTGGGTAAAGATGTATAAGACAAGACAAGGATATACAATATGATGTTTAGGATATGTGAATGATGAGGTAATGATCAATGATGAGTGGATATGATCAATATTGAAGGGGATGAGGATAATATGGGAGATAAGATAGGCTAAAGGCAATAAGATGATGATGATGAAATGTGCATGAAATGATATGTGCAAAAGGTAAGGATATACAAGGTGGTCTTTGGATAAGGTGTAGAGAACTAAAGGTGATTAGGATATGTGAGTAATATATTATGATCAATGATGAGTGGTGATGACTAGACTAGGACAAGATGAAGACAAGATGGGAGATACGACAATGCAAGGATATTCAAGATGACATGTACAAAAGGATGATGGGATAATGATGTACAAGATGATGATGATAAAATTATGAAGTAAGTATATACAAGAATATGGATTATGTAAATACCTAGATAGGTGTGTATAGGTTTGGGTGAAGGCTGACTCAACTCACAAATAGCATAGGTTTAACACAACACACACCCAAGAAATTAAACCATAATATTATGATTATTAAACTTAAGGGTATGTAACCTAATGCCTACACCATCTAATGACTTCATGGGTGAGGCTATAGGCTAGTGACTTATTGTGGTATTGATCAAACCCTCTCAACCTCACTCACTCTCGATGGCTACTTTAGCGCTGATATTGAATCGTATAGTGGTAGACCTATTATGACTGAAGGATCATATACTAGGTTTATATAAGGCTCTCTAGGTGTTTCCCATATATACATGAAGGTTTAGTGGGCCCTAAGTCAGTATAGGGTGCTATCTAATACCTGGTTTAAATAATTAACTCTTCCCCTTCATGAATGACCTATATGGGGTCAATCGCTTAGCCTAATGACAACTATCCCTAATTTTTATACTCCACTAAAACATGGAGTTTGGTTAGTTTGTTGTGATGAAATACAAAACACTAACCCATATATATTAAGCCTGTGCATGGGGATCAATTACATGTCATGTGTTATCCTAAGGGGGATAATAAACAAATAAAACATGATATGATTAATTAACTAATTAATTACCTATGTGAGGGGCATGATGCAATGATTATTTACAAGTTGACACATACACACACAAGAAATTATACAAGGAATGATTTTTCACAACAAGATAAAATAGATAATCAAAATTGATTTTTAAAGTGACTAGTGGATTTTTTGATCAATGACCTACAAGCCCATGGATTAGTATTTTGATGGTGGTACTTAAAAAGAGGGATCCTATAACAAAAAAGATTATTAGTTTTCAATATTTTTAAAAAAATCACCACTCTTTTCAAAATCATAAATGCATAGAGCAAAACCATAACTAGAGGCAACAAAGTCGTAACTAGGGGGTCAAAATCACAACTTGTGACTTACAATATTGCAGCTAGGTGATGACCATGATAGTTACTTGCAAAACTATGGTTAGCAAGAAATAAAAACTCAAGTTGATAAATTTTATACTATTGATAAATTTATAGTTTTAATTTTGTTTTGAACCACAAAATTATGACTTAATATGACAAAATTGCTATTGTCAAATAAATTGATAGTTGTAGTATTTTTAAAAATGATAAAACTTTAGAATTTAGATATTTGATAGAATTAAATGATTATATGGTAAAATATTGATTTAAATTCCCAAAATGATTATTTATAGATTATGAGGGACTAAAAACTAATGTTCATGCTTTATAATTTTTGTCCAAAAGAATGCTAAGATGAGAAATCAAAAAATTGGGTAGAATCTAGAATTTCAAAAGAGCGATTCTAGTTAAATCCAATCCTAAATTTGACCTATAGTATCTAAAATGATAATTAAGGATTAGAATGGCAATAATAAACATAATTAGGTCAAGATTCAAAATCAATACTATCTCTACAATATCATGATTAAGTAGAACAATATCATGATTCTAAAAATGTTGAGACTTGTAATTTTGTCAAAAGATAAGGAAAGGGGTAAGCCCTATATTCATCTTTGTCTTTAATTGATTCCTTCTACCTTGGCCTCCTTACCTACAAAAATATCACACAATAATCACACAAAAGATAAAACTTTAGCATAAAACTAGGGTTAGTTGACAAATATGGTTAAAAAGTAGAAAACCCTAAGATTTGACAAAAGTATCGAATGGTAGATTATATGATGTCAAAACCCCCCCTGAAAAAACACAAAATGTTAAAAATAAAACCTGTAAGTCATAGGTCAGTGATCACCCATTAGAATTTTTATGCAAGATTACAAAACCATGACTGTTAACCATAGAATTACCTTTACCAGGGTAAAACCACTAATATGAGAGTCATGATATTGCATCTTGAGTTTTACCCAATAAACTCTTTTTCCAACACCCTTTTCAATCTTAGTTCTTATACACGAAGGGTCAAGGATTTTATAAAACACACAAGAATATAAAATAAATGCATAATGGTTAGATGAGATTATAATAAATGGGAGAAAACAAAATGACTCTATGCCTACTTCTAGGACTTACAAAGTTACAACTATCAGTGAGAAAACCATTTGTTGTAGGACAAAGTCATGATTCACAGAGTTATAGTTTTGTCAGAAGAGGAAACCTATCAAGGAAAAACTATTAGAGGCCTACGCAAAACCATAACTTAGAGAAACAAAATTGTAACTCTCTTAAAAAAATCACTAATCATGAGTCACATTATTATCGAAGGGTTAAAAACATGCATAATTAAGATAGATGGTTAATGATTACTATAAGTAGTTAAGACAAAACTGACTTACAAGGTCAATATCATGACTACTTAGGAAAAAATCATGAATACCAATATAATGTCATAACTATAGCCTATACATATAAAATTTTAAAACTTTTGAGATTTCTCTTCACCAATTGACCCTACAGGTTAGCAAAAACATAACTAATAAGAAAAATTAACTAATTGGGAGCTAGCCCATACCATTGTGGCTACCAAAATGTAGTAATATTTTGAGATCTATATGAATTTAGCCAACTAATTCAACCCAAAACTCAAACTACCTATTAGGAAGGATTCTAGAAATAAATTAGAATGATATAAAACTTACCAAATTCCTTGTTTCATCTAACCTCCTTCCAAGATATTCAAATGGATTTGTGATTGCATATTAGACTCAAATTTAACATAATGATGGCATGATTATTGCTTGATTATGGATGCTTGATGATAAGATAATTGGACATGAAGGCTTTAGGATTTTTTCTAGTTGATCTTGGTAGATTCAAGGATGCTTAGACATAGATTTAGCATGAAGAGTCTAGTTAGTTTGGCCATGGCCCAAGCATGGAATTTTATAGAATAATGGAGGGAATTTTAGGGGAATTTAAAATTATTTATAATTCTCTATTTTAGAGACTTATAGAGTCTTAGAGGAGCTTCTCTAGTTATAGAGGATTCTCAATTAGTTTAGGAGATAATAGGGGGAATTAGATGGGAGTTAATGAGGTGTAGGACTCATAGGGATGTAGAAAAAGCTAGGTTGTAGGCTAGTAGGTGGGGTCATGGGAATTTAAAATTCCCAAATAATAGGTAAGTGGGATTAGATTAGGATATAGGGATCAAGAAGAATTAATGGAGGAGTGGGATGATTAAGGTTAATAGATGAATAAGAATAAAGGAGGGGGATATTAGTTAGATGGCTAGGATTAGGATAAATTATCAAGATAAAGGAGGATAATATAACTGGATGATTTATAATAAATGGGATTAATAAAATTAATGTCGATTAATAGGAATATTAGTGATGTTAATGAGGTGAGAAAATTTAGGTGCATAAAATAATACCATTTTCATTGGAACTATTGTTCACCCCAAAATCCTAGTCTAAAAACACTCATGAGATTGAGTGTTCTAGAGAAAAAAGTGGGGGGAAATGCATGGGATAAAGATATCCCCTCACTAATTTTATGATTGATGTTGGTGCAATCCAAAGATCAAGTAATTTAACCTATTTTAATCAAAGAGTATGAACTGTTACCACTAGAGACTCAATGTCTATTTGATAAATGCTTGAGATTATTATAACTAATTGAATTTAGTTCTTGGTTGTTGTTGAGATTGACCTTGACAATTTATAAAATATGGGAGAGTGTTTTAATTCTAAAATAAATATAAAAAAGGAGGGAAAATGGAGTAGAAAATGAAATTTATAATCAATAAAATGTTAATGTTTGAGAACTAAAGCATGCCAAGTCACAATTATACCACCGTGTGCCTGGTTCAGTGATTGCAAAAATATTTAGCCACTTAGTGGGAAAGTTTTTAAGGGACACCAATATGAATATTCTACTTGTATGTCCTTCACAAAATTATAAACACTCAAAAATATTTGTAGTAATGAAACATAAAGCATTTGAAACACTTTATAACTGAAAAAACTTAAAGCATGGATTATTTGTAAGGTAATGGAAAAGAACACATAATGTATTAGATTATAAAATGTACAATCTAACTTCCATATTCATCTCTGTAAAATAAGAATAAAATCAATCCTCTTGAATAATCATGAAATCTAAACTATAAATAATGGACCACATTCAATGAGTAGAAGACATGGTCAAAATAAATAAAAAATATTTTGTTACAACTTTGATAGAGTTTCATTACATGAAAATGTTAAACATTAAAAGAGAAATCATTATATAATATATAGAGAAGGATGGGGCTCACCCCTAAGTAGCATGAGATTCCCATACTTGGCCATGATGGCTACCTAAATTTGTTATAATTACAATGATTCAAAAAATAGAAGATTCCCCACTCTCTAAATGATGCCTAAGGTCCACTCAAGTTATATGATAAGGAGTTGGAGAAGAACCATCTCCCAGCTATTTAGGTTATGCCTCCTTGGATACCAGTGCAACTATCACCAAGTTGAATTCCCTATCTAATTTGTCCAAGTTCATGGGAGGTTCCCAAAAGATCACCTTAGATTAAGCTAGTAGTCATTGGTGTAATTAGAATGGGGCCTCAAGGGATACTTTCACCTCTGACACCTGGCTGATACTCATTATGGACTAGGCCAAGAGTTATAAAATTGCCTTAGCTCTAGCCTTATTAGCCTTTTCCACAATTTTCTCATGACCTGGTCAAAATTATTTAGGTGAACCTCAAATTATCCTATGTCTAGCAAGGTGTAATCTAGGTGGAATAACACCATGATGTTGACTTACTTGAAGTAGGCCAACATTCACTTGTTTCCCTCTTCCATAGGTTTCATGACTATATACACCATTCTAACCACTCTTTAATCAAGGATATCTTGCTCTTGAAATAGGTTGATACAAGTTTAGGTCTGAAAGAGGCATGAGTTTGAGCTTTAGGAATTTTCCCTTGTGGAAAAACATAATGATGCATTTACATTTTTTGTCTATGTGAGTGATCCTCTCTAAGTATTATTTCACTCATTAGAGGTGTTCTTTTCTCATGACCAGTGTTATGACCACATCCTTGAGAGTTGTGAAGAGATACACAAGGTCCTCTTTGACCTATCTAATTTATTCTTTAGGAAAAGTGCTCTTCACCTATGCTTCAAGTACCCAAACCTACTCCTTCATGTCCTCCATGAGTTTCTCAAACATGTCATGAGTGGCTCTATGCATGGAGATAGAATCCTCAACCACCTTCAATTTTCTACTAGATGTCCTCACTTTGATGAGGGAAAAGTGGTCATGTTTGGTTTATCACACCACTAAGTTTCCCTCTTGAGTGAATCTCTACATAAGGATCCTCCTCATGTTCTTAGACTCCCTATCAAATCCCATTGGACCTTTAGATCACCTTATAAAATAATCTTGGGTCCCTATGTTTATGTGGTAACTCCCATAGTATAAGAGGATGAAGGTGGGGGCATGAGAGGAAAAGGAAAGGATGAAGTAGAGGGAATGAAGAGAGCAATAGAGGAGTCATAGGGGCAAAAGGGGAAAGGATAAATTTTGAAGCCCACAAGAACATTTGGGCATATGATTAGCTTTGGGTCAAATTGACCTATGGGTTCATGGTACCAGGAAGAGGAGTATTCAATAGGATTGAGGAAATTGGATGATTAAAGCCAAACACTTGGACACCCAAGATGATGGAAAAGTAAGAATTAGGAGGGATAAGGGGAGTAATAGGGGATTAAGTAAAAGGCTAAGGGGAGTTACCTTTTATTTCTTCTTGGGACTTTTACCTAGATCAATTTATGCCATAATAGTACAAGATTCTATGGTGGTGGTAGTGGTAGGAGTTGATTAGGTAGTATGTAGAGTGATTGTAGGTATCACTGAGGTGGCCAAAATTGATTGAACTATGAACATAGGTGCACTTGTTATTAGGGGTGCCATTAGGACCATTAAATTAAGTACACATGGAGGTGTTTGAGCTTGAGGAAGGACCAAAGGGTGTATTAAGGGCCAAGAAACAAAATATCCTAAAGAATAGAAGTAAGCCATAGGGATCCCTATAGATGGAATGGGCTAAGAGGAGGGAAATTAGAATGTGAGGTTGTTATACATGGTGAATCTAGACATACCTAAGTAAATTGTGGAAGAGGTGGAATGTGAAATAGGGGAGACACAACTTAGGTGATCCTAATAGGGATAGGTAGACCAAGGGGTGCTCCACTAGGATACTAAGGGATGGAATTAATAGGGAAAGGAGTCTCCATGGATGCCTACTACTAGTCATGCTTTGAGCTTGACCCAAGGTGTCTACCGATGTTAAATTATAGTTCTTGCATAGTCAAGGGTTAAGTAGATTGAGTTTTTGGAGGTGGTGGAGTTGTATTAGATACTAGAGGAGGAAATAATAATGGAGAAGAGGGACCTAAGACCCCTTGGATAATCTTATTTAAAATTTAGGGTGTATTTTTAGGGCTAATTTGAGTGGATGGCCTAGTTTGCTCCTATTTTCCCTTATTCACTTTGATCTTGGATAATGCATCCTTGTCATTAATAAGGTTGAGGTGGATCTCATCATCAATGTGGGGTACATGGTTGTAGGTGATGTTTAGAGGATATTGGTACTTTTTCATGTGGGCCTTGATGACACCATGAAGGTACCATTGTTGGTGCTCTACTCTACCTAGGGTGTAATAATATCTACCCATTGACATATTTTGTAATGGAGGTATTTTATTAAACACATGTTGGTGGATGACGATGGGGAAGGCCATAAAAAACCTTATACTAGTGACTGAGGGAGTTACCTAACATGCCATCCACCAATCAACTGGCTATTTCTTACTTGATAAGTCAATTTAGGACCTAATAGGGCAGGCAGAGGGGGCCCCTATGGATGACTTCTACTTGGATGCTGTTGTCATCCCAAAAATACTAGTAATTATTGATGGGGGTGAGGGAATATCTGATCTCATTCAAGAGATGAAGCATGGCTACCTCATTCATGGCCATGTAGACCACCAGGTAAGACAACTCATAGATCTCCTAAATGTGATTTTTGTAGTGGTGGCCATATAGTTTGTATAAAACCACATGCACCATAATGCCCTTGGGATTCCATGGTGGAAATGTGGAAGGTTTGACCATAATGGTGGAACATATGACATCCACCATGTAACTCATCATGTAGAAATTACTTCAAGTCTAAGACTCTAATATGACCTTAATGAGGTTGAAATTTATCAAGTTCCCTAGGTCTAGGATATCCTCCCATTTTAGGATTATGTTCAATAAGGGCACCCATAATAGGTTCACATGCATGGTATCATTGGTTATGAATAGGTGGTTGAGTAGGAACATCCCAACATGAGCCCCATTATTGAAGAGGTAGATAGGGTAGGCATTGATGTCATATTTGCTAACCCATAATTCTTGGTTGATGACCTAGTCCTTAAGGACTTCATATATATTAAGGGAATTATCCCATGCATCCATTGTGCTATCATCATAGTTTTTAGTATACTTTGGAAGATTATAATACTATTTAAAATTACTCCTTGAGATTTTTAAGACTAAGTTCACCAAATTGACCAAGTAAATCAAGTGCCACCCATATCGAAAAACATGATTTCAAGTCTACAACAAGTTATCAAAGAGGTTCACACAAGGGAATAAATTAGGCTTAGTTGAGGCCCTATGTAATCCTAACTTGACTACTTTAATGGTATTGCCAATGTATTCTATTTCATCATCATCATCATTCGAGGTGGGAATTTACACATCTTCAATTTCCTTGAAGACATTGTTATAATGGTCAAACAACACCAAGTTAGGCAAGAAGGTGGTGTACCAATATTTAGGCTCAAGCTTGGGACTAGAATATGAAATGGCCATTTTATGCATAAGGGACTACTAAGTTCAAGGGTGATGAGAAACACAGAAAGTGTGAAGAATAACTATAAAGGATTTTAGGGAATTAAAAGTCATAACAACATGCTTGATTAATTTGATGACTTATAGAGCTCCATGAATATATTCTAGATTAATGGAATTTGAAACTTCACCCAATATAATTTCAAATTTAAGTTGGTGGATTAAACCACCCATTCATTTCCTAATTTGGGATTAACTTGGGAATTTAAAATATAAACCTGTGCCTAGATTTGGTGGTTGTGATGAGACATTTTAAATTGTCTAATTGGGGCCTGGTTGCCCATTTAGTTAATATGAGAATCATGTGAGGCACATGTCTACCTTAAACCTATGGCATCCTAGGTGGTTCTATGTTGTACCATGTGTCTATCTCTAAGTTGGTCTTATTAGTAATGGATTCCACTAATGCATAGTTAGGTGTCAAATTCTTAATATTTTAAGTGATATATTTGGCCACCTAGAGTATTGAGGTGATGTGTGACACCCTCTAATTAGATTTTAAATCTAACTATACCTCATTCTAACCACCTTGGGCCATCTCAAGCCCTTTCTATCAATTTGTATAAAAGTGACACATGGCATAGTCTCATAGTCGGGCTCTCCTAAGCTCTAATAGGTTCAAGATATTGATGCATATAATAAATTCCACATGGTGATTCCTCATTTATATAGTTTATCCTATGATCTAAAATATTTAACATGTTTAGGATATTGACACATATGATAAGTTATACCTGGTGCTTCCTCATTCATCAGGATCTCTCGAGACTTGAAACTTTTGATAAGTCTGAGAGACTAACATAATTGATAGGTTCTACTTAGAATTTACTCAACTACACATTTTATAGGTTCCCCCTATGTTTCCTCATTCATTGGGATCTCTCAGGATCTAACATCTCTAACAAATCCAAGAGAATAACACATCTAATAGGTTCTACCTAGCATTTCTTCATTCATTAGTATCTCTTAGGATTTGACATCTATGATAGGTCTATGAGGCTAACACATCTAATAGGTTCCACCTGGTACTTCCTCATTCATTAGGATATCTTGATATTTGACATATCTGATAGGTCCAAGATCCTAACACATTTGATAGGTTCCACATGATGCTTATTCATTCAACATTCTCTCCTAAAAAAGTTCATGAAAAGTGACTAAGTTTAAATAAAGGAACATAATTAAAATATAACTTATATGTTATTAAATATTTATAAATTATTGAGTAGGAATTTAGGGGACTAACACTATAGGTGAAATCAACATGAGTCCAAATATGTGAAAAACATAGTTAACACAATAAAATATTCTAAGTATGAAAACCCTTTGTTATTTTAGAACATGGTAAGGATTGGATTGTGTTTAGACTTAAAATACTACATGGATATTTAACAAAGACCAATTCATCATCAAAACATCATTAAACACTCATTAGACCAAGGTGAAATAGAGGTTTGAAAATTGTCAAGGTCTGAGGCCAACTAGAAAGATATTGAAACTCTATGAAAGCTTTGAGTTTAGCATTTTAAGAGGGGTCCTCCACTTCTCCAAATAATGGGGGTTGTGTTGGCCATAACAAGAATCATACCAATTTTTAGTATCATAATCATCATCATCTTAAGTTTGAAATTGTGGATGGTTGTTCTTGTCTTCTTTTGTACCTTACACATGAAACTAACTACCCTATACTATGGTATTGAATTTTATTATTTCTCTTATGTAAGATGTACTATATTATTTGACTTTACTATTATTCCATGAGTTGTATTTTCTTGTATATTCATTGAATATATGATTTATTTTGTTGTTTTTACTTTATAAATGTTCCATATTCTCTTAAAATTATAATTATTGCACTTTCATGTTCAATGTGACATGGTTATGATATTTAACCACTGTTTCCCCTATTGTTGTTATCCATGATCTTCCTAATTCAATGCTATATTTAATCAAACTAAGACATAAGTGAAATACCACTAAACATATTTTTGGACCATCTATGAAAGGTATCTCAATGGATCAAATGAATTATTTAGATACAATAGTCTTACTCAAGTGTTTCGTATCATATTCAAGAAAATTGAAAAGTGTCATGCTACAACCATTCATTTCAATAGTGTTATTGATCACAACATTGGTATATTGATTTCCATTTATGAGAGGGTTAAGAATCAAAGGCTCTAGAAATGATGAGTTTTTGAGTTGACTCTTTTGAAACCACACTTGTAAAATTGGCTTTTGTATGCACCTCTTGCTTTGGAAACTCTTTTATTAGAAACCCTTTCTTAAAGATACTTTATTTCTTAGGTTGAACCTATTTTTTTAACTTGATTATTTCTATTTTTCTTGTTGTAACTTTTGTAACCTTTGATTTTCAAAATTTTCCTATTTTTCTTATTCTTTTTAAATTTTTTCTTGCTCTAAATTTGTCTTTTGAATATTTTATTGATTTGAATTATCCTTTGGTATCCATACTTATCTTTGCTATTTTTGTTATTTTTTATCTTGCCATTTATTCTACTTTCACTTGTTCTAATGTGGATTTTTTGACTAATGTATCTACTATAGGATCACCACTATCAATAATACTTTCTATTTTATTCTTAAAATCCAAACAACTTTATGTATGATGCTCATGCATTTTATGATATGCATAATAGTATTTTGATATCCTTATATGATATATTGGAGGTAATTTGATCAACTTGATTCTAAACATTTCTCTTAGAATCTAACTTTAAATTTTACTAACATGTTACATAATTTTTTAATCACTTATTGTATATGTATTATGTTGTAGCTTCCCATTTTGATATGAAGTCATGTAAGGCACAAAATTACTAGATGAAGATGCAAATACATGATTAACACTAGCATACTCTAGATTATTTGTATATGTGATCTAATTTTCCCATGGTGTAAAATTTGAAATAAAATAATCATTTTTATTTTACAAATTTTCTATTAAATTGATCATAATGATGATTTGATCCTTGAGGCCTTCACAAGCACACACTTTCGTTACTTCTAACTGAATATGCACTCAAACACCATCAATAGGAGACGTGAGAGGTGGAGGGGGTTGAGGAAGGATATGTTGGTTGCCTTAATTTTTCACTATAATATGAGTCACCTTAACCCTTATAATAGTGATATCATGGACCTAGTTAGAGGGAAAGTAGCTATCACCATCTTGAGGGTTAGGAGGAGAAAGAAATGTTTTTAAGCCATTTTAAAATTTACAAAGATTAAAATGATGAAAAATGAGAGAGACACATGAATTATATAAAATACTCTAACATGAGGAAAAAAAATCAAAACTTTAATTAAAATCTTAAAAAATAAATAGAAGGGAACCCTAGATAAAACTAGGGATTGTAATATTTAATAAAAAGTGGGTTCATGAATATGTGCTATCAAGTTTAAGTTTAATATAATATTAATCTTAGTTATAAAAACTGTTGCATAAAATTAGAGTGCTATAAATATGAAATAAATGACCCAAATTGATTTAGGACTTTCTAATTTGGAAATATGATAAAAAGGGAAGACGCTAGAAATAAATAACTTAGCTGAAAAATAAGAATGTAAGACTGTAGTGAAATTATGAAATCAAATGTGTTATTATGTAATGCGATTATGAATTAAGAATAATGTTTTGCTTATATTTAGGACAAGACCTCTAGAATTGGATAGGGGTGGCTTGAATTGGTGTCCTTAGGGTGCACCAATGTCTTGTGAGGGTTTTTCTCTTTATGACTAATATGACAGGTTCACTTGTACCTATGTGGATTATTTAACTAGGAGAGAGCTATTGATCTATTTTAGAATCCACTATATACTTTCTTATTCAATTTTAACCTTAACTCAATAAATCATGTATGATAAACAAAATAAAATGAAAAAAGGGGTTAGAGGTTGAAGTTGTGCTAGACCTCAACACACCTTGTATTAATCCCTACTTACATACCAATACTTTGAATAGGGATTAAAATGTATGTAGTTCTCCCATGTTATTAATCTGGAGGATTTTCACTCATCAGATGGTTCAAATAGAAAAATGTGGAAAAGACAAGTGTTGCAATGAAAAAATTGACATGTGGCAAAAATATAAAGAGTTTATACAATTACTTTTTTATATTGGAATTATTTTATTGCTAATGGGTATTATGTTGCATATGTGGGACCAAACTAATCTTTACCCACATTTTCCCATTATTAACTTTGCCCTATAATTTCACTAATGCCACCAAGATATTTCTTTCCACATATTCATATTTACTCCATCAAGATAATATATTATCCTTAATATCCTATTCATGGATTTGTTTATTCCATTGGATATTGTTAAGCTTTCATCCCAAATTAATATCTTATTTTTATTGTTTTAAATAACTGTTGGATATTGTTTTAATTTAATTAGTATCTTATTTATTCATGGTTTTTAAATAACCATGGGATATGTTTTTGAACCAAGCCAAATAAACTTTATTCCCCACCTTTACCTCCCCCACCACCTAGAGATTTACATGGAATATTGTTTTATAAAATAAATAAATAATAAAACCACTTTATTCCATCCTTACCTTTTTCCCACATGGATACCCACTTTAGTGTGGTTGGTGATTGGTGGGAAGTGGTGTTATCTAGGAGATATGTGTTTTAAACTAAAGTCCAAACTTAACTTAATCCTCTTAATTTGGAGTTAAACTCCTCCTTAAACATGCATGCTTTGTCCACTTGCTTTTTCATGGTCTATGTGGATCATCCACTCAAAAGTGGTTGACAGTTTTGGTGTGGTAGACCATGTTATTTTTGAAGAAGGATTTATTAAAGTAAGCATGGAATTAAACTACCCATTTTTAATTGGATTTGATTCCATTTTAAAAAACATGCAAGCCTTTTATGGAGTATAAGCTTAATTGGATGTCGGGTAAAGGAATAAGTTTGTTGGCCAACATTAGCTATACACAATTTTATTTCATTTTATATTAGGATTATTATTATTCTAGAGATAGAGAAAATCATGCAAAATATGTTACAAAATCTATATATTTTTAATACAAAGAAAGAGTCGTGAAAAAGTATTTGAAGTAGGGAGATGCCATACAGGTAGAAGTCTATTATGATGGAGAACATAGATTATTAAATTCAGAGGATTGACAATGTTTATTTTTATAGAGGAAATTTTTTGGAATAACCTGATTGAGGCCATTTTTGCCTATTACAGAGTCTTGTAAGCCTGCAAAAGTTGTAGGGAGAGTTATTTTCCCATTTTGGAGAAATAAATTACTTGTAAAGCTTCAAATGAAAAGGGAAACATTTGCTGATCAGGTTCAATGTCTTCAATATCTATTTTTAGTTCTATTATAGGTGATAGGTCTCATTTATCATTATTATGAGTTGTATTATTACTTATAATTTGGTTTTTAATGGATCATATTGTTATTTAGCAATCTTGAGGATGTAGCTAATTGGTGAACCCTGTAAATAATCTTTGGTCTCTATTTTATTTTCAATTTTCCATTAGTATATAAGTTTTAAATTATTATTGATGTTTGGAATTTAATTATTTGAAATTAATTAAGGCATTATTCAAAGAGATAAAATATATACGGAATGTTTTTAATTGAACCATAGATTTATATGAGTTTATAGAATACTCATAATTAGAATTGTTGCAAATAATTTATATTCTAATTAAAAGTCAATTCCTTTGATTAAAAAAAATTGAAAAATGACTTATTTTTAAAAATCCATTTTAAATAAATAGTATTTATTAGTAAGGGGATAATTAATATTTATAGATTAGTTTGATATCAGAGTAGATCAATAGGATTTAATAGTGTGGTTTACCTATGGTTATGTAGAGTAAAGATTTACTCTACATTTCATTCTATTTTTCAGTCACGTGCCACAAAATTTTGTCCTCACATACTTTGGTCTGAGATGGTGAAGTTTTGAAACAGAGCATGGGCTCTATTTTCCTTTTGATTCATTTTTGTCTAAGTGTCGAAATCAAGCAAAAGTTGACAAGTGTCATCATCTAAGGCATCCTTTCTTAAGCAAAAACTGCCAAGTGTCATCATTCAAGGCACCTTTCATATTTTCTAGGAGTTGGTTAGAATGTGCCATGTATCTCATAGTGACTCAGTAGAATGTGCTAAGTGTCAGCATTTGCAGTTTCATATCGGCACCTATATTTCATCTCTTTTCAGCAAAAGGTTTTAACAAGCTAAGTATTAGGATCAAGTAGAAAGTGCTAAGTGGTAGTCATGAAAGGTCTCAATTTTGCTTTTCTAAAAGTGACGGAAGATGCCACGTACCCTAGCAAAAGAGAGCAGAAGCCACCACATGTGATGATCTAAATTATCTTCATTTTTAGTTCACTAATATAATAAAGACCATGGTGGGTCTTAAGTGTTGTTTTTAAAGCAAGCAGAAGCCACCAGGTGTCACTGTCTATGTAAATATGAAATGAGACCCATTTGTTTCTATGGTATAAATAGAGTAAGCAGAGATTGCCATGTGTCATCTTTTGCATGTTTCTAAAAAGGTAGCTAAAAGAAGTGGAGACTACCACGTAACCCCATATAAGTAAAGTAGAGATTGCCATGTGTCCTTTAATGAAGCAGTGGAGATTGACACCTATCCCTGTGTCCCTTTTAAAGTTACTCAGGTAAGAAATGCTATGGGTCTTATTTTATTTTAAGCTGTTGAAGTTTTGAGGAAATAGATTGCGACAAGTGTCAAAGGTGGAACACTCTTGAGCAAAGACACAAAAGAGTATAAATTACACAAAAAGTGCCACGTGTCTTCGATAGGTGCTATGAAACATGCCAAGTGTCATCCTCTGGTGTCTCCTAAAGTAATAATAAGGTTTTCAAGAAATTGGCTAAGTGTTACCTAGAATTTAAGAGAAGGGAGCATCCTGCAATTTGTTTCAGCCAATGAACTGCTAGAAGACAAAGCATTTCAAAATCTATAAAATATCTTCTGTTAGACACTTCCAGTTCAGTTAGATTTCAGTTGGACCATTAGATTGGGAACAAACAAATAATCCAGAGTGAATCTAAGGCTATAAATAAGGGTGCAGAGATCACCATAAAAGGGGAGGAAATATCAGAGAGAATTTTGAGAGAGAATTATTGTAAAGAGTTTAGACTTTCTAGAGCTATGACTAGTAATATCATTTGCTTTGTTCTATCTTCTTAAGTTGGAAGGTCTATGTAACTTTGCATGTTTTTATGCCTCTTATGTGACTGGAGAATTAATGAAAAGATTAAATCCTATGCCTTTGTTGATATTTCTGTGTCATTGCAAAAGTAGTCTAGGCTGTGTTGTCAAGAGTTTAGACTTTCTAGAGCTGTGAATAGGAATGTCATTTGCATTTGTCTCATTTTTTTGAGTTAAAAAGTTTATATAATTGTGCATGTTTTTATGCCTCTTATGTGACTGGAAAATTCAAATAAGAAGATTGAAACCTGTGCCTTTGTTGACATTTTCTGTATCACTACAAAAGTAGTCTATGTTGTGAGCCTCTGTTTCTATTGTTTCCATCTTTTACATTGATCATGCACTTGTTTGCTCTTAAATGTAAATAAATCTTACATATAGTCTCACTGTGCTCAGGATTAAGGTTGAATTACATTTAGGTACATCACCACAGACTAAGATTTTCTTTCTTACATTTGTGTTTCTATTAAAATTCTTATCCCTTTTCCTAGTATACACTTAAAATAGAGAAGAACTAGCTTCTTAAAAATCTGGAGGTTGTTTCAAGTCACAAGTCCCATATCTTGAAACTTCCCATTGTTGGTATTAGAATAAAGCACAATTTTAAATCATCAACAGTTTTTGGCACGCCTAATGGGACCAATCTTGAAGTTTCTTTCAAGATCATATGAACCAGAGAGCTATGAGGAGTCATAGCTGTGGACCAATAACCATATCACAATCTACTACAAATCTAGGTATTCTTTTTCCACCTTTGGTAACTAGTCCAAGAAGAAGAGTCAACCAATTTGTACCAATACCAAGAGCAAATATGGGAGCCCCTATACCCCCAAGAAATTATGCAAGTTAGAACATTGGTAGTCCCTTAATTCTCCCAATACCACTAGCCACTTGGGACCCTATCCCAGTGAATGACCTAAAATTTCTACCCAAATTCAGTGGGCAAGACTTTAAAACCCTTGAGGAACATCTTCAAGATGTATCAGATGTATATGTTATACATGTTGTCACACATCAAAATATGGCCATAAGATTATTAGCAGCTTCTTTTAAAGAAGAGGCTCTAGAATGGTATCAGACTTTGACCCCAAATACCATATCTACATGGGACCAGCTCAGAGATCTTTTCTTTAAAAGATTTGAAGAGAAGGGTGATAAGTCTTCTTTGTTACAACAATTAATTACCATTAAAAGGGCACCACAAGAAGCCATGACTAACTTTAATTCCAGATTTCAAAAGACTTGGGAAAGAATCCCTGCTACAGCTAGAGCATTACCAGGTATGGCTATAGTATTTTATCTTAAGGATTTGAATTTAGATATATCTGTTATGATTCAGTCACTTGGAGGAAAAACTTTGCCTGAGGCTTATGACTATGCGGTCAGAGCTGAGAATAATTTGATAAATGCTAGAAAGTTACCCCCAAGGCCTCCCATGCCCATGTTCCCACAAATTTCCTTACCATTACCTCAAGAAGCCCCTAAATCTATAGCCCCACCTATGTCTATGTACACCTATCCTCAACCATCTATTAAAGAAATTATCCCCACTCAGTCATCTAAACTGGATGATATTAAGAATATCCCAAGGACATTTTCTAATGAGCTGATTAATGTAAAAAGACAACAAAATACTTTCCCTAAGCCTCCATAACAAGGCTATCAAGGAAATAGATTTTCATCTCAGCCAAACCAATATCAGGGTCCTCTAAGACAAACTAACCATTAGCCAACAAACCAATTGGTTGCAGTCCCCACACCCTCATAGACTATTCCTCCCAATTCAAAAAGAGAGATTGTTCCAGGGCAAAATAAATATGTGGATAACACTATTGCCTAGTGTTTTCCTTGAAATAATGCTCATACACCTAGAGATTGTCCTATGAGTAATCTATAACAAAAGATGGCAGAGCAAAGAAGAATGGATGGTCAGTTTGCAAGTTCTAGTGACAATTAAGCCTACCAGTCTTCTGGTATGTAGAATTTAGTCTTAGTGGCTCAGATGCAAGGGATGTCCTTGCAACAAGAGGAAGAAATAGCCTTGGAACATGCTTTGTTCTCATGGGTTGAAGATGAAGAATCAATTTTCTTGAATGAAGCATCTACCTCTAAAAAACTAGTGGTGCAATCTGATTATTACACCAGATCAAAGAAAAGGATGGTGGAACAACTTGAGGTTATAAATAGTCAAGTCATGGAGAATTGTCCATTTCAAGGACAAAGAAACAAAGCTGTTAGACAAGAAGTGACTTAGTTGATGTAGAATCAAGGGATTCCTATACAAATTCAAGAAAAAACAAGATATCCTTATTCTCAAAGAACTCACACTTTGGGACCAATAAATGTGGTGGATCAATTGAAGAAGACTCCAACACAAGTATCAATATGGGATATATTGGCTATTCTTGAATAGAAGACACTACTACAAGAAGCTCCACAAGGCCAAGTAGTGCCTAAAGGTACTGTTATCAAAGGACCTGCTGAAAAAGAAAAGCTTAAAGATACAATTCATCTTCAGACAACAGCCCTAGTGAATAATACAACATAGGTAAGCATATCCAAATTGGATCCCTTCTATTTAACTTTGATAGTGGGCAATAAACTGCTACATAATGCAATGATTGATTCAGGGGCTATTACTATAGTAATGCCCAAGCAGATAGCTGATGATTTAGAAATTAAGTATGAACCACTCATTAAAGGAGTCATACAGCTAGATGGAAAAGTAGTACAAATAATAGGGAGAATTAAATAACTCCAATTACAATTATATGCTTGTCCCAATATAATTGTAAATCAAGATGTAGTAGTGATAGATATACCTCCTATTTTTGGCTTATGTTTATCAAGAGACTTTACAGCCAAGATAGGAGGATATATGTCCCTTGATTGGTTTCACCTCATTTTAAGAACTAAATATGGCTCAAATATGAAGATATTATCTTACCCATTATATAAGGATCATACCACCAATGAACCAACTACAAAGTTAGAGGCAGCCCATGCTATGATAAATAAAGAAGAAAGAGTTTTTGTCGAGGAGCTAGGTGAATGGACTGGATATAATCATGAAGAAGAAAATGATCATTTATTAGCTATGATGCAAAGTGACCCATATGGAAATTACGATTCTATTGGTCTGGGCACGTACGTTATACTTGATGAAGATCATAAACTCCCAAATGTTCTAGAAGAAGAAAAGTTAAAAGATACATCTTCTATCAATTCTCGGGTCTCTCAACATGAATTCAACATTCTGAGTGAGAAGTCACAAGCATATGCCTTAATCTTTGATGAAGAAGAAATAATTTTTGACTTTCTTCTTACTTTGCAAGATGATGAGGAAGAACATGAACATTTCCTTGATCATGATTTAAATGATTTGTTTGACATCATTGGATCAGGTTCTACTATTTTTTAGGGAAGCTGTAAGCCAGTTACAGAGAAATAAGATAGCATTGAGACTCAATTACATATGCAAAATAATTGCACTCTTTCAAAATTATCCTTTCAAGAGGTTGGTAATTTTGAATTCATGAAAGAGGATGATCATGCAATAGAAACAGAGTTTGAAGCAAGAGTTAAGTCAATAAATGATATATGTCAAAAGGCTTCTATTGATGAGCAAATAGTCATTAAATTCTTGATAAGACATACCAATATCAAGAGCTGGCATTCAATGAGCTTCCAAGAACAAGAAGAGTCTATATATGTTGCAAGCAGGTTTGACTCAGACTCACCCAAATGCAGGCCAGACACCATGGCATACAAAGAAAGTAAGTCATCAGAGCTATATCAAATTCAAACACTTGTCCAACAATATAAACTGGCTTGTCATGAAAGAGATTTTAGAAATTCTTTTGATCCAGGAGGGAGATAAAGATATTATGTATTATAGTTAGATAGTTTCCCCTTTCTGTATTGCTTTTGTTTTCCCATTTTGTTTTCTCACTTTTCTTTTAAATAAGTGTTCTTTGAACATGTAGTTAACAGCTCAGAATTTTCAAAATTTTCAAAATTCTCCAATACATTGAATGTCTCTCAAATCTTTAGAAATCCCCAAGGTACCTTTTGCTGCCACTTGCATAACGTGTCTATCTGACTGTTCCATAAAGATTGAGTAGGATCTGCTAATGCTTATATGAGTTTAATGCTATTTCAAGACTTGATATGTCAATAAATACCTCTTAGTGAGAGTTAAAGCTTACAATTTCTCAAACATTCTTGCATCTGCAAAAATATCTTGCTACTTGCATTCTCAGTACTTAGTAAACTTGCTTCTATAAAAGTGTTTCTATTTTGCAAAAGTTCATACAAATTATCACAAAAAAGACATAGAGATGGAGGGGGCACAATCTTCACAACAAGGAGCTGGGATGTATGAATCCCTTGATAAGTTTCTTGCAAGTAAGTCATATGCTTTAGCTCCCACATAGCCATTAAAGCCTATCCACAGACCAAGATTCTTGAAGCTAGTCAAGCAAGTGACCCGACAAAAATAAAAGATTATGCATATGGCATCATGGACCCAATTCTTCAGAGAGCTAGTAGCAAAACTCTTAGAGAAGGGGCACATCAAAGGTGCCTACAGAGGGCCAGAGTAGGGCAATATGAAACATTTGCCATGAGGATATGGACTTCACAGCTAGCATAATTCATTATCCCAGCTGTGCATCCATGCCCCAACCTGGTCAAATTATTTGTAGACTTGTTCCATGCACCCTCATGCACCATTCAACGAGGTCCATTCATAGTGCAAATCACACTACAAGCTATCAGGGATATGTTAGCCCTGTATCATGATAGTAAAACCACATTTCCCACTATTGCTAAAATGCAAAGAACATGGAAAAACATTAATACCCAGTCAAGGTTCTTGAGATCTGAATTATAAATGGGTGATGATAACACTATGTGCCCACCCTCCTTGCAACAAGAGCCCAATTCGCATAGGCTAGCCAAGACACATTGTCTATGATGGCTTTCATCTTTGGCATGAAAGATGATATGGTAGTTTATGTAGAATAAATGGCTATCTTCTTCAGGCTAAAGACCATTGAGAAAACTCAGAGTATCAACTCAACTTTTCTGAACAAATTGCTTTCTCAATGGTAGAACAACTGGCCCATTTCAAATCAAAAGGAGTGTTCAGGTATTCTTCTTATTTGTTCCACCTCATGCTTTTTCAGAACTCTGACCTCTTTGCCCAATATATGTATCTTGATATGCATGACCCAAATTTTGATCTCCAAAGGACCATTCCTGTGTCTGCATGGACACACATTTTATCAAACACTAGTGACCCATATGAATTTTGGGAATTATTTGTTACCCCTACTTTATGCCACCTCAGCCCCAAACTAGTTATGAATAGATTATTCCCAAGTGTTTCAAATCTTCTAGCCAGTTGCCTAATTCCTTGTGATTTCTATTTTGGATCCCACCATACCATTATAAGAGTCCATGGTTTTTGTGGGGAACCAATATTGCTACCTAAGATTTTGACTCTTAGGTTAGCATTCCTAGAGGTCATCAGGAAGGTATCCACAATTGACAATGAATTTGGTTCTAGGAAGAGGAAAAGAAAAATGTATGATCTCCCATGGATGACAACCAACATGGTTTTGGAAACCAGAGATGCTGAAGTTGTGTTGCTCAGAAAGCTAGCCTTTCTTAGTATACTTTTAATAAAGGAAAAATGGATTTATGACCCAAATAGTTTCATAGCTTCTTGGATAAGAAATAACAAAGTCACAACCAAAATTACACATGAGGGCCACCCTTTTTGGGAAACTAGGAAAAATCCTTAGGAAGACACTCCTGGATTTTATGTTGAGTTAACAGACTTGCCCCTTCCACAAAATAGACACTGGGAAACATTCTATGTTAAGCAGAGAGATTATGATCCTAAAGTCAGAATGACTTCTGACTTAAGGAGGACATTAAAGAATAAAGATTGGGATACTGAGAAAATAGAGGCCTATTGGAAATATAGGCAAGAAATTTGTCAAACAACCCATTTTTTTAGGAACGTAGACACAGATGAGAGATGGGAAGAACTATGGGATGAGTGCCATCTCTCCCTTGTATCTAGCCCAGAGACAAGTAATTTTCCAACATCGGGTGAAGAGAAAGAAGCTAAGGCCAGGTCAAGCCAAGAGTCACAAGCCTCAGAGCAAGTTGTAGCTATAATAACTGTATTAGTTTGGCCCCAATCTCTCAGCGTAATGAAAAATCAAAAGAGTGTGGTGCCTATACCACCACAAGCTTCCCCATTAGCAATGGTTATAGATATTCCTAGTTCTCCACAAGAAGTAGGCGTGGAAGGAAAAAGGATGTAGCCAGAAGAAGAGACACCCAAGAAATGAAGGAGGGTGCAGTTTTAATTTGATTCAGAAGAGGAGATAGACACCCCACAATGTCAATTATAGGGTACTGTAATTGTTCCTTAGGTAAGTATTATTCCTCCCTCTCCTTCTCAGTCTATTTCTTCTCCTGTTGGCATGATGATTTCATCTAGCTAGATGACATCCCTTACTACTTTTGCCATTCCCATTTCTCACTTCGCCCCATCTGTGCCACCTCAGGCTTTAACATTACCTCATTTCTCTCCCTCTATTTCCATGAAACTTTCCCCTTAGATTTCCCATAGCCAAGAATTGGCTATTCAATATGTTTTACCACAGGGACATCCTTTTGTGGGTGGGCACATTGCCTCTCCTTCTACCTTTTAGACCCAAGCAGATGCCGCTAGGAAGGCAAGGGAAGCTTGAAGAGAGAAAAAGAAGATAAAGGAAAATAAAGCATTGGCTACACCCCATCTATGGTCACAATTTGACCCCATCTAACAACAATTGATAGTAACTCATTTGTCACCAAATATAATAAAACCAATTGAGCAAATGCAGCTGAAGGATTACACAATGAATGCAGTGGCCATCGACATGTCCCTCTTTAGGCCATAGGACAAAATTGAGCTATTGACTGAATCCACTTCTATAGTTACTGAAGACTACTTGAAGATATCAAAGAGGCTATAGAAGATGGAAGCTAATCTAGCCAAGGAAAAGGCAGACTGTAATAGTTTGACCTCAGAGATAAATAGAAAAGATAATGAAATAGAGAATCTGAATAAATAGTTGCAAGATACTATTTCTCTTTAGACTCACTAGGCAGTTTAGGCCCAAAATAATTCTTTAAAAATAGGGCTTAGACAGGTAAAAGATGTAGTGACAACCCTAAGGCATGAAAAGGTAGCATTGTAAGGAAAATGTGAGGAGCACTTGTTGCAAGTTACCCAATTGTAACAAAAGTTGCTAGTAAAAAAGAATAATACTATGGTTATACAAGTCCAATTTCAAGCAGAGCAATAGAAAGTAACACAATTGACACTAGAGTTGGCCAATAGGCCAAGGAATGTCAGAGTATTAAGTCTGGTAAAGGAGCTATATGAATCCATGTGGAAGAGAATCTCTTCAGAGATTATTCAGCTCAAGCCTTCTCTCACCTTCCTGCTAAATGCATAGAAATTATGCAAAAAGGTGGAAAGTTCAGTTGTAAACACTCTGGCTATAGTCTCTGGGAGAGTAATGGACTCGAAAATGTTGTTGTAAAAGCTTTATGATGCAATAAATGCAACATTGTCAGCAATAGGAATCAATGACAAAATGGTCACTGCTAAGTGAGTAAATGAGGTTCTCAGTTGCAATTTTATAGCCATCAGTTGCAGAGAGCTTCTAGATGTTATGAAGAAAGGAATCAATGAAATGAAATAGCATGTTGAAGATCTAGTATAATTAGGTCTTCTTTCTCCATTTCCTAATGACAACATCATGTTGATGATAGATGAAATTGAACCTTTAATATTGGCCAAATAGAATGATCAGATAGTTTTCTAGGATCTAAGGGATGATTCATCAGTCCCTGAAATAGAAGCTATCTTGGTTCCTGTTTCCCAGCTTGAATTCAAATTGAAGGCTACGATTCAAATTTTTAAAAAAATTTCACATAAGGATATTATTAACCTTGATTTAGCCTTTAATGAATTGTAGAATAAGCAAGGGTTATCTGATGATGAGTGGTCCACCTACCAGACAGCATTGCTGAAGCTGTAATTTTGAAATTTTGATCTAGCAGGAGTTGTGGTTTCTTTTTGAGAAGGATCAAAAGTCCTTGAGGTCACCAATAACTATAGAGTAAATATTTACTCTACATTTCATTCTATTTTTTAGTTGTGTGCCACAAAATTTTGTCCTCACATACTTTGGTTCGAGATGGGGAAGTTTTGAAATAGAACACGGGCTTTATTTTCCTTTTGATTCATTTTTGTCTAAGTGTCAAAATCAAGTGAAAGCTGACAAGTGTCATCGTTTGAGGCATCCTTTCTCAAGCAGAAACTACCAAGTGTCATCATCTGAGGCACCTTTCATATTTTATATGATTTGGTTAGAATGTGCCACGTATCTCATAACGACTCAGTGGAATGCACCAAGTGTCAGCATCCACGGTTTCATATCAGGACCCACATTTCATCTCTTTTCAGCGAAATGTTTTAACAAGCTAATTATTAGGATCAAGCAAAAAGCACCAAGTGGTAGTCACAAAAGGTCTTAATTTTAATTTTCTAAAAGTGACAGAAGATGCCATGTACCCTAGCAAAAGAGAGCAGAAGCCACCACGTGTCATGATCTAATTATCTTCATTTTTACTTCATTGATATAACAAAGACCGTGGTGGGTCTTAAGTGTTGTTTTTGAAGCAAGCGGAAGCCACCGAGTGTCACTGTCCATGTAAATATGAAATGAGACCCATTTTTTTCTATGGTATAAATAGAATAAAGCAGAGACCGCCATGTATCATCTTTCGTAAGTTTTTAAAAAGGTAGCTAAAAGAAGCAGAGACTACCACGTAACCCTAGATAAGTAAAGCAGAGATTGCCATGTGTCCTTTAATGAAGTAGTAGAGATTGACACCTATCCCTATGTCCCTTTTAAAGTTACTTGGGTAAGAAATGCTATGGGTCTTATTTTATTTTAAGCTTTTGAAGTTTTGAGGAAGCAGATTGCGATAAGTGTCAAAGGTAGAACACTCCTGAGCAAAGACACAAAAGAGTATAAGTTACATGGAAGTGTTGCGTGTCTTGGATAGGTGCTACAGAACATGCCAAGTGTCATCCTCCAGTGTCTCCTAAAGTAATAAGAAGGTTTTCAAGAAATTGGCTAAGTGTTACCTAACATTTAAGAGAAGGGAACGTCCTGCAATCTATTTCAGCCAATGAACTGCCAGAAGATAAAGCATTTCAGAATCTATAAAATATATTCTGTTAGACACTTCCAATTTGGTTAGATTTTAGTTGGGCCATTATATTGGGAACAAATAAGAAATCCAAAGTGAATCCAAGGCTATAAATAAGGGTGCAGAGATCACCATAAAAGGGGAGGAAATATCAGAGAGAATTTTGAGAGAGAATTATTGTAAAGAGTTTAGACTTTCTAGAGCTGTGACTAGTAATATCATTTGCTTTTGTTCTATCTTCTTAAGTTGGAAGGTTTATGTAACTATGCATGTTTTTGTGCCTCTTATGTGACTGGAGAATCAATGAGAAGATTGAATCCTATGCCTTTGTTGATATTTTTTGTGTCATTGCAAAAGTAGTCTAGGCTGTGTTGTCAAGAGTTTAGACTTTCTAGAGCTGTGAATAGGAATGTCATTTGCCTTTGTCTCATTTTCTTGAGTTGAAAATTTTATATAACTGTGCATGTTTTTGTGCCTCTTATGCGACTGGAAAATTCAAATAAGAAGATTGAACCCTGTGCCTTTGTTGACATTTTTTGTATCGCTGCAAAAGTAGTCTATGTTGTGAGCCTCTGTTTCTATTGTTTCCATCTTTTACATTGATCATGCACTTGTTTGCTCTTAAATGTAAATGAATCTTACATATAGTCTCATTGTGCTCAGGATTAAGGTCAAATTACATTTAGGTGCATCACCATAGATTAAGGTTTTCTTTCTTGCATTTGTGTTTCTGTTAAAATTCCTATCCCTTTTCCCGGTATACACTTAATATAGAGAAGAACTAGCTTCTTAAAAATTTGGAGGTTGTTTCAAGTTGCAAGTCCCACATCTTGAAACTTCCCATTGTTGGTATTAGAATAAAGCACAATTTTAAATCATCAACAGGTTAACAGTTTGCTATTTGACAATTATTGTAGTTGGTTTAGATGTGTGTTAATTAGGAACAAGTGAACTATGGAAAAGTTATCAAAATAGGAAAAACTCTATGATATTGAGTCATATAATCAAAATATCCAAGAAGAGAAATATCTCTTGAGATCAAAATTCTACTCCATAGAAGAGGAGATTGAAAAGTTGAAATATGATTTGCAGGCCAAGGATGAGCTCTTGGCAAAGTTGTATAATGGTGAATGAATGAAGGAATTGCCTTCCACATCAGATGTAAAAAACATTATATATGAATACACTATAATTAAGTCCTTATGTAGTACTTCCTCTCATTTAGTTTTAGATATTGCTTTTGGTGTTTTTGAAAAACACATTAAGGGTATTGGGTCTAAACTATTAGATAAATGGGATTTAAAGGAAGAGTTCTTGGTAAAAATTGACAAGGCATAACTAACCCCATAAAAGTAGAGTATAGGCCTTATTTTATAGGTTTGGGGTATACTAGTGAGAGAATGGGAATTGGAGAGAGTTCCAAATCCATAAAAGGAAGCTAAACTTCCAACTACCAAGTATATAAGCCACTAGCTTTTTAGACTAAACCATCACAGGTGGATGAGAGTTGTAAGAGAACTAGAATAATAAGTATTGAGATTCCACCTCATCTTTCTTACACAACACATAGCACCAAAAATTTGGTAAATTGTAAGACTTATAATGTACTCTTTTAGTTTCAAAAATATGGCTATGATATACAAAAAATATGGTATACTTTTCCTTGTACTTTTTGTGGGTTAAGTAATCATTCTATTACTTATTGTTTGAAGAAGAGACCTCTACTGAAGAATTTTTTTCCTTTTTTGGAAGATAAGGTAGGTGTTAATGATAAATATAATCATTTAGAGGCAAGAAATGGTAAACATGTTTCTTCATCCAAGAAGAAGGATAAGAGGAACTTTTGCACTCATTGTCACAAGAGTGGACATAGAGTTGAGAAGTGTTGGAAACTTTAACCATCAAGCTATCCTAAACTTGGTAAATATTCTAACTTATATTTCAATTATGAAAATAAGGACTTATTATCATAGGATTTTTGGTCTAAATATCCATGCAATTTTTGTAGATTAGATAATCAATCTATTACTTTATGTTGGAAAAAAAACCAACTACTATGATATCTTTATTTTATAAGGAGAAACAAATGTGTATAATTATTGTACTCATTGTAATCTAAGTGGTCACCAAAATGATAAATATTGGGTATTGCATCCATAACTATGTCCTAATTATTGCAAGAACACATCCATGAATAATGATACATCCATAAGCAAAAATGAAGTTGTTTTAAACCCACCAATTTCAAAAACAAACAAGAGGAAGACCACTTCTCTATCGATTATCCATAAATGACTTCATTCATTTTTTATTTAGATGGTAAAGATCATTTTTTTTAGTGGTAATTTTACATAGCTATGGTATTAATTAGCATGCATATGGTCAAATAAGTTTTGGGATTCCAAGGAATGTATTTTCACTTTGAACATTTTTGGAGCTACCAGTTGTGAGAAAATCTAAGTGATCAGTTTATCATACTTGGATTATTTTCTCATATTTGTGGTTTTGATAAGCTCTATATTTTTTATCCTAAATAATGTTTTGAGTTCCTAATGCATTGGTAAAATAAATTAACTCATATTTAAACTTGGAGATATTCCCAAATGATTTAAGTTTGGAATTTGGTGTATTGGAATAACCTATAGAGAAAAGCCAAGGGATAGGTTTGTCATACTTGGGTTATTTTCTCACGTTTGGGTTTTTGGAAAAAAATTATTTTTAAACCTTGACAGTAGTATATGTAGATTATATAGATCATGATTAGTATGCATATTTTTGGAATATTTGCATTTTAGTATATATATTGTCATTTACATTGTGCAAATAGAGGCTTATAAGACCCTTTTTAGGCACTATTTGTAATTGTAATAATTTTAAAAACTTTTTTAGCCATGCTTAATAATTGATTTTTTTTTAAAAGTCAATAATTCATTTTAGGTGTTTATTTTTAACTATCAAATGTGGTTACAATTAACGTGTATATTTATTACACTAACAAACTAGTTTGTAGTTGCTCTTGGTGATCATTTTACTAGTAGATTCACTATTTCGGGAGAACCGTTTGCAAATGTGAATTGTTTTTAGAATAAGAGAGTGACTTGACCTTTTGGGGACCAAAAGGGTCTTATTGGGGAGGTTTGATATGGAGGATTTTCACTTGTCAGATGGCTCAAATAGAAAAATATGGAAAAGACAAATGTCACAATGGGAAAGTCGACACATGGTAAAAATATAAAGAGTTTATGTAATAAATTTTTTATATTAAAATTATTTTATTGATAATGGGTGTTGTGTTGTAGATGTGGGACCAAAACAACCTTTATCCACATTACCCCATTATCAACTTTGACCTATAATTCTGCTAATACCACCAAGATATTTATTTCCACATATTCATATTTAACCCATCAGGATAATCGATTATCCTCAATATCCTATTCATGGTTTTGTTTATTCCATTAGATATTGTTAAGCTTTTGTCCCAAATTAATGTCCTATATTTAATAGTTTTAATAACCATTGGATATTGTTTTCATTTACTTAATATCTTATTTATTCATGGTTTATAAATAACCATGGGATATGTTTTTAAACCAATCCAAATAAACTTTACTCCCCACCTTTATCTTCCCCACACATGGAGATTTACATGAGATATTATTTTTAAAAATAAATAAATAATAAAACCACTTTATTCCATGCTTACCTTTTTACCATGTGAATACCCACTTTAATGTGGTTGGTGGTTGGTGGGAAGTGGTATTATTTGGGAGATATGTGTTTTAAACTAAATTCAAAAATTAACTCTATCCTCTTACATTGGCGTTAAACTCCTTAAACATGCACACTTTGTCCACTTGCTTTTCCATGGTCTACATGGATCATCCACTCAAAAGTGGTTGATAGTTTTGGTGTGGTGGACCATGTTATTATTGGAGAAGGATTTATTAAATTAAGCATGGCGTTGAACTACAAATTTTGAATGGGATTTGATTGCATTTAAAAAAGCATGCAAGCCTTTTACAGAGTATAAGCTTATTTGGATGTCAGGTAAAGGAATAAGTTTGTTAGCCAATATTGACTATATAATATTCTATTTCATTTTATATTGGGATTATTATTATTTTGGAGATAGAGAATAACATACCAAATATATTGTAGAAGCTATATATTTTTTGTACAGAGAAAGAATTATCAAAAAATATTTGAAGCAAAGATATGCCTTACAAGTGGATGCCTATTATGCTGGAAAACACAGGTTATTAAATTTAGAGGATTTACCATGTTTATTTTTATAGAGGAAATTTTTTGGAATATCTCAATTGAGGCCATTTTTACCTATTACAAGTCTTGTAAGCCTGTAAAAATTATAGTGAGAGTTATTTTCCCATTTTGGAGAAATAAAGTACTTATAGAGATTTAAATGAAAAGGGAGATGTTTGATGATCAAGTTTAGAGTCTTCAATATCTAGTTTTAAGTTCTATTATAGGTGACACAGTTCATTTATCATTATTGTGAGTTGTATTATTATTTACAAATTTATTTTTAAAGGATCAGATTATTATTTAGCCATCTTAGGGATGTAGCCAATTGGTGAAATCCATAAACAATCTCTGGTCCCTATTTCATTTTCAGTTTTCCATTAGTATACATTTTTAAATTTTTATTGATATTTGGAATTTAAATATTGAAAATTAATTAAGGGGTTATTCAAAGATATAAAATATCTATGAAATGTTTTTAATTAAACAATATATTTATATGAGTTTATAAAATACTCGTAATCAAAATTGGTTAAAAGTTAATTTCTTTGATTAAAAAAATTAAAAAATGACTTATTTTTAAATTTTTAAAAATAAATAGTATTTATTATCAAGGGGGATAATTACTATTTACGGATCAATTATGATGGTGTGTGTGAAATATTGGTGAAAAATGATAAATACCAATGCACTCTTGGTGTGACTAAGTGCTTCAATAATAACTTGTGACCTTGGTGATGTATGAAAATGTAGCTTAGGGATCCCTAGACTTTGTATTGGAAAAAATGTGTTTTTCTCTTGATATGAAGTTAGATGTTTTGGTGCTTTTCAATCATATAAGCCTCTAGTGGACAATGTTTTGAAAATGAAGATTTATAATGATCATTTTTTAATTCTTTTAGATAAAACTCACAAAACATGTGGGAAGACCTATTGGGTAATTTTAAATTTGATTAAGGAGTTATTATTTGGTATGAGGACCCAGCTAGTAGAATTGGATGGTACTAGGGAATTGGATAGTTGAAATAGGGAAACCTTGTTCAAAGAGCATAGATAGCTAAACTAAAAGTATGGATCAGTCTGAAGTGAGTTTAGGATATTTGAAATGGGGAATAGGAACATAAAAATTAGAATTTAATTAATAGGTGAGGGTCATCCACATAAAAGGTTAAGGGTGGTCAAGGAATTTGGAATTAGACATGAGCTAAGTGTGTATAAAGATATGGTCACAAACTCAATGTTTTAACATTAAATCTTAATTTTAGAGACTACATTTGAGCATAGTCTTAAGAAATATGCCTTGAGATGGTTATATGACCTCTCTTTCCTATTGGTAAATGTATTAAATCATTTTGATGATCAATTATTATCACACTCCTTAATTAAAATTAGTGACAAGATGTCTTATGCTCAGAATGTAAAACTAAATCAAGGACTGATAAACCCATTAGTGATTATGTGTTTTGTTACAAGACTATGTTCTATAAAACGACAAATCCTAAGGTTGATAATGAGTTTTAAGACATATAAATAAAATATTTCTTTCCCCAATACATCTATTCATTATGTTCAAGTTTTTTAAATATTTTGATAATTTTTGTCATATAGTCAATGACTATGAGTTTAAGCTCTTTGCTATGAATAAGCTAAAGTATGGGCCTAATACTCCAAAGACTTATAGTAAAATGTTTAAAAATAAAAAAATGTTATAATCAAAAGTGAATGATACTAATAATGAGGTGAAAAAGTCATTGTTAATGTAGTGTCATAACCTACTAGTCATCTTGTCCTATCAGCCTCTTAAAAGGAGGTAATTTACACAATTATCTGAACCTCCTCATAAGATATTATAAAAGTTACTTGAGTGAAATATCATATCTTTCCCTCGCAAAAAAGAGGTTAATATGAATAAGTAACCATCAAAGGGTTTCAACATTAATGCATATTAAAATTATCACACATACACAGGACATTCAACTAATAGATGTATCACTCTATGACATAAAATATAAGAGTTGGTGGATGACAAAATTATTGAGGTCAATGATAATAATACATATATAAATGATTAAAGGACACATCCTAATGGGAATGATAAATTTAAAATATGTTTCAATCCATTTCTAAATCATGTGGCTTAACAGATCAATATGAAGCCTGAGGTGCATATGAATTACAATAATCACCTTCATTTGATTTCTTATGTTTCCAAGACTAAGTAGGAACAACCTATAGATGGTATTAATGGTACACTATTTAGTAAACAAGTACATAGACATACTATCACATTTTATGAGCATGATATTGCCAATAATGACTCTATTATTGTACCATTATTTATGTGCACTTACATTAAATCATGACCTACACACAATGTCATGATTGAAAATGGGCCCAATGAAAATATTTTCATTATGACACTCCTTACTAGTCTTGGATACATGCATGAATACTTGACTAGTGCCATAAGGAAGTGAATATATTCAATGGAAAGAGATAAAATCCTAGCGATAGTGTTATGTTACCACTTTTGGTATGGATTGCAATAGTTGTTACTTTTTTCTTAATTATACCCAATACAGGGGAATGTAACATGTTATTATGACAACCATGAATATATGAGATTTGTATGGTACCATATTCATTACATCGATGCATGAAGTATATATATAATAATAGAGTGGTTATCATTACATACATACCATATGAGTATCCTATTCAGTCAGACACCTTTCATTGAAAGGATATTGTTAGCCATTCTTGGCCCACATACCAAGATTTTGCTTAGATGAAAAATATGATCAGAGTTATAGAGATTTGAAGGTCAAATAATAGTATTGTGAACAAGTCTGGAAGGGCCTATAGGCTTTCAAAATAGCTAGGTACAAAACCTTTGTTTTGGCTAAGTCCTTATTGGGTAGATTTCTTTCAAGATTTTGTTTTGTTGAGTTCAAAATATTTTGGGACCCTTTTTTGGTTAAGTGTTGAAGATTCTTTAGACAATTTGTCCAAGACAAAGTTTTTTAAGACCTAATTTTGTTTGGAGAAATTATCTGCATCAAAAAAGGTCTAAGTGTTATTTCTTTTAGGAGATTTGTTTTGGATCTTTTAGGATAAGAATCAGGAATTATTTCAAACATTCTATCTAAAATAAAAGACTTGAAGGATCATTCTCTTAGAAAGTGGTCCATTCAAAAATCTTGAAGGGTATTTCTTTGCCAAATGGTCCAATATAGATTTTTTGAAGGGTAATTTTCAATAAAAATGGACTAAAGTAAAAGTTCTGACAAAAGGTACAAGGGCACACTTTATTTCAAGAAAACTATCTCTAAAATTTGGCTAAGGCATGCATTCTTTTAGGGATATTGTTCTGTGACAATTTCCTCAAAGATCAATTTCTTTTGAATTTTTTTTCTAAGGTAAATCATGTAAATAAATTCTTTCAAACAAATTGGTTTGGCAAATTTGATCCAGTAGGTCTAGGATGGTCCAACAAATGTCAAATTCAAGCACAACAAATAGATATTAGGATTTAAATATCCCATGATAGGAACATAGACTTGCAGTTTGGGCCCCTACAAGTAGCTATTTGGATTTGAAAATCCAAGGATTTTTGTGTAGATGTCAATGTTGGTCCTCACAAAATAGCAATTAGCATTCAAAAACTATCAAAGGGTCCCCAACTGAATGTGGGCTTGACAAGTGTCCATATTTCAAGAGCCCAAATCAAATCCAATGACAAGTGGTGATTGGTAGGTTAGTGGGTCTAGGTAGATCTAATGGAGTGCATTCAACTTGTCAAGGAGATCAATGGTGTGAGAGAGGGTTTAAGCCAATGGAGACTAAATTGGTTTGTTGACAACCAATGAACAAAAGATCAAGATGGGACATTTTCAACTAAGGTTGATAAGTAGTTTGACTTAGGTAAAACAAATGAATGGACCCAAACTATTATAAAATACATGGAACTAAGCTTGAGCTCAACTCGAGTTGATCTAGGATTGATAATAATGTTGAGTGTGAATCCATTTGGGGATATCACATGACCTTATTGGTACACTTTGGGAGCCTAGAGAGCTCCAAAGATGTGGGGAGCACATTTTTCCTTTGCTCCTCATGTGGGTGAAAGTTATTAAATGTTTATTTAATAATTTTCATGTATTCTTCCATATTTGTTGGAAGTGGGATTGATTTCCCTGTTCTAGGGAATTAATTATTTATTTAATATTTTTGTAATACATTAGGAGAAAATTATTATATGATGTATTAAATAATTTTCATGATGCATTAAGAGAAATTAAAAAATTATGTATTTACTTGTTTCTATGATGCATTAGGAGGATACAAATTATTAAATTCATTATTTAATAATTTCTTGATGTATTATGGAAGTGGATTGGACTTCCACATTGAAAGTTGTGCCATTTGGTGGAGAATGGAATATTTCTACTTGGTAGGGCTTATGGATAAGCATGATTGTGGATGAGTCTATTTTGGATAAAGATAACATGTATCTCTTTTATTTGGTGGGTTTCCTCCTCCTTTGTGATATATATAGGTGGTGGTGAGGCTTTGGAGATATGACAAATATAATAGGACATGATATGTGAGATAGTTTTGCAAGGTGTGGTATAGAATCTTGTGGATGTTTGTTTTATATAAGTATAGGTGTGGTACAGAATTTTTGGATTATTTTTGACAAGTTTTAGATTTGGATTAGCAATTTAGAGAATTCATTTGTGAATTTTGAAGGAGATAATCTATATCTGTGAGAGGTCATTGTAATCTTGTTTTAGATTACTGATTTATTTGAGAACTTTCTTGGTGAATATAGCCCACATTGGGTGAACCATGGTATATTTGTGTTATGTATTATTGTTGGTTTTGTTCTCTCTTTTTATACTTTCATTAAACTGTGGTTTGAAGGAATTGTTTCCGTATAATTAAATCTGATTTTTACACATTTAAAATCTGGTTTTGTGATTTTATGGTGGTTAAGAAATCTGATTTACATTCACTTAATTCATAACAACTGGTATCAGAGCTTTGGTGGTGTTTCATCTAAAGTGCTAAATCATAAGAAAGGTTATTAGCTTGAGTGGGAGCTATGGGAGAAGAAATCAGATTCAGAGTGGAGAAGTTTGATGGTAAGAATTTTGGTTTGTGGAAAATGTAGATGGAGGATTACTTGTATCAAAAAGAACTTCAACTCCCCTTGGAGGGAAAAGGAGGATAACCTATATGTATCAGTGATGTAGATTGGACATTGCTTGATAGGAAGGCATTGGGAGCCATTCAGTTATGCCTTGCATCTTCTATTGCATTAAAAATTGTAGATCCAGACATCTATAAAGGATCTCATGGATAAACTTGGAAAGTTGTATGAGAAAACCTTAGCTTCAAATAAAAAATTTATTATGAAAATACTGTTTAACAAGAAAATGTTTGAGAATGGTTCTATTGGTAATCATTTAAATGATTTTAATACGGTTGTAAGTATGCTCACTTTAGTTGGAATTACATTTGATGATGAAGTTAGAGCTTTGCTAATTTTATGTTCTTTGCCAAATAGTTGGGATAACTTGGTTATGGCTGTGAGTAATGTAGTCCCTGCCAAAGGAATCTTGAATTTTGAGGATATTATAGGTGTGACTATTAGCAAGGAGATGCGAAAGAAAAGCACTGGTGAATCATCTTTAAGTAATACTTTGTCTATTGATACTAGAGAGAGGCAAAAGGACAAGAGCAAAGGCAACCATGAAAATTCAAAAGGTAGATCTAAAGCTAAGATGATATGTTATCATTGTGGGAATAGTGAAAACTCAAATAAGGATTGTTGGTCACTTCGTAACAAGAAGGGTAACAAGGAAGAAATGAATGAGGTAAATGTGACATCAGGTAAAACTAGTCAAGATGCCTTAATTCTATCTTTAGATAATTTTTCTAAGTCTTGGGTATTAGATTCAAGGGCTTCTTTTCATGCCACCCCACATAGGCATTATTTTTTTGATTATGTTCAAGAAAATATAGGACATGTATATATTGGTGATGATGAACCATGTGAGATAGTAGGGAAAGGTTCTATTCATGTGAAAATGTAGAATGGGAACACTTGGCTACTTAAGAATGTCAGACATGTGCCTATGTTGAAATGGAATTTGGTTTCAGTGGGGCAATTGGGTTGTGAAGGATGTTCAGTTAGGTTTATTTTAGATTATTGGAAAGTTACCAAAGGATCTCTTGTGATTTTGAGAGGTAAGAAAGTTTTTACCTTATATTTGACTAGTAGTGTTTATTCTTGTGATTTAGTTGTTATAGATGGAGATGTAACTATGTGGCACTACAAGGTCAGTCATATGAGCCATAAGGGCATGGAGATCTTAAAAGATAAGTTTCCTAGATTGAAAGATCTAGTTCTAGACTTATGTGAGGATTATGTGTATGGGAAATATAAGCAAGTTATGTCCTAAAAGTTGGACCCATAAAGAAAGAGCACAAGTAAGAGTTGGTAAATTTAGATGTATGGGGACCAGCTCAAGTATATTCTATTGGTGGTTCCAATTATTATGTGACTTTTATTGATGATACAACTAGGAAAGTTTAGGTTTATTATATTAAAAAGAAATCTGATGTATTTGACACTTTTAAGAAGTGGAAAGCCTTAGCTAAGAATGAAATAGGTCTCAAATTGAAATGTCTTAGATCAGATAATGGAGGTGAGTATTATAGTAATGCTTTCTTTGATTATTATTCTAAAAATAAAATCCATAGGTAAATGATGGTTTCAAGAACTCCATAGTAGAATGGGGTGTCTAAGAGGATGAACAAAATAATAATGGAATGTGCCAGGTGCATGAGGTTACATGTAGGGTTGCCTTTAAAATTTTGGGTAGAAGTAGTTAGCATAGTAGTATATCTGATTAATAGAGGACCTTCTATGCCTTTGGATGGAGGCATTCTTGAACAAGCTTAGTCTAGTAAGAATGTTGATTATTATTTTCTTAGATTCTTTGGATGTGAGGCTTTTTCCCTCATCAAGAAAGAGAATAAGACCAAGTTAGAGGCTAAATCAGAGAAATGTACCTTTTTTAGATATGGTGAGGATGACTTTGGTTTCTATTTATGGAGCATTAAAGATAAGAAAATATTTTAGTCTAGAGATGTAGTCTTTAATGAAAAAGTTATATATAAAGATTAGTTGCAAGAACATAAACTGAAAGAGTACACAGTATTGGATGACATTATAGATGGAAAAGTATCTAATGAAATAGTTTAGGAATATTATACACAAGGATCCCAAACTTTTATGGTAAGAAGATCTTCTAGGGTAAGAAAGGCACCTAAACATTTTTCTCCTTCTTTGAATTATTTGTTACTCACTGACAATCAAGAACCAGAGTGTTATGAGGAAGCAACATAGGTAGATGCTAAGTTGAAATGGGAACAAGCCATGGATGAAGAGCATATATCTCTCATGGAGAACCACACATGGGATTTGGTAAGGCTATGCAAGGGCAAGAGTGCATTGCCAAATAGGTAGATCTTCAAAATAAAAGAAGAGGATCAAGGGAGAAAAAGGTATAAGGCCAAAATGGTGGTCAAGGAGTTTGCACAAAAATTAGGTATTGATTTTGATGAGATTTTCTCTCTTGTTATAAAAATGACTTCTATTAGGACTATTCTTGGTTTAGTTACAATTGAGGATTTGCAATTAGAATAGTTAGATGTGAAAACTACTTTTCTTCATGGTGATTTGGATGAAGAGTTGTATATGAAGCAACCATAGGGATATGAAGTCAAAGGGAAGGAGAACTATGTGTGCAGATTAAAGAAGAGATTGTATGGATTGAAATAAGCTCCATGGCAATGGTATAATAAATTTGATTATTTTATGTTGGAACAAGAATATCAAAGGTTTAATTCTGACCATTACGTGTACATCAAATTTTTTGATGGTGGTTCCTTTATTATTTTATGCTTGTATGTGGATGACATGTTAGTTGTAGGAAATAAAATACAACATATTCATATGCTCAAGAAATATCTTAGTGGCTCCTTTTCTATAAAGGATTTGGGTATTGTAAAGCAAATCCTTGGTATGAGGATTACTCATGATAGGAAGGAGAGGAAGCTAGTTTTATCCCAATCAAAGTATGTGAAGAATGTCTTGGAAAGGTTTAGTATGTTTGATGCTAAATCTATTGGTACTCCTTTGGTAGGCCACTTTAGATTATCAAAGGAGTAATGTCCCAAGATGGAATCTAAAAAGCTTAAGATGTCTAAGGTACCTTATTCTTTGGTAGTTGGCAGCTTGATGTATGCCATGGTTTATACTAGGCCAGATGTTGCCCAAGTAGTGAGAGTTGTGAGAAGGTATATGAGTGATCCAGGTTATGAGCATTGGTAGGTAGTGAAATGGATTCTTTGATATTTTCTAAAACCATTGGTGTTTCATTATGTAATGGTGGATTAGATAACACTTTGCATGGTTATGTGGAATCAGATATGGTAAGGGATATGATATTAATAGGAGTATGATAGGATATATATTTACTATTGGATATATAAAAATTAGTTGAATTTCTAGGATACATAAGGTTGTGGCTTTATCAACCATAGAGTTAGAGTATGTTGCTACCATAGAGGCTAACAAGGAGATGATTTGGTTGCAGAAGTTGTTGGGGCATGAGAAAGAAGTTGAAAGACTACATAGTGATAGTCAAAGTGTTATTCATTTGCAATAACTTCGCTTTCCACTCGAGGATGAAACATATTTAGTTACATTATCACTTCATCAAGATAGCTTTGAAGGAGAACTTGGTGAAGTTGGATATGATTCATACTAGCCAAAATCCTATAGATATGATGACCAAGGTGGTCACATTGGACAAGTTGAGACTATTTTTATATTTGGTTGGCCTTAGTGGTCATGGAGTAGTGATAGATTTTGTTCAAGAGAAAAGGTCTCCAAGTGGGAGATTGTTGATTGTGGAGCCCTTTAGGGTTATCACATAACCTTATTAGTACATTTTGGGGGCCTAGAGAGCTCCAAAGATGTGGGGAGTACATTTTTCCTTTGATCCTCATGTGGGTGAAAGTTATTAAGTGTTTATTTAATAATTTTCATGTATTCTTCCATATTTGTTAGAAGTGGGATTGATTTCCTTGTTCTAGGGAATTAATTATTTATTTAATATTTCTATAATGCATTAGGAGAAAATTATTAAATGATGTATTTAACAATTTTCATGATGCATTAGGAGAAATTATTAAATGATGTATTTAATTTTTCTATGATGAATTAGGAGGAGAAAAATTATTAAATGCAACATTTAATAATTTCTTGATGTATTATGGAAGTGGGTTGGACTTCCACATTCGAAATTGTGTCATTTGGTGGAGAATGACATATTTATACTTGGTGGGGCTTAGGGATAAGCATGATTAGGTAGAAATGGTGTGATATTTTGTGGATGAGGCTATTTTGGATAAAGATAGCATGTATCTCATTTATTCAGTGTGTTTCCTCCTCATTTGTGATATATACAGGTGGTGGTGAGGCTTTGGAGATATGATAGATACAACATGACATGATATGTTGGATATTTTTTAAGGGTGTGGTATAACATCTTGTGGATGTTTGTTTTATATAGGTATAGGTGTGGTAGAGAATTTTTGGATTATTGTTGATAGGTTTCAGATTTGGATCAGTAATTCAAAGAATTCATTTGTGAATTCTGAAGGAGATATTCTATCTCTATGAGATGTCATTATAATCTTGTTGCGAATTATTGATTTATTTGAGGAATTTCTTGGTGGATGTAGCCCACATTGGGTGAACCATGGTAAATATATGTTATGTGTTATTTATAGTTTTATTCTCTCCTTTTATGCTTTCATTAAACTATGGTCTAAAGGAATTGTTTCCGCATAATTAAATATGATTTTCACACATTTAAAATCTGGTTTTGTGATTTTATGGTGGTTAAGAAATCTGATTTACTTTCACTTAATTCCTAAAAAATAAGGACTAAGCATTGAAAATAGAGATTCATAGAGGTAAGATAGGTATTTTAGACCTAACATAGGCTAAAAGGGTGGTAACTTGTAAAATGGATTGGGCATTGAGCAGAGTACCATCTATATAAACTATAAGAAAACCAATAATATTAGATTGGTTTTCATCTATAGTTATCTTAGGTCTAGGTTTCAAAGCAAAGGCAGATTACATAATTAATAGAGGAGCATCTGAGCCATATCTTTAATAAGTATCCACCCAAAACATGATGTCACTATGGCTCTATCATATTCATAAGCATGGTGATCTTATCCTTCCATAGATAGGACATTAATATGTAAGAGTTCAAGGTATCACCATAATAATTAAATGTATAAGTGGCCATTAGACATTAGAGTGAAGTTCACACCACTCTATGATCTTGTTAGGGAAATCTTCCTCCTCCCCGTGCACTTGTAAGGTTCCTGCTATGATCTCTAGGCTAGATTTGTCAAACAAACTTTAGAAAGCATGCCTACGACACTACAAAAAAATTAAAATCTGTACCATCACCCCAAGTGACACATTAATTGTAAAATAGGCTTGTTATCTATAAAATCCTATCTTTCCATGGTAAAAGGGGTTGACACATTTTAGCAACCTTATGTTGCTAAGTTTTCCCTCCATGAGCACTTGTATTGGTTAGGCCTTGTAAATCAATGATAATTAAGTTCACATCTTTTCATTATTTTGATGAGTTATGTGCTATTTTGTGTCTATTCATCTTTATCTATGGGTATTATTTTCCCCTTTCATCATTGCCCATTCCTATCACCTCCCCATTGAACTCAAAACTCACTTGTAGGTCATGTTCTATTTGCACTCATGTTTATGTTGATGTTATTTATATACCATTTTTTGTCCCTCTCAGTGTCACACTATGTTCCCATGCCCCTATGAAAAACACTTATGCATTTGGAGTGACATGGTGAAAACTATGTGATATTATCTTGTTCTTAAAGGTTTGCACTATGTTTAAAATAGTGGGAGTGCTCACTCTATTTTGGGCACATCACCTTTTACTTTTAGCATCTTTTACCTTTTCCTTCCCTTTTCCTATCAAAGATCTTAGGTTTAGATTATCAGTAGTTTACCTTTATAATATTTAGGCCTGCACACTAGTCTTAAACTAGGTATACTTAGAATAGAAGGAATCTAGCATACTTTGGAGGCTCATCCCAAGGAGCTTAAGGGTCCCACACTTTGGGATATTCTCATCATTGTGATGAGACAACTGATGCTCATGTGCATAGGTACACAATAATAATTTCATGCCCAATGCCTTAGACTCTTGCAACCTCTATAAAGATGTAGAAACCCCTGTTTCCCTTGAATTTTGAAACTACATATTTTTTGAACTATTTTGTGTATTTTGATGTTTTTGTGTTTTTTGCATGAATAAAGATGTGATTTTGGAGATAAATTCAAATGAATAAATAAATAGTAGTATAATATCTTAACTAACAAATCAATGATCTCATTATACTTCTAGATGATTACAGTATTCAGTCTTTGTCATGCATATAAAATAATACAAATATTGTCTAAAAAAACCCTGAATATTCCACAATCTAGAAATAAACCCTAAATTTGGAACGGCTCAGGTTGTTGTGTAAAAACATAGTCGCCGATGTTAGTTATATTGCTGTCATCAGTTGATATACTGCTGACGTCAGTCTCCATCAGTTGGTCTATTCTGTCGATGTCGATATTAGTCAGCAAATGTCGGTCTTCTGGATGCCAATGTCGGTCTTTGATCTTCCTGCGGTGCTATCTAGCTTTTTACTGATGCATATAGATTTACACAGATCTATATGGATTTCGTATCGAAGCAATAGAATATAGTGTGGCCCGTAGGCTAAACACTTGATTTGTAGAAATATGGTGCTAATACGAAAAATCCTTATTTCTCAAACAAAACCTAATGGAATAAATACTTGTAAACATTTGTGATAACTTCTATATGGAGTTATCTTTCAAAGTGGCAATAGATTGGCTGATCTCTCACAACCTCTAAATTACACACACTGAAGAGTGTACATTCTCCAATGCAACTGGAATATTGGAAACCCTTGGCTCCTTCTCAAAAAAATCTTTAGCAAACTTTGTCTTCAATATCAATAATCAATAATCATAATTAATTGGCTCTCCTCCCAATGAGAAACCCTTATATCCTCAAAAAGGTGTGCTTTCCCTAATTAGGGTTTCATAATTAAAAATAGGCCAAATAATTAATATTTAATTAGATTAATCAAATATTAATATCTCCCTCAATACATGTTTGAAAGAGCCCAAACGAAAGCCAACTGGAAAAATTTTGCTAGTTGAAGCCAAACCAAGCTCCATCAAGACCCTCTATCCATCCTATCAGCCTACGAAGGTCGCATAATAGGCTAATCATCAACTCTAAAGATGTCAACTGAAAAAGGGACATGACAATCTACCCCTCCTAAAATTGCTTGTCCTCAAGCAATCACTGAACAATAAACCACTCAATCCACCTAGATCCCATATATAATCATGATCTATGCCACTGTCAATCAACACAAGCTCCTGCAATATCCTCTAAAATATAACCAAGAGGAATCGATAATCAAACTAGCAAATGCAACTCAACCAAACTCCAAAATCACAACTCCCATCCCATGGTGTCAAATCATCCCAAGTATCAAGATAAGGATCCCAACATCCAATCCATAAATGGAAATCCACTGGCAACTCAAGTAAACTCCTCACCTAAATAATATGAACAATACCGATTGACTTCATGCACCTGTCTCCTATACCCACTACAATATCTAAATCTGGAGTGTGAATGCTAGACATACTCATATCATCATCAACATGTGACTCAACTATAAATGAAAGTTGAGTCCCTACCACATGTGCTAACTCCTGAACTGAACTCACCTCAAGATAAAGCTCATCCACATGTCTCTCCTGTATTGGTGCCAATGTGTACTCTGTAGCCCACTCTACCATATCATGTCGTATGAGCCTCTCCATCTAATGAAAAAACATATGTTTGATGTTGTTTCCCCGTATTGCCTTAAGAATATGTGTCTTCCCATCAACATCAAAATGAACCTCCATGTCCTTGAGACAAAGAGTGACTTCCTCAAGGGAATGAAGCCACTTCATACCCAAGACTAAGTCTATATCCCCCATGTTTACCACATAATAATCAGCCTTGAACTCATAATTGTTCAAGCGCAATGGGAGGTCTCTAATCATCCGCTCACACCTAAGAGTGTGACTGTCAGCCACCTTAACTCTAATGCCCTTGAAATCTTCAATATTGAGTCCATGTTTCTCCACAAATCTAGCATCTATAAAATTATGTGTGGCTCCTATATCAAGAAGGGTGATGACCCTCTATCCTGCCAAAACTCCATAGAGTCTGAATGAATCATCTGACTAAATGTTGGATAGGTGTGCCTCCTATATGTGAAGCTCTAAATCTACCTCTACCTTAGGCTCTGAACCCTTTGCCTTTGACTCCTCAGAACTATCCTACTATTTGGAATCTTCTGATTCCAAATCCTCATAGAAATCCCACATCACATGATTTGCCTTGCCTTTAGGCCTCAAAGGACAATTGTGATTGGCATCATAGGGACCTTTGTAGTAGAAGCAAAGCTTCTTCCTGCATAGATTGTTAAGAGCCTCACAATCCAAAGGTGGTGCTACTGGATTTGCCTTCGAATCATTCTTAACACTTGATTTATCTATGTTAAAATTTGGTCTCTCTCTACTACTATTGAAGCCCTTATTGTCCCTAGATGAAGAAGTACCTCCGTATTTAGATTTACTAGATGGGGCTGCCATCTCCATACTTCACGCCTTCTTCATAGCTTCTTGTAACGAAGGAGGATCAAAGGCTTTGATCCAACCTTTCAATGGTATGGATAGGCCCTCAATGAAGAGAACTACCAATCTACGCTCTAAAATATTTGGCACCATAACTGCCAACCGCTAAAACTCACCAATGAAGGACTCTAAATTGCTTGTTTGTTTCAACTGTGCCAGATCTCGAAAGTAAACCTTGGGATCTTTCTTGTCAAACCACTCAACCAATCTATCCATGAAGTCTTGGTACTCTATCACCTAGTTATGTTGAAGTGTGACCATACCATGGTACCACCAATCATGTGCTACCCCCTCCAAGTGCAAACTAGCGTATTTTATGGCCTCTATCTCTGTCATTGGCCTTAATGCCAAGAATGTGTCAAGCTTATGAACCCAAGCTTGAGCTATCATCTTGTTTCTATCATCAAAAGTAGTCAAAGAAAGCTTGCCAATAGCCTTCTTCAGCTCACTAAGTTGACCTCTAGGCCTCCTATCTTGTCTCACTGATCTGTAGTGCTCTCTCCTCTAATTAACAAAATGATCAAAAGTCATCCTCTCCCAAACCTAAGGAGCTAATAAGTCCCACTCATCATTTGCAGCCATGAGGGCATCTAAAAATAAGGAATCTCTTGCTGCCTCCTCTACTGGTGCTTCTTTTGGTTCATCCTAAACAAATGTAGGACGTGTAGGCCTATCAACAGTCCTAGAATGAGTCAATTGTGGTCTCTGATTAATAGTAGCACTCCTATTATCTCCTGGTTCCCCATTCTATCTAGCAAGTGGGTTCATTCTCTCTACCATAGTAGTAAGTGCCTGTAGTACCTGTCTCATCTGCTACTTACCTCTAATCATCACACAAAAGAATTCTCTGGTGTCCTGATCATCATTATGTCTGTGGCCCCTGGGTGGGCTACCCTCACGCCTGTCACTCATGGTGATTGGCTGCCATTCTAACACTTGGGTACCTTCAAGCAAGGCTCTACTATGTGTGTTGTACATGTGTGGTCCCAACTCTTGTGGCTGCATGAGATTGCTAAACCCTCAGGATGGTAGGATTTTAGCTCTGATACCATTGTAGAAACCCCTATTTCCCTTGAATTTTGAAACTGAATATTTTTTGAACAGTTTTGTGTATTTTGATGTTTTTGTGTTTTTTGCATGAATAAAGATGCAATTTTGGAGATAAATTAAAATAAATAAATAAATAGCAATATAATCTCTTAAACTAACAAATCAATGATCTCATTATCCTTTTAGATGATTACAGTATTCAGTCTCTGTCATGCATATAAAATAATACAAATATTGTCTAAAAAAAACCTGAATATTCCATAATCTATAAATAAACCTTGAATCTGGAATGGCTTGGGTTGCTGTGTAAAAACACAGTCACCGACGTCAGTTATATTGCCATCATCGGTTGATATACTGCTAATGTCAGTCTTCATCAGTCGGTCTATTCTACCGATGTCGATATTAGTCGGCCGATGTTAGTCTTTTGGATGCTGATGTTAGTCTCTGATCTTTTTGCGGCACTGTCTGACTTGCTGCTAATGCATATGGATTTACACGGATCTGTATGGATTCTATATTAAAGCAATAGAATATAGTGCGGCCCATAAGCTAAACACTTGATCTATAGAAATATGGTGCTAATACAAAAAATCCTTATTTCTCAAACAAAACCTAATGGAATATATACTTGTAAACCTCTGTGATAACTTCTGTATGGAGTTATCTCTCAAATTGGCAATAGATGTGTTGATCTCTCACAACCTCTAAATTGCACACACTGAAGAGTGTACATTCTCCAATGCTACTAGAATACTAAAAACCCTTGGCTCCTTCTTCTCAAAAAAATCCTTAGCAAACTTTGTCTTCAATATCAATAATCAATAATCATAATTAATTGGCTCTCCTCCCAATGAGAAACCCTTATATCCTCAAAAAGGTGTGCTTGCCCTAATTAGGGTTTCATAATTAAGAATTAGGGTTTCATAATTAAAAATAGGCCAAATAATTAATATTTAATTAAATCAATCAAATATTAATATCTCCCTCAATACATGTCTGAAAGAGCCCGAACGAAAGCCAACTGGAAAAATTTTGCTAGTTGAAGCCAAGCCAAGCTCCATCAAGACCCTCTATCCATCCTATCAGCCTATGAAGGTTACATAATAGGCTAATCATCAACTCTAAAGATGTCAACTGAAAAGGGGACATGACAAAAGACTTCATGCTCAACACCCCACAACAAAAAATTCCCTATGCCATAAATCATTCATGGGTGAATGGTTTAAATGAAAATAGTTTATGGCATGCCCAGTGGGACCAAGTTCAATAAATTCTAAATAATTAGTATTACGCTTAGGTATAAAGTGTTAAAGACACTCCATAGAGCACCTAACGACTTCCAATGACCAAAATCTATTGGTTTAAGTATTTTGAGTGCTTAAATATATGTATTTCCACCCCCATTCCATGAAAATGTTACGTTATCACCTTCTCATTTCTCATATCAAGCTCATGTGAGTGCCTATAGCCTTTCCCTAGTGCAGTGCCTATGACAACCCCCTTATGCTTCTAATCATCCCTATGTAAACTACCTTGCTCCCAATCAACATTATTGACCTCCTAATCAGCCTCAAAAGAGCATCAATGATATACACCTTGATTTCTAAATATTGATGAGGGAGATCAAAAGAGAGCAAGAGTATGATAAAGTATGAGAGGAGATTTCTCATCAAGCTTACACTTAGTAGGAGGTGATGAACTAGCATAGATATGAAGAAGAGTGCTTGACTAGGTAAATCATAGCCAAAGAAGATTAGATGCATCGATCTTGTGTAGATGCAAATATTTGAAGCATAGATAGATACCCCCACTCCTTGCTTTCCTAGCTTCAATCAGGGTCCCCTTATGCCTACAAGACAACTTATGGGACATAAATATTTCACACACAAAGTCCCTAGCTTTAGTTAGGATAATTTCAATATACCTTTAAGTAAATCCCCTACTTTCAAAGTACCAAGCTTTAGAAGGCCCGTACCTATGACAATTTAAGAGTCTACACTTGTGCCAACTCAAGAACCCATCATTCCTCAAGAGCTTCAAGTGTAGTCATGGCAACCTTCTTGGACCATACATTCCAAATTCACAATGCGTAACCTTGTAAGGCCCCCATCTTCTATGCCAATTGAATCCTTTTTCCCTCCCACCATCTCCCTTTTCAAAGGAAGACCAATTATATGAAAGGCAAGTGTAGACCATTTGGATGAGGAGGATACTTTGAGTGAATATGATGGGATATTGTCATTGGCATTCCCTTCTATGATACCACACCAAAAGAATCAACCCTACTACAAGAAGAAGATAGGTATAGTCATATGGAGCAATAGGTTGATGAGCAGATGATTGAAGTGGAATAGAAGGGGAGGACCTTAATGAGGAAGATTTGATCTACACCATTACAAAGTACATTCAAAGGCCTAGGCCTAACCTCTCTTGGGTGAATGAGCTACCATTTGGCATTATGAAGGAGGACTTTGAAGAAGAAGCTAACCTTATAAAGGAGTGCATGATCAAAGAGAGTGACTATGATCACCCCAAGGTGAGCCTGCAAGCACAATCCCAAATGCAAGAGGACTCTTTCTAGGATGTGTTATCACTTTGGAGTACACCCTTCTTGAAGATGTGTAAGGCACACCTTTTCTCTAGCTGATACAATTGGATATTTTTAGAGTGTGGGTGACTCTAAAGTGAGAATAACCTTTAGAGAGGTTTGGTTCCCTTAAGATTTAATAATAAAACTAATCTACTTTTTTTTTTAAAATTTTTAGGGTGAAAAGGGAAGAAGGAATCTAAAAAGGGAAATCCTATCTAATGGGGTGATGTACTTGAATGGTTTTTATTCTCTAAAATATTTTCTAAAATTGAGTAAGGCATACATATGAACCAAAAAGAAAGTCTTTAGTAAATGCTAAACATAAGTGTTTCAAAAGAAGGCTTCATAGAATTTGCAATGCAATTTCTATTTCTAAATCTTTAGTTGACTTGTAAAGGATGAGATTTTTATAGTAGGTGTGTAAAGGACCTACAATATGGGTATATAAATGCCACTTGTATGCTGGCACATAGTCAAAAATACACTCTATTCTACTATCAACTCATATTTAAAATATTTCCTTTATTGATAAATGATGCCAATTACAATTTCTATTCTACCTTAGGAATTATGAAAAATGGCTTCAAAAAGCCAATATATATGTCAAAACTCTAACATATATTCAATGTGGCATTGAAAGGAGATAAAGATTAGTCTTGGTTAGTTAACTTAAGACTAACTCCTTTTGCAATATTAAAACAAATCATCAAAAAACTCTAAACTCCATGAAATTTGCATGATCCTCAATTTTGGTGTAGAAATAAGGTGGTGGGGCCCATTTGAAAAGTAAAATCCTCCTCATTCATGGAATACTATTCCAAACCCAAAAGGGAACTCCACTTGAAGTGTTTGAAAGCTTGAATGACATGTCCACCTAGGAGATATGCATGATACTTGTGAAAATTGAACATGAAGCTTGATTGGTCAGCTCAAAACTAACTCCACCTTAGACGACCATCCAATTCCAATATTCAACTTAGAAACTCAAAGCTAGCTCCTTAGATAGCCATCCAATGCCAATCTTCAACTTGACTATTTGATCAACTAGGCCTACAAGGCCAAAAAGGCCTAAAATTAAATTTGTGCACTTGGACACCATGAAACCTAAAACAAGATGTCGTGAAACTCCAAAAAACAATTAAATATACCTGAAAAAACTTTTCTCATCACAAGATATGTGATTTTGATGAGAAAACACTCGCCATTCAATCAACATGCTTGATAAGGCCTATTTTACTCCATTTTCTAGTAGATTGGCCATTTTTATTGAGCTATTTGGGATACTTACAAGATTATTTATGACCAAATGAATATTTGAGGACAAATAACAAGTATTAGGCTTCAATCTCCATTTATTATATTTCATTGAAACACTCTATACTTCATTTTACATGTTTTTTTCCATAAAAAACATGATTTTTACCCTTATCTATACATATCCATACATAAAATTTATATTTATGGAATCTTATCTAATTTTAATTGATGTTTTAAAATGTTTTAGGTTGATCCATGATGATTTTATGGTAATAAAATCCACTTTTCACAAAACTAGTTTTTGAGGGTTTTAAAGTTGGATCTTAAAAATGATGATTCATGAAGTAAAAACCTAAAAATCCCAAAATATTTACATTTATACATATCAAACTGACCCCCCTAACATATTTTAAAATATTGGGTTCCCATGCAAAAGATATGCAAAGTTATCACATGGAGAAAATTTGCCTGTAAGGTTTTGATCACATTCTAGGCTACCTACACTCTTAACTATTGTTCATAAATCACATCACTTAAAATAACTTAAATTTTTCATTAATTATAATTAAATAAGGGTCCTCAAAAAATACTAATAGTTTTCATCCAAACTCCTCACATGGTGAAAGATATGAGCATCTGAACAAGAGGCTTAAAAGGGTGTCTATAACTGTAAAAATTGAAAAAACTTCACATGAACATGACTCTTAACCTACTTAAAAAATCCTAGAAAAATCATCATGGGTTATGTAACATGCTATCAAAACACTCTAAAATAATATTTTTATTGAAAAATTTAAAAATGTATATTTGGCCTATATGCCTATTTACTTACAAAAGCCTGTATGAGCATGGTTTGCATAAAATTTGGAGTTTTTACACTATTTAAAGGTCTTATTATAATGTAAAAACATCATCCCATTATTATAAATATTTTACCTGAGCTTATAAACCTTTGTGTCACTCCAGAATGATGCTTGCTCCAATGGTGACCTCAAAAGGACATGTTGAGGTCTGAGACAAAAAAATGAGTATATCCACTTGTTTGATGGGCATAAAAATTTTCAAAGTGTTATCCAACTCATAATGACCTTGTGTACAAAATTTGAGGTCCTAAAACCACCTTTAGCTCCTAAAATCCTCAATTTTCTCTTAAAAAGGACCCCTGTGCATGGATTGTCTGCATATTTGATCGAGTTTTAGTGTTTTAGAGATGATTTCATGAGTTTTAGATATTTTTAAGGTCTAATAATCATAAATTATCCCAATATTCTCCTCAAGAACTTGGAAAATGCCTCTACCCCTATTTTCAAGCACACTTTTACCCTCAAACAAGCATTTCTAGGCTTTAACATTTGCATATATCCATACAAGTCTGTATAATGTGATTGAGCACTATAGGTGTTTGTTTTTAAATTCCATTGATGATGATTTTATAATATAAATATACAAGGCTCTTGAAAATCCCTTCATGAAAGATGATTATTCTTCAAACACTAAACCCCTGCTAAGAGTTCAAAACCCTTGATGACTATTCCAAGTACCATTTCCACCGTAGCTATAGGTGATCATTGGGGAATGGCTATATAATTTCCTCTAAAATTCCTATATATTTAATAAATATTCATTCCCCACCCTTTTTTCATGATGATTCTTTAAGTCTTGAAACCCTCACGATGACTCAAAACCCTTAATGGGTAGTTAACCACCATTTAGTTATTTGACTGTATGTCCTTATAAGCTCTAACTGTAGGCTAGTTTTGGAGTGGTTATAGGATTCCCTTTGGGTTCCTTTGGCTGTTATACTTTTTCTAAAACCCTATATATCTACCTTTTGATAACCAAACATGGTTAACACCTTGCTATATTTTACTTCCTCTAGTTTTCTCATATAATTGTGTATGTAAACCCCCTATGGTGGTTGTAGGTGAATTTTAACAACCCCATAGGATTTTAGAGTTTTAAAGTGTATTATTTAATTTTAAAAATAGATATTTCCAACAATAAAATACTATAATCCCTTGATGACCAACAAACCATTAAAATTCTATACCTCTTGAGGATTAGACTTTTCTCCATTGTGGCACATGCTTGTAGGTTTTGTATAGGTTGTAGGTGCAACTAGAGCTGACTGTAGGTGCATTTCATGGTTCCTTAAACCACTCATAGTTTCACATCCCTTGTATTATAGATCCTCATGTGACTGTGTAGAATCTATAAACCCTCATGCTTTCAAAGACTCCATGATGTTGGATTATATCCAAAAACCTAGAAGAGTCCTTGTCTTTAGCTTGTAAGATGCCCTCAATAGGCTATAGGCACATTTTTTACTCAATATAATTTTATTTGAAACTTGAAATGCCTAATTCATTTTCTTATGAGCTCTTATTGAATTTTATCTTCTCTACCAAACTTTGGGACTCTTAGAACATATCTTATCACTTCCATGCAATCATTACCTGCAAGTCATCATCAGGTCTGACTGTAGCTTATTATTATTGGTTGTAGGTCTCTATGGCTATAGGTCATTCATAAAAAACCCTTGATTATCCCTATTTACTTTTGAAATATTGATTAAGGTTACAAGATACAATGCCATTGCATTAGGTTCCCTTATAAACCTTGGAAACATCCCTAGATGACCAAACCCTCATCTATATAATTTTATACACCTACAAGCTTGTAGGTGAATTTAGGAACTATAGGGTACTTAGGCATGAAGTTGAAAGAATGAAAATTGACATTTTGTATTAAATCCATGATAAGATTCCTTACAAACATGATAACCTATTAGAAGTGAATCAAATCACCTTGAAAGCATTCCAATCATGATTGGCAACTATAGGCCTCTTCTGAAAAGTACATTGTATAGACAATAGCATGCATGTGACCTTGAGGATGGCTCAAAGATATATTTTGACCCCTATTCCAATTTGGACTATGTTTGATGAGGTCATTGGTATATACCTTTATATAAAGCTCTTTGCCACTTTGAAATTGATGTCTTTGATGGAATTCCATGACTGTAAAGAAATAGCTATAGGCTTCCATGACTGTATATGCCCTTGATTTGGCCTACAAACACTCCTCTCATGCTTTGATGGCCTTGTTTCCTTTCATTGTAAGTTTTTTGATCTTCAAGGCCTTGAAATCAAAGATGTCTCTCTCTTTGAACCAATATTGATCTTCATAATCATACCTTGATTATATGATCTAGTTGTCGGTCCATATTCATGACTGCAAATGGAACTTTGTACTACCTAAATGCTCTTTTTTCATTCTCATGGTGATTTTTAGTCCTTTGGTTCCTTGATGGTGATTATATGGAATATAGGTGGGGTTTGAGTATGATAATAGTAGGAAGATGATGAGTAAAACATGATGGAGGGTGGAATGAAAAGGCTAGACACAGTGATATGGCTGTGTATGACAGTGAGGTGGGGTGGATGAGATGGAGGTGGGAAAGGAGGTGAATGAGCATGACAAGACTGGGATGAAGAGAGTATGAAAATATTAACACCTAAACATCACTCCACCTAAATTTAGAAGACATTATTGGAATATAAGAGACTAAATTTGAAACATGGTTTTTTCCAAAAACCTTAAAATTTGCAAAAATTCCTTAATTTATGCTAAATTGGCTCTTTTTGAAATAATTGAAAGCATGAATGTGACTTATTGGTCATGAAACTTGGTGAAACTATAAAAATTATGATTATAAATCATGAAAACCTGATGTAAACCCTAAAAAACACAAATTTCTTAAAAATTTGAGGATGCCTTCCTCTTCAAGGACCATACAATTCACCTTTGATGCTCATACTACACTACAGATTAGTGACCCTTGTTTGACCTTGAATTGGATGAATAAAACTTGAAAGAGATCATGGAAAGGTAGAACAAGTCCTAAATATTTTGGAATAAGTTAATTTTCCTTGAAACTTTGCCTAGATGAGGAGAAAATGGAGAAAACCGGTTGCTTTTTTGGTTGTAGGGGTGTAAAAATTGGCTTGTCTTCAACTAGATGGTTCATGACATTAGAGAATACAATTAAAGAACAAATTATATCATTAGGAAGCCCTATGAGTCTATTTTTTTGACCCCAAATTTTAGATCTATACCCTTCCTTAGTAGTCTGTACCACTAAAAAACCTATAGGTAGGTCTCTTTGTACCAACTGAGCAAGTACCAATAAAAGATTGGTTTTGGGCATGTATGTACATAAAATACTATTGAATAATTATCATTTCTTGTTAAATCTATTTGCTACCTTGGATGTATATAATCTCTATTCCTCTTGTAAAATCGGAGAAAACTATCTTTTCTTACGTTTTAAAAGCCAGTTCAAGATCCCGCCACTTGGAAAAGAAGGTTTAAGAAATATTACATGATAATCATGCAAAAATACACTTTTATAACCTTTTTCATGCTTTAAAATTGCAAATTTGGCACGTGTGGGCTATTTTGGGGCCTTTTAGGTTTAGGAAACATATCAAATGACCTTTTCATGACTTGAAACTTTAGACATAGGCTAAATTCATGTTTTTATACATATTCAAAGCTCTTTTGAGATGAAAATGGCTCATTTTAATCCATTTTTTATTTTTTTCTCAAAAATTACATTTTTAGGTCATAAATTACCAATTTTACAAGTTACGAAGGGTTAATGACCAAAATTTTGAAAGCTTTGATTGATAAGGGTAGTAATTTGGCATTAACAAGTCAAATTACTAACAATTTTGGTGACTTTTTGGGGTTGATCATCCTGATAGTCAAAGAACTCAGAAACTCAAGCAAAATTGACTTGGATAAACACTAGTTTTGAGGTCTTTTTGTAGACAAAGACATAAACAAGAAAAAACTAACACAACAACAAACATGTGCACGTATGTACTTAGAGGAATGGAAAACAGCAATTGGAAAGGAAAAAAACTACTAAAAGCATGTGCAGATATGCACTTAGAGAAATGAAACTAAAAGGAAGTCTATTATATACAAACTAACCTCCACCTTACTAGTCCTCCTGGATCAAATGGAAATATATTTGATGGACCATGAAAATTTGAAATGTATTTGATTCTTTTTGATATCTCTCTTCTACAAATAGGAGAACTTATATGTTCATATGTTCTCGATGATGTAGTTAGGCCTCCAACTTCCATTCTCAGGTGCATGGATTTAAGATATGGATCTAATACCCAATCATCTTCCTCCCAAATTCTTATTTGTTACAACAAGACTAATATTTAATACTCATTCATAGGCTGATCATGATTTGACATATTCTCATTCAATGATTGTGTTGGCAATTCAACTAGTATACTTTTGTTGATATCTTCATTAGGATCCATTTGAGGTGGTAATTTTTCAAAGTATTTAGATTCTTGATAAGTATTCAAACATGGCTATAATATGTGATTAATTTATTCCTAATGAACAACTCCAATAGTACTTATTATAGAATATTATTCAATCTTTTTGTTCCTAAAATCAACTATGCTCATTTTGTGGACAACTCCTACGAAACTTGTTTGTTTCATAATCTACACTTTAAGCTCATCATTCAAGACAAGATTCTCTTGATCTCAAGTGAAGTTGACTGACATCTTGGGAAATTTTACAACACTCCCTCGTCATGATTTCTTAAAAATTCATGAAACCTATTGTAGTCTTTATCTGATTAAAATGCCAATTTTAATCATTTATAAGGTGTTAGAAATTTTTCATTTTCTCAATCCATAAGTGGCATTTTTTGCCACTCTTACATGTTTTTAATTTTTCAATGCATCGGCAGCATTTTTTACCACCAATGCATGGTTTACCTCTGGCACATGTTAGGGAGTTGACTTTTTCCACTCGAGTAAATATTTTCCAAAATCTTGATTTTTTGCATGGCATTAATGATCATGTGGGCCGAGTTGTTAAAAATCATTTTGAGGCTTTTTAATGCCTTTTGTTTATCATTTCTTTCATTTTAAGTTTCCTAGACTCCTCCCTATAATCATACGATCACACAAATGAGTAATATTTCAAATTTGCCAACCACCAAGCTTAGGACTTTGAGATTGTCGAGTAAGTCATTTTACTTCTAGGTTTTCATTTTTCTTTAAATTTTTATTTTTCTTTAAGTTAGGTTTTTATTTTTATTTAATTTTTATTTTCAGTAGTTCTCCCTTGTTTTGTTTTTACTTTACCCTAGTGATCCTTAGTGGCTATTTCCACCAAACCCTCGTATGTGCCCTAGGTTATCTTGCATATTGAGTCGATGTCTTGACCTGACTTAGGTTTACCCTCGCCAAGTCTTGTTGAAAATCACCTTAAACTTCCCATCACATACAAACCATTTTCATTATCGACATTTTTTTTGCTACTTGCAAGTTATAGAAAACATTTTTAAATAAGTGCAATGGTAGTGAATTTTATCATTGAAGCATTCTTCCCATTCCCTGCAAGAGGGGTTAATTCAATCGCTTTGACATCATAACTTGAAAATTCATGCTTTATGCCTTGTTAACATTTTTTGCCACTCCTACATGAAGAGCATATGCAATGGCAATTATTTTCACTATCTCTACATAAAATGAAGTTTCTTCCACCTACAAGGGCGGTAAATTTTGCCACCAAATCAAATGCAAATGTTCCTAATATGCAAGGGCGGTAAATTTTTCCGCTCATGCAAACATCCCCTTAAATTTTTATCTGGGATATTTTCAAGTTTGCTTTTCTAAACCTGCTTTCCTCTAGTTTTTTAGCCTACTCACACTTTAGCCCTTTCAAATGCATTCCCATCGCCATGATCATCGACATGCAGTTTTCCTAGATTGCCAATATTTCTCCTAATTGCATGATCATGACTTTTATTGTAGTTTCTTTTGTGGATCCTTCTTCATCGACATCATTTTGGTTGAAGCCCTTTTAGATGATTGAGTTTTCTCTGAAGAGGTTGAAGGCAATGAAGTATAACTATCAATGTGTTTTTTGAATCATCTCAGTTACTTGTAATGTCGATGGCATTAGAGATACAGAGATTGGTCATGTGAACATGGCCGAGTTTGTGGAAATAACTAAGTCAAGCAATCCCAGCTACGAGATGAAGAAGATAATTGACAACAATATTCATTTGGTATCTTCTTTCCCTATAGTGGCTCACAACATAGAATTTGTTCTCCAATGTGCTCAGTTTTATAATAAATATACTGGGGCTGTGTATGATAATGGCAATGTGATAATTAGAATGGATCCTAATTTCATTGATAAAGTGTTCATGTGCCCTCCTACTATAGAAGTGATAAAGCTTGATTTTGTTGAAGAAAAAAAAGAGTATGACAAAGATCCTAAAAAAGCAAAGAAGGCAATCAACAATAAATGGCTCAAGACTCCAAGGGAAAATTTGTCAAGGTGGCTATGGAGTTTTCCAAGAAGTGATTTTATAGAAGAAGTTGGTGATCTGATAACTCTTCTCAGCAAGGTAAGAGGTTTGCCCTCTTTGTCATAGTTTCATGAATGGATGTATCCCTTCATCAAGATAATACTCCAAGGCAAATAAATCATCTTTTGGGGAGAATAAGTTATCAATGCTTTGCATGAGTAATTGACGAAGGTATCCACTACCTTTAAATTCTACATGACTTATTATCTGGTATATATTGCAGCTTCAATGAGAATCTTTCCAAGTTTAACGTCAGAAGGAGATAGGAGAGTAACCCCAGTGTATCAATACTACTCTCAATTAGCATTGAAGGGTTTTATTCATCATTTTAGGAGAGTAAATGATTCTTTATTTGCAGTATTTTTATGTCTTTTTTATCTTTAATTAGAACAAATAAGAGTGTTAGATGAGGCCTAGATAGTTGTGAATAATTTTACATGCATGTTCTTACACTTTCCTTCTTTCTCATACCTGAGGGTTGTCTTTTTCCAAGGTCATCCTTATATGCTTCCAAGATTCCCCTTAGATAATTTGGTCTTAATAGAACTATGCAAATAAATGATCATTGTGCATAATAAATAGATAGAACTCAAGAAGCCCAGTTTTAGGTTCCTAGTTGAAATCGACAGGTTTTCAGTATTAACCTCTAGAAAGGCTAGAATTATGGAAACTAAAATACAACTTTTAACCTTGAAGCAATTCAAAACAAGACCAAATTTTGATTATAGGGGCATGAAGGACATAATCAAGAGGAAAACCCAATTTCATGAACCTATAATTGAGGCTGTTTAGGTACATTTGAGAACAACATAAGATGTCAAAAAAATGGACTATAATAGGTTATCTCTTGAGTAGATTAAATATCTAAGACTTGCTGATATCTTTAAGAATTTAGTAGATGATGGAGAGTTGATTAATGATAGATACAATATTGAATAGATTGCTAATGCTCCTCTTCCTCCAATCTAATGGTCACAAAAAGAGTTGACTTCTTTGAGGAAAATATTTGAACCTATATTGGCAAACACCAATAATTGGTTAATAAATAAAGGAATTCATTTGAAAGAATTTAACATAGGTTCAGAAGCTGAAATTCAAGAGGAAACAAGAAAAAAAACTAGAAAATAGGATAAAGAACAAAAGTGATGTTCCTTCTTCTTCCAATCCACATAAACCTAAGATCATATTTGTGATGAAGAAGTCAAAAGTTATGAAAAAAGAGTTAGAAATAGAAGATATGGAAGTTGAGAAACAAAGCACTGAAGAACTAGCAACAGAAGGGATAGAGACTGATGATAGGCCTACAAATCAATAAGAGAAGGAAACTTTGTCTCAACAAGAGAATGTGTAACAAGAAATAATAATTTCTTCTTCCCCATCTGACACACCTATTATAGATCCTTCACCTATTTCTCCGATTAATGTTTTCTCTTCTAGATCACCCTTTCCTTCCAAAATAATTTTTGACAACCCTTAAAGCACTTTTGAAGTTATTCTTCATTTCTCAGGGTCAATTCCTAGTTTGTCATCCCCATATTTTGATATTAGTGATAGTTCTAATTTTGATCACTTCATAAAAGGTGTAATTTTTACTGATACTCCACCTATTATTTTCACTACATGTGCAAGTGTAGCTCCAGTGATGCCAACAACAGAGATAGATCCTAATGTAAGTACTTTTGTGCTCCCACCATGGTTATTAGATTATACACCCAAAAGGAAGAGACAATCCATCTCTCTAGATGAATTTAATTTCAATAAGCTGGTGCCAGTAATAGCCAAGGCCCAAAAGAAGCCAAGGATTCTTTCAAAAATGATTAGGGATAAGGGACACAAATTTATGGAAATTGCAATACCTCCATAGGATGTAACCATTGAAAATTTTGATATAAATGATTACTCTATCTCTAGAGTTGAATTAGGTAAGATAATTCATGAAAGTGCTATGAGTGATATGCAATCAGCCATGGACATCCTCATTCAAAACTTTGACAGAGAGAAAGAAATGAAGGATCACTACAAAGCAATGGTGAAACAATTGACTGTAGTGGTAAGAAGAATTACTTTCACTCCAGAAATAGTAACTCCTGAGGCTATTTCCATAGAAGACCCTATTATTTAGAAAGTAAAAAAGACCTATCTCAAAGGAAAAGTACTTGGATGAGATGCATGCACAAGGAGTTTCCTTACTCACAGAGTTATTTGAGAAGACATATAAAATGATAAAAATAAGAGTAGAACTTAATGATCTCATTAATTTTATTTTTTAGGATATTGAAAGCATAGAAAATTATCTTGATAAATGGGTGGATATGAGGAAACTAAAAAATAAGAACTCTAATATCAATTGGTGTCATTACTGATAGAGACTCTTACACTAAAACTAAAGATGTATTGACATATACGAGTCGGGTGCTTAAAGAGTTGTTGAATGACCTTGAATCTTCAAGGAAACTCAGTAAACAAAATGATGTCAGTCTTTTACATAAATTGGAGGAGCTACCTTGCAAACTTACATCATAAGATAACCAATTATTTTCAATAGAAGAAATGATTTAGAAATTTGAAGGTATGTTACAGAAAGAATTTGAAGATAAGACATTTTTAATAGCCTCTATGGACAATATTTTAGATAATCAGTTAACTCTGGATAATCTAAAAACCAAGTTAACTAGTCGTGCAAAATCAATCATAGCAGTAAGAGATGCCATGGTCAGAGTTAGGATGATTTTCAAGAACACTATTAGTCTAGACAGTATTGAGATGCAAGCAACTTTCACTATGTATGAAGCTCACATGAAGAAAGATGGGGATAAAAATTGAAACTATTTTCCCCTTGGTTTAAATTTCCACTTTTTAGATGTACTTTCACAACCACTTTGGACATTTTTACATGTAATTTTTTCATATGTAATTACATGTAAAAATATAGGAAGTCCTAAGTCAAAAAGGACTCTTATCTTTGAATGGGTCAAAGTAGTTAAGTTGTTTCTAAGTTTCCTCAAGGCATCTCCCTATAAATATAGAGGGACTCTATTGTATTTTTTTTTTTTTTTTAAGAGAGAGAAGGGGGAGGAAAATCCTTTAGTTATTGGAAGATAAACTCTGTCAAAATTGAAAGGCATTTTGAGATGTTGGGCTCAAATTGTAAATCAAATTTTATCAAGTGAATGAGAAAGCAAGTGACCTTTCAAAATTTATGTTGAAATAACTTGTGTTGTGAAGGAAATTGTTCTTATGCCTTTTTCCTAATACAATCTTATCCATTTTATTAAATAAGTGGTGTGAGTGAAAATAATATGGAAGATGTTCTAAAGTTGATTATGGAGACTTTGTGCTCCTATAATTATCTTTAGTTTGTGTTTGTTTGTTTTAGAACAAAAGACATTGGAAAGGCTTTGAACTACTTTTATCTTTTGTGATTATATATTCTGTTGTAGTTTTTGGTGAAGACTTTGGGTTGCACCTCATTTTATTGTGTCCCAAGTTATAAATCAGTAAAAAACAATGATAGACTTTGTGCTCTTATGGGTTTCTCAGTTGTTTAATCAATATCTAGAAAGTTTTTCCTTTATGTTGTAAACATCATTTTTGAAAAAAGAGAAATGGATGATATGATCTCACCCCTGAGTTAATTTTTAGTTTAAATTAGTTTATGATAGTTTATAGGGAACCTCCTCTTACTAAGAGGAGAGATTTATTTCATTACACTATGGTTGATATAACCATTTTGCCTTCAGTTGGCTAATGACAAAATATTCATCCAACAGTTTTTGGAAACTCTGCTAGGGATCAAACGCACAATTTGAAGCCTCACGCTTCAAGTTGAAGCATATCCATTTATTTTCCATTCTACATTCTGGTAGATTCATGGTATACGTGAAGCTAGATAGCTCAAGGTATTATTGATCCTATATTTGAATTGATACAACAAAATAATTTTGATCTCTTGCCTCTATGATCTCACCTTCAGTGAACCAAGAGTTTTCCTCCTACTAATGCCAGATCTTCAATACCAAGTGAACCTTCTAGTCCTAGTGCTAGTAGAGTTTTATCTATTCATACTCCACAAAGGTTTATTATCCCTTTTCTTAATCATCATATCATGGAAACCTAAGGCCCTTGGGGTAACACTTTTAGCCCTCTAAATCTAACCCCACATTTGCATGAACTACCTCATAGTTTGAGAAAGAATTTTCCCAAGTTATATGGTGATGGGAAAGTTCACCCTGATGAGCATATTATAGCTTTTTGCATAGCCTATTATGTGATAGGTGTTAAACATGAAGATATAGTAATAAGAATTTTTATAGAAACACTACAAGGTACTACCACAGATTGGTTTTATCATCTCTAAACTTAGACTATAACCAATTAGAACACTCTTAAGACTAAGTTTGAGGCTAGGTTTAAACCTACAGAAGATGCACAAGCCTTATTAGCTCAGCTTACACAAATGAATAAGGAGCCTCATGAGCCTATGAGAGACTTCATTGGTAAATTTAATAAGCTAAGAAATAGGATTCCTATAATTGCTCAGCCAACACCAAAAAGTCTTAAGTGCTTCTTTACCAATTCTCAACTTCCCAAAGTGATTTTTATGTTAAGGTAGGCTAGCCCTGTTGATCTTTCTGTAGCTCAAATTTTGGCTACCAAAGTCAAAAATGATCTTTTCCTTGTAGGTAAGATAAGAAAAGATCCTAATAAAAATAGATTTTCCTCTTCTGCTAAAAATTCTTCCATAAGCACCACTGATCCTATGGTGCAAAAGTTAGCAAATGAATTGTTAGCTCTAAAAAGGTAAATGTCCTAAGGTATGTCTGCTCCTCCTTATTGAGGTATACCAAGAAGGATATTTCCCAATAATTCATATCAAGGTAATGCTACCAAAAATCAAAGCCAACCCAATCATCTTCTTTCCACACAGGGGAAGCTTGCCATTGAAGCAACACTGGTTAACTTAGTAGTTGGTTATTATGAAGCTGAATACGATCTTTCTTCCAACCTAAGTTGGACCAAGAAAATGATGCTAATCTCTTTGCATTAGGAGATAAAGAATTAGCTGGCAATTCTGCTATTGGTTTCATGAATTACCAAGATGAAACTAAAAAAGAAGAGGTGTATAATGGAACATATGTTGTTTTTACTAGGTCCCAAAACTAGCCAACTCAGCAAGTTGATAAGGGAAAAACAAGAGAATAACCTTAGCAAATGATTTCAATTACTAAATGGGAAACTTCACTACCTTTCCAATAAAAGGACCTAGTGGCAAATAAATAAGTACATCTAACAATCCTGTATCTTCTGCTTCTATTCCTCAAACTAGTACCACATCAAATAAAAATTAGAATGATGGACTTCATTCCTCTATTTATAGTTCATTCTAGTTATTTGACATAATTGATCATGCTAGGAAGACCAAGATCTAAATGTTTGAAGTTGAGTACTTACAAGCTAATCCTAAACAGTTTGATAGGTTAGCTGAATACATCAAAAACAAAATTGTCCCTACAGGACAATATTTTCTAAAAGTGACTCATGATCCCTCAAAGAAAAAATCCACCCAAAATAATATTATCACTACTCCTCTTTTTACCTCTAGAAAAATAGAACCTTTTTATGTTTCTCTATTGATAAATGGTCATAAGTTGAGCAATTGTATAATAGACTCTGGAGCCTCTGATAATGTTATGCCTACCAAGGTAGCAGATTCTCTTGGTATTACCTTAACTAAGACTTTTGGGAGATGTTTCTTCATGGAAAACAAGAAAATACCACTTTTGGGTCAAATCAAAGATGCCCAATTTGTATTTATGGCTTTTCTAGACAAGATGATTAAGATGATAATCTTAGTGGCTGATGTTCCAGCTTCTTATGGCATTCTGCTTAGATGTAATTTTTATAAAGATGTAGGTGGAGAATTGAAGATGGATCTATCTAAAGCAAGGATACCTATTAAATTTGTCATACAAAATTTTTTTCCTGAGAAGGAGGCTAAAAATATTGTTACCCAAACAACAAATCTTGAAGCTCAATTTTTGTTTGAATCCTTGGGAATGGGTAATTATTTCTTGTCTACTGAAGATGTTTCTAATAAATTGGAAAAGTTTTCAGATGAAATTTTAGGTGAAGGTATAATAATGCCAAATTCTTCCCTTAGTGATGAAGAGGAATATTTAAGAAGATCAAATTCTAACGACGTTTACATTTTAGAATTTGATGGTAGTTATTCTTCTACTAGTTCTAGAGCTGGAATTGTTTTGATATCTCCACAAGGAGATATTTTCCCTTACTCATATAAGTTTTAATTTAAAAATACCAATAACACTACCAAATATGAATCATTGTTGCTTGGATTAAAATTAGCTCATGTTAGAGGTGTTAAGATCCTTCATGCTTGAGGAGATGTTGAATTGGTGGTTTGTCACGTAAGAAATCTGTATCAAACTAAAAATGAAAGATTGTGACATTATCACAATCATGTATGGGATTACATTGAAAGTTTTGATGCTTTTAATATTTCTATAGTGCCAAGAGAGTTTAATGATCATGCAAATTCATTAGCTATCTCTGCAACCCTCATGGTTCCTCATAACGATTTCAAAGAGAACATGTACACTATTGAGCCAGTCTTTCGACCAAGTGTACCTGATAATGCCAACCATTGGTAGGTGTTTAATGGTGATAATCAAATTATTTATTTTCTCAAAAAGATGGATAGTTTTGAGGAGCTCTATTTTAAAGGTAGTAAATCTCCACCATGAGAATTAGTTCTCGAAATAGATTCATAAACTAGTGAAGAGTTTCTTCAATTAAAAGGGAATAAAATTCTAAAAGGTTTGGTTTCTCTTGAAAAACTATTTGATAAGTATGACAAATATATCAAGTAATAGTAACAAATGGATTCAAGTTCTGCTATGGAGTTTGATCAAGTGAATTTGAGTTCGAAAGTAGATCCCAAAATGGTCAATATTGGGAAATGTTGCACTACTCATGAAAAGTTTAAATTCATCACTCTTCTTCATCATTACATTGATGTTTTTGCATATTATTATAATGATTTAAACTCATTTACGTCTAAGGAAATTTAGCATGAAATCCCTCTTAAAACTGGGTCATTACCTCACAAATAGAAACAAAGGCAATATAATCTCAAAGTATCAGGTACTATCCTTTCTGAGATTTAGAAGATGTTGAATGCAAGGATAATTTTTCCAATTCATCATTCCACTTGGATCATGAATATAGTTTCTGTAAGGAAAAAGAATGGAGAAATTCATATTTGTGTTGATTTCAAGAATCTCAATCAATCTTCTTTAAAGGATAACTACCCCCTACCCATCATGGATCAAGTTTTACAAATAGTAACTAGTTCAAAAATGTTATCTATGTTAGATAGTTTTTTTGGGTATAATCAAGTGGAAGTTAATGAAGCAGATCAATATAAAACTACTTTCACTACACCTTAGGTCACATTTGCATATCATAAAATGTCTTTTGGTCTGATCAATGCTGGTGCCACCTTCTAGAGAGAAATGGACCTTACCTTCAAAGATGAAATAGGGAAGTTTATCATGGTGTATCTTGATGACTTGACTATTTTCTCCAAACATTATCCTAATCATGTGCATCATTTACAACAAGTGCTAGAACACTGTTGAAAAAATGGTATTTCTCTCAATCCTAAGAAGTCAATTTTTAGAGTTATAAAAGGTAAACTTTTTGGTCACATTGTATCCTAAGAAGGCATAAAAATTGACTCAAAAAGAGTCAAATCTACTCAAAATCTTACTCTACTTGCTAGTAAGACTGTAGTTCATTCCTTCTTTGGAAAGGTGAACTTTCTGCGAAGATTCATTCTTGAATTTGTAGAGAAAACTTGCCACATTATTGACATGATGACGGGTAAGGCTACTTTTTGTTAGAATAAGGAAGGTAAAGCGGCATTTGAAGATATCAAGAAGGCTATTTCTCATGCTCTAATCCTGGTTTGTCTGGACTATACCAAAGATTTCATAGTATATAACTATGCTTCTAAACATACACTTTCAACCATTTTAGTTCAATAGAATGAAGGTATGGAATCTTCCATATCATTTATGAGTTGTCATCTCAAAGATCATGATTTGAAATATTCAAACATGGAGAAGCATGCTTATGTCATGGTTAAGGTGGTAAAACATTTCTGATTCTATATCTTGAATTCACATACTATTGTTCTAGTGCTTGATACAATAGTAAAGTCTATTTTAACTCAATAGGAGTTTGATACAAAAAGGGGAAATTAGATTTCTAAAATTTAAGAGTTTGATCTTGATATAAAATCTACTAATCTTGTGTGGGGAAGAGTTCATTATCAATTGATTGATGATAACGTACCAAAAGAAATAGGACATGAAGAAGCTAAATTTGAGGATATGCTAACAGTTCTTTTTGTCACTACTACTGATGAGTGGTTTTTTGATATCACTCATTTTATTACCTATGGTGAGTGTCCTACCCATCTGTATTATAAGGAAAAAATAACTATTAAGTTAAAATATGCTAACTACATCCTATGGGATAATGGTTTATACAAAAAAAGCCTTGATGGAGTATTTCTTCGTTGCATGGATAAAGTGCAACAAAGTAAATTTTTAGAGTATTTACACAATTTGGCTTATGGAGAATATTTTTTGGCACCTGTGATGGCTCACAAGATTATAAGAGCTAGATACTATTGGCCTACACTATTTCAAGATGCATACAATTGGGTACATAGGTGTGAGTTGTGTCAACAGTTCATTGGGAAACCTAAGTTGGCCGCATTACCTCTCAAGCTGGCGGTGATTGAAGAACCTTTTCAGCAATGGGGTATCAACTTCATCAGAACTATGAACCCATCCTCTAGTTCCAAACATGACTATGTTCTTACCATAATAAACTATTTTACCAAGTGGGTGGAAGCCATTCCAGTTAAGCATGTTACTTCAGAAGTGGTATGTAATTTCCTTAAGAAAAATATTATTTCCTGATTTAGAGTTACAAATAAGATTATAGCAAAAAATGCTACTTGTTTTTCTTCTCATGAAATTAATAACTTTTGATACAATCATGGGATTATTCTTTCCCACTCCTTAGACTATTATCCACAATGAAATGGTCAGGCAGAATCAAGCAACAAGAATTTGGTTACTATTATCAACAAACTGGTAGATGACAATCAGAGAACTTAGCATAAAGCATTATTCAATGATTTATAGGTAGATAAGGTTACACTACAAGGGAAATAGGTGTCACCATTTAAAATTTTGTATGGTCTAAATGCAAAGATACCAATTACCCTAGAACTACCAGTACTGAAGTTGGTAAAGGCAGTCAAAGACCCAACTTTTGAAAATTCTATTGATAAGAGGATCATGTACCTAACTGAACTAGAAGAGCAATAAACCATGGTAGTGGACCATATTAATGAACATCAAAATCAGGTAAAGAAACTCTTTGACAAAGAAAGTAAGGATTTATGAGTTTCAGATTGGAGATCAAGTCTTATTGTGGGACAAGAGGAGAAAACCAAAAGGAATTCATGGAACATTTGATTCCTTGTGGAGAGGTCCATTCACCATCCATCAATTCTATGGTGAAAATATTTTCTTGATAGGATATAAAAGTGGAACACCATTATCACTGCCTCACAATGGGCAACATATGAAACACTTAAATCCTTAAACTATCAAATAAGTTCATTTGTACATTTGTATAGTTTTATGTTTTTATTTATATTTTGTTTAGTTATTTTTATCTTTTTATTTTTGGTAGCTTGACTCTGTGGCCTAATAGCATGGATTAAGGCACTTAGCGACTGGATTATACTCCCTTCGATCATTTAAAAGTTCAATCGATGGAAGTTCCCCAACTGGAGCCAACTGTTGTTCCCAAAATTAGCTACACTCATTTTGTGGACAATTCTTATGAAACTTGTTCATTTCATAATCTACACTCTAAGTTCATCATTTGAGATAAGATTCTCTTGATCTCAAGTGAAGTTTATTGACACCTTAGGAAAGTTTACAACACTCCCTCATCATGATTTTTTGAAAAATCATGAAACCTATTGTCGTCTTTATCTGATCAAAATGTCAATTTTGATCATTTATAAGGTGTTAGAATTTTTTAATTTTCTCAATGCATAGGTGATATTTTTTGCCGCTCTTTCATGTTTTTAATTTTTCAATGCATCGATGGCATTTTTTGTCACCAATGCATGGTTTGCCTTTGGCACATGTCAGGGAGGTGATTTTTGCCACCTAAGTAGAGATTTTCTAAAATCTCAATTTTTGTGTGGCATTAATGGTCACGCATGTTAAGTTGTTAAAACTCATTTTGAGGCTTTTTAATGCCTTTTGATTATCATTTCTTTCATTTTAAGTTTTCTAGACTCATCCCTATAATAATTTGACCATGAAAATGAGTAAGATTTCAAATTTTCCAACCACCAAGCTTAGGACTTTGAGATTGCTGGGTAAGTCATTTTACTTCTAGATTTTCATTTTTATTTAAGTTTTCTTTTTCCTTTAAGTTATGTTTTTATTTTTATTTGGTTTTTGTTTTCAATAATTCTCCCTCATTTTGTTTTTTCTTTACCCTAGTGAGCCTTAGTATCTATTTCTACCAAACCCTTATATGTGCCCTAGGTTATCTTGCATATCAAGTCGGTGTCTTGACCCAACTTAGGTTTACCCTCGCCAAGTCTTGTTGAAAATCACCTTAAAATTCCCATTGCATACAAACCATTTGCATTATCAACATTTTTTTCTCGCTTGTAAGTTATAGAAAACATTTTTAAACAAGTGCAAAGGCCATGAATTTTACCATTGAAGCATTCCTCCCATTCCCTATAGGAGCGGTTAATTCTGCTACTTTGACATCATAACTTGAAAATTTGTGCTTTATGCCTTGTCGGCATTTCTCACCTCTCTTACATGAAGATCATATGCAATGGTAGTTATTTTCACTGTCTCTATATAACATGAAGTTTCTTCTACATGTAAAGGTAGCAAATTTTACCACCAAATCAAATACAAATGTTCCTAATATGCAAGGGCGGTAAATTTCATCGCTCATGCAAACATCCCCTTAAATTTTTCTCTAGGATATATTCAAGTTTAATTTTTAAATCTTACTTTCCTCTAGTTTTTTGGCTTGCTCACACTTTAGCCCTTTCAGGTGCATCCCCATAGTCATGATCATTGACATGAAATTTTCCCAGATTGCTAGTATTTCTAATAATTGCATGATCATGAATTTTATTGTAGTTTCTTCTGTGGATCCTTCTTTATCGACATCCTTTTGGTTGAATCCCTTTTAGATGACTGAGTTTTCTCTGAAGAGGTCAAAGGTAATGAAGATAAATATCAAGATGTATTTCCAATCATCTCAGTTACTTCTAATGTCGATGATATTAGAGATATAGAGATTGGTCTTATGGACATTGCTGAGTTTGTGGAAAGAACTAAGTCAAGCAATCCTAGCTATGAGATGAAGAAGATAATTGATATCAATATTCATTAGGTATCTTCTTTTCCTATAATAGTTCACAACATAGAATTTATTCTCCAATGTGCTCAGTTCTATAATAAGGATACCAGGGCTGTGTTAGACGCTAATGGCAATGTGATAATTAGACTGGATCTTGAGTTCATTAATAAAGTGTTCATGTGCCCTCCTACTATAGAAGTGATAAAGCTTGATTTTGACGAAGCACAAAAAGAGTAGGACAAAGATATTGAAAAAGTGAAGAAGGCAATCAATAAAAAATTCCTCAAGACTCTAAGGGCAAATTTGTCAAGGTGGCCATGGAGTTTTCTAAGAAGTGACTTTATAGAAGAAGTTGGTGATCTGATGACTCTTCTCAGTAGGGTAAGAGGTTTGCCCTCTTCCTCACAATTCAGTAACGCTTTACATGAGTAATTGATAAAAGTATCCACTACCTTCAAATTCTACATGAATTCTTATCTGGTATATATGGTAGCTTTAATGAGAATCTTTCTAGGTTTAATATCATAAGGAGATAGGAGAGTAACCCCAGTGTATCAATACTAATCTTAGTTAACATTAAAGGGTTTTATTCATCATTTTAGGAGAGTAAATGATGCTTTTTTTGTAGTATTTTTGTGTCTTTTTTATCCTCAATTATAAAAAAGAAGAGTGTTAGATGAGACCTAGACAGTTGTGAATGATTTTGAATGCATGTTCTTACAATTTCCTTCTTTTTCATACCTAAGGGTTGGATTTTTCCAAGGTCATCCTTATATGCTTCAAAGATTCTTCTTAGATAAATTGGTCTTAATAGAATTATGCAAATAAATGATCATCATGCATAATAAACAGATGGAACTCAAGAAGCCTGGTTTCAGGTTCCTAGTTGAAATTGGTAGGTTTTTAGTATTAACCACTGGAAAGGCTAAAATCATGGAAACTAAAATGCAACTCATAACCTTGAAGAAATTCAAAAGAAGACAAAATTTGATTACAGGGGTGTGAAGGACATAATCAAGAGAAAAACCCAGTTTCATGAACCTATGATTGAGGATGTTTGGGAAGATTTGAGAACAACAGAAGATGTCAAGAAAATGGACTACATTAGGTTATCTCTTAAATAGATTGAATATTTGGGACTTATTGATATACCTAAGAATTTAGTGGATGATGGAGAGTTTATTAATGATAGATATAATACTAAATATATTGCTAATGCTCCTCTTCCTCCAATCTAATAGTCACAAAAGAGTTGACTTCCTTGAGGAAAATATTTGAACCTATATTGGCAAACACCAATAATTGGTTAGAAAATAAAGGAATTGCTTTGAAAGAATTTATCATAGGTTAAGAAGCTGAAATTCAAGAGGAAACAAGAAGAAAAGTATAAAATAGGATGAAGAACAAAAGTGATGTTCCTTCTTCTTCTAAGCCACATAAACCTAAGATCATATTTGTGATGAAGAAGTCAAAAGTTATGGAAAAAGAGTCAAAAATAGAAGATATGGAAGTTGAGAAACAAAGCACTGAAGAACCAACAATAGAAGGAATGGAGATTGATGATAGGCATACAAATCAATAAGAGAAGGAAACTTTTTATCCATAATAGAATGTGCAACAAGAAATAGGAATTTCTTCTTCCCTACCTAACACACCTGTTGCATCTCCTTCACACATTTCTCTGATTAATGTTCCCTCTTATAGATCACCCTCTCCTTCCAAAATAATTTTTGACAACCCTCAAAGCACTTTTGAAGATATTCTTCATTCCTCAAGGTAATTTCCTAGTTTATCATCCCCATGTTTTGATATTGGTGATAGTTCTACTTTTGATCACTTAGTAAAAGGTATATTTTTTTACTGAGACTCCACCTATTGTTTCCACTACCTGTGTAAGTGCAGCTCTGGTGACACCAATAATAGAGATAGATCCTAATGTAAATACTTCTATGCTCCCACCATGGTTATTAGTTTATACACCCAAAAGGAAGAAACAAGCCATCTCTCCATATGACTTTGTTTTCAATAAGCTAGTGCCAGTAAAAGCCAAGGCCCAAAGAAGCCAAGTATTCTTTCAAAAATGATTGGGGATAAGGGACACAAATTTATAGAAATTATAAGACCTCCATAGGATGCAACCATTGAAAATTTTGATATAAATGATTACTCTATCTCTAGAGTTGAATTAGGTAAGATAACTCATGAAAGTGCTAAGAGTGATATGCAGTCAGCCATGGACATCTTGATTCATAAATTTGACAGAGAGAAAGAAATGAAGGATCACTACAAAGCAATGGTAGAACAATTAACTATAGTGGTAAGGAGAATTAATTTCACTACAAAAATAGTAACTCCTAAGGCCATTTCCATAAAAGATCCCATTATTTAGAAAGTGGAAAAGACCTATCTCAAAGGAAAAGTAATTGAAGAGTACTTGGACAAGATGCGTGCACAAGGAGTTTCCTTACTCACAAAGTTATCTGAGAAGATAGATAAAATGAGAAAAATAAGAGCAAAACTTGATGATCTCATTAATGTTATTTCTTAGGATATTAAAAGCATAGAAAACTATCTTGATAAATTGGTGGATATGAGGAAATTAAAAATAAGCACTCTAATATCAATTCGTGTCATTACTGATAGAGACTCTTACACTGAAACTAAAGAGATATTGACATATAAGAGTCGAGGGCTTAAAGAGCTGATCAGTGACCTTGAATCTTTGAGAAAAATTAGTGAACAAGATGATGTTAGTCTTTTTCATAAATTAGAGGAGCTACCTTTCAAATTTACATACAAGATAACCAATTCCTTTCAGCAGAAGAAATGATTCAAAAATTTGAAGGTATGTTCTAGAAAGAATTTGAAGATAAGACATTTTCAATAGCCTCTATAGATAATATTTTGGATAATCAGTTAACTCTGGATAATCTAAAAACCAAGTTAACAAGTCATGCAAAATTAGTCACAGCAGTAAGAGATGCCATGGTCAGAGTTGAGATGATTTTCAAGAACACTATTAGTTTAGACAGTATTGAGATGCAAGCATCTTTAACTATGTATGATGCTCACATGAAGAAAGATGTGGATATAAATTGAAACTATTTTTTCCTTGGTTTAAATTTCCACTTTTCAGATGTACTTTCTCAACTGCTTCAGACATTTTTACATGTACTTTTTTCATATGTAATTAAATGAAAAAATATAGGAAGTCATAAGTCAAAAAGGACTCTTATCTTTGAATGGGTCAAAGTAGTTAAGTTTTTTCTAAGTTTCCTCAAGGCCTCTCCCTATAAATAAAGAGGGCATCTATTGTATTTTTTTTGAGAGAGAGAAGGGGGAGGGGAAATCCTTTAGTTATTGGAGCTAAACTCTGTCAAAATTGAAAGGCATTTTGAGACTTTAGGCTCAAATTGTAAATCAAATTTTATCAAGTAAATGAGAAAGCAAGTGACCTTTCAAAATTTGTGTTGAAATAACTTGTGTTGTGAAGGAAATTGTTCTTATGTCTTTTTCCTAATACAATCTTATCCATTTGATTAAATAAGTGGTGTGAGTGAAAATAATCTAGAAGATGTTCAAAAGTTGATTATGGATACTTTGTGCTCCTATAATTATCTTTAGTTTGTGTTTATTCATTTTAGAATAAAAGACATTGGAAAGGATTTGAACTAATTTTATATTTTGTGATTATATGTTCTGTTGTATTTTTTGGTGAAGACTTTGGGCTGCACCTCATTCTATTGTGTCCAAAGTTACAAATCAACAAAAGAAGCAACGATAGACTTTGTGCTCTCATGGGTTTCTCGGTTGTTTAATTAATATCCAAAAAGTTTTTCCTTTATGTTGTAAACATAATTTTTGAAAAAAGAGAAATGGATGATATGATCTCAACCCTAAGTTAATTTTTAGTTTAGATTAGTTTATGATAGTTTATAGGGAACCTCCCTTTGCTAAGAGGAGAGATTTATCTCATTACACTATGGTTGATATAACCATTTTGCCTTTAGTTAGTTGATGACAAAATATTCATCTAATAAATCTCTACTTGGGGTAGATATGGACTATCAAACTTTGCATAAAAACACTCCAAGTCATCCCAAAAGGCCTCTTCATCATGATCAAATGAAAGGACATGAAAATCATCACTATTATTACCATTTGAAACATATTGATCACATATTTATACCTTTTGGATGAAGACAAATGAAATTGATTATCTAATGCACTTGTCTCATTTTCTTCAAGAATATTCTCCATCTCAGCAATGGCTCTATGTGAGTTGTCTTCATGGCTACCTTCTAAATAAATATTTGTTTGTACTTGATCTATATCAGCTACTGCAAGCTCTTGAGAAACCTCTTGTAACTCTTCTTCTTTGGCAACATGAAATAATGAATCATGTTTATATCTACTAAGTGGTGTCCCAATTATTATTTCTTCCTCTTGATCACTCAAGTCACCTTCATTTTCTATCTCTTTGGCTGCATCCTCTTCACTTGCCTCATAAAGAAGAGGTTCTTACTCCAAAAGTGGCAAGGTAGATCCTTGAAAGTATTCAATAAGATGAGAAAGATCTATAGAAGTTAACATAGATACTTGATTTTGCTCATGAGGTTGTTCTTCTTGGATCACCTTCACCTTATCTCTCTGCTACACTTTTTCTTGACTATCTTTCCATGAAGGAAAGGATTTAGGCTTTTGAGGAAGAAGGGACAAAGGCTGAATGATCTCTTGCTTGAATTCAACATCTTGAATGATGCTTTATTATTCTTATTTCTTGCTTGAATTCATGATTTGGTTCCAATATGGGAAAGATAAAGGCTCTTTTTTGACCTTTTGATTTTGGTTCTCCTCATCTTTCCTTGTATTCAGCTCTAACTCTCTTATCTACTTATAAATATTCTCTAAGAATATCTTCTCTTTAAAGTGGTTAGTTGTTTCATGAAGATAAATAATAGAGGAAGACACTTAAAGGAGGATGGAGTCATGGATCTCAACAACAAGCAATCCCATAACAATCTCTTTATTTCTTCGACAATTCTCTTGGATAGATCTCAAAGAAGGGAAGGTTTGAGAAACACATGAAGAACTTGGCAAACTCAAAGGTGCTCTTAGAATGGTTTCCTAAAGAGGAATGGATGGCATATAAGAAGAGTGAGGTTGAACCTATTGATCCTTGAGGCCTTTTAGTTTGTCCTTAATGCTTTGAATTTAACCACCTACATCCATCATCTCACCAGTGAGATGGTTCTAATTAGCTCTCTCAATAGGTGCCCATTGCTCTTTTATTTACTATAATGACTCTCGTAGATGATGAATCTAGTGAGTATGGGTATCTTGGCCATAATAGCTCTATGAATAAAATTCTAATACATGATTGTCAAGGCTCACTAAATTTTGTTGAAGAGTTGGTATGGATTGGTTAGCTACAAAATGGCCACGATTAGGTTGGCTAGATGGGTAGGATGGATCATGATAGGGCTGATAAGGGGTAGTATTATGATGGAATAATTATTCATAGGGAGGATCTGGGTAGTTCTCCTACATATATGCCTGATATAGATCCTCAAACTCCTAGTGAGGATCATAGTGTGGATGGTCATACTGATCATAGTGAGGATAATATGTATCCATATTAAAATAATCCATTTGAGACCATTAGTAAACCAAGTGCTAAATGTAGTCAATATTTGAAAAGATACCTAATTTTCATAACCAACTTTGAAAGTTTGAAAGTTGCATTGATCTTCTAAATGCCTCCAAAAGTTATTGTGTATAAATATGTCCCATTGAGCAAAATTTTTAGTAATTTGACCTATCAAGGCCAAATTATTACCCATATCAATTGAAGCTTTCAAAATTCTAGTCATTAACCCTTTGTAACTTGTCAAATTAGTCATTTATGACCTAAAAATATAATTTTTGAGAAAAAACATCAAAAATGGATTAAAATGGGTCATTCTCATCTCAAAATATCTTTGAATATGTATAAAAACATGAATTTAGCCTATGTCTAAAGTTTCAAGTCATGAAAAGGTCATTTGATATGTTTCCTAAACCTAAAAGGCCCCAAAATAGCCCACATGTGCCAAATGTGCAAGTTTAAACCATGAAAAAGGTTATAAAAGTGTATTTTTTTATGATTTTCATATAATGTTTCACAAACCTTCTTTTCTAAGTGGTGGGATCTTGAATTGGCTTTTAAAAGGCAAGAAAAGACTCTTTTTCTCATATTTTTCAAGAGAAGTACATATTCCATAAGGATTTCATACATACAGGGTAGGAAATAGCTTCAAAAAGACATGATAATTCTTCAAAGAGAGTTTCATGGCATTTTATGGCCATATAGGCCCAAAACTAGTCTTTTATTAACACTTGCTCAGTTGGCACAAAGAGACTTACCTATAGGTTTTCTAATGATACAAACTGTTGATGAAGGGTAAAGAGCTGAAATTTGGGATGAAAAAAGTAGACTCAAAGGGTTTCTTGATGGTATAAGTGATTATTAAATTAGATTCTCTAGGATCATGAACCATCTAGTTGAAGATAGGTTAATGTTACAACCCTGTAACCAAAAAGGCAACCAATTTTCTCTATTTTCTCCTCATCTGGGCAGAGTTTCATGGAAAATTAAGTTGTTAAAGAATATTGAGGACTTTTTATACCTTTTAATTATCTTTTTAAGGTGTTATTAATCAAATTCAAGGTTAAAAAAGGGTCACATACTCAACCAATCAATCTGCAGTGTAGTATGAGCATCAAAGGTGAATTGTATGGTCCTTGAAGAGGAAGGAAGCCTCAAATTTTCAAGAAATTTGTGGTTTTTAGGGTTAAAATCAATTTTTCATGATATACAATCATAATTTTTAGAGGTTTCAAAATTTTCATGGTCAAGAAGTCACCTTCATGCTTTCAAGTGTCTCAAAAGGAGCCAGTTTAGCATAAATTAAGGAAGTTTTGTAAATTTTAAGGTTTTTGGAGAAAACTATGTTTCAAATTTAGTCTCTTGCATTCCCATAATATCCTCTAAATTTAGGTGGAGTGATGGTCAGGTGTTCATCTTTGCATACTCTCTTCATCCTGGTCTTGTCATGCTCCTTCACCTCCTTTCCCACCTCTATCTCATCCACCCCACCTCACTGTCATACACAATGATATCACTATGTTTAGCCTTTTTGTTCCACCCTCCATATGTTTCTTTCATCATCTTCCCACTCCTATCATCATCAAACCCCAAATATATTACATATAATCACCATCAAGAAACCAAAGGACCAAAAGGCACCATGAGCATGCAAAAAGAGCATTTAGGTAGTACAAAGTACCATTTGCAATTATGAATATGGACCTACAACTAGGTCATAAAATCAAGGTATGATTATGAAGGTCAATCTTGGTTCAAGGAGAGAGACATTTTTGTTTTTAAGGTCTTGAAGATCAAAAAAACTTACAATGAAGGGAAAGAAGGCCATCAAAGCATGAAAGGAGTGTTTTTAGGCCAAATCAAGGGCATATATAGTCATGGAAGCCTATAACTACTTTATTATAGTCATGAAATACCATCAAAGGCATCAATTTCAAAGTGGCAAAGAGATTTTTATAAAGGTCTATACCAATGACCTCATCAAGCTTATTATAGATTGGAATAGGGGTCAAAATCTACCTTTGAGCCATCCTCAAGGTCACATATATGCTATTGTCCATATAATGTACTTTTAGGAAGAGGCTTATAGTTGCCAATCATGCTTGGAATGATTATCAAGGTGATTTGATTCACTTATATTAGGTTATAATGTTTTAAAGGAATATTGTCATGGTTTTAAGATAAAAGGTCACTTGTCATTCTTTGAACCTCATGCCTAAGTACCTTATAGTGCCTAAATACACCTACAAGCCTGTAGGTGTATTCAATTGTATAAATGAGGTTTTGGTCATCTAGGGATGTTTTCAAGGTTTATAAGGGAACCTAATGCAATGACATTGTATCTTGAAACCTTAATCAAGCTTTCAAAAGCCAATGGGGATAATGAAGGATTTTTTATGAATGACCTACAACCATGGAGACTTATAGTGAATAATAATAAGCTACAATCAGACCTCATGATGACCTATAGGCAATGATTGCATGGAAGTGATTAGACATGTTCTAAGAGTCCCAAAGTTTGGTAGAGAAGATAAAATTCAATAAGATATCCTAGGAAAAGGAATTAGGCATTCCAAGTTTTAAAGACAGTTATATTGAGTATAAAATGTGCCTATAGCCTATTGAGGGCATTTTACAGGCTAAAGATAAGGACTCTTCTAGGTTTTTGGGTCTAATCCACCATCATAGAGTCTTTGAAAGCATGAAGGTTTCTATATTATACACAATCACATGAGGAGATAGATTAAAAGGGATGTGAAATTTTGAGGTGTTTAAGGAACCATGAAATGCACCTACAGTCAGCTCTAGTTTCACCTATAACTGATACAAAACCTACAAGCCTATGCCATAGTGGAGAAAAGTATAATCACTAAGAGGTATAGAATTTCAATGGTTTATTGATCATCAAGGGATTATATAATTTTAGGGTTGAAAATATCCAATTTTTAAGGTGAATAAGGCACTTTCAAACTAGAAAAGCCTATGGGGTTGTTGAAATTCACCTATAGCCACCATAGAGGGTTTACATACACAGTTATATGAGAAAACTAGAGTAAGTAGAATGTAGAAGGTGTTAACCATGTTTGGTTATCAAAAGGTAGAGATAGAGGGTTTTAAAGAGAGAATAAAAGCCAAAGTCACCAAAATGGAATCCTACAACCACCCCAAAACTAGACTACAGTAAGACCTTATAAGGACCTACAGTCAAACAATTAAATGGTGGTTAACTACCCATCAAGGGTTTTGAGTCATCATGAGGGTTTAAATACTAGAAGAATCATCATGACAATGGGGTGGGGAATGAAGAGGAATTAAAGAGATAAGAAGAGTAGAGGAAAATCTAAAACCATTCCCCAATGATCACCTACAACTAAGGTGGAAATGGTACTTGGAACAGTCATCAAGGGTTTTGAACTCTTAACAGGGGTTTAGTGTTTGAAGAATAATCATATTTCATGGAGGGGTTTTTAAGAGACCCATATATTTATAATATCATATAATTATCAATTTAATTTCAAAATAATAACCTATAGTTCCCAATCACATTCCATAGACTTGTACGGATATATGAAAATGTTGAAACCTAGAAATGCTTGTTTAAGGGTAAAAGTGTGCTTGAAAATAGGGGTAGAGGAATTTTACAAGTTATTAAGGAGAATATTGAGATAATTTATGATGATTATAAATTAATAATCTCTAAAACTCATGAAATAACCTCCAAAACACTAAAACTCTGTCAAATATGCAGACAGTCTATGCATAGGGATCCTTTTTGAGAGAAAATTGAGGATTTTGGGAGCTACAAGTGGTTTTAGGACCCAAAATTTTGTAGAAAATGTCATTATAAGTTGGATAAATTTTTTAAAAAGTTTAATTCCCATAAAACAAGTGTAGATACTTTCTATTTTATCTTAGATCTCAGCATGTCCGTTTGAGGTCACCATTGGAGCAAGCATCATTTTGGAGTGCCAAAGAGGTTTATAAGATTAGGTATAAGATTGATAAGAATGGGATGATTTTTTTAATCATAATAATACCTTTAAATATTTTCAAATTTCCAAATTTTATGCAAACCATGCTCATACAGGGTTTTGCAAGCAAATAGGCATGAAGGCCAAAATGCATTTTTGAACTTTTCAAGAAAAATATGATTTTAGAGTGTTTTGATATCATGTTATAGGTAAAATGATTATTTTTTAAGGATTTTTTAATTAGGGGAAGATTAATTTTTGTCTTGGTGAAGTTTATTTACTTTTTGAAGTTTTAGACACCCTTCAAAGCCTCCTGTTCATATGCTCATATCTTTCACCACATGAGGAGTTTGGATGAATGATATTATTATGTTTTGAGGACATGTATTTTATTATAATTAATTAAAAATTTAAATTAGTTTATGGGTTTTTATTTATGAATAATCATTAAGAGCATAGGCAACCTAAAATGTATTCAAAACCCTACAAGCAAATTTCCTCCATGTGATAACATTGCATATATTTTTCATGGGAAACCAATATTTTCAAGGATTTTAGGGGGGGTTAGTGTGATATGTATAAATTTAAATATTTTAGGATTTGGAGGTCTGTACTTCATGAATCATCATTTAGCTTCAAAACCCTCTTAAACCCTCAAAAAACCTGTTTTATGAAAAGTGGATTTTATTGCCATCAAATCATCATGGATCAACTTGAAACATTTTCAAACATCAAGTAATATTATATAATATTCCATAAATATAAATTTTATGTATGGATATGTACAGATGAGGGTATACATCATGGTTTTTATGGAAAAAAGCATGTAAAATGAAGTACAAAGTAGTTCAATGGAATATAATCAATGGATGTCAAAGCCTAAGACTTTTTATTCATCCTAAATTATTCATATGGTCATAAATAATCTTAGAGGTATCCCAAATAACTTGATCAAAATGGCCATTCTTCTAGAAAATGGAGTAAAATAGGCCTAGTCAACCTTGTTGATTGAATACGAGTGTTTTCTCATCAAAATCACATATCTTATGATGAGAAAAGTTGTTCCAAGTATATTTAATTATTTTTTAGGTTTCATGGCATCTTGTTGTAGGTTTCATGGTGTCCAGGTGCATAGATTTGCTTTTAGGCCTTTTTGGCCTATTAGGCCTAGTTGATCAAATAGTCAAGTTGAAGATTGGCATTGGATGGTTGTCTAAGGAGCTAGCTTTTATTTTCCATGATACATATCTAATATTCCATTGAGATTTCATGAACTTATAATTTTTAAAAGTTCATTTTCATGCAAGGTGGAGTTATTTTTGAGTTGACCAATCAAGCTTCAAGTTCACTTTTCACAAGTATCATGTATCTCTCCTTGGTGGACATGCCATTCAAGCTTTAAAACACTTCAAGTGGAGTTCCTTTTTGGGTTTGGGATAGTATTACATGCATGAGGAGGATTTGAATTTTTAAATGGGCCCCACCACCTTATTCCTACTCCAAGATTGAGGATCATGTAAATTTCATGGAGTTTAGAGTTTTTTGATGATTTATTTTAATATTATAAAAGGAGTTAGTCTTAAGTTAACTAACCAAGACTAATCCTTATCTCCTTTCAATGCCACATTGGTGTAGGTTAGATTTTTGACACATATATTGGATTTTTAAAGCCATTTTTCATAATTCCTAAGGTAGAATAGAAATTGTAACTGGCATCATTTATCAATAAAGGAGATCTTTTGCATGAGTTGATAGCAGAATAGAGTGTATTTTTGAATACGTACCAGAATATATGTGGAATTTATATACCATTATTTTAGGTCCTTTCCACACTTAATATGAAAATCTCATCCTCTACAGGTCAACTAAAGAGTTAGAAATATAAATTGCATTGCAACTTCTATCAAGCCTTCTTTTGAAACACTTATGTTTAGGATTTACTGAAGACTTTATTTTTGGTTCATATATGTGCCTTACTTAGTTTCAAAAAATATTTCAAAGTATAAAAACCATTTAGGTGCATCACCCCATTATATAGGATTTCCTTTTTTAGTTTCTTTCTTCCCCTTTCACCCTAAAAATTAAAAAAATTAGATTAGTTTTAGTATTAGATATTAAGGGAACCAACCCTCTCTAGAGGTTCTTCTCACTTCAGAGTCATCCACACTCTAAGAAGATCCAATTGTATAATTTTGAGATAAGGTGTACCTTGTAAATATTTAAGAAGGGTACACTCCAGAGTGATAATAAGATGAGCTGGAGGAATTTTATGTAAGCCTTTTTGACAAACTGACATCCCATTAGGAATAAACCCATGCCCATCTCTGCACCAATGACCATGTTCAATCACATATCATAGATAGGAAAGGTGTGCACATAGAGGAGGTTACAATCATGTATATGAAGGAGACATGTAGGGATCAAATCAAACACCTAGGTTTCAATGAGTCATCTCAGGACTTATTCAAACTAAAAGAGAAATGTCAGTTTATCAAGCCTGAAGTACCATGAGAAAATGTAGAAGAAGCTATGGCAATGAGCATTATCAATCCTTACATGCCTAGGCATGCCACATAATTGTTTCCAAGAGGCACATTAGACTTGGAGCAGTAGCTAAGAGATGAGAAAAGGTAACCCACTAGATCCATGAGCTACCTGAGTACCATGTATAGGCCTCCCATACTTTAGAAGAATCTGTTTGAGTAAATAACACCACTAAGTGCTAAGAAATCTAAGAAGGATTGGTTAGAAACTAAAGACATCAGCCATCTAGGAGAAAGGTTTTTACACAACATTATGGAGTCATTCATTAAATGGTATCCCAAGTATATAAACTTCCTTGAGTTCTTCCTTCATGTTAAATAGATGCCACCATGCCTCCACCCATAACATATCAACAACAGGATGAAGTGCAATGCAAAGGACCTAAGAGGTTTCTATTTTGATCCAAGAGGGTGAAGGCCCATGTTTTTAGTTTGTATATATTAGATTAGATTAGATTGTATTACATTTCCCTAAGTGCATGTGTGCACATTATATAGTCTTAGTTTAGTTTAGTTTTCCCCTAAGTGCATTTTGCACAACTATTGCTTGTCCTTTTCCCTTTTGTTTTGTTGAGGGCATAACTCAATTCAATATATTTAGGCATAGGCCAAGTAAGTTTTATCTTTAATGATTCCATTCCCAAAGGATTGCTTTAAAGTCCACTAGATTCCCTCATAGTAGGCATGCTTCCCTATGAGTCACCAAAGATGCTAGCCATTTTTGGCCCACATACCAAGATTTTGCCTAGATGAATAATATGAGTAGAGTTATAGAGATTTGAAGCTAAAACAATAGTTTCATGAACAAGTATGGAAGGGCATATAGGATTTCAAAAGATCTAGGTACAAAACCTTTGTTTTGGCTAAGTCCTTGGTAGATTTCTTTCAAGCTTTTGTTTTGCTGAGTTCAAAATCTTTCGAGACTCTTTTTTTGGCTAAGTGTTGAAGATTATTCAAACAATTTATTGGAGATAAAGTTTTTGAAGACCTAATTTTTTTTAGATAAATTATTCAAATCAAAAAGGGATGTGTTATTTCTTTTGGGAGATTTATTTTGGATCTTTTGGGCTAAGTATCAAGAATTGTTTTAGACATTTTGTCAAAAATAAAAGGCTTGAATGATCATTCTCTCAAAAATTGGTCCATTAAAAAATATTGAAGTGTATTTCTTCACCAAAATGGTCTAATAAAGTGTTTTTGAAGGGTGATTTTCAATCAAAATGGACCAAAGTAAAATTTTTGACAAAAGGTACAAGGGCATGATTTATTTCAATAAAAGTGTTTCCAAAATTTGGTTAAGGCATGAATTATTTTGAGGAAATTATTTTGAAAAAAATTCCCCAAAGATTAGTTTCTTTTGAACAAATTATCTGAGGTAAAGGCCACAGATGAATTCTTTCAGATAATTTTTTTCAATAAAGTTGATCCAATAGGTCTAGGATGGTCTTACAAACATCAAATTCAAGAACAAAAAATAGCCATTGGGATTCAAATAACCCATAATAGGCGTGTGGATGTCAATTTTGGGCCCTTGAAAGTAGCCATTTGGATTTGAAAATCCAAGGACATTTTCATAGACATCAAAGTTGGTCCTCATAAAATAGATGTTAGCATTTAAAAACTATCAAAGGGTCCCCAACTAAATATGGGCTTGATAAGTATCCATATCTTGGGAGCCTGGATCAAATCCAATGATGAGCAATGACTAGAAGGTTAGTGGGTCCAAGTAGATCTAACAAAGCACGTTTGACCTATCAAAGAGATTAATGGTGTGAGCAAGGGTCAAAGTCAATAGATCCAAAGTTGGTTTACTGACAACCAATAAACATAGGATTGAGTCAAGATATTTTTGACTAAGGTTGATGAGTAATTCAACTTGGGTAAAAAAATGAATGGACCGAGATAGTAAAAAATACATGGAATTGAGCTTGAGCTCAACCCAAGTTGAGCTCAATCTAAGTTGAGATAGGATTGACAATAAGGACCAAGCATTGCCAACATAGCTTCATAGAGGTAAGATAAGTATTTTAGACCTAACATAGGTGAAAAAGGTGGAAACTTATTGTAAAAGGGACCAGGTATCAAGCAAAGTTCCATCTATATAAACTATAGGAAAACCAATAATCTTAGATTCATTTTCATCTATAGTTAGCTTAGGTCTAGGTTTCAAAGCAAAGGTAGATGTGCATAATTAATAGAGGAGTGCTAGAGCCATATCTTAAATAAGTAGCCACCAAAAACATGACATCACCATGGATCTATTGGATTCATAATCATAGTGATCTCATCCTTTTGTAAATGGGACATTAATACGTAGGATCTCAATGTATCTTTAAAGTAGTTGAATGTATAAGCAACCACTAGACATTATAATTCAAGTTCACACCACTCTTTGATCTTGTTAGGGAAATCTTCCTCCTCCCTAAGTACACGTAAGGTTCCTCTTATGATTTCTAGGCCTGATTTCTCAAATAAACTTTAGATGTGTGCCTATAGTGCTACAAAAGAATTAAAATTTGTACTCATCACCTCAAGTGGTGCATTAATTATAAAATAGGCTTATTCTCTATAAAATCTTGGCTTTCCATGGTAAAATGGTTCGACACATTTTAGTAAACTTACATTGTTGAAATTTCCCTCCATGAGCACTTGTATTGGCTAGACCTTGTAAATAAATAACAATTAAGTTTACCTCTTTTTGTTATTCTGATGATCTATGTGCTATTTTATGTTTGTTGATATTCATCCATGGGTATTGTTCACCCCTCTCATCATCGTCCATTCCCAACACCTCCTCATTAAACTTGAAACTCACTTGTAGGTCATTTTATATGCACACTCGAGTCTATGTTGATGTTGTTTGTGGACCATTTTTCATCCCTCTCAGTGTTTCATTATGTTCTCACACTTTAATGCAAAACACTTATGTATTTGGAGTGACTTGGTAGAAAATGTGATATTATCTTGTTCTCAAAGGTTTGCACTATGTTTATGGTAGTAGGATTGCTCACTCTATTCTAGGTGCATTTATTTTTACTTTTGTCATCTCTTAACTTCTCCCTCCCTTTTCCTCTCAAAGATCCTAAGTTTAGATTAATGATAGTTTACCTTTCCAATCTTTAGGCCTATGCACTAGTATTGAACCAAGTGTACTTAGAATATAAGGAATCTAGCCTACTCCAGAGGCTCATTTCAAGGAGTGTAAGGGTCCCAAACCTTAGGGACATTCCCATCATTGTGATGAGAGAACTGATGCTCGTGCATGTTGCTACATGATTAACCTTCCATGCCTAGTACCTTAGACTCTTGTGCCCCATGCAAGGCCTTTGTGCTCAATACCCCACAATAAAAACTTCCCTATGCTATTGAAAATTCATGGGTGCATGTTTTGAAAGATAATAGATACACTGGAACATGTTATATAACCTATACAAGTTTAGTCTACACAAGCAATTCAAAGAAATGTAATTGATTTTCTTAGAAGACAAATAATTCAATACCCATTACATCATAGGTCTATTCAGGTTATTATTATCATTGGAATCATGTGCTCATTGAATTGGAAGAATTGGTTTAGTGAGTTCATGGGAACATCCCTAAGGTTGTGGGATCCTTGTGCTCCTTGGGTTAAACCTCTGGAGTAGTTCTAATTCCTTCTATTTTAGGCACACTAATTTAAGACCAATGCATTGATCTAAAGAGCATAAACCACTAATCTAAACCTAAGATTTTAAGGGAAAAGGGATGAAGAAGGTAAGAAAGTTCTAAAATAAATAAAGGGTGATGCACCAAGAATAGATCGAGTTCTCTTGTTGCCTTAATGAACACACTGTAAATTTTTGAGAACAAGACAATATCACACATACTCCACCAAGGATACTCTAAATGCATAAGCACTTTATATGGAGGTGATGGATCACAATAGAAAATTAAGAGGGATGAAGTTTATCCATAGATAATGCTTATGTAGACCCTAGTGCACATAGAATATGACTTGCAAGTGAGTTCCAAGTTTTAGATAGAGGTGCTGGGAATGGACAACAATGAGAGGGGTAGACATTTCCCACAAAAAAGATCAAAAAACATGAATATCACATAGAATATAAGAATTGAAGGGAAGTGAACTCAATTTTATTTAAAATTCAAGGTTTAACTAATAGACGTGTTCTTATAGGGCAAATTTTCACAACATTTTTGTGTTAAAAAAGTCCTCCTTTACAATGATAAATTTGATTTCTTATATAGGTAATAGGAGAGCTCATGGTCATTACTCACTCTCACCCACTATTGGGGTAGTTAAAATATTCAATAATGATTTGGGAAGTAGATAATATATTTTGAGAAGTGAATATATGTCTGTAAACTACATTATTGGAAGCAACACCTGGGGTCGGTAGCCATCTTTGCATTGAAGTTCAAAGACTTGTCAAATCAATACACCACTCTAGGTATAACTTTGACCAATTTAATTATACACTTATCCAATTTAAAATAAATATAATTATAAAGAGGGATAAGTAAGATTTACAACACAATAAATGAAATTAAAAATGGATTCATGGATCAAAATATATTATTAAAAATCCAACACACAGTTACACAGTCACATTAGTACCTTTAGAATATGGAAAAATGAAAAATCGCAATATAAGATATGAGAAAAACTCATCATATATTATATTTACATAAATATATTGAAAATATACTCAAAATTATAGTTTTAGTTTTTTTAAATGATTAAATAACCCTTGTGACCTATCCTTTGAGTGTTTTTAGGTAAAAAGTTGGTTGAGTGATAAATCTTTCCAAAAAGGTCACTTTACACCATCATAACTTTTCACTAGAGACTCATGTAGCTATGAAACCAAGTGAATTTAATTATCATGAAATGAATTTACAATAATGAAAATTTTCATGGAATTTTGACTTCATTTTCTCCTGCACAAATGGGATTCAAAAGTTCTCATAGGGCAGATTTGAAAACTAGAAACAAAAAATTGGCTAAGTATAAAATCAGCTTAGAAGCGAATTTTTGTAGCTACGTATTTCACACTTGGTAGAGAATTTTATATTAAAATTTTAATTGTTTATTATTCCCACATTTTTATAATATTATGTCAAATTTTAAGGTGTTTGGAATTGATTTTCCCCTGCATAATGGTGTTTGAAAAGTGCTTCTTGGGTAGATTTGGCACCTAGAAACACACATAAATCTACATTCTGGGTAGTTTTCATGGAAGTGTATCTTCCAAATGAAGAATTATTTTATATGAAAACTTTCACCATTTTATTATCCTTAATTTTTTCTAATCTTATACAAATTTTAGAGATAAATGAGCATAATTTAGTCATGCGAAACATGTCCCAAAAAGCACTGTGCAGGTTGATTTTACACAAAGAGCTCTAAACCCTGAAACTTGAACCTCTCCAATTTTGCCTAGAAAATTTAATTGATGGAGGTGTATAAAGGTCATATATAAGGAAAAAGGTAAATTAATAGTTTTAAATAATGACACATTCTATCTTCATAAAAGTTTTGTATGTAGGCCAATTTTGGACAACATTTTTGGTGACCGCTATGGGTCACTTGCATGCTAAGTGGAGATCTGGTGTCCTTAATAAATATATTAATCATGGAGTCTTATAATAATAAAAAACTCCTCAAGTTATAAAAATTCAAGAAAACTATAACCAAGCCTAGCCTTGTGCTTAATCTAATCTTTTAAAATTGAAAGAACACCTCCATAAAGCAAGGAAAGAAAATAAAACAAACGATGCCATAGGCACTTAGAGGAAGGTAAAAACTAATAAAAATATTTATAATGTGCATGTAAGAACTTGGATAAAATAAAAACATCTAACCTTCCCTAAACTAACCAATGAAAAGTCCATTTAAATAAAGCCATTGACTAGATGTATAAAATTGCCCTTATTTACTAATCTAATATGCTTTACATGCTTAAAGACAACCAAACAAATATGGAGGAGTGGATTTTCAAAAAATTGGTGATACACTTCTACAAAAATAATAAAATAAATAAAATCACTTACCCAATCTGATTGGTGAAACATAAAACTATTTTGGAGTGGATATGCAAGCTAATCTTGCTTATTTTGATGCTCAATTTTATGCTCTAAATTAAGCACAACATGTGATGATTCCTTCTTGCTCTGTTATAACCAAGCTAAATACTTGATAGGGTACCCTCTTGTCAAGACAAATTTTGAGCAATTAGAATTACCCTCCCTTATGTATTTTGATTCTCCATTATTCTACTGATTAGGATGCACTTGCCTAAGTGATTGAATTGGGAACACATTTGCTTCCTCCTGTTGCTCTTTATGATCATGGTTTTCCCATTTAATAGATGATGTTTTAATGTCAATTCTTGAAAAAAATTCCTCTAGCTCATCCCAAAATCAATCTTCTTCCAGCCGCTCTTCACTCTTCTACATGAGATGCCTCATTATAGCTTCATGACCAACCTCATCTTCTTCCTACTGAATGGAAGCTCATTTATCCAAGAGAGTGATTAATCATCCCACCCTTATGCAATACCCTAATTCATAGGTAGATCTTGCTCATATTCTTCCTACAATACTCTAAAATTTCTAATTTAGTGGCACAAAGAGGGTTGTTAATGATGATTTCCTAATCATACTCACTTGAAATATCTTTCTTCTCATCTAAATGGTCTTCACTTGCCTTACATATAATTGGTCCTCCTTTTAAAATGGAGATTATGGGAGGGAAAGAGGTTTCAACTGGCACAAAGGAAGGGGATTTTACAAGGTTGGGCATTGTGGAGTCAGGATGCATGGTCCAAGAAGGCTACCATGACTACACTTAAGGTTTTTGAGGAGGAATGGGGGTAGTTTATTTCAAGGAAGGAGGGCCTATAAAACTTGGAACCTTAAAATTAGGAAAATTAATTGAAATCATATAGGATTTATCTTTCCTAATGCTAAGAAAGGGAGGATTGGAGGTGGTTGGTTGTGATTCAATTTATTACATCTATTCAAGTAAATTATGCATCCACTCTTCCTTAGATATGATTTTCCTAGCCAAGCACTCTTATTCATATCTACGATGTCTCATCACCTCCTACTGATAAATGTAATCTTGATGTGCAATTTATTACTTCTACCTACTATACTCCTCTCTTTCAATCTCCCTTAGTGGTCTCTAAAAATCAAGTTGTATATCATTGATGCTCTTTTGGGGTTGATTAGGAGGGTAATAATGCATATTGGGAGCAAGGTAATCTTCTTGAGTCTGGTCATAGGTGTAAACATGATTCAAAGAAGGCTAAACCAAGGTGGGAGGGAGGTAATTATTATGAAAATTAAGATATCCTGTTGTGATAGGGCTCTTTGGGATAAAACCAATAGCATTTTTAGTCTGATATGGATGGTAAGAAGGCATAAAAAATGCATTCTAATAAGGATTAGGGGAAAATACATATTTTTCATGGTATATTTATGTATTAGATCATTTAAACAAGGAATAATTAGGTGTGTGTTTTTAATAATAAATTCCTACTAGCAGAGTAACTAGGTGATTAGATTAATTGAAAAGAATGGAAAAGACCATGAATATCACCTAAAATTTGATATTTGATTGTATTTAAGTGATTGGACTACTTAAACCAATATATTTTATCTTTTGAGTCACCATGGTGTTGAATAAGTTGGCCTGAATGGTAAGATGCACTGAAGAACACACCAAAATCCTTCAATGGATGATGTAAGGATCATCAAATTGAGTCCCATCAAACATGCCAAAAACTATTATCACTCAAACCATGCACCTGATGAATTGGAAGAATTAGTTTAGTAATAGTATGGGAACATACCCAATGTTGTGGGACCCTTTCTTTCCTTGGGATGAACCTCTAGATTAGGCTGAATTTATTCTATTTTAGGTGCACGGGTTTAAGACCAATGCACATACCTAAAGACCAAAAAGGTAAATCTACCACTAATCTAAACCTAATATTTTGAGGGAAAAAAAGGAATAAGGTAATAAATTTATAAAATAAATAAAAGGTGATGTAACAAGAATAGATTGAGCAATCCTTCTGCCTTAATGAACACACTTCAATTTTTTGAGAATGAGACAATATCACATAGACTCCACCACGGATACTCTAAATGCATAAATATTTCATATGGAGGTATGAGAACACAAAAAAACAATGAGAGGGATGAAGGTTATCTATATACAATGCATATATAGACCCAAGTGTGTAAAAAATATGACCTGCAAGTGAGTTCCAAGTTCTGCACAAAGGTTTTGGGAATGAACAACAATGAGAGGGGCAAATATTACCCACAAACAAAGATAAATAAACATTAATAACACATAGAATACAAGAAGAATAAAGGGATGTGAACTCAATTTTCAATAAAATAAAAGGTTTATCCAATAGAGGTTCTCATAGAGGGAAATTTTTCATATCATTTTTGTGTTCAAAAAGTCCTCTTTTACAATGATAAATCTGCCTACTTATATAGGCAATCAGAGAGCTCATGGTCATTACTAACTCTCACCCACTATTATGGTAGTTAAAATATTAAATATTTATTTGGGAATTAGATGAGATATTTTTGGGAAGTGAATATATGTCCATTATCTACATTCTTAGAAATGACACCCAATTTCAGTAGCCATCTTTGCATTGAAGTTCATAGACTTGTCAAATCAATACACCACTCTAACTGTAACTTTGACCAATTTAATTATACACTTATCTAATTTAAAATAAATATAATTATAAAGAGGGAGAATTAATATTTAAAAAATAATAAATGACATTGAAAATAGAGTCATGAATAAAAATATATGATTAAAAAACCAACATGCAATTGCACAGTCGCATCAACACCTTCAGAATATGGAAAAATGAAAAGTCTCAGCATAAGACGAGCAAAACCCATCATATCTTATATTTATATAAATATATTGAAAATATGATCAAAATCATATTTTTTTAATGATTAAAATAAACCCTATGACCTACCCTCTGATTTTTTTGGTAAAAAGTTGGTTGAGTGATAAATCTTTACAGAAAGGTCACTTCGTACCATCATAACTTTTCACTAGAGACTCATGCAACTATAAAACCAAGTGTATTGACTTCTCATGAAATTAGGGTGAAATAATAAAATTTTTAATGGAATTTGGACTTAATTTTAAATTTCAAAAATGGGATTAAAAAGTGCTCACTGGGTAGATTTGAAAACTGAAAACATAGAGATTTGGCTAAGTACAAAATTAGCTCAAAATCTAATTTTCGTAGCTACATATTTTTCATGTGGGAGAACATATTATTCAAAAATTTTAAATAAATATTATCCTAACATTTTTATACTATTATGTAGAATTTTAAGGCTATTTTACTTAATTTGACCCTACATAATGGTGTTCAAAAAGTGCTTATTGGGCAGATTTGGCACCTAAAAACACACATAAATCTGCATTTTGGGCAGTTTTCATGGTTGCGTATATTCCAAATGAAGAATAATTTTATATGAAAAATTTCACCATTATATTATAATTACATGTGGATACTCTTATACAAGTTTTAGATATAAATTATCATGATTTAGTCATGCGAAACATGTCCCAAAAAGCACTGCATAGGCTGATTTTGCAGTGAGAACTCTAAACCCTAAAACTTGCAAACTTGAACCTCTCCACTTTTTTTTTGGAAAATTTAATTTATGGAGGTGTATAAAGGTCATATACAAGGTAAAATTTTAATGAATGTTTTTTTAAAAGTACACGGTCCATCTTCGTAAAAGTTTTGTATGTAGGCCAATTTTGGCCAACAATTACACAATACATGCTACCTACTCCATCACATCCTATGTTAGTATTATAAGTTACATCACATGTTCCATATAAACCACATTAAATTATCATGTTATATATAAAATTTCATAGGATAATATGGTTAATAGAACTACATAACATACACTTGATCATATGGTATAAAATGATAATAATGGATATGTTACAACACCATATCGCTTCTCAAATTATGATACAAATAGACATGTTATTACTCACACACAACATGTAACATTTTACCCAATTTATCCTAGCCTGTAAGCAATAATACCATTGATGGTATAATTAGTTAGGAGGAACATAACTCAAATTTTAAAAAATAACCAAAAAAATGAAAAATATTCAATAAATTAAAACTAGGACCTATGCATGACATGTGTTTCTAGTTTACATGATTCATTTATGATTTATTGTGGTAGGTGAAATATAATTTTTTTATATAGATATAAATTTTATGATATAAATCAGTGGGACTCAAGATATATAAGTTATATATGACATGGACATTCCAATGTAAGATATTCTTACACCCTAGTGTTAACTTTCCTATATTAGGGGCATGTGTACACTAGGGGAATGTTAATGAATTATAAATGTTATATGTTTATATGACCATTTAGTTGATCATATTAATTTAATTACATTTATCACACATTAATTTATCTTAAAGATACTATTTAGAGTGTTATCTTTTATGGATATTATACTTTACTATGTGTGATGATGACATGAATTATTGTAGAGACTAGCCTTATTTATTTTATACATGCTTGATGTTGTTGCATGTTATATGGTGTGGTCCTTGTTTATATATTAAATTATGTGACTCTTGATATATGTGACATTGATTTTTATAAGTGTGACTCCTACTCTACATGACATTGATTTTTCTATTTATGACTCTTACTCTGCATGACATCAAGTATTTATTGTAAGACTCTTACTCTATGTGACATAGAATGTTCATTGTGTGACTCCTTATCTATATGAATCTTACTATGTGAGTCTTAATATATGTGGAATAAAACGTTATCATGCATGTTTATATGATTAATAGTGTGTGTCATACATGGCATTATGTGTGACTATTATGGATACATATAATATTGTCTATTGATATTTTGGTATTGTGATTCATATCACACATTTTTTTTATTATGCCATGATACATAACATGCATCTTATTATTATTTATTACTTAGTGCTTCTATGATCATTATTGTGATGATTATTATTATGTGACTCATTACTATATCTAATTGACATGACACTTATATGCCTTATGCACATATTTCACATATGCTATGACAATCTGATATTTCTATGATGGCATAAAAAAATTATGTTATCACATTTTGAACATGATTACATCCTTTCTATATAACATTATATGTATAAATCTTTTATTTTTATATAATTGAGTTGCATGCTACATCCCTCACCTCAAAGGAGCCATACAAAGTGGGGTTACCATAGATATTCAAGCCTTAAATATAGATAATTTAGATTTTAGGGTAGATTACATGATTTAGATTGACACATATTGATTCAAATTGGCACATATTGACACAAATTGTGATAAGATTGATACATATTAAGGGCATGCATGAGACATTCTATATGATTATGAGTGAAAATTGATAGTTTTAGATTAAGGTAAAAACAGGTTTTGAAGGGGCCCCGAAACCCTTTACATCAGATAAGATATAAACCTTAAGCACACCCAGGAAACAAAATAACTTGGAACCTATAAAAGCTATACCAGATTAACCAGTAATCTAAAAATAGCAGACAAGAGCTAGACAAACAATAACTATTAGTTATTATTTTTTTTACAAGACTGAAGTTTCATATCTAGAGGAGGGACCAGAGGCTTAGATTTTTTCCTCTTAATAGTAGTCCAGCCATCCTCTACCTTAGCTGCCTCAGCAACCCATTCCTCAAAAGGCCAAGAATCATGAAGCCCAGGGGGCGACAAAACCTCAGCCAAAACCATAGGAGAACCAGCCAACAACTGACTCCTAGGAGATTCCTTCAAAATAGGTGGAGGAACCACCACCTCCTCGGAAATCGGTTCAGGAAGATTACATAATCCAATCTCCATCGAACCTTCAATAGGAACAATCTCCAACTGAGACTCTTGATCCTTCAAAGCAGATAAGATACTCTTTTCATTCTCATTCTCAAAATTAGTCAAAGCTTCCTCAGGTTGTTCTGTAATATAGTGATCATGATCAGCTTCAGCCCACCAAGAAGGAGATCTTCTGGATCTAGATTTCCTTGTAGTGCACTAGGCAGCAACATGCCCCGTCAGGTGACACTTTCTACATCGAAAAGGTAGCCCTTCAAAATCTAACATTTTCATCCAAGATCCCCTAGGGGAATCTAGACAAATCACCTCAGGAAGGCCCTTAGAAACATCCACCTCAACCATATGGCGAGCATAGGTCGATCTGAAATACCTCTTGGTTTCTTCGTCCACGAATAAAAATTCCCCTATAGCATTTTTGATGGTTTTAAACACCGATTCATGCCATAGATGCAATGGTAAATTAGGGAGCCGAACCCAGACAGGGATCTTGTTGAAAGTTTCCGTAACAGGATTGAAATCCATATGCCACTGTTTGGTGAAGAGAGGGTATTTACCCTGCCAGAAGAAATTTCTGTTGGAAAGAATAGTCTTCTTGTCCTTAGTAATGTGAAATAAAGCTATAAAAAAACCTTTACCACAAGGATAAATTTCAACATTTCCATCAATTAGTGGCAGCCATGTCTGGGATATCCAGCCATGTAAATCGGCAAGAGATGGCCAGAAGCCACACAATCTACAAATAGCCACAAACTTTGAAAAGTACTCTGCCTGAACAAAGATTTCTTTAACAGTATCAGGATCAAGATTAACCCTGATAGGTTTTAAAGCACTTACAGGTGATTCACTTAGTCTCCCAGTAGAAGCATGGCGTTTCACATCATGAATTTTAGCTTCAAAAGTAGCCACGTCTGCATAAGTTCTTCCCTTAGACCCAGGGACAGACCCAAAAATAGGGGAACCATTTTCTGAATCCGTGATTGGAGAAGAACCCCCTTCCACGACCAGGATCCTATCCCCATTCACTGGTAAAGTTTTAGCCACACCAGCCGCCAGATCTACAGCAGCCTGGACCAAGCTGGAAGTTTGCGCTCGCGCCTGTGTGCTCGCAACATTCAAAATCTCCATGCGCGCGCAGGGAGCAGGGGGCATGCGCGCGCTGGGAGCGTTCAAAATTTTAGTAGTGAAAATTGATAGTTACTATGATATTATGACATAGGTTATTTGACTCAAATTTACTCAGATTTTCTTTGATTTACTTAGATTCACTCAAATTTACTCATATATACAGAAAAATATAAAAATTAAGTCTAAATTATAGTTTATTCTTGCTTCTCATAGTTAGTGGAACCTATTTTGGGTTCCATTATTAGAAAATTATAACGACTAGATCAAATTTGTAAGAATTTCTCTATCTTTAGTGAGGGTTTGGGCATCTATCTTCTCAACCAATGGTTTTAACACTTGCATCTCTTTAGGGAATAATCATCCCTCTCTCCAATGACTTCAGAGGGTAGTTTGGTTTGCATACCTATAGATATATTCATTCCTTACTTTTCAAATTAAAATATCTTAATGATCTCAATTACTTTAAATTTTATATCATAAGTGGACACTAATTTTTACATGTTTCATTATAGTTTTTTCACGGAGCAAGATAAATACTTAGGATTCATTTGAAGAAAAAATTGGGGTAATACTCAAATACTAAATTTATTACCTTTTTCCTTTCAATTTATCATTTTCAATACTAGAAAAAAATAGGGACATTTATAGACACATAAATTTTGTATTAGACACTTGATAATGTCAGGTTTAACTAATTATTAACATACATGACTTATTCATCCATAATTTAATCTTTCTCACATTATCTCCTACCCATTATTTTATCTATGGCCTTAACTTTTCAAAAAATTTGTTATCCACATACAAGTTCTCCATAGTATGTTTCTAAATAGTTTATCATCCTAATCAGACTGTCACTATCCTACAAATCAATATATTCTCCATCTTAAATGGTTTTGGAAACAATCAAATGATAATAATTATTTATATCATTTAACCTCATCAAAGGTTTCATATGTTATCCAAATGATTATTGAAAAAATTTAAACCCTTTCTTACGGTTAAACTATAGGTTTGTCATGTCAATTATGGAGGGAAGTTACTGTTGACCATTTTGACCTCACAAGTCAAATTGTCACCCATAAAACTTGAAACTTTTCTTGTAATGTTATTTGACCTATTAAGACATTAAAGGGTCCAATTAATGCCTTTTAACATCATATTTCTCAAGTGATTTTATCATTTTTATTGCTAAATAGGCCTATTTTGAATTTATCTGTACAATTCTTCAAGGTAAAGTTGACATAAATACATATTTAAGACATTTTTTCATTAAAAGGTAAAATACATGGTTTTAAAGGAGTTTTAGGTGTCAAAATTCATAAAAATAGCTTATCTCTCATATTGACTTCCTTGGTAGCTCTAGGAAGGCCATCGCTTTTTGCTCAGTACAATCAGGAGAGAGAGAGAGAGAGAGAGAGAGAGAGAGAGAGAGAGAGAGAGAGAGAGAGAGAGAGTAAAGTCAAAATATATTTGGAATTTATAAGTACCATAAATAAATTTAATTTAATGTAATTTTTTTCTATATTCACCCCCCCATATTTATGAATAATCACTAAGAGTGTAAGGGGGTCATTATGTCCTAGTCATCCAGATAGGGTACACGTTTGTTTCCATTTCTTCACTTTGAATATAGATGGAAAAAAATGGTAATATGGGGATGATTTTAGGGTAAAATAAGACATTTATAATGGTATAATCATAATGTTATTTATCATGATAAGTATTTTTTGATAGGAAATTGGTTCCCTCTCTTGGTTGCTAAGGTTGGCAGTTTTCAAACATGTTTGATATATCAATTGAGTGTATTCATTTTTTAAGGTTTATAAGTTAATGTGTTAGGTAAAATACACATATTTAATTAAAACTAAAGGTTCATGTACCTTAATCTTGAAGAGGGTCTTCCTTGAGGTAGCTTGAGTGAGATGGGATCTTTCACAAGGTATAGTTGCAGGTCTAATGAACTTATGAATGGATGAGAGTATCTCAGTAAGGTCAACATGATATTGAAGGAATTATAAAAGATGAGAATTTTAAATTTACCTTAGGAGGACATTCCATATGAGGTCTTAAGACTATGCCCTCTCAAATCTCAAACTAACACTTGTAGGCCTAATGGGCAGGTTAGAAGGACATACTGGCAAATAATAGGAGATATGAGGATTCAACAAGGAATAGAGGTTTAGTTTGAGGTCATGATGTTGTTTTAGAGTTTAGTGATCATAAGGTATTAAATATTATTAATTATACTATGAGATCAGATCTTTTGGGAGCCTCAAATCCCTAAATAACATAGTCATGACTATGTACTACTGTGTTACCAATTATTAAGAGATTTCTAAAGACTGTGTGCTCTCAAAAATGTGTTTATGAGGTATTAAGATGAATTTTATGGTGATATATGAAAATTAAATGAATTAGGATGATCTAAGTGTCACCAAGGTACATTAAAATCGCAAAATAAATCCTCTCAAAACCTAGTTTATTATAAATTAAGGTAAATTAACATTTTTTAAGGTAAGGTTCATATGTTGATTTCCATATTTGTCAAACTATGTGAAAGCTTTTCCAAGCTGATGGGGTGTTTTTGGGTCAATAATAAATTTTGGAATCATATTTTTCAAATTTTAACCATGTCATACATCTTTTATCTAACCGTATAAAGGCCTAAAAGGGTAAAATCACCACCTACAGGGGTCATAATCAATAGGGTTGTTTCAAGAAAGTATCAAGTTCAAATCCATGAAGGTAGGTATTTTTAACTAAGAATTAATATGATTTAAATGGTTATATTTTGATGTATTATGATCATAAGGTAATTTAAATGGTTTAGTGAACTTATGGTTTGTGTAAACACTAAATGTGTACCTATAACTATGTATTGAAGACATAGTCAACAGTCTTCTATGCAATATGAACTTGTGAAGGTAAATAAATTGATAAGATGGATGATTAAGGTATAACATGATTTTATTGTTGAAAAAAGGAGATAAACACACTAAATTTAGGTAAAGTGACTTTTAGTCTAGATTTAAGTACAAAATGGCCACCTATAATCAAGCAAGGTACAATCAACCTATGTATTGAGTAAATGTTAAGATTTGTGAGAGGGTGTAGTGAGGGGTTTGTGGATTATTTAAAATAATAAAAATAGGTTTTAAATCAATGTTAACAACTTAAACAATGTCTTATTACATATTATTCCTCCATATAAGCCCAGGGTAGGAAACACACACCTACAATCAATATCCATTTATAGGCAATCTTTGTAAAAGTAAGTAGTTTGACATAGGGTATAGTTTGGATACGATGGTAATAAGTGTAATATATAATGAAGTTGATTATATGAGAGTGAGAGGATAAATTTCCATTGAGGGTGTTGGATAAGATCAAAATCATTAGAACTAACATAGTTTACTAATTAAACCCACCCTACATGGCTACTCACAAGTATAAGTGAGAAGATTGTCTTTCTCATTGAGATGGAATGTATAATATTTTAAAAGAGTGTAGATGAAATTATTTAAGGCTTTAATAAATTTTTAATATAGTGTAGGAGGAGATAAACTCAAATCATAGACCTCTAGGGTCAACAAGTTCATTTTGCACCAAAACCCTCAATGGTAAGAATTCAAGGTTTAAGACCTATTTGAGAGGTAAATTATTATAAGGATAATTTTAAACAATTTAATGAATCATGGAAACATGTTTAAAATATTAATTTTTTAGTTAAAATAATTTTTGAGTATTTAAGACTCCAAGATTATCTTTTTTAGCCTTAACATGCATAGTCACGAGCTCAAGAGGCAAATTTGAAGAGGATAAACCTTGTTGTATAAAGTGAATGGTAAGATAAGGTTGCTTGAGGTGTTTTAGGGGGTCCCATTTTTCAAATACTTGACATTTTTTTATCCCTTTGGTCACACAACTTTATGAACAAACAATAAGAAGGTAAAAAACCCTATTTTGCTTGAGAAGGAGCTCGAGAAGGTAAAATGTTTCCTCAAAAATTTCATGAGAATTTAAATGGGAAATTTAGCCCATAGGATATGTTATATGGGTCACCATACTATAAATTATTGGCATTGGTTTTTGGAAATAACCATTGTCCTTTATGAGCCATTATTAAGAACTTAAACCTCTTAAAACCCTACAACTGACTTAATTGAAGATATATGCTTATTGATGCCTTAAAATGAAATATTTTGACCTAAAAATGATCCTATTTATACTCAAAACTATCTTTAGCTTCACTTCTAGGTGTTTGTTCACATGTGCAGGTACAATACCTTAATGATACAAGGCATAATATGAAGTTTTTATCTTGTATGTAAGGGTACATGTAGTGGAGTGATATCCAAACCATTTGAATATGTTTATGGGGAATTAATATAGGTTTAATAATCATCCAATATATTATATATGTCTCTTAATTTTTTATACAATTCCTGTAAGTTGGCCACTAGCTCAAAAGGTGAGAAAACTCAATTTTACAAGCCAAAAATCAGTGGTGAAGGATTGAGAATGAAATAAAGGAATTAAATATCAAGGGTTGAGTTGTGTAAGTGTCATAAATATCTCATCAAGTAATTTTAAGTCACCAAAACTTGAAAGTTTCATGAAAAACATCTCCAACAACAAGCACATAAAAGCATTTAGGCTTGCCAATGACCATTTCATGGTTTTCCCATCTACACAAGGCCACATAACTTGAAATTTGGCATGGAGGATGGTATTAGTCCAATAAAATTGAATAAAACACTTTTTTGGGGTTTCACATGTGTGGGTGGTCATTTGGGCCAAATTTATTTTTCTAGGTCTAAGAGGCCTAATTAGGCCTAATTAGAGAGATAGATGGAAGAAAGGAGATACTTCCAGTTGGATTTAGATAATGAAATTTGGTATGAATATGTAAGGGGATAGAGGGTCCTAAAAATGTGCTTATTTTTCTAGGGTAATTTATACATTCTTCTAGATAAGGAACTCTACCAGTTTTTAGGGATATAAGGATTGGGTGGAAAAACATGCTATAAGAGAGAAATTGCATCTTTTAAAGGGTTTTATGGATCCAAGTGACTTTTTTGAGGTCTTAATTAATGATTATAATCCATAAATGTAATATATATTTTTTATTCAAAGTGAAACCCAATTTTATCTCCTATGCCTCTTTGTTTAAGGAGTCAAGTGATCAAAGCACTAAATGAATACATGAAAGTTATTCAAAAGGATTTGTTGAGGTTTATAATTGTATCCTATACCTAATAAATAAATAATAAGTCATATTTTTATTGTAATAAGGATTCAAATATTGAAAAGGTCTCTAGGACTCCTAAGAAGACCTTCCTTCCTATGCTTAGCATGTTGAAAGAGTCAAACCAACATTAATGAGCCTTATAACAGCCAAAATAAGGTGGAGAGACTCAATGAATGGCTTATAATTATATTTAAATGGAACATGAATGAAAATTAAAGACCTATTTTCTAGGAGTAAGATTCATTCTTCAATAAGGACATGTAACCAAGTATATAGGGTGCACAAATAAGAATGTAGGCACTTGTATTCGTCAAACATCAAAAATAAATGCCATGAATTCTTAAAACCTTTAATACAAGTCATAATTTACCCATACACCACTTTTGTGAAAGAAGAGAAGAGATAATCAAGAGAAGGACCTAGTGAATGTCTCATCTCCTAGTTTTTATGTTTTTACTTTATCTCTCTCTCCTTTCTCATTTTCTCTATATGTAAGACTATTTTTTTAATATGAAAATAATTCTTAACCTGATTTATGGCAAGGCCATGATTACAAAAATACTTGTACTTGCCTTTTTATAATGAATAAGACTAAAATTTGGCCTTCTCAAAGCTTGTGACTAGTGTGTGTTCATGGTTTATTGATGAATGACAATGATAGTGTATGATTCCTTTCATTTTATCCTCTCATCTTTACCTATTTTTAGGTTTTATTTCATATTTTTAGGTTGCATAGTGTGCTTGGACAATATTGTATGTATGGAAAGTGTAAGTTTTCCTTAGTGTCTTTGAGAGACCTATTGATCAACTACCTTAGATCATGCATCAAACCGAGTCTCTATGTGAAATATTGATGTTTGGAGACATTAATTTGAGAAGTGAAACTAGGTCCATGTCTTTATTCATCCTTCTTAGTGCATATTAGATAAGTGAAGGACACATTTTGGTGTATCACCTCAGTTAGATAGGTTTTATTTTAATTTATCTTCCTTCCCTTTTCCTTTCAAGATGGTAGTGTAGAATAGAGAGATTAACTGATACATCAAGGGGAGATATACCTTAAAATATAGAGATTACATCCATATATTAAGCCACCCATAGCTTATAATTATCTCCATGTTACTTCATAATGTGAAGGCTTGAAACCACCTTCACAAGGGTGAAAGTCTAATAGATAAATTTTTTTGGCATGTCCGATAGAACCAAACATCCAAAGAAATTGAAGGATTGTTGGTGTTGTTCTTATATAGATTAGACTTTAGAGGCATTCAAAGCATCAATGGCATCTTCAAGTTCTATCAACTAGTTCTAGCATCCCATGCACTAGTTCAAGTAAGTTGTGTTTTGATTTCACTATCTTCATGAAGTTTGATGGTTGTATATGAGGAGAATTCCTATGTTATACTTCCTTATCAAGCTTATGATGAGTCATACCAGCCTTGTCATGATCCATACTAGTTTTTTTATGATCCTAATCAATCTTACCAAGAGTCTTATTATTCCTATGATTAGTCTTGTCAAGAGTATGTTAGTTCATATCAACTTTATAGTGATCTTTATTAGCCTCTCTGTGAACCTAAATATATACCTCAACAAATAATCTAGAATTGTATCATTCATACTCACCTCCTCCTACTCCATTTCTAACTCAACATAATGTTTCCCCTACCATATCCTTTTTGGAATTCAAGATAAACGTGCTAAAGTCTGAAGGGGTGATGAGAGTATAGGATAGAGATTTATATGTGATACCTTTTCACCTCATAGGGAAGATGAGGAAGACAATACAAATGTTGATGAGTAGGTGGAAAATGATTGGAAAGGAAAATCAGTAGGTTATGACTTCATGAAATGAGAATTATGATCTAATGGTGGGTAGATGGGTTAGTGAGATGGGAAAATCAAGAGATCCAACCCAAATAACCTCAGCCATCTCCTCCTACCCCTAGTAAAACTTCTTTTATTTCATGTTCCCTTCAAGCTAAACCTACCCTTCCTTAAGAAAACAAACTCAATTCATCTTAGATGCTTTTTTGGGCTATGATTCCTAGTTATACCATATCAACCCTCTTATGCTCCTTGTCCTCATGAATTCTTTGACCATTATCAAATAGAGCCTCCAAGAGAACCAATTCAACCTCCAAGTTAACCTACTAGTTTCAAACTCCTACCTTGGAACCAAGTGGTAAAGTGTTGGGAGAAACAAGAGGAAAAAAGTGAAGATTCAAAATTTACACCCAAATAAGACCTTGTGCCTATTAAAGCCCTATTTCTCCTACATCAAGAACCTAACGTTATTCCATCTTAGAGGAACCTCCAATAAGGCTCTCAAGACAAGAAATAGGTCCTAGTCGAGAAGGTTGGAAATCAATTTGTAGTTGAGAAGGAACCTTACGAAGACTATAAGAATATTTAAATGGTTGTTGAGAAGGATGAAGCACTCATAGGGAAATTCAACTTGATTTCTCTTCAAGCATTCCTACAAGAGTCCACCATCCTCAAATCTTCATGTTTCAAGAGTATTCCCTTGGTTCCCATGCAAGCTCATGAGTGTATCCATTGCCTTCCCACCATCTCCATTCTTTAAGAGGAACCTATTCCATGGAGGATAGAAGAAGAAGTTGTAGTTGCAATTGAGTTTCAATGAGAGTATGATGATTCAAGTGTGCATTAATAATAAATATTTATTGATACTCCCTTTGGTGAGATAAAAGGTAATTTAATTTTTAGACACGATCAATAAATTTTGGCAAAAGATAAAGGATATGTTTACTTGTTTCAAGATGTTCCTTTTAGTGTGATTGAGCATGAAGAAGAGAAAGGTAAAGTGATTGAAGATATTTTTATAGTAGAGCTTCAATTAGATTCCCCTCATGATACTTCAAATGTGCAAGAAAAGGTAAATCTTTATTTTTATCTCCCTTGTATCATTCAAGATCATAGTGAAGACTTATTTAAAGCTTTGGAATCAGGATATTCACTTATTCTAGGTGATAATGACTTGAGTAAGGTAATTATTAGGTATCTAGATTGTACCCTAGCTAAAAGGAGGAAAGTTCAAGTCTTGATTTCAAACTTAGACTAACTTTGGAATGGTCTAAGGCCATAGGGTGCCTATAACTAGACTAGACCTCTAGGATTTTTTATGAGGCTAGATCTTCAATTTTTTTTAAAATTATTTAGACCTTTCTTTATAAATATAAGACTGGTTGGGTTGAAAAGGGGAATGAAATTTTCATAAAATAAAACCTATTCTAAGCTATGGTGATGCACCAAGAATTTATTAGATCCACTCTTAAGCTTGGATTCTTTAACACACTAATGAACTAGGACAGAAGCTAATGCATTGCTTACTATAGTTTATATGTAATAGTATTTCATAGAGAAGTTTGTTTGATACACTCAGACTAGGGAGAAATGAAAATAAGGTCTAGTTAAAGACACTTGAGTTCAGTTGTCCACTATATCTTTGAGATATCAATGTTGAGACACATTGTATGACCTGCAAAGAAAATCTCTAACACTTAGGTTGAGTTTGGACATGCAAGAGGAAGATAACATTCACATTTACAAATTAAAAAAACATAGAACACTAAATATAGATTATCAAAAGACTATAAAAATACTCTATTCACTACTTTAAGAGGTGTCAAATATAATTTTTGTAGAGTCTAGTCATACCAGCCTTAGGGATGCAAAATAATAGCTCAAAGGCTATATTTATAGCAAAAGGGAAGCAAGAGAGAGAGAATATTTGGTGCTCAAAAGGGAATCAAAATAGTTCAAACCCATTTGAAAATTTGTTACAACTACCATCATTGATCAAGCTCACTCAAACCCTCCTTGATTGATCCAGGTCACTCCAGTCCATTGCATCATTACAATATTTCCTCTATGATGCTTTATGGTAGATAAAATGATGAAATCAAGTTATTTTAATTTTGTATTGATGTGAAACTACTCATGACTAGTTTATTGATGCATTCCCAAGTGGGGAGAAGGGTCATTTTCATGTAGTTGGCTTTGGCAACAATTGTTGGAGTCTACATGGAACTATTTGGTCCCAAAATATCTACTCCTAGCTCAAACTAGATCATGCTCAAGCTTGGATCTAATCATGTCTATTTGCCTTGATTGAAAAATAACTTTTTGACCTCCATCTAAGTCATTTAGACTCTCCTTCGTTCTTATTAGTCATCAAGAACTAGCTTAGATAATCAATCCCTTGACTTATCTCACACCATTGATTTTTAGATGTGAATGAACATGATTCATATATCCTCTACCTAAAATCATGCACTTTTACCACTTGTCCATCACACCCTTACTCTAATTGGTTTTTGAATTTTGATTAGGGTTCTTGACATCTTGACTTAGCTCATTCCATTAGATCTGCTAGGTATGAACAAATGCAAACCTTTGGATCTATCTTTAAAACATCAACCTTGTCTCTACTTATACCATGTGTTAAATGTGCATTAATCCTCAAGATCCTATTATTAGTCTATAGCCTTACACACTTGTGCCATGTGTTGAACCCTCAATCTCTTTGAATCTTTTGACCTCTACTCGTCATTAGATCTAGATGCTCAATCAAATGCCAATCGTTGATCTACTAGGACCCACATTTAAACTCCAATGTCTACTTCATGATCTTAATTTTGAAATCCTCACTCCCATAAAATGTTGTTCATGTGACCATAAAATTTAAGCTCAATAATATTTGTCTTGCTTTATCTTTAAATTTGATGTCTTATTGACCATCAATTGATGTACCATAGAATGTAATTGATGTCCTATGGACTGTCAAATTTAAGCATAGATAGATATTTTCTCAAACTCTTTTTCTATTCACATGAATGTCTTTGATAAATTTTAACTTCAATCATCATTTAATAGGGCTTAAATTTGATGTCTATGGGGGCATCCTAGACTTTTTTTGAAATTAATTGGCTATTTCATGAGCCTAAAATTGATGTTTACGCACTTAGCCAGATCATAAATTCAATGGGCTATTTATTTTAGACCTTTTTCTGGATAATTATTTTGGTTTTTGTGTGGAACACTTTATCTAAAGGAAATATATTTCCATATCCTTGCCTTGAGCAATTCTTTCAGATAAAATGTTCAAAAGAATTATACTTTAGTATTTTGCTTTGGGATAAAATCTTTGAAAGAAGTCTGACTTTGGGAAAATTGTCTTGGACAATTTTCTTGAAGGAATTATCTTTAGAATGGCCCTACAACCATTTTGGAAATACCTTTTGGAACTTTGAAGTGGAGCATTTTCCCAAGAAAAGTACCCTTCAAAAAATGTTTGGGATACTTGGCTTGAAAAAGTGCCTTTCTAGAAAAAGTGCATAAGACACTTTGCCTAGAGAAGACCCTTTGAGGTTTTTACGCTAGACCTTTTTTATTCAAAAATATATCCTTCAAGATTTTTGCAAAGGTCCAATTTGAAGAAATGACCCTTCAGGGAAATTGTTTTGGATAAACTGTCCAAAATAATTATAGACACTTGGCGAAAAAAACCCCAAAATAAAGCCCCAAAAGAGATCAAACACTTAGCTAAATAAAGTGGGACAAAACTCCTAAAATAATTAAGCTTTATACATGTATTGTGGGCTTTATGTGGAGCACTTTCTCTAAAATAATTTTGAATGCTGCACTTAGCCAAAAGTTGGAAAAGTGTAAACCTAGGCAAAAATTTACACCTAATCCTACAACTATTTAACACCATGAAAACCTTCTTGGATCCCTCCACTTTGTTATATTGAGCCTATTTCTAAGCCATCTGATCCACTGAACAATTGGGACCTTGTTCATCTATTTGATCTAGGTAGAAGCTTGGTATGTGGGCTAAAATGGCCAATAGTAAAAGGAGGTAGTTTTGGTGAGCCAATCAACAAGATTGAGAGAGAGAATCTTTAAAATCTACCTTATCAATAGATAGCCTAACTAGATGATGATTTGTTTGAAATACTCAGCATGGATTATCATCCTCTCACCTCATTTGTAGACCTTAGTGTACTTTTGGAAGACAATGTAGATCTCTTTTGGCCATAATTTCCCAAGAAACAACAAAATCTCTCTTTTGGAGATAATTATGGACAAGTTGAAAGCCTTCAAAATAATAATAAAGTCTAGGTATGCCATTTAGATCAATCATATGAAGTTCATGATGTAACAAGTCTTACAAACTAATATTTAGCCATCTTGGAGACAGATGACAAAGAAGAACAACAACCAAAGGTATAGGTTGAAGTCTAGGACTAGTATGTGTTCATTGGAGATCTATTTGTTGATGTAGACTTATTACAAGACATGTAAAATGCGGTGTTAGTCCGAAAGAAGGCTCAACCAAGTAAGAGGTAAATCAAGTGTGATTTTATACACCATTGCATTATTCATGAAGTAAATGATCCAAAAAATGTTATTTTTGATCCTAGAGGAGGATTCTTTGTAGGTTAGTTGTAGTTAGTTTAGATTTCATCCAAGTTATATCTAGCACATTAGTTTTCTTATGTTTTATTTTCAATAAGTGCTCAACTAGCATGTGTGTTTTGCTAGTCTAGTTTCCTTGCTTTGTTGTCTTTTCTTTTCTTGTCTTTGAGGAGAAAAATAACTGTCTTATATTGAATCAATATTCTTGTAGTCATTGATCATATTTTTTAGTGTTCATTTTAGAATTTAAGACTGATCTCATGAGTCCAAAAGATATGCCAATGGTCTAGTTCTCAAGCATAACAGGCATGCTTCCTAACTGAGTCACCAAAATGTTGATAATTTTGACCTCACAGGTCAAATTGTAACCCATATAAATTGAAACTTTGCTTGTCATATTATTTTACCTATTAAGACATGAAAGTTTCAAATTAATGCCTTTTTCAATAGTTTCATTAGATTTCTCAATTTCTTTTAGCAATTTTAGTGCCCTATTTTAAGGCTATCCATATAGTTTTCAAAGTAAAATTAACCTAAAGACATATTTAAGATCTTATTTGTTCATGAAAAGGTAAAATTCATGGTTTAAAGGGAGTTTTAGGTGTCAAAATGTAGAAAACCAACTTATCTCTCATATTAACATCCTTGGTAGCTCAAGAAAGGCCATCAATATTTGCTTAGTATGGTCAAGATAAAGAGATTCAGGTCTAAATATCTTGATAATTGATAGGGACCCTAATTAAATTTAAGTTAGTGTAATTGGTTGTCATATTAATCCCCCCATATTTATGAACAATCACCAAGAATTTAAGTGTGTCGCTATGTCCTAATCATCTAGACAGGGTACAAGTTTGTCTCCATTTATTCACTTGAGAGATCAATGGAGAAAAATGATTATATGGAGATGATTTCAAGGTAAAGTAGGACCTTTCTCATGGTGGAATCATCAGTTCCTTTCTCTTGATAAGGAGTTTTTAATAGGAAACCGGTTGCCTATCTTAATTATTAAGGTTGGTAGTTTTCAAACGTGTTTGATATATCAATTGAGTGTATTCATATTAAAAGGTTTATTAAGTTCATGTTTTAGGTACAATAAACCTCTTTCATTCAAACTAAAGGTTTGAGTGCCTTCATATTTAAGAGGCTCTTCTTTGAGGTAGCTTGAGTGAGATGGGGTCTTTCACAAGATATAACTACAAGTCTAATGAACTTCTAAATGGATGAGAGTATCTCAGTAAGGTTAACATGATATTAAAGGATTTAAAAAAGGTGAGTAATTTTTAATTTACATTGGGAGGACATTACATATGAGGTCTTAATACTATGCTTTCTCAAAGCTCAAAATAACACTTATAGGCCTAATGAGTAGGCTAAAAGGACACAATGACAAACGATAGGAGCTATGAAGAGTCAACAAATAATAGAGGTTTGTTTTGAGGCCATGATGTTGGTTTAGGGTTAGTTCTCATAAGGTATTAAATATTATTAATGAAATTATGAGATCATAAGAACTCTTTGGAGCCTCAAATGCTTAAATAACATAGTTAGGTCTATGTACTATTGTGTTACCAATTATTAAGAGATTTTTAAAGACTGTGTACTCTCAAAAATGTGTTTATAAGGTGTCAAGATGAATTTTTAGGGTGACCTATTCCACTTAAATTAGTTATTATGTTCTAAGTGTCACCAAGGTAAATCAAAATCATAAAATAAAGCATCTCAAAACCTAAAGGTAAATTAGTAGTTTTAAAGGTAAAGTTCGTATGTTGATTTCCATATTTATCAAACTCTTTAAATATTTTTCAAGTTGGTGGAGTATGTTTGGGTTAAGAAGAAAAATTTTCATCATATTTTTTAAATTCCAACCATGTAATACATCTTTTCTCTGATGGTACAGAGGCCAAAAAGGGTAAAATCACCACCTACAGGGTTCATAATCAAAAGGGCTATTTCAAGAAAGTATCAAGTTCAAATCTATAAAGGTAGGTGTTTTTCACTAAGAAATAAAATGATATCCATGATTATATTTTGATGTCTCAGGAGCATAAGGTAAGTGAAATGGTTTAGTGAATCTATAATCTATACAAACACTAAATGTGTACCTACAACTATGTATTGAAGACATAGTCAGTAGTCTTCTATGCAATATGAACTTATGAAGGTCAAGAGCTTGATTTAAGATGGATGAGTTAGGTATAACATGAAATAATTGAGAATAAAATGAGATAAACACACCAAAGTGAGTAAAAGTGACTTTTATTCTTCAATCAAGTATAAAATGGCCACCTATAGTGAAGCAAGGTATGATAAACCTGTGTATTGAGTAAATGTTAAGACTTGTGAGAGGGTGTAGTGAGGGGTTTATGGATTATTTCACAAGATATAAAGAGGTTTTAAATAAATTTAAAAAAAATAAAAAAGGTTTAATTGCATATAATTCTTCCATATAAGCCAAGGGAAACAAACACACACCTACAGTCAATAGCCACCTACAGGTAGTCTTTGGAAAAGTAAGCAATTTGACACAAGGTATAATTTGGATGCGATGGTAATGAGTGTCACATATAATTAAATTGATGAGATGAGAGTTATGGGATTCATTTTCATTTAGGCTATTGGAGAAGATAAAATTTAGTGAAACTAACACAATTTACTAATATAATCCTTTTAAACCCTATAGGCCCACTCATAAGTATAAGTGAGAAGAGTGTCTTTCTCATTGAGATGGAATGTGTAATAGTTTAAAAAATTGTGTGTGACATTATTTAAGTCTTTCATAAAGTTTTAATATAGTGTATGAGGAGAGAAACTCAATTCATATACCTCTAGGTTCAACATGTTCATTCTGCACCAAAACCTTAATGGTAATAATTCAAGGTTTTGAACTTATTTGAGAGGTTAGTGCTTGTAAGGACCATTTAAAATAATTTAATTAATCATGGAAACATGTTTAAAATCTTCATTTGTGAGTTAAAATTATTTTTGAGGATTTAAGATCCCAAATTTCTCTTTCTCGACCTTAACATGCACGATCACTAGCCCAAGAGGTAGGTTTGAAGATGATAGATCTTGTGGTATAAGGTATATGGTAAGCTAAGGTTTATTGAGGTTTTTTATGGGGTCCCATTATTAAAATACATGACATTATTTTATCCCTTTGGTCAAACAACTTTATGAGCAAATAATAAGAAGGCAAAGAACCTTGTTTTATTTGAGAAGGAGCTCTAAGATGTTCAATGTTTGCTCAAAACTTGCATGAGAAGTTTCATGGGAACTCAAGACTATAGGATATATTATAGGGGTTACCATAATATATAGTATGGCATTGGTTTTTGTAAAGGACCCCTATCCTTTATGAACCATTATTAAGAACTTAAACCTCTTAAAACCCTATTTAAACCCTACAACTGACATGCTTGAAGTTATATGATTATCTATGCCTTAAAATGTAATATTTTTAACTCAAAATGATCTTATTGATACTCAAAACTCTCCTAAGATTCACTTCTAGGTGTTTATTCACATGTGTAGGTACAATACCATACAGTAAAAGGTAGAATAAGTAGTTTTAAATTTGTTTGTGAGGGTACATATAGTGGAGTGATATCTAAAACATTTGAATATGTTTATGGGGAATTAATATAGGTTTAATAATAATCCAATGTCATCTACAGGTCTCTCAATTTGTCATATAGTTCTTTTAAGTTGGCCACTAGCTCAAAAGGTGAGAAAACTTAATTTTGTAAACCAAGAATCAATGGTAAAGGATTGAAAATGAAATAAATTAATTAAATATCAATTAATTAGTTGTGTAATGGTCCTAAAGGTATCATCAAGTCATTTTAAGTCACCAAAACCTAAAAGTTTCATGAAAAACATCTCCAACAACACCTCAAGCACACAAAAGCATTTAGGCTTGCCAATGACCATTTCATGGTGTGCCCATCTACACAAGGCCCCATAAATTTAAATTTGGCATGAAGGATGGTATTATTATAGGTAAAGTGAATCAAACACTTTTAGTGGGTTTCACATGTGTGGGTGCCCATTTGGGCCAAATTTCTCTTTCTAGGCTTAGGAGGCCTAATTAGGTCTAATTAGAGAGAGAAATAGTAGAAAAGAGATAATTTCATTTGGATTTAGATAATGAAATTTTGTATGAATATATAAAGGGATAGAGGGTCCTAAAAAATGTGCTTAATTTTATAGGGTAATCTATACATTCTTTGGACAAGGAGCTTTACTAATTTTAGGGCTACAAGGAATGGGTGGAAAAGCATGCTATAGGAGCAAAATTACATATTATGGAGGTTTTAATGGCTCCAAGTGCCTTTTTTTAGGTCTTAAGTGATTATGATAATCCATAATGAAATATATTTTCCCGATTCAAAGTGAAACCCAATTTTCTCTCTCCTACACCTATTTACTTAAGGAGTCAAGTGATCAAAACACTATATTTATCCATAAAAGTTATTAAAAAGGATTTATTAAGGTTTATGATTGTATATTATGCCTACTCAATCAATAAAAACTACGTGTTTTATTGAAATAAGGATTCAAATGTTGAAAAGGTCTCTAAGACTCCTAATAATACCTTCATTCTTTCCCATGCCTATTATGTTGAAATAGTCAAACCAACATCAATGAGCCTTCAAATAGACCAAGTAATGTTGAGAGACATCATGAACGGATTATAAGAATAATGCAATGGAGCATGAATGAAACTTGAAGATCAATTTTTTAGGAGGAAGACTTATTCTTCAACAAGGACACGTGACCAAGTATATAGGGTGTGTAAGAAAGAATATAAGTACTTATATTGGTCAAACATCATAAATAAATCCGATGAATTATTCAAACCTTAAAAATAATTCCTCCTTTACCCCTATTCCACTTTTGTGAAAGAAGAGAAGAGATAATGAAGGAATTACTACATTAGAGTTGGAGAAGGACCTAGTGAATGTCTCATCTCCTAAGATTTAGGCTTTTACTTTGTCTCTCTCTCATTTCTCATTTTATATATATGTAAGCCTATTTTTGTAATTTTAAAATAATACTTAACCTAATTTTTGGCAAGGCTATTATTATAAAAATGCTTGTACTTGCCTCTTTAGAATGAATAAGTCTAAATTTTGGCGTCCTCAAATATTGTGACTGGTGTATGTTCATGGTTAGTTGGTGAATGACAGTGATAATGTATGCTTACTTTCATTTTATCCTCTCCTCTTTACCTATTTTAAAGTGTTAGTTCATCCTTAAAGGTTGCATAATGTGCTTGAACAATATTTTATGTATGGTAAGTGTAAGGATTTCTTAGTATATTTGAGAGACCTATTGATCAACTACCTTAGATCAAACATCAAGATGAGCTTCTATGTGAAATATTGATGTTTGGATACCTTAATTTGAGAAGTTAAATTAGGTTCATGTCTCTATTCATCTTTATTAGTGCATATTAGATAAGTGAAGCACATATTTGTATCATTTTAGTTAGATAGGTTTTATTTCAATTTATCTTCCTTCCATTTTCCTTACAAGATGGTAGTGTAGAGTAGAGAGCCTAAATAATATATCAAGGAGAGATAGTCATTAAAATATAGATCTTCAATCCATCTATTAGGCCACCCATAGCCTAGGATTGTCTCCATGTTACTTTAGACTGTGAAGGTTTGAAACTACCTTCATAAGGGTACAAGTATAGTAGATAATAGTTACCCAAAGAGTCTCCTATATATACACATCAATCCTAATCATATTACCACCTAACACTTATCTAACACTTGAATTGCAAAATAGTCTTCCACATTGATAAATACATTTTCACATCCTTGAGGAAATGACCTAAATCATCCAAGACTAAAAATGCCTCAAAGGAAAAAACTCTAATATAAGTTTGAATATTATTTCAAGGTCAAAGTAATAGCTTATCAAATGTTAAAATACACACGTGTTGCATAAATTATAGCAAATCACTAGTGATTACACACATGGTTAAATGTGAAAACTATGTGTGGTTTAAGCCCTATTCAGAGTATTATAATGTAAGTAATGCCTAGCCACTTTTTAGGGGGTGGTTAAGGTTTCTAACTCATCATATTTAACCTTATTTTATAGTTGAAACAAGTTTTGAAAGTGGAACTAGGGTTTCAAGGTGAAGGAAGAAAAAGTTGGATCTACACACAAAAAAATCTCTAAAATTTCACATAACCATATTTATAGGTGGGTGTAATGATCTATGTAAAATAGACTGATAAAAACATAAAGGATAATTTTGACCATCAATAGAGATATCTAGTTATTATATGATCCTAAGCATTACTAGATATATCCAAGTAGATTCTAATAATTATTCTCTTGATTTGAGTGACCATATATCCATTTTAGGGCATTAATGATGATTGTACATTATCACATACCATAATAGAAAAAAATAAAGTACCCTATACTCTTGGTCATTTTTTAAAGTAACAAGTGTAATAAATCAATATTATCTACCTTTTACATTTACATATGTGTAATTTACACATTTATTATATAATCTAAATAGTCTCAATTTTTACATTATTTAGATAACCAAAATCCAAAATATGATAAAACACCTTGTCACAAAATAGACATGTTCTCATTTACCACTCCTCCTTAGGGATTGTCCAAATGCCAATCTCACACTTAAGATGATTTAGAGTTATTCCTTAACTAAAACATCAACGTTGAAAATAACACTCTAGTGAAAGAGATTCTAATGGCAGATTAAATGAAAGAGGTTGGAAAAAAATCAAAAAACCAAAAGATAAAAGGAGAGAAAAAGAACAATACTAATCACATAATGATGAGAAATGATGGTGTGAAAGTAAACAGTCCCCTTAGGAGTAAAGAAGGAAAAGGATCTGAAAAGCAAGTCAAATTTAAACCGGATGTAGGATTTACAGATAAACCTGGGAAAAAATCTGCAAAGAAGAATAGAGAGCTGAAAAGTAAGCTTAATATAGCAGATGGAAAGCAGGTGACTCTGCGGGAATGTCTCCTAATCAATAAAAATAAATGAGAATTCTTAGTTGGAATATAAGGGGGCTGAATAGCTTTTATAAAGTAGATTTAGTTAGGAATTTTGTCAGAGAGCAAAAGCCAGACCTCCTTCTGCTTCAAGAAACTAAAATGAGTAAAGAGAAAGTAGAACAAATCAAAGACTTTAAAAATTACACCATTAAGGCTAGTAGCTCTGAAGGAGCTTCGGGAGGAACCGTTATGTTATGGAAAAAAAATCAATATACTGGGTCTATATTGATGGAAAGTAAAAAATTTTTGGCTGTTAATATTACCAGTGTTGACCAAAAGGAAAGTTGGTATGTTGTAAATATCTATGCTCCTAATGCCAAGAACGATAGGAAAAGGTATGGGATATTCTCTCAAATCTCAGAAGCAAAGATCATTGTGGGCGATGGATTATAATGGGAGACTTTAATGTTCCACTCTATGATTATGAGAAAATGGGTGGTAAGACTATTCAAATGAAAGGGAGATTTGATCTCATGGAGTTTATAAGTAAAGAAGGTTTCATGGATGTGGACTTGCAAGGAATTTAGTATACCTGGAGCAATAAGAGACTGGACAAGGAATGTATACAGGCTAAGCTTGATAGGGCTCTCATTTCCCCTGATTGGATGAAAGACTATACTTGTAAGCTGGAAGCAAGCCATAGAATAGGCTCGGATCATTTCCCTCTTATTCTCACAATGGTCAAATTGAACCAAAAAAAGAATCATCCGTTCAGATTTGAAAAGATATGGATGCAGCATCCACAGTTCAAAAGCAAAATTAAAGAGTGGTGGAATAAGCCTATTGAGGGAACAACCCTATTCAGAGTTGCCTCCAAACTAAAAAATGTTAAAAAGGAAGTTAAGAAATGGAATAAGGATTGTTTTGGAAATATTTTTGAGAAAAAGAAGACCATCAAGGAGGATATCAGTAGAATCCAGGAAAAAATTCAACAAAATGGATATACCCCAGAATCCCACAGAGAAGAAAGTGATCAATTGATACAATATCAAGACATTATAACTAAGGAGGAAACCTTTTGGAGACAAAGATCTAGGGTGCAATGGTTCAAAGAAGGGGATAAAAATACTAAGTTTTTCCATCTCTCCACTTTGAAACACAGAGCGAAAACTCATATTCATCACTTGAAAAAAGGAGATCAGAAGATAACAGAGGAAAAGGAAATAATGGAGGAAATGATCTCATTTTTCTCTTCCCTAATGAAGGCTGATAGAAACATCAACTTGCAAAGCCAGGCTGATATCCTACGAGTGATTCCTCCACTGATCTTGAAGGAGCAGAATAATATGTTATGTTTTATCCCTAAGGAGGAGGAAATCTTCAAGGCTGTTAAATCTTTAGGAGGAGAAAAAGCACCTGGACCAGATGGATTCCCCATGTTTTTCTTTCAAAAGCTCTAGAAAATTATAGGGAAGGATGTCAGTAATGTGGTGAAGGAGTTTTTTGGAGCAAAACAGATGCTGAAGGAAATTAATGCCACTTTTCTGTGCCTTATTCCTAAGAAGGCTGGAGCTGAATGCCCTGATCAGTTTAGACCGATTAGTTTGTGCAACTCATTCTATAAGATAATTTCCAAAGTTCTTACGACAAGACTAATTCAAGTGATCCCTTCGTTAATTGCTGATCAACAAAATGGATTCATTCCAGGCAGACAAATCCTCAACTCTATTATAATGGCACATGAGAATATTCACTCACTGTCTAGCTCAAACACAGAGGGGTTCCTAATGAAAGTGGATATAGCTAAAGCATATGACAGGGTGGATTGGCTATTCCTTTCAAATAGCCTTATTGCCTTTGGCTTTGAACAAAGAGTGGTTGAAATTATCAAACAGTTGATATCTACAACTTCTATAGCTGTGTTGGTAAACGGAAGTTCATCTCATTTTTTCAATCCGTCTAGGGGATTAAGACAGGGGGATCCGATCTCCCCTATTATGTTCATTATCATGGCTGATATTATGGGGTGATACATAGGGGACTTAGTTTGTAAAGGATCATTTAAAGGTCTGAAACCCTCTTCGCATCCTTTAATTTGCTCCCACGGTCAATTTGTGGATGATACTATTTTCATGGGATAGTCTGAAGTTTCAAAAACAAGAATTCTAAAGGAAGCTATAAATATGTATTCCTCCGCCTCAGGACAGCTGATTAACTGGAACAAAAGTGTTGTATTCTTTACGAATACCCTAGTTTATAGACAGAACAAAATAGCAAGGATCCTTGAATGCTCCATAGGTGCTTTTCCCTCTACTTACCTTGGTCTCCCTTTAGGGTCGAAAGCTCCTGAAGCTTTCTGGGAAGGTCTTATTAACAAATTCAGTAAGAAATTAGTGGGATGGAAAGGCAGTCTTCTAAGCCAAGGTGGAAAGCTTATACTACTCAAAGCAATTCTTCAAAGCATACCTACATACGCTTTAAGTCTTTTCAAAATCCCTACTAAATTTGCAGAAGCTATTGAAAAAATTCAGAGAAACTTTCTTTGGTCAGGTACTGAGGAGAAAAGGAGAATGCCTCTTATAGCATGGGATAACATATGTAAACCTATTAGGGAAAGTGGACTCGGTATAAGGAAAATTAAAAGTATGAACACAACCCTCTTAGCTAAACAAGGGTGGAGGGTTTATCGGGAAAAAAAAGAATGGAGTAAAATATGGAAGCACAAGTGCTTATTCAAGGCTAAGTCACTCCCTGAATTCTTTTCTACTCTAGACATTTCTCATCCTTCTGCCATATGGGGGGCAGTTCAGGGAACAAAACATATTCTAGAAGAAGGAAGTTCATGGAAAGTTGGCAATGGTAAAAAGGTGAAGTTTTGGGAAGATATTTGGTTAAAAGGAAAACCTTTACAGGAAGAAATCCAATAAAGATGTTATAGAAAGATGCAAGCAAAGAGTGGGAATTATGGTTTATCATTATTGGCAGAACAACTCTTGGGTTAACCTAATTGACTATGATCAAGATCTCAAGGAAATTCAATTATCCCTAAATGCTATATCTCTATATCCTAACCTTGAAGATAAAATTGTTTGGCATAAAGAGCCAAGCGGACAGTTTAAAGTCTCTTCCATTTTCACCTCTAAGGGAAATGGCAGCAATTCATTTTAGACGAGAGCCTGGATTAAGGGGCTCATCCCTAAAATCAAATTCTTTTTCTGGACCCTTCTCCAAAACAAAATATTGACTTTGGATAATTTACAAAAATGCGGAATTAATATTGTCAACAGGTGTATTCTATGTAAAAAAGACCTTGAAGATAGAGATCATCTGTTCATGAATTGTTCCTTCACTCAGTTAGTTTGGAAGGAGATTCTCAATTTGTGGGGTATTACATGGATTCACCACAAAAATGTGGAATTATCTTTCAAAATATGGTACTGCCCCTCAAAGAATCCTGAAGTTCTTTTTTTATGGAAACTTACTCTTCCCCACATTTGGTGGGGAATATGGAAGGAAAGAAATAACCGAATCTTTAGAAATAAAGAACTTCCTGGATGGGTGGTAGGACAGAACATCATAAGAGCTTTAAAGGAGAATTTCTTATCACAAAAGAATCAAAGCTCAACTCTTCAAGTGGATAATCCCTTGAGGATGGATAATTCTATTGGTAAACCTAATAATCCTAGAGTAGGAGTTACTTGGAATGTTCCCCCTCAAGGATGGATTAAAGGAAACTTTGATGGTGCGGCCAAAGGGAACCCGGGGAATGTAGGGTGTGGTGGAGTGTTGAGAAACCATATGGGAAAGGTAATTGATGATGTAGTTATCCCTATTGGAAAATTGAATTGTCACATTGCCGAAGCTACTGCTGCCCTTCAGACTCTCAAAATTACTGTGGATTCGAGATATCCCAAATTGTGGCTTGAAGGGGACTCCTTGAATATTATAAATATTCTTAACAATATAAATACTATGTCTTGGACCATAGAGAATAAGGTAATGGAGATGAAAACTTTAATTAAAAATTTTGAAGAAGTGATCATAACCCACACCTATCGTGAAGCCAATGGTGTTGCAGATTGGCTAGCTAATTGTGCAGTCCGGACTGGTCAAATAGTGAGGTGGCATGAAACATTAGTAAAGAATGTGGATTTGAGGGTGATCATTCTTCATGATGCAACCCATGAAAAGGAAGGAAAGATCGAAGTGTATAAGAAATAATATTAGTAGGAGGAGTGGCAGTGCGGGGAAAGGACAACAATCATTAAAGAGTAAGGCCCTCAAGAGAGAGAAGAGGACCCCAAATAAGCACAATCAAAGCTGATTTTCCTATCAACTCGGCAATAGATGGGATTATTTCAATGACCTTAGCAATTGGGGTTCTAAGAAAATGAATATGGCAAGCGAAAGGAAGGGAGAACCTTGAAAATAGGAACCCAAGAGCTGTGATGAATGGAAAGAAAAACATGAAGTCTGGAGAATTTTGCAGAAAGGAAAAGTTGTGAGCTACTTGGAAAGACTTCATGGATCAAAACCGCATATCACTACGGCTTTTTTCAAAAATTGGAAGGATAAAAGGGTCACCCTGCATGGTGTCACAGTGAACTTAACAGAGGATTTTATAGCTAAGGTTACTGGGCTGCCTACCGATGGACTCAAATTCTCCAAACAGACAAGCATTTCGAATGAGGCCTTCTGTAGGTTCCCCAAAACAGAAGTGGAAGAGCAGAAACTGGTCAAGAATGGGGATTTCTTTGAATTAGATCAGATTAAAGGGATATGGAGGGATGTCTTAAGCTGCATAAGGGAGTACTTCATTCTGGACGAAAGAAGTAAGCCTGTGCACAAATTCCACTTTGTCTTCCTTAACCATTTCAGGCACAAGGTTAGTTTGTCTTTTCCATTTTATCTATGTTTCTCCTTGGTCCAAAGTTTATATGCTCATAGGAAAAAGGAAACGCGCCCTATCCATCATGAAGGCCTTATTCTGTTAATCGAAGGCTACTATAAGAATAATGCTATGGTTAAGCACCCTATACAGGGGAAAAACAAGGAGTCAAGGAACAGAAAGAGTGAATGTGCTACTGAGAAAGGCAAAATCAAGCTCCCTAGTACTAAAAAGCAGATTGTAGAAGAAGATATGGAGCGGGAGAGTATTGATAAACCCAGTGAGGAAACATTGGAGGAAGAAGAAGGAACTGAAAGTCAGGCTACAAACTCTAATGAGGATGAAGAATGTCCTGAGAAGCATGAAAAAGATGATGTCAATACAGAGGAGGATTCTACAAATAGAACTGAAGACACTGAGGAAAACCAAAAAGAGGCAGAGTCTAATTTTGTCCAGGATGACCCTGTTGAGGACCCAGGATCAAAGAACGAAAAGGAAACTACAGGGCAGGATGATAATCAAGACATGGAAATGGAAATTCAAAATGGAATTAAAGAGCGGGAACATAAGGGTCGAGAAGATATCATTGAAGAAGATAGGAACAGTCTTAATAAAAATTTTGAGGAATGGAGGGGGAAAAAACTGAATGATGAAACACATACACCAATGAACTGGGTTAATTGCAAAGCAGAGGCATCTTCTCAATTTGATTCTTGGATGTGTAGGGAGGTTATGAACCTCAAAAGGAAAGTGGAAACAATGGAAGATACCTTGAAAGAGGTATGGAACAAAATCAACAATATGGATAATCAGATAGGAGAGATCCTAGCCAAGCTCAAATCCTATGAGAAAAACCTCCGGGAACTAATTAAGGACAATAGAATGAAAATGGAGGAAGCTACATCCAATATTTGTGCTGCTGCTGTCAATATTGGTAAAAGAGCTAGTGAGGAGACTAAAGCTTTGGAGGGACCCAGCAAAAAAATGAGACAAAGTACTAGAAAGAAGGTAACACAAAAAGGAGCAATGCTGGTGGAAACCACTACCCAGGATACTATTTTGAAAGAAAAAGAAACAATGAAAATGATATTGGAACTGGATGAATAATCTGGTTCCTCTTGCTAGTAAAGAATCTAGTCTAGTTCTTTGTTTTCTTGTTGTCTTCCTATGTCTAAGGTGTTGCTAGATCTCTGTTTATTTGGGTTGTGACCGGTTGTCTTTCCAGTGGTTTCAGGTCCATTTAAAACCTGTTTTTGCTACTTCCTTGTAGTAGTTTTTAGACTTTGTCTGTGTTTTGGCTGCTCTATCTTTTTTCCTTGTACTAGGGTTTCGGGGCCCCTTCAAAACCTACTTTTACCATAATCTAAAACATCAACATTTTCACCTTCCACTTGAATTATGCTCCTATATAGGCATTTTCATCATGGTCCCAAGTGAGATCAAAATCTTTGATATAATATGCTTTCTTATATCCCAATTAATGTTTCCACATGGTTGCCCAAAATTTCTCTTTCACATACTTTTTTTATTTCTTATTTTCTCATTAGTATTTGGACACTCGTGCATGTTAATACCCCATTTAATCATCCACTTTTTTTTTTTTCTTGTAGACACATAAATATGGTAATAATTACTTGAAAACTAATTCTTGACATATCCTAAACCATATGAATTGCACCCAAATACACATATCTTATCTACTATTTCTTGAAGACATTTTTTATATGCAGTAGCAACCCTTTGTTTTCCATCACTACTATACATAAATTTCAAATTCAAATGCTCAAACTTATTAAACCCACACTTAGACTATCATATACTTAGTAAAATTATCCCTAATATTTTGAGATAGGTGTAAAATATGTGGAAAAGGGCACTATCATGCTCCCATCCACCTAGAGCAACCATGTCCCACATCAAATATAAACTAGTTTCTAAATTTCAAATCAATATTTTTGGTTTTCTTGCACATTTCATAAGGCCAGCTGAAGGAAATTATCAAAAGATTTGCCTATAAGTACACATAAAAGATCATTCATTATCCCCACTTGTTATCACTTAGGTTGCTAGCTTACACACTATTGCACAATGAAAATATTTACATTATTATTTTTAAATTCAAGATCATTCACAAAGAGTATCCATAAGCCAAGTTTAAATCATCTCAAAAAAATTCAAGAGTTATCATTGTTAAGTATCAAATCCATATTTATATTTGCATACACATAGTCAAGGATCAAATTGCACAATCACTCTAGGTGGGAGAACTACATGGGATTGATTTTATTCCTTGGAGTATTGGATATGTAGGTAATGGTCAATCATCAAGGGGGTGATTGAGGTCATATCAACCCATTACACTCCTCTTGTTTTTTTAGGTTTCAAGATTTCCATATGCCCTTAGTGTTTCCAAAACAAAATAAGGAAAACAATTATTTATACATGACATAAACATAATTATAATATGTTAGCCTACCCAATAGACATAGGTATAAGAGATGCAATCATCAATTTTTTATCATAGCTAATGTAGACATGACTGGGTTTGATAGATAAGACTGATCACTTATGGTGTTTGCCTTCACTAGACTTGTCTAGACACAGTAAAATACTCTATTTTTGATTTTGAGCCATCACAGTCCTATTTTATGCTAATTCACACAATCATATTTTTATCAAGGTCAATGTGAGTAGGTCCATAGACAATGGACATGATTGACAATCTATGGTGTTTGTCTTCATCAGACGTGTCAAGAAATAGTTTAATTTTTTTCCTAATCTTGAGCATGTAAAACACCTCATTTACATAATTTTACTATCAAATATATAAAACAATCAACAAATATCTTTAGTTGAGATAATTAGATTTAATCTTAAGGTTTTTTAAAAATAATAGTTTTCCATATTTTATCAATTATCAAAATAAAAACTATTGATCATTATATATCTTTATCATTATGATATCTATATAGTTTTACACCTATTAGAATCATTATATTTATTGTTTATCAAAATTAGGGTAAAACATATTGGTGAACCTATATTTTTATTTTGAGCATCACTTTTTTTTCACTTTTTTTCTAGGGTTTTGGTTGAATTTATGATTTCTAGACACTAAATAAAAATCTACTCATACTTTAATATATTTTATTGAGGATTTATCTTTAACTTTAAGGATTTATAATTCTTATTTTTTCTTGCACAAAAATATTTGTTTGTCATTCATTTTTAATTATTCATTCTTTCTTATTTACTGGAAATTATGGTTGGTAGTTTTAAAACTCATAGGAGTTATTGCTAAGGGCAAAGAGGTTTTTAGTTTTACCTAAGTTGTGGTGTGAGGGGTATTGCCCAAATACTCATGCCATTAGATAATATTATATATAAATTTTAGTTTCCATTCACCTCATGGTATATCATAAATGCTTGGATTTTTTTTCTAGCCATAGGAAGCCTTTGACCATTTATTCTTTTAATGTACTGATAAGTGGCTAACCCCCAAATGTTACTCTTAATTTACCATAGAGATGAGATAGTGTGGATATGCGATAATGAAATCCTTAGTAGTTAGTTATTTTTTGGGCCATGTTCATTATTTATGACTAGGATCAGTATATCTAAGATCTTATAAAACAAACATACCTTGCATAGTTACACCCATTGATACCTTTCTTAGTATGATCATTTGTTTGCTAGCAGTAAGCTCAATGTGCATTGTATTTTCTATATTATGTGTTAACAAATATAAAATGGATTATAAATATGAAATGTCTAACATTGTTCATCTTTTAGATTCAATCTTCTCTAACAATGTTACACCTTATGCTTATGATAATTAATGGACTAACGATCACATGTGCAAATTTTTTTATGCTTCTTACATTAATGAAAAATATTTTTGTGATATATATGACTATGGTTATGAAGATCAAGATGATTGGTAAAATAGTGAAGAGGTAAGTGAGCATACTAATTCAAATTTTAAAAAACTAGTTTCCTTTATTCCTCCCTTGTATTCTTCATTTCATAAATTAGAAAAAAAAGAGCATACTAATAATGAATATATTCTATCCTTAACCTCTCAAAAGGATTCAAATATGAAGAATCAATAAGTAATGCACCTAGTTCACTTTTATGTTTTATATTGCACTACATCAGATTAATCAAAATAAATTACAAAAGTATAACCCTTTCATATAAATGGTTAAGGATGTGAATGAATGTGATAATCCTTATTCATCTTTAAATAATGTAGATGATGTAAATTCATATCATATACTAAACTCTAAACATGGATAATGATATACAATATTGTGGTAACCTTTATACTCCCTTGGAAGTTAAAAATAATGATATTATGTGTCATGATGCTTCTACCTTTTCTATTGAAATATCAAAGGTTGAAAATTAATGTGAAATGCAACCAAACAATGATACTATTTGTTTAGATTTACAAAGTGATGATCATGGAATTTATTTCAAGGATTATTAAGATAGTGTTTTTATATCCATAGAATCTAAATCTCATGATAACCTTAATTATGATAACACTCTCTCCTCTAATAAATCAAAAGAATCCAATGAGAATTAACGTGAAGTTTATACTTATATACGAAATCAATGATAAAATATGCAATGATTGTAAAATTGGCACCAATTTTGTCTTGGAATTCAATCCTAAGCCTTGAAATGATATTTTTCATGATCCTATCATACCAATTTTTTGAAGTAGATGATAAATTATAACCCATGAGTTAGCCTTTCCAAACCACTACTATCCATATTAGTCATATTATATCCATGATGCATGTCATCTGTGACTTCCAAAATCAAGTTATTAATCTCAATTCATAAACTAGATCACGTAGTTGTAATATCAAATATAATGTTATCTTAGGACAAAACCTTACACAATCTCTATATGAACATGCATATCCAAAATATTTGTTTATGATTACACTACCCTTGTTCGATGGTCATGGGAATCCTTATACTCGTTTAACTCAATATACACTTTATTTTAGAGAATGGGGTAACGATGGATATATTATCTTAAAATATTTCATATAAGATTCATAATAGATGCTTAAGATTTGATTTATAGTTTACCTAGTGGCTGCTTACCTAACTTCAAAATATTAGCATATGTGTTCTTATCAAATTATCATAAACATATGGTGCCTAAATTCACATTGGAACATATACAAGGTCTGAAATAAGGTCATTATGAGCTCATAAAATATTTAATTTTACTATTAAAAACTACTTTATAATATCTAACTTATCAACCCTTAGATTAAGAAAATAAATTCATCTTTAGTAGGGGTCTTTTATCTCCGCTCAAAGAAATAGCCATGCATAAACTTTAGATTTATTTTGAGAAGTTTTGCATGGGCATGCTCAAATATACATGTGGTCTAAATTATGAAACACATAAGGCTACTAGTACACATGAATCAAGGACATACTTAGACTTAAAGTAAGTTACTATTGTCACTCAAACTATGTACTCACTAAATTAGAAAAATTGGTTCAGTGGAATAATGGGGACACCCCTAAGGTTGTGGGACCCTTGTGCTCCTTGGGATGGACCTCTAGATAAGGTTAGCTTCCTTATAATCTAAATTCATCCAATTTAGGATCAACATATAGGCCTAAAAGAGTTGAAAGGAAACCTACAACTAATCCTAAGTCTAAAATATTTTGAGGGGGGAAGGGAGGAGGAATGTTGAAATATAAAATGGTGATGCGCCAAGACTAGATAAATCCACTCTACAAGCCTTCAAGAACACATTATAGGTTATAGAGAATAAATAAATATCACATAGACTATAATATTAATACTTAAATTACATAAGTAATTTTCATAAAGGCACAAGACATAATATAACACCAATATTGATGATAAATGATCCATAAGTGTTGTCTGTATAGATGTATGTGCACATAACATACAACCTAAAAAAAATGGATTCAAACTCTACACTGAGGTGTTTGGAATGGAAAAAAAATGAAAGGGACAAAGGTCATCCACAAATAAAAATAAAAAAACACAAAATGCATGTATAATTCAAAATAATGAAGGGATGCAAATTCAATTCTCATAAAAATGCAAGGTTCAAGCAATAAAAGGATTGTGGAGGGAAAATTTTGGTAGTATTATTATGACTAGAAATATTGACCCTTTTAAAATGAAAGACCTAGGATTTTATAGGAAATGAGAGGCCTATGATAATTAATTGAAATATCACCCACTATCAGGGAAATTACAACATTTAATGATGATGTAGAGAGATATTTGGGATATTTGTCAAAAGAGATTGAATGCCTATGTTCTAACAACCATGCATCCATAATGCATTTAATTATATTTTGATTTGGTCCCATTAGCTTGAAACTTTTACTTTATCTACTTTTGGATGCATTTATTCCCATGATGAATTCAACCAGATTCCACTATCGTGTCATCATTTTTCTAGTTAAAGTTGAGTTGCACCATGATTTGTACATTGAGCTACCTTAATTTAAATTCAAGCCATTATATTTCTAATGTCATCACTACCATATGTCATCCTTATGATAACCCTCCCATTCTCCATTGATTTATTATTTCTTTGTTTACTTGGAACTCATTTTCCATGTGGTAGCTAATCAACCTTTATTTATTCACCTGGGCACTCAAGCTTTTGACTTCACCTTGTAAATATGGGATCCCAAGAATTGTAACGTGTCTTCTTATTTATCACTTGGGGGAATTAATACTATAAAATTAGCACATGGATCTAGGAAACTAAGTTACCAATATTGTGTCATATGGTATCATCTCACTAACCTGATACTCTGACAAATTTTTATAGTTGCACATACCATCCTCGAGCTCTGAGTCATCAGGATTTCACTATATGGTGACATCCCACTAACCCACTTACTTTGGAAATTTACTTACATTATTTTCCTTGAGAAATTTTTAATAAAATCTAAGTATGAAAGGATGTTTGAATAGACTCAAGGTTATAGGATGTTGACACGTTAATCTATGCAAAGTCAAATAAAATATCAAGGCTTGAAGCTAAAAAATACTGACATGTGGATCTTAGGAAAGTTTAAGAAATGTATAATTTATTTAAATCCATCCTTACCTTCACAAACTTCAGCACCTAATATATATATATATAACTTATATTGGTTAATGAAGGAAGTGGTGTAAAGTTTAGATCATATCCTATGAAACATGAGAGCATATACAGCGAAATCTCTGATCCAACGTAGAAATTCAAAATTGAAGTGTGAGGAAGTCCTTAAATAATAGCATGCAAAAATATTTAGAATTTTTATCATGCTCTTAATGATTTGGAAATACTCTTCATGCACTTCTATCTTTGATGCTTGAAGTATGGGAGACCCGCGCACCCATACATGCTTATTGTTCAATCACTTGGTTGTATTCCACATAATGGATGTTGGAAAGATTATTGTCATTGATGTCAAAAGGGAGATTATTGGCATTATGGATGTCATTTATGTTCATAAATGAGTATTATGACTTGAATATATGCAAGGTATCCTATCAGAGCTCAAGGATGAATGGAGTTCTTGTGTGCATGAGTGGAATTCATTTGGATCTTCATTTTGTTTATCTAGACATTTTGGGTCTCAAGGAAGAAAATGTGAATAGGTAGTTTGATGACATCACCATTACCACATGTGGATGATTCTAGGGGAGTTGGTCATATGGTTGTGATCACATTAGTCCCTATTTGTTATGTGCTAGATTTGAAGTCATGCAATGAAGTGTGGTCAAAATTATGATGATGCAAATTCAGCAACTCAAATAAAATCCACTAAGTTTTCATACTTAGCCAAATTTTTAAAATGGTTCAATAAAAGCCATGTAATCATGTTGATGAGGTTAGCATTCACACACATAGAGGTGTTAGGATAAAATGATCATATGGGTTTATTCATTTTGTGCCTAGTTTTTATGTGATCAATATCAAGTCACATGATGTAGCATGACAAAATATATGAATATGCAAAGTTGGGCTCTCATGCATTTTGATAGTGTTTTCCCATAGTCAAATTTGCATATGTTAAGAAAAGCTAAGAAGAAATTGTGATGATGTCATATCTTACATGTTGAAGGTTTAAAGAGTAAGTTTATATATGGATGGAATCCCTTATGTGAGAGGATAATATACACTAAATTTTAAGTTATGCAACTAAGTGCAACAAAAGTTATGAAAAAAAAAGTTGGCCTTCTAAGTAGTTCTACACATAGTTGGCTCTGTGGTAGTATAATCTGAGTGAGAATATTAATGGAATTATATTTCACATGCACAAAATATTCAAGAATAAATAAGCATATGGGTTTGTTCAAGATTATGCCTAGTTTATATGGTCCAAATTTTAGAATAGGTAGTTGAGCGAAGTAAAATATATGAAGGTGTAAAGTTGACCTTACAAATAGATTGAAATGGTTCCCATACTTAGTCAAAATTTCCCAAGGTAAAGTTTGAACAACTCTCAAAGAGATCAATGGATCATGTTTGATCCAAGATGTCAAGATGTATCAAGATGAGGATAAGTGGTCAAAGTTTAATTTTAAGTCAAGATAAAGTTTGAGCTTGTCAGAAGATCAAATGATGAGAAGATGATTATGCAATGCAGATCTAATAGAGTGAGTAGAATCAATGGGATCAAGTGCTCAATATTTAATGAGATAAAGGCAAGTTAAATATTGAGCTAGTTTGATGTTATCAATGAAGCGTATTCAGTTCAAAGACTTAGAAAGTAGTGAGATGAGATTAAGAGGTTGATGTTTAATGACTAGAAAATGTAAAGTTTGTGCAACTTTAAAAATCTAATGGCATGCATGAGATTGGATCAAAATATCCAAAAGATGCATTTTAAAGTTGGAACATTAAATCTTATAAGTGTATAAAGATCCAAAAGAGTGCGTGAGATTGTTAGAACTTGATTCAATGGATGCATTTTAAAGTTTAGTAATTTGAATGAGGACCATCAGATCATGACACAAAACTTAAAGGTTAATGGTCAATATTTAAAGATATGTTCATCCCAATGATCAAGTGAAGGAACTTATAATTAAGTCATAAAATATGACATAGATAATGAAATTCATCACTATAATTTATAAAATTTGTGTAATATGGCATGTGCATCAATACTAGAGCCTAGTATATGCTAAAAATAGTAAAGAGACCAAGATTAATGGTGGTGGAGCATGAGTTCAAGATGATTGAAAATTTTAGTTAAAGATAAGAACTAAATTCTAATAGAATTGAGTGTGATGTGTTAGTAAACAAGTGTGAACACATAGTAGATACGAAACCCTAGATTAAATGCTTGTACATATATGTCATCTAGGATACAAAAAAAGCTACTGGTGTTATTTAATTGTGTCAAATAGAGAAATATAGTGACACATAGATAGAGGGGTAGATGAGAGAAGAGAAGGGAAGAGAAGAGAGATGAAGTGCAGATCATAAGTAGTTATAAACTAGACCTATAATAGAGAATAAAGAATTGGATTCATTTATGAATCTATATTTTAATTTAGAGCTATAGCTCCATATATATCTGATTCATGAGTTCCATTAGATAAGCTGAGTTGGTGCTCAATTAGGGAGTGGGTGCTTCTTTAGAGTAGGTACTCTTAAATTAGGGTATTGGTGTCTCCTTAGGGTTGGTGCCCTTAAACATTTTAACCAGTAAGGTTCATTATTATGAGGCTAGATTAGAATAGTAGATTCTAGTAGCTATTCTCATGGTGGTTTTTCTCATTTTAGGTTTTCCATAGTATATATAGTGTTATGTATATTTGTGTGTATGTTGTTAGGAACCCACGGAAGCACCATTGATTACCATATACAAGCAACTTAAAATGCGGAATTAAACCAAAAGTAACAAGTAACTAGAAACCAAAAACAACACAGAATATGAGAGACAATACCCAATTGTATTAATACTCATCCAAAAAAGAATACAATAAAGAAGATGCCACTTCTTCTTCACACCTCTCAGAGGCTTCCCACACCTCAAGTGTATAGTAATTCTTTCCTCAAATCTCTCTCTCTTACGGTCCCAACACACAACTCAAACACAGAGTTGGTTTTCACCTCCAACCAGTCAGTATCACTACTGCCAGTACCCAAGTGCTCCACACACTCCAAGTACACAATCATACTTCAAGTAGATCTCCCTTAAACTTATAATAACTTGCAACTCAAATGATCTTACTTATGGAAGGAACTACCTTACCTTCCTCTTTGCTCTCCAACCGAGTACATGCCGTACTCCAAGTAGATCCCACCTGATCTTACTCCTTGTTGTGTTTCTATCACCTTGATTCTGCAGCCACCTATAGATCAACCTGGTTCTACACACCTACAAACCTTAGACCTTACACACACATACACCTATAGATCAATGATCTTAATTACCATGTAGATCTCCAAACGTGGCCTTGCACACTTGCTGACCAAGATCCTACATACATGAAGAATCCTTTTGATTCTCCAAACTAGCACCCACACTTGGCACTATGGCACTAAGAGGAACACACCATGCTCTCTTCACACATAGAAGGAGCTAATATTTTCTCTTACTCTCTAACACAAATCACAATACAGCCCATGAGTCTATTATATAGATCTCATGCAAACAATAATTAGACATCTAATTACAATAATTAGATCCACAGCTTCAAGTCTAAAATTGGCCTTCTACATGCAAACAACTGGTTTGTTAACTAACCATCTGTGAACTGGCAGTTCTGAAATCACACAGGCGACCGACGTCGATCCCTATCTGCCTGGAGGTGACCGACGCCAGCCGATCTCTGACCAACATTGGTTTCTTTTCCCACTGAATATGACCGACGTCAATTGATCAGACCAACATCAGTTTCTCTATAACTCAGTAACCTCTCAGCAACCTCCTCCATGTCTGCATTAGTGAAGCTTTTAGCTCCACAACCTAACAATCTCCCACTTAGAGATAAATAGCTACACTGTACATGTACCTATACCCTATTTAATCTATTTCCTAGCTTGTATCCCTCTTTAAGATCAATCCTGAAGACCAACCACCACAACACTTGTGGTGAACCTCTTATCATCCAAGTAACCTATCGCATCTGCATCTACAAACACATGTAGACAAGAACTTGACCTTGCATAACATGTGCACTTGCTACTAGTCCCTCTCAGATACCTGAGAATCCACTAAATTACCCTCTAGTGCTTCTTTCTTAGATCAGCTCCAAACTTTTTGATAGCTCCCACTGCATGGGCAACCTAGGTCTAGTACGCATACTTAACCTCATCATGTGAATCAAGACCCTATTCTGTGAACTATCCAACCATCAGCATGCTAACTGGTATCACACAATCATCTAGAGACAAAATCAACCTATGATCTCCATGTCTCTAGAACACACTCATGCCAAAGAATTTTACTGCTCCAAATTCCTCATGACATGTCATTGAACTAACCTTACCCTTAGCTCAGCAAAACCCTGTATGTCTAAACTTGCACCAAGCTCATCCTCCACATATAATAACAAGATAATGTTGCATCCATCATCCACCTGGTAAGACAAACATAATGGTTATACTGACATTAACTAAAGCCCTACTTTGTCATCCACCTGGTACCAACTGTCAGCCCTGTACCACTATCTTGCAGCTTCCTCAAGACCATATGCCATGGCCTTCCATCTCACGTATCCATTCTCTCTATTATTTAACTAAGGAATCCATTCATCTTTCAGTGCTTTCTTTTAGTTGGCAACCCTATCAAATCTCCCATTTGGTTCTGCATCCTAATCATGCCATGTTCCCACTATTTCCTGGATCCTTCTTGCTCTGCAGTGAGAAATGAGTATAAAGAAGAGGAACAATGAATTTGAGGCTTACTTACAACTTTCAATCCTCCACATGGGCATTTGAGACTCCTTGATAGCTTGCTATCTACCCAAAATCTATTACAGTGACCGACCTTGATCACCACACAGTCTGCATCTGATCAATGTCAATTCCATGCGCCTGTCCTAACTACCAACCCCACAGACGTCAGTGTCTACCTGCTATAGATGTCGGTCCTCCTAACCGACGTCAGTCTTACTGTCACTGACATCAGTCCTCTTAACCGATGTCGGTCTTACCCTACTCGACACCACCAGCTCTGGTCTGCACATGATCGACATCAGCACCTGTCTATTTGACACTGATTCCTCCTGACTGACACTGGTACCTATGTTCACCTGTGAGTGATGACTTTTTACTCACAAGCTTTCTTTGAATTAAATCCCTGTCTAAATTGCTCTACTTAGAGTTACTCAGCCTTCTCCACTGATCTCTGTCTACCATCTCCTCCATAAACACCAAGGCTTTCTAGTTCTTAAGTCTGTCAAAAACATTTGACTTCCTCTTAAGAACATGCATCTCCTTCTTGCTCATGTGACCAAGCCTATAAAGCCACATCTCCATAACAAAAGAAGAATCAGTAATATAAGCAAGTAGATAAAGAGTACATGCTTTCTTATCACTAGCTAATTCAAGTGCATCCTTGGTAACATTCCAAGAATCCACTGTGAGAGTTACTGTGCATCTCTCATCACCCAACTTTCCTGAAGAAATTAGCTACATCTCCAAGACTGGAACCTACATGACCTCCTTCAACACCTATGTGTTGGTTGCCTACAATTTCAGCTGCACTTCCCCTTTGCCAATTCTTTGACAAGGCTCGCCAACCCCTCTATATGGGGCTGCATGGAAAGAGGCAACAAAATCTATAAAACAAGATTCTACTTTATCCAAGAAACATCCCAGAGCATCTTGTGCAACAACACTTGCAACATCTACTTCTTCAGTTCCTTCATGCTGATCTACTACCAACCAATAATCTTTATTTACCTGCTCTTTCTTTCCATAACACTGTAATTGATCATTCATGCTATTCAGTTCCTCTATTCTTAGATTACTTTCTTCTACCGTTGCTATACTCCCACTCAATCAGAAACCCCTGAGAGTGACCTGTAACCAAACACAAAACCTGCTCCCTGCAACCTTAGCTCTGATACCAACTATTAAGAACCCACATAAGCACCATTTATTACCATATACAAGCAACTTAAGATGCGAAATTAAACCAGAAGTAACAAGTAACTAGAAACCAAAAACAACATAAAATATGAGAGACAATACCCAAATGTATTAATACTCATCCAGAAAAGAATACAATAAAGAAGATGCCACTTCTTCTTCACACCTCTCAGAGGCTTCCCACACCTCAAGTGTATAGTAATTCTTTCCTCAAAGCTCTCTCTCTTACAGTCCCAACACACAACTCAAACTCAGAGTTGGTGTTCACCTCCAACCAGTCAGTATCACTACTGTCAGTACCCAAGTGCTACATGCACTCCACAAGTGCTCCACACACTCCAAGTACACAATCATACTTCAAGTAGATCTCCCTTGAACTTGCAACAACCTGCAACTCAAATGATCTTACTTATGGAAGGAACTACCTTACCTTCCTCTTTGCTCTCCAACCGAGTACACACTGTACTCTAAGTAGATCCCACCTGATCCTGCTCCCTGTTGTGTTGCTGTCACCTTGATTTTATAGCCACCTACAGATCAACTTGGTTCTACACACCTGTAAATCTTAGACCTTGTAGACACATACACCTGCAGATCAATGATCTTACTTACCATGTAGATCTCCAAATGTGGCCTTGCACACCTGCTGACCAAGATCCTACATACATGAAGAATCCTTCTGATTCTCCAAACCAGCACCCACACTTGGCACTGTGGCACTAGGAGGAACACACCATGCTCTCTTCACACATAGAAGGAGCTAATATTTTCTCTCTTACTCTCTAGCACAAATTACAATACAACCCATGAGTCTATTATATAGATCTCATGCAAACAATAATTAGACATCTAATTACAATAATTAGATCTGCAGCTTCAAGTTTAAAATTGGCCTTCTACATGCAAACAACTAGATTGTTAACTAACTATCTATGAACTGGTAGTTTTGGAACTGCACAGGCGATCGACGTCAGTCCCTGTCTGCTTGGAGGTGACCGACGCCGACTGATCTCTGACCGACGTCAATTGCTTTTCCCATTGAATATGACTGACGTCAGTTGATCAAACCGACGCTAGTTTCTCTGCAACTCAGCAACCTCCTCCATGTCTACATCAGTGAAGCTTTTAGCTCCACAACCTAATATATGTGATCTCTACATATATATTTAATCTACATTAAAAGTTTTAAAAAGGACTAAGTTAGTGAATATACTAATTCACCCCAATCTCAGTAGATAATTATGTTCCAATAATTGGTATCAAATCCCTTGTTCCTTTGAAGAAGCTTAATTAGCTCAAGTAGATCTTGGATGGTGAACACAAATGGATAATCAAGAAGGATCTTCCTCAAAAAAAGCACATCTCTTTGATGGATCAAACTATGCATTTTAGAGCATTATAATGGAAGAAAATTTATCTTTATTAGGTTTTGATGTATGGATGTCTATTGTAAATGGATATACAACCCCTACTACAACTCCTACTGATCAAGGTTCAAAGAAGACATATGAGAGCAATGTTAAGGCAAAGAATGTTGTCCTTTATGGATTATCTAATTCAGAGTTTGTCAAAGTGATGCATTGTCAAAATGTACAATATATATGGAATAAATTAAAGATTATCTATTAAGGTAATGACAAGGTAAAGTAGGCCAAGCTACAAATATTTAAAGGCAAGTTTGAGATCTTTAAAATGAATGAAGATAAAATTGTAGACTACCTCCTTAGAGTAGATGAAATAGTCAATGCAATCAGAAGCATTGAGAAGAGATGAAAGATATTATCAAAGTCAAAAATGTCTTAAAATATCTGCCATCAAGGTATGACTAAAAAATATCTATAATAGAGAAAGAAATAGATTTGGATAAACTCACTGTTGATGAGTTGCATGGAACATTCACAACCTATGAGATGGAATGGGAGAAAGATATACCTTCAAAAGAGAAGATGCTTTCAAATCATCCAAACTAGTGAAGGTAGAAGCACCTACATATAGATTTGAGGAGACTAATGAAGAATAAGAATTTTTTTTTAGAAGATTAAGAAGAGGGTCTAAAAAGTACAATGGTAAGTTACCCTTTAAATTCTTTAGCTATGGTAAAGTAGAATATTTTGTTGCTAAATGCCCTTATAACAAGAAGGATAACTCTATTAAGCACGTGATATATTGATAGGGGGTGAATCAATATATCATATATCTTATAAAATTTTACTTAATCAAATTTCACTTAACCATACATTAAAGATATGCAATAAAACTGAAACAAAAAACACCACACAAGATAGAGAGTGACACTAGATTTAACATGGAAACTCAATATAGGGTACAAAGAACAATATCAAGTATATGAATGAGTACTAACTCAAACTACAATATTCGCAAGCACTAAATTGTAGGAACACCAACCCCTTTGATTAGTACTAACACAATAATTATTCATGAGCACCAACCCATAGGAGCACCAACCTCTTTGCTGAGCACTAACACAACAACTATTTGTGAGCACCAACCCACAGGAGTACCAACCCCTATTGTGTATACCAAACAACTATCTCTCAATATTTCTTTCTCAACAAATGATAGTACATTAAAATATCTCTTTCTTTTCTCTCCTTTACTCTTCTAAGCTAGATATGATAATTACAAATCATGTTCTCTTTCACACATTTTACAAATGGCTTCTCAAGCCTTTATTTGTATCTTTCCAAATGACCTTTGACATTAATCCTTTATGACCGTTCACTCATGGAAAATGGCACCAAAATTTCATGACCTTTAGAATATTTGTATTTAAAAATTCATATGCTGACCCTTCATAAGCAAATTCATCTGTTCCTCTTTTGTCTTTATCTTGATGACCTTTCAAATTCCTTAAGGTGACTCTTCATGGAAAAATGCACCATACCCTCTTTTGTCTTCACTTAGTGATTCTTGGAATTCCTCAAGATGACTCTTCATGGAAAAATACATCCCTTTCCTCTTTTGTCATTACCTCATGACTCTTTAACTTCTCCATGGGCCCTCTTTTGACTTTATGCAACCAAAAATATATTCATTGATATTAAATAAATATTAACACACATTAGCCAAGACATGAATATAAAAAACACCATTAAATGCTATGGGGCCTTTATTACCAATAATTCTAGACCTTTGACATCAATGACAATATTTTCAACAATCTCCCCCTTTGTCATTGATGGAACCCTCAAACTAAAAATACCACATCATGAAACCTATATTACATATGTCAACCTGCATATATAGCCAAACTAAAAAACATACAGTAACTCCCCCTTACTATATCATCTTATACCTGTTCCTTGTACCTATTCTTGTACCTATACTTGTACCTATTTTTGCTCTTCTCCCCCTTTGACATCAATGACAAAGGGCCTATCTTAGAGCTAACATTTAGCTCTCCCTCAACTAATGCTTATCCTCAATGGTAGGAAGTAAAATAAATTACTCCCAACTTCTCCCACAGATACTCAAATGTGTCTTTTGGTAGTGACTTTGTGAAAACATTTGTAACCTATTTTATAGTACTGATATATTCCATCTTAAACTATTGATATTCAACTTACTCTCTCAAGAAGTGAAATCTTATAGGAATATGTTTTATTCTTGAATGCATCACTGGATTCTTATAAATATTAATAGCACTTATGTTTTCACAAAATATAAAAATAGGTTCATCATATTTTACCTTGTTATCTTCCAAAGTTTGCTTCATCCAAAGCACTTGAATACAACATAATACCACTAAAATATATTCTAATTCAATTGTAGAAAGTGATATTTAATCCTAATTTTTACTTAGCCATGATACTAAGCTGTCATTGAGGAAGAAAGCTCCTCCACTTATACTCTTTCTATCATCTAAGCGACCTATCCAATCTGAATCTGTATAAGTAACCAAGGTGAAATCTCTACTTGTGGGATACCACAATCCATAATCCAATGTCCCCTTGATATATCTAAATATTCTCTTCACCAACTACACATGACTCTCCTTTGGGGTTTCCCAATATCTTGTAACCATGCCTACTACATGTATGATGTCTAGCCTTGATGCTATCAAATATAAAAGACTACCAATCATAGATCTATACAAAGATTGATTTGTAATGAGTGAATCTTCATCCTTACTTACCTTATTCCCTATACCCATAAATGTACCAATTGGTGCACAATCCTTAAAACCAAACTTTTTTAACATTTCTTTGGCATATTTACTTTGAGATATGAAAATTCCTTTATCTAACTAAAAAATTTACAACCCTAAGAAAAATGACAATTCTCCAAGCATAGAAATTTCAAATTCTTTTTGTATATTGTTAGAAAATTATTTTTTCATCTTTTCAATGTTACCTCCAAATATTATGTCATAAACATATACCATAATAATTAACTAATGCTTACCTTTTGTTTTGATGTAGAGATTATTGTTAGCAGATTCTCTCTTTAAACCCTGATCTTGTATGTATTTATCAAGTCTTGCATACCAAGCTCTGGGAGCTTGTTTCAATCCATACAGTGATTTCTTCAATTTGCATACATGGATACCATCATTTGAGAGAAAAAATCCCTCTAGTTGCTCAATGTAGACCTCCTCTTGTAGATTCCCATTTAAGAAAGTAGACTTAACATCCATCTAAAATACTTTGAAATTTTTAAACACTGCATATGTAAAAAATAATCTAATACCCTATAGCCTTACCACTGGTGCAAACATTTCTTCAAAATCTATTCCCTCAATCTAAGCATATCCTTTACATACTAATCTTGCTTTATTCTTGGTCACTTATCCATTTTCATTCAACTTATTTTTGTAAACCCATTTTGTTCTTATCACATTGTGATCTTTTGGTCTAGGCACTAATTCCCAAGTATCATTCTTTTATATTTTATTTAATTCTTCATCCATTGACTTAACCCAATTCTTATCATGTCTAGCTTCTAAAAAAGTTTTAGGCTGAATTTTGGATAACAAAGAGATATTAACTTGCTCAGATTCACTTACCATCATTCTTCTAGTGTGAATTCCTTCATTTATGTTCCTGATGATATCACTTTCATTATGATTTCTATGGACATATTTGGATGGAATTTTGGTGTCTTTTTTCTCATCTTCATTTGATTCTTCAAAATCTTCCTCTTCAATGATTTCAATAATGTCTACTAGATCACTAATTCTTTGTGTTCCATCTTCTTCTATCCTAACACTTGTAATTTCAACTATTTTCTTAGTTCTTTTTTTATAAAATTTATAAGATTTAATTTTGAAAGAATAACTAATAAATATACCTTCATCTACTTTAGATTCAAAATTACCTAGTTTTTCATCGATTCTCTCTACAAAGCATCTATTGTCGATAACTCTAAAATAATTAACTATATATAGTTTGTCTTTTCATAGCTCATAAGGAGTCTTGTCACTATTGAATCTCAGTAATACTTTATTCTAGATATGCACTACTATAACAACTACCTCTCTCTAATATTTATCTAGCATTTTGGATTCATTTAGCATTGTCTTTGCCATATCTTAAACTGTTATGTTTCTCTATTTAAATACTCCATTTTATTATGAAGTTTTGACTGTTGAATAATGTCTCTTTATTCCATGGTCTTCACAAAACTCAATAAATTGATCTGACATGAATTCTCCTCCTCGATATGATCTTAGGCACTTAATCTTCAAACTAGTTTCAATCTCAACTAATGCTTTGAAATGTCTAAACTCTTCTGATTTTTTATTTAAAAATATTATCCAAGTCATACATGAAAAATCGTTAATAATCAACATGAAATATTTCTCACCTTGAGTACTTTGAGTTCTCATAGGTCCACACCAATAAGTGTGAACAAGCTCTAACATCTGAGTGGTTGAGTATTGTTTTGTTTTGAACCACTTTCTAGCCTACTTCCCATGCTGACAAGTTTCACAAAGCATGTTGGATGGATTTGTAATCTTTGGAAGATTTTGGACTACTTTTGTTCTTTTTGATGTTGAGAATATTGTCAAAATTTATGTCTTATTCTCTTGTGCCATAGATAAATTTCTTTAATTTGACTCAAATAACATTTTTGACCTTTGATGTCTGATAACATATACAAATTATTGCCTGTTCTCTGAGCATCTACAACCAAAATGTCTAAATCTTTTCTCCCAATTTCATAAAATTTTGCATAAAAATTTAGTGTGTGCCCCTAATCACATATCTAAATTACACTCAAAATATTATGCTTAAGAAATTATACATACAAAACATTTTCAATTTTAGTTTTAACATTATCCAAACTTACTGTACCTTTTCTGGCAATTTTGGTAGTAGTTTTATCTCTAAATTTCACTATGCCACCATTGATCATCTTCAAGGTTATGAACTTAATATTGTCTCCTATCATGTGCCTTGATCATCCACTATCAATGAACCATGGATTTTCTTCATTTCTTGCATGCAAAGCTATCTGTATCAACATAGATTTTTCAATTTGTTTATTCTGCCATGAACCTATCTAAACTTTCTTCTTGATGAATGGAGCCTTAAACTCTAGTCCTTCTTAAATAACTTGAACTTGCTTATATAGTACCAAGATATGTGTCCAAAAGTGTTTCACTTGTAACATATTATGGCCTCTTCATTAAAACCTAATAGAGGATCAAAAGAGTTGTGGCTTCTACTTGACTCTGCATGAGTTTCCTTCTCCTTATTTCTAAAATTATTATCCCTTTTTCAACATTTTACTTTCTTATGACCATATCCATTACAAGAAAAATAATAACCATAAAAATAGGATATATTTGTGTATCTATGACTTGATTACCTTTTTATCTCTATTCCTTCTAGCCTTCTTTGTTTTAGATGTCCTCTATATTCTTAACTTCTTCCCTTTCTATTTCCTCTTTTATAAGAGCTTCAACATAGCTCTTTCCTTTTTCTATGTTAACCTTATCTATGAAAGTAGTGGCCTCCCCTTTCTCTTTTTTAAATATGATACCTATCTTATTTGGCATTGATCTTTGACTTTCTAATATCTTATTCAACATATTAGTGTTATTTTTAAATCATGAATCATTGGCTACTCTTTTTGTTTTCTCAATATCTGATTTTAAAGAAGCAATTTCAATAACATACCTTTCACATTCTTCAGTTACTTTTTGCAATTGTACCATTAGATCTTTTTCATTTTTTTTGGCTTCTTCAAAGTGTGTTTATAGATCTTCAATTATTTCCTTTGACTCCTTTTCATTTTTCTTGATCTGGAGCTTCAATCTTTGATTCTTCTTCTTAAGAGATTTTAAATCTTCTAAGGTAGAAACAAGTTCTTAAAGAGTCACTTTGGATTCATCTTGTTCTTCTTCTTTGTCATTTGTACTTTTTCTTGCAGAGGTGTCTTCATGTATGGCCATGAGTATAATCTCTTCTTCTTCTAAATCACTAACTCTACTATCTTCGACTGAATTAGGATATTTACAATATAAACACTTCTCAAATTCCTTCTTGATTTTTTTTTTGAAATTCTTCTTGTATGTAGACTTTCCTTCTTCATTATCACCATTACCATTATCTAGGCACTTAGCTACAAAATATCCAATCTTTCCATAATTAACACATTTAAAAGGTAATTTTCCTTGATATTTACCTGTGCCCTTTTTTGGCTTGTGAATGACTAAATCTCTTTTGTCATCTTCATCATCACTAAAATTATCACTTGATTCTTGAATATTAGCCTTCTCTTTCTTTGAGGTCTTAAAAGTAGTTTCTCTCTTTGAAGGTTTATCTTGTTTAGTTTGCATCTCATATGTTGTAAGAATACCATATAGCTCATCCATCTTTAGCTTGGCTTAATTCTTCATCTCTTCAATTACTAAAACTTTTGCATCATATCTCAATGGTAGAGATCTCAAAACTTTTTTAACCATGATTGATTCTTCTAACTTTTCTCCAAGACTTTGAATCTGATTAACTATTTGATCAACCCATAAAAGGTAACTCACTATATTTTCTTCCTCTTCCATCTTCAAATTCTCAAACTATCTTATAAAAGTTTGAAGCTTAGCTTGTTAAACCTTTCCATCACCTTTGTAAATATTCTCAAGATTTACCCAAGTTTCATGAGCAGATTTACATTGCATAACTTTAACAAATTTTGATTCACATAATCCACATAAAATATCATTTAAAGATTTAGCATTATTTTCACTTACCTTCTTTTTTATCAAAGTAGTTACAAGTGTCTGTGGTTCTTCATATTCCTTCACCACTACTTGTCGAATTTCGAATCCAAGAGACATCAAATAAGTCTTCATACTTATGCTCTAAAAATCATAATTTGTCCCATCAAACAAAGGTGACTTATTTTTAGAAAAACCTTCATGTGATCTAGCCATCATGCTTTCCCTGATCTATCTTCAAGCTGTAAAACTTTTTCAAAAGGAACCTACTTTGATACCAATTGTTAAGCATGGGATATACTAGGAGGGGGGTAAATCAATGCATCATATATCTTATAAACTTTCACTTAATCAAATTCCACTTAACCATCCATTCAAGATATGAAATAAAACTAAAATAATAAACACCATACAAGATAGAGAGAGACACCAAATATAACATGGAAACCTAATATGGAAAGAATCATAGAGAACAATCTCAAGTATATGAATGAGAACCAACTCAAACTACAATATTCACAAGCATCAACTTGCAAGAGCACCAACCCCTTTTTTGAACACCAATACAACAACTATTTGTGAGTAACAAGCCATAGAAGCACTAAACCCTATTGTGTATACCACACAACTATCTCTCAATGTTACTTTCTCAACAAATGATAGCACATAATAATATCTCTTTCTTTTCTCTCCTTTGCTCTTCTAAGCTAGATATGACAATTACAAATCATGCTCTCTTTCACACATTTTAAAAATGGTTTCTCAAGTATTTATTTATAGCTTTCCAAATGAACTTTGGAATTCATCCTTTATGACCCTTTACTCATGAAAAATGGCACCAAACTTGCATGACCTTTCGAATCCTTGTATTTGAAAATTCATATGGTGACTCTTCATAAGAAAATTCATCCTTTCCTCTTTTATCTTTATCTTGATGAGCTTTCAAATTTCTTAAAGTGACTCTTCATGGAAAAGTGCACCATACCCTCTTTTGTCTTCACTTGGTGACTCTTAGAATTCCTTAAGATGACTTTTCATGGGAAATGCATCCCATTCCTCTTTTTTCTTTACCTCATGACTCTTTGACTTCTCCATGGGCCCTGTTTTGACTTTATGCAACCAAAAATATATTATTTAATATTAAATAAATATTAACACACATTAGCTATGATATGAACATTAAAAACACCATTAAATGCTATGGGGCCTTTAACACCAATAATGTTAAACCTTTGACATCAATGACAATATTTCCAATAAACTCTAAGAAAGAAGAGGATAGTAAAAAGGTGAAACCTCACTATTCCAAGAAAAAGAACTTCAAAATAAGAAAGGCCTATATACAAAAAATATAGTTATTCATTAGATGGCAATGATAGTTTTGATGATGATCATAACTATGTTTTTGTGGCTAAAAAAAAGGAAGTCATATTCATGACATTAAGATCAACTTCTATGGATCAAGAAGAAGTTGAAGACTTAAATGAAGAATAAGAAGGAGAAGTGGATCTAGAGTGTGAACTCATTTGTGTTCTAGAGTAAATTTATAAGCTAATAAAAGAGAACTCAAAATAGAAGAAGCTTGGAAAAAAGGAGATTAAAAAAATGTCCAAAAATCTTGAAAAATTTGATCAGATGGTGGTTAGCCTAAATATATAATTTGAATAGGCTAAAAGAATAGAATATGTAGTCAAACTTGAACTATAATCTAAATATAATGAGTGCATGAATTTAGAAGAAGAAATAGTGGCTTTGAGAAAAGAGCATGATAAAGATAAAACACAAATAGACAGAGTTCTAAAGCTGAAAGGATAATCAAACATTCTTGATGATTTGTTCAACTCTTAAAATCCTTCAAAATAGAGATATGGTCTTGGTTATGAAAAAGGAAAAGGTTCCTTAACTAGTACATTTGATAACCTATATGACAAATTTAAATTAGAATGAGAATCAGGAGCAAAGAAATAGAAAGATTGTAAGGACACAAAGATAAACACAAACACTACTAATGTTAATAAAGCAGAAGGAGAAAACAAGCCTGAATAAAATAAGAAGACAAAAGTAGCTAATGCATATGGTTTCATAAAAGTGAGAGACTTGAAGAAGCCAGAGTTTAGAAGAGCTCCACATACTACATAAATAAATGATATGACTAAGTATTCCTCATCTTTTTATGGTTACTGTTATACTTGTAATCAATTTGGTCATAGGGATATTGATTGTAGAGTTGTACCTAAAATGAGAACAAATTTTGTAAGCATAAATTCAATTTTCCCCTTATTAAATATAAATGTAATATGTTATAATTTCAATAATTTTGGTCATATAGCTAAATAAAGTAGAACAAACTTTGTAAGACCAAAAATACAAAGTAAGAAGAAATACATGCCTCCCAGTGTGAACAAATATTCACAAATCTCTAAAAAGGAGAATAAGAAGCCAAATAAAAAACCCGAGGATGTGTGGAAAGTGAAATATCAATCTATTATTCTCAAACTATACTCCATGCCAAGGAGAAGAATTTGTGGGTAATAGATAGTGGTTACTCAAAACATATGACTGGTGACAAGAGTAAGTTCATCAAACTGAGAAAATATAAGGAAGGACCTATTAGCTTGAGAAATAACACTATAATAAATATTAGAGGTAAAGGAACCTTGAAAATATATGTAAAACTACCTACACATGATGTCCTCTATGTTGAAAGATTAAAGCATAATATACTAAGTGTTAGCCAAATGTGTGACAATGGATATAAGGTCACATTTGATGTAAAAGGATACAAGTTAAGGAGATCTTGGAGACTAGTTTCAAAAGGGAAAAGAACTGAAAGCAATATATATAATCTTATTAAAGTAGATGGTAATAGCTACCTAATAGGAAATATTGATGAGAGTTGGTTATAGCATAGAAGAATGGGTCATGCCAACTTTGATAACCTAGTCAAAGTGAGCTCAAATAAGTGTGTTAGATACATTCCTAAGATAACCAAACCTATAGACACTACTTTCAAGGAATGTCAACTAGGCAAGCAAATAAGGGTTAGATTTCAAAGAAAGGAGTATACAACTATGAAGCCTCTCGAATTAGTTCATACTGATCTTTGTGGTCCTACTAGGACAAGAAGATCTAAAAGAGATAGATACTTCATGTTATTATTAGATAATTACTCAAGAATGAAATGGGTAACATTTTTTAAGGATAAGTAATATGCATTTAAGAGATTGAATATTTTTAAGGCCATGGTGGAGAATGAGATTGGATGAAAAATCAAATGCTTATGATATGATAAAGGTGGAAAATTCACCTCAAATGAGTTTATAGAGTATAATGAGAAGCATGGAATCAAAAGATATTACTCTGTAGCAATGAATCCATAAAATAATGGAGTTGTTGAAATAAAGAATAGGACAATCAAGGAGATGGCTAGAATAAAGCTAAAAGAAGCTAAGTTACTTGATGGATACTGGAGAGAAGTAGTCCAAATAGTAGTATATATCTTGGATAGATTTCAATTCAAGGTAAATAGTAACAAAACTCCCTATAAACTATGGTACGGAAAACCTACCTTTGTGAAGTACTTTAGAGTGTTTTCAACAAATGATACATCAAGAGAAAAGAGGATAAATTGGGAAGCTTTGAATCAAGATGTGATGAAAGAATATTTATTGGTTATTACACCCAAATAAAAGCCTACATATGTTACAACAAAAAGCTACACAAGATTGTAGAGATCATCAATTTCAAAGTTGAAGAAGGCTTGAAATAATTTAAATATGTATTGAAGAAATAGATTTTGAAGAAGAAGTATCTAATGGAGAGGCTAAAAAAATGAATGAAAAGGCACCTATAATATTTGTTCAAAAGGATCATCCTATAAATCAGATCATTGGAAATAAGAATGAAGGATTTTAGATAAGGAGAAGAGTTTCACAAAACAAGGATAAATTAAGTTTTGCTCTAATGTCTGAAATTGAGCTCAAAAACTATGTTGAAAATAACAAGGATAAGAATTGGCTAAAATCCATGGAAGAAGAACTAAGCTAAATTGAAAAGAATAAAACTTGGAAATTATTTCCAAGAACTTCAAACAAGAATGTGATAGGTACAAAATGGGTCTTTAGAAACAAGCTCAATGAGGATGGAAATATAATAAGAAATAAGGAAATATTGGTGTGCAAAGGATATGCTAAAGTTGAAGCCATGGATTTTGAGAAAACGTTTGCTCTAGTTGCTAGATTGGAAGCCATAAGCATGTTTCTAGCATTCTCTATTTACAAGAAATTCAAAGTCTATCAAATGGATGATAAGTATACTTTCTTGAATGGGAACCTAGAAGAGGAAGTTTACATAGAATAACCTAAAGGTTTTCAACTATCAGAACAAGATGATTATGTATGCAGACTCAAGAAATCTTTATATGGTCTAAAATATGTAGCTAGAGAATGGTATTCAAGGTTAGATCAATAATTTAAATAATAAGGATTCAACAAAGGATACATAGACAATAATCTATACTTCAAATCAAAAGGTGAGCATATGTTCATTGTTGTTGTTTATGTAGATGACATCATCTTTGGTGGTGATAACAATAAAATGTGTAAAGAATTTAATACACAAATGCAAAGGGAGTTTGAGATGTCTATGCTTGGAGAATATTCTTTCTTCCTTGGTCTACAAATATCATAAACTAATGAAGGAATATTTATATCCCAAACCAAATATGTTAAGGAAATGCTCAACAAGTTTAGAATGGAAGATAACAAACTAGTTAGTAATCCTATGATAACTGGTTGTAAGCTGAGCAAAGAGGATAAGTCCCTTGATGTAAATCAGACTATGTACAAATCAATCATAAGTAGATTGTTATACCTGATTACATCAAGACTTGATATCATGAAAGCAATATTCATGGCTAAAAGATTTTAAGCTACTCCTAAAGAGTCACATGTTAATGCATTAAAGAATATCTTTAGATATATCAATATCACAATTGACTATGGATTGTGGTATCCTAAAAGTGAAGGTTTCACTTTGACAACATATATAGATGTTGATTGGGTAGGAAGTGTGGATGACAGAAGAAACACTAGTGGTGGTGCATTTTCCCTTATAAATAGACTTGTTTCATGGCTGAGCAAAAATCAAGAGTATTACTTTTTCAAAATAGAAGCAGAGTATGTGGCAGTAGTGGCATATTGCACTCAAGTTTTATGGATGAAGAAAACAATAAAAGAAATCAAGTAGTGATTTAGAGGAATTTTTGTTATGGTACAAAAAATATTTATCCCTCCATGATTATCCCTTTGTGATAATATTTTATTTTGATAGCATATTTAATATGTTTTTTTAATTAACCATGGGATATGTTTTTAATATCCCATTTCATGGGTTTATTAAGTCATTGGATAAATATGCCAAGTCTTTATGCTTAACATGCATGCTAAAACTCTTTCCATGCATGTTTTATCTTACCCTTTTGATTTAGTTCTATAAACTAAAAAACAAAGCATGCAAAGCCACTTCTCTCCCCACTTGGATATTCACATAATGGTTGAAATTTATAAAAGAAATTTATGGTTTTGTATGGTAAATAGATTCTATTGAAGTTTTATTAATTTAAGACAAAGGAATTCTACCACCCATAAAATATTGGATTTGATTCCATTTCTAGAAGCTATTGTAACAAGAGGTTGTGAATGGCAAAAGATTCAAACTATTTATTAACAATACAATTCACTGATGGAATGAATGGTGTGTGGGTATATTGTGATATGTAGGTCCGAACTATGGGGATGCCAGTGTGCAAGCCCTGAGGCCATTGCTAATCGAAAGGCTATTGGGCCTTATAAAATATGCAGAGGACTATTTTATTAAAACCATGATGACCTAGGTAGGGAGGTCTTCGATTGTTCAAGGCTATTGGCCATTGAAGGAGATCAAGCCAAACCAGGAGTATATTAGGGGTGTATATTTGAATGGTATATTTTAATGGAATCTATTATAAAAATTTATTTGGGTGGCTATCATATGCCTTTATAAAGAGATTAACTATCTACGTTCCTCAGTCGGTCTTTGCCTATTTTGAATAGTCGGCCATTGCCAATGGGCAAAAGGGCTGAGTTAAGAGGGGTACTCTCACCTTTTACATTGAGCATATAAGCCATTACCATAGATGTAGGTTATTGTGTTAGATATGAGGTATGACCATTTTCAAAAATGAGTCTAAGGAGATACCTCTTATGAAAAGTAAGAGGCTTATTTGAAAGGCTTATGGACTTGGGGTGAAGGCAATGATTTCACCATTATAGACTGAGTTAGATAATATGTTCATGATGCCTATTGGTAAATTCCATTGGCCCTAGATGTCTAAAAAACACTTGAAGGAATTTTAAATATAATAAGATCATCTATTACAAATGTAGGTATGAAAGCTAAGCTTGTATAGTGGATTCTCTATTCTATAAAAACTATTGAACCACTGAGTAATAAGGGAGAATAGAGGATACATATATAGCTATGTATTTTTTGAGAGATATTTTTTTAAACCATAGGAAAGGGATATTTTATTGTAGGATTTGTAAATACAGACCCAAAGATGATGGTGGGCTTATGAAGTCATGGCATAGAAGTGAATGTGTAGAGCTGAGTTGTGATAGTGATTTAACATTGATCTGGAGAAAATAATCATCTAAGAGGTGTGAATATATATATATATATATATACAGAATTGAACCTATAGGGAATTTATTTCAAAGTATTTATAATTTTGTGTATGACTGTATGTAGGTATATGTATAACTGAGATGGGATCAGGTAGAGCCAAGCCTATTTGGATTTTCATTGCGCCTTTTTATAAGATTTTAAAGTTATGGTGGATAGAAAATAAGGGAACATGTTCTTTTATTTAGGATATTATGCTAAGGGAGGTTCATTAATCAGCCTTCTAGACATAGGCAGAGGTTGCATTACCTGCATACATTATTTATAAATTCATAAATAGGTATGTTTATCTTCTATTTTAAAATATGAGAAGATAGTTATGACTCTATGAATATATATATATATATATATATATATATATATATATATATAGAGAGAGAGAGAGAGAGAGAGAGTTCACTTTCCAAGGGAAGATGTAATATTTTCCTTATGGATTATTTAAACATATAGAGACCCATGGTAGACAAGGAAAATATGTACTATGGTAGAGACCCATGACTGTATTATTTCTATTACCTCTATTTTTTTTAACCTAGAGGGATATAAATAGTTGTAGGGTTATCAGGGGTTGTAGGTTTGAATAACTAGAGGCATTCCTATTTAGTCATTATGCCCATTTTTTAGAGGTTTACAGGTACTCTAAATGGAGAATATTCTTGTATTCATGTTGCTGATGAAGAATGATTGCTTTAGAACCTCAGTGCCTTCACTATCAAGTTTTAGTATCACAAGTTCTCTAAATCCATCCCTGATATAAGTTTACAAGTGTATAGTTACATCTTTTATAATGGATTGGATTACAGTTAAGTAATCCCAGATATGTAACCCAAATAATGGGTGAACTTTGTTATCATGATGGTGTCACTTTTCTTTAATTTTCATTATGTGTTTTAGTTTTTTAATTTAGTTATAGATGAATTATTGAAGTACTATATAAATTATGGAAAAAATTTAATATGACACCAAATCAAAAGTTTTAAATGTGGGAAATGAATTTATAGATGTTTCTAATTAATTCAATCCTAGATTCCACTACCATTTCTATTTACTTAATGAATTGAGAATTTAGTATTTGTTTTTAGAAAACTATTTTTCCAGTTTATGGATCAAATTTGGTATCAGAGCAAGTGATAAGAGGACCTTGCTTTAGTTGTGATATAATTTAGTTTATATTTTTTATTAGATTATTTCTTTATGATTATTCTATTTGAGTTGACTATGTAGGAAGGCTAGTGTAAATGGAAATTGGAAGGTGTTCTAATTTGCTGGAAGAAGAGAAGCTTCTAATAGCTAAGGTTCTAGAACCACTAGCCCTATAGGATCAACACAGATGAAGAACAGAACACATTTTCACTTGAGGAGTGAGATGGTATTGTGAAAATAACAACCTTTCTTCTTTGGGAAGCATTTAGATAAAGTGAAATTCACTTTCAATGATGAACATCCAAGAGGAAACAATTACAGTTTGATTAATAGTCTTACACAAAGGGTAAATAGAGGTATGATTGTAATCTAATTTCATATTGGTATTGACACAATATTTTTGGTCTTTGATAACTAATTTTTTAACCTTTATATTTTGGACTACTGATCATATTATGAATGCCTATGTACTTAATGATAGGAATAAGTGAAAAGACCAGTTCCATGGTAAGATATGGAAATGGAAATAAGGCATTGCTAAGTATTGAAAATGTTATTGCATTTTGAGTTTTGAGTTTTTAACTAGTTCATAGATTGGTATGTCTCACAAATTTATTAAGGGTTGTTGAATGAAAATAGGAAGCTATTTAAGATACCAACAATTTACTATCTAGTACTCAATAGGTGCATTTCATAGTTATCAAAGAGGTATGAGTTATTTTTAATGTAACTATATTTGCACAATTTGTGATTTGAATCCTTGACAATAGGATAACTTTTGTGTGGGTTACTTTGGATATAAAATGTATCTTTATGTAGAATTGTTTTTAAAAGCCTTTTAAAACTATAACATGGATCATTTAACACTTTGAGATAGAGTTGAAAAGATGAAACCACTATTATTCATTTGTAAAACCCATGAAGAGGGAGCAACCCTTATGGGTTATATGGTTTACTTGAATAGTATTGGATAAGCATTACTATAGTATTGAATAATATTCTTAGTTTCCCTCCAACACATTATTATCATAGAAATTCCTAATTATTGAATTTGGGATGGAAATTTTGTTAAAGTTGTGTTTAGAAGGATTTATATTGGCTATCTCCTATTTCAGTTGTCCATTGTGATGCAATTTTGGCAACTAACTCAATTTGGATGAGTTGTGGAGATATGAATCAAGGAATAGTTAGATGGTGAAGAAAACCTTGAGATAGGTTTAAAATACTTGGATTTTTTTCTCAACTTTATATGATATTTGATTAAAATTACTTAAAAATTTGTGAGTGGTAAAGAAGCTCTTATTATGGAAATTATCCAAGTTAACATTGGAATTAGACAGGTACAAAGAAAGATTTGAGGGACATAGTAGTTAATTTTATTGTTTACAGTTCCCTTGATTACCCTTAAGTAAATGTGTATTGTGTATTATTCACCTTAGGATAGACAAATTTATTGCACATTTTTATGTTTTGTATATATGTCTAAATCCCATAATAATATGGGCAATGTTTGTATTACAAACTTGATATACACACACGTATGTTTTTCATTCACATCATATAGGTGTAATTTCAAAAAGACCCATAGATGGGCAATGTTTATAATGCAAGTATACATATGTGCAATTGTTTGAAAATCCTATAGGTGTATGCAACACAATTTATTTCCTTGTGTATATTGATAATAGGGAGAATAACTTAGCCTTCATGTAGTGTAAGGGCTGAGAAAATCTGCCAAGTACAATGACTATTTAAAGTAATGAGCCAGTTTGGCAGAATAGATACATAGTTTATTTTACTCTCCATATACAGGGCATAGTTTTAATTAGACAGATGACTTATTACAGGGAAATTTATAATGTTTTATTTCACTAATATTTTTACAAATGGAATTTTATTGTGTCATTGTCACAGATTGACTCCATAATCCTTCATATGCCATTTTGGGTCCTATATGTTGAAACAATTATAGAAATATTGTAAATGGGAACGAAGAGAAATCATAGAGGTCATTTGCCGAGTCAGAGAATAATTTGACCTTTTGGGGACCAAAAAGGTCTTATTGGGGAGGTTTGATCTAGATAAACTTTTTTTATGGTATATTAAATATTTATTCCTCCATGATTATCCCATCGTGATAATCTTTTATTTTGATAATCTATTTATTTTTTTATTAACCATGGGATATGTTTTTAATATCCCATTTCATGGGTTTATTAAGTCATTGGATAAATATGTAAATTTTTTATGCTTAACATGCATGCTAAAACTCTTTCCATGAATGTTTTATCTTACCCTTTTGATTTGGTGCTATAAACTCTGAATGAAGCATGCAAAGTCCACTTCTCTCCCCACATGGATAGTCACATAATGGTTGGTATTTATAAAAAAAAGTTTATGATTTTGTATGGTAAACATATTTCATTGGAGTTTTATTAATTTAAGAGAAAGGAGTTCCACCACCCATAAAATATGGGATTTGATTCCATTTCCAAAAGTTGTTGTAACAAGAGGCCATGAATGGTAAAATATTCAAACTATTTATTAAAAAGATAGATCATTAATGGAATGAATGGTGCATGGGTATATTGTGATATGCAAATCCTAGTTATGGGGATGTCAGTTTGAAATCTATGAGGCCATGGATAATTAGAAGGCTATTTTGCCTTATAAAATATGTAGAGGATTTTTTTTATTAAAACCATGATGACCCAGGTAGGGAGGTCTTTGGTTATTCAAGGTTGTTGGCTATTGAATGAGATCAAGTCAAGTTGGTATGATGATAGGGGAATCTATTTGAATGGTATCTATTAAATTTTTATTTTTGTGGATATCATATGCCTTTATAAAGAGATCAACTATCTATGTTCCTCAGTCTGTCTTTGCTTATTTTGAATAGGGGACCATTGGTACTGGGCAAAAGGGCTAAGTTGAGAGAGGTACTTTCACCTTTTTTGTTGAGCATATAATCCAAGACCATGGATGTAATTTATGGAATTAGATTTGAGGTATAAGCATTTTCAAATATGAGTTTGAGGAGATACCTCTTATGAAAAGTAAGAGGCTTATTTGAAAGGCTTATAGACCTAGGGTGAAGGCCATAATTGCAAAATTATAGATTGAGCCAGTGAAGATTTTCATGATGCCTATTAGGAAAGGACATTGGTCTTAGACATATAATGAAAACTTACAAAAATTATGAATATAATAAGATCATCCATTATGAATGGAGGTATGAAATTTGAGCCTGTATAGTGGGTTTTATATTCTATAAAAACTGTTGAACTAATTGGTAATAAGGGAAAATGGAGGATACATATATAACTATGTCTATTTTGAGAGATATTTTTTTAATCCATGAGTGAGGGATATTTTATTATAGGATTTGTAAACATATACCTAAAGATGATGGTGGGATTATGAAGTCATGACATAGAAGTGAATATGCAGAGCTAGGCTGTGATAGTGATTCAACATCGATCTAGAGAAAATCATCATCCAGGAGGTGTGAATATATATATATATATATATATATATATATATATACAAAATTGATCATGTAGGGCATCTATTTAAAATTATTTAAACTTTGGCATATGACTATATATAGGCATACGTAGAATCAAGATGAGATCAGGTAGAGTCAAGCCTAATTGGATTTTCATTATGCTTTTAATAATCTTTTAAAGCTATGGTGGATGAAAAATAAGGGAATGTGTTCTTTTATTTAGGATTTTATGCTGAGGGAGGTTCATTAAAGGGCCTTCTACCTATAGGTATAGGTTTTATTACATTCATATTTTATTTACAAATTCACAAATGGGGTATATTTATCTTCTATTTTCAAATATGGGAAGATAGTTATGACTCTGTGAATATATATATATATATATATATATATATATATATATATATATATATATATTGCCCACTGTCTAAGGGCATATGTAATCTTTTCATTATAGGTTATTTAAACATATAGAGACCTATGGTAGATGAGGAAAATATGTATTGTGGTAGAGACCTATCACTGTATTATTTTTATTACCTCTATTTGTTTTTAACCTAGGGGGATATAAATAGTTTCAAGGTTATCAAGGGTTACAGGTATAAACAACTAGAGGAACTCCTATTTAGTCATTATGCCCATTTTTCAAAGGTTTATAGGTACTCTAAATGGATAATATTCTTGTACTTATGTTTTTTATGAAGGACAATTGCTTTAGAGTATCAGAGCCTTCACTATCAAGTTTCAGCATCATAGGTTCTCTAAATCCATCCCTGATGTAAGTTGACAAGTGTATAGTTACATCTTTTATAATGGATCAGATTGTAGTTAAGTAATCTCAGAGACATAACACAAATAATGGGTGAACTCTATTATAATTATGGTGTCACTTTTCTTTAATTTTCATTATGGGTTTTAGTATTTTAATTTAGTTACATATGAATTAATGAAGTACTATATAAATTATGGAAAAAGTTTAATATGACATCAAATTAAAAATTTTAAATGCAAAAAATGAATTTATAGAGGTTTTTGATTACTTCATTCTTATATTTTTAATACCAATTCTATTTAATTTAGGAATTGAGAATTTAGTATCCATTTTAAAAAAATTATTTGTCCCGTTTATGGATCAAATTTGGTATCAGAGCAAGTGATTACAAGACCCTACTTTAGTTTTGATATGATTTAGTTTAGAGTTTTTATCAGATTTTTGCTTTATGATTATTCTATTTGAGTTGACCATGTAGGAAATATAGTGCAAATGGAAATTGGAAGGTTCTTTAATTAATTGGAAGAAGACAAGATTCTAATAGTTAAGGTTATGGAACCACTAGCCTTGTAGGATCAACATAGATGAAGAACATAATACATTTTCACTTGAGGATTGAGATGGTATTATGAAAGGAATAAACTTTCTTCCTTGGGAAGAATTTAGATAAATTGCAAGGCACTTTCACTGATGAATATCCAAGAGGAAACAATTGCAGTTTGATTACCAATCTTACATAGAGGGCAGATTGAGGTATGGTTCTAATCTAATTTCATATTGGTATTGACACAATATTTTTGGCCTTTGATAACCAATTGTGTAACCTTTATATTTTGGACTACTAATTATATTATGAATGCTTATGTCCTTCATGATAGGAACAAGTGAAAAGATCACTTCCATGGTAAGATATGGAAATGGCAATAAGGCATTATTTTAATATTGAACATGTTATTGCACTTTGACTTTTGAGTTTTTAACTGGTTCATAGATTGGTTTCTCATAGCTTTGTTAAGGGTTTTAGGATGGAAACAAGAATCTATTTAAGATACCAACAATATACTATCTAGTAATCAATAGGTGCATCCCACAGTTCTCAAAGAGGTATGAGTTATTTTTAGTGTCACTATATTTGCATAATTTGTGTTTTGAATCCTTGACATTAGGGTAACCTTTGTGTGGGTTACTTTGGATATAAAATATATCTTTATGTAGAATTGTTTTTAAAATCCTTTTGAAACTATAACATAGATCATCTAATTCTTTGAGATAGATTTGAAAAGATGAAACCATTACTATTCATTTGTGAAACCTATGAAGAGGGAGAAGCCCTTATGGGTTATATGGTTTACTTGAATAGTATTGGATAAGCATTAATATAGTATTGAATAGTATGCTTAGTTTCCCTCCAACACATTATTATAATAAAAATTCCTAATTATTTAATTTCAGAAGGAAATTTTGTGAAAGTTGTGTTTGGAAGGGTTTATATTGCCTATCTCGTATTTCAGTTGTCCATTGTGACGTAATTTTGGAAACTAACTTAGTTTGGATGAGTTGTGGAGATATGAATCACATAGCAGTTAGATGGTGGAGAAAACCTCGAGATAGGTTTAAGATACTTGGCTCAATTCTCACCTTTATACGATATTGCTTATAGTTACTTGTAAATTTGTGAGTGATAAATAATCTCTTATTATGGAAATTCTTCAAGTTAACATTGGAGTTTGATAGGTATAGGGAAATATTTAAGGGATGTATTAGTTAATTTTTTTATTTATAGTTCCCTTAATTACCCTTAGGTAAATGTGTAATGTGCATTAGTCACCTTAGGATAGACAAATTTATTGCACATTTTTATGCTTTGCATATATGTCTAAATTCCATAGTAATATGGGAAATATTTATATTACAAACTTTATGCACACACATTTATGTTTTTCATTCACATCATATAGGTGTACTTTCAAAAAGACCCATATATGGGCAATGTTTATAATGCAAGTATATATATGCACAGTTATTTGAAAATCCTATATGTGCATGCACAATAATTTGTTTTCCTTGTGTATGTTGATAAAAAGGAGAATACCTTAGCCTTCATGTAGTGTAAGGGTTGAGAAAAGGCACCAGGTAAAATAAATATTTAAAGTAACAAGTTAGTTTGGTAGAATGGATATAGATTTTATTTTACTCTCCATATACATGTCATAGTTTCAGTTGCATAGTTGACTTCTTGCAGGGAAGTATTATAACATCTTATTTCACTGATATTTTTACAAATGGATTTTTATTGCAACATTATCATAGATTGACTCTATAATCCTTCATATGCCATTTTGGCTCTTGTATGTTGAAATTTTTTTAGGAAGATTGTCAATGGCAAAGAAGAGAAATCACAAAGGTCATTTACCAAGTCAAAGAATGATTTGGCCTTTTGGGGACCAAAAAGGTCTTATTACAGAGGTTTGATCTAGAGGAATTTTTGTTATGGTATATAAAATATTTATTCTTCCATGATTATCCCATCATGATAATCTTTTATTTCAATAACCTATTTAATATGGCTTTTTTATTAACTATGGGATATGTTTTTAATATCCCATTTCATGTGTTTATTAAGTCATTGGATAAATATGCCAAGTTTTTATGGTTAACATGCATGCTAAAACTCTTTCTATGCATGTTTTATCTTACCCTTTTTATTTGGAACTATAAACTCTAAACAAAGCATGCAAAGTCTACTTCTCTCCCCACGTGGATATTCACATAATGGTTGGAATTTATAAAATAAGTTTATGGTTTTGTATGGTAAATAGATTCCATTAGCTTTTTATCAATTTAAGATAAAGGCATTCCACCACCCATAAAATATGGGATTTTATTCCATTTCCAGAAGCCATTATTATAAGAGGCCACAAATGGTAAAATATTTGAACTATTTACTAACAATATAGTTCACTAATGGAATGAATGGTGTGTGGGTATATTTTTATATGTAGGTCCTAGCTATGGGGATTCTAGTATGTAATCCATGAGGCCATGGCTAATCTAAAGGTTGTTGGGCCTTGTAAAATATGTAGAGGACTATATTATTAAAACCTAGATGAACTGGGCAGGGAGGTCTTTGGTTATTCAAGGCTTTTGTCCATTAAAGGAGATCAAGCTATGCCAGGAAGATGATAGGGGAATTTATTTGAATGGTCCATTTGAATGGAATTTATTAAAAATTTGATTTGGGTGGATATCGTATGCCTTTATAAAGAGATCAACTATTTGCATTCCTTAGTTGATATTTACCTATTTTGAATAGGGGGACATTGGCACTAGGGAAATGGGTCGAGTTGAGAGAGGTACTCTCACCTTTTTCATTAAGCATATAAGACATGAACATGGATACATTTTTGGAATCAGATATTAGGCATAACCATTTTCAAATATGAGTCTGAGGAGATACCTCTTATGAGAATTAAGAGGCTTATTTGAAAGGCTTATGGACATGGGGTGAAGGTAGTAATTGCAACATTATAGATCGAGCCAATGAAGATGTTCATGATGCTTATTGTGAAAGGCCATTGTCTTTTGATGTCTAACAAACACTTACAATAATTCCAAATATAATAATATTGTCCATTAAAAATGCATATACGAAAGTTGAGCCTATATAGTGGGTTCTCTATTTCATAAAAACTGTTGAACCAATCAATAATAAGGGAAAATGGAGGATACATATATATCTACATCTATTTTGAGATATATTTTTTTAATCCATAGGTGAGGGTTATTTTATTGTAGGATTTGTAAATACAGACCCAAGATGATGGTGGGCTTATGAAATCATGGCATAGAAGTGAATGTGTAGAGCTGAGCCATGATATTGATTCCATATCAATCTAGAGAAAATCATCATATAAGAGGTGTGAATACACACACACACACACACACACACACACACACACACACACACACACACACACACACACACACACACACATAATCAAGCCTACAGGGCATCTATTTCAAAGTATTTAGACTTTGGCGTATGACTATATGTAGGCATATGTAGAACTAAGATGGGATTAGGTAGAGCCAAGCCTCTTTGGATTTTCATTATGCCTTTTTATAAGATTTTAATGCTATGGTGGATGAAAAATAAGGAAACATGTTCTTTTATTTAGGATTTTGTGCTAAGGGAGGTTCATTAATGGGTCTTCTAGCCATAGGTAGAGGTTACAATGCATGTATACATTATTTAAAATGTCACAAATGGAGTATGTTTATCTTCTATTTTCAAATATGGGAATATAGTTATGACTCTATGAATATAAATATATATATTTCCCACTATCCAAGGGTAGATGTAATATTTTTTTATGGGTTATTTAAACATACAAAGACCTATGATAGACAAGGAAAATGTGTATTGTGGTAGAGACTTGTAACTGTATTGTTTCTAATACCTCTATTTGTTTTTAACCTAGAGGGATATAAATAGTTGCAAGGTTATTAGGGGTTTCAGGTTTGAACAACTAGAGACACTCCTATTTAGTCATTATGCCCATTTTTAAGAGGTTTATAGGTACTCTAAATGGAGAATATGTCTATGTTCATGTTGTTAATGAAGGATGATCTCTTCAGAGCCTCAGAGCCTTCATTGTCAAGTTTTAGCATAACATGTTCTCTAAATCCATCCCTTATGTAAGTTGATAAGTGTATAGTTACATATTTTATAATGGATCGGATTGTAGTTAAGCAATCCTTGAGACATAGCCCAAATAATGGCTAAACTTTGTTATCATGATGGTGTCACTTTTCTTTAATTTTAATTATGGGTTTCAATTTTTTAATTTAGTTATAGATGAATTACTAAAGTACTATATAAATTATGGAAAAAGTTCAATATTACACTTAATCATAAGTTTTAAATGTGGGAAATAATTTATAGAGGTTTCTGATTACCTCATTCCTAGATTTTTGCTACCAATTCTATTTACTTTAAGAATTGAGAATTTAGTATCTATCTTTAGAAAATTATTTGTCTAGTTTATAAATCGAGTACAAATCACCTATCTCTATTCTTTTTGATAATTCAAGTGCTATTAACATATCAAAGAATCTAGTGATGCATTCTAGAACCAAGCACATATCAATCCAGTATCTCTTATTAAGAGAAAAGGTTGTAGATCAAGAGGTTACAATGGAGAATGTGGCAACTCAAGATCAAACTATAGACATATTCACTAAACCTCTTCCCAAGGAACAATTTGAGTATCTAATACAGAGGTTGGGAGTGGTGTCTCCTACATCACATCACTAGATCTTAGTGATGGGGCATGAAACCAAGGGGAGGATCATAGAAACTTTGTTAAACCTTAGAATATGAGAGAAAAGGAAACTCAAGTATGTGTAGATAATAAAAAAACTCACAATATGTTTCTAGTTATCAAAGCACCCCATGACCCCCTTTTATTACCTTGGACCATTTCCAAACTTCTCAACTACCAAACATAAGTGAAAATGACTAATCTTAGCCATTTTAACTATGTCTCCCTAAATATCGATGGTTGACCCTCGATCATCAATGTGTTGACCCTGATTGTTAATGGTTACTTAAACTCTTTCATGATCAAAGGAATCAACTATAGTTCAACTTCAACTCACTCATTGATTACCAACCTTCTAATTTTAGTCTGTTATTCACATGATCAATGCATAATTAGAATTTTTGATAGATTGTTTGTTAAAATCTTGTTTTGAAGCTCCCTTTCCTCTATATTAAGAGATGAATAGATGGTTGAAAGGATCATCAGGATCAATCAAGTAAGTTCAAGAGATTCTGACTCCTATGTGAATCCAAAAGCTAAGTATTTATGTTATTTTATTAATATTTAGTAATTAGCTCTTTTGTTTCATTACTTATGTCTTTATCCTTTACTTATCTTTCACCTCACTTTATTGTGTTGGATTTTTAAAACTCAAAAAGTTTCACCTCCTAACCAAAACCACCCATAAACCATTCTCACTTACCTAAACACCAAATCCTTAAACTAGATAATTCTAGGTATCATTTTATGTCTCACAACCAACATTCAATCTAAACACCACTTATAAAACCTCTACATAACTCTCCTTAATATGTTTATTTTACCAAACTATATCCCATATTAACTACCAATAGTCCTACCTAACCACCAATGAACTTTTCTAATCGATGGTAGTTGACAACGGCTGATGGTCACCTAACTGTTGATGGTCATACACAGACTATTGATAGTCACTGTATGTCCATTTTCACAACATCAAGTTGATTTGATCCATCTACATGTACCCAAATTCCACTTTTTGAGTTTTTTTATATCATAGAACTTTAACTTATTTTTTGAATCAAGATTGAGTGATTTGGCATTAGTATTCAATCATTTATTGTTATTTTAATTCAAAACCACTTATTTCTTTTCAATCATTCCTTGTATTTGATTTCAATGCCTTATATTATTTCATGTAATTATCTATTTTTAATTTATCATAACTTAATTGTTTTAAAAGTGTGGATTGATAACCTCCAAGGAATCTTGTGCTTCTTGGATCTAGCTCACACTAGGCAGTCCACCCTACTATCTCACTAATCCACCATTTTCTAGATTGTTTTCTTATCTGCATGTCATCCTCCCCAGATAAAGAGGATTATCCAAAATCAATTGGATTAACACATAAAAAAAACATTAGGTTATATTAATCTCACCCTTATTTCAAGTTTTACAGCTTTCTTTTTAAAGAAAATAAAACAAAATTTTAGTGAAACATTCTGGCATGTCTGATGGGACCCTTGAGCTTTCTCTTGGGTTTGTAGCTATAGGACATTTAGTTGCATTAGAGAAGATTCATTATTGCATTCTTTTGTAAAATATTAAATTTTATTTATTTCCTCTCTTCCCTTCCAAAACACAAGTTCTAGTTTCTTTTGCTTTCTTAAAAAAAAGTAAATAATGCCTTGTTTTTCTTTCACTTCTAAAAATCAAAAGTATTCATCTAGGCTTAGGATTTGCATTATTATTATCATATATGGGTGAATCATATTTCTTTTATATTCATTTGAAAAGACACCAAAGTTTTCATTTTGGATTAAAATTAACTTTGCATCCATAGTCTGCTTGTGTTTACTAGCTCACATAGCTTAAATTAATCAAGTAAATTAATTGTAGTCTCACTTATCTCCACACACCCAATACCAAACCATACATTTAATCAAACATCAAAACATTGAAATAAGGCATGACTGGGATTTCATCACCTAGTGGTCACCTTTCCTCAACTATCCTACTTGGATTTCACCACCAAAGGGAAAACCAACTTAGTATGTTGGTTGAGTATAATCTTTAGCAACTCGGTATATTTTGGCTAAGCACCCAACAACCTTATCACTATGGTGTGTGAAGTGAGGGGGTAGGCCCTAATATCAAGCCACCTACCAACTTATAGTATAGATATTGAGAGCCTTTAACTACCTAAAACTATCCTTAGACATCTTATTCTAGTACCCACTCTACAAGCCCAAGTTGGTCTTCATAACTTCTTTAAAATTGAGGCATAATACTAAAGAAAGATAAAATATATTATAAGATTTTAATGTACTTTAGTGTATGCATTATTTTCCTTGAGATCTTTTTATTTTGTTTGTTTCTTTTTTGAGTTATGAGATCACTTGTATCTTTATTTTCCTTTCTTTACATGGTTCTCACTAGATAATAACTAAGAAACTAAGTAAATTAGGGTCCATCCACCAACCACCCATCATCCTCTTCTTCTTCATCCATGGATTACATATCAGACATAGAGGGTTCTCTTCATCCTTATAAAAGTCCTATTATCCCTTGAACATTTTCCCAAGGTGATATCAAATTTGACACATTTTTGAATAATAACCCCATAGCCCTCTAACACTACCTTAATACCATATCTAACCATACCCTTGCTTCGGTTCCATCTATTGATCTACCCTATGGTATGAAATCCCATCTTATGGGTGGCAGCTCTATTGCCACCATTTCTACCCAACCCTTGGTCACCCAAGCATCTTCTTATATCAACCATTCTACAAATACCACCATCTAAAGCTAACCCATCCAACACCCAAATTCCTTCTACCCCAACTAATAACTCTTCTAATATAGGAACAACCCAATCTTTGGGTACCTATACTCCACTTACCATTAGAGTACCCTATATTAGTGTTTCCACCCCTCCTCTTGTTATCTCCAACCCACCAATATACACTCCATTCTAAATCTTGGTGGCTTCCATACCTTTTACTCTTCCACCCATTAGTACCAAGGTCACCACCCATACTCAACCTATTAACCCAACCATACATCCAACCCAACCCATGTCAATTCCCCCAAAAATGCCTATTGCACCAAACCCAAGATATATTCCTAACCCATAAGGGTATATAGCTCCATCTTCTAACTAACCTCTTGTATCCACTTACCCATACATGGCATCCTCTCAACCACCCATGTCTACATACTAATATGTGACAACCTCCCAACCTTCTACTAGCTATCCTTATATTGTACCTACCCAACCCCAACAAAATTTACCCTATAACTATGGGGGTGCACAATTACAAATTGATCTAATTAAGATGTTAATGGACATGATGACTAGTTTGGAGTCATCTATTTTTGATGCCCATAACTTCTTATCATATGATTATATTTACAATGAACCAATCCATCCATCCAGCCCAATCTAACCTTATCCTCCTCAATGGGAACTACCAAAATTTTCAAAATTTTAGAGCAACAAAAATCCTCAACAACTTCTTTTAGCATTTAGACACTCTTTCTATTTAATTTCTTATGATGATGTTCTCCTTCTTTGCACCTTTCCCATGTCCCTATCTATTCTAACATTAGATTAGTGTAGTTTTATTACCAAACACACCCTCTTTTCTTTTGCCCAATTAGCTCAAACCTTCTTAGATCATTTGTCCATAAATATATCTAAGAAATTTTCCATCACTGATCTCTACCCCATTTGGAAATTTAAGAATGGGTCAATTTCTAATTTTGTGGCCCATTGGAGCGGTTTGATAAACCAACTCTCTTTCTCTTTGCCCTAACTTGATCTGATTGAACTTTTCTCTCAAGCTTGTGCCAAACATATTTACTCCACTCTGTAGGTTCATAATTTTAAGACCTTTGATGAGGCTTTCACCATGGCAAATAAACTATAAATTAGGGACATTGATAAGGGGAAGATAAAATTAAGAAACAATAATTCTAGTTTCAAGTCAAATGAAACTTCCCCATCCAAAACCACCAATGACTCCAATACCAACACCAAAACCAAGGGAACTATAAATGTATTTGTCTTTAAAACCACCCCTCCTCTAGTTGTTAACCAATGTAACTATTATGATTCTTTTAACTAGAATACCCAAAACCAAAATTGTAACAATCTAAATCAATATACTCCACTAGGGGAGTCATATACTTCTATTTGGAAAAATTGTTGAAAGTGAATATCATACAATTTTTTCCAATCTAACCCCACAAAATTCATTTCCTCTCATTGTATACTTGGTTGGTATAAGGAGAATAAATTCTATGCCTTCCACCATGACATTGGACATGATGTGAGCATATTTAATACCTTCAAAAGCATTTTATAATGGTTAATTGACAAAGGGGAACTTGTGCTAGATAATCCCAATACACTCTCAAATCAGTCACCTGACATATTTAGACAACCTTTTCCCAACCATACCCCTTCTACAAATAATGAAAACAATAAAGTAGAATCTTCTCACAAATGGGAGGTCCATACTATCAATGTGGTCCTTAGTGAGCTCATTATTGAGGAAACCATTCCCCAAACCACTTCTTCATCCCCTCTACTTATTGAGGTAGTGGAGTCACCTTCTAATCCTTTGGGAACCAAAACAAAGGAAACAACTATTCCCCTTTCTCCACTTATTGAGGTAGTGGAACTACTGATCTCTCCTTTGGAAGACATACCAAACAAGATTATTATTACCACCATACCTTTCTCTTCTATCATAAAGCAATCCACTCTTCATTTGGAAAGCATTCGTAAGGAAGAGGTCACTTTATTTACCCCTCTCATGGAAGAACTACCTTCCCAAAACTTGGAGCCTATGATTGAGGAAAAGGATAAGGTAACCACTCCTCTCTCTCAACCTATGGGTCTATCCTTTGAGACCAATACTGAAAGAACCAAACCTATCTATAAGCCTTTTTATAGATTGGTTCAAAAATTGGAGTACCTATCTTAACCCAACATGGATCATGCCATATTTTGGCACTATCTTGGGCTCCCCTATACAACTAATCAAGAGCCTCAACCATACCATTGTCAACCCAACCTTCCACTTCCATTAGTGAACCCACCATCATCCTAACCAAACCAATAGAAACCTCCACCTCTCAAACCATAGTTGAACTAACTAAACCAACTCCATCCAAAGTAACCCAAGCACCTCCTACCATCCCAAAAAATTCCCATCAAAAACCTGGGTATGCTCCCTACTTAGAGATTTACTCACCCTCCATTAAAATTAGATTTAACACCATATAGCCCACCAAAGAAACCCCACATTAAGCTAACCAAGAAAGTGAATCTACCTAGGATCTCAAACACCAAAATTTACCACCCATTTCTACCTTACCTTCCATTTTAGGACCACATCCTTCTTCCATCCTAGGAGCTCATCCTTCCATCAAGAAAAAAAGTATCCCAAAGACAACCCAAGCCCAATCTCATCTTTTAGCTAAACCTCTACCTATTCTTTCCATGCAATCTACCTCCAAACCCTCCACTACCAAACATTCTACTTCTAACCCTTCTATTTCCAAACCACCCACTACCTAGACTACTATTTCTAAACCATCTACCTCCAAACCATCTACCTATACACCTTATTACTCAAAACCATTAACCCCCAATCAATCTACTCCAAAAACACCTACTAAGAATATTCTACCACCTGAAACTCCTGTTATGAAGCCTACTCCTAAGAAGGTTTCCACCCCAAAAGTCAAAACCAAAACCTAAACAACCTTATCATCTTTACTTGAGTCTTACTCAACCATCTTTCAAATATTATTGAAAGCTTCTTGCTTGAATTTTCCTCCTATAAAACCATTTGACCCCCATAGTCCTAAGCCATCCTAGTTTAATGACAATCTGATTTGCTCATACCATAGAATGCCTAGGCATGATATAGAGAACTATAAATTTATCCAAGTCCTATTCCACTAGATATGTGATGAGGATGACCACCAATCCAAGAAAAAAAGTAACCACCCAAAACTTACCTACTCCCACACTCTCATCTAAGAGTGAGAAGGAACCAAAGCAGTCCTATAACACAACTCTTTACCAAATCCATACCATCTATGTGGTCACATGGTCACAAGTCTAAAAAAAGGATAAAGGGAAGGCAAAAGTGTCCATTCTATGGACATAACCTTCCTCCACTACCCAATTACGCAACCAAACCCAAACACCTTCACCCAAGCCTAAGCCCAAGATGTCTATATTAGGTACCTCCCAATCCAACACTTATGAGTCAATCCAAAGAGTAGTTCTAAGGAAACTTCACCAAACATCAGTGAAGATGAGATTATATGAACTAATAAATACCTCAGCCCATCACTACCAAGTGATGATAAAGGCTTTATAAACCATATAAGTTTAATGATAAGATCCATAACCTCTAGTATCCTTTGTCAAATCCCTTTAGCTTTCCACCCTTGTTACCTTTAAGGATTCATAAATACCCTCCATTCATCCCTAGGATCTAGATCCTCCCCTCTTCATTACCATGGACATCAACCAAACCCATGTCAAAAGGGTTATGATTGATGGAGGATCTATCATTAACATTATATCCTCCCATGAATATGACCAAATAAAATTGCCAAAGAACATTATGTCAAAAACCACAGTGGTGATCTGCTCCTTCAATGACACTATGGCAACAAATCTAGGAACTATCATCCTCTACATTCATTTAGGACCTCACACACTTATTAATCTCTTCTACATAGTGGAAGGTGAGTTCTAATACAATAATCTACTTAGATGCCCTTGGATTCATTCCATGAATTGTGTGCCATCTAACTTACATCGGTGCATCAAATTTGAGCATGAGGTTCAAGTAATTACCATATAAGCTGACTCAAGCCCTTTAACATCATGCAACATGATGTACTAGCCAAATATTGTTCTCCTCCTTCCATCCACCAAGCCTTTACCAACCAATGACAAATCCACCTCTTTTATCAATTAAGCCTTGACTAGCTCATCCATCCCTTCTACCCAAATCCCCATGAAAGACTCCTTAGAATCAACATTCTAATGTCTATCACTTGGAGAGTATCACCTCTTGACCTTGGATGTCTTCCCTACTCCTTAAGAGTATAAGAACTTTGACCAAAATCTTGGGTATGATCTCAATATCAGAACAGTTATTCCTTTTGGGCATCCCAATCTCTAAACTAATATTTTCTATGGGGGAGCTAATCAACTGCTTGCCACCTCCTTCACCTCTTCTTTTCCTTGACCATTTACCTCTGATTTATCCTATATGGATAAACCAAAGTTTGCCAATACATACCTCTATAGGTGTGTTTGGAAGGGAATCAGTTGAGGACATTATGAATATGGACTACATGAATTGTTTCCATATAAGACCAAAAAACCTCATGAGAAATTTGGTCTTGGATTCGTTACACTTAAAGAGCTAACCAATTCACCTCCCATTTTCATCATTGACAAGGTATTTCCATCCTCACCAGCCCATTCCCCATCAAAATTTGAGGATTTTGATACCATTCCCCTTGAATTTCTTTTTTCATCAACATGATTATCCTTAGATCCCTTACTTATAAAAAGTATGGAGAGACCGTAACCATTCCTTTGATTCATCTTAAGATGGTAGAAGATGATTCTCTTGCCATTAATACCATTTGTTATCAGGATGATGATTCCTTTCTTGCCTATCTTAGTAAAAAATATTCCTCTATCCATAAATATCTCCCTCCTGAGACTTCAACCATGTTGAATGAATCCACCATGGATGTCAAATTGGGTACTCAAGATAACCCATGCATTGTCAAAATTAGCTAATCGCTAGATTCCTTAAAGCTTCAATATTTTCCTTCCTTCTTATGATAATGTAGCATATCATTTATTTGGTTTTATAATGACATGATAAGAATCAAACCTTCCATCACCACCCATAATATCATTACTACCTATGATTCCAATCCTATCAATCATAAGCTTTGTCAGATATACCCTCACATAGCCCTTCTTATCAAAAAACAAATTCAATGCCTCCTATTTATAAATTTCATCTAACCCATTGACTATATCCAATGGCTCTCAAATGTCATACCTATTTCCAAATCAATAGGGGACTTTGAATTTGAATCAATTTTCACAATCTTAACCTTGTTTGCCCAAAGGATGACTTCCCTTTACTAATCATTGACCAGCTTGTTGATCTTACAACTAGCCAGAGATGCTATCTCCTATGGACAATTTCTCAATCTATAGTAAAATCTTGATTTCCCTTAAAGACCAACATAAAACTACCTTTATCACCCCATAAGGAACCTTCTGCTATAGGGTCATGCTTTTTGGTCTAAAAAATGCTGATGTAACCTACCAATTTGCCATGACCTTATTAACAAAACCATGGAGGATTATGTATATGAAATTATTTATAAATCTAAATGTCATAAAGATCATTTATCAGTTATCAAGGTCATTTTTGAATGCCTCATCCATTACCATGTTCACCTTAACCCCAAGAAATGCATTTTTGGGGTCTTGTCAGGAAATCTCCTTGAATTTACCATCTCTCTTTGAGGAATAAAAGTTGATCCCACCAAAATCAAAGCCATATTTGACATGCCTCCTCCAACCCACCTCAATAAACTCTATAGTTTATATGGGAAGATCCAATCCATTCACCACTTCATATCTCAACTATCTAATAGATGCCAACCTTTTCACCACCTTCTAAAAAAAGATGTATCTTTTAAGTGGAATAATGACTACCAAAAGGCCTTCGATTAACTTAAAGAGTACCTTCTTTCTCCACCCATCCTCATTCCTCCCAAATAGGATCAACCTTTATACCTTTATATTTTTACCATAGACCATTCCTTAGGGGTAATGCTTGCACATCAAGATGAGCAACATTAAGAGAAAACTATGTACTATATAATTCATACTCTTATAGAGTACAAGACTTAGTAGACCCATATAAAAAAACTTTACCTCACCTTAGTCTTCATGGCCTCCAAACTCTGCCACTACTTTCTCAACCACAAGACATTTGTCATAACCAACACCGACCCCCTCAAGTATATGCAATCTAAGCCATACCAAAATTAATGTATGGCTAAGTGGATCATGATTTTAGTTTGGTTTGACTTTGAGTTCCTCTAGAATAATTAAATTAAATGGAAAGTCATTTTTGACCAATTGGACAAAGCACCTTTAGCAGATAACCAACCTTTTCCTCTTGAATTTATTGATTAGTCCATCATGACCCTTTCTCAAGAGGACATCACCTATCAAATGACCATGTTTTTTGATAGATCAAAGTGTCAATGTGGTGGGGGAGATAGTATCATCCTTATTACCCTTGAAACTAAACCTCTTCCTTTATCTTTCAATCTCAACTTCAATTATACCAATAATATGGTTGACTATGAAGCCCTCATGATAGGTCTTCAAACTGTTCTAGCCTTGGGAGTCAAAATGATCAGTATTTTTGGTGACTCCCAACTCATGTTAAATCAAATAAAATGGATCTTACCAATGTAAGAATGATGTTTTACAATATTAAAAACAACTAGTCAATTTATTCTTAGTGTCATTTGAGCATTACTTCATCCAAGGCATTATATGATCTACGAACAAGTTTACCGATATAATAGCCTCCCTTGCTTCTCAGATCTCATATGCACCTTCTAAATCTAAGCTATTTATTGTTATCCATAATATTATTAAATATTTATTACACCAAATCAAACCCTCCTCTCATATTTAGTGTGGAGGAGACCCAACCTGACATTTAGTATAAGGAGATCTTTGACTATCTCAGCCTAAGTATCCTTCCCTCCAATATTTCTAGGAATGGTCAAAGAAAATTTATTTAGAGTACCTCTCATTATGCCATACTAGGGGGAATTATTTATAAATGTGGCTTTGATGGTCTCCTTTTTTTTTGCCTACATAGTCATGAAATTTCCCATGCTATCAGAGAAACACTTGATGGGATTTGTAGGGGACACTTTATTAGCCTATCCATCACTAAACATATCCTTCACCTTGGCTACTATTATACCACCCTTAACCAAGACTATTGTGATTATGTGAATAAATGTGTTAAATGTCAACAACATGCAAATTTATATCACACATCTTGTCATATCCTCTAAGTATCCAAGGATTTTTGGCCTTTCTCGCTATGGGGAATGAATCTTATTGGTGAAATTAACCCCCATTCTTTGTAGTGACATAATTCTATCATCATTGTGATAGACTATTTCACCAAATGGGCAGAAGTTATTTCTCTCATCTCAACCAAAGCCAAAAAGATTTTCAATTTTATTATCCATCATAGTATCAATCATTTTGGTGTTCCTCATAAGATAATCACTGATAATGGTAAATATTTTAAAATTTTAAAAGTCCAAGGTCTTTGTGATGCATTTGGCATAAAGTTAAGTTTCTCCTCACCTTATTGTCCACAAGTTCATGGATCGGTTGAAGCTTCTAAAAAAAACCTTAACAAAATTCTAACTAAAATAGTTAATGTATCTGGTTAGAATTGGCATTTACACATCCCTTTCACCTTATGGGCATATCATACTAGCGTTCGAACCCCTACGGGTGCTACCCCTTTCTCTTTTATCTTTGGAGTAGAGGTTGTCTTGGGTCTTGAAGTCCAAATTCCCTCTCTTTTCTTATCCCTAAAAGATATCATTTTTGAGGGTGATTATCATTAGTAACATTTATCCCAACTTGAGCTACTTTATGAACATCATTTGGCCATACTCAACCATCTTCATGTTTATCAAGAATTAATCAAGTGTGCCTATAAAAAAAACCAAGAGAATGAGAATTAAACATCAGATACCTCATCTTAAAGGAAAATCAATGTGTAACCAATATAGATAAAATAAAGTGGGGCAAGTTTACTTTCAATTGGCTTGGACCTTATATCATAATGCAAAAGTATAGATTGAGAGCTCACTAGTTATCCTCTCTTGAAGGGAAACTAGAACTAAGCCACTCAATGATTTGCATCTATATCCTTTCTTTTATTAAACTAGATCAAAATCACATTTTGTCTTATTTAAGCTCACCCCTTGTTTCATGATATTTTCACCTACTCCCCTTACTTTTAAGGATAACTAATTAAATCACATAATCATGTGATTTTCTATCACAATTGTATCCTTGATCTTAAATGTGGGTACCACAGCTCTACCCATGGCATGATTCTCATGGATGATTTTCATCCCTAATCAAATGGAATCCCATGGTCATTATCTCTCAAAACATCCTCTCAACCACCATTTTAACCTTCTTGTGTTTTAATTTTCCCTTCATAGAGGTAAGCCTTTTAGCCTATATAAGCAAGTCTATGTCTAAATAGTAGCAAAAATAAAATAATGTATCCTATGGGTCATTCCTAACATCAATATCCTACTCCCTTGAAGGATAACTACTAAAACCAATCAAAATTGATCAATGTAAGGTAGACTACTCCCTTGAAGGATAGCTATTGGAAGGCCTAAAACACATCTCAAAAACTTAGACCATTACCTTGAAGGATGGCTATGTAAAATCATTTTTCAAAAGCAAGCAATTTCTTAGAGGTTTCACATATTGATCAACTTCCCTAAAACCTCTCAATGTAATAAAAAAAATATCAAAAGACCCATTATTTGAAAGCTACAATTGCCTTTCATAAGTAGACTTCCTACATCAATCAATCCACACCATATTAACATAGATTTATTTATAGTGGTTCTTCGACAACCCATAGAAGAGGCAAGCTAGTCTCATAATAGGGTTCCTTTATCATCCATCTCCCCTTTATACCCTCTATGATACAAGGTACTTTGAGCTTACTTGACATTATGTGATCAAGAAACTTTTTAACCAACCAATGAATGCTGATGCAAAGCATGTGAAAGGCTTACGTTCATAAGCCAATATTATCTTCCTTTTGTTTTGGTCCTCACAAAATAAGAAGCATCATGTATCCTTCTTGTTTTCTCAAAACTATTTGTTGATACATTCACTAGATGATTGCATTTTGATTGTTTTATCTTTATTTTCTTTTCTCACATTTGGTTTTGTTGTCCAAACTTACTCTATGTGTTTTAAGATCAATTCACATTCATCTAATCAAATACAATTCATTAAAAAAATTTAAATAACAAATATGTGTTTTATTTTGTGATTGCCTCCTTACTTTATTTGTTTAAGTGTTTTTAATCATAAAAACATTTTAATGAATTAACCATCTCATACATCACACATCATTTCACCATTCTAACCAATAACATCAACTAATCACAACAATTTTTGACATCTATAACCCTTTCATCATTTATTTTATAAATGATTGAGTCACCCACATATGTTATCCATCACATGTGTATCTAGATAAGGAAGCATAGATTCATTAATTTAAAACATCTACATTTATAACAAAACATACATCTACTCATGAGAGAAGTGTTAACAATAACATCATCATCATGTCGAATAAAATCATAAGCAACATCATGAACATAAAATAAATCATCCATAACCATAATCAACATCCATAAAATCATAATCACATCATAACATCATAATCCTATCATAAACAACATCATCACATTATGAACATAAATTAAATCATCAATAACCAATAACCATAAACCATAGCCACATCTATAACCATTATCACATCATGAGCTCATAATATCAATAATCATATATATAACATAAATATCCATATCTCTCACAAAGAAGTGTACATCTCACTACATCGGCTTGTAGGCTGGTATTAAAATCATATAATACATCAAACTAGGTATCTCATAGGAGTTTAAGGTGGAGGAACACTACTGCTCCCTAGAGTTTGTCTATCTCTTAGCCCTATTTGTGTACCCATAAATGCTACCCACTAACCTGATGTCACACTGCTAAATCCCCTAGTAACCAATGATTTTTACTCACCATAACAGGACTCATTTGGAAGTTGTCTAAGGTGGAGGATCACTACTGCTTCCTAGAGATTTTCTATCTCTTAGCCCTATTTATGCACCCATAAATGTTTCCCACTAATTCGGTTTCACACTACTAACTCCCCTAGTAATTAATGCTTTGTACTCACCATATCAAGGCTCATCTAGAAGTTATCTAAAGACCAATGCCTCATAATATCTAAGCTCCTCGATCATGGCCACATACCTCTCCATAAGAATGGTCTTTGATGGTTCTATAGGCGTCAGTATCTACCCTCCCTATTTTAGAGCATCTCTCTCCTTTGTGACCAAGGCTAGCTATGATTTAGCTTGATTCCTTTCTTGTGTAAGAATGGCCACCTAGCTCTATGTTATATTTATCTTTAGGGTCACTACTAATAAATCTACATGTGATACGACTAGAGTTACCCTCACTTGATCTCTCTCTACAATAAGTGCCTACCTATTAGGGGTATTCACATCCATCCAATCCCTACCCCTTCCATTATGTCTACATCAGGAGCCTATTATACACCACCTCCCCCAAACACTTCCACTACATAATGCACCTAAAACCATACAAGGTAATTTGATGTAACTCCTACATTATCAATAATTATAACCACTAGTAACTCCTCATGGTTGATCTCTATATCCTCAAGATGTGGTGGAGGTATTGGTACCTCAACATCGTCTCTCTTGTACCTTGAGAAATCACTAAGAACACCCTACACAAGCCCAAACTATCTCTTGACCCTATCAAATAGGATGAGCTCCACTTCATGGTCTCACCTCCCATAAATGCACTTGTAGATCTATAGTGGTAGGGTTTACCAGCTTAGCTCACCCATGCTTGAAATCTAGTATATAGATTCCAAATGATCTCTCCATCCATCAATGCCTACAACCCATCTTTATACCACTCCAAGTCTTGTGATACTCCCCCTAGTGCTATCAATGCATAATCAGCTCTCTACCTTATGGAACCAACTCTAAAGTCCACCTGGTCTCATGTCTACCATGGTAATCCACCTGGTCACAACACTCTAATGTGATCATATGCCTAGTAGTGAAAACAAATTTGACACTGATACCATAATTCCTATGAACTCTATATCCCTATATCTCTTGATAGATCTAAACTAATAAAACTAGGGCCCAAAAAAATAGTATCTAGTTGATCATCATGTCAATAATAACACCCAATAATAAAAAGGGAAATCTGTTACTACTAAAATCTAGGAGTGCATAAAAAGTAATGGCTATCATCATCATCATGACAAGTTGTCTCCCTCCCCTATCCATGTGATACATAAGGGCATAATGGAAACATCTCACATGCCACTTAGCATGAACAAATTCCATACTGAATAACTAATCCATATTTGTCTTACTCCTCGACATCAATATGCTCTATTGGATCACCTTGTATCAATAGCTAAAAAATTGATGAATATCCTTTGGTAGGATGGTAATCTCTCTAATAGGAAGCAAAAACATGTTGGTAGTCAAGTCTCATATCTCAATGAGGGCCACCAACATAGTTGCATTTTTAGGCATGTGCTAATAATACCTCATGCCTCTTAGGCCCACTACAGTCATACGTTCCCACCCCTATTCCATCATAGCCTTGTGTACCTTGTTTAGGAGCTAAAGAACTCAATCTCACATCTGTAACTACTCCCTTACCTATAAAGTTAGATGTAACCTTAGTTTAACTTACTCATCAAACATTTCCTATATATTATACCTATTAACCCTTACCCCTACCTTAACCTATTTATCTAACATTAACCAAATCCTACATGAACCACATCTTATCTTAAGACCTATCTTGCCTTACCTCCTTTACACAACTCGTACCCTTCACCCATTCCTAATCCTTACCTTCTCTATTCCATTCCATTCATAAATCTTACCTTCAAGCATACCTAAACTAACCTTTAAACCTTATACCAACCTTATATTAAACTGTTGATGGTCAAGTATCAACTGGTGATGGATCCTTAAGGAACTATCACCGATCAACCCTCAACCACTAATAGGTTGGTGGTGGATTACTAATGGTCCACACATTGACCATTTAATGGTTGTGTATCGATTGACAATGGTTGATAGTGACTATTTATGGTCCTTATATGGTGATCATCGATGAACTAAACCTAGGTCTAACCCACCCAACCCTAATAGTAATAAAAAAACACTTAAGTTATACCTAAAACTCTACAACCCTTTCCTACCATAACTACCACAACCTATTTAAACCCCATCTAAAATTTTCATACAAAAAACTAAAATCCCCTAATTTTCAACACCTAACCCACCCACACAACAAAATAATTAAAAATCATAACAAAAACTACAATTCAAGAAACCCCTACCTTATTGCATATCCTCCATCATTGTATATCCCTCAAAACCACCACCAACACTTAGACCTATGTTCTACCTCTACCTTTCTACATTCTAGCTAGATCTCAAATCTACTCTTGCTTACCTCGATCAAACCTCCACCTCCTCAGTCAACTCTCAGTCAGACACTACCCAACTCACTCAACTGACACAAGATAAATCATCATCATTTTCACACAAGATGAAAATGGGAAGCATAATGGGTTAATTTTATAATGAGCAAATAGAAACCTCATTTGAATTTTTATAATTTCTTTTTTAGGGTTTCTTTTTAACCATTCATGGTCATTAGTGACCACCAAAGGTCAACCTTGACCATCGATGGTTAACCCCTGTAGGTTTCTCCCATCTTATCATATCCTTTTCCCAAACAACCACCTTATCATAAACATGAACCCATTGGAGAGAAACTCCTTCTCCACCAACCAGCCACCCACATAACCTTAACCTTGGTCATTTTAGCCCCCCTTTTACACTTTTTATGATGACCTTGTGTTAGTCATTTTGACAGCATCGATTACCTTGCCATATTTGATGAACTTGCACTAGTTTTGTGTACTAGACATTTAGGTACCTTGAAGCATGACCCTCTGCAGTCCTAAAAACTATGAATATTTTGTATTATTAATATCACATCCTACTTTGGATACCTATGAATACATAAACCTTGATTAGGAGACTTAATTTGATAGAGTAACCCATATCAGCTATGCCTAATGATATGTCTTGGTTACCCTGTCACCTATCCTTTTATTCCACCCTTGTTTTAACACCTACCTTAACTATGGTATCCTAATCTATGAGTGATCTATGATATCACACTTAGTTGTATTTTTTTTGCTTATTTGTATTTAATTGCCCAACTAACCAGCCTTGTCACCCACCTTATAACCCATATATTCACTTATCAAACTTGAACCTAACTCTATTTCACCTCATTAATTCTTAGTTTGAAGGGGAAAACCTCCTCCCATACTTGGGGTATCCAACCTTCTACCAACCTATCCATTTTTGTTTTACAACTTGCTGATATAAACTACACAATAAAAAGGGAAAAAATGTAGAAACTCAAAAATTTCACAATGCATTTCTGTTTGTCAAAGCACCCCATGATCCCCTTTTATTAACTTGGACCATTTCCTAACTTCTCAACCACCAAAGATAAGTGAAAATGACTAATGTTATCCATTTTGACTGTCTCCCTAACTGTCGATGGTTAGCCCTCGATTGCCGATGGTTGATCCTGACCATCGTTGGTTATTTAAACTCTTGCACAATCAAAAGAATCAACTATAGTTTGAGTGTAACTCACTTATTAATTTACATCTATATAATTTTAGTCTATTATTTGCATTATCAATGCATGATAAGATTGTTTGATAAACCATTTATTAAACTCTTGGTTTAAACCTTCCTTTCCTCTATATTAAGAGATGAAGAGAAGGTTGAAAGGATCATTGGGATCAATCAAGTAGGTGCAAGAGGTTTTAAATCCTAAGTGAATCCAAAAGATAAATATCTATGTTTTGTTTTATCAAGATTCAATAATTAGCTCTATTTGTTTCATTGCTTGTGTCTTTCCCCTTTATTTATCTTTCACCTCACTTTATTATGTTAGATTTTTATAACTTTAAACATTTCATCTCCTACCCAAAACCACCCATAAACCATTCTCACTCACTTAAACACCTAATCGCTAAACCAGATACCTCTAAGTATCATTTTATACCTCATAACCAACATTCATCTGAACACCACTTCCAAAACCTCTTTATAACTCTCCTCAACATATTTCTTTTCCCAAACTATATCTCACAATAACCACCAATGGTCTTACCTAACAATTGATGGAATTTTCTAACCACTGATGGTCAACTAACCACTAACGGTCATACCCAAATTATCGATGCTCATTGTGTGTCCATTTTCACAACAACATGCTAATTTGACCCATCTACTCATATCCAAATTCCACTTTCTAAATTTTTGTTTTATCAAATAAAATTAACTTATTTTTTGACTCAAGATTGAGTGATTTAGCATTAGTATTCAATCATTTATTGTTATTTTTAATTGAAATCACTTGTTTATTTTCAAGCATTCCTTTTATTTGATTTTAGTACATTTTATTATTTCATGCAAGCACCTTTATTTAGTTTATCATAAATTAAGTGTTTTAAAAATGTGGATTGACAACCTCTAATGAAGCTTGTGCTTCTTGGATGTATCTCACGCTAGGCAGTCCACCATACTATCTCACTAATCCACCATTTCTAGATTATTTTCTTATCTATAGGTCATCCTCCCCAAACTAAGAGGAGTATCCAAAATCAATAGGATTCACACATGCACAACATATTAGTTTATACTAACCTCACCCTAATTTCAAGTTTTATGACTTTATTTTTAAAGAAAATAAAGCAAAATTTTAGTGAAATAGTATGCATATTTTGTGCAAATTTCTAATGAGTTGATGATTGCATATTATTGGACAAACTCCTTTATTTGATAAAGAGGGAGAATTTTTTTGGACAAATAGTGAGACAGAGTCCGTTTTCCAATGATTTCAAAGGAGGATAAAAATTCCAAATGCTCTTTGTGGAAGAAAAAGTGCAAATGCTCTCTCTAAAAGTTTGAAAGAGCAGAGCATGTTTCCAAGATGAGTTTAGGAAAATGCCCCATTGCCTAAGGGGGAGAAATTTTGGTATGAATAGACTTATTTCACACTTATCATAATCTAATGCAATAAATTAAAGATAGTGATCTAAGTATTGGAAGATAAGAGCATTTAGTTTGCCATCAATGATAAAGGGGGAGATTGTTGTTAATATGATTGTCATTGATGTCAAAAGGGAGATTATTGGCATTATAGATGTCATTGATGTTGATAAATGAGTATGGTGATTTTTTTATATGTAATGGATCCTATCAAAAGTTAAGGATTAATGGATTGATTTTTTGCATGAGTGGAATTCATCTGATTCTTCATTTTATTCATCTAGACATTTTGGGTTTAGTGGTAGAAAATATGAATAGGTAGTTTTTTGACACCACCATTACCATGTGTGGATGAGTTTGGGGAAGTTTTTCATATGGTTGTGATCACATTAGTTTCACTATATTTGAAGTCATGAAATGAAGTGCAGTCAAAGATATGAGGATGCAAAGTTGGCTACTTAGACAAATTTCACTAAGTTTTCATACTTAGCCAAATTTGCAAAAGGGTTCAAGTAAAGCTAAGTAAGCATGTTTATAAGGTCAAAATTCACACACATGGAGGTATCAAGACAAAATTATCATATGGGTTTCTTCATTTTTATGCCTTGTTTCTATGCACTCAATCTCAGGTTACATGTTATAATGTGACAAAAGATATGCATGGGTAAAGTTGGGCTCCTAGGCATTTTGATAGTGTTGTCCCACACTTAATCAAATTTTAATATGTCAAGAAAAGTTGAGAAGGAATTTTTATGATGTCATAACTTGCATGTATGAAGGTTTCAGGATCAAATTGATATATGGATGTAATACTGTATGTAGGAGGATCTTATACACAAAATTTCAAGTCGTGCAACTAAGCACAACAAAATTTATGCAAGAAGAAAGTTGGCCTTATAGGTAGTTCTATGAATAGTTGTCTCTATGGTAAAATAATCTAAGTGAGAAAATTAATGGCATTATAACTCGTATGTGTGAAGGATTTAGGAATAAATAAGCATATGGTTTTGTTTAGGATTATGCCTAGTTTATATGGTCCAAATTTTAGAATAGGCAGTTGAGTGAAGTAAAAGATATGAAGGTGAAAATTTAACCTTATAGACAAATTGAAATGGTTCCCATACTTAAATTTTCACAAGGTAAAATTTGAGCAACTCTCGAAGAGATCAATAGAGTATGTTTTCTCCAAGATGCTAGGATGCAGTGAGATGAGGACAAGTGGTCAAAGTTTAATGTTAAACTAAGATAAAGTTTGAGGTTATCAGAAGATGATCATGCAATGAAGATATAATATATTGATTAGAATCAATGGGATAAAGTGATCAATATTTAATGAGATAGAGGTGAGTTAAATACTAATCTAGTTTGACAAGATTGATGGATCATATTTAGTCCAAAGACTCAGGAAGAAATGAGATGGGATTAAGAGGTTGATGTTTAACAACTAGAAGATGTAAAGTTCATGCAAATTTGGAGATCTAATGGCACATGAGAGCTCATATCAAAAGATATAATAGATGTATTTTAAAGTTGGAATATTAAATATTAGAAGCATACAAATATCTAATGGATCACATGAGCCTGTCAGAACTCGATCCAATGGATGTATTTTAAAGTTGAGCAATTTGAATGAGGACCATTAGATCATGGTGAAAAAACTTAAAGATAAATGGTCAATATTTAAATATATGTTCATCCTAATGGTCAAGAAGAGGAACTTGGAGTTAAGTAATAAAATATGACATAGATAATGAAATTGATTATTTTAATCGATCAAATTTACGTAATATGGCATGTGCATCAATACCAAAGCCCAATATATGCTAAAAATAGTAAAAATACCAATAATCATGGTGGTGGAGCATGATTTAAAGATGAGGGAAACTTGTAGTTAAAGATAAGAACTAAAATCCAATAGAACTAAGCATGATGCCTTAGTAAAAAAGTGTGAACACAGAGTAGATACAAAACTCTAGATCAAATGCTTATATGTGTGTGTGTATGTGTGTGTGTGTGATATAAGATAAGATAAATTTTGTTGATGTTATTGAATTATGTTAAATAGAAAAATATAGTGAAACTGAGATAGAAGGGTAGAGGAGAGAAGAGAAGGGAAAAGAAGAGAGATGAAGTGCAGAGTATAAGTAGTTACAAGCTAGACCTGTAATAGAGAATAGAGAAGTGGATTAATTTATGAATCTATACTATAATCTGGAGTTGTAGCTCCATATAGATCTAATTGGTGGGTGCCATTAGATAAGCTAAGTTGTTGCTCAGTTAGGGAGTGGGTGCTTCCTTAGAGTAGGTGTTCTCAAACTAGGGGATTGGTATCTCCTTAGGGTTAGTGTCCTTAAACATTGTAACCAGTGAGGTTCCTTATTATGAGGCTAGATTAGAATAGTAGATTCTAACAACTATTCTCATGGTGGTTTTTCCCATATTGGGTTTTCCATGGTATATCTAGTGATGTGTCTATTTGTGTGTATGTGATCTCTGCATATATCTTTAATCTACATTAATTTTTTTTTAAAAGAATAAGTTAGTCAATCTACTAATTCACCCCCCTCTTAATAGATAATTGTTTTCCAATAAAGGATGTACCATGAAGGCTACACAATAGCACTAAAAGTTATAGTTATTCAATAAAGGTGAAAAATATTAGTAATTTAGTGTGAAAGACATTTAGGAAGAGATCATGCAAGAGGAATGAAGATCTATGCTTTGCATACCCACTTTCACATTTTTTTTCTTAGGTGTTGGTTTATCTTTGACATTTTTATTTAGAATAGGCATTCTAACTTTTTCTATACATTTTCCCTGAAAGACTTAAATTTTAACAATATTTTCTAAGGCATTTGGTCTTCAACATTTTTGTTCAGCATGGGCTTCCATGCATAAAATCTGACACATGAAAATGGTCTTTAGAACTTTTATTTAGAACAAAATTTTAGACAAACTCTATAGCACAAGATTTGACCCTTATTTTTCCTTTGGAATTTATGTTCAAATTTTTTTGGTGATAAACTTCAAAACATTTTCCCCAAAATTATTTTTCAAAGATCTAAAGCCTTCTTTGAAAATACACTAAGTCAAATACTTAGTCAATTTTACTAAAATCTAACTAAATTTGAAAGCCTAAAAGTAATCCTAAATCCCATTTTTGAATTGGGAATTGATCTTCCATGGTAACCAATAATGGTCAACATTCTTAGTGACATCTACAGGATGCTTACCTACTAAGCAAGAATCTAGTTGCTTTGAAGCAATCCATTGGGCATAGAGTTGTATAAGCTTAATAAATTATCTTTTGAAAGCATAAATCTCATGCTCATAATGATGTTGAATCATCATGATGTGCCTACCAAGTTCCTAATTAAGGTTTGGCCCTCCATTAAATAAACAAAACTAAAACCTACCTTCATAGAGGAAAAATGAACAAACAAACAATTATGACAAATAACACTTAGAGGAAAGGAAACCTAAACTAAGTAGAAAACTGCATCTAAGAACTTAAAAAAAAATAACTAACCTAAATAGTAGGATGTGCACATATCACTTAGGGAAATTCAAATATGTAATGTACTCTAATATATACATTATACAAACATGCACCTAGACCTAGTTAGATTAAAGTAAAATCCTCTTAGATATCCTCTATTACATGCCAACATATCATTATATGATGAGAATAATAGAGTGAAAATGTACTCCTCAAGTGGCTGATGTGATTTATTGGCTTCATGGGACGTGTTTTCAGCAATGAACAACTACTTGAGCACTACGTACTTGAAGGTTGGGCCCATCCATAAGTATTACAATGGTCCATTTAGGCTAGATATGCCCTTTGATCCAAGTGAGTTCTTTGATGACTCATTTACACCTAGCCATATGCCCTGATCATTTTGATTTTCCCTAATTTATGATTTTGTAACTTCCTCTACATGCATGACTTTTTCCTCAGGTTTAATCGACTGCTAAGAACCTTAAAATCTTTAATGAGTTCAAATTACTTCTACCATAAATCCTTATCTTCCTAAAGATTCATAAGTTCTAGTAGGTTCAAATATTTTTCATGTTTATAGTCATCACGCACCTCTAATTCCTCCTAAATCAAATATATTTCATCAAAGTTGATTTCTTGACATTCTAGGATAGAATCATTTTATGCTTCCTCCTTTGGATTTATGAGATTTGGCATAGTCACATCTTCATAATCTATGAAATAGGCTTTCAATACTATGATTATGCTTAAATGCATGCCTTTGAAGTCTAAGTCTTCCCAATTCAAGATTAGGGGCTCACTTTTTACTCATACCTATGATCACTCTTATGCTTTGGTCTGCTTGAGGTTAGGTTCCAATTAACACCTACCTTTAAATGATATGTATTGATTATGCCACTATACATAGGAATAATAAATTTATAGGCATTGATAAAGTTATAGTTTGGTACACTAGGTGTCTAGTATATCTGAGTTGAGGTTGAACTTTTGTAACACATTAGAAGGGTTACCTAAAATGTTGGTACAATTGGCCTTGCTATACTTACTACTTCTTAAGAGTTACCAACTCATTCTTGAACCCTTTTAAGAGGCACTTGACCTTTAGTAACTCCATCGAAGGAACAAAAAAAGTGAATTGGTTGATTGAGAGTGGAAGAGGCACATGCATAGGAATTAAAGGCATGAGAGGCCTAGGCATAGACTTGCCTACTCAAATTGAATAATTCTATGCCTCCATGGTGAGCTTGTAGGCATCAAGAAATGTGGCTCCCCCAATTATTTGGATCATGATTTTTAGATTACAATAAATTACCCTTAAGAAACATAAAAATTCCAAATCCATAGAGGGTTTAACTAATATAAATATTTAATCCTAGGTTATTTGAAACCTCATATTGAAATATGTTAAGATCTCATGGGATACTTGCTTAATGGTGGTGAGTTACTCGATGAGGGAAAAATGGTTGTTTTTATCTATGAACTACCTACAAAGCTACTCACCCAATTCATCCCAATTATGAATTAAACTGGGCCTCAAATGCCTATACCACTAAAATTCCTTTCCCTTCAAATATTAATCAAGTATTCTTATGATAAATTGTCCTCAAACACATTATAGATGGCACAAATGCCTACTATATCTTTGATGTGCTCAAATAGAGTAGTGTCATCTTCTCCCATGAAGTATGGGATGTTTTTAAGCATGGTGATTTATATGTCATCATAGTGAGTAAGAGCTAAAGGGATACCTGCATTGAATAATACAAACACATAGTTCTTTAAGACAACCATTAATTAATGTGGGATTTAAACTCCCTCTTGGGTAAGTGCATAGGGTTGGTCTATTGAAACCTAAGATAGATGGAGTCACCAAGTTCTTGAAAATCATATTAAATGTTATAAGTGCTAAAAATCACACTAGTTCTTAGCTAAATTCTTCAAATGGTCCCACTAGACATGTTAGAAATTATTATCACTTGAATCGTGCACATGTTGAATCAGAAGAATTGTTTCAATAAAATAATGAGAACATACCCAATGTTGTGGGACCCTTGTGCTCCTCATGGTGGACCTCTAGAGAATTTTGACTTCCTTATAATATAAGTGTACCTGATTTATAATCAACATGAAAGCCTAAAAGATATGAAAATAAATATACAACTAATACTAAGTCTAAAATATTTTGAGGGGGAAAAGGAAGGAAGAATGCTGAAATATAAAATGGTGATGCACCAAAAATAGATAGAGCCACTATATAGGCTTTTAAAAACACACTCCATTTATAGAGAATAAGGAAATATCACACAAACTCTAAGATGAATACTTCAATTACATAATTAATTTGTATCAAGTCACATGACATAATATAAAACTAAGAGGGATGACAAATAATCCATAGGTAATGTCTATATAGACCTATGCACACACAACATACATCCTACAAAAAGGGATTCAAACTCTACACTAAGATGTTAGGAATGGACAACAATGAAAGGGATGAAGATCATCTATAGACAAAGATCAACAAACACAAAATGAACACAAAATGCAAAAGAATGGGAGGTGAACTCAATTCTCAAAAAAATACAAGGTTCAAGTGGTAAAGGGATCATGGAGGGAAAATTTTGGTAGTATTATTATGCCTAAAAATGTTGATCCTTTTACAAAGAAAGACCTAGTCTTTTATTAGTAATGATAGATCCATGGGTCATTAATTGAAATCTCACCCACTATCATGGTAATTAAAACATTTAATTATGATGTAGAGAGTTAGTTGGGATATTTGTAAAGAGATCATGTGCCCATGTTTTAACAACTTGGCAGTCACCCTACATTTAATTCTATTTTAATTTGATCCCCTTAGCCTTTAACTTCTATTTTTTCTGCTTGTGGATGCATTTTTTCCCATGATGAATTCAACCAGATTCCATTGCCCTCTCATCATTTTTCTAGTTGGAGTCGAGTTATGCCATGATTTACATGTTGTTTTAACCTTTTAGGGTTTATCTATGTAAATTATATATTTGATTAAATTATTGAGTAGTCTAAATTAGTGAAATAATATGAAATAAATAACCACTAATTTATTATAACATTTGACTTGCTTTGATTTTATAAAAATAGTAATAAATATGTGTAAATATATAATTATAAAAAAAAATCTTAATGTGGAAGATCTAAGTGCTAAAAAGTAGGATACAAATAGGTCTGAGTGTCATCAATAGGATCCCTATGTCAAATCCTCTCCTGGACAACAGTGTTACACTTGAACACTAGTGTCATGTGGCTCTAGTGTCCTAAAAATGGTGCTAGTGTCCTTTGTGCAAGACCATTCCTAAATTTCGGGTGTACTTGTGCCTATTTTTTTAGGTTATGTTCCTACATGAATGAAGTCTAAAAATCTATATTGTTCCTCTAATGATTTATTTATGATGTAAACCCTAATCCTCCTTGTGAGTAAGGCATGATTTGAAAATGTGTGTTTGCTAGTAGGATGGGTTGGACATCCTCAACACCTCACTATGAAAAGAGTTTCCTACATACCAATACTCTAAGGAGGGATCAAGCCTGATGTATTTCACCCCACTTAAGTGTTTGTGCAAGTGTAAGTGATGATAGAATGATAGTGGTCTTGAATGCCTTGAGTGTGCTTGAGATTTGAAATTTGGAAAATCTAAGCTTAGGGAAACTATAGATGATACTATGTAGAAATAAGGTAGAATAGGGATTAATAACCTTGATTTTGCTCAACTTATTTTGTGTTTGAATAGGTATTTTATATCTATTTTTCATCTAATGGATAAAGGTCTAAAATTCATGTATTTATAGTGTTTTTTAGTTTGTGCAGATAATAAAATAATCTTAGGCTGACCTTAGGATGGTTTAAATTTTGAAAATATATCCATTTGAGAGAGTTAAAACAAGGGACACTATTACCATGTTGGGGAAACTAGTTCCATGTGGATCTAGTGTCTTTAATGTGGCACTAATGTCCATGTAGGAAATTTCTAGGGACACCTGTGGTCTACATAAAGGCTCTAATATAGGTCCAAGGATAAGATATGAATACTTTGTCTCAATTAATACTCTTATAATTCAAATACCACTTCCCCATATTTATGCTAAAAATGTAACAATGTGAAATAACTAGTATAAAGGAAAAAGAAGTATACCTAGACTTACCTAGAAAGTGAACCCTGTGTAGCTAAGTTTGAGTATGTGATGTTGGGTCTGCATATGTGAATCATGATCCAAATCATGACCTATAATAAAATGTGCATAAATAAATCCTTAAGAGATATCAAAATCAAAAGACTATGCTAAATAAAGAAGTAATTGAGTAAAGTTGAGCAAAGAGATGGGAAAGAGAAAAATAATGAATAAATCTCATTGGGTATACAAAACAATGCATGAACCTAGTGGAAAATTATGTGTGTGCATGTATATAGTAATCAAATCATTGAATAACTTGGATTGAGTTGATAAATTACTAAATCCTCATGTGTGGGTGGATCAAGAACTCAATACAATTTCGACTCCATCATTGCCCACCCCTACTTGGTGGATCATGACCTATGAATAACTTGGATTGAACTAAAAGTGTGTCTACTCCTCTCATATGGTTAGCATAATAACCTAATTAGGCTATGAATCCATCATTTCCCACCTATGTATAGTAGATGCATCTAAAAATGAACTACCCAAAGTGATATAAATATGTAACTAGGTAAATCTAATTGTGTATGTCAGCTCTATGACTACTAGGGTGCATTAGGTGACTCTAGGCCACTTAGGAATTCCAACCAATATAGATGGAGTAAAGCATGAAATTGGTGACAACTTAGAATATGATGTCAAGTGTATATAATGTAGATAATGACATTGAATTTTCCATTTTATATGACTGACCTATGTGTAACTGAGCATATGGAAACTATGTGTCATGTACATGACCCTAATCTGATATATGAGCATATTGATTCTAAATTGAGTTTTAATAAGTGTATCTAAGTATATAAATTTAATATGGGAATGATCATGTCATACATGGTACCCTTAATTTTATTAAGTGATATAAATTTTAGCATAAACATCAAACCTATAGCTATGTCTATGAAAACCTATAATATATTTGGTGTACTATTATGGATAATTTGAACTTCCCTAAAAATAAGTCTATTAGAAAATAACTCCATGTCTTAGATAGTAGTGCTATATGCACTAGTGTCCAAATCTATGTGCTAATGTCTATCTGGTCTAAAATCTAAGTCACTATATTGATTCCTGATTCCTAATTTTTCTTATGTTTGACCTATGTCTAATTTTTTGAAACTGAGCCTGTGCACTAAAAAATGATCTATGAATGCAATTTAAGAGCCTGATCTCTATGATAAACCCCTATGAATCCCCCATATTTTGAGGTTAGTTATTAACCTATGAAATAATTGTCATCAAAATAAATAGATCTACAAAATGTGTTAGCCAAAGCATATATGATAACTGCATGATAATCCAATATAATGTGTAAACATAACATTGAAATGTAAAAGAATATGAGCATAAGTATGTAATTTGTATATATCATTTCATAAAGTTGTCAAGATATATGTGTTTAGTGTGTATAACAATAAATCTTAATAGCTACCTGGGGATATGGGGCATGATGTCTATCACAACATCCAAGTAGGACGGGTAGATGTATGAGGTCCTTCATGACATCAAAAACTAGTGTGTGTAATAAGCAAAATATAAGTGGCATGGCCATGATGCATATAATAAGGCATACATAAAAAACACATGAGGCATGAAAAGTAGGCCAAAGGGTCATAAATACAAATGACATGGGCACATGTCACTAAATCTGAGAAAAGACATAAAAGTACATGTTCAAATGTCCACATATGTAAGGAAAAATTAAGTTGGATTATAGCCACATATAAGGACTTATTCAAATGTCTAAATATATAATTAGAGAATTACACACAAATGACATGGGAACATATCCAAGGCATACATGAATAGAAGTGTTGTAGAGCCAAATAATAATGGCATATTCAAATACCCTCGAATAGAAGAAGCATATAAATATAATCAAGTCTAAACTATGAAATGTAGAAATTAAAGCATGCATAACTATGAGATATAAATATATGTAAGAGTAAGGATATACATATTATGAGTTCGAAGTAGTAATAGTTGGTAAAAAATATGAGTATGAGTATCAATGATCAATATCAAGATATAACAATGGTAAAAATGGAATGTATAAAATGTAAGGATAGAACATGGTAATAGAAACTGCGTATAAGATGCCCCCAAGTGGGTGAATGTGTTAAACGAATAATCATATATTGTTGTATATGCCCCGAATGGGTATAAAATAGCAAGTATGTATTAGCATAGTGGACCTAGGTCCTATAAGCAATCTGCAAGCACTCGACAAGAATAAGTGAAGCATGTGTGTAAGATAAAACCAACTATACTAAGATAAATAACATATGTAATGTCTAGGAAATATAAGAAGCATAAACATAGTCATACATACAATCTATAATTTTTGTGTTTTCTAAGTAATTATTAGAATGTTTTTGTGTTTTTGACATGTTACATTATTTTTGTGTTTTTTGGATATAAGCTATGTATAAGAAAATTAAAATGAACTATGTAAAAGGAGTAAGATAAAAGTATGTACAAGAAAAGAGAAACCATACTAACCAATGAGTCTCAAGGGAGACTCACTATCACTATGGCTTGTGTTAAAAATAAGAATGGTAATCTCTCATGTAGTGTGAATTCTATGCTATAGTTGAATCTTATTACAATAAGAATTTGCGTATTGTTCATCATTAAAATCATAATAACTTAGAATTATAGAGGGGATTGCCTCATACTATGGATTTAACCTTTTTAAATTATGCTTTGTAATATTGATTATGATTTTTCCCTTTGAAACTATGCTTATTGTAGACATATGGTCTTATGGAGGCTCTTTTTCTAGAGATCCTTATTGGGGTATGCTTTTTGGCTTATCATGATTTTGAATTTATAACTTAATTTATTGCTCTTTATGTAACATGTCCTATGTATTTGGATGTTTTGCCTTGATAAACTATATCTATGAATAATTTACCTTAGGATGTTTAATAAACCCAAAACCTTGTTGACCAATATTATCAATTACTAGAATAGTAGTGATGCCTTGGGCTTGCTTGCTTAAACCTTGACCATGATAAACAAACTATTGTAGATATTTATGACCAAAATCATACTATTTTAAAATTTGAGCCTCATTTTGGAGAGATAACTTTGCATCTTTTACTATCTTGACTTGTGCTAATTGTACTATTTATTATTTTGATTGTGCTTTTGGAACCTTTTTTTGTTTTGAGTTATGCTTTGGTAACCATTTTTGTCCTATTTATGGGTTTGACACTTTTTGAGTTTGTATATGTGTCATTATATGTTGTGTCAATAATGTATCATTATTTGAGTCATTTATATCCATTATATTTTGTATTTTCCTTTTCAATGCTAAACATTAATTAGTATGCTACCCATGCATTCTATGATATGCACAATAATATCTAAATCTTCTCACTGGGTGTAAATGGGGTAGGGTGATCAACTTAGATTTAATAATTTCCCTTAGTACCCCACTTAAAATCTTATTTAATATTTGAATACTTTTTTAATCACTATTTATATATGTAGTTTTTTGTGATTTATGATTTGGATATGTAACATTGTTTTACACAAATTGACTAGGTGAAGATGCATATACATGATTTACACTATTTTACCCTAGAGGCCTTTGTCTTGTAAATCAATTTTATAAACTTGTAATATTTTCATGTAATAGTTGATTCAAATTTTTTAACTTTCAATTATCTTTCTTATATTAATAATTTGATCAAGTAGAATCTCATAAATGTAAACCCTAATTATTTCTGATTGAACATGTAGGCACACACACTATAGGGAAGAGGTGTGAATAGGCTGAGTATGGGGAATATTGGCATTGTTATAGGATGATTCATCTCATGGAGGAATTATATCATGGACCTGGTTAGATTTAAAGTAGTTATCATCCTCATGAAGATGAGGATGAGGAGATTCTTTCTTATGCATAAGATATGCAATTGAAACTTGAAACATAGTTGTTAGCTTATGTGTTAAATCCTCTATGTGTATATGGGTTTATTTGTTAATGGAATTCCACATAAGAAAAATATAACTTGATATGATAAATGACATATATTGTAATTGATATAAAACATCACCTATACATGTGTTTATGTATTTTCTTAGTTCATTCTAAATTAAATGGAACAAACATGCAAATGAAAGTATTAAACTTTGTAACAAAAAGTGATTAATTTAATCTATCATTATGATCATGATTAAATGAAATATAAATCATAATATATATGGATATAAAATATGAGTTCTGGAAATGTAAACCCTAAGGTTATCTAGGGTTAGGGTTTTGAATTAAGGTTGCTTTGTAAAAAAAAATTACATTAAATAAATGAAACCCTAATGTGGGATTGATTAAATGAGATAGTTTATGCCAAAAATTTATAAAAATATAAGTTTGTAACCCTAATTTATTACACAAAAATTGGGAGAAGGTAGACCCTATATACAACCATGGTTTTAATCAATATTCAAAGTAAGTCAGGTCTACCAAATGTTTTAACTTTTAGGGTTTAAATATGTAAATCCTATATTTGATTAAAGGGACAAGTAATCTAAACTAGTGATGCAATAAATAACCACTGATTTATTATAGAATTTGACTTTCTTTGACTTTTTAAAAATAGTAATAAATATGTGTAAATAAAGACTTATCTAGGAAACACTTGACATATAAGATTTGAGTACTAAAAAATAGGATAAGAATAGGTATGAGTGTCATTAATAAGATCCCTATGTTAGATCCTCTCCTAGATGATAGTGCCATAATTGGATAGTAACACCATGTGTCTTTAGTGTCTTAAAAATGGTGCTAGTGTCCTCTATGCAATATTGTTCCTAAATTCTAGGTGTACCTGCACATGTGCTTTTGGGTTTTGTTCCTGAATGCATGAAGTTTAAAACTATATATTTTGCCTATAATAGATGATTTATGATGCAAACCCTAATCCTCCTTGAAATTAAGACATGAGCTAAAAATGTGTGTTCATTAGTAGGATAAGTTGGACATACTCAACACCCTATTATGAAGAGAGTTGCTTACATATCGATACTCCAAAGAGGGATCAAGATTAATGTATTTCTCGCCACCTAAGTGATGGTGTAAATGCAAGTGATGTTAGAATGATATTGGTATTGAATTCCTTGAGTGTGCTTAAGATTTGAAAACTAGAAAATTTGGACTTAGGGAAACTATAGATGGTAGTATGTAGAAGTAGGGAAGAATAAGTATTAATAACCTTGATTTTACTTAACTTGTTTCATGTTTAATAATGTCTTTTTTATCTATTTTCCATATATTGGATAAAGATATAAAATTCATGTATTTATAATGTTTTATAGCTTGTGTGGATAATAAAATATGTGTAGGGCAGCCTTAAGAGGGTCTAACTTTTGAAAACATATTCATTATAGAGAGTTAAGACAAGGGAAACTAGTGCCATGTGGATATAGTGTCCTTAATGTGGTGCTAATGTAAAACTATTAGGTTGTTAGGCACAAATGGCTAGGATATGGGAATGAAGGTCTGACTACATTTTAGTTGACTAGGGATGCATGTGGTCTACACAAAGGCTATAAAAGTGTGATAAAAGGCTCTAGGATATGTCTAGGGATAATATAAGATTATCTTAAGTATCACTCTTAGCACTCAAATACCACGTTTAGGTGATTAAGCACATCGATCTACCTTGATTTTGTGAATCAATTCAATTTTATAGTCGATACTCAATTTTTGATAGTTTTAACAATCAGATGGGCTATTAAATTCAAGGCAATGTATTATTTATGTCATTGATACCACATTTCATCCTTTTAGTAACCTTCACTTTCTCCATTACTTTGATATATTCTTTAATGATATGGATCTCATTTACCACATGGTAGCTAGTCGACCTTTATCTATTTGCCCAAGCACTTAAGTTTTTGAATTTGCCTTATAAATATGTGTTCCTAATAAGTTTCAATGTGTCTTATTATCACTCACCCAAGGGCCCTAATGCTTTAAACTTGGTGGATGGATTTTGGATTGTGGGTTACCAAGATCATGCCATGTGGCATCATCCCACTAACCCACTGCTCTAATAGATTTTTGTAGCTACATGGACCATCTTGGGGCTCCAAATCACCAAGATTTTTCCATGTGGAATCATCTTGATAGCCTATTTACTTTGGCACTTTGATGATGTCATTTTACCCCAAGAAACTTTGAATAAAATATATCTTGAAGTAATTTCAAATAGACCTAGGGATATGAGATGTCGACACATGGCTCTAGGCAAAGTTAAAGAAAAGACTAAGGAATGAAAGCTTTTTAAATAGGTTTTGGATACAAAATTTTGACACATGGCTCCTAGGAAGTCCATGAATAATAGTTAATAGGATTATTGGGAATTTTGACAGTGATATTCATGATTTGGAAATACTCCCCATGCACTTCTCCCTTTGCTACTATAAGTATGGGAGACCCACGTACCTAGACATGTGTAATGCTCCATAACTTGGTTGTATTCTATGTAAATGGTACATGCTAAAGGATACATAATAGGACTTAAATTTTTGGTTTTTAAATGAAGGAATATAACCTTAACACTTAGACATGTAAGACTTTTAGGAAGAGAGTGCACAAGAGGAATGAATATCTATGCTTTGTGTGCCTATTTTTAGAGTTTCTAATTGGGTTCTTATCTATATTCACAAGTTTTGTCTTCAACATTTTTATTTAGAATAGGTATTCTAACTTTTTCTCTACATTTTACTTGAATACTTAACTTTGAACAATATTTATAAAGGTATTTGGTCTTCAACATTTTTACTTGTAATGGGGTTCCACGTGAAAAATCTAATGCATGAAAATGGTCTTCAAAACTTTTTTTTAGAATAAAAATTCAAACAAACTCTACAACATAATATATAATCCTTCTTTTGCCTTTGACATTTTTTTTCAGCTAAAAGATTCAAAACATTTCCCATATATAATTTTTATGAATAAATAAATCCTTCTTTGAAAATACCTAAGTCAAAGACTTATTCAATTTTACCGAACTCCAATTAAACTTGGAAGCTTGAAAGCAATCTTGAAGCCCCTTTATAAATTGGAAAATGATCTTATATGGTGACCAAAAATGGTCAAAATTTACCAATAAAAGAATGTAATCAAAGTTCACATCAAAATTAAATAGTATAATTAAAGTCCCTCATAAGTGGGATGAATTGACATAAATAATTACAATCAAGGAAGAGAAAGTTAAGGTACTCAATAAAGAAAATATTTATTTTAAAAATCATTGAATAATGTGAGTAAATCTACTTTACATCAGAGGTAACCACTTTAGTTTGATATTTTTAGATATTAACCATATGATGTTCTACATACATTGTTGGATGAGAAGTTAATCACTCTCCCTCCTAATTATTATCATCATCCTCATCATTTTGAGTACACAAAAGGCAAGGCATTTTTCACTTATCATTTTATTAATAGACATCAAGATAATTAATGTTATACATTGTGAGAAAATATTTAAAAACTTGTAGATAAATGTATTATTATATTTCAAAGTAATATAACAAGCATGAAAGATGTTATGATCCAAGACAAAGTTATAGCTTGCCTTACAAAAACTTGGATACCAAAGAAAATGTTCCAAGATTCAAATTAGAGAGATGGTCATGTAATACATACTTCACAAAAATAAAAAACATCAACAATATCAACCAATAATATCACGTGTAACTAATACAAGTGTTACTATTTCTAAGAATACAAACCAAAATATTCAGTATCAAAAGGTAGTATAAAAAATGATAAATATAGTGTAGAATTTTTGTTTCCATTAGGGTGGTCAACTCATTCAACAATTCATAGTTAGTTATCATTATGAAATATTAGGATTAATAACGAGTCAAGTAAAAATGCATGTATAATGAAACTTCTTTGCATTCTTGGATACATAAATAAATATTTATAAGTTACATCAAAAGTCATCAAAGCATTTGATGGTCATACATAGAATACTTTGGGAATATTTTGATACCTCTTCAGTTTGTTTCAATAACATTTTATACTCCATTCATAGTCTTAACAAGCATGGGGGTCTTTAATATGTTATTAGGACACCCTTGGATTTAGAATCTCCACTTCATACCATCAATAATATATCAATGTCTCAAATACATATATTGTTATCAAGTGGTTAAAGTTCAAGGAATTCAACATAAATACCCTTTATAGTTAGTGGTAACTCCTCTTGCAGCCCCTTTCCCCCATCCCACTCCCCCACCACCATATTTGGTTATGGACCTATTCAATAACACAATATAAAGATAATTAGTACACCCATTAAAATTATAGTGTAGAATCAATTTTTTCAAATATACAAAATATTTTTATATGGATAGTTTAAAGGAAAGGGGTATACCCTTCTCAACAATAAGATCCATATAAAAGTGTAATTACTAAAATATGACTTTATATGACACACTAGTCTTGTACACTTGAAAAATACCAATCATGATTCAACCCTTGAATTTATCACTTCCTACTACTGAAAGGCTTGCATTTGTTATCTCATTATGCTAAGTTGATTATCCTATAATCTAAACATAACATTATAATGACACATACCACTTATAGCCTACTCTGCACAAAACCTAATTTTCATCTCATATAGATATTTATAGATACTCAATAACTTTTTAACTTGTAGGATACTAGCATCCATATTAGGACATTAGCATTGATGCTAGTGTCCCAAATATGTCGTTAGTGTCCTAACTTCCAAATGGTCAAATTAAAAATATCCCAATATGTATGAGTTGACCTATTTATCTTATTTAACCCTCCCATGATATTATTTCAAAAGGTGTGGTATAAATAAAAATCAAAGGTAATTCATTATCAATCTAACAAACACCTCTCAAACTCATAATACACAACTAAAAATCATTTTCACAATTGAGTTATACTACCACCATATGATTCCCTATTTAAAAATCAATCATATAAGTAGTCATATTATAAGTTTTAAGGATTCAAATATCAACTCATGAGAATATTTTTCAAGTTAAAATATAGATCACTAGATGCACTTGTATATATCATATTACATAATTATTCACACACAAGCCCATAAAAGGGGAAGAATTACATCAATCTAAGGTAATTTTTAGATCACATGGATATGTAGGTATTGATCACTAATATAGATATATTTAAGGTTAATGAGACTTAAATTTATCCCACTAACCTCTATTTTATAAGGTGACATGCCCCAAATTAAAGGACCTAGGTTTTTGAGCAAAAGATTGATTTTAGGAACTTGTTTGTGTGATCTGAACTAATAACCTACAAGGTGATAGTGAACCTTTGGACAAACAATTATTACAAAAATGAATATGTATGTTAATCTATAAAAAATCATAAAAATCAAGACATAATCATCAATGCTAGTGTCTACAATGTGACAGTAGTGTCCTAGCTAAAAAAACTAATTTAAAAAATTTTAAAAATTGAGGTGAATCATCAAACTATCTTATTATTCACCTATTCATATCATATATACATGCACATAATTTTATAATTATTATTTCTCCTTCACATTGCTATTTTATAATATTTATTGGCATAATACTTTTCTATATTTAACATATTCTCAAATTAAATATATTTACCAAAATATTATAAATCTAAATTATTTATTTGACTAATTTAGATTAGATTAGTCTATAGTTGACTAGTTTATTATCCCTACCATTAACTCCAAAAAGTATTAAACACAAAAAACTTCTCAAGGTCAAAATAAATCCATATCTTATGTAATATGTCCTAAGGCAATCCCTAATACTATTTAACCCTAAAAATTATAGATTATACTTATCTAAGGTTAAAGGGGTAGAGATACCTAGGGTACAAGGATGGTATATTATCTCAAAGTTAGGCCAATTATATGTTAAACTCAAATATAACATATTGTATTTATCTAGGGTTAAAGGGGTAGAGATACCTAGGACACAAGGATGGTAGGCTATCTCTAAAGTATGCCAATTATATGTTAAACTCAAATATAACATATTATAAATTCATTATAATGAGATAGGTTAAAAATAGTAAGTATAACTATGCTAGATATAGAAATGACAAAGAAGTAATGTACTTAGATAATTTTGATGCTAATACAATTATAGATCTAGAACAAGTAGGAAGTATATTGGAAGATGATTCTAGAACTATATTTTTAAAATATAAAATACATTAATTCTACTCATTCAATATTTACAAATGATTAAATGAAGTATGATGAACTAATGATCTACACCTAAGACCTTGTGAGCATACAAAGATTAGATAAAAATGCTAAGATTAAACTAATATGATGTCAAACTTCATTAAAAACCTCATATTTGTATATGATTCAACTCAGATGTATCTTCAAGAAATATTTTTCAATGTTAATGTCTCAAAATGGATCATCTCTCCTTGAATATTTAAGGATTTGAGTTAACAAGCATGACCTTTGATGAACAAATTAGCATGATAAAATGGTAGGGCTTTGCTATGAATCTTGAGCATGTCGAATAACAAAGATAAGAGGTTAATTTATAACAAATTAGGATCAATGAGGACAATTTATCTTAAATCTAATATGAATGGTTGTAAATAAGTCCTCAGTAATGCACATGGATCACTAATGTGAGCCCTTCATCTTGCTCAAGATGAAGGGTGGAGGATGGTTCTTCAAAATATTTAAGAAGGATTAATATGATTCCTTCAACTTGTTTCCAAAATGAAGGGTGGATAATTATACATATTATATCTTTTTGAGATTCATTATGTGGCCTTCATCTTGTTTCCAAGATGAAGGGTAGAGAATCATTCCCAAAAAAACACATGGATAATCAATGTGGACCTTTCATCTTATTTCCAAGATGAAGGGTTGAGAATGCTCTTAAAATATCTCAGAAGATTCATTGTGGGCCCTTCATCTTGTCTCCAAGATAAAGGGTGAAGAATAATCCTTCATATTAATTCATTTAGTAATTAGTGGGATCGAAAAAGAATATTCCATAGGATCTCAATATTATTTCTTGAATGAAGATGCCTTTTTGAAGAAAAAGGAAGAATTAATAATCAAAAAGAAATTATAATTCTATTTGCATAGAATTATAATTAAACTAATAATTAATTCAATTAATAAAATACTAATTTAATTAGTAGAATGTGGAAAATTTTATTAGAAGAATGATTTTTTTAATAAAAAGGGGTAAAAACTTTATTGAATCATAAAACCATTATAAAGTAGAAAGAAACACCCATAAGGGGCACAACTAAAAATAATAATTAACACCCAAAAAGCTCCTCATATCCTCCATAACCCAATCTTCAAGAACAGGGGCCACATCACTAGGAAGATGGCTCCAATCATCCACATTCCAAGTCTCCATCTGCTCAAATGCCCATTTCACCAAACCTTCCACCACCTTATTCCACTCCCATGGCACATGGTAAAAAGAAATAGAATCTAAAGCATTGCTCAAAGAAATAATTTGTTTGGCCACCACTATAAGTTGCCAGTTCACCTCCTCAAAATGTCTCTTATTTAGCATATCAATGATCACCTAAGAATCTAATTCACAAATAATCTACCTCTAGCCAAGGGCACAAGCACACTCTAATGCTAGAAGGATAGCAAGAGCCTCCATGAGATTATTTATATGCTGACCTTTATATAGAGAGAAGAAAAATATTACCACACCTGAACTATCCCTGCCAATGCTACCAACTCTAGCATGGCTAGGATTACCTTTGGAAGATCCATCAATATTGCTTTTCAGCTCTCCCACATCAAGTGGGCACTAACAACTAGTATGACAGACCCTCACTCTCCCACACCTATGCTGAACCATCCTCAAATGTTTCCATCCACCCCCAGAGAGACCCAGGGCTTTAACAACATCATAGTCACTAGAAGCAATAGGGACAAATAGGTCACACTTAGTAGCCAAAGTTTCTAGTAGACCCCCCAAAATCCTCAACCAGAGATAACTAATGAGTATCTTCTTGTCTAGAAAAATCCTAAAATTGCACTCCAACCAAATATGCCAAATTATCAAACTAGGGCCAATGATCCAAGTAATGAGGAGAAAAGAGGTCTTTATAGGGGTAGGCCCCAAACTCCTCCAAAAATAATCTAAATAAGAAGCATGTCTACATGGTATATGCCAGAGATTCCACCATAAATGCCAAATAACTTTGCAAAGGATAAATGAAAGAAGATATGGGGGATGCACTCCTCCTATCCACCACATAGAACACACTTAGAGGGCCTCTGAAACCCACATTTCTAGAGGTTCTCCCAAGTAAGGCACCTCCATTAAACAACTAACCACGAGAAGAAGTTACACTTAGGCTAGCAAACTTATTCCAAACATGTTTCCACCATGAGACCTCTGAGCTCCCAAACATTTTCCTATCAAGAACTTGATAACCAAAGGCAATAGTAAATTTGCCTTTTAGATTAGGACCCCAAGCTAACACATTTCTCCTAGGAAGAGAAGTGAAAGCATGCATTGATAGGATCCCAAAAAGCTCCTGATAATCCCTAGCTAGCCCACTAGGAGGCCACTCCTGTGGAACCTTCCATCTATACATACTAACTTGTCCCAAGTTATGAAGGGTTTTAAAATTAGCAACATGGCACCACCTAGCATCAATAAAATGCCTACTCAAATTCTGTAGGTGGGGGTGGGTAGACAAAATATAAGGATAACCATTCCAATAATCATGATAGAAGAGAGCATCCTACCCCCCATTGTAAATCCAAAATAACCCTTGCTTGACTAACTTGGCACCCCTTTTGAGGGTACTCCAAATCATAGAGCCCTTCCCCTCCAAACTGAAGTAGGCAACATCCACACTCTCAAATTCACCTAGATACTTTGAGGTAATAATTTTTTCGCATGATTGATGTTGCTATAAGAACCACCACCAATATAGATTAGATACTAAAGTTTGTCCATTCAAATCAATTCTATGCAGGCCTAGACCACCAACCTAATTTGACCTACAAATAGCTTCCTAATTAACCAAACTCCACTTCCTATGAAGGAGGTTGCCAGGCCAAAGGAATTTCCAAGACAAACTCTCAATGTCTTTGATAAATCTAGAAGGTGCAGAGAGAACAAAACATCTATATAGAGGAAGAGCCTGCACCACTGACTTTAGAAGAGTCATCCTACCTACTGAAGAGAGCCACTTGTTAGTCTAATGACTAACCAAATTTATGAACTTACCCATAATCTCCTACCAGAACATTTTAGGAAGTGAAAAAATAGCAATCAGAATACTAAAATACACAATAGGGAGAGTGCCAATTTGGAAATGAAGGATACTAGCAATTCTCCTCTGAATAGCCCATAGAGTATGAAAGAAGTAAATAAAAGACTTCCCCTCATTAATTTTCTGACCTAACATAACCAAATAACAATCTAGAATCATGTGCCAACTAGAAGCCTCTTCAACCTTGACACTACCCATTAGAGCCATGTCATCAACAAACTTCAAATGTGACTAAGGGGGACTATTGTTTCCAAAGCTCCAGCCCTTAATCAAACTAGTCTCCACCTGGGTTCTAATAAACCTCTCCAAACCCTCCACCAATAAGATGAAAAGATAGGGGGATAAAGGGTCCCCTTAACTAAACCCCCTAAAAGCACCAAACAACTTCATTGACTTACCATTAATCAACACCAAAAAGGAAGGAGAAGTAACACAACTCTTAACCCACTCAATCTAATCACCATCAAAACCAAATGCTCCTAGAATATTAAATAAGAAGGCCCATTTAACCCAATCATAAGTTTTAGCCATATCCAACTTAATAAACATGGATTTCTCTTTAGAATGGTCCATATAATGAATCATCTTAGCTGTAATGATGACACCATCCATAATCTACCTACTAGCCATAAAACCCCCTTGCTCTTTAGAAATTAGCTTGCTTAGCTAGGGTTTCAGCCACTCAGCAATCAACTTAGTAATAATCTTATAAACCACATTACATAAGGCAATGGGCCTATAAAGATATAGAGAATTAGCCCCATTCTTCTTTGGGATGAGAGAAAGGAAGGATCATTCATGGATTTTAGCATTTGTTTATTCATGAAAGATTCTTGAATGACATCCAACAAATCCAACTTAATCACTTCCCAAAACTCTTGGTAGAACTCAATCGGGAAACCATCAGGCCCTGGAGATTTTCCCTTTTTCATCTAGAACACAATAGTTTCAAGCTCTAACAAAGAAAAAGGATGAAGCAAATAAGCATTCATTTCACTGGTGACTAAGGGCATAATACTATTCAAAATATCAGCTTCATCCTCCTCTATAGGAATGGAATCCTCATATAGTAGAATAGAAAAGAAATGAATAGTCTCAGTAGAAATAGAAGTAGAGGAGAGAATCTCCCCATTCAAAGTCTTGAGAGAAGAAATGACATTACCTTGTCTCCTATCTTTTAATAAATTATGGAAGAAATAAATATTCTTGTCTCTCACCTAAAGCCACTCAATTCAGAACTTTTATTTCCAAAAAATTCCTCACATAATCCCATTCCTCAACTTCCTTCACAATCACAACTTCCAGCAAACCCAGATCCTCAGTGAGGCCCTAGTCATGAGTCTACCTAGTGATTGAGTCTAAATGAGCTTAAGCAGACTATTTTGCATGGAAAATATTACCAAAGTATTGCTTATTCCACCATTTTAACCTATATTTCACATATTGGAGCCTCTTAGAGAAGGAGTACATAACAGTCCCATGTGATGGCTTCCCCAAATTCCACCAAATAAGAAGAAGATCATGGAGGGATTCATCTCTTAACCACATGAGCTAAAACTTAAAATACTACTTTACACAATGTCAGGGAAGCTCAACAATAAGTTTGATTGGCCAATGATCAGAGCCTCACCCATTCAAAATCTTAGAGCTAGTCAACCACTTGTCCCCCAATTAGAAACTAGACACCAAAAAATCTATCCAAATGTTTAGAGATAGTAGCATCCCCACATCTCCTATTATTCCAAGTAAAGACCCCATTAACAGGGTTGATGTCAACCAAATTAAAGAGAGCCACATTAACCTACAAGAGATTAGAAGAAGGCTCCAAGTGAGAAATGCCTCCCCTCTTCTCTTCTAGAGAAATAATGGCATTAAAATCTTTAGATAGAATCCATGGGAGATAAGGATCTAAAGTCCTCACATATCTGACAAAACCCCACAAATTTACCTTGCCATGAAGGTCAGCTAGAGCATAGATTTTAAAAAAGAGTATTCTCTCTCCAAACTCAAGATGAGAAGCAACACAAGAAATTAAACCTCTACAGGAGTACCACCAAACTGGCCTAACTCTGCATGGGTCCCATAAGCATGCAACCCCACCAGAGCTACCAAGAGCACCAACACATTAACACTGACCATGACTCCAAATCTTCAAAGCCACACTCATCATACTATCAACTAATAACTTAGTTTCTTGAAGGAACACCACATCAAGAAAATGAATACAAACCAAATCCTGAATAGCCTTTTGTCTAGGGATGCTATTCATACCCCTCACATTACAAGAGAGCAAAATCATCATTAGGGTTAGGAGAAGTGAACATCAATAGTCTTCACTAAACCTGACTCAACCAATGTCTCACCAGCTAACTTTACCTTTTCTAGGTTCTTTTTTCTACCAACCTTAAGGGGTTTATTGGGAGCCTCTTTTTTGAGGGTTTTTAGTTGAAACCCAAGGCTAAATAAGGATCTTTACTTTTTCCTAAGTCTGGAGTACCCCTCACTTTAGATAAAACACCACCAACACTAAGAGAGTAACCAAAATCCTATAGTACCAAATCTAATGCTCCTTGAATAGGAGTCAGAGGAGCCATTTTAGTGTCCATCTAAGTATCCTACTCACCAAGTTCATCTAAGCTAGGAATCACATTAGGCTGATCCCCAAGAACAACCTCAATAAAATATCCAACTATTGCATGTAAGTCCACCTAAAAACCCTCCTCCTAGAACAAATCCTCCAATGTCTAAAATTGGTTGAAGGTTTCCCCATCCTACCTATCCTTAAGGGATCTCTTCAAGCCTCGACCATGATTATAAGACTTAACTAGAATAAAACCATCTTTATCAGTGCCACCTTCTTACATGGGGGCTTTACCCTTGTCTATTTTCAAATCAAGCTGAGTAGGAGCATTACTTGAAATAGTTATACCAAAATCTTGAGGTTATCTCTACTAAAGATGACCATATTTATGACATCGCTGACACCTAAAAGGTAATATCTCATAATCTAATGGTTGAGTTCAGGAGCAAGACCCAATAGTCATATCAATAGAATTTGGAAGCAGCTGGCTCAAATTAATTTCAACACAGACCCTAACATAAGAAAAAAATCTCTTATTTAAAGTTTTTTAGGAAGGACCAATAGGTTTTCTAAGAAACAACATAATTGACTGTAATATATCACTTCTCTAGCATTCAAGTGGCAACTGAGGAAGATGAACCCAAACTGGGATTCTAGAAGATAAATCCTCCACTGAATTAAAGACAACATGCCATGGTTTGATGAAGAGACCCACTTGGTTATAAAAATATGGGCCCCCTTTGAAGGCCCTATTCTGATCTGAGACACATGAAAAATACACCATAAAGAAGTTATTTGTAGCCATCAAAATATCAAAATCTCCTTCTAGGTTCCATGTCTTATGAATCCATGTATCCAAAAATGGGGGAGAAACCCTCATCCCCATGAACTTACAAATCAAAACATGATTCCAATAGTAAGTAATATCCTCAACTACTGACTCTAACTGTATTACTAAAACTAGTCACTCTTGGGCCCTCTCCAAGCATTTATTCACCTTTGGCAGTTTAAGGGAACCATTTTAGACCACATCTAATTTAGAAGAAGACTAAATGGGTATTCTAGCATCCTCCCCAGCCATGTAATAAGCATGACCCACCATATCCAAAGGCACATTCAGAGCCATTTATACCAAATGAGTGAGGGCTCAAAATTCCACCCACACCATGTTGAATCCAAAGCAATGAATCCCAACTGGTGCACCACCACAAGAGACAACACCTCAAAAGAAGAAACCCCCCCCCAACATGCAATAAACATGAACCAGAGGGTACACAAAAAAGAAAACCTAGAGTTGGAAACCCTTGGACCCTGCACACGAACACCTATACCACATATCACCTCCCAGCTAGCTAAAACTAGAAAAAAAAAAAAGAAGAAACAAAGAAGAAGACCTGGTCCCCTTGACCCCTTGTTGACTTACAAATCCCCTGTGCACAAAAAATCTTGAACCTGTAAACTAGGGCTCACATGCCCTAGCTTTCTCTCCCATGCATGCTATCACCATCCAATCCTAAAATTTCATTAGAAGAATGATTTAGAAAAGGGGAATTAATTGTATTAATTGATCAACAAATGATAATTAGTGAATTGATTAGAGTAGAAGAATTGATTAGATAAAATAAATAGAGTGATAATTAAACATATCTAATGCAATGAATTATCCCACCTAGATATGTTATAATGTGAATTTGGACTCATACATTAGATGAATAGATGATGTCAGACTTGTTTGTGTATAATTATAGGAAATCATTCTATTTTACAATTTTAATACAAAAGTGATAAAAGTAGAGTGTCTTCATTTTCCCCTATTTGAGAAGGTGTTGTGAGATGTAGATGAAGCAATGAATTCTTAAAGAGTAAAATTTCATTAAAATGTTTATATAATAAAATTAATTGATGTTAATTTTGATGAATTTGCTAAATGTATTAGTAAATGGGTTCAAATATGTCTTAAATTGGTACTTGATAAGCCCTAGATGCCCCCTCAAAGGGAGAGTTGGTAAATTTTTTGGTTGAATGGACCCTTGAAAATAAGAAATAATAGAATATAAATGAAAAAATAGGAGAAAAATGAAATATATAGGTGAAAATGAGAATAAAAATGGATATTGGGGCTAAAAATAAGCCTTTAGAGAAGAAAAACAATACATGGGGGGATTTTTTTTGAAATAAAAGGCTATATATTATTTTGGGGGGGGAGTTAATTCATTTTTATTTTTAATCTAAGGGGATAAGTTACCCATGGAAAAATGGTAGGCAAACTCCAATCATAGACCCATCGGGCATGCCATATGTATCATTAGAATCTAGAATATAATAATTCTACTCATTCAATATTTGAAAATGATTAAATGAAGCATGAATAACTAATGGTCTACACCTAAAACCTCATGAATGTATAAATATTATGTAAAACTATTAATATTAAACTAATATGATGTAAAACTTCATTTTAAACCTCATTTCTATGTATGATTTAGTTCAGATGTATTTTCAAGTAATATTTATCAATGTTAATGTCCCAAAATGGACCATATCCCCTTGAATATTTGAGAATTTGAGTTAACAATCATGAAATTTGATGAACAAGTTAACATGATAGATTGACAAGGATTTATTATGAATCTTTAGCATGTTGAATAACAAAGAGAAGAGATCTATTTTTAATAAATTATAATCAATGATGACCCTTCATCTTGACTCGAAGATGAACAATTAAAAATAAGTCCTCAAAAATGCAATGGATCACTACTGTGAGCCCTTCATCTTTCTCAAGATGAATGGTAGAGGATGGCTCTTTAAAATATCCAAGAAGGATTAATATGAGCCCTTCACCTTATTTCCAAGATGAAGGGAGGAGGGTTCTCCTAATAATATCTTTGTGAGTGCCATTGTGGGCCCTTCATCTTGTTTCTAAGATGAAGGGTGGAGAATCATTCCCAAGAAATCTCATAGATAACCAATGTAGACTCTTCATTTTTCTAAGATGAAGGGTTGAGAATGCTCCTAAAATATCTCATAAGATTCATTATGGGCCTTTCATCTTATTTCCAAGCTGAAAGTTGGAGAATAATCCTTTATATTAATTCATTTATTAATTGGTGGGATCACAAAATAATATTCCATAAGATCTCAAAATAATTTCTTGAATGAAGATTCCTTTTAGAAGGAAAAGGAGGAATTAATAATTGAAAGGAAATTATAATTCTATTTGTATAGAATTATAACTAGAAGAATGAATAATTCAATTAATCAAAGATAAATTTAATTAATATACTATGGAAAATTTGATTAAAAGAATGATTTAAAGTAGGGGAATTAATGAATTGATTAGAGTAGAAGAATTGACCAGAGAAAATGATCATAATGATAATTGATCATATCTAATATGGTGAATTATCTCACCTAAATATGTCTCAAGGTGAATTTGAACCTGTACATTAGATGAACATATGATTTCAAACTATTTTGTGTGTAATTACAAGAACTTGTTCTATTTTTCAATTTTGACATGAAAGTGATAAAAGCAGTGTCTACAAGAAAAATCATTATATTCTAGATTGGGTGATTTTATATCTATAGACACTAACATCAACATTAGATAGTTGTATCAATGCTAATGTATGCACTTGATATAGGTTTCATGTATAAAATACCTAATAGAAAAGAATGCGACCACCTGGATGATTTTGGGTTTGTATTTTCCCTCACTCTAGTGAATTCAAATATGGGTCATGGACTATTTCTCTTCATGAAATTGTAAAATATTAGTTATTCATATTCATAATGATCTTGGGGGAAAATGGGTTAGTGACACATGGTGTCGAGCTAACCCTAAAGACCCCACTATCAATGAGCTTTACCTACATGTCCAATACTATGAATAGGGCCTCAAACTCAAGTAGGTCTCCCCTATGTGTTGGGTTGTGTGTGAATCATGCAATATGTTGAAAGTAAGTACAATAATGAGTTATATTTTAACCTAAAAAATTTGGCTCTTGGGATTCTCCTTCAATAATTCAAACCTGTGTATGTGTTATTTTTTTACCGATATGAAAATAAGAGAAAATAGAGAAGTTTTAATTTATTGAGTGCTTGATTTAATGATTTTGATGGGTTACCTTGGATTATGCTAGGTCTTGTAGGTGTGGAATCAATGAGGGTTTATCATGTATTTATATCAATACCTTTGGAGATGTAACTTGAATTAAAGCACTTGGGTCGACCATTAGGATACATTTCATTTGAAAATTAGATGACTTTAGGGCACTAAACACTTGCATCAGAGTACGACACCTATGTTGATGTAGGTGTCTATACAAGATGTTAGTGTCTAAGGAGCAAGAAAGTATGTATAAACTCAAAATTTGTAAAGGTGTAAGATAAACAAATTTTGATCATTTTGGCTAAGATAGAAGGCCTAGGTCATTAACATAAAATTGGTCAGACTAAGAGATAGGTCAAGGGCCACAAGATAAAGAAGATTTGAAACTTTTAAAAGTGGTAAAGGTCCAAAAATTATTATAACAACTAAGTTATGCATTTTTAAAGTGTACAAGACTAAGGTGTTATCTAATCCATAAATATTGTTTACATTTACCTCACTTTAATTTAGTAATGAAATTACTTGTTTAAAGGAGAAGAAATATGTACTTGTGTGTGTATAACCCACCTTAGCTTTACTTCAGTCCAAATTAAGTGTTTTTCTATTGATTAACTTGTAGCCAAGAGAATGTTACAACACATAATTAGTGCATACAATTTGAAATGGAAAGTATTGAAAATATTAAAATTGAAAAAGCAAGGTTTAGGAGTACACCTATGTATTGATGTAACTACCTTGCCTATTGGAAAGTTTATTTTAAAGATATATCATTACAAATCTCTAAAATTGATATTAAGATAAATATATAAAGTGCATATATATAATAAAATAAATAGAAAGATAGATTGGAATGCATATGCCCCAAACCTTGGAGTAAAGGTGAGTTGCCACTTGATATTTGAGATTAGTTCAACTGTGCAATCCAATCATACTTATAACTTGGTGATCATGAGGGAAAAAAGTTAACTATACTATAAAATTATTAAGTTTAGATGATACAATCAAGTCTAACCTAAAAACTTGGAAAAATCAAGTGATTTATTCACCTCAACCATACCAAAAAATGAACCAACTACTATAGTAGATTGGCTTAATATAATCCATAAAAGTACATCATGGTGGGTTATGATAGTCCTTAAGAGTATTTTAAAAATCTAAACTAATTTTTATTTTGAAATATTATGCACACATTACTTATCATATGCACCTTAGATATGTCTCATGTTGAAACTATGTATAACAATTACACCAATGTACAACTATGAATCTAAATTATATAACTATGTGCTTTGGCCAATTTGAAAATTATGTGTGGATAACATGATTATAAAGTAATCCCACACTATATATGGAGAAATCTAAAAAGTAAAATAATTTTCAATGTGAACAACATGTTTCCAAAACATGCCCCCACTAAATCTAAAAACTGATATGAGTACCAAATACTAAATAAATGTGGAGAACATGTTTTTAAAACATGCCCTACTGAATCTGAAACTATGCCAAATGTGAATAACATGTCTCTATGATATATCCCCACTAATATTACTTCCCTTTTAGGTGAGATAATAATTAAAATTGGTATTTACCTCACCTCAAAAAAATAAGACAGCTGTATATTATGTGAATAGAACCATGTAACATATAAAGGAACATGTATAGGTAAATGTAGCATTAAAGTACATACAATAATTTGATCACAAAAAGGCTAAAATTCATGATAATTATCATGGAAACATTTATATAGTAACAATATAATATCAATAATCAAATAAAACACAAACACAAGAACACTCAAAATCAAGTCGACAGGCAATGGTCTAAGAAGACTACAAACAAGGGGCATATTCAAATGCCTCATAATCAAAGGGAAATGACTTAGTCAAATGTTCATAAAAGCATGTATGACATATTCAAATGTCCATATAACAAATAGTGACATGTTCAAAGGTCAAATAAAACATACCTGGACACGAGGTCCATAAAAAAAGGAGAATATTCAAATACTCGAACAAGTAAGCTAATAATAAGGCAACATACTCAAGGAAGTGACTAAGGGAAATCACAAGCAACCAACATAAACATATCATAGTAGCCTATGGATTAATTTTGTAAGAAAAAAACATCAAGTGTATAACATATCAAATTCCTTGTGTGAGATATAATCATGGATAAGGGCATATGTAAGTACATTTATGAACTCAAAAAATGATAATATAGAGTGACCATAGAATGATGTAACCTTTAATTATCATGATCATAGTGGTAGATGCCCCTAATGTCCATATGACATGAGTAGAGGAAAGTCCTAACATCTAAAAATAGGAATAGATCATGTATTTATGTATGCTTGTATCACACTTCAAGTAGAAGAATGACACACATGTATGTAGAAGTAACTGAAATGCCATCCATCAATAAGGAACTAACACATATATGCCAAGGATCCAATAGAGTATGTAGGTGTCAGAAATTTTTTTGGAGTTTTTAAGTTTTTAGATTTTTTTTGATATTTTTAGAATATTGGAACTTTTATGTTCCTAAGTGATATGTGTTGTATGAAGCATCCCCACTATAAACTATGTGGTGTATCCTCTTCTTTAGGGCCAAAAAATGGTTTGTATGATGCCATTACATTATGTGATATGCACAATAGTATTTGGATATATGTATAGGATGTACACGAGGTAATTTGATAACCTCATTTTGAATCATTTATCTTAGAATTTAACTTGGTCCCTTAGCATCCTTTTGGTCACTTTTGGAACCACTTATTTTGGATGTATTCTATTTTATCTTTTTATTTAAATGTGAAACCTTATTTGGAAAAACATTGTTAGATTAATATGCAAACACATAATGAACACTATCATGTGTTGGATTTTTTAGGAGTGTAATAAGCTTTTGTAACTCTTTTATTAATGTAATCATATTGGTGATTGGATATTTTGAGGATTCACAAGCACAAACCCTAGATACCTTAGATTGATCATGCATACATACACCATCTACCTTATCCCTTAAAAGAGTGATAGTATGGACCTAGTTAGAGGGATGATATATATCACCCTCCTTATGTGAGATGGTGAGTTATGACCATATTTATGAACACAAGACATGAATGGTAAATGTATGCCAATATTCTCATTATCAAGTACTTAATACCATTTTTTAGTATCTACAAATGTCCTTTTTTATAGTAAAGGAATTGATAGAGTAAAAATAACATGTATACTTGAGTGTGTACAATACCCGTTTTCTTAGTGTTTTACCCTAATTTTTTATTATCCTTAAAAGGCTATGATAGATATGGCATTCAAACATACATCTGAATGTAAAATATTGAAATTAATTATAATTATTTGATAAGTGGCATATGTAAAATATAGTAAGTAAAAAAAAGGATAAGTATTTATATTTTATACATGACTATTTGACTATGACTTAATTATAGAATTGGAAAAAAAAAATTGAAGCATGCATACAATTCATTCAGTTCATGAATTGTGTTTCTATTTATGTAGGGTTGGTTATGTTAGATTTGGGTTAGTATCAACTATCAATACTGACATGTGCTAGTTGGCAGTGACCTGTGTCAAAGGATGGATTGGTGACTATATGGTCACCTTTTCATGCATCTAAAAGTTATATATATCTTATACCCTAATGATGAGCACAATTTCATAAATTAACCTACTTTACCTTGAAACTCTTGGTGGATTATGAGAGGTAGAAACCCATAAAAAATGGGAAAGTGTAATGGGAGGGATGAATCACCCCAATCTCCCCCATTTGATTATTGATCTCTGTCTATGTATTTAATACTCTAAGGAGGGAAATCAAGCCATGCGTAATTATTCCACATAGTGTGATTTTGCAATTATTCCTCTTGATTATTTTATACAAGTAATGATTTAGCTTTGAAATTTGAAAATTATTTTTTTGACTTGGTATGCTTTAGACTTATATTGTGCCTGATCCTAGTGATTGATTCACAATTTAAGAAGAATAAGGTATATTTTATCAACATGTAATAGTGTATAAATATGTACCAGATAAGTGCCAAGTCCCCTATTAAGTGAGACCTTTACTTATATATATTTTAGTTTAATTATGTAATTTATCATTCCACTAACATGATAGAAAAATGGGTCAACCCTAAGGATAGATTTGATTTTAAAATGTATTTATTTCTTAGAGATGGTCAATTCCATGAGGCTCTAGTTAGTATCAACTATCGATACTGACTTGGTCTAATGTTAATGACACATGTATAGGTTTGGGGATGTCTGTGAAGGATAATAAGTAGTTTTGAAATAGAAAATAAAGTTATTGTATGTGTGTAATAATATGATATAAGGATAAAAACCATAAGGTATCATGTAGGTGTGAAAGAATGGTGGGTTAGGACCATATTAGTGTGCTCAATTCATGTGATAAATGTGCATCAAACTTATCATTATTAAGTACTTAATATCATAATTTAGTAACTACAAATTCCCCTATTTTATTTTAGTAGTGGAATTTATAGATTAAAAGAAAAAAATATACTTGAGCATGTACAACAAAAAAATTAATTTAGTGAGAATGTCCAATTATGTAGGTAAATCAATAAGAAAACTTACAATAAACATATAGTAGTTAGTTCCCATAGATATAAATATGAAATTTGAATTTCTAATTTTTAAAATTAAATAACAATGTAAGAGTACACCTATGTGTTAGTGAAGATCATGTTGCCATCACAAATTTAGAAATGATGCTTCTTTGTTGAATCATGGCAGAAAGGTGATCTCCATTGAATCACTTGAATATTGGTTCCTTTTATTGAACCATCGATAAATTATTCTTCCTTGTTGAAGCACATGGAGAGTTAGGGTGATTATGCTCTATATTTTTGTAATTATTTAATCCCTTAGGTTGGGAATACATTATTCCCCAACCCTCATAAATTTGGGAATAATTATATGATGTACTAACCCAAATAACTACTTAGAAAAGAAAGGGGAACCACATGATGGGTTTGATAGAAGTAAAAACGAATCAACCACTGCATATATATGGCTTATACATTCAATTATCTATCTTATCTCATGTTTTATCTATGTAAAATAAATGCATGATCAAAATATAATGAACAATGTTCATGCCCCCATCATTACCTTGGATTCAATTATATATTTTCACTCAAATTTTTTTAAGTTCACTCAAGGTAGAATAAATGCATGATCAAAAGATAATGAACAATTTGAATGCCTCCCATCACAAATTTAATTTAAAAAAGTTTGAAGTGGAATGGAAACCATTTGTCATTCAACTTGTAAATTATATTATTATATGTGTACATGAACTGATATCATGCCTCATGAATCTAAAAGTGTGTATGTGTGTAAACTAATATCATGCCTATTGAATATATACTAATTGATATACAATGCCATAAATTTATATGATAAATATTAAAACCTATATATAATATGTATTTTCATGTGGACACCTATCATTCATGTTCCTTTAAACTATGTACATATGCCCATGCATATGAACCCATGTGTGTATGAATTTGTTCTTAGGTCTCTTTAAAGTGAGTGCGTATACATGGCATATGATCCCATAATTTTTGTTGGTGTGCCAATATATATCATGTAACTAAACTCATATATTATTTAAATAATTATGAATCTATAAAATTTATACTCTAATATGATTTTATATTCATGGAGGCTTACGTATCTATGGAAAGTCCATTATAATGCCCCATTTTTTAGATAAAATATGTGTCTTAGAATTATGTATCTCAAAAGATGAGTTGACTATATCATGTCATGTATGTTGGAGAATTAACATTGATTTTAATCCATCCTATAGGTTTATAAGTTTATCCTAAATCTTTTGTGTGTGTATTTATTATATTTATAAATTTACTTCATTTTGGTCTTTTGAGGTGTCACTCACCTCTCCAATCCACTTGTTGGATTTAGAGTTACTTTCATGTAACTCCTTTCCCCCCACATGGCACACATATGATACCCACTTGTAAGAGGATTAGGGATACATGACACACATGCTAGATATTGGACTTGTAACTCCTTATTCTCTCTAGCTTTATTTATTGATTTCTTCTCTTCCTCATTATTCATATTCTACAATTCTAGTCTTGTTATTGCATCCTTGTGATGCTATTTTTTCTAAATTCATTATCTCTCTTTCTTATAATTTATTCATGTTATTGTATTGGATTAATTATTGTTGTAATCTTCTAATAGATTGTGGGGTTTTTATCTGTATGACCATTTCCCCATTTGTCACATTTTCCTTAACTTTGTGGTTTATGTTTATTTTGAGGTAACATTATTCTTTAACCATTAATGTTTATTTAATGTTTAATTCTTTTCTTGAAAAATATTTTAATATGATATCGGATCTATGGTCTTTTTAATATTGATCTTGAGTGTTGTTTATGGATTTCTTGAAGGAATCTTAGATTTGTTTCACATCCTTTTTTTTTTTTACTTTAAAATTTAACCATGTTTTAACTACATTTGAACGCATAAGTAATTTTTTAATTAAATTGAAAACTAATTATAAATCTCAACCTTATTTTTGTTGATTCAAAGTTTAATTTATTTTTCCTCCTAACCTTTTTATTTGTAGGATTCTAAAGGAGTTTTTTTAAAGATCTTTTTTTTTTAAAAATTAGAGCTATTTTTACCAAAAACCTTGTCTAAAATAGAGGTTATATCTTTTTATTGACAAATTTAATCTCTAAAATATTTCTAATTTTTGTTAATATACCTTCTAAGAACATACTATTAAAATTTTAGAAAAACTAAAATCACTATTTTTGAATAATCATCAAAAATGTCTCTGCTAGTTTTTTAAAAATGTGGTTAAATTTTTTTTCAAAAAATAAAAATAAAAAACCACTTTTTTCTTAAGATTTTAATATAAAAATCTTTTCTTATTGTGATAATTTAGGTTTGTAAAATATTTTGACTCGTTGCTTTTTTTAATAAAATTTTCTTAAGAAAATCGAAAGCATAATTTTTTTTTAAAGATTTATAATGTTAACTTCATGCTTGTTTGATTATTATATCAAATCAAAAATAATTTATGCATAAGGTTTTAAAACAAAAAAAATTACAAAAGCCTTTATTTCTCACATGGCTCATAAAGATTTTTTTTCTTTTCTTCTAACATAAAAGATTATGTTTTAATGAGAATTACTTTTTTATAAGTTTCTTTCATAAAGCTTTTTTTATCACTAGCATTTTATAAAGCTTTTGGTGCTTTATCATTGTTCCTATGTTGCTTCATATGCTTAAATTGTTTTTTCAAAAATATAGTTTTAATTCATAAATAATTCAACAAACTTATTTTTTTTATATAACACTATATATTTAGCACTTTAATGTTTTGGTGTGGACTTACATTTACAAGATAATTGATTTAAACTCTGAGACAAACATATTCAAATCTTCTTTTTTGTAAGATGAATATTTTAAAATGTCTTTTAGATCACTCAATCTTGTTAGTAATGGAATTTTTTTCAAACATAACTAACTTTATTTATTTTTCTCTCATGGCCTTTCAATTGACCATTTTATTCATTTTCAATAAACTATTTTCTTTAAAAATAAATAAATAATTGCACTCAATAAACAATTTTCATGTCAAAATGACATTTTAAATGCTTTATAAGTCTCTTTTATTGAGCAAATAAAAACTATGAAATCTTCCTTGGATGCTTTAAATGACAAATTTGAATCTTTTACACATCTTATTAGGTTTATTGATGAAAATTATTTTTCATCTCAAACACCTAAAATGTATTTAAACACTCCTTTTACGAATTTGGATTAAAAATAATAAAAAATATGGGTTATTTAGTGGTGCACTTAGTAAGTTCAAAAAATGTAATCTTGAACCTCTTTTGCCTACTTCTAATACAAATGCTAAAGGTCTTGGATATAATGATTTAAATGCTTTTAATAAAAATTTGAAATTGTATTATCCTCCACATAAAAGGACTTATACTACAATTTTTTTGATTATATTGCTTTTAATGCTCATGCTTTGGTTAAAATTACTAAACCTTGTGTCCATTTTAGAAAACACAAGTATCATATAGCTAAATGTTGAAAATTTTACCCATGCAATTCTTGTGGTAAATCCATGCATGACACTTCTCATTATTGAAAAATGACTAAATATCCTATCTCTAAAGGTAAAACTATTTGAATTCCTGAAAATGATGGATATTTTAGAAATTTTGATATGTTTTCTTGTGATCATTATTCCAATGCTTCACATAGAATATATTTTGCAAGTGACACATCTTATTTATCTCTATTTTTACTAAAATTAATTAATTTTATGCATTCTTTACTTTTTATTGTAAAAGAAATATTATTTGACTAACTTCTTTTCATGCAAGTTTTCACACTTTATGATGGAAGTTGTTTTTACTTCATTTGATTTTTTTATTTATAATTTTATTATATTATATATGCAGATCATATTTTTGGAATATTAGTTACTTAACTTGAAATATTGGTGTTAACTAGTTTGTTTTACAGGTTTATGGATCATTATTCCTTCTTGATGGTCATTAGTCCATTGTAGATGGAACACATTGTCCAAAGAGGGTTGTTGGAGATTATTGGTGATCACACTTTCTTCCTTGCAACTTTTGGATACAACTTCTCTTATTTATTATCTAAATTTTGTAATTCCTCTTGAAAGAAATTTCTATTAAGGGGAGATTAATTTAATTTTAACTCTCTTCTTATTTGTAAAGGTTTTCTCCATGTTTTTAACCCCAAATTGAGCTTAAATGGGAGTGTTAGATAATTAACCTTAATTTAGATCTTTTTTATAGGTTTATATACTTATTATATGTTATATATATTTGTGCATTTATTGTATTTTTAAATGCACTGTATTCTAGTCTTTTGAGGTGTCACTGATCTCTCTTATCTACTTGTTGGATTTGGAGTTACTTACACGTAACTCCTCTCCCCCCGCATGGCACACACATCCTACCCACTTGTAAGAGGATTAGGGACACATGTCACACATGTCAAAACTTTCTTTTGTAACTATTTATTCCCTTTAGCTCTATTTATTGATCTCTTCTCTTCTTCATTCTTCATATTCTACAATTGTAGTTTTACTCTTGCATCCTTGTGATTCTCTTTAGTCTAAAATCATTATATCTCTTTCTTATAGTTTATTGATAATATTGAACTTTGAGTTATTCTTATTGAAATATTATAATAAATTTTAGGGTTTTTATCTATATGTCAATTTTACCACTTGTCATATTTGCCTCAACTTTGTGGTTCATGCTCATTTCAAGGTAACATTATTCTTTAATTTTTGTTATTTATTTAACTTTTAATTTTATTCTTGAAAAACATTCGAACAATGTTTAATCATGTGAGCATGTGTATTATATGCCATCATGGTAATATATATGTCAATAAAGTCATGTATGTAACATATGTAATGCATGTCATATAAGTGTCATGTCTAGATAGCCATATCAATAAATCACATAGTAGTAATTATCACTAGAAATATTATTTATAAGACTACATAATAAAGGTACATGATATGGATCATGGTTCCTCTAAATGTCATCAAGCTCAAAAAGTGAAACAAGATCAATAATCTTAAGAGTTTGTGTCACACATAAGGTCAAGGGTCACATACAAATGTTTTACTCTAATTTATTTTTGTAACCCTAATATGATAGAAACTAGTAGAATAATTTATATAGATAAAAATAACATACAAAAATACATCTAAATGTAAAATAGTAAAACTAATTTCAATTATTTGATAAGTAACATATGCTAAATATAGTAAGTTTAATAAAGGAATGAGTACACATTTTTTTGGATGACTGTCTAACTATGATTGTATTCTAGAAGTTGATATTAGACTAAACTAGACCTATGATTCAATATTATTAGGTTCTATTTTTCTATATTCAAAGGGTTAGTTTTGTTCGTCTAGGTTAATATCACCTATAGATTCTAACCTATGATGATTTATACTAACATATGCATAAATGAGGGACTATGACCATATGATCATCTTTACCTATATATTTAAACTCTATATGTGCAATGTTGAACCCTGATGATGCACATAATTTTAGAAATCAAACTCTTTCACCTTGAAACCCTAGGTATGATTGTGAGGGATAGAAACCTAAAAAAATCAAGAAAGTATAATGGGATGAGATAATACCAATCACTCCTATTTGATGATTGACTATTTTTTACATATCTTATAGTCTGAGGAGGGAAATCAAGCCACACATAGTTATCCCACCTTGCATGATTACAAAATTATGATCCTATGCTATATGTATGAAAATAAGGATTTGTATTTGATAATTTAAAATGATTACTTTTGACTTGGATATAAGATGATTCATATTTGACTTGTGATGGTTCCTAGTGATAGATTCACATATTGGGAAGAATAAGGTATATTTGTTCAATGTGTAGTAGTATATAGATGTGTATAATATAATTTCCATGTATACCTATTAAGTGAGACCTTGATTTGTTTATATATGAGTCAAATTGTGTAATTTATAATTCTACCAACATGATAGGTAGATGTGCCAACCTTAAATAAATGTTTTACTTTAAAAAGTAGTCAATTTTTAGAGTGGGTTGGTTTAAACTAGATCAAGTCCATATCGACTAGTAATACTGACTGTTTCTAACCAAACTAACCTGTGTATAAGTTTATTAAACTAAAGGTCTATAGATGTCTTTGTTTATAGGATATTAAGTAGGTATGAAATAGGTAATGAGGATCATGTAAGTGTGTAATAGTAAAATATAAGGGTCAAAAACATATGATAACATGTAGGTATAATGAAATGGTAGATTAGAAAAATATTTATGTACTCAAGTCATGCATGGTAAATATTGTAAATATTATCATTGGTAAGTACCAAATACCAAATTTTAGTATGTATAAATGTCATTCATTTTATTATAGTAATGGAATTACTAGAGTAAAATGATAAGGTGTACCTAAGTGTGTATAACACACTTTATCTTTGGTATGAAGATCTAATCATGTAAGTCACTCAATAAAAAAACCTATAATCACTTGTAGTCAATGTCCATAGATTGACCATTTTAATTTAAAATTGAATTTTTGGTAATTTTAAAGAGTCAGGAAAGAGTACACTTGTGTGTTGGTGAGAAACTATGTTTCCATCATAATTTTTTGTAGATGTTGCTTCCTTGTTAAAGCATTGGATAAAATTGTGATTCTTTGGTGAAGCACATGTAAAAATAGGGCGATTGTGCCCCAAGTTTTTGTAACTATGTAGGCTCTTGGGTTGTAAAAAAAACATGGCCCAAACCTCATGTATATGAGTAGAAGTAAAAATGTACTAGCCTAAATAAATAAATTATAAATAGAGAGGAAACCACATGATGGATTATAGATTTAATTATATACTTTCACTCAAGTTTTCTCCATGTAAAAAAAATATGATCGAAAGGGAATGAACAATATTCATACCCCCATCATGAGTGAAATTTTGATTGTATAGTTTCTCTAAAATTCACTCAATGTATAATAAATACATGAATGAAATGGAATGGATAGTTCTCATTCCCCATTCATGATTACATATCTGATAAGTTTGAAATGTAATGACAACCATTCACCATTCAAATATAAACTATATTATTATATATGTGTACATAAACTAGTATCATGCCTCATGAATATGAAAGTGTGTATATGTTCATGAAAGAGTATCATGACCCTTAAATTTATACCAAATGATATAGAATATCATGTACCTATATGCTATATTTGATAACATGTATCTCAAATGTATGTTTATATGGAAATCTATAATTTTTGTTTTGATAAATTGTGTAAGCCCATACATATGCACCTAAGTGTATATGAATTTATACTCAAGTATTTGTAAATTTAGTGCATATTCATGGCATATGACCCTCATAATATGTATTAATGTGCCAATATCTTTCATGTAACTAAACCATCTAATATCTAAACTATTTTGAATCTCTAAAATATGTACTATTATCTATTTTATACTCATGAGGGCTTATGTATCTATGACAAGCCCAATGTAATGCCCCCTTTTAAGATGAGGGATGTGGCCTATAAGTCACTCATCTATAAATAAGAGTTAATTGTATCATGTAATTAATAAATATAATATCATGTAAAATCATGTGAACATGTGGAAATCATGGCATCATAATAACATATATGTCAATCAAGGCATGTATGTCACATATGTAATGCATGGCATATAAGTGTCATGTCTAAAAACATGTATCAATGAAGCACATGGTAATAAGATCACTAATTAACACTATGTAATAAAATTACATGATATGGATCATGGCACCACTTAATGATATCAATTTCAATAAACACAACAAGCTCAAGTGTTACTATCACACATAAGATCAAGGATTCATACACAAGAAATTAACATGTTACAAAAAAAAGCTAAGGGCCACATAAAAGTTTCATAATTATGTCACAAATAAGGGGAATAAATATGTCACATATAAAACAAGGCCAAGGTCCACATATACGGGACATAAAAATGTCACAAATCAAGGCCAAAAAACACACATAATAAAAAAGTGTAAAGTAGCCTATCATGAAAGATAATAACAACATAAATGTAGAATATAAAAAGTAAAAATTAATGTATAACATCCATATGAATCAATTCCACATCATAGTATAATGGCATTTCCATGTAACACTATGTAATATATGAGTAACTATAAAAACATGTGTAAGCAATCTAGGTAGCTTAACTTGGTAGAAAGCTCATAGAAAGATATAACCTATACTAGTGGAACCTATATAATAATATGTTACTAGTATCAACATGGCCACTAGGTAGAGAAAAGTCAAACATCTACATGTCTATGTGTAACCTATACGTCCTACATCACACTTGTATACCATGAAATGCATGTGTGTATGAAAGGATATGCCATCTACCAAACATGTGATAAATAATATATGTAAATAGTGTAATATAGAAATCATGTCATGATTTTTGATATTTTAAATGTTTTTTGTATTTTCTTAATTTTTTATTTTAGGTTTGTAAAATATAATTGATGATTGCATCAATGGGAGGATCATATAAAGTACCTATAGTGAAGTGCAAGGATCCTCTATCATGGATAAAAGGTGCCAATTATGGGTGTGTCTAAATATGATAATAAGTCATGTGATATGACATATATATCATGATCACTACTCATAAAATCCCATATGTGATGGGTAGAAGGCCTACAACTCTATGGGGTTTATTGTATAGTAGGAAAATGCTTCACTGCATGTGTTCACTATGGAACACACTGAACTATCCATGGTGTTAATTGCATATGTGATATTGGAGATGATGGAATTAGATGACCTTAAATAAATCTCTAATGTGATTGAGACTAAATATCTAGCTAGTAAACCCAAATACATTTATTTAGACATGGTATATAGAAAGATCTTGTATGTGTAATTAATAGTTTTATATGGGTGTATCAACTAAATATGGTGGTGGTGGGGGTGGAGGATTAAATACAATTTGATATAGAGTGTAATATGTAAATATGACTACCTTATTTTAGTGTATGCACTTGAGATATCAGTGAACTATAGATGATACTACATGAAGTTTTTGCATTCAAGGGTGTCCTAATAACATGTCAAAGACCTCTTACTATAGATAACTAATAATAGTTTTGTTGTTGTGTCATTTGGAAAACCAAATCAAGTGGGATAGAATTCATTTAGCCTCTCTTTAAAGGAGGCTCATAGGGTCTTGCCAAGGTCTATTATTTTTGGGTCACGATGTATTAGGTGACTTAGTTGGTCTACATAGAATTATTTCAATATAAAGGATATGTGATAGTCTAAAATATTTAACTTATTTTATGTTTTTATGGTAATTTAGAAAATTTAAAGGGTATGCAGGTTTCATTCTTTTTGTTATGTGGGTTTTCATTATGTGTTTAGGAAATAATACAACCATGCATTTTTAGATTTACACATGTTATAAAAATCAACATCAATGGTTTTAATTAAATGAAAATGCAGTTAATTTAATATTTTATTTTTTTCATTACATATGTATTCAAAAATTCATTTATGATAATGGATGATATCTTAAAATTGTGATAAAACTATAACAATAGATTGCTTTCACCTACACTAACCCTAGCTAACCGATAACAAAAAAAGAGTAAAAGGGAAATGGAAAAGATATTTTTTTGGATAAAAGCTATCCAAGTGTGTATTCATTTGATCGAATATACCCACAAACTAATCCTGCATATGGTCAATATTTAGATATGATGAGTGGAACTAATTATAGAGTCTAAGGGATGGATAGCCAGGAGGAAATAAAAATACCACCATCATATTACATGAACATGTAAATGAAAACAATATTTCATAACTTGCATTGAATAAAATATTGTTTAAAACACAAATATTGTTTATAATCGATCATTTGAATACAGATTTTAGGAACATAACGGTATTAAACAAAATGAGAGGGGAAAGTTACAAAAAAAAAAAAAATGTGATAGGTCCAAAATTGTCTTCTTAGAGCAAAAATGAGCTAACCCTTGGAATGTCTCTCATTTATAAATTTATGGCAAGATTTTCCCTATAAAAAGTTCATTGACCTTTTCCCTCTAAAAATATATCCACTTTCCTACCACTTTTCTCCAATCAATACTTAAGCCTATAAAAATACAAAAATGAGTTAAAATATTGCAATTAAAAACTCAAGTAGCAAAACGTGACATAAAAATACAAATAAATTTTAGCAAAGGAGAAATTAAAAAAATACCAAAATGACCATGCTAGAATGAGCTTTATATCAACATAAACAATTTAAAAATTGATAATCAAGGCCCAAGATATGGCCAAAAAACCAACTCAAGCTAAAAAATGACCTTCTAGACCTAATCAGGCTTCTAGGAGGCACAAGCATGCTTTTAAAATGCACTTTTTTAAAATTTAAGTTTGTTTTGATAATTGGGATGTGGAATCCTGATTAACATTATAATGCATTTTGAAAAGGTTCAAGACTTAATCAGGGGATCAAATCTTGATTAAGTAAGCCTTTATGGAGTGGGGGTCCCTAAGACCTAGTTAGGGTTAGGACCCATTGATAAGTCTATGAGTATTGGCTTCATGTGTCTTATGTTGTGATCTAACTTAAAAGTATACATAGAAATTCCAATGCTTTGAATGGGCTTATAGACCCAATTGGGATCTAAGTCTTGATTAATAAAGGTAGAGTATTAGGGGGATGAGCCTCGACCTAATCAAGGTTAAAACCTTGCCTAACATTGATAATTAAAAAAAGGGCCCCACATACCTAATTAGGTCTAAGGCCCCAACTAATACTATGAATCCCCAAGGAGATTAGTCCTAAACCTAGTCATGAAAAATCCACTGATTAGAAAAGAAGCATGACACCTAGACTAATAATGACAAAATCAAGGAAAATCTATTGATTAGAACTAGGACTTTACCACTTAACACTAATATACCTAATCAAGAAAAATAGCTAGTAATCACTACAAGACCATAACTGAACGACCATATACCTAATTAGGACTTAAATACATGATTCAAACTATAATAACAAAATGACCCCCCCTTTAGACCTAATCAAACCTTTAAGTTTGATTCAGGCTATGAGAATTAAAAAAAATCCACCAAGACTAAATCAGATAAAAACATGAGAGTAACACTAGAAGATGAAAAAATTGGCCTTGAAGACATAATAGGAGGATAAAATCTTGATCAGGTTTGTAGACTTCAAAAAAATTTGAACACTTAAAATAAACCTAATCAGGGAATCAAGTATTATTTATAAAACTCATATAAATGTTGAAAGGGCATCAAGGGGTCATTTTGGGACCAAGTGAGAAATATGTTTTTTTTACACAAGCTTGGTTATCATAATGGGAGAGGTATCAAAGGATGATTTAGCATGAAAATAAAAAATACTCCCTGAATCGACTTTAGAGAGCCAAGCAAGCCAAAATTTTAAAGGCAAGTAAGGAGGTCAAGATTGGACTTTAATAGTAAGTGTATTGCATGAATTTTTACTACATAGATATGGTATTTACAATAAAGATGGTTATAGGGCCCAATTTAACATGTAAACTAAGATGACCCACCAAGGAAAATTGAAAGTGTTGAGACCAACTAGCTATGAGCATGAGTAAGAGTGTAACAAGGAGCCAATAAATGGTTTTCATGACTCTTAAGGAATTAAGGCATGTTATGCAAGCCAAAAAAAGTATGTATAGTGTGGTGTAGCCCACCTAAAGAGTTAGGACCATGTGTCCAAGAGTATTCTATTTCTATCCATAGAATCACTTAACTAGTATTGATGTATCTTGTAAATTTTATTGTGTATACCCAAGGGAGTGAACAAGTGTAGTTGTAAAAATGTTCTCACTTAACCCATAGACAATCATGACATCATGTATGGGTTTTTAATTTTAGGCTCATATAAAGAGTGCATGAAAATATGAATCATCATCAAAAATATTATTGTCATCAAATGCGATCATAACTTGTTGTGGTGAAGTTTTGACAAGCGTGCCAATAATTGAATCTATTGGGTGATCATACATCTCATGTGGAGAATCCATGTTATATACATAGTGTAATTTTAAACTATCCATAGCCTCTATCATCTCATGTTTTGTAAATATATCATTAAATACTTTTAATTTGTTATTCCTATTGTTTTGTGGTTGATATTCCTTTATAGGGGTGACCATGTCAATAATATTGTCATTAATAAGATCTTGTATCTTATGTCTCAATTTTAAGTATATGTTCATAGAATATTATAAAATTTTAGACATTATTTATAAATTATATGGCACCTTAGTCTTGTACACTTATAAAATATGGACCTTAGTTGTTTTTCTTAGTTCTATACCTTTTCCCACTACCAAAAAACTCACATATACTATATCCCTATGCTCATTGCTTATCTCTTAGTTATACCAATGTTATTATGATGACCTAGGGATTTTATATTGAAACCTACTTATCATTTATCCCTAAAATTTTTATACATATAAATATTCTCAGATAATTTCATCCTAGTCGAACACCTACATCAATATAAGTGTCTTGTGTCAATGAAAGTGTTTAGTTTCCTAAATTCATCCAATTTACAATTGTTATGTATCCCTATGGTGGGCCTAAATGATTTATTACAAATATTATCCAAAAATATTGGTGTATATGCATAATCAATCCTCATTTATTCCTCACCTAATAACTTCCTACCTCTCACAAATAAAAGTAAATAAGCATTCAATCAAGCATTCCAGTGAGTTAATCTTCTCTATTTATCTTATTTACATATAAATCATAGGGATAACACATCAGTAGGTCTAAAATATTGAAGGAACACTTCATGAGCTATATTTTCCAAGTTACAAGATAGGTAACTATTGTACTTGATTATCATACATTGAATCCTTAAGCCCAACATGTAAGGGAGAATTACATGAGTCTAAGGCCTTATTTTGAGTATTGTATATGTAAGAAACACCTACTAAAAATGGGTCTTTAGATCTAACTCGACACCATTATCACACTAACTCATTTTTCCCAAGGTCACTATGAAAATGAAGAGCTATGGTTTTGATGATTCAACAAGAGTAATAGTCCATGAGCCATATATGAATGCACCAGATCAAAGGTGACATGGAACACAAAATTTATAAGTGGTTGTAGTCAGATCTACTAGGTATTCCATACTAGACACCTGCATCTAAGCCAGATAAAAGAAATAATGTAACTATCCCAAGTTGACATAAGTATTTGATGTCAAAAAGGCCAAATTTATAGGATCTGATGATTGATCCAAAATCTATATCTAGTCTATTTAAAACTTGTTCCACATTAGATTTACATGTGCACTATAATCCAGCTAAGTACCATTATTTTTGATTTATTACAATATCAACCATTGGTTGTACTTATTATTTTAGGATATCTCAGTATTTAAATTCAAAATATTATTTATCTGAGTTTGTAATTAATTGGCCTACTATAGAGATAATTTATCACCATTATGACTAGAATATCTTTATCCCATTTAACCCTAGATTCTTTAATCTATATTTTATAGTTAAACATTTGGTGAACCTGATATTTGTGTTTTTTCATGTAACTCCTAGTGTGCTTTAGGGTTTTTTTATTTTTATAATATCTCAATTATTTCAATTTAATTCAAAAATCTTAATTTATTTTCTTTAAATCATATTTAATATGGCTAAAAAATAACATAGTCCTATTAACTTTAAGGAGGGTGATATCTACCATCCCTCTAACTAGGTTCATGTTATCACTCCTTTAAGTGGAAAGGTAGATTGTATATGTATACACATTCAATATGAAGTACCTAGGGTTTATGATTGTGAAGATCTATAAGATCAATCACCATTATGACCAAGTTAATAAAATAGTTACAAAATTAGATTATAAACATGTATAATCTAAAATATGCTAGTGTTAATTATATGTTTGCATCTTCATAAAACAAGGTTTCATACCCAAATGAAATATAAAATAAAATACATATAAGTGATTCCAAAAGGGACCAACAGGCTACTAAGAGTGCGAGTGAAAACCTAAGAGAAATTATTTGAACCAAAGTGATCCAATTACCTCATTTACATAATATAAGGATATCAAAATACTATTGTGCATATCATATAATGCATGGGCATAATATAGATTGTTTTTTTGCATTGAATAAAAAATACAAAATATAAATGATAATGGAGATCATATCATTGATACATCACTCAAAAAAACCACTCTCATTATGAGTACCTATCCTAAAGCACAAGTGCCAAAACAAAATATGGGTACCAAGGATAATTCAGAACAAAATCAATTACAAGTGTAAAACCTAGAACAAAAAAAGATTCAAAATGCTAAGATAGATCAAGATATGTTACAAAAATATAAAGAAGTCAAAGCACAACTTACATCTTTTCTTAGTGCTCAAGTAAATATACATGACTCTTCTCTAGTCCACAATGAGATGAAAGTTCCTAACCATGATTAAAATATTCAAAAAAGTAAACCATCAATAAGGAAACTCGAATATATTATGCAATGAATTTTTCATACATAGATGTTCCAAATGGTATATCACAAGTCTAGGAACAACATAAGAAGTTACATCTATCCTATAATAATGATTACATCAATGATTATGGTCTCAATAACATAGAATATTGGTATGATCTTGATGATATTGATTATTCAACATATGAATATGATAAACATGATATATGGCCTTCATAGAGTCATCCCCTTGATGACTTCCTTGGCTTCTAGTTACTTAACCCTAAAATCCTAGATTGGGATTATCTAGGGTTAAAGGGTATAGAGATAGACTAAGGTATAAGGGTGATAAACTATCTCTATAGTAGGCCAATTAGATGCTAAACTTAAATATAACATATCCTAAATTCATTAAACTGAGATAGGCTAAAATAGTAACTAAATTTATGCTAGATATGAAAATAAAAAAGAAATAATATACTTAGATGGTTTTAATGTTGACAAAATTTTGAATCTAGAATAAACAACTAATAGTATAGAAGATAATTTTGGAATAGTTGCCAATTTTTGGATTGAGTTTCTCTATACTTGTAGGCACTAATGTTAGCCCTAGATGGTTGCAACAATATTACTATCTAAACTTGATGTAAGTGTCCTATATATAACACCTACCAGAAAAGGATGAGATGACCTCGATGCTTATAGGTTTGTCTTCACCTTCATTATGGTGCATTTATATTTGGGTCATGGACTATCACTCCTCTTGAAATTACAAAACTCTAGTTATTCATATTCATAGTAACCTTGAGAAAAAATGGGTTAGTGGGAACATGGTGTTGAGCTGACCCCAAATACCCCTTTGTCAATGAGTGATCCCTACATATCCAATACTCTGAAGAGGGCCTCAAAATAGTGTATTTCTTCCCTACTTGTTAGATTGTGTGTGAATCATGTAATATGTGGAAAGTAAGTACAATAGTGATCTAGCTGGTAACTTATAAAATATAGCTCTTAGGTAACCTATGTATGTGTTATCCCTATAACTAATATGGAAATAGGATAAAATATAAATGTTTTACTTTATCGAGTGTTTCATTGAATGCTTTGATAAGTTTCTTTAGGTCTTTTCTAGGTGTTTTCTAGGTAAGGAATTAATGAGGGTTGATTTTGTATTTATATAAAATTAATTTAGAGAAGTAACTCACATTAAAAAACTTAGGCCAACCATTAATATACATTTTATTTTCAAATTAGATGACTTTAGGGCATTAGACAATTATGTTAGAGTGGGACACATGAGTTGATATAGGTGTCTATCCCACTAGTGTCTGGAGAATAGGAAAATATGTATAGAATTAGAATTTGTAGAGGTGGAATATAAATAGGTTTTAAGAATTATGGTCAATATATAAGGTCCAGGTCATCAAAATAAGATTGGTATGATTAAGAGATAGGCCAAGGGGTAAAAGATAGTGCAGATGCAAAACTTAAAATATAGGAAAGGTCTAAAACTAAAAAAAATACTAAAGTTTGGGTTTGTCATGTGTATAAGACTAAGGTGCCATATAATCCTTAAATATTTTTTACATTTCCCCCCATTTAATCTAGTAATGAAATTACTAGTTTAAAGGAGAAGAAATATGTACTTGGGTGTGTTTAACACACCTTACCTTTGCATGAGTCCAACATGAGTGCTTTGTTGGTGTCTAACTTACAACCAAGAGCATGGTACAATATATAATAAGTGCATATAATTTAAAATTGATATCATTTGAAATGATTAAAATTGAAAGAGCAAGGATTATGAGTACACATATGTATCAATGTTACTTCCTTGACTATTGCCAAGTTGATTTTAAATATGTATCATTGTAAGGCTCTAAAACTGATATTATGATATATATATATATATATATATATATATATATATATATATATATATATATATATATATATATATATATATATAGGAAGTGCAAACATCTAAGGAAATAGATAGAAAGAGAGATTGGAAAACACATTCTCCCAACCTTGGAAAAAAAGTGAGTTGCCACTCAACAGTTGAGATTAGCTCAATTGTGCAACCCAATCATACTTATAATTTGGTAAGCATAAGTGAACAAAGCCAACTCATATTATCAAATTAGTGAGGCTAGATGATACAATCAGGTCCAACCTAAAAACTTGGCAAGATTGAGTGATTTAATCACCTCAACCATACCAAAAGTGAACCAAATACTATAGTATATTAGCTCAGTATAGTCAATAAAAATACATCATGGTGGGTGATGATAGTTATTGAGAGTGTTTTAAAATCTAATTGATTTGAATTTTGTAATATTAGGTGCACATTAAATAACATATGTACCCTATATATGTCTCATGATGAAAATATGTATAATAATGGTACTAATGTATATAATTTTGCCACAATTATGAATCTAAATTATATAACTATGTGCTTTGGCCAATTTACAAACTATGTAAGTATGGAGAACATGCTTCCAAAACATTCCCCCACTATATATGGAGAAATATGAAAACTAAAATAAGTGTCAATATGGAGGAAATGTTTCCAAAACATGCCCTCACTAAATCTAAGTGTGTCGAATACTAAATAAATGTGGATAAAATGCTTCCAAATCATGCCCCCACGAAATCTAAGTGTATTGGATACTAAATAAATGTGGATAACATGCTTCCAAATCATTCTCCCACTAAATCTAGGTGTGTTGAATACTAATTAAGTGCAGATAACATACTTCTAAAGCATGCCCCCATTTATTTTAACACTATAAATGTATGAAAGTCATTCCTATATGGCATGCCCCTATTAAATCTAAAAATTGATATAAGTGACAAACAATGAATAAATGTATATAATATGCTTCCAAATCATTCCCCCACTAGATCTTAAAACTATGCTAAATGTGAATATAATGCCTCTATGACATTCCCCCCTTTGAGGTGAGGGAAGAATATAAATTGGTAGTTACCTCACCTCAAAAGGATAAGATAAATATATAATATGTGAATATAACCATGTATCATATAGAAGAACATGTCTATGTAAATGTAGCATTGAAGTGCATATAAAAATGTGATCACATGAAACCTAGGATACATGATAAATATCATGGTAATGCATAGATAGTAACAATATAAGCTCAACAAGCAAATGATCACACACATAAGAGTATTCAAAATCAAGTCAACATATAATGGTCTTAAGAGACTATAAAAAAGGGGCATGTTTAAATATTGTCAAATTTAAAGGATATTACTTAGTCAAATGTGCACAAAATAAGGAATTACATATTCAAATGTCCATACAATAAACAATGACATATTGATTTAATAATTTTGGGAATATTGGAGTCCTATTCCTAATTTAGTTAAGGGTATGAGATAATCAAGCTAATAAATAATATTTTAATAATTAAGCTACTAATTTGTATAATTTAATTTCAATTTAAACCTTTTTAAACATAGTAATAAATGAAGAGAAAATAAGACTTAGCTAAAAATAGATTGAGACAAATGAGATAGGGTCTAAAATTCACTATGCAGGACAAGGACAGTGTCATAAATCAAGATCTAGCCTTCATTTCATGAAAGGATATGAGCAAAAAAATAAGACACCCTAGGGTATGACACCATAGTCATCTTCTAACACTATTATACAAGAGACCTAAGCTTTCTAGTTTTGTTTGGTGTATCTATGTGAACCCTTTTGTGAAATTTTGGATGTTATATCTCTACAAAACTCCTTATAAGTTGATTTAGTGTTCAAACCCTAGATGTTGTAAATATTGTCATTGATGTCAAAGGTTTAGCATTATTTGTGATAAAGGCCCCATTGCATTTAATGTTGTTTGTAATAAATATATCTTGGCTAATATGAGTTGATATTTATTTAATATTAAAAAATATATTTTTGGTTGCATATGAGACAAAAGAAGGGCTCATGGAGAAGTCAAAGAGCCATGGGATAAAGACAAAAGAAGGATGGGATACATTTTCCCATGAAGAGTCATCTTGGGGAATTCCAAGAGTCACCAAGTGAATACAAAAGAGGAAGGGTGCAATTTCTCATGAAGGGACACTTTAAGGAGTATGAAAAGTCACCAAGATGAGGACAAAAGAGGGAAGGACATTTTTTATCATGAAGGGTCACCACATGACTTTTCAAAAGCTTGAATATGAAGGTTCATACAAGTTTGGTGTCATTTTCCATGAGGATTGAAGGGTCACAAAGGGGGAAGACCAAAGGTCATTTGGAAAGCTATAAATAAAGGCTTGAGAAGCCATTTGTAAATATGAGAGATAGAGGTTGATTTGATATTGTAATATCTAGCTTAGAAGAGCAATCATGAGAGATGAATAATGATTTGTATTTGTTATATCTAGCTTAGAAGAGCAAAGGTGAGAGAGAGGAAGGAGATGTTGTATTGAACTATCATTTGTTGATATAGCAACATTGAGAGATAGGTGTGTGCTATACACAAAAGGGTTGGTACTCCTATGTATTGGTGCTCATGAATAGTTTTTGGGTTCATGCTCAGCAAGGGGTTTTGGTGCTCCTATGGGTTGGTGCTCAACAAAGGGGTATGGTGCTCCTACAAGTTTGTGCTTGCAAATATTGTTTAGGTTGGTGCTCATTCATATACTTGAGATTGTTCTCCATGGTTTTTCTCACATTGGGTTTCCACGTTATATCTGGTGTCTCTCTCTATCTTGTGTGGTGTTTATTGTTTGAGTTTTATTATATATCTTGAATGTTTGATTAAGTGGAATTTGGTTAAAGGAAAGTTTTATAAGATATATGATATATTGATTCACCCCCACCTCTCAGTATATCATGTGCTTAACACTAGACTCTATGATGTTTTAAAAAACTTTGAGAAAGAGTGGGAGGGGGGATTAGTGTGTGTAAGATGCACTAAACATGTATCCACACCCTTTGTATAGGCACGCTACCTACATACCAATACTCTAAAGAGGGATCAAGCCATATGTAGTTCTCCCACTTGATGTGCTTTGTGAAATTGTGTGTATGAAAGTTTAAAATGCTAAAATTGGGTGTGCTTGAGGTGGCTAGGGACTGGTATAAATATTTGAATAATATTTTGGTTGTATTGGATGATTGTATGTAGATAATAGGGAAATATGCCTGAGTAGTCGTGTTTACTTTGTGATATTTTCTAACCCCTTCTAAATAAACTTTGAATAGGATTTTATAGAGATTTGTTGGTCATGGGTCAAATGTATTCACATTAGGATGACAAAAAGAGGGATATGAACTAGAAGTAAATGACCATTAGAGATAAAAATGCACTTAGACAAGAGCACCAGAAATGGACACCCTAGGGTTTAGTGTTATAGTCCAAGTTGGGAGCTATTGTCTTGAGGGTATGGGACCTCAGGGGATGGAATTATCATAAGAAAATCAACTTGGAAGAGCTGGAATCAATGTTTAGAAGTCTACAGATGACTAAGAATCAGTGAAAAGGTGTCTAGAAGGGTCATGAGAGCAAATAAGAGGGACCTATGGGTTGGGTGTCATAAGCCACATTCAAGTTACCAATTTGCATATTTTATTTTACTACATTTGTTCCCCCTTTATTATAGTGATTTAGCAAAGCAAAATAATAGGATAAAGGAAAAATAGAAAGCATACCTAAACTTACTTGTAAGTATGAAGCTCATGAAGTTATGTAATGTTGGGTGTGCATAGAGAGAGCATGTTGTGAAGTGTAAATCTGTAAGAGAAAACAAAGAGAAGATCAATTATTACTATATATTCTATATCTAAAATAATAACATATAAATATAGGTAAGAGATAGGAAGATAAAATAATGAATACACCTTAGTAGGTACATAAACCAATACAAAACCTATTATGATGTTGAGTGATGTTGGATGATGTTGAGTAATGTTGGGTATGTGTTGTACCAAGAGTAATATCAAGAATAAAACTAAGTTCTCAATTCCCTAAGAGTGGATCAAGAATTTAAAGGCTATCCCTTTGGATCCATCATCACTCACTAAGTTAAGCTACATGATCATGCATTTGCTAATCAATGTTTGGATTGTGTGTCCAATCCTTCTATTTAGGTGGCTCAAGAATATAAAGACTAGCTAGTCCTTTAGCTCTATCATTGCCCCATGAAGTGGATCTATAAAATTATACTATTATGAATTTTTGTCATATGGGATGGTTCTTAAATCCCATGAATTCTCTATAATCTAAAAAATGTGGTGTGGTTAACTGAATGTGTACTAGCAGCTAGGCCAATTTTGGCAAACTCAAAAAAGGTGGAGATTAGGCTTGTATGAAAGCCACTCCAAAACATGGAAACAGGCTTATGTGGAATCCACTCAAAAATTATTCCAACCACCTACATATGGAATAAGGCATGAAACTATTGAGAATACCTAGGTAATATACTGAACTCTAAAAGAAAAGAAGTCAAATGTGTCGTGCACATTTCCCCCAATCACTAGTGTCTAAACACATGAATTATGATCTAGAATTTATACCAACTACCTAATTTTAAATTTAAAGTGAGAGCCATCATGATACACATGATGCCCCCTATATTTAGATTCTATAATAAAAACTATATTAAAACTACTGATTCTGAACTGAACTATTGTTGATAAAATTATAATTGTACTTGCTTTTTTATTTGTTTTTGGAAAATCTAGTTTTTTTTGCTATTTAGATAGGATCACTAAAATAGACACCCTACTATCCTGTGTTATAGTCCAATATTGGTTCTATTTTCCTAAGTTGAGTCTAATGACTATTCTATAATTATCACTATTTACCTAGTCTATTATACCTAGTTTGAAGTCTAGATATTGGTTTGGGTGTTTTAAAACTTGATTTCTCAACTAGTAGGAGCTCTTATCTTTATGACAAAACCCTTATTTATTGACCCCTCTTCTAAGGGTAGGCATGAAGACCTTGTAATGACTATCCTCTAAAAAAATATCCCTACAAGTGTTTTATGTTGTGAACATACATGATATAGGAATGATAATTAACAAGATATCTCAAGATATATGATGATTTGTAATGGAGATTGTTAGATCAATAGAGGTATGCCTAGATAGATATAACATGTAATAACATGTGAAATATAATGAAATAGAACTATAAGTCTAGTTAGTTTTATTTATTAGTTATTAGTTGTCAAGGTGGGATGGAGCATGATGTCCATCATAGCATCTAAGAAATCAAGAAAACGCATGATGTGGATCATGACATTGTAAACAATTGAAAAATAATCAAGCAAAAAGCACACAAGGCAAGAATCAATAAGTAAAATAGAGTGTCCAAGGGGACAAGAAAACAAGGTACATGGGAACATGTCACTTAAACTAGAAAGTAGGCATACAAAGCATGTTCAAATGCCACATACACATATAAGTAAAAACAAGAAAGGTTGGTATGAGGGCCACAAACACATAGAATAGTACAAGTAAAGGACATTGGTAAATTTCCTAAGGCACACACAAGAATAGAAGCAAAAGACATCGGAAAATATCCTAAGGCACATATAGGAGACAAAATAAGAACTGAGAAATACAATCACATCTAGCTATGCAAAGCAAGAAAGGAAGGTATGTAATATACTAAAAATACAGTCACAACTAACTAATCAAAGTAAGAAGTGAAAGTATGAAAAATATGTAGTAAAATACTAGGTATATGATAATAAATACAAAAGTTTTATACACTAGTGAGTGTCGATAGAATAATCTATGTAAGGTAGTAAGTAATGTACATCAGCATGATAACTAGAGTGTGTGGTGTAGGAATGACATAACCTAGATGGTGTAGTCATGTAGAAGATGCCCCTAGTGGGTAAATATATTGATGTATGTCTAAAATGTAGTAGGATGCCCCCTCAATGGGTGGAGTGAAGAAATCAAGGATCTAGATATAACTGCATACACTCAAAGAAGATCAAGTGAAGCATGGTAATTTAGATAAATTGCCAAACAATAGCATAAAACAACAAATGTACGTCTAACATAGTAGTATAAATGTAAAGCATGGATAATGCATATAATTGAAATGTTTTTGGTGTTTTGAGTTATTTAAATGTTTTTGTATTTTGGCATATTTTAATTTTTTTATATTTTTGATATATTTGAATGTTTTTGTATTTTTGACATTTTTGTATTATTTTTTATATTTTTAATAAAAGCTATGAAAAATCAAGCATAAAGAAATTATGTACATATAATTGAAAAATAAGATATGTACAAACAAGAGTAAGAATAAATGATACTGACCAATGAGTCTCATGGGAGACTCCTTATCATGGTGTCCTATATGAAGGAGAGGGATCGTGCATGATCATGAAGCATAATGGAAAGGTTGAGACTATGGATATGAAAGTTGTATATGCTATAAATGATCTAATTTTTTTGAAATGGAAATCAACTGTGGGATCCCCCTATAACTCTAAGAAGTGTATGTAACTATAGGGATTTTTGGGACCCATCTGATAGTAAGAGAAGCTCTCTAAACATGTGCTCTATGTGTAGAGGCATGAGACCTTAATGATACTACTATGGGTGTAAACACTATAGATAGAAGTTGTTTAGAATTTTTAAATTATGGTTACTCTAAAATAGATATTTGTGGAAGTGTATGAACTCTTTGTGCTGGTGATGGAGGCCTCAACTATGTCTAAATCTAAACTGGAAGAAGAACTATAACTGGTGGTATAACTAAAACTAGTGATGGAATTGAAACTAGTCACTATAAAATAGTAGATGGCTCTGAAGTGGGGAGTGGTAACTCATACAAAAATCCACAAACTATAAAAACTTGATTATCATGAATGAATTTCATGCATATATGAACTATAGAATGTACTACTCAAGGTTTTTGAATCCATAGTTGACCAAGTAACATATCAAAAACTCCTACACTAAGAACAATAGTAAATGGAGTGGCCACATGTGTTAGACTCACATGTAGAGGAAATACAATCTCATCCAATGAACTCTATATTTTCCCAATAAATCCACTAATAATGATGTCCATCAGGGTAATATCCTACTTTGAATATCCCAAATATCAAAATAATGTCATAGTGCACACGTTTATGCTAGATTCATTGTTTATGAGAACACTATGAATAGGATGATTATGAATGTAAGCTTTGATAAAGAGTGCATGCTAATCTAAAGCATCCTCAATGATCTCCTACTTTGAGAAGGAGATAGAATGTCTAGCTAGAACTCTAGAATTGTTTACACCAATCATGTTACTCAAAGGATGTGACTCAACTGAAGTTGCTTGATATGTACCTAGTGGAGGATGTGCATGATATGCATGGTGAACACCTGATGCATCCCCTGTATCTTTTTTAGAATGTAATGGAAAAGGATTTGAAAATATATTCAAATATTTATCCTATGTTTGCTTTGTCTGAGGAGGATCAACTAAAGTTCTAAGATCAATAGTATTATCATCTGTCAAGTCTTATATCTTGTGTTTCAAACTGATGCATCTATTTATTGTGTGGCCTAGTGCCCTATGAAAATTACAAAATGCATTTAGATTATATCCGTATGGAAGAGGATTTATTGGATTAACTTTTAAAATAGGATGGAGAGATATGATATTACATTCCAAAAGCTATTGTAAAACTTTGGCTAGAGAAACTGGTAGATTGGAAAAAGTTCATCGAGAAAGCATAGATAAAACCACTCATTAAGGGGGCTCTAAAGCTGCATTAACTATTGGTTGATTTTGACTCTTGCTATTATTTTCCTTTAATTTATATGGGACTTTATTATTACTCTTATTTGATGTTTTTGATATACTTGTATATTTGAGTTTGCCCATTGAAATTAATTTGACTTCCCTTTCCTTTAGTGTATGACATAACTCAGTGAAGGAAGAGAACATTTTGAACATTATTGATTCATGTAAAGATAGTAAAAGAATCTATTTGAATAGATCTTTTAACTCTTGATCGGCCATGGGGATAGTCATCTTAGCCAAGATAGTCTTATATCAAATAACATAATCTATGAGATGCTCATTTGACCTTTGTTTCTATTATGTAATTTGGGCATAGGAAACCTTATCACCAATGTTAATGCTAAAATGAGCTAGGAACATGCTAGCTAAAGAATTGATTGCATTGACTGACTGATTCAGTAGACTATAGAACCATTGTAAAGCATAATCCTTTAGACTCTATGGAAATAGCTTTGTTAGTAACTAGTAATTTGGCACATAATCCAAGCATGCTGCTTGAAAATCTCTCAAATGTGTCTCTAGATCACCCTTGCCATCATATAGAGTGAGCTTAGGTTGAATAAAACTTTGTGACAAGGGTGTCAAAGCAATATGATGTGCCAATAGTGTATGAAGTAGAGAAAAATAATTTAAGGCTTGTGTAAGTATAGAGGCACCTTGCTCAAGATGTAGCACCTTTGATTGAAGAGATTTTATCTCTTTCATAATGGCTACCATGTTAGGAGACAAAGATGTACTAGTTGTTATTGGTGGTAGCATAGAGGTAGGTTGGGCTACGGTATGGGGTTGTTGAGACATATTTTCCCCTATAGTGTCATTTACAACTGGATACTTTGAAGAAATGGAAGACTTAACTTATTTATCCTTTATGATTTCCATGATATATTGTAAGATAAGAGTATGATCTCAAGGTTATTCCCTGAGTCTTTCTCAAAAACTTTGTAGGATCAAATCATTATTGAGGACAACTTCATTATCAATAATAGGTGGAAGTGGATCAAGAGTCTGATGTGGTGGGTCATGAACATTAGTGTTTGTATCATCATTGTTATTCTCATACTACTCATTATCAAAATTATCCTCATGGAAATTGGTGTAATCTAGATGTGTAGGATCTATAACAAGAACCTGAGCTCGTTATTTATCCATTGTATATGGTTAGGTTTAAATAATTTGGGTGAGTTTAGGAGGGTTTCCATTAAGTTTTACACTTTGTCTCAAAGGAAGAGATGTAAGGAGCTTAGGTGGCATAAGGAAAACAACTTGAATAATGGAAAAAAATTAAATAAATGTAATTTAAATAATGAACTAGAATATGCATGAAAAGGATACACACAAACATGTAAGGTAACACCTCAGAAGCAATGTGACCTAGTATATCAACTGGGGTTTTAAAAATAAATTTTTTTCAAATTACTAAGGAATTTTAAAAGTTAAAGTGAATATTTGATTTAAATATGCAAGGAAAAATTCAAAAAATTATTGGAAAATTCTTGGTTTGAAAGGACCTAGTGTATGCAGCTAGGGTTTGGGAAAAAATTAATTTTATAAAATTAATATGGAATATTAAAAATTAAAGTGAATTTATAATTTTAATATGCAAGTAAAAAATAAAAAAAATATTGGAAAATTATTGATTTGAAAGGACCTAGTATATGTAACTAGAGTTTGGAAGATTTTTTTTTAAAATTATATGGAATTTTAAAATTTAAAGTGAATTTTTGATTTAGATATGCAATTAAAAAATCAAAAAAATATTTTAAAAATTAGTAAGGAATTTAACTTAGGGTTTATAGGGTTTTTTATGTGCAAACTAAGTAAGTCAGGCTCACCAAATGATTTAACAATTTTGGGAATTTTGGAGTCCTATTCCTAATTTAATTAAGAGTCTAAAATAATAAAACTAGTAAATAATATTGCAATAATTAAGATATTTATTTGTATAATTTAATTTTAATTTAAACCTTTCTAAAAATATTAATAAATAAAGATAAAATAAAACTTAGCTAGAAACAGATTGAGATGGCTGAGACAGGGTTTGAAATTCATTGTGCAAGATTGGGATAGTGTTGCAAATTAGGCTCTAGCTTTTATTTCATGAAATTATAGGAGCACCAAAATAAGACACCCTAGGGTCTGGCATAATAGTCCTCTTCTACCTCTATTGTCCAGGAGACTTGAGCTTTTTTAGGTTTTGTCTATAGTCTTTGTGTGAGCCTACCTATGAAATTTTAGATGTTGGATGTCTACAAAATTCCTTGTAGAGATGATTTAGTCTTCAAACCCTAGACTCCATGATGCTTTGAAAAATTTTAAGAAAGAGGAGGGGTTAGTATATGTAAGATGCAATAAACGTGTATCATTGTAATTATGTGTATAAAGATATAAAATTCTAAAATTAGGTATGCTTGAGGTGGCTAGGGATTGGTGTAAATATTTGAATAATCTTGTAGTCATATTGGATAGTTGTATGTAGATAATAGGAAAATATTCTTGAGTAGTCTTGCTTACTTTGTGATAATTTCCAACCCCTTCTAAATGAAGTTTTAATGAGATTTTATAGAGATCTATTAGTCATGGGTTAAATGAATTCATGTTAGGATGATAAGAATAAGGATAAGAACTTGAAGTAAATAACCATTGAATCTAAAAAATTCACTTGGATAAGAGCGCTAAGAATGAACACCCTAGGGTCTGGTGCTATAGTCCAAGTTGGGCACTATTGTCTTGAGAGTATGAGACCTAGGGGATGGATTTTTCATAGGAAAAGTAGATTAAAGGAAGTGGAATCACTGTCTAGAAGGCTATGGATGACTGAGAATTAGTGAAAAGGTGCCTAGAAGGGTCATGAGGGCAAGTAAGAGGGACCAATGGGTTGGGTGTCATAAGCCACACTCAAGTTACCAATTTTCACATTTTATATGACTACACATATTAAAATGTCAAAAAAAACACACATAGGTAAAAGGGTGCCATAAATAAAGGATAATATTAAAATGATCAAATAAGAAAGATAATAGAAAGGAAAGGCACTCAAGGAAGTGCATAAAGAAAAGCATAATCAACCAACATAAAGCATATCATAGTAGCCCATGGATCAAATCTGTTAGAAAAAAAATTAAGTGCATAGCATATTAAGTACCTTGTAAAATATATAATCATGGATAAAGGCACATGTAAGTACATAAGAGATAAAACATGATAATGAAGAAATCATAGAAAGATATAACCTGAAAGTATCATGATCATAGAGGTGAATGTCCCTAATGTCCATATTACATGATTACAGGAAAGTCCCTACATTTGAAATAGGAATAAATCATGTATATGTGTATACTTGTATCAAACTCTCATATAAGTGTGATACACGTGTATGTATGAGTAATTGATAGGCCATACATTAATATGGAACTAACACATAGATTCCAAGGATCCAATAGAATATGTAGGTACCAAAAATGTTTTTGGATTTTTGGATTTTTTTTGGTATTTTGGAATATATGAAGAGTAAAGATCATCATATGATCTCATCCAAAGGATGGTCATATGTATCTCCCCACTTATAATCTAGTGCAATGAGTTTTTGGCATTTCTAAGGAGCATGTATAGGTGTAATATTTATTACTATAGTATATGTGATGTTATGTGTATGTATAATAGGACTTTATGGTTATGAAGTATAAATAGAAGGATTAGGGGTTTGTGGAACCCATCTTTATATCTCTATGGTTTCTTTGTAATAATAATAATAGAAGCATGTTTAGGTGATATGTATGTCTAAATATGGTGTATAATAAAATATAAGGATTACATGGAATCCATGGTATGTCTTTGATGTAATGGTTTCTCAATTATTGGCTACCTAGTAAAGGGAATTGCATGTTGCTTACCCTTTTATAGTGGATTAATCATAGTAGGTTTGATAGTTAGTTGCCTAGGTATAACTTTTTCTTGTTCAATAGGATTCTCATATGGAATTATGAAAACTATAATTGCCTTATTAGAATGAATGCATTTAACATACCAATGCATTGTTTAAGGTACTACTTGAAGTGTATGGATCTAAGGTCTTCCTAATAACATATCAAATATTCCTATGGAATGTATAAATGAAAAGGTATTAACCACATGTGTAAGACCAACCTATAAAGGTATGTTAATCTCACTAAATTCATTTTGGGAGGTCTTATTGAATGATCTAATTGATCTAGTAGAAGGATGAAAATCATGATGAGTATAACCCAAATGTGCAAGTAATGTCATGGTGTAAACATTTTCTCTTGAACTATTATTAATCATAACACTATGTATAGTATGGTGATCAAAGAATGCTTGAATGAATAAAGAATGAAGATAAGAGTCATCATCTTTAATCTCAGTATCATCAAAAGTAATATGTCTCTAAATAATAAGAGGTAAATGTCATGTATAAGTACCAATAATCCCATCTAATGGGTGCCCATAACATGATTGAGGATTTTAATTATATGCCATTTACACTTCTAGTTCCTTCTTAGAATGGTCTTGAAAAGGATTGTTAAACATTTTCCATTTTTAGTGATCACCATGTTGTGAACCTAATTCCTTGGGAGGATCATCAAATTTAATCTTTTATTCATCAATAAAGTCTTGGATCTTATGCTTCAAGGTATAAAATCTATTCATAGAATGTCTTGGTCCCTTTGGGTAATCACAATAATCATTCACATCATATACTTTGGGTATAGTTATATTTATATCAACCTCTATAGGATGAGGGAGACATAAGATGACACTCTGCTAGCTATAAGAATAATGAAGTAGGAGACTCAAGTAAGCATGTAAATTGTCTCCTTGGTGCATTATATAAAACAAGTAAATTAGGCTATTATGAAATTGTGATAACCATGGTTTTTTCTTTGTTTTTAGGCTTAAGAGGTTTTACCTTATAACTTAGTTTGATTGTAAATTTGGTACTAAATGTAGATGTAGCTAGTGTGTTTGCTACATACTTGAGATTATTTAATGAAAAAATTTTCTTTCCATGACCCTATACAACATGGCACAAGTCATCAAAGTATTTGAACTTCTTGAAAAAAATGGACTCATGTAAAGGAACAAGCAAACTTGGCTTGAATATGTCTTGCAACTCCTTAGCTACCATAAGATTAGTCATTTTAGATAACATTGTCTTACACCTCAAGACATATTCAATGATAGGTTCACTTGTTCCTTGTTTTATTTTTGAAATATTAATGGATAAGTGTGACAAAAATTGATGTACATGAGGTTTGAATAATTTCATGGATTAGAGAGGTAAATCATAGAACCACCTCAAAGCATAGTCTTTGAGGCTTCTTGGGAATAATTTTTTCAAAAGTTTATCATTGGAGGAATAATAAAGGCATGCCACATAAAAGGATTGAAGATGTTGTTTAGGATCACCTTTACATCATAAAATTTGAACTTAGGTTCAAAAAAACCATTTAAAAAAGGGTGCAAAGATATTTCAAGTGCAAGAGGGCTATGTAACACATCTTGGGAATCAATAGCATAAGGATACTTTAAATCATTTTTTCCAATGTTTGTAACGTTTTAATCCAAGGTATTTATAAGTTGAATGAGTGTTTGATCTATGAACCCATTGGGATTTAGATTAACAAGTTGATTAGTCACCAAAGGAGATGTATTCATGGTTTGAGGCCAAAAATGATATTTGAGTTGAAACATTTGTTAGCCCCATGGTAGATGTATAAATAATAGTTTCAAGAAAATAAGGTTTAATACATATCTTATGCTTCTATTATAAGTATTAATTTTCAAATGTGTTTAGGGGGAGGGTTTTTGGTATATGGGGATGACCCATAGTTCTAATAGCATGATAAATATATGGAACTATTTGGTCATATATGATTTTTGTGTTCTTGGTTTCTAAAATGGTTTGTAGGATTTCATCGAGATCTTTAGGGTTTTGAAGAATATGCTCACAAAATAATGTAGTTATTTGCACTTGATCATGATCTATTTGTTCATATGCATTGGTTTCATTATACTCATGATTTTAATTATCAGAAGCTTCTTCTATGTAACCTCATCAATATGTTTTTAATTCTAAATATTGGTATTATTATGATCCATAGGATTATATCCCTCATTTTTTTGGGAGATATTATGTGGTGGGAGGGAAATCTCAATGTGTTCAATAATCACACCTCCCAATCTAGGGCTATGCCTAGGTTGCATGCAAAATAATATAAAAAAGAAATGAAAAAGTATAATGATATAAAACCCTAGCTGACTAAAAACTCTAGGAATCAAAAATGTGTGCATTCATATGAATCAGGTTCACCAAATGTTTAACCCTAAAAATATATATTAGGGCTATCTAGGCTTAAATGGGATAGAGATAGCCTAAGGTAAAAGGGTGATAAAATATCTCTATAGTAGGCTAATTATATTCTAAACTTAGATATAAAATATTATAAATTCATTAAATTAAGATAGGCTAAAATAGTAAGTACATCTATGTTAGATATAGAAATGACAAATAAAAAATATACTTAGTTGGTTCTGATCCTAACACAATTTTGGATCTAGAACAAATAATTAACATACTAGAAGAGGATTATGAAATAGTCACCAAATTTTAAAGAGTGCCTCTTGAGTTGTAGACACTAGCATTAGACTTGAAAAGTTGCATCTATGCTATTATCTAAACTTGATTTAGGTGTCCTATACATAATACTTACTATAAAAAGATGTGACTACCTAGATGCTTCTACGATTAACTTTGCCTTCACTTTGGTGAATTCAAATCTAGGTCATGGATTATCTCTCATGAAAATGTAAAACCATAGATCTTCATCTTCATGGTGACCTTGGGGAAAAATGGGTTAGTGAGAAAATAGTGTTGATCTAATCCTAAAGACCCTTTTGTTATTGAAAATTTCCTACATATCTAATACTTCAAGGAGGGCCTCAAACTGATGTAGTTATCCCCTATGTGTTGGTTTGTGTGTGAATCATGCAATATGTTGAAATCAATCACACTAATGACCTAACTTGTAACTTGGAAAATATAGATCTTGGGCTACTCATTTAGTAATTTAGACTTGTGTATGTGTTGTCCCTATGGATGATAAGGAAATAGGAGAAAATAGGGAATGTTTACTTTATCAAGTGTTTGATTGAATTCTTTGATAAGTTTCCTTATGTCTTTTTAGGTGTATATTAGGTAAAGAATGATTGAAGGTTGATTTTGTATTTATATCAAATCCTTTTGGAGAATTAACTCATATTAAATCACTTAGGTTGACAATTAAGATATGTTTCATTTGAAAATTAGATTACTTTAGGTCACTAGACACTTACTTTGGTATAGGACACATGAATCAACATAAGTATTTATCCTGGATGCTAGTATCCAAGGAACATAAAAATATGTACAAACTAAAAATGGGTTAGTGAGAAAATAGTGTCGAGATGACCCTAAAGACCCCTATGTCAATGAGCACTACCTACATATCCAATACTTTAAATAGGACCTCAAATAGATGTAGTTATCCCCTACATGTTATCTTATGTGTGAATCATGAAATATGTGGAAAGCAAGTAAAATAATGATCTAGCTTGTAACTTGGAAAATATAGTTCTTGGGAGGTTCTTTCAATACTTTGGACCTATGTATGTGTTATTCCTATGATTTATATAGAAATAAGAGAAAAAAAGGAAGATTTACTTTCTCAAGTACTTGATTGAATGCTTTGATAAATTACCTTAGGTATTTTCTAGGTGTATGCTAGGTGAGGAATGAATGAGGGTTGATCTTGTATTTATATCAAATATCGTTAGAGAAGTAACTCACATTAAATCACTTAGGTCAACCATTAGGATATGTTTCATTTATAAATTAAATTAATTTAAGGCACTAGACACTTACTTTGGAGCAAGACACCTACATCGATGTAGATGTTTATCTTGGATGTTAGTGTCTAAGGAACAAGAAAATAGGTACATAATTAGAACTTGTAGAGGTGGAATGTAAGTAGGTTTTAAGAATATTGGGAAATATAGAAGGTTTAGGTCATCAACATAAGATTGGTCAAACCAAGAGATAGGTTAAAGGGCATAAGATAGAGAATATGTGAGACTTCAAAAATTAGGAAAGGTCCAGAACTAAGAGTAACAACCAAGGTCTGAGTTTACCAAGTGTAAAAGACTGAGGTGCTATATAATTATTAAATATTTAATACACTAGTATCACTTTTCCTTGTATATGTATTATTTAAACATATTCCAAAAATATCAAAAAAATTATTAACTTCAAAAATCCAAAAATATTTTTAGCATTTACATGTTTTATTATCCCCTTGGCATATATGTTGTTAGTTACATGTTAGTGGATAGCATATCATTTATTTCTATATACACATGTTTCATGAATCCTTTGAGTGTGATATAGGCATATACAGATACATGATCTATGCACCTTTTAGATGTTTTGTCTTCCCTCTACTCATGTCATGTGGACATTGGAGGCATCCACTTCTTTGATCATGATACATCTATATCATATTATTCTATGATCACTTTACATTATCATGTTTGAGTTTATGTACTTAAACATATTTATCCATGTTTATATCTTATGTAGTGTACTTGATATGATATGTACTTAACATTTTTTACTAACACATGATCCATGGGATAGTATGATATGTTTATGTTTTTATTTATATACTTTGTTGACTTTTTTCCCTTGTTATTGTAGTGCTTATTTGATCATTTGAATATGCTCCATTATTTTCAAATATTGTGCCTTTTTTTGCCTTTTTGACATTTTAATATGTCATTACTTATTGTATGGATATTTTCATATTCCATTCCTTGATTTGTGGACATTTGACTAAGACATGTCCCTTTGTTTGTGTGGCATTTTAACATGCCCCTTGTTTGAGGTCTCCTTCCACAATTATCTTTTGACTTAATTTAGTGTGTTATTGTGTTTATGATTTATTTATTGTTGAGCTTGTATTTTTACTCTTTGCCAAGATCTATATCATGCATCTTAGGCCTTGATGTGATCATATTTTTTTTGCAAGCTTTAACAATATATTTACTTAGACATGTTTATCCTATATGATACATGATACATTCATAGTTTACATAGTTATTTTATCATTTTAAGGTAAGGTAACTAGTAATTACTACTTTACCTCACCTAAAAATGGGGATATATTAGTAGGGAATGTTATAGAGGCATGGCTTTCACATTCTTCACAAATTCAAATTGCAGTAGGGGCATGCTTTGGAAACATGTTATCCATATTTGTCATAGTTTTAGATATACAATGGAGGCATGTTTTATAATCATGTTATCGACACTTACATCAGTTTTTAGTTTTATATTAAAGTGGGGACATGTTATGGAAACATATTATCCATGCTTGTATAGTTTGTAAATTGGTGAAATTGTATAGTTATATGATTTAGATACACATTTATGGTAGAATTCTATACACTGGTACCATTTTTATACCCAATTTTTAACATGAAACATATATTATGTGCAAATTATATGAAAATAACACCTAAATTACAAAAAAATAAAATTAGTTTTTGATTTCAAAATAATTCTATGGAATTTATTCACCTGGTTGGACTATTATAGATTGTTATTGAGCCAAAATATTATAGTAACTAGTTAAATTTTGGTATGGTTGAGGTGATTACATCCCTAAATATTACAAATTTTGTAGGTTAAAAGTGATTACATCATCCAATCTCAACATATTTATAGTGTGAGTTGACTTGGTTCACTCACACTCACTAGGTTATACATATGATTGGATTTTATGATTGAGCTAATTTCAACTACCAAGTGGAAACTCACCTTTTTATCCAAGGATAGAAGCATTTACCCTCCAATATTTATATATTTATTTAATTTATATATTTATATTTTTCCTAATCTTAGCTACAATGGTTCATAATAATACATCTTTTCAATTCAATTTTCCTAAAGTCAAGGTAGTTTAATCGATATACATGTGTACTCCTAAAACTTCACTCTTTTAATTTCAATCATTTTTATGATTTCAATTTCAAATCTTATACACTTATTATATGTTATAACATGCTATTAGTTATAGACCAGTTACTAAAAAAACACTCAAGTTGGGCTTATACAAAAACAAGGTTTGTTATTGTTTAACCCTAAAAAACTAGATTGAGGTTATCTAGAATTAAAGGGGATAGAGATAACATAAGGTAAAAGGGTGATAAATTATCTCTATAGTATACCAATTAGATGATAAAATCATATATAACATATTATAAATTCATTAAACTAAGATAAGTTTAAAATAGTAAGTATAATTATGCTAGATATGGAAATGACAAAGAAGTATTGCACTTAGCTAGTTTTGATGTTGACATAGTTTTGTATCTAGAATAGGTAGGAAGAAAACTATAATAGGGTTCTAGAACAATCAATAAATTATAATTTGAGTTCCTCTATATCCATAGACACTAGTGTCATCCTGGGATAGTTACATCAATGGTACTATATAAACTTGACATAGGTGTCAAGTATGGAATACCTATTAGAAAATAATATGACCACTTGGATACTTCTAAGTTTGTATTTGCCTTTGCTCTAATACATCCAGATCTAGGTCATGGACTGTCACTCCTCATAAAATTTCAAAAACATACTTCATCATCATAATGACCTTGGGGGAAAATGGGTTAGTGTGCACACAGTGTTGATCTAACCCCAAATAACCATTTATCAATGAGTGTGAATTACATATCTAATACTCTAAAGAGTTCCTCGAATTGATGTAGTTCTCCATTATGTGTGAATCATAAAATATGTGTAAATCAATTACAATAGTGATCTAGATTGTAACTCATCAAATCAAGATCTTAGGCTACTCCATTACTTTAGACCTATGTATGTGTTATTCCTATGACTGATATGAAAATATGAAAGCTTTGATTTATTGAGTGCTTTATTGAATGCTTTGATAATTTTCCTTGGTCTATGCTAGATGTTTCATAGGTGAGGAATGAATGAGGGTTTATTTTATATTTGTATCAATATATTTAGAAAACAACTCACATTAAAACACTTAAGTCAACCATTAGTATATATTTCATTTAAAAATTATATGACTTTAGGGCACTAAACACTTGTGTCAGAGAAGGAGACCTCCATCGATACAAGTGTTTATCTAGGATGCTAGTGTCTAGGGAATAATAAATTATGTACATACTCAAAACTTGTAAAGGTGGAAGGTAAGCATGTTTTAAGCATTCTAAGTAAGATAGAAGGTATTGGTCATCAACATAAGATTGATCAGACTAAGAGATAGGCCCAAGTGCATAATATAGAGCAAATACAAGACTTCCAAAAGTAAGAAAGCTCTATAATTGAGAGGAACAAATAAGTTCTAATTTTTCCAAGTGTACAAGACTAAGGTGATATATAATCCATAAATATCATCTACATTTTCCTTCCATTTAATCTAGTAATGAAATTACTAGTTTAAAGGAGAAGAAATGCATACCTTGGTGTGTATAACACACCTTGCCTTTGATTGAGTCAAACTTGAGTGTTTTATTGGTGACTAGACTAAAACCAAGATCATGTTAAAGTGCATAATCAATGCATATAATATAAAATTGAAAGTATTTAAAATAATTGAAATTGAAAGAGCAAGGTTTAGGAGTACACATGTGTATCACTATAACTACCCTTATTATTATTAAGTTGATTTGAAATATGTATCATTGTAAGGATCTAAAACTAAGATTAGGATAAATATATATAAATCTAAAAATTACATATATCTAAGGAGATATAGATAAAGAGATATTGGAAGGTACATGCCCCCAACATTGGAGAAAAGGTGAGTTGCCACCCAAAAATTGAGATTAGTTCAACTGTGTGACCTAATCATACTTATAACCTAGTGAGAATGAGTGAAAAAAGTAAACTAATACTATCCAACCAGTGAGTTTGGATGATATTATCAAGTTTAACCTAAAATCTTGGTAAGATTGAGATATTTAATCATCTCAACCATACCAAAAGTGAACCAACTATTGTAGTAGATTGGCTCAATACAATCTGTAAAAGTCCATCTTGTGGGTGATGATAGTCCCTAAGGGTGTTTTGAAATATAAAAATGATTTATATTTTTTAATATTAGGTGCACATTACATATCATATTAACCTTAGATATATCTCATGTTGAAACTATATATAATGATGGTACTGATGTATATAATTGTACCACAAATCTAAATTTGAATTATATAACTATGTGTTTTGGTCGATTCAAAAACTATGTAAGTGTGGAGAAAATTATTCTAAATTATGACCCCACTATATATTAATAAATTTTAACACTAAAATAAGTGCCAATGTGGAGGACATGTTTTCAAAAAAATGCCCACACTAGATCTGGCTATGTCGAATACTGAATAAGTGTGGAGAACATGCTTCCAAAGCATGTCCTCACTGAATGTAAAAATTATGCCAAATATGAAGAACATACCTATATGACATTTCCCCACTAATATTCCCCACTTTGAGGTAAGGAAATAATAGAAATCAATAGTTACCTCACCTCAAAAGGATAAGACGACTATATAATCTATGAATGGAACCACGTACCATATAGAAGAACATATCAAGGTAAGTGTAATATTAAAGTGCATAGAAAAATGTGTTCACATGAAGGCCTAATATGCATAATAAATATCATGGAAACTTATTGATAGTAACATTTCAAGCTTAAAAATAAAATAAAGTAGACAATCAAGATCACTCAAAATCAAGTCAACATATAATGGTCTTAGGAGATCATAAATAAGGGACATGTTCAAATGATGCACAATTGAAGGGACATGACTTAGTATAATATCCACAAAATTAAGGATGAACTATTAAAATCAAACATATAACATATAATGACATATTAAAATATCAAAGAATCATACATAAGCATGGGGTCCAAAAACAAAGGATCATATTCAAATGCTCAAACAAGTAAGACAATAACAAGGCAAGATACTCAAGGAAGTGCATAGAGGAAATCATAAGCAACCAACATAAACATATCATAGTAGCTCATGGATCAAATGTGCTATAAAAAATGTCAAGTGTATAGTATATAAAGTACCCTATGAAATATATAATCATGAATAAAGGCATGTGTAAGTATATATGAGCTCAAAAAATGATAATTTAAAGTGGCCATAGAATGATATGACCTTGTAAGTATTGTGATCATAGAGGTGGATGCCCCCAATGTCCACATGACATGAGTAGAGGAAAGACTCAACGTATTATTTATCATATATCTATGTATTAATGTATCACACTCATGTATACATGTGTATGTTAAAGTAACTGATATGTCATCCATCAACATGGAACTAACACATATATGCCAAAGAGCTAATAGAACATGTAGGTGCTAGAAATGTTTTTAGATGTTTGAATGTTTTTTTATTTTTTTGGTATTTTTTGGAATATATTAAGATTAAATATCATCCTATGATCTCATCCAAATAATGGTCATCTGTATCTTTCCACTCAAAAATTGGTGCGATGAATTTGTGGTACTGCTAAGGAGAATGTATAGGTGTAATATCTATAACTATTGTTTATGTGATGCTATGTGTATGTATAATAGGAATCTAAGGTTTTGAAGTATAAATAAAATAAACAGGGGTTTTTTAAACCCATCTCTATGTGCTCTATGGTTTATTTAGAATAAAAATAGTAGAAACATGTTTAGGTGCTCTAGATGTTTGAATATGGTGTGTAATAGAAGAAGGGGATTATGTGGAATCCACTATATGTCTCTAATGTAATTGTATCTCAATTAATGGCTACCTAGTAAAGTGGATTTCTTATTGCTTACCATTTTAAAATTCTTTAACCTTAGTAGGTTTGATATTTAGTTACTTGGTATAAGTTTTTATTGTCTAATAAGATTCTATATAAGATTCCAAAAACTGTAATTAGTCGATTGGCATGAATGTATTTAACACACCCATGCATTGTAGAAGGTACTTATAAAATTATATAGATCCAAGGTATTAAAAATAACATATAAAATATTCTTGTGGAAGGTATAAATAAAAATTTAGTAACCACATGCGTAAAACTAACTTTTAAAGGTAGGTCAATCTCACCAAGGACCTTATAGGAGGTCCCATTGAATGTTCTAACTGATCATGTAAAAGGATGTAAATCATGATGAGAATAACCCAAATGTGAAACTAATGTCATGGTGAAAACATTTTTATTTGTTCCATTATTAATCATAACATTGTATATAACATGGTGATCAAGGAATGCTCAAATGAATAGAGACTGAAGATTAGAGTCATCATCCTTGAGCTTAGTATTATTGAAAGTAATATAAGGTCTCTGAACCATAGGAGGCATGTATCATATATAATTACCAATAATCCCATATAATTATTTCCCATAGTTTAATGGAGAAGGATGTGAATTATATGCCATTTGCACTTTTGGTTTCTTCTTAGAATGATCTTGTAAAGGATTATTAAATATTTTCTATTTTTTGTGATCACTAGGTTATGAGCTAGAATCCTTGAGAGGATCATCAAATGCAATAATTTGGTCATCAATAAGGCCTTTTATCTTATGTTTCAAGGTAAAAAATATTTTCATATAATGTCCTAGTCCTTGGTGTTATTCACAATAAGCATTCACATCATATTCTTTGGGTAGAGGTTTATTCATATCAATCTCTATAGGATGAAGGAGAGAGATAAGATGATATTCTACTAGTTGTGGGAGTAATAAAGTAGGAGACTCAGGTAAGCATGTAAAATGTCTCCTTAGTGAATTAGATAAGACCATCCTATTAGGCTAATACGAAACTGTATTAACTATGGTTGTTTCTTCCTTTTTAAGACCAGAGGTTTTACATTATAACTTGGTTTTATTGTAAAGTTGGCATTAGATGTATATGTCACTGGTGTGTTTGATACAATATTGATCTTACTCAATGAAATAAGCTTCATTTCATGATCCTATAAAACATGAAATAAGTCATTAAAAGATATGAACTTCTTAAAAATAATGAACTCATGTAAAAAATCAAACAAACTTTACTTGAATATGTCTTACAATTCCTTATCTGCCATAGTATTAGTCATTATAACCAACATTATCTTATACCTCAAGACATATTCATTAATAGGTTCATTTTTTCCTTATTTTATTTTGGAAATTTGAGCTTAAGAAAAAAATTAGAAATATTAATGAAAAAGTGTGCAAAAAATTTATCTATAAGAGGTTTTAATGCTTTCTCAGATTGGAGAGGTTAATTTTAGAACCACCTCAAAGCATAGTCCTTTAGATTTCTTGGAAAAAATTCAGTCAAAAGTTTATTATTGGATCCATAGTTAAATCATACCACATAAAAAGATTAAATATTTTGTTCAGGATCACCCCTGCCATCATAAAATGTGAACATAGGTGCAACAAAACTAGTTGAAAAAGGGTGAAAAGATATCTCAAGTGCAAGAGGGTTATGTAACACATCTTGGGAATGAATAACATGATGAGACTTTAAAGTGTTTAATTAAATGTTTCTAACCTTTTCCTTTAAGGTATTTATAACTTGAATGAGTGTTTGAACTGTAGACCCATTGGGATTTAGATTAACAAGCTGATAAGTCACCAAAGGGGATGCAATCATGGTTTGAATAGGGATAGAAATTGGTATTTGAGTTGAAACATTTTTTATCCCCATAATAGTTTCAAGAAAAAAAGGTTAAAATACATATCTTGTTCCCCTATTATAAGTATTAGGTTGTAATTTCTTTAGGGGGAGGGTTGTTGTTATATGGGGATGACCCATAATTCTAATAGTATGATCAATAGATGAACTTGTTTGGTCATCTATGATTTTTGCATTCTTAATTTATAAAATGGTTTTTAAGATTTCATCAAGATATTTTGGTTTTTGATGAATATGCTCATTAAAAAATATAATTGCTTGCACTTGATCATAACCTATTTGTTCATGTGCATTGGTTTCATTAGACTCATGATTTTTATTATCAAAATATTATTCTACAATAAACTTATTAATATGTTTTTCATTATCAACATTGGTATCGTCATGATCCATAGGATTATATCCCTCATTGGTTTTAGATATCTTAGGTGGTGGGAAGGGAATATAAATGTGTTCAATAGGCACACCTCCCAATCTAAGGCTATGCATATGTTGCATACAAAATAATAAAAGAATGAAATGAAAAGTACAATAATTTGAAACCTTAGTTGATTGAAAATCCTAAGAATTAGATATGTTTGCATTCATACAAATTGGGTTAAAGAAATGTTTAACACTAAAAATATAGATTGGGATTATCTAGGTTTAAATGGGATAGAGATAACCTAAGGTACAAGGGTGATAAACTATCTCTATAGCAGAATAATTAGATGTTAAACTTAGATATAACATATGTTGAATTCATCAAAATGAGATAAGATAAAAAGAGTAAGTATAATTATGCTAGATATGGAAATGACAAAGAAGTAATGTACTTAGCTAAATCTGATGCTAACATAGTTTTGGATCTAGAATAGGTAGGACAAGACTAGAAGAGGGTTCTAGAATAATTTCCAAATTATGATTTGAGTGCCTCTAGATCCATAGACACTAGCATCATCCCAAGATAGTTATGTTTATGATACTATCTCAACCTAATATAGGTGTCCTATATGTAATAACTATTGTAAAAGGATGTGACCACATAGATGCTTCTAGTTTTGTCTTCACCTTCACTCTAGTGCATTTAGATCTAGGTCATGGATTTTTTCTCTTAATAAAATTATAAAACCCTAGTTCTTCATATTCATAGTGACCTTTGGGAAAAATGGGATAGTGGGCACATGGTGTCGAGTTGACCCCAAAGACCCCTATCTCAATGAGCACTACCTACATAGACAATACTTTGAACATGGCCTTAGAGAGATGTATTTATTTCCTATGTGTTGGATTATGTGTGAATCATGAAATGTGTGGAAAGTAAGTAAAAAAGTGGTGTAGATTGTAACTCAAAAAATGGGGCTCTTAGGATGCTCCTTTAGTACTTCAGACCTATGTATGTGATGTTACTATGACTGATATGAAAATAAGAGAAAATAAGAAAGCTTTGGTTTATCAAGTGCTTGATTGAATGATTTAATAATTTGTCTTATTCTATGTTAGGTATTTCATAGGTAAGAAATGAATTTGGGTTGATCTGGTATTTGTATCAATACCTTTGGAGAAATAAATCACATTAAAGCACTTATGCTGACCATTAGGATATACGTCATTTGAAAATTAGATGACTTTAAGCCACTAAACACTTTCAAAATAGTAGGACACCTGCATCAACATAGGTGTTTGTCCATGATTCTAGTGTCTAGGTTAAAATAAAGTAGATACAAACTCAAAAATTGTAGAGGTGGAAGGTAAGTGGGTTTTAAGCATTCTAGGAAAGATATAAGGTTTGGGTGATCAACATAAGACTATTCAGACCAAGATATAGACCAAGGGGAAAAATATGGAGTCGATGTCAAACTTCTAAAAGTGGGAAAGGTTTAAAACTAAAAGGAATAACCAAGGTCTGAGTTTACAAAGTGTATAAGATTGAGGTTTTATATAATCCATATATATCATATACAATAATACACACCCATGTACCCATTCATTTTCCTTTAAACTAGTAATTTCATTACTAGATTAAAGAGGGGAAATGTAGACACTATTTCTAAATTATATAGCACCTCAATCTTGTACACTTATAAAATATGGAACTTGGCTATTATTCTCAATTCTTGACCCTTTCCCACTATTAAAAGGCTCATATCTAATATATCACTATGATCATTGCTTATCTCTTAGTTAGACTAATGTTATTTTGATGATCTAAGCCTTCTATCTTGCCTAGAATGATATAAACCTGCTTATCATTTATCTATGTAAGTTTGGGATGTATACCTACTTTCTATATTCCTATACACTACCATCTTAATCAGATGCATACGTTAATGCAAGTGTCCTATGCCAACAGAAGTGTCTAATGCCCTAAAGTCATCTAATTTTCAATTTTAATGTATCTTTATGGTTGACCTAAGTTCTTTATTATGAAATATTATCTAAAAGGATTGGTATATATGCATAATTAATCCTCATTCATTCCTCACCTATTAACTTCCTACCTCTCCACAAGGAAAAGTACCAAAATCATGATCCAAACTTCACTATTTTCTCATATTTCCATATTGGTCATAGGGACAACACATTTATAGGTATAAAGTACTAAAGGAACATTCCATGAGCTATATTTTTTAAGTTACAAGATAGGTCACTGTTTTACTTGCTTATCACACATTGCATCCTTATGCACACAAAATCCAACATGTAGGTGGGAACTACATGAGTTTGAGTCCCTCTTTGGAGTAGTTTCTATGTAGGAAAGAACCAACTAACATAGGGATATTTGGGGTTATATCAACACTTTGATCCCACTAACCCATTTTTTTCAAGATCACTATGAAGATGAAGAGCTAGGGTTTTGATCATTTAATAAAAGTGATAGTCCACGAGCTAGATTTGAATGCACTAGAGCAAAGGAGACATAAAACCTAGAGGTGGTCACATATAGATATAATAGGTATTCCATACTAGATTCATACATCCAAGTTAGACAAAAGTGTTGATAGAACAAGTGTCTAAGGTCAAAAAGGTCAAATTTATATAATCTAATGATTGATCCAAAATAAAGATCTAGTCTATTTCCAACCAGTTCTATATTAGATTCACATGTGCATTGTAATCTAAATAACATTACTTTATATTTATTATAATATCAATAATTGGTTATTTTATTATTTTTAGCATATTTCAATATTTAAATTCAAAATATTATTTATCTGAGTTTGAAATTAATTGGCCTATTATAGATATAGTTTATCACCCTTGTTCATTAGGCTATCTCTATCCCATTTAACCTAGAATTATTTAATCTATATTTTAGGTTTAATTTTTTTCTGATAATATTCAAAATATGCACTCCCATCATGATTTAATGGTGTAGGACTATTTGGATCAAACTCATGTGAAGGAAGGAGTGTGACAAGGTTGCACCCAATCAACTTATTTATCAACACATGAGGAGATGATGATAATATATAAAATTGCCTCTTTGGTGGCTCTATCAATTAGGATCTATTTATAAGTTATGATACTACATTAACAATAATATTTATTACATTCTTGTTATTAGTTGGTTTGACTTTGTATATTAGTTTACATTGAAACTTCATTTTTGAAGTAGTTTTAGGAGTAGATGTATATTTGAGTTTGTTCAAATTTGTGAGATTAACTTCTATGTACCTTAATGTATGTCATGTTTCATTGAAATAATTAAATCTCTTTAATATAATTTAATCACAAAGTGGTGATAGAAATATTTTATTGAATATGTATATAATTAAATTACTTAGATGTTTGCACAATAAACTATTATATCACAAAAATAAGAGTAGAATATGTAGATCCACAACAATAATCGATAGAAGAGTAGAATTATTAATCAACATAGTTGAGCCAATTTGAGGAGGTAACCTCCACAATAATGCAATAAGAGCATAATTCATAATACAATGATCAAATATTAACTAATACTTCATATATAGACTTTATTTATCCATGGTTATTCTATAGGCTAACCTTACTAATAACATAAAGAGATGAAACAAGATAATATAAGAGGTATGTAAGCCACGAGTTGACCACACATATCCCTAGACATACCATAGATTAAGGGAATAACATGCCCCTCCATTCAAAACAATGTTTTTCTCAACATTAAATTAAATTAGGATTCTATTGTAGGAACGCTTCATCATCCCACGTTGCATTTTTAGAATACAATTTCTTCTATTTGATCAAATACTCCTAAATCACTTTGGTCTATAGTTACTTAGTGCACATGTTAATGATATCTTTAGGCTCTAGAATGGCTCAAAGTTATTCATATAATTTAGGTAACCTATTTTGAGTAGAAACTCTATGTCCAATTACCTTATTCAAGAAAGAGACATGGAATATCATATGTATACAAGTAGATAGGGGGAATTCTAGCTTGTAGGCCACATTACCAGTCTTATGCAAGATATGATACATACCATAATACTTAGAAGATAACTTGTTATCATTTTTTATTATTTTAGATACATATGATTAAATAGGTTCAAATTCACAAATACCCAATCACCTATGTCAAAATTCCACTCACTACAGTGTTGATCCACTTGTTGTATCATTCTATCATGTGTTATTGCAATATCTCATAAACTAATGAGTACCTCCTATTGATGGTGAATGTGTTCCTCAATAGATCAAAATTTTGGATGCACATTCAAGGTTTACATGATGGATGGGGGGTGATACCCATATAATTCCAAAAAGGGAGACATTTTGAAAGAAGTGTGAAAAGAAGTGTTATACCACCATTCAAAAAGTGGCAGTCAATGAATCCATTATCTCATTTGTCAGAAATAAAAAAATGAAGATACCCTTGTATAAATTTGTTGACTACTTATATTTTTACATCAAATTGAGGATGATAAGATGAGATATTATTCAACTAGGTGCTCAAACATATAAATAATTTAGTCTAAAAATTACTAGTAAATATGGGATCTCAATCACTTATAACGATCCTTGGAGTACCATGTAATTTTTGAACTATATTAAGAAAAGCATAAGTTATTATATTGGAAAAAATGGTTGTGATAAGGAAAAAAATATGCATACTTAGTGAGTTGATCCACAATTACCATGATAACATTTAACCCTCAAACTATGGTAACCCAGTAATGAAATCCATGGAAGCCTCCTCCCACATCTAGCTAGAGATGGATAAAAGATAAAAAATACATAGGGTCTTAATGGTTTCAAATTTTTACTATTTACATACCATGCATTCAACCACATATATATGGACACTGCCCTTGAGTCCTTCCCAAAATATATCTTGCTTAATTGTATGATATCTTCTTAAAAATATTGAATGATATCCTATTAGAGATGGATGAAGTTATTAAAGGATTTTATGTTTGAGGAGAGAATGCTTATAGAGGTATAATAATTATTTATACCATAATGTGTTTCCCATCCATGCAATTTTTTTAGACCTCCTAGAACCAAGCTAAATATTCTAAATCAAATCCTAGGTATTCTTATCATTCTCCAATTTTGATCTTGATTCCTCTAGCCAATTTTATTGCTAAATGGTCATTGTGCATAATAATGCCTCAAGTGAATCATCCCAACATGATAGTTAATATGCCACCACATTATATTTTCATTTCTTATATACTATTTCAAAATCATATCCTAACATTTTATTCATCCACTTCTACTTTTATTCTAATGATAATCATTGTTCCAAAAAATGTTTGAGGCTATCATGATCAGTCTTTACTGAAAGTTTCAACCCATTAGATAAGGCCATCATTGCTTGAATGCATGTAGAATATCCCTCATCTCTTTCTCATAGATTGGATTAAGCCTATATTTTCCCTTTAGTTTATGACTCTTAAATTCAATCAGTTTAGAATTTTCATGAGTAAAACCTCCATATCATATCCTAATGCATCACATTCAACAACAAAAATTATATAAAAATCATGGGTAGCCAAAACTAGAGTGGTGCACATAGCCATTTTTAGTTGTTTGAACACCTTGGTAATTATTTTAGTCCAGTAGAAGGAGTCTTTATTTTAAAAATATGTGATTGGGACTATGATGCTACCATTATTTTTTACAAAGTTATGATAGTAACTTGTTAGCCCTAAAATCCATGAAGGATATTGAGGATTCTAGGAAATTTCCACTCCATCATCGCTTGAATATTTTTAGGATCAACTTTCATGCCTTCATGTGAAATAATATGACCCAAGTACTCCACCTCTCTAACACCAAAATCATATTCAAAAGGTTTGGCATAAAGCTAAGGTTGTTTTAAAACTAAAAGTACTTGTTTCACATGTTTTAAATGGTTTTCCTAATTTTTACTGTAAATGAGGATGTCTTAAAAAAACACCAACATAAAATTTCTGAAAAATGGCCTAAAAATAGTATTCATCAAACTTTTAAATGTAGATGGTGTATTTATGAAACTAAAATGCATGACCATAAAATCATAATGGCCTTCATGAGTTTGGAAATCTATTTTAGGTATGTCTTCTTCATAGATTAAAATATGATGATACCCAAAGTGAATATATAATTTGGTAAAATAAAAAATGCCATGCAATTGATATAGAAAATAATTAATTAATGGAATAGGAATGTTATATTTGATGGTGTATTTTTTGAGTTCTCTATAGTCTGGGCACATCCTCCAAGTGTCATCCTTCCTATACACCATGACCACTAGGGAGGAATATTTTATTTAGCTATGTCTAATAATTTGTGCCTCCAACATCTCTTATACCATATTTTCAATCCCACTCTTCTAGGCATAGGGATACATGTAGGGTTTAACATCAGGTGGTGTACTACCTAGAATTAGTCTGATGGCATGATCATGCACTCTATTTGATGGAAGTCTTTTTGGCATGGTACCAAAAACAACATAATGGTCATCCAACACTAATTATATATGATGATGGGTAGAATATTTGGTTAGATAAATTTATATGGAAAACAATCATATAAAAAATATTTCAGCACCTTTTCAAAGCATCTTCATCATCTAGTGAGAACTAACCAACTATGGAGATTTAACCCATAAACCATGTAGTTTAAATGTCTTTATTTATAAATGAAATCACATGAACAATTATTGGAAATTAATCTCAATTTTTCCCAAAGTAATATTAGCCCCACCCATGGTAATAGAAAACATAGGATAATCTAATAGGTAGTCATACTATGGCATTTGATAGAATAGTTTACTATACCACCATTTGCAATAATGACCTAAAATTATGGATTTTGGAAAATTAAATATTTAAAATGAGAAGCCAACTTATTATTGATGAATTTTTATGTTTTCAAAAAGTCAATCAATACAATCACCTTTTATTTCTTAAGGAAAACCACTACCTTAATAGTATAAGTAGTAATAATACTTGAAAGTGCACAATAGGAATAATAAGTTGAGAATATTTAGATTCATCCTCAGGTTCTTCCATAAATAAATCTAACACCTCATCATATTATTCATCCTCATTAGTGTATTCATGTAAAATCAATAATTTTACATACATATATGTCCTTTAATCCATTTGATATCACAACCAAAACATAACCCTTTTGCACATTTTTATTCAATTTGTTGAGGGGTCATTCTTGTAGGCTAAGAAAATTATGGGGCTAGGAAATTGTGTTCACAAACATAGTGAAAGGTATTCATTTGACAAAACATTTTTCCTCTACCATTCATACCATTGGTATGAATTAGATACAAAATTAGGACTAAACATGTCAACCCCTATTTAGATGTTATCTTTGAGGCCACCCAAGAACATGTAAATCAAATTTGTCTTAGTGATGTCATCCACATGTAAGGAGAGATTATAGAATCGATGAATATAATCCTTTATAGTCCTTACTTTAAATAGTTTGGTTAGATTATTGAAGTAGTTTGTGAGATATTATTGAAATAGTGGAGCTACAACTCCTTAGAAAATATAGAGTAGGTAACCTGAATGATCTTCTTTTTCTTATAGGAATGCAACCATCTGTACCAAATGATCTACTCAAGTTCTAGATACAGAGAGGCCATGAACACCTTTGTACACATGGATTATGATGTAGATCAAATACATTTTTTATTTGATTGATCCAAGTGAGTGGATGCTTACCTTCAAACTTGCATAAGTTTAATTTTGGAAATAACTACATTGTAATGGGATTGGAGGTGTGATTGTTTAAATGGGGATAACTGAACTAGAGTGATGGAGGATTATTTTGTGAAGGTTGAGTTGTAAGATTGGAAAATTTATCAATTATAAGTGTTAATTGATCATTCAAAACATTTGGGTCCCCTCTTACCCCAATAATGTCCTCTTTGACTACATTAATATCATATTTTCACACCATGTTTTTTAAATATAACTAAAATTGGTGAACCACCTCAGAAATGAATAGATTAGAAGTGATAAAATCTATATCATCCTTTTGAGGAATTTTTTGAGTTTCTTTCCCTTTCCCATGTCTGTGAATGTTAGGACCAACCATGTATAAACCCTAGGATGGAGGGTTTTAATCTTGAAAAAATTGTATTGACAATACCATTGTGATCATCTTATTGAGATAAATCCAATGACTGCTAATATGCACAAGCACAAATTTTTTTTATTGAAAAGTATACTGACAAATTATACCATTGATATCATCTCACTAAGATGAATCTAATGACTAATAATTTATATAAGGGTGAAATTTTTTCCACACTTTTTTAACTTTTTTTTTCAAAAAAGCACTTCAAAAAATATTATAATGATGGAAAAAGTAAATTATTCCCTAATCTCAAGTTATGTTTTTTTTATCCTTCTACTTGTAGGAGACCCATAACCCCAGATTCCAAAAAAAACAACATTGTATAAACTTACCCAATTTGAAGCTCTGATACCACTTGTAATGAAATTAATTAGATGTTTGCATAATATAATATTATTCATTAAAATAAGATAAAAATATGTAGATCCATAGCAATAATTGATAAAAGAGTAGAATTCTTGATAAATATATTTGAGCCTTTTCAAAGGGAAAACCTTCACAACAATATAATAAGATTAGAATTGACAATATGATGATCAAATACTAATCACTTTATCTTATATATACTGTACTTAGACATGGTTTTTCCATAGGCTAACCTTACTAAGAACATACAAAGATGCAATAAGATAATATAAGAGGTATGTAAGCCACAAGTCAACCACACATATCCCTAGACATAACATAGGTTAAGGGTGTAACAATTTATTTCAATTAATTTTTGACCATAATATTAGTCATCTTAGCTAACATAGTCTTGAACTAAAGTACATAGTCACTAATTATCCCATTAAAATCTTGCTTGAGTTTTAAAATTTGTGCACAAGATAGTTTTTAATTAATGTTGATATAAAAATGTGTTATAAATTAATATTCTAAGGGGTTTAATGTTATTATAGATTGGAGGGGGAGATTATAGAACCAACATAAAAAATATTCCTTAAGTATTCTCATAAATAACTTGGTCAATTATTTGTCATTACATGTATAGTCCAAACATGTTTCATGCAAATATCTAAGGTGTTGTTCAATATAATCTTTACAGTAGAATCTTAAGAGATAAAAAGAATATTGGTAAAGGATAATATTCTATCTAATGTGATAATAGGTTCTGAATCAAGGTGTGTGAATCCATGGAATGACTATCTCTAGATGCATCTTACTCTAGATACAATACCTTGTCATGAAAATATTTAACAATATACTCAAGGGAGATTTTAATAAGAGAGTTAGGTTATTGAACATGTTTAGTCAATATGGGAGGGGTAAAGGTTTCTTATGTAGGAATAGGTATGAAAATTTATTGGAGGCCCAACGTTTCCCTAAGGGTATATGTCACATATGTCATTAGAGGTATAGACATAGGAATATGAGTAATAGTAGAGGTATGAATAGCTAAAGTGGAAGTACCAACTCAAAATTATTGGTTGGTAGTCATAAAGGGTTCTTGTTGGTGTGTCTAAGATGTAGCAAAATTAGCCTTGTGTATATATTTAGATGCCAAGATCAATTATATGATTATAACTACATCTTTAAGATATTGGTAGAGTCCTTGATGAAAATTAGACAAAGATTTAACTTGGTTGGGATCTACCCATTTTATACATTGGGATAAATCTATCTAGGCCCTAATAATTATATTGATTATTATGTTCCTTTTTACTATCTTTATTTTCATGTTATAGTGGAACCATGTCAACATAATCATTTGTTTGCACATATATATGAATAATTACATCATCAAATGAAAAGTAAAAATTAATTGTATCCATTTTATGATGAGGTAAAAGGAATATAATTATGGTTTATATGGGTCTAAAATAATCTAACACTACATCTTAGAGGGAAAAGGGAGATTAATTTATTAGTTGGCATAATATGTAATCATGAAACTATGTAGAATGTTAGAGTCATAGGTGAAAGTATTTATTGTCTTTTATATGGGGAAAACATAGATCAGATATGAAACTCTATGAAAAAAAAATTTAAATCCTAGAAGGATGAAACCCTTGGGGGAAGCTATATGGTTTGACATAGTTTGATATGTGTATGGGTTCACTAATAGTTTTAACCCTAATTTGGTTTTGTAGACCTAATAGGATAGAAACTAGTAGAGTAATTTAGATAGATAAATATGACATTCAAGCATACATTTGAATGTAAAATACTGAACCTAATTGCAATAATTTTATAAGTGGCATATGATAAATATATTAAGTATAATAAAGGGATGGATACTTAGATTTTTTGGTTGATTTTTTTATTGTGATTATATTTTAGAAGTGGAAATTAGACTAAAATAAACAAGAGATTCATCTAGTTCAATAAATATGTTTTTGTCTGAGTAAGTTTTGTCAATAAAGGTTAGTATCACCTATAGATAATGACTTACATTGGTCATTAGTGACCAATTCAAAAATGAGGGTATACGACCATAATATCATATTAACCTCTCTTTAAGTTCTATATGTATGATGCCAAACCTTGGTGATATGTGCAACTCTATAAATCAACCTCCTTCACCTTGAAACCCTAGGTGTGCTTGTGAGGGATATAAATATATAAAAACCTATAAGTGTAATGGGATGAAAATACCCAAATCACCACTATTTTATAATTGTTCATTACCTATGTATCTAATACTATAATGATGAAAATCAAGCCATGTGTAGTTCTCATACCTAGTGTGATTGTACAATTATGCTCTTTTATTATATGGATGTATATAATGATTTGTATTTGATACTTGGAAATGATTGTCATAGAAACCTAAATTCTTCCACATTTAGTTTCATTATTGACTTCACTAACTATCATCACAATTGCCTAATTTATTTACTAATTTTCCATTCAAATTATACATTGTATCCTAATTTTATTAATATTATTTTACCTCCTAAATTCAAATGGTTAATTAATTAATCCACCTCTAATTAATTATGCACACATAATTACATAAATTATTTAATAATTCTAAATTATAAGTCACCAAACCATATCCTTAATTCTCCCAATCAACTATTGAGTCATCCAAACAATTCCTTAGAGCATGTAACTACCATGGTGAGTCATTTAAACTACATTGACTCATTCCTAAGAATCTTTAAACTACCAACTAACTTTACCCACACTTTTAACCACTTGAGGTATTGGTATTCTCTACTTAGATGAGGACTCAAATATAACCATCCAAAAATTAAGATAGTTAATAATTCAATATTAAATATGACCATCCATGACTCATATGATAAGTCTATAAATTGATGTACTTCCTCCATGTTGAATCATCCTCCATCAAGATATTTAATTATTGAATCAATCATCCACTTGAAATCAAAAAAATTATGTCCTTATATTGTTGAATTTCCCTTGAATTAAATATTTGCATTCAGTAACCACATACCAAGATAAAAAAAATACATCCAAGTCATCAAAGGAGAAGATCTTCACTTGGTTGGTAAGGTGAAGGTAAATAGTTTGTTGTTTGTTTGTTTGTTTGTTAACTTTTTTTTTTTTTTTTGCAGGTTTAGTTAACTTTTTTTTACTTTGAATATTTTAGGCTAATTTGAATCTAAGTTGTTTGCTTTTTTTTCCCTCTCTGAAGCCAATTTAACATTTAAAAAAAAAAAACTATTTAAATGAATATAACTTATAATTTACAAGTTGTGTTTTTCATTATTTGTTTGAGTTTTTTTTGTTTTTATACCAACAATAACCTATTAAAATTTCATGAAAATATGAATTATGTTTTAGGAGATATCATCAAAATTATGACATTTTTTTGTAAAAAAATACTCGACTGTTAAAATGGATATATATTTTAATTTACAATTTAGGTTTTTTCTTTTTTTTTAGTTTTTTTGCAATTTTATACTAAAAATACCATGTTAAAATTTCAAATAAATCTAAATTGTGGTTTATGAGATATCTTCAAAATTGTGAATTTATTTTTCAAAAAAAAAAGTGTGATTAGTAAATCTACTTTCTTGTGACATTTTTTTTGTTATTTTTATAAATTTTAAGTTTGTATGAATTTTTTTATTGCTACTAACACACTAACTTGCACTTATCACTTTTCAAAGATCCTTTTCATAAACACCAACTATTTTTTTGTAGCCCCTCTTGTGAAAGCTAAAAATAAACCAAAGAATTTTTTTTGACTTACGAACACCTTTTATTCTTAAGTTTTTATTTATTTAATTAAATCCTACTTGTTTAATTTCACTTGTATTTATTTCATTTCATTTCATCAAGTCTTTTGTCTATGTTATTATTAAACTACATATTATCTTTCCTCATAACACATAGGTGGATATCTTAGAAATCAAAATTAGTCCTAGTAAATTGTGTAACCCAAGCATCAAATTAGACTATGTTCTTTCCTTACACCAAATAGTTGACGATCTTGAAAATCATAAATTATCTAATTTTTTTAATTTTTATTTTCTAGGGGCTCTTTTGACCATGTATTTAACCACCATATGGTAGACCAAACCCCATGTTATGGTGGGGTATATAAGTTGAAAAGGAGTTATCACTCTTGGCTAAGTGGCTTTCTATTTTCATATCATTATGAAGTGAAGGGGTTTCATCCTCCAATACCAAGCCTAAGATAACACTCTTTAGGTTCAATTTTATAGTGGCACTTTATTGAAATCCTATAGATGGAGTGGGCACATGGGAGCTAGACCCTTTTGTGCAGCCTATTAATATTCCTCTTTGCAATGAGACTAGTACATCCCCTAGCTAAGCCTTAGTAATAATTTTATGTTGTTTGATTCTTGGTGCACTTGAGAGGATCTTATCACCTAGAGAAGTTACTCTCACCATACCATTGAAACTAAATTTAGTGAGATACAAACATGAAATCCTTTATAGTTAGTGGTCTAAAATATTGGGCTAACACTATCCAATGAACAATTAAGTATTTATGGGATCCCACAAATCACCCAACACCTTGCTTAGATTTATCCTTTGATATTGTGGTTTGCACATTTCATATTCATATTTTTCTTAAATATTTTAGGATTTTATGTTGTGTGTTTTTATTATTCTCCTTATGTTATACTAATATTTGAATCATTGTCTTTTTGTGTTAATTCTAATAATTTTATTTTGTAAATAAGGATCAAACACTTAATTTCAAGACTATGCCAAAACCCATCTAAAAACACATGCTATCTTGAGTAGGTTATCTTGATTCAACACCAAATCCTAAATTTAAATTGATATTGAGTAAAACAATCTTAATTTCAAGATGTCAAGACCATTTGTGAATGCAAACCATCTTGGCTTGAAATCATCTTAAGTCCAAAACATTATAAATCTAAACTATCTTAGATCAACCATATTGAGATGAAATTATTATTCAAAACTATATTGGGTCACAATATAAGCTTAATCCAAATCATATGGCACCCAACACTAATCTCGATAGATCTCCCATCAAATAATACCTATTATCAAATAAGGACTATCTCCTTCTATACCTTATGAAGTTAGGTGTCTTTCTTCCTATTGATTTTGATCCCAACAATTTAGCCCACATCAATAGTAGGGAATCCAAAACCATCCCATTTCAACATCAAACTAGCCATAGTAAACTTATTACCCAAATCAACCAAGTCTCCCACCCACTAGCTATAGGTTTGTTTAAAAAATCCCCCATCACACTAGTAAAGGGAACCTAATTATGACATCCCTAAAATATAACATCACTATGGACCTTGAGCCACAAAAAATCCATCAAACCAATTATGTCATACCATCACCACACCAAACAACATTATTTATTCAAGTATCAAATCCATCCATGTCTAAACAGGGCTTTAAATGGAGATAATGTACTCCTCTCAAGGAACTCTTAGAAGTGATATTTCACCAACTATTTAATATAAATATGATTATTTATCTACACACCAAGCATTTTGATAAGATCCAAATAATGCCTACTTGGTATAAAAAGGGTGAATATTACAAATATCTTAGGATTGAGGGCCATTCTACTAATATATGTTTGAAATTTAAGGATTATATCCAAGATTTTATTGACTAATGGGATATCTAAGTAGAGCCATGTGTATCCACAGTTGAAAATACTTCTATAGATCCAACCTTCAAGCCAAAAAAATATAATCATGGCCTACCATCACCACTCTAAGGATGTCCTACCATGCCTATATAATAACAAAGTGCCTCCATGTCTGAGAATGAACAATTGGGGTTATACCTAAATAATTTTCTAAGTAACAATCAAGCTCCTCCACTTTCAAATCAAGGTAACGACTTACCACTAATATTAAATGAACCTCTATATGATATACCCTTTTTTGGCCAACCCATAGTTGACCAACCAATATTTGACCACCATGACCTATCTCCCATATTTGATGAACCTCTCTTAAACCATCCAACCATCTTTGATGAACCCTTTTTTGATGAACCAGTGCTTGACCAAATTACCTTTGACCCAACCTTCTTTTATCCACCCATATTTGACAAGCCTATTCTTGACAAGTACATCTATGACAAACCCATCACTAAAAAAACCATATTTAGTCAAACCAAATTTTAAAAACCCACCTTGGATCCACTCATATTTGACCTATATGATATACTACAACCTTTGACTAACATGATATACTTTAACTCTTTAACTAGTCCTCCTCTGACCAACACAACCTACCACCTATTAGCACATCACCTAACTACCCATCACATATCTAAACTACCAATACCACACCCTAAGTAATGAAACTAATTGTAGACAACACCATTTAAAATTCCCTCCATAAGGCACAACATTACATCTCTCCTACTAATAATGAAAATCATAAATCGAACAAAAAAGTAGAACTAATAATATACTAGTTTGGTGCAAACTCATTTATCAAAACCTACCTTATTATAGATGAAGAAATAAAAGGCTCCAATAACCCCTACTTATACAATGATATCTTATCATCTTTCTTCCAAAGTAAAAAATATCCTATATAAAGTAGAATCCTTAGAAGTATGAATTACCAAGGCATATGACTTGGCCTATATGAACAAGGAATCATATAACCCATCCATTTCAATGTAAAAAAAGAATACCATAGCATAAGATACAAACCATCTACAAATTAAAATAAATATGCTAATAATACTTTCATAGTTTTTTAGGAAACCTTATCCAAAATTGAAATAGGATCCACTCATAGTTGTTATGAAGATAGTGCTAACATTACTCCTTTTAACAACATTACCATCCCAACCACTCACTTGGAAATTTAATATCCCACACCCTTTCATTAGGACTAATAAAATCATAATATCCATAGTTTATCCCATATTTGTATTCAATCTCTCACACCTATCAATTAAGACCAAAAAAAAACCTACCATCGACTTTCTTCCATGACAATCAAACAATCACAAAATTCATGATTGACATCTAACCGAAAGAGCATAAATCAACATCAACATATGCTAGGAAATAACAATCTTTCCTCAATAAAAGTAAATCCTACAATATAATAAATCAAAATCCAAACTTACCATCCCATAATGAAAACCTCTTTGAGGCACTATCAGATAATTAAAATCAAATTTACAATCAAAAGAATTAAAAAAATCCAAAATCAATGTCCCTTAGTGAAAACCTCTTTTAGGCACTATTAGATAATCCAAATCAAAATCACAATTAGAAATTCCATAAAATTCCATTAGTGAAAACCATTTAAAGGTGCCAATGGATGAATAACTCAATCCTCCTCTTACACTGACATAGTTTTTAGATGAATTTATATCGCTTTTCAAAAACCCCATCAAATTAGAAGTGAATCCCAAAATAATCCAACTTATGGCTACTCTCATTCTTTTAGAATGTGAGATTCTTATTCCCAATACCCCTTTGCATCATAATCATACCATCCCTCTAAAAACTTTTATGGGTTTCATTTATCCCTTCATTTAACCAAATTTTATATTAATGTCATTCAAACCAAGGGTGGTATCTAAAGTTATTTGTAGTAATATTTATGGTTGTAGGCTACAAAAATGGTTTTGGGGGTGTTGATATTCTAAGTCCCTAATATAATCTATTCTATATTTTTTTTATGCAATAAATAATAACACATACATAATTGAAACACTTTGTGATAGAAATGAAAGTAATTTAACTTGCTGAAATAAACACTCTACTGAAGGTAAACACATTGTTTAAAAGATAAACACATTACTTTTCAGAAAATATATTCTTAGAACTTAAAGACAATTCCCTATAGGTTGTAATACTAAAATGCACTTGTAATTACTAAACTTGTAAACACATTGAAAGCATAAAATACTATACAAAACATGTTCTTGATTCCTAAGGAGAGTGGGCTCTTGCTCACCTTAGAAATAAGAATTTAAATAAACTCAATAATTAAAAACTATAGATATCTTAATTAATTGATCAAAATAAAATACATGAATATAGCTAAGACTTTGTATTACTATATTGAAATATTAACTGAATAATTCAATAATTCAACTCCCTCTAAGACATAGAGATATGCCTATATATAATGATATAATTGTAAATCCCTAGATCTCAGTAACTAATCTTATTTTAACAAGACAAATCTCCTAATTCTAGAGGATCTTAAAAATAAGTGATTGATGTTTGCAACAAGAAGAATCATCCATTATAAAACTCACTAAGAATCTAATAAGAATACCTTCCTAGATCTATTAGATTGATTGTCTTATAAAAGAATGCTGATATATATACAATGACTAAAATATAGAAAATCTATATATAAATTTCTATTTATAGTAATACTATAAATAAAAATTGACCAAAATGATCTTTAGGTATTTTGATAAAAAAAATGAAAGTATGGATATTCAATACTGTAAGTTCAAGATCTAGACAAGGAGAGTCCATAACAACTATGGTAAAGTCTATAACAACTCTGGTAGAGTCCATAACTTTGTCTATGAAAGTTTGGAAGAGTTCATAATGGCATGATTTAAGGATATTTAATTCTAAGGAAGTTTGTAGCAAGGTTACCAAGTTGATAAGGATAATATAATTTTTTAATGAAGGGTGGAATCCATTCTAAATGAGTCCATAGCTATGGATTGGGTGAGTCTATAGCTATAAATTGAGTGATTTTGTAACTATTGGGCAAGTCTATGGCTAAATCTAGAGTAGATTGGGTGATCTGGTAGCATGCCAAATGAGTCATTAGCTTGCCAGATATTAATATCCTTAATATTGGTTGCCTTAGAAGATCATCAAAAAGGCATTTATTCTATAAATACTATTGTATTATCTATATATACATAAAATTAGGAAATAAAACATGCAAATAATTAGAATAAAGTGATAGAATCAATAACTTAGAATTTAGTTACATTAAATAAGATAAATCATCTATTTACTACATTAGCATTAAATACAAGCATAATATTCTTTCAATGTTGCGTTTATATGAGAGGCAATTGAGGGAAAATGAAAAAAAATTGATGGAAAAATGAGTCACATTTTGGACTCATCATTTCCCCCATACTTTATCTTTTGCAAGTCCTTTTAAAAACTCATCTACTTATCCCTTAATAACTATGATTTCTATCATTTAGGTGCTAGATGAGTCATATATATTTAATTCATTAGCCCAATGGTTATATTATGTATTGTTGAAAATGTGATAGGTTTGCACCATCTATTTCTAGATCTGAAACTAATCATCTAATTGAGGAGCCCATTTTTGCCATGGTGGAATAGGAATAAGGAGGAGTGGTGGTATGAAACTCATACCTATCCAAAAATTTTATCCTCTTGAATTGATGACATAAACAATCATGTCCATTATTGTTTGTTCTCTATAGAGATTCCATCTTAGATCATTTAGAGACATGGCCTCCCTTCTTTTTAGTGATATTGCCAATGTATCCCAATGCCTGATATTGGTTGTAAATACAAAATCAAAATGTTGTCTATTATATAAGTCAAAAGAGACAATAAAATTATACAAAACTTGTAGATAATTACCATTAATGTTCTAATTTAGTAAATAGGCTGATCTAAAGTTAATCAATAACATTCTTGCACTATAAAAAGTAGGTTTGATGCATATTCCTATGATCTTTGATTTTTATACATACTAATCATGTCTAACTTTCCATTCTAGTTTATTTTTATAAGTGGAGATAAGTGCTCTAAATTGGACTTCTCCCACATATAAATTGATCATGAATTTATTATAATCCCTTAATATCATGTTGCACAAGTAAAATTCAAATAATAAATCTTGTTACTTTGGGATAGAATCCTAAAAGATGCTAAAAAACATAGGGGGTCCTCAATATTATAGGGTAGATCACATGATATTCTGATTAATTATCACTTATATAATTTTTCATGTAGATATAGACTATAGGAAGGGGAAGGAGATTTATAGGCCAAAAGATGTTCCCCTATTTGAAAAGTAGCCTAAATATTTATCTTATCTTTCTATATTTTTTGTTTTTCCTTCTCTAAGTCTTCCTTTAATACATGTTTTTATTTTTCTAAAGTTTTATTTTATTTCTTGAGTTCCTTGAACTTTAAACATACTTGATTCTATTTGTCTAGATAATCAAAATGAGAAGCAATGGTTTAGCATGCCTGGTCACTTGAATTTCTGGAGGAAGATGAATCTTGCTTGAAAATTATTGTTGGAGGATCAATGTTTATTGTTAAGAGTTCTAAAGTTGATTTTTTAGCAACAAATTTTCTTCTTCCAACATTGTGATATATATCCAAGAGTCTACCATTTCCTCATTATATTGAATGACTTTTTCCTCAAGGATATTTATTTAATTTATATGATTCAAAGCGTTATTCTTAAAACTATCTAAACCTTAAGTTAAATAAGAATTAAGAAGGTCCTTACATTACAATTGATCTAGTAGGTCAATAATGTTTGTAGCTTACTATCTTATGATGGAATTAGATTTAGATAGTGTAAGAGTGATCTATAGTTTTGGATCCTCTATATTAATGGAATAGTTTTCTTCCTTAGAGAGCATAGGGTACTTTCCCTTGTCTAGTATAGGTTTGGTGTCATGAGTTGGAGAGGAGGGAGAGGCCAATGCTTACTATACTAGAAAATCTATTTTTGGTATGTTTTCTTCCTCAATGTCTTTCTCAATAGGAACTTCTTTTATTGATTTTATAATTGTTGTGGTGACTAGATCTTCTTGTAATGCTATAGTGTCCACTATTTTTGGTTAAAAAAATGAGGTTTTTATCGTAGGCTACCAAGGGTTATAGTTTCCTTTATCTTCTCATCATCATATGTTATTATTAACTTTATTTACCTCTTTTTATTCTATACAAGAGAACTGGGTTCCTTTAAAGGAGTATCCATTGTTGCTTGTGATTATGGAACACCAGATGTTTCAAGTGCCTATGTTATGCTTGTTAAAAGAATGCCTTTACCCTTAGGTGTTGAATGAGATTGTGAAGCCCTGGGTCTTAATTTCATTTTAGGTGGAATATATTGAGAACTCTATTCAACCATAGGTGTGGCCTATGATTTATTCTATCTCCTTTCAATATATGAAGCCCTAACCCTAGAAGAAGAAGCCTCTACTTATATTTTGGGTCTTGGTGTTTCTTTAGAATCTTTTGGAGGAGGTGTTGAAGGCTGATTGGTTCTATATTTCCAAAAGTTTTTATATGTTACTTAACTTTTTTTTTATAAAATGGTGTTGTATGATCAAGTGAAAAAGGTCATGGCAGTGAATTGGAACTGACCTATTTGTAGCTAAAACTTGAATGGATCCATATAGGTACAATGGCATGTTAAATCTATGTTGAGTCTATTGTTATTCATATTTAAGTTGAAGGATTATCCTTATGGATTCACAACCCAAAACACTACACTGTCCTTCACACATAAATTATTTCATGATCTAAAAAGTAATAGACCTCTAGGGTTTTGATAAGGTTTCCCTACTAATTCCTCTAGCATTTCCTTGGTAATCATATATGCATGTCATAGATAGTTATTTATTTCCATTAAATTATGTAATCAAATAAAAAAAGGGGTTCTTTCTAGTAATCTCTTAACTTCTTCAGTGATCCTTGAGATTTTGTTGATTATTCTACTAGAAATTGGAATTTTAACACCCCCGATCATGGTGGAGTCTTCTTTCAGGTGTGCAATGAAATATTTAACCAAATTATCATCATACCCTTGAATTTTTTGTATAAAAGGGAGCCATCCAACTTCCTTAAAAAATGGTATAGAGATTTCATCTTTCATTAACCCGTCTATGGAGTTAGGTTCAGACCTCTTTTTCTGTCCCATGGTGGTTGTATCAATTCTTTGGAGGTAGGAGTTAGTCTGATAAGTGTAAATAATAGTGGTAATGGAAATATAGCTTGAAATTAAGATGAAAAGAGTCTAAAATGTTCTAGTTATGAATATTATCTTATCATCTGTTGATGCAATCTAGAGCAAGAATGATACGGCATGGGAAATTTAGTGAAACCAACTTGAAAAAATTTGATATTCTACCACACTTATTATACATGTGAATTTAATTATATTCCATCATTATTTGAAGTGTTGTGGAATGGGTTGGTAGATGGTTTTTGCATGTGGATATTAATTTGATATGACACTTTTTCTCTTGTTTATCTTTTTGCTCATCACTTTTCCATGTCACCAAGTGTTGTTATCATGATTATTATTTTGGTAGTTTTCAAGATGGCCTTGGGATGAAATTACTTAATCCACCTCATCATGGTGAAAATGCATGAATAAAAAAAATTATACTAACGTAATGTAGATAAATAAAATACTCAACTTACCTAATCATACTTATTATCCTTGTTCTTTTCCTAGCACCAATTTGAAATAGAGAACAAACACATGAGTTAGTCTTTAGGAAATGTGTACAAATGAAAATAATAGTGAGATTATTTCTTGAAATAAATTGGTCAAAAACTAAACAAATTTTTTTATTTTATCCTTGACTAGACATTGTTGGTTTTCAAGTCAAGACTCTTTCTTCAATGCATGATCAACTAACAAGCTAATTTTCTGAACAACATTATCAATAGCATCCTAAAAGGATTTTCACTATTGAATATTTTCTCCTTTTTCATTATATACATGGAATAAGGAAATCAAGGAGTGGTCCCCTTATTTTTTTTGTAGTTTATACCATCAAGGAGTTGTTATCATGGAAGAACTAGTTCTTCCATGAAAACAACATTATTTTTTATGTTTTGAACAAATTTTTATTTATTAATAGGCTTCTGATATAATTTGAGTATATTCACATTTACTAACAAAGTCTATTCATTCCCATATATTGTAATTAATTATACTAATCCATTCTTAAAGAATTTTTCTATTTGGTATGGGCCTATCCATCTTGTTCTCAACTTTCCTTTGAATTGATGAAACTTGGAGTCAAAAAAGAGTGCCCAATCTCTTTATTGAAATATTCTCTCTTTAATGTGGGAATCATGCCACATTTTTCTTTGGTGTTGCATCATTTTTATCTATTTTAAAAATTATATCCTCATCTCATCAAGCTTATTTTATTGGTATGGGCTTATCCATCTTGTTCTCAACTTTCCTTTGAATTGATGAAACTTGGAGTCAAAAAAGAGTGCCCAATCTCTTTATTGAAATATTCTCTCTTTAATGTGGGAATCAAGCCACATTTTTCTCTAGTTTTGCATCATTTTTATCTATTTTAAAAATTCTATCCTCATCTCATCAACCTTATTTAGCTAGAGGATCCTATCTTATTATGCCTTATCCAATCAATGCCTAATTCCATTCTTATTTTCAAAGTTTGCAATTTAAAATCAATAGAGATTAAAGGATTATTACCATAAAATAACTCATAAGGTGAAAATATAGTGGTTGTCTTCCAAGTAATGCTTTAGGACCATACTACTTTTGGTACTCAGACTACCTAATCCTTTCTACTGTTGTTGACTATCTTGGTCAAAATATTCTCTAGCTCCCTATTGGTAACTTCTATTTGACCATTGGAATTTCAATGGTAAAGGGAGGATTTATTATGGTTAACTAGGTAGACTTACATGAAATGATTGATCACATTATATATAAATTGTGGTCCCTAATATGAGACCATCTCTCTAGATATACCAAATGATTGCATGATCTTGAAATATAGGGAATATGCTACTAATTTTCTAGAAAAAGACAAATCTTGGACCTTAGCCTAATTAGTGACATAGTATGTACATACTAGGATTTATTCCTTACCTGAGGATAGAGGATCTATAGGACAACTAAAGACTATTCTGCACTTTTCAAATGGTTCTAACACTACTTGGAGATGAAGAGGCATTTCTATTGATAGTGTAGGTTGTCCCATCATTTGACATGGATCACACTATCTAATGTACTTATTTACTTGCATGTGAAGGGATCACCAATAATATCCTAATCCTAAGATATTATATATGGTTATCTTTATTGAATAATGATCTCCTCTTGAATCATCATGACAAGCTCTAATGATGTTATAGGCTTCATTATTTGATACACACTTGCAAAAGACATGATCAAGTCCATACTTAAATAGTATGCAATTAATCCACTTCAAAGAAGAGCTTTCTTTTATTAAACATTTACTTTTTTTACAAGTGAAATGAGAAGGAAACTTCTTGTGTCCAAGTATTTGGCTATATCAGTAAACTAGGGTGATTCTATTAAAATAATAAATAATTGTTCATCGAGAAATTTGTCTTCAATTGGTTCTTCACCACCTATAATGTTTATCCTAGAAAAAAAATCTACAACCACATTAAACTTACCTGGTTTATCAATAATGGTTATATCAAATTATTTTAAAATTAATAACGACCTTATGATTCTTCCTCCTAATATAGGTTTATTCATGAGATATCTTATGGATGAATGTTATGTGTATATGAAAACATTATAACTTGTAATATAGTGTCTAAATTTATTAATGGTATAAATCAAAACAAAGGATTCTTTTTATATGGTTGTATAATTTATTTTAGTAGGTGTGATTTTTTTTGATGTAATAAATAGCATACATATTGTCATTTTCATCCTTTTGTGATATAACTACCCCCATTGCATAATTAGAGGCATTAGTGTAGATGTGAAAAGGTTTTTACCAATTGGGCCCTCTCAACACTAGTGTAGAACTCAATTTATTTTTAATAGTTTCAAAATATTTCTGATAGTCATCACTCCACATAAATTCAATATCCTTTATCACCAAAGTAAACATAGAAGTATTAATTTTGTTGAAGTCTTCTATAAGATGTCTATAAAAACCATCATGACCTAAAAATCTTTTAATATTAGTTTGGTTCTGAAGGGCAGGTAGGTTGGAGATTATTTTAATTTTATTAGTATCCACTTGGTTTCCTTTAGAAGAGATGTGGTTTCCTAGTACCATGCCTTGATCCATCATAATTAATCATTTATCATGACTTAGTGATAAATGGTGGTTTTTAACAGATGGTTAAGACCTTGTCAAGATTGTGTAAGGATTCATCAAATGTGTCTCCATGATAATTGAAGTCATCTATGTAAAATTATACATAATTTTTATTTATATTAGAGAATATGGCTAAAAATTCTCTTTGAAAAATAGCTACAACATTACAAAGGCCAAATGATAAGACTATGTAGGCAAACATTTCCTATGGGCAGGTGAAAGTGGTTTTGTCTTGATCCTTAGTTGCCACTATTATCTGATTATATCCACTAAATCCATCCAGGAAAGAAAATTAATTTTCCCTACCATATTATCAAACACATTATCAATATAAATAAGAGGTAAATAATACCTCATAGTGGCTTTGTTTAGCTCTTAGTAATATACACACACTCTCTATTTCCTATTTTTATTAGGTACAATTACCAATGAATAAACTCATTGCCTATTTAAGATGGGATAAATTAATCCCACATCTAACAATTTCTCAATCTTAGTCTTTAATATATCTCTTAATGATGAATAATAACTCATAGTGGCTTTGTTTAGCTCTTGGTAATATACACACACTCTTTATTTCCTATTTTTATTAGGTACAATTACCAGTGAAGAAAATCATTGCCTATCTAAGATGGGATAAATGAATCCCACATCTAAAAAATTCTCAATCTTAGTCTTTAATATATATCTTAATGATAGGTTTGTCTATCTTTATGGCTGTCTAACTAGTTTATCCTAACTTATGTAAATGTGATGGGTATAAACACTAGGATGAATTCATCTCATGTCTATGTAGTCCTAAGCAAAGGTTTTGGTATGGTTTTCTAGAACATCAAAAACCTTTAATTTTTTTATCATGGGTTAACCATCTATTTATGTTTAATGTTTTTCTTGGTAATACCATAACTTATTTGGTGTCAAGATGGATAGACTCTACTTGTTTGAATTCACTCATCAAGGAGTTAAAAGGGCATGGATAGGGTAATAACATATGAAATGTAGTTACATTTTTTACAAATCTATCTCTTGGAGGAATGATTCTAGCTAATGGATAATGAAATGCAATTAGAAAATTAGTTGGTTTATTTCTTGCCCAATTCCAAATACTTTCTTGCAATGGTCTATGGTTATATGTTGAATAGGCAAGATGATAATTTTGACCAAAGAATGAGTCTCTAACAACTAGTTTAGTTAAGTATTTATCTGATGGATTGGTGGAGTCAGTAGTTAGTGGACGGGTAGAGTTCATATCTAGGATCATAAGGCTAGTCACTTCTTTTAAATTTTATGCTAACTCACTAGTTAATTCTTCCATGTGTCTTTGTATTGTTATTGTGGCTAGGGATGAAGGGATATTATTATTTACTTATGGTTCATCCACACATAATTTTTTAGTGTAATCCATTGAGGTTTTTAAGGGGATATAAATATATTCATTTTTATTTTAGACCATTTGAAATAGTCATATCCCCTGACTTGCACTCTATTAATATTGTCAAAGCAGATAATTAAGATCTTACTAAAATGATGGGGTACCCTAATTTATTTATTTTGAGTTGCAACACCATGAATAGATACTCCCATGAATTAATAGTTATAGCCACATATTCTATAGTGCCTTCTAGTTTAGTAACTAATTGATCAGCCATTTGGAGAATGGCAGAGGTAGTTTACACCCCCATAAGGGATAGTGTCTGTAGAGTATTAGTTATCATTACATTAATTTTTAAAATGAAATCTACCAAAACATTAGGTATTTATTTTTTCCTATGATCATTATTATGACCAGACTACATGGGTCTGTGTATTTGGGTAACAATAATTTTCTTACTAAAAGATCAACCAGTTTACCATCCACATGTATGGTCTTTGGGTATTTTTTATTTCTCCCAGTGGTATTAAAACACAATATTTTATTGAATTTATTCAATTCTAGAATATATTTTATATTGTGTAACAAGTATATATCAATATTTAGTTTTCTCGGTTCCTAAATGAAATTAGACTCTTGATTTTTCTAAACTTCTTTTAGTATGTCAAGAAAAGGAATAGGTAGAGTAGTAAGGTGTTCCTTTGTCTTCTTTATCTATTTATTTGATTCTTCTTTTATGACTTTGGATTGAAGTGGATCTATTTTTAGTTTTTCATTGGGTAGTTTAGAGATGGTGATAAGAGGCTTTTGAATTGTTCTTCCTGATCTAAGTTGATTGTTTGTAAATTTAATAAATCTTACATTCATAATTTCTTTTTGTTCATTTACATAAACAAGGGATTATGGTTTATTCTTCAAATGAGAAACTATATGGGCATGTAATTGTGGATAATTAACCTATTTTGTGGGTTGAGAAATAGGAGGTGCCATCAAAGCTTTTTGTGGTGGAAATATTCTTTAGGGGTTAAACTGTGGATTGGCATTCCATTGTGTATTTACCCATGGTTGTGACTATGGTTGGGGCATCCATGGTTATTGAGGCATCATTCAAGGTTGATGCATCATCCATTATTATTTTTTCTATGGTGGATTTGCTTATCCCCATATAGGTTGAGGTTCCTAAGTAATCTAAGGTATCATCCATGGATTAATTAGATTCCTTAGACCAAACTGACCTTGGGTCTAGTTTTGTAGAAATGGATTATATCTTTGAATGTAATTTAGGTCTTCCATGGGATTTGTCATTTTTTTAATTGACTTTTTAAGATAGGGATATGAGTGCAATGGGTTGTGTCATGGTTTTTACTATCACATATCTCTATTTTATTTAAAGGACATTTTTTAGAGAATGTTTTAACTTACATTTTGGGCAATAGATGGCTAAGGGTTATATGGTAGAATTGGATTTATCTTAAAGTCCATCCAATGCAGTATTTGACTAGACCAAAATGTCAATTTTCAAATTTTAAAAAAAACTCCATAAATTGACTAACTTCTTTAGACATACCTAGTTTTCCTTTCTAGATGCTTGGTTTTATCCTAGAGTAGTTAGTGCATAAGTTTAAGATCTAGTTAAATGTTAATTTTACAATTTCTCCTCTACCCATCAAGTTTAGAGCATCTCTAGAGTCACCATCCAATCCCTTAAGGAAGACCATCTTAACTACTTTTTTAAGTGTATAACCAATACGTTTGTGAGAAAATTTGAACCTATCTAGATAATCCTCTAGAGTTTCATCTTCATTTTTTTTAACATTAAATAATTATTCTTTCATGTCCCTTACTTTGTAGTAATCTTGATACTTATCAAGAAATGTGGGTTCCATGTCTCTCCATGTATTAATAGAGTCACCTAGAATGCCCATGAACCATCTCATGGTCACTTCCTTAAGTGTAGAAGGGAACAATTTGAGTTTTTGATTATCAGTTATATAATCATATGTTTGGCATAACACTTTAAACTCAAACAAGAATTGATTTGGATCTTCTAAGGATTTACCAATAAAAGTGGGCATATTTGAAGCTGAAATGTTCTTCAGAGAGGTTTCATCTACCAGATCTATGATTATATGAAATGAAAAGGTTATGTCTTATTGTATCTTATTTTCTTCAAGATTTCCCACATTTTCTTGATTATCATTCATGGTTTTGTTTATTATTCTTCCCAACTTATGTTAGAGATCCAATTTATTTCTTTCTCTTAATCTTGTAGAGATTGAGGTCTAGGACCTACTATTCTAAACAAAGGATCCTTAAGGTTAATTCTTCCTATAGGAGATCTCCCAAATGTGATACTTCCTACAAGGTTTATTTGTGAGGAAGACCATAATTGTGGGGACAAATCAAAAGAATTTTCAAAGCATAATTCAAGTGTTTTTATTATACTCTCAGATATCTTAGTTAAATATTTCATTTTTTCCTCCTCTAGTCCTAACTTGGGATCTTTGGAGATGAACCATCCTTTGGTGTCTCTAGGTCAGTTCACAAATCTAAATAATTTATTTTTGTTTATATTTTATTTTATTTATTTTAATTTTTTTGTTATTTTATTGTAGACCAATAAGGATTACCTTACTAACAATTAATTATCCTCATAAATGACATAAAAAATGATGGGTGTCATTTATCCCTTCATTTAACCAACTTTTTTTTATCTCATTCAAACTAGGGGTGGCATCCAAAGCATATGCAATAGGATTTATGGTTGTAAGCTGCATAAATGGTTTGGGAGGTGTTGATATTTTGAGTCCCTAATCTAATCTATTTTATAAAATTCATGCTTATGTAATAAATAAGCACACATATAGAATTAAAACACTCTATGATGAAAATGAGAGTAATTTAACTTACTAAAATAAATACTCTACTAAAGATAAACACACTACTAAAAAGATAAACAAAATTCTAAAAATAAAACACACTAATTTTTAGAATTGAATTTAATCTTATAACTTAAAGATTATTCCCTCCAAGTTATAAGACTAAAATACACTTGCAATTACTAAAATGGTAAATACACTGAATGCATAAAATACTATACAAAACACATTCCTTATTCCTCAGGAGAGTGAGCCCTTACCTTGGGAATAGGAATGTAAAGAAACTCAATGCTTGAAAATTGTAGATATATTCATTAATTAATCAAAACAAAATACATGAATATAGTTTCAACTTTGTATTACTATATTGAAATATCAACTGAATAATTCAATAATTCAACTCCCTCTAAGACATATAGATCTACCTATATATAATGCTATAAATGAAGGTCCCTAGATCTTAGTAACTAATATTATTTTATCAAGATAAATCTCCTAATTCTAGTGGATCTTCAAAATATGTGATTGATTATTGCAATAACAAGAATCATCTATTACAAAATCCACTATGAATCTACTATGAATACATTCCTAGATCTATTGCATTGATTGTCTTATAAAAGACTGTTGATATATATACAATGAATAAAAAATATAAAATTAATTTATAGATTGTTATTTATGATAATAATATAAATATAAATTGACCAAAATGATCTTCAGGTATTTTGATAAAAGAGGAAAGTATGGATCTTCAATATTATAGGTTCAAGATCTCGACTAGGAGAGTCTATAGCAACACTGGTAGAGTCTGTAACTTTATTTGTGAAAGTATGGTAGAGTCTGTAATGGCATGTTTCAAATATATTTGATGCTAAAAAATTCTTATCAAGGCTACCAAGTTGATAAGGATGATAGAATGCTTCAGTGAAGGGTGTAACCTGGTCTAAATGAATCTATAGCTATAGACTGAGTGAGTTTGTAGCTACTAGGTAAGTTCATAGCTATAAAATAAGTGAGTTTATAACTACTATCTAAGTTTGTATCTATATCTAGAGTATAATGGGTGAGTTGGTAGCATGCCAAATGAGTTCATTAGCTCATCAAATATCAAGATACTTCATATGGGTTGCCTTATAAGATCATTAAAAAGGTCTTTATTATCTATAGACTATTGTATTATCTATATATACACAAAATTAAGAAACTAAACATGAAAAGAGTTATAATAAAGTGAAATAATCAAAAAATTAGACTTTAGTTGCATTAAATAAGATAAAACATCTATTTTATACATAAGATTAAATACAAGCCTAAGATCCTTAAAATATTCAGTCCATATGATAGGTAATCGAGGGAAAATGAAGAAAATTGAGGGTAAAAATGAGTCATATTTTGGACTCATAAACCTTCATGAAATCAACACAAATATTTTATCTAACACACCTTTCACTTCACCTTTCTTGGCAACACCCTCTCTAGTAAGGGCTAAGATGGCATCTTGGTAAATTTGGAGAAGACAAATTACAAATCAATGAAGTTCCTGAAGACATCTCTAGAGTGCATATTTTAAATAACCAATGTTACAATAAAAAAAGAGATAAATTTATCCATATTTAAAAACCATTTCTATGGACCTTGGGTAATTACCATAGTGAAAACTAGTTTTTAACATAATGCATACAATTTGTTACTTGTAAGTACATTATACTTGGTGGCAAGCCCATTCCATCTCCACCCTATGCATCCTAAAGCATCCCTTTATCCTTACCCATCCTAAACATATCCAAAGCAACCTAAACCCCTACTTATTCATCCAAACCTACACCATCCTTACTTATTATAAATTGTCCTTAACATCTTTATACATTTAATCTTTATTTATCCTACACTATCCTTACCCATCCAAAACCTATCCAAACCCATCCTTACCCATCCAATCCTTTCTATCATAACATCATCATTATTCCCAATTTTTACCTTGATAAGTAAATATAAATGTATCGATACATGTTCTTAGAAACATCTTGGTATATCATTAGATGATGATTTGATGATTGGATATTTGGTTCTTGGGCAATGTGTTCTTTGGAGTTCTCATCTCGAATCCTTCCACTATTCCAATCCACTATCACTCGCATCCCTAGTGCTATAATGGGCCTTACATTTACTCATCACCTCATAAAGGTCCCAAAAAAAATAAAAAACATTAGAAATTTGAAAAAATCCAAAAACATCCAAAAAACATTTAAATAATTAAAAAATTCAAAAAAATCCCAAAAAATTAGAAAAATGTCAAAATAATTTGTCTTTATTTTAGTTAGAAGCCCTTATCATACCATAGGTAGATTAATATATCCTTATCAAGCCCTACCATTCCCACATCTACCCCCTAGTATATATCCTTGCTTGGAGAAACACAAGGCTATCTTTATCATTATCAACACCTCTAAAAAATAAAAGGTTTTTAACTTGGAAAAAGACAAACAAAAATGTTTGCTTACTTACCTTTGTATGTTTGTTGCATAATTTTATCTATGTAATTTATGTGTTTTTTATTTTACTATTTTATCTTTCTTATTTATTTCTTTGAGTTAAGACACTATGTGCATTATACTAGTGTCATCATGATTTAACATATCATGGTGTACCATATCCTATGCTTAAGTCTATTTAGTCTTTATGTGTTATTATGATATGTCATCATGGTATTACATACAATTTATTTATATTGTAATACACAAAATAAAAATAAGGTTACTCAAACCATGTTGTAACTTCATGTAAGACTAAATAACTTTTTACCCAATCTAAATCATCACATTATCATTCAACATAAATCACATCCATAACATGAATCGAATCTCTACAATACTAACTATCTAACTTAACATGCATTCCAATTACCCATACATAAATCCCTAAATAATTAAGTATTCTTCATCAATAATACAAAAGGAATTCTATTACATACATCACATACTCACCTATATCTACCAATAACCTATCAAAATCCATGTTATCCAATAACATGATCAATCATCATTAATCCATGTAGTCAGTTAACTTCTTGAGTTTTGTTTGTGCATTAATCAACTAAATAAAATCAACCATCTAATCCAAGACCACAAATTTTCAATGGGATATATCATCCCTACATCCACATCCTTTCATATATAGTTACTTGGGTCAAATCAAAGCATGCAACTTATCTCAGGATATATCATTTCCAATCCTCTCTTTTTATATATCATTGCTTGGGGAAAATCAATCTATGATAAAATCATAGCATGAAAGCATTATCTAAAATAGTTTAATTATAGCCGTTTGTCATTCTCATTAATCTATAGCATCCATACCATCATCTATATCCATATTCATCATCATCCTCCTATCCATATCCTATCCATTCATCACATCATATTGTCCCCCAACCAAGCCTTTCATTCATTTTAGCCTATTTCAAAAACCTATAAAACCATTTTATTCTCCATTACAAAATTAATCAATTTTCTCCATTTCTTTATTTTATACTTTCAAATAAATTAATTAAATCAAAATTCATTGGAATATATATTTCCCTCTTCAATGCTCATAGATTATCAATAAGATACATTCTTCCCACATCTACTGCCATGCATATATCATTGCATGGGGCACATCCAAGTGTGCAAATTATCTTGGGAAATATCATTTATAAAGTCTGATCACTTACTCTATCTTCTTAGGGTAAATCATCTTAAACACACATAATAGCATGCAAGCATTTCATCAATAATGATAACTTGGTTTACAATGGTATCAATCACACCATTTTTTATCTATATACTCAAGCCCTATTTAATTGTTTATTCATTTCAAGCACACATCCACATAATTTATACTTAAATTATATCTTTAAGGGGTATATACCAACATAAACACTCAATCCACTCAAAACTCCTTCTCAAATCCATGTACACTCTAATTTTCATTATTCTTTAAAAAGGCAATACTTCTTCTAGTCACAACACCCTCTAAAAGAGGGAAAAATTTAGACACCTAAATTATACTACATTTAGTGTCATAATTGATTTCACTAAATATCAACACATTCACCTAATTTATTTACTAATTCACCATTCAAATTTCAAATTTTATCCTAAGTTCAATAATATCATTTTCCCTTCCAAATTCAAATGGTTGATTAATCTTAATTAAATAATCTATTTATAATTAATCATGCACACATAATTCCATAAAATTAATTAATAATTATAAATTCTAAGTCACCAAACCATATCCTTAATTATCTCAATCAAGATTTGAGTCATTTAAATAATTCCTTAGAACATGTAACTATCATGGTGATTCATTCAAACTACCTTGACTCATTCCTAATAATATTTTAACTACCAACAAATTTCCACACATATCTCAACCACTTAAAGAATTGGTATTCTTCACTTGAATGAGGATTCAAATACAACCATCTAAAAATCAAGAGCTTTAATAATTCAATATTAAATTTGACCATCCTTTCCTCATGTAATAAGTTTACAAATTTATGTACGTCCTCTATGTTGAATCATTATCCATAAAGATATCAAATCATCAAATCAATAATCCGCTTGAAATAAAAATTTGTATGTCCTTATCCTATTAAATTTCCCCCACATTGGAGATTTGCATTGAGCAACCACATACCAAGATCATACAAGCACATCTAAGTCATTAAAGGAGAAGATATTCACTTGGTTGGTAAAGTGAAGGTAAATTTCATTTACTATTTCTTTTTTTGAAGCTATATCTAAGGTTTTATATATTTTTTAGAATAAGGAGTCAATAAGTAGTTTTGGTTTCTTATCTTTGCAAGTTATAATTTATAGTTATCATAATTGCATTGACTTGGATTTGGGATGATTTAGACTTGGATTATAAATGATCATATTGATATATTCACAATTTGGGAAGAATAGGGAAGATTTCCTAAATGTGCAGTAGTGTGTAGATGTGTACCAAATAAGTTCCAAGTTCCTTATTTATGTGAGACCTTGTTTTATTTATATATGAGTCCAATTAAGTAATTTATCACACCATCAACATATTAGGAAGATGGATTGAACATTAGGAAAGGTTTGATTTTAAAAGGTATCAATTACTAAGAGAGGATCTATTCAGACAAAATTAGGTCATGTTGATTGGAAATACTAATTGAATTTGACAGAACTGGCATAGACATGCCAATTGGATAGAATGTCTAAATATGTTTATATAAGATAGAAATCAGGTTTGAGACAAACAATGAGGTTTGTGTAGGTGTGTAAAAATGGAAAAAAAGGGTTTAGATCATAATATAAAATGTAGGTGTGATACAATGATTTATTAAAACCATGTTTTTATGATCAATTCATGTTTGGTAAATGTGTGTTGAGGTTGTCATTATCAAGTATTGAATATTGGATTTTAGTATCTACAACTAGATACATAAAGATGTCATAATAAACATGTTAAAATGCCACTCACAAGGGACATAGAGATGTTAAAAATAAGGAACATAAATATATCATATCAAACAAGGCCTAGGGGACACACATAATAGTCAAGCATAAAGTATCCTATCATGTATGAGAGTAACAACATCAAAGAAGCATAGAACAAGTCAGACTAGTCTACACCATCCATATGTATTATTATGACACCATAGTTTAATAACATATTGGTTCAACTTTTAATGTATTTTTGGTGTTTAAAACCTTAGGTTGTTAAAGGGATGGAACAATAAATAGAAATGAGCTACACAAAGATTTACTTAGCTAGAAACTAACTGAGATGGATGAATGAAAGGTTAGAAATCGGCACATAAGTTGTTTAAAGTGTTACAAACTAGAAATAGGTCTTAGAAACTCTCCCAGACAAAGTCATAGTACTTTAGATAGTATCACATTATGTTAGTGTTCTTAATTTTATGGAAATGTCTGTTAGGTTGTGGAGCTAAAAGCTTCACCTAGATGCAAACATGGAGGTTGCTGAGTGTCACAGTCACCGACGTCGACAGGACAATTGATGTCAGTCAGGGGTCGACAGAAGGCAATCAACATTAGTCAAGAGTCAACCAACGTTGGTCACCTTCAGATGGATAGGGACTAATGTCGGTTGCCTGTGCAGTTCTAGAACTACTTGTTGATGAATAGTTAGTTAATGAACCGATTGTTTGCATGTTAAAGGTTAATTTTAGTCTTGAGCCACTTGTATAATTATTGTATGCATGGGATCTATATAATAAACTCATGGGCTATATTGTAAAGTGTAGAACCAGAAGAGTTCTTCCATTGGTGGAATCATAGGGGGTCTTCCAGGTATGTAAGATCAGGGTTGATCTGTAGGGTGTTGCAAGATCAGGGAGGAGATCTACATGGGTAAGTAAGATCAGTTGATTTGCAGGGGTGTGTGTGTGTGAGGTCAAAGGTAGATCTGTTGGGTAGCAAGATCAAAGGTGATAGCAACACATCAAGGATCAAGATCATGTGAGATCTACTTGGAGTACAGTTTGTACTCAGTTGTACTAGCAGTATTGTACTGACTGGTTGAGGTGAACAACAGCTTTGTGTTAGCCATTTTTTGTGACCTGTATTGAGAGAAGATAACTCTTGAGGGAAGATTATTGGTATGCCCATGAAGTGGATGAAAGAGTGTGATCTCTTTGTTGTAATTTCCTTCTGGAATGAGTTGAATACAATTGTGTGTTGCCTCTCATATTTTGTGTTATTTTTGAATTCTAGTTACTTGTTACTTTTGGGTAATTCCACATATTTAGTTGCTTGTACATGGTAATAAATTATGCTTCTTAGGTCCTATCAAGTGGTATCAAAGCAATTTATTGTTCTAGATTCCTGACAAGTGGTATCAAATCTAGTTAGTGTTTGTTGATTACAAGTCACTCTCAGGGGTTTCTGATTGAGTGGGAGTATAGCAATGCCAGAAGAAAGTAAGCTAAGAATGGAGGAATTGAAAGGCACAGATGGTCAATTATGGTGTTATGGAAAAAAAGAGCAAGTAAAGAAATATTTTTGGTTGGTAGAAGATTAGCATGAAGAAATTGAAGAGGCAGATGTTGCAAGTGTTGTTGCATAGGATGCTCTGGTATGTTCCTTGGATAAAGTAGAATCTTGGTTTATAGATTATGTTGCCTCTTTCCATGCAGCCCCAAATAGAGGGGTTGGTGAGCCTTGTCAAAGTTTTGGCAAAGGGGAAGTGCAACTAAAATTTTAGGTGGCCAACACATGGGTGTTGAAGAAGGTCATGCAGGTCCCAGTCTTGAAGATGCGGCTAATTTCTTCAAGGAAGTTGGGTGATGAGAGATGCACATGAACTCTCATAATAGATGCATTTAAATTAGCAGGTGGTAAGAAATTAGGTATCCTTTATCTATCTACTTATATTACTGATTCTTCTTCTATTGTGAATACATAGCTTTGTAGGCTTGGTCACATGAGCAAGAAGGAGATGCATGTTCTTAAGAGGAAGTCAGATGTCTTTGACAAACTTAAGAACTTGAAAGCCTTGGTGTTTATGGAGGAGATGACAAATAGAGATCAGTGAAGAAGGCTGAGTAACTCTGAGTAGGGAAATTTGGATAGGGTTTTGATCTAAAGAATGCTCACGAGTAAAAAATCATCACTCACAGGCAAACATAGGTACCGACATCGGTCAGGTAAAACCAGCATCAAACAAACAGGCACCAACATCAGTCATGTGCAGACAGGCAAAGTTGGTGGTGTTGGGTAGGTGGAGATCAATGTTGGTAAGATAACTAGCGTTGGTGACCTAGACAGTCGCATGGAACTGATGTCAGTCAGATGTAGACTGTGTGGTGACCGAGGTTGGTCACTGGAACAGATTTTGGGTGGATAGCAAGCTGTCAAGGAGTCTCAAACACCCATATGGAGGACTGAAAGGGTAAGTAAGCCTCAAATTCATTGTTCCTCTTATTTATACTCATTTCTCACTGTAGATCATAAAGGATCCAGGAAATAATGAGAGCATGGCATGAATGAGGAAGTTGATTCCTAGGATGCAGAACCAAATGGTAGATTTGGTAGGGTTGCCAGTCGATATGAAAGCACTGAAAGACAAATAGATACCGTAGTTAAAGAATAGAGAGAATGGACACATGAGATAGAAGGCCAGGTCATATGGTCTTGAAGAAGCTCTAGGATAGTGGTACAGGTTTGACAGGTGGATGACAAAGCATGGCTTTAGTTAATGTCATTGTAACTACTGTGGTTTCTTTACCAAGTGGGTGATGTTTGCAACATCATCTTGTTACTGTATGTTGTGTGTTTGCTTGATGTAGGGTTACACATACAAGTTTTTTTTTGAGCTAAAGGTAAATTTAGTTCAGAGGTGTGTCATGAAGAATTTGGAGGAGCAAAATTCTTTGGCACAAGTAATCTTAGAGACAGGGAAGATCACAAGTTGATGTTGTCACAGGATGATTATGTGAAGGTAGTGCAAGATGCAGAATAGGGCAGTGCACCTATGGATGGACAGTTCATAGAATAGGGTCCCCAATCACATGATGAGGTTGAGCACATGTGTACTCCCTCTTATTGCCCCAGTAGTGGGAGTTGTCAGCAGGTTTGTGGCCAATCTGGGAAAGAAGCACTAGAAAGTGGTTCAGTGGGTTCTTAGGTATCTGAGAGGGACAAACAACAGGGTCAACATGCTATGTAGGGTCAATTTATTTTCTACATGAGTTTGTAGATACAGATATGGTAGGTTACTTAGATGACAGGTGATACACCATAGGATGTGTGGTGGTTGGTCTTCAGGATTGATCTTGAAGAGAGATACAAGCCAAGAAACAAATTAGATGGTGTACATGTACAAGTACAAGTGTAGCTATTTATCTCCAAGTGGGAGATTTTTAGGTTGTGGAGCTAAAATCTTCACCTAGATGCAAACATGGAGGGTTGTTGAGTGTCACAGTCACCAGCGTTGGTCAGGCCAACTGACGTCGGTCAGGTGTAGACAGGAAGCTATCGACATCGATTAGGGATCAGCCAACATCAATCATCCCCAAATAGATAGGGACCAACGTTGATCACCTGTGTGGTTTGAAACTATGAGTTTCATAGACAATTTGTTAACGAACTGGTTGTTTGCATGTTAAAGGCTAATTTTAGTCTTGAGATATAGATCTAATTATTGTAATTGGATGTCTAATTATTGTTTGCATGAGATCTATATAATAGACTCATGGGTTGTATTGTAAAGTGGGCTAGTTGAGTAAGAGCAAGGTTAGCTCCTTCAGAGTGAAGAAAGCAAGGTGTGTTCCTCCTAGTTCCATAAGGGTGCTGAGTGTGTATGATCAGGTAGAGCTGCAGGTTGTGCAAGTTTTGGTAGAAGATCCACAGGGGCACTAGTTTGGAGAATCAGAAGGGTTCTTCATATGTGTATGATCTTGGTCAGTAGGTGTGCATGGCCAGGTTAGGAGATTTACATGGTAAGTAAGATCGGTTGATCTACAAGTGTGTGTGCACGAGGTCAAAGGAGGTTTGTGGGGTAGCAAGATCAAAGGTGACAGCAACATATCAAGGAGCAAGATCAGGTGAGATCTACTTGGAGTATATTGAGTACTTGGAGTACGATGTGTACTCAAATTTGGAGTGCATGGAGCACTTGTGTATTGGTATTAGTGATACTGATTGGTGGTACTGGCAATAGTGATACTAACTTGTTGGAGGTGAACAACAACTCTATGTTTGAGTTGTGTGTTGGGACCGTAATTGAGAGAGTGAACTCTTGAAGGTGTATTACTATACACTTGGTGTGGGAAGCCTGTAAGGTGTGGAAGAGTGTGGCATCTCTTCATTGTAATTTCTTTCTAGAAGAGTATCAATACAATTGGGTATTGTCTCTCATATTCTGTGTTATTTTTGAATTCTAGTTACTTATGCATTTTGGTTAAATTTTGTGTTTAGTTGCTTATACAAAGGTAATCAATTGTGTGCTTCTGGGTCCTAACAAGTGGTATCAAAGTAGTTTATTGTTCTAGATTCCTGACAATGTCCCCTTACATAAAATAATATAAACTTATAGATATGCCTTCATCTGAGTCTGGAATGTTTGTGCCTATGTAGATGAACCCTGATTCACTATCTTTGACTAATTTGGAAGGGAAACCCTAGACCTCATTGTTATTAGGGTATTTGAGGAGCATAATTAGAAAAAGTTTGATGTTATCTAGATAGGTTATATGTGACCTCAACACCCTAATGTGTTGAGAGTTGTCTACATACCAATACATTGAGAAGGGATCAAGCCTGATATAATTCTCCCAATTTAAGTGTTGTAAAAGTGCAAGTGAATGCTAGCATGAGTGTTGGATTGAGTGATTCAAGTGTGAATTGAGACTATAAATCTAAGTAATCTAATTTTAGGAATGATGTATATGGCTAGATGTAGTAGTTAGGTAGAATAAGGATCAATGATCTTGATTTGCACCACTTGTTTCTAAACTTTTTTATGTGTATTTGTATATGATTTCTATCTAGTGGGTAAAGGGATAAAATTGGTGTATATATACTGATCTAATGTTTGTCAATGTGTGGAATAAATCTAGGCTGATCTTAAGGTGTATTAATAAATAAAAATATGTCTATTAAAGGAGAAAACAGGCAAGGGACATTAATGTGGTCCCTATGTCACTAGAAAAGTGGATCAGTGTCCAAAGGGATGCACTAGTGTCTAAGTGGTAGAATTTGGTGCTAGGGTCCTAAATGCTTATGATATGGTCTAGGGTTCTTTTGGTACATCTAGGGATGGGTTAAACCCACATGAAATTTGGATAAGGATCAAAATAGGCCCTAAGATAGGTCAGGGCTAAGTTAGGGATAGGGTGGTCTCAAATGACACTCATTACACTCAAGTGACATTTTATATGACTACATTTGCCTCCTCTTTATTCTATAAATGCAACAAAGTGAAATTACTAGGATAAATTAAAAATAAGCATACCTAAACTTACCTATGAGGTGAAGACCATGAATCTGGGTCTGAGTTTGTGAAGCATACACCATTACGTATCCTAAAAATGAAACATGGATGGATTAATCCTTACTTAAGGAATATCAAAATAAAAGACAAGACTAATGAAGGAGATAAGAGAGAGAAAAGGAATGAATACACCTCATTAGGTACATGAACTAATGAAAAAACTTGGTGATATTATATGTATATCTAGTGATCAAATTGGTGAATAAATTAGACTAAGTTGATGGCTTGATCAATCCCCATGTGTGGGTGGCTCAGTAAATAAATTTTATTTTAACTCCATCATTTCCCACCCCTATTTGACTATCATAATATATGAAACACTTAGATTGGATTGATAGATTATCAAACCCTCTTACGTAGGTGGATCAAGAACTCAAGTAGGCTATGAATCCATCATTGCCTACCCATGTGTAGTAGATACATCTATGACTAAAACTATATGATGTCATGAAACTTTATAATATGGTTTTGGGCCACTCAAGAACTCTAAAATGTAAAATGTATTAGGTGCCACTTGGGCACTCAAGAATTTAGCTTAGGGACTTATTGGAAATCCCAACCATTATAAATAGAATAAGGTATCAATCTACTATAAAATTTAGTAAATATGGTGTATGAATTATACAATGTGGATAATGGCATGGAGTTTTCCATTCCATCTAATCAACTAATGCGTAATTGAGAAAATATAAATAATGTGTCATGCCCATGCCCCTAATTTTAATATCTGTGCATATGGATTCTATACTAAGTTATAGAAATTTATATATGAGCATATCTAAAATTGAAATGGGAGTGATCATGACATATATGATTCCCTTAATATAAGTAAACCAATATGATTTTGTGAAAATTTGAGAATAAACTAAGCATAACTAATAATATAACTAAAATTGTGCAAAATTGAGCTATACTTTTTGTACTTTTCTGGCCAATCTAAATTTTCTTATTTTTGGGTCTACTAGACAATGGTGCAATCTCTTAGATAGTAGTACATTGTGATAGTGTCCTCATTACCACTATAGTGTTATAATTTCTTTTATGCCAAATTGAAACTGATCTATCTTACTATTTTTCTTGATTATAAACTCTATAATCTATGTCTGCATGCTAAAAATTATGTTCTGAGTGCATTCAAATGGCCTGACCTCTATGATAAACCCCTATGAATGCCCCTCTTTTGAGGGGAGTTGTTAAACCTATGCAATAACTATCCTCAAATGAGAAGATCTACATCATGTGTGTCAGATTGAAAATATATGATATATATGTGATAAATGAAGATAATGTGTATACATGACATTAGAATGTAAGATAATTTGAGCATAAGTTGGTAATTTATGATGTATATGAGACATAGCATTCACATGGTTGTCAAGATAGATAGAACAATGTAAGTATGTGTATGAATAAAAAATCTAAGTATAATCTAATTAACTACCTAGGGGAATGGGGCATGTTGCCCATCATCGCACCTAAGAAGAAAGGGGCGATGTATGAGGTCCCTCATGGCATCAAAAATTGAGTGGTAGAACAATGTCAATAGACAAGTGTCATGACCATGATGCATACATGAAAGCATACATACAACACACATGAGGCACATAAGTAAGCCAAGGGGCCACAATATAATGGACATGGGAACATGTCACTAACTCTGAGAGATAAAAACATACAAGGACATGTTCAAATGTCCACATAGACATAGAGAAATCAAGGTTGGCTTAGAACCATAAATAATCACATGTTTAAATGTCCTCATACATGATAAAAAATCACACACAAGGACATGGACACATGTCTAAATCATACATATAGTGAAAATAAGTGGCGTAGATCCCTGGAACAATGGCATATTCAAATGCCTTAGAGTAGATGTATAAGTAAAGAGACAAAATCAAATATAAATTAGTAAAGATAAAAATGAAAGTATGCATGAACATGTGGTACAAATATATAATAATAAAGATGTACATAAAATGACTTTATAGTAGTATTCATTAAAAAAAATGTATTATAAAATGATATAACCTGGTAAGGTGGAAACTATGTATAGGATGCCCCTAATAGGTGAATGTATCAATGTTGAAACTATGTATCTGTGTATGTGCCCCCAGTGGGTAAATAGTAGCAAACCTAGATCTATGTGATAGACCTAAGTCTTGTGAGAATCTATGAATACTTGAAGAGAACAAGTGAATCATGTATGTATGATAAAATTGAACTATACTAACATAGATGGCATATGTAATACCTAGAAAATATAAGTAATGTAAACATGGCAATGCATATAACATGAATTTTTGTATTTTATGAGAAATTTTTTAATGTTTTTGTATTTTTAACATATTATATTGTTTTTTAATTTTTTGAGTATAATCTATTTACAAGAGGAAAGATACTACTAATTGATGAGTCTCACAAGAGACTCACAATCAATGTGTCATGTATCAAAGAGAGGAAGAGTGATCATGTGTGTTATGTGATGAGGTATCTGAGATTTGATAATTAGATGTAATAAGTGATATATAGTTGAATCTATCTATGGAATAGGTTTATGAATCTATGGAGTTAACTAAACAAGCTTGTGAATAGTGGAGTGCTTGGGAACCCATTTCGTAGAAGAATCTATAACTAGAGTGGATACTCTATGTTGTAACACTGATCTCTAGAATCTAAAACATTTATATGATGTAAGGGTCTCTCTAATAAAGGTCTCCATGGTATATTATGAATATGTGGTAATGTTTTAAGAGTATAACTCACCCACACTAGTGGCTCAACTGATATCTAAGGTGTGTTAATAAACTCTATGTTTGGATCTATAACTAGTGACTAATGTATAACTACCTATGGAATAGGTAGAGGATACTCATATGGAAGGGCCTCAACTATAACCACCTGATTAACATGTATATACTTGAGACATCCATGTATGGTAGATGGAATGACTCGAATCTATTATATCCAAGGCCTACCCAATAACATATCAAATATGTTGACACTAGGTATGACTATGAATCTTGTAGTCGTGTGTGTTGACCCAACTTGTAATAGAAGTACAATCTCCCTAATGGAATTATAGACATGGATATTAAAGACATAAATAATTGTATCTATCTAAGAAATTTCTTGATCTAAATAGCCCAAGTGATGTATAGGTGTAATAGTACACATATTAATACTTAACCCGCTACCCACCATGACACTTTGAATAGGATGATGATCAATATAAGCTTATATAAAGAGTGCATATAAATTTGAGTCATAGTCAACAATATTTTTTTTTGAGAAAGTGATTAGAGGTCTAGTTATTAATATAGTATGAGACATTAATGATATTATGTAGATGGTGTGTGTCATATGTAAGAGTATGATAAGATACTGGTGGTGGATGTGCCTGATATGTATAATTAACACTTGAAGTGCTTATTGTCTCATTAGTTATATGTTTTGGCAATGGATCTAAAAATATTTTTATTTCTTTTGATTTCATTGGTTGTACTTTGGTTGTCTTTGTATGAATTCTCACATCAATGATATTAGCATCTATCAAATCCTATATCTTATGTCATATGCTAATGAACCTATTTGTAGTATGGTCAAGGTCCCTATGATAGTTTTAAAATTCATTAGAATCATAATTATTTAGAAGATGCCTAGTCATATTAACCTATTTGATGGGAGGGAGAGATATTACATTACATTCCAAGAGTTGTTGGAGAACATATGATAGTGATTCAAGAATATTCATAAAAGGTCTCCTCAGAGGAGCTGATAAAAACATGTTAAGAGTTGGCTCTAAGGCTTCATTGACTATTACATTTTTATCATTCTTGTTTTTAGTGGGCCTCACCTTATATGGGGGCTTATTGGAACTCTTATTAGTTGAATATGATCTAGTTTTGTATTTTAACTTGACCATTGAGAGAATATTGACTTCCTTCTCTTTCAATGTATGGCATAAATATATGATTGATGGAAACTTATTGAATAGAATAGCTTCATGTAATGTTAGTAATAAACCCTATTTAAATATGTCCTAGAGTCCTGGATAGTCATCTTTGCTAATATATATTTATATTGTAAGGCATATTTAACTATTGGCTCATTAGATTTTTGCTTTAGTTAAGCAAATTGAGCAACCTTATCACTAATGTTGATAAAAAATAATGCCAAAAATATATTTTCTAATTGATTGAATGTTGTGATGGACTTGTTAGGAAGATCATAGAACCATTGTAATGCATAATATTTTAAACTACAAGGGAAAAAATTAGTGAAGATCCAATCATTAGACACGTAGTCCAAACATGTTGCATAAAAAGTGCATACATGATGTTTTGGGTCACCCTTACCATCATATAAAGTAAGCTTTGGTGCCACAAATCTAGATGGCAAAGGAGTTGCCACTATATGTTATGTCAACGATGTATGTAGAAGAACATGAGATTCTACGACATGAGATAGCCTAGTGGCACTCTAATAAATATGTAACACCTTGGACTATAGAGAATAGATCTCATGCATAACTGATTATGCATATGATGAGGAGGAATACATAATAGCCATAGGAGGTATTTCCACTAGTGAAGGTTTATAGGTTATAACTAGTTTTGTAAAATTTGAGTTCCCCCCATAGTAGGTGTAACAATATTATCATATATGGGGTTAGAATATCAACCAAGTGATGTGTTATAGACTTCCAATATAGCTTTCAAAATCTATGCATGATCATGGGGTTATTCCATAAGTCTATCTCTAAAACTTTGTAAGATCTCATCCTTAATGAGTATAAGATGATCATTATCAAGTGGGGGGAGTGTATCTTGAGTCCCATCTTGTGTATCATTATTATATTGATTATATTTCTCATTTTTGGATGTATTATCATTGAATTAATATAATCAAGGTTTTAAGGATCCACTAGAGGGGTTGCACTTAGTCTTTTTTCCATGGTATAATCTTAAATGAAAGGAATCTGAGTATGCTCAATAGGATTGCCATTACTCCTAGCACTTCTTAAAGGAAGAGATATAACTTTTTTTGATGGCATATAACAAATAAAATGAAATAGTGATACTAAAATATAATATGTGAAATATGAAAATCCTAACACATCCAATGGAAATAGAAAAAATAAGGATACAAACATTAGTATCATTTAGGGTTAGGGTTTGGTCAATATTAGAAGTGACATTTTATATGACTACACATATCCATGTAGCATTGTGTAATATATATTAAATAACAAGACATGTAGGAAATATAGATATATCAACATGGTAGAGAGGTTATAAAAATATATATCTTGTAGAATTGAAACCCTTGAAATAAGATGCCCCTAATATTGGCATGGCCACTCGATAAAGGAATATCTAAAATTTATGTCCATGTGTAACCTATATTCCTACATTGAATTTATGCACTATGAAATACATGCTTTATGTAAATAATATGTCATCTACCAAACATGTGATAAATAACATATGTACATAGTGTAATCTAGTCATCATGTCATGCTCAGGTCTAAGAGTTTTTTGAATATTTTGAATGTTTTTGTATTTTTTTTTTTTTTGTATTGTTGAAATGTAAAATGTGATATTTGATGATCCCATTAATGGGTTTATCATGGGTATTTATGATATCAAATAGTGTAAGGGTCCTCTATCATGATTGAAAGGTACCTGATGTAAGTGTATCCAAATCTGATAATAAATCACATTTTATACAATAAATATCATCATAATTGCTTAGAGAATCCCATGTATGATGGGTAACTCTAAAATTTTGTGGAATTTTTGGATTTTTTTTATAGTATGAGAATGTATTAATTTCTATGTTTATTATGGAACCTATTAAACTATCTATGGTACTAATTGAGTATGTGTTATAGGAGATAATGGCCCTTGTGAAATGTTAGCCAAAATTGGCCACAATGAATGAATATCATTCAAAACTTTGATGTAAATGATCTTAAATTTGTAGATATCCATAATAAAGGTCTTTTATTGGTCATAAATGGTCTACGGATTTTAGGTAGTGTTTATTCTTTGACATCTTACAAAAACTTCTAGGATGGTCTAGTTAGTATTAGGGTTAAGTCACTTTGTCTTGTCATCAAATGGTCATTCATTGAAGTCTTCTTTGTGTGTTTAACATTGATTAAGTTAAGTTTGACAAAGTTAAGTTTAAGTGTGAAGTCAAGTCAATATTGAGTCATGCTCAAGGAGTCAAGGTGGTGACCCTTCTAAGAAGAACTATGATCTAAGCTGACCAAATTGACTAAGGCATAAAACTAGTAAGTTGATCACATTGTATTTATAAGTAGTTTGGAGAGATTAAGGTAGTTTTGATAAGATTAAGGTATTTAATTTGCTTTAGTCTCATTGTATACTCCAATTTTGAGATGATGATTACTAGGAAAGAGTAAATGTGAGGGTTATGTCATTGGATAAAGGCCTTTTAAGTCATATAACATTTGTTTAATGACATGATGTTTATACTTTTCTATACATATTCTCCAAATATCTTAAACAACCACTTTCCAACATTAAAATCTCTTTCTAACTTCCTATTCATCATTTTATAACATCCAAATGAGATATATTAAAATATTTTTAGAAAAAGAGAAGTGGGAAACATTTTGGCATACTCTTCCACCTTTGTACAGGTCAAAGAAAGCTACATAATCACCTGGTCCATCATCTTCAACAATTTTAAAAGGTTGACTAGGTGGATTCTTGAAGAAAACAATCTTTTGGATGCCTTTTGTAGATTTTTTTGATTGATGGTAAATTTAAAAACTCCTCTAAGGATCCCCTTAGTCTCTTCAAACCCAAATCCATGCAAAAAATGGAGTTGTAGATCCAAACAAAGAAAAACTATAATTGTACGTTCTATGACCCTACTCCTCCCTATGATTACACATCAGCTTACATATAGACCACCTACCCTAGTTATACCTCTTCTAGGTATATTCCACTTTATTTGACCTTTCTTGCATCATACATCCTTATCACATCTTTGACCTTTTGTGTGCTAGACAAGCTCTTTAGATACCTCCTAGGGCCCTTCTGAAGGCATGTTAAACACTCTAAGTGGCCATTTGACCTAAGATATGGCTTAAGGAGGAAAACCATGGCCTATTCCACATGATTCCTTCATGAAAGTAGTAACAAAGGCTATGACCTAGGTATAACATGCAAAAAAAGTCCCTATTTGTGCCTAAACAGCTAGAAACAACTAGTTTTTGGCCTTTTGGTAGATTAGGGTTGAGATATATGTCACTTTATTAATAATTTGAGACTATCTCTCCTCAATTTTTAATATTATCTTCCCACTTGATCATCACACTCAAATATTTATTGCCTTTTTGAATCTCACATCATTCTTTCTTGGCACACTTGGCTTTCATTATGATAAAAGGATGTCCTACTATTTTGTAGCTTATCTTAGGGATTCACATTTCTCTATATAGTTTTCTTGAAGATTTTGGGTTTCTCCTAGATCCCTCAAAACTCCATTGCATCTATTATTATGCTTCTTACATTGGCACTCTCTCATTTGGTACATTCTCCTTCACCTCTCCCACAACTTTTGGATCTTGGTCTCGAATCAACTCACACACAACCTAATCCTCTTCCTATCTTGCTTCTTAGTTTGGATAATCAATTGGTAGAAAGTATACACACTTATTTTGAGTTTGATATGAAGGCACTTTGCTATGTAAAGTGATTTTTTTTTTTTTTTTTTGCATTAGTATACATGTTAGGTTTTGATTTTTTTAGTGATTTAATCTATTTAGGGCATTATCTAGGATAATTTATAAAGTTTTTTGCATTTTTATGTGGTTAATAATATCTTCATTATTTTAAATATCTTCCTTTATATGTTATTATTGTACTGGTAACATTTTTAATTACATATAAGGATCCTACATGCTCAAAACAACCTATACAATTTGCATAAACAATATTTCTTCTTGCTAAACCAAAAAAATGCATTATTAGGGAACAATAGTGTTGAAAGTAAAGAGTTATTTCAAAATTATATTAGGCATGATCTTTCACCCTTTCTTGAAAATGTCTTTACTTCTTAAAACATCTTTCATTTGGCCTGAAATTGCCTTTACTTCTAAGTTTACAAATTGCTTGTTAGATCTCTTTCTTTAGCATTTTTATTTCCACAATTTGTATGCAAATAGTTTTATAGTCTTAGATACTATATTTACTATGGTTATACACACTAGAGATACTTTCATCATTTTTTTACTTGATCATGATAGCCCTAACCTAGTTTACAAGTCTATCTATAGCTTAGTATAAGCCGACAACATGGATAGCCATTTTAGATCTCTTATATCCCATAGAAGCCTTGATATTTATAGAATTATATTTGTTTTTTTATGTACCATATGTACCCCCCACCAAAAACTAGTTGCTCAAGTCAAATTTTTGGAGCTACAAATACCTCCTTTTCTCCATCAGGTTTCTTAGTAGCCTCGAAAGGCCAACTAGTTTATGGATAGTACTCAGAGGAGAGAGTGAGATGGATCCCAAGATATTAGGTAGAGTATGGTACCTTAATTAAATTTTTTTTTTTTTTAATTGGTTGTATGGTTAAGCTCTTTAACTTTATGAACAATCATTAAGAAGTTAAGGGTGTATAAAGATAACTCAAAACCCCACAAGGTTAGTTTTCTCTTGTTACATAGTTTTGAGGTTTATTGAATGCATTATAATGATTTTAAAAGGTCTATTTAAAACTATTTTTAATTTAAAATATTATATTAACTCAAGGTTATTCATCTTCATGTTTGAATTAATACCAAATAGTCTTGATTTGCTAGACTAGACATGATAGTCACAATTTGGAGGATTTGTGAAGTGTTTTGCTCTATGAAATGAATTAAATGACATTTTAAATAGTTTATAAAACTTAATTATGAAACCTAAAACATATAAAAATAATAATTTAATGAGTGAACTTCAAGTAAAGTAGATAACTATGCATGTACAGGGGAGCTGTCTGAACCAACATACATGGTTGAGTTAAGCCTGGTCAAGTATGGGTGTGATTACATTTTCAAAGACCATTGAATGTAAAATTAGTATCTACACATTTAATTTAATATCATTCTCATATAATTATTCTTAGTTTAAATTCTTAATATTTAAGGGTTCTAGTGTTATCTCTAAGCCAAATCTAAAAGGAGTTTAGTGGACCTACATGTATGCAGACTTGCAGGTCAACATTGGCACCTAAATGGTTGAAATGAAAGTGAATATATACTCTTGAATTCATGATATTATTTTATCATTCCATTTTTAAAAATATATATATAAGAATTTATATCCAACCTTTAAATACCAATAGTGAAAGAATGGGGTCCAGGTGCATACAAGGCATGCAAACAAGCATAATATGTGCTTCTATTGGAAATCAACACTCATAATGTCTTCGTAAACTTCAAGATTAATATTTAAAGGTTTTTATGGGTTATATAATTATCCTAAGAATTTATGAAGGTTCATACCTTAATTCACCTACTCTCATATGCTACACTCCATGGTTACAACGTTGTGTACAGGAAATAAACTAGAAAAAGGTAAATTTGTGCATGAGACATGAGTGGTAACAATTAAAGAAGAGTTAAAAGGGAATATAATAGGTATTAAGGATTTTTAAGGATTATTTCTTGACAAAAATTCATAAAATATTTGTCTCCTTGGTTGAATAATGTCTTAGGTCCATTAAAGTCCTACGAGAGTCATGAGAACCTTGAGTGTCATCTGAGAGAAATCAATATGGGATTAGTTTATCACCCATATATATGACTCAATAATGTGACTTATATAAAAATTTATCTCACATAATCATTTTTATATTCTATTGAATAAGGATATCTAGTTGGTTGAATGCATTCAAATGGACTATGTGAGCCTCAGAAGGAGACTATGTAAAGCCAAGAGGTTGTGAAGATTTCAAATTAACATCCAAGGTAATTTGATCCCATTAGAGAGATGGAGAAGATATAAAAACAATTTTACATTTTTCTACATTTCCATTTTAATACAATTACGCTCAATAAGGCAAAATAAGAAAAAAGAAGGCTTTAGGCTTAATGACCACCTACAAGCCTATTAGAGGGTAGAATTAGGGAAAAACACACTTATGGTGTCAAATATGGTGTTAGTATGTTTGTATAAGGTCAATAATAATATTAAGGAACTATATAATTTTTTTCAAGACCACCAAAGTGCCAAATAAGCCATTTTAGGGATGTCCACTCTCAAAATTACAATCAAGGAGCCCAAATAGCCACCTACAGGCCTGTGTGTGAAAATTGAAGGAAACTTGTCAATTTTGGAATGTTTTGAGGATTGATAAGTCCCAAGGGGTGGATGAGATATTTAAATATGATTTAACGAGGTTTTAACTCACTAATAAGGAAATAAATTGCTCAATGAGGTCTGTTAAGGTCACTTTAATGCAAGTATCTATAAACCCTTGCTCAAGGCTTAAGGCAGGTTTCAATGAATTGAAAGGTCAATTCATTCATAAAAATATTTGAACATATCATATGATTTTTTACATACCCAAAATGAATGTTTAAAATTTAAAAGAAAAAACTTGTATACATTTTCTTGTCAAATGACTCCTTTCAAATGCATAGGCTTATATGGCTAAAAAAGGTAACTTTTAGTATGTGTAAACTTATACGAAGAATTTAATGGAATATTGAGCACATTATTCAAGGAATTTAGGTTTTATAATTAATATTCTTGGTGTTAGTTCATTCATCAAATCCCACAACTCTATAAACTATCATTAAGAACCTCTATGACTCTCAAACCCTTGTTAAACCCTAAGCAAGACTTGATGGAAGAGATAATATATAAAATAACTAAAAATGGATTGAAATGATTTATAAACCAATTTTATGAACTTTATTACTCTCCTAATCATATAGATAAGCAAAGTGCTAGCATGTGTGATCTGATTTGTATGGAAAATGATTTGAGAAACCCCTTTTTGATCTTGTTTTCAAGGTTTTGAGCTAGACAAGCTCCCCCAAGTAGTTTTAGAGGATATTTGAGCCAATATAAAGGTGTTATCATCATATTCAGGTAATTTAATAGGTTTACATAGTCATAGTATAAGATTCAAGTGATCAAATAAGCCTTAATGAATAATCATGACTAAAATGGTTTCAAGAAGGGTATAGAATAGTTGCAAGGTTTTAGAGATAAATAAGTTTCAAAACACCTTGGATAACCTCTAAAGATCATCTAATTGAGACTTGGAGTCATAAAGTAGAGACAAGGATCAAACTCATCCATCAAATCTACTTGAAACCTTCATGATAATGAAGGTATTTCTCTATTCTATTGACTAGTAAGAGTGAAGACCAACTGTAAAATGGCTTCCTTTGATTGAAAAAAGCTCCATGACTTGGACTAGCATATTTGAAGAAATAAGATATGTTAGAGACCTTTCATGACATAAAACTAGATCTTATTTAGAATTCATACCTTGATAAGCAAAGAGAGAGTATAAGAAGAAATCATGAAGTTTAAATGAAAATCTCACAAGGAAGAAGAAACATTGCAAGAGATGAAGGTTGGTGTAGATGATTCAAGGGTGCCAAATGTCAATTAAGAACTTATAAATATCCCAATAAATAGATATGTAACTCCATGAGGAGGATTTATAATCAATAAGGTATCAAAACTACGAAGATGTCTTCTTACACCACTCTTATGAAGATTTCCATCAACACATGTCTTATAAGGCTAAGAGGCAAGGTGACAACACATTATTTTCAAGCTTGGTGTCACTCTCCCTCAATTTTTTAACTGATATGATAAAGAGAGGTAGTTCATGAGTTCTCTTCTTATCTTATCCTTATCTCTTCTTCCAATTCATCTATAAATGAAGCCTTGAATATTACTGAATGTATCTTCAAACTAGTTATGGTGAAGCCTTTCCAAATTTAAGAGATGTAATTACCTTTTAAATCAATTAAATATGAATTATACTATTTCCATCTAGCATATAGTGATTTTTAATGAATTATTGAATAATGTTTTATGATAGTGAGATTACTTATTTGCATTTGTCTTTCTCTTTCATGCCTCTATGTGAGTTAGTCTTCTTTCCATAGGTCATATGATGTGTATTAAATGGTTTGCTAAGTTTAAGTGTTTAAATTTCATTAGTGTCTACTCTTAGGCCTCTTGATTAATCACCTTAGCTATTGTAATAGCCATAGCCTTCATATATAAACACTTATGTGGTAGGAGTTGTTTTGAAACTATAAAATTAGATTATGAACTTATCATTTCATAGTGAAAACATTAACAAGTAGAGGACATTATATTTGGTAAATCACTCTGATGTATTATTATTAGTTTTATCTCTTTTTATCCCTTTTCTATTCAAGTGTGGTAAGTTAATTGTTGTTTTAGGTGAAAAATTAGGGGAGTTATCCCTTTTCTATAGGTTTAATCCATTCATTAGGTCACCCACACTATGTTGTTCCCATGATATCATATAATTAGGAAGGATAAATGGGATTTTATATAATTTTCTACCCCATGCATCTTCTCGTTTAATTTCCCATGTAAGAAAGTTGACCTTCTTGACTATGTCAACTTGTGTGTGAAGGTTGAGATGAGTGTTTTGAGTATAAAAAACTTAAAATTGCTTGTCTTCGATTATAAATTATTATATAAGGTTTGATACATCTCCCATGAGGTCTTAATATGGTTTTCTAATGCTTCTTACCCCTTAACAAGTCTCAAAACCTACTTTAACCCATGTCAATGATTTGAAGACATTATAGTTGTTTAGGCCATAATGGCCTCATTATGATGTTTTATCCTCTTAATCACATGTAAAATCATTATTAAACCCTTATTTAAAGTCCCTTAGACCCTGAAAGATACTTCACACTTTAATTTCAACACAAAATTTGTATTTTCTCTTCACATCACTGTGTGCAGACCTATAAGTGATCAATCAAGGCTAGTTTTGAGTAAAAGGGTCTTATTATGATGTTTTCTTCTTAATTAAACATCACATAGGACCCATGTAGAACTAAATACAATAAAAATAGACCTATATATATCCTCAAACAAGTTTAAGACACTCACAGATCTCCAAATGATAGAAAACTTGCAATAGTCCTAAAATAACTACTAAAAGATTGTGGTTGGGGCCATAGGTATTTTGAAAGGTATTATCAGTCTAGGTTATTATTAATGGATTATTTAATAATTTTTTTATATGTTATAAATCATTTACAATAGTAATAAACCAATCCTTATATTGGTTTCTTGGGGATCAAACTTTCATGGCAATATTGGTATTTCTAGGTTTCTTCAAGCCTAATAGATTCTCTACAAAATATTTTTAGCTCATCCAAACCAAAAAAGCACTTGAATAAATTATAAAATTGTTTTAATATTCAAAATTAATTAAAATATACCTTATATTAATTTTTTTATTTAAAAAACTTAGACAAACACAATCACTTTCATCTTTTTTGTATTCTCTCAGTGAGTTCCTATAGGCATCTTACACAGTCAAATTTAGGTGGAAATAAAATATTAATTTAAGATAAAAAAACAATTGAAAAATTTAAGATAACCATTTATAAAATTTCCATGAATTTTCATAGGATTTTATTTATTAATATTCTATTTACAAGTCTTTGGTGAAGAGCGTAGGGTTTGTAGGTAGTTTGACATTTTTAGCCCTAATGGCTCTTTCCTAATGGATTATCTTCATATTAAAGAATATTATAACATTAATAAAATTAATATATGATATTCACACATTTTTTTATATTCCAAAGCCCATTATCAACACAAATTTTCAAATTCTTCACCACATCTAGTGTGCAAGCCTATAAATGAACATTCCAAGTCCAAACGCTCTTGAAACCTTATTCTTAGAGTGGATCCTTTACATTAAGATAGGTATAAATGGTATTAGAGAAAAAATATACTATAATTTAATTTATTTAATTATTTTTAAAGTGAAACAATACAATATTTTCTAATAACTTTTTTATTCTTAAATTGCAAACTTAATAGTCCACTTATATATGCATATCTAGGTTGTTGTCTGCTTGTTTAGTCAGTTTTGACCTTCTCAATGCTTTTAGGAGGTCTTGTAATGATAAATTTATATAATAAAATGTTATTAACCTTAAAAAAACACTTATAATACTTAAAAAACATTATACCTTCAATAACCTTGCTTGTCATATCAAGAAACCATCAAAACATGAGATTTGTTGTAGGTACATGTACGATCGATTAAAGTTTGCAATAAGTTTGATTTTCAAGATAAAATTGGAAGATAAATATATATTTTTAAACATTTTACATGAATTAACCAAGCTTAGTCATCTCATTTCAAGAAGAAAATTGTGACAATGGGGTTTAACAGGGTTTAAGAGGTAACATAGTTCTTAGATATTGTTCATAAAGCTTTACCCCTCAAACTCAAAAATATTATAATGAAATGGAAGGTAACATGGTTTTTAAACATCCCATAATGTAATTTTGCCTATTTATTCTCCATGTGCATGAAAAAACTAGATGAAAATGACTTTTTTGTGCTTGCCAACCCAATGGAGAAGTTGAAAGGTTTTATTCCTTATTTGGACCTGTTAGCTATTATTAAAAATGGTTTTGACTTGACTAAGCAAAATGAGGCCTTAAATAAGTTTCCATAACCTTTTTCTAATGTTTTCTTAGTTTAAAATGTTAAACCAACATGAAACCCTACATGATCTCCTCAAAATATGCTTTTTCTTGCTAATAAACTTGTTCATTTGAGAAAAATGACCTACTGTGGTTGTTTTAGGTATGTACAAGACCTCAAATGAAACTATTTTATAACCTTAAAATGGTATTGTAATGTGCAAAATCTCTTTTACCTACCTTTAAAGCTACCCTTATGCTATATTTGGAGTTGATAATGAAAAAAATAATTTCAAAGGTAAGTTAACATTATAAATTAAGTTTTGACACCTTTTAGTTTGGTGTATGGATAGTTTGATGTACAACATAACATCCATCAAGTGTCACATGACTCAAACTAAATACTGTGCATGTTTTCTACCCTTCTCACTTAATATTTCACAAGGTGGTTGCATTAGAATATTTTAACAAATAAAAGAAGGCAAAATAATAAAAACCTTAAAATATCCAAAGGTACCTTAATCTCTCCAACATATTGAAAATGAAACCTTGCAATATTATTAGCTCTACTTCTTGGTCCCACTACTCACTATGGAACACCATGATAGCTTGTATGATCACCACCTCCTTGTTTTTACCATAGTTTGAAGTGCATCTTAACCTTTGTAAAATAGCCTTAACATTTGCTAAGTTACCTTAAACTTTGCTAAATTACATTGCAAAAGACCTTACAAAAGTTCAAGGCACAAGATTTATTGGATAAGGCACATACTATAGACCCTATCAACCTGATAAAACCTTGTTTAGACCTATTTTAAAATGAAGAATGATGAAAGGGTCAATTTTTAGATTATAAAGGTTGACTTTTGGCCTAGTAGGCTAAATTTTCAACATGAGTAACCCCTACATAGTTTCATAATTGATTATGGATCAAGTGTGAATGTTTGTAAACTGATAATTATTCACTTCTTTGGATACACATGATATAAAATACAAGATACATCAAGAATAGTTAATGGATTCTATTTATAGAAACAAAATACCATGAGACACATAGTGCTACCTCTTCATATTGGCTCGAGCATACTAGCCACTACATTCTTAGTTACAAAGAGTAAAAATCTCTTTGACATGTTGTTAGGATGCCATTATATGCAAACTCTTTGTGTAGTACCATATACATTGCATTGATATATCAAGTGCATACACTACAACAACATAGTCATATTAATAAGTTATGGTATATGTACTCTTTATAGCTAGTGGTATCTCCTTCACCACCACTATAGTTGGTTGATTCACCCATATAGGATTAATATTTAGAGTCAATTGTTACACATAAGTGGGATCTTTTTATACATCTAGTTCATAGGAATAATTGTGTTTAACATATAACCAACTATCTAATGCTCATCACATCAAAGTGGTTACTAGTTGGGTATAATGTTTTTTAAGTCTTGGAAGTGGTTTTTTTGAGGTGAAGAACATTATATCAAATCCTATTTATCATTCCTAGACCTCCTTAAAGCATTAATAGGGTCAAAGATGACTGAATTGGTAGAAAACAACCTGATTATGCATATACAAGTGGACTATTAAATATGTAGTTTAATAATGAAGAAGTTATTAGAAAATATTCTATTGTTTATCACTTTAAAAATACTTCAATAAATCCAAGTAGAGTCTTTATTATCTCTAAAACTAGTTATACCCAGTTGCATGTAAAGGATCCACTCCCAGCATAAGGTTTTAAGAGGGTTTAGACTTGGAATGTGCATCTACAAGCCTGCACACTAGATGAAATGAATATATGCAAATTTATGTTAAACATGGGGTTTTTAATATCAAAGAAGGTGTGAATATCATATAATAAGGTTTTTAAGGTGATTAGAGTCTTTAATATGAAGATAATCCATTAGGAAAGAGCTAGTAGGGATAAAAAGGCCAAGCTACCTACAAACCTTACGCTCTTCACTAAAGATCATGTGGGTACCTACTTGTACACCTTTTGTTCTAAACCTTTCACACTTGAATCAAATGGAAAACAAATATGGAAAACTTGCTAGAATGCCATTCTATCCTAGAGAGGGTTTGGCATCTAGAATGAACCAAACACAAAAAGTGACTGAGAGGCACGTACAGAGGGTATGGTCAACTCCCTGCTACTTTTGGCTCTACCTAAACCAATGTGAGAGGACCTATGGGATAGCTTTCTCACATGGATATATTTTTTAATTCAATCTCCATGGGGATTATTTTCACAAAGAGACACAAATATAACTAGAACATAACCAAACTCACTCACTCCACCTAGGAAGGGTTGTCACATAAAATGAGCAAATGTTCTAGGCTAGTTACAAGCTAATAAAGATATATATGAATGAAATTACAACCTTCATTTGAAATAATATTCAACAAAATAGGGGCTAAATAAAATATTTCAATGTTGGGCTTTAAAGCACAAAACATGGACGCATGTTAAATATACAATGTTTATGCATCTATAGGTAAATAACACTTAAGATTTTTAAAGGGCATGTTATATGCAAGGTAGGATAAGGTAGGACATTTAGTTATTTATATAAATGGAGGATGGTGTGATGTAGGTCTTTAATCAACAAGGATTCTTTCAACATTCATGACATCATTTATGACAAAGACATAAAAAACTTAAATGCAAACTAATGGAACTGCCAAGAGTGATTTGTATTTATTGGTGCCAATAAAATGCAAATACCCAAATGATCCTAAAACCCTAAAACATACACTAAAAATATAATATCAAATATTTTTCCCTATCAATTCCATAAACCTAGGGTGCCCTAACAAGTTATTGAATAATATATCACATATTAATGCAAAGAGGGTTTATAATCTAGATCTATGCTCATAATTATAGCCAATAAAGAACACAGGCCCAAATATCCAATCAACACAATTTTTAAAACACATTTTTGCACTTCATCAATAAAAAATGTCATAAAACCACAAAAAATTTCATTAACTTTTTAATAAAATATTACATACATCAACATTTCAAAATGTTTCCATGGGGACAAACATGGTCGATTTATTCCATATTAGATAGGGGAGACATATAGAGATGCTCTTAAAGCTTTTTAATGGTTATATAAATACAAGAGATATGAGATGCACATAGTAGTGATACCAAAATATGGAAGATCCTATACTAAAGAAGACATAGACTAACACAATAGCTAACCAACCTCTCAAATAGAATACAAACCTTCTATTTATACATTTTTGAATTTAGAACTATGGGTCATAACTTTTAAAATTATAGAACAATCCTTTAAGTCCACCAAGATACTTCTAGATGGAATATGCCCTTTACCACCCCTAATATATTCATCCACATGCAAGAAAAGAATCATTTTTGCAACTATCATTATGAAGAATGATGAATAATTTCAACAAACCTTTTATCTTTTGATTGGAGATGCTGGTAAATTCATGATCTGGATGGTGAAATTATTATTAGAGGCCTGAACAACTATTTTTCATCATATGCAACCACCTGGAAATGCTCGACCACTCACCTACACAGCTAGATGGAGAAAATCATTTGAAGAGCTAAACATATTTTGTCCTCATGTGAAACTTATCTAGAAATGATGTCCTATTAATCAATCACAAATCATGGAATATTTTGGATAGAAATTATATTCTCTATGCATGCCAAGGAAATACCATTACCTTGTGATTATTACAATTAAAAAGCTCCAGCTATGATGAAAATAGAAAAAATCCATGGTCATTAAGAAAATATGCTCTATAATGGTTGTTAGATGTTCTTATATGCTTCAAATCATTGCCACATCTATGAAAGAACCATCAATTTTAGATTTTAAACCAAATCTTGCCACATATTGACATTTGGCATGCCACATTAGATCTAATTAGGCATTTTTTGGAGCTTAAGAGTGACTAAATTGATCGATTGACTCTAATCTAGACACTTGTCACTTCCTCATGCAATCTAACCCCTTTGAAAATTCCACCTTAGCTCAAATTATTGGGTCATCCTTGCCCAAGCAAATAGGAGCCATAGATCTTACGTGAGATGCTCAATTTCTAATTTGTGGCATGCAGCTATGCCATTTGTCATTTTTGTGTTTGCTCATAGGGTCTTTGACTTTTCAATATTAGCTACACACCATCATATTTAGATAAGATGAGTAAATGTGCTCTATCAGATCATGATTTTAGTGATGGAGTGTTATTGGCTATTTATAGGTCTTATACTAAAATGGTGCCACTTGGTAGCTCTGTAGGCTCTCTGCATCCTACTCTATCAATCCTATTAGGCTAATGTACTCTTGCCAAGTAGTGATCTTGTATTCATTCTAGGCTTTCTTAAAAATTTTTGACTTGATATGTGTCGTAGATCAAATTTTGTACACTTGAATACATACCATTAATCTCTGGGAATGTGCTCAATCTTTAAATCATGCCCCACAAGCTTGACACTTTTCATGCATGTGCTTGTCCTGGGTTCCTTTTACTATTCAACTTTGATTATGCATCATTGAATCATCCTAATATATGCAAAAACATTCCATTATATCTGCCTCTATTTAAAAATAAATGGCTACTTTATGAGGTCTAAAATTGATGCTCATGTGACTATCCTAGAATATTTAAACCCTAATGTCTACTTGTCATGATTTAAGTTGATGTCCATATGCCTATCAAAAGATGTCTATGAGACCATCATATTTGCAATTCAAAAATTTCTTTAGGGACTTTGTTCCATGGTAATGTGGTTAGTGGGCTCTTTGTCTTCAGCATTCCTATTTTATTTTTGGGCCTTTTGTCTTTAACTTCTCTATCTTTGGTTTTTCTTTATCCTCGGCACTTCTACTTTGGGATTTTCTTCAACATAATTGTCTCACAATAATTCTTTCAGGCATTTTGTCAAGATAATTATTTCAAACAATGAGATAATTTCCTCAAAGGATTTTGACTTAACATTTTTCATGTAATAATTGATCTTTATCTCTTTTTGTCTTCATTGAGACAATTGTTTCAGACATTTTATCTGAAATAATTTCCCCGTAGAAATTTAACTTGGTAATTTTTTTTGAATAATTTAAACTTTACATTTTTCTTAGAGAAATGCAATTCTTTCAAACTTTTTGCATGGGTAAAATTCCTAAAGGAAATAAGAATTTTACTCCACAACAACTTTGTTGAAACTAGCCTTTGGGATTTTTAACATACCTTTCAACCTTTTGGAATGATCCTTTAGATCTCGTGAAAGTGCCTCTTAGACTTTTTGAAGGTGCCCTTTAGGAATTTTGCAAGGGAAAAAACCCTGAAAGAATTGATCCTTTAGGGATTTTTCAAAGGCAAAATGACCCTTTTGAAAATGCCCTTCAAAAAAATTTCAAGGGCAAGATGCTCGAAGGAAATGACCCTTCAGAGATTTTTCAAAGGCAAAATAACCCTTCAAACTTTTTAAACAGAGAAAGTGCTCAAAGGAATAATCCTTTAGACTTTTTGTGTGGACAAAATTATTAAAAGAATAATCCTTCAAACTTATGTAAACACTTTGGATAAAATAAATAAGTCCTTACAATTTACCCAAAATAATAGAAATACCCCTTCAAGATTTTTGTGTGGATAAAATGCCTAAAATAAATAGCCCTTTGGGATTTTTTTGTAGACAAAAAGCTTGAAAGAATATGGATTTTAGATAATTGTGTGAACACTTTTTTTGAAAGACTCTAAAGACTTTATACCAAGTAAAGACCAAATTAACATAAGGAAATACGCAATGCAAAATTCCAAAAGAAAATACACTAAGTAAAAACCAAGTTAAATCACCTAGCTGATATCACATGAACTTGACATTGAAGTGAACACTTGAATAAAAAACTTGGGCAAACAACTTAGAATTTTACACTTGACAAGGGCCCAATTGATTCAGTGAAATTTTGGGAACTAACACTAGCCCTCGCTCGAGGATGCATACCCCCTACGGGTGTGCAAAAAACCCCAAAATGTAGCACCAAGTGCTAATCCATTGGGTTATAGAGTCAAGATGTAGCAACTTTTAGAAAACACTCATGAAGGCTCAAAAATATAAGGTAGACTTAAAATTAGATCAGGAGGATTTGGAAATGAATATATAATAAAAACATGATGGGAAACTATACAAGCAAGGCCCAAAATAGAAGGGTAACAAAACAATAGAAAATAAAGCAACAAAACACTATAATATGGTATACATGTTAAGGACTTAATTGACAAAATGATTCGTATGATTGCCATTATTTGGTGGCTCTAGAATTCTACCATCCCTTAGTCTCTTAAAATTTTATAGTATCTTGGTGGCCAAGATGAAGTAAAACAATCCTCATACTTGCCTAAAACTATCATTGTTAGGCTATGATAGGATTACAATTTGAAATAAATCCTCTCTACATGGTCTCAAGTCTAGATAAGACCATGTTAAAAGATCTTTGTACCTTTTCAACATTTGTAAATAAACTTGCTTCTTGGCTGCAATTAAATGTGTACCAATCAAGAGTGCATTAGGATCAGCAATGTCATTCGTGCACTCAAAGTAATGCTTAAGAGGGGTTTGAAACTTTTCATCTTCAGGGGCATAAAAAATAACCCCATCTTCATTGAATGACATCTTCCAAACAATACCCTTGTTGTCAACCCCATTATTAAGAACTATTGGTTACTCAATAACATCCACATTCCCAATAGAGTCACCCAATTCTACATTCATATCCATTATTTATGTTAGATCACAATCTGGATCTTCAATTGTATCATGATTGGGTAACGCATATGCTTGTGTTATAATATCATCACAAGTAAACTTATATGTTGGTACCCTCTTGAATGCAATCCAAAATTGATTAGCAATAGTAAAAAACATCATTTCCATGGAGGCAAAAAACTTACTTGGGGATTCTTGACAATCAAACAAAAAAATCTCATATTTAGGTGATGCATACCCAAGTTCATCTAAATCTTCATCGCTTAGTTCAATAGTATCACATAGAGGATGTGGGAGGAAGAACTTGTCACACCAATCAATGTCAAGATCAAAATCCATATCATTTATTTTGGTATTAAACAGATCAAACACTTCCATTTTAACCTCCAAACTTGCCTCCTTCATCTTTGATACAAACATAGTGGTGAGATAAGGTTCTGATGAGTCACCTTTGAAGGATGATCTCAATCCTTCCAACTTTTTAATCAATAGAAAGAATACTCAAATCTAAAACTTAATAAAGATATTCAAAATAGGCACTGATCTTCCTTAAAATTAGATGATAAAAATAGATTCATCACTAAAATAAAAATTAGGATATAATAATTAATAAATTATTGTGATACATGCTGAAAATAAACTTTGTTGAACTTAATGAGATAGAAAGAAAAGACACTAAAATTTTCAAAATAATGTTCAAAAGGGAAAAGACACCTTCTAACATATAATATTTTTAGCTCTTGCAATAAATGCAATAGAAGTCAATTATCAAGCCTCAAGAATTCCTGGCACATCCCCAATGGAATGATGCAGCATTGATGCACCAAAGATAATTTAGTCAGTATAATCGGTAGAGAACTTTAGAAATAATAGTATATATCTATAATATTCCCTAGCAACATAAGTAACCTAAATTTTAATTTAATCCCTAGCAATAGTGTCAGTAGAGTGTTGGTTCCTAGTTTTACACCTCTTGCACTTGACCTTGCACACTTGAAGCAAATGGAAAACAAAGATGGAAAACCCACTATAATGTTATTGTATCTAGGGGAGGGTTTGGTATCTAGAATGGATAGGATGTAAAAAATTACTAAGAGGCACCTACAAAGGGTATGTTCCTCTCACCTTGGTTTAGGTAGAGCTATAAGTAGTAGGGAGCTGACCATACCCTTTGTAGGTGCCTCTCAGTAATTTTTTGCATTTAATCGATTCTACATACCAAACCCTCCCCTAGATACAATGAAATTATATGGGTTTTACATCTTTGTTTTTGATTTACTTCAAGTGTGCAAGGTTGAGCACAAGAGGTGTACAACTGAGAACCAATAGGTCACCCCCAAGCAATTTAAATTTGAGACCTTAAGTTCATTTTTATCTAGTCATAGAAATGGGCTCAAGATTACCCTACTAATTTGGCCAAAGACCTCGACCTTCATAATCTTTATTATCCATGATCCAATTAGGGATAAGATATTTTTAACTTTAGTATCAACCAACCAATTTGTAATTTTATAACTAAGAATCATCATTGGAAAGTGGGTCTTATTCTTGGTTAGTGGTAAGTGTGAAAATAATAGGTGTTGGGCTATGAAGCTTGCCCTCTCCCTTACATTATGATTATATGCAAGTTGTATTAGATTTAGGCCATCCTTAAGTCTTGGGATTCTATGGAAGCTTAGTAGTATGGAACATATCATGTGTAAAATACTCTTCTGGACCATTATCTAAAATAGTAAAATGATTAAACATTTCAATAGGAGACTTATGTGAGGATGAGGCAAGGCTATCAGGGTCTATGCAATTGGCCTCTGGTAATATAACAAGTATCTATTTGTGTTTTTCCTTCTTGGGTACTCAATTTAGGCCAAAATGGTAATTATAAATTTCATATTTAGCCTCTAAATACTTGCAATGTTCATATGGTTGTAAATATCCATGGATAGTGACCTCCATCCATAAGTAAGGAAACTTGATACACTAGTGCAATGTTGAAGTAATTGCATAGATTTCATGTATCCATAGTCTACCCAAAAGCAAATTGTATGATAGGTCTAGGTCTAACACATGGTAATGTTTATCATGGGTTAAAGGCCTAATGATCATTGGAAAACTTATGGTTCCTTGTGATTCCCACTCTTCATTGTCATAGACCTTAATAATAATAGTTTATAAGTAAAGATCAGTTGATGTATATCTTAGATGCTTGATTAGCTTTAGAAACACAATATCCATGCCTAATCCATTGACTATGAGGACATGTTTAACTTTGTGTCATGTGATGACAACTTCAATGTATAACAGGTTGTTATGGAGAGGGCCAAGGGATGACATATCTCTTTGGTCGAAGGTCAATTGTTGGCTTAGGGCTAGGTGTCCCATAAAATCTTTGAATTTTTTAGGTGTTATGTCATTTAGAACTTGGTATTAGAACATGATTTCTATAAGAATATTTATGTGGATGGTAGACATATGCAACAAATGTATAATGGAGATTTATGTGAGTGTCTTTTGGATTTGTTCCACAATGTCATGTGTCTTTTCCTTAATAATGGTAATTGGAATACCCCTAGCCAACATAATGGATTGGATTAGGTAATTGGTAGGAGGTTGTGGGCCTAAGATGGTGATTTTAGACTATTGAGTTAAGATTTCATAATCTACATTGGATACAGGACCATCATAACTAGAAAATGATGAAGATGGGCCAAAGAGGATAATTTTTTGTTATTGAAGCACTTGGTTGCAATCATAGGGTAATTAAGAGTTATTGGCATAAGGTCCAAAAATGGTAATCCTTAGTTATTGTTAAACTTGGCTATGGTCAAAGGTCAAGGAAGGACTATAGGCATTAATAGGTTTATTGGCATTTTTAGATAATAGTCTTGGTCTATTGGCATATGGTTTAGAATTGATGGTAATAGTATATACATGACCACATAAAATATGACCTACAACTTTATTTTAGTATGTGCAATTACATGGTAAGTTTATTAGTTATTAGGGTCATTTTGGCCTTGGTTCCTTCCATGCAATTAACATTATTATTGTAGATACTAATACTATTATTGTTAATGTGGTCTTTATTGTTATTATTGTTGATTGGTATTATTATTCTATGGAAAAGGATTTTGTTAAATACCCTAGTTTTGATTGAAATTAGATGCTTTATTATCCAACTGAATTTCTCCATTTTCCAACATATTTTCAATAAGGTGTTTCAAATTCACACAATGATGTATAGAATGTCCATGAACACATTGGTATTCATGTTCTTTATACCAGTTTGGATATGGTATACCCTCATAATAGTGTTTTGGAATAAGCCAAATAATCATATTCACCATGGATAGTTTGTAAAACACTACTTCAATAGGCTCACCAAGGTTGTTAAAGACTCTCGAGGGTATTTTAAAGGTGGTGATTGTAGCATTTGAGGAGTTGGTCTAGGTTGAGGCATAGGTTGTGCTTGTTGTATAGGCTATTGATATGGAATAAATTGAATTTTTAGCATAGGTTGAGAAGATGGTGTTCACACCATTTGAACATGACACAACTCAATTACTCTATTACCAACAACTTTATTTTTTTATTTGTATGGTTTGGATTTTTCATAGTTATTAGCTTGAGATGGTATAGATTCTTGTGCTTGGACTGGGATAGGGTTCTAAATTTGGCATGAGTTTTAGTTTTGGATTTTATTCTAGTTTGAATAAGTCAAATTGATAATCCCTTTGTTGATAAGGACCTTTTCAATATGTATCCCTTTCTCAATGATTTCCTTAAATGTGTGTACACACTGAATCTCCAAGTGGTAAGATATTTCAGTGTCCAATTTTTTGGTAAGCATAGCTATCAATTATTTATCTAGTAAGTTATGGGTAAAAAGACTAGTAATCACTCTCCATATCTGTAAGTTGCTTACAAAGCTCTCACCAACATTTTTCTTGGCTTGACTCAAATCTACTACTAAAATCTCATGCTCAAGATTGTAGGATAAATATTGCACAAACTTATCTGAGAGATCATAAAAGTCAGATATTGAATTTTCTGGCAAATTGAGAAACCATTCCAAATCCTATCCAGCTAGACTATGAGGAAAGAGAATGAGTAGGTAGATTTCACTATAGGCCACTGGTTATCAAGTGATTTAAAAATATGTTAGATGCCCCTTAGGGTCTCCTTTAACCTTGTACTTATCAAATTTTGGTGGTTCATAACCTAGAGGAAATGGTATCTAATATAAGAGTACAAGAGGGGAGATTAATATCATTTTAATATGATTAAAATTAATCAAAAGCACACTAATGAAAGGTTTAGCCTATACATTCAAAGATCAAGATAACTATACAAGTAACTACCAAATGAAGACAAAACAAACAATTATACCTTCCACGAGAATAATAATTGTATGATGGACATGAATTGATGTGTTTGGTTGAGTGATCAATGATTCTTTGGCAATGCAGCTTCTTACACCACCTCTCCTTGTCACCTTGGTAATGTTGGGTTTGATATTGGATTTGGCTTGGCTTGGATTAATAATTTAGCATAGTAACTTTACACAAAAGAATCTTGTCAAATGTATTTTTTCATGATATCTTTACACCAAAATATATTTATCTCTCAATAAATGAACATTATAACTTTAGCTTGAGAGCTTATTTAAATAATGGGTGAAGCCATGTATTTATAGCCTTCTAAACTAACTCTAACCCAAGTGTAATTAGGTTAGAGTTAACTATGATTGAGTTTAAACTAACCCTAGTTGAGTTAAGGAGGGGAAATGCATTTAATATTCAAGATAGATATCCTATTTATTATACATGGCTCCCCATTTCTAAATTTATGGCATTTAGGGAAGATATTTTTAATTAATTGACTTTGAGGATGATGATATCATCATGACCTCATTTTTATTGAAATTTCATTTTTACAAAATTCACTTTCACTAATTGCACATGAAAATTTCACTTAAACATTTAATTTGATTTTATGAGTTAATTCATTATGCTTAGCATTTTTATAGTTTAGAAATTATTCAAGTACCCCACTTAATGGGTCCAAAGGCCAAACTATCAATTTGATAGGTCACAAGTTGATTGGAGATGAATCCATGAGACGTTACTATTATGTAAAATATAATAACCCAAATAGGAATGTCTTAACATAATTTTGAGTACTAATGTCTAATGTACAGACAAAATTGGGACATTCAGTGATTCTTAGGCTTACTTTACATTGTTTGGTAAAAATCAATCTGAAGTTTGGTTGGAAGCCAGTTTTGGCCAAAATGGGTTATTTAAAATTTTCACTTTGGCTACTTTACCTCCTTCATTTTAAAACCAATTTGAACAATCTAAAACACTTATCTCTATGGCACCCCACTTGCTTACTATTGCATATCATACACCCCATGGTTCCCATTACACTTACATGATCTCATATTATTGATTTTATATGAACACATTCATCCTCTTCCCCATTTGAGGAGCATACACATTCTTATCTATCATAATATTTCATGATATATTACTATGACTCAAGGTTACACACATAGTGGGGGCACATTGCTTGCCTTCTTTCTTATCGTACTATGCTTTTTAAATTTGTTGAGGATCATTTGAATACCTCCTACTTCATCTATTTTCAAACAATTAAACCTTAGAGACTTTTCAAATATTTTAAAATTCAAATACTTTCAAAAATTCCAAAAAAATGCATATATTGTCAAAAAAAAAAAAAAAAATCTTTTAAAAATTAAAAATGAAGCCCTAAGCATTTTTAAAATGTTACTAGATTAGTTATTGTTCATATTTGATCTATTTCATGTTTAAGTACATAACATATTTTAATTTTTTCAACACATAATGCTTTTCACAAGGTACTTGAGTGTGATATAGGACATACTTTAACATGGTTTTTATGTTGGGATTCCCTTATGACCCAATAGTCTTGTTTACTTGGAGACATCTCTTCATTCTCCATGTATAATTTAATAGGATTTATCTATCCACAAACTCCATACCATGTTGAGCCATATATAATAAAAAAATTTTGTTAACCACTCATAATGTACAATTTTTACATGAATATACTACTTGCTAATAATGACATTGATACATATGGTGCATGCAATTTTTTTGTTATATGTATTTATTTCTTTACTCCATGATAAGTTTGAACTTTCTTTCTTATTGTGTGTTTCCATTGGCATTGAATGTGAAAAAATATTTTATGTTTGGCATCATAATAATATTTATGTGTGGCCCTTGGCCTTGTGTATTATTCAAAAATTCACATGTCCCTTATATCTAGCCTTTGGGCCTTATGTGTGACATTATTATATAAATTTCATGCCATTAACTATGTTTTTTAGTTGTTATTATGATTCTATGGAATATATCATTCATTGACACTACTTATTACACATACTATGGTGGCATGATATACATCATGCATTGATAATACTTATTACAAATATTATGGTGCCATGATCTATATCATGCAAATATTGCTTATGTGCTTAAATGTTTTATCTATCTAACATACTCTAAAAAATGTGATTCAATTTTTCATCTTACTCTATGATGCTAATACATGATCACATCTTCACATGTTACATAACTCTTCTTTTGAGATAAGTGAATTGTAAGCTACATCCCTCATCTCAAAATGTGGGCATCAAAATGGGCTTATATTGATAATTAAAATATAATGAGTGAAATTTTAAATTTATGGTATTATATGATTTCACAATTTACAACATGGTTCAGAAGTTTTAGATCATAGGTGCATTGGGCATGCATGTGCTCTCATAATTATAGGCACAAGTGGTAAGTTTGTAAATAGTTACAAGTGGAAAGTTTTAATTAGTTATAGGTTTTGAATAGTTATAATTTTCAAATAGCATTCAATACCAATTCAATATAGTTACAGGGGACATGATAATTGTTCATTTTCATGTTCATGTTTCTAATATAGCATTTTATAAAATTTTGAGTTTCAAGTTCAAAATTTGAAAGTTTCAAAATTTTCAAATAGAATCTAGATCCATCCAAATTGGTGTCATTCATCTCAATGTTGAAAATGGGACACATTATAGTCTGGTGACACTCAATATCTATGGTTATGATTTTTCAAGATGTAGCGAGCCACATTTCATGGTTCCACCCATTTAATTATTTTATAGAGTACTCTATATAGTCAACTAAGAGATGGAACATATAATATTTTCAAATCAAGAGCATTAAATGGTTTCCAAATTGAGACTTGATAACTCTCAATTCACCAAAATTTCAGCACTTCTCTAATTACCTCAACAAGGGGGTAGGTACACTTCACCATCTCCAAGTTATAGGGAAATTAGATTGGATACTATTTTTAGGTGTATACTTTCCTTGATTTTTTTTTTAAATTTAAATCTTAAAATAACATGTTTTAAATTTTTAATATGGACAAAAATTACTTTCAGTGGCATTGTTATAAGTTTTTGTATTAAGGTATTTTTCACCATCAAAGCTTCTTATCTAAATACAAAGTGTGTATACATACTTAGGTTCACATCTACTTTGATTTAGTAATTTCACTTTGTTTCATCACTAAAATAAAGTGGAGGCAAATTTAGATACATAAATTTAATCATTATGTGTTTAACAATGTCTATTTTTGACATTCTTAATCTTAATTGGTTTATTTGTCATTTCTCTAACTTGAAATCTATATGAGAGCCTTCATTATCATGAAAATACTCATAACATAATTCAAATACACCTATTATAATTATAGTTTCTTATAAAAAAATTCATAAGTTTTTGACCTTTTGGGATAAGTTCACATCAAGGCTACTCAATACTTCACTTGAAGTGACCTTATAAAAATCACTACATATTAAACAAAAAAGCATTATTTTCTTCAATTTCAATTATGTTACATCCTAACAGTCATAGGCCAAGTTGGAATATCTTTTATTATAGGTCAAATGCATAAATTATCAATAATTTAAATCAATATTATATAGATATTCATATAGTTTCATAATCATGGATTTCATAATCATTCTAGGAGGGATAACTACATTTACTTGAGGCCCATTTCAAATATGAAGGTAGTTATCAGTTACGTGGGGTTAATTAGGCTAGCTCAGATATTCCCCCAACCCTATTCCCACATTTTTAATTTTATATTTATCTTATTTATTGTTCAGGGTAAGGGTTTATCTTTTGCATGTATTTTGCATGGTGTATCAACACACAAAATTAATTAGCAAACCCTCACAAAAAGTTGCATGCATCGAAACTAAAAATTCACACACTCAACTAAGATAATATAGTTTTAAAAATGTAGATACATGTTTTTTAACTATCCTCCTAACATGGATTGTCCCTATATATTATAAAATTTTGATTTCAACTGTGAAATAATTTAGAGATTGGTTCAATCAATTTTAAATTAGTAAAAGCCTACATAGTCAGCCAAAAAACTTTTTGGAGCTAAGAATATGTATTCCATTGTAACATATTATTTATGTCACATTTTTATTTTTTTATTTTATTATATCCTAATATACTATAATTTTATTTCAACTTTTAATAGTTCGTTTATGTATAGTTGATTCATTTCAACCAAATTAGATTAAACACATTCCTTTGCATACTAATTCTATCTCCCACATGCCTTAAAACCACAAGTAATATATAAAGTGGATGCATCTTACTTATATATGGTTATCCCATAATTTCTATAGTACATACTTAAAATTAACACATGTTACATATTTTTTAGATTGTTCCACTTTATTCTACTTTTGAACCCTTCGTTTACTTACTATTTTCTCTCTTTCTATTTTCAAAATGCAAAAAGGTTAAAAAATTAAAATATATAAAAATATACAAAAACATTAGAAAAATATAAAAATCCAAAATTAGGACCTACGAATGATTATACATCTAGTATTCATCATTTTCATATGTTATTTATCTCATGATTGGTAGATATCATACTCTTTTCTATCACACATGCATTTCAATGGTATTCATGACTGTTATGTAGGGCATATAAATTTGACATGAAATAAGATGTTTGACTTGAATTTGCCCAATATCCATGCTAAATTAGGAGCATCTCATCCATAATTTATATTATTTATGGGTATTTTATGACTCCTAAAGTATTGAGATATATACCCATTACAAATATCTTATTAACATCTCTATCTTACATTGTACACATGGATGTTCTATTTTCTAAGATAAGATATCATTACATATACAAGTGTATACTATTCATATATTTATATGTTCCATTGATGTTATTACTTATATATAGTATATTATATCTTGCTTACCTATTATGTATGTCCCTTGGCCCTTGTGTGTAATTTTATTGAACATCTTTGTGAGATCATTTTTTGGTATGTGAAAAATTTGAACATGTCCATTACTTATGGTCCTTAGCCCTTTATTTTGTGTGACATTTAAACATGTCCTTTATTTGTGTTTAACCCTAAAAAATCTAGATAGGGGTTATTTGGGGTTAAAATGGATAGATATATCCTAAGGTACAAGGGTGATAAACTATATTTACACCATTCCAATTAGATGGTAAACTCATATATAACCTATGTTGAATTCGTTAAATAGAGATAGGCTAAAAATAGTAAGTAAAAATATGATATATATAAAAATGAAAAAAAAAACAATGTACTTAGTTGGTTATGATTCTAACATACTTTTGTATCTAGAACAAGTAGGAATTATACTAGAATATGATTCTAGAATAATCACCAAATTCTTATTTGAGTTTCTCTAAAGCTACAAACACTAGCATCAACCTAGGATGGTTACTTTGATACTACTATCTAAACTTGAAATAGGTGTCTTCTATAAGGAATACCTACTAAAAAATTATGTGACCACCTAGATTATTTTGGGTTTGTCTTCACCTTCACTCTGATGCATTCATATCTGGGTCATGGACTGCCACTCCTCATAAAATTGAAAAAGCCTAGTTTATAGTCAATTTGGGGGAAAATGGGTTAGTAAGAACATGGTGTCAAGTTGATCCTAAATATCACTTTTTCAATGAGTGTTTATTACATATCCAATACTTTGAATAGGGAATTTGATTGATGTATTTCTTCCCTACATGTTGGCTTATGTGTGAATCATGTAATATGTGGAGAGTAAGTAAAATAGTGACCTAGTTTATAACCTAAAAAATATATCTCTTGGGTTTATAATTTAGTAATTTATACCTACATATGTGTTGTCCCAATGACTAATATGTAAATAGGAGAAAACATAGAAGCTTTGCTCACTTGACTGCTTAATTGAATGTCTTTTGTAAGTTGTCTGGTGAGTAAGTAAGAAGTTTCTAGGTGAGGAATGAATGAGGGTTGATCTTATATTTATATCAATCCCTTTGGATAAATAACACACATTAATAAACTTAGTATAAAAATTAAGACATGTTTCATTTGAAAATTAGATGACTTTGGGGTACTAGACACTTGTGTTCAAGTAGGACACCTATATTGGCATAGGTGTTTATCTTGAATGCTAGTGTCCAAGGAATAATAAAGTAAGTATTGACTCAAAACTTATAAAAGTGTAAGATAATTAGGTTTTAATAATTTTAGGCAAGATAAAAGGTTTGGTCATTAACATAAGACTAGTCATACCAAGAGATAGGCCAAGGGGTACAAGATAGAGTAGATACAAGACTTCTAAAAGTGGAAAAGGTCTAAAACTAATAATAATAACCAAGGTCTAAGTTTTTCAAGTGTAAAATAAAGGTGATATATAATACATAAATATCATCTACATTTTCCCCCTTTTAATCTTGTAATTAAAGTGTTGGTTTAAAGGAGAATAAATGTGTACCTAGATGTGTATAACATACCCTACCTTTACATGAGTCCAAATTGTGTGCCTTGTTGGTGATTGAAATAAAACAAAGAGAATGTTATAGTACATAATCAATGCATATAATCTTAAACTAAAAACATTTTAAATGATTTAAATTGAAAGAGTAAGTTTTAGGAGTACACCTATGTATCGATGTAATTGCCTTGCATATTTGCAAGTTGATTTGAAAATATATATCATGGTAAGGCTCTGAAACTAATACTAGGACAAATATATAAATGTGGAAAGTGAATATATATAAGGATATAGACATAGATATATATTGGAAGGAACATTCCCCCAACCTTGGAGAAAAGGTAAGTTGTCACCTAGTAGTTGAGATTAGCTCAACCATGCAACCCAATCATACTTATAACCTAGTGAGTATGAGTGAACCAAGTCAACCCACACTATTAAGCTGATGAGATTAGATGATGCAATCAATTATAACTTGGAAATATTGATTGATTTAATCACCTCAACCATACTAAAAATTGAACTAACTACTATAGTATATTGGTTCAATATAGTCCATAAAAGTCCATCCTGGTGGGTGATGGTAGTCCTTGAGAGTGTTTTGAAATCTAAAATTGAGTTAGATTTTGTAATATTAAGCACACATTAAATAGCATATACATCTTATGTATGTCTCATGCTGAAACTATTTATAAAAATGGTACCAATTTGTATAATTCTACCACAACTGTGAATATGAATTATATAACTATCTGCTTTAGCCAATTCAAAAATTATGCAAGTGTGGAGAACATGCTTCTAAAGCATGCCTCCATTATATATGGATAAATCTAAAAACTAATATAATTTATAATATGGAGAACATGTTTCCAAAACATTCCCCCTTTAAACCTAGGTGTTTCAAATACTAAATAAGTATGGAGAACATGTTTCCAAAGCATGCCCTCACTGAATCTAAAAATTGTGAAAGTGTGAATAAGTGTGGATAACATGATTCTAAAGCATGCCCCCATTGAATCTAAAAACTATGCCAAATGTGAATAGCATTACCCCATTTATATTCCCCCCTTTAAGGTGAGGTAAGAATAAAATTGGTAGTTATCTCACCTCAAAAAGATAAGATAAATGTATAATCTCTGAATGTAACCATGTAACATATAGAAGAACATATCTAGGTAACTATAACATTGAAGCGCATGAAATAATATGATAACATGAAGGCCTAATATTCATGATATAGATCATAGAAACATATATATATTAATAGTACAAGCTCAACAAACAAAAAATCACACATATAAGATCACTCAAAAACAATTCAACATATAATGGTCTAAGGAGACCACAAATAAGGGGCATGTTCAAATGCCACACAATCTAAGGGACATGACTTAGTCAAATGTACACAAAATCAATAATGACATATGAAAATGTCTTTGAAATCACACATAATTATTGGGGTTACAAACAAAGGATCATATTCACATGTTTGAACAAGCAAGACAATAGCAAGGTAAGACACTCAAGGAAGTGCATAAAGGAAAGCATAAGCAAGCAGCATAAACATATCACAATATCTTATGGATCAATTTTTTTTTTTTTAAACAAGTGAATAGCATATCAAGTACCCTATGAAATATATAATCATGTATAAAAGGCATGTGTAAGTATATATGAGATCAAAACATGATAATTTAAAGTGACCATAGAATATTATAACCTATGAGTATCATGATCATTGAGGTGGATGACCCAAATGTCCATATAACATGAGTAAAAGGAAGGCCCAACATCTAAAATATAAATATGTCATGCATCTATGTATGTATGTATCAAACTCATGTATAAGTGTGAGACACATGTGTATTTACTAGTAATTGATATGTCATCCATCAACATGGAACTAACACATAGATTCCAAGGAGCCAATAGAATATGTAAATTCTAAAAAAGTTTTTGGTTTTTTGAATGTTTTTTTTTTTTGGTATTTTTAGAATATTTGAAGAGGAAAAATCATCCTATGTTCCCATCCAAATAATTTTCATAGGTATCTCCCCACTCATAACCTAGTGTGAGAAACTTTTGGTACTACCAAGGATCATGCATAGGTGTAGTAAATATCACTATAGTATTTATGATGTGCTATCTATGTATAATAGGACGTTGTGGTCATGAAGGGACAATAGGAGGAGTAGGGGTTTTTGGAACCCATCTTTGTGTGCTATGTGGTTTCTTTGAAATAATAATATTAGAGATATGTTTAGGTGATATGGATGTTTGAATATGGTACATAATAGAAGATAGGGATTCTATGGAATTCACTATATGTCTCTTAAGTAATAAAAGATAAGAAATTTATAGAATCCATTGTATGTATTTGATGTAATGGTATCTCGAGTACTGGCCACCTAGTAAAGGGGATTGCTTGTTTCTTACCTTTTTATAGTGGATTAACCTTATTAGGTTTGATAGTTAGCTACCTAGGTATAAGTTTTTCTTGTTCAAGAAGATGCTCATATGGGATTCCAAAAAAATTAATTACCTAATTAGCATGAATGTATTTAACACATTCATGCACTATAGAAGGTACTACTAGAATTGTATATATCCAAGGAATTTATAATAACATATAAAATATTCTCATGGAAGATATGGATAAAAAAGTAGTAACCACATGTGCATGACTAACCTGTAATTGTAGGTCAATATCTCTAGGAACCTTCTAGAAGGTCCCATGAAATGTTATAACTAATCTAATAGATTGATGTGAATCATGATAAGTATAACTGAGATACGTAAGTAATTTCATGGTGTAAACATTTTCACTTGTACTATTATCAATCATAACACTTTGCAAAGACTGGTGATCAAGGAATGCTCAAATGAATAATGAATGAAGATCATAGTCTTCATCCTCGATCTCAATATCATCAAAAGTAATAGAAGTTGTATAAACTATAAGAGGTATGTGTCATGTATAAGTACCAATAATCTCATCTAATGGATGTTCATAATGTGATGGAGGAGGATGTATATTATATGCCATTTACACTTATGGTTCCTTCTTAGAATGGTATTGTAAAAGATTGAAATATTTTATATTTCTTATGATCATTAGGTTGTGAACCTAATTCTTTGGGAGGATCATCAGATGTAATATATTGGTCATCAATAATGTCTTATATCGTATGCTTCAAGGTAAAACATATATTCATAAAATGTCATAGTCCTTGGTGGTAATCATACTAAGCATTCACATTATAAAATTTAAGTAAAGGTTTATTTATATCAACCTCTATAGGATGAGGGAGTAATATAATATGACACTCTACTAGCCATGGGAATAATGAAGTAGAATACTTAGGTAAACATGTATATTATCTCCTTGATTCATTAGATAATATAAGCTAATTAGGTTGACGTGAAATTATTCTAACTATGGTGGGTGTTTCCTTTTTAGGCTCAAGAGGTTTTACCTTATAACTTGGTTTGATTGTAAATTTGGCATTGGATGTAGATGTAGTTGGCGTGTTTGATACATACTTGATATTTTTTAAGTAAATAAGCTTCATTTCATGTTCCCATCATAATTCATTAAAAGATTTGAACTTATTAAAAATAATGGATTCATGCAAAGGATCAAGCAAACTTTGCTTGAATATGACTTACAACTCCTTATTTGTCATAGGATTGGTCATTTTAGCCAACATTTTCTTATACCTCAAGACATATTCATTTAGAGGTTCATTGTTCCTTGTTTTATTTTGGAAATTTAAACATAAGAAACCTTTTCATAAATATTAATGAAAAAGTGTGCCAAAACCTAATCTATAAGAGTTTTGAATGCTTTCACATATTAGAGAGGTAAATAATGGTACCACCTCAAAGAATAGTAATTGAGGCTTCTTGGGAATAATTTGGTCTAAATTTTATCATTAAAGTAATAGTGAAGGCATCCTACATAAATATATTGAAGATGTTATTCAGGATCACCCTTGCCATCATAAAATGTGAACTTAGGTGCAATAAAACTAGTTTGTAAAGGGTGTAAATATATCTCAAGTGCAATAGGGTTATGTAATACATATTTGGAATCAATAACATGAGGATACTTTAAATTATTTTATTTAATTTATGTAACCTTGTCCTCCAAGGTCTTTATAACTTGAAGGAGTGTTTGAACTATGGACCCATTGGGATTTAGATTAGCAAACTGAGTAGTCACCAAAGGGGATGTAATCATGGTTTGAATAGGCATATAAATTGGTATTTGGAGTAAAACATTTATTAGCCCCATGGTATATGTATCAATATTATTTTCAAGTAATAAAGGTTCAAATACATATTGTGTGCCCCTATCATAAGTATTAAGTTGTAATGTGTCCAAGGAGAGGGTTGTTGGTATATGGGGATGACCCACAGTTCTAATAACATGATCAATAGATGCACCTGTTTAGTCATCTATGATTTTTACATTCTTATTTTATAAAATGGTTTATAGAATTTCATTAAGATATTTAGGGATTTAATGAATAAGCTCAATAAATAATGTAATTTATTACACTTTATCATGATCTATTTGTTCATGTGCATTGATTTCATTATTGTTTTCAATACCAAAATATTCTTCTATGATAACATCATCAGTATATTTATTCTAAATTTTCGTATCATCATGATCCATAGGATTATATCCCTAATTATTTTGAGACATATTAGGTGGTGGGATGGTAAGCTCAATGTGTTCAATAGGCACATCTCCCAATCTATGGCTATGCCTAGGTTGCATGCAAAATAATATAATTAAGAAAATAAGAATTATAGTAATATGAAAACCTATCTAACTAAAAATCCTAAGAAAAAATATTTCATTCATATGAATTAGGTTCACCAAATGTTTATCCTTAAAAATATAGATTGGGGTTATCTAGAGTTAAAGGGGTTAGATATAGCCTAAGCTATGAGGGTGATAAACTACCTCTATAGTAGGCCAATTAGATTTTAAATTCATTAAATTGAGATAGGCTATAAATTTTAAGTACAATTATGTTAGATATGTAAATGACAAAAAAACAATGTATTTAGTTATTTCTAATGTTAACATAGTTCTAGATCTAGAATAGGTAGGAAGAAGACTATGATATGATTCTAGAACAATCATCAAATTATTATTTGAGTACTTGTGGAACCACATACACTAACATCATCTTGGGATGGTTATGTTGATGCTATTATATAAACCTAAAATAGGTGTCTTATATGAAATATCTATTGGAAAATGATGTAACCACCTAAATGCTTCACCATCACTCTAGTGCATTCAGATCTAGGTCATGGATTGTCACTCCTCATGAAATTATAAAACCCTAGTTTTTCATCTTCATATTGACCTTGAGGGAAATGAGTTAGTGGGAATATAGTGTCGAGATAACCCCAAAGACTTGTTAGCTAGATTTGGCCCACATAAGGATCTTTTGCCAAAAATGGTTTAAACAAATGAACATATTTTTTATTGGAATGAGTGGTCCAAAGTTCAAAAGTCACTCACAAAGTTTTTAAAACACTTTAAGCAAGCTTAAAATGTGTTTTGTCTATCTTTGAGAAGCAAGTCTTGAAATGGGTTTAGGATTGTAAAATGAAGAAGATCAATAGGTTTTCATGGTGTTTCAAGCATTCAAGAGCATGAATAAGGTTTAATAAAGTCTTATAAGCCTATTAGAGCCTTCTAAATGAGACAACAGCTCAAGCACAAGTCTAAAAGAACCAGACCATCACAAGAAAATTATGTAGAAATCGACTTGTTAGATTGATTTTGCATTTAATAAGTATGCTTATAAATCCTCTCATAGCTAAAAATACCACATGGACATGAATTTATTCATGCCTAGATAATCCTCTACAAATTTCATAACTTGATGAGTTATCTATATCAAGTTATAAAGCTTCAAAGTTAGAATTGCAAAATAAGACATTTATGTAGATGTCAAGTTTAAGCTCCATGAAATAGCCATTTAATTTCAAATTGAGGTTCAATGATTGGCATTAAATCATACCAAACATCTAATGAAAATTAGGTGAGGACAATGTCAATGGGTCCCAAAGATCTAAAGGTGAGCATTTGATCATGCAATCAAGATCAATGGTGAGCATCAAGTCAAAGAGTTAGTATAAGTGATAAGCTAACAAATGACAAGATCGCAGGTGTCTTGGCAAAGATCCAATGATACACAACATTTGATAGATGTTAGTGGGTCTAATAAAATCAATGGCATGCATTTGATCATAGATTCTAGATCAATGATGAGCGAGGAGTTAACAAGTCGAAGGATCTCAAAGATAAATGAGAAGTTTCCAAGTGTCTTAACTGCATTCAACTAATAGAAGATCTACGGCTCACATTCCTTCATACAGGGTCAGATTGATAATGTGTAATAGTTGAGATCCAATGGTGTTCATCTAATTTAGATCAAGATTGAAGGTCAATATTAAAATTCAAATAAAATGGGTCTAGGAAGATCAATGGTGCTCTTTCAAATGCTAGGAAGCAAATCAATGGTTAATATTAAAAGTTGAAAGACAAGAGATTTCAAGTGGAGAACAATTGTGACTTAGGTCAAAATAGAGGAAAACCCTACAAAGATCATCCTAATTCCATTAAATCTTGATCTAATGTCATAAGTAAACATAATTATACAATCAGAGGTTATCAACATAAGGTTTCAATGCCATAAACCTCTAGTTTGAATATTTAGAACACAAAAGGTCCAACCTTTTGGGTTGTATTATGGTTTCATAACTAGGATATTTTTTCTTTAAATAAGACCTATGTATATGATGAGTTCTATATTTCCATAAATGTTTAGGGATAAGATAGGTGTATTTAGATCTAATATAGATCAAGAATGAGGCTATGCATCCTGTAGGCTCTTTATCTATATGTAGTAACTATATGAAAACCAATGAAGGAGATTGGTTTTTGATCTATAATATATACCTATGATCAAATAATAAGTAGGGGAAACTATGAATGGTTATGGAGAAGTGTCTTACCTTTTAATATGGTCCTAGCTCTAAAAAAAAACTACTAAGAATAGACTTGGGTATGGCTCTATCAAGTACATGGATATAAAGACCTTGACCTTATGATGAAGCAAGTAGAGATAACATATGAATTCATGGAGTAGATTAGGGGATTGGAGAAGTAGTTGGATCATTCAATGTTATTCAAAACCATAAAGATATTTTCCTAGAAGACTTAGTCATGATTCACCATCTTTGGCAAACTCTTGTCCTCTAGTGTGTTGCTCAAGAAATGAGATGATTTGGAGGCTAGTCAAACAAATAAAGAATATCTTCACTATGATGTATTAGTCTTGATTGGACCAAAAATATGGTGGAGTATTCACTAAAGGTGGAAGTTCATTTAATGATCTAGGATGGTATGATCAATCTCTCCCTCCCCTTTCTCTTATGCATCCCATCCTTTTACATTTTTGATCTCTCTCTCTCATTTTTTAGAAGAAAGACTCTCTCACTTTTGATAGGAACTCTCTCTCTCAATTTTGGTAGAGTAGATACTCTAATTTGATAAGGTTATACCCTATCAAAACTTTTATGAAAGACCTTTTGAAGCTAATAAATATTTCCTTTACCTATCTCTTGATTTTGAACTGTGTTTAGTAAGCTTGTCCATGATGGCATTGTGAAGGACAATATTTCATGCCCATTGTCCTTATTTCTTGAATATTTTAGGTTTTTTTCTATTTGAATATAGGTATACATTTATGTTATTTCTACCATTAATGTAAGCTTGTTGTGAATCTTGTAATTCCTCTTAGTTTCATTTATTGCACCTTGAACCTAGTGTATGAAACACTTATTTAATTAGATAGATTTTAATATTGTGTGAACTAGTGTTATCTCATGCTTATTCTATGTATATTTCATGCTTGCATGGGTTCTCATTTAATTTGGTGCATCACCCTTTTATCCTTCTTAATATCCCTTAACCCCTTTTCTAACCCTTTTCCCATTTCAAACATTAGCATAGGTGATCCATCAAGAGGAAGCCGACCTTCTCTAGAGGTTCAACCCCACCATAGGTGACCCATGCTTGGGGTTGTCCCAATAGTTTAGCTCAATTGGAAAGGGCATAAATAACCCTCTCTAAGGGTGTAAATTGAAGCTATAATAGTTTTTAGCATGCCCAGTGGGACACATAATTCAAGAAGATTGGTCAAAATTTCATGTTGGTTTGATCAATTTAAAGTAGTTATAAATTCCAATAAATAACATCTGGTGACTCCAAAATAAGATTCAACATTTTGGTAGCAAATCATTGACTTCATCTCATGCCAAATGTGACAATAAGGTCATCTTCAAGAGGTATTCCCTTTGAATTTTATGAATTACCTTTAAATTAATTCAAAAGGTTAAGGTTTGTTAATACACACCCATATAAAGTCAACTTTGTTCCTAAATCACCTTCAAGGCCTACCCCTACAAGGAGATCCTTGTTAAACCCTTTCATAGCCATGATAGTCCCTAGAGATTTTATGGCTTTTAATGTCCAAAGTTCTTTAGACCTTATTCAATATGATCCTATTTTAGTAACATCTCTTAAAATTGTCCCTTATTTTACTAGATGCCAAGCCACAACCCCTTCTAAACACCTCATGGATATAACTAACTTATACAACATTCATGATAGCAATGAGGAAAATATGGCAATTAGGCTATTAGCTATCTCTTTCAAAGGTAAAGCCTTAGACTAGTATAGAAGCCTTACTACAAATTTCATTTCCACATTGGACCAATTAAGAGAGGATTTGTGTAAAATATTTGAAGATAAAAGTGAGCTTGTAGATCAATTAACTACAATAAAAATATTCCCTCATGAGGTTATGCAAGACTTCAATACAAGGTTCCAAAAAACTTGGGATAGAATCCTAGTCTCTATTAGGCCTACCCCTAACTTTTCCTTTCTATAATATTTAAAATACCTTAATAGTGACATTACAATAATGATCTAGTATATGGGAGGGAACACATCACCAAATTCATATGAGGTGGCAATCAGGGAGAAAATTGTCTTGTGTAGGCTGGCAAGCTTACACCTAGACCACCATTGCCTTTGTTCCCTAAGATCAAACCATCTCATATTATTTCATGGATCTATAACTACTATAAATTTATCAAACCAACATCAAATTTTTTCACCATAAAAGGCTTCCTCTAATGTATTTAGTGATTCCCAAGCATAAAATAACTCTCAAGAGCTTAAGAGCACGTTCTAATCTTTGGGAAAAGAACTAGTAAATGTTAAGAGGTGGTAAGATTTCAATATGCCTCACCAAGCCTCATATCAACCTCAGTAGTAATCTTATCAAGTACATAGGCCACCCTATAAAAGAGACTTCCAAGGCCAAGGACAAGGTTAAAACCAAGTACATGGGTAGCCTAGATATAATAGATAAAGAAACTATAATACAAATATTACAATAAATTCCAACACTTTGGTCCTTATTCAAAATAATTTTTCTCAAGAAGTTAAGGGTATCATGCATTAGAATCAATCTTTTGGATAATCCATTATCCCAAACACTAATTTTAATCAAGCTTTCAATGATCATTGGCATAAGGATACCAATTATGGGTTAATCAAGCTCCTATGTCTCAAGACATAGAGGTGCCCATGATGATAAATCCATAAGGGCCTCAACAAGGTCAAAACCCTAATTAAGGACCAAGCTATTTGGGTGATATAATGGTTAATTATGAGCAAGAAGAGTGTTATGCACTCAATCAATAGGCTAGTTCTATCCAAGGATACAGTCTAGTGGTAGAAAATACAAGGTTCAAAGGAAGGAACATGGATAATAACCAGGAAGCAGCCAAAGAGACTCCTAATATTACTCCTTCAATATCAAATCCAAATAGACCTACTGTTATTCTAAAGGTTACAATTGCTCTAAAATAATATAATCAAGGGAATGTTTTTGTTCACCAAAACTCACAAATCTAAAGTGTAGTTGTGGTTCCCAAAACACAACCAAAGGTTGGTGGTTCACCCATCAACATTGTGGAACAAATAAAAAGGTCCAATGTGAGTCTTCCAATGTGGGATATGCTCTCCATGCTTAGTCAAGTAGACATCCCCAAAGAATGGTTGCCAATAATAAATGTTTTTGAGAAGCCACCAATTAAAGAAAATGTGATTCTCGCCAATGTAGCCAAAGGACCAAGTGAAGGGCAATCAGGTAAGGCGATCAAACCTCCTCCCTTATACATTTTAATAATCATTGGTGACTCTTTAGTGCATAATGTTTTGGTAGACACTGGGGATAGTACCTTAGTAATGTCAGAATCTATAGCAGACTAGCTTGGTCTAAAATATGAGCCCCAGTCTAAGGGAGTGTTGTAATTGGATGGATCTTCCACCAAGCCATTTGGTATCATGAAGGACCTTAATTTAACCCTACATGATTATCTTAATATCTTAGTGGTTCAAGATGTGTTGATCTTATATATACCTCCTCATTTTTCCCTATGCCTATCCATATAATTCACTATAAATATTGGAGGTTATCTTGCAGTAGATTGGTTATACATGGAATTCAAGACAAGATATGGGATTAAGTTATCCATTAAGGCTGAACCCATTACACAATTCCACATATAGCCTTATAGGCTAGACAACATAAACATCAATTCCACCATTATTGATGAGGATGAACATATGGTTGGTCAAGAATTAGACACTCACCCTAAGGAGATACCATACATGTTCTTGGATGAAATATGGAATGATAATCATTTAGTTGATCCCTTGGAAGGAGTTGAATATAGGGATATGGGTGTCTATTGCTTACATGAAGAGAATCAATTCATGCCATCCTCATTGGACCTTAAGGAGATCCTACTAGCTTATGGAAATTGTTATTTGATGGTTCAAGGAGCAAACATGGAGTGGGTGTAGGTGCAATGCTACTATCACCTTCCAAAGACAAATATTTCTCTCCTTATAGGTTCCAATTTAGTTGCTCTTACAATGTAGTGGAATATGAAGGTCTTGTCCATGGATTTTAATTGGCTAATAAGAGAGGAATTAAGCAATTACAAGTTCATGGGGAAAGTCAGCTAATAGTGCACCAAGTTATAGGTCAAAATATCACCAAAAATCCCTTGATGAAGTCTTACAAACATAGAGTGTGGGACCTAATTGAGGATTTTGAGGCCTTTAACATCCAAGTCATACCAAGAAACTAGAATCAACATGTTGATAGGTTAGTGGTTATGGGATCTCAATTTGATATCCCCAATGAGTTGAAAAATATTAAGGTGAAACCACATGTCAAAGTGGTAGTAATACCATCAATGTCAGACCATGAAGCTCATTGGCAAGTCTTTGAGAATGACAAGAAAATTGTTTGTTTCTTTTAATAAGAAGAAAAATTATCTTCAATAAACCAAGAAAAGTTTTAACATCAATATGAAGAGAAAATAGTTCAATTGAGATCCAATAAGCTTCCTAAAGGGTTGGTCACCCTTGAAGGTCTTTTCCATGAAGGAGATCATATGTGAAAAGGCAAGGCAGTGATGTCAACTAATGAAGAGAACTATGAAAGAGTCCTTATCTTCAAGGACATGTTCCTAAAGCTTGGGAAGGTAAGCACTAAAGCTGAGAGGCATACTTTCATAAGACTTTGTAAAGAATATGCAGACATCTTTGATTGGGAATACAGTGACCTAAGAGGCATTGACCCCAAGCTAGCCCAACACACTATAGAACTAGAGGCTAATGCTAAGCATATTAGGTAGATGTAGAGGGATATAAACCCAAAAATAGATGATCTTATGAGGAAAGAATCGACCAAGTTAATTGAATCCAAGATCATATTTCACATTAAGTACTCTTCATGGGTATCCAATTTGGTGCCTATGGGGAAGAAGAGTAGGCAAATTAGACTATGTGTTTATTTTAGAGATCTCAATAGGGTCTCCTTGAAAGATCACTATCCTTTGCCATAAATGGAGAAATTTCTTTAGATAGTTTTTGGTTTAGAATGCTTCTCCCTCTTAGATGGATATTCTAGTTATAATCAAGTACCAGTGAGATAATAAGATCAATATAAAACTACCTTCACCACAAAGTGGGGCACATATGCTTACCATAAAATGCCTTTTATATTTTCAAATACAAGGACAAATTTCTAAAGAGCCAAGGACATGGCTTTCCAAGGGTACTAAATCAAGTGGTGTTGGTCTACTTTGATGACATCACAATTTTCTCCAAAAAAGCTAGTGAGCACATGGACCATCTAAGGTTGATATTTGAAAGATGCAGAGATTATGGGATCTCTTTAAATCCAAAAAAATGTGTGTTTATCATTCATGAAGGCAAACTTTTGGGTCACATTATCTCAAAGGAGGGATTATCCATTGACCCTAACAAAATAAGTGTTATCTTAGCACTATCTCTACCCAAGAAAAAGAAAGGAATCCAAAGCTTCCTTGGGAAAATAAACTTTATGAGAAGGTTTATACCTGGCATTATAAACCTAGCCAAACCCATCACCATAATGTTCAAGAAGATCCAAGTATATACTTGGTCAAATGAATGTAAAATAGCATTTTAATCTATCAAGCAAGCCATTACCTAAGCACCCTCACTCATGAATCTTGACTTCTCAAGGGATTTCATATTTTACACCTTTACCAATGTTGAAAACATATCAACTACACTGATGCATAATAATGGTGAAGGACTTGAGCATCTAATTGCATTGTTTAGTCAAGGGATAGAGGGATGTGAGGCAAGGTATACTTTCATAGAACAATAGGTTCTTGTAGCTTTAAGAGTCTCAAGAAGTTTATACCAATGATCTCCAATAGTAAGGTTCATCTTATGGTGTCTTATCCTAGAGTGAGGGACTTTATCCTCAACAAGGATTTGAATTAGAAAAGAGCAAGTTGGATTACCAAGGTCATGGTGTATGATGTGGAGATAAAAGTCACCAAGATGGTAAGAGGAAAAGGCTTATGTGAGCATATACTGGATGGAATTCAAGAATACAAAGAGGTTGTTTTGGTGACACAAGATAATTCACAATCACATGCACCTCCACTTCAAAATAGCTAGCTCCAAGATATGACCCACTTTTTGATGATAAGAAAATGTCCTCAAGGTTTGGATAGAGAAAAAATAAGTTATTTCAAGCTTCAATCCTTACCTTATGCATTATTTAATGGTGTTCTTTTCATAAGGGACCTCAATGGGGTACTTCTTAGGTGCATTGATGATAATCAAGTGATAAGTCTCTTGGAGTAGTTTCATGATGGACCTATAGGAGGCCATTTTGCACCAAGAAAAATAGTAACAAAGATAATGAGAGCTAGTTATTATTGTCCTAGAATTTTAAAAGATGCCTATGCATGGGTCATAAAATGCCAAAAGTGTGCTCTATTTGTAGGAAAGTAGATATTAGTAGCTCTTCCACTTAACCCAATCCAGGCAGAGCAACCCTTCATGTGATGGGGGTTGGACTTCATAGGAATGATCAATCCACCTTCAAGTGTAGGAAATAAATGGGTGCTCACTACAATTGACTACTTCACTAGGTGGGTGGAATCAATTTCCTTGAAAGAATCTAATGAAACAATAGTATTGGAATTCTATGACATCATAGTGACTAGGTTTGGTGTCCCATCTACTATAATTTTAGATAATGCCTTAGCATTTATGGGTATGAAGATAAGTGAATAGGAACTTAAGCTAGGCATATACCTTAACATATCCTCTAATTACTACCCCTAAGGTAATGGATTGGTAGAGTTAACAAATAAAAACTTGATAAGGATTATCAAGAGGATCATGGAGGAAAAACAAAGAGTGTGGTATACAAGGCTAAAGATAGCCTTATAGGATGACATAGTGACTCCCAAAGCTACCATTGGTAATTCTCCATATGTCTTAGTATATGGAAGGGAATTAAAATTACCCATTTATCTTGAACTACCTACATTGGAGTTATCCCATTATCTTGAGTTGATGGAAAGTGAGCCAATGAGTATGAGGATGGTAGAGCCAATGGATATTGAAGAAACCAAGAACCTTGCAATGAAGACATTAGAGTCATGTCAAGCTCAAGTCAATAAATATTTTGATAAGAGATCCCAACAATGGAATTCAAGGAAGTAGACTTAGTCCTCAATTATGACTTAAATAAGGCCAAGCCAGGCAACCATACCAAGTTTGATAGCTTGTGAAGTGGTCCTTATTTGATACATGGATGCAAACAATGTAATGCTTTTCAACTTACCTAATTAGATAGAGAGGTATTACCCATCCCAAGTAATGGTATTCATTTAAATCCTTATTATTAGAAGATTTTGTAGATTTTATATGATATTGTAACATATTATAATAGTTTTTATGCTTTCCTCTAAGTGATTTGAGAACATTTCCTTTTGATTGTGTGTTTCCCTTTCAATAAGTGCCTATAGCACAACTATTTATTTTGCTCTTTTGTTCCTTATGTTTCAAGAGGAAGCTTTATAAAGGGATATATTTGAGTTAGTCTCACATTAATTGAGAGAAAATATTGTGACTCTATGTACCCAATGAATTAGTTTAGGGCCACTAAGTCTTTGTGTATCAGGCATGCAACCCTAGGATGTCACCAAAAATCTTAGCCAGATTTGGCCCACATAAGGATATTTTGTCCAAAAATGGTTTAAATAGATGAATAGAGTTCTAGATTTAATGAGTGGTCCAAAGATAAAAATTCACTCATAAATATTTTTAAAACACTTTAAGCAAGCTTAAAGTGTGTTTTGTCTATCTTTGAGATAGAAGTCTTAAAATAGGTCTAGGATTGTAAAATGAAGAAGAAAAATAGGTTTTCATGGTGTTTCAAGCATTTAAGGGCATGAATCAGGTTTTAAAAAGTCTTAGAAGTCCATTAGAGCCTTCTAAAAGAGACAACAGCTCAAGCACAAGTCCAAAAGAACTAGACTGTCATAAGAACACCATTCAAAAATGGACTAGTCAGCTTGATTATGCATTTAATAAGTATGAGTAGAAAGCCTGTCATGGGAAAAAGGACCACATGGACATGAATTTATTCATGCATGGATTATCCTTTAAAATTTTCATAACTTGATGAGTTGTCTATCTCAAGTTATAAAGCTTCAAAGTTAGACTTGTAGAATGATACATTCGCATAGATATCAAGTTTAAGTTCCATGAAATAGTTGTTTGATTTCAAATGAGAAAGATCAATGGTTGGCATTAAATCATACTAAATATCTAATAATTAGTGGGTGAAGATAATGTCAATGGGTCCCAAATATCTAATGATGAGTGTTTGATCATGCAATCAAGATCAACAATGAGCATCAAGTCAAAGAGTTGGTGTAAGCGAGAAGCTAACAAGTGGCAAGATCTTGGGTGTCCTAGAAGAAATCCAATGGTATACAACATCTAAAAAATTTAGTGGGTCCAAAAAAATCAATGGAATGCATTTTATCATAGATTTTAAATAAATGGTGAGTGAGGAGTCAAAAATTCAAAGGATTTCAAAGACAAATGAGAAGTTGCCAAGTGTCTTAACCACATTTAACTAGCAGAAGATCTATAGCTCACATTCATTCATATAGGGGTAGATAAATGATATAAGATAGTCAATATATAATGGTGTTCATCCAACATAGATAAAAATCAAAGGTCAGTATTAAAATTAAAATATAGTGGGTCCAAGAAGATCAATGATGCTCATTCAAATGCCAAGAAGTAGATCGATGGTCAATATTAAAGGTTGAAAGATAAGAGATTTTAAGTGGAGAATAATTACAACCTAGGTCAAAACTAAGGTAAATATTACAAATATCATTATGTCACCATTATATCTCAATCTAATGTCACAAGCAGACATAATTATATAGTTAGGGGTTATCAACATAAGGTTTTGATGTCATGAACCTCTATTTAGAATATTTAGAACACACAGGGTCCATCATTTTGGGTGCAATATGGCTTTTCAACTATGATCTATGTTATTTAAAGAAGACCTATGTATATGGTGATTTATAAATTTCCATAAATTTCAAGGGACAAGATAGTTCTATTTAGACCTAATATATATCAAGAACAAGGCTATGTAACCTATAGGCTTTTTATCGATATGTAGTAACTATATGAAAACCAATGAAGGAGATTGGTTTTCAATCTATCATATAGACCTATGATCAAATATTGATTAAGGGTGAATATGAATGGTTATGGAGAAGTGTCTCACCTTTCAATATGGTCCTATCTCTGACAAATAGCTACTAAGAATAGACTTGGGCATGGCTCTATCAAGTACATGGATATAAAGACCTTTCCCTCATGATGAAACAAGTGGAGATAGTGTAGGAATTCATGGAGCATATTGGGGGATTGGAGAAGTAGTTGTAACATTCAATGATATTCAAAACCATAAATATATTTTCCCAATATACCTATTTATGACTCACCATCTTTGGTAAACTCTTTTCCTCTAGTGTGTTGCTCAAGTAATGAAATGATTTGGAGGCTAGTGGGATAAATGAAGAATATCTTGCCTATGATGTATTAGTATTGATTGGACCAAAAAGATGGTGGAGCATTAACTAAAGCTGGTAGCTCATTTAATGATCTAGGATGGTGTACTCACTCTCTCCCTCCCATTTCTCCTATATCTCCAATATTTTCACATTTTTGGGCTCTCTCTCAGTTTTTAGAAGAAAGACTCTCTCACTTTTGACAATAACTCTCTCTCTCTCTCAATTATGGTAGAGTAGAGATTCTTATTTGATAGGGATAAACCTTGTCAAAACTTATATGAAATATCTCTTGAAGCTAATAATTATTTCATTTACATATATCTTGCTTTTGAACTGTGTTGAGTAGGCTTGTACATGATGGCATTGTGAAGGGAATCTTCCATGGCCATTATCCTTCTTTCTTAACTATTTTAGGGTGTTTTCTAGTTGATTTCAGGTCTACATTTATGAACCTAGTATATGAAACACTTATATAGTTAGACACATTTTAATATTGTGTGAACTAGTGCTATCTTATGCTTCTTTAATGTATATTTCATGCTTGTGTGAGTTCTCATTTAATTTGGTGCATAACCCTTTTAGCCTTATTATGAGCCCTTTACCCCTTTTCTAACCCTTTTCCTAGGGAAAAAATTATCATAGGTGATCCATCAAGAGGAAGTCATCCTTATCTAGAGGTTCAACCCCACCATAGGTGACCCACAACTTAGGGTTGTACCAATAGTGTAGCTCAATTAGAAAGGGCCTGAAGAACCCTCTCTAAGGGTGAAAATTGAAGCTACAAAAATAACCCTATGTCAATGATCATTACCTATAAATCCAATACTCTAAAGAGGGCCTCAAATTGATGTAGTTCTCCCCTACATGCTAGTTTGTGTGTGAATCATGTGATATGTGGAAAATAAGTACAATAATGACCTAAATTGTAGCTTCAAAAATATAGATCTTGGGTTGTTCCTTCTATAATTCATACCTATGTATTTGTTTTCCCTATGACTAATATGGAAATAGGATAAAATAGGGAATCTTTGCTCACTTGATTATTTGATTGAATGCCTCTTATGAGTTTCCTAGTGAGTAGGTAAGAAGTTTCTTGGTGAGGAATGAGTGAGGGTTGGTCTTGTATTTATATCAATCCATTTTGATAAATAGAATGCATTAAAATACATTAGATAACATTAGGATACATTACATTTGAAAATTATATGACTTTAGGGCATTAGACACTGGTGTCAGAGTAGGACACCTGTATCGATGTAGGTATCAGTCTGGGATGCTAGTGTACAAGGAATAGGAAAGTAGGTACATACTCAAAACTTGTAGAGGTGGAAGATGAGTAGATTTTTAGCCATTTAGGTAAGATAGAAGGTCTGGGCCATCAAAATAAGACTAGTGGGACAAAGAGATAGGCTAAAGGTCATAATATAGATTAGATGTAAGACTTCCAAAAGTGAGAAAGGTGTAGAACTAAGATGAACATCTAAGGTCAAATTTTACCAAGTGTATAAGACTGAGGTGCTATATAATCCATAAATTTCATCTACATTTTATAAAATTACTCACATCCTTTACATGTGGCTCTTTGCCTTATGTGTAAAATATCTATTTATGTGACATTTGAACATGTCCCTTATATGTGTCCCTTGGTCTTATTATATCACTTTGTGGTTATTATGTTTATGTGTTTGTTGAGCTTGTTAAGTTTGATGATTTTGATGATCCATATCATGCATTAGCTAGTACATAGAATTCTAATTGTATACTCTACTATTATGAGCTACATTGATACATTTATATAGGCCTTGCCTCATATGTTACATACATGATTTGAATGGTACATATCTTAGTATGTTGACATAATTTTTATAGATGCTACATTATTTAATGATTGCATATTGATACACATGATACAATTAAATTTTATTTTGAGATGAGTAACTTTTATGATACAATACTTGCACCTCAAAATGAGCTCATTTCAGTGGGCTTTTCATACATGAGATAAGCCTCTTCAAGAGAAATAAATAAGTTTTCTTGGTATAAAATATAATTTCAAATTTTCATAATGGTCAAGATACAATCATTATAGAAATAATAGAGGCATATGCTCTGCATATATAGTCACATTACAAAAATAAATTACATATTCATACAATTTTGAGTGCATTATATAGATTCATGCACAAGTTACAATGTAATTTATAAATCTGCATCTACATTCAATTACATTATTTACATTTATCACCATGGGGGCATGATATATATGGACATGGTAAGGGCATGAATGTTCTCCATTCTCATTTGATCATGCATTCAAAAACTAAGGAACAAACTGACAATTGAATCTACAAACTATATGTAATGGTTGATTCAGTTCAAGTGCATAATGCATAACTTATAGGTTCAATTCCTTCTAGATATATTATCTATGAATCCATTATAAATTCCAATTTATTTCATGTCTTAGGGTTACAAATGCCAACAACAAAAATAGATTTTTTTATTTCCATCAATGGGTTTTATTTTCTATACAATTTTAATTAAATTTGGGGCTTGATCACCATTGAATTATCCATTAGTTCAGCTAAGGAACCAACTTCTTCATGCTGATCTTCTACCAACCAACAATATTCCTTTACCTGTTCTTTCTTTCCATAACACCGTAATTAACCATTCATGATTTTCAATTCCTCCATTCTTAGTGTACTTTCTTCTACCATTGCTATACTCCCACTCAATCAGAAACCCCTGAGAGTGACCTATAACCAAACACAAACTTGCTCCCTACAACCTAGCTCTGATACCACTTGTCAGGCACCTAGAACAATAAACATGCTCTGATACCAATTGTTAGGATCCCAAAAGCACAGTTGATTACCATGTACAAACAACTAAACACAAAATTTAACCAGAATGCACAATTAACTAGAATTCAAAAATAGCACAGAATATGAGAGACAATACCCAATTGTATTAATACTCTTCCAGAAGGAAATACAACAAAGAAGATGCCACAGTCTTCTTCCTTACACACCTCTAGGGCATAAATAGTAAATCTCTTCAAGAGCTCACTCTCTCTCTTACAATCCCAACACACAACTCAAACACAGAGTTGGTTTTCACCTTCAACCAGTCAGTATCACTACTCTAGTACCACTAGTTAGTATCACTACTGCCAGTACACAAGTGCTCCACGCACTCCACAAGTGCTCCATGCACTCCAAGTACTCAACATACTCCAAGTAGATCTCCTTGATCTTGCACCTTGATATGTTGCTATCACCTTTGATCTTGCTACCCCACAAACCTCCTTTGACCTTGCACACACACACCTATAAATCAATGATCTTACTTACCACATGTAGATCTCTCTACACCTTGAAGAACCCTTGTCCTTGCCTCACCAAGTCCTTATGATTCTCCAAACTAGTACCCCGATGGATCTTCTACCTAATCTTAAAACAAACTATAGATCTCCCTAATCATACACACTTGGCACCCCTATGGAACTAGGAGGAGCTACCCTTGCTCTCTTCACTCTCAAAAGGAGCTAGCCAAGCTCAACTCAAACTAGAACAAATTACAATATAGCCCATGAGTCTATTATATAGATCTCATGTAGAAAATAATTAGACATCTAATTACAATAATTAGATCCATAGCTCAAGACTAAAATTAGCCTTCTACATGTAAACAACCAGTTCATTAACAAACTATTCGTGCAACTGACAGTTCCAGAACTGCACAAGTGACCGACGTCAGTCCCTATCTGGCTGGAAATGACCGACTTCAACCGATCCCTGACCGATGTCAGTTTACTCTGCACTGGATATGACCAACTTCGATTGATCAGACTGATGCCAGTTGCTCTGTAACTCAGTAACCTCTCAACAACCTCCTCCATGTCTGCATCAATGAAGCTTTTAGCTCCACAACCTAACACTCAACCCTTTACTTATTGGTCATTGATTATCTAACTCAACCTATTGACATTTTGACCTTTCCTCACACCATTGATCTTAATCAGTATGATGAAGTAGCAGCCATCAATCTTGTCCTTGAATTATCAAATTTATCCAAGCTTATGCCATGTGTCAAACACATGTTTGATTTTAGGATCCAGTGTCAGTCTGCTAGCTCATGCAATTATCCCATGTGTCAATCTCTAGAGTTGTTTGACTATTTGACCTATCTTGCACCATTAGATCAAGATGTATGATGCAATGTAGACCAATAGATCAACTGGGACCCACTATTTAAAATTGAATGACTACTTCATGAGCTTAAAATTGACATCTTCAACCCCATTAGATGATGTTTACTTGATAATCATTGACATTCACATGATTGTCATTGATGTTCACATGACCATCAAATTTAAGCTCAAAATGATTTATTTTGATTGAGCTTAAACTTGATGTTAGTATGAATACCTTATGTTGTAGGTCTAACCTTTAAAATCTTACAACTTGAGCTATAAATCTTGCACAAACTTGAAAATTTTAGAGCATGTTCCTGGTATATAAAACTACAATTGTGCATGATCCACTGGTTGTGCATGGTTTCTTAAGGAGAGATAAAAATTACATAAGTGGACTAGTCTATTTACTCCTACATGATGTCCTAGTGATGATTTGGCTCTTAAATTTTACATAATTCATCCTTTGACCAATCCTTCAAGGTCTTGATGGATTATTAAGGTTTTGTGACCTAGTCCATGCTCTTGAATGCTCACGACATGAGAACCTACTTGGATCCCTCTATTTTACAATCTTAAACTTGTTTCTAAGCCTTTGATCCACTACTTCATCAAACCATGCAAGAGAATCATATGTGGTCTAAAATTGGCCAACATTTTTGGCAACTCATAGGGGTTGCATGCTAGTCTATACAAAATAACCTAGACCATTGGCCTTGTCCAATCCATTAGGCATGGGGTCTCTATTTGGGTCCAACACATTGATTTGGTACTAATCCTTCTCTAACCTCTCTTGAAATAAAATAAGGACCAAAAGGATTAAAAAATAAGATAGAGTACCCAAGGAACATATTGAAGGAAACTAACTTAGAAAAAAATGATACTATACTTGATCTATATTAGTTACCATAAGGTCTTGAGAAAGCTATTGATCTTGGACAACTAATATGTGATTAATAGGTTCTTTAGAAGCAACCTCTGGATGCACATTTGAGACTTCTTCCTCTTGGATCTCATTTCCAACTTGCACTTGATCCTACAGCTCATCCTCTTTGACATTATGAAAGACTAAGACATGCTTGATCTCTCTAAGTGGTGTCCCAATACCGATATTTTATTTTGACTCTAACATTCCGTCATTATTAGTTGTGAGTTCAACATGGATTTCATTGCTTACCTATTCAAGGAGTGGCATATAATATTTTTGGGAGTACTCCAAGAGAGATGAGACATATGTGGTACCTCCTTGGTCCAATTGCTTATCTTTAATAATCATTTCCTCATCCTTATTTTTCATGTTACTCTAGATGGATTTCAAAGATGGAAATGAGCTAGATTCTTGAGGAGGGAGAGATGGGGGTTGAATGACCTTGGATTTGGTTGACTACATGACTTGGTTCTAAGATGAGAGAGATACAAGGCCTCCTTCAACCTTTAGATTCTACTTCTCTTATTTCTTTGACCTTATCTCCAAGTATTTGATTTGATTTGATATATTCTCTTGGAATATATCCTCTTTATGATGGATAGTGGCTTCATGAAAATAAGGAACACAAGAAAATTCTTAAGGAGGGATGGGAGAGGTTTGCATAGGTTTAAATCCTACTTTTTCTTGTGCTCTCAAATCTAGGCTTGCCTTACTTTGCCCACCCCTTGACGTCACCACTTAATCCCAACTTGGAACCTTGAAGAGCTTCATATGGGTTTCTTGAGGAAGGATGGAGTCTTAGAGCATAACAATAGGTTGTTACAAAAAAATCTCCTTCATTCTTTAACAGCTCTCTTAGATAGATCTCCAAGAAGGGAAGGTCTAAGGAACACATGAGGAACTTGGCATACTCAAAGGGTTACATGGAATGGTCTCTACGGGAGGAATGGGTTCTACATAATAAGGATAAGGTGGTGTATATATAGGCATATAAGGTTGGTGAGGTTAGACCTATTATTCCTAGAGGCCTTTTAGCGTATCCTCAATGCTTTGAATGTAACTACCTACATCCATCATCTCACCTATGAGATTGTTCCAATTTTCTCTCTCAATAGGTGTCCATTATACTTTTATTCACTATAATGACTACCTCACATAATGGATTTGGTGATTAGGGACATCTTGGCCATAATACTTATGTGAGCACCATTCTAGTGCATGATTGTCAAGGCTTATTAAAGCTTGCTTATGTGATGGTATGGATGGCTCATGACAGGGTTGATGAGGAACAATATTATGATGGGATTATTATTAATAAGAAGGATTAGGGAAATATTATTGATAATAGAGATCATGAGGAACTTGACAAGGCTCTTCATAGCTTTGAAAAAAACCTTGGTAGGGTGGATAAGGGTCATATGGATCATGAGGACCATATTGGGGCTACTGATAAGGAGGTGGATAATAGGAATATTCACCATAGTTATTCATATTAAACTCATACATAAAATGAGATGCAAGAATTAAATAAAGTTTTCAATGAGGCATACTTGATGTGCTCATAACCATAAGTTTGATTTGGAGTCACCATTGGTGCTAACTATTTACTTCTAAAAGCTAATTAGAGGAAAAACACACCAAGATATTTCCACTCTTTTGGACCTTATCAAGTCCCACCAAGTATGGCAGAACTATTACCACTCAAATTTACACCTAGAGGGTTATTTGGGCCCTTTCCAACTTGAGCAGATCTATGGGAATAACCCTAGGCTATGGGTCATCGATGGTGGGGCTGAACCTATGGAGTAGGTTGGATTCCTATTTGTTGCTCACCTAAAACTAATGCTTCACAGGGAAAAGGGTTAGGAATAGAAAAGGGATCCAAAGAAATTTAACCAGGTGATGCATCAAATAAAAATGGGGAACTCCCATAAGCTTGAACCCACACTAGATCTGTAGAGGACAATACTAGCTCACACAATCTCAAGATCAATTTGATTGCATAAGTGTTTCATAGAAGAGGTTCAGGAAGTAATGAATGCAAATAAAGAGGATTTTTAAGACTCAATAAATCTCACATTCATGGTAGAAAGAAAACTAATATATACCTACAAACAACATTGAAAACTTCATGAACAAGGTTAGAAAGAAGGACCATGGATGAGGAAGATTCTCCTTCACACAATGCCATAGTGTACAACTCATCAAACATAGATTCAAGGCAAAAGACAGGTAAAGAAATTCCTATATTGCATTAAGAGGTAGTTATTACAAATACTTGATAGGGTTGAGCCTAATCAAGAGGAGCATACTTTACAATATCTCAAGGAGTCCCCTAATTCCTTTAAAATTTCCAAAATAGAGAGAACTAGTCTTTGAAAATTTCAAACTGGAGTCCCCCTTATAAAATGAAAAGAATGGGATATATAGAAGAGGAAAGAGAAAGAGAGAGAGAAAGGACAAGGGCATGCTGCCCATGATCATTATATAAGCTCCACCTTTCAAGGGATGCCCCACTACCCCTTTATCTAATCAGGATAAGTCCATAATTAACAATTATCCTTCATTAACTCCAGTTAATTCTCAAGTTCTTCTCATTGGATGACAAAATTTCACTAGAGGATTTTTTTTATATGGCGAGTCATGATCCTTTCAAGGAGAAAATATATTCAAAGGTTCTGATCATTATTGAAGGCTCCAACTTCTTCTCCAATCTCCCAAATCTACTTTGTGAATCTCTTCATATCTTCCACTTGGCTTCATTATGAGGATGAGGTACTCATATCCTTAGGCCTGATGAAACCATGCTATGTCTACTTTAAGTAGATAATTTGACTATCATATTTATGCCTTGGCATGATTTTTATACAAACCATAAACATTGATCCATTATAGGTTGAAAACTAATCTCATATTGGTTTTCCTATAGCCAATATATCCACCTAGATGCATTTATATCATTGAATAACTAGCAGCTTGATTTTATTTATGTCAAGTCCAAAAGGACCTATTTTAACTCTATAGACATTTAATAGCAAAGCATGGTCCCTTAGACTTCTATCTGGTTAAACTCAGAACCTATTCAAGCTCAGCACCTTTCTACATTATCTTGCTTGACTCAAAAACTGCCCTATCAACCTTTGTCAAAATATCCTAGGCTCGACCCTTTACTTATTGGTCATCAATTGTCTAACTTATCCTGTTGACATTTTTACATTTACTCACCCCATCGATCTTGATCAATATGATCAAGAACCAACCATCAATCTTACCCTTGACTTATCAACTTTATCCAAGCTTATGTCACATGTTAAATGTGTATTTGATTTCAAATTAGTCTGCCAACTTATGCACTTATACCATATGTTGATCTCTTGAGCTCCTCGACTATCTAACCTATCTGACACCATTAGATCAAGATGTATGATGCAATATAGAATTTTTGATCAATAAGGACCCACTATTTGAAATCTAATGACTACTTCATGAGATTAAAATTGATGTCCTCACCCTTATCAAATGATGTTCATGTGATTGTCATTGATGTTTGTATGACCATCAAATTTAAGATATAAATGATTTTTTTTATTGAGCTTAAATTTGACATTAGTGTGAATGTCTTAATTTGGAGGTCTAACCTTTGGAAGCTTATAACTTAAGCCAGAAAGCTCATGCAAACTTAAAATTTTTGGAGCATGTTTTTGGTATGTAGAACTAGTGTGATTCGTTGGTCACACAAGGCTTCCTAAGAAGAGATAAAAATTACACAAGTGGACTCATCCATTTGCTCTTGTATGACATCCTGGTGATGATTTGGCTCTTAAACTTTTCATAATTCATCCTTTGACCAATCCTTCAAGGTCCTAATAAATTATTAAGGTTTTTTTACGACTTAGTCCATTCTCTTAAATGCTTGGGACATATGAGAACTGGATTGGATCCTTTTATTTTACAATATTAGACCTATTTATAAGCCTTTGATCCACTACTTCATCAAACCATGTAAAAGCTTCACATGTGGGCCAAAATTGGCCAAAAATAAATATAGATTTTGGGTTGTTCCTTTAGTACTTCAGACCTATGTATGTGTTGTTCTTATGATTGATATGAGAATAGGAAAAAATAGGAAAGATTTGATTTATTGAATGTTTTTGATAGGTTGTGTTGGTCTATGCTAGGTGACGAAAGAATGAGGGTTGAAATCATATTTAAACCAATCTATTTGGAAAAATAAATTGCATTAAAACACTTAGGTTAATCATTAATATATGTTTCATTTATAAATTAGATGACTTTAGGGCACCAAACACTTACGTCAGAGCATAACACATGTGTTGTTGTAGGTGGCTATCTAGGATGTAAGTGTCTAAGGATTAAGAAATTAGGTATAAGTTCAAAACTTTTAGAGTCATAAGATGAATATGTTTTAAGCATTTTGGGAAAGATAAAAGGCCTAAGTCATCAATATAATATTAGACAATCTAAGAGATAAGCCAATGAGCACAAGAGAGAGTAGATGCGAGACTTAATAAAGTGGGAAAGGTCTAAAACTAAGAATAACAACCAAGCTATGATTTTTCCAAATGTTTAACCTTAAAAATCTAGAGTTTAGGTATATAGGGTTAATAATATATAATGAATAAACATGAATGTGATAAATAGATCTATAGTAGGAAAATTGTTGGTGAAACTTAGATAAAATGTGAATTTATTATACTGAGATATGTTAAAAATGAAAAGTAAAACTATGTTAGATATTGAAATGATAATGAAAACAAGTCCTTACTTGATTTTGATGCTAATACATATCTAGATATGAACCAGGCATGAAGCAAATTAGAAGAGTATTCTATACTAGTTGCCAAATTCTAGATTTAATTACTTTGTAGCTTTAGACATGTGTGTTAGCCTTAGATGGTTGCATGGATGATAGTGTCTAGGTTGGACACATGTGTAATATATAAAATACATACTAAAATAGGATGTGACCACCTGGATGCTTTTGGGTTTTCCATCACCTTCATTCTAGTGCATTCAGATATGGGTCATAGACTATCACTCCTTATCAAATAGTAAAACCATAGTTCTTCCTCCTCATAGTGGTTATGGAAAAATTGGGTTAGTGGGAACATGGTGTTGAGCTATTCTAAAAACCCCTCTATCAATGAGTACTACTTATAAAAAATACTCTGAAGAGGGCCTGATACTTATGTATTTTTTCGTTACATATTGGCTTATGTGTGAATCATGCAATGTGATAAGTAAAATAGTGACCTAGCTTATAACTTACAAAATATAGCTCTTGGACTACTCTTTCAATACTTTAGACTTGTGAATGTGTTATTCTTATGACTAATATGAGAATATGATAAAATAGGAAAGTTTTGCTTTATTAAGTGCTTATTTGAATGTTTTTGATAAGTTGCCTTATCATGTGCTAGGTAAGGAATATTTATACCAATCCTTTTTGAGAAAAAACTCACATTAGAATAACTTAAGGTGACCATTAAGATATGTTTCATCTTCAAATTATATGACTTTAGGTAACCTACTTGCATTAGAGGAGAAATAACTTACATTAAATCACTTACATTGACCATTAGGATACATTTTATTTGAAAATTAGATGACTCTAAGGCACCTAACACTTGTGTTAGAGCAAGACACCAATGTTGACATAGGTGTGTTTTAGTGTAGTGATTTTTCTCATTGGGTTTTGCCTACATGACCTTATGGCCATTTGATGTCAATTAAGCTTCCTTAGGTTAGTTATAAAAATGTCACATAGGCTAATTTAATTTTAATGTAATTATATAATTAAGAAAATTAGAGGCTTCTACATGTTGCCCTAATTTTACCTATATGTACCCCACTTTTCCACTTTGGAAGGTTAGACAGGTTAATGCAATTTTATGCAAGCAGGTCATATTTTGCAATATTGTTGTGTGAAGATAAGCTTCTTCCTCTTTTGTAATTTATCTATGATTTTATTGTTCCATACATATATTTTCTCAATATTTTGTGCAAGGATTCAAGATCATGACCAATCTGACATGGTATCAAAGCCATTTTTTCTAGTATTGCAATAATTTTTGTGGTGAAATCTTGCATACATTCACTATTCTAGCATAAAGAAGGGTTTGGTGGGATTTCTTGGGAATTTATACAAAAATTTCTACTGGAGCTTCAAATCTCATAAATGAATGTCATTAGTTTTAGAAGGTGCCAAAACCATTAATTTGACTATAAACATGACCTCGTTCTAGTACAATCAATTTTCCTATCTTTTTGGCAACCTAAAGCCCCATTTTTCATTTTTTTCTAAAATCCATACTTTCTTTGTTGTTATGCAAAAATGTCTTCTGGGTTTTCTTCCTCACATCAATATCTCAAATGGGTCTCTTACAAAATTTCCATCACTAAAGTATTTTGGACATTTTTGTTTTGCCTTGATTTATATGCCATCATACCTTTATGTTACTCAAATTTACAGGTGGTCATTACTTCAACTCTATAGTTAATCTACCTCATGTTGTATGCATTAGAGAGTCCACTGACTAATCTAGACTTTTGAAGGGTTGTTACTTAGCCAACAGACCAAATCAAACTTTCAACGGTGAGTAACTTCACTTTTCTAAGTTGAGTAGTTTGATAAGTCTACTTACTTGCTCATAGAAGAAATCAGACTTATAGAGTTGCTTTACTTGAAAATTCATGAAGTTAAGTAAGTAGTGTGCCAAAACCTATATTACTCTATTGTAGACACCCTCAAACTTACAGGGGCCATTACTTGCAACTTCACCTACTTTAAGCAAAGTAGGTCTAAAACTCTGGTATACACTGCAAAAGACAAACTTGAACTTTTGGGGGTTTTTTGCTTACTTGGGTTTTTGAAAGGTGATTAATTATGGATTTCAAGTAGAGTAGGTCTATAACTTTGGTGTACACTATGAAAGGCTAAGTTGGATACTAAAAATATGTGTGTTACCTTTATTGATATGGGAACAAAGATTTGTATACCACATGATATATATAATTATTTTCCCACATTGTTATCTTTAGGGAAGCCATTGGACACGTATATTGAATAAAAGGTAATCCATTGTTATAAACAACAATTAAAAAATATTTTTACAAATGGTCCCACATATTTCGATGATGATGACTTTCTCAATTAGAACTCTTAAGACTTAAAAAATACCAAATAAAAAAATATTCAAAAAATCAAAAACATTTTTGGCACCTACATGTTCTATTGGATCCTTGGCATTTATGTGTTAATTTCATGTTAAGGGATATCATATCATTTACTCCTACAATTACTTACATAATCATACATAGATACATGACACTTATGTGTCTTAAGCCTTCCTTCTACTCACATCACCAGGACATTGGGGGCACCCATCTTCCATGATCTTGATAAACACAAGTAATATGATTGGATGATCACTCTACACTGTCATGTTTGAGCTTAAAAATGTACTAACACATGCCTATTATTCATGATTAAAAAATTTCATAGGAAAATTTATGTTTTTCTCTAACACACTTGACCCATGGGCCACTATGACATGTTTATGCTAGTTTCTTATGCTTTTCCTATACACACTTCCTTGAGTGTTTTGCCTTGTTATTGTCTTGGTTTTTCAAGCATTTGAATATGCTCCATTATATGTAGCCCCTATGCCTATGATTGCATTCTTGTACATTTGAATATGTCATTATGGAATTTTGAATACATTATTCCTTGATTTTGTGGAAATTTGAGTAAGTCATGTCCATTCAATTTTATAGCATTTGAACATGCCCCTTATTTGAGGTCTCTTTGGACCATTACATTTTGACTTGCTTTTGAGTGCTCTTGTGTGCGTGATTTTTTTATTGTTGAGCTTGTATTATTAATATCTAGATATTTCCATGATATTTATCATACATCTTAGGCCTACATGTGATCACATTGGTTATATGCACTTTAATATACATTTACTTGGACATGTTCCCTTTTATATGCTACATGGTTACATTCACAAATTTACAGTTGTTTTACCCTTTTGAGGTGAGATAATTACCAAGTATTATTTTTCATTCACTTCAAAGGGGGTCATATTATTGGGGGAATGTCATGGTGACATGGCTTCCATATTTTTTTAGTTCTTAGATTTAGTGGGGGCACAATTTGGAAGCATGTTATCCACACTCACACAATATATGGTACTTACACTAGTTTTTATATTTAGTGGGGGCATGTCATGATGACACGGATTCAACACATAATTTTCATATTATAGTGGAGGTATGCTTTGGAATCATGTTCTCTACATTCATTCAGTATGGTACTTATACTTCACAGATTCAGTGGGGGCATGCTTTAGAAGTATTTTCTCCACACCTACTCAATTTTCAACATCTCCAATTTATTGTGGGGGAATGTTTTGGAAACATGTCCTCTACATTGGTACTTATATAAATTTCATATTTCTCCATATATAGTGGGAGCATGCTTTAGAAACATGTCTGTCACACTTACATAATTTTTCAAATTGAAAAAAACACATAGTTATATGATTTTAATACACATTTATGGTAGAAATCTATACATGGTACCATTATTACAATAGTTTCAACATGAGACAAATCTAAGGTGTATATGTTATGAAACATGTTCTTAATATTAAAAAATTGAATTCAAATTTAGATTCTAAAACTATTGCATGTACTAAATAGACTTTACAGAATTTAATGAGCTAATCTACTACAGTAATTGGTTCACCTCAATCTTGTACAATTGGCAAACTCATGACCCTAGATTTTCCTTATTTCTACACATGCCTTGCCTCTGCAAGCCTTGTATCTGATCTATCTTGTGACCCTTAACATATATATGAGTCTAACCAACCTTATAATGATAACATAAACATCCCATCTTGCACAAAATACTTAAAATTACTTATCTTATATTCTACAAGTTATGAGCCTATGCCTTATCTCCTTATCCCTAGACACTAATGTTTGAGTTAGATAATAGTGTCAACATTATTATCCTATCCTAATGAAAGTATCCTCTTCCCTAAAGTCATCCAATTTGTAAATAAAAAACAATACAATGGTCAACCTAAGTGCTTTAATGTGAGTTATCTCCTAATAAGATTGGTATAAATACAATATCAACCCTCACTCATTCCTCACCTAGTAATCAAACCAAAAGAAAACTCAAGAAGCACTCAAGTTACCAAAATATTTCATGTTCTTCCCTATCCTAATATCAATGAAATAAACAACCTAGATATAGGTTTGAAGTACTAAAGGAGTAGTCATAAGCTCATATGTGGTAAGTTACAAGCTAGGTCATTGTTGTACTTGCTTTACACATTGCATGATTCACACACAAGACAACACATAATGGAGAACTACATAAGTATGAGGCCCTCTTTTAGAGTATTCGCTATGTAGGTAACACCCTTTGATACTAGGGTCATTATGGGTTAGCTCAACACCATGTGCCCACTAACCCATTCTTCCCCAATCTCACCTTGAAGATGAAAAGCTAGGGTTTTGACATTTCACCGAGAGTGACAGTCCATGACCCTGATATAAATGTACAAGATTGAATTTGAAGCTAATCCTAGAAGTATCTAGCTGGTTGCATTCTATTTGAGTAGATATCCCATATAAGACACTAGAATTGAACTTAAACACTAATGTCAACATAACTATCCCAGGTTGACGTAAGTGTATAAAGAGATATAGGCATCGGATCTAGAATTTGAGGACTAATCTAGAATTGTCTTCCTATCTGCTTCTTACCCATACCAAATGAAACACTATATTAGCATAAAAAATAGCTAAGTACTTTCTTTTATGTCATTTATATATCTAACATAGCTATACTTTCCATTAATAACCTATTTCAACATAATAAATTTATTGTATGGTACATCTAAGTTTAGGACATTAATTAGATCAATGTAGATCTGATATTCACCCTTATACCCTATCATTTCTATATCCTTAACCCTTTTAACCAAGTAGGATAGCCTCTTATCAAAATTAGGGTTAAACAACCATGTCTCTATGACATGCCCCCTAGTAATTTTGAAACTATAATGTGTGTGGTATACATGCCTTTATGACATGCCCCCAATGATATTCCCCCTTTGAGGTGAGGGAAGAATAGGAATTGGTAGTTACCTCACCTCAAAATAATAAGATACCCATATAATTATGAATGAACCATGTGAATATAGGAAAACATGTACACGTAAATGTATCATTGAAGCACATATAATGTGATCACATCAAGGCCTAAGATACATGATAAATATCATGGTAACATATCAATAGTAACAATATAATCTCAATAAGCAAATTAAACACACACATAAGAGCAATCAAAATAAATTCAAAAGGCAATGGTCTAAGGAGACTAAAAACAAGGGGCATGTTTAAAATACCACACAATTGAATTTACATGACTTATTCAAATGTACAAAAAATGAAGAATGACATATTCAAATGTCCATACAACAAGAATTAACATATTCAAATGTTAAATAAGTAACAAAGGCACAAGGGCCATAATTGGTTGAACATATTCAAATTCTCAACAAACAAGATAATAATAAAGCAAGATACTCAAGGAAGTGCATAAGAGAAAACACAATCAACTAGTATAAACATATTGTAGTATCCCATAGATCAAATGTGTTAACAAACAACATCAATTATATAACATATCAAGTACATTGTAAAAGTTATAAGAATGGATAAAAGCATGTGTAAGTACATCTATGAGCTCAAACATGATAATGTAAAGTGACCATAATATGATATAACCTAGAAACATCATTATTAAAGAAGGTGAATGCCCCTAATGTCATGGTGATGTGAGAAGAGGGAAGGCCCAACATCTACAAGTGCATAGATCATGTATCTGTATATACATGTATCACACTCAAATAGAAGCATTAAACACATGTGTATGTAGAAGTAACTAATATGATATCAACCAAAATGGAACTAACATAGATTCCAAGGAGCCAATATAATATATAGATGTTGAAAATATTTTTTGATTTTTGATTTTTGATCTTGTTAGGTATTTTTGGGATTTGTCCAAGTGATATCCAATGATATCGAGAGGAGAATCATTATCCATTAAGAGTGGTACTTAAATATTATGTCCTTCTTGACATGTTCCATATTTTTGAATAAGAAAACTAGAAATTTTATCGTGTGCTTTTGGTAAATTTTTACTTGGTATCTTTGTTATGGAGTTATTTTCCTTTGTTGCTAGTAACCATGGTTTGTCAAGTTTTGCATTATATATAGTAAAATATGGACTAATAATGTAATAAAATATAGAGCATGATTTATATTCAAGTGTGACATTAAATTTAATAGATCTAACACAAAAATTAGATGCAATTTTTTTATTTTCATGTTCTATGCCATATCTTAGAGATGTAAATAGTTTCCAAGTACATATATTGATTTCACAAGTTGGGTCAAGTATGTTATATTTACCTTGATTTCCATCTATGTAAGGTGAAATGATTTGATGCTTTGAGGAATGATTGGTAATTTCTTCATATGAAGGCACATGTTTGACATTGCCTTTTTAAGGTACTTTTTTCTATTTTTGTACTTGTTCCTTTTGTATCATGTTTTATTCTTCTTGGTGTTTAGGAAATATATCTTGTTCTATTTATTCCTTTGTCTTCGATTTTCTTTCATTTGTAGGATCTTGTTCTTTTGCATTGGCCAAATGTATCTTTGAATGATTTGTATTAGTATTAAAAATATAGCCCAAGCCTTGATGGTCATTATGTTCATATGTGTAAATAAGATGAGTGATGCCTTGGGAATGTTTTGCCAATCATTGACCATAATAACCAAAGTTTTGTAAAATTTAATTCCAAAACTATACTATTTGGAAAAGTGAGTATCATGATTAGAGGTAAATTTCTATCCATTTCTTGATCTATTTTTTTCTTTTAAATTTTTATTGCTTTAAGTTGATTGAATCATGTATGAAGCATAACAAACAAGAAAAATGACCAAGATTATAACTTGGTAAATGATATCATTCAAATTTTGACCCTTTTGAAGAGGGTTCTTTAGGCCCTTTCCAACTTGAGCAAAACTATGGGAACAACCCTAGGCTATGGGTCACCTATGGCGGGGCTAAACCTTTGGAGTAGGCCGGCTTCTTCTTTGATGCTCACCTAAAACTAATGCTAAACTAATGATTCATAGGGAAAAAGTTAAAAAATGGAAAAGGGCTCCTAAAAATTTAATTATAGGATATACCAAATAAAAATGGGGAACTCCCATAAGCTTGAACTCATACTAGATCTGTAGAGGACAATACTAGCTCACACAATCTCAAGATCAAGCTGATTGCATAAGTGTTTCATGGAAAAGGTTCAAGAAACAATGAATGAAAATAAATAGGAGTTCTAAGATTCACTAAAAGATCACATTAATGACTGAAATAACACTAATATATACCTAAAAACAACATTGAAAACTCCCTAATCAAGGTTAGAAAGGACCATGGATGAGGAAGATTCTCCTTCACACAATGGCATAGTGCACAACTCACCAAACATAGATTCAAGGCAAAAGATAGGTAAAGAAAGTCCTATATTGCATCAAGAGGTAGTTATTAAAAATGATTCATAGGGTTGAGCATAATCAAGAGGATCATACTTTACAATATCTCAAATATTCCCCTAGTTCCTCTAAAATTTCCAAAATAAAGAGAACTAGTCTCTAAAAATTTCAAATGAGAGAACCCCTTACAAAATGAAAAGAATGGGATATATAGAAGAGGGAAGAGAACAAAAGAGAGAAAGGAGAGGGGTAAATTTTCCATGATCATTTAATGAGATCCACATTTAAAGGGATGTTCCACCACCCCTTTGTCCAATCAAGATAAGTCCATCATTAGTAATTATCCTTCATTAGCTCCAGTTAGATCTCAAGTTCTTCTCATTGGCTAAGAAAAGTGCACTAGAGGGCAAGAGTTTATTTTATATGGTGAGTCATGATATTTTAAAGGATAAAATATATTCAAAGGTTTTGATAATTATTTAATGCTCCAAATACTTCTCCAATCTCCCAAATCTGCTTCATGAATCTCATCATACCTTCCACTTGGCTTCATTACGAGGAAAAAGTACTCATATCCTTGGGCTTGATGAAACCTTGTTATGTTTGATTTAAGAGACTAATATAAATATATTATTTATGCCTTATCATGTATTTTTTTCAAACTTTGACTATTAATCCATTATATGTTGATAACCATTCTCATATTAGTTTTCCTATAGTTAATATCTCTACCTAGATGCATTTATATCAATGAATAGCTAGCAGATTGCTTTTATTTATGCCAAGTCCAAAATGACCTAGTTTAACTCTATGACCATTTAATGATGGATATTAATCCTTTAAATTTATATCTAGTTTAAATCAGACCCTATTCTAGCTTGACACCTTTTTGCATTAGATTTTTCAAGTCAAAAACTACCCTATTGACCTTTATTGAAATATCCCAAGCTCAACCCTTTACTTATTGGTCATCAACTATCTAACTCAACCTATTAAAATTTTGAATTTTGATCACAACATGGATCTTGATTAGTATGATCAAGTACCATCCATTGATTTTTCCCTTGATTTGTCAACTTTATCCAAGCTTATGCTATGTGTCAAGCACACATTTGATTTTAGGATCCACTATCAATTTGCCAGCTCATGTGTTTATGCCACATGTCAATCTCTCAAGATCCTTGACTATCTAACTTATCTCATAGCATTAGATCAAGATGTATGATGCAACATGGGCCATTATATCAACTAGGACCCACTATATGAAATCCAATAGCTACTTCATGAGCTTAAAATTGACGTCCTCACCCCAATTAGATGATGTACATACCATCATCATTAGCATTTATGTGATTGTCATTGACATTCATGTGACCATCAAATTTAATCTCAAAATGATTTATTTTGTTTGAGCTTAAACTTGATGTTAACGTGAATGTCTTATGTTGTAGGTCTAACCTTTAGAAGCTTATAACTTGATTCGAAAAAGATCACACAAACTTTAAAATTTTAGAGAACTACAATTGTGCATGATTGACTAGTTGTTTGAGGCTTCCTAAGCAGAGATAAAAATTGCACAAGTGGACTAGTCCATTTACTCTTTCATGATGTCCTAATGATGGTTTGGCTCTTAAACTTTGCATAATTCATCCTTTTACCAATCCTTCAAGGTCTTGATGGATTTTTAAGGTTTTTTATGACCTAGTCCATGCTCTTGAATGATCAAGACATATGAAAACCTACTTGGGTCCCTCTATTTTACAATATTAGACCTATTTCTAAGCCTTTGATCCATTACTTCATCAAACCATGCAAGAACTTCATATGTGGGACAAAATTGACCAACATCTTTGGTAACTCATAAGGGTTGCATGTCTATCTATAAAAAAGAACCCAGACCATGTACCTTCTCCAATCCATTAGGCATGGGGTCTCTATTTGGGTTTAACACATTGACCTGGTACCAATATTTCTCTAACCTCTCTTAAAACAAAACAAGGACCAAAAAGATTAAAAAACAAGATAGAGTGTTTAAGGCACTTATTAAAGGAAACTAACCTAGAAAAAGATAGGGACAATAAACAAATGTGCCAGAAACTACACTTAGAGGAATTTGAACAAAACTATCTTAATATATATAACCTAAAACTATGTGTACCTTTCCTCTTAGATCCAAAGGAATGTTTTATAAGTTTCTTGCATCATGAGATGAGGGACTGAATAAAGCATGTATCTCTTTGAACCTTTTTGTTGATGCCTCCTTCTTCATTGTATCTACCAACTTCATTGGCATGATGATTAGTGAGAACCAGACAACTCCAAATAGGTTAGCTATGTGCACCTAGACAGTCTCAACTTTCTCATATGGTTCCTCAACTACAAACTCCAATGGTGGTTCAACAAGGCATACCTCCTTGGTTTCCATGGTGTCCTTAATAAGACTAAGCTTCTTCTTTGATTCAAGATCCTTAGGCTCATCAAGGAGTTCTACATACTCTACCCAATCTTGGTCATTATCCTCCATGGGAAATTCTTTGTCCACCTTCTCAAGCACTTGATCCTTTTTAACAAGAGATATCTCAATCTCATCCATGTTATCTATTTGTCCCAATTTTTCATCAAGACTAGCCTTCTCATTTTTCTTGGGCATCCTCAGAGTAACAATGTCTTCTTGAAGATATATAATATTAATGGAACATTTAGAAGATTCATCCTACTATACTAAGTCATCATCCAAATTTTCCATCTTAAACTCACCAATATCACTCATGAAATCATGGTACAACTCCTACCAATGGTCTTATTTTTTAGGAATGTTCTCTTCCTCAATAATGGTGCTATGTGATTTTTCCTCATGGTTACTTTCCAAATAAAGATGATATTGTACTTGATCTATATTAGTTACCACAAGGTCTTGAGAAATCTCTTGATCATGGACAATTGATATGTGATTAATAGGTTCTTGAGAAACAACCTCTTGATGCACATTTGAGACTTTTTCCTATTGGATCTCATCTGAAACTTGCAATTGATCCTATAACTCATCCTCTTTTACATTATGAAAGATTGAGACATGCTTACTCTCACCAAGTGGTGTTCTAATACTGATCTTTTGTTTTGAATATGATAATCCATCATTATCAGTTATGATTTCAACATGGAGTTCACTACTTACCTCTTCAAGGAGTGGCATAAGATATTTTTGGGATGACTCCAAGAGAGGTGAGACATATATGGAACCTCCTTGGTCCAACTACCTATATTTTATAGTCATGTCCTTTTCCTTATTTTACATGTTGTTCTAGATGGATTTCCAAGATGGAAATGACCTAGATTCTTGAGGGAGAGATGGAGGTTGAATGACCTTGGATTTGTTTGACTTCATGACTTGGTTCCAAGATGGGAAAGATAGAGGTCCTCCTTTAACATTTAGATTTAGATTTTCCTCTTCTTTCTTTGTCCTCAAATCCAACTCTTTGATTTGACTTGATATATTCTCTTAGAATATCTCCTCTTTATGGTGGTTAGTGGCTTCATGAAAATAAGGAACACAAAAAAATTCTTGAGGGATGAGAGAGGTTTGCATAGGTTCAGATCTTGATTTATCTTGGGCTCTCAAATCCAAACTTGCCTTACTTGGCCCACCCAATGACTTTACCACTTGATTTTAGCTTGGAACCTTGAAGGACTTCATAAGGGGTTCTTGAGCAAGGATGGAGTCTTAGATCACAACAACAGGTTGTTCTATAATAATCTCCTTCTTTCTTTGACAACTCTCTTAGATGGATCTCCAAGAAGCGAAGTTCTAATGAACACATGAGGAACTTGGAATGGTCTCTTAGGGAAGAATGGGTTCCAATAAGAAGGCTAAGGTGGTGTATATATAGGCACATAAAGTTGATGACGTTGGACCTATTATTCCTCAAGGCCTTTTAGCTTGTCCTCAATGCTTTTAATGTAACCACATACATCCATCATCTCACTTGTGAGATTGTTCCAATTTTCTCTCTCAATAGGTTTCCATTATAATTTTATTTTCTATAATGAATCCCTCACATAATGGATCTGGGGAGTATGGACATCTTATCCATAATACTTTTGCGATCAAAATTATAGTGCATGCTTGTCAAGGATTATTAAAGTTTACCTAAGTGATGGTCTGGATGGCTCATGATAGGGTTATTGAGGAGAAATATTATGATGGGCTTGATATTCATAAGGATCAAGGTAATATTCTTGATAATAGGGATCATGAGGAACTTGATAAGGCTCCTCATAGATTTGATAGAAATCTTGGTAGGTGGATAAGGGTCATATGGATCATGAGGACCATATTGGGGCTATTGATAAGGAGGTAGATAATAGGAATATTCACCATAGTTATTCATATTAACCTCATACATAAAATGAGATGCAATAATTGACTAAAGTTTTTAATGAGGCATACTTGATCTACTCATAACCATAATTTTGGTTTAGAGTCACCATTGGTGCTAATTACTTACTTCAAAAATATAATTAGAGGAAAAACACACCAAGATATTTCTACTCTTTTAGACCTTATCAAGTCCTATTGGGTGTGCTAGAACTGTTAACACTCAAATTTTCACCCTTTGAAAGAGGGTTCTTTAGGCCCTTTCCAACTTGAGTAAAACTATGGGAATAACCCTAGGCTATAGGTTACCTATGGCGGGGTTGAACCTTTGGAGTAGGTTGGCTTCCTCTTTGATGCTCACCTAAAACTAATGCTTCATAAGAAAAAGGTTTAGGAACATAAAATAATTCTTAATAAATTTAACGAGGTGATGCACCGAATAAAAATGGGGAACTCCCATAAGCTTGAACCCACATTAGATCTATAGAGGACAATATTAGCTGACAGAATCTCAATATCAAGTTGACTACATAAGTGTTTCATGGAAGAGGTTTAGGAAGCAATGAATGCAAAAAAAGAGGATTTATAAGAATCATTAAAATCTCACGTTAATGGTAGAAAGAAATTAATTTAGACCTATAAAAAACATTTAAAACTCCCTGACCAAGGTCAGAAAGAAGGACCATGGATGAGGAAGATTCTCCTTCACATAATGCCATAGTGCACAACTCACCAAACATAAATTCAAGGAAAAAGATAGGTAAAGAAAGTCCTATATTGCATCAAGAGGTAGTTATTAAAAATTATTGATAGGGTCAAGCCTAATCAAGAGGATCATACTTTACAATATCTCAAAGAGTCCCCCGAGTCCTCTAAAATGTCTAAAATAGAGAGAACTAGTCTTTAAAAATTTCAAATCAGAGAACCCCTTCCAAAATGAAAGAGATAGAGAAAGAGAAAGGATAGGGGCATGTTTTCCATGATCATTAAATGATATCCACCTTTTAAGGGATGCCCCACCACCTATTTTTATAATCAAGACAAGTCCATCATTAACAATTATCCTTCATTAGCTCTAGTTAGTTCTCAAATTCTTCTCATTGGCTAAGAAAAGTGCACTAGAAGACAAAATTTTATTTTATATGGTGAATCATGATCCTTTCAAGGAAAAAATATCTTCAAAGGTTATAATCATTATTGAATGCTCTAACTACTTCTCCAATCTCTCAAATATACTCAGTGAATCTAGTTAACCTTGCACTTGGCTTAATTATGAGGACAAGGTACACATATCCTTGGGCCTGATGAAACCATGCTATGTATGCTTTAAGTGGCTGATTTGAATATCATATTTATACTTTTAATTGATTTTTATACAAACCTTGAACATTGATCCATTATAGTTTGAAATCCAATCTCATATTGGTTTTCCTATAATCAATATCTCCACTTGGATGCATTTATATGATTAAACAACTAGCAACTTGATTTTATTTATGTCAAGTTCAAAAGGACCTATTTTACCTCTTTGGCAATTTAATAGTAGAGCTCAATTCCTTTAACATCCATCTAGTTTAACTTAGACCCTATTCAAGCTCAAAACCTTTCTATATTAGCTTGCTTGAGTAAAAAACTGCCCTATCAACCTTTGTCAAAATATCCTAGGCTTGACCCATTGCTTATTGGTCATTAATTATCTAACTCAACCTATTGACATTTTGACCTTTTCTCACTGCATCAATCTTAATCATTATGATGAAGAACCAACTATATATCCTGCCCTTAACTTGTCAACTTTATCCAAGCTTATGCCACATGTCAAATATGCATTTAATTTTAGGATCTATTGTTAGTCTACCAACTTATGCACTTACATCATATGTCAATCTCTCAATATTATTGATTTTTTGACCTATCTCACACCATTAGATCAAGATGTGTGATTCAATACAAACTATAAGATCAATTGGGACCCACTGTTTGAAATCTAATGACTATTTCATGAGCTTAAAATTGATGTCCTCACCCCCATCAAATAATGTTAACATGACTGTCATTGACGTTTGTGTGACCATCAAATTTAAGATCAAAATGATTTGTATTTTCAATCTTAAAATTGATGTTAGTGTGAACATATTAATTTTTAGGTCCAACCTTTAGAAGCTTATAACTTGAGCCAGAAAGCTCATGCAAACTTTAAAATTTTAGAGCATGCTCTTGGTATGTAGAACTATAATTATCTAGGATTCACTGGTTGCATGAGACTTCCTGATTAGAGATAAAAATTAGACAAGTGGACTGGTCCATTTTATCCTACATGATGTCTTGGTGATGATATGGCTCTTAAACTTTGCACAATTCATCCTTTGACCAATACTTTAAGGTCCTAATGAATTCTTAAAGTTTTTTATGACTTGGTTCATGCTATTGAATGCTTAGGACATATGAGAACCTACTTGGATCCCTCTATTTTATAGTCTTAGACATATTTCTAAGCCTTTTATATATTGCTTCATCAAACCATGTAAGAGCTTCATATGTGGGCAAAAATTGGCCAATAATAAATATAGCCCTTGGGCCATTCCTTTAGTACTTCAAACCTATGTATGTGTTGTTCTTATGACTGATATAAGAATAGGAGAAAATAGGAAAGATTTGATTTATTGAATGTTTGATTAAATACATTTGATAGGTTGCCTTGGTCTATGCTAGGTGAGGGTTGATTTTATATTTAAACCAATCCATTTGGAAAAATAACTTGCATTAAAACACTTAGGTAAACCATTACGATATGTTTCATTTACAAATTAGATGATTTTAGGGCACCAAACACTTACGTCAGAGCATAACACATGTGTCTATGTAGGTGTCAATCTGGGATGTAAGTGTCTAAGGATTAGGAAAGTAGGTATAAGATCAAAACTTGCAGAGGCATAAGATAAATATGTTTTAAGCATTTTGGGCAAGATAAACGGCCTAGGTCATCAATATAAGACTAGATGAACTAAGAGATATGACAATAATCACAAGAAAGAGCATATGAAAGAATTAATAAAGTGGGAAAGGTCTAGAAAAAAGAGGAACAACCAATTTACAAGTTTGTCAAATGTTTAACCTTAAAAATCTAGAGTTTAGATATCTAGAGTTAAGAATATATAAATGAATAAACATGAGGGTGATAAATAGATTTATAGTAGGAAAATTGTTTGTGAAACTTAGATAAAACATATAGCTAGTTTATTATACTGAGATATGTTGAAAATGGAAAGTAAAAATATGTTAGATATTTAAATGATAATGAAAATAAGTACTTAGTTGATTTTGATACTGATACATATTAGGATCTAAAATAGGTAGGAAGCAAATTAGAATAGTATTTAAGATTAGTTGCCAAATTCTAGATTTAATAAATTATAGCTTTAGATATGTGTGTTAGCCTTGGATGGTTGTATCAATGCTAGTGTTTAGGTTGGACACATGTGTACTATATAAAATACATACTAAAATAGGATGTGACCACTTGGATGCTTTTGGGTTTTCCATCACCTTCACTCTAGTGCATTTAGATATGGGTCATGGATTATCACTCCTTATCAAATAGCAAAACCTTATATCTTCCTCCTCATATTGGTTATGGGAAAACTAGGTTAGTGGGCACACATTGTTGAGCTACTCCAAAAACCCCTCTATCAATGAGTGCTACCTATATAACAAATACTTTTAAGAGGGCCTGATACTTATGTAGTTCTTTGCTACATATTGGTTTGTGTGTGAATCATGTAATGTGATAAGTATAATAGTGACCTAGCTTATAACTTGTAAAATATAGCTCTTGGACTAATCCTTCAGTACTTCAGACCTGTGTATGTGATATTCCTATGACTAATATGAAAATAGGATAAAATAAGAAATTTTTACTTTATTAAATGCTTATTTGAATCTTTTTGATAAGTTGCATTGGTATGTTCTAGGTAAGGAACATTGATCTTATATTTATACCAATCCCTTTGGAGAAAAAACTTGCATTAAATCGCTTAGGCTGACCATTAGCATATGTTTCATCTTCAAATTATATGACTTTAGGGCACCTGAGACTTATAGTAGAGGAGAAATAACTTGCATTAAATCACTTACATTGACCATTAGGATACATTTTATTTGAAAATTAGATGACTTTATGGCACCTGACACTTCTGTTAGAGCAAGACACTTATGTTGACATAGGTGTCTGTTAGTGTAGTGCTTTTTCCCATTGGGTTTTGCCTACACAATACTATGGCCATTATATGTTATTCAAGCTTCCTTAGGTTAGTTATAAAAGGGTCACATAGGCTAATTTAATTTTAATGTAATTATGTAATTAATAATATTAGAGGTTTCCTCATGTTTCCCTAATTTTTTCTATATATACCCCACTTTTTCACTTTAGAAGGTTAGACAAGTTAATGCAATTTTATGCAAGTAGGTCATATTTTGTAATATTGTTGTATGAAGATAAGATTCTTCCTCATTTGAAATTTATCTATGATTTCATTGTTCCATACATATATTTGCTCAATCTTCTATGCAAATATTCAAGATTGTGGCCAATTTGACATGGTATCAGAGCTATTTTTGCCAGTATTGCAATAATCTTTGTGGTGAAATTTTGCTTACATTCACTATTCTAGCATAAATAAGGGTTTGGTGGGATTCATTAGAGAATTAATTCAAAACTTTCTATTGGAGCTTAAAATATCAAAAAAGATTGCACCATTAGTTTTATAAGGTGACAAAACTCTTGGATCGACTGTAAACATGACCTAATTTTGAAACAATCAATTTTTCCTTTATTTTTGGCATCCCAAGGCCTCATTTTTCATTTTATATAAAAATTTGTACTTCTTATGTTGTGCAAAAATGCCTTATAGTTTTTCTTCTTAAGGCCAAAATCTCAAATGGGTCTCTTATAAAATTTCCATTGCTAAAGTACTTTAGATATTTTTAGCTTGCCTCAATTTACATGCCATCATACCTCTACATTAGTCAGATTTGTAGGTGGTCATTACTTCAACTCTATAGTTGATCTACCTCATGTTACATGAATTAGATATTCCACTATCAGATAGTTGTTAGTTAGCCAACATACCAAATCAAACTTTCAATGGTAACTTTACTTTTCTAGGTTGGGTTGTTTGATAAGTCTACTTATTTGCCCATAAAAGAAATCAAACTTGTGGAGTTACTTTACTTTAAAATACATGAAGTTAATTAAGTAGGGTGCCAAAACCCAAATTACACTACTATAAACATCCTCAGATTTATAGGGGTCATTACTTACAACTTTGCCTACCCTAAGCTTATGCCATATATCAAATGCATGTTTGATTTCAAGATCTATTGTTAGTCTGCCAACTCATGCACTTACACCATATGTCGATCTCTTGAGCTCCTTGATTGTCTAACCTATCTCACACCATTGGGTCAAGATGTATGATGCAATGTAAACCATTCAATTAATTGAGAGCCACTATTTGAAATCTAATGACTACTTTATGAGCTTAAAATTGACATCCTCACCCCCATCAAATGATGTTCATGTGATCATCATTATTGTTTGTGTGACCATAAAATTTAATCTCAAAATGATTTGTTTTGTTCTTGCTTAAACTTGATTTTAGTGTGAACATCTTAGTTTTTAGGTCCAACCTTTATAAGCTAATAACTTGAGCCATAAAGCTCGTGAAAACTTGAAAATTTTAGAGCATGTTCCTGGTATGTAAAACTATAATTGTGAGGGATCCCATAGTTGAGCGAGGCTTCCTAATTAGAGATAAAAATTTCATAAGTGGATTGGTCCATTTACTCTTGCATGATGTTCTAGAGATTTTTTGGCTCTTAAACTTTGCACAATTTATCCTTTGACTAGTACTTCAAGGTTATGATGAATTCTTAAAGTTTTTTACAACCTAGTCCATGATCTTGAATGATTAAGACATATGAGAACATACTTGGATCCCTCTATTTAACAATCTTAGACCTATTTCTAAGCCTTTGATGCATTGCTTTATCAAACCATGCAAGAGCTTCATATGTGTGACAAAATTGGCCAAAAATAAATATAGCTCTTGGGATATTCCTTTAGTACTTCATATCTATGTATGAGTTGTTCCTATGACCGATATGAGAATAGGAGAAAATAAGAATGATTTGATTTATTGAATTCTTGATTAAATGCTTTTGATAGGTTGCCTTGGTATATGCTAGGTGAGAAAAGACTGAGGGTTGATCTTATATTTAAACCAATCCATTTGGAAAAATAACTTGCATTAAAATATTTAGGTTGATCATTAAGATATGTTTCATTTACAAATTAGTTGATTTTAGGGCACCAAGCACTTGAATCAGAGCATAACACATGTGTTTATGTAGGTGTCAATCTGGGATGTAAGCATCTAAGGATCAGGGAAGTAGGTATAATCTCAAAACTGGTAGAGGCATAAGATAAATATGTTTTAAGCATTTTGGGCAAGATAAAAGGCCTAAGTCATCAATATAAGACTGGATAAACTAAGACATAGGCCAATGAGCACAAGAGAGAGTATATGCAAGACTTAATAAAGTGGGAAAGGCCTAAAACTATGCGGAACAACCATGGTCTGAGTTTTCCAAATGTTTAACCTTAAAAATCTAGAGTTTAGGTATTTAGGGTTAAGAATATATAAATGAATAAACAAGAGGGTGATAAATAGATCTATAGCAAAATAATGGTTTGTGAAACTTAGATAAAACATATAGTTAATTTATTAAACTGAGATATGTTAAAAATGGAAAGTAAAAATATGTTAGATATTGAAATGATAACTAAAACAAGTACTTAGTTGATTTTGATGCTAATACATATTAGGATCTAAAACAGGTAGGAAGTAGACTAGAAGAGTATTTAAGACTAGTTGCCAAATTCCAAATTTAATTACTTTTTAGCTTTAAATATGTGTTTTATCCTTGGATGGTTGCATCGATGCTAGTGTCTGGGTTGGACACATGTGTACTATATGGAATACATACTGAAATAGGATGTGACCACTTAGATACTTTTGGGTTTTCCATCATCTTCACTCTAGTGCATTCAAATATGGGTTACGGACTATCACTCCCTGTCAAATAGTAAAACCATAGTTCTTCCTCCTTATAGTGGTTATGGAAAAATTGGGTTAGTGGGCACACGGTTTTGACCTACTCTAAAAATCCCTCTATCAATGAGTGCTACATTTATAACAAATACTCTTAATAAGGCTTGATGCTTATGTAGTTATCCACTACATATTGGTTTGTGTGTGAATCATGCAATGTGATAAGTATAATAGTGACATGGCTTATAAATTGCAAAATATAGCTCTTAGACTACTCCTTCAATACTTTAGACATGTGTATGTGATATTCCTATGACTAATATGAGAATATGAAAGTTTTGCTTTATTAAGTGCTTATTTGAATGTTTTTGATAGGTTGCCTTGGTATGTGCTAGGTAAGGAATGTTGATCTTATATTTATACCAATCCCTTTGGAGAAAAAACTCACATTAAATCAATTAGGCTGACCATTAGGATATGTTTCATCTTCAAATTATATGACTTTAGGGCACCTGACACTTGCATCAGAGGAGAAATAAATTGCATTAAATCACTTAAGATAACCATTAGGATAAATTTTATTTAAAAATTAGATGACTTTAGAAAGACACCTATGTTGATGTAGGTGTCTGTTAGTGTAGTGCTTTTTCCCTTTGGGTTTTGCCTACTTGACCTTATGGCCATTCTATGTTATTTAAGCTTCTTTAGGTTAGTTATAAAAGGGTCACATAGGCTAATTTCATTTTAATGTAATTATCTAATTAAGAAAATTAGAGGCTTCCTCATGTTGCCCTAATTTTTGCTATATATACCCCACTTTTCCACTTTGGAAGGTTAGATAGGTTAATGTAATTTTATGCAAGCAGGTCATATTTTGTAATATTATTATGTGAAGATAAGCTTATTCCTCCTTTTCAATTTATCTATGATTTCATTATTTCATACATAGATTTGCTCAATCTTCTATGTAAGGATCCAAGATTGTGGCCAATCCGACATGGTATCAGAGCCATTTTTTCTAGTATTGCAATGATCTTTGTTGTGAAATCTTGCATAAATTCACTAATCTAGAATAAAGAAGGGTTTGATGGGATTCCTAGGAGAATTCATGCAAAACTTTCTATTGGATCTTTTGATCTCAAAAATGATTGTACCATTGATTTTAGGTGTCAAAACCCTTGGATGGATTGTAAATATGACCTAATTTTGGAACAATCAATTTTTCCTTTTTTTTTGGCATCCCAAGGGCTCATTTTTCATTTTTTTGTAAAAATCTATACTTCATGTTTTGTTATGCAAAAATACCTTCTAGGTTTTGTTCCTCATGTCAATATCTCAAATGGGTCTCTTGTAGAATTTCCATTATTGAAGTATTTTGGATGTTTTTGGCTTGCCTCAATTTACATGCCATCATACCTCTATGTTACTCAGATCTGCAAGTGGTCATTACTTTGACTATGTAGTTGATCTACCTCATGTTTCATGCATTAAAGTGTTTATTGATTAATCCAAACTTTTAGATGACTTTTACTTAGCTAGTAGACCAAATCAAACTTTTATTAGTAACTTTAATTTTCTAAGTTGAGTTATTTGATAAGTCGGATTACTTGCCCATAGAAAAAATTAGACTTGTGGAGTTGCTTTGCTTGAAAATTCATGAATTTAAGTAAGTAGGGTGCTAAAACTTGGATTATACTACTACAGACATCCTCAAAATTATATGGGGTCATTACTTATAACTTTTCCTACCCCAAGATTATGCCGCATGTCAAATGCACATTTGATTTCAAGATCTGTTGTTAGTCTACCAGCTCATGCACTTACACCATATGTTGATATCTTGAGCTCCTTGATATTCTAACCTATCTCAGACCATTGGATCAAGATGTATGATGCAATACAGACCATTAGGTCAATTGAGACCCACTATTTAAAATCCAATGACTACTTCATGAGCTTAAAACTAATGTCTTTACCCCCATCATATGTTGTTCACATGACCATCATTGATGTTTGTGTGACCATTAAATTTTATCTCAAAATGATTTATTTTTCTCAAGCTAAATCTTTGATGTTAGCGTGAACATTTTAATTTTTAGGTCCAACCTTTAGAAGCTTATAAATTGAGCCAAAAAGCTTGTGAAAACTTGAAAATTTTAGAGCATGTTCCTAGTGTGTAGAAATATAATTGCATGAGATTCACTGGTCATGTAAGGCCTCCTAAGTAGAGATAAAAATTACATAATTGGAGTGGTCTATTTTCTCCTGCATGATGTCTTGGCGATGATCTGGCTCTTAAACTTTGCACAATTCATCCTTTGACCTATACTTCAAGGTCTTGATGAATTCTTAAGGTTTTTTGGGACTTGGTCCATGCTCTTGAATGCTTGGGACATATGAGAACCTACTTAGGTCCCTCTATTTTACAATCTTAGACCTATTCCTAAGCCTTTGATATACTTCTTCATCAAACCATGCAAGAGCTTCATATGCGGGCCAAAATTGGCCAATAATAAATATAGCTCTTGGGCTAGTCCTTTAGTACTTCATACCTCTGTATGTGTTGTTCCTATGAATGATATGAGAATAGGAGAAAATAGGAAATATTTGATTTATTGAATGCTTGATGAAATGCTTTTGATAGGTTACCTTGGTCTATGCTAGGTGAGGAAAGAGTGAGGGTTTATCTTATATTTAAACCAATTCATTTTAAAAAATAACTTGCATTAAAACACTTAGGTTGACCATTAAGATATGTTTTATTTACAAATTAGATGATTTTAAGGAACCAAACACTTGTGTCAGAGCATAACACATGTGTCGATGTAGGTGTCAATCTAGGATGTAAGTATCTAAGGATCAAGAAAGTAGGTATAAGCTCAAAACTTGTAGAAGAATAAGATAAATATGTTTTAAGCATTTTGGGAAAGATAAAAGCCCTAATTCATCAATATAAGACTGGACAAACTAAGAGATAGGCCAATGAACACAAGAGAGAGCATATGCAAGACTTAATGAAGTGGGAAAGGTCTAGAACTGAGAGGAATAACCAAGGTCCAACTTTTCCAAATGTTTAACCTTAAAAATCTAGAGTTTAGGTATCTAGGGTTAAGAATATATAAATGAATAAACATGAGGGTGCTAAACAATCCATAACAAGAAAATTATTTGTGAAACTTAAATAGAACATATAGTGATTTTGTTATATTAAGATATGTTAAAAATGGAAAGTAAAAATATGTTAGATATTGAAATGATAATGAAAACAAGTACTTAGTTGATTTTGATGATAATACATATCAAGATCTAAAACATGTAGGAAACAAACTAGAAGAGTATTCAATACTACTGGTCAAATTCTAGATTTAATTACTTTGTAGCTTTAGATATGTGTATTAGCCTTGGATGGTTTCATCGATGTTAGTGTTTGGTTTGGACACATGTGTATTATATAGAATACATACTGAAATAGGATGTGACCACCTAGATGATTTTGGGTTTTCCATCATCTTCACTCTAGTGCATTCAGATATGGGTCATGGACTATCACTCCTTATCAAATAGTAAAACCATAGTTCTTCCTCCTCATAGTGGTTATGGGAAAATTGGGTTAGTGGGCACATGATGTTGATCTACTCCAAAAACCCCTCTATCAATGAGTGCTACCTATATAAAAAAATACTCTTAAGAGGGCTTGATACTTATGTAGTTCTTTGATACATATTGGCTTGTGTGTGAATCATGAAATGTGATAAGTACAATAGTGACCTAGCTTAATACTTACAAAATATAGATCTTGGACTACTCCTTTAGTACTTCAAACTCATGTATGTGTTATTCCTATGACTAATATGAGAATAGGATAAGATAGGGAAGTTTTGCCTTAATAAGTGCTTATTTGAATGTTTTTGATAGGTTTACTTAGTATTTGCTAGGTAAGGAACATTGATCTTATATTTATACCAATCCCTTTAGAGAAAAAACTCACATTAAATAATGTAGGCTGACCATTAGGATAGTTTCATCTTCAAATTATATGACTTTAGGGCACTTGACACTTGAACCAAAGGAGAAATAACTTTCATTAAATCACTTAGGCTGACCATTAGGATACATTTTATTTGAAAATTAGATTACTTTAGAGCACCTGACACTTGTGCCAAAGCAAAACACCTATGTTGATGTAGGTGTCTGTTAGTGTAGTGATTTTTCTCATTGGGTTTTTTTCTACATAGCCTTATGACCATTCTATGTTATTTAAGCTTCCTTAGGTTAGTTATAAAAGGGTCGCATAGGCTAATTTCATTTTAATGTAATTATCTAATTAAGAAAATTAGAGGCTTCCTCATGTTGCCCTAATTTTTCTTATATGTACCCCACTTTTTCAATTTGGAAGGTTAGATAGGTTAATGTGATTTTATGTAAGCAAGTCATATTTTGCAATATTGTTGTGTGAAGATAAGCTTTTTCCTCCTTTACAATTTATCTATGATTTCATTATTTCATACATAGATTTGCTCAATCTTCTGTGCAAGGATCTAAGATTGTGACCAATTCAACATGGTATCAGAGCCATTTTGTTATTATTGCAACAATCTTTGTGGTGAAATTTTGCATACATTCGTTAATCTAGAATAAAAAATGATTTGGTGGGATTCCTTGGAGAATTCATGCAAAAAATTCTACTAGAGTTTCAAATCTGAAAAATGACTATGCCATTAGTTTTAAAAGGTGTCAATTCTCTTGGATTGACTGCAAACACAAACTAATTTTGGAACAATCAATTTTTCCTTTCTTTTTGGCATCTCAAGGCCTCATTTTTCATTTTCTACAAAAATTTGTACTTCCTATATTGCTTTACAAATATGCCTTCTAGGTTTTCTTCCTTAGGTCAAAATCTCAAATTGGTCTTTTGTAGAATTTCCATTACTAAATTATTTTATACATTTTTTGCTTGCCTCAATTTGCATGCCATCATACCTATACATTACTCAGATCTGCAAGTGGTCATTACTTCAGCTCTGTATTTGATCTACTTCATGTTTCATGCATTGGAGAGTCTGCTAACTAATCCAAACTTTTAGATGGCTATTACTTAGCCATCAAATCAAATCAAAATTTTAGTGGTGAGTAACTTTACTTTTCTAAGTTGAATTGTTTGATAAATCTACTTACTTTCCCATAGAAGAAATCAGAATTGTGGAGTTGATTTACTTGAAAATTAATGAAATTAAGTAAGCGGGGTACCAAAACCTAGATTACACTACTAAGACACCCTTGAACTTACAGGGGGTCATTACTTGCAACTTTGCCTACCTCAAGTAAAGCAAGTTTGAAACTTTGGTGTATACTATAAAATATCAACTTGGACTTTTAGGGGTCTATTGCTTACTCAATATTTTAAAGGATGATTACTTCTGGAAGTCAAGCAGATCAAGTCTAAAACTTTAGTATACACTGTGAAAGACCAACTCAAAGTTATGAGGGTCTATTGCTTACTCATGTTTCAAGTTCTGATTATTTACAAAATTCAAGTAATCTAGGAAGTCTGAATACTCTTCTGAGATTGACCTAAACTTTTGAAGGGTCATTACTACTCAGAGTTGTGGGATACCACTATTGCCTTCTTCCATTCATTGAAGTAGTTTGGAAAGTTTGATTACTCTTTTGAGACTGAACCAAACTTTCAAAGGGTCATTACTACTCAGAGTTGTGGGGTACCTCTACTTCATTTTTTGCCATTTCTATCTTTTTTGGTAAAAAATTTCAAGTGTGGAAATTCATTTTCCAATTTTTAAAAGGGTCTAGGAATGTGTAGAAGTAAGAACTTGTAAGTACTATAACTTTTAATCCGTAGCTCTATTTAGGGTGCTATTTTTTTGAAAGTGACTATTTTTTCAAGATATATGCAATGGTGGTATTATTTTAGAACTTTTATAACATCCATTTTATTCATGGTGTAATGGATTAAAACTCACTTCAAAACTTTTATACCTTTCTTGGATGCATTATCGGATGTGCCTAACATCCCTCTCATACTCTTTCACACTAATTGCTCATAGACACATTCTTAGTGGTGACCAATGTCTAATATTGTGTGTTGAATTGTAATTTAAAGGGGGGCTCTTATTGATATTTTAAGGGAGTACTTGTACTATGTGAAATCTATTCTTTGATTTCATCTCAATTCTATAAATTATCTCAATATAATATGAACTAATGGATCTAAACTCAATCAAACCACTCACACCATTTAACTATCTCAATTGGAAGTCTAAAATGTAGCTCACCTTAAGAGGCAAAAGACTCTATTGAATCACTATGGGTGAGGAAATTGAGCCATTTACAGAGGAAAAAAAGGTTAATTGGTATAATAGATGTGATGGGGCCTATGGGTTCTTATGCCTATCAATGTATCTCAACCTCTTGTTTCATGTTAAATCTTCAAAAACTCCCAACAAAGTCTGGACCATCCTAGACAAGATTTTTGGAGTTTAGGACATCATGAGGGGTCATGAGCTGGGGAATGAGCTCATCACATTAAGCCCAAGTGAATATGACACCCTAAAAGTCTTATTTATAAAGTTTAAATCATTGAGACTATATTTGAAATAATATGGCATTGAGAAAATATATGACCAGTTGATTCTATCCATGCTTGCAAAATTGGGTCATGACTATTCAAATTTCATCTCTATATTTCATGATACCAAACATTCACTTATATCCACTTGGAAAATGCCATCATTTGATGATTTTTTTGGTGATTTGACTCAATATCAAGATAATTCGGTTCAAATGGGTACATTGAAGTCTTCAAAATCACATGCCTTGATTGTCAATCAGGAAAAGAAAAAGCCTTCTAGAAATGGTAAACAAGAGAAGTAGTTTAAACCAAATCATGAGCACAAGAAAAATAAAAAATTAGATTCTAAGCCTACAACATTATCAAATGAGTCCTCAAATAGGAAACCTAAGAAAGAGAAACTCAAATGCAAATTTTACAAGAAACTTGGGCATGATGAATCTCAGTGCTTGAAAAAGAAGATTGACATTTTGACTAAGATGCTTAAGAAAAATAATATATGTGTTCCTAAATCCTCAACTCAGAACACATCTACACAAGATTCTACAAATTCTAAAGATAATAAAAGGGGTAAAAATAAGGGCAAGGCACTTACTGTAGTAGCTTCTTAACCTTTAACTTGGTTATTGACTCGGATGTTTCCTATCACATGGCCTCTTTAGAGGCTCTATTTTCAAAAATAGAGCCATGTTTCATGCTTTCAATTCTCATGGGTGATGACACTTTGGTATAAGTTAGTGGTAAAAGACCAATTGAATTGATGGGACCTTCAATGATATTCTATGTGTTCCTTTACTATCCATGAATCTTCTATTAATGTACTAAGTTCCCACCTAATTCAGTGGTTATTAAGGAGATGTACAATGACATCATAGTGGCTTATGGAAAGGCCAATCATCAGTCTAGGATGTATACCTTCTCATAATTTTCCATAGATCAGCCCTCAATTACACTACTTACTCATGCAGATGGAGTGAGCAAATTATGGCATGAATGGTTTGGCCATTTAAAATATTGTTACATAGAGTAACTTAGTCATCAAGACATGGTTTTAGGGTTGCCTAAAGTCAAATTCTCAGATGGCCTATGCAATGGCTGCATTCTTGGCAAGCATCCATAATATAAATATAACAAGGGTAAATCAAGGAAAGCCGAACATAAGCTAGAAATTGTCCATAGTGACATAACATGTCCATTTCCAAAACCTTCATTCAATAAGACTAGATACATTCTCACATTCATCAATGAATTTTGAAGGTACACCTAGGTATTTTTATCAAAAATCAATTTGAGGTCTTTTATCGCTTCAAGGACTTAAAGGCACTTATGGAGAAGTAGTTAGATTATTCTATCAAAATCTTAAGGACGGACAATGGTGGGGAGTATGTCAATAATAGGTTTGAGTAGTTTTCCACATCAGAGGGGATTCATATGCAACATATAGTTCCATATATTCCTTAGTAGAATGGTGTGGCTAAATGTAAGAATCTTTCCTTGAAGGAAATGGCCAATTGCATGGTTCAATTAAAGTCTCTTGCTCCTCAATTTTGGGCCAAACTAATCAACTATGTGTGCTACATTTAGAACCATGTTGCACACAAAGCCTTTATAGTAATCATTCATTTTAAAGCTTGGTATGGTCATAAGCCCACTATGGATCACTTTTAAGTGTTTGGATTACCAGGAATGGCCCATGTTCCTAAGAAGAAACACAAGGCAATGGAACCTCAAAGTTAGTCTCGTATCTTTGTGGGGTATGTAGAGGGTGCTAATGGATACATGATTATCCATCCTAAAACTCATAATTTATTCATATAAAGGAGTGTCATGTTTCATGAGGGTCCACTTGAACTCACTATTGGCACTCTAAAATCTTCAAAAGTCTTATTGGACATTGATTCCACCTCAGATAGTGACTTGGATCCACCTCAAAATCCTCCTAATGATTAGGATAACTATTCTTCTTCTTCAAGTTCAAGTGATGAGAGAAGTGATGAGGATTCTTCTCATCCATATCACACTCACACTTCAAATGATGATGACTCACCTCCTAATTCTACAATCTCATATAATTCCAATCCCACTTGGGCTAAACAAACACTTCAAAGTGCTGGGAAATGGGTTGGAAATCCATTAGATATAAGGTAGACATGTTCATATTTTCATGGGACTTTACATGCCTACTTGGCCATTACCTCAGATCTACAAACCTTTCATGAGGCATCTAGTATTCCAGAATGGGATTATACTGTGTAGGAGGAACATAGTTTCCTAATTAGGAATAAAGCATGGGACTTGGTCCCTCTTCCTAAAGGAAGAAAATTGGTCTATTGTAAATGGGTTTATCATAGTATGGTGTAGATGGGTCTATTGATAAGTACAAATCTCATCTAGTTGTAAAGGGGTTTTCTCAGGTGCCTAACATAGACTTCACCTACATTTGTTCCTATAGCCAAGATGCCATCTATCAGACTCACTCTAGCCATCACAACCACACATCAGTGGGATGTTTACCAAATGGATGTCAAGAGTGTTTTTCTACATGGTGACCTCAAAGAAGAGATCTACATGGAGCAACCACAAGGCATTGTGGAAGATTCATCCTTAGTCTGATGACTTAGGAAATCTATCTACAAAGTCAAATAGGCCCCTTAGGCATGGTATGCCAAGATGGACTCCTTTCTCCTCATATTTAGGTTTACTAGATGCCACTCAAATCTACATGTCTACATCTTACAATAGGATGATTCTTTATTTATCCTAGTTCTCTATGTAGATGACTTGCTCATTACAAGAAGCTCATGATCATCCATCTCAATAGTGAAAACTACATTTTCAAACATATTTTCAATGATAGACATGGGATTGATGCATTACTTTCTCAAAATAGAAATCATTTAGTTAGATTCTAGGATAACTAAATCACAATCCTAGTATTCTCTTGATTTGCTTTCAAGATTTAACATAGTTGATTATAAGTCAGATCCTACTCCCTTCTTGTCTAGTGTGAAGCTTGAGGTTGATTGTCCTACACCATTTGTTGATGCAACTCCATATAAGAAAATTATGTGCAGTCTTATATATCTCACATACACTAGACTTGGCATATCCTATGTATTTGGCATGGTCTCTTGTTTTATACAGGAGCCAAATGAATTGCATTGGAAAGTAACTAAGTGGATTCTACACTTCATTCAGGGTTTGCACAACTATGGTATACACTACAAAGTAGGAACAAAGGTTGATTTGATTGGATACACTAATTTAGATTGGGCTAGAGATATTTAAAGCTGAAAGTCTAATTCAGGCTATAGTTTCTCACTTGGTTTGGGTCTAATAAGTTGGTCAAGCAAGAAGCAACATGTAATTGGTTTATCATCTGTAGAGGTAGAATATAGAGGGGTTGTTAATGCCACCACTGAGGCAATCTGGCTTCAAAAGATTCTCACTGAGTTTGGTATCCAATTTCATAAGCTAATAATCATCTATTGTGATAACCAAAGAATTATCCATATTTATAATAATTTGGTTCTCCATCAAAGGACCAAACACATAGAGATTTAAATTCACTTCATCAGGGAGATTATCAACAAGTAAGTCATTGATCTTCAACACTATCCAACATCAGAGTAGATTGTAGATATTTTGACCAAGCCCTTCATAGAGAATAAATTTGTTCATCTATGAGCTCTCATTAGGGTTATGGTTGATCCACCTTCTTCTTCCTCCTATGGAGGTTCTTCATTATATACTTGGGTACCTCATCAGGATTTCAATGTCGAGAACCAATTCTCATGTCACCTAAGCTATGCTTTGGGGAGGGGGGGTGTTAGTGTAGTGATTTTTCCCATTGGGTTTTGCCTACACGGCTTTATGGTCATTTTATGTCAATTAAGCTTCCTTAGGTTAGTTATAAAAGGGTCACATAGGATAATTTTATTTTAATATAATTATCTAATTAGGAAACTTAGAGGCTTCTTCATGTTTCCCTAATTTTCCCTATATGTACCCCACTTTTCCACTTTGGAAGGTTAGACAGGTTAATGTGATTTTATACAAGCAGGTCATATTTTGAAATATTATTGTGTGAAGACAAGCTTATTCCTCTTTTGTAATTTATCTATGATTTCATTGTTCCATACATAGATTTTCTCAATCTTCTATGCAAAGATCTAAGATTGTGGCCAATTTGATAGTGTCTATTTGAGATGTAAGTGTCTACAGAGTAGAAAAGTAGGTAGAGTCTCATAACATATAAAGATATAAGATAAGCATGTTTTAAGAATTATAGGCAAGGTAAAAGGCCTAGGTCATTAATATAAGACTGGTCAGACTAAGAGATAGTCCAAGGGGAATAAGAGAGCAGATGTAATACTTGTGGAAGTGGGAAAGATATAGAACTAAGAGGAATAACCAAGATCTGAAACCCAATACTAGATTTAATACATATATCTAGTCAAACTATGGGTACACCTCCTTTGGTGACTTCTCAAACTTCAATCCTTAATTATAAATATGTAAAAGATCTTTTTCAAACTATAAAACTTTTACAGGCCAAGGTTAAAAATATTGAATAAAGTTTTATGAAATCACATTATGCTATTAATTCACAAGAGGTGTTGTATAACCCTCTTTCACCTAAAATATATTTTCTCCCTTTTCCATCTAGATTTGTTGCACCTAAGTTTGTATTTTATGATGGAAAGGGTGATCCTAAACAACATATTCAATATTTCAATGTGGCATGCCTTGATTATGCCTTCAATGATAAAATTTTGACTAAAATATTTCCAAGGATCCTTAAGGAATATGTAAGGTGGTTCTATTACTTACCAATCCAATCAGTAAAAATATCCAAACCTCTTTTATATTAGTTTTTGGCACACATCTATATCAATATCATAAAAAATGTTTCCTATGCCTAAATTTCAAAGATCAAACAAGGAATCATTGAACCTGTTAATGAATATATCTTAAGATATAGGATAATATTCACTAAAATGATCAATCTAATGGTAGATAAATAACTTCAAGGCATATTTAAGTAAAGTTTGCTTGTCTCATTACATGAGTCCATTATTTTCAAAAAATTTAAATATTTTAATGACTTATGCCATATTATTCATGATTGTGAAATGAAACTTATCTCATTGAAGAAACTTAATTAGAAAACACGTCGACTGCATCAAATACTAAGTTTTATATCAAACAAAGTTATGAGGTGAAACCCACATAACTTAAAAAAGAAATAACTACTATGGTTAATGTAGTGTCACAACAACTTGATCAGATTATCTTATACAATGCACCAAGAAGATAATTTACACACTTACCTAAGTCTATAGCTTTGTTACTTATAAATCTTGGGGAGTGTTACCTCATATCTCTTCCTTATCCTATATAGGTTGATATGGGTTGATTTCTACCCAAAGAATATGATCTAAATGCTTATGGTGACTATCAATAATGCCTTGGGGTATTCTATGAGCTTAATTTTTACCTTGAAGCATAAGATCCAAGACCTTATTGATGATAAAAAAACATTTGATGATTCTCTTAAGGAATTACGTTCATAATTTGGTGATCACCAAAAACAAAAAATATTTAATAATCCTTTGCAAACCATTTTAAAAAGGATCTAGAAGTGAAAATGGCACATAATGCCCATCCTCCTCCATCACATTATGGGCACCCATTATATGGGATTATGGGTACTTATACATGGAATACACCTCTCATGGTTTAGAGACCTTTTATTACTTTTGATGACAATGAGATTGTGGATAATGACTCAAAACTTCATTCCTTATTCATTTGAGCATACATTGATCACTAGCCTAGACATAGTATTATGCTTGATAATGGTACAAGTGAGAACATTTTCACCATGATATTAATTATGCATTTATATTATACACATGATGATTTAAATCCTTTGACTAAATTAGTTAGATCATTTGATGGGACCTCATAATAAATTCTTGGTGAGATTGGCTTACCTTTAGAGGTGGGTCCAACACATGTGGTTACTAGCTTTTCCATTATACCTTACACATGTGTTTTTTATATGTTATTGGGATGAACTTGGATAGATACACTTCATTCATGACCTTATACAATGTATGGGTGTGTTAAATACATTCATGCGAATCAGGTAATTATAGTTTCTAGAATTTCATATGAGCATCCATTGAAACAAGATAAATTTATACCTAGATAGTTAATTATAAAACCTCCTAAGGTTAATACTTTATGGAATAATAAGCAATAGACAATCCAATTTCCTAGGTGTCCATTAATTGAGAGACCATTTCATCATAGACACATAGTGGAATCCATGGAATCCTTATATACTATGCACCATATTTAGATATCCAAAGCACATAAACATGTTCCTATTATTGTTACTTCAAAGAAACCACATAACATTCAATGATGGGTTCCAAAAACCCCCATTCCTTATATTATTTCTTTGTGACCACAAAGTCTTTTTATACATATGGAGAGCATCACAAATCCTATAGTGTTAGATATTACACCTATACATTATCCTTTTTAGTACCACCAATTTATTGCACTAGGTTCCTAGTGGGGAGATACCTATAAGTATCCTTTGGATGAGATCATAGGATAATAATTTATTTTCAAATATTCCAAAAATACCAAAAAAAATTATAAAATCCAAATATCCAAAAATATTTTCAACATTTACATGTTCTATTAGCTCTTTGGCATCTATGTTGTTATTTCTATGTTGATATATAACATATCATGTATTTCCATAAACATGTGTTTCATGCATATTTTGAGTGTGACATAGAGATACCAAGGCACATGATATATTAAATTTTAGATGTTGGGCCTTCCTTTTACTCTTGTCATATGGACATTAGTGGTGTGATCTTATTTGATCATGATACACCCAAGTTATATTATTTTATGATCATTTTCCATTGTCATGATTGAACTTATATACTTACACCTGCATTTATCCATGCTCATATATTTCATAGTGTACTTTATATGCTATGTACTTGACATTTTTTTTGACACATATATCTAGGGACTAGTATGATATGTTTATTCTAGTTGCTTATGTTTCATGCTTTTCATTTGTACAATCCCTTGAGTATCTTACCTTGATTGCTATTGTCTTGCTCATTTGAGAATTTGAATATGCTCCATTATTTGTATCCCATGTTAATTTATTTTATTTAGTTGAGATTTAAATATGCCATTGCTTATTGTATGGACATCTGAATATGTCATTTCTTACTTTGTGGATATTTGTCTAAGTCATGTCCCTTTGATTATGTAGCATTTGAACATACCCATTGTGTGAGGTATCCTTGGACCATTTTATTTTGATTTGATTTTGAATGTTATTCTATGTTTTCTTGATTACTTGTTGATATTTTACTCTACTATATAGACATTTCCATGATTCAAGTCATACATATTAAGAATTGATGTGATCACATACTATGTACCTCATTGTTATATCTACCTAGAAATGCTACTTGTAAATGATACATGATCCATACACATATTATATAGTTATGTTATCCTTTTAAGGTAAGATTAATACCTATTTATACTTCCCCTCAGCTTATAAGGGGGGTGCATATCAGTTGGGGCATGTCATAGAGGCATGATATCCACATTATTCACAGTTTCAAATTTAGTGGGGGCATGCTATGAGAATGTGCAATCCAAATTTATACTAGTTATCAATTTTATATTTAATTATAGGCATGTCATGGGAATGACTTCCACTCTAGAACAATTTCAAATTAGCCAAATTTCATAGTTATATGATTCAAATATGCTTATGTGAAAACACATTCTATATATTGACACCATTATTATACCCAGGTTTAAGCTTGAGACATATATGAGGTGCATGTGACATGAAAAGGGCACATTAAATTATAAAATAAAAACTAGTTTCATATTTCAAATACTTATATGTAATTTAGCATACACCAAGATGTACTTTTATGAATTATTATTGAGTAAATCTACTGCAGTAGTTGGTTCACTTTTGATAAGGTTAAGATGATTAAATCACTCAATCTCACCAAGTTTATAGGATGGAGTGATCAAATCAACAAACCTCACCATATTTATAATTTGATTTGACTTTGATCACTCATGCTCACTAGGTTATAAGTATGATTGGATTGCATGATTGATTTAACCTCAACTTTCAGGTGGCAACTCACCTTTTCTCTAAGGTTGGGGGAAAGTTGTCTATATATATATATATATATATATATATATATATATATATATATATATATGTACTTTCAAGTTTTAAATTTATCCTAATATTAGTTTTAAATATTCATAATGAAATATATTTTCAAATCAAATTTCTAAAAAGGCAAGGTGATTGCATCGATACACGTGTATTCCTAACCTTGCTCTCTTTACTTTCATACATTTCATATAATTTATATTTTATATTATATACATTTATTATATACTATAACATGTTCTTAGTTGTAGGTCCATCACCAAAAAATCACTCAAATGGGACTCATGCAAAGACAAGGTGTGTTATACACACCCAGGTACACATTTATTTCCTTTAAACTAATAAATTCATTACTAGATTAAAAGGGGGGGATGCAGATACTAAATATAAATTATATATCACCTTGAGATTATATACCTGGATAGTACTTCCCATGGTTATGTCCTTGAATTCATAGAGCTTCCCACTATTGAAAGTCTCACATCCATATATCTTATGCTTACTACTTGTCTCTTAGGTTGGCCATATGTTATTTTAATGACCAGGTCTTCTATGCAACTCAAAATGCTATAAACTTACTTATTATCATCTTTTGCAAGTTTTGGATCTATATCTATTTTATATCTTCTTGAACACTTGCATCCTAGCTAGATACCTATGTTGATGCAATTATCTTGCACTAAACTAAGTGTCTAGTGCCCTAAAGTCATAACATTTTCAATTTTAATGTGTTCTTATGGTCAACCTAAGTGCGTTAATGTGAGACATTTCCTGAAAGGATTGGTATATATGGATGATCAATCTTCATTCATTTCTCACGTAGTAAATACCTAGAAACTCATAAGGCAACTTACCAAAAGCACTCAATCAAGAATTCAAGTAAGCAAAGCTTCTCTATTTTTTCCTATTTTAGTATCAATCATAAGGATAACCCATCTACTTGTTTGAAGTACTAAAGGAGAATCCCATGAAACATATTTACCAAATTACAAGTTAGGTTACTATATGTACTTAATTATCACACATTACATCCTTATACACACAAGCTAACACATATATGAGAACTACATAAGTTTAAGGCCCTCTTCAGAGTATTAGTTATGTAGGTGGTGCCCATTGATATAGGGGTACTTGGAGTAGCTCGACACTATGAGCTTACTAACCTATTTTTCCCATAGTCTCTCAAAAGGTGAGGAAACTAGGGTTTGATCATTTAACAAAGAGTGATAGGTTATACATGAGATTTGAAAACACCAGCACAAAAGTGACAACAAAAGGTTTCATATGCTCACATCTAGATATAATAAATATTTGTACTATATACTTGTATCCAGGTTTAATAGGTGCATCAACATAACCATCCAAGACCACAGAATGCAAATTTATAGAATCTAATGATTGATCTAAAATCTAAATCTAGTCTACTTCTAGCATGTTCCATATCAGATTTGTATGTGCACATTAGACCAACTAAGTACTCTTATTTTCCATTTATTATAATATTAATCAATATTTATACTTTTTATTTTTAGCATATCTCAACATTTAAATTCATAATATTGTTTATTTGAGTTTACAATGAATTGGACATCTATAGATATGTTTATCATCCTTATGCTTATTCATTTCTATATTCTTAACCATCTACTATATTGACCCATCTCAATTTAGAGTTAAATAAAACATGATGTATGCATCAACAACTTGTGTCATTAGTACAGGGTATGTGAATGTTATAGTTTGTCTCAATATTAAGTGTAAAGAATGTCATTTCAGTATTGACAGTAGTGGATATGAAATTTCAAGGAAGTTTTATGGCATCTCATGTTGATTAGCAATGTACAATGTCTTAATCTTTACAATTAATTTTTAAAGATATTGACATAGCATTCCAATAAGAAAAGTAACAATGGGTGATGTGTGTTCCAAGTTATTTCCAATCTATGAAACATATTGAGCATAATTATCTTGATAAACTCAAGTACAATGTAAGGAGTGTTAGGCTAGGTCTTGAAATGGATGGATTTGATCAATACTCTAACTTGTCAGTAATATATATAGTTTTGCCTATTTTATTGATAAATTATAACATTCTTCCATGGATTATGTTAAGAATAAAACATATATTTCTATTTCTCATAGTCCCTTGAAAGAATTGGTGCAAAAATATTGATGTTTACCTTGAACCTCTTATAGATGAGTTACATAAATTTTGGAATAGGGTACATATGTATGATGTTTCAAGGCCAATTAAAAATATATTTTTTAAATGTCATAGAATTATTTATTAGACAATCCATGATTATCCAAGCTTATTAGTTTGTTTGGGTTTGACTACAAAGGGAGAACATGCATGCCAAGGTGTGGAGACCAACTATGTTGAAAGTTTTATGATTTGAGAAAACATGTTTATGAAGGACACAAAATATATTTAAGAATAGAATAAGAATATCATAGTGAAAAAAAGTTATTGGAAATATTGTCATTGATGTCAAAGGTTTAGCATTATTGGTGATGAAGCCCCCATTGCATTTAATGTTGTTGGTAATAAATATATCTTGGCTAATATGAGTTAATATTTATTTAATATTAACGAATATATTTTTGGTTGCATATGAGACAAAAGAAGGGCCCATGGAGAAGTCGAAGAGCCATGGGATAAAGACAAAAGAAGGATGGGACGCATTTTCCCATGAAGAGTGATCTTGGGGAATACCAAGAGTCACCAAGTGAAGACAAAAGAGTAAAGGCACAATTTCTCATGAAGGGACACTTTGAGGAATACGAAGAGTCACCAAAGATAATGACAAAAGTGGGAAGGACGTTTTTGGTCATGAAGGGTCACCACATGACTTTTCAAATGCTTGGATATGAAGGGTCATCCAAGATTGGTGCCATTTTCCATGAGGATTGAAGGGTCACAAAGGGGGAAGGCCAAAGGTCATTTGGAAAGCTATAAATAAAAGCTTGAGTAGCCATTTGTAAATGTGGATGTGTGAAGTTGATTTGATATTGTAATATCTAGCTTAGAAGAGCAATTGTGAGAGATGAATATGATTTGTATTTTTTATATCTAGCTTAGAAGAGCAAAGGTGAGAGAGAGAGGAAGGAGATGTTGTATTGATCTATCATTTATTGAGATAGCAACATTGAGAGATAGGTGTGTGGTATACACAAAGGGTTTGGTGCTCTTGTGGGTTGGTGCTCACGAATTGTTGTAAGGTTGGTGCTTGGTAAAAAGGGTTGGTGTTCTTGTGGGTTGGTGCTCATGAATAGTAGCTGGGTTGGTGCTCGGCAAAGAGGTTTGAAGCTCCTATGGGTTGGTGCTCATGAATTGTAGCTGAGGTTTGTACTCGACAAATGGGTATGGTGCTCTTGTGGGTTTGTTCTCATGAATATATTTGAGATTTATTCTCTGTGGTGTTTCCCACATTGGGTTTCCACATTATATCTGGTGTCTCTCTCTATCTTGTGTGATGTTTATTGTTTGAATTTTATTGCATATCTTGAATGTTTGATTAAGTGGAATTTGATAAAGGAAAAGTTTTATAAGATATATAATATATTGATTCACCCCCCCCTCTCAGTATATTCTATGCTTAACAATTGGTATTAGAGCAGGTTCCTTCAAAAAGGGTTTAACAACTTGAAGGTAGATCAAAGAAAAGCATAAGATGGCCAAGAAGCTAAAGAAGGAGAATCAAGAGTTGAAATCTATGGATGAGGCTCTTAAAGAATAGGGGTGTATCTTGGATTCTAAGTTGGCTATAAAAGTAAAAGAAAATAAGATATTTATTCAGGATCTTAAGAATCAGTTAGAGGTTGCAACTTCAATTTTAACATCAAAAAAAGAAGAGTGTAATCAATTGAAGGTTGAGTTATATTCTTTAAAGGATAATCATGAGAAGCTTTGAATCAAGGTTGAGAAAGATCATGAAATATTAGTCCAAGGAAAGAAGGATGCAAGTTTTGAAGGCAAATCAAAGAAGCCAATCAGGCAACCCAATGCTTTCAGGTTTTCAAATTATTTTCATGGCCATTGTTTTTTTTGTCATCATGTTGGTCATAGGGCAAGAAATTGTATGAGGAGAAGTAATCAGTCAAAGGGAGATCTCAGTCACATTCAAGAAAAAGGTATGAGAAATATTGTTTGCTTCTGTTGTCATGAGGTTGGCCATATTGCTAGATTATGTCAAAATAAAGTAAAGAGATATTCAAGGTATGTCAAAGGATATAGAGCCTATAGAAAATATGAGAAAAGACAAATTCAGGTTTGGAGACCTAAAATAGTAAAGGTTGATCAGGTTGAGGTTAAGAGTGAAAATGAATTACTTGTTATAGTAGATAAAGAATCAAATAAGAAAGATTGTAAAGAATCTCTTGTTACATTTGAGCATGAGCTTTGTCAAGATAAGATAGTTGCAAAAGTTGAGAAAAAGAAGAACATCATAAATGATAAGGTTAGTAAGTCAAAAAGGTTAGACATGCTTAAACAGATTCTAAAATAAAAACACAAGAAGATCAAGGAAGAAATAGAGGAGATGTGGGAATCTCTTGAGATTTATTTCTAGAACCCTTTTGTGTGGGAGTGTCTCTTCTAGGCTTCAAGGAGACACTTTTAAGAAAATTGAAGCATGGTGGATGCTATTGGGTCTTGGATATTTTGCATGGCAAGAAGGTGAGTTCACAGATTAATTTGTATATATTTTGAGGGAATATATTTTTGAAGAAAAATTTGCATCATTATTATGGTTTGAGGCTATTAGAATGATTATTGCATATGCAGTGTTTTAAATGATTATGGTCATAAGAAATTAGAATGTTGAAAAAGAGCTAATAGTTTTAGAAAGAAGGAAAAGAATACTCATGTAGATTCAATGAAGAAGGATCAGAGTTTCAAAGTTCCATTCATCAGGAAGAAGGTTCAAACATGTTCATGGTAGAAGAAACAACTTGAAGATTCTATGATGGTGCAGACAACTCTACATGTGAGAGGTAAAAATCAGCCATGGTTCATTGATAGCGGATGTTCGAGGCATATGATAGGAGATAAGAGTAAAGAAGATCAATGGTGGTATAGTGAGATTCAGAGATAAAACCACTGCCAGGATAGCCGAAAAAGGTACTTTAATTTTGGATAATGGTAGAACCAAGAAAAAGAATGTTTTATAAGCATAATCTATTGAGTGTAAGGCAAATATGTGATCAAGGATACACCTTGAAGTTTCATGTGAAAGGTTTTGAGATTAGAATAAAATATTCAAATGAGTTGATTGCAGATTCTCAAAGGATAGGTAAAATCAGATATCTTCTCAAAGATTGGTGAGAGAAGTTGGGAGTAATTTCTATTACTTCCTGCCATTGATGTTCAGCATCAAGTGAGGGGGAGCTAAGTGTTAGCTCTAGGTAGGCCCTTTGCCATTGATGTCAAAGGGGGAGAATAATAGGTACATGTATAGGTGTAGAAAACAAGTACAGGGAAGAAGTACATGTTGCTACAATAAGGGCAAGTTACTGTATGTTTTTAGATGATAGTATGTGTAGGTGACAGGATGTGGCAATTTCAGGATTGAAGTTGCCATCAATGAAAAAGGGGGAGATTATTGGAAATATTGTCATTGATGTCAAAGGTTTAGCATTATTGGTGTTAAAGCCCCCATTGCATTTAATGTTGTTGGTAATAAATATATCTTGGCTAATATGAGTTAATATTTATTTAATATTAATGAATATATTTTTGGTTGCATATGAGACAAAAGAAGGGCCCATGGAGAAGTCGAAGAGCCACGGGATAAAGACAAAAGAAGGATTGGAAGCATTTTCCCATGAAGAGTGATCTTGGGGAATACCAAGAGTCACCAAGTGAAGACAAAAGAGTAAAGGCACAATTTCTCATGAAGGGACACTTTGAGGAATACGAAGAGTCACCAAAGATAAGGACAAAAGTGGGAAGGACATTTTTGGTCATGAAGGGTCACCACATGACTTTTCAAATGCTTGGATATGAAGGGTCATCCAAGATTGGTGCCATTTTCCATGAGGATTGAAGGGTCACAAAGGGGGAAGGCCAAAGGTCATTTGGAAAGCTATAAATAAAGGCTTGAGTAGCCATTTATAAATGTGGATGTGAGAGGTTGATTTGATATTGTAATAACTAGCTTAGAAGAGCAATTGTGAGAGATGAATATGATTTGTATTTGTTATATCTAGATTAGAAGAGCAAAGGTGAGAGAGAGAGAGGAAGGAGATGTTGTATTGATCTATCATTTGTTGAGATAGCAACATTGAGAGATAGGTGTGTGGTATACACAAAAGGGTTGGTGCTCCTATGGGTTGGTGCTCACGAATTGTTGCTAGGTTGGTGCTTGGCAAAAGGGGTTGGTGGTCTTGTGGGTTGGTGCTCATGAATAGTAGCTGGGTTGGTGCTCGGCAAAGGGGTTTGAAGCTCTTGTGGGTTGGTTCTCGTGAATTGTAGTTGAGGTTTGTACTCAGAAAAGGGGTATGGTGCTCTTATGGGTTTATTCTCATGAATATATTTGAGATTGATTCTCTATGGTTTTTCTGACATTAGGTTTCCATGTTATATCTGGTGTCTCTCTCTATCTTGTGTGATGTTTATTATTTGAGTTTTATTACATATATTGAATGTTTGATTAAGTGGAATTTCATAAATGAAAAGTTTTATAAGATATATAATATACTGATTCACCCCCCATCTCTATATATTCTATGCTTAATAATTGGTATCAGAGCAAGTTCCTTTAGAAAGGGTTTAACAGCTTGAAGGTAGATCAAAGAAAAGCATAAGATGGCCAAGCAGCTAAAGAAGGAGAATCAAGAGTTGAAATCTATGGTTGAGGCTCTTAAAGAATAGGTGTGTATCTTGGATTCTAAGTTGGCTATAGAAGTAAAAGAAAATAAGATATTTATTCAGGATCTTAAGAATCAGTTAGAGGTTACAACTTCAATTTTAACATCAAAAGAAGAAGAGTGTAATCAATTGAAGGTTGAGTTAGATTCTTTAAAGGATAATCATGAGAAGCTTTGAATCAAGGTTGAGAAAGATCATGAAATAGTAGTCCAAGGAAAGAAGGATGCAGGTTTTAAAGGTAAGTCGAAGAAGCCAATCAAGCAGCCCAATGCTTTCAAGTTTTCAAATTATTTTCATGGCCATTATTTTGTTTGTCATCATGTTGGTCATAGGGCAATAAACTATATGAGGAGAAGCAATCAGTCAAAGGGAGATCTCAGTCACATCAAGAAAAAGGTATGAGAAATATTGTTTGCATCTATTGTCATGAGGTTGGCCATATTGCTAGATTATGTCAAAATAAAGTAAAGAGATATTCAAGGTATGTCAAAGGATATAGAGCCTATAGAAAATATGAGAAAAGACAAATTCAAGTTTGGAGACCTAAAATAGTAAAGGTTGATTAGGTTGAGGTTAAGAGTGAAAATGAATTACTTGTTATAGTAGATAAAGAATCAAATAAGAAGGATTGTAAAGAATCTCTTGTTACATTTGAGCATGAGCTTTGTCAAGATAAGATAGTTGCAAAAGTTGAGAAAAAGAAGAACATCATAAATGATAAGGTTAGTAAGTCAAAAAGGTTAGACATGCTTAAATGGATTCTAAAATAAAAACACAAGAAGATCAAGGAAGAAATAGAGGAGATGTGGGAATCTCTTGAGATTTATTTCTAGAGCCCTTTTGTGTGGGGGTGTCTCTTCTAGGCTTCAAGGAGACACTTTTAAGAAAATTGAAGCATGGTGGATGCTATTGGGTCTTGGATATTTTGCATGACAAGAAGGTGAGTTGGCAGATTAATTTGTATATATTTTGAGGGAATATATTTTTGAAGAAAATTTTGCATCAGTATTATGGTTTGAGGCTATTAGAATGATTATTGCAAATGTAGTGTTTTAAATGATTATGGTCATAAGAAATTAGAATGTTGAAAAAGAGTTGATAGTTTTCGAAAGAAGGAAAAGAATACTCATGTAGATTCAATGAAGAAGGATTAGAGTTTCAAAGTTCCATTCATTAGGAAGAAGGTTCAGACGTGTTCATGGTAGAAGAAACAACCTGAAGATTCTATGATGGTGTAGAAAACTCTACATGTGAGAGGTAAAAATCAGCCATGGTTCGTTGATAGCGGATGTTCAAGGCATATGATAGATGATAAGAGTAAAGAAGATCAATGGTGGTACAGTGAGATTTAGAGATAAAACCAATGCGAGGATAGCTGGAAAAGGTACTTTAATTTTAGATAATGGTAGAACCAAGACTAAGAATGTTTTATAAGCATAATCTATTGAGTGTAAGGCAAATATGTGATCAAGGATACACCTTAAAGTTTCATGCGAAAGGTTTTGAGATTAGAAGAAAATATTCAAATGATTTGATTGCAGATTCTCAATGGACAAGTAAAATTAGATATCTTCTCAAAGATCGGTGAGAGGAGTTGGGAGTAATTTCTATTACTTCCTGCCATTGATGTTCAGCATCAAGTGAGGGGGAGCTAAGTGTTAGCTCTAGGTAGGCCCTTTGCCATTGATGTCAAAGGGGGAGAATAACAAGTATAGGTATAGGTGCAAAAAACAAGTACAGGGAATAGGTACATGTTGCTACAATAAAGGGGATTTACTGTATGTTTTCAGATGACGGTATGTGTAGGTGACAGGATGTGGCAGTTTCAGGATTGAGGTTGCCATCAATGACAAAGGGGGAGATTATTGGAAATATTGTCATTGATGTCAAAGGTTTAGCATTATTGGTGCTAAAGGCCCCATTGCATTTAATGTTGTTGGTAATAAATATATCTTGGCTAATATGAGTTAATATTTATTTAATATTAATGAATATATTTTTGGTTGCATATGAGACAAAAGAAGGGCCCATGGAGAAGTCAAAGAGCCACGGGATAAAGACAAAAGAAGGATGGGATGCATTTTCCCATGAAGAGTCATCTTGGGGAATACCAAGAGTCACCAAGTGAAGACAAAAGAGTAAAGGCACCATTTCTCATGAAAGGACACTTTGAGGAATATGAAGAGTCACCAAAGATAAGGACAAAAGTGGGAAGGACATTTTTGGTCATGAAGGGTCACCACATGACTTTTCAAATGCTTGGATATGAAGGGTCATCCAAGATTGGTGACATTTTCCATGAGGATTGAAGGGTCACAAAGGGGGAAGGCCAAAGGTCATTTGGAAAGCTATAAATAAAGGCTTGAGTAGCCATTTGTAAATGTGGATGTGAGAGGTTGATTTGATATTGTAATATCTAGCTTAGAAGAGCAATTGTGAGAGATGAATATGATTCGTATTTGTTATATCTAGCTTAAAAGAGCAAAGGTGAGAGAGAGAGGAAGGAGATGTTGTATTGATCTATCATTTGTTGAGATAGAAACATTGAGAGATAGGTGTGTGGTATACACAAAGGGGTTGGTGCTCCTGTGGGTTGGTGCTCATGAATAGTAGTTGGGTTGGTGCTCGAAAAAGGGGTTTGAAGCTCCTGTGGGTTGGTGCTCATGAATTGTAGCTGAGGTTTGTACTCAGGAAAGGGGTATGGTGCTCCTATGGGTTTGTTCTCACAAATATATTTGAGATTGATTCTCTATGGTTTTTCCCACATTAGGTTTCCATGTTATATCTGGTGTCTCTCTCTATCTTGTGTGATGTTTATTATTTGATTTTTATTGCATATCTTGAATGTTTGATTAAGTGGAATATGATAAAGGGAAAGTTTTATAAGATATATAATATACTAATTCACCCCCCCCTCTTAGTATATTCTGTGTTTAACAAAAGTGATATTCGATGGTCAAAAGGAAATGAGACAACCCCCAAAGTTAATGTCTCCTAGAGACTAGTTTCAATATTATAACAATGCTCATCTTATAAAAACTAGGTGAAAATAATTTTTTGAAAATGAAAGTTTTGGTCAGACACACACATATGTAACTTACAAAATGAATGAAAATATTATTTATATTATGCAGTATTCCATACTAGATATATTAGTTAGTAGGCCATCTTCTTAACCTAATGCATATATTCAAAAGTGTTATTGTATCAATACAACTACATATTACAATGAAAGACAAAGATAAATTTAAATCACATAAAAACCTTAAAGTATCAAAAACCAAGAAAAATATATGGTCCAATAATAATAAAACATATACAAAGGCTCATGGATTCTAAGTAAACTTCATGTTGAAAAAGTCACTAAAGTCATGCACAAAATATGCCCATCTCAATTCTATAGGTCATCTCTCAAGAGATATTTCAATGTTGAAGAACATATTTCACTATTGAACACACATGATTGGCACATAGTTTTAAACATATCTTAACAATAAATTTAATTAATGTAAATATTTTATGTGTCTATTTATACCATTTAATTTCAAACTTTATGTAATAAACATGTTTGACATAACAACATATATTTTTGATGATTAGGGAAACTTTTAATCTTATTATGTTGCATCTTTAGCCTGACATATTATTTTTCATTAATAATTTGGTTTATAAAAATAATAACAAAATAAAATAAGATCCTATTTCAAGTTCTTAATGGAAAAAAATACAACAAAATGAAAATGTGTGACCAATTGTAGGGTAGGCTACAATATCATGTTTGTGACATGTGATCCATTGCTTTTGAGAAAAACATTCTCCCAATCTTTGAGCTCCTCATTCATGCACTTAAACACCTAGTCATCATATTATTCTTCCACTCTCTCCCCCTCAACCAAACTCCCACCAAAATACAATAAATAACAAAAACATCCAAACATAAAATTAACTTCTAATCACATTACTACACAGTGAAATATCTATGTAGCCATATAGATTTGCCTACCTCAAATATGCATTATATTGTTAATTTTTGTGGAAATTTTATTTTAGGCACATTAAAATGGCCCCTAAACATTTATTAGTCTATAAATTATATGATGATTTTAGAATTTTTGTATGTTTTTTGGTTATTGGTATAAGTTAGATGTGTTTTTTTATTTTCAATGTTTTTAACCCTTTTTCAACATCCTCTCACTATCATATTCTCTCTCCCAATTTTTTTTGCCATCTTGATAACCTATATATAACATGCTATAATTTTCAAGGCACTTTCAAACATTATTTTAGGAAGTTGTGAATTTGGGTGTCACCTTATGGATAAAGTGTAATTACTATCTTTGTCTTGCCTTTTGCATCTTGTAACTAATATAGTCCTCATTTGAACTCAAATTGTATATAAATACACAAGAAATGTAGTTAATTTAAGTAACAAGGAAATCTACATAATTTGTTTTAATGTTTACACAAATCTATTGAGCTTCTGCAAGTAGTCTAGAGGAAATTAAGTAATCATTAGAGTATTCATTAAAGCACAAATTTTCGTACTAGACACACTAGTTTATATGATGTTTGTCACTAAAGTTTTATATTAATTTTGCTTATGGGACTATAAATTTTCAAGTTATATTGACTATTCTCCAATGTAATTTAAGCCCCAAAACATATTGTTTTACTTAAGTTTTAAAGATATTATTATTTGATCAAGGCAAGAAGAAGAACTATGTTTTGTAGGTGATTGAAGTAAAAGATCAGGAACTCAAGTAAGGATTTTGGAGGTTAAAACTAGATTAATTCATTCATAAAATAGTTTATAACTAGTTTTTTAACCCTAAAACCTAGATTAGGGGAATATAGGGTTAAAGGGGTTGAGATAGCCTAAGGGACAAGGATGGTAGACAATCTCTAAAGTAGAATAATTAATTGCAAAACTCAGATAAGCATATAATAAATTTATTATGTTGATATTTGATACAAATAAAAAGTATAAATATGATAATTAAAATAAGTTACTTTGTTGGTTTTGATGCTAATACAAATTTGGATGTGGAACAGGAAGAAAGTAGACTGGATCTAGATTCTAGATTAGTCACCTGATTATAGAAAGTATATAATTATAGTTATAAACACTTGTATTAAATTAGGATGGTTACATCAATGCTTATGTATAAACTGGATGCAATTGTACTTATGCATTCTATGTCACCTTCACTCTGGTGTATTTAGATTTGGGTCATGGACTATTACTCCTTGTCAAATTAGAAAACTTTAGTTCTTCATCTTCATGTTGACTATGGGAAAAATGGTTCAATGGACACATGGTGTTGAGATAACTAAAATAACCCTTATCAATTAGTTTTTTCTACATATCCAATACTCTGAAGAGGTCCTCAAACTTATGTAGTTCACCCCTACATGTTGGCTTGTGTGTGAATCATACAATGTGTGATAAATAAATAAAATAGTGACCTAGCTTGTAACTTGGAAAATATGGATTATGAAATGATCCTTCAGTAATTTAGTCTTGTACATATGTTGTCCCTATGACTGATATGAACATGGGAGAAAATAAGGAAGCTTTTGAGTGCTTTTGGTAAGTTACCTTGTGAGTAAGAAGTTGCTAGGTGATGAACAAATGAGGATTGATATTATATATATACCAATCAATTTGGATAATATATTACATTAAAGTACTTAGGTTAACCTTAAGAATTCATTTCATTTATGAATTAGATGAATTTAAGGCATTATAAAATTATATTAGGATAGGACACTTACATCAACATAGGCATCTGATTGGGATGCAAGTGTCAAGGCAACTAGAAAATATGCACAATTCTAGAATTTGTAAAGATAAATGACAAGTAGGTTTATAAAATCCTAAGCATGATAGGTCTAATTCCATAATAAAATTGGTTAGACTAAGAGATAAACAATCTAGCATAGAAAGATAGTGTATGTGAGCCTTTCTATAGTGGGAAGGGTCTATGAGCTAAAGGTACATCCATGATATGAATTTTCCAAGTTTATAAGACATAGGTGCTATATAATTCAAAAATAACATGTTATATTATATAATTAATACATATACTTTGAAACTTAAAGCATTAAAATGATATAAATTATGAAAGATAACAATGTTTAGGAGTACACCTATGTGTTGATGATGACTTTGCCTTTTGGTAATTTTATTTGAAGAGAGTATCATTATGAATCATTAGAGATATTATTATGATAACATATAAAAGTTGAAAAGTGCATATGTCTAAATATATAGAGAGAGATTGGAGGACCCATTGCCCCAAATTTGGATCAAAATTGATTTGCCACCTAATAGTTGATATTATCTCAACCATTCAACCCAATCATACTTATAACCTAGTGAGTGTGAGTGGACCAAGTCAACTCACACTATAAAAATGGTGAGGTTGGATGATGTAATCATTTCCAACTTATAAATTTGGAAATATTGAGTGATTTAATCACCTCAACCATACAAAAAATGAACCAACTACTGCACTATATTGGCTCAATACAGTCCATAAAAGCCCAACCTAGTGGGTGATGAAAGTTCTTAAAAGTTTTTAAAATATCAAAGATGATTTGATTTTATAGATTTTAGATGCTCTTTGCATAACATATGCAAATTAGATATGTTCATGTTAAAAATGTGTACAATAATGATACCAATGTATACAATTCTACCACAAATATGTATATAAATCATATACCTATTAAATTTGGCCAATTTGAAAATTGTGTAAGTGTGGAAAACATGTTTCTAAAACATTCCCCCACTATACTTTGAAATTGAGAACTAGTGTAAGTGTGAATAACATGTTTCCAAAACATGTCCCCACTATAATCTGAATTTATGAACTAGTGTAAGTCTGGAAAAAATGTTTCCAAAACATACCCCCACTATATATCTAAATTTTTGAAGAATGGGGAATCCATGCCTCTATGGTATATCCCCACTAATATCCCCCCATTTTTAGGTGAGGGGAAGTAGCACTGGTAGTTACCTTACCTCAAAAGGATAAGATAACCATGTAAACTATGAATGTATCGTGTAACATATAAGAGAAACATGTTTAGATAAATATATCATTCAAGCATGTAAAATGTGATCACACCAAGTCCAAAAATGCATGATGTGAATCATGGAAACATATATATAGTAACAGTATAAGCTCAATAAGAAACCAAAAACACACACAAGAGTCTCAAAATCAAGTCAAACTACAATGGTCTAAGGAGACCTTAAACAAGGGGCATGCTAAAATGATGCACAATTAAAGGGACATGACTTAGTCAAATGTCCAAAAAATAAAGCATGACATATTCGAATGTCTACATACTAAAAACAATGACATATTTAAATGTCAAAGAGGCAAAAAAAGGATTAGGGGTAATAAACAAAGGAGTGTATTCAAATTCTCAAATAAATAAATCAAGGCACTCAAGGAAGTGCATAAAGGAAAAGTATAAGTTGTGAACATAGGAATACATAAAGGGGAGGTTAGTATAGTGTTATTCTAATAAAACCAAATCAAAATAACACACTAAACACTAACACCTCTAGCCTATACACTAGGGGAGCATATGTAACAAGCATGCAATCAAAAACACAACTAGAAAACAAAAGAAATCATCTTTTTACATTTCTTGTAGCTCCAAAATAGCTTGTTGAAATGGCTTGCTCAATTTTGTGCATCAAGAAGTCTTTATCAATGAAGCTTCATTTTCTCCTTCTCTCCTTGGCACCTTGTCTTGGCTAGTTAGCTTATGAATTTGGCATGGTAACATTACTTTAAATGTTTATTTACATCCAAATGAACATTATAACTTTACACCAAGATAGCTTATTGATCAATAGGTAGGGACTTGTGTTTATAGTCTCTAAAGTTAACTTTCACCTAAGGTGTGTTAAGGTTGAGTTTAAATATATAATGAGTTCAAACTAACCCTAGGTGAGTTGAGTATAACTCTAATTGAGTTAAAAATTTTCATGTAATTATGATTTTTAATTAATAGGCATGGATCTCAAATTAGATATTTTGGGAGAGCTTGACAACTCATAAAGGCAATGATGAAAAGGTTTGATATTTTAAATTTTTATTTTTAGATATTCATTAATTTCAAATGGATAATTTAGCAAAGCATTTAATCTAGTTTAATTAGTTGATTCATTTTAATTAGCATTTTAGATCTTTTAAGAATTATTCAAATGCACCATTTAGTGGGTCCATAGGCCAAACTACAAATTGTTGGGTCACACGGTGACTAGGGATGAATGTGTGAGAGGTTATTATTACATATGGTAGAAATAGGGATGCCTCAACATGATTATGAGCATTTATAAATGATACATGACCAAAATTGGGATGTTTAATTATTCTTAAACTTAATTTTCAATATTTGGTAGAAATCAGTTTGAAGTTTGGTTAGAAGTTAGTTATGGTCAGAATGGGGTGTCTATAATTTGCCCCTATTTAATAAAGAATTTCAAGCTATAGGCATAATAAATTATTCCCAAAGAATGAAAAGGTCTTGTATGCTTAATGCCCTATCAGGTGATGAATGAGCCTTGGATGTCCCCTCAAGGGAGCGAACAAAAAAAATAAGGTCAGTGATTGGTCCCTCAAAATAAGAAAAATGATGGGACCAAAAGGTAAAGGGGGTGGAAAAGGATTGATTTATCCAAAGGTGGTTATAATCAATTGCATAGTGAGATGGCCCAATTGGGTAGATAAAAAATATGATTTTCCCAAAGGTAGTTATAATCAGCGGCATAGTGAGATGGCCTAGTTGGGTAGATAAAAAAGATGATTTTCCCAAAGGTAGTTATAATCATCAACATAACAAGGTAAAAAGATAATTATTTCCCCAAAGTTAGTTATAATCATTAGAAAAAAGAAAAGATAAAAATATAATGATTTTACCAAAGGCTATTGTAATCATTATCACCTTAAAAATATGCCCTAGTTGGGAGAATAGAAACAATAACTTGCCCAAAGGTGGTTATAATCATTTACAAATATAACACAATGATTTGCCCAAAGGTGATTATAATAAATAACACAGTGAAATGCCCTAGTTGGGTAGATAAAAAAGATGATTTACCCAAAGGTGGTTATAATCATTAACCAAAATTAAAACATGCCCCTAATCAGTGGATAAAGATAATGATTTTCCTAAAGGTGATTATAATCATTAGTAAAATGAAAGTGTGCCCCATTTGTGTGGATAGAGATAATTATTTGCCCAAAGGTGGTTATAATCATTAGTATAATGAAAACATGACCCTACAAAGCAAAAAAATGATAAAAAATTTCCCAAAGGCTATTATAATCATTAACATCCAGATAGGTTAAAATACAATGATTTGTCCAAAGGTGGTTATAATCATTGGCACTAAGGTTTAGAACAATATGGAAAATTGGACAAGGGGGATTACATACTAAATTTGTACTCATAGAGTAAGAGTAATCTAGTACAAAGGAGAAAGATGAATTTGGGCCACCTATTAGTTTGGAGATGCATGTAATAACTAGCAAGGATACAAATGCATTTGTGATTTAATTACTCTATATTTGGGTAATTATTTGGATAAATCAAGAATTTTTTAGGTGACCAAGGATAAGTACCTGGCATCATAACTTGTAACAATTTCTTGAGATGATTTTTGCTATAACATGTGATGGTATGCATCATGATATAAAACACCATGATAAGCTATCTATAATATGCATAAGGACTAACACACGATCTAATAAACAATAAAAAATAATGTATAAATGATAAAATCATGATGATAATGTTGACATATGAATATGGATGGACTTAAGTATAATGTGAAAGGAATCACCCAATGAACATATATATACTAAGTCAAGGCAAAATAATGAATGCAAATAAATAGGAAAACAAACAAACAATCACAAAGACAAAACACCAAAAAACAAAAATTGAAAAAAATAAACCAAATAATATGAAATAAACAAAAATAATAGTTAATCATAATGTTAGTATAAACAAAGGACAAATTGTTCGTGCATGTATAATAGTTGTGTTATTCATGGTGACAGGGTGACCCCTAAGCTAGAAAATAATGACACTTATAAAAACACAAGGTTGCCCCTAGGTTATAGGGAAGCAATGACACAAATAAGATGACATACACTATCCCTAGGCTATAAGAGATAATGAGACAAATGAATAAAAATGGGAGGTATAAAAGAAAGGGAAGGGGTAGTCGAATTGACTCTAGATACACAAGGCAAGTAGACATTGTCTCTATAGTTCCATGGATAGAAGATCCAACCTAAAATTTAGACCAAATGTAGTTCTCCCAGGATATGGGATATAAGCGAATGATGATTGAAAAAAACATGATTGTGTTGTAGAGGATATGGGAATGGTCTTTCAAAATGGTGAGAGTTTGAAATGAAGGTGCTCACAAAATGATGAGAGCATTTAAACATAAATGGCTCATAAAATGGTGAGAGCATTCATACTTAAATTTATCATAAAATGGTGAGATCATGGAAAAAGGGTGACTAAGCTGACCTTAAGGTGAATTGAGCACTATCTACATAGTCCCAAGATGGGACCTCAAGTCACTATAGTTCTACCTTACAACAAAGGAATCCAATTAGGTAGCAACAAGTTCATGAATGTAGGAAAATGACATAATATAATATATTAAAGGCAAGGATACTATATTTCATGGTAAAGGTGTTGCTCCTAATTTTTCCATAGGTGGTTATAATTAGGAAACAATGGCATAGGTCAATGATACTAATTTTACCAAAGGTAACTATAATTAGTAGCATAGAGTGGAACACTAATTTGCTCAAATGTAGTTATAATTAGGGATAATCATAATGAAACAAAATAATAAATGAATGATACAACTACCAAACCACATCATACTGGTCCAGGATACTCCCTTTATTTAAAATTTAGTATCAACTAAATTTACTTCATCTAAATCCCCTCACTGAAGGTGTCTGAAGAACCAATGGAATGGAACCAAGGCCAAAGGGGTGGAGAGGGAGGGTAAAAAAAACTTTGGTCTTTAGTGATTTTATGGTAGAATGATATATGTTATGGTACAAGGAAAGTGATATTATGGTAACTAGCTATAATAGTAATAGGGTTGCCCCCAAGGAACAAGGTAAGCTAGGTAGGGTAAGAAATAATGACAAGAGGAATGGAAAATGGAAAAGGTAAGGTAAATAATTCTAGCAAGGTGAATGTTTCTATTATTCCTATTGATGTGGAGATGCATATCCTGATCAACATATGATACAACTAGAATAGTCAAATTTTTAAATTACTATCACACACCTATTTTGAATAATTTCTCTATCAAGAACTTGCTACAAATTTAGATTCTAATAATGTTGTTTTGATCTCTATTGGTTTTTGAATCTATTTCCTCTAAAATTTGAGACAAGATATCTTCATAGCCTCTATAAAAGAAAGTGTGGTCAGGGATAGTAAATATGGATAAATATTAGTTGATAGGTCTAATTTATAAATGCAATATAGGTTTAGAATGAATAAAGGGATTATAATGTCATGTATAATAGTTGGGCAACAAATGAAGATTAGGATTTTCAAGCACACACAATGTTGCTAATTATGGATTTGACATAATTTTGGTTGTGGTGGGGCTGAAGACTTTTGAATATGCTCTTGATAGGACCCCATATTCTTCTATTATTTGGGCCTAAAATTAGCTACCATCTGATTATATTATAGATTGGAAGTTGTAGTGATTTTATCTTTTATAATGTCTTCCTCAAGTCATGAAGAACTATTGTGCTTAGTGATCGGTACCTCATGGAGGTTTTCACCAATAAATTTATCTTGATTGTACCATATCACCTATGATAAGGTTTCACTAAGGAATTTTGATATTTGATTATCTTCTAACACCTTTGAAAAGGTTTCACTATAAGATGTTGAGTTTGGACTTTGATTGTCCCTTAGCACCTCTGAGAAAGTTTCACTAGGATATTATTATTCTTCTACATGAATGTGGTCTTGGTCCCCCTGATATTCTTCAATTGATATGTCCCCATGGATGTAGATCAATAAGATGTGATTCTATTGGTAGTAATTGATGCTTATGGGAGGTGAAATGTTGATATAATGGCTATGTTGGGTGGTTTTAATGGCATGTGAAATGATAATGGAATATAAAGAGGTAATCTAATCCTTATAGAATATACTAGGATAACTTGTGTCAATGTTAAAATAATCATCCTCATGAACCTTAGAAGGGTCACAAATGTATTCAAATTAATCTATAAGACACATGTAACTAATGTCATAATAGCTATGAATGTATTCTAATTTTGAAGCTGAGTCTAACTCAAGGGACTTTGAATCTGATGTTAAGATTGATGTTGATTTAATTTTTGATGATAAATCTAATATCAATTCAAAAATAGAACCTAACTTCAATTTTGGTTCTTAATATAGTGTGGATGCTAATATAATGATGTCTTATTAAATGTTTGGTAGTGGATAAATAATAACTTGTGATGGCATAATGGGCTCTTTAAGAATAAATTCATCTAAAAAGGGTTTGACATAAATAGCTCATCTAGGTGAAACCCATCAAATAGAGGGAATATCTCAAGGGGTGACTCCACATAGACTGGATTGTCAAAGAGAGATTCCTCAATGATGGGAAAAAGGTTAGGAGATAACTTTATAGCGACTGGCTTGTCAAGGGGAGGCTTTTTAAAATAGGACAATGGTTGAGATAATGATTTTCCCAAAGGTAGTTATATTAATTAAGACATGACTCAACAAAGACTAGATTGTCAGAGTGAGACTCTTTGACAATAGAGAAAGGATCAAAAGGTGATTGACCCCAAGTTGACTCATCACAAATAGGTGTCTCAATAAAAAATTTGAAGATTGGTTGGTTTTCATGGCCTTGGTTTATAATTGGTTGTAAAATATCAATCTTGAACATATCTTAGTCTTTTAATAATGGCTCTTGGAGAGGTACCGACTAGATCTATTGTGGCTTGAAGATTGGCATGGGTTTTATAAAGTGGGGGAATGTTAGCAATGGATTAAGAATGATCAGTGGTTGGATAATTAAATCTTTATGAATAAGCTTATCTATGATGGGATCAAAAAATATTAATCATCAGTCTAGGATGGTAACTATGAATCATATAGTCACACTTATGCAACATTTTTGGGATAATGAGTTACCAAATTTTGAAGGGCCTAGAATGGTAATGAAAGGGCATCATGAATATTTGTTGATAAAATAAGCCAAAGGATGAGGACTTGAAATGGTAATTTATGGGAGTTACAAAGCTTGGTTACTAGCATAAGATAAAGGATGAGGTCCTATGATGGTAACATAAGGCCATTGCAAGGCTTGGTTGCTATCACAAACCAAGGGATGAGGTCTTGTAATGGTAATGGAAGGGCATTATGAGGCTTGGTTTCTAGTTTAGGCTAAAGGATAAGGGCCTATAATGGTAATCCTTAGGTACTATGAAGCCTGGTTGTTGACACAAGATAAAAGATGATGGCTTAAACTGGTAATATTTGGGTGTTGCAAAGCTTGGTTGCTAGCATAGGCCAAAGGAGGATTAATGGTATAATTAGGGGATTAGATACCATTATCATTAAAAGGGTGAGGTTGGTATGGTAAGTGACCCAAAGAAGGGTGATCGTGGCATATAATAATCGACATGACTAGGTTTGTTAATTAGGCCAAAGAGGGTGGTCTTGGTTTATAAAAATGGTCTTGGTATAGGTATAGATTTTAAATTAAGATTGCTAAGAATGGATCTAGGAATGGATCCATTCTTTAAAATTTTATTAATGATAAACTTGATGTAAAACATCTCCAAGATCTAACATCAAATGTGTTGCACAAGTGGTCAAGGAAATGGTAAAATCCAAATGCCAAACTTAGTAAAAGTGTTTTAAACAATTATAATCTAGGTCTAAAAATGAAAAAGGTTGCTAGGTCTTTGGGAACAAGGCACAAATCTAGGCTCAAAACAACTATATCTAAAACAAAGAGGTAAGATGCTAGGACTATTAGAAACACGTCACAAGAGTTAGACCTGGAATAAAACTAGGTCTAAAACAAACATGATTTTCTAAGTCTTTTGGGAACAAGGCTCAAAATATAGACTTGAAACAAAATTAGGTCTAAGATAAATGAGAATTGCTAGGTCTTTTGGGAATAAGGCACAAAATCTAGTCTTGAAACAAAACTAGGTCTAAGAGGCAAGATAGTTAATCTAACAAATTTTAAATACTTTGAATCAAAATAGGCATTTGGATTCAAAAATAAACTTTCACTTTGGAAAAAGACATTGGATTTTATGCATACACAAGGCAAACCACTTCCTAAATCTAGGCACAAAAATAATCTTTAATAGCGAGCAAGAAATTAGTCTAAGTTACACAACCCAAAAAATGAAAGACAAATGTCTAAGACAAAATGATGTGAGGCATAGGCATAAATCGATAAATGTTTGAATATTAACTTAGCAAGACTAATTTCAAACTCAATTTAGAAGGCCTGATTTAAATGGATAATAAGCTATACCAAAATGGATAACATAAAAATACTAGGTATAGACCAAGATGATACATGTGGTTTCTAAAAATTGATTAAATACAAGGTAAAAAATCTTTGAAACAACATGAGTAGTGTAAAGACACTATCATGCTCTAAAGATATGAAAAATGGTTTGTTTCAAAAACTCTAAGACACAAGATTTGGAATGAAATGGGTAGTGTAATGATACCCCTTTTAAACAAGTGACACATACACATAAAAGTTTGATAAATGACTAAGGCAAATGTGTGGTGTCAAATGAATGAAATAAAGCCTTTTCAAACAAAGGATTGGTATAAAAACATGACTTCTTTTTTGACATGGTATGATAAACAAATATTTTTGACTCAAGACAATGCAAGTAAAAAGTAAAAACGACAAAAACACCTAAGTGCAACATCCTAAATCCTAAAACTAATAAGGTGTCTTCGTACTATCAAATTACATATATAAACCTTCTATTGAGATTAAATTTAAGTTGTTAATCCAAAAATTAAAATGCACATGAAAATTAGGGTTTTTAGGCCCCTTCTCTCAAGATTTCATACAAAGACATGGAGCTTTGGGCTACTCATCTTGCATTGATAATATATCTACGATAAGTGGGGTCATCTAAAATATCAATTTTTGTACATTTTAAATGGTCCCATATGTGTGGTTAACACTAGGGAACACCATGTAATTTGGATCCATGTTAACTGGCTTATTATGAAAAGGTCTTATCCTTTTCACAACCACTACATTTGTCAATTGCTCAATGTAGTGCAATATCCAAGTTAATCATACATTCTGAGGTAGTCTCTTACTAATGGAGCTTGTTTAGCCACTCAAACAAGAATTTTAGTAAGTCAAACTCAATTTGTATATCCCTACCATGGATTGGGGTCAAAGTGATGCTAGGAGATAAATTATTGGGTCAAAAATTCCCTAGAAAACTTGTGGGGAGGTGATGAACTCTCACCCACAAGATAAGATATATGAAATAAAAATTGAGTAGAAGGGTTTTAGGGGAATTTTGGGATCACCCAAATCACTTACATTTTGTGGAGGGCCTTAGTGACTTTCCTTCCATACTTTTGTATAAAGAGACAAAAGCAATAAGTGAAACATTTTTGATCACCCAAGTTCCCTAAAGGGGATGGAGGGAGAGCATACATGCTACACTTGGCTTGAAAAATAAACACAACACAATAATCATAAAAATAAAAAGTCTTATGAATATTTAACTAGAGTTTGAGTCCATTTTTAGAGCACCAAATGAAATATGACATAAAGTTTAACCCCTTGGCATTGTGTGAAAATTTTAAAAACTGAAAATAAATCAAGTAAAATATTTTTAAAACACCAAATGTAGATGTGAGTTTGAATCTTTAGAGTGTTAAAACCATATTTTATTGGTCTTTGGGTCCTATAAAAGATGTTAGGGGGTCCTTGTGCTTATAATAAAAAATTAAGTGAGAAAATGACTTTTAGAATTCATCTCTCAGGTTTCAAATGTTTTTCACACAGTGTAAAATCATAGATACACAGAGTAATATTGAAACTTTTCCTATGAAACCATAACTAGTAAGCACAAAACCATAAATTTGTGTAGAATAAAGTGTTAGTGCAAAACCATGAATCTTCATTGAAAAAATTTAAGTCTATAGTGCAAAGCTGCAAGTCTATAGTATAATTTTGCAACTCCTTACAAAACAAAGGGTTAACACAAAATAGCAATTATACAGTGTAATATCATATATCATGATGTAAATACCATGGTTATGAAGGTAATACCATAGATTTGGGGATAATATCATATGTTTTCAAACAAAATTAAAACTATAAAGACAATACCACAACTTATCATGAAAAATCACAACTAGAAACACAAAACTACAACTAAAAACACAAAACTTTAACTAGAAATACAAAATTGCAATTGAAAACACAAAAATGAAATTGGAAATTCAAAACTATAACTAAAAACAAAAAATCACAACTAGAAATGCAATAATGCAACTAGGAATGCAAAACCACAACTAACTTTGAAATAATGCAACTAACTTTACAATAATGCAATTAGGGAGTTACAATATTACAACTAAATTTACAATAATGAAATTGACTTTACAATAATGAAACTAAATTTGCAATAATGCAACTACACAGAGCAAAAGCACAATTTTCTATGTAATGTCCATGAGCTTCAATTTTTCACTTTTTGATCATCAAGTTAAGATTTTGACATGAAAATTATTAGGAAGAGGTCCTAAAATGCAATGGGAGGAAATTTGTGGGGTGCAGGTCCCACCAGGCATGTCATCATATAAACATAATAACATGTAGAGGGGAGGTTAGTATAGTGTTAGTCCAATAAAACCAAATCAAAATAACACAATAAACACTAACACCTCTATTCTAGAAACTAGGGGGTGCATAAGTAACAAACATATTTAAAAAACACATATAGAAAAAAAAATCATCCTTTTACCTTCCTTGTAGCTCCAAAATAGCTTGTTGAAGTGGCTTGCTTGGTTTTGTGCATTAATAAGTCTTTATAAATGAAGTTCCATTTTCTCCTTCTCTCCCTAGCTCCTTGGTCTGACTGGTTGGCTTATGAATTTGGCATGGAAACATCACCTTGAAGGTTTATTTTCATTGAAACAATCATTATAACTTTACACCAAGATAGCTTGTTGATCAATACATAGGGCCTTGTATTTATAGTCTCCAAAGTTAACTCTCACCCAAGGTGAGTTAAGATTGAGTTTAAAAATGGAATGAGCTCAAACTAATCTTAAGTGAGTTGAGGTTAACTCTAGTTGAGTTAAAATTTGTCATGTAATTATGATTTTTAATTAATAGGCATGGCTCTCAAATTAAATATTTTGAGAAAAGTTAACTTTCATCCAAGGTGAGTTAAGGTTGAGTTTAAACATGAAATGAGTTCAAACTAACCTTAGGAAAGTTGAGGCTAACTCTAGTTGAGTTAAAATTTGTCATGTAATTATGATTTTTAATTACTAGTCATGGCTCTCAAATTAGATATTTTGGAAGAGCTTTCCAACTCATAAAGGCAATGATAAAAAAGCTTGATATTTTGAATTTTGGAATTTCTTTTTTTAGATATTTATTAATTGTAAATGGACAATTAAACTAAGCATTTAATATAGTTTAATTAGATGAATCATTTTGATAAGTATTTTAGCTTTTTAAAAAATTGATCAAGTGCCCCACTCAATGGGTTCATAGGCCAAATTACTAGTTGTTAGATTGTAAGGTGATTAGGGATGAATTTGTGAGAGGTTATTGTTGTATACAGTATAATACCCCAAATAGGGATGCTTCAATATGATTATAAGTATTGATGAATGATGCATGACTAAAATTGAGATGTTCAATGATTTCTAGGCTTAATTTGTAATATTTAGTAGGAATCAATCTGAAGTCTATTTGAAAGCCAATTATGGCCAGAATGGGGTGTCTACAGTTTACCCCTATTTGGGAAGGTGTTTCAAGCTATAATCATAATAAAATATTTTCAAATAATGAAAATATCATGTATTCCTAATGCCTCAACAAGCTATGGATGATCCTTAGATTCCCCCTTGAGGGAGTGAGTGGCAAACAAGATTGGTGATCGGTCCCTTGAAATAAAGAAAATGATGGGACCAAAAGGTAAAAAGAGGGGTGGGAAAGATTGATTTACCTCAAGGCAATTATAATTAGTGGCATAGTGAGTTTTCCCAGTTAGGTAGATAAAAAGGATGATTTGCACAAAGGTGGTTATAATCATCAGTGTAGTAAGGTAAAAAAGCTAATGATTTGCTCAAAGGTAGTTATAATAATTATCAGGGTAAGGTAAAGAGATAATGAATTTCCCACAAGTGGTTATAATCATTAGATAAATGAAAACATGCCTTAGTTGGGTGGATAAAGATGATGATTTTCCCAAAGGTGGTTATAATCATTAACTAAATGAAAATACACCCTAGTTGGGTAGATAAAGATAATGATTTGTCCAAAGGTGGTTATAATCATTAACCAAATGAAAACATGCCCCAGTTGGATGGATAAAGATAATGATTTGCCAAAGGTAGTTATAATCATTATCCAAATGAAAAGGTTAAAAAAGATAATTATTTTCCCATAGGCAGTTAGTTATAATCATTGCCACGACAGTTTGAATCAAAACATAATGATTTACCCAAAGGAAATTATAATCATTGGCACAATAGTTTGGATCAAAACACAATGATTTGCCCAAAGGTAGTTATAATCATTGGTAGAATGAAAACATGCCCCGGTTGGACATATAGAGATAATGATTTACCCAAAGGTGGTCTTAATCACTACCATCCAGATAAAATTAAATAAAATGATTTTTCCAAAGGTGGTTATAATCATTGGAATTATGGGTGGGACAATATGGCATATTAGAAAAATGGGGGATTACTTACTAAATCTATAATCACAGAGTAAGAGTAAGTTGGTATAAAGGAGAAAGATGAATTTGGGCAACCTGCTAGTATGGAGATGCACATCCTAACTAGCAAGGATTAAAATTCTTTCATGATTTAATGACTTTGTATTTAAGAAATGATTTAGGTAGATCAAGATTTTTTTAGGTGACCAAGTAAAAGTACCATGACCTCATTTATTTTAATATTTCCAAATCTCATTTTTTATGTAGCATGTGATGGTATGCATCATGATATAAAACACCATGAGAATTTAGTCGTAATATGTATAAGGACTAACATGCAATCCAACAAATAATTAAAATTAATGCACCAATGATAAAAACCATGATGACAATGCTGATGGATGAATATGGGTGGACCTAATTATAATTCACAAAGAATATCCCAATGAACATAAATATACTAAGTCAAGCCACAACAACAAAAGCAAGCAAGCAAACAACCAAACAAACAAACAAAAAGACAAAGTAGGAATAAAGAAAAAGCACAACAAAACCTGAAGCAATAAAAGGGGAAAAAAATAAACACAAAGAAAAGTTAATGACAATGCTAGTGCAAACATGAGACAAATTATGTGTGCATGTGTAATAAAGGTGTTACTATTGGCAATAGGGTGAACCCTATGATAGATAGAGACAACATAGGTGTAACACCACAAGGATAATTGACACAAGTTTTCTCATAGGTTATAGGGAAACAATGGAACAAAAGACAATAAACATTACCCCTAGGAAGAGGAGATAATGAAATAGATAAACAAAATGGGGGGAATAGAAGAAAAGGAAGGGGTATCCAAGCTAACTCCAGATGCACTAGACAAGTGGACATTGCCTAGATAATTTCATAGATATAAGGTCCAACATAGACTTCAGTCCAAATGTAGTTCTCTCAGGATATGAGATAAAATAAAAATGATGATAAGAAAACATAATTGTGTTGTAGAGTAAAAATGAGAATGATCTCACAAAATGGTGAGTGCGTGAGAAATGGTTACTTGTAAAATGGTGAGAGCATAATGCTAAGGCCAATAAGGATGGGGAAGATAAAGGACAAGAAATTACTTGTGAAATAATGAGGGTTCCTAAGATCCTTAAGGTTAAGAAGTGATTGAAAAATAAAGGAAGGCATGACTGAGCTAACCTGAGATACCCCATGTATCCAAGTGCTACCTACAAGTTAGTGTGAACCTCAGGTTGATGTAGTTCTACAAAAAATGGGAGGAAAAATACCAAGGTGGTCTAGACATAAACTAAATAAATAAGATGGCCCTTCCCAAAAAATTTGTTGGATTTAATATCATGTATGGAGAGTCTAAGCCATTTTTCATGATTTTTGTGATTTTTAAGAGTTGTTAGATATTTTACAAATGTTTTTAGAATTTTCTATGCATCTCAACTTGATCAAAAATTATGAGATACTAAATGGTCCAACTCAAAAAATGGTGAGAGCATTCAAACTTAAGATGATTTTAAAATAATGAGAGTGTGGTAAAAGGGTGACTGATCTAACCTCAACATGAATTGAGCATTGACCAGATAGTCCCATTAGGGCCTCAATTCATTATAGTTCTACCTTATAGAGAAGTAAACTGACTAGGTTATAATAAGTTCTCAAATTAGGAAAATTTCATAGTATGGCATTGGAATGACAAGGTGGGTCTTCAAGGCATGGTAAAGATGTTGTTCCTAATTTACCCATAAGTAGTTATAATTAAATAAAAATAACATAGGTAAATGGTACTAATTTTACCAAAGGTGGTTATAATTATTATCATGGAGTGGGGTACTAATTTTCCCAAAGGTAGTTATAATCAGGAACACTCAAAATGAAATAAAATGAGAAATGAAGGATATAATTGCCAAACCACTATCATACTAGTCCAAGATACAACCTATGTCTAGAATACAAAATCAACTATTAAAACTTGATCTGAATCCCTTTGCTAAAAGTTCCCAAAGAACCAATAGAACAAAACCAAGGTCAAAGGGTTAGAAAGGAAGGGTAAAAACAAATATGGTTAAAATGGAAGGTATGGTAGAATGGTATACGGTATAGTACAAAGTAGATGACAATATTATGGTATAATAGAAATGTACCTCATAACCAATACTTTAGGTCTCTCAATCAAAATAATTATTTAGATGTATGATGTTCATCACCTCATCAAGTTCATCCCTATTTGATTTAGTGAGCATGTATGCTCCAAAGCCATAATTTGTAATTATGATTTAAGGGCCTATCCACTTGGGTTTGAACTTTCCTTTCTTCTTCTTCTTGACTATTGTGTTATTTTGGTTTTTTTTTTTAAGAACAAGATCCCCAAGCTCAAACTCTCTATGCTTAATGCATCAATTATAATGGCCATGGAGTCTATTTTAGTATGCTTGAAGGCTGTTAACAGCAGCCGTGCATTTTTCATCAAGTAGATCTAACTCTTATGGGTGAGATACTCTATAATATTTGTCATCTAGGATGTGTTTCAATGAGATACATAGAGAAATTAACTCAACCTCAATGGGAAGAATGGCCTCAATGACATAAACTAGGGATTATAGAGTGGCTCCCATTGGGATATGAAAATTAGTGTGATATTCCCAGAGGGTGAGCAAGATTTGAAGGTGTCAATTATAACCAACATCATTGATAAGATTTTTAAGGATGTTGATAATGGTTTCATTGGATGGCTCTACTTAGACATTACCTTGTGGGTAATATGTAGTATACAAATGTTGGGTGATATTATACTCAACACAAAGCATTTTGACATATTTGTTTTTAAATGATCTACCATTATCACATATAATGTTGGATGGGATATCATAATGATAGATGAGATGATTGAAGATGAATTTGGAAATTTATTTTCTAGTCATGTAAGTAAAGGGTATAGCTTTAACCTACTTAATGAAATATTCAATAGCAGTAAAGATGTGTTTATGGACATTAGATGAGATAGGTTTAATATTCCCAATGAGATTGAGTCCCCATGTGGAAAATGATCATGGTATAACCATTAGTTTTAGTGTTTGGCTAGGGCATGAATTAGATCGGCATGCCCTTGACATTTGTCACACCTTTTGACATAAGTAGCTACATCTGCATCCATAATTGGCCAATAATAATTGGTACATAAAATATTTTTGGCTAAGATGGCCCCACTAATGTGGGATATACATACTCCATGAACTTTTCTTAATGTTAGTGTTGCTTCTACCAAATTTAAACAATGAAGCAGATTTCCATCAAGGCTATAATGGTAAAGGGTTGGTCCAAGTAAGGTATATTATGAGGCTTGGAGGGTAAAGGCCTTTAGTTGTTTACATGATAGGTCTAGTGGCATGATATGGTCATGATGGTAATTATAGAGGTATGAATACCATATAGTGCTGGGAACAACAATATCACATATCATTATGATGGTGGAAGGTTCATGAACAGGTACTATAATATTTTCAATAATGAATTGATATTATTTTACCTTATATATGTGGTGGATTAAAAATCCAATGGTGGCCATGGCATCCACTATCTTGTTATTGGCCTTTGGTATGTGTTCAAATTGTATGTCAGTAATTTGATATTTGAGAGTGTCGATCATGGCCTTGTATGGTACCAGCTTGTCATATTTGGTATGAAAGTGGTTTATAACCTGATTGATGATTTATTGAGAATCACCATAAACTGTGAGATGCTGAATATTCCATTGTACTACTTACTGAAGCCCTATGATGAGTGATTCATATTCAACCATATTATTAGTACAAGAAAATATGATATAAAATGATTGAGAGATAAAATCTACTTGTGGGGTAATAAAAAAAGGCCCACCCTTGATCCATGTGATGTGAATGAGCCATTAAAATACAAATTCTAGTGCTACTACTCAGGAGGTGTTTCCATGATGGTCATGATGGACTCGTTTAGGAATTAAAAAGTGAGGGGTTTAGTATCTATAAGGGGTGATTCAATAAGCTGATATGGAAGTACTTATTCATTTATAGCCTTCTAATTGGTGTATTCTATATCAAACTCACATAAAAGCATGATCCATTTAGCCATGTGACCTTGTAAACCTATCTTAGATAGTAAATACTTGAGCAAATATACTCTAGAAACAACTATGGTCTTGTTGTTAAACATGTAATGATGTGTTTTATATACTATAAAGACCATAACTAAACAATTTTTTTCTATGTGCATATAATTATGCTCATACATGACCAGTGTATGAATTAGATAGTATAGGGCATATTATTTTCCATTATTATCATGCCGATCTAGAATTTCCACTAGAGCTTTATCAGTGGCTGATAGATATAGTAGGATTGACTTTCTTAACATTGGAAATAATAAAAAAGGTGGATTGGTAAGATATTCCTTTAGGCACTGAAAGGATTTCTATCATTATTCATCTCAAAAAAATGCAACACCCTTCTTTAGTAAGTGTGTAAATAGATGGCATTTATTGGCTAATTATGAAATGAATCATCTGATAGATTGAATCTTTCCTTTAAAACTATGGATCTCCTTCAAATTAGAAGGTGGAAACATCTTGATAATGGCTTGTATTTTAGCAGGGTCAACTTTAATACCTTGATGAGTGATGATGAAGCCTAATAATTTTCTTTAAGTGACACCAAAGACACACTTCTTGGGATTGAGTCTAACCTTATAATTACAAAGCCACTCAAATATTATTCATAATGCAGTTGGATGATCGATATGGGCCTTTGATTTTCCTAATATTTCATTGACATAGTCTTCAATGATGTCATGCATCATATCATGAAATATGATAGTCATGGCTCTTTGGTATGTGGCCCCAACATTCTTGAGACCAAATGGGATAACCTAATAATAAAACATTCCCTATGGGGTGGTCAACATTATCTTGTGTTAGTCTTCTGGTGCAATTTAGATCTGGTTGTACCTTAAAAATCCATTCATAAGTGAAATCGTGTCATAACCCATTGTGAAATCAACTATCATGTTAATTTTTGGTAGAGAAAAGTCATCCTTGGGGTATTCCTTGTTTATATCTTTGAAATAAGTGTAGATTCCAATTCCTTTTAGCTTCTTTCTAATAGGCACAATATTTGAGATCCACTTTGAGTAGTTGATCGATTAGATGCACCTCAATTCTAAGGTTTTTTCCAAGTCTTTCTTTCCTAATACAATAATATGAGTATAAATCTTACATAATTTTACTTCACAAGTTTGGCATCAGGATGTAAAATAAGGTGGTGTACAACCAAGGTGGGGTCCAAAACTAGCATGCCTAAATAAGCCCAAACAAAGATGTCAAAAAATTCCCTTATAAGGGCTAAAAAATATTTCACACTCCTCCTTAGTGAGGGATGTGCCTAATTTGATCTATTTTGGGTTATTTGGGGTCCCGATGTTGACTTTCATAGTATCTGCTACTAGGAGAGTCGAGCCATCTTACAAAATGGTTAGAAACTATTTGAATTGGTCTGTAACTATAAATTCATTTATTTATAATGGTTCTTCAAGCTTGCATAAACAAGGTGAATCTAAATATCCTAATTGTAGCGATGGCCATGTTACAAACACTATAAAAAATTCTTATGAAATTCGATCAAAGACATGTTGTTCAACAAAACTAAACTCAGACCTAAAATCAAGTTCATCATTGGTGGTCTCCTAAGCTATGTTCAAGGAAAGACGAGTACCCCCATATAATGGTGCTTGAAATAGGTTTTCACCAAAATATTGGCCTTTCTCTTTACTTTTACCTTGGTCTAAAAGTGCCTCAAATAGGTTTTCACTTCAGGACCTCAATATTTTATCCTTTTTTTTGGCTAAGGTTGTTCACCTATTCTCCAAAATAGGATGTAGGATTTAGTTTGATAGAGAACCTATATTTATGGTTTTCCAAATTGATCATTATTTCTTAGGCCTAGAAAATTACAAAAGGCCTCATCATTTTCAAACTTATCTATAGGCACTATGGATTCTTGTTGGTCTTAGGCTATAAGTTGAGGGTGATATAGAGGAAGTGGATTATGTCAGCCAATTGGGGTAATGGTACAAATGAAATGTGGGTAAAATAGGTTGGTATTGGCAAGGAATTTATAAATTTTATGATTAGACTCTACTTTACTGTCAACATCATCATCGCTAGACATTGACATTGGAACACAAATAAGATACGTGGGGTCACCCCTAGGTGGCTTAAATCTGAGACCATAAGTTCCTTTATATCGAGTCATATAAATTGGCTCAAGAGTTTTGTGTTGATTTGGCTTGAGGTCTCCACTTTCGTAGGCTTGATTCTCCATGATATGGTTAAGAATGGGATACTTGGCATTTTTTTAGCAATCAACCAATTGCCATTATATAATCATGATTCATTATTGGCAAGTGGGTTCTCTTCTTAGCTAATGGACGATGTGAAAATGATAGGAGCTAGACTATGAATTTTTCCCTTTCCCTTTCATTTCCATTCCATTCAAGGTGTCTTGGTTTTAGGTCTTTCATAGGACTTGGAGTTCTATGGAAGCTTGGCAATGTGAAACATGTCATGCGTCAAATACTCTCCTAGGCTATTAGTCGAGATGGTAAAAGGATTATATATTTAAATAAGAGGCATATGTAAATATGAATCAAATATATCTAGGTATATATAATTAGCCTCTAGTAATTTGACAAGTATTTCTTTGTCTTTGTCCTTTTTAGGAATATGATTTCGGCTAAAGTGGTAGTTATAACTTTTGTACTCTACCTCTAAATGTTTGCAATGTTTATAAAGATGTAAAGCTCCATTGATTGTGACCTCCATGCCTGAGTGAGAGAACTTGAGACACTAGTGCAATGTCTAAGGGATCACATGAATCTCATGTATCCAATGTCTACCCAAGAGAAAATTGTAAGAGAGGTTGAGGTCTAACACATGGCAAAGTGTATCATTGGTCAAAGGCCCAATTATAACTAGAAATATTATGGTGTCTTATGATCCCATTCTTCATTTCCATAGGTCTTGATAGTGATTATCTATGGCTATAGATCAGTTATCATATATCTAAGATGCTTGATGAGCTTTAATGACATAATATTTAGTCCTGATCCATTGTCTATGAGGACATGTTTGACTTTATGTCATATTATGATAACTTCAATATACAATGGACTTTTATGGAAAGGTCCAAGGGATGACATATCACTTATGTTAAAGTTCAAGCATTAGCCTAGGGCTAGATGTCTAACAAAAACTTGGAATTTGTTTGGGGTTATGTCATTTAGAACTTGGGATTGGCCAAGGAATTATATTAAGATGTTTTTGTGGATGATAAACATACATAACAAATCTAAGATAAATATTTGTGTGGGTGTCTTTTGAAGTTGTTTCATAATGTCAAATGCATTTTCCTTAATAGGGTTTACAATTTGTTCCTAGCTAAGATAGTGGGTTGGATTGGTTTGTTGGTAGGAGGTTGTGGGCCTAGAATGGTAATATTTGATTGCCAAGTTGTGATTACATAATCAGGATTAGATACAAGACCATTATTTTTAGAAAATGATGATGGAGGGGGATTAGATAGGATAAGTCTTGATTTTCGGTGCACTTGGTTGTGGTCATGGGGAAATGATGAGTTATTGGTATAAGGTCCAAAAAGAATAATCCCTAGTTGTTGCACTTGTTTGCAGTCCCAGTTCAAGGAAGGATTACTAAAATAAGTGGATTGATTAGAATTATTTGGAAATGGTCTTGTTATTTTTTCACTTTTTATAGGATTAATAGCAATGGTGGAAATTCAACCTCTCATAACATGACCTACAAATTTGGTATAGTCATGTGTAATTGCATAGTAAGTCTGTTAGTTATTAGAATCATTCTGGCCTTAGCTCCTCTCATTCAATTGATTTTTTTATTGTTGCTTCTAATATTGATTTTGTTCTCACAATTATTAATACTATTTTTACTATTATTTTGGCCTTTGTTTTTGTTGTTATTGTTGATTGTTATTATTATGTTGCAAAAAATGGTTTTGATAGATACCTAGGTTATGATTAGATGTAGATGCTCTATTATCCAATGTAATCTCCCCATTTTTTAACATATTTTAAATGAGATGTTTTATATGCACATAACAAGGTAGATTATTCCCATGAAAATGATGGTTTTCACATAACTCAATCTCTTTATACCAGTCTAGATATAGGATACCCTCGAGACAATGTTTCGATATTGGCTAATTAATCATATTAGCTATATCTAGCTTGTGAAACACATAATTAATAGGTTCTTCAAGGTTGATTAATAATCGACAAGTATGGGCATTTATTCTTGTAGGATGGATTTGTAAAGGTAGTGGTTACTACATTTGTTGAGCTGGTCTATGCTATTATGAAGGATGCACTTACTGAATAGGTTGTTAATAAGGAGTAAGTTACATTTATGACACAAATTAAGTAGATGATGTTTGCAATATTTGAACATAATGTGACTCAGCTACTCCATTTCTAAAAACATTCTTATTATAGTTTAATTTCTTGGATTTCTCATAGTTACTAGCCTAGGCTGGTGTCAACGCTTGCACTTGGACTTGGTTTTGGTTCTGATTTTGGCCTATTCCTTAGTTTTAGTTCTGATTTTGGCTTGTTCCTTGGTTTTGGTCTTGACTTTGGTTTGATCAAGTTAAATTAATAATACCTTTATTAGTAAGGGCCTTTTAAATTATTAAACCTTTGTCAATGATTTCTTTGAAGGTATGTGCACACTAAAGCTCCAGATGATAGGATATCTCACTATGCAAATTTTTAGTAAACACAATGGCCAATTGTTTATTTGGTAAGATATGGGTGAAGGAACTAACAATCACTCTCCATATTTGTAGATAAATTTCAAATATTTCACCAACTTTTTGGTTGGTCTGAGTCAAATCTACTAGTGAAATCTCATGTTCAGTATTGTAGGTGAAATGCTATACAAATTTGTTTGAAAGGTCATCAAAATTAGATATGTAAAATTTTGGAATATTTAGGAACCATTCAAAAGAATTTATTGATATAATTCTAGGTAAATGTCACTATAAGCCACTAGCTGACAAGCAACAAATTTTTTTGTCAAATGGGCCTTAGTGTTTTCCTTTACCCTTGTGTTTATCAAATTTCAGTGGTTCGTACCCTAGAGGAAATGGTATTATATATACTCCATGTTTAATGGGTATGAACACACATCATCTAACTTGAACTTTTTAGTCTATTTCCCTACTTGAATGGTAGTAATTTCATCCTTCATTTATTGTAGTTCCTGTGCCAAGAAATTGGATGGAACATGTGGTTGTGGTTAGGCAGTCAAAGGTGGATTACCTTGACCAATGTATAATAGGGGAATGGTTTATTATTGAATGTTAGTTTTATTATGGAATAAACCAAGAATATTCATCTATGGATAGGGATGTGAATGTTTGAATTACACATATTATGATGAGATATTCTAATTTGGATTCAATATATAGCCTTGATTTTGGGGGAATTATGGTTGTGATGGAATGATATGTCTCAAGGTAAAATACTATGCCTTATGAGGTTGAGTAGGGACTTGATGCCAACTAGTGAAACCTAGATGAATAAGGGGTACTTATTGTGGACCAAGGCCCTATCTTTGGATCTGCAACATGTGTTGAGCAAAAGGCAATTATTTCATAATTAGTACTTATGGGACAATGATACCTCCTTGGTTATGTGAACACTTATTACGAAGTAGACACTTGTTGGATGTTTGACATTTGTCTTTAACCAATGGAAATATGTTGTTGATTAGATAAAATTTATGATTGTAAAGGCATATTGGTTTGTGACTGTAGAGGTATGTTTGTCACTACCTATCAAGGTGGAACATTTGTTTCCCCCTATTGAGGTGGTAGAATGTTCTGCCTCTACTACAGTGGTATACTAGACTGTGCTTGTTGTTTTGGAATGTTAGTCATCACCTATTGAGGTGGATTAGTATTCATCACTTTTTATTGAGGCAAGGCACTAGTCGATGCTTGATTACTTAAACCATGTGGTTGCATGCCTGATGAAGCAGTTAGTTGAGATTTAGAGGTAAATTACTATGGTTGGTATGTAGGAGTTCCTACCCCCTAATTTTGTGCACCACTCATAATATTAACTAAAGGCACTTATTGTTTTAGACTATTTGTTAGTTTAGTTAAACCACTTTGGCTTGGATTGGAAGATACATCTTATCCACTATTTTTTGCACTTTATTTGGAGTAAAAGTCACAATCACTTATTAAATAGATGATAAATTGTACATTATCTTAACTTGTTAATTCAATTAATACTCATGTTGAAGGAGATATCTCTATGAGTGGAACATTTGACATGGCCATGTTATTAAAATTGCATGCTAAATTCAAATAGGTTTGATATGCTTGTTGCATTTATATAAAATGGTCCTCCATGAGTCCCTTTCCTTTGAAAAGCATATTTGGGTCTTAATATGACATAAACACAAGCAATTGAGGATTGCTTGTAGAGGCCTATTCAATGATTTGGTTATAAGGCATGTTGAGAGGCACTCTAACTAAGCTTTGTAAATTTTCATAGGGGAAGTCTATTGGAAACTTAGATCCTACCTCTATGGCTTTAACTAAAACCTCATCCTTGTTTTCAAGTAAGTGATAATCAAACATAAAAGGATCATATATTGATGGCATAGTAACATAATATAGTTGTTGTTGAGATTATTCTACAACTGATGGTATGCTAGCAAGATACTACAAAGTTTTATCTTGGTATTAATCTAAATATGGAAGAGTGTTAACCAAATAATAAACTAATAGATCTTGACTTTGTACCCTAGATTGATCAGTGTAAGGAGGACAAGGATCCATCTCAAAAACCACATCATCGCCATAGGGGTCTTGATCAGAGTCATCATTTGTGACCATGTTATCATAACCTATATTATACATGGCTCCACTATGAGTGTAATGAGACATATCCAAATTGATTATTAGTGTTTTGAAAACAAGGTCCAGAGTTATACAAACTCTTAAAAATAAGGTCTAAAGGATAAATGGTCCAAACTTGGTCTAACTAGGTCTAACTTGGTCTAATGAGGGAGTTATTTCTCTAAAAAAGTTTATGATAACCTTGGTCTAAAATAGTTTAACGTCAAACATCAAACATCAAATGTCTTATACAAATTGTCAAGTGGATAGGTAAAACCAGATGCCAAACTTAGGTAAAAAGTGTTTGAAATAGTCTTAAACTATGTCTAAAAATGAAAAAGGTGCTAGGTCTTTGTAATCAAGGCACATAGCTAGGTTCAAAATAACTACATCTAAAACAAAGAGGAAATTACTAGGAATCTTGGAAACATGACATAAGAGCTAGAATTACAAAAGGAAATTGCTAGGTATTTTGGGAAAAAGGCACAAAATGGATACTTTTAAACAAACTAAGTCTAAAAAGGCAAGAGATTAGGCACAAATAATTTAGACACAAGACCATGCAAGTAAAGAGGACAAAATGATAAGAACACTTAAGTATTACGTCCTAAATCTTAAAATTGACAAGGTAGAATTATACTGTTAAATTCCATCTATATACTTTATCTTTAGAAGATTTTAAATTTTTAATCCAAAAACTAAAAGTGCTTGAAAATTAAGGTTTTTAGGCCCCCTCTTCTCTCAATAATTTATATGACAACATGGAACTTCGGGCTAGTTTCCCTACAATAATAGTATTTTGTGACAAGTGGGTTTATATAAACTATCAATTTTCATTCATTTATAAATGGTTTAATATGTTTGGATAACACTAGGGTTCATCACATAATTCATATCCATGTTAAAAAATTTGTTATGAAAAGGTCTTGTTCTTTCACAACCACTACATCCATCAATTGCTTAGTGTAGTGTGATGTTCGAGTTACCCCTATGGTTTGAGGCTGAGTACCACTAATAGAGCTTATTTAACCACTCAAATAAGTATCCCAATGGGTTGAAATCAATTTATATGCCACATAAGCCACCATGGAGTGGGTTTGAAATGATGTTGAGAGATGAATTCCCAGGTTAATGCTTCCCTAGAGTACTCATGGCGAGGTGATGAACTCCTACCCATAAGCCAAAAAATGTATGAAATAAAAAAAGTGAAATGACTTTAGGGTCATTTTTGGGTCACCCAAATAATTTGGATCTTGGGAAGGGCCTTAGGTATCTTCCTTCCAGATTTTGGACAAAAGTGACAAATGCAAAGAGTCAACATTTTTTGTCACCGAAGTTCCCTAAAGGGGATGGGGGAAGAGCATACATGCAAAACTCATCTTGATAAAAAAATCACTCAATAACAATCATAAAAATAAAAATGCTTATGATTATTTAACTAAAGTGAGAGTTCAATTTTAAAGCTCCAAAACTAAATATGTCATGAAGTTTCAACCCCTTAGCATCGTGTTAGAAAATTAAACAAAATGACAAAGAACTCAAGTAAAAAGATTTTAAAACACGAAATTTAAATGTGAGTTTTGTAACTTGGAGTGTTTTAAAATGTCTTTTTTTGGCCTTTGGGTCCTACAAAAGATGTTATTGGGTTTACTTGTTTCTTGACAAAAGTGATACCCTTGAAAATTAGCTCAATAAAGCTTAAAATCACCTCTAGAATGATTTTGTAGTTATGCAGTAAATTATAAACTATGAAATTATTTTTTCATAAAAACACAATTAAGATAGAATGTTTAAAAACTCATAGTGAGAAATTTCATGGGATTTAAATGATTTCCTAACTCTGTTTGGTGATTCTTTTACCCAGGAAAAAAAAATTTGCACTTTAGATGACAATTTTGTGATTCTAGTAAACCTATAACAAAATACATAACACACAAGAATGATTTCACTATTTCACAATGATTTTTATGCTAACAAAAATGATTTTGCTACTAACAAAAATGATTTTACTACTAATAAAAATGAATTTACATCCTAAAAATGCAATTTTATCACCCTTAAAAATGATTTTTCAACTATAAATAATGATTTCACTACTATAAATAACAAATTCGCTAATCTATAATAATTTTGTAGTTAGCTAAAAAATGAAAATGGATTTTTATTATAGGATGGTTTCATGGTTTTACTCAATGATTTCATCATTTATGTTCTAAATTTCATAATTTTGTAGGGCTAAGGCTATACTAGAGTGATTTCACAAAATTTTGAGACAAATTCATAGATTTAGTCAACAACTTCACAATTTTCTATGCCAAATTCATAGTTATGCAATTAGGAATTTGCAAATACCTAGTCAAAAATATAAACACAAAAAAGTTAGCAATAAAATGAAAAACTAAGCTCTATAATGAAGTATTATTGGCTAAAAAAATCTCCCAAAAGACTCCATTCATGATTGTGGGGTGTGTGATCCCACCAGATGTGCCATCATGTGAACAAGGAATACGCAGAGGTGAGGTTAATCTTGTGTTAGTCCAATAAAATAAATCAAAATAACACACTAAAATCCTAAAATCTCTAGCCTAGACAATAAGGAGAGCATAAATAATAAACATACAAATTAAAGCACAACTAAAACATAAAATCAATCACTCTTTTACCTTTCTTATAACTCTAAATGGCTTATTGAAGTGGCTTGTTTGGTTTGTGCATCAATAAATATTTATCAATGGAGATTCATTTGCTTCACCTTTCCTTGGCAACTTGGCTTAGTTGATTATCTTATGAATTTGGAATGATAACACTACTTGAATGAATCTTATGGAGTAAATCCTACATAATAACACTAGACCATCAAATTTTGTTGATCAATAGGTATGGCCTTGTATTTATAGCCTCCAAAAGTTAACCCTCATCCAAAGTGAGTTAAGGTTGATTTTAAAAATGGAATGAGTTAAAAATAACCCTAAGTGAGTTGAGAATAACTTTAATTGATTTAAAAAATTTCATGTAACTATGATTTTCAATTACTAGGCATGACTCTCAAATTAGATATTTTTAGATATTTTGGAAGAGCTTGACAACTCATAAAGGCAATGATAAAAAGGCTTGATATTTTGAATTTTGAAAATTTCATTTTTAGTTATTCATTAATCAAAAATGGATAATTTATCTAAGCATTTAATCTATTTTTATTAGATGATTCATTTTGATTAGTATTTTATCTCTTTTAAGAATTGATCAAGTGCCCCACTTAATGGGTCCATAAGCCAAATTGCTAGTTGTTAGGTTACAAGGTAATTAGGGATGAATCCATGAGAGGTTATTATTGGATATGGAATAATATTCCAAATAGGGATGACTCAACATGATTTTGAGCATTGGTGAATGATGTACGATTGAAATTGGAATGTTTAATGATTCTTAAGCTTAATTTACAATCCTTGATAGGAATCAGTTTGAAGTTTAGTTAGAAGCCATTTTTGGTAGGAATGGGGTGTCTCTAGAAGGTATAATTGAGAAGGTAGTAACCATACATGTTGGACACACCTATAAATGTAATTCAATCTCACCAATAACCTATTTTGAGGTCCCATAAAATTTTCTAACTAATACGGTAGATGAATTTACATCATGATTTGTATAACCCAAATACATAAGTAATGTTATGGTATAAACATTATTGTTTGAACCATTATCAATCATAAAATCATGTTTAGGTTGGTGATAAAGGTATTATTGAATGAATAAGGAATGAATATCTAAGTCATCATACCTAATCTCATTATCATCAAAAGTAATAGAGGGTCTCTGAATTGAAAGAGGTGTATGTCATGTATAAGTACCAATAACCCCATCCAATGGGCAACCATAATGTGATAGAGGATTATGTGCATTATATTCCATTTTCACTTCAAAAAATTAATTATAATGGTGTTGAAAAGGATTGATAAATGTTTTTTATTTATGGGATCCCTATATTATGACCATGGTTCCTTTTGAGGATCATTAAATGTAATATTTTGCTCATCGATGAGGTCTTATATATTATGCTTTAGGGTAAAAAATTTATTTGTAGAATGTCTAGGACCTTGGTAACATTCACAATAAATATTCACATCATACCCTTTAGGTAGAGGTATACTCATATCAACCTTTATATGATGAGGGAGAGGTATGAGGTGACACTCAACAAGTTATGTGAGTAATGAAGTGGTAGGCTCAAGTAAGCATGTAAACTATCTACATGGTACATTGGATAACACAAGACAATTAGGATATTATGATACTATATTAACCATGGTTGTTGTTTCCTTTTTAGGATCAGGAGGTTTGACCTTATAACTTGGATTGATAGTGAACTTGGTATTGGATGTAGATGTAGTCAGTGTGTTTGCTACATAAGTTTTTTCAATGAGATAAGTTTCATTTCAAGATAGTGAATAATGTAGCATAATTCATCAAAATATTTGAAATTTTAAAAAATAATGGACTCATGTAATGGGAAAAATAATATTTGCTTGAATATGTCTTAAAGATCTTTATCTACCATAGGATTGGTCATTTTAGCTTACATTATCTTGTACCTTAAGAATATTAATTGATAAGTTCATTGGTTCCTTACTTGATTTTTTAATTTGGGAATAGTAAACATTTTTAGTGATATTGATAGTGAAGTGTGATAAAAAATAATATGAAAGGGGTTTGAATGCATTTCAATAATTGATTTGGTAAATCATAGAACCACCTTAAAACATAGTATTTTAAGCTCCTTGGAAATAATTTGGTCAAGATTTTATCATTGGAGGCACAATCAAGGCATGCCAACTAAAAATATCAAAGATGTTATTTAAGATCATCCTTACCATCATAAAATGTGAAGTTAGGTTTAACAAAACCAATTGGTAAGGGGTGAAAATATATATCTGTTGCAAGAGGATTATGTAAAACCTCTTGTGAATAAATATCATAAGATGATTTCATAGAATGTTTTTCAATATTTTTAACCTTAGTTTTCAAAAGTTTTATAGTTTGAACAATATCTTGCACCTTTGGTATTTTAGGTTAGATATTTGAGAAGTCACCAAAAGAGGTGTACCCATAGGTTTGGTAGATATAGGCATTGAAACTGATAATTAGCTTAAAGTATTTAGTTTTCCAGTGTAAGATGTGGTAACAATAGTTTTAGGGAACAAAGGTTGAAATGCATATCCATCTAACTAATATGGTAGATGGATGTACATCATGATTTGCATAACTCAAATGCATAAGTATTTCTCTATTTAACCATTATCAATCATAACATTATGTATAGGTTGGTGATAAAGGTATGCTTGAATGAATAAGGAATGAAGATCTAAGTCATCATCCCTAATCTCAACTATCATCAAAAGTAATAGAGGGTAGCTAAATTGTAGGAGGTGTATGTTGTGTATAAGTACTAATATTCCCAACCAATGAGTGCCCATAATGTGATGGAGGAGGATGTGCATTATATGCCATTTGCACTTCCAAATATTTGTTAGAATGGTTTTGCAAAGGATTGATAAATATTTTTTGTTTATGGTGGTTACCAGGTTGTGAACATGATTCCTTTTAAGGATCATTAAATGCAATCTTTTGATCATCGATAAGGTCTTGTATCGTATGCTTCAATCTAAAACATTTGTTTTTATAATGCCCAAAGCCTTGGTAATATTCATAATAAGCATTCACATCATATCCTTTGCATAAAGGTATAATCATATCAACCTCTATATGATGAGGAAGAGATATGAGGTGACACTCAATAATCCTCATGGGTAATGAAGCAATAGGCTCAGGTAAGAATGTAAACTATCTACATGGTGCATTGGATAACACAAGACAATTAGGCCACTTTGACACCACATTAAACAAGGTGGCTATTTATGTTTTAGGCTTAGGAGGTTTGACCTTATAACTTGTCTTGATAGTGAAATTGGTATTGGATGTAGATGTAGTTGGTATGTTTGCTACATAATTTTTTTCAATGAGATAAGTTTCATTTCATGATAGCAAATAATGTGGCATAATTCATCAAAATATTTTTTTTTGAAAACAATGAAGTCATGTAATGGGGAAAATAAACTTTGCTTGAAGATGTCTTAAAAATATTTATCTACCATATGATTGGTCATTTTAACTAACATTGTATTGTACCTTAAGATATATTTGTTGATAGGTTCATTAGTTCCTTGCTTGATTTTTTTAATTTGGGCACATGAAACCCTTTTAGTGATATTCATAGAGAAGTGTGCTAAAAAATAATTTGTAAGGGGTTTGAATGTATTTATTGATTGAGTTTGTAAATCATAACACCACATTAAAACATAGTCTTTTAAGCTCCTTGTAAATAATTTGGTCAAAATTTTATCATTAGAGGCACAATCAAGGCATGCCCCTTAAAAATATCAAATATGTTGTTCAAGATCATCCTTACTATCATAAAATGTGAAGTTAGTTACAACAAAACCAATTGACAAGGGGTGAAAATATATCTCTGGTGCAAGAGGATTATGTAACACCTCTTATGAATAAATAGCACAGGGTGATTTCATAGAATTTTTTTCAATATTTGTATCCTTAGTTTGCAAAAGTTTTATAGTTTGAATAATAACTTCACCTCTTGGTATTTTAGGTTGGATATTTGAGAATTCACCAAAAGAGGTGTACCCATAGGTTTGGTATATATGCATTGAAACTGATAATTAGGTTTAAGTATTTAGGTTTCTTATGTAAGATGTGGCAATAATAGTCTTAGGGAATATAGATTGAAATACATATCTATATAACTAATATGGTAGTTAGATGTACATCATGATTTATATAACCCAAATGTGTAAGTAATATCATGGTATAAGCATTCTCCCTTGAACTATTATCAATCATAACATTGTGTATAGGTTAGTGATAAAGGTATGCTCAAATGAATAAGGAATAAATATCTAAGTCATTATCCCTAATCTCACTATCATCAAAATTAATAGAGGGTATCTAAATTATAGGAGGTGTATGTCATGTATAAGTACCGACAATCCCATCCAATACGTACCCATAATGTGATGGAGGAGGATGTGTATTATATGCCATGTACACTTCTGAATATTTATTAAAATGGAAAGTATTAATAAATATTTTTTGTTTGTGGTAGTAATCAAGTTGTGAACATCTTTTGAGGATCATAAAATGTAATATTTTGATCATCAATGAGGACTTGTATCTTATGCTTCAAGGTAAAACATTTGTTTGTAGAATGCCCATGGCCTTGGTAATATTTTAAATAAGCATTCACACCATTCACTTTAGGTAGAAGTCTACTGATATCAACTCTATGTGATGAGGGAGAGATATGAGGTGACACTAAAAAATCCATGGGAGTAATAAAGTGATAGGCTCAAGTAAACATGTAAACTATCTACATGGTGCATTGGATAACACAAGATAATTATGCCACAATGACACTACATTAACCATGGTGGTTGTTTCCTTTTTAGGCTCAAGAGGTTTAACCTTATAACTTGGCTTGATAGTCAACTTGGTATTGGATGTAGATTTAGTTGATGTGTATGATACATAAGTTTTTTCAATGAGATAAGTTTCATTTCATGATAGCAAACAATGTGGCATAATTCATCAAAATATTTTATTTTTTGAAAATAATGGAATCATGTAATGGGGGATTCTAACTTTTTTTAAAGATGTCTTAAATATCTTTATCTACCATATGATTGGTCATTTTAGCTAACATTTTCATGTACATTAAGACATATTCATTGATAGGTTCATTAGTTACTTGATTGATTTTTGTAATTTGGGCATAGGAAACCTTTTTAGTGATGTTGATAGAGAAGTGTGCTAAAAATAGATCTATAAGGGGTTCAAATTCATTTACTGATTGAGTTGGTAAATCATAAAACCACCTTAAAACATAGTCTTTTAAGCTCATTAGAAATAATTTAGTCAAAATTTTATTATTAAAGGCACAATCAAGGCATACCACTTAAAAATATTGAAGTTTTTATTCAAGATCATCCTTAACATCATAAAATGTGAATTTAGGTGCAACAAAACCAATTGGAAAGGGATGCAAATATATCTCTAGTGCAAGAGTATTATGTAACACCTCTTGTGAATAGATAAGGTGATTTCATATAATTTTGTTTAATATTTGTAACCTTAGATTGAAAAAAATTTATAGTTTGAACAAAAGCTTTCACCTTTTTGTCTTTTAGGCTGGATATTTGGGAAGTCACCAAAGGAGGTGTACCCATAGGTTTAGTAGATATAGGCATTGAAACTGATAATTAGGTTGAAGTATTTAGGTTTCCCATATAAGATGCGACAACAATAGTTTTAGGCAATAAAGGTTAAAATACATATCCCATTCCCCCGTTATAAGGATGAAGCAATAATGTGATCAAGGGGAGGGTTATTGGTATATGAGGATGACCCATAGCTCTAATTTCATGACAAATAGATGAACTTGCTTGTGTATCTATGCTTTTGTTTTTATAGTTTCTAATATAGTTCTTAGGATTTCATTAAGATATTTTGGGATTTGATGAATATGCTCACAAAATAATGAAATTGATTGCATTTGATCATGATCTATTTTCTCATGTTCATCAATTTGATTAGAATCATGGTTTTCATTATCATAATCTTCTTTTATGATAACTTCATTAGTATGTTTTTATTCTCAACATTTATGTATTGTGGACAATAGGATTAGGCCTATCATTAGTTTGAGACATCTTAGGTAGTGGGAGATGAATCTCAACATGTTAAATAGGTACACCTCCTAATCTAGGGCTATGCCTAAGTTACAGGCAAAAAAATATAAGAAATGAAGAAGTACATCAATCTAAAACCCTAACTAAAAAAAACCCTAAGAATTAAAAATATTTTCATTCATATAGATTAGGTTGACCAAATGTTTAACCCTAAAATATATATTGGTGAGTAGGGTTAAATGTGTAGAGATAAATTAGGGCACAAAGACGGTAGACTATCTCTAAAGTATATAAATTAATTGCAAAACTTAGATAAACATATACTAAATTTATTATGTTGAGATATGCTAAAAATATAAAGTACAAATATGTTATATATTGTAATGATAATGAAAACAAGGTATTTGTTTAGTTATTATGTTAATACATATTTGGATCTAAAACAAGAAGAAAGTAGACTAGATATCAATTGTGGATCAATCATTTGATTCTTGAAATTATACCTCTATAGCCTTAGACACTAGTGTCAACTTGGGATGGTTACATTGACAATTTTATCTAACTTGGATGTAGGTGTAGAGTATGTAATACCATATGAAATTAGGTGGGACCACCTAGATGATTCTAGGTTCTATGTCACCTTCGCTCTGGTGTATTCAGATCTTGGTCATGGACTGTCACTCCTTGTCAAATGAGAAAACACTGATTCTTCATCTTCATATTGGCTATTAGAAAAAAGGGTTAGTGAGCATATAATATCAAGCTACCCCAAAGATCCATATATTAATGAGTGTTTCCTACATAGCTAATAATTTGAATAGGACCTCAAACTTATGTAGTTATCTCATGTGTTGGCTTGTGTGTGAATCATGTAATTAGTGATAAACAAGTATAACAATGACATAGTTTGTAACTTGGAAAATGTGGCTTATGGAATGCTCTTTTAGTAATTTAGACCTATAGATATTTTTTCCCTATGAATGATATGGAAATAGGAGAAAACATGGAAGCTTTATTTACTTGAGTTCTTGATTAAGTGATTTTGGTAAGTTGCCTTATGAGTAGGTAAGAAGTTGCTAGGTGAGGAATGGATGAGGATTGATATTGTATATATACCAATCCATTTGGAGAACATATCATATTAAATCACTTAGGCTAACCATAGGAATACATTTCATTTTCAAATTAGATGAATTTACGGAACTACACTTACATTGGGGTAGGACACTTGCATCGTCATAGGAATCTATTTAAGATTCAAGTGTTTAAGTAGTTGGAAAATAGGCATAGGTCAAAAACTTGTGGAGATAGAAGATAAACTGGTTTATAACATTCTAATCATGGTATAAGGTCTAAGTCATCATAATAACATTCGTTAGACTAAGAGATAAGTAATTTGTCATAGAAAGCTAGTGTATGCGAGCCTTTTAGCATGAGAATGGCTAAAAGCTTAAGGTACATCCTTGATATGTATTTTACAATTATAAAATATTGATTTACTATATAATTTATAAATGATGTCTATATTAGTATGTAATTTTTTATATAATGATAGTGTGTGGTCTAAACATGTCCAACATGTAAGTGTATGGTCTAGACATGTTCATAGTGTAATTGTAACTTCCTAACACTTTTGAGTATTAATTTCTAAAATAATTTTATAAATATAATATTATTATACATAATAATCATTTATCATAGGTGGATGATTATTTTTGTCTTATTGTAGAATAATCCCCTATCAAAGTATGATACTAGTACAAATAAAGCAAATGCATGGTCAACTGGTCACATAAGATAAAAAGCAAGTGAACACTACCAAAGAGTTGTATAAAAATGAAGTCAAAAGACAAGTATTACATAAGACAACCCAAAATGGATAAATCCCAAATATTCATTAAGTGAGAAAGCTCCTTAAGTGAAGCATACATATAGGAGTGCTGAGTGACTCCTTCACAAATGGTGGTCAAAGACCCCATATAATAGAAGTGTAACTCCTCTATAAAAAGTGGTCAAATTATCCCAAAATAAAAGTGTAACTCACTTAAAAATGGTGGTAAGAGGAGTTACACCCTAGTCTTCCATTCAATCCTATGACACCTATGACACACTAAATCCACCTAAGCAAGCATATCCCCAAATGTAGGAAAAATATATGCATGTAAAGATAATATTCCCAAATAAATAAATATATGAAAATAAATACCTACACTAATACCCCACATAAGCATGAATTAGGTAGGTAGTGTAAAATAAAAATGGGTCCAAACAACTAGGCCTGATCAGGTACCCATGTATAAAACAATCTCTCATAAAGTAGAGAAAAGGAGAAAACCCATAGGAAAAAACTCCCCCCAAAAATAGAGACATACAAGAAGTGAAGAGGCTAGAAGCCCCCTAAAGATGATGCTATCAATGATGTAGACCGTGCCCCAAAGAAGACCTCATAAATAAATGAACATGCTCTCGATGAAGGGTTTGGTAAAGATATCTACAAGCTACTCTGAAGACAAGAAAAATCTCAAGTTGATGACCTAACCATGAATAATATCCCAAATAAAATTCACATGAATCTCAATGTGTTTGGTCTACTAATACTAAACCAGATTCTTGCATATCTGTATATTAGTCTAGTTATCATAATATATGATGGCAAGCTACTTGATAGGAATGCCAAACTTGGATGGAATCCCTTAAAGCCAAATAGACTCAGCAGATGTGTTAATAACTCCCCTGTACTTTGCCTTTATGGAAGATATAACAATAGCATTTGATTCTTGATAGACCAATTGATAGGACTAGAACCCAAAGAAAAACTATAACCTAAAGTGGACTTATGATCCTGAGTATCACTAGCCCAATTTGAATCTAAAAAACTAATTAAGTCAACTTCTATACCAAATTTATACTTAATCCCAAAACCATAAGAGCCCTAAATGTAGTGTGGTATACTTGGCTACTTTCCAATGTAGCTCATGGGTCTCTTGTATGAATAGTGAAATAATCCCTACTACATATAAAATGTCAACCCTGGTATAAGTCAAATAAATGAGGATACCAATAAGATATTGATATCAAGTGGCATCAACCGAGGGTGTATAACAATCAACCTTAAGTTTGAATCCTAATAGAAAGGGAGTCATAGATGGCTTGCAATCAGCCATGTAAAATTGAGCCAAAATATTGAGAGCATATTTGGACTATGCAAGTGAAATCCTTGAATCAGATTGTGAAATCTCAATGCCAAATAAGTAATGTAAAAGACCCAAGTTAGTCATGTCAAATATATCTCATGGAGATATCTTCACCACAATAATAGATGATGAGTAACTCTCAGTGATCAAAAGATCATCAACATAAATGACCAGTATCAGTAAAGTATCATCCTACCATAAGAAGTATACATTAGGGTCTAAATGACACTTGGTAAAAATTGAATTAAAGAGGAAGGAATCCATCTTGGTGTACCAATATTGAGGGGCGTGTTTGAAGCCATAGATGTATTTCCTAAGTTTAAAAACTAAAGATGAATCCTAATCAAACCCAGGTAGCTATTCCATGTAGATCTCCTCCTCAAGATATCTATGAATAAAGGCACTCTTCATATCTATTTGGTACACATCCCAACCATGTGTTGTGACTATAGCTAGTGTGAATTAGATCAAAGTCATCTTTATAATAGGTGCAATGGTCTCTAAGTAGTTAATGCTAACTACTTGTGAAAAAATATTATTGACTAATCATTCATTTTAATTATCAACCTACCCATGTAATCAAAACTTAGTCTGATATATCCACCTACATTGAACCAAATTCCTTCCCTTAGTAAGTGAAGTCAAATTCCAACTATGATTTTTGATCAAGGAAGAAGATTATTCCTACATATCATTATCAAACTCAAGTATGCCTGAAGCATCTCAAAATGTCCATGGATGTGAAAATAAAGCAAATAAATCACATGGAACACTTTGATAATTTGATTGAGTTCATCTATCATCTGTTGGATACATTGCCCAAGTGTCTGCACTCTAAAGTGTCTACTTAGCCCAAAGGGGCCTAGATGTGGGTGAGTCAGGTGCTAAATCCTCATCCTCTAAAATAGGTATAGAGTTGGATGTAAAAGACTCCCCATCACTAATCTCACCATAAAAATTTGAAGAAGAATAAGAAGACCCTAGCTTAATAACGTGATCTATATGATCCAAGTCAGAAGAAGAATAATCAAGTCTAAGTGAATCCAATGAAAGAGAATAAGTGTCAACTATTGATTCTTTAGGACTCTCTTGTAATTAAACACTTATTTCTATGAAAAAATCATGTGTGATTCAATGTACAAGGTGGTACCCCTTGAAACCATTTGGATAACCTAAAAATATACAAGTCTTGGACTAAGGTTCCATATATTTGCATATCTTCTTTAGTATATGTTCCATAGCTAGAGATATGAAAACCCTAATGTTCTCAAATTCAAGTTTACTTCCATGCCAAGATTCAAAGGGTGCTATTCCTTTCAAATATGTTTGAGGAACCTTTTTCTAAATATAAAAATCACAATTAATGGTTTTAGCCCAATACTAAGGTGCCAAGGACTTAGAGTGAATCATATAGCTAGCCATCTCTTTCAAGGATCTATTCTCTCATTTTGAAAATTTATTCTATGAAGGACTATAAGTAACTCTCTATTGATAATCAATCATATTTATGGTGTAAAACCTATCAAATCTATTTCTAACATATTCACCCCCATTGCCAATTTGAAGAACTTTGATGGATTTCTTAGATTATTTCTCAACAAGTGCCTTGAAGTCTTGAAGATATTCAAACACTCTAGAATTTTACTTAAGAAAGTAGATCCATGTATATCTTCATAAATCATTAATGAAAGTGAGAATTTACTTATCCATTATAAAATATATATTGGGAAAAGGCCTAGATACATCACTGTAAACTAAATCTAATGCTTGTAAAGCCCTCCAAGCTTTGATTTTGTCAAATTTTGCTTTGGGATGATTTCCAAGAGAGAAACCCTCATAAAGTCCCTTATAGAAATGGACTTTAGGAAAACTTATGACCATGTCATTTTTTCTAAGTTTATTAAGGTAGCGGTGGTTAAGGTGGCCAAACTACTCATGCCATAATTTTCTAACTCTATTTGAATGAATCAACAATGAAGTCAGAGAAGAATCAATTACAAAATGTGATAAGGTGTAGAACTATCTTGGTGATCTACCCTATTGATTACCACTTTATAATCACTATGCAACTCCATGATGATAACTAAATTTGGTAAAAACTCAACCATCATGCCTTTGCTGATATGAGTGATTTGATACATTGATATGAGATTGGTTGATAGAGAAGGGACACTTTGAACATTATTGAATGATCCTCCTTCAATTTCAACATACCCTCTCCCTACAACAGGTAAAAAAGTGTCATCACCCAAACTGATGGAAGACATGCTACAAGGATATAATGAAGAAAACTCAATTAATGAACATTGCATGTAATGAGAAGCACCTAAGTCAATAAACCATGAAGATTTTGAAGCTACAATTGCTACAAGAGCCTTGCCATTTTATTTATTTTTCCCCTTACCCTTTTCCTTAGTATAATCTTGGGTAGATGAATTTTATATGATGGACTTAGGAACACCAATGTTGTTCTTCTCTAGGAGATGATTTATGTGATCCATTTGCTTCTTCATGTACTTGTTTTCATCATGCCCATTTTTCTTACAGTAGGCATACTTAACCTTCTCTTTCTAAGGTTTTCCATTAGAAGAGGAGGCTTTAATGTTAGATTTGGTAGAGGTTGATTCCTTTTTCTTGTCTTTATCATTGTTCTTTTTATTCTTCTCTTTGTTTGAAGTCTTTACTTTCCCATTCCTAATAATTAGGGATCAAGGTTTTGTGGACTTCAATGTGCCCATCTAGATCAACTTGTCTTACTATTTAGTTAAGTTGATAATGAAAACATATAAAGAGGGAATTTTCCATGTAGTACCCAAATAAATTTTAGTGGCATGAAAGTAGAGACAAAAAATGAATAGTTAGGATGGTGGGTAAAGGAGCAAGATGCAGTAAAGGGAACAAATCATCACCAAGGGGAGGTGGGGCTAGTGGAGAAACTAGATGAGGCTTGAATGAAGGAATAATAAGATCAAAAATAAGAAGAGACTCAAATAGAGAGATAGTGGGAATAGGATTTGAACTAGGCTTAGTTGAGGGAGGGATGAGATGCATAGAAGGATGAAGGATAGTCCTAAGCATCTCAGGGGTAAGTTAACTAGAGGGATCCTGATATCTAGTAAAGTGATAGGGAACAATCATATCATGATAAATAAGAATGATCCTATGAGGTTATTCATAAATTGGAGGCGTATGCACCATCTTTACACTACAAACAAGAGGAAAAATGCTAAAATTAAAAATTATATAGGATGGAATGTGATAAGATTGATATAAAGACTGAAGTAAATAAGAATGATAATGAATGATTTTAACATCTTGGGCATGAAAAATACCTCAAATAGTATAAAAATAATAAGTTAGTCATCTCTTTCTTTATCTCACATTATTTTAATTTTAATCTTAAGGACTTGAACTTAGTGAAGGAATCTTGAAGGGTGTCAAAGTTACAAGGACTTAGGCTAATGAGTTCATTCTCAAGATCATGACCTCTCATTAGATGTTGATCCCCAAATAGCTTACATATAATGGTACATAGATCATGTTGTGATTTGGAAAGATCTAAGTTAAATAGTAGATCATGTGCTACATAAAGACATAAAATCCCATAGGCTTCATAACTACGGTTATACCACTTAACTATATTTGCATCTATGTTAGGTTTAGTTTCATCACCCATGGTTATCCTATAAAATCCCTTAATCCTTAGAATGCTCATCATCTTGATTTTCCATTTGTTATAGTTAAATGGAGTTAGTGGGTTGGTTGAACTTGAATCCATTAATGCATAAATGAGTTGTAGTTCTAGTGCAAGTTGTAGTTGCAAGATTTAAAAGTGCAAGTAGGAATGGAGTGACATAGAAAATTACACCCCCTAAACTATCAATAGAAAAAAATCTCCCAATTTTTTTTAAATACACACTCAAATGATGTTGAACTCAGATGAAAGTGTGTCTTGAGCAATCTATGCAAGTCAAAAAAGATAGTTTAAAAAAATAAGGTGAGGACATCAAGCTCTACCAATAATGCATCCAAAGAATGTAAGTAAAATATTAAGAAAATGAGAAAGAGAAATGATTTTTTTAATGTGAGGGGGTTTGGCCACTTTCCAAACTGGACCTCATCCTCTAGTCTTTGACTAGTGAGGATATGAAAAGTTTACAAGACAATATTCCCTTCTTTAGAAAAACTCACAATATATATATATATATATATATATATATATCAGAAAAAAATTGAACCCTCTTTTCCCACAATATTAGCCCCCCTAAAATATGTTATTTTTAGAAAATGAGATAGAGAAATGATGTTTTGAATGTGAGGGGGTTTGGCCACTTGCCAAACTAGACCTCGTCCTCTGGTCTTCAACTAGTGAGGATATGAAAAGTTTACAAAATAATATTCCCATCTTTAGAAAAGCTCAAAATATAATATATATATTTTTAGAACAAAAAATAATAAAAAAATGATAATAAATTCAAACCCACTTTGCCCACAATGTTAGCCCCCCCACCAAAATATATTGTTTTTTCATTAAAACTAAAAAACCGTTTAAAAGCCTAATCACCTTTTACAAAATAAGTGCAACTTTATTTAAAGTCAAGGAGTTAAAAAATGTACTCAATGTAGTATTTAAAAATGATTTAATCAAAAAGGTTTATCTCTCATTACAAAACACAAAAACACCCCTAAAAAGGCAGTACAATGATTCAAAAAACCCAATACCATAAATAGACCTAAATAGGTGGTTTTATGTAGAAAAAAATGGTTTTGAGTGCTTGAATGAGACTTATTAGGTGAGGAAAAATCATAATGATGAGATTATAGGTGTGGGAGGTAGTGGAACAATGTGTAGGTTTATTGGAGGTTGAGAAGCATCCCACTAGGTCATAACTAGACCAAACAAAGTTATGAGGAATGGTGACAGTGTAGGTTTTTTTAACTATTATGTATCCCAACTTAGGATGCAATTTGTCAAAACCATCATGGTACTTAATTCATATTCTTTAGGTCTTCCAAGCATAAGTCACTTTTGGTTGTAAAATCCATCTAAGGCTCTAATGGCAGACAAGGTATATAAATGACAAGTTATGACATGAAAATTACATTTCCAAATGGTAAATAGAGATGGGTGGTGGTGTTTAAGAAGATCAAGTTGTAGGCTTGATGGAACCAAGTCAAAAAAATTGCCTACATAAACATGAGAAACACTGCTACATGCATAGAGTAATACATGTTATTCTAGGAAAAATAACCCCCAATTTTATTTTATTTTAATTTTTAAAGATCCTAGATTTTTTTTAAAACCCTATAAAATATTGCCTTAAAAAATATGAAAATAATCTCAATATTTCAAACAATAGCCTAATAATAATGAAAAACTAGACAAATGTTTATGATATTTGCTCTTATACCATATTAGAGTATGATCTCAGTCCAGACAAAGCAAATGCAAGGTCGAATGGTCACATAAGACAAGAAGTAAGTGCACACTACCAAAAAACTATAGAAAAATGAAATCACAAAATGGGTATTTCATAAGACAACTCAAAATGGAGAAATCCCAAACATTCATTAAGTGATAAAGCTCATCAAGTGAAGCGTACATATAGGAGTGTTGAGTAACTCCTCCATAAATGGTGGTAAAAGATCCCCTAGAATAGAAGTGTAAATCCTCCACAAAAGGTGGTCAAAGAAGACTAGAATATAAGTATAACCCCTCCACAAAATATGGTAAGAGGAGTTACACCCTAGTCTTCCAATCAAACATATGACACCAATGACACACTAACTCCACCTAAGCAAACATATCCCCAAATATAAGAAAAATCCAAGTGAATAAATATAATATTCACAAATAAATAAATATGGGAAAATGAATACCTACACTAATATCCCCTCATATATCTCTCACCATAGTTATATCTCCACCTCCATCCCCATATCCAAATCCTCCATCTCCTCTAGCTTTAACTCTACCACTATCTATCATGTCCATTTTGCCTCTCATCCTCTATCACCACACTCTCTAAAATTGTGACCTAAAGATACCATATATCCACTAACATATAATCCTATACCTATGATTTGGGATAATCAATTTAACTGGCTAAGTTTTCTCCCATCAAGCTTTATAATAATTTATAACCCTACACCTACTATATCCACTCATTTATCAGATTAAAGGCACCATAGATGTGTATAACTCATTTTAGCTACCCTATTATCTACTAAGGCCCCACATTATCTATTTTCCTTATGTACTCATGAAAAAATATAAGAACCTATATGAATGCCTTATTATAATCCAAAGTGTCAAAATACTCTTTGGCCTATATATCTTTATAATATTATATCATCAACCAATGATGTAATAAACAGTCATAGGATATCCCAGATAAATAAAAACCTATATCTATAGTAGATATACCTCCCTATATGACCTTCAAGTAACATCCTCTATCTTCAAAGTGTCAATAGCTCTCCTATAGTATCTTAAGTCCCCTAAATGTCATTGTTGACTACTAGTAATAATATACCACTCATATGCAATCACCTCCTCATAATCCCTTTGTCATTGATTCCCTATTAGATGCTCTATAAATATATGCTCCCAAACCCATATTTACAATAATATGGAAGCCCAAATGCTCATATCTTCCCAGTATGCTATGTGTGTGTGTGTGTGTGTGTGTGTGTGTGTGTGTGTGTGTGTGTGTGTGTGTGTGTGTGTATTTAACAACACATAAAGTCCACAAGTAAACACACAGGCATCCTCTAACATATCAAAAATAAAGTCAACTAATCCCATCATAAAATATCTCCTAGTCTTGTCAGGAAATAATATGCTACTGATAGAAGCCATTAATACTAAATGTAATTTCTCTACCAACCCTCCTGCCAAACATATCACCATAAATGCCTATTGTGAAATTTCATCACGGTGAATTATCCTCATCATAGACACTTGTGGCATCATATTTCTCTAATAAACCATAGAGCCCTATACTAAGGTCTGTAAAATCATCCACACATTCTATAATGTAATCATCATTTCCCTAGTAGGTAGATGAAATGTACTCATATCTAAGTGCCATCTCTCTCCCAATGTTGTTTATAATGCCTTATCTACATGGATCTATGGCATCTTAACCATGTAATACAAACCAACTAACTCTAATAGTCCAAGTTCATATATAGGTAACTCCCACACTAACCTTAGTACTACCAACCATCTCTCACATGCCACAATAAATGGTATCCACTCCTATAATCACCAAAAACATACACACTCAGTCATTCATCCCCAAAACACAAAAACACCACTAACTTGAGCAAAAATTCCATATAAACTAAAACATCACTCAAATTGATGCAAATGACATGACATTTCCACAAACAACATGAATTTTTCATAAATAACACTAATGACAAAAATGCTATGTACTAAATGCAAATGTAAACACTATTTACACATACACAAACACCATTTGCACTAATGTAAATGACACAAGGAAAATATTCTTTATAATGTTTTCACTCTCCATGTGTTTACCTCATTAGTCACATACAAACTTTATAATTTAATTAAACATAAATGGTACTTACTAGTTCATCACATCCCTCTAGTCACTAATGCTTTCTCACATGCTTACCACAATGTTTGTCTATAAGAATACAAACCATGTTTACTTGAGGTATCATGCAGAGTCATATCTCAATTATCCTAGGTGGCAAGGGTGAAAATGACCTATATTTCACCCCTACCTCCTATTTATTCACCTACCCAAATTTTAACCTTAACTCCTTCACTTCATCTTTCTTCTCCTTTCGATATCTCCTCCACGTATTTCATCTTTGCACACCCTATCAAGAGGGAATCATATCTACCAATCCTTCCACTTGGGGAATCCTCATGTACTTATTTTCTTCTTCTAATTTATTGAAAAGTTATTGCTTATTTTAATCACAATTCCCTTTCAAATGAGGGCAAATTTAGACACCCTAATTCTTCCACCTTAATTTTGTCAACATCTATAGACACTAAAAAACTGCACACAATAGTTTTAGATGTCAAACTGCCTTGACCCTCATGCAACCTCAAGTCCAATTGACCACCTAATTAACTAAATTCATTTACTAACTTGAACCTATTAAACCCATAACCTAACACCTTTAATTGAACCTTTTTAATCCACCTCATTTTAACTTACTTTCACCTATTTTCCTTTAGATCATCAACCATCGATGGTTAGGTCCTCAGCTTGCTTTAAATCTAATTTTAGCAATGTATGAGATAAGCATGGAAAAATTTAGCAACTTCCCTTATGTGATGCCAACAAGCTTTAAAGCATCATAATAGGCAACTTTATCTTCCATCCTGATTAGCAACTTCTTCCTACACAATTAGTAACTTCATCCTATAAAAGGAGAGAAGTAAGAAGTAAAAAAGATCTAGAAATCTATAAATCCATGTCCAAGCTATCAAATCTTCTTGCACATAGGTATCCATCCTTCCTTCAGCAATCAAGCAATAGTAATAGAGATCTTGACATCTATTTGAGTTGATCTCAAGGCTAAATTACTATCACTCTAGCTAAATTGCTCTAGACTTCCACCATTAGCAATCTAGCAAGTTATAGGTAACTTTATGCTTGTTTTTTTGTTTTAATTCATTTGAACCCTCATGACCTGATCAGACTTATCTCTTGGCTTCCCATCTCTAGCCAGACCCATACCAAAATCCCTACCTGACCATTTACCTAGTCTAACATTCTTTTTTTGAACATTTCCAAAAACACATAGGCAACTGTTGATGGTCACCTCAAGCATCAATGGCCATCCAACTGTCGACAGCTAGCCCAATCACCAATGGTTCACCCAACCATCGATGGTCACTATGGTATAAAATAACAAGTTATTTTTATCCCCTTAACCTCAACCAAACCCTATTTTTTGTGTTCTTGCCTGATCACAGAGCCTTCTCTGACTTTTTGAACCCGACCCCAACTATTTTAGCATAATTATTGACCTACTTTTGCTATTTTAGTCATTTTATTTGAATAAGCATTTTACTTTCTTCTTCTTGCATGCATTTAATTTCATGTTATTGAATGAAACTATTCTTTATTTTCATCTACATCAACTTAATTGTTAAAAATAGTGGATTGACAGCCTCCTATCAAGCATACACTTCTTAGATCTAGCTCATGCTAGGAAGTTCACTCAACTATCTTGCTAACAACCCCTTTTTTAGTGTCTTTCTTATTTACAGGCTATTCCTTCCAAGCCAAAGAGCAGTTCCCATCATTATCAAGATCACATGTGCACTTTTACCAGGTATTCTTTTACACACCCTATTACTAGTTTCATTACTTCCTTCCAAATTAAGAAATGAGCAAAAATTAAGAGAAACATTTTGGCATGCCTGGTGGGAACCAACATCCCTTTTTATTTCTTTATTGTATGCTCATTGAATGAAATCTAAAATTTCTTTTGGACTTAAAATAAATCTTTTGCATACATTGATGGTTTGATTATTTTAGTTCATCTAGTAACTTAAAGGCAAAGTAATTAATCATAGTACTTATTATGTTTACCACACACCTTTTCCAAACCACATAATCAATCAACACATCTTAACATACTTGAAACAAGGCCTGACTAGGATTTCATCACCTAGTAGTAAACCTTACCTTTTCCTAGCAATCCTACTTGGAGGTCATTACCAAAGGGAGAACCAACTCAACTCTCTGATTGAGTATAAAGTCTAAAATTTAGTATATTTTGGCTAAGCACTCGACACCCCTATCACTGCAGTGTGTGAAGTGAGGGGGTAGGCCCCAATACCAAGCCATGTACTAAAGTTCAACATATATTTTTCTCTTGAGCATCTAAACATAACCTGAAACCAACCTTAAAGTTCCTCTTTAGTACCTGATTTGTAAGCCAAATTTCCTCTTCACACTTTCTAAAGCATAAGCCAAAAGCGATCTAAAAAAGAACCCAAAGATTAAACACACTTGTAGTATATGATTATGTTTCCTTGAGTTCTTTTCTTTTGCTTGCTCTTTGTTTGAGTTGTGAGTTTCATCATTTTACTTCCTATTTCCTCTTAGAGTCTTTACTAGAAAACAACTGAGGAATCAAACCAACCAACAACTACCTTCTTCTTCCTCTTCCATGGAGTATACTTCTGATGTTGAGGGGTCCCCTCATTTTTCTCCCCCTCCTACAAGGTTTTAGATTGTTGTTGAGGGTGATGCAGATTTTGTTACTTTCCTTGATAATAACCCTATGGCTCTTCAAAATTACCTTAACACCTTATCTAACCATACCTCTCTTGCTTCAATTCCTTTTGTGGATCCTCCTTATGGTATGCCTCCCCATATTTTGGTGGGTTCCACCTCAACCCAACCTATGATCACCCAAGACTCTTCTTCTTCTAATATCCCATCTACTACCACTCCATAAAATCCATCCAATATCACAACCAATAACCAAATACCTACTACCCCAACCAATACCTCTAACATTGGATCAAATTTACCTCTTGTTACCTATATTCCTTTTACTATGGGATTATATTCTACCCCTATTACTACCATTCCCATTAATTCAACCAAACCCCCAATTTCTACCCCACTTCAGAATTTGATACTTTTTATACCTCAAACACTTCCACCTATTAGCACTAGAGTCATCACCCACCAACAACCAGCTATCACTTTCATACCCCCAACCCAATGTACATCCATACCACCATCCACTAACCCAAACATACCTCCAAACCAACCCATATCAGCCCCTCAACAAGTACCCATGACATCCTACCAATATGTTTTTAACCCACAAGGATACATAACACCTTCTACCCAACCATTTGTGCCTATCAACCCTTATGGGGCACAATCCCAACCTCTTATGACCACTTACTAATATGTGGCTTATTCAACACCTTATACCACTTATACATACATTGCTACTACCCAACCTCAACAAAATTTACCTCCTAATTATGCAGCTTCTAGACCTCAAACAAATTTGGTCAAGATGTTAATTAACAAAATGACCAACCTAGAGTCATCTATTTCTAGGTCTCATAACCTTTTATCTAATGATAAAATCTATAGTAAACCCATCTATCCATAAATTCGTATCCATGCTTATCCTCAATGGGAATCACCCAAGTTTTCTGAATTTCAAGGCAAGGAGGACCCCTAACAACATTTAAGATCATTTCATCATTCTTGTTATTTGATCGCATATGATGATGCTCTCCTCCTTTGTACCTTCCACATGTATTTATTAGGACTAAACCTTGATTGGTATAGTGCTCTCACCATGCACTCCATCTTTTCCTTCTCTCAATTGGCCCAAATATTTTTAGATCACTTCTCAATAAATATATCTAAAAAGGTTTCTATTACTACCCTTCTATTCTATTAGGCAATTTGATGATAAATTAATTTCCAATTTTATAGCTAGATGGAGAGGTCTTATCAACCAAATTTATTTCTCCTTGCCCCAACTTGAGTTAATTAAAATCTTTTCTTAGGGATGTGCTAAACAAATTATCCCCCACTCTTCAAGTTCAAACTTTCATAACTTTTGATGAGGCATTCAACATGGCACGTAAACTTTAAAATCAAGCAATTGATGAAGGTAATTTTAAATTGTGAAACAAAAATTCTAGCTTTAAATCCAATGACCCTCCTTCCAAAAAAACCACTAACCAATCCAACCATCCCAATACCAAGACAAAATCATCTACAAACTCAATGGTCCTAAAAATTGCTCCACTTCTAACTATCAACCAACCCCATCAAACCAATTCCTCCAACCCTTCCTACCAATAAAACAAAAACCAAAATCAAGCTCCTCCAAAATAATATACCCCCATAAGGGAGTCTTATGCTTCAATTTTGGATAAATTTCTCAAATATAACATCATACAACTTCCACCTATCAAACCACCCCAATAATTTGATGCTTTTCACCCCTACCTAGTTGGTACAATGAGAATGACCATTGTGCCTTTGACTGAGTTATAGGACATGATGTTAGTTAGTGAAATAGCTTCAAAAGTTTTATCTAAAGCTTAATTAATAGTGGAGAACTTGCATTTGATAATCCCAATGGACCTCCTAATCAATCCCTCAACATCTTCTACAAATTTTTTTCCCAATCATGCTCCTTCTACCCATCACCATGACAACAACTAAGAATCATCTCACTCTCATGAGGCACACATGATCAACATTATTATTAGTGATCCCACTATTGAGGAGACCACTACCATAACCACTTATGCCTCCATTTCACTCATGGAAGCAGTGGACTCACCTTCCATTCATTTAGATACCCAAATGAAGGAATAAACTACCCCTCTCTCTTCACTTGATGATACCTTAGCTTTACTTACCTCTCCTTTGATGGGAACATCAAAGGAGATAACATTTACTGTAACCATTTCTTCTTCTTCCACTCCACCCATTGAAGTGGTAGAAACTCCCTCCATTCCTTTAGGCACCCAAATAAAGGAAGAAACCATGTTTTTTCCTTCACTTCAAGACACCATGCCTACCTCCTTAATCATGGAACCATCCATTATCCCTTTAGAAACCATCCCAAAAGAGGATATTACCTCATCTACCCAACAACCAATTTTAGAACCATCCATCAAAAATAATGATGAAGGAGCCATTCCCTCTCTTCCACCTATGGGATTAAGTTTTGAAACTAATGAGCAAGAAAATAATCCCATATAAAAGCCATTTTCTAGACTCACCTAAAGTCTATAGTTCACTTCTCAACCCAACTTTGATAGAGCCAAATTTTGGCATCATCTAGGGATTTCTTACCAAAACAAAACTAAATATTTAACCTCACTTGAATCCACCCTCAAACCCATTATTACCTCTTCATAAAACACCTCTTCTTCTAAAACCATAATTGAACCATCCCAACCACCTCCTATTAACATTGCCAAATCACCTAATGCCTTTCTTACCAAACTGGTCAAGAATCTAGGAATTCTTCCCACACCTAGCCATACTCACCCCACTTTGAATTTGGATTTAACTCCATCTAGTCCACCACATAAAGCCCCAAGTAAACCAATTAAGAAGGTATAGTTACCCAAACCTCTACCTCAAACTAGACCCATACCACCTCTGTCCCACTTACCTTCTATCTTAGGATCCCATCCTTCTACCATTCCAATTACCTATTCTTCCTCTAGTAAACCATCCCCCTTTTCTCTACCTACACCTACCCATACCAAACCATCTAGCTCTCCTTAATTCTTAACTAACCTATCTACCTCTACTTTCCCACCTATATCCAACCCCTCTGCATCTAAATCTTCCACTTTCAAATCATTTACCTTGAAGCCAACCATAACTAAGCAATCCCAACCACTAACTAAAACCATTCCACCACCTATAAATTCTAAGGTGATAACTGCTTCTAAGAAGGCTCCCATCCATAAAAATATAAATCCATCACCTCCAACAACTTTGAATGAATATTATTCAACCATCCTACAAAGGTTGTTGCAAACTTCTTCCATTAGCTTACCACCTATCAAACCATTCTATCCTTCCAATACCAAACCCTCTTGGTTCAATGATAACTTGATCTGTGCACACCATAGGGCACTAAAACATGACATAAAGACCTAAAAATATCTCCTAGCACTTGTTCATAGCCTATATGATGAGGATGATCTATTATTAGATGAGCCTCTCTTACCCCCATTACCAACCTAATTGCCCAACCAACCTATCCAACATTTGCCTACTCCCCTGCTCTCATCCAAGAGTGAGGAGGAGGAACCGAAGCAACCATCAAACCTGGCAAAACCCCCCATCCACACTATTCATATGGTTACCCGATGTTAGGCCCAATAGAAAGATAAGGGAAAAGACAAAGTTTCCATTCCTTTGACATACCCTTCAAGCCCTCAAAATTATAACCAAACCCAAACACCTACACCTTCACCTATGCCACCACCAAAACCTAAAGTGTCCATTTTAAAACCCTTTCCTTCCAACCCATATGAATCCATCTAATGTATCATGTTGAAACAACTTCACCAAACACTGGTAAAAATAATCCTTTATGAACTAATCAACACCTCAACCCACCATCATCAGGCACTAATAGAGGCTCTACAATATATAGAGTTCAACTCGATGACCCTCAACCTCTTACACCCTTTTTTGGAGCCCTCCAACTTTCTACTTTCATCACCTTTCAAAATTTTGAAATACCTCCTATTCATCCTGAGGATTTCAATCCTCCCCTATTTATTACCACATACATCAATAAAACCCACATCAAAAGGGTGATTATTGATAGAGGAGCTAGCATCAATATCATCTCCTCCCATGCTTATGACCAACTTCAAATACCTAAAAACATCATGTCAAAAAGTACAATGGTCCTTCACTCCTTAAATGATACCATGGCCACTACCTTGGGGACCATTGTCCTCCATATCTACTTGGACCTTGTATTATTCTTATACTATTATAGAGGGTGAGTTCCAATATTATTTATTACTTAGACACCCTTGGATCCATGCTATGAGTTGTGTACCTTCTACCTTACATCGATGTGTCAAATTTGAGCGTGAAGGTTAAGTTATTACCATCAAAGTTGACCCTAGTATTTTTACCTCTTGCAATATGACATATCAGCCTAACAATGTTCCTATTCTTCCATCATCCACCTCACCATCAAATACTAAAAACACTACCTCATGACCAACCAAAACCAATAACACTCCCACCCATAATAGTGATGAAGATTCAACTAACTCATCTATCCCTTCTTCTTAGATGCCTATAGAGATCCCCTTGGAATCCATGTTTCAACATTTCTCCCTTGGGGAGTATAATCTTTTAGCCTTGGATTCTTTCCTTACCCTATAGGAATATGGGAACCTCAAACATGACCCTTCCTATGATCCTAACATCTTAACCATCATCCCTTTTGGGCTCCCCAACAATCAAACACGTTTCATCTAGGGGGACTTGATCTATCACTTCTCACTCTCACCACTACCTTGTCTATTTGACCATTCACCTCCAACTTATCTTATCTCAACAAACCAACCTTTGCCAAAGCTTACCTTTATAGGTGTGCTTAAAATGGGGTTGGTCTCAAAATTTATGAATAGGGGCCTCACGAGCTACCCATAATCAAAACTGAAAAAAATCATGAGTTATTTAGAATTGGGTTCATACCACCAGAAGAACCCACCTCACCAAAACCCATCACCATTGACAAGGATGTTTCATCCTCAATAACCCCACCTTCCCCAAATTTTTAAGACTTATATATCATCCCATCTAAATTTTTTTATCAATACTATTAGTTTGGCCCCCTTGACCTATCAAAAGGATGGCAAATTAAAACCCTTCTTCTCATCCATCTTGAAATGATAGAAAAAGATTCTCCTACCATCAACACCATCCAACATCAGGATGATGATTACATTCTCACTTACCTTGATGTGGGGGATTCTTCTATCCAAAATCTATTCCTCTTGAGAACCATAACATGCTGAATGAATCCACTACTGATGTTAACTTGGGTACTTAGGATAATCCCCATATCATCAAGATCGGCCAATCCTTAAATTCCATGGAATAATAAGATTACCATTCTTTCCTTCATGACCATAGCATAGTATTTACCTGGTCCTATCAGGATATGCTTGGAATTGACCCTTTTATTGCCCTCCACAACATTGTCACCTATCCTAAGGTTAAGCCAATATGACAAAATATTTGTAGGATGCATCCTCATATAGCCTTCCTTGTCAAAGAAGAAATTTAGTGTCTCTTATCCATCAACTTTATTCAACCCATTAACTATCCACAATGGGTTTCTAATATCATTCCCATCACCAAGCCCATAAGGGGACTTCACCTCTACATCAACTTTCATGACCTCAATCTCACTTACCTAAAGGATGACTTTCCTTTGCTGAACAATGACCAACTTGTTGATCTTATAGTTGGACACAAGATATTATCTCTCATGGACAGTTTTTTAGGATATAATCAGATCTTGATTTCTCCAAAATATTAGCATAAAACTTCATTTATCACCCCATGGGGAACTTTTTGTTACAAGGTCATGACTTTTGGTCTGAAGAATGCTAGAACAACCTATCAGTGTGCCATGACCTACATTTTTCTTGATGTCATCCATAAAATTATAGAGGACTATGTAAATGATCTCCTTGGGAAATCCAAATGTCACAAAGATCACCTAGCCATTCTTGTGATCATCTTTGATTGACTAATCCATTATAATGTAAGGCTCAACCCCAAGAAATGTATTTTTGGGGTCTTATCAGGAAAACTTATTGGCTTTATAATCTCTCTTTGAGGAATCAAAATATACCCCACTAAAGTTAGAGTAATCTTGGAGATGCCTCCTCCTATTAACCTTAAGCAACTTTTTAGCCTACAGGGGAAGCTCCAATCCATTCATTGTTTCATCTCCCAGTTATCAGATAGATGTCAACCCTTTCACCATCTCCTTAAGAAAGATACCTATTTTAAGTGTACCAAGGACTATCAACAAGCCTTTGATTCAATTAAAGAGTACCTTCTCTCTCCACCTATCCTCATCCTTATTAAATAAGAACAATCTTTCTACCTTTATATATCTAACATGGACCATTCTTTAGGGACAATGCTCACTCATCATGATGAATAAAATAAAGATCAAGTTGTCTACTACATTAGCTACATCCTTATAGAATATGAGACTTGGTATACTCATCTTGAGAAACTTTACCTTACTTTAGTCTTTGTGCCCTCCAAACTCCATCACTACCTTATTAATCATAAAACCTATATCATCACTAACACTGACCCACTCAAGTACATGCACTCTAAACCATACTAAAACCAACATATGGCTAAGTGGATCATGCTCCTAGTTGATTTTGATCTTGAGTTCATTTAGTAAAAGTCCTTTAAAGGGCAAGTCATCATCAACCAATTGGTCAAGGCTCCTCTACCAGACAATCAACCACTTCCTCTTGCCTTTCCAGATAAGTCCATCACAACTCTTTCTCAGGAGGGACCCACCTACCAAATGACCATGTTTTTCCATGGATCCAAATGTCAACATGGTGGGGGTGATAAATTTATTCTCATTCCCCTTAATGGTGAACCTCTTCACATTTCCTTTAAAATTGACTTTGAATACACCAATAATGTGGCCAAGTATGAAGCCCTAGTCATCGGTCTCTAAACCACTCTAGCCCTAGGAGTTAAAACCATTAACATCTTTGGTGACTCCCAACTGGTCATCAACCAGGTTAATGGATCTTATCAATGTAAAAATGATGTATTATTGAAGTACAAACAAATCATTGACATATTTTTAGAATCATTTAAGAATTATCTTATCCAATCAGTTCCTTGATCTACCAATAAATTTGTGGACATAATGACTTCCCTTACTTCCTAAATTCCATCTCAAATTGCTGAATCTAAACTATTTATCACCATTCATTAATTTATCACACCTTCATATATTAGTTCTGACCTTCCTACCATTTTTAGTGTGGAAGCATCTCCTTTTGACATTTGGTATGACCAAAATTTTAACTACCTTAACCTCAACATTATTCTTCCCAACCTTTCAATAAATGATCAAAGAGATTTTGTTCAGAGTACCTCTCATTACACCATACTAGGGGGAATCATTTATAAATGAAGTTTGGATAGCCTCCTTCTCCATTGTCTACATAGTAATGAAGCTTCCCATGCTATCAAGAAAACACATGATGAAATATATGGGGGAAACTTTAATGGCCTAGCTACAGCTAAATCTATCCTTCGCCTTGGATACTATTGGCCCACTTTCAATCAAGATTGTTGTTATTATGTAAAGAAGTGTGTCAAATGTCAACAAAATGTTATTTGCATCATGCATCAGCCCATGGCTGAGTATCAAAATACTATTGACCCTTCTCACAACGGGTTATCGACCTTATTAGGGAAATAAATCCTCATTCTTCATAATGATACCAATCCATCATTACTACTACCTAATATTTCACCAAGTGGATGGAATCCATTCCTCTTATCTTGACCAAAGATGAAAACATTATTGACTTCATCAATCAACATATCATCTATCACTTTAGTGTTCCCCATAAGATCATCACTGATAATGTCAAATATTTTTAAAATAATAAAATTTAAGGTCTTTGTGATGCTTTTGGCATCAATTTAAGATTTTACTCACCCTATTATCCATAAGCAAATGGATAGGTAGAAGCCTCTAACAAAACCCTCACCAAAATACTAACCAAAGTCTTTAGTGCTTCATGTTAGGATTGGCACTTACATATTCCTTTCACTTTATGGGCCTATCACACTAGCATTCAAACCTCTATGGGTGCTACCCCTTTCTCTCTCATCTTTGGAGTAGAGGCAGTCTTTCCTCTCAAAGTCTAGATTCCTTCTCTTCACATATCTTTGCATGAGATCCTTTCTGAGAGTGATTATCATCAAGAATGTCTCACCTATATTGAAATCCTTAATGAACATCACCTCATAGTGCTTAATCATCTTCGTGTCTATCAAGAATGAATCAAACATGCATGTAAAAAACACCTAAATGAGAGAGAATTCAATATCAAAGACCTCATCCTTAATAAAAAACAGCATGTAACTAATATGAAGAAAATCAAAAAAGGCAAGTTTGCTTTCAATTGGCTTGGAACCTACATCATAACCCATAAGTATTGATCAAGAGCTTATCATTTATCTTCTCTCAAAGGCAAACTAGAACCTGATCTTCTTAATGCTTCACATCTACATTCTTTCTATTATTAAAATAAGGATCAAACTCACCTTGGTATCTAACTTAAGCTCATCCCTTGATTTATGATATTTTTAGTTACACCTACCTATCCCTATTTCTCTTGGGGATAATTGATTGCAACATAGGACCATGTGATTATTTATCATAGTTATAGCCTAATTCTAAGCATAGATACCACAGTTCTACCCATGGCATGGTTTTCATGGATACTTTTCATCTCTAATCAGATGGAATCCCTTGATCAATTGCCTCTCAAACCACTTTCCCTCATTTATCATTAACCTTTTGTGCTATTTTTTTTTCTTCCATAAAGATAGATATCTAAACCTAAATAGAATTGTTCATGTCTAAAACTAGCCTTCAAAATCAAATTGGGATCCCAAAATATCACTTGGGTCCATATTTCTAGCATTACGGATTGCTCCCTTGAAGAATAGCTATCCAAGAACTAAATTGCATAAATATAGATTGCTCCCTTGAAGGACAGCTATAAAAATCCAACTTTAGACCAAACCCAAAAAGGATGGCTAAGTTAAGTTTGTCAAAACAAACATTTGAAGCTTCCCACATCAATCAACATCATCAAACTATCAAAACAAAAAAATCAACAAATAAAAATCTATCAAAATTAAATGAAGTAAGCCACAATTAGGTTTTATATATGGCATTAGTAGACTTCCTGCATTGATTAGTCTACACTTTATATTATGACATGGGCTTGTATATTATGGTTCTTTGGTCATCTATAGAAGGGGAAAGCTAACCCATATCAGGTTACCATATCACCATTTTCCCATTTAATCTACCACCTACTTTCCCTTTATACTCTCTCTACAATCAAAGTACTATGAGCTTACTTGACACAAAGTTATCAGGATACCTTATTTTCCAATCAAGGCATGCTCAAGCAAAGCATTCAAAAGGCATATTTTCATTATGTTAAGCCAAATTCATTTTTGTTAGACCCCTACCAATCAACACATATTTATTTTTTCTTACCCTCTATTCATTAGTTCATGTCAACATATGTCTCATAATTCTTATCCTTTTCCCATATTTAGTTTGCTATCTACACTTACTTTATATGTCTTCATTATATCTCAATACCAAACATCATATCTAAATAGTCAACATCATTTTCATCCCAAAATTAATCCATATCATATCCAAACATTCAAAACATTAATTTGAAACACTAATCCATATACATCACAACATTATGAACCATACCCTATCTATGCAGCCAAACATTAATCACATCATCACTCATATCATAAACCACATCATCCAAAACCACAATCCTAACCATCCTATCCATGATCATGATCATGACCATGAACACACACATCATCCACAATATAATCACCAAAAACTACAAATATATTAAATTCAAAATCACAAGCACATTTTCATTCCTTGGTCTTATCATCACATAAATCATCCATAATCTTCAACATCATATCTATCAAATCACAAAACAAACCATATTATCCATTAACATGTCATCATATGCCTACACTACAAATCCATATATCACCTTATAGAGCATGGGGCATGATCATCCTACCATTTCCTCATATCAAAACATGTGCCATGCACATTCATAAACATTAAAACTAATGAACCATAAATAAACCATAATCAACACATCAATCACATATCCATAATCGTATCTACAAACCACATCATATCAACAAATCATATAAACCGTGTCATCTACCATTTACCATATACAACATACACATTATCCATAAGTCACATCATATCTATCACATAATAACCATGTCACATCTATAAACTATGCCATCATTTTCTTTAACATAATCATGTATACATCATCTATCACATATCTATAATACTATCCATAACTTTAACATTTTTAAACTGCCTAAATACCTAAACCCCTTGAGTACCGATGGTTTATTGAACCTTAGATGGTCTCTAAAACCCTCTCACCCTAGAGTTGATCACCTACAATTGGGTTCAAATACCGATGGTAAATATGTGTGACCATCGATGGTGAACCCCTAAACCCAGTTCCTCCCCAACTACCACATAAATCACCTACAAACATAAATTCAACTGCCTAATCCTCTTCCACTACCTTTCACCAAACCACCTCAACCTTCAACTCTTTTTCACCCACCTATTTTCCTAAATTTCATAAAACCCTACAAACTAGGGCATACCTACCCTAAACCATCACAAAACCCTATCAAAATTAATTCAACCTACTCAATTCCATCTTAACTAATTAATTTAACAAATAACATACATGACCTATAAATTTATAAATAACACCTACCTCATTCTACGATCATTGGTGTGGTCAAATCCCTCATCCCACCACTTGACCATGCCCTTGCCCACCTTCCATCTAGTTTACACTCAGTAAAAATCAAACACCAACTCTCAACCAATCAAAAAACTCTAATTCTCCACCTTAGCAAGCTCAACACCAAATGCCAACAACACACTAGCTCTATAATATAAGTCACCAAAAGTCAAATGTGAAAATGCTTAGCACTTTTTATTTTTATCCCTTAGTTTTCCCTGATCATTGGTGATCAGGGTGACCATTGATAGTCGACCATGGGGAAAATCCCTAATCATTGACAGTTAGGGTCCCCAACATTTCCCAACCTTTTCAACACCCAACCTAGGTGTTCACTTTTTTAGATCCCTTATCTCTCCTCCCTTTAGAACTTGACCTTTCAAGGGATACCCCAAACACACCATCCTCCCAGTTTGACCATATCCACCTTAACTTTTCCACTTGTGTATGAGGTAATCATGACATAATTTAGCAACTTCCCTTATGCAGTGATAACAAGCTTGAAAGTATCATAATAAGAAAATTTATATTCCATCTAGATTATCAACTTCTTCCTACATAATTAGTAACTTCATCCTATAAAAGGAGAGAAGTAAGAAGTGAAAAGTATCTATAAATCCACAAATAAACATCCAAGCTATCAAATCTTCTTACACATAGGTATCTAACCTTCATTTAATAATCAATTAGCAATAATAGAGATACTAACCTCTATCTAAGGTTATATCAAGGCCAAAGTATTGTCACTCTGGCCAAATTACTCCATACTTCCACCATTAGCAATATAACAAGTTACAAATAACTTTGTGCTTGTTTCTTTGTTTTACTTCATTTGAACCCTCCTAACCTGATCATACTTATCTCCTAGCTTCCATGTCTAACCATACCCATACCAAAATCCTTACCTAACCATTTACCTAGTATACCATTATTTTTTTGAACATTTCTAGAAACACATAGGCAACTATCGATGGTTAGTCTAACTATCGATGGTCACCTCAATCATCGATGGTCATCCAACCATCGATAGTTATCCCAAATGTCAATGGTTCACCCAACTATCAATGGTCATTGTGGTATAAAATAACATCAAGCTATTTTTATCCCCTTAACCTCAACCAAACATTATTTTATATGTTCCTTCTTGATCATAGAGCCTTCTTTGACTTTTTGAACCTGAACCCAACTATTTTAGCACAAGTATTGACCCATTTTTTCTATTTTAATCATTTTATTTGAACAAGCATTTTACTTTCTTCTTATTGCATACATCTAATTTCATGTTATTGAATATAATTATTCTTTTTTTTCATTTACATCAACTTAATTATTATATATAATGGATTGATAACCTCTTAACAAGCATATGCTTCTTGGATCTAGCTCATGCTAGGCAGTCCACTCAACTATCTTGCTAAAAATCCCCTTTTTAGTGTCTTTATTATCTGCAAGTTATTCCTTCCAAGTTAAAGATGAGTTCCCATCATCATCTGGATCATGCACACACTTTTACCAGGTATTCTTTTACACACCCTATTACTAGTTTCATTACTTGCTTCCAAATTAAGAAATGAGAAAAAACTAAGAGAAACAAAATCCAATCTATCATTGATAAATACATATTAAAATCATCCTAACTTTGACATGAATGACATAAAACATTACCATATTAATCAAATAATTCCATCTAGACCCACCAACATTACTATTAGTAATTAGCTAAATAAATCATAATTAATTGAGTTAATTAATCTCATGCACACAAAAATAATAAATAAATAAACCACTCAATCAACTCATTAATTAATTAAATTAATTCATTAACCCACTTAAACTAATTCATTAACCATTTAAGTAACTCACTAACCATTCAACCGATTCCCTCAACTCCCTCAACCAATTCATTAATTCTCCAACTTCCTCAACCTCCTCATTGATTAAAAATCAAATATCAACCATCCAAAATAAAATTATTAAAATTAATCCTAACCATCCATTCCTTTCTCCAAATATCTATAATAACTCCCTTCATATTCCATTTTGAGGATCTCATCTCATGGTTGAAAACTCTTAGATATTTGAGAAACCATTGACAACATTCAAATATCTTTATCATCACTCTTCATAGGGATATGCTGAAAAAATTATTTCATGAATCCATTGTAGCAACCATAAATATTTCAACATTACATAAGCAAATCCAACTAACAAAAGAAAGTTTTTCACTAGGTATGTGAAGGTAAAATTAGTTGTCTTTATTTATTACTCAATTAAAGATTATGTTAGATTTAGTGTAGGAAATTAGACTATTCTTAATCTCTATTAAAGATTTAAATCTTAGCATATTACATAATCATTTCATTTCTGACATGACTTGACATTAGCGATGTGTTGGATCAACATGACAACATTTTAAATTATTATGCCCCACTACTGCATGAAGACTATATGGTGTTTCAAATTATAACTTGGTTTATGGAATTCCAAATATTATTTTTAAGGTTATAAAAAAATCTTCATACAATAAACAAAATTAAATTCCTTTTAAAATTTTGAAAATTTCAAAATTTTAATGCTTATAAGTTGAAAAGCTTATATTTATTTTGAAATATTTTTAAAAATAAGGGTTTTTTACATATTATAACAATAAATAAGTCATTATTATTTAACCCTAAATTTAGTTATGTGTGTTTATATAGGTTAAAGGGATTATATTATCTTTTACACAAAGGTGGTGAACTAACCTAATAAAAAATTTAATTAATAAAAAAATCATACAAACAAAATACTAAATTAATACAACTAAGATTGATAAAAATAGTAAAGTAAAACTATTGATAGATATTGAAATAAATTTGAAACAAATGATACTTAGTTGGTTTACTATGCACATGCAGGTTAGATCTAGAATAGATGTTAGATTATGGAAATATTATTTCTATGGCCTTAGACACTTCCATCAGATATGGAGAGTTACATCAATGCAAGTGTCTAACCCTACCCATCATAGGTTTTTTATATGAAATATTTAATAGATTTAGATGCAACCAACTAGATATTTACAAGTGTTTTGTTTCCTTTCTTTTGATATCTTTAGATCATGTGCATAGGATATCACTCTTTGTCAAATGATCAAACCATAAATCTTCACCCTTAGAATGATTATGGTAAAAATGGGTTAGTAGGCTGATGGTGTCAAACTACCCCAAGGACCCCTCTATCATTGGATATTACCTACATAGCTAATACTCTTAAGATGATTCTAGAATTAAGTAGTTCTTCCATACATATTGGCTTATGTGTAAATAAGGATGTAATGTGTGATAAGTAAATACATGTAGTGACCTAGCTTGTAATTCAAAAAATATGGCTCATGGGCTACTCCTTGAATGCTTCAAACCTATGAAAATACTATTCTTATGATTGATATAGAAATAAAGATGAATAGGTTAGGTTTTCTCCCTTTGAATTTTTGATTGAGTGTTTCTTGGTATATTACCATGTGAATTGTATGTGATTTCCAAGTGTTTCTAGGTGAAGAATGAATGAGGGTTGATATTGTATATATACCAATCCATTTTGGAAATATCTCATACTTAATCACTTAGGCTGACCTTTAGGATATCTTTCTTTTGTGAATGTGTCTAAGCAACTAGAAATTAGGTATAAGTCCAAAACTAGAAGTGAAGGATAATAATCAAGTTTAGATATTTTTTATTAATATAGAAAGCATGGTCATTAAAATAACAATGTTTATAATAGATAAAATCAATTTAGGGATAAATAGATAATGAACACGAGCCTTTTGGTAACATGTAGGTCTATAACTAAAAGGTACATGGGTATGTGCACAAAGTTAGGGGAAAATTATATGGATATTTCTCATAACATGATTACATAATGTCAATAACATGATTGCATTATTGACATTATGTGATTGTGTTATTTAAATTATGGATTGGTAATTACTAGGCCATAATGTGATCATGAATACATAACATGATCACGTTATAATAATAATAATAATGTGATTACTTTCCTATTATTTTGCACATAAAATCATGTGAACATGCACATAAAGCCAATATTAACTTGAATCTTATATTTACTACTCTAAATGTTGAAAATAAGGAAATAAATGTAAAAATTTAAATTTAAATATAAGAAATTAGGGTCACTCGATAGAGTTGGTCTCACAGTTGCATGCCTTACGATGTGGAAAATAGTTTTTTCAAAGTCTAATTTGGTCAGTACTTAGGTATTTTTAGGATCTAAGTATTGAACCTAAGGATTTTAAGGCATAAATTTTGTAATTGATGTTAATTTTTGGTAAATATATAGTCATTTTTTAGGTTTTTATAACTTTGATATTGCTTTTTATCATTTATAGGCATCCTAGGTTTGTCAAAATTGAAGTTTACAAACCACTCACTTTGAAATTGATCCAAAGTGGTGTTATTAGGGTAGTATAGATCACATTAATGACCTGCACATATAAAATGACCACTTTATGTTAATTTTACTTGTTCATCATCCCTTCCTCATCCTTGATCACTTCTTACTCATCCCTCATCACCCCTAATCACTCTCTCCTCATTCCTCATTGTACCTAATTACTCATTCATTAACCCTCACTATCCCTCATCATCTATAATGAATCCTTCATCATTATTAATCTCATTAAACCTCACTATCCTTAATCATCCCTAATCACTCCCTCATTAACCCTCACCATCCATAATCATCTTTAACTACTCCCTAATCATCCCTAATAACTCCCTCATTGGCTCTCACCATCCTTCATCATCCCTTATCTCTCTTTCTTTATCCCTAATCACTCCTTCCTCATCTCTAATCACTCCCTTATTGACCCTAAAAATTCATCATCATTTATAATCATTCCCTCATAATCCTTAATCACTCCCTCATTAAACCTCACCTTCCCTAATCATTCCCTCATTGACCCTCACCATCCCTCATCATCTCTAATGAATCCCTCATCATCTCTACTCAATACCTGCCCATCCTTCCTCATCCTTAATCACTCTATACAATACCTTGATGGTGGTATTTTGTTAGGGTTTAATAATGCTAGGAGATATAATTGGAGAGTTGAGTGCTAGTATAAAATATAATACATAGTGATCAAAATGATGAGGAAAAGTTGAAACATAAATATTTATCACCTATGAAAAAATATGGGCCTATTATAAATGATGAAATTCACAATTAAATATCCAATAGAAAAAAGAAGCAATTAAAACCACCATAGCACCAAAAATGGGTAGTAAATATGAGGATCACCAAACTATATGATTTCCTGAAACCAATCAATTGCTTTCCATATGAGGACATTATATGATCTAAATAATTATATTAAAAGTCTTCTATTTAAATGCCTATTGATTGATTAATCATACCAAAGAGTGTAAAATAATTTTCAAATGATTAAAAAAAGTAGTCCAAGATTGAAAAGTGGTGCTTATTCATAACTTCAATATTCAATCCAATAAAGAGTGTCACACTATGATCTCTCTACTTTCACAACTTTAAAATTGGGTACATGTTATCTAGCACTATAAAAAGTTAAGTAAATAATATATTATGAACCCAATGATATGGTCGATACTAAAAATATATCTACTTCCCCCAACAAGATATTATATGAATTAAAAATAGTATTTCATTAACAAATGTAGATCAATGGTGAACCAATACACTTCATCATTTCTAATAGAAGTTAGAAGAATTTAATTTCTCCCAAATCATATTTTCCAAAATTGAACTTGAAGGTAATTCATTATCCATATCCATATGCTAGTGTATGGTCTAGCATAGGCCTTGAGAAATGGATCACCTAGTAATGTCACTTGGTCTACAAAATCAATCCTTTTATAGATGTAATCCTTTGTGACATATTACCATTAGAGGTATGTGATGTTTTACATATGGTCAACCACATATTTACCATTGACATGTAGTCTATGAATTAAATCCTTAAAAAGTTTTGATAGATTGTCATGATGTGAAATACCATATATTATAGTTAGTTCATAAGCTTTTAGTCATTAATGCTAGGAAGTACAAGAATCTTGTTAGTTATAGTAAGAATTATACTCATAATGGTAATAAGTAAATTTATAAAATACTTGTGGTACCATATCATAATTGTTTTGTCTAAAAATAACAAAGACAAAATAATTGAACCATAAACAAGATAAATACAAGGATATATATTAGTCACCTAAATAAGTTCTTACATACTATATACTAAATAATACTATTGATTTGATCCCTTAACTACCTCTACCTCAAACCTCTTTATACAACATATCATTTTTAAAGAATTAATAAATCAAGTGGTAGATCTATGAAATCATGGATAATGGACACATCATACCTAAATCATTGCTTTATAGAAGAGAAATTATGATTATGCTAAATAAGGATAGGACATGAGGTTGTGAATTGATTAAAAAATATTATCAAGATTAAAGTGAAGAAATATTATCCTCATCTAAATATTAAGGAATTTTTATACCATATCATGGTGTAAAATTAGTTTCCAAAATTGATCTTAAGTTGGGTATTATCATATTCATGTTGAATCTTTAGATATTTGGAATACAGTCTTAAAAATAAAGGAAGAATTTCTTGAATAGTTGGTTATGAATTTTAGGGTAACTCATATAGTGAATTAATTCATTGAGATGTTGAATTACATCCTTAGGTCCTTTGCCTATCATTTTTTTAATCTACCTTAATGACATCCTAATCTTTATATAGCATGGGATGAACATCTACACCATGTTGAACTAGTATTTCACATTTTTATGATAACATGAATAAATGTTAATTTTTCATGCAAGAGATAAAATATTTGGGATACATTACACACACAAGGAGTGCATGTGTGAACCTAACCAAAATTCAAGTTATACAGGGAGGGAAACATCAAATAACTTTGCATAGATTTAAATATTCTTAGAATTAGAAAATTATACAAGAGATTTGTGTTTAATTTTTATCCTTTAAACCAAGATACCAAAGGTGGAAGCAAATAAAATTTCATCTAGTCAGATGCATAACAAAGATAATTTGATGAACTAAAATTTAGACTCTATTTTTGATAGTACTTATGTTACTTGACTATAAATTTGGAAGATAATCCAATTCATTCAATAATAAAATTGACTATAAAAAATGGGTATTAACAACACAAGTCCTAGAAAAGAGTTAATTTATATTATAATGGATTAAATAACATATGATTGGAATCAGAGATACCTTTAGAATATATACTTATATAAAATTATGAGGGAGTGATTATGGATGATGAGGGATGGCCAAGGTCAATGATGGAGTGATGAGGGATGGTAAGGGTCAATGAGGGAGTGATTAGGGGTGATGAGGGATGAGGAAAGAGTGATTAGGGATTATGAGGGATGAAGAGGGAGTGATTAGGGATAATGAGGGATGGTGTTACTTAATGGAGTGATTATGGATGATAAGGGAGTGAGTAAAGATGAGAGGGATAATGAATGTCAATGAAAAAATGAATAGGGATGAGGAGGGAGTGATTTGGGATGATGATATAAGATGAGGAATAGTGAGGGTCAATGGAGGAGTGATCAGGGATGATGAGGGAATGATTAGAGATGATGAGGGATAGTGATGGTCAATGAGTGAGTGATTAGGGACAATGAGGAATCATGAGAGAGTTATAGTGGGTGATGAGGGATGATTATGAAGTGATTAGGGATGAGGGAGAGATGATGAACAAGTGAAATTAACACAAAGTGGTCATTTGATGTGTGCAGGTCATCAATGTGACTTATGCCACCCCAATCATACCACTTTAGATCAAGTTCAAAGTGATTGATTTGTAAACATAAATTTTTACAAACATAGGACTCTAAAAATACTAGGAATCAATTTGGAAGGCATAAAAACCTAAAAAATGACTATATGTTTACCAAAAATGGACATTAATTGCAAAAATTATGCCCTAAAATCCCTAAGTTCAATACTTAGACCCTTAAAAATGCCTAAGTATTGACCATATTAGATTTTGAAAAACTATTTTCGACATCATAAGGTGTGTAACTATGATACCAACTCTATCAGATGTAGACTGACCCTAATTTATTATATTTACTAAAATAAATTTAAAGTATACGTAAATAAATGTAACAATATAAATATAACCAATATTTAGAGTAGTAAATATAATATTCAAGTTAATATTATATTCATATACATCAAAATATAATGTGATTTCACTATTCAAATTTGAATTTACACACCAAGCCTTCTAGTTCCAGAATGACTTTGATTCCTAAGCCAAAGGCTTGAACTTGTCAATCTACAATCGAGTCTAAGAGTTTTGATAAAAAATTAAAAAATTCCACTTTGATCACCCAATCATTTGATTTTAATGATAAAATTCAAAAACTTAATACCATCATGATGAACACGCTCTCCTCTTTCCAAAAACATGATTTTTTATAAATTTTATATTAATTTAAGGTTTCAAACTATGTTGATTTCTAATTATACCTTTTTTAGGCCACTACATGCTACAAATATAAATTCCAAGAGATGTTCATGTAATTTATTTTTCATTGATACATGTGAAAAACAAGTTATATGGTCATAAACTTGACCTAATTCTACACACATTTGAAAAAACATTATTTTTGTTTTTTTTGTGGTAGTTAGGGGGCCGCATGGTTGTTTATCTATTTTTTGTCAGTTTTTAGGATCTATTTACTTAAAAAAATCATAAAAAAGGTATTCATTGAGAAAATAAAATAGGTCACAAACTAGAAGATCTTATCTAAATTTTCAACAAAGGGTTTCAAACAATATTAAATGTTACTCAAAAAATGGTGGGCCACATGACCGTCTATCTACTCTATTTCCTTAAAAAAATGAATTAATTTTAAAAATTTAGATGTTTGATCTAGCTATATTTAACCATTAAAAAAAATAGTGTTAGGAAACTAGACTCAAAATTCTACATTTCATGTTCTCAGACCATCTTAAAATTTAGAGTGTAGATATCTCAAATTATCTACAAAAGTTTAGATTTCTAAAATTTCAAGAAAATCATGTCCACAGGTAGGCCCCTTTTTGTCCCCCAACTTTGTGCACTTACCAATATGCATGATAGGTATTTGGAAAGTTTAAAACACTAAGGTACTATATAAATCAGATTTTAGTAGCTACATTTCCCCCCTTTAATCTAGTAATGAAAGAAATGCATACCTGGATGGGTACAACACAATGTGTCTTTGTTTGAGCCCACCTTGAGTGATTTTATAGTGATTTAATTACAACCAAGAGCATGATAAAATAGACAATCAATGTATAAAATATGAAATTGAAATAATTTGAAATGCTTGAGAGTAAAAGGAGCAAGGTTAGGAGTACACCTATGTGTCAATGCAACCCGCTTGCCTTTTGGAAATTTTATTTGAAATGATTAATCATTATGAAGCATTGAATATAAGATTAGGATATATATATATATATATATATATATATATATATATATATATTGGATAACACATTCCTAAAACCTTGGTGTAAAGGTGAGTTGTAACATCACCATTGAACTTGTTTCATCTCAATCGTGCAACCCAACTATGTGCATAATCTGGTGAGTGTGAGAAATTTTATCAAATCACACTATATTTAGTGAGGGTGGATGATTTAATCAAATCCAACCTATATTTTTGGTAAATTTATATGATTTAATAAAATCTAACTTATAATTTTTTTAAGATTGAGTGATTTAATTGGCTCAACCTTCCAAAGGTGAACCAATGACTACAATAGATTGGCTCAATAACATTCCATAATAGTCCATCCTGGGTATGATAATAATCCTTAATAGTATTTTAAATCTATAAATTGATTTGATTTTGAAAATTTAGGTGCCCTTTCCATGGCATATACACTTCATATATGTCTCAAGCTAAAATATGGGTATAATAATAGTACCAATGTATATAATGTTGCCTCAAATATGTATATGAATAATATAAATATGAAATATAGTGATTTTTAAATCAGTGAAAGTATGGAGGACATTTTTTATGACATTCCACCATTAAATCTAGGATATGATAATTGGTGTAAATGTGGAGAACATGTTTCCATAATATGCCCCCACTATAATCTAGAGATGTTGAGTACAGAATAAGTGTGGATGTCATGCATTTTGACATGCCCTCACTGTAATATACAACTATGAAAATGTGAAAGTCATGCCTCTATAACATGGCTTCCATTTTGAGGTAAGGGGGAATAGAATCTATTAATTACCTTACCTCAAAAGGATAAGATAAATGTATAAGTTGTGTATGGATCATTTAGGATATATGAATAACATATATGTATATATAACATTGAGGCATGAAGTATGTGATCACATGAAGTCCTAAGATGCATGATATAAATCATGGAAACATCTAGATAGTAACAATACAAGATTACAAGAAATAAAGAACACACACAAGATCACTCAAAAGTAAATAAAAATGAGGGGAATGTTCAAATGTTCCACATTTGAAGGGACATGACTTAGTCAAATGTCAACAAAACATATAATGACATTTAAATGTCCATACAATAAATAATGAGATATTCAAATTTATAAATAAGCAAATAAAGGCATGGGTGCCATAATAAATGGAGCATATTCAAATGATTAACATGTAATACAATGAAATATAATAACAATGAAATGTAATTCAAGGATGTGCATGAATGAAATCATGGAATACAAACAACATGAACATAACATACTAGTTATTACACATATGTGTTTGCAAAAAATGTTAAGTACATAGAATATCAAGTACATCATGTAAGTTATAATCATAGATAGAGGCATGTGTAATTATATAAGCCTAATCATGATAATGGAAAGTGATCATAGAATAATATAACCTAGGTGTATTATGATCTAAGAAGTAGATGCTCCTAAAGTACTTATGCCATGAGTGGAGGGAAGGCCCAATATTTGTATGTGCATATATCATGTATTTAGGTATGACTGTATCAAACTCAAATGAAGTGTGAAAAAAATGTGTATATAGGAAATAATGATATGCTATCTACTAACATGGATCAAATAGCATAAAGTATAGAAAATAGTACAACTAGGAACATGCTAGTTTTTTTGGTATTTTTTATTTTTATTAATGTTTTTATGTTTTTTTATAAATATTTGAGTTTTTTTGAATATTTTGAAGAAGGAAAAGTATATCAAATTATCCCATATAAGGTATGATCATATTTAATTTATTTCAACTCTAAATATAGTGAATCATTTTGATGATGCTACCAAGGAGCATATATATATGTGTTATATCTAAAACTAGAGAATTGGTAATACTATGTGTATTCCTCATAGGAGTATGAGGCCGTCGAGAAATAGTAGATGTATTGGTTCATGGAACCCATTTTTGAGTGATCTTAGGTTTATTTAGATTAGTAGTATTAAGATCATGTTTAGTTGTTCTAGAACATTTGAAGATGTAGAAGCTATCCAATGATCTCAAGATGAGGATGAGAATATGCAAGGAGAAAAATATGTATAAATTTTATTGAACGAGATGTGACATATGAATGCATATCAAAATTAATAAGTTCATCATAATATTTTGGTAAGTTATTACTTGGTATATTTGGTTTGAATTTATGTGCATTTAGTTTCTCATTTTTTCAGTGATGGATTCAATCGACAGGTACTGAGCCTTGTAGATATGAATGTAATATGTGTTAAGTTTCATAGTGGATCATAACATAGTTTGTTAAGATATTAATATAAATATTGTTTACCATCTATATTATTAGTGAATTTGGCATGATTTTAATAAAGTCTTATATTTTTCTCCTTCATATCCATATTTGGAACATTAGATTTGTCAACAATCTCTCACTTTTTGACTTCTTTTGTTAGAAATCATATTTTAACTATTTTATGTGCCCATTTATATTTTTTTAATGTTTAATTTTATATTTTTTACTTCTTAGAATATTATAAAAATTAAAATATTTAAAAAATATAAAAACATTCAAATAAGTCAAAAATACCATTTTTTAGCATGAATCTAGTTGTACTATTTCTTATGCATATTTTATTTACTCCATGTTAGTAGATATAATATAATTATTTCCTATATACACACAAGTTTAACACTTTATTTGAGTGTGATACATTCATACCCAAACACATGATATATGCACATATAAATGTTAGGCCTTCCCTCCACTCATGTCATAGATATGTTGGGGGCATCTACTTCTTTGATCATGATACACCCATGTTATATTACTATATGATCACATTACATTATCATGTTTGAGATTATATACTTACACATGCCTATATACATGCTTATAAATTTTACCACGTACTTGATAAGCTATGTACTTAACTTTTTTAAATTACATATGTTAAGGAACTAGTATGTTATGTCCAAGTTTGTTACCAATATTATATGCTTTCATTTAGGAACTTCCTTGAGTGTGGTCCTTTATTGATATTTTCTTTCATTGTATTTGTTTATTGATTATTTTATTATGATCCATTTATTATGGGCCCCATGCCTTTATTTACCTATTTGGACATTTAGACATTTGAATATGTTAATATTTGTTGCATGGAAATTTGAATGTCATTCTATGCTTTGTAGACATTTGAATAAGTCATGTCCCTTCAATTGTGTGGAATTTGAACATGACCCTTGTATGAGGTATCCTTGGACCATTTTTACTTTGGCTTTGATTTTGAGTACTCTTTTTTGTATGTGTGCTTGATTGCTTGTTGATCTTGTACTATTACTCTCTAGACATTACCATGATCTATATCATGCATCTTAGGACTCGATATGATCACATACAATGTGACTTAATTTTATATCTACCTAAACATGTTACTCTTAAATTCTACATGATCCATACACAACTTATACATTTATATCATCCTCTTAAGGTAAGGTAACTACTAGATCCTACTTTCCCTCACCTCAAAATGGGGGCATATCAGTGGGGGCATGTCATAGAGGCATGAATTCCACATTTTCATAGTTCCAAACTATAGTGGGAGAATGTCACAAAGGCATGACCTTCATACTAATTCAATATTTAACATCTCTAGATTACAATGGGGGCATGTTATAGAAACATTTTATTCACATTTGTGCCAGTTCTTAGATTTCCTAGATTTAATAGAGGTATATCATATAAATATGTCCTCCACACTTGCACCAATTTTAAATTCACTATATTACATAATTATATGATTCAAATACATATTTGTGGCAACATTGTATACATGGGTATTGTTGTTATACCTAGATTTCAGCTTGAGACATATATGAGGTGTATATGCCATGAAAATGGCATATAAAATTTTAAAATAAAATCATTTTACATATTTAAAATACTATTATGGACTATTAGGATACACAAGATGGACTATTATGGATTGTTATCAAGCCAATCTACTACAATATTTGGTTCACCTTTGGAAGGTTGAGTTGAATAAATCACTCAATCTTACTAAATTGTAAGTCATATTTGATTAAATAATATAAATTTTCCATAATTATAGGTTGGATTTGATTGAATAATCCACCCTCACTAGATATATAGTGTGATTTGATCAAATCAATCACACTCACAAGATTGTGTACATATTTGGGTTACATGATTGAGATGAAATAAACTCAATGGTTGAGTTACAACTCACTTTTACATCAATATTTAGGGCATGTGTCATCCAATATTTATAGATACATGAAATTTTAGGTTCATAATTATCCTAATATTAGCTAATTCTTCATAATGAGGCATACTTTCAAATAAAATTGCCAAAAGGCAAGATGGTTGTATTGACCCCCATGTTTACTCCTAACCTTATCCCTTTTACTTTTAAGCATTTAAAATTATTTAAATTTTAGATTTCATACACTGATTATATTTTCTAGCATACTATTGGTTATAGGCTGGTCACTAGTAAAGCACTCAAGATAGGCTCATACAAAGATAAAGTGTGTTATACACACCTAGGTATGGATTTATTTCCTTAAAACTAGAAATTTCATTACTAGATTAAGGGGTGGGGAATGTCGATACTAAAATATAATTTATATAATAATTAAGTCTTATATACTTGGAAAATAACTATCATGGATGTATCTTTTAGTTTAAGACCTTGTTAACGAAAGGCTCATGTTCATTATCTCTTTGTGCCTAATTTTATTAGCTCTTACTCTAAGCATTGTTAGACTAATGACTAGGCCTTCTATATGATGAAAAAAAATCTAAACCTATTTATTATCCTTCACTATTATTTTTGGACATCTATTTGTTTTCTATCTCCTTAGACACATGCATCCCAGACAAAAACTTATGTTGATATAAGTGTCCACTTTTCATACAAAGTGGCCATTTCCTAAAAGTCATCAAAATTTATAAAAGAAATGTATCCTAAACACCAGAATGAGTACATTAGTGTGAGATATTTCTAAAATGGATTAGTATATATACAATATCAACCCTAATTCATACCTCAATTGGAAATCAAATACAAATCATAAGGTAATATACCAAGAAGCATTGAATCAAGCATTAAAGTGAGAAAACTTGACCTATTTATCCCTATTTCCATAGAATTCATTAGATTAGTATTTACATAGGTATAAAACATTTAAAGAGTGGCCCTTAATCAATATTTTCTAAGTTGCAAGTGAGGTCACTACATGTATTTTCTTATCACACATTACATCTTTGTGTACATATAAACCAAAATATAGGGGATAAATAAGCATGAGGATCTCTTCAGATTATTATTTGTGTAGGTAGTGATCGTTGACAAAGGGATCCTTGGGGAAGCTCAACACTATGAGCCCACTAACCCATTTTTTCCACATTCAATTCAGGAGTGAAGAGCTAGGGTTTGATCATTTGACAAAGAGTGATAGCTTGCATGAATGATCTAAAGACATTACAATAAAGGTGATAAAAAACTCAGAAAGATCTAATTGGTTGAGTTTATATCTAGTAAATATTATTTATAAGACACCTATAATAGGGTTAGACACATGTGTCAATGAAAGTGCCCATATCCAATGTGAGCATCTAAGGCCATATAAAGAATATTTCAAAAATTTGATGACTACTCTAAGATCATCTTGTAGTCCACTTTCACCCTATTCATTCCCAAACCTCCATGCACACAATAAACTAAGTATCATTTGTTTCCAATTTATTTCAATATCTATCAATAGCTATACTTTACTATTTTTAGCAATCTTAGTAATATAAATTCACAATATCATCTGTCTAAGTTTTCTATTAATTGGCCTAATTATTAAGTTAGTTTACTATCCTTGTGTAAAATATAATATATATTTATTAACCCCATATATCCCACATATCTTAATTTAGGGTTAAACATTTTCAATTCCAAGCAAAACTAATTTGTTTTAGATTAAGGTAAAAACAAGTTTTGAAGGGGCCCCGAAACCCTTTACATCAAATAGATAAAAACCTTAAGCACATCCAAGAAACAAATAACCTGGCACATACAAAAGCTAAACCAGATAAACTAGAAAACTGAAAACAGCCTACAAGAGCTAGACAAACAATAACTATTAGTTATTATTTTATTTTTTTACAAGACCAAAGTTTCATATCTAGAGGAGGGACCAGAAGCTTAGATTTTTTCCTCTTAACAGTAGTCCAGCCATCCTCTACCTTAGCTGCCTCAGCAGCCCATTCCACCGAAGGCCAAGAATCATGAAGCCCAGGGGGCGACAAAACCTCAGCCAAAACCTTAGGAGAACCAGCCACCAACTGACTCCTAGGAGAAACCTTCAAAATAGGTGGAGGAACCACCACCTCCTCAAAAATTGGTTCAGATAGATTACATAATCCAATCTCCTCCGAACCTTCAACAGGAACCGTCTCCAGTTGAGACTCCTGATCCATCGAAACAGATAAGATACTCTTTTCCTTCTCATTCTCAGACTCAGTCGAAGCTTCCTCTGGTTGTTCTGCAATATAGTGATCATGATCAGCTTCTGCCCACCAAGGAGATCTTTTGGGTCTAGATTTCCTTACAGTACACTGGGCTGCAACATGCCCAGTCAGATGACACTTTCTACATCGAAAAGGTAACCCTTCAAAATCTAACATTTGCATCCAAGATCCCTTAGGGGAATCTAGACAAATCGCCTCAAGAAGGCCCTTAGAAACATCCACCTCAACCATAAGGCGAGCACAGGTCGATCTGAAATACCCCTTGGTTTCTGCATCCACAAGTAAAAATTCCCCTATAGCATTTTCGATGGTTTTAAACACCGAATCATGCCAAAGATGCAATGGTAAATTAGGGAGCTGAACCCAGACAGGGATCTTGTTGAAGGTTTCCGTAACAGGATTGAAATCCATATGCCACCGTTTGGCGAAGAGTGGGAATTTACCCTGCCAGAAGAAATTTCTGTTGGAAAGAATGGTCTCCCTATCCTCAGCAATGTGAAACAAAGCTATAAAAAATCCTTTACCACAAGGATAAATTTCAACATTTTCGTCAATTAGTGGCAGCCATGTCTGGGATATCCAGCCATGTAAATCGGCATGAGATGGCCAGAATCCGTGAAATCTACAAATAGCCGCAGACTTTGAAAAATACTCAGCCTGATCAAATATTTCCTTAACAGTATCAGGATCAAGATTAACCCTGACAAGTTTTAAAGCACTTACAGGTGATTCACTTAGTCTCCCCGCAGAAGCTTGGCATTTCCCTTCATGAATTTCAGCTTTAAAAGCAGCCACATCCGCATAAGTTCTTCCCTTAGACCCAGGGACATCTCCAAAAATAGGGGAGCCATTTACAGAATCCTTCAATGGAGAAGAGCCCCCTCCCACGACTAGAATCCTATCCCCCTTCGCTGGTAAAGGATCATCCACACCAGCTGCCAGATCTGTAGCCGCCTTGACCAAGCAGAAGGTATGCGCTCTCACCTGAGTGCTCACGGTGTTCAAAGTCTCCATGTGCGCGTAGGGAGCAGCGTGCGCGTGCGCTGGGAGCAAAACTAATTTGTTATTAGTATAAGTAAATAAAATCAAAACATATTATGCAAACTAAGTGTTTAATATTAATGATTTTTCTAGTTCATGATTACAAGTACTATCATTACACTTGAACTAATGCATCTATAACCTATTAGAGTTTCACAAGAATGATATTTAAGGCATTTCCCTATAAATCATCAGGGATAAATAATAATAAAACTTTATTTTTTCATTTTCCTTCCATTATCCATTCATATATATCATTAGATGTAAAGCCTAAAAGTAATAGATTCTAAGTATATAAGTTTTTTACACCCATTTACAATGAATTATCATTAAACATATGTTATATATAAAAAAATAATTTTTAGATACTATGTAAGTGCCACATATCATTCTACTCTCACATATCTTTGACGTATCATCATGTATATGGAAAGGATGAGATTCTTCCATGTACCATCAAGTATATAAGAAGGGAAATCACATTGAGACATTTGGTATATTAATCTAGCCATTAATATAAAAGAAACCAATCCATCTCATTTCATAGCAAAATGCATTCAATAAAAACATTTGTTGGCATAAAACTATCTTGGAAGGACACCTTGTTAGAATGGTCAAGATATGTGGAGAACAATCTCATCTCTAATGACTTGTGGTTCGATGTCTAAGAAAAGGATGCACAACCAATTAAACTAGAGGAATAAAATGAATTATAGTCCTAGAAGCACAAGAATTCAAAAACTTAGCCTTGATAAGGGCCTCAATTGACATAGAAGTTTTTAGTCACATAAAAGAGTGCAACACTCCATGGTAAATAATGCAAAAGCTAAAAAAATTATATGATTCTCATTAAAAATTTTAATTAATATAATTATAATTTAAATTCTTTAAAATTTAGTTAAAAAATAATGACGTTATGAGTTTAGCATAAAAAATCCAAGCTATGAAACATGAAGTTGGTGTTACTGGTATAAAAATTGATATATGCATGATTGCATTCATAAAAAATTCTCTTCCCAAATATTCATCCTACTTGGAGTATTTTCAAGCAATCAATCAATTGAAGACTCTCACTTTTGATAGATTGGTTGAAAAGATGGCTTAAAGAGAAAAGGCTTTTGGAAGAAAGTCTAACACCACAAGGGAAAGCATTTTTTATGCTTGTTAAAAAGGTTGTTCTTTTATTACTTCTTATAATAATATTTTTCTTCCAAAAATGAAGGAAAAGGGAAAAATAATGGACGAAGATGAAAAATGACAAAAATAAAGAGAAGCATCTAAAGTAAAATGATAGACAAAACTTGTTTTGCAAACATTGTGGTAGAAAAGGGAGCCCATGAATGTAAAACTTCATGGGACAAAATTGAGGCCTATAATAAACAAAAATAAATAAAAGAAAATAATAAAATATTAGAATCAAACTCATCTCAGTTCACAAGTGAATGTGTGATTTCCATCCCAAATGAAATAAATAATTCCTTATTGAGTTCAACCTAGGACAATGCTTAGGTCTTATACACTAGTGCCATATAACATATGACTTTCAAAATGGACTTATTTGATAAGTTTCATAAAGAATATTGTGGTCTAGTAAACTTGGTAGATAAAATGAGTTTGTAATCTCAATCTAAAGGTACCATTTGACTCAATTCACTAGGGCTTATATACTTCATTATAGAAAATGTCCTTTACCTTCCTTAATTGAAAAGAAACTTGTTATATTTAGTGCTTATTTGACATTAAGACCACTCCATTCTAATAGATTATGTAGAGGTATAATTCAAAATAAAATGTGATAGTTCAGTTCTATTAACTAGATTTGAGGAAGGAAAGTTATCAAAAATCAAAGATAAGCCTTGAATTATAATAAAATTTACTCATCTTGTCAAAGAAGGAATGTCAACTAGTTTTCTCTAGCATGAAATATTTGGGTATATTCATAATGACAACATTAAAACCATGTAAAACAATGGTATTGTAGGTCTTCCAATACCACCCAAACATATGTAAAAGTGTGAAGCTTGCATTTTGGATAAACATAAAATGTATCTATTTCAAAAGTCAAAATGGCAAGCCAAAATAAATTTAGAGTTGGTTTACTTTGATTTACATTCTCTGCCAATTATTTCAATTTTTGTTCATAAGTACTTTATATTGTTCATCGATCACTAAAACTAAATGACTTGGATCTACTTTTTGAAAAAAATTAGAAACCTTCAAAAAAATTCAAATGTTTCAAAAAATGATTAATCACAATCCTATATCAGGACACCAAGGATTGACAATGGTGGTGAATTCACATCAAAGGTGTTTGAAACCTAACTTAAGAAAAATGGGATCAAACATCATCTCACAGTCCCTTATACTCCTTAACAAAATGGTGTAGTTTATAGGATGAACATAACCATGATGAACATGGTTTGAACAATGTTGTATCTTAAAGGGGTAAATCTACCTTTTTGTGTAGAAATAACTCATAGAAGAATGTATCTACACAACATGTCACCATCAACAACCCTTCATGTGATAAAATGCCATATGAAGTATGGTGTGGTCATTTACATTTAATGTGACATCAAGTTTTTGGGTCCACTTGTTATGCATTAATTCTAAAGGATAAAAGGAATAAATTGGACCAAAAGAGTCAAAAATGCATTCTTTTGGGATAGTTAGAATCCTTAAAGACATATAGATAATATAAAAAGAACAAGAATAAATTTATAATTTTAAAAGATGTCTTTTGTGAAACCAAAAAGGACATAACCTACATAAGTCAATATTAAATTGACTTAGAAAATATACTAAATTCGATGTTTTCAAGGAGATTTATATGGAGGTTTCAAATAATGAAGGGGGGACCTATACTTGGGAAAATGTTGAATCTTTATTGAGTCCTATAATTGAAAATGACACTCCCCCTATGGAAGAAAATGAAACTTTATCAAAAGGTGGTAATATGTAAAAGAATTAAGGAGTTGTAGATAAAGAAAATGATGCACCAAATATTTATCAATAAACTTAGAAAAAATGCTAAAATGGGCCTCATAGACATTAAAAGATGTCAGACATGATGAGGTTGGAAAAATAGGTACTCAAAGTGCACATAAATATGCTCAATAATCAAACAAGTTGCTATAATAAATTCAAGATAAGATAGAAAAACTTACCTTGCATGACCATCCAAAATAAGAATTTAATGTTTCCTTTTATTTAGAACCTCGTTCTTTCAAACAAACTAAAAATCTTGAAGTATGGAGAAAAGAAATGGAAATTGAATAACATGCTTTGGTAAAAAAATGGAACTTGGGAGTTTGTTATCCTAAAATTGATTGTAAAACTATTGGTTTCAAGTGGATATGTTGAAACAAATTCAAATAAAATGGATCACTTTAAAAACATAAAGTAAGGGTTGTCAAAAAGAGATTTACCCAAAAATAAGGGATAAAATTCAATGAAACCTTTACACCAATAATGAATTGGACTAATATTCAAGTTTTTTTTGGATCCAACAACATAAAATGGATGTAAATTTCATTAGGTAGATGTGAAAACTACCTTTATAAATATTTATCTCAAAGAACAATCAACATTAATTAGCTATAAGGATTTTTAGTTGAAAACCAAGAACACAAAGTGTGTAGGTTAATAAGATCATTTTATAGATTGAAACAAGAATCAAGAGCACTATATGAAAATTTCACTAAACATATCTCGAGCATACATTTTAAATTTTAATATACATCCCTTTTTGTCTAAATAATTGACAAAATAATTTTTATTTATAGTTGTATATAAGGATGATCTACTCATCATAGGTAATAATGAAATGTACACTACAAAAATAAAAGTAGAACTGATTAAAGGTTTTGAAATGATATATTTAGGTTACCTTCATTACTATTTAGGTATTAAAGTGATTAAAAAACCTTCATACATTTTCATCACATTAAAAAATTACATTTGTGAATTTCTAAGCAAAATTGGAATGATAGATTGTAAACTAATGAGTATACACATGGAAAAAAATTAAAGTTGACATCAAAAGCCCCTAAATATTTTTAATATGCAACTCACTATAGATAACTCATTGGAAGTCTAATATATGTATCCACAACTAGACTAGACATTTCCTTTCTTGTTGTTGTTATTGTTGTTATTTTTATATTCTCAAAACAACTTGAATAAAGTCACTTTGGTAGTAATAAATAGAGTAATTCAATATTGCAAGTGAACACAAAATTTTAGGCTCAAATACTCTATGGCAACAAACTTAAATCTAGTTGGATATTCATATTCTGACTATGCAATTTATTTTTAAGATGGGATGTCTAATTCAGATTTCTTAATGAATTTAGGATTAATAACAATCTCTTGGAAGTCAATAAAGTAGTCAATACCAGCCATTTATTTATCATAAGCAAAATGTATGGTAGATTTAGAGGCATTAAGGGAAATAATATGGCTCATAAGGATTCTTAAAGATTTATAAGTAACACGAGTATCTTCAACACTACTCATAGTCAACAAGACTTCTAAAATTTAAATGACAAAGAATCAAGTTTTTCATGATTTAACTAAGCATATCAATACAAAATTTCATTTGATTTAACACTATGTGAAAGATGACATTATGAAATTGCTACATTTTCTAACTGTAAAGTAACCAATAGATATCTTGACAAAAGCATTTGGAAGAGATATATTTTAGAAGTTTAGAGGCATGCTTGGTTTCTCTATAACCCTTATGGATTAAGTTATGTATGAAATATTATTGTACATAATATTCATTTATCATAGGTGTAGGATTATTTTTGTCTTATGGTAGAAGGTGAATAGTGACTATAGGAGATGAAGTGAAGAATGACTTTATGGCCTATTTATTTTAATCTTTCTTCTATTTAAAATTAATGAAATTCAAGTTTGGTTTCCACCAATTTAAATTATTTTTCACAATCTAAATACTTGGTATATCACAGACAATTGCCACCAAATCATGAAATATAATTAGATAAGCATAAACTTTATTGTAGACAACCGAAATTGACACAAGCTCTTTCAAAATGTACATTTTTACACAACTTTGATTATTAGGTCTGTTGATGATGAACAAATGGATTATTAGCAATTTTTTTAATTAAGTCTCAAGCTCATCTCTCTTATTTATTTCTTGTTTTGTCTTTTATATTTTTTGTTTCACCTTATCAAATCTACCCCAGTGATATCCAATATCATTCTATGTATTTATATTTATGTTTTGTGGCTTTTAAACAATGCCACACTTCACAAAAAGGGACACACTATGGTCATGTTTGGGAAATGTGGACTTGTGTTAGCATAACTTTCCAAAGTTTTCAATTTTATATTTCATTAATGATATATTTTATGATAGTTGGTATTTTTGGGTTGAATCCCTTGTGTGTTAATAAGTCCCTAAATTCAAATTCAAGATTTATATATAAGCAATGGTCCTATTATGAGTTAAGAATGAATCTCTATTATCACAAAAGCTATATAAAGTTTACATCTACTTATCTATGTTGAATTACTAATTTATTTAAAGGTTCCAAGGTTGAATTCATCATTTGCATGATTGTGTCAAGGGTAATAATAGGCAAAATAACATCTAATCTTGAATCCATCATTATATAAATACACCTAGGTGGGATAATTGCATTAGCTTAAGGCCCTTTTGGTATATGTGGGTATAACTTAGATTATACAGAGTCTTCTAAGCATAACTCAACTATTCCCTTTGTTAGATTTCCCCATTTTGTGTTTGATGTTAATTTGGTTTATGTGAAGGAATCAAGTTTTGATATTTTAGGCACTTTCATGAGTTAAATCAACTCTCGTAGAGGACCAATAGTCCATGATAGATAGGTACAAATACATACATACACACACATATATATATATATGAAAATATCACATATAATCAACATATACATGGATGCGATCAATATAAAAGGCCACATTTCCACCCTAGCATGGTTCTATCCTAGTGCACCATCGAATAATGATTTCATACATTACATACTTAAGATATAATTCTAATTAGTTTCTCATCAATATTCATCCTACACGATTAGCATAAATCAAGTTTGAGCTTATTCATTTATTAATTATAAACTTACTATTTATAACTCACTTCAGTTAATATAATATACTATATTTTACATTCATATTATGTCTATTATGTAATCTAAATTAGTATTTAAATCATTTTGTGTTTATGACATTTCATTGGTAAATCAAAATAACCATAAAACATTTTAGTGATCCCATAATTTTATTAAGACACTACTTATTATTTGTTTGATTTTTGTCTTAAGATTTCATACAAATTTTTGTAAATTCTTAACAAAGAAAATAATATTCAAATTTAGATGTAAATCTAATACCATGAGTTAATATTCTTCGACCTTGGATATCAATCTAACACCGAAGAAATTATCTTATCACCTTAGATAACATATGACACCGAAGCATTTTATTTAGACATTAAATTGAAATTTGTTGATCTATATACATACAAATCTTTTGAATTTTATTTTCTCTTTATTTTATATTTTTTGATGCCTATTTTTATCAATGTATCTTGGTAGTTGTAAAATTACATAGAGAGCTATCATTTTTGGCTAAGTAGTAACCTATGTTACTAGCACCATGAAGTGATGGGTACTATTCAAATACCTAGGTCCTTGATAGTGATATACATAGATTTAAGTTTCCCCATACCTCATTATATACTAGAAATGCCTAGGGTCCCTTTTTTATACCATAAAAATCCCTTTAATCCATTTGATTTGTGGTGCACTGAGAGGATTATATCACCCAGGGAAGTTACTATCATTTTACCCTCAATGATGGGATAATGGGATATAGGCATGATTTTACCTTTGTATTTAATGATATGAAAAATTGGGCCAACACTAATCTACGAATGAGAAAGTATATTTTAGAGCCCACATAATCATTTAAACCATTGCCTAGCTCACCCACTATTTTTGCTTATATTGTATTCATAGTCATTATCTATTTTGTACATGCAACATTACTTAATAGCAATAATCACTTTATTTTTTTCATCTATTACATTTAAATTTATTATATATATCAAGGATAGTAAAAATAAATATGCTAATGATGTCCATCCTATAGATAAATTGTTCTCTACTCATGTTATGTGTTTTACTTATGATAAATAATGGACAAATTGTCAAAAGAAAAAACTTATGGAAGAAACATATATGGATGACTATGATTTTGATAATGTAGTAGTGAATAGATAATTTTATTTTGATAAAGCATGGAAACACGAGTCCATATAAATGAATATCTAATTTAATGAGGAACAAAATTCACCTCTCAATTCATCCTTGAATCCCTATTTAGATTCATTGCTATATCTCTCTTTAGATTTAATTCTTGACTCATCCTTGAAACCCTCTTTAGATTTACCTTTTAATTCATCTTTGAATCCCTATTTGATTCACCTTTATATCCCTCTTTGGATTGACCTTTTGATTCATCCTTGAATACCTCTTTGAATTCACCTCTAGATTCCTCTTTGGATTCATATTTACTTTCCACTTTGGATTTAATTTTAGATTCCACTTGAGATGCTCCTTCATTTCTTCCTTGACTAATAATCTAGATAAAAAAGATCATTCAAAAAATGAATACCTACTCTCTCTTAAATAGCACCTACCATCCCAAAGGAGTAATCTTATCCTTGAAAACCTAAATTATCTTTTCACCTTTATATTGAGCTTTATCACATTCACACTTATAAAATAAATACACATAAAATACTATTAAATAAGGATGATGTTTATGAATAAATTATTATTTCTCCTTCCCTTGAAGTGAAAATGAGTAGTAATAGCAATGATGTCATCCTTTTTTCTTTATAATTACTAGATATTTATCCTACATGATATATCTCTTTGCCCTTGTCAACTAAGGAGGATTAACTCCCTTACTCTTCTTTTAACACATCACAATATACAACTGAAAGTAATGACATTTATTTTAACACATATTGTGATGTTGCTTCCACTTCAACCTCATGCTTGTCTCTACATGATATTAATATTATGCCATAATGTCATAATATTAGAATAGACTTACCACATGAACATAATGCACCTCTTATTATTGATACTTGATTTAGTGTCATTAGTCTACAAGAATCAAGCAATTCATATATATCACCTGAATCTCTTAAACCAAAGGAAGAGCCTATCCATCCACCTTGTTCTCTTATTATAAATAGTATGACAATGGCTCAATCCAATAATATAATTCAACCCTAAAATGAGCCTCTTAAAAAATTCAACATGCCTTCCCAAGAAGTCATATACTTAATGCATGTTGTAATTTCTTTGCAAGATAAATTACATCACTTATCCTTAGAAAGTAAAGCATATCACACTTGGGTTGACTCCAATGCAATTATTGGTAATCCTATTATGCACATAATTTTATATATACCTATCTCCCCTAGCTTCTAAATACCTACAATTTATACATTTAATGTAAGTGAGGACCCTTACCTACATCTTAAAGATTTTAAATAAACCACGAATTGCTATAATTATAGTTGAATGTTATTGTAATTATTTCCTAAGAGTATCATGGGGTGTACACTTTATTTCTTTCCTTCCCTCCTTAGAGGATCATTACACACCTAGTTATAACTAGAATAAGCTTTGTTGATACAATACATTCAAAATAAAAGATTTAGGGTTACTTATGATAATTAAATTATCTACATCAAGGAAAATCCGAGCAAGTTTGAAATTATATTTTAAGATTTAATACTTACATACATTAATTAATTTAATAACCACCCAATTTGGAAGTCCAATATATTTTTTATGGAGGTCATATTTATCCATTTAAAGTGAAGCTACTCTATTATACTTGTGAGTCATTTTTAACTCTTTGTTATGAGGCCTTAACATTAGAAGAAGAATTGGGTTTTATTCAAGTATCAAATAATATGAATGGAGACATAAAATTACATAAAGAAATTACACATGATTAAGTCCAATCATATAAATTTTACACACATATTCCCAATAATTTAAAAGAATTAAATTGTAAATTATCCTCTAAAAATGCGCATGTTAAAGAAATCCTAATAAAAAGGCACACCTTGATTATCAAAATCCTATGCATAATATTGAATCTAACTTGGAGAAAGTAAAATTCTTACACAAAAGAAAAGAATCCATTCCTTAAGTTACTAATCATACTTTTTCCTTTACATCAACGAAGGCAAAACCACTCAAATTTGATTTTAATGATTTCCCACATGATATTTTAAATATATTATTGGACATAAGGTTAATCAAACTACTCCTTAATTAATATCACCCTCCTCATCAATTGAAAAATTAAGGTTCAATAACATAGTACTTTATAGAAAATATTTTATTATTATATAGTAACTCAGTCTTGTACACTTGGAAAGATCAGATTGATTGTTCCTCTCAATTATATATCTTTCACACTTTTCCAAGTCTTGAATCTGCTCTATCTTTATTCTCCTTGGCCTATATCTCTTAGTTTGAATAGTCTTATGTTGATGACTTGGGTCTTCTATCTTGCCTAAAATTCTTAAAATGTACCTATCTTCCATCTTTACAAGTTCTAAACTTGTAACTACTTTCCTACTCCCTGGACACTAACACCCAGGATAAATACTAGTGTTGACACTACTATCTTATCCTGATGTAGGTGTTCATTTCCCTAAAGTCATCTAATTCATAAATGAAACATATTATAATGGTCAAACTAAGTGATTTAATGCAATTTATTACTCCAAAGGGGTTGATATAAATATAGGATCAACAATCATTCATTCCTCACCTAGGAAAAGACCAAAGAGACCAAGACAACTTATCAAAAGTACTCTAACAAGCATTCAATTGAAAAAAGATTCCCTATTTACATACCAATTATAGGTATATCACATGTACAAGTTTTAAGTATTAAAGGAGAAGCCCAAGATCCTGATTTTCCAAGTTACAAGCTAAGCTACTACTGTACTTGCTTTACACATATTACATGATTCACACACAAGCCAACACATAGGGGGAACTAAATGAGTTTTAGGCCCTCTTTTAAAGTATTATATATGTAGGTAGTGCCCTCTAATAGTGTGGTATTTGTGGTTAGATTGAATCCATGTTCCCATTAACCCATTTTCCCCCAAGGTCACTATGAAGATAGAGAACCAAGTTTTTACCATTTCATAAGGAGTGACAATCTATGACCTAGATATGAATGTACCAAAATGAATGAGAAAAAAAATATAGAAGCAGCTAGGTGGTCACATATTATTTTAATAGGTATTCCATACATGACACTAGAATCAAACCTAAATAGTAGCATTGATGATACCATCCTAGGTTGACATTACTATCCAGAGTGTAATAAGTCTCAGAACTATAATTTGATGACTATTCTAGAATCTCCTTCCAAACTAATTTTTACTTATTCCAAATCCAAAACTACATTAGCATCATAGTAAGCTAAGTACATCACCTTTTTATCATTTATATATCTAACATAGTTATAATTTCCATATTTAGATTATCTCAAAATAATAAATTTAGTTTGTGATTATATTTGAGTTTAACATCTAATTGTCATGCTATAGATATGATTATCACCCATGTGCCATTTCATTTATATATCCCCCTTTAATCAAAATATATGGTTGATGATAATATCACCTTAGATCAAAATTTTAGGGTTAACCATTTGGTGAACCCAATATTTGAGTATCAAACCTTAGGTTTTGTTTTTTCTATTATTGATCCCTGATTATCATTAAAAATGTGCAACATGGATGCATCTATTACCCATTTTATATTCCAATATGTCATAGTTGTTATGGTTTACTACATTACTTGACTTGTCAAATCTTATAAGCAAACTCATGCCAATAATGAGAGGGTTTTAAATAAATAAAAAATTAATATATTTTCAAAATTCATTTTGGAATGTTAGAGAGCCAATATCTAGATGTCAACATGCATGTTCTCAATCATTTGTCATACCTATATCTTATAAGAATGATAACTACCACCCCACACCCATTATTTTCCCATGAATTATATTGTCTATGTTTCATGTTGTTACTACTCAAAAAGGTAAGGTATTTTAACCCATCCTGCTACCTATTAATATACATGTCCCTCCTAAACCTAAATTGGTAATCAAATACAATGGATATGACATTATAAACAAATTAAGCAATACACATGTAAATATTTCAATAATTTAACTCCTAAAGCAATCTAACGTCTATAAAGATATCCTATACGAGGTATTGCATGAGACACAAGTTTCAAGTGATATTGAGCCTACTTATTTTATGGCTATTATGAACTATATTAATAATAATAACAAGCTCATCACCTGTGATCTAATAGATTTACCATCCAAATATATTATTTACCAAAAATTTCTTTTGTTCATACAAGTAACAATACAAAGTAAAGGTATCAAAACAATGCTCCTTGATAATGGAACATGCCCAAACATTTGTACCATGAAATTACTAAAAACCATGGGTATCAACACAAGCATTACTTAAAACACTGTTATGAACATAAAAAGGTTTGAAAATTCACATAATCCTCTAGTTGGACAAATTACATTGGATGTGACCTTAGGACCAAAAACAATTTCAACTAATTTTAAAGTTATGTCTCAATCCTCAAATTATAATTTATTTTTGGGTAGATATTGGATAAATTTAATGGAATATGTCCCATATACACTTAATTTATGTGTAAAATTCATATACTAGGGGACCTTATTATCCATGCATGTTGATGACTAGCCCTTCAAGTTTTACAAAAGGATACATTCTAAAATTGAGGGCATTCATCTATTAATACCACCTTAATAATACATCCCTCTTGAGCATATTAACACATATGAAATAGGTGAGTTAAGTACAATTAATCCTTTGTCTCAAAATTCAAATAAGGCACAACATCCTAAAGTGCATATAGAGGCACATAAAGAACAAGAACCATTACCAAAATCTCCACGATAAACAAAAGAGCCCCTAATATTTGAACTCCCTTTCTTAGTCAATATCAAGTGACAATATGGACATATCTCAAATTACTATGATAGCGATGATCATACAACTTATGATATGATAGATGATAAAATGTGAAATTTAAAATTTGACCCACTAGAGCACCTATCACATAACTTATTCAAACCTATGGGTCCTAGAATATATAAGCTAAACTGACTTGTAGAAAATACAATGAAATCTAGATAATTGAAAAATAAAAATAGGATATAATCATGTAAATTATTATTACTACATACATTCATCTTGGCTTAAAACATTGAGTCATCTTTACAAGGGTCAAATGCAAATTCATCATGTGAACAATGTGGAGATTTATCAAAAGGTGTCACAACAAATTTTAGTTATTATGACATAGAAAGTTATTTATTTTTCTCATGAAGGTAAGTTAATACATATTTAAAATGATATCATTACTTATTATACTACACATGTAAAATGTGAGGAGGAACATTCCATGTACCTTTTCAACCTACTCAATCATGATGCAAACAATGTAAAAGATCCAACTTAAGGTTGTAAGGTTCATAGTGGGGACATATCTAAGACCATACATTGGATGAAATCATAGGATGATATTTCATCTTTAAATATTCAAAAAATTCAAAAATAAATCAAAACCATTCAAAAAAATTCAAAAACACTTTCGGCACCTACATGTTTTATTAGCTCCTTGGCATCCACATGTTAATTCCATGTTGATGGATGACATACTCAGTTACTCCTACATACACATCTGTTTCACACTTATACTTGAGTATGATAATGCATACATAAATAGATGATACATTCCTATTTTGTATTTTGAGATTTACATATACTCATGTCATATGGACATTAGGGGCATACACTTCTTTGATCTTGATACACACATGTTATATGATTCAATAATCACTCTACATTATCATGTATGAACTTACATATGTACTTACACATGAATTTATCCATGATTATATATTTCCTAGGGTACTTTATATGATATACACTTGAAATTTTTTATTAATAAATTAGATCCATGGGCTATTATGACATGTTTATGCTGGTTTCTTATGCTTTACTTTATGCACTTCCTTGAGTGTCTTGCCTTGCTATTGTATTTCTTGTTCAAGCATTTTAATATGTTTTTTTTCTTGAGATCCCTATGCCTAGGTATGATTTAATTTAGATTTGCACATGTGATTATTTATTACATGAACATTTAAATATATCATCCTTACCATTTTTGAACATTTGACTAAGTCGTGTCCTTTTGATTGGGTGGTATTTAAACATACCCCTTGTTTATTTTCTCCTTCAACCATTGCCTTTTGATTTGCTTTTGAGTGGTCTTGTGTATGTGATTGATTTTCTTATTGAGATTGAATTTTTACTATATATATGTTGAAAGAATCTTTTTCATGAATTTTAGGTCTACATGTGATCACATTGGGTCTATGCACTTTAATGATACATTTACCTAGACATGTTCCTTTTATATGCTACATGGTTACATTTATAGATTATACAATTATCTCATCCTTTTGAGGTGAGTTAAGTACCGGTTCTTATCTTTACCTCACCTCAAAGGGGGGAAATATTATTGGTGGAATTTTATAGAGACATGTTTTCCACACTTGGAATAATTTTTAGATTCAATGGGTGCAAATCATATGGGTAGGGCTTACACACACTCAATTTTTAGATTCAGTGGGGGCATGCTTTGAAATCATGTACTCCACACTCATTAAATATGTTGTAATTATATAAATTATTATATTTAGTAGGGGCATGTTAGATGGGCATGGATTCCACACATTCATAGTTTTCATATTCAGTAGGGGCATGCTTTGAAAGCATGTTCTCCACACTTATTCAATATTCAACATCTCTAACTTATAGTGGGAGCATGTTTTGTAAACATGTTTTACACATTTTTACTTATATCAATTTTCATATTTATCCACATGTGTAATTATATTAGTTTTCATATTTCTCCTTATATAGTGGGAGAATATTTTGGAAGCATGCTCTTCACACTTACATAATTTTTTGAATTGGCTAAAGCACATAATTATTTGATTTAGATTCACAGTTGTGGAAGAATTCCATACATTAGTACTATTGTTATATATAGTTTCAACATGAGACATATAAAGTGCATATGTTATTCAATATGATCCTAATATTGAAAAATCTAAATTAGTTGCAAATTTCAAAACTCTTTTATGGATTGTTACCATATCATAATTTTTTTCATACTAATACCCCATAAAATTTTATGGAATTTTATTGAGCCAATATAATATAGTAGTAGGTTCACTTTTTGGTATGGTTTAGGTGATAAAATCACTCAATATTTCCAAGTTTTCAAGTTAGACTTGACTATCTAGCTCACCAAGTTATGAGTATCATTAATGAGGTTGTACGATTGAGCTCATCTCAATTACTAGGTGGCAACTTATTTTACTCCAAAATTAGGAGAACATGCCTTAAAATATATATATATATATATATATATATATATATATATCTCCTTATACATATTCACTTTAAATATTTATCTATATTTTTCTTAATCTCAATTTTAGAGCCTTACAATGATACATCTTTTTCAAAACAAATTGCTAATAAACAAGGTAGTTACATTGACACATAGGTATACTCTTAAACCTTTCTCTTTTAATTTCAATAATTTTCAAGTAATTTTAACCCAAATTATATACACTAATTTTATACTATAACATACTCTTGGTTGTAGGCCAATCACCAAAAAATTACTCAAGTTTGGCACATGCAAAGACAAGATGTGTATACACACCCAAGTACACATTTCATTCCATTAAACTATAAATTTCATTACTATATTAAGGGGGAGAATGTAGATGATATTTTATGATTATATAACACCTTGATCTTTTACACTTAGAAAACTTAGACCTTGGCTTTTCCTCTTAGTTCTATACCTTTACCACTTCTACAAGTCTCGCATCTGCTTTATCTTTTGTGCCCCTTGGCCTATATCTCTTAGTCTAACTATTCTTATGTTGATGACCTAGGTCTTATATCTTGCCCAAAATGCTTAAAATATACTTCTATCTCTGTAAGTTCTAAACCCACACCTACTTTCATTCTTCCTAGACACTAACATTTGGGATAGACAGTAACATTAACGCTACTATCCTATCTCGATGCAAGTGTCTAGTGACCTAAATGCATCTAATTTGAAAATAAAACATATCCTAATGGTTAAATTAAGTTCTTTAATGTGAGTTATTACTCCACAAGGATTGATATAAATACAAGATCAACCCTCATTCATTCCTCACCTAACAAAAGACCAAAGAGACCATGAAAACTTATCAAAATCACTCTATCAAGCATTCAATTAAATAAATATTCCCTATTTCCACACTAGTCATAGATACAACACATATATAGGTCTAAAGTATTAAAGGAGCTACCAAAGAGCTTGATTTCCCAAGTTACAAGCTAGGTCACTATTGTACTTGATTTGCACATATTACATGATTTACACACAAGATAATACCAATGGGAGAACTACATGAGTCTGAGGCCCTATTATGGAGTATTGGATATGTAGGTAGTGCCATTTTATTGTGGGGTATTTGGTGTCATGTTGTCACCATGTTACCACTAACCCATTTTCTTCTAAGGTCACTATAAAGATGGAGAACTAGGGTTTTACCATTTCACAATCCATGATAACCCATGAACCAAATTTAAATGCATAAGAGTGATGATAAAGTAAAACCCAAAGGCATCTAGGTAGTCACATCCTATTTTAGTAGGTATTCTGTACAACACACTAGCATTAAACCTAGCTAATAGTGTTAATGCTACCATCTTAGGCTGTCTAGAATGTTAGAAGTCTCAGAGATAGAATCTGATGACTGTTCTAAAACATCCTTCTAGATTTATTTCTACCTATTCTAGATTATAAACTAAATTAACATTAGGATAAGCTAAGTAAATCACTTATTTGTCATTTCTATATCTAGCATAGTTCTACTTTCCATATTTAGACACTTAGCATAATAAATTTAGTGTGTGTTTATATATGAGTTTAACATCTAATTAGCCTATTATATATTTTATTATCACCATTGATCCATATTAATTAAGGTAAAAATACTTTAACCATACTTCCTACACCACCACTATATAACTTTGACATTTAAAACCTAGAAAAAGACCAAAGAAACCAAGGCAACTTATCAAAATCAATCTATCAAGAATTCAATTGAACAAAGCTTCCCTATTTCCATTTTATTCATAGGTAAAACACATCTACAAGTCTAATGTACTAAAGGAGTAGCCTAAGAGTCTGATTTTCCAAGTTATAAGGTAGGTCACTATTGTACTTGACTTAGGTTTAAACATACTTATCATGAAATTAATGGACATCATGATAATGACTGTTATGCATTACAATAAAAGCTCAAAGAAATTTCAAATAAAAAAGTCATCTCATTTCAAAAAAATGATAATAAGTTACCCAAGTCTTCATTTTTATCTTCAAAATATCCAAATGTTAAACAAAATATTTCTTAAAAATATCCAATATATGATACAATGGTTTAAAAAAATTAATTAATGGAAAACATCAAGGTAATGAAACCATAGATAGTTCTCACATTAATAATATAAGCAAAAAAAATAACATAAGATGAATCTAAGGTATAAAATTTAAAAAATTACAAAGTGCCATCTAAGTTACCTAAAAAGGTATGGATTCCTAAGTCAAAGCCATTGAAAACTAAGCATAAGGAAATAAATATGCATAGTGAACCAACTATTACAAATGCAAGTAATAAAATAAAAAATAACTATTTTGCATTAATTTTCCCATCAAGTTAGAAAATTAATTAATTTTTAAGGCTATAATTCCAAAAATAGATAACATGAAACTAGTTCTAAATCTAACAATTCATACAAAAATAACATAATTCATACATAATCATAATCAAAATCATCAAACATATATTAAAATCCTAAATTCTAAACATAACATAACCAAATACACATGTCAATTCATAATTGGTCCTTAGTCATGAATAATTAATGCATAATCAATATCAACGTCTACAATTCTATCATTTATCAATGATGCACAAAATGTCAAAGCACTACCAACATTTTGTGACCTTGATTTAAACCTCCTATCACAATCCTTATATGTTACCAAATACTCTCAAATAATCACATGCTCTCCATAAAGCCAAACATACTTCGTAAAAATGCTCATACTTGAATATAATGATGTAAAAGGTGGGGGATTTTTTTATAAGGATAAATCATCCTAAAGTTGATCCCACTCAATTAGTAAATCATCTCTCTTCACTCTATGTACCTATATATTAGAATTTATCTCCTCAAATTTATTATCCACTCACATATATGCAGATGTAGTAATGGAAAATCTATCAAACATTAGGGCATACGGCCCCAACACATTTACTCTCTCCATAATACCCTCAAGAATATCATTATCTAGTGCATACATCATCAACAAATGGAATATAAAATCTAAAATAAATGGCCAATAGTCATCATATCCTTCATTTAAAAATCAAATATGATCAATATATAATTAATCCTTATAAAATAACATGATACTAAATAACGTATATACATACCAGCCATAACCCTAGATGCGTGTATCCCTACAACTATTAAACCCACTACAACCTCAACTAGGAATAATAGTGGCTAGATATATTGTGCCCACTAATATTCATACTCATCAATGTACCCTCCATCATGATCATTAAGGACCTCTAATATGACATCCCTCTCATCTATAGGTAAAAAAACTAGCTTATCAATAGTAAGCTAAGCTCGATCCCCTTCTCATGTATGATCCCTAACTGATTACATCTATATAATTGGTATTGGTGGCACCTCCTAGATCACACCAATATATATGGTCACATGTTCCATCTGAAATCTCACATACACACTTAGAACATGGTCATGTATCTAAAATCTCACATGTATCTACTACGACTATATGACATTCTCTCTAGTCCTCAAACCCATGATAGGGATTAAATATCACATAAATTATTGATAATAAATCCAAAATATGCCAACAATCCATGGTTATATTATGTAACACACCTTATATTAGCCCTCTTTATGTATACATCTAAAGATGGGCCCATCTAGGCAGTGACATTCCAATTGGCTAAATCACTACTATGTGCTCATAGGTGAAACATTATAGAAATGTCACATATTTGAGTCCACCACTATACAAATCATGTGTAAATCTATATAAATCTATATAAATAGGCCAACATCATCTGACCCTAGGAGGATTTTGTGTGATGTTTCTCAAGACTTTTAATAATATCCACCACCTTCTATAAAATCAAAACTCCCCCACCATCTATTAAATAAATGAAACTAATAATTCAAATAGAATATCTATGGGAATATAACCTCTACCTTTCTTATGCCACATAATATATCTATGGACATCACCAACACTAATTAAATTATTTACAACAACCTGAGTTCCCACTATTGGTAGTCACAATAGCTACCATATGTCCTCCAATGTCATAGTCATCTCACTTATGGGAATATATAATGTTAAAGTATTTAAGTCCCATAAATTATTTAAAGTCATCATCATATTCATATCATATGACATTAGGTCCAAAAAAACTACATCCCATAACTATATGGCGTTAATAATAGAAATATCTTATGTTGACAAGGGGAGATGACACTGTCTGCATGATGTGCTCATAATGAAACTCTAAATCTATAAGATCTCCCTAAAAAAACCAAGACAATGACAAAAAACATGTCAACATTCAAAATTTTCATTCAGACATCTAAGAACTATGTAGGACAACAACACATACATTGTCACATTGTCCAGGATAAGGCCATAAATAAAACCACATAACATAGGATAGAATTAAAATGCATCTAGATAGGACCACCTACGACAAGATAGGATGTAAAATCTCATAATATAATAAAAAACAAAAAAACAAAAAAAACAAAAATCCACATGAGTAATGAGATATTGGTTACTTACCAGATCTAGCTCCTAATCGACATTGATGGCAACCAATAGCTTGAAATGCATTGGTCTAAGTGGTCTCTTCTATGACATTATTACTTTTTCTTCACAAATTTACAAATTTACACTTGAATTACAATGCAAGTGAATAGTAACATTTTTTAACCATATTTTTTTATATTTAATTTCTCTAAGGTAAAAACTATATGAATACTTCACTCATTCAAATAACTATATGCAAAATGGAATTGGAAATATCTTGAGCAATACTTATCCAAATTTATCTCAATTAGATTTTTTATAATCTTGAAAATATCAAATTTTATAGGATATCGCTAGCGATATTTATTGTAATATCCTAAAAAATATCAATAATTTATAATGTACCTATCAAATTCTCTCTATTCACACTAATCAAATCAAGTTATATCACTCTTCTATTATTATCCTTTTGATAGAAATGATCCATTACTCTCATCCTTCACATTTAAAAGGGGGAAAAAATAAATGCTTATGCTCTTAAATATATCCAATATTCACACATTTGGTGATACATGCTAAATAAATCATTAGACTCTTAATAAACACTTCAAATTTGAAAACACATAATCAAGTGAATTATGATTCAGCATAAAATACAAATTATGAGAGCACATAAAATATTTATGCACTCACTTTACAAAATTTAAAGTGTTTTAATATGATATCAATTGAATGCAAAATACAGGGGGTGTGATAATGGTTCATGTATCCCCCTTCACTACATTATAATTCTTAAAATAATAATACTTACAATTACAAGCCATAGTTTTCAAGTGATTATAGTTCAATGACAGTCTATATCAATTCAATATAGATACAAGGGACATGATCTTATTTCATGTTCATGTTTCTATATTAAAATTTTGAATTTTACCTATTTAAAGTTTAAAAGTATAAATTAAAAATCAAATCTATATTCATCTTTAGTGGTGTGATTCATGTAGTGTAAGTGGGCCATTTTAGTGTTTAGTGACACTCAATGGATATGGTTTTACTTTTATGACCTCGATGCGTGGTTCCACATTTTTTATTTATATTTCCCATTTGACTCTAGTTACACTTGATGGTTAGGACTTTACTCTTCCTTAGAGTGCTCCTAATAAGTGAAAGCATATCCATGTCTAATTCAAAAGCTTCACTCATGGAGACTTGATCAGTCTAAATTTTACCACATGTTCCAATCCTACAAGTTATTATGGTTACAATTTAGTCATACCCAATGGCATACCACTCATCTTATTACCACTTTCAAAAATATTTTTTCTCCTTAGCTAAGAGTAAAACATGGTTTAAATCATCATATATTATTTGCAAATTCTCCAACATGGGATCACACACTTATTTACTTTTCAATTTATAGAATGATCAGAATACATACTATTTTAGGTGTATTCTTTCCTTATTATCTTTTTAATTTCAAATTCCAAGTTTTATATTTTCATTTTTCAAATATGGACACTAATTATTGTTGTTCACTCCACACTATAGTTCACAAAATACCCATGAGATTGGGTATTCCATAAAAAGGAATATGAGGACAACTATAAAATTTTGTCCTCCATTATATGACTAATCTAAGATTAGACCAGGGCATGTCTGTGAGCATTTGACTTCATAATGGAGTTTTCATGAATAGTCTCCAAGAGATGTAGTGTCACCATTAAAAGTTCTATATGAAGTTCTTTCACACACACACACACACACACACACACACACACACACACACACACACACACACACACATATATATATAATTATTAAAGGTTGTTATTGGGGTTAATATATTATGCTTCTCTATTTATAAATATAATGGGAGAGGGTAGTTTAATCTTAGAAAACAAACATAAAAAGAGAGGGAAGAGTAAGGCGAAAAAGGGAAACTGTAGGTCTAGAATGAACTCAATGAATTAACCATCAAACTAAGTGCCCTTTGCCATAATTATACCAATATAGACTAAGTTTCACTAAATTTATACCTTCAAGAACACACATTAGGAATATTTTAAGGAAATAAGGGGTATGATTCAAATATGAACCCTTAGTAAACATAAGTACTAGGATTTTATAGTAAACTACACATAAACACCCAATAGTAATTTGTAGAAAACACACAAATTACTAGTACTATAGAAGAGAAACAAGAGAGATCATGTAATGATTATAATATCCAAGCACATCATAACCATAACACACATGAAGTATCAAAATATTAGTCCAATTAATCTAGTATTGATAAGCATTCAAAATGGAGATGAAAGATAATTTAGATACAAAACAAGCCCTTTGTAGAAAATGTGAATTGTATTCATTAAAAATCAAGTGTTATTAAAATAACATGTCTTGGCCAACTCTACAGTCCAAAGATATGAAGGCAAAATAAAGGTGAAATCATCACTATAATCTGACAACACTTTTGATCAAGTTTTTGTCGACCCTTATATTATAATATGATATTGCCTTATATAGATGAGAATGATATTCACCTCTAACTAACATGATATTTCCATCATAGGCCATGATGGACACTCATGATAGTGACAACCATAATTCAAAATTAACAAAAAAGAAATGCTCTCAAGCCTACAAAAATATATGTGTGGGACCACTTAGTTGATATGTAGAGGTGACTGTGAAGGCCCAGCTCCTAACTACTTTGAACTTACATCTATAGCTTCCAACATGGTTTCCATGAGGTTGAATTCCTTATCTAACTTAGTAAGGTTTATCAGGGGTTCCTTGAATATCACCTTGGCCTAAGTCACCAGCCTTTGATAGACCTAAAAGGGATATTCCATTGACACCTTGACCCGAATTACTTGATTGATACTCATTATGGATTATGTTGATAACTCAAGAACTACTTGGGCCTCTTACTTATCTTTAGTGACCTTCTCCCTCATAATCTAGTCAAATTGACCTAAGTGGAATCTAAATCATCCTTTGTCTAGTAGAGTGCCATCAAGTGAAATAACATAGAGATATTGACCTCCTTAAAGTAGGTCAATATTTTTTTCCTACCCTTTTCCAAGGGTCTAGATACAATATATGCCATAGCTATCTATTCTTCCATAGTCACCTTCATGTTCTTAACATATGTATGATATAACACTAACTCTGAGGTTGGCATTAGTTTCAATTCTAAGAACACACCCTTGTTAATCACCACCATCAAATTTATACACTTCTCATCTATCTCTAAAATCCTCTCCATGTAAGCTTGAGTCTACTAGATAAGCACATTAGTCTTGGCCATAGTCTCTAATACCTTCTCCACAATTAATAAGAGTATTAAGTGGACATCCTTGACCTACCCAATCATCCTAATGGGGAAAGAGCTCTTCACTTGGGCATCTAATGTCTAAAATTGTATTTGCATGTCCTTGAGGAGCTTATCTAACATATCATGAGATTCCTAGAGAATAATGAGTGGATCATCAAACATATTTTATTCCCCAATGGAAGTCCACACCTTATTGAGGGATAATATATCTTGATAGGTCTACCAAAATATTGGGTTCCCTTCTTGGATGAACCTCTATGTTAGAGTCCTATTCATGCTTCCCAAATCTTAATTGAAGTTCTACTATACATCTAGGTCACCATGGACAGTCATATTTGGTGCTTGAAACCCTAGGACTATTACCTAGGTTTTAGGAAGTGTAGGAGGGGTAGATGAGATGGTGGTGAAGGGTAGATGATGAGTTGGAGGGGAGATGGAAAAATTGATAAGGGTGAATGAGAAAAGTAATGAAGGAGGAGGGGGCATGGGAGTGAAGGGAGAAGGATGAAAGGGGAGGCCCATGGGAAGATTTATGCCAACACTAATCTTAGGTCATTCATACTTGAGGGGAAATGACTCCTGAGAGAGGGGAATTCTATAAAAGGGAAGAGATTGGCTAGTTGAATCCAAATCCATGGGTGTTTGGGGTAATGTAAAGAGGGGATCAGGGATCAATGTACTGAGGTATTATTTTTATGGTTAGAGGAACCATCAAGGTAGGCAAAGGAGGCTAGATTAGAGTGTGAAGCCTCTAAAATGAAGCTAGAGGGTGAACTACCTTTTGTCTCTTCTTGGGTCTCTTATTTGGGTTAGCTCTAGATGCTATGATGGAAGGACTAGATAGGATGGTAAGAGCCATGGGGGCTGATGGTAGAGGAATATAAACTACTAAAAGAGGTAGAGATATGAATAAATAGGGTATAATTATAGTTAATTCCACCAAAGATACACTCCCAATGGTATCAGTCATGTTCATCTATGAAGATGTGCCCATAGGTGCCTAGACTAAAGGTATACCCAATGAAGGAATTTATAAGGTTAAAAGTTATGGAATGTATGGGGTAGAGGGTATTAAAGAGGTAAGGATGCTCAATAACACTGAGGCCAAAGGTACCTAGGTAAATGATGAAGGGGGTACAATAGGGAAATAGGAGGCACCACTTGGGGAGCTTGTGGGAAGGGAGTGAAACTTGTGGGTGCTACAACTAGAAGCTGGAAGGTGGAGGGAGTGAAGGGTGGAAGGGAGATGGAGGAAACATAAGGTGAAAGGGGTGGAACCTATACTAGTTCCCATTATGAGACTCATTCCAATCTCACCTCCAAACTACTAATTATGTCTAACCTCAGGGTCTATGTGGCTTGGGGTTCAGGTGTTAGTGGTTGAGTCACTTTTGCTTGGGCCACTTATTATTGATTAACATATATTTGGCCTAGTTGAGATCAAACTATCATAGTTATTATAGGAGGTTGAGGATGAGGAACATGACCTACTCAAGGAGGTAGAGTTAGGGCAGTAGGAGTAGGAGATACTTGAGGAGGCAGAGGTAGATTTAGATCATGAGGAGGAGAAGGTGGTGGAATGCCCTACAAAATCCTTCTAAAGATAGCAAGAGGAATTAAATTTGGATCCTCCATGAAGCAAGCATGAGTTAAAGGGGAGAATATGGGCCCGCCTAGACCTTATTTCCTTTCTTATTTTTTGCCACGATTTAGGATAACACCTCTTAGTTATTGGCAATATGCAAGTATAATTCATATTCATCCTATATTTAATGGGCATAATTTATCTTAAGGTGGGCCAAATACCTCACTAGGTGATCTCTTATCATGACCTTAGGGTCCTATTACTATATATTTTCTCTTCCTAGGGTGAACAAGTCCTTTTCAACCACCATTTTATAGAAGGGAGGGAAGGCTTTATACACATGGTGCTTGATGGATATAGGGAACAATAGGTGCACGTTCTACTAGTAGCCTATGAAAAAGATAAAGATACCCTCTACTAGCTAGTAGGTGATCTCCTTCTCTGCTAGGTGATCTAACATGAAGTATGACAAGTAGAAGGGTTTTTTGAGAACACCTAAAATTTAGATCACAATGATTCTTTGTAGTACTAGTAGTCCTTGATGGTGATACAAGATCCCAAATTGCTTATGATAGATGGGGTATTGGGGCATCATTGATCACAATATAGAACACCAAATATAAGTACTCATAGATGTACCAAATGTGGTTTTGGTACTAGTGGCCATATAGTTTATAGAAGACTACATGGAACATCAAGCCTTTGGGAACCCACATAGTAAAAATTGAAGGTTTGATGTTGAATGTCCCATAGACCACATCCATAAGGTATCTCTTCATGTATAAATTACCTTCGACTCAGGTATCCATTATGGTATTGACCAACTTGAAGTTGATCAATCCTCCCATATCCAGATCTTTAGAGTGTGTGAGGATCATATGGAGGAGGGGCATCTATAATTCATTAACATGCAAGTGGTCATGGGATCTAAATAATTAGTTCAATATAACCTTACCTACTCAAAATTCCTCTTAGAAGGTGTGGATTGTGTATGTGTTAATGTCCTCCTTATTAACCCATTTAGCATCTTGGGTTCTTGACCTAATCTTATAGGATGTCATATATATAGAAGGTCTCCATCTAGGCCTTCACTGCTATAACATTATAAGAGAAGGAAAAATTTGAGAGGGAGTAATATTCCTTGTATTCATTCCTAGAGATTTCAACAATATGGTGCCAGGAGTTAGGCAAGAAAGTGCAGTCATGGGCCCCACCTTATACTTAGATGGTAGTGCGAAGGAGGTTTCTAAATAAGTTGTCATAGGAAAATGCATCTGGTTTGGCTATAGCCTTATGAAAATAAAATTTATTGTAGGCCTAAAGGGCATCTTCAAATTCTACATATTCATCATTGTTAGAGCTTGAGTCTATCGGAACTTGTTCAAATACTTTAAACATGTCATTATAGTACTTGAACTTAGTCAAGCCTTCTAAGAATAGGGTATCTTGGTACTTAGACCCAACCTTAGGTTTTGAAGAGGATGAAACCATTGTAAAAAGATAGAGGGATAATAAGAAGGGTTTAAGTGTGGGAGGTAAGAAATATATGGGTATGCAGTGGGAATTGGAAAGCAAAGATTTGGAGTGCTCTCAAAATTATACAATGATAATTGTTAGTGGGATTTCATTAGTATTTTATAAACACAAACATTCAACCTCCTATATTAATGGTTTTTGGAAACTTACTTGATATGAATTAAAATTTGATTTGGTGGTTGGATTTCCTCTCATTATTTTTCAATCTAAATTTAAATTTAGAGCTCATGATCCTCCATTACCAACCATATTTAGAAATGATGATGGGATGTTTTAAAACTATCTAATCAAGTCCAAATTTTTATTTTGTTAATGTCCAAAATTATTGATGTGGGTTTTAAGCACACTACAAACTTAATGAGGTAGCATCTAAAATTTTAGGATCTTGATGGAGATAAAATATAGTCTAGGGCATGAGTTTTAGGTATGTAATTTATTTAAACCTATTGATGGAATAAAGGTAGGGTATATAGGTTGTTGACAAGTTTTTTGGACAGAGGTGTGGTTTTAATAGGGGTAGTCAATTTTTAAATGAATTAGATGGATGGTTGGTTACTAATCTAAAGTGGGAAGATATTTTAAAACAAACTCAAAAGGGAATATAGGGTAAGGCAAAAAATAAGACTCTGTGGTTCTTAGAAATCACTTCCTTGGTTGGTTTTTAAACAGACCTATGCTTTCAAAACTACACTTGTTGCTAGCAACAATTACACACATACAATCATACATGACTAAGGAGTCTAAGGAAACAAATATGTAGGAAATTCAAAAGCCTCAAACAAAATTTTTTTAATGTTGGGGAAACTATTGCACACCCTTAATCAAAAGCTTATGACTTGGACTAATGAAGTATCTGAGGTAGCAATTGCACACACACAAAAAACTACACCAAAAAAAACATTAGTGCATATTCAAAAATATGATTCAATGTAAACTTAATTATTCTAATCAATATGTTTACCAATCCTTGAGTATCCATTGAACACCTATAGATTAGTAGACTAATCAAAATAATCAATAATCTATTTGCAACTTTAACACACTAAAGATTTATCAAAACACATAACCATGGAAATAATAAGTAATTGTACATAATTTGGAAAGAAAATACTCAAACACTTTGTTGATGATCAAAATTATTTCACTTATTTGTATTCAAAATCATCTGACCCAAAAACTTAATTGGGTTATAATTGTATATATATATTTTGGGAAGGGGTCATCTTATCCTCCAAATCCATGTAAGATCATTACATGGGGCAGTTAGAACATGTAGTTATAATTATGGTCAGAAACTGTATAAAAGAAAACTTATAGTTATAAAATAAATAAGTTGACCTTTAAAAAAAAATGTGGCATGTGCATGTGTACAACATATAAAGGGTTAAATTTTTACAATAAAAGGCTCAAACTATAAATAAATTCTAAATATGTTTTCCATTACAAAATTGTACATGCATGAAATCTTAGCCTATCTAGGCTTATTAATGTGAAGCACTTCATGTACCTTGGTTGGCATGACTATTGAGGTGGTAGCTTTAGAATTGAACACATCACTAGAAGTCTACCTTTTCCTTGCTTCATTCTCCTTATAAAAATTATATGCTACACCATTTTTATGTTGTATAATATTCAAATTCAATAGTAACAGTAGATGAATTATTTTAACCTACCCAAAGAGCTTTGCATGTTCATCCTTGGTTATCTAAAAGTTATTCCTGAAAATTTTGACCTCAGTTACCTTATTTTAGGCCTTACTCAATTCTAAATCTATTTATTCAAGTGTTAGGCCTTGTAAGTTCTATTTGAAATTATTTACCACTTCTTGAATAAGTTTATCAAAATTGATCCTACTGATCAATTTACCAATGGCATCCTTCACTTTAGATAATTTCAATTCATTTAAAATTTGGATGAGCTATGCTCATACACCCGATACTTGGGGACTAAATCCATAACTAACTATAGCCATTCATTTACATCTTCCTACCTGATGACAACTAAATTCAAGGCATTAGATGCCTCTAGCATTGTCATAAGGTCAAGATGATTGTAAAGAGAGTTACCCATGTATACAACTAACATCTTCAATTTGGTGTTGTCATCTCTTAATGAATTAAACAATTGATTGGCATTTCTCACATTAGGGGTCATCTCGACCTTCATAAAATCTATGGCCTCCAAATAATTATAATATCTAGAAGTGACCTCATGTACCTTAGATTATATTCCTATAGGAAAGTGTATCATCTTTTCCTACTCTTTTAGTTACTCCTCATTAACCTCTAGCGTATGTATTTTAGCCTCAAGCTCTTGTCAAGTCAATTTTATACCTTTTTGGATAGAAACTATTGCATCCTTATGTGTCTATGCTAGGTCTACAAGATTTTCAACATATGAAGACTATCCTAGATACCTATTCTACCCCTTCATGAGGGAGAACACTTCTTATCTTTCCTAAAGGATGATTTTAGTACCTTTTTCATCCTCTATCCTCCTCTTCCTCACTTTTTGAATGATGCCAGATGGGGGATCAAATAGATTAGAAATTGAGGAAAGCTCGGTGACTTTGAAGCTTCGCATTTGGGAAGCCTTGCTTCTCAAGTAAATTGACCATGAAGGAATGTCCAATTAAGATACATCAGAGGTTATGATAATAACCTATTCCTCAACCTCTTCTTCAACCTATTATTTCTTTTGGGGACTAACAAGGATATTGGGTAGGGAAGGCCATATAATTTTGGACCAATCCACTCCTCCACTTTGAGGGAGTGGATGGACCATGATCACTTAAGGCTTATCCTTCCTTCCCTTACCATTACTTGATACTATGGTTTCTTTTATGGAAGAGGTGGATGGAATTGGAAGGGAAATTTGGGTGGAATGGACATGAAGTTGTGGGGTGGCTAAAGTAGTTTTCACCTTCCTAGTCACCTTCTTCTTCTTTAGGGGTTTGATAGTAGAAGTGATAATAGGGATAAAAGAGATAGGCAATGGGAGTGTGATGGAAGTGGAAATAGAGGGACCAATGGTAGTGTCGATGGAAGGTTAAATGGAGGTAGAATTAGGGACTTCCACCTAGGGTGATTGTAGCATATAAGAAATTGAAACTTGTCCAAAGATTGGTTTAAAAGATAAAGGAAAACTCACAAGAGGTTGGGTACCTAAAGAAGTTAGTGTTATATATCTTGATTAAAGGCTCATGGCCTTAGATGCATTCATATTTACTTCTTCATCATAGTCATCTTCAATGTCTTTATTAATTAAACCTCTCCCTCATGAAATGTAATAGACAAGACTTGTGCTAGTTTTATTGTAGGACTATTTGTAGGAGTCCTAAGCTTCCTATTATAAACTAGAGGGGTCATTATTTGTATGGGGGAGCCTTGGGATATTGATGTCATTTATTTTTATGTTGCTATACCAATATATGTATTAATTTTTACCTAGGACATAATAGTAGATACTTGAGTGGTGCTCAAAGCTAATTATTCTTGTACTCTTCCTTCCTCATCAAAATCTAGGCTAATGGGATGCCCTGCTTGTGCTCCTTTGCTAGAATTGGGCTCAGGTAGCCCAAGATATTTCTTGATATTCCTTAGTTTTAATGGGAGGGATTGAAATGAGGAACTTGATTGATCTTTGGATTTCTCTGTAGACTATCCTCTTTAAAAATTGGAGTGCTCCCATACCTTTTATAAAGCCTTTCTACTATCTAATTCTCTAGTAGTGATTGAGGGGTCATCCTAGATCATCTAAAAATGATCTTCCTTTAGCCTAATGATTTTGGCTCTCTCCAAAAATTTGGCTCTCTCCAAAACATCCTCATCATATTTTCCATTAAGAAATAAAAAATCATAGGGATATGGGACATGGCTGTAAGGGATGTTAAATCCTTATATATGTTTTTAAACTTGCCCATGGGGATCCCAATCTCTATGTGTAATCACAGGGAAAGGATAAATTTTGTGCTTGCCACCCACTTCCATAAAATGATTCCTCATTGTATAAACCATACTTCCAATTATTACATGGTGGCTAAAGAATAAAGTTTTATTCTATTTGGATAAATCCTCCTCAATATTCCACCATAGTTGGAAAGCAATTTCTCTCCACCAAATTATTTGGGATGTACTTGGGAAGACACAAGGGATTGACCTTATTCCCCAAAATCATGATTACTATGAAGTTTGGGTAGAGGAAATAATCCCCTTTACCCTCTAAGTTCTTAACAATACTTGACCTAATTCTAGGCATTGGTGAACCATGAATGGCTTGACATACCTGGGGATGGACATCCTCTGATATCTTGATTATGTTTTTGGTATATGCATATATGTGAATAAATTGATAATGGTCAAAAATCCTATTATTTTCACAATCTATGGATGGAGTCCAAAATTACCCAAGATCTTTATAATAAGTACCCATGACTGCATCTAGTAGATAAGAAATCATGTATAAATTACCCAAAGGCATGAGATGCATGCCCTTATGGGTTATTTTCTCTCTCAAGTGAAATATAATTATTTTACCTAGGGTGTATGCAACATCATGGGTGAGAATCAATATAATAATGGCACCTAGTCTAAATTGATAAAATGAATACTCGACATACCATATAGTCAATTGAGGAAATCCATGCCAATGTAAACCCCCATTCTAAATTTGTTGATTGAAATTTATCCTTTCAAATTCTTCCCCTTCCATGTAATGTTCTGATCTAGGAGTAGCCATGAGGAGAGTGCCTTCTCAACTAAACTTTCTTCACTAAACTGCACCACTATGTGCTTATCAAAATAAGAATTGGGTATGATCAAAGATAAATACATTTGGAAGTCATATCTAGATATGCACATAACCACTATGTTATTTCTTGAAGAATGTAGGAAAACATCTTGTGATATCTTTCCTGAGAAAAACAAATCCGATAGAAGGTCAATACATGACATTACTTATAGCTTGGTGGCATTAAAATTTAATCTTTGACATTTTAAATCCAATAGTTATTTAATGAATAATCCATCCACAAGTGTCATCTCATCTTATAGTTAAAATGCACCCATAGAATCAATGACGCCCCATAATTCTAAATAGTTGTGGTAACTATCTCCAAATATTGTATCATCAAAGACTATATTTATGAACTATATAGAGTCTTTGATTGAATATGGGGATAATGGATTTGCCCCTCAAAATACCTTGGATGAAGATGTCATTGATGTATACATTCTCTATGTTGCTTACAGTCTTCTTCTTTGTGCTATGTATGCCACACAAATAATTCAGCTCTAGCTTAGTCATTGTTCTACTTGTAGTATACTTGAGATAATAGATATGGCTCTTTATCATTGTAATAAAATAGGAGACTTTGAATGGAATTTAGTTTGAAATTAATGATGGATTCAATAGCTATGAAAATCTATATAAGATCCAACATTGAATAGTAGTTCATGCGACATAAATGTACAACATTCACTTTTTCTTCTATTTCCTATATAATTCAAATTTTATTAACTCAAGTTGGTGGGGATATTTAATATACTAATGGGAAGTATTTTCACCTTTATTTTGGCTAAGTATGGCGAGTCTCATAGTGATTTTGGCAAAATTTTCACTGACTAATTATTTTGGGGGAATTGTTTTGGGACTTTTGTGTTGGATAGATTTTTTTGAAATAAAAAGTCTAAAGCAAATGGTCTAAGGCAAAGGTACATTATAAAAGTCTAGAGGGGTAGGATCATAGGGTAAAGAGGATAATCTAAAAATCTTGAAGGGAACTTTCAATTTCCCCCAAGGGAACTTTCATTTGACTAAGGGTCATTCTAGAGGTTTAGAAGGGCATGTGCCTTAGGTCTAAAGGGTTTACTTCATGGAAAAAATGCTTCAAGGGTTTACTTTGTAGGGTACTTTTTGATGGGTAAGGGATTGACAATTATCCCGAAGGGTAAGTAGTCACTTTTAAAAGGGTTGAAAGCTTAGGAAAATAAAATCCTGAAGGGTATGTCCATGACAAAAGGTCCATTACAAAAGTCTTAAAGGGTACTTTTCATATGACAAAGGGGTTGGGATAAAGTTTCAAAGTATAAGTCCCATAGGGTAAAATATTTGAGATGAAAGTCCTAAAGGATAAGTGGCCACTTCAAAAATTTCAAAATTTCACTTTCAAAATACTTGAAAGGTAGGTTGGCAAGGAGTCTAAAGGAAATGTGTCTTTTGGGGAAATTGTTTCAAGGATTTTGTATCAAACAAAATATCTGAAACAAAAGGTTTAAAGGGTATGCAAAGGGGCCAAAAAGGTAATTGCAAAAAGTCTCAAAGGAATTATTGGGTAAAATGATCATAAAAATAAAGGCTGAAGGACACTTTCAAAAAATCCAAAGGGTAGGTTCAGAGGGGCCAAAATGGCTATGTCAAATATGTTGAGAAAAATGTCTATAGTGAAAATCCTATAGACCAATTCCATCAGAGGAGTTATTTCAAATAAAATGTCTACAATGATTTCCCTGATAAAAATAAGTCCACAACAATTTCTCTGTGGAAAAAAGCCTGAAGGGTAGAGATAGAATAAGGTAAGCCCAAAGTAGCAAAATTGATAATATCAAAAGGATTTAGTCTATGAAAGCATAATATCAAAGCTACCTTCCCAAAATATGAAAAAAGACAAATCATGATTTTTTTTTAGAAGTTACATAAACACATAAACGAGAGCTCAAAATCAAAGACAATAATCTAAAAAAAGTGGATCCCCATTTCCCTATGGGAAAAGGGGGTATGTTAGGTATAATAAACATGTATTAGACACATGGTCACATCTCTTCAAAGGCTTCCCAATTAACTCCCACTTTATGCCATGTGTCATCTACTTATTGACCCTTTTGCTAATGGTCAACACCTAGGCATGGATTCATACTCCATGTCATACCATTAGGAAGGGTGAGGCATCACTTATGGACATGTTGCACCCTATGAATGGTTTTTAGGATTTATATAAACCACATTATGACCATTCTAGGGGCTTAGGTGGTCACATGTTTATCTATCTTACTGCACTATATGGTACCCTCTGAGTGGGCTTAACTCTCCCAAGCTCTAACATCTCTGATAGGTCTAGGGGACTGACCATTATAATAATTGGTAACATGGCACATTATGAGTGGGCTAGGATCTCTTAAGATTTAACATATTTTATAGGTCTAGGAGTCTAATTGATCTAACAACTGGTGATGTGGCACCTTCTAGGTGGGTTGGGATCTCTTAGGCTTCAACATCTTTGATAGGTTTAGGAGATTGGCCACTCTGACAACTAGTGATGTGATGCCTTGTGAGTGGGCTGTGTTCTTCCAAGATCTGACATATCTGATAGTCCTTAGGGAAGTTGGTTGCTTTGACTAGTGATGTGGTGACTTTTGATTGGTCTATTTTTCTCTACAAAACATACAAAAAAGACTAAGTAAGAAATGAAAAGATGCAATACACTAATAACTTACTTGTCTACCATTAAGATTTTGATTTGTCATGAAAGGTGATAGGTCTATCATTTTAGGAAAGGGGAAAAAATCTAGGAATTTATTTTAAGAGCTAAATTTCAATGTTAACACCATAAATCCTTGAGAGAACAAGTATACCTTAGTCATACAAATAAATAAGGCTTGTTATTACTAGGGGTATTCAAGGTGACACAATATTCTAAGAGTCTAATTTAGGTGAAACTATGAAGAATAAAAGAAAGGACCTAGGAGCACTGGTTTGATACTTTTTTCATAGGGTTCCCCTATTTCAAGTAAAATACGGTGTGTTGGCCACAACAAATGGCAACTTTTATGGGGAAAGTGGTGACAAGCACTTAGAACCCATCTAGTTTAATTTTCTCTCCTTACATAAAACATAGATTGTAAGAGGAATATTCATACATAGAATAAAATAATAGGAACTAGATTTTTGTAATAGCAAGTGTCATACTGACCTATCACCCTATATATGGCCACCAGTGTGTGTAAGAAGTAATTTTATTTTCCATTCAATTCTAGATTATATTTGAGTAATAGAGGTTAGACTAGATATTAGGCTCCATTTGGGGCATTAATGGCTTGATGTCTTGGAGGAGATATTATTGGGTCATTTTTATATTACTGGATAGACATCTATATCCCCAAAAAATATACCTCTAGTCCTATTCATGGCCTTCCTCCACTACTAGCTAGGCCAAAAAGTATGTGGTGGAGATTGCCTATATAGCCCTTTCAAGGAAGACTCATAATTTAGGTTCTACATGATTTTCTTATCATTTTAAAATATTACTTGTGAAAATATTTTCATTTATTAATATGGTCCATTGAAGGGTTGGGACAAATCCAAGGGTCAAATTATGACGGGGAAGCTTGGAATACCCAGCTAGTCTCTAATTTACTCATATAATCTAGTATTTTCTTGAGATATTAGTTTAAGTATATTTTGGTGGTGCTATCAGGATGTGGGATATTATAAAATCCACTTGTTTCTCCTAGAATAATTATCCCCTTAGATATGAAATGTTAAAATTTTCAATTACCATCTCTAACTTGATTGGATTGAATGATTCAACTTAGGTCTTCCTACTTCTCAATAATCCTTCCTGGGCTTTGGCCATCACTTGGAGTAGCTACTAATAGGGTCAAGCATCGGAGGAATGCCTCAAAATAAAATGTAAACTAGAGGAACAAAACATAAAATAAAAAATAAAACACACATAAAAAATAAACACACAATGAAAGTAAACCTAACTAATATATACATTACCATTGCTACTTAGATTAATCATAAATTATGCTAGATGAGACAATTAAAAAATAGTTCATCAAGAATTTTTCATTTAATGGAAGTGGTAGCTTATTCCATTGATATCCTTTATATGAAAGGCATTCTAACCTAGGATTTTATCTATTTGATATGGGCCAATCCAAAGGGGATCAAATTTTGAATGTTGGCCTTTCTTTTTGTGAGCCTTATCCCACATTAGGACTAGGTTAGAGAGTTTGAAGGTCTTGATCTTTGATATTTTATTAAACCACATTTTGATAGTATCCTAGTGTTTACTAAATCTTAATAGAGATTCATACTAGGCTTCCTCTAATTGAATTGGGTCCAGGAGTTTGGAATTCACCTTGTCATCTAGCTCCATCAATTATTGCATGAATTTATAAGTTGGCAACTTGAGCATGATCAACATGATTGGCTCCAATCCATAAAATAGAAGGAAAGGAGAGATTTTGAGTACTTGTTTATACCTAGTGTGGTCTTCCTATAGGGCAAACTTTAGTAATGAGTTCCATTCCTGGGGCTTATCTCTAGTTTATTTCTTGATGGAGTCTATTAAATTCTTGTTATTAGACTCTACCAATCCATTCCTTTGTGGGTAGTGATTAGATGAGAACCTTAATGTGAATCCATTATCATAGGCCTATGAATCCATTATCATAGGCCTATTCTATGACTTTCATAGATTGAAAGGCTAGGCAATTATTACATACCAAAGAGATAAGGACTCTAAAATAGGTGGTTATGGTGTTTTTTAAGAACTTGATGACTTTAGCAATGATGATTCTTTTAATTATAACTACCTCAGACCACCTCATGTAATATTTCGTGCCTATTAGGAAAAAATTATAGTTGGATGATGAATTGGGGTTGATGACCCACACAAAATCCAACCCCCATTGTGAAAATGGTGTAGACTCCATGATGTGATGTAATGGCATTGTTTCATGGGATTATTTTAAAGTAAAGGTCTAATACTAATGGAAAAAGAGGACATGGGGATGAATATATTTGAATAGTGTAGGCTGGTAGTAGCCTACTTAAAGAACTTTGTGGGCCATGACATTTGTTATAGGGTGGTCAGATCCCAATCTTTCATTGAAACTTGCCATTATTTTTTTGGCCTCTTCTTGTGACACACACCAAATGTATATTCCTTCATGGTTCTTTTTGAATATAAATAAATTATTCAACATATACTATGTAACCTTTAACCAGAGGGCCCTATTTTGTGTGTGGTTTATTTTTGGAGGTGCATTTCTATAAAGCAAGAAGTGCATGACCAAGGCATACCATTTATATTGTAGCACTCTTTTTTTGTCAATTTGGCATATTTTAATCCTTAAATCTATCTATGTTATTAGTTGAGTAATAATTTTCCCTCTAATTAGTTTGGATGAATTTATTTCCAAGTCATACACTTGTAATTTTGTCATCCATCGACCTCTTCATTTGTCCAACTCATCCTACCCCAACATCTACTTTATAGCTGGGTCTAGGATAATAGCATGTACTTTATTATAAAAGATGAAATATCTAAATTTATTCACTACCTTGACTAGGGTGTAGACATTCTTATCTAGGGTAAAATATATGAACTTGGCATCCTTGAGATTGGTGCTCATAAAAGTAATGGGGTGCTCTTCTCCTAATCTTTGGGTGAGGCAAAGAACCATGATATGCTCTAAAGCAAAGGGTTAGATATAGAAATCTTGCATATAGTCTAAGCTGATGATAACTAGGGATTACATAATAAAATACTTAATATATTAAAAATCCTTCTTTGATTATGTATGCCATTCCAATTTTACATCTTATTTCAACATTTATTTTGAGGGTTTTACTATTTTAGTAAATCTATTAATAAATTTATGCAAAAATTTAAATTTCCCAAAGAGAGATTTAGGGAAATACCTTCTTTCATGACAATGTGATCAAGAAGATTACCTTTAATGACATCAAACACTCTCTTCTTTAGGTTTAGGAAATGCCATACCTTCTATATCTTTAAAATACCTTATCTAGATGGCACATATGATCTGACCTATATTTCAAAAATATAGTTAGGTCATCCATATAGATTATTATACATTTACATATTAGTCTTTCAAATCAAAGTCCATTTCCCTTTGGAAATTTGTGCCAACATTGATCAACCCAAATGGGATTAATTTAAAAGATAATGTGCCCTACTTGGTGGTGAAGGTAGTTTTAATCCTATCTTCAAAGTTGACTAATACCTAGTTATTTTTGGAAAATCAATCTGAAAATTACATCATTTGAGATCCACTCACCATTTGGATCACCTCATAAAAGGAGGGCAATGTGTAATTATCTTTATCCAAGTCTCAGTTCAAGTTTTGAAAGTCCATGAACAAACATATTTCTCCATTCTTTTTTTGCATAGGCACTAGTTTGGCCGCCCAAGTGGAGTAACATAATAAGAAAATTATCCCTATAGAAAGAAAATTATAGACTTCTCTATGTATTAAGGGCTCCATTATTGGGATTACCAGCCTCTATCTTTGCCTAAAGGGTTTTTGACTAGGCTTAAATGGCATAGTGTGAATGATTACTCTTAGTTAAAAGACCTTAAGGTCCCCATAAGCCCATATCATCACATCCTTATACCTCAATATTAACCTTAATTACTTTTCCAATTTGTGGTCCATCTAGTAAGGACCCACATTAATCATCCAAGGATTTTTTACTAGGTTGAGGTTGATGAGTTGACACTTTTGGTCCTTGAACTTGGGATTTTTTAATTTAGAAGGTGAGGTCTAAAACGTCGATTCCCTTTCTAATGTGATCATCCCTTTTGGGATCTAGTTACCATGAATATTCATGATCTTGTCTTTATCCAACTAATTCCTAGGGTTGTCTCTATATTTCTCATCTATAACTTGGGTCTCGAATATTCCCTCATTGCTAAGAAATTAGATGTGTATACACCTAAATATGTTCACCTTAATTATTCCATTAATCCTACTATTTATATTAATTAACCATATCCTAAATTGATTAAATAAATCATGTTCCCTATCATATATTTATTACATCATGCTATCCTTTCTACACCCCTCATGCTATATTAATTTCTTGATTATCCCACTAACACCCCATTCAACCACTAATCCCACCTCATTTACTAACCACTTGCCCACTTACCAATTTATAATTCAAATATATTCTATCCACCTCCCCTATCTAACCTATCCATACCTTTTCATACATACCTATAATCTTAAACCTCCTTAAAAACCCTAAACTAATCCCTATTAACTCATAATAAAATCTAGAGCCTTTTATAACTTTCTAGAATTATCTAAAACTAGAGAATTATTATGAATTTAAAATTCATTATAAACCTATCCCATCACTCTATAAATAACCAAGAATAGAGCATGGTTGAACTAATTTTTGAAATCATATACAATCTATATTATCCTTCATATTCTCCTTGCATCCATATTATCCTCGCATCCAAGAAGTCATTAACCCATGAATGCTCACTTGAGATCTTGAAGCGACCATTATCAAGTAATATAACAAGTAAATAAAGAATCATTGGAGAATCCATTTGAAGATCTTAGAGTGAATACAATAGAATCAAGGTGATGGTAAGAGTCCTCTAACAATTACTAATTGCTTCTATATTCTATCCCTTTGATGTCTTTTATAAGTTTTGGGTTAAGTTACTATTTATAGTATATTGTATCCATAGCTCAAATTTACAAGCATACATTAGAAACCATAGTGGGAGCCCCTCATTTAAACTAAGCTAACCCTTGTGTGTGTAATATATGTTAAATTAGTTTGTAGGATAGGTTAGAGAAAGATCAGGCTCCAAAATCTTGAAATTTTCATGTTCCATATGGGTTACAACTTTGCCCTATAAATTATAGTTTTATAGAGGTGATTTTACAGATACCAATTGCAATTTTTACTAACCATATGAACTTGACCATTATATATTAACTCATGGGTATTTTGGTAACCTTTGGTAAAATCACTTCGTGATAATTGTGATTTTGAAGCCTATCTATGGTTTTGCCCAGTACAGTCACAATTTTGACTTAAGTATTAAAATAGGGTTAACATTAACTATTTTTACTTCTTGTTGGTGTTTATACTTTAGAATAATCTTATTATTTTGTAGGGATATAAAATAAAGTTTTTGTCACCTTTAAATACATTGGTTTTTTTGTATTACACAAAATCGCTTATCCTCACTTGTGCTTTTAAACTCCATCTACGGTTTTGATTCTGTGAATCATGGTTTTAATTTAGGTATAAGGCTATTAACTAAAATTGTGGTTTGTTTTGATCCTTAACAATTTCATTAATTATATTTGGCTTTGATTTACTTATAAGGGAGGAAAGACTTTGCTCAAATAAACTTATTACCCCTAATATAACCTTTTTGACTATATTGTGCAATATCACTTATCTACAATAGTGATTCTAAATCCTACTTGCATTTTTGTTAGTTTTAGAAGTGATTTTGACCCTAGATAGACAATAAGCTATTATTCATTTGGTTCTTGATCTTTAGTAGTAGATAGTCTAATTCTTGTTAATGAACTAATTTTAAAAATCATAAGTAGTTTTAATATACTCTAAAGATTTTTGTGTATATATTTTTAAAATTTTGTGTAAAACCACTTTTCGGTAGAAGAAATATTTATTTGTATAAGTGGTTTTGAGGTGACATAGGCGATTTTGAATATAGTTGAAAAACAAGTTTGGTTTTTCATCTTTAATAATTTATCCTTTTTAGTAATTTAGTGTTTAGTTTTATAAATAATCTAAATTTTTATTCATCCTCAATCTTAGCTAATTTTAGCATTTTTAAGAATTTGTATATATATATATATATATATATATTAATCTACCTAGTGGTACAACTGCTTTTTGAAGGAAGTGATATTGATTCATAAAGGTGTTTTGGAATATTAATTTATGGTTTTGATGTAGTATTGTTTTTATAAAACATTTACCCTGATAGTACCTAATATAAACTTGATTTAAATAAAATAACATCTCCTTTTGCATATAGACATTTTTATTCTATAACTTGTTTTAAAATCTATTATTTTTCTTATAAGTTGTAAAATTGCCTCTCGATATCTATGATATTGATTTATAGTAGTAGTTTTAAATAAACACAAGTGGTTTTGACTAGCCACACATTTATTGTTAGTTAATTGTCTATAAAATCATAGATTAGTAAATTGTAGTTTTATCTTGCTAGTCATGGTTTTGACTCTTTGGAATTGATTTTTAAAATCTAACTATGTAAAAGAGGTTTTATATATAAAAAAAGTGATTTTAACTAGTTAAAAACCACTAATAGTTTTTGTGTAGGACATATAAGTTGGAGGCACTAAAGAAATTATTTAATTATTTCCTTGCAGGATCAAGGATTTGTTTAGAATTTAGATTTTGAATTTTTTATATATATTTCTTTGATTGTCTATGTTTTTATCTCACATAATTAAATAATTAGATAATTAAATTTTAGTTTACCTATTTATTAACACAAATTTTGATTTTATAGGGTACAACATGATGTGGAATTCATTCCCATGTACCTACCTAGTCATTAGGGGTTGGTGATGTAGATTTCATCACCGTGCATTCAACCATACTCTGTGTTCTGATGGAGTATAAATATTAGGGATAACTATCGTTAGGACAAGTGGTTAACCCCATAAAAGTCCTTCATGAAAGGAAATATTTATCTCTCTAACTCAAGCATTATACATCACCATACATGTATTTGGGCCCATTGTACTTTGTGTATATCAGGGATGCCCCTAGGAATATTTTTAAAACCTAACATAGGACCTTTTGTTCATAACAAGTGACTTATTATCAAAGTCAGTATCAACTCCCAAGTAATCATCAAGTACACATAGGGTTGAGAGGGTTTATGAGATTATATAATGGGTCACCATCCTATAACCTCACTTGTGAAGCCATTAGATCATGCAGTCATTAGGGTACATAAGGGTTTGTAATTGGTGTGATTATGTATGTCATTCTAGACCCATATTATTTGTGAGCTGAGTCAGCCTTTTCCCTTTCTCTCAAAACACTTGGAAAACCCTTAGGGCATGTTTTCATCTTAGGACTTAAACTAAATAAATTTCATCTTCATCCCATTCTCCATAATATTGAGAACTAGATTTTGTCTTGAAAGTAAGTTATAATGATCACCCATCTCTTTTTAAAAGTCTTAAAGTCATCTTATTCATCACTTCATCCATTAAAAAACACACTAATTTGATTAAATATTACCAAATTCTATAACTTTGTTAGGTTTCATCTAGCACACTATCATATTATCATCCCACCTGATCATAACTAGCATCCATTTAATCATCATCTTTCTAGTGCAAATAAAGGCATTTAGTCATCTCATCATTCAACCTCCTTTCTAGGTTGAACCTTCATAGTTTTTTCACATTGGTAATAATTTATCATTATAGTCCTTAATCTCAAAATCTAAATCTTATCACATCCATTCCAAATGTCTTAACCACTCTAGTCTAAAACTCAAGATAAGTTTAGTGCTCAAAATCACATTATCTTACCCTCTCATATAAAACCAAAACCTAATCTTCTTCATATCACCCTACATTATCTATCATGCTAATCAAGGCTTGTGCTTGAGTAACAAGGTTGGCAAAAATATCAAATCAAGAAGATAATGTCCTAAGGACATAAGGTGAATAGAGTAGGGATAATGAATAAAATCAAAGAAAAATACACACTCCTAGAGGAGATGAAATAAATACTAATGACTTCTTAAATAGTGATAAAGTTAGATCCAAATTGGAGCAATATATATATATATATATATATATATATATATATGAAAATCATGAGTAAATCTTAGCCCAGGTTATTAGAATGGTGGAAAATTTACCCCTAGCTTCAACCCTAATCTTCTACAACATCTCATTTGACCACCATCTAGATCCAACACTCCTCGTCACCCACATGTCATAAACCAAGAAGAGGGGAGCCCAAAACTCATGGATCATAAATAAGAGATAAAATAATAAGAATAAACCCCTCTAAAAATCACATTGAGGCTGATAGAAGGAAATCTACCTTGGAGGATCACCTAGACTAGCTTACCCAACAAATCAACTCCCTTGCATCCCAAATCCATTCTAAAAATCAAAGGCCCTCATCACCTAGAAGAACAACTAGAAATATCACTATTGACATGTTAAAACCAAAATCAAGCCAAATTCATAATTCTAATCCCTTAATAGATCCATGTTTTGCCAAAGAGTAGAAGATGATGAAGGAAACTCTTTAGCAGATATACCCTTGCACTCAGGTAATGAAATATAAATATGAAAACTTTTGCACATCCCCATTAGGCATGAGTATTCTATCAATACCCTTCCTAACACATTTTAAAGTTCCAAAAATTTTAAGTATAAGGGGAGAGGGGACCTTCAGGACAATATTAAAGAATTATATATAACATGTCATTAGGTCACATACAATTATTTCTATCTATTCAAACTCTTTCCTAAATGTCTCATAAGACCCGCTCTTGAATGGTTCATGCATCTACCCAAGGAGTCCATTACTAATTTTGAGGAACTAACAAAAAGATTTGTGAGACATTTATCTTTCAATATAGAACATGAAATTTATATAATTGATCTCTATAACACTAAAAAAAGGAATAAAGAGAGTATGGCATCATTCTTATAATGATGGAGGAGTCTAGTTAGATGCTTCTAATGTATGGTCCTTGAACAAGAGTTGGCTAAGATATTTATTGGTAATCTAAATGTAAAATTGAAATTAAAATGTGTTAAATCATTTGATGAGATTATATAAAAGGGTATCCAAATAGAAAAGGCACTTATTGAAAGGGGAAAAATCAAGTTATATACCTAGAATGAACAAAGTCAAAATCAAGATGATGTTTTTTTAGGTAAACCAAAGGTCTTCAATAAGAACAAGATTGTAACTGGGGATGGTGTTAATAATTCAAAACATGTAAAAATGGTAAAAAAATATTCCACAACAACTAAAATTCAAAATATCTCCAACAATACTATGCCAAAAAGAAAACCAAGGCCTAGAGTAGAGAAACATCATCTTATTAGACTTGGTGTACACGTTTAAAGGGTCTTGAAAAAGTTATTACTGCTATTATGATGACTATCCTCAAGATTAGACCCTTGGATTGTAATAAACCATGCCATGACTAGTATTTTTATGATGAGTTTTTTAATTATCATCAAGTTAAAATGCATGATACTAAAAAATGCATGTAGTTAAGACATTTCATATAAGACTTGATAGAAAAAGGAGAGATAGAAATTGAAGGTGAAAGTCAAACAAGATAATCTAAGAATCAATAATTTGGGATATATCACAACCCTTTACCAAAGCATGACTAGAAATAAAATAAACCACTAAGGGATTACGGTCAAGCTTCTAGTTTTAACAAAATAAATTACATTAACACCATCAAAATCAGAGGCCCCCAAGAGCTCACAAATCCACCATCCTCTATTTTTAAAATTAGTAGGGACACTGTTAATTATATATTCACTATAAGACATGGCATAATAAAATTTATTAGATCACCTCTAAAATATCCACCCATTTTTTTGTCTCAAAAAATCACCATCCCTAAGAAAGCTTCAATTTTTTTGATAAGACATGATATTATTCATCAGCTTGAGAAGACCCCAACATAAATCTCCCTTATGGATCTTCTCAAAACTTTAAACATTAGGAGATATTAAATTAAGTCTTTCATGAATTAAAAGTTCCTAGGGATATTGACATAAATCAATTTCAAGTCTTGGTGGGTTAGTTATATCCATCATAATAGATCACCTTTAGTGCCCAGGATATGCCACCAATAGGCCCTTATCACAATTATCCATTTTTCATTAAAATATCCATTGTAAAACATAAAATCCAATGGGTTCTTATAGATGGAAGATCTAAACTAAATCTATATAATATTTAGTTTCTTAAAATGTTGGGATATTTAGAATCTTCACTAGGCCCACCTTAATATTGATAAAGGCTTATGATGATAATGAAAGGCCATCCACTAGAATAATATATCTTCCCATAGTTTTGGGGCCTATAGTTCACCAAAAATTAATCCATGTAGTGGATGTAGATCTACCTAATTTAATTCTTTTGGTATTGCCTTGGATCCATGAGATGAGAACTTTATCTTCCACCCTACATCAATGTCTCAAATTCCCATATTGGGGCATGGAGGTCACCATCTCGAGTGAAATCAAACATTTTCATAGATATCAAATGGAACAATCAAATCATGATCTGTATTATCCAAATACCCAAATATCATATTATAATCCAAAAGCTATGAAGTATGTACATCCTGATAGTCTATCACCTGCATCATCTGAGTCACTAGAAATCACTCACCTAAAGATTGTCTTGAAGAGGTTTGGGGAATATGAATATAAAACTCTTGGATTAATCATGAAGATGAGGCCCTATATTTTCAAAAGAAAAAATATCCCCAGCTACAAAAAATGCTTCAAAATATGAATTATAAAGGTAAAGGGCTAGGTCAAAAGGAACAAAGAAGGTTTTAACCTATTAGTGTTAAAGAACATGCAAAATGACTTGGCCTAGGGTACAAACCACTAGGCATTAACCTAAAATCTATCACCATGGATACTTATTCAATTCTTGAAGAGTCTACTTATATCAAAGAAGTTGAGATATGTTCTATTTATAGCCTCTATGAAGAGTTGGTTGTCATGAACCTATTCTCTGACACTACCATTTACATTATCAATATCTCCCTCTATTACTCTAAACTAATAGACTAGGATCAGATGAAAAGATCCATCCTTTGATGTGTTTAAGAATGATGAGGATATTATTAAATACCTAAGAGCTCAAAGTTGTATACCATCAGGGGATCACAAAATAGGATTTATTATTTAAATGAGTCCACCTATTTTGGAGAGAAACATGAGTTGTTAAACCAAGTGGAATAGGAAGAGTATAATGGAACTGATCCCTATCTACAAATAGAATAAATCCAATCACACCTTGATGAATAAGAGATTTATCAAGAACTAAGTTTAGAGTTCCCACCTAAGTTTGCATCAAAAGAAGAGATACCACTAACCCTAGTTCATATTCAAGAATAGTCACCTTCCCTAAGTAAGGAGGTCATATAATTAAATATTACAATATATGAAAACACTAAGATAGTCAAATTAGGGGAAATTATCATATCTAAGGAATAATAAATTCTTATTGAGCTTCTTCAAGAGTTTATGGACATATTTGCATGGATTTCTTTAGTTCCTAGTTATACACCTTACACACTCAGCCTTGTACCCTTGATAAAAATGGAAAGCAATGATGAAAAACCCACTAATATGTCATTGTATCTAGGGAAGGGTTTGGCATCAAGATTAGACTATATGCATAAAATGATTGAAGGGAACCTACAAAAGGTATGGTCAACTCCCTGCTACTTTTGGCTCTACCTGAACTAAGGTGAGAGGACCTATGGGGTAACTTTATCACATGGAGAGATTCTAAAATTCAACCTCCATGGGGATTTTTGGCACAAGGAAAAGATATGACTAGGGCATACCAATTTTACACATTTCACCCATAAAGGGTTGTTGCATGAAATGCACAAATGCTCTACATAATATACAAGCTACTAAAGATAGATTAAATTATGATTGAAACCCTCATTCTAAAGAATTTTCAACTATAAAGATCAAATAAAAGACTGTAATGCTAGTATTTAAAACATAAATTGCAAACACATTATAGATATGTAAGATCTTATGCATTTATAAGATAAATAACATTTATAGTATGCAATAGGGTGTATTATTTGTAGGGTAGGATAAGTTAGGATAAGTTAGATGATTAATAAGGAGGGTGGTGCACTGGTGGCTTCTAAATAGTAGGGTGTCTTATAGTATTTCATGATAACATCCCTTAGTAAAGATTAAAAAAAATTCAAATGAAAGATAGTGGTAAATATCTAATGATCCCTAAGAGACTAGAACACACATTGAAACTAATCTTTCAAATGATTTTCCCTGTCAAATCCATGAACCTATATTCCCTAAAAAGTTATTCAACAACCTATCCTAAAGAGATGTATAAAGAGTTTATAATATAAATCTATACTCTAAATGACAACATATAGTGAGCATAAACCCAAATGTCCAATAAAAAATTCTTATAAAACATGTCATTGCACTTCATCAACAAGAAACAACAAAGAAACATAAGTATTTTCATTAACTTGAATAGAAATATTACACACATCAGTATTTCAAAATGATACCATGGGGACAAGCATGGTGAGATTTCTCTTTTGAAAAGGGATACATAAACATGCTCTCAAATCTTGTTAATGGATGTACAACTCCAACCACCTTATAAAGGGAGATAAAATATACACACAGTAATTGATCCCAAATTTTTTTTAGAACTTAGACTTGGAGAAAATGGATGCCTAAAATAATACCCAAAAAAATGAACATAATGGCTAACTAACCCCTTGTATATAGGAAAATCCCTCTATTTATACATTTTTAGATCTATAATTATGGGTTGCAACTTGAAAAATTGAAAAACAAACTCTCAAGTCTACTAAGATGCTTATAGCTAGAAAACCATTCCCTTTCCATGCCTAAATTCTTCATCCATTTTCAATAAAAATCAATGTTCTGATTGCCTATACAAATAATGATGAATATCTACAATAAAATTTTGATTTCATGGTAGGATATGCCTTTCACATGAGATGGAAGGAGAATATTCATGATATATGGCTGAACAAACTTTATCATTATGTGCAACTTCCTGGGGATGCTTTTGAACATTTGCCTACACAACTAAAAACTTCTGGATAAATGCCCTCCCTCTCATGCATGCCATAGAATAAATTAATTTTACCATTATTTATTTATAATATTCTTGATCCATGGTCCTCTAAATGATCTTCTCTAGAGTGGCCCACCTTGGATTTACAAGCTTGTAATTTCTTGCTCATGGAGGAACTTGGATAAACACAACAATGAAACAATACAAAAGACTTAGGTCACTTTTAACCTTTTACCTTTGGCTCCAACTTATTTTTCACATTTTGTATTTTTTTGCATTTTTGATTTTTCACATCTAGCCTTTTAGGTATACCTCCATATTTTTTAATGAAAAAATGCATTAGTTTTAACTTTTGGTTTACTTGGGTAAATCCTAGTCCCTCTCACAAATTTACCATTTGCAAATTGCCAAGCTACTATCAGTGGTGGAAGAATTCACTAACTATATTGCATAAGGTCCTTGAACGTGTTATTCATGCCTATGTGACATCACCATGTCACTTAGGTCACCAATATCTTTAATTTACATTGAGCTCAACATCACTTATCTCTATATACGATTGAACTTCATTGAAATGTCCATGATAATCCTACACCATCAGATCTACTCATCTAAATAAACATGGATAATAAATCTATGTTTGGCTCATTATGATTATGACACATGTCACTACCATGTTCAATTGGGACCCTTTGAAAATTCCATCTTGGTTTTCACCATTAAATTTATGTGCATGGATCGACACAGATCATTGGTCTTGATCTAAAAGACCAAGTGTTATTGGCTACTCGCTATCTTTGGCCCCAAGGTCTTACTACTTGGCAGCCCTATAGGTTCTCTACACCCTACTTTTTTAGTCATATCATGATAATGCACTCCTACCAAGTGCTGGTCCTACATTCATTCTGAGATTTGTTGAAAAATCTTGACTTTAAAATGCACCATAGACTGGATTGTGTACACTTGAATGCATAATATCAATCTTTGGGAATGTGCTCAACCTTTATCTTGTGACCATATATTGACTTTTCAGCTATGCTCTCACACTGTTAGATATTTTCATCAAATCAAACATGCATCATCAAATTACAATCTATGTGGTGGAACATCATTAGATACTACCTACAAATAGTCTCTATTGCTTTGAATGCCATCACACTGTGTGGCAGTACCTTGCTATATCTCTGGCCCTATTAAACTATCAAATGTCCACTCACATTATTGGATATTCCTCACCTAAGCAAACATGTGCTATTAGATTTAACTTCTTTTAAAATCAAATGGCTACTTCATGAGGCCTAAACTTGATGCTCACACAACCATCTTGGAACATTTAAATCTCAATGACTATTTGTCATGCCTTAAAATTGACATCTACATGCCTATCAAAAAATGTCCATGAGACTGTCATACTTGAAATTTAAGCAAAATTATTTTGGTACTTTGCTTATCAGATATTTTGTCTTCAACATTCCTGCTTTCATCAGCCCTTTGGTCTTCAAAAGAATTTTCTTAGGAATTTTGTCTTTGACATTCCTATTTTTTGGCATTTATGTTTTCATTCAGCCTTTGGTCTTTAGTACTTTTATTTTTCAACATTTATTTAAGACAATCTATCTTCAACATTCCTAATCTAAAACAATCCTTTCAGGTATTTTGTTAGGATAATTATCTCTAAAAAAATGTTTGAGACAATTTCCCCAAAGAATTTTGACTTCACACTTTTCCTAAGAGATTTGAACTTATCAAACCTTTTATGTGAGTAAGATGCCTAAAATAAATATCCCTTTCAATTTTTTTTCATAAACAAAGTGCCCACAAGAATTTAGCCTTCAGTATTTTTGTCTTCATTAGGACAATTGTTTCAAATATTTTATCTAAAATAATTTCCCCAAATAAATTGAACTTAACATTTTTCCAAAAGAATTTAGACTCGACATTTTTGATGAAATAGATGAATTTAGATTTTTGTTGAAGAGAATGAATTTTGTTGGGATTTTTGTGTGGGTAAAATGCTCGAAGGGCAAGTGACCTTTGGAATTTTTACCATAGACAAAAATTCTAAAACAAATAAGGACTTTACATTTTCCTGACATAATGCAATTCTTTTAGACTTTTTATGTGGGCATAATGCCTGAAGGAAATATACCTCCAAACTTTTTACTGTAGATAAAATGTCTGACAAAATACGTTCAAATTTTTTTTACAAACATTTTGGTTGAAACAAAATAAGACTTTACACTTTTTTTGAAACTTCATAATTCTTTTGGGCTTTTTGTCATGGATAATTTTCCTAATGAAAATAAGTCTTCAAAATTTTTGCATGAATAAAAGCCTAAAGAATTATTTCTATCAAGTAAAATGTCTTGACAAAAACCCAAAAACCCTAAGGATTTATATGTATTAAGTAAATACCAAATAAAACTTAGCCAATTTTAACATGGAACTTGATCTTGGAGTGAACATTCAAAAATAGGACTTGGGCTGAGGACTTAGTCATTTTATCTTGACAAGGGCCTAATTGCTTTAGTAAAATTTTGGGCACTAACATTGGCTCTTTCTTGGGGATGCATTCCCCCTATGGGTGTGAAAAGAACCCCAAAATATAAGATTAGGTGCTAATCCATTGGTCACAAAGTCAAGACTTAACATTTTAAACAAACATTCATGAAGACTCAACAAAATAAAGTCAAACTTGAAAAAAATAGATCAAAAGAATCTAAAAATGAACACGTGATATAAACATGAAAGGAAATTATATAAATAATACCCAAAGTAAAGGGGTGACAAAACATGAAACAACAAAAAGATAAAACTATACATTATATAATATGGTATACATGTTATGGATTCAATCAAGGAAGTGTGTCATATTTCTTCTATTGATTGGAAGCTCCAATATTTCACCATCTAAGTATTTTAAGAAGAAAGTATGTTCCCTAATCCAATAATAAATTGAATAAGAAACCATCCACAAGGCATCAAATTTTCCATGCTTGCCTTTCTCCTCATGTCTGATATCCTAAAGTAAAATCATACCACCTACTTGGAAGGTTATTGGAGTGACCATCCTATCAAATATTTTATTCACCTTCTCCTTGAATTTGAGGTGTATTTCATGAGCTTGTCTTCTAACTTCATTAAGCTCAATAATTTGGTTCATCCTATTCTCATAGTGGTTAATCTGCTCATCATTTTCTAGTTATTGTATGAGCTAATAAATTGGCAACTATAAATTCATAGGAAAATTTTCTTGAGCTCCATAAACAAGCTCAAAAGGGGTTTTGCTTGTAGCTCTCTTAGGTGTGATCCTGTCAGCCCAAAAATCAAACTTCAACTATTCACCCCACTTCTTTTTATTTACTTCTAATGTTCATTTGATGATTTTGAGAAAGTTTTTGTTAATATATTCTCCTTGCCCATTCCCCTGAGGGTTGTAATTGGAAGCATAGGTTAATTAAATCCCATACTCTTTACACAATGCCACTAAAGGTTTAGCTTTGAAACTCATGGAATTGTCAGTAATAACCTTAATAGGCACACCAAATCTACAAATAATTTGATTCAATAAAAAATCCATTACTACCTGGTGTGTTGCTTTCTTTGTAGGGACCGCCTCAACCTATTTTGTGAAGTAGTTAGTTATAACTAGTATCCATCTATGTCCAATGCTTGATGAATAAAAAATTTCTCTAATGAAATTGATTCCCCATTATCTAAATGGGCCTTCAATTGTCATAGGCTACAAGGGAAGATAAACTAAATCTTTCATCCTCCCAACAAAGTGCTAGTATTTTTTGCATTTTTTTACTTTCTGAGCAACATCCTTGAAAAAGTATGGCCACCAATAACTAGCTCTCAAAATTTTATGAGCTATAACTTTACGTGTAAAATGGCCACCACATACTCCACTAAGGAAGTCTTTAATCATGTCAACAGTTTGTTCTTCCAACACACATCTTAGAATAACCACATCTAAATTCTTCCATGCAAGTCCATTCTTAATCAAGAGGTATTTTTGGGAAACAAGCTTGAGATTTCTCCTTTGATTCTTATCCAAGTCAAGGGGCAGTTCCTATTTAATTATTAAACAATATCTCTATACCATGGAGACATGTTAAATTGACTCAAAGAATCATCAACATTAATAACATCAATGTTTACCTCAACAATTTAAAAATTGGTCTCAACCATAAGCTTGGCTAGACCCATCCCTCTTACCAACTTGGTGGTCTAAATATCTATGTCATATTCTTGTAACTTGTTGACCCACCTAGATCTCTTGTTGGATACATCAGTCTGAGCCAAGATGTCCTTCATGATGGTATGCGAGACATAAGTAAAAATATTTGAACTTAGAATGTAAGGTTTGAACATCTTGATAGGTTTAAAGAGAGTGAAAGCTTGTTTTTCCATAATGGAATAATTTAATTTAGGACCTTGCATAGCTTTGATAAAGAAAATTATGGGTTGCTTGTGGCCTTATTCATTCTTTTTTAATAGAATAAAAACAATAGCATTATATGATGCAAAAGAGAATATTTGGAATGACTTTATGTAATCAAGGTTGACCAAGACAAGAGCAAATTGTAAAACTCCCTTGATGCCATTGAATTCTTGCATGGCCTTTTCCTCCCATTTGATGGTCTGGTCCTTCTTCATCATGGAAGTAATAGGCATAGTGATCTTTACAAAATTGGACACAAACCTCCTTACAAAGTTAATTTGTCCAAAGAAATACTAAATGCCTTTCTTAGACTATGGATAGGCACTTTGTCAATGGCTTCGACCCTTTTAGGGTCAATAATGACACCATCCTTAGACATTATATATCCTAATAACTTGGACTTTTGTACTCCAAAGTTTTATTTCTTAGGATTAAGCAAAAAACCAAACTACCTACATCTAATCAACACCTACTCTTGATGCTCTAAATGTTCTTGTCTAGTCTTAGAGTACATAGTAATGTCATCCTAATACATAGCTATGAAATTATTAATCATCCATGTAAAAGCAACATCCATAGCTCACTATAATGTTTCACTAACATTCATCAACCTGAAAGGCATTCTCATTTATACATACGTGCCCCATAGCGTAGTGAATGCAGTCTTGGATATATCATATTCTTTCACCACAACCTTGTTGTACCCTAAGAAGCCATATAATGTGGATAAAATATCTGATATAGCAACACTTTGTAGTAGATTCTCCATATTGGGTAGGGGATAATTATCTTTAAAATAAGCTTTATTCAAATTTTAGAAACCCACACACAAGTAGATGTCACCATTCTTCTTCTGCACAGGGACTAGGTTTACCACCCATGATGAATACCTGATGGGCTAAATGATTCCACCTTCCCTCAACTTATTTAATTCATACCATATATTTGTGGCTAAGATGGGGTTAAAGGGTCTCTATTTTCTATTTTTACCTAAAAGGCTTGATATTAGGTTGTAATGGGATGATGTGCTAGAATAGGTCTTCTTTATACACTTTTAGCTTAGAATAAGACCACACTAGACAATCCTAGTACTTCCTTAGAATTTACATTTAATCTTGCTTCTTAGATGCAATTAGGTGAGTACTTAGCCAAACCTTCTTTGGATTCTCATGATAACCTAAATTACACTTAGTCACATCTTTTGAGATGAGTGAGTCTCTTGATTTGATTCTATTAGCCTCATCAAAAGATGCTTATAAGCTTACCAATCCCCTTGGGAGCATGTTTTTATTTAGATGAATGATGTTCTTCTCAAACAAGGTTTCCTTCCCATCACAAACTTGAACCATGGATTAAAAGTCTATGAACTGATCATGAAACTTAGCTTCATAATTCAAAAACCTCTTAATCTATTTATCATCATCAAAGACCTATTGATGATGAACATTGTCTAGGATTGAAGGCATGACAAGCACCTCCACTTGATACTAATAATGAGGGTTCATATTTACAACATAAAACTGAGCACCTAACCCTACAAGTCTATCAATTTCTTCATTGAAACATCTATCATGATGACAAATTTTGAATGCATAAAAAAATTCAAGTAAATCCCAAACAACATTATTATATTGTTTCAACCTTTTATTTTTGGTGGCATAAACATTATGGATCTACTTAACCACTAACTTATAATCACCCTTGATAATCAAAATTTTAATTCCATATTCATAGGCAATTTGCAAGCCAAACAAGAGTGCCTCATACTCAGTAGTATTATTTGTGCACTCAAAAGATAGCTAGAAAAAAACATGAAACATCTACCATTAGGGGAATAGAAGACAACCCCAAATCCATTTCTAATATTGGGGTAGGCCCTATCAAAATTCATCTTCCAAACTACACTTTCTTTGTTAGGTTTAACATCAAGAGTAACAGGCTATTACTAGTATCAACATTCCCAACAAAGTTGCCCAATTCAACATCTATGTATAATACTTCATTTAGAGCACATTTTAGACCTTTAATTACATATAACATCTTTGGATCTCTATAAATTTTTACCATATTACCCTATAAAGGAATGGTGTCATAGGAAATGTCCATTTGTACACTTCCACCCATGCTAGAAACCCATTTACGTGACAACAACAACCTCCACTTAGATAGACTATCCACAACCACCATATCCATATTCAAATACTTACTTGGATTCACTACCAACTATACTATAAATACTTTTATTTGTCCACAATTATAACCTCTCATGACTCTATGGCGTAACACTTGCCAAAGGCTGATGCAATCTTAACTCTAATTTCATTTAAGACACCCAAGGGCATCACATTTCAAGAAGATCTCAAATCAAAAAAGTTGTTATGAATAATCAGACCATTGATTAGTAGGGTTGTATAAAATGGAGCCACATTCAGCTAACTTTCTACAAGTGTAGTCCCAAATATACCTTTAAAATAAGTTCAACAACCTCTTCTGATTCTTCATCACTTTCTAGGAGTACTTGGGGTAATTCAATTTCATCCATAGTTAACCTTTCACCAAATTCCAAGTAATTGAATGACCTCTTCCCATTTTAAGGTATTTGTAATAATTGAACAATTGGCATGGTGATTATTATTTGACTTAATACCTCGGCCATATCACACATGCTATACTAAAGAAGAGGCATACTTGGTGGAAGGGTAATAACACCTTCAACTAGAATATAATCACTCAAGGTCTAAGGTGGATCAGGATGGGATGGATTTAAATCTTTAATAATATCCTTTAGAGGTAGATTGATTTAAGCATAATTCTCACCCTTAAGGATACTAGACAATATGGGTATTCTATTCTTGGCTAGAGTACCTCTAGGCTTAGAAAATTGGGAAATGAGCACTGGTTTAGAAACTTTAAGGACTGTTATATATTTTTAGCCTCTTTATTAGCATCCCCTACCTTTGGATTTATAGGAGCAATGTCTTGAGGAGTAATAACCTGATATTTGCTTCTCAAATGATGCTCCTTCTCTTGGGTAATTACTACATTAATTAGTAGCTGTCTATCCTCAACTAATGGAATTACCCCATCATATTTATTAATCATCATAGAGAATAAGAAATAAAATCATGAATGGGAAATTCATATGATTGTCCCATATTAACATCATAATCAAATTTAGGAGTTGGGACACTTCAATTTTCAACTGCACTCCAAAATTTATCAATAATAGTAGCACTTAGCAATTCTGTAGAGGCAACCATCTCACTTTAGGGGCTTTGACAATTGAACATCAAAATATCATCATCAGATGATGCAGACTCAAGTTCATCCACATCTTCATCAGTCAATTTAGGTATATCACATGGGGGATATAGAAGGAAGCACTTATCACACCAATCAATATCAATGTTAGAATTCATAGCATTTACCTTGGCATTCAACAGATCAAACACTTATTTTCTAGCCCTTCTATTTTGGTTTCTCTTTGTCCTTTCTTCACACATACACCTCTTCCCTTTATCATTATCTTGATGGTGTAAAATAGGCCTTCCTTGTGCTTGATTTGGATTTAGAGCCCTCTCTTGACTGGCATATGCATAAGGGATTCCATTTTCAGCTCTAACCAACTTGTATGACATCTCTTTGACAATAGAGACCAAATTTTTAACAGTCTTCTCAATGTTGGTTGTCTTTGTGGACTAGCTATTTTTAGGATTGATCAACTTTACATTTTCCCTCTTATTTAGTGTCTTTTACACAACCTTTATGTTTTTCTCAATTTAGCTTTCCATATTTAATGCCAATTTCAAGTTAGTGGGAGCCTTTTCCCTCAAGTAGTAAAACCTTCTTATCAAAGGCATCACAATACTTTATCAAGCATGTTGTATCACTAGGCTTGATGTTTTTGGGAAGCCACATCATAGTTTTGTTGAACCTCATATTTAAGTCTTGAACACACTCATTAGGATTCTTATTGATGTTTTCAAATTTAGCCAAGAGAAACCTTGAATCAATCCTAGCACCATATTGAATTCTAAAAACATACTGCATCTCTTCCCATGAATCAATGCATCTAATAGGAAGGGAATTGAACCATTCATGAGCATCTTCGTCTAGCATGTGAAAAAATAACTTGATGTACACATCCTCATACTCAACTTCATAATATTAAGTGATATTTTGAAAGTCCCTTAGGTACTAATCACCACTCACTACATTATTCCATTGAAGCTTTGGGAGGCATTTCCTAATTTAATTTAGGACTTCATTAGGATAGCCTTCCATTTCATCAAAATTGATAGGCCTAATTTTGGTAACATGGAATATATGATGTTCATTCTCATCTAGATCCCTACACCTCATGATTGGTTCAATAGTGGGTTCAAGAACAATTGACAAAGGGATATGAGGGGGTGAATGATATGGATTTGCCAAGTCAGACTTAGGAGGGGATTCAACTGGTTGAGAAGGACCTGGGTAATATGTATAACTATAGGTTTCAAAAAATTTAGGAGAGCTATCATAGTCCTTAATAAATAGTTTAAGATTATTAGAATATTGATGGTCCTTAGAACCTGAACTCTACCCTTCAAGATTCCAAACTTGTCTCCCTCTTATTCAAGGAATACTTAAGGGAGAGATGAGTTTATTTGATGGGTCACTTCTGAAAGATAATTTCAGTCCTTCCAGCTTTGCAAACAAGAAAATACCCAAAGCTAAAAGTTATCAAAATATTCACAATGTACACCAATCTTCCTTGAAACTAGAAAATAAATTTGGAGTCACCACTAAAATCAAACTTCTAGAATATAATATTTGATAGACTATTTGTGATACATACTGAAATTAAACTTGCTAAAGCTTAATGAGATAGAAAATAAAGACATTGAAATTTTTAGAATAATATTCAAAAGGGACAAAACACCTTTTAATGTGCAATGTTAATAGTCTTTTGTAATAAATGTATCATAAGTCAAATATCAATCCTCAAGAATTCCTAGCACATCCCCAGTGTAGTGCTATGACATTGATGACCAATATAGTCAAATTAGTTCAGTAACAACAAATATTTTCATAAGATGAAATACTTACAGTTCTCTGCAAGATTCCCTAACAATAAAAGTGACTTGGACTTCAATTTAGTTCCTATTAATGGTGCTAGAAGAGTGTTGGTTCCCAGTTATACACCTCAAACACTTATCTTTGCACACTTGATAGAAAATGGCAAGCAATGATGAAAAACCCTCTAGTATGTCATTGTATCTAAGGGTTTAGCATCAAGATTAAACCAAATGCATAAAATTATTGAGAGGCACCTAAAAAGGGTATGGTCATTGCCCTACTACTTTTGGCTCTACTTGAACCAAGGTGAGAGGACCTATGGGGCAGCTTGATCACATGGAGAGATTCTACAATTTAACCTCCATGGGGATTTTTGGCACAAGGAAAAGATATGACCAGGTCATAACCAAGTTTTCACACTTCACCCATGAAGGGTTATCACATGAAATGCATAAATTATCTAAGTCATATACAAGCTATTAAATATAGATGAAATTATGATTTTAACCCCATTTTGAATAATTTTCAATTATAAGGATCGAATAAAATATTGTGATACTAGGATTTAAAACATAAAGTACAAAAAAATTTCAAATATGTAAGATTTTATGCATTTACAAGACAAATAACAGATATAGTATGCAATATGGTGTATTATTTGTAGGTTAGGATAGGTTAGGACAAGTTCGATGATTAAAAAGGAGGGTGGCATGTTGGTGGCTTCCAAATAGTATGGTGTCTTGTAGTATTTCATGAGAACATCCCTTTTCAAAGATGCAAAAAAAAATCAAATGTAAGATAGTGGTAAATATCTAATGATCCTTAAGAGACTAGAATATACATCAAATACTAATCTTTAAAATTCTTTTCCTTATCAAATCCATGAAATTAAGAGGCCCTAACAAGTTATTCAACAACCTATCCTAAAGAAATGTAGAAAGAGTTTATAATCTAAATCTATGCTCGAAATGACAACCAGTAGTGAGCACAAACCTAAATGTCCAATCGGTAATTCTTGAAAATCATGTCACTTCACTCCATCAATAGGAAAAAACAAATAACCACAAGAATTTTCATTAGATTGAAAAAAAATATTACACACATCAGTATTTCAAAATGTTGCCATGGGGATAAGTATGGCAAGATTGCTCTTTTGACAAGGGAGATACAAACATGCTCTCAAAGCTTTCTAATGGTTGTATAACTACAACCACCTTAGAAATGGAGACAAAATCTACACATAACAATTTATCTCGTAATTGTTTTTGTAGAACCTAGGCTTGGAGAAAATGGATGCCTAAAATAATGACAAAAAATAATCAACATAATGGCCAACCAACCCCTTGAATATAGTATAATTTATCTATTTATGCATTTTTAGATCTAGAACTATGGGTCACAACTTGAAAAATTGAAAAAAAAACTCTCAATTCCACCAAGATGCTTCCAACTAGAAAAAAATTCCCTTGCCATGCCTAAAATCTTCATTCATTTGCATGAAAATTCAATGTTCTAACTACCTCTACAAATAATGAGGAATATCTACAATAAACTTTTGATTTCATGGTGGGGGATGCCTTTCACAAGAGCTAAAAGGAGAATATTCATGGTAGAGGGATGAACAAACTTTGTCATTATGTGAAACTACCTGGAGATGCTCTCGACCATTTGCCTACACAAATAGAAACTTATAGACAAATGCCTCCCTCTCATGCATGCCTAGGAATAACCTAATTTTACCATGATTTCTTGGGAATATTTTGGATCCATGGTCCTCTAAATTATCTTCTCTAGAGTGGCCCACATTGGATTTATAAGCCTATAATTTCTCACTCATGGAAGAACATGGACAAGCACAATAATGAAATAATGCAAAAGACTTAGCTCACTTTTAACCTTTACTTTTGGCTCCAACTTGTTTTTCACATTTTGTATTTTTTCTTTTGCACATATAGATTTTTAGGTCTTCTTACATATTTTTTAATGAAAAAATTCATTAGTTTCAACTTTTGATTTATTTGGGTAAATCTTGGTCCCTCTCACAAATTTACCATTTACAAATTACCAAATTGTTGTCAATGGTAGAAGCCTTCGCTAACTATATTGCATAGGGTATTTGAATGTGTCATGCATGCCTATGTGGAATCACCATGTCACTTAGGTCACCAATATATTTGGTTTGCACTGACCTGAACATCACCTATTTTGATATGTGTTTAAACTTCACTAAAATGTCCATGATCATCCTACACCATCAAATCTACTCATCTAAGAAAATGTGGACCATAGATCTATTTTTGTCTCATTATGGTTGTGACACATGTCACTACCACATTCAACTTGGACCCTTTGAAGAGTCCATCTTGGTTTGCACCATTTTATGTATGCATATAGATCAATGTAGACCATCGATCTTGATTTGAAAGACCAAGCACTATTGGTTATTAGATATCTTTGGCCCTAAGGTTATGCCACTTGGTAGCCACATAGGTTCCCTATACCCTAATCTATCAGTCCTATTAGGCTAATTCACTCCTTCCAAGTGGTAGTTTCACATTTATTCTAGGCTTTGTTAGAAATTCTTTACTTTAATACATGTCATAGATCAAATTGTGTACACTTGAATATGTATCATTAATCTCTTGGAATGTGCTTAATCTTTATCCTATGACCATATATTGAATTTTCAACTATGATCTTGCACCATTATATCTTTTCATCCAATCAAATTTACATCATCAGATTTCAATCCATGGAATGGAACATCATTAAATACTAACTACAAATAGTCTCTATTAATTTCAATGACATCATGCCATGTGGCAACACCTTGCTAGATCTCTGGCCCCATTGAACTATCAAATGTATACTTGCATCATTAGATCTTCCTTACCTAAGCAAATGTGTGCTATTGGATTTTCCTCCTTTTGAAATCAAATGTCTACTTCATGGGGCCTAAATTTGATGCTCATATAACTATCTTGGAACATTTGAATCTCAATGACTACTTGTCATGCCTTAAAATTGACATCTACATGTTTGTCAAAAGATGTTTGTGAGACCATCATACATACAATTCAGGTAATTTTTTTTTGATACTTTGCTTATTAGATATTTTATCTTTGGCATTCCTACTTTCATCACCCCTTTAGTCTTTAGAATAATTTTCTCAAGCATTTTGTCTTTAGTTTTCCTATTTTTTATCATTTATATTTTCATTTAGCCTTTGGTCTTTAAAACTTTTGTTCCACAACATTTCTTCAAGATAATCTATCTTTGGCATTCCTAATCCATAACAATCCTTTGATGATTTTATCAAGATAATTCTCTTAGACAAAATGATTGAGACAATTTTCCCTAAGAGTTTTGACTTCACACTTTTCTTGATAGATTTAAACTTTATTGAACCTTTTATGTAGGAAAGATGCCTAAAGGAAATAACTCTTTCAAGATTTTTGTCATGAAAAAAATGCCTGCAAGAATTAGGCCTTCAACATTTTTTCTTCATTGGGACAATTATTTCAAACATTTTGTTAGAAATAATTTCCCCAAAGAAATTGAACTTAATATTTTGCTGAAAGAATTTGGACTTGACATTTTTGTCAAAAAAAATGACTTTACACTTTTGCCTAAGAAAATGACTTTTGTTGGGATTTTTGTGCAGGCAAAATTCTCAAAGGGAAGGTGCCCTTCAAACTTTTTATTGTGGATAAAAAGTCCAAAACAATTAATGAATTTACATTTTCCTAATATAATGCAATTATTTCAGACTTTTTGTGTGGGTACAATTCTTGAAGGAAATAGACCTTTGTAATGTTTCCCATAGATAAATTATTCGATGGAATTCCTTTGGATTTTTTGTACAAACATTTTAGCTAAACTAAAATAAGACTTTGCACTTTTTCCAAAACTTCATAATTCTTTTGAGATTTTTGTCATGGATAATTTGCCTAATGGAAATAAGTCTTTGGAATTTTTATGTGAAAAAAAAACCTGAATACTTATTTTTGTCAAGAAAAATGTCCCAACAAAAACCCAAAAACCCTAAATATTTATATGCATTAAGTAAAGACCAAATAACACTTAGCCAATTTTAACATGGAACTTAACCTTGGAGTGAACATTCAGAAATAAGACTTGGGCTGAGGACTTAGTCATTTTCTCTTAACAAGGGCCCAATTACTTTAGTTTAATTTTGGGTACTAATAGATCTACTTCGATATACCTAAATAAGATCCCACTTTAGTGGTACATCACTCAATAGTACATCCAAATGCTAAACCCATTAAACAAAATCTTTGAAAGATACACCCCAAGGTAGTGTTATTAGTCAAGGAAGAGGTACAAAAATCATTTGAAGCAAGATTCATTTGGCTAATATATTATTTTGAATGGATCTTTCATATCATCCCCATCACAAAACCACAACGAGGGATAAGAATTTGTTTCAAATTCTAAGATATAAATAAGGCATGTCCAAAAGATGACTTTCCTTTACCAAATATCAACTTGATCATGGAATCCACAATAAGATACAAATTCTCTCCTTCATGGATGGATTTTTTTGGTATAATCAAATTAAAATCACTCTAAAAGATCAACATTAAACTATATTAATTACTCCTTGGGGGACTTTATGCTACCAGGTGATGCCCTTTGGACTAAAAAATACTAAAGAAACATACTGAAGGGCCATGACATTCATTTTTCATGACATGGTTCACAATATTATGGAAGATTCTATAGATGACATCTTAGGAAAGTCTAATTTAAGATAAGAACATCTAATAGTCCTTAGACAAATCTTTGAAAGGCTCAAAGAATATAAATTTAGACTAAACCCTAAGAAATGTGTGTTCATAGTCTCTCAATAAATAATCAAGGTAGAAAAACCCAAAGTAACTATTGAGCCTTCAAGGAAAAATATAGGCCATTCATCGATTCATTTCTCAATTCACAAATAAGTTCTATCCATTTACTCATCTCTTAAATAAAAGTGCTCATTTTGACTGGAATCTATAATGTCAAAATGCATTTGATAACTTGAAGAAGTATCTATTGACTCCTCCAATAATCTCACCACTAATATCATAAACGCCATTGCTTTTATATATATCTGCTACACCATGTGCTATAGGGGTTCTCTTAGCTCAACATAATGATGAAGTAAAGGAATAAGCTATATATTATTTAATCAAACCAATTATTTCACATGATCTCAATTATACCCCTTTAGAGAAGGCATGTTTGGCTTTGGTCTTTGGTTCACAAAAACTCAAAAGTTATATGTTAAATAATCAAGTCAATAGAATAACAAAAGTTGATCCCCTTAAATACATGTTAGCTAAGTCTACGCTAATAGGAAGAATGGATAAATGGATTATGTTGTTGAGTGAATTGGACATAAAGTATGTGAATCAAAAGGCCATAAAGGGGAAAATTATCATGGATTAGCTAGTAATAAAACCTATAGTAGACATAAAACCATTGATAATAACCTTCTTAGATGAGTCCATATTGACAACTAAAGAATAACCCAAATGGAAATTATATTTTGATGGATCCTTTACCATGAATGGGTTGATAACTAGAATATTTTTGGTAACCTCATAAGGATACCTAATCCATAAAGCTTTTCAAATCTCTTTCCCATGCACCAATAACATTGCTAAATATGAGGCATTAATTACTAGGTTACAACTTGCCATCTAATGGAATATTTAACATGTTTAGGTCTTTGGGGATTCTCAATTTATTATCAAACAAGTAAATGAAGAATTCCAAACCAAGGATGAGAAATTACTTCCCTAAAATCAAATGGTTGATTAGTTAAAGCAAATTTTTTAGTTTATAACTTTTGAACAAGTACCAAGAGTAAGTAACAAAGATACAGATATAATGGCCACTATCAAATGTTTAACAAATATTATATAAGAAGTCCTTGAAGGTAATTTTCTAGTGTATTAATTATTATTACCTGCACATCAAACTTTGACTCATTATCAAATATGTGTAATCCCTAATCCTAGTGAATCATAGTACCATTAAATCTACATCTACCTACACAAAAATACCCTCCCACCATATCTCAATTGTCATCAACACAAAGTCTTCATCCAATGTGCATCCTACTACACCATACTTGACAACACACTCTATCATTGACATTATGATGAGACTCTATTAAGATGTCTAACCTCAGAAGAGGCTCTTCTTGTAATCAATGAGGTCCATAATGGTATTTATGGAGGCCATGTCAATGGAATATCCCTACTTAAGAAGTTACTATGGACTAGATACCAACCATGGATCATGATGCTTGTCAGTATGTGTGCAAGTGTGTATCCTATCAAAAACATGGAAATATCATACATGCACCAACTCAAGAGTTGTATCTTATAATGATCCCATTTCCATTTTTAGTATGGGGATTAGATCTTATTTCCAAGATTAATCCTACCTCATTATATGGACACAAGTTCATTATCACCACCATTGAGTATTTTACTAAATGGGTGGAAGTTATGCCACTTATATACACCATAGGTCTATAGTTATTTAAGTTCATTTTGAATCAATAAATTTTCCATTTCAAAATTCCCTCCAAAATAATCTCATATAATGGAAAATATTTCAAGAATCAGTAAGTGGAAGATCTATGTAATAGATATCATATTAAGCAACATTTCTCTACACCCTATTACCCCTAGGGCAATAGACAAGCAAAAGCACCAAACAAAGCACTTATAAAAATTCTCAAGAAGATTGTTAATGACACTAAAGTAAATTGAAATCTATAGGTATATCCAACACTTTGGTCATATAGAACCAACATCTAACTCCTACTGGGGTCATTCCATACTCTTTGGTATATGGCATAGAAGCAATCTTTCCATTCAAAGCTGAACTCCCCAAATTACATATATCTTTATGGGGCATGATAACAAATAATGAGTATAGGAATGAACAACTATAAGAACTAGATTTATTGGATGAGAAGCATCAGAATGCTCTTGATCATCATAGGTCATATCAAAATAAGATTAAGGGTCAATATCATAAGAAAATTTGGTCTCAAGAATTTGAAATTAGTGACCTAGTACTTAAGGAAAATCAGAAAAACACCAATGTTAAACATGAAAAGACGGGAAATTTTGAAGAAAATTCGATTGGGCCTTATGTTATTATTGCCAAATTTGAATCAGTGGCATATAAATTAGCCACTCTAGATAGAGACAAAATTCATAAGTTAATGAATATTATGCATCTTAAATGGTTATATACCTAGAGGGCCTAAAAAATCCTCTATCTATGAGAGCTCATGTTTGGAGGCACTCCTATCCATCATCCCACTTCCTCATATCTCATCATTCTATCATCCCACCTTGTTCACTCATCTCCCATATGACCTTGAACCTAATAGTGGGTATAAGATAAATGCCTTACGAATTAGGATATATGAGTCTCAAAATGGGTTAGTATAATGCTGAGAGTGTGAAGGGGAAAATTGTGGAAAACTCATCTAAAACATCTAATCCACTCTAAAACTAATATTTCCTTATAATATTCAAATCCAAATTAAAATTGATTCTCCCAGATGTCTCTTCTCCCTATCAGCCTCAATTGTACCAAACTTTGCTTCTCCCTATTCATTACCCTAAACATCCATGCTCTTGTACCCTCTAACTTCACTTTTAAAGAAGGGTCATTAAATATCTCTCCTCTAGGATATAATACATTTTGTATGAAATAAAATCTTAAAAATTTTACCTAGTTCCTATGATCACAATATACCTAGTTTGGTCTAGTGTCAATCATCACCAATCATTGTAATATATTTGTCTTACTCCTATATATATTTGGTCATCTCACTGTATTAGGTCACCTTGTGAATATTTAAAAAATATTCATGTGATAAAAATTTTAAGGTTATCATTATTCTTATGTGCCATTTTATGTTTTTTCCCAGTTTGTAAATACTCCTCATTAGTGTTTCCTTTATTTATGTGGTTTAATCATTTTATACATAATAGTCAACTCCCATGCAATTAGGTTAACATATGGTTTGTGTTATTTTTATTTTTTATAAATCCAGTTTATTTCATTAAATTTCTAAATACTTTTACTTATAAATATAGTATTTTAAATCTTTTTGTTATGTCATTTTAACTCTACATCATTAATTTGTCTTGTCAAGAGTTGTGTTATGTAAATATTTATTGTAATATTTTTTGATAAGTTGTCGTAATCTATTAAAAATGTGTCTTAGATAAGTATGATTGTATTTTTAAGTATGGTTTTTTGTAGATATTTAGTTTTTGTCTTTTTATTTTTGGGAATGATGATGGCCACAAATGACTACCCTTTATGAAATTGGGAATGTCATAAATGGAGTTCCCTATTAAAGTACCCATGCACTATAAGTTAATGTGACCTCAACTATCTAAATATCATAGATAAATTCTTAACTAAGTGTAACATTAATATTGGATTACTAACATTCATGTGGCTTTAAGACACCCCACAATCTATATCCCCTAATCATTCAACTATCCCATTTGACCACCCTCACCTACTAACTGAGCCATCCAACTCCTTTATGTAGGAAGGTTTACCCATTATCAATTTATGAGACATATGATTATATTCACTAAAGGACTACCTACCTAGATCTTAGCACATGTCACAAGTTATAACACATTCCATTTCATTATAAAATCACATTATATCATTTTATCAATTTAATACAACATAAAAAATTAAAATATAATATCCCTTCATCTATCTAAATAACCATGTCATCCAAATCATCATATACATGAAATTGAAAGATATCCACATCATCATTAAATTAAATAATATCCATAAAACATATAATTATGAATCATTTCCATACATGAAAATAAATCCTAACATCCATATTTAATCATATCATGCACAACATCAATAAAATCCAAGATCTAATCTAACCAATAAATCATCATCACATAAGTAGAATCCATAAACATGTCATATACCATAATGAATCTCATCTTAAACACATAAATGCCCATGAGTACTATAAAAAAATATCTACAATGTGAGCATCATGGGAATAAATGTTATAATAATAAAATATACATGTCTGATATATAAAAAATATCTCATAGGACTAGATCATGGTGATTCAGGTGGTCTCCTAGCCAGCCAATGTAAAGAATGAGAAGAGGTATTGGCTCTGTAAGATGGAGCATGTTGATATACTGGTACCACATCCTAAAAAAAACTTTATAATACTAGGCCTCTTGGGTCAAAAGGGATATCTAGAGAGTCACATCACCCAAGCCCTATCTCTATAATAATGTGGCTCCCTCATCCTTGGTCTACTTGAATACATGTAACTCTACCTCTCACTAGTTTAGTTAGGTCTAAATCTGACCTATCTAACCCTGTAAGGTTGATATCTATGTCTCTAACATAGATATAATACTATAGGGCCAGTATATATGCATCTATACCATGAATCTAACTTATCTGGCCCTACAAGGCCATTGTCTATGCATCTTTAGCCCTAATATGTCCTATCAAACTAGCAAGGCAAACTAATATTGTGCTCATATAACTATCCCTCTATACTATTTGTCACTATAAATCTACCACCTATAGGTGATATATGTCTCTCTTAGTAGTGATTTTATCCACCTCATCCACCTTCACCCTCACCTCTTGTCAAAGACTATTAATCTGTCTCATCTACTATACTACCAGGTGGCCTAAAAGGCTTCACAATATCAAGACCTATCTCCCTCACTCCCTGATCATATCTACGTACACCCTGGTCACCCTTTAATATACCATAATACCCCTATCAATAACCATCATAACCTAATTAGTCCTATTATGCCCATCATCCCCACCATCTCTCATATCTTATGGATGTGGCATATATGCATGACATGTCTTCAATCATGCCTGCACCTATAAAATCCTCCGCACTACTCCTCTCCTCCTAACCTTCCATATGGGCATTAAAAGTCTCCATGGACATATTTGATACCACCATATTATATAATCTACCATCAATCCAGGATCTATTATTGCTATCTGATAATCCCATACCATAGGTACTATGTTGTCATAATCAACCCATGTCAATACTATGTCAACTATCCACCCTCAATAAGGCCTCTCTCTATCATTCTTGGTGAATAAAAGTTCCTCTCTTGGGGCATCTTACTAATGTCCAAACTATCTCTATACCCTATTTGTTTGATATCGTTAGCCAAATTTTTGGATATGATAGGATAGGTTATAAAATTATTCCTATTTTAATACATGTTATCATAATTTAAGGTAAATTTGATAAGTTTAAGGTAATGTTTACTTTGATCATATGCTTGTCTAGTCACTTCATGTCATGCTTCAATATGGTTCAAGTGATGCTAAGGGTTTAAGTTGTCTTTTTAAGTCATATGACATGTGTCAAGGTCATTTTATACTCTCTCTAGTTTATACAAATGCCCAAATAGGTTTCATGTTGTGTCCAAGGTCAAAAAGTCATTTCCAAACTCTTTTACAGGTCACTAACATGTGTGAAATTGTCAAAAACTACTTTAAGACCCCAAAAGGTTGAAAATCACATAGATAGGTAATTTAAAATGAATTTTGAAGAGTTTTATAATATGATTTTGGTAGATATTTCATGATAAGTTAGTTTCAAATGAAGAAAAATAGTTACAAGTGACTTTCAACACTTATAAGAGGATAATCATTCACTTTTATAGATCAAGAAGGGTTATTTTTAGGTGAAATGGTTCAAGATATGTCTCTTCATATTTCCCAAGTTAAATCTAGGTTTCTAATGGAGGTACAGGTCTAAATAAGGCATAAAATACTTCCTTTCTTCCATATGCTCCTTGGCAAGCTTGTGAGTGATACCTTCAGATGTTTGGTTCATATAAAGGAGAGAGTGTTGGGAATTGAGAATTTTACTAGAGGAGGTAATACTAATGGCCTTAAAATACATTTCCATATTTATAAGATTGGTGGCCTCTCCTTTATGAACAATCCTTAGGATGTTAGATGCCTCTAAACTACTTGTAAGACCCCAACATCACAGTTTCTTCTCATTTGCGTACATTTTGGAGTTTTTTGGGGTAGATGAAAGGATTTAGGAGATATTTAAGGGTATTATTAATCCTATCATATCATCTTCCATCCTTTTTTGGCATGTGTGATGGTGGAATGATAAAAACCTTCATTTGTGTTAGGTGTAGGCCTTAATGAAGTTGTAGGCAGTGTTTTGGAGTTTGTAAGAGTTTTCTTGTGAGGATATGGTTTGAATCAAGGAATAAATATTTTATTTAATCCCCTCATTAATATATCTTGGTTAACTAACCATTATATTCACCTCAAAAAATGTGAAATGTCTGCATTCTATGAAAACTAAGTGAGTTGAGCAAAATCCATTTTCCATGACTAAAAGGCATGTGATCAAATAATGATCATGGAGATGCTATTTTCAAGGTTAAAATGGAAAAAATGGGCCAAATAAACAAATTTAACAAGTATAATAACCTTAGATCTAAAGGATGAACACCTAAGAGAGCCTAATGTGCATATATAGGTCTGTCACAATCTTGAATAAGAAAGAGACTAATTATACACGCTGATGGAAAAATGGAAGCTTATAAAGACCAATGAATGGAAGAGTAGAAAGGTCACATTAATTGACATCATTAAAATATTAAAATATTATTAACATGGCCTCATTTAATGGAACCTAATAGTATAAGAGTCTAAATGTGAACCTACAAGTTGATGGTAGTCAAGAGTTTGAAGGGTTTAGTATCTAATGAGAGTGTGAATGAAGGTATATAGGAAAAAATAGAACATATAATAACTCCTAATAACTTTTAAATGATCCCAAATTCTAGGTTATGAATGAAGAAGGAAATATAGGAGGTCACATGCACTCATCCATGTGATAGATTGACTCCTTGCTAATGGACTGTGTGACTTTAAGAGACATGACTATGTTGTGTTCAGGTGAATATTAAAGGTAATTTGAGTCATTAGAGACATTTAAAAAGCCATAAAATAGGAGAAACAATGTCACTATTGACCAAGTAAGCTTAAATCATCTCAAAACCTAGTTTTAGGCTTAATATTCATCTACAAGTATGTCTTAGGTCTAAGTAAAGAAAAGAATAATAGGGTAATGTTAGATGGTTTCCAAGGGATAGAGAGGATAAAATTAGTATGAGGACACTTTAAATAGTTTTTAATAACAACAAAAGAGTCAAGGACTTTTTTGAAGAGGTTTCCATTCTAAAAATGTACTTTAGACACCTAATGCACACCTACAACTAAGGGAGTTTTGGTATAAACAGTGTGAAAAAAGATGCAATGTTGATTAAAATTGATAATTTGGATTTCCAATTAGGGTTTTTGAGTTTATCATAATCTATGTAAGGTATCTTAAAATAATTTTTATGTTTTAAATGAAAGGAAAGTTATCAGAATAATCTATTAGGGTCTATTTTGTAAAGTTGATCGTAAACCCTCATGCGGGGATTGGGCATGTTATAAGGCATTTGAATTGTTAAGATACTTGAAAAAGTTTTGATTAAAATAAAATTAGGTGTTATAAACATTTTAAATCATCCAATAAACAAATTTTTTTTTAAGGTCTTAAGCCCAAGAATCTCTCTCAACTTCTCCCACACAGCCTGCCAGTTTGAGAGGAACAATTTGAGATGATTATATCTTGTGAAAGGAGATGCATGGTATCTTAAGATATTAATAATAATATACCACAATTATTAACTACTAATCCATGGTATTTTTATGTTCATTAATGGCCTACTCTCTATGAACAATCCTTAAGGGTATAAGACACCTAAAACCTTTCATAAACCCTTCCAAGAGCTTGATGAGAGAGATAGTGAATTAAGTCAATAAAAATGGGTTGGGTGAGCCTTGAAATGAAATAATAAACCTTAATACATCTCTTTAAAACTTTAATATGATATTGGTTGGAACATGTGAAAAGTATAGTGTACAAAATTGTCCTAAAGGACATGGTTACATGCCTAATTATGAATATTTATGGTGATGGTTAGTATTCAAATTAGGTATAAAGGATTTTTAAGCCTATAAAAAGGTTTTATAGTAATATACACACTTTTTTAGGTATTTAAGAGGGTATACGAACTAATAAATTCAATAATTTGGGCTAAAAGGGGGAACACACTACTTTATTGTCCAAGAAGCCTAGTTGCAGACCTATCAAATACTCTTGGAGAGATTCCATTCAATATATATAGTTTTATTATGATGGTATAAGTATTACCAAGTCATTATCAATAATTTGAGTCTATGAATTTCTTTATAAACCACTTTAGTTACCGCTCAGGCCTGAACAAGCATCCAAGCTAGGGTTTTTTCCATTTCTTGGTTCACTCATCCATACAAGGTTTCATATCATCAAAGTTGGAATGGATATTCATTAGGATGTAATAAAAGTGAATCAAACATTTTATTGGAGTTTCAAATGTGTGAGGGATATGGGGAAGCAAATATTAATTTTTAGGCATAGAGACTTAATTAATGGCTAATTGAAAAGAGAATTAGGTGGAGTAAGTACAATTGTACTTAGTGTCTGGTCATGAAATTTTTTAAATTAACAATAATATCATAGTGGTTACTTAAATATATGATTATTTTTCTAGGATAATCTATATAATGTTCTAAACAATGAGCTTTGTATGTTTTGAGGGATACAATATAATGGAGACAAGTATGGGATTTAGGGGTGAAATAAAGTATTTGGGAGTGTTTGAGGAATCTAAGAGGATTGATACAAGTTTTTAAAGGAAGATAGATGTCTCTCATGGAGATAGGTTTCATTTATTAATATGGAATCAAGATTTGAGACATTTGAGAAAGAAAGGCATAGTGAGACTAGTGGGTTTCAAGACACCTAAGGAGGTATGATCATCACTACAAAATCAGTAGTGGAGAGTTACTAAGTAGATTTAAAGTTTCAATAACATTATCAAATGGTATTTCAAGGTTAATTTATGACTAAGTAGTTCCACTTGTTGATTTCTAAGCCAAAAGGAGGGTAGTTTGAAGAAGACAAGCTGTGTCAAGCAAATAGAGAAACCCCCAGGCCATTTGGGAGAGGATGCATCTTCAAGAAAGTAACACATATCATTTAATACCTTATGAGACTAATATATAACCTCCTTCTTGAGTGTAACTCTTTTCATGAGTTCTTGAGACTCATCATTGCTCTCTTCTATACTTTTCTCTCTCCTCTCATTCTCTATATATACAACCTTTTTTGGCTTTGTAAGTATCCTTTGGCTAAGTATGGTGAAGCCCTATTAAAAAAACACTTTTACTATGCCTTTTAATTATGAATAAAGTTTATTCTTAACTCATAACATGATTTCAACTGGTGTACTTGTGTGATTGTTGATGAATGCTAGAAGTAGTGATTGTACTTTCTTTCATTTGTCCTCTCCTACCTATTTACAAAGGGATTATCTTCTTTCAGGTCACATGGTGAGTTTTATGTAGTTATGTATGGTTTGAAAGTGGATTTTAGTCATTAGTGCCTTACTTAGAAATCTTGACCAACCCTCTCATTTGATACATTATCTATGACCTCCATGTTGAAACATTCATACTTGAAGGTCCTTATTGAGTATTGTGATCAAATTCAGGCCTAATCCATGTTCTTGGTGTATAATATTCAAGTGGAGGGTGTTTATTTGGTGCATCACCTCTATAGTTAAGTTTATTTAATGTTATCTCTCTCCCTTTTCATTTTCAAGATAGTAGTGTATAATTGAGAGCTTTACTAATACATCAAGGGGAACTAGCCCTATAATATAGAAGTTTATTCCACTTAGAGGTCACACAAAACCTAGGAAGAGTCCTATTGCATAGCTCAATTTGAGAGGGATTTAATCACCATCTCAAGGGTGAAATTTTGAGATATAATATATATCTCTCTATGATATAATCTTATTGCTCAGTCAAGTAACACTCTATCAACATATACTAGGTATAATCAACATCCTCTACCCACCCCCACTATACCTTCCTATATGACATACATGTAATCTAATCCTCTATTAATCAATCCAATGCATGTATATAAAACCTCATGTCTCTTTCATGAGATCTATTCACCCCCAAAATGATATACCATCCAAACATTAGTGGCTAATCAAGATCGTGCATAACTTGCATGCCTAATGGCCTCTCGATAGCCACATGCTCCCAACACTAGATATATAAAAATAATGAAGGCCCAAAGCTCACCTCCCCCTATAAGCCCCCATATATAACTCCATATAAAAGTGTCCTAAAACCATATATCCCCATGAAAACACTTGATAATCTTGTACCATGGCTATCACTACATCCCCCAATCCTAGATGAAACCACTAACCATTCTTATCTAGCAAGAATATGTCAATGACAAGAGACATGAATGCTAGGGTCAACATGTCAATAGACCCATCCTTGAAGCCCATGTTAATATCAATCCATGAATCATGGACCTCAACTTATATATGTCCACACAACTGCTACACTATCACACTCAATACCCATGACCTCCAGTAGTTCACATCTCCTCTCATGGGTAATCAAAAAATGCACCACACATACTCTAAAGTAACTATCATCACTCCTATAATGAAGTGGAATTTTCTCATCTCAAAATATCATCACTCCATTATTGCCATGATAAGTGCCTAATATATCTTAATGAATGGAATCATGGTAATGTAGTATAGTCCATTCATATCCAGCACTCCCAAATCTTCTATTTTCAGTCGATGCATCTTATGTAAAACTAGTGGCCATCATAATTTGGATACTAGCACACATAAATCCTTATACACCACAAAAAATTATTATCCCTTAATCACTATAAACCTTTAACTTAACCTAGTTTTTTCCTAAACCATACCTATCATACCTATCCATTTACCTATATCCTTTTTATCCCCTTACCCAAATAAGTCCTAACACTAACCTTAAAAAAATTGCTCCTTGCCCTTAATACTAACATGCAATTTTGACAAATTATCTCTTTTCTTATTGTAGTTTTTTAATACCACAAGTCCCTCCCTATAGTTTTGAAAAATCACAAGTCACCCGATGTAGTATTACAATACCACAATTTACCCACTATAGTTTTAAAAAACCATAGTTCACCACAAGCAATTTTGTTATTCATTTTTACCCCTTATAAATGTAATAATAAATGTAATTAATGATTCAAATGACAAAGGGGGCACTCACCATCGGTCTTGCCTCTACAAGTGTCTGGAACTCATAGACCCTCTCTCTTTATTAAGAATCACATGAAATATGATCCACTATTTATAGTTCCATAACACAATGTTACAAAAATTAAGAGTGAAAATGACTTATTTTACCCCTCATTTTATATTTTACCCACCCATAACCCTATTATTTTCCCCTTCACCTAACTTCATCCATGTCAACCCTACCCATTTATTTAAATAACTAATTCTGATTCTCATTTCCATTTATCCATTATGTAGTCACATTTACTCATCCCATAGTCTTTTCAATCATGGGTATGGTCTTCCATTACCTCATTCCTCATCTAACATCTTGAATCAAAACTACATCAGCCTAAGGTCTTTTTAGACTATGACGGTATCACTTAGCCATTTTTTAGTGACCAAAGATAGCTCAACCACCAATTCCCATCCCATCCTCTCATGTTCACTTGAATATATTAAAATATGTTGAGCTATAATCATCGCATCTAATCTATCTATCCTCATAAATCACTTATTTTACATCCTTTATCAGCCTACAAATCTCCCTTGAATGTGTCCTTACCTAGAAAATGTTGATAGCTCATGGCCTTATTTATCTTCATAGTCTATCCATTTCCTGAGCATATGTAGTTGTCTCAATATTATTCATCTTAACATATGAATCTACTTGCCTCTCTCTTAAGAATTGGTCTTTGCCTAGGACTCATCTTAGGAGGTTAATCATTGTTGCTAAGATACATTCCCCCTTAAAACTAGTATTACACCTACAACCTTATTCCCTTACATTTCCACTTGGGGCATCTTATCATTTGTATCTCAAATTGCATCCAGGGCATCCCAACCCCTAATTGTCTTGAGTTTATACCCACACTATGATCTCTTTTCAAGTGATCATCTGATATGTTCTTCCCCACATGTCCCCTTGAGGGGGCATCATGCAACTTCATTTTAATAATTCATCCATGCAATGGTTTTTCTTTAAAGGACCATTAATCCCCATTATGTCACTCATAATTCCCTTTCAAAGAGGGGGAAAATGTATACACCTAAATCCACCCTCCCTAATTATTCCATTAATCCCTCTATTCATCTTAATTAACCATAACCCTAATTAAATAAATAAATCCTATTTCTTATCATATATTTCCTACATCATGCTAACCTTTATACACTCCCATTATATATTAATCTCTTGATTATCCTAATAACACCACAATTAACCACCAATCCCACCTCATTTACTAACCACTTACCCCACTTGCTAATTTAAAATTCAAATATATTCCATCTACCTCCCCTAGCTAACCTATCCATAGCTTCTCCTACACACCTATAACCTTAAACCTCCATAAAACCCCTGAACTAATCCCTACTAACTCCTAATCAAATCTAGAATCCTATAAAATATAGATCCTTATCTAACTTTATATAATTATCTAAAACTATAGAATTATTATTAATTTTAAATTCCTTTTAAACCTCTCCCATCACCTTATAAATAACCAAGCATTTAGAATGGTTGAACTAAATTTTTAAAGCATACAAAATATCTATTACCTGCATACTCTCCTTTCATCCACATTATCCTTGCTTCCAAGAAGTCATTAACCCATTCATACTCACTTGAGATTTTGAAGCCACCATTATCAAGCAATCCAATAAGCAAAATAAAGAATCATTGTAGAATCCATTTGAAGATTTTAGAGGGAAGACAAGAGAATCAAGGTGATGGTAAGATTCATCTAACAATTACTGATTATTTCTATATTCTCTCCCTTTGATGTTTTATGTAAGTTTTGGTTTAAGTTACTATATATAGTATATTAAATCCATATCTCAAATTTACAAGCATATTGGATGATATACTAGCATCCTCAAAGACCTAAAAATTCATCACATTTTCAAGGATAGAGGGATATGGGATGAGTTCCACATATAATTATTTTAACTTAGTGCTTCCTAATGGAGTTATGTTCATTGTCATAGATGATAGTGATTTCGATAGTTGGTTTTCCTCTTAGGGGATAAGGATGGTATTAAATAAGTTAAATATCTTGATTAGGTCCTAAGATTTATGCTTATACCTCCTGAGGTATGATAGATTGAATTGAAATTTAGTTTTGATTTAGTTGACCACTAGCTCAGAGTCACTAAATACTATTAGTTTATTTGCCTTATATTTCATTTCAAATTTCAATCTAAGGATTATAACTTCATACTCCACCAGATTATTGGTGAAGGGGAACTACAAGTTATATGATGCTAAATGTTTTCTCCATAGGGGATCTATAATCAGATAATCAACCCCAATACCTTGTTTAGAATAAGATCCATATATATAAAGTGATTATAGGTTGGGTAGGTTTAGGTTGTGACTAATTTTATCTTTGGGTGGCTTTGTGCTCAACATGTAGATGTTTAGGTCTAAGGAAACTAGGTTTACCTTCTCATTAATGGCATTGTAATTGATTATCATGTGTTTCATGCAAGGTTTATTATAATAAAAATGACTAAGAGGTGGGGGGGTGAATCAGTATTTAAAACCTTTACTAAAATTCCACATAATCATTCATGAAAATTCACTTAAACATGTAGATCAACCAATGACTAAGTAGCCATCCACATATGCATGAACATAATAACACAAGATAACATAGCTTATATGTGGGAAAATCTCAAAGGGAAGAAAAATTATTGATCCATACAAATGGAATAAAGTCATATAATTCAAAATATCAATTTTGGTGAAGCAAAAACTTCACATGGAGCACCAACCCCAACTAGCTAGGCACCAATCTAGCTAGGCTTTAACAAGCACCCACTTACAAGGAGGCACCAACCCCCTAGATGACTTAACACCAAATAATACACCTAAAAAAATTGATCACCTTTATAAAAAATTATTGTTTATATAATATATGATGATCACCTTCTTTAATTACTCACACACGTCTATCCCTCTCAAAACTACCTCTAGGCTTCTTTACTCTACTAGGTCTCTTCAAGAATGATTAGGTCATATGTCCTTGATCTTCATACTCATACCTCTTATTAAATATTCATGAATGTATCTCTACACCCATATTATGGTCTACATTACCTATTTATACTCCTCATTTTTATCTTTTATTTTCTTTCACTCTCTTCACTTATCTAACTCTTACAATTAGGTCTAATTAGTCTTACTCTTATATAATTCACTTGATATCACACACCTTGGTTGGACATACACACTTGAACACTTGGATTAAACTTATAATAGGTCTTAGAAAACATTTAAAATATGAATCAAATAATTCATTAGGTTGGTCACAACTTAACAGACCAAATCCTCTTTTTAGGTCTTAGAGAGACCTAATCCAAATAGGCCTACTTTGGCAACACATTACCTCATGACCCCTTGAAACAAGATAAAATTAATTAAATAAAAATATAATTTTATAATTAAATAAAATATACTTTATTCAACTTGAATTTAAGTCCACAACACATTTTAGGTCTAACCACCACTTGAACCCCTTCTTGAAACATTGTATACAGTCTCAAACTCTTCTCTACAAAGTGTTCACTCGGAACTGCCAACTAGTCTCAAAATACAGTCATGGAAACTTGAACTTATGATACCTAAAATTAAACACTCAATGAATTAAAATGAATGAAAATTATCATAAAACATCCTTATAAATAAATAAATAAAAATTATCATAATCTCTAGTGATAATTATTGGTATTGTAGACCAATTTGTTGGCCTTCTCTCTCACAAACCTCACTTAGCCAATCAAGCCATTTTGGCTTCAACATTTTCACTAATTTCACTGAGTACCAAAAATTATAAAAAGAATTTATAAGACACAAAATTAAAAAATATAAACACCATGTACATTATATGATTCAACTCATGGCATAGAGTCTCAAACCTGTCATTGCAACTTGTTTACTTAGAATTGTCAGTTTGCCTTAAAGCATAGTTATGGTGACAATGACCTTCAATCACCTATATGACCATTTATAGAGACTCATGATACATATGGATGATATTATAAGATAATTATACCATTAATATATAGAAAGATAATATGGTCAAATATCAATACTAGTCTTTTAGACCAATCTTAGAGCCTTTATAACTCATTGTCTCATCTGAATCAGACAAGTGAACTTATGAGCAACATTTTCATCATATCCACTGACCTCAAAAAATTATATCCAAAATTAATGTATATTAAAAGTCTTAAATAATGTAATAATGCACTTGGTTTGTTCCCTATTCCATGATAGCATAGCCCTAATCACCTTCTCACTACTACTTTGATTTCTCACTATTTTCATCATTAGGTATGTTAATGACTGGTTGAATTGGATGATCAATTTATCACCCCTAAGGGATATAACCTATACATAAAACACCATGGACACAATCTAAAAGTCTCAAACTTTGTCATCCATCCATTTAATAAATTTGACTTGGTCACCTTTGATTGTTATAACAAATCTCTAAAAAACTAGCACTTTCCTCTAGGGTCTACTCACACATCTAACAACCCAATCACACCTATAGGTGCTTGGGAGAATTTAATCCATGATCCAATAGATTTTCTAGTCATTTGAGACCATTCTAGGTTGTTTTGAATAATATCTTTCTCATCAAGTTATTATTAGGTTTTAAATAGGGTTAACACTATTTCTAGTGTTACCAATTATTCATAAAGGAATACCCCTTATTTCCAAAAATAATTCCTAAAGATCTTATCTATGACGCTTCACCATCTCTCCTTAATAACTTATGTGCCAATGTAGAGGTTACATGTACCAATGAACACTTGAAAGTCCTTATAAGGTTGGGAACCCTTCATTCTGTGCTCTACAAACCATGACCTCAAACTTTATCAACACACCTAGGATAATCTATCATACCACTAAAAATGCTCACATGCTCATTCTTGAAATCTGAGTCTCATATCTCATTTGGCCACCATCTCTCTCTTTTCTCTCTAGTCCTTGACTTGTAAGCTATATTAGTCCTTTAAAATGTCCTTATAACCACTATCCAAGATGTCAAAACCTCATATACATGACATACAACCTATTATCATGATCAATCATTGTGACACATCCTTCACATGCCTTGATGATATCTCATTAGACTAGGTAAGGTCTAGAAATGATTTAGATGTAGACTTGATCTATTGGTCCTACCCCTATAGGATCACCTTGAAAATCTCCTTAATTTATCTCCACCTTGATAACATACCTTACATGCTCAATATGTAATGTCATACCTCTACACATACATCTTAATGTTCATCATGCACATGCTTATGATATGACTATGCTTGTTATGACCAGGTTTCTCAAGCATTTGGAACTTAACCACTGGCCTTGAAACATTCCTTAAGGTAACCATTATTTATATAAATTATCACTCAATGACAAATAACATATCATAATCTTGTGATCATTAACTTCATGAAGCTTCACTATGCACATACCTTCTCACAAGGTCTAGACAAGGCTTTACAAGACACCTTGATACCTTGACCTATTCCATCCATGTCATGACCTTAACACAAAATCAACCAAGAATATATGAGACACTTGGACCTATATTTTTATCTTTCATATAAATCACTACATACCTTTAATGATCATAAGCTTGTCACAACACACACTTCTAATTGGCCTTACTCATCTAGACACCATGCTTGTCTAGACACCAGTATTAAAACAACTACTTGACATCAACCTCATTCATCATGATTACTCACTACACATATTCACTAGATGCATTTAGACATCAATGATAACACATTTTGACATTAATGACATCAGATTGACATCAATGACAACACTATACCAACAAACTCCCCCTTTGTCATTGATGGAAAAACATACTACAATCTGATAAATCTCTTCTCCCCCAAACTGGTCTTTTTCCCCCTTTGACATTAGTGATAAAGGGCCTTCCACAAAATAACTATATGATCTTTGGACCTAAAATTTAAGAAACTACATAATGAAATGCTGACCAAATATTCACCTTATAATCATAATAGTTGTTTTAGATAACTTCTAGAATGCTTGAGTTGCTCCTCAAGAAACCATCTACATCTTGACTAAAATATATACAAATTTCCATCTCAAATTTTTATTGTTCTTAATATCCTTATATATCCAACATTAAACTCAAATATACCTTCATACTGAATTAAACTTTCACATATCTACCTTGATAATTTAAATCGTAGAGATAACAATCTCTCTCTATGTCCATACTTTCCTTTTGAGTCACACAATTAATAACAATTTTTTTCTGACCTCATTCATGCTTGATTAGAGATTCAACCTTTGTTCACACCATAAAGACTCTTTTTATCATCCTCTTAGGTCCATAATAATTTTTATCCATCTACATCATGACAACCCTTCTTGTATTAGTTCACTACTCATTAGGTCTATAAAACACCTAGTTTAATATCTACCAGACTTATATCTTACTTGATCACCTTCACCTCACACAACTAGGGCATACTGAGCATATGTACCTATAATACATGACCCGAAGGTCATCTTAAAATTCCTATAGAAATCACACTCAATGGCTATGAGCATAAAACATCTCTAAAATCAATGCTTGTACACCATGTCTATTAGGTCTATTTGCAATCAAAGATATTATTCTAAGGGAATAATCTAGCCATCCATATTGGAGTAGATATCACTCATGTCATGTACATATGGTATATTAGATGTTATTCTTGCATAAATATATCTCATTAATGTTTCTCAAACCACCATGGCACAGACCTCATCATAACATCTTCCTTGTATCATTCTATCAATTAGGTTCGTGCCTACATACTTCATTATGACATACCTCTATCATAACTTGTATTATTCATGATATGCAAACTAAGACTACACAACATGTTCCTTGATCCTCTATGACCTTAAGGTAATATTGATGCACATAGAACACTCAACTCTCTCTCACAACTAACTCAACAAATAGAATCATGAAACATCTCAGAAATCATGCTCCCCCTAACTCCATGATTACCACTATTTAGATAAAAAAAGTAACCACTCTCATGATAAATAACTCAAAGCTACCAAGCTCCCCCTTAGACCAAATATATATCAATAAATTCGACAACTCAATAAATAAAGATCATACAGAACTACACAACCATGTTCCCCTTTTGTCTTCACAACTTGATCTCCATATGAATCAATAGTACACACAGACCATATCCAACATAGATCAAGCACTTTATTACCAATACCAAATCTCAACATAGATCAAGCTCAAATACAACCAAATACCAAAAACTTACCTCTCAACATGCCAAAATACCACACTTCTAGCTCAAACTCAATAATATTCATTCATGTCTTCATACCTTCTTGGCATATAACACATGTCAAATCTCAATAAGCATCCACCATGCTTCCACTTACTAATGAGTGTCTCCATGAAGCTTAATGGAGTCACCCCTTCCATAGGGAACTAAAACAACACAATTTTAGGAGATTCCCATATCTCCATATTCTCATAAGAATGAATATTCTTCAACATCCTTCCAAGATTGACTGTCAACTTAGGCTTGACCTTTGAATTGGCCTCTTCATTATCCTTCTAAGCTGATAAAGCATACTCTTGACATTATTTCAGATATAACTTATTCTTTAACTCTACCTTTAAGGACTCTACTTATCTTCTAAGCTTGAAGTATTCTTTCATAAGACTCTTCCCCTTTAAAAAACATCTATTATCCATTTCTATGAATAGACCTTCATTATTATCATGATAAACACTGACATCATCATAATCTATATTTTGCTTCTGAGGATCACCTTTAGGATGTTGGGCCTATCTCAAAGGACTTGATCTGATACCAATTATTGGAAGAATAATGACTAAGAGGGGGGTGAATCAATCTTTAAAACCTTTACTATTATTCCACTTAAACATTCATGAACATTCATTCAAACATGTAAATCAACCAATGACTAAGTAACCATCCACATCTACATGAAACATAAAAACACAAGATAACATAACTTATATGTGATAAAACCTCAAAGGGAAGAAAACTCATTGATCTATAAAAATGGACTATAGTATTATAATATAGAAGACCAAGTTTAGTAAATCACCAACTTCACATGGAGTACCAACCCCAACTAGCTAAGTACCAACCCAGTTAGGCTTTAACAAGCATCCACTTGCAAAGAGGTACCAACCTGTAGATGACTCAACATAAAATCATCCACATAAAACAATTTATCACCTTTAGAACACCATATTACTCATATAATAGATAATGATCACCTTCTTTAGTTCTTCACACACTTCTATCCATTTCAAAACTACCTCTAGGCTTCTTCATTCTATTAGGTCTCTTCGAGATTGATTAGGTCATATGAACTTGATATACATACTAAAAAATCCTATTATATATTCATGACTATATCTATACACCCATTTTATGTTCTAAATGACCTTGTATTCCTCAATGTGCTCTTTTATTTGCTTGCACTCTCTTCACTTATCTAACTCTTACAATTAGGTCTAATTAGTCTTACTCTTGTATAAGTCACTTGATCTCACACACTTTGGTTAGACATACACACTTGAAAAATTGGATTAAAATTATAATATGTCATATAACATGAATCAAACAATTCATTAGGTCAGTCACAACTTGACATACTAAATCCTCTTTTTAGTTCTTATGGAAACCTAATCCAATTAGGCCTAATTTGGCAACACGTTACCTCATGACCCCTTGAAACAAGATAATTTTAATTGAAGAAAAATATAATTTAATAAATCAATTAAATATACCTTATCCATATTCAATTTAATTCTAAAACACCTTTTAGGTCCAACCACTACTTGAACCCCTTCTTAAAACACTATTCACAATAGGCCCTCATACACACAAAAAGTCTGTCTTGAACAATAAAATCATACACACAATTTTTACAAAAAACCATGGAAAAAAATCACATATACAAAATATAAATGACCTTAGGGTCATAAAAATATTATTTATACTTCACAACTCAAGGTATATAGGCTCAAACTCTTCTCTACAAAGTTCTCACTTTGAACTGCCAATGAGTCTCAAAACACAGTCATGGAAACTTGAAATTTTGATACCTGAAGAACATAATAAAGGAATTAAAATGCATGAAAATTCTCCTAAAACATATTTTTAACAATCTAAAACAAAATGATCATAATCTCTAGTGATAAGTTTTGGTCTTGCAGACCAATTTGTTGACCTTCTCACTAATGGACCTCACTAGTGAGTCAAGTCAATTTGGCTTCAACATTTTCACAACTTTCACTGAGTACCAAAAATTATACAAAACATGTATAGGAAATAAAATTACAAAATATAAACACCATTTATATTATATTCTTCAACTTATGGCATTAGAGTCTCAAACTCATCATTGCAACTTACTTACCTAGAACTGCTAGTTTACCTTGAACCATAGTTATGGTAATAATGACCTTCAACACCTATATGACCACTTACAAAGACTCATAATGTATGTTAATGATACTATCAGATAATTATACCATTATTATATATAAATATAATATGGTTAAATATCAATATTAGTCTTGTAGACTAGTCTTAGAGCATTTATAACTCACTGTCTCATCTGAACTAGATAGGTCAACTTATGAGCAAATTTTTCATCATATCCACTGACCTAAAAAAATATATCCAACATGAAAATGTATTAAAATTATTTAAAAATTTCATCATGTGCTTGGTTTAATCCTTATTCTATGATAGCATATCTATAATCTCCTTCTCACTGATGCCTAGATTTGTCACTATTTTCATCATTAGGTCTTCTAGTAACTAGTTGACTTGGATGACCAATTTAACACCCTTATAAGATATAACCTATCTAGAAACCACCTTGGACAAAAGATACAAGTCTCAAACTCTCTCCTCCATCCATTTATCAACTTTGACTTGGTCAAATCTGACTATTACAATAAATCTTTGAGAATTTAACACTTTCCTATAGGGTCTACTCACACACTTGACAAACCAATAACACCTAGCAGTGCCTAGGAGAGTTTAATACATGATCCAATAGTTTTTATAGTCATTTTAGACCATTATGGTATTTTTTGAACAAGATATTTCACATCAAGTCATTGTTAGGGTTTTAGAGAGGGTTAACATTATTTTTTGGTGTTAATGATTGTTCATAAAGGACTACCCCTTATTTCTAAAAATAATACTTGGAGATATTATCTAGAAACCTTTAAAATATCTCCTTAATATATAAATTTCCCATGTATAAGATACATATTCCAATGAACACTTGAAAGTCCTTCTTGGGTTGAGAAACCTTCATTATATGGACTTGAGAGACCTTAAAACACTTTTTCAAGCCTTTTCTTGTAAACCATGACCTCAAAATTTGTCAACACACCTAGGAAAATCTATCATATCATTGAGAATTATCACATGCTCATTCTTATCTTGAAATCAAAATCTCATACCTCATCTAGCCACCATCTCTCTCTTTTCTCTCTAGACCTTGACCTACAAGCTACATTAGTCCTTGAAACTATCCTTCTAACCACTATCTAAGATATCAACACCTTATATACATGCCATAAAGACTATTATCATTCTCGATCACTACCATACATCCTTCACATGCCTTGATTATATCTCATTAGACTAGGTAGGGTCTAGAAATGGTCTACATGTAGATTTGATCTATAGGTCCAACCCATATAGGTTCAACTTGAAACTTTCCTTGATGCCTCCAAACCTTTATCACATGCCTTAGATGATCCTTAGACAATGGCATACTTCTTCACATACATATTCATGCTCACCATACACATGCCTATGATATGACCATGCTTTCTATGACTAGGCTTCTCAAGCATTTGGAACTTGACCACTAGCCTTGAAACACTCTTTAAGGTTACTATTATTTACACACATGATAGATCAATGAAAAACAATATCTCACAAGATTTTGATCATTCACTTCACCAATATTCACTATGCACATACCTTATCACAAGGTCTAGATAATGATTTACAAGACACCTTGATGCCTTGATCTATTCCTTCCATGTCATGACCTTAACACAACATCAAGCAAGAAGATATGAGACACTTAGATGTATACTTTTATCTCATATAAATCACTACATACCTTTAATGTTCATAATTTTATCATAACACACATTACCAATTGGCCTTGCTCATCTAGACACCATGCTCATCTAGACACTAGTCTTAAAACAACTACTTAACATAAACCTCATTCATATTGATTACTCACCATGTGTGTTCACCATATGCATCTAAACATAAATGATAACACACTTTGAAACTAATGACATTATATTGACATAAATGACAACACTATGCCAAAAAGTTTATTTATCTACCTATATTTGGTTGGATACCCCTCTCCATGACAATGACATATGGGAGAAATATATGGCCATATACTCATTTAGGTATTTGGACCAATCTCTATTGAGGATCATGCCATAAGTTTTAGGGATCTCCACTACTTGTATATTTATGAATTTATAAATCCTAGGATTAAACTCTAACTGGATGTGGACATTGAAAAATTCACATATCACTTTTACTTCTAACTTGTCTAGCTGGACCACTACCTTGTTTGATTTTATGGGGACCAACTTGAGCTTCTCACATATGCCTTCTAACATCACATTAGATGAAGCTCCTAAATCTACTAAGAAATTATGTAAATTATTTATAAACAACTAGATGGTTACGAGGAAGGGGGTACCTCGATATTATTTTTGTGAATGAAAAAATTGGTCTATGTTTCTCTTGGTTTTGGTTGGGTTTGTGGGGTCAGCTTCTATGTCAAGGATTTTAGCAAGAAATCCTATTGATCAGTAATTTGAGAAATATCATGAAGGGTAATTTTGGACTTGATATTTTTCATATCCTCCATTATATTATAAGCCCATTTAATTTAGACCAATGGGGTTTCTATGGGTGCTTTAGGTTTTTGAGGTCTCATAGGTGTGGGATCATTCATAGTATTTTGGTTTGGTGGGGTTGCACCATTATTAGGGGGAGTCAAGGTAATAAGGGGATGCTATCATTTTATATTCTTGAGGGCATAATTGCTTCTTTAGAATTTTTGAAATTATTATACCTCAGTAATACCCTCCTATGGATCATTTTCTTCCTAGCTCGGGAAATCCATGGTCTCTTACACTATAACAATACTAGGGGATTTACTTGAGTTAGAGGATTTAGGGTGATTAGGGATCACCTCACATTATTCTATTTCCCTTTAGAAGATGTCAAAAGCAAAACTAAACTCCATGCAATCTAGTTCCCCATGGGATATTGTGTTATATACTTGACACTAGTTAGGTAAGGCTATTTTGAAGATATTGATTTTATGTAGCCTATTGGGTGAGGGTTTAAGGGGATTGTGAGAATGGTTATAGTTATTTATTGGTCTTTGATATGTGAAGTTTTTGTTGGAATTTTTTCCATTATAATTACTCACCTACCTTTTTATCCTAAGGAAATAGTTGCTGAGTTTCTATACCATTCATTGGATGGTGTCTAACTCAATCTTGGTGGACTTTTGAGGTGTGGTTTGGGTATTATTATTTGCTACCAACATTACTAAGTATTTTGATTGAGAGATCAATTCATGTCCCCTAGGGTTAAGTAAAACCAATTATTAGTTCAAAGTGGGATGACCTAGTGGGAATTAATGCATTATAAGGAGTGGTTGATGCATTATGGCATTCTGATTAATGTTGGGAAAGAATCTCAATGTGGGCATCTATGGTAATACACTAGGAGTGGGGGTCATTGTGTGTCCTTGGGGGTTCATTTTCATATACACCATAATGGTCCCTACATAAGTCAAGGATAGGTATGTTATGGTTGCATCTCTCTTTAAGAACATGGTTATTTAAGGGTCTAACACATTCTTATACATTTCAAGTGCTAGTTGAGGGTTTGGTTGATAAAGAATAGTAACTTGATTGTACATATTTTGAAACCTAACATTTAAGTTCTTAATAAGCTCATTGGGATCCATTTTGATATAAGAAAACTATTGTTATAGGACATCAGGGTCTATCACTTTCTCAGATTAGGCAAGGAAAATAATTTTGAAATGGTCCCAACTCAGGATAGAGTCTTTAGGGAGGTTGAGGAACTAATAATATGCTAAATTCATTAACATGAAGGGGAAAATCCTGCATACCACATCATCATGTTATACATTCAAAATATTCAAGGTAATTTTATAGTAAGTTATGTGTTCTTTCATAGTTCATCCCATGTCAGGGGTGAAATAGGGAAAATACCTCTCAAGGTTCCTAGGTAAATCATGGACAAATCTTAAGATGTTAATGGTAGAGCCAAATAACTAGCCATCTTAGGCTACAAATTTAGAAAAGGTTTTAGGAACAAATTGATTGGAATTAGGGTAGTGTTAACAACCTAGACATCACCCTAATTAAAGGCTTGATAGATTTGGATCTAAAACCTTCACACATGGACTAAAATAAAAATGATTTGAGGAGCAAGACACCTAAACTCAAACTAGACATCTAGATTTTGGTGAGGCTAGACCCTCTAATGTATTACTTTACATTGCCTAATAAACTACTGATTGTTGGGATGAAAAGGGGGAAAAGGAAACTAAAAGGGAAATCCTACTTTATTATTGTTGATACACCTATACCTCTGGTTCATCCACTCTATTTAAGCTCCTAAAACACTAATTAGACAAGTAAAGACTAAATCTACAATTCTAAATATCTCTTATACATTAATATTTAATGTAGAGGTTTTATCTAGTGATCAAATCTTGAGGGAAATGATGGAATAGGCCTAATTTAAGGCACTAAATAGCCACTTATATCCATTTTAAACTCATCTAAAAGACATAAAACACTAAACATGACTTGCCTAATCTAAAAAACTAGTAGTTAGGTGAGAATCAGGACTTGAAAAGGGAGAAATTTCTACCACATATGAAAATTAAACTAATATTACACACTATACCAGCATAATGGAATCTGAAATAATCATTTTATTTATTTGAAAAGGTTGCAAAACTCAATCTTGGTAAAGTTTGGTCATGCCAAGAGAGGGATTTTTTTAATGCTTTGAAATCCAATAATATATATCCAAAATGAAATCCCCTATCTAATGTGGTGTATAAGGGATATAAGGTATAGTATTGCTTTAGTTAACTCAAGACAAAATCCATTTACAATATTAAATCAAATCCATAAATATCTTCAAAGTCTTCAAAACATACATAATCCTCAATCTTGGCATAGAAAGGAAGGTGGTGGGCCCTTGATGAGTTGTCAAAACCTATTTCATGGAAAGATACACTAATATTGGTCTTTATTTCTTTTTAATTGAGCTATAACTGAAGTGTAACATGAAGGAAACCTTTTTGCATGAGATGACATGGAACTAGCTAACTAGTAAGGACTAGTTAACTCCCTTTGAAATGAACATGCTTGAAGTGGCACTTTAATTCTTAAAAATTTGCATGAATATCTATGGGAATAGTAGATATTCAGCATGGAAAATCCTTTTTGAACTCTTTGATAGCCAAACTTCAATGCCAAAATTCAAATTTGATTGATAAGATAGGACTATTAAGCCAACTAGGCCTAATAGTCTATCTACGCACTTGGAAATTCATAAGACATATAAAAAACACCATGAAACTAAAAAAATAATTATACTAGACTTGTAACAACTTTTCTCATCACATGATATGTGATTTTGATGAAAAACTCTCACCATTCAGTTAACAGGGTTGACTAGGCCCAGTTTGCTCCCTTTTTCTGTAGACTAGCCATTTTGATTGAGCTAGTAGGGAACTTTTAGGAATTTTTATGACCAATTGAATATTTGAGGATGAGTAAAAAATCTCAATCTTTCCTCTCCATGAATTGGTTTCATGTAAACAACCTTGTACCTCATTTTACATGCATTTTTCCATAAAAACCTAATTTTTGCCTTGACCTGCACAACTCCATATGTCAAATTGGAATTTATATAATCCTCTCAAAGTTTGATTTATGTTTTAATTTGATCCATGGTAATTTGGTAGCAAGAAAATCAACCTTTTCCAAAACTAGTTTTTTGCGGGTTGAATTTGAAACTTCAAAATGATGATTCACGAAATAGAGACCTATAAATACAAAACTATTTCAATTTATGTGTATAAAATTTACCCCCTAACACCCATAAAAATATTGGGTTCCCATGCAAAATATATGTAAAGTTTTCATGTAGAGGAAATTTGCTAGTAGGGTTTTTCTTGCATTCTGTGCTACCTATTCTCTTAGTGATTTCTCATAAAGTAAATCCCATCAACTAACCTAAATTTTTAATTTATGATAATTGAATATGGGTACTTAAACCATACTAAGAGTGTATGACCAAACTCCTCATGTGGTAAAAGATACAGGTGGCTTAAAAGGGTGTTTGGAATTGCATAAATATAATTTTTTCACATGGATGAAAATGAATCTTCCCCTAATTCTCAATTCCTAGAAAAATAATTATAGTGTCTTTACCATGATATCAAAATACTCTAAAACTATCTTCTTTCTTGAAAAGTCAAAAATGTCTTTTTGGCCTATATGCCTATTTACTTGAAAAAACTTGTATGAGTATGGTTAGCATATGATTTGGATTTTTAACACTATAAAAAGGTGAATTAAGGTTTAATTAAATATTAAAATTCTTTTCCAACATCCACTTTGGATTATAAACTTCTTTGGCACTTCAAAATGCTGTCTACTCTAATGGTGACCTCAAAAAGACATGTCGATGACTATGATAAAACAATGAGCACATCCACTTATCCAATGGAATTTAAAATTTTATTTATTATTATTCAACTCATTATTATTATACACACCAAATTTTGGGTCTTAATTACTCTTGTAGATGCCATAAACCTCAAATTTCTTCAAAAAATGCCCCTTTTGCATGGACTGTGACTTACTTGACTATATTTTCATGATTTTTGGAGATAATTTCATGGCTTTTAGATGTTATATAGATAAAAATAATCTTAAATTATCTCAAAATACCCTTGAAATTCTTTAAAACATCATCTCCTCTTCTTTCTAGCATGATTTGACCCTGAAACAAGGCAATTAGGCCTTCCCATGATTGAGTATATACTGGTGTTGGTGGATATTATAAAAAATGGAGGTGTTTGAGAGGAAAAAATCACCCATGGTGTTTTGTAAGCCTTAATATCACCTAATAACTATTACCATATGCTATTGATAACACTATGACTCTCAAACCATATTTTTAAAGCTTTTGGGCAATACTGTTCCATACACGTCTGATGTACTTGACTATGTAGGTGGCCCTTTGAGAGTTACTTCATGAACCATTGATGATATTATCATCATTTTCTTCCTAAAAATCTTAATTCATTTTATATGAAACAACCTTATAGCTACTACTTACCTTTTTTCTTGCTTCATGTATATGGTATGACCTACTTGTCCTTATAGTTGTAGGTTTCTATAAGCCCTTAATGCTATAGGGAGACATTATAGGGTGAAATTGTGTGATTGTTTGATCAATAATTTTAACTAATTATAGTTCACCTTTCATTACTATTTGTATATCCTTCTATTCCCCTTCAAAAATTATTATATACCACAATGTTCCTACTAACTCTGCCATCATTGAGAATGTATGGGTGTAGATGCAAACTACAACTCAGTCTCTATAGAGTAGATGTGTTAGGGCCCCTTCAAAATTCCTTATATCATGTAGATACATATTTTGAATCATCAAACCTCTTTTATTCCACTATCCCCTTTAAAATTTCATGATCCTCTAAAGGTGCTTGACTGCATATATCATGATGGTATAGACTAGGGATTTGATTTAAGCCTTGAATGATTTTGAAAGCTTGTGACAATAAGTGTGAAGGTCACTCACCTGAATATGCTAGCCTTATAACCAAAACATCATCCTTTTAAGGTTTTCAAATATTAAATACCTTTTCCATAGCATTCATTAACCTATTAACTGTATACCCCTTTTTGGATTGATGTAGGTCTTCATTATTGAAGTGAAAGGGTTGTAGGTACACTTTAAAGTCTTCTTTATACCTATCTCATCATGACTGATGCATTATATGCCATATCATGATGGATTTCAAACCCTAGATTGAGGCATGCTTTCTATATAGCTTGGAAGGTCTGTTGGTAACTAGACCCTTATAACTATAGGCATGCTCATATAAGCCTGTAGGGTTACAATATGTCTCATTAGCTCTATTCAAAGACTTAAATGAACTGCAGTATTTCCTTTCTTGAATGATGTTTGTACTCTCAACACCTTGTTGAAACCATTAAAATTGAAGGCATCTACAAATATTATAACCCTTGTAAAATGGTATTCCTCCCAAAGCATATTTTATATGGTTGTAGGTCATCATCTACTGCATGTAGGTGAATTTTGAAAACCTTTTTTGGGATTCTATAGCTTGAAAGTGTCATATTCTCCTTGAAACTTTATGAGATTACCAATCTCAAAAGTCTATATATCCTTTATGATCAACTATCCTTTGAAATTATATGCCTCTTAAGGATTAGGCTTTCCTTTACTATAGCACAAGCCTGTAGGTCACCCCTTTTAGGTACTATAGGTGCACTTTACCACTATAGGTTCCATATGCAACTTGTTAAACCTTTCCTTATTATTCACTTAACAAAGTTATTTCACTCAGTGTTATAGTGCATTTGATAATGCTTTCTTTATATAAATTGATAGCTAAGCTTTCATCCATATAATTGAATACACTCACAAGCCTACAAGGGTAGGCCATGTGACTATAGGGACTCTCATCTAGCACTATAACATGAATACTTCTATATCAAACCATGATAACATTCTTATGCACAAAATAACTTACCAAGTGAAATAACACCTTATTATCCATATTAAAAACATGATTAACATTGTATCTTCCTTTTTATGGCACCTTGTATGGATAATAACTTGTATATGATCTTAAGGATAGCCCAAAGGTAGATTTGATTCCTATTCCTCTTCATGATTAATTGATGACATCACCTACATTTAACATTATAGAGAGAACCTTAGTAACTGTATCTTCATGATTGATGTCTTCATGGATTTCCTTGACATATGAACCTATTGTAGGTCCTTTTCTCATGACTGTATATGATGTTTCAATTAGCTCATATATTTTCTTGTTCATTTTTATGTTGATCGTGATCAACCATTGGCTCTCTCGAGATTAGAATAGGTGATGGAGATGGGTTGAGGGTAGAATACATGAATATGTGGATGAGGGTGGGAGAAAAGGATAAACACAGTGGGAGAAGGTAGAGTATGGTAGTGGTATGGTGAGAATGTGGATGAGGTGGGAAACAAGCATTTGGAAGCATGATAGGACTAAGACAAGGAGTTATAAATAAAATGGGACAAATTATCATCATTCCATATAACTTTTAAGGACATTGGAAGAGGGTAAAATATAAAAATTCAAATTTATTACTTTGTAAAAACCTCAAAATTTGCAAAGAAACCTTAAAATATGCTAATCTAGCCCTTTTAGAAGCTTGGAAGCACCAAGACAGGCCAAGAAATGGATATTTTGGAGGATTTATTTGGGAAAACTAATTCCAAACATGAAAAATATGATGGAAACCCATGAAAACATTAATTCAATAAAATTTTAGGCTACCTCCTTCTTGCATGACCGTACACCTCTTTACAAGCATGTTATATTGCATATTTGACTAGCTATGTTTGTGAGACTTGTTAGACCCTAAAATGAATGAATAATAGCTTCAAGAGGTGATGAAGAGGTATATTAAGTTCCCAAGATTCTATAACAACTTTATTTTATTTGAAACCCTACCTTGGTGAATATAAAATGAAGAAAATTAGTTGCCTTTCTGGTTATAGGGCTGTAGTAATTGGCCTATCTTCAATTGGATGGTTCATGATCATGAAGTAGCCAATTAAAGAACCACTTAATCCATTATGAATCCCTTTGAATCTATTTTATTCACCTAAAAATTTAGTTATGTACTCTCCTTAATCAATTTGTACCATCAAAAAAAAATTAGGCATGTCTTTTTGTGCAAAATTGCCAATTAGAAGGAGGAGACTGATTTAGGGCCTGTATGGCCATCAATTGCCATAGAATTCCTACTAAATCCTACTCATGGCCTGATATTGATTTTTCATGCCTTGTCTATACAAAATCCATATGACATATGTACTCTTGCTTGTAAAATGAAGGAAGTAAGACTTTAGAAGGAATACATGCCATAAAATGAAAATTTAGACCTTTTTAACCTTTTCCCATACTTTAAATTGGAAATTTGGCATGTGTGGGGGAAAAAGGGGTCCTTTTAGCTTAAAAGTTTATTATACCACCTTTTAAAGATTGGAAACTTTGGACTTAAGATAAAGTCATATTTTTGAACATGATTAAAAGAAAATTGGATAATTTAATTACTTTTTTGAAAGAAATTATGACATTTGAAAATTGAAAATCATCTTTTATTGGTTAAAATACCTGGTTTGACCAGCTGAAAAGGGCTATTGATCAATTTTTGGAAATTTTCATATTATGGGGTAGTAATTTTACCTTGATAGGTCAAATTACTAATAGGTAGGTCTAAGTTGGTTGATCCTAGATTTTTTATAAAAAAGTAGGAGGAAATTACCAATAGGCCACGACAAGACTTAGCCATAGTAATAGGTGAACTAGTCTCTAGGATTCTTCATAGTCAAATAGTGGATAGTACAATATTATCAATAAGAATAATCTCAACACACTCATAAACTAATGATAAGTATGAAACCCCAAGTTTAAACCCTTCTTCTAGTGCCAACTTTTGTTCACTCCTCGCTTTGGTTTGTGAAATACCCATGAGACTAGGTATTACCTAAAAGGGAAGATGGGGACAACTAAGGACTTTTCTCCTCCATTTTAGGATTGATCTAGCATTAGCCCAGGGCATAGATGTGGGCATTTGACTTCATAATGGAGTTTCCATGAATAATCTCCAAGAGATGTAGTGTCAACATTGAAAGTTTAATATGAAGTTCTTGTACATACATCTAATTATCAAAGGTTATTATTGGGGTTCATATAATGTGGTTCTCTATTTATAAATACAAGGGGAGAGAGTAGTTAAATCTTATAGAAAAAACACAAAAAGAGAGGGAAGAGTAAGGAAAAAAAGGGAACCTCCATGTCTAGAATGAAGTTAATACATTGACCATCTAACCAAGTGCCTTTTGCCATAGTTATACCACTGTAGTCTGTGTTAGGTTGTGGAGCTAAAAGCTTCACTGATGCAAACAAGGAAGGAGGTTGCTGGGAGGTTGCTGAGAAGCAAAACAAGTTGTAGGGCAACTGACGTCAGTCTGATCAACTGACGTCAATCATATTACAGTGCAAAAGCAACCAACGTTGGTTATAAGTTGGCTGACATCGGTCAAGAAGGAGCCGACGTCAGCAACCTGTGTGTGCATGAATTTGCATGCGAGTCGAGAATAGGTCTATTTTTGGACTGTCAGTTTGCATGTTAAAGGCTAATTATAGTCTTGGAGTTGTGTGTCTAATTATTGTAATTAAGAAAGTCTAATTATTGTATGCATGAGATCTATATAATAGACTCATAGGATGTATTGTAAAAGTGTGCTAGAAATCCATTGTGCTTGAAGAGAGAGCTAGAGTAGCTCCTCCTAGTTCCAAAGGGGTGCTGAGTGTGTATGATCAGGGAGAGTTGCAAGTTGTGCAAGTTCTACTAGGAGATCCACTGGGGTACTGGTTGAAGAATCATGAGGACTTGGTGAGGCAAGGACAAGGGTTCTTTAGGGTGTAGAGATATCTACATGGTAAGTAAGGTCTATTGATTTACAGGTGGTAGCAAGGAAAGGGAGATTTACTTGGAGTTTGGTTGTGTGCTTGGTGTACTGGCAGCGTTGTTACTGACTAGTGGAGGTGAACAACAACTCTGTATTGGAGTTGATTGTTGTGACCATGATGAGAGAGTGAAGTGTTGGAGGAGAATTACAGGTGAACCCTAGAAGTGTGGGAGCTCTAGAGGAGTGGGAAGAAGAAGTGTGGCATCTTCTTCATTGTATTTTCTTCTGAATGAGTATTAATACAATTGTGTATTATCTCTCATATCCTATGTTGTTTCATATTTCTAGTTACTTATTCATTATGATTAAATTTTGTGTTTAGTTGCTTATACAGAGGTAATCATATTGTGCTCTAATTGAGGAGCAAGATCCTGACAAGTTGGTATCAAAGCATGTTTGTTGTTCTAGGTGCCTGACAAGTGGTATCAGAGCTTTTGGTTGGGTTGACTAACAGGTGGTTCAGATCTGGTTAGTGTTTGTTGATTACAGGTCACTCTTAGGGGTTTTAGATTGAGTGGGAGTATAGCAATGGTAGAAGAAAGTAAGCTATGAATGGAGAAACTAAATAGCATGAATGGTCAGATTGATGGAAAGAAAGAGCAGGTAAAGAAAGATTGTTGGTCGGTAGAAGATCGACGTGTAGAAGTAGATGTTATAGGTGTTGTTGCACAGGTTGCTCTAGATAAAGTAGAATCTTGGTTTATAGATTCCGTTGCCTCTTTCCATGTAACCCAAAATAGAGCATCTTTTCAAGAGTATGTCCAGGGAGACTTTGGAGAGATTTACTTAGGGGTTGGTGAGCCTTGTCAAATTGTTGGCAAAGGGGAAGTGAAGCTAAAATTGCAGATAGATAACACACGGGTGTTGAATGAGGTCATGCAGGTACCAGTCTTGGAGATGAGTCTAATTTCTTCAAGAAAGTTGGGTGATGAGAGATGCACAGTAACTCTCACAGTGGATGCACTTGAATTAGATGGTGGTAAGAAAGTAGGTATCCTTTATCTATCTACTTATATTCCTAATTCACCTTCTATTGCAGAGATGTGGCTTTGCAGGCTTGGTCACATATGTAAGAAGGGAATGTATGTTCTTAAGCGGAAGATAGATGTTTTTGACAAACTTAAGAACTAGAAAGCCTTGGTGTTCATGGAGGAGATGACTCACAAAGATCAGCTGAGGGGACTGAATTATTCTAAGCAAGGCTGTGTTAATTTGAACAAGGTTTTGACCCAAAAGGAGCTTATGGGTAAAAATTCAACACTCACAAGTGAACACAGGTATCGGCATCGATCAGGAGGAACTCACGTCGAACAGACAGGCACCGACATCAGTCATGTATAGATCAATAGAGTCGGTAGTGTCAGGCAGTAGGAACCGATGTCAATCATACAAGAACCGATGTCGATAGAGGGGACACTGGCGTCAATCAGGGAACTGATGTCAGTAGACAGGGTCAATCGCAGGGAACTGATGTCGATCGAGTGTAGTTTGGGAGATGGCTAAGATCGGTCACTGGAATAGATGTTGGGCAGACAACAAGCTATTAAGGAGTCTCAAATGCCCATGTGGAGGACTAAAAGTGTAAGTGAGCCTCATATTTGTTATTCACCTTCTTTATATTACTTATTGCTTACTGATGGTCAAGAACTAGGAAGATGTGAAGAGGCAATACAGGTAGAATCCAGAAATAGTGGGAGTTTGGCATGGATGAGGAATGTGATTCCTTGGAGAAGAACCAAACAGGTGTTTGTTGGTGGAGTTGTCAGCTGGAAGAAAGCACTGGATGAGGAATGGATTCCCAGGTTAGAGAAGAGAGTGGGTGGATACGTGAGATGGAAGGCCAAGGTACATGGTCTTGAGGAAGCTGTAGGATAGTGGTACAGGTTTTGACAAGTGGATGACAAAGCAGGGCTTCAGTCAATGTCAGTGTAACCATTATGTTTGTCTTTACCAGGTTGGATGATGATTGCAACATTATCCTATTACTATATGTAGATGGTATGCTTAGAGCAGTTTCGTACATACAGAGAGTTTCTAAGCTAAGGGTATAAGGTTAGTTTAGAGGTATATCATGAAGAATTTGGGAGCAGCAAAATTCTTTGGCATAAGAGACATGGAGATTTTGTCTCCAGTGGGAGTTGATGTGAAGAAGGTATTGGTGAGGTTTAAGATGCAAGATGCAAAATCGATAAGCACACCAAGGGCTGGACAGTTCAAGCTAAGCTTAGAATAATGTTCAAAATCACATGAGGTCGAGTGTAGACCTGAGTTTTCCCAAGCAGTGGGAGTTGTCAGAAAGTTTGGAGCCAATTTGGGGAAGTATTGGAGAGTAGTTCAGTGGATTTTTAGGTATTTGAGAGGGACTAGCAGTAGGGATTCATGTTATGTAGGGTCAAAGTCTTCACTACATGGAGTTGTAGGTTCGGATGTGGCAGGTTACTTGGATGACAGGTGGTGCACCATAGGGTGTGTGGTGGTTGGTCTTTAAGATTGATCTTGAAGAAGGATACAAGCTAGGAAACAAATTAGATGGTGTATAGGTACAGGTATAGTGTAGATGTTTATCTCCAAGTGGGAGATTGTTAGGTTGTGGAGCTAAAATCTTCACTAATGTAAATAGGGAAGGAGGTTGCTGGGAGGTTTCTAAGTTGCAGAACAAGTTGCAGGGCAACCGACATCGATCTAATCAATCGATGTCGGTCATATTACAGTGCAAAAGCAACTAACATTGGTTATGAGTCAACCAACATCGGTCAGGAAGGAGCCGATGTCAACAACCTGTATGTGCATGCATTTGCATGCAGGTCAAGAATAGGTCTATTTTTGGACTGTCAGTTTGCATGTTAAAGGCTAATTATAGTCTTGGAGTTGTGTGTCTAATTATTATAATTAAGAAAGTCTAATTATTGTATGCATGAGATCTATATAATAGACTCATGGGTTGTATTGTAAAAGTGTGCTAGAAAGCCATTGTGCTTGAAGAGAGAGCTAGAGTAACTCCTAGTTCCAAAGGGGTGCTCAGTGTGTATGATTAGGGAGAGTTACAGGTTGTGCAAGTTCTACTAGGAGATCCACCGGGGTACTGGTTGAAGAATCATGAGGACTTGGTGAGGTAAGGACAAGGGTTCTTCAAGGTGTAGAGATATCTACATGGTAAGTAAGGTCTATTGATTTACAGGTGGCAGCAAGGAAAGGGAGATCTACTTGGAGTACGGTTGTGTGCTTGGTGTACTAGCAGCATTGTTACTGACTGGTGGAGGTGAACAACTCTGTATTGGAGTTAATTTTTGTGACCGTGATGAGAGAGTGAAGTGTTGGAGGAGAATTATAGGTGACCCCTAGAAGTGTGGGAGCTCTAGAGGAGTGGGAAGAAGAAGTGTGGCATCTTCTTTATTGTATTTTCTTTTGAATGAGTATTAATAAAATTGTGTATTGTCTCTCATATCCTGTGTTATTTCATATTTCTAGTTACTTATTCATTCTAGTTAAATTTTGTGTTTATTTGCTTATACAGAGGTAATCATATTGTGCTCTAATTGAGGAATAAGATCCTGACAAGTTGGTATCAGAGCATGTTTGTTATTCTGGGTGCCTAACAGTCTGAGTTTCACTTAAGTTCTACCTCCAAGAACACACAGTGGGAAGAGTTTGAGGAAATATAGGGTATGCTTAAAATATGAACCCTCAATAAATATAATTACTATGAGTTTATAGTAAAATACATATAAACACCCAATAGTAATTTATATATTAACACACAAATTAATAGTACTGTAGAAGAGAAATGAGAGAGCTCACATAGTGATTATAATAACCAAGCACATCATAACCATATCACACATGAAGTAGAAAAGTATTAGTCCAATTGATCTATCATTGAAAAACATTCAAAATGGAGATGAAAGATAATTGATATGCAAAATAAGCCCTTTATAGAAAATAACAATTATATTCATTAAAAAGTGAGTGATATTACAATAATAGATATTGGCCAACTCTATAATCCAAATAAATAAATGAAAAAGTATGTGAAATCCTATCTATAATCTAACAACACTATCGAGTAAGTTTTTATCGACCCCTATATTATAGTACACCTTTGGCTTATATAGTTGAGGATGGGATTCACCTTTAAACAACATGATATTCCCATCCTAGGCCATGATGGACACTCATGATAGTTACAAAAGTAATTCAAAATTAAAAACAAATAAAATCCCCTCAATCCTAAAAAAATATCTATGGGGGACCACTTAGTTAATACATGGAGGTAGTTGTGATGGTTTGGCTCCCAATTGCTTTGATCTTGCATCTCTAACTTCCAACATAGTTACTAAAAGATTAAATTCCTTGTCCAACTTATCAAGGTTGATCAAAGGGTTCCCTAAATATCACCTAGGCCTAAGTCACTAGCCTTTGATAGACCTATAAGGGAGTTTTCATTGACACCTAAACCCTAGATACCTGGTTTATGCTCATTGTGGATTATGTTGGTAGCTCAAAAACCACTCGAGCCCCTTTTTTGTTTGATTTGGTGACCTTCACCCTCATGACCTAGTTTAGTTGACCTAAGTGGAGTCCAAATTCTCCCATCCATCAGAGTGCCATCTGGGTGAAATAACACAAAGATATTGACCTCCTTTAAGTAACTCAATATCTTCTTCCTACCCTCTTCCAAGGTCCAATTAATATATGATCCATATCCAACCATATGAGCCATATTCAATTATATGAGCCATATCCTCCATAGTCATCTTCATATTCTCAGCATATGTCTAGTATAAACCTAAGTCTGAGGTTCACATTATTTTTAATTTTGACAACATACCCTTGTTAATCACCACCAATAGCTTTCTACACTTCTTATATATCTTTTTAATCCTCTCCAAGTAAGCTTGAGACTGCTAGATAAGAACATTGGTCTTAGCCATAGTCCCTACTACCTAACCCAAAAATAAGAATAGTAAGAGGGTGTCCTTAACCTACCTAATAATCTTGATAGGGAAGGAGATATTCACCTAGGCTTATAATGTTCAAACCTAGCTTTGCATGTCCTCAAGGAGCTTCTCCAACATATTGTGAGTTACCCAAAGAATAGAGAGTGGATCCTCAACCATCCTTTCTTCCTTAGTGGAAATCATCACCTTAGTGAGGGAAAACATATCCCGATGGGTCTTCCAAACAACTAAGTTCCCATATTGAATGAACCTCTATGTTAGAGTCCTCTTCATGCTTACCAAAGCTCAATTGAAGTTCTACTCTATTTCTGGGTCACCTTGGATGGTCATCTCTAATACTTACAACCTTGGGACTATTCCTTGAGTTATGGGAGGTGTATGAGGGGTGGTTGAGATGGTGATGAAGGGTGGAGGATGAAGTGGAGGGGAGATGGCATAAGTGGAAGGGTAGAATGAGGAAAACAATGGAGGAAGAGAGGGCATGAGAGAAAATGGAGGAAAGATGAAAGGGGAGGCCCATGAGAACATCTATGCCTACCACTAATCCTAAGTCATGCCTACTTGAGGGGAAATGATTCCTAGGAGAGGGGAATTCAACATAAGGGAATATATTATATATTTGAATCCAAATCCTTAGGAACTTGGGGTAATGAAAAGAGGGGGTTAGGGAACAATGTATTGAGGTGTTGTGCTTGAGGCCAAAGGAACCATTAAGGTAGGTGGAGGAGGTTGGATTAGAGTGAGAGGCATATAAAATGAAGTTATAGGGTGAGCTACCTTCTGCCTCTTCTTAGGTCTCTTACATGGGTTGGCCTTGGATAATATAGTGGAATGTCTAACAGGGATAACAAGAGTCATAGGGGCTAACAGTGGATGAATATTAACTATCAAATTAGGAAATGGGATTAATGAATGGGGTAACATGATAGTTCTTCCCACTATATATCCACTCCCAATGGTCATAACTATGCTCACTAATAAAGATGTGCATGTAGGTGCTTATATTGAAGGTATGATCGATGAAGGCATCAAGAAGGTTTTAGGTTACAGAATGGATGGGGTAAAGAGGAATGAAGAGGTAAGGATGATTAGGAAGACTGAGGCCAAAGGTACCTAGGTAAATGAAAAAGGGGGTACAATGGGGAAAAGAAGAGGCACCACTTGGGGAGCTTCTGGAAGGGGAGTAAAACTTGTGGTTATTGTGATTGGGAGCAAGAAGGTGGAAAAAGTGAGGGGAGCAAGGGTGATTGAGGAAAATAGAGGTAAAGGGTATGGAACCTATATTAGTTCCTATTGGGAGCCTCATTTTAGGCTCACCTCTAGACTGCTAGTTATGTCAAACCTCAAGGTCTATGTAGCCTAGGGTTGAGGTACTGGTGGTTGAGTCACTTGTGCCTAGGCTCCCTACCACCAAGTAATGTAGGTCTAGATTAGTTATGGATAGACTATTAGAGTTGCTAAAGGAGGAAAAGGATGAGATGTAAGAGTTGCTTAAGGAGGTAGATCTGGGGCATGATGAGTAGGAGCTAATCGAGGAAGTAGATATAGAGTTAGATCATGATGAGGATAAGGTGTTAGAATGCCTTAAAAAATCTTCTTGGAAATAGTGGGAGGAGTCAGAGATAGATCCCATTTAGAGTGAGTGGGATTTGGAGCAGATGGGCTTGCCTGTACATTATTTTATTTCTTCTTCTTTTTCATCATGATCTAGGATAACACCTCTGGGTTATTGGTGGCATCTAATTATATCTTGTCATCATTCTCTATTTTATGGATATAGTTTATATTAAGGTGGGCCAAATACCTTGCCAAGTGAATCTAATCATGCCCTTAGGGTCCTAAAACCATAACTTAACTCTCCCTAGGGTAAAGGAGTTTTCTTGACTACCATTTTATGGAGGGGAGGGATGGATTTATACACATAATGCCTGATGGAGATTGGGAGTGGTGGACATGCCTTCTGCTAGTAGCCTATGTAAATACTAAAGATACCCTCCACTAGTTGGTAGGAAATCTCTTACTCTACTAGGTAATTCAAGATAAAGTATAGAAAGTAGAGGGGATGCTTGAGAATGCCCATAATTTGGATCATGGTGTCATCTATATATTACCAATAATCCTCGATTGTGGTGATGTAGTCTTAGATTTATTATTATAGATGGGGCATTGGGGTCTCATTGATCATATTGTAGACCATTAGATAAAAGTGCTCATAGATGTCCCAAATGTGGTTCTAGTACTTATGTCCATATAGTTTATAGAATATTACATGGATCATTGATCCCTTGAGAACCCACTTAGGAAAATTTGAAGGTTTGAAGGTGAGTATCTCATAGATCATGTCCATAATGCACTTCAATATGTAGAAATTGCCTCTAGATTAGGCATATGTTATGGCATTGAATAACTTGAACTTGATAAATCCTCCCATGTTTAGAACTTTTGATCATGTGAGGATCATATGGAAGAAGGGAACCCATAATTTGTCAATGTGAAACAAGTAATGAGATGTCTCCATATATGCATTCAATATTTAGACATCATAATAGAAGGTAAAATTTGGGAGGGAGTAATATGCCTTATAGGCATTCTCAAAGATGTTGGAGTTCTAGTGTCGAGAGTTGGGTGAGAAAACATAGTCATAGAACCCATCCTAAACTTAGATGGTAGTGAGAAGGAGGTTTAAAAATAATTTAGCATAAGGAAACACCTCTAGTTTGGTCATGGCCTTGTGAAGATCATATTTCTTATAGGCCTGGAGGACATCTTTAAATTTTCCCTATTCATCATCTTTAGAGCCTGAGTCTCTAGGTACCTAATTAATTAATTTGAACATGTCATTATAGTGATTAAACTTGGTCAAGCCTTTTGGGAGTGGGGTATCCCAAAAAACAAACTCAAATTTAGGGTTTGAAGAGTATATGGCCATTATAGCAATATGGAGGGGAAATAGGAAGGCTATGAACATAAGAGGAAAGAAATGTAGGGGTATATAATGGGCATTATAAATCAAAGAGTTAGAGTGATCCAAAAGGTATACAACAATAATTATTAGTGGGATTTCCTTAGGATTTTATAAATTCACACACTTAACCTCCTATATTAATGGCATTTGGCAGCTCACTCGCTATGAATTCAAATTTGAGTTGGTAGCTAGATCTCCTCTCTTTATTTATTAATCTAGAGTTAAATTTAGAGCTCATGATCCTCCACCACCAACCAAATTTAGAAATGGTGATGGTATGTTTTAAAACTATCCAATTATGCCCATATTTCTATTTCATTAATTCCCAATGCATGGTAGACAAACAATCATATCTCTTCAAGGCTTCCTAGTTAATTCCTACTTTATGCCACATGTCATCCACTTATTGACACTCTTACTAACAGTTGACATCTAGGCATGGAATCATACTCTATGCGATACCCTTAATAAGGGTGAGGCATCACTTCAAGACATGTATCACCCTCTAATTAATTCTCAAGATTCATTTATACCCCATTCTAACCATAACAAGGCCTTAGGTGGCCACCCATTTGTGCTATGTGGTACCCTCTAAGTGGGTCAGGCTTTCCCAAGTTTTAACATCTCTGACAGGTCTAAGGGACTAGCCACTCTAAAGATTAGTGATGTGTCACCTTCTGAGTGTGGCAATTTCTCTTGAGCTCTAACATATTTGACAGGTCTGGGGGACTGGCCATTTCGATAATTGATGACATGGTTCCTTCTAATGGATCAAGCTCTCCCAAGATCTAACATCTATGACAAGTCTGGGGGACTGGCTACTCTAGAAACTGGTGACATGGAACTTTCTAAGTGGGTCAAGCTCTTCTAAGCTCTAACATCTCTAATAGGTTTGGGGGACTAGACACTCCAACAACTAGCAATGTGGAACCTTTTGATTAGTCTATTTTCCTTTGTGAAACCCATAATAAAAAACATGTAATACATTAATAACTTACATGTCTACCATTAATATTTTGATTTACTATGAAAGGTAATAGGTTTGTCACTCTAAGAAAGGGACAAGACTCCAATAATTTATTTTAAGTGTTGAACTATAATGTCAGCACCTTAAATACTTAAGAGAATAAATCTATCTTAGTCATCAAAATAAATAAGGCTTGTTATTGCTTGGGGAAATTGGGGCGATATAATATTCTAAGGGTTTGGTTCTAGAAAATCCATCAAGAATAAAAGAAAAGACTCAAGAGCATTAGTTTGATACTTTTTTTAGAGGGGTCCCCCATTTTGAGGAAAAGGGGGTGTTTTGGCCATAACAACTACTTTCAATGGTATTATTATAGATTTTTTTATTTAGGCATATAACATAAGTGATTTTCACACCAAAAGGTAAAGTGTGTGTTCACACTCATGTATCAGTTTATCCTTTACTCTATTAATTTCATTTCATTATATCACTATAATAAGGGGGTGGGGGGGAATGTAGACACCTAAAATTGACACAATCTCTTTTAAAATATACATTTTTACACAACTTTGATTATAGTACTATTGATGATGAATGAATGGCTTATTGGAATATTTTATTTTAATATCAATCTCATCTCTCTTATTTACATATTTTTTTGTATTTTATATTTTTATTTTACCTTTTAAAATCTAATTGGGGATCCCCAATTTCATTTTATGTCTTTATCTTTTTATTTTTTGGCTTTTAGATAAGGTCAGACTTGATGGATAAGGACATACCACAGACTTGTTTGGGGAATGTGGACTTGTCCCAGTGTAACTTTTACAAGTGTTTCAAGTTTTTATGTCATTCACAGTCTCTTTTATGACCATTGGTATTTTTGAGTCAGCATCCTTATGTGCTAATAAGTCATTAAATTCAAATTTAAGAGTTTGATAAAATTAAGGGTCATTTTAAGAGTTAAGAATGAATATTTATTATCACAAAAGCTATACGTAGTTTACATATGCTTATCTATGTTGAATTAATGATTTATTTATAGGTTATAATGTTGAATACATCATTTGCATGCTTGTGTAAATGGTAATAATAGGTAAAATATCATATAGTATTGCATCCATCATTACAAACATACACCTAGGTGAGATAATTGCACCCAAGGTAATAATAGGCAAAAAATCACCTAGTCTTTCATCTACTATTGAATCCATCATTTACATTATCCATGTTTGAAGCATTAATTTATGACATTTTATTTAAAATTTTCATGAACATTTAAGTATGATATAATTGTGTTTTTAATTTTCTTGAGCACTAGTGTTGGTTTAAGTATTGCTAGGGGGTATTTTAACTATTTTGGACACTAGGAAAATAACCTTATTCACACATAGGTAAATGGGTGGTAGATGGGGTACATAAATAAATATAATCTAGATAGTAAATTTATAACCCTAAGTACACTAAAAACCTATAATAAATGGAAAAAATAATGATTATCACAATTAATAGTGATGAAATCAAAAAGGAGATATGAATCTAACACCCATAGGAAGAATCTTGGGATTATGAAGCTAAAACAACACTTTAAAAGTAATATTGATTTCTAAATATTAAAGGACAAACTCATTACTTTAAGAGGAACTACAATTTATTCCTAGGGTAGATTCAACATTCCACCTCTAAAACTATCAGATCTTTTTTGAGACATCAAATATATACCTTAGTTTTTTATGAGTCATAGTTTTATGTGCATGTGAATTTTTATGTGTTCTATAGTATTTTATGATTAAAATGTGAAATATATGGGAAAAATATTTTATTTTGTCTTCTTTTCTCTCTTTGACCTAACCCTTAGAAATAATAGACAAATAAGTGTGTGTAAAGTTAACTAACTTGGGCCATCGCTTAATGAGTTGTAACTACATATCTTACATGCTTAGAATCAGAGTCAACATAGTTATCATGTGTATGTGAGTAGAATTTTTATTGAGAGATTTGTCTCCTCTCTTTAGTGATGTACACTAAAAAATACATGCAAATTAACCTAAACCCTTTATTTGTATAAGTGGGTGATATCACAAGGACTTAAATAAGGTTGAAGTATCAAGGTGCTATCCATATCATAAGTGAAATAATAAATATAATAAAAAAGGCTCTAACTGTAACCATGGAAAAAATTTAACCATTTGTTTAATACTTAATTAAAACTAATAAATGACTAAGGATGACTTTATGTATATATGGTTTTCTAGGACATAACATGTATAATGACTGACCATGAAAAATAAAAATAATAAAAATCAAAGGCATAGGAAATATGGCCAAGGTGGAAGGAACCAAAAAAACATAGAGTGGATATTTAGAAATCCATTGAATCCACATAGGGTAGAATCGATGATATACTTATAACTACCAAATTTGTCCTTGGAGAAATAGATGTCCAAAAAGAGGGCATACAACTTATAAAGTAGATAAATAAGGATTGTAGTTGAAAATATATAAATGTTGAATATATTTAGAGGGATCAAAGGTCTTAGAGATTCTAATGTAGGGCAAAAAGTATCCAAAAATATACAAATATTCATAAGTGGATCAAATGTAACAAAATGGGGGAATGCCATAATTGAAATGTTTCTTGTATGAAGTTTAGGTGTCTACATGGGGCTAGGTGATATGTGTGGCACCTATCATGGTGATGGAGATTATCAGAATAGTGGATGAAGAATGGTTATGGAAGTCATGTTTTTGACATGATCTATCTTTGAGTTTGAAAAAATATTAGTTGATTTATTGGTGGGATGAGTATTAGGCGAATAACTTGTGAGGAGTTGGATATTTTTGGGAGGTTTTCCCACAGAATGAAGATTTTCCACTAATAATTGTTGTATTTTATGAATAAAATAAATGGAATCCATTTTTTCTCCTTTTTTGTTACTATTTTATTGAGTAGGGATTCTATATTTTTTTTGTTGAATTTTGTACCCTTAAGTCAAATTTAAAGTCACATTTGGGAGTCTTATGTAGAGGATGAAATTAGGGTTTATCAATAATAGGTGACTTTAGCATGTGAGTTTAGGGTGTCTTTAGAGTCAATGTTTGTGTGTCTTTGGAGGTGACATTAGAGGCCTCTCATAAGTGATGTTGGGGTGAATTTATTTCTATAATTATGGGTGATGTTATGGTTTGCCTAAAGGTAAATTTATTTTCATATTTAACATGACTTTACTCTCTAACTTAAGTACGCTTAGATTTGTCTATACTAAAATCACATATCAAGTTAGAGGAAATGCTAAATTATTGTATTTGGGTATAAAAATCTCCTTTGAGAAGATAAGTGCATCATTTTTTTAAGCATTCAAAATGAATTTAGGAAGAGGGAATACAATTTATGTTTAATAGATAGATGGATTTGTTTACAAATATTAGAAACATTTTTAATGAATATTTATAAATATACAAAGTTATTTTTAATGAATGTGTTTAAAAAGTTTTCATAAATTAGTGATTATATTTACTATATTAAAAAATTAATGAAGGATTTATGTGTTTTGTGTTAAATGTATAGAAAAATTATTATGAGTATTTATTTATCTTTATTTGTTTAATTCAAACCTTGTAGATTAATAATCATTCTCCTTGGTTACAATATCATTGTGCAGATGTAAATGTGGCCCATGTACCATCTTGATCATTACATGCACCTAAAATAAATCAAATGTTGACAAAGATAACAATTGAAAAAAGTTTGGTACCTAAAATATATGCCCAATAGAGAACACAGTGACAATCATAAGGTAATACAATACATGAACCAAAATTCAAACATGAATAAGATGAGGGTTTGGATGATATGATATATAATTTATTTTCTCATCCTCTTAGTCATATTTATCATCATGATCATATTGAATAGGCCAATGAAAATGATAATGACAATGATGGTGTTGATACTATGAATGAACTTGGTGAAATTCTTGATGTAGATCTATTTGATGGTGGTGAAGAGGATAATGTAGAATATGAGGAAATTAGTTATATTAAAAACTAGTATAAAATACATTGTTCAAAGTCAAGGAGTCTAGGACAACAATTTTGAATTCTACATTAGAATTGGTGGACTTGAAATTCAGATTTGGAGGGTCAAACATCAATATAACAACACTACTATAGTAAGAAAAAAAAATATTTGAAAAATTATAATACTTTCTCATAAATGTTCTTATAAATAGATACATTGACTCCAAAAAATGTACATGTCATTAAAAATGTGGTTATACATGTGCATGTTATTAAAAGTGTCATTTTACATGAGGAAAACTCAATTTATACATCATATAGGATAACAGAATAAATATCAACTTTTTGGGGCATTTCATATGGCAAACATGATGCATGCATCAATGAATATACAGTGTTCAATAAAAAGTATGTGAATGATATAATTTACCTCAATCTTAGGTAAAAGGCACGTGGTTTTAATATTGGTGTTAGTGGATATAAAATTTTAATGAATCTTTTTATGGTATTTCCCATTTATTAGTTCATTTTAATGTCTTTATCACTACAAGTCACTTTTAGAACTAATGACATGACATTCTGATAATAAAATCAATGACAGGGTGATGTGTATACCAATTGATTTCCAAAATATGAAACACATTCAACATATTTAGCATGTAAAATACAAGTACAATGTAGGAAGTGTCAGTCCAAGTCTTCCAATGGATGTGATCAATCCATATTCTAATTTTTCATAAAATAACATATATTTATATCTCTACTTGTCCCTAGAAATAATTGAGTGAAAAATAATTATGGTTACCTTGAACCTCCTCCAGAGGAGTTACATACTTTGTGGAATTGGGGACATATGTATGATGTTTTAAGGCCTCTTAAAAACATATTTTTCAAATGATATGGAATTATATATTGGATAAACCATGATTATTTAGGCCTATTAGTTTGTCCATGTTTGAATACAAAAAGAGAAAATGCATTCATAAGGTGTGGCAAAGAACTATATTCAAAGCACTCCATTGATTCAAGAAAACATGTCTATGGACACAGTATTTTTAAGGGTGAAACATGAATATTGTAGTGAAAAAACATTAAAGTTCAATGGTCAAATGGAAATGAGATAAATACCAAAGTCAATGTCTCCTAGAGATTGGTTATAATGTTATAAGGACATTTTTAATGCAATGAATATTATTTTACCTAAAATTTGGTGGAGATAAAAGTGTGAAAATGATGGTGTAGGTTAGACACACATATATGTAATTCCTAAAGGAATGAAAATACTTTGTTTATTATGTAGTCTTCCATACTAGAAACATTTTTTAGTAGATAATTTTATTAACCTAATGCATATATTCAAAAATGTTGTATAAATGTGTCTACATATTGCAATGAAATATAAAGATATATTAAAATCGTATAAAGACATTAAAGTTTCCAAAACTAAGAATAATATCTGGCCTAAGATAATGGAACACATGAAAAGACTCAATGGATTCTATATAAACCCCATGTTGAAAAAGTCCCTAAGTTCATGCAAAAAATATGCCTAGCTTAGTTATATGGATCATTTCTCAAGATAAATTTCACTGTTGACAAACATATTGAAGGTTTAAAAACACATGACTAGCACACCATTATAAAGGTATGCTGACAATAATTTTAATTAATGTAAAATACTATATGTGTGTATATATTTATGTATACATATATGTGTGTGTGTGTGTATATAAATACATACATACATATATGTATGTGTATATGTATATGTATGTATGTATAACATATATATACATACATATACACATACACATACATATGTGTGTGTATGTATTTTATCTTTTCAATTACTAACTTTGTCTAACAAATTTTTTTAATGAAATAATGTATAGTTACTCTTATTTTAAGGGGAGAGGATGTGATTCCATGTGATTTAAAAAATTCCATTCCAAGGCTTCCAAAATTCTTACGATGGTTATAAACAAAGGAGACATACACCTCTAAGATATGAGAATTGAGAAATGAGATTGCATATATCATTTATTTTTTTACACAAATTACCAACTTCATTATTTGAGTCTTGGGTTCATCCACTAATTCACTTAGTCGATTATATTGAAATGCAAGATGTTATCAACACTTGGTGGATGTTTTGGCCTAAGAGATACATGAAGACACTAAAGGGGTTTGTCAAGAATTTAACATTTTGAGAGGGTTCGATTGCATAATAATATAATATTCAAAAAAATTCTTCTATGTTATTAAATATATACAAAAATAATTCCTTGAGCTACCTCGTATATAGGATGTTAATCGTGATGCTAGATAGTTGGAGAAGGAATCACAAGGAAAAATCAAGGGAAGAAGATTGAGTATATTATATTAATCTTGTTATATTTAAACAAGTAATTTGTATATCCTTTACATATATGAAATTGTATTGATATGTGTAATCAAGAGAATAAATATGACATCAATAAATTTGTACTCTTAAATGTAAATTAAAAGAACAAGTTGATTTATATTTATAAGTATAAAATAAAAGTGTATAATAGGCCTCAAAATTCTTATATAAAATAATATCATCACAATATCTTCCCCAATAATTATGTAAAATTTTGTTAGAGAACTACAATTAGAATTTTAAGAACAAAATTTTAGAAGATCTCAATGACATAAGCCATGTAAACATATCTAAAAATTCTTTAGACATTTTAGAAGGATGCGAACGTCAAATAAGACTTTGAAATTTTTTATAAATTGGTGATCATGTTTTACTTATAAACATGGTGTTATTTTAGGTGAAAAATTATTATGTAATATGGGTGGATGGTAAATATTTTTCATATTGAGAGAATTGAAAAAAAGGAAGGCATGCGATTGTGACGTAGTAGTTCCATTTGATCAAGCAATTCAAGCAAGTGAAAGTGACAAAAACTTGGTTCAAGAGAAACTATATTATGTTGAAAATATTCAAGAAATAATTAGTATGGAGTTATAAATTTTCAAATTATAAAATTTTAATGAAAATTTTAATCATCAATTGACAATAGATATATTATGTCTGATATACATAATAGTCTTTACATCATAAACTTGTAAAAGTAGTTATTATATCAAAATTAGCCTTGTGTGTTGCCACAACATTGTGATTAGATTTTTTTATGGTCATCATTCCTTAAAACTCTAATTCAATGACTAACATTTTACCATTAATTTATCTAGCATAGGTTTTCTTCTATACCAATTTTGAGATGCTTTTTTATGAATTTATAGTGGATCTTAACCAAAAATTAAGATAATATTGAAAGGACATGGGAATAACATAGAAGAATATGATGTTCCAAAAGATTAATAAGTTCCTAAGTAACAAGACTTTCCAAAAGATGAATACATTTGGAAAAATGAAGATATTCTATAAGATGAAGATGAATAATTTTAACTATATTATTTCTTATAAATAGATGGAAATGATCAATAACTATGTGATGAAACATAATTAAAAATAGAGATACTTAAATATTAATTGAGAATAATGTAAATGTGTCACATGATATATTGAAAATGATTAGAATGAATAATATTATTTTTCATTATCATAACAATGATAACATGTGGCCCAAATTCATTTTATAAAAATACTTAAGGCAATATTATTATTTTATTATAATTTTGAATTAATTTGGTGATTAATCATAATTAAAATAAATTAAATAGAATATACCATAATGTTTTATATCAATGTGCAACAAGCAAACTGAAAGTAAAATACTAAAATTGATAAAGTACAATCAAATGAAAGAAGACTAACTATGAACAAAATGAAAGATTTAGTTGTTTACTCTATGAGATATAATTATATGAAACTAACATAAGGTTATAATCATCAATATAGATTGATTTTATAAGTGCATTGAGACTGATACTAAAACTATAGAAGTATAGGACCGTTCAAACTCAAACATGATAAGCTACCACTATAATATTGAGTGGGTTGATGATATACTTTGGTAAAAATTAGGAAATTCATGTCATGATTATAAGTGATAACTTAAATTAAACATTTTTTCTAAGATTTGACCCTTGAATGCACATGAAATACCTATAAATTATTTATTCAGATTTAAAACCCTAGTAGGGCTTGTAATGGATGAAAACATAATTGTATAAAAAAGGGGGAGTATATTAAGGTGAGATAAGCCTAATTGCCCCCATAATGACTAATCATTACCTACATATACAATACTCTAAAGATGGAAATCAAACCCACATAGTTCTCTCATTTATAGTGCTTTGTGAAATTACGCTCATTTCACTTTATGAATGCATCTAGATATGGCTTGAATACATGATCATGAATTTATTTCATTTGGATAAAATAGGTTTTGCACTTGATTAAGGACTGATTTAAATTATTAGATTCAAAATTAAGAATAATAGGGAAGTTTTTATCAATGTGTGATAGTTTAAGTGTGCCTTTGTATTGAAATTTCCAAGTGATAGAATAGGTGACTCAAGTGTGCCTTTAGTAATCGAAAAGGGAAAAACTCATGCAACTTATTCTAAAAATATGGACTAAACTATAAAGGAAGGTATGAATTTGAAAAGTGACCATTAGAAGTACTAAGGACATGATAACCCATAAGGGATAATAACATTTACCATTATTGTCCCCTACTAAACATTTTGTCCTTCAGGGAAACATGTGAATTTTGGGTCCAAGGATATTTTTATATATGTTTAGAGGGGTTTTTAGTAGTTTAGAACATTTATGTAGGTGTAAGATAGTAATTTATAAATTAATAAGTCCATATACGTGTTTAGAATAGAATGAGGTGAAAAAATAGGCCTAGATTAACTGCTCAAGTTAATTATATGAAATAGGGCCAAAACTAACATTATCAAGTATTCATGACCAAAATTGAGTGACTAAATTTTCCCTAATTTAGTATAGAAATGAAACTACTATAATAAAAGAAAGATAGTACTTGAGTGTGTACAACACACTTTGCCTTTGGAATAAGTTCCAAATCATGCAAGCTATTTCATGAAAAATAGTACAATGATGCAAAAGTAGTTAATGGTCATATGTGAAATTTAAAACTGAATTGTAACTTGAATTTGAAAATATTGAAAAAGGACAATGAATGAATACACCTATATGTGTGAAAATAGTGTTAATTTTATTACTTTTCTTAGAGATTATGCTTCTTTTAAGCATTAGAGAATTGATGCTTCCTTGAGGCACTTGGAAACTGAAGAAGTAGATGTTGCAGGTGTTGTTGCACAAGATGCTCTGGGATGTTCCTTGGATAAAGTAGAATCTTGTTTAATAGATTATGTTGCCTCTTTCCATGCAGCCCCAAATAGAGGGGTTGGTGAGCCTTGTCAATGTATTGGCAAAGGGAAAGTGTGGCTGAAATTGTAGGCGGCCAACACACGGGTGTTGAAGAAGGTCATGCAGGTCCCAGTCTTGAAGATGCAGCTAATTGCTTCAGGAAAGTTGGGAGATGAGAGATGCACAGAAACTCTCACATTGGATGCACTTGAATTAGCAGGTGGTAAGAAAATAGGTATCCTTTATCTATCTACTTATATTATTGATTCCACTTCTGTTGCATGGGTGTGGCTTTGTAGGCTTGATCACATAAGTGAGAAGGTAATGGTTATTCTTAAGTCAAATGGTAAGAGTTCAACTTTGGAGAGCATAGATCAAGATTTTTGTAAGCAGTGGGATGCTACAAGAAAGGATTGGATTTATTGCAGGAAAAGGAAGATTGATGTATTTGATAAACTTAAGAACTAGAAAGCCTTGGTGTTCTTGGAGGAGATGATGGATAGAGATTAGCGGATAGGACTGAGTAACTCTAAGCAGGGCAGTTTAGATAGGGTTTTGATCCAAAGAGAGCTCATAGGTAAAAAGTCATCACTCACAGGAAAAACACAGGTATCAGTGTCAGTCAGAGGGAACCAGTGTCGAACAGACAGGTGCTGACATTGGTCATGTGCAAACTAGAGGAGTCAGTGGTGTCAGGTAGGTGGAGACCAACGTCGATAGGATAACTGGCGTTGGTGACCTGGACAGTCGCATGGAATCGACGTCGGTCAGATGCAGACTGTGTGGTGATCGAGGTCAGTCACTGGAACAGATTTTGGGCAGACAGCAAGCTATCAAGGAGTCTCAAACACCCATGGGGAGGACTGAAAGGGTAAGTAAGACTCAAATTTTTTGTTCCTCTTCTTTATACTCATTGCTCACTACAGAGTAGGAAGGATTTAGGAAACAGTGGGAGCATGGCATGAATAGGATGCAAAACCAAACAGGAGATTTGGTAGGGTTGCCAGCCGATACGAAAGCACTGAAAGACAAATGGATACCTTATGGACACATGAGATGGAAGGCTAGGTCATATGGTCTTGAGGAAGCTACAAGACAATGGTACAAGTTTGACAGGTGGATGACAAAGCAGGGCTTTAGTCAGTGTCATTGTAACCATTGTATTTGTCTTACCAGGTGGATGATGGTCACTACATTATCATGTTATTGTATGTGGAGAATGATCTTGTTGCAGGTTCAGACATACAAGGTTTTGTTGAGCTAAAGGTAAGGTTAGTTTAGTGGTTTACCATGAAGGATTTGGGAGCAGCAAAATTCTTTGGCATGAGAGACATGGAAGATCACAGGTTGATTTTGTCTCCAGTGGGAGCTGATGTGAATCAGGTGTTGGTGAGGTTCAATATGCAAGATGCAAAACCAGAGCACACCAAGGGCTAGACAGTTTAGTGTCTGAAATCATATGAGGTCTGGTATAGACCTGAGTTTGCCCAAGTAGTGGGTGCTATCAAAAAGTTTGTAGTCAATCCAAGAAGGAAGCACTAGAAAGCGGTTCAGTGGGTTCTCAGGTATCTGAGAGGGACCAGCAGTAGGTCGACATGCTATGCAGGTTCAAGTACTTTAGATTTGGTAGGTTACTTGGATGACAAGTGTTGCACCACAGGTTGTGTGGTGGTTGGTCTTCAAGATTGAGCTTGAAGAGGGATACAAGCCATGAAACAAATTAGATGGTGTATAGGTACAGGTATAGTGCAGCTATTTATCTCCAAGTGGGATATTTTTAGGTTGTGGAGCTAAAAGCTTCACTGATGCAAACATGGAGGAGGTTGTTGAGAGGTTGCTAAGTTGCAGAGCAACTGACGTCGGTCTGATCAATCAATGTTGGTCATATCTAGTGCAGAGTAAACTGACATCGGTCAGAGATCGACTGACATCGATCATTTCCAGCCAGACAGGGACCAACGTCGATCACTTGTGCAATTTTAGAACTGTTGATTGCATGAATAGTTTGTTAATGAACCGATTGTTTACATGCAGAAGGCTAATTTTAGTCTTGAGTTGTCAATCTAATTATTGTAATTAGATGTCTAATTATTGTTTGCATGAGATCTATATAATAGACTCATGGGCTGTATTTTAATTTGTTCTAGTTTGAGTTGAGCTTGGTTAGCTCCTTCTGAGAGTGAAGAGAGCAAGGGTAGCTTCTCCTAGTTCCACAGGGGTGCTAAGTGTGTATGATCAAGGAGATCTATAGGTTGTTGCAAGATTAGGTAGAAGATCCACTGGGGTACTGGTTTGGAGAATCATAAGGACTTGGTGAGACAAGGACAAGGGTTCTTCAAGGTGTAGAGAGATCTACATGTGGTAAGTAAGATCATTGATTTGCAGGTGTGTGTGTGTGAGGTCAAAGGAGGTCTGTTAGGTAGCAAGATCAAAGGTGACAGCAACATATCAAGGTGCAAGATCAAGGAGATCTACTTGGAGTATGTTGAGTACTTGGAGTGTGTGGAGCACTTGTGGAGTGCGTGGAACACATGTGTACTGGCAGTAGTGATACTGACTGGTGGTACTGGCAGTAGTGATACTGACTGGTTAAAGGTGAACACCAAATCTATGTTTGAGTTGTGTGTTGGGACCATAAGAGAGAGAGTGAGATCTTGAAGAGATTTAATGTTTATGCCCTAGAGGTGTGGGAGCCCTAGAGGTGTGTAAGGAAGAAGATTGTGGCATCTTATTTGTTGTATTTCCTTCTGGAAGAGTATTAATACAATTGGGTATTGTCTCTCATATTCTGTGTTATTTCTGAATTCTAGTTACTTGTGCATTCTAGTTAAATTCCATGTTTAGTTACTTGTACATGGTAATCAATTATGATTTTGGGATCCTAACAGTTGGTATTAGAGCATGTTTGTTGTTCTAGGTGCCTGACATTGAGCTTGAGATATTTTAATAAAGGTCGATAGGGAAGTTTTTTAATCAGACAAGCTAATGAAAAAATGTGTCAAGATCAAATAGGGTATGATATAAACTAGATAAACATTTAAAGGATTAGGCTCCACCATTAAATGGTCATAGACGTAAAATAGGTCTCTTTATACTTGACATAAATAAAATTAAGTTGTTAGCTATTCAATGATATAAATGCATCCATGTGGAGATATTGACTATAGGAAAACCAATGTGAGATTAGTTTTCAACATATAATGGATTAATGTTCAAGGTTTACATAAAAATCATGCCAAGGAATAAATAAGATAGTCAGATCAGCCACTTAAAGTATACATAGCATGGTTTCATCAGGCTCAAGGATATGAGTACCTTGTCCTCATAATGAAGCCAAGTGGAAGGTATGATGAGATTCATGGAGAATATTTGGGAGATTGGAGAAGTAGTTAGAGAATTCAATAATGATCAAAACCTTTGAAGATATTTTCTCCTTGAAAGGATCATGACTCACCATATAAAACAAACTCTTGTCTTCTAGTGTACTTTTCTCAGCCAATGAGAAGAACTTGAGAACTAACTAGAGCTAATGAAGGATAATTGTTAATGATGAACTTGTCCTGATTTGACAAAGGGGTGGTGGGGCAACCCTTGAAATGTGGAGATCATTCATGATCATGGACAACATGACCCTCTCCTTTTCCTCTCTTTCTCTTCCCTCTTTTATATATCCCATTCTTTTCATTTTGTAAGGGGTTCTCTGATTTGAAATTTTAGAAACTAGTTCTCTTTATTTTAGAATTTTTAGAAGAACTGGGAGACTCTTTAAGGTATTATAAAGTATGATCCTCTTGATTAGGCTCAACCCTATCAATTATTTTTAATAAATACCTCTTGATGTAATATAAGACTTTCTTTACCTATCTTTTTCCTTGAATCTATGTTTAGTGAGTTATACACTATGACATTATGTGAAGGAGAATCTTCCTCATCCATGGTACTTCTTTTTGACCCTATTTAGGGAGTTTTCAATGTTGTTTTCAAGTGTAGATTAGTGTAATTTATATCATTAATGTGAGATTTTAGTGAGTCTTATAACTCCTCTTTATTTTCATTCATTTTTTCATGAACCTCTTCCATGAAACACTTATGCAATCAACTTGATCTTGAGATTATGTGAGCTAGTATTATCATCTATAGATCTAGTATGGGTTTAATATTATGGAAGTTCCCCATTTTTATTTGGTGTATCCCCTAGTTAACTTTAATATTATTCATTTTACATTTCTAACCCTTTCCCCTATGAATCATTAGTTTAGCATTAGGTTTAGGTGAGCATCAAATAGGAAGCCATCCTACTCCAGAGGTTCAACCCCACCATAGGTGACCCATAGCCTGGGGTTGTCCAATAGTTTTGATCAAGTTGGAAAGGGCCTAAATAACCCTCTTCCAAAGGGTGAAAATTTGAGTAGTAACATTTACCAACTTATAATCTAGGTCATTATTGTTTTTTATTATGTTTCATGCATGATTCAATCAACTTAGAGCAATAAAAGTTCAAAGAAAAAAATAGATCTAGAAAATAAAATAAATTTACCTCTAATAATAACACTCAGTTTTCCTAACATTATGGTTTTGGAATGAAATTTTACAAAACTTTGGTTATTATGGTTAAGTATTGGGAAAACATTCCCAAGTCATAACTCATCTTATTTACACATATGAGCATAATGACCATCAAGGCTTGGGATGTATTTTTAATACTAATGCAAATCATTCAAAGATACATTTATCCAATGTAAAATAACAAGATCATTAAAATTAAATAAAATCCAAAGCAAAGGAATAAATATAAAAAGATACATTTCCTAAACACCAAGAAGAACAAAACATGATACAAAAGGAACAAGTAAAGAAAGAGCAAAAAGTACCTAAAAATGGCAATGTCAAACATGCACCTTCATATGAATAAATTACCAATCATTCTTGAAAACATCAAATCATTCCACCTTACATAGATGGAAATTAAGGTAAATATAGCATGCTTGACCCAACTTGTGAAGTCAATATATGTACCTAGATATTATTTACATCTCTAAGATATGGCATGGAACATGTGAATAAAGATATTGCATCAAATTTTTGTGTTGGATATATTAAATGTAATGTCACACTTGAATCTAAATCATGCTCTATTGTATTACATATTAGTCCTTGTTTTACTAAATATAATTCAAAACTTGAGAAACCATGGTTACTAGCAACAAAGGAAAATAACTCCATAACAAAGATACCAAGTAAAAATTTACCAAAAGCACATAATAAAATTTCTAGTTTTCCTATGTAAAAATATGGAACATGTTAGGAAAGACATGATATTTAGGTACCACTCTTCATAGATAATGATTATCCTCTTGAGATCATTGGATATTATTTTCATAAATCCCAAAATACCTAAAAAAATCAAAAATCAAAAATCAAAAAATATTTTTAACATCTATATATTATATTGGCTCCTTGTAATCTATGTGTTAGTTCTATTTCAATTGATATAATATTATCTACTTATACATACACATGTGTTTCATACTTCTATTTGAGTGTGATACAGGCATACACAGATACATGATCTATGTACTTATGGATGTTGGGTCTTCCCTCTTCTCACATCACCATGATATTAGGATTACTCACCTTCTTTAATCATGATGTTTCTAGGTTATATCATATTATGGTCACTTTACATTATCATGTTTGAGCTCATATATGTACTTACACATGCTTTTATCCATGCTTATAACTTTTACAATGTACTTGATATGCTATATAATTGATGTTTTTTTATAACACATTTGATCTATGGGATACTATGATATGTTTATACTAGTTGATTGTGTTTTCTTTTATGCATTTCCTTGAGTATCTTGTCTTATTATTATCTTCTTTGTTGAGTATTTGAATATGTTCAATGATTTATGACCCCTATGCCTTTGTTACTTATTTAAGATTTGAATATGCCATTGCTTGTTGTATGGACATTTGAATATGTCATTCTTGATTTTTTATACATTTGACTAAGTCATGTAAATTTGATTGTGTGGTATTTTAAACATGCCCCTTGTTTGTAGTCTCCTTAGACCATTATCTTTTGACTTGCTTTTGTGTGCTCTTGTGTGTGTGTGTTTAGTTATCTTATTGAGATTATATTATTACTATATATATGTTACCATGATATTTATCATGTATCTTAGGCCTTGATGTGATCATATTATATGTGCTTCAATGATACATTTACATGTACATGTTTTCCTATATGCTACATGATTCATTCACAAGTATATGGTTATCTTATTCTTTTGAGGTGAGGTAACCACCAATTCCTATTCTTCCCTCACCTCAAGGGGGAAATATCATTAGGGGCATGTCATAGAGGCATGGATTCCACACACATTATAGTTTCAGTTTCTCTAGAGGGCATGTCATAGAGACATGGTTGTTTAACCATAATTTTGATAAGAGGCTATCCTACTTGGGTAAAAGGGTTAAGGATATAGAAATTATAGGGCACAAGGGTGAATATTAGATCTACATCAATCTAATTAATGTCTTAAACTCAGATGTACCATATGATAAATTTATTGTGTTGAGATAGGTGATTAATGGAAAGTATAGCTATGTTAGATATATAAAGGATATAAAAGAAAGTACTTAGATATTTTTAATGCTAATACAGTGTTGGATCTAGTATGAGTAAGAATCAGATAGGAATATAATTCTAGATCAGTCCTCAAAATCTAGATCTAATGCATCTATCTCTCTATACACTTATGTCGGCCTAGGATAGTTATGTTGATGTTAGTATCTAAGTTCAATTCTAGTGTCTTGTATATCATATCTACTCAAATAGTATGCAACAACTTGGATGCTTCTAGGTTTGGCTATAACTTCAATAGTGTACATTCATATCTGGGTCTTGGACTATCACTCTTGGTGAATGTCAAAACCCTAGCTTTCCATCTTCAAGGTAACATTAGGGAAGAATGGGTTAGTGGGCACATGGTGCCAAGCTAACCCATAATGACCCTAGTATCAAAAAGTGTTACCTACATATCTAATACTCCAAAAGAGGGCCTCATACTCATGTAATTCTTCCCTCTGTGTTGGCTTGTGTGTGAATCATGTAATGTGTAAAGCAAGTACAATAGTGACCTAGCTTGTAACTTATCAAAAATGACCTTATGACTACTCCTTTATTACTTCAGACCTATATCTAGGTTGTTCATTTGATTGATATTAGGGTAGGGTAGAACACGAAAGCTTTTGGTAACTTGAGTGATTCTTGTGCTCTTTTGGTTCAATTACTAGGTGAGTAATGAGTGAGGGTTGATATTATATTTATACCAATCTTATCGGGAGATAACTCACATTAAATCACTTAGGTTAGCCATTTTAATATGTTTAATTTACAAATTGGATGACTTTAGGGAACTGGATACCTTCATCGAGATAGGACAATAATGTTGACACTATTTTCTAACTCGAACATTAGTGTCTAGGGATAAGGAGAGTAGGCATAGCTCATAACTTGTAGAGTATGAGATATGTAATTTTTAAGAATTTGGGGTAAGATGGGATGTTTGTGTTATCAATATAAGGTTGGTTAGACTAATATATAGACCAAGGGTCACAAGATAGATCAAATGCAAGGCTTGCAAAGGCAAGGCATGTGTAGAACTAAGAGTAAAATCTTGGGTCATGAGTTTTCCAATTGTACAAGACTAAGGTGAACTAATTACTACAGTAGATTGGCTCATTAAAGTTTGTAAAAGTCTATTGGATATTAGTATGTGAAATAGTTTTAGAATCTAAATTTAAATTCAATTTTGTAATATTAAGCACATGTTGCATAACGTATACACCTTAGATTTGTCTCATGTTGAAATTGTGTGTAACAATGGTACCATGTATATAATTATACTATAAATGTGTATTAAAATCATATACCTATGTGATTTTTTCAATTTGGAAAATTGTGTACATATGTAGGACATGTTTCTAAAGCATGTTCCCACTATATATGGAGAAATATGAAACTAAGATAAGTACCAATGTGGAGGACATGTTTCCAAAACATGCCCCCACTATAAATATGAGATGTTGATAACTGAGTAGGTGTGGAGAACATACTTCCAAAGCATGCCCCCATTGAATCTATGAAGTATAAGTACCATATTGAATTAATGTGGAGAACATGATTCCAAAGCATACCCCCACTATAATATGAAATTTATGAATGTTTTGAATCCATGTCATCATGACATGCCCCCACTAAATCTACAAACTAGTGTAAGTACCATATATTGTGTGAGTGTAGAGAACATGCTTCCAAAGCATACCCCCACTAAATCTGAGAACTATGAAAATATGGAAGCCATGTCACCATGACATTTCCCCACTAATATGACCCCCTTTGAGGTGAGTTAAAAATAGTAATTGGTATTTATCTCACCTCAAAAGGGTAAGACAACTATAAATCTATGAATGTAACCATGTTGCATATAGAAGGGAACATGTCCAGGTAAATGTATCATTAAAGTACATATAACCAATGTGATCACATATAGGACTTAGATGAATGATAAATATTAGGGAAATGTCTAGATAGTAATAATATAATCTCAACAACAACAAAAATCACACACACAAGAGCACTCAAAAGCAAGTCAAAATGTAATAGTCGAAGGAGACCTCAAACAAGGGGCATGTTCAAATGCCATAAAATTGAATGGACATGACGTAGTTAAATGTCCATAAAAGTAAGGAATGACATATTCAAATGTCCATAATAACATACTAAAATTTACAAGAATGCAATCATAGGCATAGGGGCTGCATACAATGGAGCATATTCAAATGCTTGAAAAATCAAGATAATAACAAGGCAAAAGACTCAAGGAAGTGTGTAAAGGAAAAGCATAAGAAACCAGCATAAACATGTCATAGTGGCCCATGGATAAAATGTGTTATAAAAAAACATAAATTAAAATATGTAATGTTTAGGAAATGAATAATAGGCATGTGTAAGTAAATATATAAGCTCAAAATAATAGTGTAGAGTGATCATCCAATCATATTACCTGTGTGTATCAAGATTATAGAAGATGGGTGCCCCAAACATCTTTGTGACATGAGTAGAAGGAAGGCTTAAAACACATAAGTGTCATGTATTTATGTATGTTTTTGTATGTGTATGTAGGAGTAAATGATATGTTGTCCCTCAACATGGAATTAACACATAGATGCCAAGGAGCCAATAGAATATGTAGGTGCAAAAAAATCTTTTTGGTTTTTTGAATGTTTTTTTTATTTGGTATTTTTTAAGTCTTAAGAGTTCCAATCGAGGAAGTCATCATCATCAAAATATGTGGGAACATTTATAAAAATATTTTTTAATTGTTGTTTCTAATAATTTATTACCTCTTCTTCGATATACTTGTCCAATGGCTTCCCTAAAGTTAACGATGTGGACAAATAATTGTATGCATCATGTGATATACAAATCTTTGTTCCCATATCAAGAAAGGTAACACACATATTTTTAGTATCTAACTTGGCCTACCATTCATCTAGCCTATTTTTTCCATGCTTTAAATTTTAATGGGGTTGTGGTCTAGTATCCATATGGTTGCAGTAACCACATGTGTACCACAAATAATAGGTAACCAAATATATCCATGAGATTTTTTCATCAATGGAGAGGCTATGAGTTCATTATTTGTATGTTCCAAGTGTTTGAGGAATTTAGTTTCACAAGTTGTATCCCACTTATTCATATCAAACTAGAGATGGTCGCAATACACCCCATCAATATTAACAGTAATAGTCAACTCTTCATGCTTTGGTCACTTTGAAATATAGTTCTCATTTGAAAGATAGGAAGGATTTGTCCTTTTGATAGGTTGTGAATATTTTGGTGAAGACTCAACATTATTCACATGGTATAGTTGCATTTGACCTTTATAAGGTTCACTCAATCCTTTTAAACAAGAGGGGTGAATTGAGTAACAAGCATTTACATGATCATCCGCTATGGTTGTGCTCCCCTTATTTGGATTCAATGTTGGTTCTTCTGCAAGTGGATTGATCTTGTATATACAAGGACCCTTGGGTTCAAATAAGTTATGTGAAAGGTGATCAAATGTATCAAATTTTACTATGTACATTTTTTCATCTATCATATCATGAGCAGTGTCATCATCACTATCATAGTAATAAAAAACATGCCCATCATTATGCTTAGTATTAACCAATAAAACAATCTCAAATAAAGGAGGCTCTTGTGGTTTTAATGGATCCTTTGGTAATGGTTCTTGTTCTTGATGTGAATTTTTGTGCATCTCAATATGTGGTACCTTATTTTTATCTAGAGATGGAGAAGCCATTGTACTTGACTCATCTATTTCATAAGTGTGTATGTGCCCAATAGGAATGCATTTTTTAGATGGTACCACTATAGGAATGCATTCAATTTAATATTTTATAACTTTACAAAATTTAAAATGTTCATCATCGATAGACATTGTTAATAAAGTCCCTTCATGTATGAATTTTACACGTTTATGGAGTGTAGATGGGATAGATTCCATTAAATGTATCCAAGGTCTACCCAAAAGCACATTATAATGCAATGATTGAGACATTACTTAAAAAGTATCTGAAATGGTTATTGGTCTTAATGTCACATCCAATGTAATTTGACCAACTAGAGGACTATGTGAATTATCAAACCCTTGGATATGCATAATCAAATTTTAAATCAGATCGGTGCTAATGCCTATGGTGGTTAAGAAATTGATACTATAAATTATTAGGCCTAATCCATTATCAATGACCATCCTTTTGATGCCTTTATCTTGTATTTTCACTTGTGTGAGAAAGGTAAATCTTGATCAAAATATCTTTGGATGGTAAGTCTATTGGGTCAAAGCTGATAAGTTTGGCATTGTTTTTAAGACATGATATTTGCAAAATAAGTAGGCTTAATATCATTTGTAACTTGAGTTTCATGTAATGTCTAATACATGATGTCCTTGTAAACATTATATTTTTTTAGGAGCTCAAGTATTGCAATTTTAGGATGTGTATTACTCAATAAGATCATAACCCTTATATTTTATTGCAAGTTTAGGCTTAGGAGGCACCTGTTGTATATTAGCAGGTGTTGGTGTAGGTTGAGAAACCTTACATATTTGAGTAACAATATTATGGATCACAAAATATAATATAAGTCATGGGAAAATAATGGGTGTGGGATGTTTATTAAAGTTTTAGGCTTCATAAGCACATGTTGTATATTAATAGGTAATGGGGTAGGTTGAACAACCTTACCTCTTCAAGTAGTAATAACATGGACTGTGGAATCTAATGTAAGTCATGGGTGAATGATGAGCATGGGATGGTAACTATAACTTGATAAAAGGCTTGGGTAGAACATACGTCTAAGAACATGCATGTTGGAATCTAGATATCAACTTTATATCGTTTCAAGAGGACCTATGGAGAGACATCAAATATTGTTTCCATTTTAATAATCTCTCATTATGTGCATAGATTAACTTAAAATTTTTGATAAGATAAGTAACATATCAAACCATATAAATTATAAGGTATTAGACCATGAAATAATTGACATATATGCCCATGGCAAACATGCTTGTAATATTTATAAATCAGGGATCAACAATAGGAAAAGAAATCAAAAAAACCCTAGTTGACCTAGGGTTTGATGTTCAAAAATCAAGTTCACCAAATATTTAACCATAATTTGGATAAGAGGATATCTTACTTTGGTAAAAGGGTTAAGGACTTATAAATGATAGGGCATAAGGGTGACTATCAAATTTATAGTAGGCCAATTTATGTGCTAAACTCATATGTACCATATGTTAAATTTATTATGTTGAGATAGGCTATTAATGGAAATTAAAGTTATGATAGATATATAAATGACTTAAAATAAAGTAATTAGATATTTTTTATGATAATATAGTGTTGTACCTAGTACAAGGAAGCAGATAGGAAGATAATTCTAGATTAGTCATCAAATTCTAGATCTGGTACTTCCAGCTCTCTGAACACTTGTGTCAACCTGGGATAGTTACATCGATGCTAGTGTCTGAGTTTGATGTTAGTATCCTATACAATAATATTTACTCAAATAGTTTATAAACACCTAGATTATTTTGGTTTTATAATCACCTTCACTCTAGTGTATTTAGATCTAGGTTATAGATTGTCGCTCCTGGTGAAATGACAAAACCTTGGCTTTCCATCTTCAATGTGACCTTATAGAAAAATGGGTTAATGAACACATAGTGTTGAGATGACCCTCAATGACCCCAATGTTAAAGGGCACTTCCTATATATCCAATACTCTATAAGAGGGCCTCAGACTCAAGTAGTTCTCCCCTATATGTTGTCTTATGTGTGAATCATGTAATGTGTAAAGCAAGTACAATAATGACCTAGTTTGAAACTTGGAAAATATGACTTTATGATTGCTCATTTAGTACTTTAGACTTGTAGTTGAGTTTTTCCTTTTACTGACATCAAGATAAGGTATAATAGGAAATATTTTGGTAACTTGGGTGATTTTTTATGCTCTTTTAGTTTGATTTCTTGGTGAGGAATCAGTGAGGGTTGATATTTTATTTATACCAATCCAATCAAGAGATAACTCATATTAAATCACTCAGGATAAACATTATAATAAATTTCATTTGTAAATTGGATACCTTTAGGGCACTGGACACTTACATCAAGCTAGGACAATAACATTGATGCTACTATCTAACCCGAACATTAGTGTCTAGGGAGAAGGAGAGTAAGAACAAGATCAAAACTTATAGAGGTATAAGATAAGTACTTTTTAAGTATTTGGGCAAGATGAGATGTATATGTCATCAATATAAGGCTTGCCAAACTAAGAGATAGGCCAAGGGGCATACGATAGAGTAGATGCAAGGCTTGTGAAATCAAGGCATGTGTATAGATAAGAGGAACATCTAGGATTATGAGTTTGTCAAGTGTACAAGACTGAGGTGCTACATAGTCACAAAATATCAACTACAATGGCTTCCACACATTCATAGTTTTAAATATATAATGGGGGAATGTTTTGGATACATGTTCTTCATATTGGCACTTATATTAGCTTTCATATTTATTCCATGTATAGTGTGGGAATGTTATGGTAATGTGTCACCCACACTTGTTTAAATTAAAAATTGGCCAAAACACATAGATATATGATTCAGATACACATTTTTGGTAGAATTATATACATTGGTACCATTATTATACACAATTCAATCATGAGACATATCTATGGTGCATATGATATACAATGTGTGCTTAATATTGTAAAATAAAAATTAGTTTTAGATTCTAAACACTCTCAAGGACTATCACCACCCACCAGGTTGGAATTTTCTGAACTATATTGATTCAATCTACTACAATAACTGGTTAACTTTTTGGTATGGTTGAGATGATTAAATCTCTATATCTTAGCAACATTTCATGTTAGACTTTATTGTATCATCTAACCTCAATAGTTTGATAGTTTGAGTTGACTTGGTTCACTCACACTCACCAAGTTATAAGTATGATTAAGTTGCACAGTTGAGCTAGTCTCAATTACCAAGGAGAAATCCATATTTTTCTCTAAGGTTGGGGGCATCGACCCTCCTATATTTCTTTCTATCTCCTTATATATATGGAATTTTCATATTTATATTTTTCCTAATCTTAGTTTTAGTGATTCATAATGATACATCTTTCAAATGAAACCACCAAAAGGCATGAAAATTTCATTGATACACAAGTGTACTCCAAAACCTTGCTCTCTTTCAATTTAAATCATTTCAATACTTTTAATTTCAGATTGTATGCATTAATTATATACTATAACATGATCTTGGTTGCAAGTCAGTCACCATCAAAGCACTCAAGTTGGACTCAAGTAAAGATAAGGTGTGTTATACGCACCCAAGTATACATTTCTTTTCCTTTAAACTAGTAATTTTGTTACTAGACTAAAGGGGGGAAATGTGGACACTATTTATGAATTATATAACACCATAATCTTGAACACTTGGAAAACTTAGACCTTGGTTGTTCCTCTCATTTCTAGACCTTTCTCGCTTCATCAAGTCTCATATCTACTTTCTTTTATTCTCCTCGGTTTATCTCTTAGTTCAACCAGTCTTATATTGATGACCTAGGCCTTCTATCTTTCCCAAAATGTTTAAAACTTGCTTATTTTATGACTCTAAAAGTTTTGAGCCTCCACCTACTTTCTTGTTCCCTAGATAATTACATCCCAGATAGACACCTGCATTGACATAGGTGTCCTACTCTGATGTAAATGTCTAATGCCCTAAAGTCATCTAATTTGTAAATGAAACATATCTTAATGGTTGACCTAAGTGATTTAATGCAAGTTATTTCTCCAAAAGTATTTATATAAATATAATATAAACCATCATTCATTCTTCACCTAGCATAAACTAAGGTGACCTATCAAAAACATTCAATCAAGCATTTAATAAAGCAAATCTTTCCTATTTTTTTCCTATTCTCATATCAGTCATAGGAACAACACATACACATGTATAAATTAATAAAGGAGTAACTTAAGAGATATATTTTTCAAGTTACAAGTTAGGTCATTATTTTACTTGTTTATCACATTGCATGATTCGCACACAAGCTAACATGTAGGGGAGAAATACATAATTATGAGGCCTTATTTGGAGTATTAGATATGTAAGAAGTATTCATTGATAGAGGGTCTTTGGGGTAGTTCAACACCATGTGCTCACTAACCCATTTTTCCCATAGCCATTATGAGGAGGAAGAGCTAGGGTTTTATTATTTGACAAGGAGTGGAAGTCCATGAACCAGATTTGAATGCACTAGAGTGAAGGTAATGGAAAACCAAGAAGAATCCAAGTGATCACATATTATTTCTATATGTATTCCATATAGGACACCTATATCCAACCTAAACACTAGCATCAACACAACCATCCAAGGATGATGCAAGTGTTTAAAGCTACAGAGGCACTAAATCTAGAATTTGGCAACTGTTCTAAAATACTCTTTCAATTTTCTTCCTACTTATTCTAGATCTAGATTTGTATTAACATAATAATCAAATAAGTACTTATATTCATTATCAATATAATATATAGCATAGATGTATTTTCAATTTTAATCATATCTCAGTATAATAAATTTAGTGTATGTCTTACCTGAGTTTTAAAAATAATTAACCCGGTATAGATTTGGTTTATTCATTTCTATATTCTTAACCTTAAATACCCCAACTCCATATTATTAGGGTTAAGCACCCATGTAAGATGTAACAATAGTATATTTATAAAATAAATGTGTAAACACATATCCTATGTTCCCATTATAAGTATGAAGTGGCGATGTGCTCATGAGGAGGGTTATTGGTAAGGAATCAGCTGTAGTACCACCTAAAGATTCATCATCACTAGGTGAGGATGCCTTAGCCTTAGCATGTTTTCTGAATTGATCTCTTGAAACATACAAAAATGCATCCATGAAGCTATTATTTTTATTCATATGAGTGACTAATGCTTCTTTATATTCCATTGGAAAATGAGTCTTTTGATTAACATTTGTCATTGCTTATAAATGAAAATTTTAGAATTTGAAATAAAGTACAATAAATTGAAACCCAAGCTGATTGGAAACACTAGGAATCAGATTTTTTTACATTCACATGGGTCGAGTTCACTGAATCTTTAACCCTAAATTGAGATATATCAATATATTACATTGTTAATGATATATAAATGAATAAGCACAAGGATGATAAATATATCTATAGTAAGATAATTAATTACAAACTCATATAAACAATATTCTAAATTTAAATGTTGAGATATGCTAAAAATAAAAATTAAAGCAATTGATTGATATTGCAATAAATGAAAAACATGAGTACTTAGTTGTTATATTGTGTTCTTGCATATCTTAAATGGAACATGATGTAATTATATTAGATTTGGATTCTAGATCAATCATAAATTTCTATAAATTGTCACTTTATGGCCCCAGACATTTATGTTGAAACTAAATGATTACATCAATGCACTTGTCTAACTTGGATGCAAGTGTCTAGTATGTAATATTGATTATATATATGTGTGACCACCTATAACTTTTTATATTTTTTTCACCTTTTCTATATTATTTATATATCTCATGCATAGGTTATCTCTCTTTGTTAAATGATCAAACCCTAGCTTCCTCGCCCTTGAAGTGACTATGGGAAAAATGGGTTAGTGGGCTCACAATTTTGAGTTATTACAGGTACCCGTCTATTAATGGGCACTTATTATATATAAAATATTTTTAAGAGGTCCTCATACTTATATAGTTCTTCCCTAAGTGTTGTCTTCTGTGTGCATAAGGATGTAATATGTAATAAGCAAGTACATAGAGTGACCTAGCTTGTAACTTAGAAAATATGGCTCATGGGATGATCCTTCAGTAATTTAAACATGTATATGGGCTATCCATATGATTAATATTAAAATATGAAATATTAGGTAAGATTTTCTCAAATGAATTCTTGATTGAGTGTTTTTGGTAAGTTGCCTTGTGATTTGCTAGGTCTTTGTTAGGTGAGAAAATGAAGATTGATCATGCATATATACCAATCCTTTTAGTAAATGTCAAACATTAAATCACTTAGGCTAACCATAATGACACATTATAAATGTAAATTTTATGAATTTAGGGAATTGGACACTTAGTTTGGCACATGACACTTTTATTGACATAGGCATCTGGCTAGAACACAAGTGTCAAAGAAGTTAGAAAATAGGTACAAGTCCAAACCTTGTAGAGGATGATAATAAGTAGGTTTATATAACTTTGAGTAGCATATAAGTCTTGTTAATCATAATTACACATTTTTAAACTAATATATAAGTAATGGGTATAAGAGATAGTAGATGCAAGCCTTTCGACAATGGGAAGGTATAGGAACTAAGGGCACAACCATGAGAAGTACTTACCAACTATACAATACTAAGGTGTTATATAATTAATGTTTATATACATATATAGTTTGTCATGTTAAATGAATAAGGAAAATTATATTTATTGTGTGTTAGGTTGTGGAGCTAAAAGCTTCACTGTATGCAGACATGGAGGAGTTGCTGAGTGTCACAGTCACTGGCATCAGTTAGGCCAACTGACATCGATCAGTGGTGGATAGGAAGGCAACCAACATCGGTCAGGACTCAGCCGATGTCAATCACCTCCAAGCAGACAGAGACTGATGTCGGTCACCTGTGTGGTTCCAAAACTGTTCGTTGCACGAATAGTTATTTTGTTGAATCGATTGTTTGCATGTAAAGACTATTTTGAGTCTTGAGCTGCATGTCTAATTATTGTAAATTAGAAGTCTAAGTTATTGTTTAGTATGGGATCTATTTTATAGACTCATTAGCATGTATTGTAATTAAGAGCAATACAGTAAGGCAAGGTAGATCCTTCCAATTGTAAGAACAGGTTGATCTGCAGGTGGAAGCAAGATCAAGAGGAAGTTCTACATGGTAAGTAAGATCATTTGAGTTGCAGGTTGTTGCAGGTTCATGGGAGATCTACTTGAAGTAATTTGAGTGCTTGGTACTGGCAGTGTTATTACTCACTGGTCGGAGGTGAACAACAGCTCTGTGTTTGAGTTGTGTGTTGTGACCATTTTTGGTAGGAGAGTGAACTCTTGAGGGAAAGAGATCTATACATCTGAGAGGTGTGGAAGAGTGTGGCATCTTCATTATATTTCCTTCTGGCATGAGTATTAATACAAGATTGTGTATTGTCTCTCATATTCTGTGTCATTTGTGAATTCTAGTTACTTGTTCATTTTGGTATAATTCCATGTTTAGTTGCTTATACAAGGTAATCATATTGTGCTCTTATTGAGGAGCAAGATCCTGACAAGTTGGTATCAGAGCCAGGTTTGTGGTTCTAGATCCCTATCAAGTGGTATCAGAGTAGTTTATTGTTTTAGATTCCTGACAAAGTGGTATTAGAGCTAAGGTTGTAGGGAGCAGGTTTGTGTTTGGTTACAGGTCACTCTCAGGGATTTCTAATTGAGTGGGAGTATAGCAATGGTAGAAGAAAGTACACTAAGAATGGAGGAATTCAAAAGCATGAATGGTCAATTACAGTGTTATGGAAAGAAAGAGCAGGTAAAGAAATATTGTTGGTTGGTAGAAGATAAGCATGAAGGAACTGAAGAAGCAGATGTTGCAGGTGTTGTTGCACAGGATGCTCTGGGATGTTTCTTGGATAAAGTAGAATCTTGGTTTATAGATTTTGTTGCCTCTTTCCATGCAGCCCCATATAGAGGGGTTGGTGAGCCTTGTCAAAGTATTGGCAAAGGGGAAGTGTTGCTGAAATTGTAGATGGCCAACACATGGGTGTTGAAGGAGGTCATGCAGGTCCCAGTCTTGAAGATGCAGTTAATTTCTTTAGGAAAGTTGGGTGATGAAGGATGCATAGTAACTCTCATAGTGGATTCTTGGAATGTTACCAAGGAGGCACTTGAATTATCATGTGGTAAGAAAGCAGGTACTCTTTATCTACTTGTATTATTGATTCTTCTTCTGTTACGAAGACGTGGCTTTGTAGGCTTGGTCACATGAGCAAGAAGGAAATGCATGTTCTTAAGAGGAAGTCAGATGTCTTTGACAGACTTAAGAACTAGAAAGCCTTGGTGTTTATGGAGGAGATGATGGACAGAGGTCAGCGAATGGGACTGGATATCTCTGAGCAGGGCAGTATGGATAATGGTTTGATCCAAAAGGAGCTCGCGGGTAGAAGTCATCACTCACAAGTAAAACACAGAGACCAACGTCGATTAGGAAACTGAAGTTGGCATCCAAACAAGGACTGACATCAGCTATGTGCAGCCTAACATTGGTGACTTAGGATAAATAAACACTGGCATCGATCAGAGAGAACCGATGTCGGTAATGAGGCAGTCACATGGAACCAACATCGGTCGGGTGCAGACTGAGATGTGACCGGCATCGGTCACTGAGATAGATTTTGGGTAGATAGCAAGCTGTCAAGGAGTCTCAAGGGCCCATATGGAGGACTGAAAGGGTAAGTAAGCCTCAAATTCATCATTTCCCTTTTTTACACTACTTATTGCTCACTGTTGGTCAAGAACCAGGAAGTTATTAAAGAAGTAGAGCAGGTAGAATCTAGGAAATAGTGGGAGCTTAGCATGGATGAGGAATGTGATTCCTTAGAGAAGAACCAAATAGGATTTTTTGGTTAGAGTTACCAGCTGGAAGGAAGCACTGAGAGACGAATGGATGTTCAGGATAAAGAAGAGCGGGAATGGACACGTGAGACGGAAGGCCAGGGTATATGGTCTTGAGTAAGCTACAAGACAATGGAGGTTTAACCATTGTGTTTTCTTTACCAAGTTGGATAATATTGGCTACACTATCCTGTTATTGTATGTTATGCTAGTTGAGTAAGAGCAAGGTTAGCTCCTTCAGAGTGAAGAGAGCAAGGTGTGTTCCTCCTAGTTCCACAAGGGTGCTGAGTGTGTATGATCAGGTAGAGCTACAGGATGTGCAAGTTTTGGTAGAAGATCGACAGGGGTGCTAGTTTGGAGAATCAGAAGGGTTCTTCATGTGTGTATGATCTTGGTTGGTAGGTGTGCAAGGCTAGGTTTGGAGATCTACATGGTAAGTAAGATCATTGATTTGTAAGTGTTTGTGTGTGCAAGGTCTAAGGTGGATCTGAAGGATAGCAAGGTCAAAGGTGATGGGCAACACAACAAGGTGCAAGATCAGGGAGATCTACTTGGAGTACATTGTGTACTTGGAGTATGGTGTGTACTCGGCCATGGAGTACGTGGAGTACTTGTGTATTGGTAGTTTTGTTACTGACTGGTTGATAGCTCTGTGTCTTGAGTTGTGTTTATAATTGATATTACAAGAGAGATAACTCTTGAAGAGATTTACTGTTTATGCCCTAGAGGTGTGGGAGCCCTAGAGGTGTGTAAGGAAGAAGACAGTGGCATCTTCTTTATTGTATTTCCTTCTAGAAGAGTATTAATACAATTGGGTATTGTCTCTCATATTCTGTGTTATTTCTAAATTCTAGTTACTTATTACTTTTGGTTAATTCTGCATATTTAGTTGCTTGGTAATCAATTGTGCTTCCAGGTCCTAACAAGTGGTATGCAGACTAGAGAAGTCGGTGGTGTCAGGTAGGTGGCGACTGACCTCGGTAGGATAACCGGCATCAGCGATCAAGACAGTGGTACAGGTGTGACAGGGGTATGACAAAGCAGGGCTTTAGTCAATGTCAGTGTGACCATTGTGTTTGTCTTACCAGGGTGGATGATGGTCGTGACATTATCTTGTTATTGTATGTGGATGATATGCTTGTTGCAGGGTCACATATGCAGGGAGCTGCTGAACTAAAGATAAAGTTAGTTCAGAGGTGTGTCATGAGGAATCTGGGAGTAGCAAGATTCTTTGGCATGAGTGTGTTCTAGAGACATGGAAGGTCATAGGTTGATTTTGTCTCTAGATGATTGTGTGAAACTGGTTATCCCGCTGATGGTTGGACAGTTTTATGAACAGTGTCTTGATTCACATGATGAGGTTGAGTACATGTGTACTAAACCTAACATTTCCCAAGCAGTGGGAGTTGTCAGCAATTTTGGAGCCAATCCAAGAAAGAAGCACTGGAGGGTAGTTCAGTGGATTCTCAGATATCTAAGAGGGACCAGCAGTAGGTATACATGCTATGTAGGGTCAAGCACTTCTCTACATGGGTTTGTAAAATCGAATGTGGCAAGGTGATTTGGATGATAGGAGGTGCACCACAGGATTTGTGGTGGTTGGTCTTCAAGAGTGATATTGAAGAGGGATACAAAGCTAAGAAACAAACTAGATGATGTACAAGTACAGGTACAAGTGCAGCTATTTATCTCCAAGTGGGAGATTGTTAGGTTGTGGAGCTAAAAGGTTCATTGTATGTAGACATGGAGGAGTTGTTGAGTGTCACAGTCACTGGCATCAGTTAGGCTGATCGACGTCGGTCAATGGTGGATAGGAAGGCAACCGACATCAGTCAAGAGTCGGCCGACGTCGGTCACCTCCAAGCAGACAGGGAATAACGTCGGTCGCCTGTGCGGTTCCAGAACTATTCGTTGCATGAACAGTTAGTTTATTGAATTGATTGTTTGTATGTAAAGACTATTTCGAGTCTTGAGCTGCATGTCTAATTATTGTAAATTAGAAGTCTAAGTTATTGTTTAGTATGGGATCTATTTTATAGACTCATTGGCATGTATTGTAATTAAGAGCAATAGAGGAAGGCAAGGTAGATCCTTCCAATTGTAAGAACAGGTTGATCTACAGGTGGCAGCAAGATCAGGAGGAAGTTCTACATGGTAAGTAATATCATTTGAGTTGCAGGTTGTTGCAGGTTCATGGGAGATCTACTTGAAGTACTTTGAGTGTTTGGTACTGGCAGTGTTATTACTGACTGGTTGGAGGTGAACAACAGCTCTGTGTTTGAGTTGTGTGTTGTGACCATTTTTTTTAGGAGAGTGAACTCTTGAGGGAAAGAGATCTGTACATCTAAGAGGTGTGGAAGAGTGTGGCATCTTCATTGTATTTCCTTCTGGCATGAGTATTAATACAAGATTGTGTATTGTCTATCATATTCTGTGTCATTTGTGAATTCTAGTTACTTGTTCATTCTAGTATAATTCTGTGTTTAGTTGCTTATACAAGGTAATCATATTGTGCTCTTATTGAGGAGCAAGATCCTGACAAGTTGGTATCAGAGCTAGGTTTGTGGTTCTAGATCCCTATCATTGTGCTTCCCCATAGGATGCAAGAATTGCATTTTTTTCATGTAAAAGAACATTTTTCTAGTAACCTACACATATATAACCATATTTTTAGCAACATGCACATTTTTTAGAATTAATGTATCTATTAAGAAGATAATTTATAGTAAAATTTCATAATTTTACAATGATATTTTTTTATTAATTTAGAAGTGTTGTTACAATGTCATTTCACCAGCTAAATCTGATTTTGAATTCCATTAATTCTAACATGGAATTAAACATTGTTATTTTATCCTCCTTAGTTTTAAATAATGGAGTTTATACTACATGCCCTCATCCTCTACATTGGCATCTTCAACACCATCAAGAGGATCTTTACCAAGTCTTTCACTATCTCATTCATAATATTAACACCATCATTGTCATTAGTTTTCTAAATATGATCAAGACCATACATATGACTTGGAGGATGAGAAAACAAATTAGTTATATGTTGGTTAGAAAATGTGTTTGTGAACAAAGTTTACATATTACAGAAAGTAGTGCTATGAGATAGAGTCCCTTTTCTATTAGCATGTGAGGCTTCCTTTTTTGAAAGAAAACAAAAATGAAAAAATGAAAAGTATTTACAAATATATATTGTTATTTTTTGGGTTTTGCATGTGTGTAGAAAGGAATTTTAATGAGTGGAAGATAAAAGAATAATCGAAAGAATTGTAAGATTTATAAAAAGAAAAAGGAAATAACATGAATAATTGATCAAAACTATATTTCAATTATATTCCACATTCTTGAGATGAAAATAAAGATGACTATTTAACCATAGGAATTTTACATGAAAGAAAGTGTAGAAATTAACATAATGAATTAATGAACAGAAGAACATTCATTTATAAATACAATTGAGGCATAAATTCTAGCAATGATCTCATTTTATTAATTTTTTAGAATAACACAGTTTATTATTTTTTTCCTTTCTTCCCTTAAAATCATGTATCTTGTCAAAAATTAAAAAGCTAAAAATTCCCATTGAAATGGCAGAAAAACTCTATTTATATGTGGAAGGTGGTATTTACAAAGAAGAAATACATCCCTTGACTTAGTAAACCATAATAAAACTTTTCTAAAAATAGAATAGTTACACTTTTAATTCCAAGCTACAAAGTGTAAAAATCATTACTTAAAATATGCAAAAATGCTTATGTCAAAACATAGTTTTGGAAACTACAAAGGAAAGTACACCAAAACACATTTTTAGAAACTAAAATTTAGAGAACCTCTTCTACCTCTAATTGACCACTAGCTTCTGCATAAACATCCTGAACTTCCTTCTGGTTGATTTGATGTAACTTATTTCAGTAATCATCAAACAACTTCATCTTTTATTTAACTTTGTCTTCTTCTAGACCATATGAATGAAGATAGTTTATTTCTCCTTCAATTGGTCAATCTATAATTTTATGTGTAACATGTTGAAATTTCTTCATATCTTTGTCAAATTTATCAAAAGTTTTATGATGTTTAATCAACCTTCGAATAGACTCAAAATTGAAGGCAAAGCTTGGATTTGACTCCTTCATCAACTACTTGAATTAATTCTTGATAGTCTCTACTCAAACATTTTTTTATTATTATTTATTGTATATCATTTTTAACACATATTTCCATCACTCAATACTCTTATATTTTTCCTAGGGATTCTTCAAGCATATGAATCTGAAACTCGGTAGCAACTAGGAATTCATTGTGATCACCTTGACATTCTTGACTTAGAACCTTTTCTAAAATGAGTGTTTAAATCTATTTGGGAGAAATCCTCAATTTTCTTGTCATAATTGAGCTCACTCTCAATTGTTACATAAATAAAGATGGTATTTAGTAGATTCAGGTTTGAATTCAATAACATGAGGTGAAGGTGGAATAGCAGCCTTAGGGGAAAGTAGAAGATGCAAGTTAGTTATCTTAGGAGAGGTGGACACATGGATTACCAATAGAGGGTTTGCAACCATATATGAGAATATGGTTCCTGATTAACCCCTAATAATGGACAACATTTGAATATGAATCATTTAAAATAATAGAGATCCCAAGATTTCCTTTAGCTCCTTCAGCCAACTTTATGATCTTTATCATGAGAAATTTTTAGTTTGACCAAATTTTGGGGCCTTTATTTCTTGCTCCTATTCCTCTTCAATTACAATTGTGCTCATACCAACATTAGACTAAGAACCTAAAATTGGTTTTCCATATTTTGGTTATTACAGTTGATCATGACTTATGTCTACAACTCTCAATGGTGGTGGAAATCTAGGATTTTCAACATTGACCCATTTTTATTTTAGCCATGAGAGAGTTTTGTTAAAGACCGCATGTGTCTTATCATCTAATGATGTTGATTATGTATTAGTCCAATCAAATTGAGGTAGGGGTCTTGATTCTATATCTTGTTCATGATAAACAAGATCTACATCATCTTTAATGTCTTCTAGAATATATGCTATATTGTATATAATCACTTGCACAAGGGTAAAGTGAGAGTAATCCCAGATTTTGACTGATTTATCACTATCACAATTTATCTAAAAGTCTTCATAATATGGGATATGTTGATATGAATAACTAATTATATTTTTTACCAACCCTCTACCATCAAAAGGTCTACTATGAAAGGGCCAAAGGGTAACCTGAGTCAATTTTGCATCAATTGAATTTACATTTAAGAGTGAGGTACAAGTGTATCTCCAAATAGTCATTGGTAAATGAACCCTTGACTCAAGCTTGTTAGATAAGAATTTATGAGTTTCTTCAAGTTGATGCATTAGCTCCAACATGGCCCACTTATCATCAATAAACTTCAATAGCATATATGGGGCATTCTCTAATTCACAGACTCAAAGATATGTGAAATTTAGGAATTATATGAACCAAGAACCCCATATATATATATATATATATATATATATATATATATCTCAATGGTATCTATAATGGATAACTTGAAATTGTATGGATTTGGCACAAATATCTAAATGACATAGTGTACTAAGGCATCATTGACCTTGAAAAAATGTTTAAGACTAGCATCCAATGCAAGTTGAATGTGAAATTCATAGATCCATGATGATGACATCTTCCTATCTTTGTTTAACCCAAAATATGTCCTCCAATGGGGAACTATGTAGACTAGACAAGAAGTCATATAGAATTTCCATGTTTATTTCACCTTGCATAATTATTTACGAATAGAGTCACTAATTAATTATGTCTATTTGATTAATTATTCTCGTATATCTATACATTCATTATTTAAATTCCTTAACCATAGAATTATCAACCACTCTTTTAAAGCATTTGACAATATAATTGATTTCTATATTGAATTAAGAGTGTAAAGTGGTCTTGGGTATCCTAGTAGAAACAACCTTAAGTTTTACTAGTTAATGTTTATTTAGTGATTTAGAACACAAAACTAAGTTAGAACTCAAAAATTAAAGAGTGAAATTAGTGATGAGATCAAAAAAATATTCATGGCTAGGTATTCTCAACATATCTTAAACATGCTCTGAACCAAGGCAAAGTACATACTCATCTTTTGAATTCTTCATCTCCCTATTCTCCCTATCATAGTGACTCACCAAGGTCAACACTAACTCAGGACACTGAACTAATTTTGGAAACATTATGGCTTGGGGTAGTCCATTATCATATATTCTTTCAATTGAATCAGATTTTGGATTAGCATTAGTCTCATCCTAAAATTTTGTCATGTTGACATGCCCCAAATCTATGTTAGTAATCTAGTCAACATTAGACTCTAAATTATATTAATGGGTAACCCCATGAAACTAATACTTCATGTTGCATTTCTTATTTAGAATCCCCATAATTTATAACTAGAATTGATAATGATGACAAAACATACAAGTTTTGACTAGAAGCAAAAACTAAGAATTGCAAAGTAGTTGGCAGAGTATGGTGAGTTGAATACTATTTAGTGGAGTCTAACATCTATTTTATAGGTTATGGAGTCTAATAAGTTATAAATAGGGTGGCAAGGTTTGATGTCTGGTAAGCAAGAGGCAAATTTTGACAAGTGCTAAGGTAGGTTGTGAAGTCTGAGGGTCATTTATACCAAATAATTTTTGATGAAGTGTCAGTTGGCTATAGGATTTAACAAACTAAGGAGAAAGGATGAAAAAGTAATGTGAGGAAAAAACCTCATTGATGACAAAAATCATGCTTGAATACAAATGAACTCTACATGATTTGTGCCCTAAATGAGTGAAATGGTAAAGTGGAATGAAATTTAAGGTTTGGGTGAGTAAAGGGTGAGAGAGCAAGAGTTTAGATGTAAAATAAGGCAAAGTGGAGAGAATAATGGAGGAAAACTAGTTAAATATTAGAAGGATTCAAGATCCCCACACACCTAGGCATCAGTCACATTGATGATGAATTTCAAGATATGTTGGGAAGATATTAGGTTCTAATGACAACAAAGTAATTAGTGGGTTCTAACAAGGAAAACTATTTTTGACACATTTATTCACACAAACCAAAGAGACAAGCATATGACACTCAAAGAAATTCAACTTGATAGATTGTAAAAAAACACACTTTTGGTATCCAAATTTTCACCTAGATTCTAATTTGGTAACAACGTTATCATATCATCCAAACCTTCTTCTTGTCTATGTTTGACTTTCATTCATGTATTGCACTACTTTATGTTTGTGATTTTGTTCTCTTTTAGGCATACATTTTAGGATCCAAATCTTTTCAACATTTCTCTTTCTCAACATCTAATTTTGAGAGGGTATATGGGGTGACTAGGATGGCATGTGGGCCATGCATATGTATAAAAACCTCTACAGAACAATGTTTTTACTAAGGAGAGCAATCATTGATCTACAATGTTTAAATTGAACAAATGAACATCAATAGATACTCATGATAAATTTTTAATACATTAAACACAAATCCTTTGGTAAATTTCCAATCTAGTATTGAAATGATTAAGTAATGAATACTTTTAAAACACACTTAAGAAAATTAATATTGTATATTTGTAAATATTCATTAAAAATGTTTCCAAGTTTTGTCTATGAATCCATCTATTTAACATCATAATTGAAGAGATGATGAAATATTATCAATTTGAGGCCCTCTTTCTATGACATTATATTAATTTTTTTAGATGGGGGTGATTATTGTTATAATAAATAAGCAACTATTCCCCTAATCTTGTATCCCTAATTGCCTCAAATATCATATAATGAGATAATTTGATTGGCATGACATTCTCTCTATCATTCCCACACTCCATAAATTTACAATTGGATTTCCTTAACATGTATATTTTAGAAATGATTATCAATAAATAATATTATTATAAGCTTACATAGGCCCATATTTTTATGTGTGATCATGCATTTTCCACTTTATTTCCCCTTTTTAATCTTCTCTCTAATTGTTTTTGCATTTGAATATTAATCATAATTTGACACATTAAGCTTAAACCTACCCAACCTTTTCCAATAATTGAATGAGCAATAAAGTATATATAATGGTAATATGGGAATACCATGATCTTGATAGGTTTTTAGTCCCACAATGGCATTGGTCAAAATAAATAGACCAAAACCTACATCGAATATAGTAGATGGTCGTATCATGGATTTTTGCCCACAAAAGCTAAAATCTTCATACATTGGGGGAAGTGGTTCCTTCTTTGTCCATGCACAAAATTATCTATAGTTTTTGAATTGTATCATAAAATCCCATATATATGCTTTGAATTTATAAATCATATAAAAACTCCTACTCATAAGTTTTATACAATGCTTACCCTTTGTCTTATGTCAATTCCATTAAGAGATTTCAAAATTGGCTTTTTTGTCAACTAATTTGCACCTTATCTTCTTCATTAGAGGTCTAGTAATCAAGACATGGTGAATTATCTAGTGGGTCAGATAAATAACTATACCTTATGATAAAGGGTATTGATGAATAATAAGAAGAATTTTTTGTGTTGAGATTTACCTCAAAAAATAAACTACTCTTACCAAAAATGCGGCCACTTCCCATTCCTCCTATTCAACTTCTACCTCTTCTCCATAGTGGTAGATGAAGTGGATCACCCACATTTGCATGAAAAATAATAAAAAAATTATTTCACAAATAAGCATCTAAAACAAAATTATATAATTACAGAACGTAAAATATATGGTATGAATTTTGAAACAAAATCACACATAATGGGATAAAGAGTTGTTGTTATCAATGGTTTCAAAGAGGGGTTTCTGTAGAAGAATGTAAGTAATGATTTGGAAGATAATTTGAGTCATAATTCCACATAAGGTTTGCATAATTCACATTTTCATTTTAATCACTTACCATATCCATTTCAAAAAATGTTCTTAACATTTATCAATCTGCATAATCATAAATTTATGTTTCAATCTGAATGCATTTATTTAGGTCTATTATCAGATATTGAATATTTATGTTTTTCATGGAAAGTGATAAGGTTTTTAAAAGCATTATTAATTATCCCCTATCAAATTTTTGCTTCATCCCATGTATGCCCTACACCTTTACAATTATTTGTATCCTTAAAATATGGTTTTTGCCTTGGAACACTTGGCTAGCGGGTACAATATTTTTTTTGTTAGAAAATATCAAGTATAAACGATGGTTTTACCATCCTAAATGAGGGATCTCAATCATATTAAATAATAAAAAGGGATTGATAAGGTTCAAGGTAGTACATAAGATAACATTGAATAATGTTAAGTATCAATAATTTCATCCACCCCTTCTGGAATGAATGAGCCTAAAATGAAATACAGTTTTTATTTGATCCAATAATGAGTAATTAAGAAAATACATAATGAAATTAATAAGATGGAAACATGTACTTGGAAAATATGGGGTTATAAAATTAATTTTTTCTATTCACCTACATAATTTGCCCTCAATTTAATGCATGAAGAATCTAATTCAGCACAAATTTATTACAAGACTCTAATTCACCTAAATTCAACAAATACTCAACTCATTATAGATACTCAACAAAATGATGCCCTAATTTTCTTAATTAAACACAATATGTATGTGCTCTTTTGAAATTAAACAAAACAAGCATGCCGTCTTTATCAATTCAACATAAACTTCATGCCATCTTTCTTAATTTAACAAAATATTTGGGCCCTCTTCTTTAATTCATTCCAAAAGTTTAATAAATTGATGCACTTTATTTTCTCAATGGCACTTTTTATACCCAAATACTATACTCTAACATTTCCTCTAATTTAATATATGACTTTATCAAACACAACCTTAAGGTAGAGACTAAATTCACATTAAATATGGAAATAAATTTGCCTTTAGGGATGCCCCAACATCACCCTTAGTGATAAAAATAATTTCACAAATAAGTCACCCCAACATCATCAATTAAATCACCCCAAATTCACTTCTAAAAGACCCCAATTTCACCTCCAAATACATACTAACATTGCTTATAAATATGCCTTAATGTCATTTGTAAAAGTCACATGTTATATAGACACCTTAATGTCACCCTCTAAATATGCTTCCCAAATGCATATTTAAATTTGACTTAGGGTTCTAAATTTGATAAATAAAAACCTAGGCAACCTTAAGGTGACTTAAAGGTAGCTTTATAATGTGACTTTAGATGGTTTAGATGGTAGTGAAATATCAACACTAGATCCAAAATAAATAAATAAACAAATCCCTCCTCAAGAAGACAGTGACCAAGAAGGAAAATAAAATACTCCTCAAATATAACGATTCTTAGTAGAAATCCTTATTTTATGGGAAAGTCTCCCAAATAAATCCAAATCCTAACAAATTATTGGATTAACATTCCTCCCAAATAAAAAACAACTAATATTTTCATAATTTTGAGGATAACTCATGCTAACAACATGAATTCCCTTATATTTTCTTCATCCATAATCCCCATAATTTCCATCACCAAGGTAGATTCCATACTTAGCACCTAGCCCCCTTTAGACACCTAATTTCCATTCAATACCCTTTTCCATTGTGTCATTTCCACCTTTTAACACATTTGGTCCACTAGTGAATAATTGGCTATTTTTGGGTACTTCGTGCCCCACACTAGACTATTTCAAACATTCCACATTAATCATTTTTCAGCTTTAAATCTTATTTATTTATTTTCAAAGTTGTTTAACCTCTTTCTAGACATTTATTTCTCCAATATCAAATTTGGTGGTTATAGGTAAACTTCCAATCTACCCTATGTGGATTCACCATTGAATATATCCTCTATATTTCTGTGGGTCCTTCCATTGTGGCCTCATTTCTTATGCCTTCAATTTTTATTATTTATATTTTCCATGGTTTGTTGTTACATGTGTTAGGTCATAAATAAACATATATACAATGTTATCCTTAGTCATTTTTAAATTATTAAGTGAATGGTGTAATCCTTTCCACAATTCAACTTAGACCCTTCATTGATTATATCTATTTTTGTAATTGCGACAAAGCTATCACCTTGATACTTTAATCTTCTTCATGTCATTTTGAAATCATACACTTGTACAACGAAAGGGTTTAGGAAAATGTTAATGTAGTTTTCATTGTACATCACAAAGGAGAGGAGACAAATATCTCATGTGATATTCCACTCATGTGCACAAGAGAAATACAATATCTTTGACTTCAAGTGTGCATGATATGTAGTTGCATCTCCTTGAGGGATTGCTTGAGTGAGTTAACTTTTCACACACTTGTTTGACTGTTATCTTCAATGTTTAGGTCAAGGAGAGAACAAAATAAAATAAAATAATTTTCCCATATATTATCCATTTCAATAACACAACATTTTATAACACCTGGCAATGCACGTGAATAGAAAAATCTAGAATACATAAAAGTACTAGGTATACAATAAACTCAATAAAAACTCAATAGTTCTAGAGGTGGTCTGTCAAATCCACCCTAGGTATAATCGATGGTTCTTGTTAAAGTTTCAATTATGTATTTTGATAGTTAGAGATCCAAATTACATCCAAATAATTATATCAGCTTCGGAATCCCAAGGTTTTTTTTGGAGGTGTCTGATTCCAATCTCCCTTGTCATTTTATCACTATTATATTGTTACAATTATTGTTTTTTCTATTTTTTTTATTTTTTAGAGCATTTAGGGTTATAAATTTATTATTTAGACTGTATTTATATGTTTATCTCCTATGTCACCCATCTAACTAAGTGTGCATTGAGATATTTTCCTTAGTGTCTAAAGTAGTTAAGATGACAATATTCAAACCAGTACTAGTGTTAAATCAAATCAAAATATCATACTTAAATGTTCATGCAAGTTTTGGATCAAATGGCCTAAATGCAAGCTTCAATCATTGACTAAATAATGTAAATGTAAACTCAACTTATGTAAATATAAAAAAAATGTCAACAAATGCATGTAGAAATTACCCAAATGAATTTTAATAAAATCAATTAGTTCTTCATTAGTCTTGCCACTCTTCTTAGTTAGAATCACAAATCTAGATAGTTTAGATGTCATAAAAAGAAAACATGAAAAATAAATACCAAACAAGTAAACTAAGGTTTGATTTTTTTATAAAATAATAACCTAGGGCTTGCGATCAAGCAAATTAAACATATTATAGCCTAGGGTGTTTGAGATCTAACACAAAAAACTTAGTAAAATTTTGATTTTTTAGATTGATCACAATATGAAAAATATCTAATCTTAAGAGGTTGTACATGAGTTTGAAAAATAATATGAAGTCTAAAGGTTGCATGCAAGATAAAGTGGATTCACCAAAATGTAATATGTATAAATGGATTTACATTAAACAATAATATAAATACCCAAATAATTTTATCTAGGCTAAATAACATGCACAAAATAATAATTAACCAAGTTAATTAATTATAAACCTAAATACATAGAATGTATGCAAGGTTTATGTTTATATAATTTTATTTCAAAATTAGGTGTCAACCATCAAAAAGTGATGTGGAAATATGTGCTTTGAATTTTTAGGAAACTAACTCATAAAATTGATGATGCTCAAAGAAACTTGTTTGGACCGTATAATTATGATTTGAACATGTCTAAACTTGGTTAACCCTAAATTTAGATGTGTGAGATCTAGGGTTAATAAATATATAAATAACTCTAACACAATGGTGATAAACTAATTTATAATATGCCAATTAATAAAAAACTAAGATAAAAAATATTTTTAATTTATACAATTAAGATTGCTAAAAATAGTGAAGTACAACTATTGAAAGATATTACAATAAATAGGAAATAATGGTACTCAGCCAATTTACCATGCATGGGTAGATATGATTTGGAAACAAGTGTAAAATATGCATGATAAATGTTTTGGATCAATCAACAAATTCTACAAATTGTACTTATGTGGCCATGGACACTACCATCAAATCTATATGATACCATCGATGTTACAATTTGACTGTGATGTAGGTGTCATGTATGGAATAATGACTAGATATGTAAGCAAAAAACTTTATCATTCTAGGATTTGTGTCACCTTTTTACTGGTGTATTTAGATCTAGGATATATGTTATCACTCTTTAATGATTATTCAAACCCTAGATCTTCACCCTTGGAATGAATTTTCTAAAATAAGGGTTAATGGGCTCATGGTGTCAAGTTATCGTAAAGACCACTCTATCAATGGGCATTGCCTAAATAGCCAACACTCTAAGGAGGGCCCCATACTTATGTAGTTCTCCCTTATGTATGGGAAAATGTGTGTACAAGGGTGTAATATACTATATGAAGATGTTGTAGTGATCTAGCTTGTAATTTGACAAATATCACTAATGGGATGATCTTTAAATGTTTCATACTTGTACTATGATTAATTTTATGTTTGATATGAAAATACAGATGAATAGGGCATAATAGAGTCTTTGTGCAGTCGATTGATTTAAATTTTGGTAGGTGCTTTCTTGATATTTACTCGATGAATGGAAGGGCTTAGACTTATATTTATACCACATATTTTGAAAATATCTTAGGGTAGGGTTTAATAAGAATATTAGGTTGACCCATGGGTTTTGATCATTTTGAAATTTTAATGACTTTTGGCTATTAGACACTAGATAAGGACTAGACACTACCATCGATGACATTATTCCCATGTGGTTGGTAGTGTCAAGAAGGCTAGAAAATAGGTACTAATCTAAAACTAATAATGAATGATGTTTATCAAGTTTTTAGCTTTCTATGCATTATAGGAGACTTGGGTCATTAGAATGTGTGGATTAGACTAAGAGATGAGCATTTAGGCACAATTAGAAGGTGATTGTGATCCTTTTGGTAATAGGGAGGTCTAAAATTAAAGGGTAGAGCCCTGATTGATTTTTTCAAATATACAAAATAGATATGTTATAAATATTCAATTTTAGTATCTACATTCCCCCTTTTTAATCTATTAATGCATAAGGATGAAATTACTAGTTTAAAGGTAATAAATATGTATATGGTTGTGTATAACACACTTTTCCTTTGATTAAGCCCACTTCGAGTTCTTTTATAGTGGAATACCTATAACCAAGAGGATGTTACATTATAAATCAATGCATATAATCTAAAATTTGAAATAATTGAAATGATTTAAAATAAAGAGAACAAGGATTACATTTGTGTGTCAATGTAACCATGTTGTCTTTTAATGCTTTACCTTGGTAAATATGCCTCCTTATGAAGCATTATAATTAGAGAAGTTTCAAACATAAACCTTGGAGATATGAAGAGGGATATTGGAAATTATTATTCCCCCAATCTAGTGTAAGGATGAGTTGTGACACAGCTATTCAGATCATTATATCTCAATCACATAACTCAAGTGTGAATATATAATATGGTAAGGGTGAGTAATTTAATAAACTCTACATGTAAATCTAGTGATATTAGATGATTTAATCACTCCAATCTATAAACCTGATGATCTTGAATGATATAATCACTTCAAACTATAAATGAACCAACTATTGTAGTAGAAAAGGCTTGATAATAGTACATACTAGTGTAATCAATGCATTTGGTGAGTAGTAAAATTGGTAAATTTTGAAATTTTTGGTGTAATAGCATGGAATATGCACCTATAATATGTCTAACCTAGAGTATATGAGTCCTAAATCTAAAAAACTTTGTTTCAAATCTATGCAATATCAGTGTAGTGTATAGGATTATGATCCAAATGTATATTTGAATCATGAAGCTGAATTAGAGATTGTGAAAGTGTGGAGTTCATGGTCTTATGATATGCCCTCATTGAAATCTAGAGATATTAATTAAGTGTATAAGTTTGAAGGTTATGTTCTTATGACATGCCCCCACTATAATTTATAAAATAAGAATATATATAAGTAAAGAGGTCATGCCTTTATGACATGTCCCCTTGACAATTTAGAGAACCATGAAAATGTGGAGGTCATGTTTCTATGACATGCCCCTACTGATATGACCCCCATTTTGAGGTGAGATAAATAAAATATAAAAGCTACCTTACGTCAAAAGGATAAGATAGTTGTATAATTTTTGTATGAATCATGTAGCATATATGGATAAATGTTGAAGTAGATATATCAATTAGGCTTGTAGTATGTGATCACATCAAGTCCTAAGATGCATGATATAAATCATGGAAATGTTTAGAGGGTAAAAATATAATAAAAGAAAACAATCAAACACACACACAAGATCACTCAATGTAATGCAAAGGAATGGTCCAAGGAGACCTTATACAAGGGGAATTTTCAAATGCCACACAATTGAAACAAACAACATATTTAAATGTCCAATCAACATATAATGACATATTAAAATATCCAATCAACATACAATTCCATAGGATCCCATAGGTAAGGAACATATGCAAATGTTTCATAAGCAAGACAATAGAAAAAAATGTAAGACACTTAGCTATAAATGTCCAACCACTAGAGAGTGACCAATAGTACCAACATCAGAATCTAAAATTCTAAAATTTGAATTCTGCTAAGTAAATAGCCAAGAAGCCAAATAAATCATGACCAGAATTTTAGTTATAAATGTCCCTCAATAGAGTAAACAATCACTAATATGTGCCATTTTTCCTAAATTAAAATATATTATGTTAATGGGACTAAATTTTTTGTCTTTATTCAGACTATATATCTTCTTGAGATTAAACCAAATGTATGTGCCCCAAAGTCATATGTAAACCTTTTTTTTATAATAAGCCTATATCTATGTTATGTTCCTTGTATATATAGGAAAAGGTAATATTCTCAAATGTGGTAGATATCTCCTTCAAATGTGTAGCTAAAGGAAGTAATACCACATTTTGAACATTATTTTCATTGCCCATCCACTTAATGACCAATTGTGAGTCATTGCAAACATGGAGGTTGTTGATATCCTTATTTAGATCCAGTCTCAATAGTTCTCTCAAAGTCAAAAACTCAAAAAAAATATTAGTCCCATGCCCAATATTAGCTTTGCATGTGAAAAAATGAGACTTAATACAATATAAGATACCTATGATGCCACAATTTTGATCATGTCCCTCGTAAGTTCAATCAAAATAACCCTGAGGTCTATTCACATCAATCATAAGCTTGCCAATCTACCTTGGGACATTTACTTTAATTTTCAACATGTAGAATTGAAATATAGTAACCATAATTATGTAGATCTAAAAATTATGTGTCTGAGCATTTTCACATATAAGTGAGTTTTGAGTAATCCAAATGTTCCAAATAACTAGGAAGGGGATTACTCTATACTCCATTCTTCAACATTATTTTCCTACCAAATATTTTGAAGATGTGGCCACTTCCCAATTTCCAACCATAAAAGTTGTGTCAATGGATAATGAACAAATAAATGTGTGGTACTTTCCCCCTCTTTAATGTAAAGAGTACAAATGCCTGGGCCATTCAAATTCCTTTTTTGGAGCATCTCCCCAAGTTATTACCCTATTTTTAATAATTAGACACATGAAAAGTATGTCCTTCTTCAAAATGTTGACCTTCCATATCTTGATCCACCACCAACATATCTCACCAACAAAATTGGACTAAAGAGCCTAATAACCCAATCTCACTATATAATTGCATGTGGACATATTTTTAAACCAGATAAGAGAGTTTGGCTCGTCCCTAAGTCTGATATGACATCTAGTAAGTTCTGATAAGTATGCGTTCTAGATAACAACCATTTCACCTTCAATTCCTAAGGCCACAATTGCCCACCACCCTTGACTCTAAATGTTAGTATTATCTATGTTAGCCACCTGATTGAGTGTGAAGTAACCATTATCATGAAGAACTTGAATCAAATTTGGTGGTAGAAAAATATTACTATCGCAATCCATGATAGCATCAACCCCTATTCTAATTTGTGTACCATTACCAACCTTCCAGGCAAGATAATTCCCAATAATAGGAAAAGTAATCACCAATGCTTTCCACTTATTTGATACATTATTAATTTTCTTCCTTTCATTCTTTATCTAGTCAAGAAGTGCATCTAAAGCTATATATTTTTGAACTAGTAATTTTTTCCACAAATTATCTTTGGTGATCAAGTTATAAAGACTTTTGGTAGCTAAGGAATTGCCAAAAATATGTATATTTTTTAATCCCTAACCCCATCAACCTTCATCTTGGCAATGAATTTACTACTAGTCAAATGTGGACTCATGTTGTCCTTTGCCAGAGAAAATTACAAGTCTTCCTAATCTTCTCCAAAACCCCCTTCGGTATATGAGTTAGGGAGTACCAATACACCACAATAGAATTCAAAATTGATTTGACCAGAGTTAGTTGACCCCCTCTAGATAACCACCTATGGCACCAAAAAAATATTATCTTTTATATCTTATTCAATAATGAGTCCTAGTCTTTTTTACCATATGCATTGGGTTTTAATATAAAGCCAAGATACTTAAAACCCTCTTGAAATTTTAGATTGTTGTAAGGAAGTAGATTCAATAAATATTGTTCCTCCTCTAATCTTAATTTATTGAAACATATAGTAGATTTTTTAAGTTTTATATCCATCCCTATAGCTTTGCAATACAACTATAAATTTTCTAGCAACTTAATTCCCTCTACTGCAGAGCCTCTAGAGAAGAGTAATACATCATCTACAAACAATAAGTATAAAAGGAAGACATTATACCAATCTTAATACCATGTATATTGCCTCTCTTTAAAGCTTATAGAATGGATATTCTAATTCCTTTAGAGACTAACAAAAATAGTTATGGTGATAGAGGAAAGCCTTGCCTTAAAACTCTAGTGGATTTTAAAAAGGTAGTAGCAGCACCATTGATGAGAATTACAAAATTCACTGAAGTCGCACACCCCATGATCCAATTAACAACTAGAAGAATAAATCCAACATGGATCATAGTTAATATTAGGTATAGCCATCAAGTTATATCAAAATATTTAGTTAAATCTAATTTAACTACATTGGCTGGTAACTTCTTAGTTTTGATAGAGTGAAGTCACTCCTAGGCAATGTTAATGGCTTCATGGACACAAGACCTATATATATTGTGAGTGTAGTTATAGTTATATAGATTCAAGTTGACACTTGGTCGAGTGCATATTTTGTATGTCTTCCTTCAAGAAACCCAACTTGTTCAAAAGAGATCACTATAGAGATGACCCTTTTAAGACAGACATCCAAGGTCTTGGAGATAATCTTGTAAAAACAGTTACAAAGTTAAATTGGTCAGAACTCATCAAAGGTCATAGGTTTATCAATTTGTCTATTAATGCAATAAACATGGAATTGAAATTACCCCTTACCTTCCTAGTTAGTCTTACCTCCTCAATGACTTGTAAAATATCATCACCCAAAGTGTCAAAAAAATTGAGGAAAAATTTAATGGTCTACCCGTCAAGCCCTGGGCTCTTATCTTTTTGTAATAAGGATAAAACACTTAATATTTCCTCTATGGAAATATATTTATAGAGTTTTAGGTTGTATTCCTTTATCACCAACTAAGGGAAATGTGAGTCAACTTTGATAATCTCAATAATGTTAATCCCCTTCAGCGCTTTATAAAGTGTTTCAAAGTGTTGGATGCCCAAAGTAGCTAAATATTTAGCATTACAGACTACCTCTCCACCAGCCTTCATTTACCAGATAGTGTTGTGACTTTTTAATTGGTTAGAAAATTGATGAAAAAAATTGTGTTTTCATCACCATGTTTCAACCATATGGCTGAAATCTTCATCCTCTAGTCAGTTTCACTATCTTTTAGCAAGCTATGTTTTCTAACTTTTAATGCCTTAATTTATGGAGTTCATATCTGCTAAATACACCCTAAGAATTATTTTTTATAGATCATCAATATCTGCTTCAGTCTCTTTAAGAAGCTTGTTTTTGTTATTATAGTGATCAATAACCCATGTAACCACTTTACCTTTAATAACTTTTAATGAATCATAAAATTGTTCACTAGCAGATACTCCCAAAGTGATATTGAAATGTTGACATGCCCATTTAACCAAAACATGGAACTCTTTCTCATCAAACCAACATGGGTTAAATTAAAAATGACTCGAAGGCTTTCCATCTTTATGCTCAACTTGTAATAAGATTGTATTATGATCTGAGCCTCCACATGTCTCAACCCAAGATCAGAGTTTATCCACACTATAAAGTAGAGAATTTGAAATAAGGAATCTATCTAATATTTTACACACCCCATCTCTTACCACTCTATTATTCCTCCAAGTAGGCCAAAGAGTGACTGGTTTTACATTCACTAACTCAGCAAGTTCAATTTGTTATGGTATAAAAGTTGCCTACCTATCCACCTTGGTAGAAGATCCCCAAACCTCCTCCCTATTCAAAGTAAAATTAAAGTCGCCACCAATGATCACATGCCAATATATAATAAACTATAGAGTAAGTAACTTCTCCAAAAAATATTTTTTCCCTTCATGAAGCCCATACACATTTACCATAGTAAATGCCAGACCAGACTCATATTAGTGAAAATTATGCATAGTCCAAATATCAAAACAAAACTATAATTTAAGACCAAACTTGACATCCAACCAATGACAAGTCCACCTAAGAGTCCAATAAAATCAATAGTAGTGAACTCCCAACCCTTGAGGAGCTTCCCAAGTCTCTCTTTATCAACTTCCCACTAATCATAGTTTCTTGTAACATAAATATATCAAGTTTTTATAATTATAACAAACTAAATAGGGTGAGTCTTTTCTTATCACTACCCAACCCCCTAATATTTAGTGAAATTATTTACATTACAAACCTTCTTTATGGAGTTGATTTACTCTAAGAACCCCTACTAATAAATGTTGTTTACCCTGATAAGTCTCCTTAATAACCTATTATGTATGATAAAAATTTGACTTCCAGCCCATTGATACTAATCTAAGATCTAATTTAGTGTCATTCCCTAAGTCCCCTAACCATAGGCCAGTAAAGTTGGATTCCAAAGGATTGGGTCTTAAATTGTATCGACCCTTACCCCTATCTACCAATCTGATAGCCAATCTCTCTCGACCCAGTATGTATTCCCCATAATTTGACTCTTTGGAAAAATTAAATGACTTACACACCTCACCACCAATAGTTTCAATTAAGGATATATTATTATCATCCCCATTCTTTTTACTTTTATGAATTCTTGTCATAATGACTCCTTCAATCAAAGTGGGCCACTTTGGACTAGATTCTAAATGCTTATCACCAGTCAAGGAGACACCTATTGTAGGTAATGACTATTGGGGGATCAAACCAACAATAGATTACACTTGTGAAAGCAATAAACACGGAAATAAATCAGATAGATAAGTAACTGAAATGATAAATAGCACAGAACAAGATATACAAGAAAACACCCTGAAAACTTGTATTGAAACTCTTTACAATAGGAATACAATTTGAAGAAACTTCGTTCTTCCACACCTCTCTCAGATGCACACAAGATCTCTAACTAGATCTCTATTCCTCAAGAGCTCTCTCTCAAGTACACTCAAATCCAACAACCTGGATTGATGCAACTCTATACTGTCCTTCAAACATTCACAATGTTCTACTCTTACAGTTCTACACACAACACTTACAATTCTAAGCTAAGAAGATCTTCCTACATATAGAAATAGGAAACTTGAGCATGCTCTTACAACAAACAGTTAAGCCTCTTCAACAAGGGCTCTAAAAATAATATTGCTAATAATAGAGACGCAAGCTTGAGTCCACAACTCAAACTTATCATGCAAACACTCGCTGCTGTCCACGAAAATAGCTTTCTGGACACACAGGTAACCGACGTCGGTTCCTGCCTGTGACCGTCGCCGGCCGACCATACCGCCGACGTCGGCGCCTCTGCAACTGCTACTAACCGACGTCGGTCGCTCCTGACCGACGCCGGCGTCTGTGTAGACCCGAACCTGTTTAAGTATGCTCCTTGGTGAAGCTTTTAGCTCCACACCCTAACAATCTCCCACTTGGAGATAAACCAGCTGCACCAACCTGTACAGCAGCATCTTCTAGCTCCTCCATCTTCAACTCAATCATGAAGACCAATAGAAGTTGAATGAAGATTCAACTTCTCCATCGTAACCGGCTTTGTTAGCATATCAGCAGGATTCTTGTCTGTATGAATTTTCTCCAGCTTCAACTCACCATCTTCCAATACCTGCCGTATGAAGTGGTACCTTAGTTGTATGTGCTTGGTTCTAGAGTGAAAGGCCGAGTTCTTGGCCAAATGGATTGCACTCTGACTGTCACTATACAATCTGCAACTCCCATGCTCCCTTCCAAGCTCTTCCATGAACCGTGTCATCCATATCATCTCCTTGCTAGCTTCTGTAGCTGCAATATACTCTGCTTCTGTAGTTGACAAGGCTACAACCTTCTGCAACTTAGATATCCAACTAACTATCATTCCACCTACAGTAAAAACATAACCTGTGGTACTCCTCCTGCCATCCAAATCCCCTGCCATATCTGAATCTACATAGCCATGTAGAGAAGTATCTGAACCTCCATAGCACAAATGCTTATTGTTGGTTCCTCTCAGATATCTAAGGATCCATTGAACCGCTTTCCAATGTTCCTTACCTGGATTGGCCATATACTTGCTTACTACTCCCACTGCTTGGGCAATATCTGGTCTAGTACACACCATTACATACATCAAACTCCCTACTGCGGAAGAATATGGAACCTTACTCATGTACTCTACCTCATCATGTGAATTGGGACATTGTTCTTTGCTTAACTTAAAATGTCCAGCCATAGGTGTACTTACTGGTTTTGCATCCTGCATATTAAACCTCTCCAACACCTTGTTCACATAATCTTCTTGAGACAATATCAACCTGTGATTTTTCCTGTCTCTCCTAATGCTCATGCCAAGGATTTTCTTCGCTGCTCCCAAATCCTTCATAGCAAATGTTTGAGCTAACTTCTCCTTAAGCTCTGAGATATCCTGCATGTGAGACCCTGCAACCAGCATGTCATCTACATACAACAATAGAATAATATATCTACCATTATCAAATCTCTTGAAATACACACAATGGTCCGATTGACACCTACTGTAGCCATGCTCAGTCATAAACCTGTCAAATTTCAAGTACCATTGCCTTGGAGCTTGCTTGAGGCCATACAAGCTTTTCTTTAACCTGCACACAAACTTCTCCTTACCCTTGACCTCGAAACCTTCTGGCTGTTCCATATAGATTTCCTCATCCAAATCTCCATGAAGAAATGCTGTCTTAACATCTAGCTGCTCGAGATGCAAATCCTCAAAAGCAACTAAAGACAATACAACCCTTATAGAAGTCATCTTAACAACAGGAGAAAAAATTTCACCAAAGTCAATACCTGGCTTTTATGCAAATCCTTTTACCACTAATCTGGCCTTATATCGCATCTGACCATCCTCACTTTCCTTCAACCTGTAGGTCCATCTATTCTTCAGTGTTCTCTTACCAGCTGGCAACTCAACCAAATCCCAAGTTTGGTTCTCTCTTAAGGACTCCATCTCCTCAACCATGCCACGCTCCCACTTACTCCTGGACTCCACCTATATTGCTTCTTCAAAACTCTCTGGTTCTCCACCATCGGTTAGCAATAAATAATATAAGGAAGGAGAATATCCAATTGGAGGCTTACTTACCCTTTCAGACCTCCTGATGGGTGTCTTGGACTCGTTCTCAACACGCTGTCCACCCAAATTTTCTGACAGTGACCGACCTCGGTCACCTGTAGACCTGTCACTCGCCGTCGTCGGTTCTACCTGACCAACCTCAGTGCCTGGTCTGCCGACGTCGGTCTCTATATGACCGACATCGGTTTCTGTACTGCCGACGCCGGTTCCAAACCTGCCGACGTCGGTCTCTGTGTTTTCCTGCAAGTGATTATTTCTTTTTCCTGCGAGCTCATTTTGGACCATAACTTCGTCCAATTCACTATTGCTCTGCCCAGATTGATCCAGCCTCCTTATCTGATCACTGTACATCACTCTTTCATTGAAAACAACATCACAACTCCTGATTACCTTGTTAGTTCCTAGATTCCAAAATCTGAAACCAAAATCATCTGAGCCATAGCCTATAAACGTGCACCTCATAGACTTAGGATCAAGCTTCTTTCTATTTTCCTTATCTATATGCACAAAGGCTTCACTACCAAAAACTTTGAGATATGAGAGATCTACCTTTTTACCTGTCCATGCCTCTTCTGGAATTCCACCATCCAGAGCTGTAGAGGGTCCTCTGTTAATCAGGTACACTGCGGTGTCAACTGCTTCTGCCCAAAACTCTAAGGGCAACCCTGCATGCAATCTCATACATCTTGCACGCTCCATGATAGTTTTGTTCATCCTTTTAGCAATACCATTCTGCTGAGGTGTCCTTGGAACCGTCCTTTGCCTACAGATTCCTTGTGTATAACAATACAATTTGAACTTAAGACTGCAGAACTCACTGCCATTATCAGATCTCAAGCACTTTAACTTTCTGCCTGTTTCATTCTCAACCATAGCCTTCCAAAACTTAAAAGTCTCAAAAACATCAGATTTCTTTTTAATACAGTAAATCCATACCTTTCTTGTGGCGTCATCTATGAATGTAACATAGTACCGTGATCCGCCAATAGAGGCTACCTGAGCCGGTCCCCACACGTCTGTGTGAACAAGCTGCAACTTTTGCCTTTTCTTAGTAGACCCGGTCTTGAGAAAACTAACCCTTTTCTGTTTTCCAAATACACAATGCTCACAAAATTCTAGATCCATACTTTTCAAATATGAAAGCATACCTTTAGACTTAAGTATTGACATCCCCTTCTCACTCATGTGGCCAAGCCTTGAGTGCCACAATTTACAATCCACACCTGAAGTAGATAAAACTGAAGGAGATTTGTTAGTAACACAATTACACAGATAGAGAGTACCTTCTCTCTTACCTCTGGCCATAACTAGTGCACCCTTGGTTACCTTCCAAGAATCTACTGTGAGAGTTACTGTACAACCCTCATCACCTAGCTTACCTACAGAAATCAAATTTCTCTTCAAACTAGGAACATGCATCACATCTCTCAACACCCATGTGTTGCCATTCTGCATCTTCAGCTGCACTTTACCTTTGCCAATAATCTTACAAGGCTCATCATCCCCTAAGTACACTATTCCAAAATCTCCATGGATATAGTCACTGAAATACTCTCTGTTAGGGGTAGCATGGAAAGATGCACCAGAATCTAATACCCAAGATTCTATGTTATTATGCAAAGAGAAAATTAAAGCATCCTATGCAATACCTGCAACCTTGGCTTCTTCCTTTCCTTCGTGTTGGTTGTCCTCCTTGGGCTTTGACCAACAATCTCTGCTTATGTGCCCCATCTTTCCACAGTTCCAGCATTGTGGCTTCCTGCCATTCCTGGATTTGGATCTTCCTCTCACCTTAGACTTAGATCTTGATCTCCTCTTGCTCTTTTCTTTTTGCCTTCCCCTGCTCTCAAAATTTAAAGCGTTCCCAGATGTCTCTTCTGTGCTTTTCCTGCGTATTTCCTCATTCAAGATAACACTAACCACATCCTCTACTTTCAAAATATTTGATGCAGATGCAGTATTAGAAACTGCCATTACTAAGCCATGCCAGCTTTCAGGCAAAGAACATAATATCAAAAGATCTTTTATTTCATCTTCAAATACAATATTGACAGAACTTAACTGATTAACAATTCCATTGAAATCATTCAGATGAGTAGAAACGGATCCACCTTCATTCATATGCAAATTAAATAATTGCTTCATAAGATATACCTTATTTGAAGCTGAGGGTTTTTCATACATATTTGCTAACGTGGTCATCAACTCTACCATTGTTTTTGCCTGTGACAAATTAGATATCACAGTGGAGGCCAGACTCAGTCTTATAGACCCAAGAGCCTTTCTGTCAAGAACTTCCCATTCTTCATCCTCCATGTCCTTGGGCTTCTTTGCTATCCCACCTAATGGTAAGTAGAGATCCTTCTGATACAGATAGTCCTCTATCTGCATTCTCCAATGTTGGTAGTTCTTGCCATTAAACTTTTCCATTCTCAGCTTACTTTCTTCTGCCATTGCTTCTCCCACTCAAACAGAAATTCCTGCAGAAACCCCTGTGAGCAACCTGTAATCTGTAACCTGTAACCAAGGCTCTGATACCACTTGTTGGGGGATCAAACCAACAATAGATTACACTTTTGAAAGCAATAAACGCGGAAATAAATCAGATAGATAAGTAACTGAAATGATAAATAGCACAGAACAAGATATACAAGAAAACACCCTGAAAACTTGTATTGAAACTCTTTACAATAGGAATACAATTTGAAGAAACTTCGTTCTTCCACACCTCTCTCAGATGCACACAAGATCTCTCACTAGATCTCTATTCCTCAAGAGCTCTCTCTCAAGTACACTCAAATCCAACAACCTGGATTGATGCAACTCTGTACTGTCCTTCAAACATTCACAATGTTCTACTCTTACAGTTCTACACACAACACTTACAATTCTAAGCTAAGAAGATCTTCCTACATATAGAAATAGGAAACTTGAGCATGCTCTTACAACAAACAGTTAAGCCTCTTCAACAAGGGCTCTAAAAATAATATTGCTAATAATAGAGACGCAAGCTTGAGTCCACGACTCAAACTTATCATGCAAACACTCGCTGCTATCCACGGAAATAGCTTTCTGGACACACAGGTAACCGACGTCAGTTCCTGCCTGTTTGCCTGTGACCGTCACCGGCCGACCATACCGCCGACATCGGCGCCTCTGCAACTGCTACTAACCGACGTCGGTCGCTCCTGACCGACGCCGGCATCTGTGTAGACCCGAACCTGTTTAAGTATGCTCCTTGGTGAAGCTTTTAGCTCCACACCCTAACAATGACATATCCAAATTGACCTTAGTTCCCCCTTCCTTTGTTCCTTCAGACTCATCTCTACCTAGTGATGTCAATTTATCTTCCCCTAAAGGTGATTGGACTAATATTTCAATTTGTTCAAGTTGTGTTTGTAATGTATCCAAGTGACCTGTAACTATAGTAGTTAGTATTGTGGAAACTTTTCCTCCCTCAAACTCCACTTGAGTAGTAGGTTTTCCTACTAATAGGTGATACCCATCCTTTCTTTCCTCCACATGAGTCTCCACCTCATTGGTGAAATCAAATGCATAATCAGTTTATTGTCCATCCAACCAAGTTTGTAAGTTTGTAAAGTTACATGTTTTCCACACGTGTTTGATAAATGTGCAAGGACATATAATTTCCACATGCCCATACTAATGACATCTCACATAGTGAAATGGAACATTTACATAGTCTAGTGTTCGTGAATGAACTAGATCTCCAATAATAATGTATAAACAATTAGCTAAACCCTCTTTCATGTCAATATCAACTAGGACTTTATCCACTAATCAATTATTACTAGTCTTATAGTCTGAGTCAATTGAGATAGTAATACCTATTAAATTTCCTATTTCACTAATAAATTTGTTAGTCCAAAATTCAATTGTTAGTCTAGGTAGTTTGACCCAAATAGGAACACAACTGCCTCCCTTCAACTTCAGATCAAAACATGGGTGTTAAGGTTTCAATGACATAAATCCTGACCCCTAAAACCACTTACAACACAAAATGCTTATAGTTTCTCCCTTAAAACAAAAAAATGAATCCTATCCATCCTCTAGATAATATACAAAAAATAGTCTCATATCCAATTTTGGGAACCCAATGTGTCTAAATCCAATCATTTTGTGACTCTAGGGAGATGTATTTGCCATAAAATCTACCAATTAGTGTTTTTATAGTGAAATTAAGTACTTGGTTGACTTTGATGTCCTCTCTAACCACCATTTTCACCCTAGATACTCTTTTCAAAATCACTTTACATGGTTTTCATTGGCTAATACCTGAGACTTTCTATTAGTTTTATGTTCAATAGACATACCACCCACCAAAGTTTCCATATCCAAGTACGTCCAATATAAAACTAACCCCCTTAGTTCCATCTTTTGTGTTCTTGGTATATCCAAGTTTACTATCTCCCTAGACCGATTCAGCTACTTTCCTCACCTGATCTACCTATTACCTTGATTCAGTATCAAGAGTTTTCCTAGAGCTCTGATATGCCAAAATATTGGCCCCTTCCAAAAGGTCTTATGTATAGTCCACAACCTAGAACTTTGTATCCTTACCTATAATTGTATACTCAAGATCCACCCTCCCCTATTTAAGGGAACTTATATCAAAAGTAATGTTGTACTATCTACCTCCCCCTTGGAGGTCTAATGTCTATTTCTCAAATTATCACCAAAAATCACCTACAAGTAACAAAAATTATAATAGTAGAAGGTTGGTATCCCACCCCTACTCTAAAATTAGCCAAAAAATATAAAAACCCTAATTGTAACCTGAACTCAAAGAACCTTTGAAAATTAAAGTCTTATAAATACCACAACAAAAGTAAAAAATAGTCACAGTACAATACAAGAAGCTCCCAATCCTGCTATACACTCCACTAGGAGATCACATGAGAGTTAAAGTGCTCATTAGATAATAGTAGTTATGGAAGTAGCGATTTTTGTTAATAATTAACTCATACTTCATGGAAGGGGAAAATGATAAATTAAAAGTTTTATAATCCTTGAATATGATAGGCCCTAAAAATGTTTGCCAAAATTTTCACAGTAGTGACAATTGTCCACCACCTAAGTGTGCAGATCTAATTTGTTAAATAGGAGGCCACTCCATATAATCTAGGAGCTAGGTTTACTCAAATAAATATAACCCAAATAGAAATCTTCAATCTCCCTAGGAAGTTTCTCCTAAAACTAGGAAATTTATAACAAGGTATATTGTCAAACATTACACTACCAAAGTCATAAAACCAAATAGGAGTTAATGAGAGGATTTTGTCCCACTCCTTTTCTATAAAGTTTCAATCTATCAACAATATGATCTAGGTTTAGTCATTTTATCAAACACTTTGTTAGCAAAGTCTTGTGCTTAATAAAGTTTTGAGAGAGTGATAAGGTGTTCACCCTTTAGGTCTATACCTTCACCAGTCTAAGGCATGTACGCTCAATACAATAAAGGATACCCATATATTTATATAAAACACATCTAGCAAAGGAGATGGGACTCATAGATTTGGATTTTAGATATGTTGTAGCCATCTTTGTCCTCTACAACTTTCATTAGATCCCCTTATGTAAATAATTTTTTTCAAACACTTAACGTGTATCTAGCAACATCTACATGCAATAACTCTTTTATTGATCATCCTTAAGCCAATAATTTATTTATATCAACTCATTAAGATACTTGAGTTTAATGTCTCTACGTTTAATCTATAGAAGCTAAGCATGGCAGTTGTTGTCTACATCAACTTATTTTAGGGAAAATTATTAGTAGTGAAAATAGAGTCCAACATTTTGTGAATCATTTCTAGTAGAACCATCGCTCTCCTAAGAATCAAAGCCTTAGACATGGTCATACCACCACTCATTTATTTGGGGCATGCCATTATAGTATTGGATTTTAATTTATATCCTCGATGTATATATATCATATAATTTGGTCGCACAACCAAAAGCATCAAATAACATTCCTTACAAGAATATACTTTGAAATATACTCAATTGAGTATGTTAGGTAGGTCTAGATGAAGTTTTCATGTAATCCATTATGTCTATGATGTAAAGGCCTCTCAATTATAGGTCATCTAGGAAAGGGGATTGCATGTTGTTTGATCAAATATGGGATTTATAAAAAACCCTAAATGACAACACTATTGCACAAAATTCAGAGACTAATATAACATTAAATAATTTGGACCTATTGTTTTCTATGAGTTTACTAATAATATCAAAGTGTAATGAGAAAACAAATACTTATCTAGAAAATGTATCTGCCAAAGAAATCACATGCTAAAACTTATTGTGTAGGGAGGTCTGATGACTAGAATCAAGAATCAAGAACTGGATTTGGACTTGGATAATAGTGATGTGAAGAGGACACTAAAGGGGTGGAACTTATGTCTAATATGGGGCACTCATGTCCATTTATAGTGAGGTAATTAAGTTTTTTTGGTTCTTTGTGTCTTCATATATAGAGTTTGTATCTAGTTTGGGGGTCACAATCACTTGTAGAGACCATTGTATAATTGATTTTCCTTCAAAATCCTATCTCTTAAACATGTGAAGACCAATGTAAATCAATGGGGGAAAAGGTGTCAGTGATTGAATTTGGGTTAGACCTCAACACCCCTTGTGTTAAGCATTACCTACATACCAATACTCCAAAGAGGGATCAAACTTCATGTAGTTCTCCCATTTTACAATGGTGTGTGAATAAATAGTGCAATATGCTAGATACTACTAAAATACTAATGTGATTAAGTGCCCTAAATGTGAATTTTGACATGATAAATGTTTTCAGACTTGAGATCTGGGCTACTAAATTTGTATGTAATTATAATTGGGAAAATAGGTACTTTTGCTCTCAATGTATAAGTATGATTCTGGTGTTTTTCAATGTGAAAGCCTCTTCTATAAAAAATGGTTTGAAATTTTTTTATATAGTCATATCTTTGAAATTAATTCAAACAAATCCTATTAGGGACATAGGCCAACCTTTCTATAGCTTTTCATTTTGTAAAGAAGTTTTTATTTGGCACGGAGATAGGAAAGGGGGGAAGGACACTAGAGTGGTGCACCATAGTCCCATAGGGTGCTCTTATCCAATGGGAAATTTCATCATGGTAAGCATTAATAGGGGCCTCAAATATGTCTAAGGTTGATGATAATAGATACGAGTGCATTTGGGGGTCATTCATCAGCTTAGAAAAGTGTGCAAGGTGGTCAAAAGTGATAAAACAAGGGCCCTAAAATAAGTTTAAAGCTAAGTGTGTAAGAAAGTGGTCACAAGTACATGATTTTAGCTTAAATGTTAATTTATGTGTCTATTCTAGTACTTACCCTTTCATGTAATATTGGCATTAGTAGGTATGATAATTTTGGAGTAAACTTCTTTTGTTCAATTAGATGTTCAAATGGAATTGTGTTTACCTTATTAGTACGAATGTATTTGATACACCCATGTACTGTAGAAGGTATTGCATGAAGTTTATGTATCAAAGGTTACCCCAATAACATATCAAATACTTTTTTATGTGGTAGAACCAATAAAGTGGTAACCACATGTGTTGGGATAACTTGTAAAAGTAAATCCCACCAATAATGTGTCATCATGTGCCATCAAATGCTCATATCATTTTGGTTGAAAGTTTTAAATCATCATGTGTATATACCAAATGTGTTAGTAGTGTCATTATACATATGTTATCACTATCACCATTTTCAATCATGACACTATGTATAGACTGATGGTCAATGTATGCTCAAATAAATAATGAATGAAGATATGAGTCATCATCCAATATTTCATTATCATCAAATGTAATAGAAAGTCTTTGAACCATAGGAGGTAATGTGCATGTACATGTATCAACAATCCCATATAATGGGTGTTCATAATCTAATGAAGGAGGATATATACTATATGTTATTTGCACTTTTGGATCTTGTAAAGGGTTGTTAAATATTTTCTAATTATGGTAACTACTAGGTTGTGAACTTGAATCCTTTGGATGATCATCAAATGTAATATTTTGGTCATTGATAAGGTCTTAAATATTATACTTCAAGGTATAACATATATTCATAAAATTCCCATGGCCTTGGTGATAGTCATAATATGCATTAGCATCATATCATTTGGGTAGAGGTTGACTCATATCAACCTCTATGGGAGGAGGGAGAGATATGAGATGAAACTCCAAAAGATTATGAAGTAAATAAGTTGGAGACTCAAGTAATTATGTAAATTATATCTTAGGTGCATTGGATAAGATTACTCAATTAAGTTATTATGACACTGTGTTAATAATTATAGTTGTCTCCTTTTATGGTTATGTAGGTTTCACCTTGTATTTTGGTGATATGAAACTTGGTATGAGATGTAATTAGTGAATTTACTACATACTTGATCTTGTTCAATGAAATAAGTTTCATTTCATGATGTCAAAAAATATGGAATAAGTCATCAAAAGATTCGAACCTTCTAAAAATAGTGGACTCATGTAATGGGGCGAGAAAGTTTTGCTTGAAGATGTCTTGAATCTCTTTGTCTACCATTAGATTTGTCATTTTGGCCAAAATTGTCTTATATCAAAAAACATATTCATTGATGGATCCATTGGTTTCTTATTTCATCTTTGCAAATTTAGCATATGACATCTTTTCTGTGAAGTTGATAGATAAATGTGTTAGGAACTCATCGGCTAAAGGTTTGAATATTTTCATTGAATGTAGTGGTAAGTCATAGAACCATTGTAAAACATAGTTATTAAGGCTCCTTATAATTAATTTCATCAAAATTTTATCATTGGAAGCATAATCAAAACATACCACATAGAAATATTAGAGATGTTATTCAAGATCATCCTTGCCATTGTAAAAAGTGAAATTAGGTGCAACGAAACTAGTTGACAGAGGGTGTAAAGATATTTAAAGTGTAAAAGGATTATGTAACACCTCTGGTGAATCAATAGTATAAGGTGACTTCATAGAATTTTTCTCAATATTAGTAACCTTAACTTGAAATTTTTTTATAGTTTTTACAATATCTTACACATTTTGATCACTAAGATTTGTGATTTACCTTTTTTTAAAGATTATGGAATGTAACCCTAGGTTGATAAAGAACTAAGTAATAAATTAATGAATAAAATATTATAGTATCAATATCCACTAATTTTCATAATAATTGATTTATTTGAATATTCTATAAATAGTAATGAATTATAAAAGATGTACTTAGTTGTAAAATATGGTTGAGAGAGACAAATGGTGGGCTAGGAAGTGATACAAGAGTAGGGAAGAGTGTCATCAATAGAAAATAGGTGTCATAACCCTCTTCAAATAATATCATGACCCTCTTTGCTAGGAGCGCACTATGTTATAGACCTTTTGTGTAGCATTAATGACCCTATAAAGGTGAAGCAGTGAAATTTTGGGTAGACCTTCACTCTATTTTGGGAAGCATGTGTATGTATGACTAAGACCTAGATTGTTGTATGTTCTTCACTTTGACTAATTTTACTATCAAAACCTAAGCCTTCATGCTTGTAAGGTTTTTGATGAACATATGTGGAAGGAGAGTGGAGTTAGTAGGGTAGGCTAATCTTGACCTCAACACCCCATGTGTTGAGTACTACCTACATATCAATACCTCAAAAGAGGATCAAGCCTGATGTAGTTATCCCAATCTAAGTGTTGACCAAATTTCACCTCATTATAATTTGTTCAACCATTTTTATGGGATCTGAATAACAATCACAAGAATAGGTCATTTTAGATGTCCAAAATTGCAAGTCAATGAAGCTAAAGTGTTTTGGCTCCATTATAGTGTATGTCAAGTTCTCCACAGGTCAAGTCTTGGCATATCATAAACCTGAGTTACTCCTCAAGACCAAGCTAGGTTCTCTGAATGACTCAACTTATAAAAATTTCATGACTTGAAGTAATCTAGGTTTATGAACCTGAATTACTCCTTCCAATGCTCTATGGTTTCCAATGATGCATGACTTCAGGTTTTCCAAAGAGCAAGTCTCAAATTTCTTTATAAGTAGCAAGCAATGAGAGGTCCAAACTGAGTAAGTAATAGGGCTTAGAAAACCTTAATTGGTCTTAATAATGCCTCTTATAAGTGGCCCTTCATAACTTTTTCAAAGGGCCTTTCTTTCCTTGTTCCCCCCAAGTGTCCCTTCAGAACTTTTTCGATGGGCACTTTGTTTTTCCAAATGTCCCTTTGGACTTTTATGAAGGGCACTTTTCTTTCTAAGTGACCCTTCAAAAAAGTTTATAAGGGCACTTTTATTCCCAAGTGTCCCTTTAGAATTTTCTAAATGAGATTTTGTTGTCCAAGTGACCCTTTGAAAAAGTTCTGAAGGGCATTTTTCTTCCCAAGTGACCCTTCAAAATTTTTTGAAGGGCAATTTATCTTTGGAAATGCCCTTTATAAAATTTATAAAGGGCCATTTCCAGAAATGCCCTTCAAATTTTTCCAAAGGGACCTTGTGCCTTCCCCACGTGTCCTTCAAGAAAAGTTCTTGAAAGAACTAGCCATTGCCTTTCAGGAAAAATCCTTGAAAGAATTCCTTCAAATAAATTGTCTGAAGGAATTACATCAGGAAAATTACTCAAAATATAAACCCAACTCAATGGATCCACATGATGTGCCACAAGACATCAAGTTTAATACAACTAACTAGTCATTAGGGTGCAAAGACAACCTGTCATAGGATGTCAAATTTAGGGTGTCCAAATAGCTATTGAGATTCAAATATGACTTGTTGTAGGACATCAAATTCATTCCTAAAGTCTTCAATCAAGTATTAAATCCATTCAAAGAACCTGATAGGGTCTTAATCAAAGCAAAATCAAGTTTTCAAAAGAACTTTGCTTATGAATTTTATAAGCAAAAGCAATTAAAAAACCGAAAAGGGTAGAGATAGTGCAAATTGGGTAGTCAAAAAAGCTTTGCTTATGAATTTTACAAGTAGAAGCAATCAAAGAACCCAAAGAATCAAGGAAGAAGTAAAGTCACTTGCAAAACTTGAATGGGTCTACAGTACAAAACGTGGGAGCTTTCAAGACGAATTTAAGGTTTGTTGGGGATCAACCAACAAAGTTGATTACTATATGAAAGCAATTAAATACGGAATTAAACCAGAATGATAGGTGACTAGAATCAGAAAACATCAAACAATAAGAGATACAAGAAACCACCATGAAAACTTGTATTAAACTCTTTACAAAAGGAATACAATTGAAGAAACTTCTTTTCTTCCACACCTCTCTCAGATGTACAGATCTCTTTCCAGATCTCTTTCCCTCGAGAGTTCTCTCTCTCAATTACAATCAACTCCAACACTTGGATTAATACACATATATAATTGTACTGTCCTACTATTACAATAAGCTATGAAGATCTAATCCTATATATAATATTAGGAAACATGAGCTATGCATTCACAACCATTAGATGCACCACCTAATCAAGGGCTCAAAATAGTATTACTTAAAATAGAGATGCAGACTTAAGACTAACACTTAATCCTATCATGCAAACATTCTATTCTGTCCATGAAAATAGATTCTAGACGCACAAGTGACCGACATCGGTCCCTGCCTGTCTGCCTGTGACCGACATCGACTGATCAATGACCGATGCCGACATCTCCTAGTCGACTCACGACCGACGTCGCTCACTCCTGACCGACGCCAGTGACTGTGTAAATCTTATAACTTCTACACTCACTCATTTGGTGAAGCTTTTAGCTCCACACCTTAACAATCTCCCACTTCGAGATAAACAGTTGCACCAGTACCTGTACAACAACATCTTCTAGCTCCTCCATCTTCAAACTCAATCATGAAGACAAACAAAATTTAAATGAAGATTCAACTTCTCTTTTGTTACCAGCTTTGTTAGCATATCCGCAGGGTTCTTATCTATATGGATCTTCTCCAGCTTCAACTCACCATCTTCCAATACCTGTCTAATGAAGTGGTACCTTAGCTGTATATGCTTGGTTCTTGAATGAAAGGCTGAATTCTTAGCCAAATGAATTGCACTCTGACTATCATTGTATAATATGTAACTCTCTTGCTCCTTTGCTAGCTCTTCCATGAACTGTGTCATCCATATCATTTTTTTGCTAGCCTCTATGACTGCAATATATTCTACTTCTATAGTTGACAAGGCAATAACCTTCTACAACTTTGATATCCAGCTTATCGCCATTCCACCAACAGTGAAAACATATCCTATGGTGCTCCTTCTGCCATCCAAATCACCTGTCATATCTGAATCTACATAACCATGTAGAGAAGTGTTTGACCCACCATAGCACAAATTCCTACTACTGGTCCCTCTCAGATATCTAAGGATCCACTGAACTACTTTCCAGTGCTCCTTTCCTGGATTGGCCATATACTTACTAACAACTCCCACTGCTTGGGCAATATCTGGTCTAGTACATACCATTGCATACATTAAGCTCCCTACTGTGGAAGCATATGGAACTCTACTCATGTACTCTACCTCATCATGTGAATTAGGACACTGTTCTTTACTCAACTTAAAATGTCCAGCCAAAGGTGTGATTACCAGTTTTGCATCTTGCATATTGAACCGTTTCAACACCTTGTTCACATAATCCTCTTGAGACAAAATCAACCTGTGATTTTTCTTGTCTCTCTTAATGCTCATGCCAAGGATTTTCTTTGTTGCTCCCAAATCCTTCATGGCAAATGTGTGAGCTAATTTCACCTTAAGCTCAGAGATATCCTACATGTGTGATCCTGCAACTAGCATATCATCTACATACAACAACAAAATAATATATCTACCATTATCCAATCTCTTAAAATATACACAATGGTCAGATTGACACCTATTGTATCCATGCTTAGTCATAAACCTATCAAATCTCAAATACCACTGTCTAGGAGCTTGCTTGAGGCCATACAAGCTTTTCTTCAATCTGCACACTAGCTTCTCCTTACCTTTGACCTCAAATCCTTTCGACTGATCCATATATATTTCTTCATCCAAATCTCCATGAAAAAATGCTGTCTTAACATCAAGCTGCTCAAGATGCAAATCCTCAATAGCAACTAAAGACAATACAGTACGTATAGAAGTCATTTTAACTACAAGAGAAAAAATCTCACCAAAATCAATACCTAGTTTTTGTGCAAATCCTTTCACTACCAATCTGGCCTTATCTCTCATCTGTCCATTCTCACCTTCCTTCAATCTGTAGATCCATCTGTTCTTCAGTGTCTTCTTACCCACTGGCAACTCAACCAAATCCCATGTTTGGTTCTCTTTCAAGGAATCAATCTCCTCATTCATGCCTAGCTCCCATTGATTCTTGGATTCCACCTGTATTGCTTCATCAAAACTCTCTAGTTCTCCACCATCAACAAGCAATAAATAGAATAATGAAGGGGAATATCAAATTGGAGGTTTACTTACGCTTTTTGACCTCTTGATGGGCGTCTGAGACTCATTGACAACACGTTGTTTGCCCAAATTCTCTGGCAGTGATCGACCTCAGTCACCTCCAGGGCTGTTACTGGCCGACGTCGGTTCCACATGACCGACATCAGTTTCCTCCTGGTCGACATTGGTCACTGTATGACCGACATTGGTTCCTGTATTGTTAATGTCAGTTCCTACCTGATCGACGTCGGTCTCTGTGTTTTCCTGTCTGTGATTATTCTTTCTTGCGAGCTCATTTTGGACCGTCACCTCATCCAATTCTCCATTGCTCTGCCCAGATTGATTCAACTTATTGAGCTAATCACTATACATCACTTTTTTATTGAAAACAACATCACAACTCCTAATTGTTTTATTAGTTCCTAGATTCCAAAACCTGAACCCAAAATCTCCAGAGCCATAACCAATAAATGTGCACCTCATAGACTTAGCATCCAGCTTCTTTCTATTTTCCTTATCAACGTGCACAAATGCTTCACAACCAAAAAATTTGAGAAATGAGAGATCTACCTTTTTACCTATCCATGCCTCTTCTGGAATTCTACCATCCAGAGCTGTAGAGGATCCTCTGTTAATCAAGTAAACTGTAGTATCCACAGCTTTTGCCCAAAACTCTAAGGGCAAACTAGCATGCAATCTCATACACCTTGCACACTCCATTACTATTTTATTCATCCTTTCAGCAACTCCATTTTGTTGAGGTGTCCTTGGAACCATCCTTTGCCTACGTATTCCATGCATATAACAATACCAATTGAACTTGTGGCTGCAGAACTCACCACCATTGTCATATCTCAGGCACTTCAATCTCCTACCTATTTCATTCTCAACCATAGCTTTCCATATCTTAAAAGTGTCAAAAACATCAGATTTATTTTTTATACAATAGACCCATACCTTTCTTGTACCATCATCTATGAAAGAGACATAATACTGTGATCCTCCAATAGAAGCAACCTGAGCTAGTACGTCTGCGTGAACAAGCTGCAACTTTTGCTTCTTCTTTGTTGACCCAGTCTTGAGAAAACTGACTCTCTTCTGTTTCCCAAAAACACAGTGCTCACAAAAATCTAGATCTATGTTTTTTAAATCTGAAAGAATACCTTTTGACTTAAGAATGGACATTCCCTTCTCACTCATGTGGCCGAGCCTAGAGTGCCACAACTTTGCATCCACATCTGAAGTAGATAATACAGAAGGAGAATTATCAGTAATAGAATTACATAAATAGAGAGTACCTACTCTCTTACCTCTGGCCAATACAAGTGCACCCTTGGTCACCTTCCAAGATTCAGCTGTGAGAGTTATTGTACAACCCTCATCCCCTAACTTTCCTGCAAAAATCAAATTTCTCTTCAAGTTGGAAACATGCATGACATCTCTCAACACCCATGTGTTGCCATTTTACATTTTCAACTACACTTTTCCTTTGCCAACAATTTTACAAGGCTCATCATCCCCTAAATAAACTATTCCAAAATCTCCATGGACATAGTCACTAAAATATTCTCTATTAGGGGTTGCATGGAAAGATGCACCAGAATCTGAAACCCAAGATTCTATATTATTATGCAAAGAGAATATAAGAGCATCTTGTGTAATACCTGCAACTTTTGCTTCTTCCTTACCTTCATGTTGATTGTCTTCTTTTGGCTTTGACCAGCAATCTTTGCTTATGTGCCCTATCTTTCCACAATTCTAGCATTGTGGCTTCCTGCCATTTCTGGATTTGGATCTACCTCTCATCTTTGACTTAGACCTTGATCTCCCTTTCTTGCTCTTCTCTTTTTGCCTTCCCTTGCTCTCAAAACTTAAAGCATTCCCTGATGTCTCCTCTGTGCTTTTCCTGTGAATTTCTTCATTCAAGATTACACTAACAACAGCATCTACTTTTAAAATATTTGAAGCAGATGAAGTATTACTAACTACCATTACCAAGCTATGTCAGCTCTCAGGTAAAGAGCATAAGATTAATAGAGCTTTAATTTCATCATCAAACACTATTTTGACTGAATTTAAATGATTTACAATTCCATGGAAATCATTTAGATGATTAGATACATATCCACCTTCCTGTATTTGCAAATTAAATAACTGCTTCATAAGATATACCTTATTTGAAGCTGAGGGTTTTTCATATAAATTTGCTAAAGTAGTCATTAACTCTACTGTAGACTTTGCCTGTGATAAATTAGACATCACAGTAGATGCCATACTCAATCTTATAGATCCAAGAGCCTTTCTATCAAGAACTTCCCATTATTCATCTTCCATGTCTGTGGGCTTCTTTGAAACTCCACCTAACAATAAGTATAGATCTTTCTAATACAGATAATCCTCTATCTGCATTCTCCATAATTGGTAATTCTTGCCATTGAACTTCTCCATTCTCAGTTTACTTTCTTCTGCCATTGCTTCTCCCACTCAAACAGAAATCCCTGTGAGTAACCTGTAATCAATACACACTAACCAAATCTGAAACACTTGTTAGTCAACCTGAGCTCTGATACCACTTGTTGGGGATCAACCAACAAAGTTGATTACTATATGAAAGCAATTAAATACGAAATTAAACCAGAATAATAAGTAACTAGAATCAAAAAATAGCAAACAATAAGAGATACAAGAAACCACCCTGAAAACTTGTATTAAACTCTTTACAAAAGGAATACAATTGAAGAAACTTCTTTTCTTCCACACCTCTCTCAGATGTACAGATCTCTTTCCAGATCTCTTTCCCTCGAGAGTTCTCTCTCTCAATTACAATCAACTCCAACACTTGGATTGATACACATATACAATTGTACTGTCCTACTGCTACAATAAGCTATGAAGATCTAATCCTATATATAATATTAGGAAACATGAGCTATGCATTCACAACCATTAGATGCGCCACCTAATCAAGGGCTCAAAACAGTCTTACTTAAAATAGAGATGTAGACTTAAGACTAACACTTAATCCTATCATGCAAACATTCTGTTCTATCCACAAAAATAGATTTTGGATGCACAGGTGACTGACATCAGTCCCTGCCTGTCTGTCTGTGACCGACGTCGGCTGATCAATGACCGACACTGGCATCTCCTAGTCGACTCATGACTGACGTCGATTGCTCCTGACCGACACCAGTGACTATGTAAATCTTGCAACTTCTGCACTCGCTCATTTGGTGAAGCTTTTAGCTCCACACCTTAACAAGGTTTGCAATAGTGATTCAAGCCATTTCTTATAAAGGTTCATTTCACCATTGATTTTGTAGTGATCCTAATAATTTCAAGAGGATAAATCAAAGAGAAGGACAAACTCCAACTGAATGAGAGAACAATTGGAATCAATTTCACCAAGATGGTGATTATAAACCATTTTGGAGGCTTCTATTTTAGCACCTAAGAGCTCTCTCTTCTCTCCCTCTTTTGCTTTAAATAGGACCCTTGGGCTCTTATTTTATAATCCATAGATAGTATGGTGAAGCCCTGTTGGAATGTTTTGCCATTTTTCTATCTTTGAGCAAAGAGGCATAAGTCTATTTTCTTTCTAAGTTCTAGACATTTGCCTGGGCATGTAAGAGACACATAGTGATAGAAAGTGATGTTTTATCCTTTTGTTCTTTATCCTTCATGTTTTTTAGCAAAGAGTTGATCCAATAGGTCATGTAGAGTGCATTCTAGCTATATGATATTTTGCACATGTGTAACCCTTTTTCTAGACTATACAGGTTGTCTTTTCTAGTTATTTACCTTGTGTGATCTCATTTATTTTATCTCTACATTGAAATACTTGTGTTGGAATCTTCTAGAGCTTGAGTTATAGACTATATTTTTTTGTATTGTGCATAAGTATAGGGCATACATGTGGATACTATTTATTGGTGTATCACCATCTTAGACTAGGCTTTTCATTTATGCAAACTTTTGACTCTTTTCACTCATACAAACTAATTTAGCAGTTTTACTACATAAAAAGCTAATACAGGGAGCTAGCCGTTTCAACCTAGAGGTTCATTTCCACTTATAGGCATTCCCACATGCCTAAAAATGTCCCAACATTGACCAAATTTGGAGTAGGCTTGAATAGCCATCTTTTAGGGTGGAAGATTTGGAGACAATAGTTTTGGCATGCTCAATGGGACCCAAATTATTTCTAAGTCAAGGTGAATGCTGGTCTTGATAGGCCTAAGTAGTAGAAATACCCCTAACCCAGCATTTGGTGACTCCAAAAGGTGTGAATCCCTGGTTCTAGACCAAGTTTTATACATTATCCTACATGGTCCTTAATATTTTCTGACCAAGACCCTTCAGCTAAAGATTTTCTTGAAGAATAATGCCCTGAACCACTCCTAGCTCTATTAAATCCTTTGCAAGGAGGTTTTGGGGAAGAAGCAAAAGAGGTTGAAGAAGTTCAAAGAGATGAGGAAGTTGAAAAAGAAGAAGAAATAGAGGATCATAGGAGAAGAAGAGAAATGGGATAAAGGGGAGAGATAGATAGATGTCAACATTTCCCTACTTTTAATACCCAAAACCCAATAGAGCTTCCTACATATGACCCCATCCCTCCAAATACTACCAAAAATGTTCTTAGTTTCAATGAAGAGGGTCATATTACCCCATCTAAACATATTAGACATCTCTAGTTTTTGTAATTTCCATAATGTTACTAGGGCCAGCATGGCAATTAGGCTGCTTATTATGTCTTTAAAAGGCAAAGCACTTGATTGGTATAGAACATTGGAAGGGGGTTGCATTACAAGTTGAGATGGTTTTAGAGACCTATTGGTGATAATATTTGAAAATAAGAGTGATCATGCTTCTCTATCACATCAGTTGAATGTAATAAGAAGAGGTCCAAATGAATCCATAGGAGATTTCAATGAGAAATTTCAAAGAACATGTTATAGGTTGCCACCAATCATGAGACCTCCTCCTAGCTTTGAGTTCCCAAAATATATCAAAGAGATTGGTATTTATGTTGTTGTGTTTTAGTCAGTGAGAGGATTCACTCTTCTAGGTGCATGTGAGCTAGTAATTGAGGCTGCGAATAGCCTAATTCAGGCTAAACGACTCCCTCCAAGAGTTTCCATGCCCTTGTTGTCTCATAATTTGATTGAATCTCCAAGGATGTCTCTAGTTCCCAATGCCAATATGAATCCAAGAGCCTTTTTGAATAAGGTGGATAACATTGTGGACAAGGATGAAGAAATTATATCATTAAGAGCTCAGCCCAAGCAAGCTCAATATCAAGCAAGTGCTCCTCCTAATGCATAATACTATCCTCAACAAGGATATAGAGCTCCATCCTAATACAATTATCAAGGGAGAGGATAAAATCAACAAGGTTACATTAGGCATCCTAATGCATATAATCCAAATTCTACTCCTCTCATAAAGGTTGTTATTCCAGTTCATACAAATCTAGTGCAACGAGAAGATCATGTAGACCAATGGAAGTAGCCACAAGGTCAGTTTGCACATGATGATGGAGGAACCAACTACACTTTGACTACACAAGAAAAAGCTACTCCTTACATGATAGTATAAGAAGCATGTCCCGGCCAAAGGGATAATCATGGAGAGGGCAGTAGCCTAAGTGTGAGGATGATGAACTTTCAAGAAAAGGATGATTTTATGTAGAGTCAAGGCATGTCAATTGCATCTAATACAAGGTCTAAGAATATATCCTTGGGAGAAGGCCGGGAGCCATGAATAGTTATAGGTGATGCCTCTCCAAGGCCATAAAATGCCAATCAAAGTATTGCACCTTCTACAAGCCATGTTCCTCAACAAAATTAGAATGTAAATCCAGTTGCCAAGATTAAAAAACAATAGGAAATAGCTCCTTTAAAGAGCACTAAGACAAGTATATCCCTTTGGGAGGTTTTACATATACTTGGTCAAAAGAAGCTTTCGCAAGAGTAGTTAGCAAGTATGCAGGTGGATCCTCAATCTTTAACGAATCATAGTGTGGCTCTCACAAATTCTCCAAATCATCTTTTGGAGCCTTCCACTAAAGCTAAAAATCCTCCACCCTTTTACCTCACACTAATTGTAGGAGATAATTTGGTCCACAATTGTATTGTGGATAGTGGAGCAAGCACTATTGTTATGCCTAAAGTAGTGGCTGATAAGTTTGGTTTGAACTATGAGCCACATAGTAAAGGCATGTTGCAACTGGATGGAACTCCAACCAAGATGGTAGGATTGGTCAAAGGTCTAAAATTTTTTTTACATGGCTTCCCAAGCATCCCTATCATGCAATATATTATGGTGGTGGACCTTCTAGTACACTTTGTTATATGCTTGTTTAGGGACTTTATGACCAAGATAGGAGGATACCTTTCTTATGATTGGTCCTTTCTAGCTTTCAAGACAAGGTATGGAATGAAGGTAACCATAAGGACTCATCCCTTATCAAGGTTCCACATTGATCCATACTTTAATACAATGACAAATCAAAACTATCTAATCAGCAAGGAGGAAGAGAGTCCTAAATAGTGAAACATTTTCTCCTCTTAAAGGTATTTTTGACCTCTATCTTGACAAGTACAACACTGAAACACATGGCCTTGATCCTTACACTTTCATTTAGAAAAATGATTTGGGAGTTTACTGCATGTATGAGGAAAATGTCCCAATTCCTTCACTCACCAATGAAGATCATGAGCTTGATAGTGTGTGGAAAATATTCTTTGATGGTTCAAGGAGCAAAGTAGGTGTAGGAGCTGGTGTCATGTTGGTTTCCCCATCAAATAATCATTACTACTCTTCTTATAGGTTTCACTTCAATTTTACTTTTAATGTGGCAGCATATGAAGGCTTAGTTCATGGTCTCTAATGGGTAAAGAAGAGAGGAATCAAGATTTTGAAAGTCTATGGAGATAGTGAGTTGGTCATTCATCAAGTGAGAAGTCAAGTTATAGCCAATAACCCCTTTCTCAAGTATTATAAGCATAGGGTATGGGATCTACTTGAGGATTTTGATGCCTTCAACATCCAGCCCATACCAAGAGACTTGAACAAGCACACTGATAGATTGGATACAATAAGAGCACATTTTGACTCGGATTCTGAAATTGAACAAGAGAAATATCAATCTCATATCAAGATCATTATGATACCTTCCATTTTGGATAACGAAGTGTCATGACAAGTGTTTGAAAGTGATGAACACAATGCACACTTCTTGCAAAATGACGTAGGCTTCTCTTTAAAAAATCAAAAGAAGTTGCATGATCATTATGAAGAGAAAATTATACAGCTAAAGACAAATAAAATACCTAAGGGTATATTACCTTAGAGAGTGTCTTCAATGATCATGATCAAAATAAAAACCAAAGAATGAGCATGTCAACAAAAGAAGAGAACTATAAGAGAAGTCTGATTTTCAAGGACAAACTTTTGAAGATTGGCAAGGCTTGTTCTCATATGGAAAGGTAAGATTTTATTACATTATGCAAAGAGTTCCATGATATCTTTACCTGGGAATACAAGGACTTGAAGGGATTCAACCCAAGTCTAGCTCATCACACCATTGAGTTGGTGCATGGAGCTACACTAGTAAGACAAAAGCAAAGGCCTATCAACCCCAAGGTAGAAGAACTCATGAAGAAAGAGTTAACCAAATTGATTGAGTCTAGGATTATCTTTCCTATCAAGCACTCAACTTGGGTAGCCAACCTTGTGCTAGTTCAAAATAAGAATGGATAAATCAGAATTTGTATGGATTTTCATGACCTAAACAAAGTGTCTATCAAGGATCATTACCCACTCCCTTCCATGGAACAATTTTTTCAAGTTGTTTCAAGTTCTCAATGTTCCTCACTTCTTGATGGTTATTCAAGTGATAATCAAATATTATTAAATGAAGGGGATCAATTCAAGATAGCTTTCACCACCAAGTGAGGGACCTTTGCCTACAAGAAGTTGTCATTTGGTTTATCTAATGTTATAGCTACATTTCAAAGGGCAATAGACATGGCTTTTAAAGGTTTGATCAATAAGTTTTTGCTTATTTACCTTAATGATATAACCATTTTTTCAAAAGATATTGTTGATTATATCGGACATCTAAGGCAAGTTTTTGAGAAGTGTAGAGAATATGGCATATCCCTCAATCTAAAGAAGTACATCTTCGTTGTCCATGAAGGTAAGATTTTGGGTCATGTTGTTTCAAAAGAAGGCTTATCTATTAACCCTAAAAGGATTGAAGTTATTCTAGGCTTGTCTTTGCCTCAACACAAGAAAGGGATACAAAGTTTCTTGGGAAAAATAAACTTTTCAAGGAGGTTTATCCCAAACTTTATAATTGTGGTAAATCCTATCACACCCATGCTTAAAAAGAACCAACTTTTTACTTGGACAAAGGAAGGTAAAAGTAGCTTTGAGGCAATCAAGCAAGCAATTGCATCCCCTCCCACTCTCTTCAATCCAAATTTTTCTAAATATTTCATTATTTATACTTTTGCTAACCTTGACACTATCTCATCTATGCTCATGAAAAAAAATCATGAAGATGTTGAACAACCAATTGCTTTCTTCATCCAAGGATTAGAAGACTACAAAGTGAGATAATCTTTTATTGAGAAGTAAGATTTAATAGTCATAGAGATTTGAAAAAGTTTAGACATATGGTTTCCAACAAAAACATTCATGTCATGGTCTCCCATCCTAGCACCAAGGGGTTTCTCTTAAGTAGGGATCTCAATGAGAAGAGAGATGGATGGATCACGAAGCTGATGGAATATGACATTGACATCAAGGTAACCAACCTAGTAAGAGGAAGAGGTTTATGTGAGCACTTAGCATCTAAATTTCAAGAGCCAAAAGAGCAAGCCTTGATAAATCAAGTTCAAGACCATCTAGCTGATCAAATGCAAAATCAAAGTTGGACACAAGACATCATTGGTTTTCTTCAAAATGGTGAGTGTCTCAATGGCTTGAACAAATCTCAAAGAATGTATTTTAGGATATAAGCTATTACTTATTATCTTGTGGATGTCATTCTCTTTAAGAAAGATGTGAACAAGGTGTTGTTAAGATGCATTAATAATGACCAATTTGATATGTTGTTAGAAAAGTTCTATATTGGTGCAGATGGTGGTCACTTCTCTCCTAGAACAACAACTACAAAAATAATGAGAGTTGGTTACTATTGACCTAGTCTTTTTAAGGATTATTATCATTAGGTTAAGGTTTTTCCTCAATGTGCTTTCTTTTTTAGAAAACAAAAGCTTGTTTCCCTTCCATTGAATCCTATCTAATTGGACCAGCCTTTCATGTAATGGGGCCTTGACTTTATTGGCATGATCAACCCTCCATCAAGTGTTGGACACAAATGGATATCGACTGCTACAGACTACTTCACAAGATGGGTAGAGGTTGTTGCTTTGAAAGAAGTAAATGAAAATGCCATCATAGAATTCTATGATAGCATTATAACAAGGTTTGTAGCTCCTCATATCATCATCTCAGATAATGCACTGGCTTTCGTAAGTGCTAAAACTTTTGATTGGGCAGCAAAAAGTGGAGTTCATTTGAGTACCTCATCCAACTACTACCCTCAAGGTAATGGAGAGGTTGAGTCTACCAACAAGGACCTCATCAACATCATCAAGAGGATGTTGGAAACCAATCAAGATTATGGCATATCAAGTTGAAGATAGCCTTATGGGCAGACAAAATCACTCCCAAGAAGTTAATTGGTAATTCTCCCTTTGTACTTGTCTATGGGAGAGAAGCTAGGTTGTCCATACCATAAGAGCTCCCTACCTTAGAACATGCATAATAGCTGGAATTACTTGAAAACACTCCCATGGAGGTCATAATGATAGAAATAATGCAACTAAAAGAGGCAAGAGATGATACACACAAAGCTTTGGAACACCATCAAGTTCTCATGAAGAAATCCTTTGACAAAAGGGCAAGGGTAAGAGTCTTAAAAGAAGGTGACTTGGTCTTGAAATGGGATGAAGATAGAGCAAAACTAGGTAAACATACAAAGTTTGATACCTTTTGGAATGGTCCATACATCATCAACAAGTGCAAGCAAAAAAACTCCTTTCAGTTGTCCAAAATGGATGGAGAAGATCTACCTATTCCAGTGAATGGAATCCATTTGAAGCCTTGATTTTTACCTTTATTGGCCATATGTATATATACTTTGTTTTGGTGTCTTTCCTTTATTGCATTTATTTTCTCTAAGTACTTTGTAGCATAGGTGTGTTTTCCTTCCCTTTGTTTGGTGTGCATCTCTACCTTATGTGTGTAATCAACCCAGCTAGTGTGTTTTTGAACCAAAGCTTATTTAATTCTCTTTGAAGTGCCTATATGCATGACTCCATGCCCAATGGAAGGATTTAGATGACTGCTCTTTGACATAGCAGGAATGCCTCCCCTCTAAATCACCAAGAATGTTGATGAAATTTCACCTTAGTATAATTTGTTCAACCATTTTCATGGAGAGTTTAATAGCAGTTGCAAGAATAGGTCATTTTAGAGGTCCAAAATTGCAAGTCAAGGAGCCTAAAGTATTTTAGCTCCATTGTAGTGTATGTCAGGTTCTCCACAAGTCAAGTCTTGGCCTCTCATAAACTTGAGTTACTTCTCAAGACCAAGTCAAGTTCCCTAAATGACTCAACTTATAAAAATTTCATGAGTAGAAGTAATATGGGTTTACGAACCTAAATTACTCCTAATGCTTTGCAAATTTTCAACGATACATGACTTTGGGTTTTTCAAGGAGCAAGTCTTAAATTTATTTATAAGTAGTGATCAATGAGAGATCTGAAGTGAGTAAGTAATAGGGCTTAGAAAACTTGAAATGGTCTTGATAATGCCTCTCAAAAGTGGCCCTTCAAAAAAAAATTGAAGGGCCTTCCTTGCCTTGTTCCCACCCAAGTGTCCCTTCAAAAAAATTCTGAAGGGCGCCTTATTTTCCCAAGTGTCCCTTTAGAATTTTTTGAAGGGCACTTTTCTTCCCGAGTGTCCCTTTGAACTTTTCTGTAGGGGACTTTATTATCCAAGTGACCCTTCAAAAAAGTTCCAAATGGAACTTTTCTTCCCAAGTGACCCTTCAAACTTTCAAAAAGGGCACTTTGTCTTTGAAAATTGAAGGGACCCTATTTCTTCCCTAAGTGTCCTTCGAAAAAAATTTGGACACTTTCCCAAGTGTCCTTCAGGAAAAGTTCCCAAAGGAACTAGCCATTTCCTTTCAATCAAAATCCCCAAAATAATTCCTTTAGATAAATTATCCAAAGGAATTCCTTTGAGAAAATTTATTGAAACATAAACCCAATCTAATGGATCCCCATGATGTGCCACAGGATGTCAAGTTTAATATAGCCAACTAGTCATTGGGGTGCAAAGATGACGTGCCACAAGACATCAAATTTAGGGTGCCTAACTAGCCATTGAGATTCAAAGATGATGTCTTGTAAGACATCAAATTCATGTCTAAATTCTTCAAACAAGGAGTAAATCCATTCAGAGAACCTGACAGGGTCTTAATGAAAGCAAAATCAGGTTTTTAAAAGAGCTTTGCTTATGACTTTTATAAGCAAAGCAATCAAAAAACCTAAAAGGACAGAGATAGTGCAAATTGGGCTTTCAAACAAGCTTTATTTATGAATTTTATAAGTAGAAGAAATCAAAGAACCCAAAGAAGAACGTAAGAAGTAAAGTCACTTGGAAAACCCAAATGGGTCTACAATGCAAAATGTGGGAGATTTGAAGAAGAATCTAAGGTTCACAGTAGCGATCCAAGCCAGTTCTTATGGAGTGCATCTCACTATTGATTTTGTAGTGATCCTAGTCATTTCAAGAGGGTAAATCAAAGAGAAGGACAAACTCCAACTAAATGAGAGAACAGCTAGAATTAGTTTCACCAAGATGGTGACTATAAACCATTTTGGAGGCTTCTATTTTGGTGCCCAAAAGCTCTCTCTTCTCTCCCTCTTTTGCTATAAATAGGACCCTTGGGCTCTTTTTTTATCATCCACAAATAGTATGGTGAAGCCCTACTAGAATGTTTTGCCATTTTCTTGCCTTTGAGCAAAGAAGCATAAATATATTTTCTTTCTAAGTTTTAGACATTTCCCTAGGCATGAAAGAGACACAGAGTGATAGTAAGTGATTTTTTATGTTTTTGTTCTCTATCCTTCATGTTTTTAAGCAAAGATTTGATCCAAAAATTCATGTAGAGTGCATTATAGCTGTATGATATTTTACACATGTGTAACCCTTTTTTTGGACTATACAGGTTATCTTTTCTAGTTATTTACCTTTTGTGATCTCATTCATTTTGTCTCTACATTGAAATACTTATGTTGGAATCTTCTAGAGATTAAGTTACAGAATATATTCTATTGTATTGTGCATAAGTATAGGGCATACATATGGATACTAATTCTTGGTGTATCACCATCTCAGACTAAGCTTTTCATTTATGCAAACTTTCGACCCTTTTCACTCATGCAAACTAGTTCAACAATTTTATTACACAAAAATCTAATACAGGGAGCTATCCCTTTCAACCTAAAGGTTCATTTCAACTTATAAGCACACCCATAGGCCTAGAAATGTCCCAACATTGCCCAAATCTGGAGGAGACCTAAACAACCCTCTTTTAGGGTGTAAGGTTTTGACACAACACTAAGTGCTCGTGTAAGTGAGAGTGATGCTAATATGCCTAAGTATGAATGCCAATTTGAATGCTTTGAGCATGAATTGAGACTAGAAACTTGAATAAAATTTAGCTTTAGGATTATATAGATGGATATATGTAGAAATAGGGGTAAATAAGGATCAATAACCTTAATTTGCACAATTATTTATGAGTTTATTCATGAGAATTGCCACCATTCTGAAAAATGAATGAGTGTGGTCTTTATATAGTGTTATTATGCTTGTCGAGACATGAACTGAGACTAAGGTAACCCATAGGATGCTTACACAAGTGGAAATATATTTGTTAGGGGTAAGGGAAGCTAAGGGTCAATAACATTTCCCCCTTTGCCAATAGTGCACTATATTATAGACTAAAAGGGTTACACCATTGTATAGGTTGTTGGCACATGTGAAAAAGGATCAAAGATGCCTAGGTGATGGCTCAATATGGCTCTTGGTATATTTTGGCATGGGCTAGATGCTCATAAAAGCTATAAAATGATTAAAAAGAGGCCCTAAGATAGGTCCAAGACAAAGTTAAGGATAGGGTGCTCTCAAGTGACATTCATTGCATTAAAATGACATTTTATATGATTATATTTAACCCCCTTTATTCTAGAATGCAACAAAGCAAAATGGCTAGGATAAAGGAAAGATAAACATACCTAGACTTATCTATGAGTTGAAGTTCATGAATGTGAGTTTGATTTTGTGAATTGTGCTCTATGATGTGTCCTACAAATGAAACATAAATGAATCAATCCTTAATTAATATCAAAATCAAAGATAAAAATGAATAAATAGATGTGAGAGAGAGGAAATGAATGAATACACCTCACTGTGTACGTGAACCAATTCAAAAACATGGTGAAATCATGTGTGTAAAAGGTGGTCAAATGGTGAATAACTTGGACTGAGCTGATGGTTTTCCCAATCCCCATGTGTGGGTGGATCAAGAACACAAGTTGGTCTTGACTCCATCATTACCCACCCCTATACAGTGGATCACAATTTATGAATAACTTAAATTGGACTGATGACTTGTACAACCCTCTTATGTAGGTGACTTAATAACACAAGTAGGTCATGAATCCATCATTGCCTACCCATGTGTAGTAGAAGCTAAAACTAAAACTGTGTGGTGCCATGAAGCTATAAGAGATGGTTATGGGCTAATAAAGAACTTTGAAATGTAAATGGCTTAAGGGCCACTCAAGAACTTTGACAAGTAAAATAGATTAGGGGCCACTTGAGAACCTTGAAATGTAAAATGGCTTAGGGGCCACTCGGGAACTTTGAAATGTAAAAATGGCTCAAGGGCCACTTAGGAACTCAAGAACTCTAAAATCCCAACCACCATAAATGGAATAGGGCATTGATCTAGTGCAATTCTAGTGCATATGTTGTTTAAAGTATATAATGTGGAGAATGACAAGGAGTTGTCATTCTGTTTAAGAGAACTGGTGTAAAACTAAGCACATGGAAATAATGTGTTGCACACACGACCCTAATTTTGATATATGTGCATATCCATTCTGGACTAAGTTATAGTAATCTATGTTTGTGCATATCTAAAAATTAAATAAGAGTGATCATGCATTGCTTGATGCCCCCAATTTGATCAAACCTATGTAATTTTGTGTAAAAACTGAATATATACTAAGCATATCTGATAATCTATTATTGAGACTACAAATCTAAACTATACCTATTGTACCTTTCTGATAATTCTAGAATTTTTGGTTTTTGAGGCTATTATACAATAGTGTGGTGGGTGGACTATAGTTCATTATGCTACTAGAAGTGTATTGTCTTATTGTCCAAAAGTGTTGTTTCTAAGAAAAATTGAGACTAATTTATGTATGATTGTATTTCACAATATTTTCCTAAGTCTTAGCTATATAATATATGTCTACATGCTGAAAACTATGTTTTGAGTACCCTAGGATGGCCTTATCTCTATGACAAACCCCTATGAATGCCCCTTCTTTTGAGGGGATTTATTTAACCTCTATAATAACATCTTGAAAATAAAATCTATGTATCATGTGTGTTAGGTTAAAAATATATAATAACTACATTATAAACCAATATAATGTGTATACATGACATTATAATGTAAAATCAATTGAACATAAGTTGTTAATATATGGTGTATGTTAGATATAGCATTCACAAGGTTGTCAAGATAAATTTAACAATGTAAGTATGTATATGAACAACTAATTAGAATATAATCTGAGTAAACTACTTGGGGGGATGGGGCATGATGTCTATCAAGGCACCCAAGAAGGAAGGGGAAATGCATGAAGTCCTTCATGGCATCACAAACTAGATGTGAAAGCTACTAGCAAGAGATAAATATCATGGCCATGATGCATACATAAAACCATACATACAAACACATGAGGCATGCAAATTAAGCCAAGGGGCCACAATACAAGGGACATGGGCTTATGTCACTAAGTTTGAGAAAATGAACACATACAAAGACATGTTGAAATATCTACATAATCAATATAGCATGCAAGTTTGGCTTAAATCCTTATGAAAGGACATGTTCAAATTCCCACATACACAATCAAGAAGCATACACAAGGACATGGGCATGTCCAAAGCATAAAAGCAATGAAAGGATAATGAAATGTTCAAATGCCCTCAATTAGATGTATAATCATAGAGACACAATCAAATCTAGACTAGTAAAGTGTAATCACCTAAAAGTGGTATTTGGACACTAGGAATGTTATTTGAGACAACCTATTCTTAGCTTAGCCCTAGACCTATCCTAGATCCTTTATCACACTTTTCTAGCCATTGTTCAGACCACATATGTCTTTAGTCAACTCAAACATAGTCCCAAACCTACCTTCTTAGATCCTAGCCCTTCGTGCCTAGCAGCTTGTTAGTTAGAAACTAGCACCATATTAAGGACACTAGAACCATGTGGCTCTAGTGTCCCCGATATGGCACTAGTGTCCCTTGCCCTAACTCTTTTGAATGGATATATTTTTAAATGTGTACCCCTCCTAAGGTTGGCCAAAGAACATTTTATTATCCACACAAGCTACAGAACACTATAAATACAATGTTATTAGACCTATATCCACTAGATGGAAAATAGATGCAAAAATCCTATTCAAATAAGAAATAACTTAAGAAAAATCAAGGTTATTAATCCCTATTCTACCCTACTTCTACATAGTACCACCTACAGTTGCCCTAAGCCTAGATTTTAAAGATTTATAATCTTAATCACACTCAAGGCATTCAAGATCACTATCATTATATCATTTACCTACACTTGCACCATGCACTAGGTGGAAGAACTACATCACGCTTTATCCCTCCTCAAAGTATTGGTATGTGGGTAACTCTCTTCACAATAGGGTGTTAAGGATGTCCAACCTATCCTACAAATGAACATGCATTTTTAGCTCATGCCATACTTGAAAGGATTATTAGGGTTTTCATAGTGAATCATCTATTCCAAGAAAAATACAAAGTTCCAAATTTTGTGTGCATAAGAACAGAACCCAAAAACATAGGTGTAGGTGCTCCTAAAATTTAGGAACATTCTTGCAAAGAAGACACTAGCACTATTTTTAGGACATTAGATCCACATGGTGTTATTATCCAAGATAAAATCTAACTCAAGGACCCTATTGATGACACTCATACCTATATATAACCCAGTTTTCAACACCCAAAACTTACATAATAGGTTTTTCTAGATAGGTCTCTATTTGCACATATTTATTACTATTTTTAGAAAGTCAAATCAAGTCAAATTCTATAACAAATAAGTGGTTGTTTACTGCATATTATTTCACTAATTTAAACTTAGCCCTTTAATCTAACTTAGTATTTACATAAGTAAAACCCTAAAAGGTTGAAATATTTGATGAACCTGACTTACTTCAAATATTGCTTAAAACACAAGTTTACCTTCTCCTAAATTTTGTGCACTAAATTTGGGTTACATATTTATTTTTTCTAATTTTTTGGAATAACATAGATCATTGAATCAGTCTCATATTAGGGTTTCATTTATTTGAATATAATTTAGATTCTACAAAGAAACCCTAATTCAAAAAAAAAAAACCCTAGACACTCTTAGGATTTGCATCTTTTTTATTTTTGTATTCAAATTTTAGTTCCAAAATACCATATTTGCTTTCATATTTATTTTTTGCAATCTTTCTTAGAATAACCTTCTTCAAAGGTTCAAAATATACAAACACATATTTTCCTACCTTCCAAACTATAATGGCAAAATTTACCAATAGATTTTATGAGACCGATAAGCAATAATTAAAATATTTTATGTCCAAACATATGAATATACAATATGGCTTCATCATTATTATTTAGGAAGAACTTGAAAAATAAACAATGGTCAATCTTCAACTCCCTGAGTTAATAATGTTGTTACACCTACATTGGGGCCAACTCAACCAACACAGCTAGCACAACCTAAAATTATAATTCAATAACCTTCAGTGCTAGCTACACCTATTGTGGCTAGTTCCTCTACTCTAAATGTACAATCCCATATACATAGGATTCATACTTTACAATCTAAGGTGTTACATCTTGAGAAAGGAGCCACTAGGTGATCACATAAATTGGATTCTAATATTCTCTTGCATACACCTTTAGAAGATCACATAGTGACAACTCCCTTGCTATCTAGTTTTGTGCACCTCAGTTTACATTATATGATGGCAAGGGTGACCCAAAGCATCATCTTAGATATTTTCACATAGCATGATTGGACTACATAACTAATGATTGGATTATTATTAAGTTTTTTCAACATAGTTTAAGGGATTATGCCCTATAATGGTTTTATGATTTACCAAATCAATCTATCATAACATTCAATCCTTTGGTTGACATGTTCTTAGCACATTTCTCAATCAACATCAGTGATAAGATATCATATGAACAAGTGGCACAATTAAAACAAAAGTCAAACAAGCCTATCATAGATTATGTCTTACAATATAGACTATATTAACCAAATTGACTAGCCCCATGGTAGACATAGAGCTTCAGCACATATTTGAACAAAGTCTCTTACTAGCATTACACCAAGCTATTTTGTTCAAGAATTTTCCTACATTTACCAATTTGTGCCACACAATCAAAGAAAGAGAGGTTAAGTTCCTATCAAAGATCAATCTCAAGTATAAAAATAGATCAACTCAATTATTAAGAGTTCAAAAAAGCCTTTGTACAAGGTAAGGGCCACTGAGAATAAGAATGATCAAAAGGCCATAGTCAATGCAACTTCCAAGCCACCTCCTAGATTGGTTTTATCCACTCCTTAGTGTTGAATCTTCACCAACCTTCCAGATTCACCACCATATGTTTTACACCATCTCTTGGAATACAATGTCATATCTCTCCTTCCCATTAAAGAGGTTGATACGACATGGCCTCTTCCAAAGAACTATGATTCTAATGCATTTTGTGAGTATCACAAGCCACTGGACCATACATCAAACATATGCATAAGCCTAAATCATAATATATAAGATCTGATTGGGGATAATATTATTGATGTGGGAACACCCACAAAGGCATTAAAATCATAAAAAATATAAGCTAAGGCACTAAATATATTCTTAGATATATTTCCAAAACACACAATGAATGAGGCAGGGGGCACATCAGTTGTTCACTACACATATAAGGGACATCCACCACCATCTTCATATCATACACTTAAAGAGGAGGCGCATCCATTGCACAACATTATTGGCATGTGTCATACTATAATTTCACCTAGACCCCTCATCACATTCTCATGGTAGTAGATTGTTGATGACAATACATATTTATATGCACTCTTCATAATAGCATAAATAGATCATCATCATATCAAGAGTGTTATGGTTGACAATGGGTCAAGTATTAACATGTGCACTATGATACTTTTATATAATTTGGGGTATTTAGAGTGGGATATATTCCCCATTTATACAATCATTAGTGGTTTCAGTGGTCACCTTCAGAGCTCCATTAGGAAGATTATGCTTCCATTATAGGCTAGAGTAACACACATAGCCACTCGAGACATGAAGTACATACATGAAAATAAAGAGGTCAAAGTTGAGGGTCTCCCATATAATAATCTTCAACCCATACCACAAATAGTTCTAGCATGGGTACCAGTCATAATTCCATCACAATCACTAGTTACAGTTCAAGCACCATTACCAAATATTATAGCGTTACCAATTATAACTCAGAGTATAGTTCTTATATATACATCACAGAGTTTAGTAGATCCACCACTGTAGGTGAGGTCTACTCCTACGATATTAACACATACACATACACTCTCATAGAGACAATTATTAGAGAGACCCCTGCATCAAATATATGTCATAGATTCTAGATCACCTTCCTCCATTATTTTTATGTCAAGATCAATATCACTAGATTTTTGAGGTTCTCTACAAAGGGCACCTATATCACCTATAACTTATTCTACCAAATGGTTTCCTAAAACCCCTATAGTTCATATGGCATCACAATCAATGCCATATATTCATAAAATACCTAAATAGGCAGATACAAACATAGTTTATTCTACACAGCACATTATGGGATCACAGTTGCCCTTTCACACAGCATGCATGATCACAATTCCTTTATTTGACACTGGTCATAGTGATAGTGAGTTTCCCATGAGACTCATTGATTAATATGGTTCTTACCCCCTTATACATAATTTCGTCTCTCTTTCTCCTTTATATAGTTCATTTTTGTATTTGCTTGTATATAGCTTATATCCAGAAAATACAAAAACTATATAATATGCCAAAACATAAAAACATTCAAATATTAATCAAAAAACACAAAATTTATAGATTGTATGCATTGTTATGTTTACATTTATTATACTTTCTAGACACTACATATGCTAACTATCTTAGTATATTTAGTTTTATCAAACATACATGTTTCATGTGTTCTTGTCGAGTGTTTGTAGATTGTTTACAAGACTCAGGTCCACTACACTAATCTAGAATTGGTATCATCTACTCAGTAGGGTATATGCACTGATCTAGGTTTATTCATTTGATACATCTACCCACCTAGGGGCATCTTATACACAAATTCTATTACTAGGTTTTATACTTGCATTATATGCATTCCAATTTTTGCATTGATATATCTTGGTACTGATTAATGTTAATGGTACTTAGATTTTTTGCTGACTACCACTAATTTATACTCAACATATGTACATCTTAGAAATTACATATATTTGTACTATATTCATATATACTTTCATTTATATCTTTTCTATATTAGACTTGATTATGTTTTATATGATTCTTCTATTCGAGGGCATTTAAATATGCCATTGTTATTTGGCTCTAAGCCACTTTTATTTATGTATGCCTTGGACATGTGCCCATGTCCCTTATGTGTGATTTCTTGATTGTGTATGCAGACATTTGAACATGTCCTTATATGTGGATCTAATCCAACTTGATTATTTCTTACGTGTATAGATATTTGAACATATCCTTGTATGTCTTATATTCTCATATTTAGTGACATGTGACCATGTCCCTTGTATTATGACCCTTTGGCATATATTTTTATGCCTCGGGTGTTTTATATGCTTGATTTCTTGTATGCATCATGGCCATGACACTTGTCTTTGCTTGTTACACACACCATTTTTTTATGTCATGAGGAACCTCATGCATCTATCCTTTTTACTTGCCATAGAGATCAGGCTCTTACATTGCACTCACAGAATATTTATAGCACATAGGCTTAGTTTTAGGAAACCAAATACAAGTAAGACATAGGAAAAAATAAGGACTCAAAAAATAGTTCAGTCACTCAGATTTTAGACTAGATAGATATTAGTGCCTAGAACAAGACACTTGTGTCATGTGGTGATACTATCCAAAACATGGTGCTACTATCTAATAGCCCTAATTTTAAGGTAGATCAGATTAGCCATTATATTACACCATGTACAATATATTTTTGCATAGATACAACTATAGGTTTGACAATTATGCTCAAATTTAGCTCATATTCACACTATTTTAGCTCAAATTCATATTAGTTGTTCAAATTTGGGGTATCATGTGTGGTATGATCATTCCCATATTTAGTTCAAATACTCAAAAACACTCATTATAACTTAGTCCATAATCAATATACCCATATATCATATTGGGGCATGTGTGTGGCAAATTATTTTCAAATGATTAGTTACACATAGGTTGATCAAATGGAATGGAAAACTCCATGTTATTATCTACATTTTATACACTTGACATCATATTCTAGGTTGTCACCAATTTCATGTCTTACTCCATCTATAGTGGTTGGCATTCTCAAGTAGCCTAGATCTACCTAATGTACCCGAGTTGCTCAGAGCCAATATACATAGTTAGATATACCCAGCTAAATATTTCCATCACTTTGCACAATTTAATTTCAAATGCATCTACCACACACAGGTGATAAATGATGGAGTCATAACCTACTTGAGTTCTTGAGCCACCCACATGAGAGGGTTAGACACACTTACAATCTTATCCAAGATATTCACATGTCATGATTCAGCAAGTAGGGGTAGGGAAAGATGGATTCAAAATCAGATTGGTATATTTAGCCACCCTTATAAGATGATTGATCAAGCTATCAGCTCAATCCAAGTTATTCAATTATTTTATCACTGTGTACATGCACACACATATGTTGTCACCAGTTTCATGCATTGGTTCATGTACCCAATAAGGTGTATTCATTTTTTTCCTATTTCCCATCTCTTTAATTAGATTTACTTAGTTTATTCATCATAGTCTTTTGGTTTTGATATCTCTTAAGTAAGAACTAATTTATGCATGTTTCATTGTAGGTCATGCTTTGGATCATGCTTCACATACGCAGACCCAGTTTCATATACTTAGACTCAACTACATGAGCTTAAATTCATACATAAGTTTAGGTATGCTTATTTTTCCTTTATACTTGTAATTTCACTTTACTACATTTATAGCATAAAGGGGGAAAATGTAATCACCTAAAAGTGGTATTTGGATGCTAAGATTGTTGTTTGAGATAACTTCTTCCCATATTATCCCTAAACCTATCCTAGATATTTTGTCACAATTTTCCAACTATTTTGTGAACCATAGATGTCCCTAGTTATCTCAAACATAGTCCTAGACTTGTAGTCCCAGATCATGTCCCTTCGTACCCAACAACCTACCAGTTGGACACTAAAGCCACATTAAGGACACTAGATCAACAAGGTGTTAGTGTCCCCAATATGACACTAGTGTCCCTTGCCCTAAATCTCCTGAATGGATATATTTAAAAATATGTGCCCCTCCTAAGGTCAGCCTAAGCACATTTTATTATCTGCACAAGCTACATAACACTATAAATATAAGAATATTAGACCTATATCCACTAGATGGAAAAGAAATGCAAAACAACTATTCAAATTAGAAATAAGTTGAGAAAAATGAAGGTTATTAATCTATAATCTACCCTACTTATCTCTAATACCATTTATAACTACCCTAATCTTAGATTTCAAATATTTCCAATCTCAATCACACTCAATGCATTCAAGATCACTAAAATTCTATCATTCACTTGCACTTGCACCAAGCACTAGGTGGGAGAACTACATCAGGCTTGATCCCTCCTTTGAGTATTCGTCTGTAGGCAAATATATTCACAATAGGGTGTTCAAGATGTCTAACCCATCCTACTAATGAGCACACATTTTTATATCATGTCATACTTGCAAGAAAGATTAGGGTTTGCATGTTAAATTAGTTATTCTAGGCACAATACAGGGTTCCAAAATTTGAGCACATAGGGTTTCAAATTTATAGAATATATAAACAAATCAATTATTGTGAAAATTATTGGTTGTTGTTATCGTAGTATTTTATTCCTTGATTTATTACTTAGTTCTTTATTAACCTTGAGGTTACATTCTATAATCCTAAAAAGATAAATCATTTGGTGAACATGATTTACTTTGAATAACATCTAACTACTAGCCCTAGATGATATTAGGGTTTGTATCCTTATTTTTCTTATTTTTATTTGTTGTGTTAGGCTTTTAAGATTTCATATATTCCTTTTAAGCAGCACTCTTCCATTTTTTGCATTATATGCCATCTAAGAAATCTATATCTTTTTCCTTTAAGAAAAAGTGTTAGGCTTAGTGGTGATCCTATTGAGCATACATATATTCCTTTAGTTCAATCTTGTACCATGGATAAATGCCCAACTACAACTCCTCTAATTTACCTTTCAAATCCTAATTATGTGGACTTTAATGATAGTACATTGTAACATGAAAAATATAATTAGGATCATAATGATACATAAGCAGAGACTCAGGACACACTCCCCCCTCCATGTTGATAATATTATAATCAATAAGGATGAGATCTTACAAAGATTTATAAATAGACTTTGAGAATAGCCCCTAATCATGCTCAAATTATGTAGCTATATTGGAAATAAAGAACACAACACTTAGTCAATCCTCTAACCCCATATATGTTAATATTATTACACTTACTATGGTGGCAACTCATATTCTATAACATGTTATAACTAAGCAACTCTCACTAGTGGAAAAATCTCCTATGGCAATTAAACATCCCTCCTCTCTAGATATATAATTCCTTATGCATGAGATCCATTCTCTATAGGTTTAGATGTTACATCTTAAGACGGATGCCATTAGACCATCTAATGCCTTCAACTCTCATGTTCTCCTACATAAACCATTAAATAGCATATAGAAACAACTATTTTACCATCCATATTTGTGGCACCCAAGCTTACCCTGTATGATGATAAGGGTGACCCAAGGCATCACCTACACACTATTCACGTAGCATATTCAGACTAAGTATCCAATGATTGGCTCTAGGTTAAGTTGTTCCCTCGCAGTCTAAAGGACTATGCATTGTAATGGTTCTATGATCTCCTTAATTAGTCCACTATAATATTTAATCCACTCACATATATGTTTTTGGCACATTTTTCAGTCAACTTTAGTGACAAAGTTTTCAATGCTCAAGTCACTTAACTAAAGCAAAAATCTAATGAGCCAATAATAGAATATGTCTTATGATATAAAAACATATTAGCAAAGATGACTAGCCCCATGGTAAATAGAGAACTCTGAGACATATTTAAGAAAATTTTATCACTAGCATTACATGAATCTATATTATTCAAAAGTTTGCCATCATTTATAGATCTATGCCATACAGTGAGGAATGGGAAGTCAAAATTCTCTCCATGGGAAAGTTAAAGTACACAATTGGATTGAATTACACTAATAAGAGTTCAAATAAGCTCCTATATAAGGTGAGGCCCAATGAAAATAAGAACAAGTAAAAGACAACAATTAACATAGCCTTAAAGCTAGATCCTTGTGTGGTTTCATCAACTCATCCAAGAGACTTTTTATGAAACTTCCTGAATCACCAATTGATGTTCTCTAGAAAATTTTGGAATGCAATGTCATATTTCTCCCTCCCATTAAAGAGGTTGATATGACTAGGCCTATTCCAAATAATTATGATTCCAATTCATATTGTAATTATCACAGGGTCCCTGGCCATACTATGAATAAAATCACCAACTTATGACATAAGATCCAATATTTGATAAATGTTAATGTCATTGATGTGAGCAACGCTACAGAAATAGCCAAAGCACAACAAACTAAAGCAAAATCAACGAAAACATTTTTTGATCCATTTCTAAAACATACAACTAATGACATAGTAAACACTTCATGTGTTCATTATACTAATCAGGCACATCCACCACTAACATCTTATCATACTCATACAATAGACACACACACTTTAGATAATATCATCGGTGTGTATCATACTTTAGTGCTAGATAGGCCTCTTATCACTTTCTCAAAACAAGATATCATTGATGATGACTCAGATTTATATGCACTCTTTGCATGAGCTTACATTGATAGTCATCATATTGAGAGTGTCATGGTTGATAATGAATCAAGCACAAATATGTGTACTATTACACTTCTACATCACGTGGGCTATTCAAATTAGGAAATATCTCTGATAGACACAGTTATTCATGTCTTCAGTAGCCATGTCCAAAGCTCCATTGGGGAGATCATACTTTCATTATAGCTTAGGCCCAAACATGTGGCCCACTATATTCAAATATATACCTAGTTCTAGAACATTTGATATGTTATTAGGTAGGCCTTGGATATAATAGCTTCAAACCATTCCCTCCACCATAAACAAATGTCTTAAGTATATGCATGTTAATTAGGTTTTTATAGTTGAGGTATTCCATATGAGTATCATTTACCTCCTTAGCCAGTTACACAATAGTCACCATTAACAACTCCAAACATAAATTCCATTATCACGCCTTAGATATATGTTAAGACAAAAGTGTAGGTGAGGTCTACTTCTACATCATTACTATGTAGACATACTCTCCCATGGAAACATTTATTAGGGAGACCCCTATGTTAGAGACATGTTGTGAACTGTAGAATGCCTCTCTCTACTACATTCCCACCCAAATTAGTGTTATTGCATCTCCAAAGCACTCTGCATCAAACATCTATACCAGTTACAACTTATTATACCAGAGGGGTTCTCAATAATCCCACACTTCATAGGCCATTTTAGTCAGCTCCACAACTTCATAGTTACACACCACAATCAATTTTAGCTACAGATTATTCAGTACATTTGATTCTCAGATCTTAGATACCTCTTTGCACATCATGTGCAGTCACTCTTCCTTTACTTGATATAGGTCACCTTGATAATGAGTCTCTCACAAGACTCATCAGTTAGTATGTTACCTTATTACTTGTACATATTTTAATTATTTCAATTTACTTGTACATAGTTTCCTTTATCTTACTCCTTGTACATAGTTTAATTTTCATGTTGCTTGTACATAGCTTATAATCAAAAAACACAAAAAAAATAATATGTTCAAAAATACAAAAACATTCAAATATTATTTAGAAAATATAGATTTCATATTGTATGCATTTCCATGTTTACATTACTTATATTACCAAGTACTACATATGTTTTTTATGTTAGTATAGTCATTTTTATCATACATACATGCTTCACTTATTCCCTTCCAATGTTCACAGATTACTACAGGACTCCGATCCTCTACATGGATCTAGATCTATTACTATCCACCCATCAAGAGTACATACACATATACACCACTTCAACATTGATATATTAACCCATTGGGGACATCATACACAATGTCTAATTTCCTAGGTTATATATTTCTATACTCCATATCAAATATTTAGCATTGATTATATCTTGATATTGATCATCCTATACTACACTGATTTTTGGCTGACTACTACTACTAAAGACTCAGTTTATGTACATCTTTGCTCTTATATGGATTCATACCACATGATTATACATACTTTTATTTCTAGATTTACTAGTCTAGATTTGATTGCGTCTCTTTCCTTCTACATATACTCGAGGGCATTTACATATGTCAATATCCTTTCATTAAATTTATGCTTTGGACATGTGCCCACATCCTTGTTTATGCTTATTGATTGTGTATGTAGACATTTAAACATGTCCTTCCATGTGGATCTAACCCAAACTTGTGTGTTCTTTTGCATATGCAGACATTTGAACATGTCCTTCCATGTGGATCTAAGTCAAACTTGTGTGTTCTTTTGCATATGCAAACATTTAAACATGTCCTTATATGTGTTCATTTTCTAAAACTTAGTGACATGTGCCTATATCCCTTGTATTGTGGCCCCTTCTTCTATTACGTACCTCATGTGTTTGTAGGTATGCTTTCATGTATGTGTCATGGACATAACACTTATCTCTTACTTGTTGATTTCACATCCAGTTTACTATCCCATGAGAGAACTCATAGATCTCTCCTTCCTCCTTAGGTACTTTGATGGACATCATCCCCCATCCCCCTAAGCAATTTATTAAGATTATATTCATATTTTTTGTTCATATACATGCTTACATTATTATACCTATCTTGACAACATTGTGAATGTTAGATCTACCATACATCATACATTGCCAACTCATGCTCAAACTCTTTTACATTTTGATGTCATGTATACACATTGTATTACTTTATCATGTAAATATCATATATTTTCAATCTAAAACACATAATGTGTATCTTTTTCTATAAGGATGATATTTGCATATATTTAACAACTCCCCTTGAAAGAGGGGCATTCATAGGGATTTGTCATAGAGATCAGGCCATTCTAGTGCACTCAAAACATAATTTTCAACACACAAATAGATTACAAAGCTCAGACTCTGGGAAATCTTCAAAATATAGTCTTCTATAGATCATTCTCAAACACTTTTGGACAATAGTGTAGTACACTCCCAAGAGCACAATCCGTTATAGTCCACCCACTATGTTATTATCCAATAACCTCAAAAACACAAAATTTAAGAATTATAAAAAAGGTATAATAGGAACAATTCAAATTTACATAGTCTTAGTCACATATTATCATATATGCTTAGTATATGTTCAGTTTTACATATAATTACACATTTATGCTTAGATTGGGTGCATCATACATGGCATGATCACTACCATTTTAGTTTTAGATATCCATAGATAGATTACTATGAGTTAGTCTAGAATCCATATGGACATATATTAGAATTAGGGGCATGCAAGTGGCACATTATTTCTATATGCTTAGTTTTAAACTAGTTCTCTCAAATGGAATGATAACCCTATGTCATTTTTCATGTTGTATACTTCAGAAACCATATGCACCAATTTTGCACTAGGATTACACTAGATTAATGCCTTATTCCATTTGCAATGGTTTGTATTACTGAATGGCCTAGAGTCATTTTACACTCCTGAGTTCTTGAGTGGCCCTTAAGCCATTACACATTTTAGAGTTCCAGAGTGGCCCCTGAGCCATTTTACATTTCAAAATTATTGAGTGGATTAGATTCATATTTTACAACTTCATGACACCACACAATTTTAGTTTTAGCTTTTTCTTCTACACATGAGTAGGGAATGATGGAGTCATGACCTAATTGAGTTCTTGAGCCACCTACATAAGAGGGTTGGATAAGTCATCAATCCAATCCAAGTTATTCAAAGATTATGATGCACTGAATAGGGGTGGGAAATGACGGAGTCGAGGTCATCTTGAGTTCTTGATCTACCCACACATGGGGATTGGGAAATCCATCAACTCAGTCCAAGTTACTCATCGTTTGATCACCATCTACATACATGCATAAGATTCCACTAGGTTTTTACATTGGATCACATACCCAGTGAGGTGTATTTATTCTTTTCCTTTCTCTCACATCTTTTTACTCAAACTTGTCTTTACTTTTGATATTTCTTAAAGATTAATTCATATATGTTTCATTTGTAGGACACGCAATGGATCACATTTTGTAGGCTCAAACCCACATTAATAGGCTTTGCCTCATCAGTAAGTCTAAGTACATTTCTCTTTCTTTTATCTTAGTGATTTTGCTTTGTTTCACTTATAGAATAAATGGGGAAATTATAGTCATATAAAATGTCATTTTAATCTATTGAGTGTCACTTAAGACCACCCTATCCTTAGCTTATCCCTAAACCTATATTAGGGCCTCTTTTGCTCCTTTTACAACCTTTATGAACATCTATCCCATGTCCAAAAATACCAAGAGATATATTGAGCCATTATGTAAGCATCCCTGATCATTTTCCACACACATTAGCCACTTGGACAATAGTGTGACCCATTAGTCTATAGCATAATGCACTATTCGAAAAGGAGCAACACTATTGACCTTTAGCTTCCCTTTCCCCTAACATCGAGACACTTTAGGGTAGACCTAGACTCATTTCATGTTCTAATAAGCATCATAACACTATATAAAGACCACTCTCATTCATTTATCTGATAGATGGAAATTCTTATGAACAAGCTCAAAAATAGTTGTGCAAATTAAGGTTATTTATACCTATTTATGTATACATCCATCTATAATAGCCTATAGCTCAGTTTTACCCAGGTTTACAGTTTCAAATCACACTCAAAGCATTCAAATTTCCATTCATACTCAACCATACTAGCATCACTCTCACTTACACCAACACTTAGATTCAGAGAACTACATTAAGTTTGATCCCCTATCAAGGTATTGATATTTAATAAGCGCTCAACACATGGGGTGTTGACGTCATGCCCAACCTACCCTAGTAACACAACTCTTTTTCCACTAATGTTCATCAAAACTATAAAAATCATGGAGGCTTAGGGTTTCATAATGAAAATAGTTTAAAAACATAATAAATGACAATCTATGTCTCGATCATATAAACACAAGCTTCCTGAAACATAGTGAAGGTTTACCTAGAATTTCACTGCTTTACCTACACAAGGTCATTAACACAACATAGATGGTCAATAAGGCAATGTACTATAAGTAAGAGGCCCACATTATTGTTTAAGGAGCATTCTGATACTTTTTCTCTATTGACAATACTCTGCACTACTCCTGCATCATTTCCCTACCTGCCACTTGTATCTTAGTCATATTTTCTAGATAAGTACAACTTTACTAATTCATTAATATTTATATAATATTCAAGTAAATCAATTACTGTAAAAATTAGTGGTTGTAGATATTATAGTATTTTATTCCTTGATTTATTACTTAGCTCTTTATCAACCTTGGGGTTACATTCCATAATCCTGAAAAAGATAAATCGTTTGGTGAACCTGGATTACTTTGAATAGCATCCAAACAATAGCCCTAGATAATACTAAAATTTGTATCCTTATTTTTTTATTTCCATTTGTTGTGTTAGGATTTTCATATTTCACATATTTTATTATAGTGACACTCTTCCATTTTATTTTTTATATTTCATTTAAGAAAGTTATATCTCTTCCTTTAACAAGGAGTGTTAGGCTTAGTCATAGTCTTATTGAGCATACCTAGATTCCTTTTATTTAAGATTATACCATGGATAAAGGCCTAATTACAACTCCTCTAATTAATGCTTCAAATCCTAATTATGTGTACTTTAATGGTCATACACTGAAACATGAGCAATATGATCGAGATCATAAAGATACACAATACGGGACTCATGGCACACTCTCCCCCTCCATGCTGACAATATTATAATAAATAAGGATGATATCTTATAATTTTTTATAAATAGACTTAAGGAATAGGCCCATGATCATGCATATATTTTGCAAGCTATATTGGAAATAAAAAACACATTACTTGGTCAATCCACTAAACCCACAAATGTTAATATTATTACACCTACTACTAGGGCAACTCAGATTCTACAATAGCCTTTTATAACTAGGTAACTCTCACTAGTGGAAACACCTCCTATGGATAATACACATCCCTCCTCTCTAGATGTATAATCCCTTAGGCATGAGATCCATTCTCTAGAGGCCAAGGTGTTACATCTTCAACAAAATGCCACTAGACCATTCCATGCCTTGGACTATCATGTTATCCTACATACACCATGGCATAGCATATAGATTTAACTCTTTTGACATCCACATTTGTGGCACCCCAACTTACTCTATATAATGGTAAGGGTGACCCAAAGCATGACCTATGTGTTTTTCATGTAACATATTTGGACTACGTGTTGAATGATTAGTTCTTGACTAAGTTGTTCCCTTCTAGTTTAAAGGACTATGCATTACAATGGTTCTATGATCTCCCTAATCAGTATGTTACATAATTTAATCCACTCGAAGATATGTTTTTGGCACACTTTTTTATCAACATCAATGATAAAGTTTTTGATGCTAAAGTCACTCAACTAAAGCAAAAATATAATGAGCTAATAGTTGTATATGTCTTGCAATATAAAACCATATTAGAAATGATGACTAGCCCCATGGCAAATAGAGAATTCTAAGACATATTCAAGAAAAATTTATTACCAGCATTACATGAATCGATATTATTAAAAAAGTTTCCATCATTTATATATCTATGCCATATAGAAAAGGAACATGAAGTCAAACTTCTCTCTATGGGCAAGTTAAAGTACACAAGTGGATTGGATTCCACTAATAAGAGTGCAAATAATCTCCCATATAAGGTGAGGCCTAATGAAAATAATAAATAATAAAATATAATAGTTAACCCAGCCTCAGAGCTAGTTCCTCATGTGGTTTCCTTGGCTCCTCTAAGGAGACATTTTATGAATCTTTCTGAATCACCAACCGGCATTTTCCAACAACTTTTGGAACGCAATGTCATATCTCTCCCTCCCATCAAATAGGTTGACATGACTAGGCCCCTTCCAAAGAATTATGATTCTAATGAATTTTATGATTATCATAAGAGCCCTGACCATACTAAAAATAAATGCATCAACTTATGACATAAGATCCAAGATTTGATAGATGTTAATATCATTGATGAGAGCTCCCCTACAAAAACACCCAAAGCACAACCAACTGAGGCAAAATCAATGAATTTTTTTTGATCCATTTCTAAAACATATGACTAATGAGACAACATTAATTTTAGGTGTTCATTATACTTATCAAACATATCCACCACTAGCATCTTATCATACTCATGCAATGGACACACACCCTCTACACAATATCATTGGTATGTATCGTACTACAATGTTAGTTAGGCCTATTATCATTTTTTAAGAATAGATCATTGATAATGACTCAAATTTATACACACTCTTTGTACGAACTCACATTGATCATCATCCTATTTGGAGTGTCATGGTTGACAATGAGTAAAACATCAATATGTGTACTTTTACACTTTTGCATCACTTGGGCTACTCAGATGAGGATATTTCTCCAATAGATACAATTATTCATGGCTTCATTGGCCATGTCTAGAGCTCCATTAGGGAGATCGTACTTCCTTTACAATTTAGGCCCACACATGTGGCCACCAGATTCATAGTTGTACCTAATGCCAAAACATTTAATATGTTATTCAGTAGGCCTTGGAGATAGGAGCTTTGAACCATTCCTCCACCATGCATAGATGTCATAAGTATATACATGCTAATTAGGTTGTTATAGTTGAGGTCCTTCCATATGATTATCCTTTACCTACTCCACAACTAATTACATAATAATCACCATTAACAACTACAAAAATAGATTATATTATAACACTTCAGATATTAGTTGAGCCACTAGTGCAGGTGAGGTCTATTTTTATAGCATTACTAAGTATACACAGTCTCCCACAAAGACCTTTATTAGAGATATTTATGCATCAGATACATGTTGTGGATTCTAAAGAGCCTATCTCTACCCCATTCCCACCCAAATTAGTGTTATTGCATCTCTAAAGCACTTTGCATCAAGAACCTACACAAGTTACAACTTTTTCTACTAGATGGATCTCCAAGAGCCCCATAGCTCACAGGCCAATTCAGTCAACTCCACAGATTCATTATCTCACTCTATAGTCAGTTTCACCTATAAATTATTTAGTGCATACAATTCCTATATCTCATATACCTCTTTGCACATTATGTGCAGTCACTATTCCTTTATTTCATATAGGTCACCTTGATATTGAGTCTCTTGCAAGACTCTTTAGTTAGTATGTTCCCTTATTTAACATGTACAAGGAGCAAGATAAATAAAACTACGTACAAGTAAATTAAAAGAATGAAACTATGTACAATTAATAAGGGAACAAGATAACATTCAAATATTGCTCATAAAATTTAGATTTCAAATTATATGCATTTCCATGTTTACATTCTTTCTATTTTCTAGATAATACATATGTTATCTTTGTTAGTATAGTCAATTTTATCATACATACATGTTTCACTTGTTCCCTTCAAGTGTTTACATATTACTGCATGACTTTGCTCCTCTACACAAATCCAGATTTGATACTATCTGCCCATCAGGGGCACATACACATATACACCACTTCAACATTGATATATTAGCCCATTGGGGACATCATACACAACTTCTAATTTATAATGTTATATATTTCTATGATTTATATCATATATGTGTCATTTATTATATCTTGATATTAATCATCCTATACTACTCTAATTTTGAGTCGACTACTACTACATTAAACTATGTACATCTTTGTTCTTTTACATATTCATACCACATGATTATGCAAACTTCATTTCTAGCCTTAATAATATAGATTTGATTGTGTCTCTTTACTTATACATCTACTCGAAGGCATTCTAATATGCCATTATGCTTTCATTACTTTTATTCTTTGGACATATGCCCATGTCCTTGTGTATGTCTCTTGATTGTGTATATGGATATTTGAATATGTCCTTCCATGTGTCTCTAAGCCAAAATTGTGTGATCTTTTGCATATGTGGACATTTGAATATGTTCTTGTATGTATTTATTTTCTTAGACTCACTGACATGGGCCCATGTACCTTGTATTATGGCCCCTTGACCTACCTTGCATGCCTCATGTGTTTATATATATGATTTCATGTATGGGTCATGCCCATGACACTTATCTCTTGTTTGTTACTTTCACATCTAGTTTGTGATGCTATGAGATACCTCATGCATCTCCCCTTACTCCTTGGTTGCCTTGATGGACATCATGCCCCATCCCCCAAGAAGGTTTCTCAAATTATATTTAGGTTTGTTGCTCATATACATGCTTACATTGTTATACCTATCTTGACAACCTTGTGAATGTTAGTCTAACATACATCGTATATTGCCAATTTATGATCAATCTCTTTTATATATGATGTCATGCATAAACATTATTTTAGTTTATTATATAGATATCATATATTTTAAGTCTAACACACATGATGCATAGATTTTATTTTAAGGATAGTTATTACAGATATTCAACAACTCCCCTCAAAATAGGGGCATTCATAGGGGTTTGTCACAGAGATCAGGTCATCCTATTGAACTCAAAACATATTTTTTAGCATGTAAACACAAATTATAGTGCTCAAACTCAGGAAAATAGAGGAAAATATTGTAATCAACTAAAAATGACACTTGAGTGCTAAGAGTGCTACTTGAAACCACTCATTCCTAGCTTATCCCTAGACCTATCTTAAGGCTAATTTTCACACTCATCTAGCCTTCATGCAAGCCACAAGCATCCCTATACATCCCTAAAGTAGTCCTAGATCCTCATCTTTCAATCTTGGTCCCTAGTGCCTTAGTTCTACCACCTAGACACTAGTACCATAATAGCGACAATAGTGCCACATGGTGCTAGTGTCCCAATTTTGGTGTTATTATCCTTTCCCTCCTTTTTCTACCAATAGATATATTTTCAAATCTAAGACCACCTAGGGTCAGCCTAAAAATTTTATAAGACTTGCATAAGCACCAAAATAGTATATATACATGTGTTTTATCCCTCTAACCACTAAACATAAATTAAATGTAAATTACACCTATAAACTCAGAATAAGTTATGCATAATCAAGGTTATAAATCCCTATTCTACCCTAATTTTGAATCCAACCAACTACAACCTTTCCAAGCTTAGATTACTTATGTTTCTAGTCTTAAGAACATTCAAATCACTCAAGTCAACATTCATACTAACTTCACTTGAACTTGCACCAACACTTAGGTGGGGAGAACTACAACGGGCTTGATCCCTCTTCAGAGTATTGGTATGTAGGCAACTATCATTACAACGGGGTGTTGAGGATGTCCAACCTACCCCACTAACAACACACTTCATTGCTTGTACCAACCAAATGCCTTAACAATATAGAGGATTAGGGTTTGAAAATAAAATCAATAAAAATAGGTCATCTATAGAGATTTAGGACTCCTATGCATAGGAACAGGCTTGACAGACCCAAACACAGGTGTACTTAGAAGCAAAGAATAGTTCTACATAGAGGATATTACCATCAAAACATGGACACTAGCACCACATGGCATTATTATCCAATTAGGGTGCTACTATGCTACTATATAAGGAGGGTTTTGACACTTGTGTCCTATTTACAACACTCAAACTAGCCTCTATCTCAATTCATAGCCTTCAGATCTCTTGTTTTAGTTATTTTCTAGCTATGTATCTATTTACATTATTTATTCTTATTTTTAGAAAAGTCAAATTAAGTCAATTATATTACAAACTAGTGGTTGTATTTATTACATATTTCTACCCTAATTTATTATACCCATTCCCATTAATAACATAGGATTTACTTAAAACTATCTCATGGATGGTTAAAACATTTGGTGAACCTAACTTAACTTGAATACAACTCAAACCCTAACCCTGGATAATCACAGGGTTTATGTTTCTAACCTTTTAAGACCCACATTCAGATATCTGATCCCTACATTTTTTTATTTGTATTTCATATAATCATGATAATAATGACAGATGTACTTTATCAATTATTAATACAAAGTATTCTAGTTTCCTTTACATGCTTATTTCCTTTCATTTGGAATGAATTCAAACATGACATAAACATATATTTACATAATGCTTTATATCAATTAAAATGTATGTCATATTCTATTCTATCTCTAGCATGTTATTGTTCTCTTATGTGAAATTCAACTAAGAAACAAATCCTTATATATGTAGAATATTTATTAGATAAGTTAATAACTAGGTTTCAAGTTTGAATGTCGTATCCTATGTACAGGAAAGATTCTCCTTCACCTCCTCATCTCCATGAGGGTGATAGCTACTTTCCCTCTAACTAGGTCCATGTTATCACTCCTCCATGAGATGATACAACCTATATTATTATTAGTGTCCATACTCAACTTATCCATGCCTCCACCTCTCCCCTATAGGGTGTGTGCCTACATGTTCAATCAAAAGCAACCAAAATTTGTACTTGTTCGACTATAAGGGATCAACTTATCAATATGAGCAAGCTAATATAAAAATTATAAAATCAAAATCAATTCTTAAGTGAAAAGGTCACATTATTGACAAATCAAATTACATGTACAAAGTATTCAAAATATATTAGTGTTCCTCATGTATATGAATCTACACCTAAAAAAGTTGAGCCTAACACTCCTTTATATCCAAACCATAAACTAAAAGATGAGAAATATAATCACGATCAAAATGATACACAAAATGGGGATCAAGAAACTCTCCCCCACTTAATAATGAAAATCTTATAGTCAATAAGGATGAGATTTTTTAGATTTTCAGAGACGGACTTCAAGAATAGCACCATGATCATGCACATATTATACAAACCATAATGGAAATAAAGAATAAATTAAATAATGGTCGATCTTCTACTCCCCCAAATAATAATATTATTATACCTAGTTTGGGGGAAACTCAACTTGTACAACTACCTATTTTCACTTGGTAACATTCAACAATGGCAACACCTCCTATGGATAGTTCATCCTCTATAGATTTACAATCCCTTATGCATGAGATTCATTCTTTGTAGGTAAAGGTGTTACATCTTAAGCAGGGAGCTAATAGTCCATCACATGCCTTAGATTATCATGTTATTTTACCTACACCTTTAGAACATCACATAGTGGCAACTCCTTTGCCATCTGGATTCATAGAACCTAAGCTCACTTTGTATGATGGTAAGGATGACCAAGAGCACCATCTATGAGCTTTCCATGTAGCATGTTTGAACTACATGTCCAATGATTGGCTCCTTACTAAGTTGTTCCCATGCAGTCTAAATGACTATGCCTTACAATGGTTCTATGATCTTCTAAATCAATTTATCATCACATTCAATCCATTGGTAGATATGTTTTTATTGCAATTTTCAATTAACATCAATGATAGGATCTCATATGCTCAATTAGCACAATTGAAGAAAAAATCTAATGAGCCTATAGTAGAATATGTCTTGAGATATAAAACTATATTGACAAAGATGACTAGCCCCATGACAGATAGAGAACTCCAAAATATATTCAAATAAAGCCTACTACCAGCATTGCATGAAGATATTTTATTCAATAAGTTTCCAATCTTCACATATTTATGTCACATACTGAAAGAAAGGGAAGTCAAGATTATCTCTATAGATAAACTAAAATATACAAGTGGATCATAATCAATTATTAAGAGATATAATAAGCCTCCATACAAAGTAAGGGCCATTAAAAATAAGAGTGATCGAAAGGCCATAGTTAACACAGCTCTAGAGTCATCTCCTTGCCTAGTTTTATCAACTCTTCCATAGAGAGTTTTCACCAACCTTCCAAAATTGCCAACATATGTTTTCCAGTAGTTCATAGAATGTAATGTTATATCTATCCCTCCCATCAAAGAGGTTGATATGACATGACCTCTTCCAAAAATATATGATTAAATGCATTCTATGAATATAAAAAGGCACCATGCCATACTACAAACTAATGCATTACCTTGAAACATAAGATACAAGATTTGATAGAGGCCAACATAATTGACGTGGGCACACCCACAAACAACCCAAAGTTCAAAAAATGGAAGCTAAGACATTGAAAATATTTTTGGATCCATTTCCAAATCATAAAGATAATGAGGTAAGGGAATTTTAGGTGTTCACTATACGTATCAGGCACATCCACCACTGGTATCATATCACACTACTACAAAGGATACACACCCCTTACACAATATCATTAGCATTTATCATATTATAATACCAGTTAAACCACTTATCACTTTCTCAAAGTAGGATATTATTGATGATCATTTAGATTTATATGCACTTTTTGTACGAACCTACATAGATCATCATCACATTCAGAGTGTTATGAGAGATAATGGGTCAAGTATTAGCATGTGCACTATCAAACTTATACGGCATTTGGGGTGTTCATAGTACGATATTTATCCTACATATATAATTATTTGTGGTTTCAGTGGCCCCATTTAGAGTTCCATTGGGGAGATTATACTTCCACTATAGGTTAGACCAACACATATGGCCACTAGATTCTTGGCAATACCTAGTGCAGGCACATTTGACATGTTATTGGGTAGGCCATGGATACAATATCTATAAACATCCCATCCACTATGCACAAATGCCTCAAATATATACATGTTAATCAAGTGATCACAATTGAGGGTATTTTATATGAGTATCCTATACCTATCCTAAAGGAAGTCACATTGAAATTACCAATTATAGCTCCAAGTACAGTTTTTATCAGTACACCATAGAGTTCAATGGAGCCACTAGTTTAAGTGAGGTATACTCCTATAGTGTTACCACATATGCATACTCTCCCATTGAGACCATTATTAGAGAGAGCCCTGCATCAAAGATATGTTACATATTTTAAAGGGATTCCCTTTACTCCTTTTATTTTGAGATTAGTGTTATTGAGTTCTCAGCACATGGCACCTATGCCAACTACTACACCTTCTACCAGATGGGTCCCTAAGACCCCTTTAGTTCATAGGACACCATAGTTAGTTTCATGGATTCATAGCACCACTGTATAGGTAATGCTAGCTATAGATCACTCATTACAATAGGTTTTGGGACCTCACTTACCTTTTCATACAACACACATCATCATTGTTCCTTTATTTGACATAGGCCACATTGATAGTGAGTCTCCCATGAGACTCATCGGTTAGTATTGTTCCTCCTTTCTTCTACATAATTTCCTAATATATTTCTCCATGTATATAGTTTCATTTTCATGTTGTTTGTACATAGTTTACATCAAAAAAATATAAAAATAACATAATATGTAAAAACACTAAAACATTCAAATTTTTACTCAAAAAATATAAATATATAGATTGTATGCATCACCATGTTTACATCTATTATATTTTTTAGGCACTGGATATGTTAGTTATCTTAGTATAGTTAGTTTTTATTGTACATACATTGCTTCACTTGATCTTGTTGAGTTTTTGTAGATACTTACAAAACCCAAGTCTACTACACTAATCTAGAATTGCTATTAACTACCCACTATGAGAATACACACATATACATGAGTTCTTCATTGGCCACATTCACCCATTTCTAGCATTTTATACACACTTTTGATTCCCAACTCACATATTTATAAACTCTGCATTATAGATTTAGCATTGTTATATATTGATATTGATCATTTTACACTTACTCAAAATTTTTGTTGACTACTACTACTTTAGACTCAACTTATGTACATCTTAACTCTTATACATATGTGTTTTGCATGTTCATGTATACTTTCATTTCTAGCTTTACTAGTCTAGACTTAATTGTGACTCTATGCTTATTCTATTTGAGGGAATTTGAATATGCCATTTCTCTATGGATCCACACCACTTCTTTCTATTATATGTATGCTTTGGATATGTGCCCATGTCCTTCTGTGTGCTTTCTTGATTCTGTATGCGGACATTTGAACATGTCCTTCTATGTGGATCTAAGCCTAATTTATTGTTGTTTGTGTATGTGGTCATTTGAACATGTCCTTATATGTCTCACTTTCTCAGATTTAGTGACATGTCCCCATGTTCCTTGTATTATGGCCACTTAGCCTACTTTGTGTGCCTCATGCTTGTTGTATGTATGCTTTTTTGTATGCATCATGGCCATAACACTTGTCTCTTGCTTGTTACACACTCTAGTTTCAGATGCCATGAGGGACCTCATGCATCTCCCCTTCCTACTTAGGTGTTATGATGGACATCATGCCCCATCCCCCTGGGTAGCTACTCAATCATTACTTAGATTTGTTGTTCATAGACATTATTATATCTATCTTGACAGCCTTGTGAATGCTAAACCTAACATACATTGCACATTAAAGACTTATACTAAAATTATCTTAGATTTTGATGTTATACATGCAAATTATATTACTTTATTGCCTAGATATCATATATGCTCCAGCTAACACACATTTTATAGAGTTATTTATTTTTAAAATAGCTATTATATAGGTTCAATAACTCCCCTCAAAAGAGGGGGCATTCATAGCAGTTTGTCACAGAGATCAAGCTATCTAGATGCACTTAGAGTACAATTTTTAACACATAGGCTCATAAAATATAAGAAAATCCAAGAAAACACAATGGAAAATAATGACACAAAGATCAGTTATAGTTGCTCAAGAATTAGAACAGTCAAACATTAGCACCCAAATTAGGATACTAGCACCACATAGTGCTACTATCCAAGATATGCCGATATTATCCATTAATCTCATTTTAAAAAAATTCTAGATTGACTACAAAACTATGGCATGTATAATTTAGGTTTGCATAGGTTCAATTATAGATTACCATTTTTGGCTCAGTTTAGAATAGATTCATACCAATTTTCTTAGATTGGGGGCATCATGCACAACATGATCATTCTCATTTCAACTTAGATACTCATATACAAATTATTACAACTCAGTCTAGATCCATATGCTCAAATATCATATTTGGGGGCATGTGTATGACACATTATTTATGTATGCTCACTTATACATCAATTGATCAGATAGAATGACAAACTCTATGTCATTCTCTATGTTATACACATTAGACACCATGTTCCATGATACACACCAGATTCTTGTCTTGCACCATCTGTAGTGATTGGCATTCCTAAGTGGACAAGAGCTACCTAATATACCTAAGTAGCCACAAATTTGACATCTCAAATTACATCTCAAGTTACATCATGTAGTTTCAATTTTAGATGCATCTACTACACATGGGTAGGCTATGATGGAGTCGTAGTATACCTCAGTTCTTGATCCACCTACATGAGAGGGTAGGATATACCATTAGTCCAATCTAAACTATTCATAGGTCATGATCCACCAATCAAGGGTGGGAAATGATGGAGTCAAAATTGGCTTGAGTTTTTGAGCCACCCACCCATGAGGATTAAGCAAGCCATCAATTTAGTCTAATCAATTCATCAATTGATCACTATATACATACACACACATAGGTTGTCACCAAGTTTATGCATTATTTTTCATGCCCAATGAGGTGTATATGTTCTTTTCTTCTCTCTTATCTCTTTACTTAGTCTTATCCATTTTCTTAGTTTTTCTCTTTGATTTTGATATCTCTTAAGTAAAAACTCGTTTATGCATGTTTTATTTGTAAAACATGTAATAGAACATGCTTACATACTCATATCTAGATTCACAGGCTTTGCCTCTTAGGTAAGTCTAGGTATGCTTCTTTTCATTTTATCATGGTCATTTCACTTTGCTATATTTATAGAATAAAGGGGGGCAAATGCAATCACCTACAAATGACACTTGAGTGCTAAGAGTGCTACTTGAGACCACTCCTCCCTAGTTTAACCCTAGACCTATTTTAAAGCTTATTTTCACACATATTCAGCCTTCATGCAAGCCACAAGCATCCCTAGACATCCCTAAAGCAGTTTTAGATACTTGTCTTGAAATCCTGGCCCCTAGTGCCTCAAGTTCTACCACTTGGACATAGGACCATAATAACTTTGAAAGTATCGCCACATGGCATCAATGTCCCAATTTTGGCGCTATTATATTTTCCCTCCTTTTTTTACCAATGAATATCTTTTCAAATATAAGACCACCTAGGGTTGGACTAAATCTATTTCAAGACCCACACAAGCACCATAACAATACATATACATTACTTTTATCCCCTAACCACTGGATGGAAACTAGATACAAATTACACATATAGACTCAAAATAAATTATGTATAGTCAAGGTTATCAATCCCTATTCTACCCTACTTCTACATACAACCATCTATAACATTTCTAAGATATTACTTAGGTTTCCAGTATCAAGCACATGCAAAACACTCGACTCAACATTCATACTAACTTCACTTGTACTTGCACTAACACTTAGGTGGAGAGAATTAAATCATGATCAATCCCTCTTTAGATTATTGGTATGTAGGCAACTCTCATCATAGTAGGGTGTTGAGGATGTCCAACCTACCCTAATAATAATACACTTCACTGCTTGTATCAACTAGATACCCTAGCAACATGAAAGATTAGGATTTTCATATAAAATCAGTTAAAATAGGTCATCTACAAAGATATAGGACTCATGTGAATAGGAATAGGCTTGACATACCTAGACACAAGTGCACCCAGAAGCTTAGAGCAATTATGCATAGAGGACACTATTTTAAAATAGTAACACTAGCGCCACATGGTGCTATTTTCAAATTAAATAACTACTATTCAGTAAGGGTTTTAACACTTGGATCCTATTTTCAACACTCAAACCAACCTCTATCTCAATTTACATTATTTACTAATATTTTTAGAAAGGTCAAATTAAGTCAATTTTATTACAAATCAGTGGATGTATTTATTGCATATTTCTACCTTGCTTTACTATAACCAACCCCTTAATAACATAGGATTTACTTAACACTAAGTCCTAAATAGTTAAAACACATACACATATCAGTCTCAATTTTTTCTCAAAAATAACACTTTTGGATAATAGAGCAGTACACTACCAGAAGCATAGTGCGCTATAGTCCACCCATCGCACTATTATTTAGTGGCCTCAAAAACACAAAATTTTAGAATTATAAGAAAGGTATAACATGTATAGTTTATATTTACATAATCATGGTCATATGTTATCATATATGCTCAGTATATGCTCAGTATATACTCAGTTTTTACATAGAACTACACAGGTTTGATATTATTGAGGGCATCATGTGTGGCATGATCACTCCCATTTTAGTTTTACATATGCATAGACATAGATTATTATGACTTGGTCCAAAATCCATATGCACATATATCATAATTAGGGGCATGTGCATGACACATTATTTCTATATGCTCAATTTTGCACCAATTCTATTGAATGGCAACCACATGTCATTCTATGCATTGTATACTTCAAACATTGTATGCATCAATTTTGCACTAGGATTATACCATATTAATGCCTCATTATATATGTAGTGGTTGGCATTCCTGAGTGGACTACAAACATTTTACATTCTGGAGTTCCCAAGTGGCCACTGAGTTATTTTACATTTCAAAGCTCCTAAGTGGCCGCTAAACAATTCTACATTTGAAAATTCTTGATTGGGCCAAAGCCATATTTTACTACTTCTTGACACCACACATTCTTAATTTCAACTTATTATACTACACATGAGTAGGCTATTATGGAGTCATGACCTAATCGTGTTCTTGAGCTACCTACATAATAGGGTTAAACAAATCATTAGTCTAATCCAAGTTATTCACAAATTATGATCTACCAAATAGGGGTAGGCAATGATACAATTAAGGCCAGCTTGAGTTCTCTATCCACCCACATGTGAAGATTGGGCAAGCCATTAATTCTTTTCATTTTATTCACCATTTTATCAACATCTACATACACACATAATATTTCACCAAGTTTTTGCATTGGTTTGCATACACAATGAGGTGTATTCATTCCTTTCCCCTTTCACACATATCTTTACTCAATTTTATCTTTGATTTTGATATTTATTAAGGATTAATTCATATATGTTTTATTTTTAGGACACATAATGGACCATAATTCGTAGACTCAAACCCACATTCATAGGATTCACCTCAAAGGTACGTCCAGGTATGTTTCTCTTTCCTCTATCCTAGTCATTTCATTTTCTTTCACTTTTAGAATAAAGGGGGAACAAATGTAGTCATATAAAATGACATGTTAATGCAATGAGTGTCGCTTGAGACCAACGTATCCTTAGTTTATCCCTAGACCTATCTTAGGGACTCTTTTGATCCTTTTCCATATTTTATGTATATCCAGCCCATGCCTAGATATACCAAGAGTTACATTAAGTGATCACATAAGTATCCCCAATCCTTTTCCACATGTGTCAGCCACCTAAAAAATATCACATCCCATTGGTCTATAATGCAATGTACAATTGGCAAATGGAGCAACACTATTGACCCTTGGCTTCCCTTTCTCCTAATGGATATCTTTCCACTTCCTGAAGCACCTTAGGGTCAGTCTAGACTCATTTCATGTCTCGATAAACATCATAACACTATATGAAGGGCAATCCTATTCATTTATTTGATAGATATAAATTATCACAAATAAGCTTGTAAATAGTTATACAAATTAAGGATATTGATTCCTATTTACCCATATTTTTATATGCATCAATCTACAACAACCTATAGATCAGTTCTACGAAGGTTTCTAGTCTCAATTCACATTCAAAGAATGTAAATTGGCATTCATACTCAGGCATACTATCATCACTCTCACTTGCACTAACACTTAGATTGGAATAAATACATCAGGATTGATCCCATTTTGAGGTATTGGTATGTAGTCAATGCTCAACACATGCAGTGTTGGGGTCACATCTAACCTACCCTAGTAATGCCACTCTTATTCCACTTGTGTTCATCAAAACCTTAGCAAGCATGAAGGCTTAGGGTTTCACAATGAAATTAGTCAAAGCACAAAAGATATGACAATCCAAGTCTTAGTCATACATGCACAAGCTTCCCAAAACAAAGCAAATGTTTGCTTAGGATCTCACTACTTCACCTACATAGGGTCATTAGCATAGCATAAAAGGTTAATATCATAATACACTATTGGTAAAGAGGGTCATGTTATTGTTCAAGGAGGGTTCTGACACTTCTTCTCTATTGAAAACAATCTACACTTCTCCTACATCACTTCCTTACCCACCACTTATCCATCTCAATCATATTTTCTAGCTAAATACACCTTTACTAATTCATTGTTATTTATAGAATATTCAAATAAATCAATTATTGTGCAAATTAGTGGTTGTTGATACTGTAGTATTTTATTCCCTGATTTAATACTCAATTATTTAAAAACCCTAGGGTTACATTCCATAATCCTAAAAAAGATAAATCAAATGGTGTAATCACCTAAAAGTGTAATTAGATGTTAAGAGTGTTGTTTGAGTTAACCCATCCCCAAGCTAATCATAGACCTATCCTTGAACATTAGAATTACATTTCCATCCATCCAAGAAACCACAATCACCTACATCTATTCAAGACATAGTCCCAAAATTATCATTTCTGACCCCAATCAAAATTGCTTAGTAGTCTGCCAAAATGACATTAACACCACATTCGGGACACTATAGCCACATGACACTAGAGTCCCCAACTGAATGTTATTGTCCTTAACCCCAACTCTTCTCAATGGATATTTTTTTAAATGTGTGCCCCTCCTAAGGTTGGTCTATGATAATTCTATTATTCGCACAAGTAATAAAACCCTATAAATGCAAGTCTAATCCACCTATATTCACTAAATGCAAAAACTAGATGTAAAATCTATTCAAACCAAAGATAAAGTTGTGAAAAATAAAGGTATTTGATCCCTATTCTGCCTAACTTTCTACATACTACCATCTAAAATATCCCTAAGTCTAATTTCAAGCATTGCAAAGCTCTAACACTTTTAATACATCCAAAGCCACTCTCATTCTAGCATTCACTTGCACATACATCAAACACTAGCTGGGAGAACTACATCAGGCTTGATCCCTCTTCAAAGTATTGGTATGTAGGCAAGTCTCTACACAATGAGGTATTGAGAATGTCCAGTCCATCTTACTAACACACAAAATTATTGATAATGACATACTTTCAATAAGATTAAGGTTTGCACATCAAATCAAGCTTTCCATGTACAATATAAATCTACAAGTTTATGTCACATAGGAACAGAACATACAGACACAGGTGAAGGTGCTCCCCAAAAACAAGAATAGTCTCGTAAAGAAGACATTAGCTCTACATTGAGGACACTACACACAGATGGAACTATTATCCAAATTGGGTGTTATTGTATAGTGAATAAATGAATACCAAAATCTTATTGATGACACAAACTACTACTCAGATATCAAATTTTAGAACCTAGATCATCTACAATTGTCAGTTTTTAGATAAGTCTTTATTTATCCCTATTTGTTTCTATTTATAAAAAGTCAAACAAGGTCAAAATCATAACAAATTAGTAATTTAATTAATGCATATTATTTTACTGATTTAGACATCTAAACCCCTTAACCAAACATAGGTAATTACATATGTAAAATACCAAAAAGGTTAAGTTATTTGGTGAACCCAACTTACTTCTAATATTACTTCAAACCCTAATTTACATTAATCCAAATTTTTGTGTAATAAATTAGAGCTGCATATTTTTTATTTTATAAATTTTATAGATAGCGTAGTAAATTAAATCAATTTTATATTAAGGTTTCAATATATTTAACATATAATTTAAATTATTGCAAAAAAAACCATAGATTCAAAAACCCTAACCCTAGACACACTCAGGGTTTGTATCCTTTTCTATTTATACTCATATTTTATTTCTAGAACTTAGATTTCATATTCATATATCTTTTGATTTATATAATCATGATCATAATGATAGAATAAATCAATCACTTTTTGTTATAAAGTCTAATACTTTCATTTACATGCTTGTTCCCTTTAATTCAAAATGAACTCATAAAAGACATAAACACATGTATAGACGATGTTTTATATCAATTGTAATATATGTCATATTTCATAGCATGTTATCTTTCTCCTATGTAGAATTCTATTAATAAGCAAACCCTTACACACATAGAGTATTTAACACATAAGCTAACAACTATGTTTTAGGTTTTAGTGTCATATCTTATGGACATGAAATAATCTCCTTCTCCTCCTCATCTCCACAAGGGTGATAGCTACTTTACCTCTAACTAGGCCCATGCTATCATTCATCGATGAGATGAAGCATCCTATACCAATGTCATTAATACCCACACTCAACCTATTCACACATCTTCCCTACAAGGTGTGTGCCTACATGTTCAAATAAAAACAACTAGGATTTGTACTTGTGTGACTCTAAGGGATCAAATTATCAATATGAGAAATACAAGTGAAGGTTTACAATATTAAATTCAACTATTACATTAAAATATTATAACATTGGAAAAACAAATTACAATACAAAGTCATATAGGGCACAATAGTGTAAATCATGTTTATACATCTTCAACTAGTCAACTTAAATCATGTTTATACATCTTCAACTAGTCAACTTGTGGCAAACAATGTTATGTATTAGAACACGAAAACACTACAAATTACATCTATAACTAGTGATTCAAAAATCATTCAAAGGTCAAATAAGAGTTCAAGTGAGAAACCAAAGGAAATGATTAAAGCTAAGTTGATCAATCTACCTCCTTCACACCCAATGAGGAGATTCAAATATTTTTGTGCATATCAAAGAATGCATGGGCACCACACAAATTCATGCATAACATTAAAAAGGAAAATACAATAGATAGTAGATATATATGTCTCACACAGTGACACATCATCCACACATATAATGGCACATCTACCACTTCAAAAAGGGTCACATTCTAAAATAGTGTAAAAATGGTAACTAAAGCATAACTCAGAACAACAAAAGGTCCCAAAAACACAATCAAATCAAGAAATAGTACAACAAGAACTTATAAATCAAGCAAAGATACCTCTCCAAAAGGAAGCTTGACATTCAATATGGTATGGGTTTGGTCAAAAGTATCTACAATTATATGATTATCATGGTAAAGATTTGGGTAAATAGGCCCAAGGCATCACTTCTCCCATTTTAGCAGTTGATAATATTAGTCAACAGGGTTTGGTATTTATTGAAAATCCTAAGGCACGTCATTTACAGATATCATTTATCAAGGAAAAATATCTAGATACACATGAAATATTATGAAAATAGCAAGAGCTTTAATTACAAAGACAAAATCATGTTCAAGTAACAAGCATTATTTGATCTAGAGGATTTTTTATAATATGATTTGGAAACTATTTATTCCACATCATCTAATTATTTTCCCACTATAATTCCTTCATTTTAAAATATTCCAAATTCAATATCCTAATATCCTATTATTATGGTTTTTATACCATTAGATATTATTAAACCCTTTTTACCACAGACGGTGCCAAAATTTGATCCATAAACTAGGTAAATAGTTTCTGACAATAGATACTAAAACCCTCAATTCCCTGAAAGTGAAAATAGAAATTGGAATGTAGAATTCTCGGTATGAATATAAGTGGTTATAAAAAAAAATTAATATTCATTTCTTGATTTAAGACTCCCTATTTTATGCCATATTTTAATTTCTCATAATTTGTTCTATTGTTTTGTTAATTCAGTTGTAAACTAAATTAAATGAAACAAGAATAAACTAAAAAGGAAAGTTGACACCAAACATGATAACGGAGTTCACCCATTTGGGATACATCTTTCGGTTCATAATTATGAACTGATCCATTTAAATATGTAAATATTGATATTTAAAAACTTATATTAAAATATGGATTTTAGAAACCTGTAAATAATTCTCCAAAAATGAATTTGATATTTTGTTCGAGGGAGTTATAGGTCTGTAAACAATAGAGACACTCCTCAAATGTCAATATGCCCATATTCAGAGTTGCTTTCATATTATTAATGGAAATAGTTTCCTAAATATTTAGATATGATGTAGAGATACTACGAACATTGGGAAGATGTTTTATTGAATCCATCGGGGTCTTCATATAGTCTGATTTTGCAATATTATTTACAGGTTTATAAAATCCATATTTTGATGTATGTTTTTAAATATCGATATTTACATCTTTTAATGGATCGATTCATAATTATGAACTTAGAGACATAGCCCAAATGGGTGAACTCTGTTATCATGTTTGGTGTCAAATTTCCTTTTCTATTTATTCTAGTTTCATTTAATTCAGTTTGTGAATGAATTAATGGAATAATAGAATAAATTATGGGAAATTAAATTATGGCACAAAACGAGGAGTTTCAAATCAAGAAATGAATATTAAATTTTTTTATAACCACTTATATTCATTCCCAAATTCTACATTCTAATTTCTATTTCCACTAAGGGGAATTGAGATTTTTACTATCCATTGTCAAAAACTATTTACTCGATTTATGAATCAAATTTGGTATTAGAGCAGGTGATTATAGGACTTATTTTAGTTGCTAGATATACTTCAAATTGGATTTTGTTTTTAGATATCAAATTTTTGGTTTTGTTATTTTACTTGATTGACCATGTAGGAAGTCTAGTGCAAAGGAAAATTGGAAGGTGTTTTAATTCACAGGAAAATTGGAAGGTGTTTTAATTCACTGGAAGAAGACAAGCTTCTAACAGCCAAGGTTATGGAAACACCATCCCTACAAGATCAATATGGATGAAGAACACCACACATGGTCACTTGAGATGTGAGACGGTGTTGGTAAGCATTGAGATAAAATGCAAGGCATTTTTAGTAATGCACATCCAAGAGGAATCAGTTGTAGTTTGATTACCAGTCATACATAGAGGGCAGATTGAGGTATGACTGTGGTCTGATTTCACATTGGTATTAACACAATACTTTGGTATTTGATAATAATTTGTGTATCTTTTATATTTTGGTTTACTAATTATATTATGGATGCCTGTGTCATTAATTATAGGAACAAGTGAAAAGACCAGTTCTATGGTAAGATATGGAAATGGCAATAAGGCATTGTTCACTATTGAATAGATTTTGCACTTTGAATTTTGAGTTCGTAATTGGTTGATAAGTTGGTTTATATTTTCATAGCTTTGTTGAGAGTTATAGGAAGCAAACAGGGAGTTATCTAAACCCCAATAGAATACCAACCAATACTCAAAAGATGTGCACTTCAAAGTTCTAAAATAGGTATGAGTTATTTTCAATGTAACTATATGGCATAATTTTTGGTTCCAATCCTTGACATAAGCATAACCTTTGTGTGGGTTACTTTAGATTTAAAATATACCTTTATGTGAAATTCTTTTTAAAAGCCTTTTAAAAATATAATATTGATCATCTAACTCTTATTGAGATAGAGTTGATAAGATGAAACCATCTACTACTCAGTTGTTGAAACCATGAAAAGGGAACATCCCTTAGTGATTATATGGTTTACTTGAATAGTTTTGATACAAGCATAACTATAGTATTGCATAATATGCTTAGATTCATTTCAAACACTATTTCAGATAAATTCTTAACTATTGGATCTAGGAAAGAAATTTTCAATAAGTTGTGTCTGGAAGGATATTTTACTATCTCCCATTTCAGTTTTTCCATTGTGATAAAAAGTTTTAGAAATCTATCTTAGTTTAGATAGGTTATGGAGGTATGAATCAGGGAGCAGTCAGATGGTGAAGAAAACCTCGAGACAGGGTTAAAATTATTGGTTTTCTCCTCACCTTTATATGATATTTGGCTTACAGTTGCTTGTAGAGTTTATGAGTTTATAAAGAAGTTCTTATTATGGAAACTCTCTAAGTTGACATTGGAGTTTGACAGGTACAGGGAATGATTGAGAATTAATTTTTAGGATCACAACATTCATTATGTTTTTTACAGTTCCTTTGATTATTCTTTCATGTATTATGTATATTTTGCATTAGTAACCTTTATGATTTATAATAAGTTGTATAGTTTTATAATTTTCATATACATTTAAGCTCCACAATATTACGGGTAATGTTTGTATTACAAACTTCCTATACACACATGTATGTTTGTTATGCACAACATGTAGGTGTACTTTTAAAGACCCATAAATGGGTAACATTTGTAAAAAAAAATGCAATTATACAAGTGTACAAATTATTCAAAGGTATACATCACATTTTTTTTCCCTTGTGTGATGTTGATAACAAGGAGAACACCTTAAACTTCATGCAGTGTAGGGGTTGAGAGAATCCACCAAAGGTAATGACTATTTTGGGTAAATAGGCTAGTTTGTCAAATTATAAACATGAGCAAGACAATTGTAAGTTTACAAAATTAGAATCATCTATTACATGAAAATATTACAACATCAGAGAAATAATTCACAAGATAAAGTCATATAGGGCACAATAGTGTAAATCATGTTTATACATCTTCAACTAGTCAAATTATGGCAAACAATGCTATCTATTAGAACACGAAAACACTACAAATTACATATACAATTAGTGATTCAAAAATCATTCAAAGGTCAAATAAGAGTTCAAGAGAGACACTAAAGGAAATGATTAAAGCTAAGTTGATCAATCTAGCTCCTCTACACCCAATGATGAGATCTAGATATTTTTGTCCATATCATAGAATGCATGGGCACCACAAAAATGCATGCATAGCATTAAAAAGGAAAATATAATAGAGAGTAGATACAGATGAATCACACAGTGACACATCATCCACACATATAATTGCACATCTACCAATTCAAAAAGGGTCACATTCTGAAACAGTACAAAAATGGTTACTAAAGCATAACTCAGAACAATAAAAGGTCCCAAAAACACAATCACATCAAGAAAAAATATAAGTACATATAAATGAAGCAAAGCCACCTCTCTAAAAGGAAGCTCAACATTCAATATGGTATGGGTTTGGTTAAAATTATCTACAACTGTATGATTATTATGGTCAAGATTTGGGCAAACAGACCCAAGGCATCATTTCTCCTATTTTAGTAGTTGATAATATTAGTCAACAAGGTTTGGGATTTATCAAAAATCCTAAGACACGTCATTCACATATATAGTTTATCAAGGAAAAATATCTACATACATATGAAATATTACAAAAAGAGCAAGATATTCAATTACAAAGACAAAATCAAGTTCATGCAACTAGCATTATCAAACAAGGATTTCTATCAAAAGAGCCCCCATAACACCATATGTCTACAATACACACAATTTCAAAGGGAAAAATCATAATCAATATGCCAAAACACAATTCAAAAAGGTCAAATTCATGGTATGAGGCAATTCCTTTTAGCACACCGAGTTATTATGATTCTAATGTGGAACAATATTATGATTTTGATGAGGAACAATACTTAGATTCCTACTGCAACAACATTCAACTACAACATAGGAATCACAATGCACAAGAAATTATAATTCCTATTTTTGATATAGGCTACAGTGATAGTAAGTCTCCCAAAAGAAACATTAGTTAGTATGATTCCTACCCTTGTACATACTACTTTCTCTCTCTCATTCCTTGTACATAGTTTATTTTCATATCCTTATACATAACTTGTATTTAGAAAACACAAACACAATATAACATGTTAAAATATAAAAAACATTCAAATATTTCAAAAATCCAATTTTTTTCTAGATTATATGCATTGTTATGTTTACATTTCTACTACTTGCCAGATATTGCATATTGTTAGCTATCCTAGTATAGTCAATTTTATCATACACATATGCTTCACTTGTTCTTGTCGAATGCTTGCAGATTCCAGATAGGACTTTAGTTAACTACACTGATCCAAATTTATACATTAATGCATCTACCCACTCAAAGGCATCTCCTACATAGTTGTTATAACTAGGTTTTATCTTTGCATATTATATATTACATTTACATATTGATTTATCTTGATATTGATTATTTTTATTCATTGCTCAAATTTTTTGTTAACTATCACTAGTTAGACTCAGTATTTATGCACCCTGTCATTTATATAGATTTATATTACACAGTTATACATGCTTTCATTTTTAGTTCCTAGATTAGACTTGATTGTGTTTCCTATGCTTCTTACATCTTCAAGGACATTTGCATGTGCCATTATTCTTTGGATTCTACACCAATTCACTATTTTTTTGCCTTGGACTTGTGCCCATGTACCTCGTGTGTGTTATTTTCATGCTTCTATATGTGGACATTTAAACATGTCCTTCTTTGTGGCTCTATGCCAAATTTCTTGTTGTTTGCATATGTGGACATTTGAACATGTCCTTGTATGTTTTCATTCTCAAATTTTGTGACATATGCCCATGTCCCTTGTATTATGGTCCCCTGGCCTACCTTTTGCATGCCTCGTGTGTTTGTATGTTTGCTTCCTTGTATGCTTCTACACCATGACACTTGTATTTATTTGTTACACACACACACCAATTTTTTATGCTATGAGGGATCCCATGCATCTACCATTCATACTTGGGAGCCTTGATGGACATCATACCCCACCCCCCTAGGTAGTTACTCAGATTTTGCTACTATATACACTAATTACATCTATCTTAACACACTTATGCAATGTTAGATTACAACATACATCTTACATTTCCTACTTATGCTCAGATACATTTACATTTTGATGTTATGCTTATACATTAGATTGGAATATCATCCACATGCTCCAACTAACACATTTGGTAGAGTTACTTCTGTAGAGGCTATTTCCTCCATAAATTTTGTACCTACCCTTAAAATATGGGGCATTTTCATGGGTTGTCATAGTGATCAGGCTCTTACATTGCTTTTCATAGATACATTTCAGCATGCAAGCTTAGTTTCAGATATCATCCTCAGGTTAGACATAGAACATAACAGAGATTCAGAATTCAATATGGATCACACAAAAATCAAAATAGGTAGACATTAATGCCCATATTGGGACACTAACACCATAGGGTGCTATTGTCCACTATAAGGCATTACTATCTAGTAGCCCCAACTTTAGCACAATCCAGATCATTTACACCATTACACCAGGTATGATACAAATTTGCATAGATATAGTCATAAGTTTGGTAGTTATATTTAGATTTAAATCATATTCATTTGTTTCAATTTAGATTCATATCAGTTACTCGTATTTGGGTCCATCATGCACAACATGATCACTCATGTATTTAGTTAAAATACACATATTTAACTATTGCATACTTGATTCACATCTAGTATACTCAAATATTAGATTGGGAGCATGTGTGTGACATATATTTTCCATATACTCAGCTATAGATAGGTTGATTAAATGGAATGGCAAACTCTAAGTCATTCTTTACATTGTATACACTTGTTATCACATTGTAGATTGTCACCAGATTCATGCCTTATTCCATCTGCAGTGGTTGGCATTATCAAGTGGCCTAGAGATGCCTAATATACTCGAGTGGCCATGGATCCAAATACACAATTAGATCATTTTAGGACTTTGTACAGTATAGTTACATATGCATCTACTTCACACAGGGGGCAATGATGGATTCATACCCTATTTGAGTTCTTTAGCCAAATACACGAGGGTTAAAAACACTTAAAGTCATATCCAAGTTATTTATAGAGATTAAGATCCACCAAGTAGGGGTGGGAAATGATGGAGTCAAAACCAGATTGAGTTCTTGAGCCACCCATATGAGGATTGAACAAGCCATCAGCTCAGTTCAAGTTATTCAATGATGTGATCACTATGCACATTCACACACATAGGTTATCACAAGGTTCTTGTATTGGTTTGCATACCCAATGAGGTGTATTCATTCATTTCTTCTCTCTTTACTCAGCTTTACTTTGTTATTTCATTTCAGCATAGTCTTTTGCTTTTAATTATCTCTTAAGTAAGGACTGATTTTTACATGTTTCATTGTAGGACATTGCTTTAGATCATGTTTCACATACACAGACCTAGATTCACATACTCAAGCTTAACTCTATGAGTTTTACTTCCAAGGTAAGTCTAGGTACACTTTTCCTTTATACTAGTCATTTTGCTTTGTTGTATTACTAGCATAAAGTGGGGGGGCAAATCTAATCACCAAAAAATGGTAATTGGATGTTAAGAGTGATGCTTGAGTTAACCTATCCCTAGGCTAACCACAAACCTAACATTGAGCATTAGACTTGCATTTTTAGTCATTCAATAGACCATAGTCACTTATATCCAGTCAAGACACAATCCCATAACTATCATCTTTAACCCCAATCCAAATTGCTTAGTAGTCTGCTAAAAGGACATTAGTGCCCCATTTGGGACACTACAGCCACATGATGCTAGTGTCCCAACCTAGGCACTACTATCTTTAGCTTCAGCTCTTCCCAATAGATAGTTTTTCAAATATATGCCCCTTCAAAGGTTGTCCTAGCTGGCCGAAAAATATTCACCCAACAGTTTTTGGCCCTAAGCACATTTTCTTATTTGCACAATTAATAAAGCCCTATAAATACAAGTCTAATCCACCTTTATTCACTAGATGGAAAAATAGATGTAAAAGCTATTCAAAACAAAGATAAAGTTGTGGAAAACTAAGGTATTTGATCCCTATTTTGTCTTGTTTTTTGCATACTACCATATACAATAGCCCTAGTCCAGTTTTCAAGCATTTCAAAACACAAGCACATTCAAGGCATCCAAGGCCACTCTCATTCTAGCATTCACTTGCACATACGTCAAGCACGAGGTGGGAGAAATACATTGAGTTTGATCCCTCTTCAGAGTATTGGTATGTAGGAAACTCTCTACACAATGAGGTGTTGAGGATGTTTAGTCCATCTTACCAACACACATAAAATTATTGATAATGTCATACTTACAAGAAGTTTAGGGTTTGCACATCAAATCAAGTTTTCTAGCTACAATACAAAGCTATATGTTTTGATCATGCAGGAATAGAAAATATAGGCACAAGCACAGATACTCCCAAAAAAAAAGGAACTATCATGTAAAGGGGACATTAGTGCCACATTGAGGACACTACACATGGATGATGCTACTATCCAAACTAGGAATTATTGTTTAGTGAATGGACAAATACCAAAATCCTATTGATGACATAGACTATTACTCATATTTCAAATTTTACAACCTAGATCATCTACGACAGTTTGTTTTCAGATAAGTCTCTATTTATCCCCATTTATTTCCATTTATAGAAAGTCAAACAAGGTCAAAATCATAACAAATTATTAGCTTAATTATTGCATGTTATTTGACTAATTTAGGTATCTCAACCCCTTAACCAAATATAGGTAATTATATGTGTAAAACCCTAAAAGGTTAAATCAAATGGACTAATTAAGAAGATCATATAACCATTATAATGCATAGTCTTTTAAACTGTGAAGGAATAACTTAGTAAGGAGCTAATCATTAGACACAGTCCAAACATGCTACATGAAAAGCATGTAGATGATGCTCTGGTTCACCCTTACCATCATACAAAGTAAGCTTGGGTGCCACAAAATCAAATGGCAAAGTACTTACCACTAATATGTTGTGCCAATGGTGTATACAACAAAACATTAGAATCTAATGCATGGGATGGTCTAGTGGTACCATACTCAAGATATAACACTTTGGCCTGCAGAGAATGGATCTCATGCCTAAGGGATTATACATCTGGAGAGGAGGGATGTGTACTACCCATAAGAGGTTTTGCCACTGGTAAGAGTTGCCTAGTTATAATAGGTTGTTGTAGAATCTAAGTTGCCCCTATAATAGGTTTAATGATGTTAGAATTTATGGGTTTAGAGGATTCACCCACAATGGACTTCAGAAGCTCTTCTTGAACAATATAAATAAGGTTATCTTGCACATTTGAATGCTTAAAAATAAAATTTTACAATTTTATATTATCGGTTATTAGATTTTGGTATTGTAGGTTGGAAAGTAGGAAAACAAAAAGTTGCGTATTTTGAACCTTTTGAGAAATTAAATCTATGAAAGATTACAGAAATAAAATAATGAACCAAATATGACATTTTTGAAATTAATTACTAAGCACAAAAGATAGAAGGATATAAACCATGAGAACATATAGGGCTAGGGTTTGGGCACTATTCAAAGTGAGTTGGGTTCACTAAATAATTTATCTTTTTTCAAGATTATGGAATGTAACCCTAGGTTAATAAAAAACTATGTAATAAATCAAGGAATAAAATAGTATAGTATCAACAACCACTAATTTGTATAATAATCAATTTATTTAAATATTTTATAAATAATAATAAATTAGAAAAGATGTACTTGGCTTGAAAATATGACTAAGATGGACAAGCAGTGGGATGGGAAGTGATGCAAGAATACGACAAAGTGTTGTCAATAAAAAATATTTGTTATAACCCCCTTCAGACAATAGTGTGGCCCTTTTTGCCAATATCGCACTACATTATATACCTTATGTGCAATGCCAATGAACTTGTGCAAGTGAAGTAGTGAAATTATGGGTAGAACTTCACTCTATTTTGGGAAGCTTGTGTCTATATGACCATGACTTAGATTATCCCCTATTTTATGCTTTGATTGACATTAATATAAAACACTACACCGCCATGCTTGCTAGGGTTTTGATTAACATAAGTGGAATGAGAGTGGCATTCGTAGGGTAGGATGGGTGTGAACTCAACACCCCATGTGCTGAGTGTTTCCTACATACAAATACCTCAAAAGGGTATCAAGCTTGATGTGGTTCTCCCAATCTAAGTGCTAGTGCAAGTGAGTGATGTTAGTATGCCTGAGTATGAATGTTAAATTGAACACTTTGAACACGAATTGAGATTATAAACCTAAGTAAAATTGAGATTTGGGTTATTGTGGATGGATGCATATAGAAATAGGGGTAAATAGGGATCAATAACCTTAATTCACACAATTATTTTTGAGCTTGTTCATGAGAATTTCTATCTACATGATAAATGAATGAGAGTGGTCTTTATATAGTGTTATGATGCTTGTTGAGACATGAAATGAGTTTAGGCTGACTCTAAGACATTTCAGGAAGTGGAAAGATATTTATTAGGGACAAGGGAAGGTAAGGGCCAATAGCACTACCCCATTTGCCAATAATGCATTGTGTTATAGACTAATGGGGATGCACTATTATTCAGGCAATTGACACATGTGAAAAATGATATTGGATGCCTAGGTGATGGCTCAATGTGGTTATTGGTATATCTAGGCATGGGATAGACACACATAAAAGATAGAAAAGGATCAAAAGAGGCCTTAAGATAGGTCTAGGGCTAAGCTAAGGATAGGGTTATCTCAAGTGACACTTCCTGCATTAAAATAACATTTTATATGACTATAATTTGAAATTTGAAAAGTCATCAAAGGAGGTGTACCCATGGTTTGGGTTGATATAGGTATTGAATTTGGTAATTGGTTTGAAGTACTAATAGTTCCAATGGAGGATCTAACAATAGTACTATTTGTTTTGGGGAACCATGGTGTGAACATATAAACCATGCCCCCATTGGATGTAGGAAGTGATGATGTGCTCAACAGAAGGTAAACATGAATATGGGGATGTCCCGTAGCTCTAATAACATGATCAATAGATGCACTTGGTTGTCCATCTATGATTTTTGGTTTTTAGTTTCCAATATGGTATTGAGGATCTCCTAAAGATCTTCAAGGTTTTGATGGACATGTTTTCGAAACATAGTAATAGCTTTTACTTACTGCTGATCTATTTATTTATGTCCATTGTTTTCATTAGATTCATTATTTTCATGACCATAATCATATTCTATGATAACCTCCTCAATATTTTATTTAGTTTCATTATTGGCATTTTAATTAGGCATGGGATTTGATACTTCATTCGTTTGAGTCATCTTGGGTGGAAAAAGAGGAAACTCCAAGTCTTCAAAAGAAACACCACCTAATCTAGGGCTATGCTTAGGTTGTATACAAATAATAGAATAAATCTATAAAAAATAAAGGAAAAATATTAGGAGGCTGAATACCCTAGGGAAAGTTAGGGTTTACATAGAAAGACTTAGAAGTCAGGTTCACCAAATGTTTAACCCTAAATTTATATATGGGGGTATATAGGGTTAAGAAATATAAAAGTAATGATAACACATGGGTAATCGATTAATCTATAACATACAAGATAATTAGAAAACTCAATTAAAAAATATCTTGAATCTATACAACTGAGTTTGCAAAAAAAAATAGTACAACTATTGAAAGATATTATAATAAATAGGAAACAATAGTACTTGGTTTATTGTGCACAAATAGACCTAGACTAGAAATATGTATAAAATATGTAGGATAAGTGATCTAGATCAGTCATCAGATTATGAAAATTGTACTTTTATGGTCCTATACACCACCATCAAATCTAGACACCACCGTCAATGCTACTATTTGACTGTGACTTGGGTGTCTAGTATAGAATAATGAATGTATATGGATGCAACTAACTTCATTATTCTGAGTTTTTTATCACCTTTTTATTGGCATACTCAGATTTGGGATACAAGCTATTACTCTTCATTATTTTGTTCAGTTTCATTATTGGCATTTTCATTATGCCATATCACTATGCCTACATGCTTATCTCTTAGTCTTATCTATATCATTCAAATGACCTAGGTCTCCTGTACTGCATAGAAAACTAAAAATTTGAAAAATATCTTTCATTGTCAATTTTAGATCAGTACATATTTTCTAGCCCTTTGCACACTACCATCCACAAAGGGATTATTATAGCATATAATTGCACCCTTGTGGGATATTTTTTTAGGCTCTCTCACTCCTAGATACAATATTGGAGCAACCTCAGGCTGTGGGTATCCTATAGTGAGGTTGAACCTCCAGAGAAGGTCGGCTTCCTCTTGGTAGATCTCCTAAACTAATGTTTCTGCTTGGAAAAGAGGTAGAGAGGGGGTATAGGGAAACTAAGAGAGATAAATGGGTGATACACCAAATTTATTGACACTCACATAAGCATGAAATAAACACTAATTCAATTTAATATGATTCTTGCTCACACAACCTCACAAACTAGTTAATTTGCATAAGTGTTTCATAAACTAGGCTCACCAAACAATACATGAAGCAAAGAGGAACTTCAAAATTCACACCAAGCATCCATTAATGACAAAAAGAGCTCAAGTTTAGACTTGAAACTAACTTGAAAACACCTAAAAATATGCAAGAAAGAAGGACAATGGAATGGAAGAACAATTCTTCACAAGGCCATCATGCACAAGCTTGTTAAACACAATTTAGAGGCAAGAGATAGGTAAAAATTGATCTTTATTACTTCAAAAGGTCTTTCTTACAAATTTTAATAGGGTTTCTCCCTGTCAAATGATATTATATATTTTTTTTAATGGGGGAGACAATGGAGATATATGGAAAAAAGGGGAAGAGAAAGGAGAAAAGGCAAGCAAACAAAATTCAATAAATGAGATCCAACCACCCTCCATGAATTCTCACCCACATTTGGGTATTAAGACTAACCCTTCTTCAACAAATTAACCACCATTAGCTCCAATAGTCTTCAATCCCTCTCATTGGTTGAGAAACACACTAGAAGACAAAAACTTGTTGAGGATGATGATGTCATGATCCACTAAAAGAGGAAAAGTTCAAGAATGTCTTTAATGCTCAAACTACCTTTCTAATCACTCGATCTTCATCTTTCACTTCCATGCCATCCTTCACTTGTCTTGCACATATAAGGACAAAATCCCCATAACTTTGAATCTGGACTGAGCCATGCTACCTCTGACTTGAGTGACAGTTTATTGGAGATGATGGCCATGTCAAAGGATGAGAGCCTAACCATTAATTGCACACACCAACTCCTGCTTCGAAACTTGGGCCAAATATTTTCTATAGATGGAAAACCAATCTAAGGAAATTGGTTTTCCTCTATCCATTTATGTCAATACAAGTTTATAGATTGCATAGCTTCTTTTGATCTTTTTAAATCCAATGGCTACTTATAGGGGTCCAGATTTTGACATTTGTGGGCCCGTCATCAATTCCTTCGAACAACTTGTTTCGGCCATTTTCTTTAGACAAATTTCTTTGGGTTTTGTTAAGTGTCATTTTTGAAGGGAAACTACCCTTCAGAACTCTCAAAAATGCCCCTTCAGACATTTTGTATTTGATCACTTTCCAGAAAGAAAAGGTCTTCAGGACTTTTGTAAAGGTCAATTTCCTTTGTAGATACTCTTTGGAATGATGCATAATGTAATCACTTCGACATGGAAATGACCCTTCAGAAGAATTTAAAATGCCCTTCCAAAAAGAAAGTGGACCATTCGACAATATTGAAAATACCTTTTCCGAAAGGAAAGTACCCTTCAAAAACCTTAAAGTGGGCCATTTTCCCGAGAAAAGTACCCTTCATGAAAAGTGTATAGGATAATTTTTTGTAGAATAATTCCTTCTAGAATTCTAAAAAGGACCATTTTATTGAAGATTTACCCTTCAGGAAAATTGTCTCAGGTAATTTTTTTGAAAAAAAAGGTCTTTTGCTTTTTACTTCAGACATTTTTTTGAAAGAATTCAACACTTAGCCAAAAAGGGTCCTGAAAGAAAAGAAACACTTAGTCCCCACAAAGTTTGAAAGAATGAACAAGTAAAGACTTATCTAAATAAAGATTTCACACTTAGCTTTTGGCCTGTAGGCTTATGCTTGAACATTACTGTTGGATCCTCTATGTTTGTAAATGTTGGATCTATTTATAAGCCTTTGATCCACTGCTTCGTCAAACCATGCAAGAGCTTTATATGTGGGCCAAAAATGGCCAATAGGGACACTACCACCGATGATAGTGTCGAGATCCTTATCTAGTGTCCAGTAGCCAAATGTCATCCAAATTATAAAACGATCAAAACCTATGGGTCGGCCTAATTATCTTATTGAACCCTATCATGAGATATTTTCAAAAGGTGTGCTATAAATACAAATCTAATCATTTTCATTCCTCATATAACAAATACCAACCAACCACCAACCAAAGCTAAATCAATCAACTACACAAGAACTCTACTCTACCCTATTCATCCCTATTTATTTATCAAGCATACGAGCAATCATATTACTTGTTTGAAACATTCGAAGAACAACCTATAAATGTTATTTGTCAAATGTACAAGACTGAGATGCTATAAATATTTAGTTTAGTATCTACAAAACCATATGCTTATGCTCTGGGCATGTCTAGACTACAAGTTATCGATCTAGAAAAAGGTGCAAGTTATTTCAAAACAACTTTATGACCATGTTCACCTAGTTTTGACCTCTTAACACCTCGCTCAATTTCATGATCTTTCACTTTGATCACCTACAAAACATAATTCTTCTTTTTGCCTTTATTAGACATTAATATCTTAAAAACTTAATGAAAATGAAGTATTTTGGGGTTTGTGTTATAATCAATAATAGTCAAACTAACTTGAAAATTTTAGGCTCATTAAGAAAAATAAAAAATAAAAATTTCAATGATCAACATCATGCAAACTAGTGTGTCTAATATGAAATTTTGTGTTTTAATGAATGCTCTAATGACTGCTTAATTTCCTCAAGAATATTTACAAAAATCTCAATAGATTTATGTGAATAATATAATGAATTATGCAATTTATTCCTTATATAAATGAACTGCAATGCTTATATATTTATAGAGAAATTGAATTCAAATTAAGACTTTAGTGGTCATGTTGGCCATTTTAGGCCCACATACTAAAGCTTTGAAGCAAGATCAACGTGGAAAAGATGAAGGATCCAAGTAAGTCTTCATGGTTTCAAGCCTTCACAGGATCAAGCAGCAGTTCAAGCCCAAACCTAGAAGATCATGTGCACTAAAAGGGCTAAGTGCAAAATCTCTTATTCGACTAGGTCTTTACTTGTTCATTCGTTTGGAATCTATATGGAGACTAAGTGAAAGGTAAATTCTTTGGGGCATAATTTTAAACTAAGTTTTAGTTTCCTTTTAGGAAAATTGTCTGCACAATTTTCTTGAAGGTATATTTTCTTTTTCGGCTAAGTGTTCTTTCTTCAGGATTTCTTGCCTCAGCTTTTTGTTCAAATATCAAGAAATTGTTTCAGACATTTTATCTGAAACAATTTCCAAAAGGTACATTTTAGTTCCCTAAAGGAAATGGCACTTAAAAAAATTTGAAAGATATATTTTCTTAGAAAAAAGGTTCTTTTCAAAAAAGTCAAAGGGCCAAAACAATTTTTTCGAAGGGTCATTTCCATGCCGAAATGTTACATTATGCAGCAATTCCAAAGGATTATTTTTTTGGAAGGGGCTTTTTTGAGAGATATGAAGGGTGTTTTCCCTTCAAAAAGCGCACTTAGTAAAAATCCCAGAGACTTTCTCTTTCAAGAAAAGGTTATGAAAGTAAAAGTCCTGAATAAAACCTAAATAAATTTGGCCTGAAGAAATAAGTTCGGGAAAATTGTCTTAAGGAAATAAGATTGGAAAAAAGGGGCCAAAGGAATTAGTTCAGGAAAAGTGTTCGAGCAAAAAATTCTTGAAGAAATAAGCCAAGGCAAAAGTATGAGGAAATAAATTTGAGAAAGGGCCTAAAAGGATTAACGACATTCTTGCAAATCTCAAATTCATCACAAAAGATAGTCATTGAGGTTCAAATATCTCAGTGACAATTGCATGGACATCAAATGCATTTGTGTAGACATCAAATACATGTGTATAGACATCAAAGTGATGCCTCATGAAATAGATGTTTGGGTTCAAAAAATGAGATCGATGACTCATGTTCAATCATACAGAAGATCCAATGGTGAGTAACAACTAATAGGTTAATGGGCTCAGACAAATAAACAACATGTGTTCAATCATGAAATTAGATCAATGATGAGTGGGGAAAAAATAGGTCTTTCAAACCTAGTATAGATCAAAGGTCAGCAACTCATCAATGAAAAAAAACTAGGCATTGAGCATAGTGTCATCTATTATAACTATAGGAAAACCAATAATTTAGATTGGCTTTCAACCTATAGTTAATTTAGGTTCATGTCCCAAAGCACATAGCAGGTATGTGATTAATGAAAAGAGTGGATCAAACCATGCTTTCAACAAACTACCACTCAAAGAACACATGGTATGGCTCTATCAATTTTAAGATATGATGACCTTGTCCTCATAATGAAGCCAAGTGGAAGGTATGGCGAGATTCATGGAGTAAATTTGGGAGATTAGAGAAATAGTTGGAGCATTCAATAATGATCAAAACCTTCAAAGATATTTTCTCCTTAAAAGGATTATGACTCACCATATAAAACAAACTCTTATCCTCTAGTGCACTATTCTTAGCCAATGAGAAGAACTTGAGAACTAACTAGAGCTATTGAAGGATAAATGTTGATGATGGACTTGTCCTGATTAGACAAAAGGGGTGGTGGGGCATCCCTTGAAAGGTGGAGCTCATTCAATGATCATGGACAACGTGTCCCTCTCCTTTCTCTCTCTATTTATCTTCCCTCTTTTATATATCCCATTCTTTTCATTTTGTAAAGGGGTTCTCTAATTTAAAATTTTTAGAGACTAGTTCTCTCTGATTTGGTAATTTTAGAGGAACTGGGATACTCTTTGAGATATTTCAAAATATGCTCAGCTTGATTAGGCTCAACCCTACCAAGCATTTGTAATAACTACCTCTTGATGTAATAAAAGATTTTCTTTGCCTACCTCTTGCCTTGGATTTGTGTCTCTTGAGTTGCGCACTATGGCATTGTGTGAAGGAGAATATTCCTCATCCATTGTCTTCCTTTCTGACCTTATTTAGGGAGTTTTTCAATGTTGTTTGTAGGTTTGGTTGAGTTTTCTTTCCACCATTGATGTGAACTTTCAATGAGTCTTAAAACTCCTCTTTGTTTGCATTCATTACTTCCTGAACCTCCTCCATGAAATATTAATACAACTAGCTTGACCTTGAGGTTGTGTAAGTCAGTATTGTCCTCTACAGAATAGTGTGGGTTCAGGGTTATGGAAGTTTCCCATTTTATTTTGGTGCATCACCTGGTTAGCTTTCTTAGGAGGTCTTATCCCCTTTCTAACCCTTTTCCCTATGGAACATTAGTTTAGCTTTAGTTTTAGGTGATCTACCAAGAGGAAACTAACCTTATCTAGAGGTTTAACCTCACTATAGGATACCCACAACCTGAGGTTATTCCAATATTGTCGCTGGGAGTGAGAGAGCCTAGAAAACTCTCCTACATGGGTGGAATTCTAGCCTACAATAGTTTGTAGCACACTCAATGGGACTCTATTGTTCAATGAGTGAAGAGTTTTGGTGTTCTCTTAATCTAATCAGCCTTTTGAGGTGTGTGTGCAAACACCAATGGTGACTCTAAGTATTCATTAGTTGGTATAAGCAACCCAAGTGCTTAATCATCATTATTTGGTATGTTCAAGCAATCATCTTTTGATCAACATGCTTGTTCTCTACCTCAACATCACACTTATCAAGCTAACAATGTTTATGTGTTCCCCCTAAGTGGCCATCAAACAACCTATCAGCCCTATCATGGCCTTTTCCCTCCTCCCAGTCTTGTGTATGACCAAGATCAGTTTCCTTTGCATTCAAATCAGTCCTATAATTCCCCTTGGCAAGACTATGTTTATCCTGTTACATCCTTGTTAGGATTCAAGCAAACATTATCAGATTATATTAAATTGATAAGGGAGATTGGTGGGGGATTATAACTTTCTTCAGTCATCCCTATTCATGTTCTACAAGAGGCAAGGAATGCTCTTCAGCTGGTCAAGAAGAGATGGTCAATTTGTGAGGATGAACAATGGGCAGTTTGCGAGAGGGAGAATAAGGTGTGGTTGAGAAGCATTGTCCAAGATTCAAAAAGTGTGTTGATATCTTACAAAAAATAGCAGGCTCATTTAGATTAGTCTTATGTGTCCTCTGCTTTCCAAGAGCCAATCAATTTTCCCTCTCCTACCCCAATGCCCATTCCCACTCAAGAGCATGATTCCCTTCCATCGTGGATCTTCTCCATTACATTTGACCCTAGCTATATCATGCCCTCACTTGTGAGACCAACCTTTTCTATAAAGGAATAAAAGGTGCCTACTCCCTACTTATTTCCCTCATGGAAATCAGTTCAGAAAGGCACAAAGAAGAAGGAAGAGGTGTTGGTTGAGGCAGTCCAAGAAGCAATCTTAGAGGAGTTAGTTGTGCCAAAAGTAAATCAAGCAACCATAGCTCAGCTCAATGAGCTTGATGTACAAGATTTCCAAGACTCTTTATTCTTTCCTCAAGATCCACCAAAGAGACCACTCAAAGTACCCAGTTGGAAAGGTACTCTCTCAAGCTTCAAGAAAGGTGAACTTTTTCACCCTCCCACCATCTCCCTCTTGGAGAAAGAGCCTATTTTACAAAGGATAGAGGAAGATTTTGTAGTCTCAAGTGAGTCTCGAGAAGACGAGGTAAGTGTGTATGATGAAGAAATCATGATAGGCAATCCACTCCAAAAAAGGGAGGAAAAATCAAGTTTGGACCAACTATTATGGCCTGGCTTTGGTTTTGATGAGCTAGAGCCTAAAGGCAGTATTGATACCTTCATATTTGAAGGGGTACACACCCAGAGTGTAGCTGAGAGAAAATGATATTTTAACTAGTCTGAAGCTTCCATTTGGTGTGATTGCAAATCAAGATGAGGAAGAAATAGAGAAAAAGGATGATCAAGATGAGGTATGGCAGTAGTTGTACCATGACTTCATGGATCAGGTAGAGGTTCTAAAATAGCTTATGCCTCCTCTAGATCTTGAAGATGAACTTTCCAATCAGGTTGAAGAAACTAACTAATCTCAAGATGAATTATCCTTTGAAGGTAGTACTGATGTCTTTAAGAATAAAGAAGAAAGGTCAAATTTAGAGCCACAAGAACATGACATGTTGGGCCTTAGGTGGCTTGATGAACTACCATATGTCCCCTTTCAAAGCAAGCAGAGCAAAGATGGTGTTGAGGTTGGCATTGTCTCAAATGACCAACATGAAGCTACCTTTTTGGATGGCTTAGAGCTTTTTTGCCTAAGCCTAGACAGTAAACCAAGCACCAGTTCAAAGGAGCCATCACATGTTGTGGTTGATTCAGAGCACAAAATTGAGCCATCAAAAGAGAAGATTGCAAAAGCCCCTATAGTCCAACATGAACCAGTTTTGGAGGACATGAACCAATATGTCTACATCAGAGACATGTTTGTTCCATTCCATCCATTAGAGAGCACATTGAAAGGATTGGTCATAAAGTTGCCTGGTTCACCAATTCTAGTACCTCCAAAGCAAGGTATTTTTCATTTTGGTTTGTTACAAGTGAATGGTATTCATAGTTTTCCACTTGACCCAAGAGGGGGGTATTTGTAAATTGCATCCATGTATATATTAGGATAAATTTCATGCTTTCCTCAAAGTGCCTTGTGCATATTTCATTTCTACTCTATTTTTTCCTTTCCCAAGTGCCTTGGGCACTTTATTTTGTTTTATCCTTGTTGCTTCAAGGGGAGTTTCCAGATAGGGTCAACCTTGTCAAAAAGTTAGTGACTCCGTACCCAATGGATCAGATGAGGCAATGAGTTGGTTTCTCAAGCATAACATGCATGTTTCCCTATGAGTCACCATAAATGTTGGCCATTTTTGGCACACATACTAAAGCTTTGAAGCAGGCTCAACGTGGCAAAGATGAAGGATCCAAGTAAGTCTTCATGGTTTCAAGCCTTCACAGGATCAAGCAACAGTTCAAGCCCAAAACTAAAAGATCTTGCGCACTAAAATGGCTAAGTGCAAAATCTCTTATTTGGCTAGGTCTTTACTTGTTCATTCTTTCAGAATCTGTATGGAGACTAAATGAAAGGTAAATTCTTTTAGGCCTAATTTTAAGCTAAGTTTCAATTTCCTTGTGGGAAAATTATCTGCACAATTTTCCTAAATGAATGTTTTCTTTTTCAATTAAGTGTTATTTCTTTGAGATTTTTTGCCTCGGCTTTTTGTTCAAATATCAAGAAATTGTTTCAAACAATTTGTTCGAAACAATTTCCAAAAGGTGCTTTTAAATTCTTCAAAGGAAATGGCACTCGAATTTTTTTGAAATATATCTTTTCTCAAGGAAAAGGTTCTTTTCAAAAAAGCCGAAGGGCCAAAACACTTTTTTCGAAGGGTCATTTCCATGCCAAAATGTTATATTATGCATCAATTCTAAAGGATAATTTTTTTGGAAGGGGCATTTTTGAGAGCTCCGAATGGTGCTTTCCCTTCGAAAAGTGCACTTAGCAAAAATCTTGAAGACTTTCTCTTTCAGGAAAAGGCTTTGAAAGTAAAAGTCCGAAATAAAACCTAAAGAAATTTGGCCCGAAGAAATAAGTTCAGGAAAATTGTCTTAAGGAAATAAGATCGGGAAAAAGGGGCCAAAGGAACTAGTTCAGGAAAAGTGTCAGAGCAAAAAATTATTGATGAAATAGGTCAAGGCAAAAATTCCAAGGAAATAACTTTGAGAAAGGGCCTAAAAGGATTAATGACGTTCCTAAAAATGTCAAATTTAATCACAGAAGATAGTTGTTGAGGTTCAAATATCTCGATGACGGTTGTGTGAATGTCAAATACATTCGTGCAGATGTCAAATATAGGTGCACAAACATCAAAGTGAAGCCTCATGAAATAGATGTTTGGGTTTCAAAAATAGGATCGATGGCTCACATTCAATCATACAGAAGATCCAATGGTGAGCAGTGACTGACAGGTTAATGGGCTCAGATAAATCAATGACACACGTTCAATCGTGCATTTATATCAACGATGAGCAGGGGACATAATAGGTATTTCGAACCTAGTATAGATCAAAGGTTAGTAACTTGTCAATGAAAAAAGACTAGGCATTGAGCAGAGTATCGTTTATTATAACTATAGGAAAACCAGTAATTTAGATTGGTTTTCGACCTATAGTTAATTCAGGTTCAGGTCCCAAAGCATAGAGCAAGTATGTGATTAATGAAAAGAGTGGCTTGAGCCATGCTTTAGACAAACCATTGCTCAAATCACACATGACATGGCTTTGTCAGTTTTAAGATATGAAGACCTTATCCTCATAATGAAGCTGAGTGGAATGTATGGTGAGATTCACAAAGCAAATTTGGGAGATTGGAGAAATAGTTGGAGCATTCAATAATGATCAAAACCTTCAAATATATTTTCTCCTTGAAAGGATCATGACTCACAATATAAAACAAACTCTTATCCTCTATTGCACTTTTCTCAGCCAATGAGAAGAACTTGAGAACTAACTGGAGCTACTGAAGGATAAATGTTGATGATGGACTTATCCTGATTGGACAAAAGGGGTGGTGGGGCATCCCTTGAAAGGTGGAGCTCATTCATTGATCATGGACAATGTGCCCCTCTCCTTTCTCTCTCTATTTCTCTTCCCTCTTCTATATATCCCATTCTTTTCATTTTGTAAAGGGGTTTTTCGATTTAAAATTTATAGAGACTAGTTCTCTATGAGCTGGAAGTTTTAGAGGAACTAGGATACTCTTTGAGATATTGCAAAATTTGCTCAGTTTGATTAGGATCGACCCAACCAAGAATTTATAAAAACTACCTCTTGATGCAATAAAGGATTTTCTTTGCTTATCTCTTGCCTTGGATTTATATCTATTGAGTTGCGCACTATGGCATTATGTGAACAAGAATCTTACTCATCCATGGTCCTCCTTTTTGACCTTGTTTAGGGAGTTTTTCAATGTTGATTGTATGTTTAGTTGAGTGTTCTTTCCACCATTGATGTGAACTTTCAGTGAGTCTTAGAGATCCTCTTTGTTTGCATTTTATTGCTTCCTAAACCTCCTCCATGAAATATTAATGCAACTAGCTTGACCTTGAGGTTGTGTAAGCCAGTATTGTCCTCTACAAAACTAGTGTGGGTTTAAGCTTATGGAAATTTCCAATTTTATTTTGGTGCATCTCCTGGTTAGATTTCTTAGGAGCCCTTATCCCCTTTCTAACCCTTTTCCCTGTGGAACATTAGTTTAGCTTTAGTTTTAGGTGATCTCCCAAGAGGAAGTCGACCTTATCCGGAGGTTCAACCTCACTCCAGGATACCCACGGCCTAAGGTTGTTCTAATATTGTAGCTAGGAGTGAAAGATCATAAAAAAATCTCCCACAAGGGTGCAATTCTAGCCTATAACAGGTCATAAGATAAAAAGGCAAGACAAATAAAGAGTTTGTAGCACACTAACACTCCATAGTGTTTGGAACATTAGTGCATGTTATGTATAGGTATTTGGGATGGTGAGAATGTTAGAGAGAGAATATGACAATTAGAGGCAAATGGAAGAAGGGTAAAAAAACATTAAAATTTGACAAAACATACCTAACATAGATCAATAACCAACAAATCTACAAACATCCCAGAATCATCACACAATTTAACTAAAATCATCATATAATTTAACGAGTAATAAATGGTAAGGGGCCATTTTAATGTGTCTAAAATGAATTGCCCACAAAAATAATAGTGAATGAATGAAAGATTTTAACAAGGGTGCCATGCGCCAAGTCCCTGTGGGAGGTTATAATAGTTTTGAAATATGATTGAATTACTGATCATAGAGAACATTTTTATCAAGTGAAATTTATTTCAATCAATTTATCAATGGATGGTGACACCAATACCGATCAATCATTGGTTCAATCTCCTTATTGTGGGTCTTTATTTTGAACTTGAGTGGTCCTAACTTCATATTCATGGTAAGAGATGTATGGAATGTCATGGAAAATATAAGTCCAAATCCCTAGTCATAAAGGTATTCAGGCGAGTAGCTAATATAATGCTTTGTATTTTGAACTTGAGTGGTCCTAACTTCATAATCACGGTAAGAGATGTATGGAATGTCATGGAAAATATAAGCCCAAATCCCTAGTCTTAAAAATAACCAAGCGAGTAGCTAGTATAATGCTTTGTATTTTGAACTTGAGTGGTCCTAACTTCATAGTCATGGTAAGAGATGTATGGAATCTCATGAAAAATATAAGTCCAAATCCCTAGTCCTAAAGATATCCAAATGAATAGCTAGTATAATGCTTTGAGAGTGTTGAAATGTATTATTCTTACTAACACCTCCACTTTTAGATACCTTGAATTAAAAACAACTTCACAATTATTTTATAGGATAAATAAATGGTATATTTTTTAAAGGTCAAAGGTCAGCCTACTTTAAGATGTTAATTTAAAACCAAAAATAATTTTGGACTCTTTACAGAGCATCCGTAGTTAATGAATTGTCAATATTGAAATTTGGTCATTAACATGTCAATAATGATATTTAAATAGAAACTATTTTCATGAAGTTTAAATAGTGAGAATATATTTTATATATGATAACACATTTCTATATTACATATTAATTAATAAACATTATCTAACAAAATGACCTGTTGAAGTAGGAAGCTACAAAGAATTGTACTTGAAAAAAATTAGTGTAGCGTATATTTTAATGCTAGAAAAAATAAGAAATAAACACTGCACACCACAAAATTGAATTGTTTAACCATGAGATTCCAACACTGAGATTGAATTCTGAAACTACTAAAAAATATGCACTTTACATCTCAGCATTTATTGTTTTCAGATTTTTTATATTTACCATTTTATGTTCATAATTCTAGCTTTTTTAGAATTCAAATTTCAAGGGCCATATCCATTCTCTGCAAAAGGCAAACAATGTTCATTCTCCACATGAGGCAAACATAGTAAAAGAAATATTTGATAAAAGGATTTGGGAAAGAGCAAATTTCACTAGTGTAGCGAAATGTTTGACAAGTTCCAATAACATACAACAAGAAGAATTACAAGATGAAATTTGTGGCAAAAAATCATATCCATTTTTACACGGAATGAAATACTACACTATCAATACATGTTCTTCCTCCAGTGAGATTCCTGGTTTCCTTGTAAGTGTACCACCGTGCAAATATCAAGTATATGATGAAGTTGAGTAGACACATGAGTGTAACCAACCAGTAGAAATTGTCTAGCCTTCTTCTATTCAAATTGTTAGACAACCACCCCTGATGAGAACCGGTTTTGGTCACATGATTCACAATAGACACCAGGAGGCTACTAAGGAAGAATCCAAGGGCTAATGTGCTCAAGAAAATACCAGTGCTCATTGTTTTCGTGCCATTAGGGGATTCCCTAATGAAGAAATCAAGTTGCCCTGTGTATATAAAATTTTGTCCTGCACCAACTAAGAAAAATTGTAGAATGAGGTACAATACGTTCATGGGAATAATGGATTTAGGTTTATCCCAAAGACCATGATATTTTACCATGTTTAGATGCTTGATCTCTATAATCACTACAATAGCCATTGCTATAGATGATAAGCCCAATCCAAACCCAATTCTCTAGAGGGTTGTGAAACCTCCTTGGCTGCCTGTCCAACGCCTTACCAGGGGCATGATTAGTCGATCATAGAGAGACAGTGTGAGTAGGATTGCACCCATAAATAATGTTGTGAATGAGGCTCCGGGTATGTCAAAAGTTTTTCCTATGCTTCTTTTCATGGTTGAGGCTTGTTCTACTAAGAAAGTCACTATCTAAGCATAGGTGGCCCATAACATTATTATGGTTGCCCATATAGGCATCATTCTTATTATTATTTTCACCTCTTCTACTCTTCTCACTATGCATAGCCTCCATGGACTTGAATAGGATGCTTCTTCCATTGATGAGTCTACTATAACAACTCTGTCTAGAAACCTGTAGTGAGAATTCCAAGCAATGTCAATCAATGATTTGAATTCTATTAATACCTGATAGAAATTTTCATTATAGTTTATTTGATCTATACTTGACTCTTTATATATGTCTAATTTAATTTAAAAACACATTTGCTATTAGATGAAAACTCTATTCATGACAATTCTATCATGGATGATTCTTGCCCACATATAAGGAGCTCTGGATTGGTCCATTCATCAACTTTCACTACCGTCAATAGTATTTTCCATAGACTTTATATGATTCAAGTACATAGTGTTGTATATGGCCAGAATGTAGAGCATTTAACATAATTTTAAAAATTAATCCTTTTGATAGTTATAGAAGCTAGTTACAATAGAAAATATCTAACCAGAGAAAGAGAAGTAACACTCACTTGAATTAATGTGTGCGTGTCATCCTCTTGTAGGATGGAGATGCTTGAACAACAACATTATATAAGTGACTAGCATCTGCAGGCAATTTCAGCTTCCTGTTCCTCCAAGCTGCTATAAAAAATTGAGCAATTTGAGTCAGTGGGCTTCCTCTTGTGGTCTTCTTGAATTTAAACATCTTTGTTCATGATGATGGCCACTAACATACAGGATGCACATATGCCATACCCCAAGCTTCTTCCCACATTGAAAAGACTTGTTTTGTTTTTGGTAGCATATATTACATTAGTTTACTAATATATACAAGCTTTTGAAAAAAAAACATGACATGATTTTATTAAAAAAATACTTCACAACACAAATCTAATCCAAATTTTATTTTTATATAACTGATCCCTTATCAAGCTCCATTTTAAGGCATCTGATCTATGCAAAATGGCCAATAGAGGATAAGCCTCAAGAACCATTTCTTGTCCCGATTCTTCTTTTGAGCTTTCTCTAACAACTTCACTTTCTAATGCTTCTTGCGATGGAGAATCAACAGTAAAATCATAATTATCTTCGCTAACGATTTCTTACATTGGGGGAATTGTAGTGTTTACAACATTGGCATGACAAAGAGGGCAATTTGAATGAGAATTGAGCCACATGTCAATGCAAGGAACATGGAAGCATGAGTACATTTGGGAAGTAGCTTGAGGGTCTCATCTTCTTGAACTTCACTCAAGTAGACTGCACATTCAGCGTCATCAACAAACCCATCCCCTATTTTATATTTGAAAATAGGTATGGATTTAATGATAGATTCCTCAAGGCCATTGTTCATAATTGGACATGATTCTTCAGTCATAGGAAAAGGATCAGTCTCATGATCCCCTTGCCTCAGACCAAGCATGCACAATTTACTATCAGACCAAATCTGCACCAAAAAACCTAAAACACCTATCTTGCACAATCATGCCCTAACAAAATCAACTTCCAACAAGTAAAGTCTCCAACTCCTGCAGGCAGCGTCTCTCTGAACCAAAAAACCTAAAATATATTATTTCCTCGATTAGCTCTGCGAAAGGACAAATTTCTTTTAAGTCCCTGTTGATTGATCTAATTTTATCACTTGTGAAGTGTAGGCAGAGCAATATCCATATTGTATATTTAAATTTATTGACATACATATGATTTTAAGCTTTGTTTTACTATATTAATTCAAGAGGACTCCCAGTTTTTTATGGGAACTCCATAGACCTACGGATCATCTTAAGTCTGATCCTAATTTCCCGCCATGATCCACACAATTATCCAAGTTTTTGGTTTGTGCACTTTAACATAACTAATAGAACATTGGTGTTGATAATAAAAAATTAATAAAATAAACTTACCTTGCTTAAGTTTGGGTACACTTGTCCATATTCATATGCATTTGTTTTAATTGCCAACAAATATCTTTGATATTGTGCATTAATAATCTGACTGCATTTATTTCAATGTATTATATATGACATCAACACTCTATCGGTTAATAATATGCAAACAATTTTAACCAATCAAAATATGGATAAATATTTTTTTCACATTTTTTGTTAAGAAATGCACAAATTTACTATTAAAAACTTCTGAATTTTCCAATATACAAAAAATAATGATTTATGATTGGTGGAGAAAAGTGAATTTAATCAGAAGTTAAAATAAATTGATCAATTCTTAACATATATGTTATTAGTATACTCTTCGGGACTAATAACATATATGAGACAAAGTAGTTTATGAGATCAAGAGCTACATTAAAGTTGTTCATAATATCACAACTTTTTGACATAAACACTGTTTTACTATTATTACATAATTTCTAATCCTTTTTGGAGGTTAACTTTTCTACTATGGATCTTGATTAGAAAACTTATTATATTGTTTAACCTTTCATCTTCAAATAAGTCAATTAAGTTATCAACCCTCAAGTTATAATAAGTCAATTAAGTTATCAACCCTCAACTTATCTTTATATTTGATCGAGATGCCATTACAATGCACAATAAAATATTATTCTCTCTTCACTACTCTGTCTCAAAATAAACATGTTCTTATTTGCCATTTTATAAACCATTTGAAGTCCGTGTGGCAATGCGCATTAAAAGTTGATTTTGGTTTTATGTTGGAACGTTTTTGGTGTTGATCGCATTTTGGCGGGAGTGTGGTTGATAAGGGGAGAACAGAGAATAGGTAAGGACGCTCAAGAGCTCAAAGACTGGGAACGCGCACCTCTCAAACATGATATCACAGCCTCCCCTGCAATTGGTTACACATTTTCTTACGTTGTTAAGAACTTGAGATAGGAGCCTATTTTCTTCATTCTGTTCTTGTTTTTATAATCCAGATGCTCTGTACATGGAATATGCCAGGCTGAAGATGCATCATAATAAGATCAAAAATTGCCACTTTCAACATACAGCAGTAAGTCGTTTTACTCCCATTTAGTTTTTTAGGTCAACAATATTTAGGTACAACGTTTTTTTTTTCAGGAACTCCACACCCGAAAACACTATGTGTACTAACCGCCCGTTCCACACAATCTCCATTGATTGGCCGCATAAAACAAAAAAGATCACCAAGATTTGAATCTATGGTTTGCGGAGATGATCCGACTCCACAACAGGCTAGGATATTATTCTTATTTAATTTTCAGCACCCTAAATCTTACAGAATTTCTCATAGAGATGTTCAGGAACAATGTTTTGCGTCAGGCAATTTATAATGTATTTATAGATTTTTCATTTTATTTTCTCTCTTTATAAAATGATTTTTTTTTTTATCTTTTCCTGAACAATAGAGACTCTTTCTTTGTTTTATTTTTGATGATGGTTTGATTTTTTCGTTAATTGACATATTTTACCCAAATTATGTGTATTTCGCGACATCCACCGGAACAAGACATTAGTTTTTGCTGGTCTTGATTTCAGCCCGGAATAAATTGCTATCATAACAATTTGATTTGGATTTTTTGAAAAAATTATGAGTAGGAAGTAAATCTCATTTGTTAATATTTCATTTCCGTCTCTTTTTATAGGGAGACAATCGTGGTGTGGACTTTGTTGGAAATAATCAGTGATTTGAGGCTTGAAGGTTCATAACTGATTGATAAATGCTTCTGGAAATGAGCTGTGATAGGATATAGTTTACACATGTTTTGAATCACACTACGGGATCCATACCCTATAGTATTTTCAACCTGATGATGGATCTGTCCAAAACATCTTTGTAAACTAATTTATCAATCAAGTTTTGTAGGAGTTTTTATTAAAGTTTTTTTGATATTTGTTTTCTAAAATATGTGTGAAATATTTATCATAACCAAATGATTTTTCTTTGAATAATGTCTGCATTTTGATTTTTCAATAAAATAATTAGAATTCTGCTTGTCCTTTTTACATGCTTAGCACTAACTCTACATAGATCTTCTTTCACTGAAAAATGATATGGATGCAGCAGCTAAATGCTACCCTACATGACAGTAAAATTCCTGCCCAGAAAAAAGTACCGTCAATGGAATGCCAAATTTACAATGAAGGTTATGAGAGTGATGCATCTGATGATAGTCACATATCTGCTACTCCACCTAGGGAGCAACTTGTTATGTCTTCAAGTCTAAGTTCCTGCAAAAGTGAAAAAATCCCTTTGGATGTTTTAGGAAAGGCATTGCCTAAAATAACAAAGAGAAATGCGGTAGCTGGCAGGTTAGAAAATGACAGCATTTTTTTGGGGGAAAAGCCCCAAAATTTGCAAATTTTCAGAAAAAGGTCTAGGAAGGTGACATTGAGTAACCAAGAGAAGCGTTCAAAAGAGCAAATGGCACCTGAAACTAAACCCTCAAATAGTGTTAATGATGGAGATGCACTATTATACTCTTCAAAATTTTCAGAGCTCGGTTATTCAATAAAGGTTCAACGGTCTGGAAGGCGTGCGGAGGAAGGTGCAAGCATTGATAATGATTCAGAGATGGTTCCTCCAGGCTTCTTTTCTAGTTGCACACCTTCAAGCATTGTTAAACCAGCATGCAGAAGTATACTGAGGAGGTTGCCGGTTTCCAGTCAAGACTCACAACAGGAACCTTTTTTACACAGTTCATTTTCCAAAACTCATGCATCTATAAATATAAGCAAACCTAGCCTCACAGAAGTGATCAGTGATAATACTCGTGAATTTTGTGAAGGCAATGAAAAAGTAAGCACACAACCATGCAATATCAAGAATCAGAAAAATGCATTTTCTGATTCTTCATCCACTCTGTCTGCAGAAGTTTTTGATAATGTCAATGAAAAGGGATATAATTGTCATACATTTGCAAGCAATGTCACCAAACAAAGAGAACGAGAAAAAAAATTTGCAACATCTCTGGCTAATAGAGGTTTTTGCATGGCAGGAGAGACACCTGACTTGTCACTGCCTCAGGAAGAGAATGCAGAAGATCAAAATTTATGTGAATCAGTTTTGTCCGACAAAACTTTACCAAGGTTGAAAAGAGGTAAACACAAAGAAGATCCTTTGAAGGGAGCTAATTCTTGGTCAAACCCCAAAGTCTTAAAGAAAGTTTCCATAAAGCATCAGAATGTGATTGTAGCCTCAAAAATAGGCACAGCTAACAAATATCGTGATTCGTCCAAGAAAGTCTCACAGGTAGGCAACTTTATCAAGCTTAACCTCAATGGGAAAGGCTCCAGGTTACGCAAATTTGTCAACAAAGGATCTAAGAGGAAGGCCATCTCAAGTGATCGAACTTTCTATCGGAGGAAAATGTTTAAAAGAGATAATGAAAATGAAAAAAATGATCTTTTACATGAAGTAGAAAATGCTGGGATAATAGACGTGGATGAAAATGGAAACCATAAGAAGGAATTGGGAAATCAGTCAGTGCAAAGGTGTGCATGGCCATCAGATGATAACACTGAGCACTTACAAAAAACATCCGAGGAATGTAAGAGTAGTCAGACTAAAGGACAAAGTTATTATGGTCAAGCACTATTGAGAGAGGCTGCAGAAAATGCTCTCAGAGAACCATCAGATCAAAATCTTCTCAAGCTATTGAAAATTTCACATGGATTTGATGATTTTCACAGTGGACAATTGGAAACCATAAAGCGAATAATAGCCAAGCAGTCTACCATGCTGGTTTTGCCTACTGGATCTGGAAAGTCTTTATGCTATCAGGTCATTACATTTGACTTTTTGCACACTCGCCTTTCCTCAAATTAGAAATTTGATTTACAAGTAGAACTTTATGGAGATTCTATTGCCTCAAAATTTATTTTCCTATGCAGTTACCGTCTTTGGTTTTGCCTGGGGTTACACTTGTAATAAGTCCTTTGGTGGCCTTGATGGTGGATCAGTTACAGCACCTTCCGCCAATGATCTCAGGATCTCTTCTCACTAGCAGTCAGGTAAGAGCAACCTAACTGTATTTGTTTCTTGTATTTCGAGTGGATTTTTTACCACAAGATTTGCACTATGTTCTTCTGCATGAAGAAAAGAAGTTTGGAATATAAGTTACTGTCTGTTTGGAATATAGGTTTTCCTTACACTCTCAGTTCTTACTGTAACTTGCCGTGCTTTTTGATACCATTGATCTACTTTGGTCAATTGTGGACATTCTTCCTTTCCTTCTTATTCTTACAATGATTCTTTACTCTGACAGTCAGGCAAAGAGATGGCTCAAACATTGCATCAGCTTTGCACTGGTGCCATAAAGGTAATCAGGGAAACTTGTTTTAGTATGCAAATAGTATTGAAATTCTAATTAATATCCCTGCAGATAACAGGGAGAAATGAAGATCTCAGATAAATAAAATTATTCTTTTTCTATGTTTCTGTTATGTTACAAGTATATGCGTAGCCATTTTATCTATGTAACAAATTCTGAAAGTTAGTGCTTGTTGGGCATGGAACTGCTTTTGGTGCATTGCAAATACATTACAAATCCTTTTGATGAGCTCGTTGCTTCTCAGATATGGCACATATTTGAGCAGTCTTTGCTTTTAATTCTAATTATGGTACATGTTGTCAACCTGGAGTTGTGCCCTGAATTGAAGACGTGCATGAAATGGCCAATCCTCTATCCGATTGAAACAATGGGACCTTCTCACGAGGGTGGGTGCCTCAATGGTGAGAAGAACCTCCAGAGAAGGTTGGTTCTTGTAAGATGTATCAATGAGGATCTCTACTCTGTGCTGCGGACTACTATGAAAAAAGGAGAAAAAAACTTTAAGGGGAAATCCTACCTAATAACGGCGATACACCAAAAGATTGATCCACTCTACTTGGAACCTTGAACACTGAACAAACAAGGGAAAATGAAGACCTTCGATTTTAATCGACCACGATGCATAAGTATTTTATGAGAAGGTTTGATCCAATGACCAAAACATGAGGGAAAACGATGGAGAGAGGTCTGATACAAGACACTTTGTAGCGACCTAACATCCACTTACAGCTTCAACAAAAGACATAAATAACACTTAACATGACCTGCAAATACAATAAGCTAGCAACTAGGTACGAATCAAAATTTGGGAAGGGAGAGAAATCTACCACATATGCAAATTGCGGAATGAATATACACTATGTCAGCACTTGAAATTTGAAAGTACAATCCTTCTATTGATTGAAGAGGTTACACAACTCAGCAATGGCAGAGTCTGTTCTTGCCAAGAGAGGGATAATTTAATCAAGGTTGAAAGCCAACTTATAGAGAATTACAAAAGTCAAAAGATTGGTGTTGAAAAAATAGACGAGGAAGATCAACTTAGATTAACTCAAGGCTAACTTTGCCTTTCAATAAAATATGTTTTTCCTTTGTCTTTGCATGAAGCTCCTTGGCACTAGAGGAAGTGGACTTGTCTTTGTTTATTGAAACGCCCACCTCTCTTTGCATGGAAATCCACACCAATGTCAATTTTAGCTTCTTCATAAGCTGCTGGAATGTTTGGAGGTGTGAGATGACAATAGTATGCATGAAATCCAACGCCAATGTCAATTTTAGAACTCTGACTTGATTCATTGGAAGTCGAGTTGGAACATTTGAAAGGCTGAGTTGGACGAAAAGATTATTCTCCTTTGCATGGAAAACTCTCAATAGATGTGGCATTTAACAATTAGTCAATTCTAAATCTAGAACAGTCAACTCGACGTTCGAATTTGGAACTCCGGTTGAGCTGTTGGAACGTTACGAGCTTGAGACGGACGAAAGTGCTTGCATGGAAAACTGTCTTGCTGAGTGAGATAAATTCAGGTTGAATTTATTTCTTGGCTATTTATTTTCTGTTTGTTTCTGTGCATGCATTGCTCTTGGGTTTATTCCCGCGGACTTGTCTTTGGTCTTGGATTTTCCTTCGGATCTTTTGTTAGTCCACTTTCCTGCGGACAGTTTGTCCTTCTCTGCCTTCGGACTTCGCTCTTCGGACAAAAAGTCCGAGACTTTATCCTTGGCCTTTTCTTTTCCTTTGGCTTTATTTCCCTTGGCTTTATGTCCTCACTTTTCTTGCGGGCTTTTTGTCTTTTGGATTTTCGCTGACTTTTCCCTGCGGGCTTTATTTCTTTCGAATTTCCGTGTACTTTTTCCTACGGGCTTTATTTCTTTGTAATTTTCCAAAGGATATCTTCCTTTGTAATTTTCTTTGCTTTGTTGGCTTCAGACTTTTTTTCTGTCGGGTTTTTGCTTTGTAAATTCTTCGAATTTCTTCAGACTTTTTGTCCGAAGGAATTCCTTCGTACAAAAAGTCCGAAGGTATTTTCTTCTTTGTCTTCTTTGGCCATCGGCAGAAAGCCCTTTGAAAAAATTGCAAAGGTCTTGCCACCGACCAAGTGCCTTCTGCAAGGGCTTGTGTCCTTCCTCTATGCCCTTCGGGGAAGTCATAAAGGTCCTGTCACCGACCAAGTGCCCTCCGCAAGGGCTCGTGTCCTTCCTTTGTGCCCTTCGGGGAAGTCGCAAAGGTCTTGTCACCGACCAAGTGCCCTCCGCGAGGGCTTGTGTCTCACAGAAATGGGTTTTCGAAAAAATTGTAGGGCACCCAGGTTTTTTGCAGGTTTCCTTATTCCTTTGAACTTTTGGATTTTCTAACTTCTCTCTCGGATTTCTTTGGACTTTTGTTCGAAGGAATTATTCCTTGGGCTTTATTCTTTGGCAGACTTTTTGGGAGGTTGCGGGTTCTTTGTTTACAAAAAGTCCGAAGTATTCCTTCGGACAAAAAGTCCGAAGGAATTCCTTCAGACTTTTGCTTGAAGGATATTTGTTGTCTTCTCCTTATGCTTGGCTAATTTCCTGCGGACTTATGTCCTTCGAACTTTTCCGAAGCTATGTGAAATGAAGCCTTCTTTGTCTGGAGGAATTCCTGTTGTAGCCAAGGCCTTTGCAAATGAGTTATTTCAATTGGTCTACATCTACCCAATGTATTATTTCTTCCTTGGCTAGAGACATGGACTTTCCGAATGGCAAGAGACAATCTGACCTGTGGAAGAATTATCAACATTTCTGGCGACTCAGCTGGCCCAACATGCCTGCTATGCTTGAGAACTCAGACCATATAGATGCTATTCGAACTTCCGAAATAATGATAAACCTGATTTCTGACTGAAAATCTCCTTTGATCATGGCTGAAGTAACCTCCTTTGAAATAAGAAGGGAAACACACGAATGTGCAAACAAACACTAACTAGACAAAGCAAACTACTGTGCTTGAACAGCTCTTGGAGGAAAGCAAAAACAATTATGTATATAGAGTTATGCTCTTCAATAACAATGTTTCAGATGTATCCCATTGACTGGGATTGGAAGCTCTTGGCTGTCCATGTTGGCAAGTTGGAAGGCGTTATGGGATTTGCAGCTGGAGATCATGTATGGGCCACTCCAAAGGGAATCAAACTTTGTGTGCTTCCCTGGTTTGGCTCAATCCTCATCCCACTTGAGGACCAAATCTCCTTCATTGAAGCTTCGTGAGGAAGCTCCTTTGTCAAATGTTCTTTTCATTTGTGTCTGATGACTTTCCATGGCTAGCATGGCTTGATTTTTTGTTTCTTCCAATTTCATAAGCTCTGCATACCTGATTTCCATAGGCTCATTCTCCAACAACTCAAGTTGATGCATTAGTTCTAAAGCTGGAAACTCAAGAGAAATAGGTAACCTTGCTTCCTTACCATAGACTAGCTTGTAGGGAGAGTTGGCTATTGACCTCTTGTAGGTGATCCTATCAACCCATAGAGATGACTTCAACTTGAGATGCCATGACCTCTGATTGTCTTCAAAGTCTGTCATATTATCCTTAAGAGGTTCATGCTTGTAGATTCAGCAAGGCCATTTCCTTGTGGATAATAGTTCGATGAAGTGCTAAGATAAACTCCATGTTGGACAGTTGATTGGCTGATCCTAGATCCCACAAAAGCCATTGCATTATTAGAAATAATGGTCGAAGGAACTCCAAACCTAGTGATCAAACCTTCATAGAAATCAAGAACGCTAGTTTCGTTTACTTCTTTCAATGCAATTGCTTCTGTCCAACGTGTGAAGTAGTTCGTAGCTGTTAGAATCCACTTATGCCTTAAACTCGAAGGAGGGTTAATGAGACCAATAAAGTCCAATCCCCACTGGACAAAAGACTGATCCACTGTAATTAGCTGAAGGGGCAGGGCTGCAAGTTTAATTTTTCCTACAAACATAGCACATTGTTTGCACTTCTTAACTCATGTATGGCAATCGCCAAATATAGTAGGCCAATAGTACCCACCTCTCATGATTTTAAGTGTTGTAGTTCTTGCGGAAAAGTGCCTTCCACCAAGTCCATCATGGAATTCTTCAAGTAATCTTTGAGTTTGGCTTGGCTCCACACATCTTAGTAACATTCCATTGATTTTTTTTTGAACAAAACGCTGTCAACGAGCAAGAATGGAATTGATTGCAATCTGAAATACCTTGTTTTTGAAGCACTTAGGTGAGAAGGGTAACAACCATCTTGTAGATAGCTTACCAAATCACAAAACCAGCTGGAAGGTGAGGTGTGAACAACAACAATCTCTTCATTATTTGACACAAACAATTTCATTAGTTTCTTGCAAGTTCTGAGCTAGATGCTCACAAAGTCTTTTGCCTCTAACCAGCGTTGTAACTTTAATTTCTACGTCATATTCTATTACTTTGGTTATCCAACCAACCCTCTTCTCATTTATGTCTTTGTTCAGAAGAAATTCTTTGATGCTTGGATGAGCAACTATTAGACGTATTTTATTATTAGATAAGTGCCTAAATTTCTTTAGAGATCTTATAACGAAAAGGACATGTTTTTCAACAAAAGAGTACCTTGTCTCATACTCTTGCAAGCCTTGGCTGTAGAAAGCTATTGGCTGCTCCAAATCTTTATGATTCTGCTGCATAAGAATGCTTGAAATGGTGTCCACATTAGCATACGTATATAGGTTGAAATCTTTCTTAAAATCTGGTTTTAAAAGCGTAGGAGCACTTGCTATGGCTTTTTTAACATCTTCAAACCCTGTTATTTCCTCTTTGGACCAGTTGAAGTTCTGATTTTTCTTTAACATCGCTGTAAGTGGTCTAGTTATAGTAGCGAAATCTGAAATGTATCTCCTTATAAAATTGATCTTTCCAAAGAAACTTTGCAAAGCCTTTTTGCTTTTAGGCAAGGAGAGTGCAAGAATGGATTGAATCCTTTCAGAATCTATGTTTAAATCGTGCTTTGAAATGACATGTCCAAGAAGCTTACCTTCATGAACTGAAAATACACACTTTTTGAAATTTAGAGATATCCCAAATTGCCTACACTTTTCTAAAATTTGCTAGAGGTGAACCATGTGATCTTTTGCATCTTTTGAAAATACTGTTATATCATCCAAATAGACAAGCACAAACTTGTTAAGAAGGCCTTGGAAGGCCATATCCATGGCTCTCTGAAAGGTTGCTCCAGCATTGGACAAACCGAATGGCATCTTTCTGTATGCAAATGTTCCCTACTTAGTTGTGAAGGCTGTCTTGAATTGGTCTTTTTTGACCAAAATTTGATTGAAGCCACTATATCCATCCAACAAGGAAAACCTCTCTGAATCGGCAACAAGCTGTAAAATTTATTCCATTGATGGCAATGGATAGTGGTCTTTAAGTGAAGCCCTGTTTAAATCACGAAAATCAACACAAACGAATTTCACCATTCTTTTTCCGTACTGGAACGAGGTTCGCCACCCAAGTTGAGTGCTTGATTGGAAATATGATAGGCGATTCTATGAGCTTGTGAAGCTCAACTTTCATCAAAGGCTCAAGCTTTGGATTGATTGGCCTTTGTCTTTGTCTTACTGGTTTAGTTTCGTCTTCTAATTCAATAGTGTGTTGAGCCAAACTGGGATCAAAACCTTTGAGATCACTATATTGCCATGCGAATATATCAGCAAAATTTGTGTACAATTCAATGAAAGCTTTCTTTTGTGGAATGCATATCTTGCCCAATTTCAAAATCTTATCAGCTGCAATCTGTACATTGGCATAGTGTTTTTCCTTTGTTGACAAAGATGGTTTCTCTTTCCTTAGCTCATCATCTTCACTGAAAATATTTTCAAGAGTGACCAATCCCTTGGGTAGCTTATTAGTTTTCAGTTGTACAATCTGATCATCATATTGCTGTAAGCGTTTTGACTGATTTCTTAAAGAAAACTCAGCCTCTTCTTGCAAAAATCTCACAATTTGATTGTCTTTTTCAAACACCTGCCAATTTTCTTGGTTATCTGGAACGGAAGGCCTTACAACTATCTTTATATGTGACTGAAAAATGTCACTTTTTACATCAGTTGGAATATCAAATTGTGCCCCCAATAGCAGCCAACCTATCAGCATGTTTATTCCTATCTCTTGGTATTGCCTGAATATTAAAAGCCTGAAAATCTTCAAGTAAATTCCATACTCTGTGTCTGTAAGGTTTAAGCAACATATTTTTGCATATATTCAAACCTCTTACTTGGTGGACTACAAGTTCACTATCTCCAAACACTTGCAAACAATTTGCTTTCATCTTCTTAGCCCACTGCAAACTATGGACTAGTGCTTCATATTCAACAACGTTGTTTGAACAACCAAACTGGAATTTAATAGATGAACAATACCTTTGTTTTGTAGGAGAAATTAACATCATTTCAGCTCTGGTTCCATGTTTATTTTTTGATCCATCAAAGTATAATTGCCACAAGCCTTCATTAGATTCGTCCTCTTTGACTATGGCTGAAATTGGTGCTTTGTTTTCATGAAGACAATACACATCAAGACTTTCCTCTTCAATCAGCTTGTAGGGATCATGCTCATGCAAGGTGGAGGCCCACTCATCAAGAAACTAATTTGGAACTCCATTCAAAGGCGAGTCCTTTTCTACATCACTAGTTTGTAGTATTTCATTTGAGATGATACAATTTGCATTGACCGCATTTGGCATATAAGACTCCATATGAAAACGTGCAATAGGTTCTGAATGAATTGTTATATTTTTGCTATATCTGGTCCTGAACAAGTAAGTTCAATCAGTTGATAAATATCTCCCAATCTTTGAGGTGAAATCCCTTGAAAGGCACATAGCGAAATAAGGAGGGAGGTCTACCACTACAACGACCTGTTGAATAGTAACATTAAGACAGGCATGTAATGTCAATTGCAAATCTTTGATAATGCCTACCATTTTTGCTGGTGAACCATCCAACTGTAATACCCCTTTAGTATTTGGCTCATAAACAAGGTTGAGCTTGTCTGCAATCTGTTTGGGCATCACTGTAATGCTAGCTCCACTATCCACCATACAATTATGAACCAAAGTATCAACCACTATCAAAGAAAGATAAAATGGGGGAGTTTTTTTCGTTTTTACCTCAGTTTTGTCCACTTTTGATATTTTATCTTTTTGTTGCACCTGTTGCTTAGTTGGCTGATCCGAATTTGTCAAGACAACACTTTTTTTATCAACTGATTTTGGAGACAATTCAAGAGCTGAAAGTTCTTGAATGAGTTTATCTTTTTGGCTTGGAATTGAAAGAGAATCCCACATGCTAATGCTGATGTTAGACTTCTTCATCTGATCTACAATACTGAATTGAGATGGACTAACCTTTGATTGCGCTTTCTGTGGTACTTATTGCTCACGAATTAGAGGTATTTATTGCACTTTACTATCCTCTACATTCTAAATTTTTTGGGTTGTGGGGTAGCAAGCTGCTCTTTTGTACTTTGAGCAATAATACTAGGAGCACTTGAAGTATTTGCTACTGCTTGGGCTTCCTCGACAACTCTTTTTTTAGTTCTTTTATAGGTTATAGCTGCAACTTGACCGTTTGAAACGTTAGTTTTAATATCCTGAGTAAAAGCGTCATGATCATCTATCTGCCAATTTACATTGATAGCATCAGGCTGCCCTTGAGTCGCTCCTTGTGATAACAAACCTGTATCTTGATATTGACCCCCTTGAAAAGAGAACTCTTCTTGTGTCATCTGTGGCATAGTGTTGTTTGGTGATACCAAGTTCTGGTTTTGAACGTCATTGAGATTTGAGGGCTTCCAACTTGAATCCTGCACTAAATTATTTTTGGGTGGGGTTGGAACAATGGCTTTTGAAGTGGAAGGAGCATTCGGATCAAGAGCAGCATATGGCTTCGCTGGAGTTATGGCTCCTTGTACTTGATAGGGTGGTTTATTTTCTCTAAAATCTTGATAAGGAGACCTTTAATCTTTGAAGGGCTGATAGTTGTTCTGATTTTGCTGTTGATAGATCCTATTTGACTGAAATTGCTACCTTTTGAGCTGTACTATATCATTTCCAAAAGATTGTAGCAAACTTTCAATTCTCCTAGTTCACTAGATTGACTAGTAGGGGTTGCAATAGGAACTTGAGGTGCTGGAATTGGAGCCAAGGATGAAATTTGAAGAACTTGAGGGGCTGGAACAATACTTATTTCTGGAAATATGGGCATTGGAGTTCTTGGAGAAAGCTTACTTGCTTGAATCAAATTATTTTCTGTCTTTATTGCAACTTCATAAGCATCTGGCAGAGTAGTACCACCCATTGACTGTATCATCACACTAATGTCAGAATTGAGAGCTTTCAAAAAATATAGAAATGCATCTTCAGGTGATGGCCTAATTAGAACCAGTATCCTGTGCCATGTCTTCTGGAATCTGAGATTAAAATCGGACATGAACTCATGAGGAGCTCTTTGTATGGCAGTTAATTGCTCAACTAAAGATAAGTGATCAGATTTGTCTTCAAACTGCTTGACCAAGGCTGCACCCAATTCATCCCAAGAGAAAACGGATCTAAGTGGGAGGGTTCTATACCAATGTAATGCTTTTCCTTTGAAAGAAGCAGCTAGCAATCTGATAGCAACATTATCCTCAACAACATGATGAACTGAACAAAGATTACCCACATCTTGGATATGCTCAATAGGGGTTTTTTGATTTTCTCTTGAGAAGAATGAAATACTTTTGAGGGCAGATACAGGAATATCATCTAACTGTGCTAGATTTAGTGGACTTCCCCTATTGAATGGAGCAAACACTTTGATTTCTAACGGCCATCTGAATGGTGGGGATTGCAGTATCTAGAACAATAGGATGAGGGGGAGGTAAACATTCCCTTTGAGGATATGGATTTGCCCTCCTAGACCTTGCTCTTTTATAAGTTATGAATTCAAAAGGAATACCTTTGCTTGCTGATCTTGTAGTAACTTTTGGCATGAACGGATTGTTTGAATGATGCTATGAACTTTGCAACTGGATGTAAATAAATATCCTTTATTGTTGCAAAAACTCTATGTAAAGAACTCTTTTCGTGGTCCCACCGGGTGTGCCAAAAATTGTTGTCAACTTGGAGTTGCGCCTTGAATCGAAGACGTGCATGAAATGACCAATCCTCTCTCCGATTGAAACAATGGGATCTTCTCATGAGGGTGGGTGCCTCAATGGTGAGAAGAACCTCTAGATAAGGCTGGTTCCTGTAAGATGTATCAATGAGGATCTCTACTCTGTGCTGCGAACTACCATGGAAAAGGCAGAAGGAAAATTTAAGGGAAAATCCTACCTAATAACGGTGATACACTAAAAGATTGATCCACTCTACTTGGAACCTTGAACACTGAACAAACAAGGGAAAATGAAGACCTTCGATTTTAATCGACCACAATGTGTTGCTAGATATTGACTTAGTGGTTAGTGGTTGGTATACGTTAAGATTATTTCATTAATGATTAATACTTTTATGGACTATATGTATTGTGAATAACTGGTATACTGTAACATAGACCATGAATTCTTGTTGAGAATTAATGGGTGTGTTGTATAGATTCTGTTGTTGACTTGTGTACTAATGTGTACGGGGACTTATACATATATATAGTTTATGTATATGAATACATTGAGGAATCATGCCAACATAAATATAAACTTCCAACCAAGTGTAAGGTCATGTTCCTGCGAAACATAGTTAAGCATATGGGAGATTCTTGATTAAGACATAAGTAAACATTGATATAGTATTTACATATCTTTGGAGTACTTGCATATGATGCATGTTATAACGAACAAGTACTTGTATATAGGAATTGTTTGTTAAGCACACGCTTATACTGAGAGGGGGGGGTGAATCAATATTACATATTTTTTCGCTTTCGAATCTACACTTTTGCCATTCGTTATGCACTTATTTATAATCCACGGAAAGCCACAAATTAAGGTCGTGACTCTTCAAGTGAAAAGGTCATTTCAAACGGTCACAACTCCTCCCAATAAGTTGGCCAAGGTTGACAATTCGGTCGACATTTTCATCGACATTTCTGTTCACTTCTGTCGACATTTCTGTCGACAATTCCGTTCACTTCCGTTGACATTTTCGTTCGCTTCCGGCAACAATTCTGTTCACTTCCGTCGACATTTCCGTTCACTTCCGTCAACAATTTCATTCATTTCCAGCAACAATTACGTTCACTTCTGTCGACATTTCCGTTCACTTCTGGCAATCAATTCCGTTCACTTCCGGCAATAGTTCCATTTGACATCAATGACAATATTCCAACAATCTCCCCCTTTGTCATTGATGGCAACCACATACTGAAACTGCTCCCCCTTGCTGCACTGTCTCTTCTGTCTGAATCCTTCTTTGTTGTAGCTCCCCCGACATCTTCTTTTTGTACTTCGCCCCCTTTGACATCAATGGCAAAGGGCCTATTCAAGAGCTAGTACTTAGCTCCCCCTTAGCTAATGCTTCCCTTCAGTGGCAAGAAGCAAAAGAAATTACTCCCAACTTTTGCCGTAGGTACTCAAATGTTTCCTTTGGAAGTGGCTTAGTGAAGATATCTGCCATCTATTCGGATGTGGAAACATATTCCAATTTTACTTGTTGTTTTGCCACCTGTTCTCTCAAGAAATGATACTGTATAGAGATATGCTTAGTTCTGGAATACATAACTGGATTTTTCGAAATACTTATTGCACTAGTATTATCACAGAATATGGAGATTGGATGATTATACTCTATTTTGATATCTTTCAAGGTTTGTTTCATCCATAGAACTTGTGTACAACATAGCACTGCCGCTATGTACTTTGCTTCTGCTGTGGATAGAGATACAAAATTTTGCTTCTTACTCAATCATGATACTAGGCTATCTCCAAGAAAGAATGCTCCTCCACTTGTACTTTTTCTATCATCTACACACCCTGTCCAATCTGAATCCGTGTACACTACCAATGTGAAATCTTTACCTCTTGGGTACCACAATCCATAATCCAAGGTTCTCTTTAAATATCTAAATATTCGTTTTACGGCTTACACGTGTTTTTTTTGGAGCCGCTTGAAATCTTGCAACCATACCTATTGCTTGCATGATATTTGGTTTAGATGCCTTCACATATAGTAAACTCCCAATCATTGATCTATAAAGAGTTTGATCAGTATTCAGAGATTTATCATCTTTGCTCAACTTCGTACCTGTAGCCATAGGTGTGCTAACAGGGGCACACTCCATATGGAATTTCTTCAACATCTCCTTTACATACTTGCTTTGGGATATGAATATTCCTTTGTTAGATTGAGAGATTTGTAAACCAAGGAAAAATGACAACTCACCTAACATGGATATCTCAAATTCTTTTTGCATATCTTCGACAAATATCTTAGACATTTCCTCATTGTCTCCTCCAAAGATTATATCATCTACATACACCACAATAATTAATAGGTGATTTCCTTCAGTTTTGATGTAAAGATTACTATCAGCTTATCCTCTCTTGAATTCTTGGTCTTGTAGGTATTTATCAAGCCTAGCATACCATGCTTTAGGAGCTTGTTTCAATCTGTACAAAGCCTTCTTCAACTTACACACATAATCCTTGTTTTCTGATAAGAGGAATCCTTCTGGCTGTTCTATGTAAACTTCCTCTTCTAGATTGCTATTTAGAAATGCTGATTTAACATCCATTTGATAAACTTTGAAATTTTTGAGTACTGAAAATGCAAGAAATATTCAAATTGCTTCTAATTTAGCAACAGGAGCAAAAGTCTCTTCGATATCTCCACCTTCTACTTGAGCGTACCCCTTACATACCAACCTTGCTTTGTTTCGAGTGACTTGGCCATTTTCATTCAATTTGTTTTGAAAACCCACTTAGTGCCAATCACATTCTGATCCATTGGCCTGGGCACAAGTTCCCAAGTCTCATTCTTCTCAATTTGATCTAACTCTTCTTCCATTGCTTTTACCCAATGTTTATCATGACTAGCTTCAGAAAAATTCTTAGGCTCTACCTTGGATAACAAAGAGAAATTTACATGCTCAGGGATACATACAATTCTTCTTCTGGTTTGCACCCCAGCATCAATGTTGCCAATGATCTGACTTTCAGCATGATTCTTCTGAACAAAGCGAGATGGTGCTTTGGTGTCTTGCCTTTCTGAATTTTTTCTACATTTTCTTCCTCCCCTTCTACAAGATTGGGTATTTCTAGAGGCTCTTCTGAAGGTTCTTTTGCCTTTTGATTCATGATCTCATCTATTCTAACACTAGCACTTTCTACGATAGTTTGTAGCCTTTTGTTATAACATCTATAGGCTTTGCTTTTGATGGATTAGCCAAGAAAAATTCCTTCGTCAGCTCTTGAATCAAATTTGCCCAAGTTTTCTTCATTCCTGTTGATAAAACATTTACTTCCAAACACTTTGAAATGTTTGACCGAAGCTGGTCTTCCTTTCCACAATTCGTAAGGAGTTTTGTCATTATTAACTCTGAGTTGCCCTTTATTCAAAATATATACTGCTGTATTAACTGCTTCTCTCCAGAATCTATCCGATAGCTTAGATTCATTCAACATAGTTCTAGCCATTTCTTGAACAGTTCGATTTTTCCTTTCCACCACTCCATTTTGTTGTGGAGTCCTTGCAGCTGAGTATTGTCTCTTAATTCCATGATCTTCGCAAAACTCAATGAATTCATTTGAAATAAACTCACCTCCTTGATTTGACCTTAGGCATTTTATTTTCAGCTCTTTTTCATTTTCTACTAATGCCTTGAAAGCTTTAAACTTTTCAAATGCTTTTGATTTTTTTTTAGAAAGGCTACCCACGTCATTCTATTATAATCATCAATGGGCAACATAAAGTAGCTCCCACCTTGCATGCTTTCAGTTCTGGTAGGACCACAAAGATCCATATGAATCAGCTCTAGTGGTTTGGTGGTCGAATATTCCTTCGTTCTGAACCTTGTTCTGGTTTGCTTCTTGTGTTGGCATTGCTTGCATAGAGTGCTTGAAGGTTTTGTTATCTTGGGCATATCTCGCACAACCTGTTTGTTGCTGATTTTCACAAGATTATCAAAATTTATGTGCCCTAACCTTCTATGCCATAGCCAACTCTCTTCAACTTGACTCAGACAACATTTCTCTCCTCTCATTTCTCCAAGCATGTATAGGTTGTTTGTGGTTCTATGAGCATCTGCAATTAGTTTTCCTGTGTCTCTTTTTCTGATCTCGCAACCTTCTGAAAAGAACTTGAGTGTGTGTCCTTGATCACACATTTGGCTAACACTTAAAAGATTATGCTTTAACCCTTTCACATATAACACATTTTCTGTTTTGGTTTTTTCATTATCGAGACTAAGTGTACCTTTTCTTGTTATTTTGGCTGTAGTGTTGTCTCTGAACTTCACCGTGCCTTCATTGACCTTTTTTAATGAGATGAATTTGCTTTTATCTCCAGTCATGTGTCTCGAACATCCACTATCAATGAACCATTGTTGTCCTTCATCTCTAGCATGGAATGCTGTTTGAACAATCATGGATTCTTCTTGCTTCTTCTTCAAGGTTTTTAAAGGTTCTCTTTTCTTTATCACTGGAGCTTTGAACTTTTGATCTTGTCTTTCAGATTCAAAAACACTTCTACAATAGCGTGCTATATGTCCATAGTTGTTGCACTTGTAACAAACTATAGCTTCATCAAAGTTTGATAAGGGAGCAAATGAATTGTAGTTTTTGTTCGAAGCTCCATAGGTTCCTTTGTTTCTGCTCCCGACTTCAATATCCTTGGCTCTCTTTCTACAATCTAATTTCTTATGACCAAAATGATTGCAATAATAATAATATCTATCAAAATAATTACCAAACCTGGTTTTATTTGCATATCTTGGAGCAAAAGGTCTTCTGAAGGTTTGTTCTCCTTTGCTTTCTTTGATGATAGAGCTGGTTTTTGTATTCTGGGCTTCTTTCTTCTTGGTCTCCTTTTTCACTGGTTCCTTAAGAGTTTCAGCATAGCTCTTAGCTTTCTCTTTTTCCTTCTCATACCCAATGCCTGACTTGTTAGATGGTGATCTTTGACTCTCTAGAATCTTATTCAAAACTTGAGTGCTTTTCTCAGATTTCAATTCACTTACTATTTTAGAATTCGCCTTTTCTAGATCTCTTTTTAAAACATCTATCTCAGATTCATACCTTTCATAGTCTTCTCCTTTCTTCTTTAGCTGATCCGTTAGATTTTCTTCAATTTTCTTTGCTTCTTCGATTTGGACTTTTAGATCCGCAATTACCTTGTTTGATTCTTCAAAGACTTGTGATGTCTTCTTTTTGAAGTCTCGATTCTCTTCTTCATATTTTCGGAGTTGTAACTTTAGTTTCTGATTCTTCTTCTTAAATGCTTTTATTTCTTCCAACGCGCAAATAAGTTCTTCTTCAAGGTTCACTTCACCTTCTTCCATGTCTTCGTCTTCCTCCAAATTATCTTTGTTGGTGGTGGCATTTTCTTCTGTAGCCATGAACAAAATCTCTTCATTATCACTCTCAACATCACTTTCTTTGTTTTCTTCGAATGAGCTGCTATACCTCTTGGAGTATAGGCTTTTCTTTTGTTTCTCAAATCTTTGCCTGTCTTTGCTCAGCTTGAATCCCTTTTTGTACTTTGATTTGTTTCTCTCATCATCTCTTTTTCCTTTATTTGGACATTTGGCTGCAAAATGACCAATTTTACCACAATTAAAGCATTTAAATGGTAACTTTCCTTTATATTTGCGCGATCCTTTCTTTAGCTTCCAAATGAATAGAGCTTCATTTTCATCTTCTTCACTACTTGAATTTTCACTTGATTCTGGTTCTTTGATCTTCTCTTTCTTCGAGACCTTGAATGATGCTTCCTTCTTCGACTGTCTCTCAGATTCGGTTCTCATTTCGTAGGTTGTAAGAATTCCATGGAGCTCGTCCATTTTCATCGTGTCTAAATCCTTCATTTTTTCAATGGCGGAGACCTTCGCATCAAATCTCAATGGTACGGATCTCAGGTCTTTCTGAACGATCACAGATTCTTCAATTTTCTCTCCGAGTCCTCGAATGACATTAACAATCTCATCGACACGAAGAAGATACCCAGCAATGTTTTCATCACTCTTCATTTTTAAACTTTCAAACTGCCTCCGGTGGGTTTGGACTTTTGCTTTTCTAACCTTACTATCACCTTCATAAATAGTGTTGAGTTTATCCCAAATCTCTTTTGCAGATTCACAATGCATAACCTTAACAAACTCATTTTCTGAAAGCCCGCATAAGATTGCATTCATAGCTTTTGCATTGTTCTCACTGGCCTTTTTTCCGGTGGCATCCGTTGGTGCAATTTGTGGCGTTGTGTATCCTATTACAACTGCTTGCCAAATATCGAAACTTAGGGCCATCAAGTAAGTCTTCATTCTTATGCTCCAAAATGCGTAATTCGTTCCATCGAACAAAGGAGCTTTGTTAGTGGAGAAACCATCTAGCACTTGAGATCTTGCCATATGTGCTTTCCAAGATCTACCTTCTAGCAGTTGTGCTAACACCGAAGGAACCGGCTCTGATACCAATTGTTAAGCACACGCTTATACTGAGAGAGGGGGGGTGAATCAGTATAAGATATTTTTTCGCTTTCGAATCTACACTTTTGCCATTCGTTATGCACTTATTTATAACCCACGGAAAGCCACAAATTAATGTTGTGACTCTTCAAGTAACAAGGTCCTTTCGAACGGTCACAACTCCTCCCAATAGGTCGGCGAAACAATTTCGTTCACTTCTGTCGACATTTCCGTTCACTTCCTGCAACAATTCCGTTCACTTCCGTCAACAATTTCGTTCATTTCCGACAACAATTCCGTTCACTTTCATCGAGATTTCCGTTCACTTCTGGCAATCAATTCCGTTCACTTCTGGCAATAGTTCCATTTGACATCATTGACAATATTCCAACACTATTATAGCACGAAATTGCACCCTTGTGCGAGTTTTTCAGGGTCTCCCACTTCCGGCTATAAGCATGGGAACAACCTCAAGATGTGGGTGTCCTATGGTGAGGTTGAGTCTCTAGGATTTTTAAAGATGCTAGTTCCTTTTGGTGGATCACCTAAACTACTGTTGAAATAAAACTTTCACGGGAAAAGGGTTAGAAGGGGGAAAAGGGCTCTTAAGAAGGCTAACTAGGCGATGCACCAATTTAAAGTGGGAAACTCCCATAAGCTTGAACCCACACTAATTTTGTAGAGGACAATACTGGATTACACAACCTCAAGATCAAGCTGGTTGCATAAATATTTCATGGAGGAGGTTTAGGGAAGCAATGAATGCAAACGGAGAGGAGTTCCAAGACTCACTAGAAGTTCACATTAATGGCGGAAAGAACACTCAACTAGACCTACAAACAACATCGAAAAATCCTTAAACAGGGTCAGAAAGGAGGACCATGGACGAGGAAGACTCCTTCACGCGATGCCATAGTACGCAACTCAACAAACACAAGTCCAAGGCAAGAGATAGGCAAAGAAAAATCCTTATATTGCATAAGAGGTGGTTCTTACAAATGCTTCGCAGGGTCGATCCTAACCAGCAGAGCATATCTTGCGATATCTCTAAGAGTGTCTCGTCTCCCAAGAAGATAAAAAATGTCTAAATATTGGGAACCCTTACAATGGCAGGTCGTGTGATATTTATAAAGAATGGGGGGAGAGAGAGAGAGAGTTGCGTGACAGAAAGGAGAGGGGAAGTCGTTGAACTGGGACCGCTGCTGTCGCCACTACCTTGACCATGAAACGCGTTGCCCAAGATCGCTGCACAACCTCCTTGAACCACTCCTGCATTCAAGTCTCTTTTGGTGGAGCTGAGAGAAGTCGCGTTGCGGGCAGCTAGACGTCTCTTCCTGGCATGACTGCATTTATCTTTGCATTTAAATGGCATGGCATCTTTCACTTTTGCGTGTCCTGTCTGAAGGACACGGGTCTCCATCCCTGGGAGTTCAAACCGACCCATGCTATTCCTACGTTTAGATGGTTGTTTATCGGGAGCAAAGCATAATGAAGGACGAGAGCCTTCATAAATTTCTAGCTACCAGCCGCTTAGACTCTCCTGTGCTCATTGGTCATCCTTGTGCCACTTGTCCTTTGTTGATTGGCCCTTTCTGCTTCAGCTTATGCCATGCGACAGTGTTTCATTTGCTTGATCATGACTCTCATGTTGCTGGACCAAGCTTAAGTCAAGCACTCGAAGACTCTCGATTTACTCTATGCAGAGTAATTCGGGTTCTTTGACTTCTCCAACTTCGAATTTTTTCATATCCTTTACTTATCAAGCTTTTTAAGTAAAGTACTTGGAGAAACCCGATTTACTCTATGCAGAGTAATTCAGGTTTTCCAAGTTTACTTCGGACTTTTGAGGTCCTCTTACTTATTTTGGGTTTCTGACTGCTCACAACTTATGAAGTAATTAAGTAGTGCACCCTCAAAAACTTGAAATACACTGCCTAGACCAAAACGGGCTTTCCAAACCTTCTTACTTGCTTTGGGGTTTCGACTGCTGATTACTTATAACTTTTTAAGTAGTGCTCCTCTGAAAACCTGAAGTTGTCCGAACTTGCCACTTTTGCTTGAAAGTCTACCTTCTCACATTTGGGCAAAATTTGGTATGTGGGCCAAAAATGGCCAACAAGAACTATACCTATAGTTAAATAAATGGTTAAAATGAGTCATAAGGTGTCTGAAGAACTGAGAGTTCAACCACACAAAAATCGTTTTCTAGAACGGAATTAAGTTGCTTAAATGAAAGATTATGGTATAACTTATTTATAAGCTATCGGACTCTTTGAGAACTGTTGTCAACCTGGAGCTGCACCCTGATTCGAAGACGTGCACGAAACGGCCAGTCCTTTATCTGGCTGAAATAATGGGATCTTCTCACGAGGGTGGGTGCCTCAATAGTGAGAAGAAACTCCAGAGAAGGCTGGTTCCTGTATGATGTATCAATGAAGATTCCTACTCTACGCTGCTAACTACCGTGGAAAAGGGAGAAAGAAAAACTTAAAGGGGAAATCCTACCTAAAGGGGGTGATACACCAGAATTTTTGATCCACTCAATTTGGAACCTTGAACACTGAACGAACAAGGGAGAAGGAAGACCTTAGACTTCAATTAAACACTTACGCATAAGTATTTCATGCAGAGGTTCGATTTAATAACTAAAATCTGAGGGAAAACAATGGAGAGAGGTCGGATAAAAGATACTTTGCGGCCACCTAACATCCACTTACAGTTTCAGCAAAAGACAATAAAAAACACTTTAACATGACCTGCGCAAGGATAATATAGCAACTAGGTATGAAACAAAATTTGAGAAGGGAGAGAAATCTACCACTTATGCAAATTGCTGAAGAAATATATGCTATGCCAATACTTGAAATTTGAAAGTATAGTCCTTATTGATCGAAGAGGTTACACAACTCACCAATGGCAGAGTCTGGTCTAACCAAGAGAGATTGGATGATTTTTAATCAAGGCTGAAATCTTTTATATAGAAAATTACAAAAGGCCAAAAATTGGCATAGAAACTTGAAGAGAAAGATTCACTTTGGTTGACTCAAGGCTTTAATTGGCCTTTCAATAAATTATGTTTTCTTTTTGTCTTTGCATGAAGCTCCTTGCGCTTGGGAAAGTGAACTTGCCTTTGTTCTGAACCGCCCACCTCTTTTTGCATGGAAATCCACGCCAATGTCAATTTTAGAACTTCTACGTGAGCTGCTTGATGCCGAGTTGGAACGTTTGAAAGCTGAGTTAACTGTTTGGTAAGTTGAGGTGGACGAAGAGATCATTCTCCTTCGTATGGAAAGCTCCTAGTGGATGCGGCGTTTAACAATTAGTCAACTCTAAATCTGGAACAGTCAACTCGACATTTGAATTTGGAACTTCGGTTGGACTCTCGGATGCGTGGAGTTGACTCGGAGATGAACGGGACTTCAATAACCAGTCAACTGAAGCTTTGATCGGTGTTTGAAAATAGCCCCTGCTTGCATGTATTCTGTCCTATTTTGGTCTGCTTGTTCATGTCTATTTTTGGCGGGATTCTATATTTGGATGTATTTGTCTATATTTTTACCCGTTTGGCCTTTTCTTTCGGAATTTTGGCTTTATCTCTATTCCAACGGTTACTTCTTGCAGTCAATTTGACGGCCTGCGGGACGTCACCCTTAGTTTTCTTATTTCGGACTTCTCTATTTATAATTCCTGCTTACTTCGGACTTTATGTCCCGCGTCTCTCTTCGGACTTCTGTCTCGCCTTAGTCTTGTTTTTCACTTTTCTTCCGACTTTGCTTTGTGGCCTTCAGAATTTCCTCGGACTATTTGTTCGAAGGAATTCCTTCGGACAAAAAGTCCAAAGGATATCTCTTCTTCCTTCGCCCTTTAACTTTTCCAAAGCCCTTTTGATCTCTTCTGTCAGCTCTTTGTCTTTTCTGATTTTTGAATTTCCTCGGGATTTCTTCCGTCGGGTTTATTTTACGGGCCTTTGTCCTAATTTCTTCGGACCTTTTGTTCGAAGGAATTCCTTCGGACAAAAAGTCCAAAAGAATTCATTGTCTTTGTTCTTTTTCTTGTTTGTATTTCTTCGGACTTCTCTCTTTGTGTAAGCCATTTCCGAATTCCTTCGGACAAAAAGTCTGAAGGATTCTTTTCGTTGCCTTTCCCTCCGAAATGTGCCCTTCGGGATTCAAATGTGCCCTTCTGCCGATCAAATGTCCTCCGCAGCTGACCAAGTGTCCTCAGCCCGTGCCCTTCGGAAAAATTGGAGGGCACCCGGGCTTTTTGCAAAGGTTCTTCTTTTTGGTCTTGTGCCTTCTCGAAGGGTAGGTGCCCTTCGAGATTGTTGTAAATGACCCTTCCGAGGGTAGGTGCCCTTCGGAATTCTTGAAATGGACTTTTCCAAATTAACCCTTGGCTTTTCCTTGTGTGGGCTTTCTTTGTCTGTGGTCTCCCGATTTTTTTCGGACTTTTTGTCCGAAGGAATTCCTTCGGACAAAAGTCCGAGGGATATCTTCGCCTTTGTCTTTCTTCCCCCTAAGTGCTTTCTTGCCCTCCGCAAGGGCTGTTTGGCTTCTGAAATCACCTTTCGAAAAAGTTGCAAAGGCCCTTTTGTCGCCTAAGTGTCGGGAGAGTCTATAGAAAACCTGCGGAGTTCGTAGAAATCCTGCAGAGTCCGTAGAAATGACCTGCAGAGTCTGTAGAAATTTTGCAGAGTCCGTAGAAATTTCCAAGGAAAACGATGTATTCTTCTTTCTTGGGCTAGAGACGAGGACTTTCCAAGTGGGAAGAGAAAATTTGATTTGTGGAAGATTTGTCAACATTCTGGCGACTCAGCTGGGAAGCATGCCTGCTATGCTTGAGAACTCAGACCATATATAGACGTTATTCGAATTCCCAGATGGTGAATCTGATTTCTGATTTTTAAAAATCTGCTCTGATCATTGTTGTAGCAACCTCCTTCAAAATAAGAAGGAAAAAACACGAAAGCAGAAAACTAACTAAAAGCAAATGTGTAACCAACACTTATTGAACAAAATTGAAGCAAACTACTGTGCTTGAGCAGCACTTGGAGGAAAGCAAAAACAACTAAATAACCTAGCTAATCATGATGAAGCATGATCCGCCTGGATCAAATGGGAAATTCTTGAACTCACTCCTTTCGAGAGATGGTACAAGTTGCAAGGCAGGATGTTTATTAGTCATAACCTTTGATGAGGCATTTGCCTTGTCGACCAACTGTATTAGCATCTTCTTGAATGAGTCATCAACAGCAAACCAATCACCAACAAAGACAAACTCACCAAGTATTTCCTGATCGTTTTCAGATTGCTTGTCATCTATCACCATGTCAAGTGATACCCCATCTATGCGTGCCTTTTGAGTGACCACGTCTTTCTTATTGACTGCTGTAAGTTCATCCAGCTCTTCAATGAGCTTTGAATATGCAACCCAATATGTATTGGGATCTTGAATAGGTGATTCTTGATCAAATTTCTCATAAACATGCTCTTTAATAGCCACTATATCCATAAAGAGATTTTATAAAGAGATTTTATGGGGCTTTGCTTGAGCCCATAAAGAGATTTGATGAGTCTATACAACTTTTGTTCTTGACTAGGTGTAACAAATCCTTCTAGTTGGGTCATATAGACCTCTTCTAGATCTACATTCAAGGAAGAACTTTTTACATCCATGTGATAGACCTTTTTGTTGTCAATCAAACCCTGAACCCTTGTGAAGGTAGTTTTAAGCCTTCACGGTCTACTGGAACATGGAAACAATCCAAGGTTGTGCGTGACGTACTAAGTGGATTGAGTCTCTAGGTTATGAGGGCTAGTTCCTGTTGTCAATTTGGAGTTGCACCCTGAATCGAAGACGTGCTGAAATGGATAATTCTTTCTCTAGTTAAAATAATGGGATCTTCTCACGAGGGTGGGTGCCTCAATGGTGAGAAGAACCTCCAGAGAAAGCTGGTTCCTATAAGATGTATCAATGAGGATCTCTACTCTGGGTTGTGGAATACCATGGAAAAGGGAGAAAGAAATTTGAAGGAGAAATCTTACATAATGACGGTGATACACCAGAATGTTTGATCCACTCTACTTGGAACCTTGAACACTGAACAAACAAGGGAAAATGAAGACCTTTGATTTTCAATTGATCACTATGCATAAGTATTTCATGAGAAGATTCAATTCAATGACAAAAATATGAATGAAAACGATGGAGAAAGGTTTGATACAAGACACTTTGCAACCACTTAACATCCACTTACAACTTCATCAAAAGACATAAAACACTGAACATGACCTGCATAACATGATGAGCTAACAATTAGGTACGAATCAGAATTTGGGAAGAGAGAGAAATCTACCACGTATGCAAATTGTTGAATAATTGTACACTATGCCAGCATTTGAAATCTCAAAGTACAGAGTTTGGTCTTACCAAGAGGGATGGATTTTACAAGGCTGAAAAGTTATTAATATAGAAATTTACAAAAAACCAAAAGATTGGCGTTGGAAAATAGAGAGGGAGTAAACTCAAACTAACTCAGCGTTTACAAAAGTCTATTTTGTCTTGCATGAAAATTCTTTGCGTTGGAAAAGAATAAGACAAGCTTCGGATGCATGAAATCTACGAATAGATGTCTTATGGCTGTATTTGAAGTAAAAATCGTATTTTTCCAATTATGATAAAATAACAATTGGTCCTAAAAAATTTGCAAAAAGGTACATCTTTCCCATTTTCAATATGGTGTTTATTTTTTCAAGTATTAAGGTGAATTTTGGATAACTTGGTGGCTAAAAATTGTCTACATGTACATCTCTCGCATATTGGTGTCTAGGGTTTATTGGGCTTTCGTAAGGGTTTTGGATCATTTCTTGCATGCTAGGGTTTGTTAATTTCTAATTTCAGAATTCAAAAAATTTTGGATTTTAGGGGAAACCCCTTTTTGATTAAATCGTCCCATTTGGGGACATTACCGTCAAAGATGTAGTCATCATTGGCAGTTCGGTGAAAATGATTGATACAATGAAGAATGATCGTAAGCGATTGTTTGGCATGATTGATCTCAAGCTTCCTCACTATTGTATTGGCTTGGAGGTATGGCAAAAAAGGCTCCTCATCCTTGTGTCTCAAATGAAATATGTGAAGACTATGTTAGAGAAGTTTTAGATGATGGATTGTAAGCCTATTGCAACACCTATGGAGACAAAACTGAAGTTGTCTCAATCTGATTCATCTCTTTAGGTAAATGTCACCTTCTATTGTTAGTTGCTTGGGAATCTCATTTACTTAACCTACACCAAGCCAAATATCAGCTATGTTGTTAGTTATCATTCATGCTTCAAACAAGAACCAAAGTTATGCCACTAGAAGGTAGTGTTGTCAACTTAGAGTTGCACCTTGAATCGAAGACGTGCTGAAATGGCTAATCTTCGCTCCAGTTGAAACAATGGGATCTTTTCACGAGGGTGAGTGCCTCAATGATAAGAAGAACCTCTAAAGAAGGCTAGTTCCTGTAAGATGTATCAATGAGGATCTCAACTTTTACTCTACAAACTGCCTCGGGAAAAAGGGAGAAAGAACTTGAAAGAAAATCCTAGCTAAAATGGTGATACACGTAATTTGCTTGATCCACTCAAATCGAACTTCTGAGGACACTGATTTAGACAAGGAAGAGGCAGAACTTCAACTCCAATTGGTCAATACACATAAGTATTTCATGAAAAGGTTCTGTCTAATGATCTAAACTTGAGGGAATAGTAGAAATAAGCCTAATGAAAGGCACTAAACAACCACTAATATTCACTGTAAACTCAACAAAAGACATTCAAACACGGAACGTGACTTGCATAAATGACCATCTAGTAACTAGGTACAAATCTAGATTTGACAAGAAAGAAAATCTATCACTTAGACAAATCTATAACAATAGTACACTATACCAGCTGTTGGAAATTGAAAAAACATAGTCCTCTTTTTATTGATTTAAAAAAAGGTTACAACACAAATTTTGGCAGAAGATTGCTTGCCAAAAGAAAGATGATTTATCTAAGGCTGAAAAGCCATTAATATAGAAAATTACAAAAAGCCAAGAGATTGGCGTTTGAAAATAGAAGAGATAAATCCGTCCAACTTAGCCTTCACAAAAGTCTATTTTGTCTTCTTCCTCTTTGCATGAAAGCTTCTAGGCACTAGAATTGGACGGTGGCATCATACGTTTGGCTTTTCTTGTGTATGTTCAGCTGAAACGTGTCTAAAATTTGAAACCAGCTCTTTGGCGTTGAAATGGACGGTGGCTAAGCTTAGGCTATTCTTTATTTAGGCATTATGACGGTAGGCTAATTTTGACAAATCAAACTCTTATCATGCAAAATGCTACACCCACCTCCAAATATGGACTTCCTCTTGAGTTGTTTGAACGTTTGAAAGCATGAGTTTGACCTGGGGATAAGCTTGACTTCACAACCAGTCCACTGAAGCTTTGACCAATCAACCAAAAATAGCCTTTGCTTGCATGGATTTCCACGTTGACTTCGTCTCTTGTTTTGGTCTGCCTATTCGTGTTGTGTCTATTTTTTGCAGGATTCTATATTTGGATTTATTTTGTCTATATTTCCTCGGATTTCTTCGCTATCTCCTTAGCCTTTATTTCTGGCTTTTCCGTTGACTTTATGTTTTTCTCTTTGTTTTTCCTTCGAGCTATCTCCTGTTGACTTATATTTTTTCTGCGGACTTTTGTATATGCAATTTTCCCGAACTTTATTCTTTCAGATTTCTGTTGGCTCATTTTGCTGTCATCTCCTTGGTTTTGTTTCTTCGAATTCTTTTGGACTTTTATCTTGTCTCATTTCTTGTTGAAAAAATGTTTGCCCTTGGCTTCTATTTCTCTCAGAGTTTTTTGTTTGCATTTTTTCCGAGTTAATCCTTCGGACTTTTTGTCCGAAGGATATCCTTCAATTTTTCTTTTTTTCCTTGTTTATATTTCCTTGGGCTTTTTGAATGGCACCTTCTGAAATCTTCCCGAAGGGCAGGTGCCCTTCGGGATTTTTGCCTTGATCCTTTTCCGCTAAGTGAATCTCCCGCGGCTCTTCTAAGTGAACCTTCCCGAAGTGTACGTACCCTTCGGGACTTTTGTAATTGTCCTCTGAGAGCTCTTTCTTTCGGACAAAACGTCCGAAGAAATACTCTTCCTCTTACAACCCCCAAAAAAATCTTTGCTTAGACAAAATAAATGAACTTACAGTTTGTATGTCTTGGCTTTTGGCTGTACGTGATACTTAGAAGAGGAGAAAAACCCTTTCAAACTATGACGTTTTTAGGAGATAAAAATTCTCTTACAACTGCTGCATGTGTCCTCCTTTTGAACGAACTGTATGCTCTATATGATCGCTGTAGGAGTCCATCAGAATTTACATGCCCCTAGGAGACCTTTTCGTCATCATTTGCATGGTTTTATTTGTGCATTGCGTTGGCTGTAATCAAGAAAGCCCCTTGGAACCCTTTGAATGACTAAACTTCATTTGGCTGTAGATGGCCACTTTGGCTTATACCTGGCTATAGATGGCCACTTGGGTGGCTGTAAATGCACATTTAAGGACCCCAAAACTGATTCACAAGACAAACTTGGCACGATAGCAAAGTTCCGAATAGTAGGGGTGACAATTTGCCCTGTGGGGGCAAAATTGTCAATAGGTAGCTAAGTAAGTATTGAGGTATGTTCGTGTTACTATGGAACATGACATGGAGTATAAAAAGAATGATCAATTCTTCTTGACTTGGGTAGTTCGGTGAAGATGATTGATGTAACAAATGATCTTAAGTGATTTTTTGGCATGACTGATCTCGGGCTTCTGCACTATTGTATTGGTTTGCAGGTATGGCAAAAAAGACTCTCCATCTTTGTGTCTCAAATGAAATATGCGAAGACTATGCTAGAGAAGTTTTAGATGATGGATTGTAAGCCTAGTGCAACACCTATGGACCCAAGACTTGAGCTGTCTCAATCTGATCCATCTCCTTAGGTAAATGTCACTCCATTGTCAGTTGATTGGGAGTCTCATTTGCTTAACCTCCACCAGAGCAGATATTAGCTATACTGTTAATTATCATTCACACCATGCAAAAACCATATTTATGTCACTGGAAAGCAACAAATCGAGTATTCAGGTATTTTAGTGGTACTATGGAACATGACATACAATATAAGAAGAATGATCAATGCTTCTTGACTGATTACATGGGTTGGGACTATGCAAGATCCATTGATGACATGGAATCCACATTTGGATTTTTTTTCTTTTTGGGATCTTTTATGATTTCATGGGTAAGCAAGAAGCAAAGTATTGTTTCTCAATCTTCCACTGAAGCAAAATATCTTGCAACATGTGGAGTTGTTTGCAAAGTGATATGGTTATGTTGTATACAGGCAAGATTGGAAGTGCCACATAAGCACCCAATAATCTTGTATCGTGACAATCAGGGTGTTCTACAACTTGTTTGTAACTCAATATTCCATGAGCACATGAATCACATTCAAGTTCAGTGCCATTTCATACATGAGCATGCTCATCAACATAATATTTAACTCTAGTTTTGCCCCACTCAAGATCAGCGTGTAGATATTTCCACCAAATCAAATGCACACACGAAGTTTGAAGCATTTCAAAATTCTCTCTTTTGCACTCTTAAAACTATGTTGTAATAAAGGGGGAAATGTTAGGAAATATAGTTATTACACCACAGTGAAGGTGAGATAACCACATGGAGTAATTAGTAAATAGATTAAACTATTTAGAGTGAGTTTTTTAGGTGGTTATAAAACCCACACAAAATTGATGTCGTTAGTTTTTAATTTAGACTTTAGATAATTGAGATACCCTAAAATATAGGGTCAAAATATTTATAAATATGTTACTATAAAATGAATACATCATCTTGGGAATTATTCTATCACTCAGATCCGCTGCCCTTCCTCATCAGTCTAGTACCTCAACCAGTGCAGGGTGAGTCTTCAACGTCATAGAGGATTGTCACTTCAAGCACTAGTTAGTGCTTGACTGTCTCTTTCATTTCACCCTTTCCATGCCAAATTTCATTGCCAGTACATCAGTGCAGATTTATATGATTGTGTAATTACAAAGCATCAAAACTGAGCACAAGTCATGCATATTGAAGCCTACAGTTAGGCAAAACAATTTACTCCTATCAGGCTGCAATAAAAGTATGTCAACATATGCAGGAATCCATGATAGGCAAAGACCATACAATGCAGGCAAATGGAAAGCAAGCAGATGCAATGCAAACCATCTATTCCTTTTCCTTTTAATGAATTCCACTTATCTCAAAGAGGAACTATCTGCTTTAATCCATAGGATGAAACACCAATTCCTTGCAGAATATTCCTCTCTTTCCTTAAAATCAAAACAAACAACACATTATCATCAAAGCTAGTCTTCTGTTATGCGAAATATTTAAGGTATCTACATTGTCTTTTGTCAGTCTTCCATAAAATATCTTTACAAAATGGCTGCCACATCATGTGGAGATTCAGCCCAGACGCATTGTTCTAGTGTTTCAAGGCCTATTTGCCCATTTTGTTCTTTCTAGTCCTAATCTACAGTGTTACGTGGGGCTGCATCTCCTAGATTTTGGTGATGTCCCAAATGTCCTGGATTTTTCAGGGATTTGGGGACTTGGAGGGGACCTCTCCATTTTTTTATTTTTTAATTTTTTCTGACACTTTTACTTTAAAACAGAACATTACCCCAAAATAAAGTTATTTTTACAAAAACACTCAACCCTAATCCTGAAATTACTCTGAAAAATATTAATAAAGTTTAAACCCCTAATTTTTATTGAATAAAGTTAAACTATTAAAATGTTAATTTTTATATATTATTTTAACAGCCATTCCCTTGCTATCTATAAACTCTGAGAATTTTTTTGCGGTCCCAGAAACCCTGTCCCCCTGTCCCGCTGTCCCCGAGACTTGGGTAACTTTGCTAATCTATGATAATTACATCCACAGGAGCAGCATCCATTGCCTCTTTCTCAGAATCACTAACTTCCACCACAGAAGGAGTAGGCAGGGGAATCGACAGAGCCCCAACAGTAGCATTAACACACCTCTTAAGATAATAGCATTAAGACCATTCCCCCTAAGCTTTATCCGTCAATTTCAAACCATCCCAGTATCAATTGAATATTTAATTTTAATTTTTTTGTAGAAATTTTTACTAATTTAGTCTATTTTTTATTTTTTGTATTTCTAATTATATTTTTACATTTTTTTTGTTGTTAGAATGTCAGGAGGGAAAGATGGTCCTTTTGCACTTTGGAAGTATTACAATCACATTTCGGGGGTCAAAGGGACTTGTGGAACAACCTGTATCACCAATAAACTCTGTGGAAAGCCCTTTCATCTACTGTCCTGTTTTATCTCACTCTGTTATATGTTATGTCTGAACTAACAGAATTGAGAATGAACTGCCCCCACTTTTTTTAATTTTATGCGTTGGCATAATCCATGAACTTCTTAGTTCATTATTTTTATACTAGTTTCTATCACATAATAGGATGCAAGACTTTTTACATTTGTATGTGGCTCTGCTTTAGGATTGTAGGAATGATCAGCTGAGCCCTGATGTCCTTTATTTCGCATTGCTTTTTTGCATCACGGAGTAGTCATTCGCCCCAGGTCTATCCAAGATGAGCCATTTTCTATGCAAGGGGGAATCCATCATGAATTATGTTTCTGGTGCTCTAAAGCCAAGGTAAATTGGGGCTTCTGGTCGCTAATATACTAACATGCTTTCTAAAAGCTTTAACCCAGTTTGGTGACTCTGGCTTCTAGATTTCCACATTTGCAATGAATAATATTCGCAAAAGTTAGTTTTTGTTCAATTCATTTGAAAAGATTTGTTCTTTCTATATGTTTAAGTGATAATTCTCTATATATTTTGCGATATTTCTCTATATGTTCTTTCTAAATATTTAAGCTATATTTCTCTATAAATTTTTCAACCGTGTATTTTTTATATTGTTTTAGCAAGGGGAGGGGGATGGGAGGTGATGTAATTGTTTCTTCTTCTTATGGCTGGTCCTTATCTCAAAATTCCACTGCTCCTTCAGCTATATTTGTGTTTGGATGTTTCAATACTACAACGTTTGGAAGACAGTCCTGCTAAATCATTTGAGTCTGATGGACTTGCTTTTGTTGACAATGATTCCTTTCGCTGTTTGACACATTGAGACTTTTAAGCAGTGGACAATCCATGGTAGAAATAAATAGAAATCAGCATTACTTAGTTTTCATTGTGATCAACCACACGGCTAAACTACATAATTATAGTCTTCATGTCCTGTCATGGTATTATCTGAGACTTTTAAAGGTTTAACTCTTGCAGGTGCTTTTTATTTCCCCCGAGCGTCTGCTGAATGCCAATTTTTTGTCAATCATGGAAAGCATTCCATTGATTTCCTTGGTGGTGGTTGATGAAGCACACTGTTTATCTGAATGGTGAGTAATTTCTTTGCTTAATAGAATATTCTATATTTCCTGCTGCTCTTAATAGAATATTTTAGGCTTTAGGTTTGCTATTGTTTTGTAAGTTGACTATATAAGAGACGGTTCTTTTATTTAGTATGGTTTATGATCTAGAAATATTGAGGGCACACTTCCTGCTCACAATGTTGAATTTAATACAAAGGCTCAAGTTTATCTTATTCATTTTAATCTATTGTGTTATTCTATGGGAAGAAATTGACTTGTCTTGTGGCATGGGGTGTCTTATTGCTGTTACAGGTCACATAATTTTCGGCCTTCATATTTTAGGCTTGGAACCATTGTCAGGAAGAGGTTGAGAGTACAATGTGTTCTTGCCTTGACCGCGACAGCGACCAAGAAAACGTTGCAATCTATATTACACTCTCTTGAGATTCCCCTCAATGGTGTGGTGCAAGTGTCTTACGTGAGGGAAAACTTGAAGCTTTCTGTTTCTCTTACCGAAAACAGGTAAGTTATAGTCTTATTAGCTTCATTTGGTTATACTGTTTCTTTATTTGAATGTTAGGGTAGCAAACATAGCTAACATAATACAAAATTTTCCTTGCTATCTTGTAGGTTGAAGGGTCTCATCTCACTGATGAAGTCTTCTCCTTTTCTGGAAGCTCAGAGCATTATAATATATTGCAAATTCCAGGTTTGGTTATGGTATATTGTAAAAGTGTCTTATGGTTACTGATTCAATGTGTTTATAGAGTTCATGGACTTTCTTTGTATAACTTTTTAATGTGTTGATTGAATCTTTAAATAGCATATCAGTAACAGAGACGAGCATTATTATAATTCATGGAATTTATTCATATTGATGGTTTGATCTCTTGGCAAGTTAAAGTTGGTATATAGCTAAGCTAGCACTATACGCGTGCATCTGTATGCAAATTTGAATTTCAAACACTTACTAGAAATTTTGATTACTCTTAGTATAAGTGGAAATTGGATTGGCAAGGCCTGATTTGTGCTTGAGTTGCTTATAAGGTCGAAACCCAATGGGTGCGAAATTTTAACTATAGATAAGGTAAAGTTAAAAAGCACCCTTGTGATTTTTTTGAGTGGATGTTGCCTCTTGGATCATTGGAAAGTCGCTCTGCTAGGGTTATAGGTTTTTATGCCTTTTCCTTAGCCACTCATACTACCATTATAAGTAGGAAATTAGTCCCATCTTATTAATTGGGCTGATTGTTGTTGATGTGCATTTTATGCACACCCCTAGGAGAAATGAATGGGACATAATCCTTCTCATTTTAGAATTGCCAAAGACAATCCAGGGCACGAGTTGCAATTTATGGCTCTCCTATGTAGTCTTCTGTGAATATTGTCAAATGGAGAGTTCAATCCTATGTCTAAACACTATACCGAATCTAGAGATCTTTACAATATTACTGTTGTGGAAATTAACAATGTTTCCTATTTCTAAGGGTGGGTCAACTTAGGTTCTCGATCTATTCTTATCTGGTTGGCTATGCCTCTACACGATAGCAACATATGAGAAAAGTCAGTGGCCGTCTAGCCATTCAGAGTCTTAGACCAATCCCTACTCAACAACATCATAGGCCTCGGGGAATTTGACTACCTGGATATCTATAAACTGATGGACTTCCGATGCCAACTGCATATGAACACTCGATAACTCCCCAACTACCTTAACTTCTGACTTATCCAACTGAACAACGATTTTGTTTGATTTAATAGGAGTTAGGCTTAGTTTCCTACATACCTTTGCTGGCATAATGTTGGCTGAAGCGCCTGAATCTACCGAGTAGTTGTATAGATTCTTCCTGAATATTCTAACTGTGAGGAGGAAAGGAGGGGCTTCATCCTTGTTTTTATGAACCACTGCGTTGGAATGGGCTGCTTTTTGCTTATTTTGAACTGGTTTCTCAATCGGCGCTTTCAGAAGCAAATCACGTTGATTTGTGATTTGGGCGAGCTCATGCAATTTGATGTTAGCTTTGATTTTTTTTCATGTCTTCCACTATGTTATAACCGTTTTACCTAGGGCTGCTAGTGATTCTACCGGAAGCCTTTGGTCATAACCTTTTGGGGGCGGGGGTCATTGTTAGCTTTTGGATCAGGGGGTGTGGTCCCGAGATTAGGAGTAGAGGTTGTCGCTGCGTTTTACTTCGTAACACAGTTATTTCGTTGATATTGTGGGAATGCATGAGCCTCATAAATAGTCTCTTCTGGTGTGTTCTCCTCTTCATTTGGGAAGTCAAAGGTTTCTAATACTATAGCAATATTTATCGATCTAGATGTGCTTGGGTCTTAGGTGGGTTGGTTGAATTAGGACGATTTGGGAACATCTTAAACCCTTACATTTTTTCTGAAAGATGTCAAAGGCATTGCAGAATTTGATGCAATATAGTTCTCCATGTTAGCTTTTGGATCAGTGGGTATGGTCCCGGGATTAGGAGTAGAGGTTGTTGCTGCATGTTACTTTGTAACTTAGTTATTTCGTTGATATTGCTGAAATGCATGAACCTCATCAATAGTCTCTTCTGGTTTGTTCTCTTCATTTGGGAAGTAAGAGGTTTCCAATACTATAGCAATATTTATGGATCTAGATGTGCTTGGGTGTTAGGTGGGTTGGTTGAATTAGGTTGATTTGGGAACATCTCAAACCCTTACATTTTTTCTGAAAGATGTCAAAGGCATTGCAGAATTTGATGCAATCTAGTTCTCCATGTTGAGTGGTGTTGTGCACTCTGCACCAGTTAGGCAAGGCCAACTCACAGATATTGATCTCGAGTAACTTATTAGGTGAGGGTTCCGGGTGGTTGCCGGAATGATTAAAAGGGTGGTTATATCTTTTGATAGAAGTTTCTAACAGAGTTTTCTCCACCAATGTTTCCCACTTGCCTTTGGAGGCCTAGAAAGTCAACCATTCGTTGTATAGCATCCAACTCATTTTTGGTAGAATCTTGGGGTACATTCTAGTTGTTATTTATGACACCGACGAATGCTTGGTTATGAACCTGAGCTGCCGACTCAACGTTGGTTAGATCAAAGAAACCTAAGTGTTGGTTGGATGCAACTTGTCTTAAAGGTAATTGGTTGATTGTCGGTACTGGATTCAGCATTGGAATGCTCTGGTTGGTGTTAGGGATTGGATTCAAGGCTGACAAGTTTGGGACAACGTTCGGGATGGTTGGAAACAGTTGACCCTGTAGGTTTAGCTGCCTATCTACCTTAATGGCTTTTGCGTACGCTAGTGGCAAGTATACTATGAGAGGATCTCTTCACAAGAAGATTGATGTCCAAGGGGCTAAGTGTTTTTGTAAATTTCAAGGGATACCTAGGCATAGGTTCTGTATAGCGTTGTTATTCGACTTTACATCTTTTGAAACCTAGTGTTGAAGGCTGTAATCGACTTAGTGGCTTCCCTCTTCATTCTAGCAAATTGTTGGTATAGCACACTGGAGTCTATACCGTGTCCAAATTGACCTAATGTGTTACTGAATTGGTCCCATCCAGTGATGGAATTCTCAAGTAAGTTCAAGAACCAATCATAAGCAACATCTTGCAGGGTAAAAGGAAAGAGTCTGCAAGCCAAATCTTCATGCTCAATGTTCAGAAGTCTTAGGGCAGTTTTATAGGACATTATATGTTCTTTTGCAGTGCATCCCCCATTGGGTGTAAAACTTGGTAGGTATCTTTCGAGGTTTTTGGGTAAGTCGTGGACGTCCCCAACAATTTCAATGGCTGATCCAACTAACCAAGCCATGGGCCTAGAATTGTTGAGATTACTCAGCGTTGGTGAACTAGGTTGGACCATAGAGCCTCTTTGCCTCCACCTGCATCTCCTATGCGTTTGCAACAGTGGGAATAACAACAAACCTAAGTCTGACTTGGACCTAGTGATATGCGTAGGGGACTCAAGGTTGTTCTAGTGTCGAATGATGGTCTTGGGGATATTGTTTATAGATACACCATTGCATTTTGCGGGCCCTCCTAGTGTCAACCTCTTTCCCTCTTTGTTGGAAACGAGAGGGATTCCATCCCATTCAATTCTCATTTTCAAATTACCAAAGACACTTTAAGGCATGAGTTGCAGTTAATGGCTCTCCTATGTAGCATGCTGTGAATAACTTCGAGACCATATAGGTACTATCACACGAAGGGCTCAATCTTATGTATAAACACTATACCAAGTCAAGATCTTTGCTAGTATCACCGCTGTGGAAATTAACAATGTTTCCTAATTTTAAGGGTGGGTCAAACAAAAGAAACATAAAATAGAGGGGGAGTAAGGCAAAAAAGTGAGTTCTCATTCTTAGTGGGTCTGCTCTAGTTTGCATGGAGTATCTATGGATCTGATTGAAGAATACCTCTGTGTAACTAGTTCTACTTAGGATCAAACTAGACTAAACATAGCATGGAGTCTGAGGGGGAAGTTGTAATGAACATGATCACTGCAATGTCATTTCATAAGATGAACAACCAGGGAGATTGTTAACAAACACATCCATACATAGCCATTTAGATCTAAGATGAAAAGATCTGTCAAGTTAGTGATTCGCTAAACATGACAAAGCACATATAACACAGTCAAGATTCATACCATAATATTAGAAACAACAAACATTCACCATGCTAGCCTTAGAACTGAGTAAGGCTTTCAAAAGAAGAACAAAGAGACCATGAACATCCTTTTTAGGATTTTTGCAATCTCTTGAGTTCTCTATTTGAAAATCTGACTGGTTTTCAACGTTTTAGATGCACATATATAACATCAAAGAAGTCCCTCCCAAGAGGAATCCCACTTACAACAATCATGACGACAGGCTGTTACAATCCATGTAGTTACAAAAAAGCAGTTAATGAGGAGAGGAAAAAAGGCCTAGGCCCACTAAGCACATTGTATTTTCAAATTTGGAAAACAAGGGCCCCTTTTGCAAGCTTTGAAGGAGATCATTTTTAACTATTTTTGTCTTTTCCTGTAGCTTATTATTCCTTGGGGAATATTCGCCCCATCATTGGGTAAGCTCATCATGGTCTTGGTGGTGTCTGTTGAGTGCTGGCCTGAGTGGAACTTGTTTGAGGAATGCCACCTGGAGGAATATTGGTTGGAGGGGTGGGTCTCGTAGGGATATCGGCTTGTGAATTGCCAGCTTGAACCGTGCTTGCATGTTGGGCCTGCATAGCCTTAACACATACTTGATAATCTCCCTCAATTTTAGACAAGTTGATAATAGAGGTCTTGAACAACAACCTTGTTTTGCCTAGATGAGTTGCATGGTTGGCAAGAAGGGTGTGAAGGATTCCCTTCATTGTAATTGCTCATTCTACCTTCTCTTTGGTGTAGTGCACCAATTGAATGACGTGTACACTGCCTGCTTTATTAGTGTCTTGGGCTTTGTTGTTGAACTCTGTCATGAAGTTGGCCAACTTCACCGAGAATTTTGTTGACGCAGTGGATTGCACCCTGGGCAGGACGCCTAGCTCCTGCCTTCCACACATCAAAATGGAAACTCCCCTCTCGCCTGTGGGACTGGCGACGCTGGAGGGGAGAGTCTCTAGATAAGGGTTAGCTCCCTTTGATGCATCTGAGTTATTCCAATAAGTGCTAATACACACACACACATATATAATGGGGGGGTGAAAAGGGAGAAGGATTACAGGAAAACAAAACCTACTATAAAAGGGTGATGCACCAAATGATTCGACCTACTCACATTCACATTTTGAACCATATAAACACATACGTACACTTTAACTAGTAAAAGGACCAGACTGCAGGAAGCTTAACATGGAGGCTTTAATGGAACACACAGAAGCAGGGACTCACCATAGGTGGTGTAGAAAAAGCACACTGGATAGTAACTTCCTTCTGTCTCTGCGCTCCAGGTACATCTCTTCTTGTCACTTGCAGGAATGGCGCCTTATAGATACCAGATGCTTTGGTGTCAACCCTGTGAAAGCATGAGGAAGCAATGACTAAACACAAGACTAACACTCAGACACACACAGAGATATCTGACTAGAATAGAGGTAAAGATGCTTTTTATTGATTCCAGGTGAAAATTTACCAGGGCTTTGCCTTACAAATGTGAAAGATGATTTTCCAAATGAGAAGTCTACAATATATAGAGGAAGAAAGGAGGCCTTTTGGCGCCCTTTTTACAAATGGCCCATACGCGTCCCAAGGGCGTTGGGAAGAGGAAGCCGCTAAAATATAAATGTTGTGTCGGTTTTGATTCTGACTTCAGGTGTTTTAAAACATAGGCCGCACCATTTCCCCATAACCAAGACTGCTCCTTGAAGGCACCCACACGTTTTGTCTGCTCATAAATGCAAAATGGAGAAAAAATGGGGCGCGCCGTTCATCGTTTGCGTCCCATTTATGACCACTTGGTGAGCACTGTTCCAACCGCTGGAATAACTCCTTGAGTCGACGCCTCCCTTCGCCACTTGGACTATTTGTCTGTTTCTACACTTGGCACTTTTATCTTTTCCCTGCCTTGACTCTTCTGGCTCTTTGGGCTCTTTTCTTAGCAGGTTGCTGAATTCATTCTCAACCTTTGTCTTTTTCCAGCGCCGTTTTCTTGGTTTTGTCCTTTTTGCTGGCTTCTGTCTCTTTGTTCTCTGGGCTCTTTGTTGGCGCTCAAGAATTCAAAGGTCAAATGGCTATTTCTCTGCTGTAAAAATGACATTCGCGGGCCCGTCACCGTTTGAAAAACAACGGCTAGTCTATCTCCTTGAAGTTGACGGCTTCGGAGACGTCACCATCCTTGACAATTTCTGCGGTCTTTTCTCTTCGGCCTTTTGAGAAGTGTCCTTCGTTTGGCAGCCGAGAGTCCCCCGCAAGGGCACTTGCCCTTCGGGGTCCTTCGACGGCCTTTGTCTTTTCGGCTTTTCTCTGCGGACATTTTCCCGCGGACAAAAAGTCCACAAGAATTGTCTTGCACTTTGTCCTTCGGAATTTCCGTCGGCTTCTTTTCCCGCGGACTTTTTCCCGTGGACAAAAAGTCTTCAAGAATTGCCTTGTTCCTTCTTCGGAGTTCTTCCCTGAGCTTTCTGCTTGCTTCTCGAATTTCTTCGAATTTTTTGTCCGAAGGAATTCCTTCGGACAAAAGTTCGAAAGAATTCGTTTCTTGCCTTAGTCTTTTTTGCGCCCTTTTTTCAACTGCCCTTTGAAAAGAGCCTTTCGGGATTCTTGAAAACGACCCTTCCAAAGGGTGCTGTTGCCGACCAAGTGCCCTCTGCAAGGGCACTTGTCCTTCGGGAGGCTCTCTTGAACTCTTTGCTTGAACCGCTCCTTTGAACCAACCATTGAACCATTTGATTGAACCGGTTCAATGGTTCAAACGGTTGTTGAACCAAGGCATCGAACCGAATGTTTGAACCAAAACAGTTGAACCAAGCCTTGAACCAAGTCGATGAACCATTTGATTGAACCTCGCCGTTGAACTTTGCCGATGAACTTTGCAGTTGAACCAAGCTTTGAACCAAGCCGACTGAACCAAGGCATTGAATCGAAGCATTGAACCGGTTCAATGGTTCAACGGTTCAAAGATGCCAACTTTCCTCGTGAATTTCTTCAGACAAGAGTCCGAAGAAACTTTGTAAAACTTTGCACTCTTTGAACTGGTTCTTCATGCTCCGAAAGACTTGCCTGCAGAGTTCGTAGAAATCTTCTTTGCAGAGTCCGTAGAAACTTCCCCTGTAGAGTCCGTAGAAACTTCACCTGCAGAGTTCGTAGAAATGGACTTGTAGAGTCCATAGAAAACCCCAGAGTCCGTAGAAAATCCTACCTGCAGAGTTCGTAGAAAAGGACCTGCAGAGTCCGTAGAAAATCCTGTGGAGTCCGTAGAAAATCCCATACTTGTGCAAAATCAAAAAATGAATTGGCCTAGAACAATAGGGAAAGAAGGGGACCGATTTTTGGCCTGTTGGACCAAAAATGGCCAACAAATTGGCGACTCCCAGGGAAAGCATGCCTGCTATGCTTAGAAACCAGTTGCTTTAAAGTCCATTGGGCATGGAGTCAGAATGTAACTTAAAGATCAGCAATAGCCCCGATAGATTCAAGAACCAATCGCGAAGATTTACCCCAAAAGGAAACGAAAACACACAAAAAACTAAGAAAACTACTAACATGTGCAAAAGGCACTTAGGGAAAACAGGAGAAAAGCAAGGGAAATATATATGTGATGGAAAAGGGGCTCAGTGGTAATGCTTAAGATGTATCCCATTAACTGGGATATATAGTTCTTCACCATCCACCCTGGAGAGTTGGAATGCATTATGCTGCTTGCACTGAGTGATTACGTATGGGTCACTCCATAGGGCGTCGAACTTCGCTTGCTTTCCAGGTTTAGCTTGGTCCTCATCCCATTCCATGACAATGTCTCCTTCAGAGAAACCTTTTGATGAAGATTTCTTGTCGAAGTGTCTCTTCGTTTGCTATTGGCGGCTGGTCATAGAAGCCATAGCCTGGTCCCTTGTCTCTTGGAGCTCTATCAGCTTGCATAGCCTAACCTTCATGCTATTTCCTTCTAATTGCAGCTAGTGAGCGAGGTCCAAGACTGGCAACTCAAGTGAAATGAGGAGCCTAGCTTCCCTTCCATAGACGAGCGTGTATGGCGAGTTACCAATTGCCCTCTTCGGGGTGATCCTATCTGTCCACAGGGCTGTTTTCAACTTGGCGTGCCAAGTCCTCTGATTCTCTTCCATGGTTCGCTTGATGATCCTGATTAGGTTCTTATTTGTAGATTCAGCCAGCCCATTCCCTTGTGGGTAGTAATTAGATGAAGTGTTGAGATAGATACCACATCTCAGCGCCCATTCACTTGTTTTAGTTCCCAGAAAAGCTAACGCATTATCTGAGATTATGATTGCTGGAACCCTGAACCTTGCTACCAGGTCCTCATAAAAATCCAGGACTGCACTTTCATTGGCCTCCTTCAGAGCAACAGCCTCTACCCATCTTGTGAAATAATCCGTGGCGGTCAGGACCCACTTATGTCCAGCACTGGGGGGAGGATTAATTATCCCTATGAAGTCCAGGCCCCATTGCATGAATGGCTGTTCTACCTGAATAGGCTGTAAAGGCATGACAACCAATCGTTGCTTCCCATCAAAAAGTGCGCACTTCTGGTACTTTCATACCCAGGGATGGGTGTCCCTGAAAAGAGTAGGCCAGAAGTAACCAGCTCTCATTATTCTTGCCGCTGTAGCCCTAGGAGCAAAATGATCATCAGCTGGCCCATCGTGGAACTCAGATAGTACCCTGTCGGTCTGACTTGAGTCCAAGCATCTTAAAAAGACCCTTGAGAGATCCCTTCTAAACAACACTCCATCAATCAGGGCATAAGGGAGACACTGGAGTTTGAAATACCTTCTCTTGGTCCTGTCAAGTGAGTGCGGGCACTCATCAGTGAGAAGGAAATGCCTCATGTCTGATGTCCAATCCTTCATGACAGCTGGTTCTTCTGCTGTAGCTGCATCATGAATTAGCAGACTGTCCTCTTTTTGTTGCTTAAAGTCTGCAACGAGGTGCTCACATAGGCCTCTCCCTCTTACCAGTTTGGTGATCTTGATATCCACATCATATTCCATCACCTTAGTGATCCACCCTGCCCTCTTTTCATTCAGGTCTCGGTTGATCAAGAAATCCTTGATGCCGGGATGGGGAACCATGAGGTGGATTCTGCTATTGGACAGCATATGCCTGAATTTTTTCAGACTCCGTATGACCGCCAGGATTTGCTTTTCCACATATGTATATTTGACCTCAAAACCCTCTAGGCCTTGGCTAAAAAACGCAACTGGTTGCTCAAGGTTATCATCACTTGCTTGGGTAAGCATGGCGGAGATTACCTCTTCATTGCCAAAAGGTGTAGAGGTTGAAATCTTTGGTGAAGTTAGGGCTGATCAAAGTAGGAGCCCAGGCTGTGGCCTGCTTGTTTTCTTCGAAACTGTCTTTTCTTTGTGCTGTCTATGTGAACTCCTCACCCTTCCTCAGCATAGAGGTCAATGGCTTGACCACTTCTACAAAATTCGGGGTAAATCTCCGAATGAAATTTATCTTGCCGAAGAAGCTTTGCAGGCCTTTCTTGTGCTTAGGCAAGGACAGCTCCAAGATGGAGCGAACTCTCTTTGGATCAATAGTCAGGCCTTTCGAAGAAACAATGTGACCAAGGAGCTTCCCCTCATGGACAACGAACATGCATTTCCTCGGATTGAGAGAGATACAGAACTCTCTACACCTCTCAAAGATTTGTCTGAGGTGTTTCATGTGTTGGCTCGCTTCCTTGGAGAAAACTGTCACATCATCAAGATATACCAGCACAGTATTATTTATCAGGCCTTGAAAGGCCATGTCCATAGCTCGTTGGAAGGTGGCACCAGCATTAGACAGTCCGAAAGGCATTTTTATGTAAGCAAACGTTCCCCACTTGGTAGTGAAGGCTGTCTTGTGCTGGTCACAGTCTTGCACCAAAATCTGGTTGTATCCTGAATACCCATCCAGGAGGGAGAAACGCTCGCTGCCTGTCACCATTTGAAGGATCTACTCCATGCTTGGGAGAGGATAATGGTCTTTCAAAGAGACTCTGTTGAAGTCTCTGAAATCGACGCACACTCTGATCTCCCCATTCTTTTTCCGGATAGGAACAAGATTGGCCAGCGAAGAAGATTGTTTGATCGAAAATATTATCCTAGACTCAATCAACCTGGTGAGCTCTTTCCGCATGAGAGGCTCAATCATTGGGTTGACAGGCCTCTGCTTCTGCTTGATTGGCCTGACGCCTTCTTCCAGCTCAATGGTATGTTGGGCCATATTTGAGTCAAAACCCTTCAAATCACTATACTCCCAAGCGAAGATATCGGCAAATTCTTGGCACAACGAGATGAAGGCCTGCCTTTCACGGTCCGTGCACACTTTTGAGGACTGCTCTTGGAATTGGGTCATAACGCTGGAGATTCAAGGGACTCTGACCACGAAAAGTCACAAAGGGTAATGCCATAGCTATGACAGGATGTAACCGTGGCCTTCTTGTGTAGATGTTCTTTATAGCAGGTTTGGGAAAGTGGTTTGCTGAATAAGGATGGGTCCTCTCAAATCTCAGTCGCTTTGCTGAGTTTAAAGGCAATTCAATGAATTCGAAAGGGACACCCTTAGAAGCAGACCGTGTGGTGACTTTAGGCATAGGAAGTTAGACTGGTCTTTGATTAGAAAACTGAAGCTTTTACTAGTAGAGTCGCTAGATGCTGAAAATAGTTGATTTGCTGTAACAGGACCAGCATCAATCCTGAAACTTTACTGAGTGTAAAAACTGAGTCCCATCAGGCGTGCCAAAAACTGTTGATGCAGTGGATTGCATCTTGGGCAGGACGCTTAGCTCTTGCCTTCTACACGTCAAAATGGAAACTCCCCTCTCGCCTGTGGGACTGGCGACGCTGGAGGGGAGAGTCTCTAGATAAGGGCTAGCTCCCTTTGATGCATCTGAGTTATTCCAATAAGTGCTAATACACACACACACACATATAATGGGGGGGTGAAAAGGGAGAAGGATTACAGGAAAACAAAACCTACTCTAAAAGGGTGATGCACCAAATGATTCGACCTACTCACATTCACACTCTGAACCATACAAACACATACATACACTTTAACTAGTAAAAGGACCAGACTACAGGAAGCTTAATAGGGAGGCTTTAATGGAACACACAGAAGCAGGGACTCACCATAGGTGCTGTAGAAAAAGCACACTGGATAGTAACTTCCTTCTGTCTCTGCGCTCCAGGTATAGCTCTTCTTGTCACTTATAGGAATGGCGCTTCATAGATACCAGATGCGTTGGTGTCAACCCTGTGAAAGCATGAGGAAGCAATGACTAAACACAAGACTAACACTCAGACACACAGAGATATCTGACCAAAATAGAGGTAAAGATGCGTTTTATTGATTCCAGGTGAAAATTTACCAAGGCTTCGCCTTACAACTGTGAAAGATGATTTTCCAAATGAGAAGTCTACAATATAAAGAGGAAGAAAGGAGGCCTTTTGGCGCCCTTTTTACAAATGGCCCATGCGCGTCCCAAGGGCGTTGGGAAGAGGAAGCCGCTAAAATATATTGCTGTGTCGGTTCTGATTTTGACTTCAGGCGTTTTAAAACATAGGCCGTGCCGTTTCCCCATAACCAAGACTGCTTGAAGGCACCGACGCGTTTTGTCTGCTCATAAATGCAAAATGGAGAAAAAATGGGGCGCGCCGTTCATCGTTTGCTTCCCATTTATGACCACTTGGCGAGCACTGTTCCAACCGCTGGAATAACTCCTTGAGTCGATGCCTCCCTTCGCCACTTGGACTATTTGTCTGTTTCTACACTTGGCACTTTTGTCTTTTCCCTGCCTTGACTCTTTTGGCTTCTTGGGCTCTTTTATTAGCAGGTTGCTGAATTTATTCTCAACCTTTGTCTTTTTCCAGCGTCGTTTTCCTGGTTTTGTCCTTTTTACTGGCTTCTGTCTCTTTGTTCTCTGGGCTCTTTGTTGGCGCTCAAGAATTCAAAGGTCAAATGGCTATTTCTCTGTTGTAAAAATGACATTCGCGGGCTTGTCACCGTTTGAAAAACAACGGCTAGTCTATCTCCTTGAAGTTGACGGCTTCGGAGATGTCACCATCTTTGACAATTTCTGCTGTCTTTTCTCTTCGGCCTTTTGAGAAGTGTCCTTCGTTTGGCAGCCGAGAGTCCCCCGCAAGGGCACTTGCCCTTCGGGGTCCTTCGGCAGCCTTTGTTTTTTTGGCTTTTCTCTGCGGACATTTTCCCGCGGACAAAAAGTCCGCAAGAATTGTCTTGCACTTTGTCCTTTGGAATTTCCGTCGGCTTCTTTTCCCGCGGACAAAAAGTCTGCAAGAATTGCTTTGTTCCTTTTTCGAGTTCTTCCCTGGGCTTTCTGCTTGCTTCCCGAATTTCTTCGAATTTTTTGTCCGAAGGAATTCCTTCGGACAAAAGTCCGAAAGAATTTGTTTCTTGCCTTAGTCTTTTCTACGCCCTTTTTTCAACTGCTCTTTGAAAAAAGCCTTTCGGGATTCTTGAAAACGACCCTTTCGAAGGGCGCTGTTGCCGACCAAGTGCCTCCCGCAAGGGCACTTGTCCTTCGGGAGGCTCTCTTGAACTCTTTGCTTGAACCGCTCCTTTGAACCAACCATTGAACCATTTGATTGAACCGGTTCAATGGTTCAAACGGTTGTTGAACCAAGGCATTGAACCGAATGTTTGAACCAAAACAGTTGAACCAAGTCGATGAACCATTTGATTGAACCTCGCCGTTGAACCTTGCCGATGAACTTTGCAGTTGAACCAATCTTTGAACCAAGCCGACTGAACCAAGGCATTGAACTGAAGCATTGAACCGATTCAGTGGTTCAACGATTCAAAGATGCCAACTTTCCTTGTGAATTTCTTCAGACAAGAGTCCGTAGAAGCTTTGTAAAACTTTGCACTCTTTGAATTGGTTCTTCATGCTCCGAAAAACTCGCCTGCAAAGTTCGTAGAAATCTTCTTTGCAGAGTCCGTAGAAACTTCACCTGCAGAGTCCGTAGAAATGGATCTGCCGAGTCCGTAGAAAACCCCAGAGTCTGTAGAAAATCCTGCCTACAGAGTTCGTAGAAAAGGACCTACAGAGTCCGTAGAAATTCTTCTGGAGTCCGTAGAAAATCCTGTGGAGTCCATAGAAAATCCCAGACTTGTGCAAAATCAAAAAATGAATTGGCCTAGAACAACAGGGAAAGAAGGGGACCGATTTTTGTTCTGTTGGACCAAAAATGGTCCACAAATTCCATGGAGGAGTCTAGTAATTCATCTTGTTTAAACAATGATACAATTCCGGCCCCTTTGAATAATTGCATAATTAAGTGGATGGCATTGTCGATGTTACTGACTATGCTATCCATTTCTCTTGCCCACTGCTATTGTGAGGTCCTCATATGGATCATCCAATTTTGACTCATCCCAAGGTCATACAAAGTCATGAGATTCAACTATGGGATCATATCTTTCTTGACGTACCTAGCTAGATGTACCAATTTAGCCTCAAACTTGGTAATGTGTTCAAGGTATAACTTTGGCTTTTGTTGCCAAGGGGTTTCTTTTGGCTTTGATTTACAACATTCTGCAATGATGTTGCCTAGGACTGAAGCTTTTGACTGGGTCTTTAATCTTTGAATTTTCCACTTCATACCTTGGACAATTTGCTTCTCTATGTTGCCAGTGGCAGTGATTGCAGATTTTGGGTCCTTTGACCACTCAGTAGACTCTCTTGGCTTGCCTTTTTTTTTTGTTCAGGGTAAACAATTCCTCTTCCACTACATGAAAAATGGGTGGCCCCTCTTTTGCAACTCTTCTTTTGGTAACTCTCTTGAGTTTTCTAGTGGGCTTCTCAAATTCAAATTTGACTTCAAGTTCTTCAGTGTTGACCATCCCTGTACTTTGGGCTTTGGCCAATTGAATGCCTTACATCTAGTTTGCTCCACCCTGTGACATTGTGGTGGCAGAGACATCATTGTTAATGGGGTTGAGAGCTAAACTTGTTGGTTTGAATGGTTTCAGCTATCAAGTAAGAGAATTAAACGTGAAGGTTGCATGGAAATTTTCAGACCCTGGGAAGAGGACATCATTGGATTTCAAGTCAAGAAAGAATATTTGAAATGTTTGCTCATATTTACGGTTCCAAGATGGGAATCTTGTACTTGTGGTATGGTGAGATATGCACATCTTTTTGCTTTCAGCCCATATGAGAACAAATTCTCTTTTTGAAAGGTGAACAACGTTCAAGGGCAATTAGATGGATTTCACTGGCATTATAGCTTCATAAGTGTTGGACCTTTGGAAATCCATCACATGAATGGAAATTTTGAAGAAGATGCTAGCATTGGAGGAGAGTTGAACAACATGCCTATGAGGCATGATGAAGCGGTTGAAGGAGTGGTATGGGGAGCTTTTGATTTCATTGACATACTTATTCTATGTGCAGGTTTAAAAATAAGAACAACCCATATGAATGTTGATAAAGAGACTCTTATGAGTCAAAGAGTGCATAGTTTGCAATGTCTAAGGAGAGCACAATGATCATGGCACGTGACAAGCATGAGTGGGAGCAGCTGTAAAATCCCTTGCTCGGATTTCAACTCAAATTCACAAAATATTTGATTTTTTTTTTTGTAGATATTTCGTCAAATATTTGTCATTGTGCTCATCAACCTAAAATTCTGGTTATAGACAATGTAGAATAACTTGCGTAGAGATTATAAGAAACAGTGACGTTTGCTATTCAATATTCAATGAATACATATGGGTAATTTGCCAAATAGTTTGCACTATACAATGAATTGATTCCAATTGAAACTAAGAATAACCAAATGGATGTTAACTTCCAAATCACATAAATAAATATTGTATTACAAATTACATACAAAAAAGAGTTCAAACACCCATGTTATATGACAAATCATCCCATGAAGGGCTGCGCCCAAAAAAGACTGAATAATGGACAAACAAGGGCTGCGGCTATTGCAAGGATATACTGATTGTAACGACAAGACAATCTGCAATATCACACTCCATAGAATGTGCCAAAAACCATAATGAAGACCCACAATTTTTCAGCAGTTGTGATACTTCTTTGAAACCCTCCAAAATCGCTTAACTTCTAACACTAAATCATCTCCAAATGCTATGATCTCGTTCCAGCTTTCAGCTCCAACAATTAAAAGAATATTGTTCAGCACAAACTTTGAAACTTGTTTCAATATATGCACCTAAGAACTTTGAATTAATCAACCCGGGTTGGTTGAATGGGTTTTCGTCCACACAACCAATCTTTCAGTCTGCAACAAATCCACACACTTGCGAATCCTAAATGAATCCACCAAGGATTGGCTAGGTGGGTTTTTGTCGTAGGGTTTCGAAGAACCAATGGTTCTAACTCTCCAAGAGGCTTCAAGAAATATCAAAACAAGAATAATTGAAATGAGCCCCCACAACCTCCTTTTATAACACCCTAGAAACTTTCTCGAAGTTATATTTAAAAATTACTTTTTAAATAAACTTTTCCACACTTAATAAAGTGACTTAATAATATTTTGCCTTTTGGGTTCCAACATAAGTCATTTTATAATAATACTTAATCCCCTTATAAGTGATTTTTATTTTATAAATTACTTTTGAACCCATAAGACACTTAATGTTCACCTTTATAAATAATTAACATAAGCTATCTTTTAATTCACCTTTTGATAACTTAAATATTAATTATTTAATATTTTGATCATTTTCCTCACATCCGCCCAAAGTTGTGGAGAACACAAAAATAGCCCGACAATGAATTCTGAAGATGCCAACAAACTCAGAAGCTTACTGGAGATTCAATTTAATGAAAATTAATACTTTCCAAAAATAGTAAGCTTCTCCAAGAATTGTGGAGAGCTCTTGGAAGGTCGAACTACATCTGGAAAGTACCATTAGACATATTTTGATCTCTTGAACTAATTGCCGCTGTCAAAAATCCCTCCCTGATAACAATGGCTCACTCCAAGATTCCTGGGATCTTCCAAGAATTCGGAAAGGATTGAAAAGGAACATTACAACAACCGAGTTTGTTTTCGGCCCAAGCAAAAGATGAAGAGTATGTTGTTGCAACAAAGGTGGAAGAGGTTGTTGAGGTTTGTTCACACTTTGAAGAATCCCTGAGGTTGATTTGGAATCCTGGTATTTGTAGAAGGGTACAAAGAGTGAAGAATGGAGTTTGCATTTGCTTGAGGGCAAGCAAATTTAAGAAGGGCGGATTGTAAATTCCCCTTTTTTGAGATTAGAATAATAATATTATTAGAATAAAAATTATTTTTAAATACTTAAAGTAAAATAATGTCTTAGTTGCCAAAGAGTGACTTATGTCAGCGTCTTGATTCTAATTTGTTTTGACCTAAAGAGGGGACCCTTTTTTGTCATGGGCAAGTTAGCCCTTAAGTAAGTTATAAGAAAGTTGTTTTTTGAATATTTAGCTTTCCCTACAAGTGGAACCCTCAGATTTTCAAAAAGTCTTTTGAGGGAAAGGATATAAAAAGAGGAGACTCATTAAGGGCAGGCCATTTTTATCTAATTAAATCATAAGTTTGAATGACTTGCTGGACTTGCTTCCATAGGAGACGAAAACCTTCATTGAAAATTGAAGCTGAAGACAAAAACCTTTAACCTTTAGCTGGGTAACTCTACTTCGAGGGTTATAGTGGGTGGAATTGTGCAGTTTGGGGTGTCTAAACACCATTGTTAGGTATATCACAATAGTATAGGGCATCAAGGACGAGTGGCGCAACAATATAAAGGGCAACTATTGGGTTTGAAAGCCCTAGAAAGGCAGTGATTTGATTTGTGTGGGCAATGACCCCCCTTGGGGTTTAAAAGTGTCATTCGTAAGACAAATTTAAGCCAAATTTGTGGTTTAAGGGCAGGGACATTGAGTTGGTATTTTTGTTAAATTTTCCATCCATTCATTTTGTTGGGTGAATATTTTGTCGGCCAGCTAACTGGTGACCAAAATAGTTCCTATCACCACATCATAGGGAGATTGGTCATCCAATGTTGCAAATTTACCACATCCAAAGGGGACAAATCTCTCTTCTCATCAAGGGGAGGTTCTCTATTAAATATTCGGAGGCTATATACTATATATATAAGCAGAAAGGAAGACACAGGGGTGGGATGAATCATCCATCTCTCTTTTTTCAGAGATAATGCTAACAAACAAAGGAGAAATCCTGGGTGATTGGTGAAGGTACTTCTCTTCTTTCAGAAATAACATTCAGCCAAGAGCCAGATCCCTTCCTGGATAGTAGAAATCTTGGTGAAGCGACAGAAGGCACTTCTCTTCTTTCAGCAGTGCTTGTTTTTGCAAACAACAGGATTCTTTCTGGTAGTGACAAGTAACTGGTAACCAAAAGTGCAGAGTAACCAGCACCTTGAGATGTAGCGCAAAGTCTCCACCTCGACTGCCCAAGAGTGAAATACGACGAACAATGGGGGCACAAAGTCGTCCCAAGGTCCTTTACACAGAAACAGAAAACAAAAACACACTGAAGACAACTATGACAGCACAAAGTCTGAAAGTAGTTGGCTTTAGGACACCTTCCTTATCACCTCCACTAGTCCTGCTTGTTAAATCAAATAAATAAGAATGCTTTCAGAAGACAGACATAAGAACAATCTCCTAAACTAGCGCAAGCTATAACAGCACAAAGTTTGCAAGTAACTTGCTTTCTCATTCAATCAAAGAAATATGAATTACAATCTGAGCTCAAAGTCTCAGTAATGCCTTTCAATTCGGGCAGAGTTTCACTTTTGGTAAGGGGAAGATCTCTTTAAAACAATAAAATAGATTACAATATGTAGCAGCCAAGAAAGACTTGGCGCTTTTTTCCATAAAACGGCCCATGCTGTGCATTTAATGCCTTGAATGCATTTCCAGGTTTGTCAAAGGATTGCGTTGAAAACAGGGCGGCTGTCTTAACTATGGCGTGTCATTTCATCCCATATGTTTTCTCCCGAGTTTGGATCATCTGGTCTGTCCCCTCTGACATCTGCGCAGCTGTCCATTTTGTCTTTACTTCATGGAAGGAAAAACAGGCCGCGTCTTTAATTTGCAAGCCAAAATACCTGCTTAGTGGACTATTCCACCTACTGAAATTACTTCTGCGCAGATATTTCGGGCTTTTCCCTCTTTCTGCTTTTGTTTTTTCCAGCTTTGTCTCTTCCTGCTGCGATTTGAGCTATCGGGCTATCTTTTGGTCAGTCACTTGGTTCTTCCTTTAAATTCTGCGCTTTATTTGAATTTCCACGGATATTTCTTTACTTTAAATTTGACGTCTGCGGGACCGTCAATGGTCGCTAGCTGCTTGAACCATGTTGAACCTTGAACCTGTGAACCTATGAACGTTCATTGGTTCATTGGTTCATTCTGTCTCTTTTGTTCCATCGCTTCTTGGTTTAATCGCTTTCCCGCTCCTTGGTTGAACCATCCGTTGAACCAGTTGTTTGCTGCTTTTTCCCTTGACTGAGGCCGCCCTTGAACCTTTGAACCTATGAACCATTGAACTTTGAACTCTTTCGGTTCAAGGTTCAATCGGTTCATCGGTTCATTCTATGTCTCATTCAATCATTGCTTCCTTTATCTTTCTAAGTCCCTCTGAGGCCCTGAAATATTGAACCTTCGAACCAGTTGAACCTGTTGAACCATTTGGTTCAAGGTTCAACGGTTCCATCCTTGTTCTTTGAAAACCTTCTTTGTCTAAGTTTTTTTGGAAGGCTCTCTTCTGCATCAAGTGCCCCTCGCAAGGGTACCTACCCTTCGGGATTTTTTTTGGGCGGACTTTAGGCTTCAACTTTCCCGACGGGTTCTTGCTTCTTGGGCAGGGTTTTGGCTCTCGGGCTTTTTCCATTGGGCTTTTCCTTCGGACAAAAAGTCCGAAGGAATTCCTTTGGACAAAAAGTCCAAAAGAAAGCTTCTTTTCCTTAGCCGTTTGTTCCTTTCAATTTCTTCGGGCTTTCTTCCCGAGTGAATTCTTTCGGCCTTCTTCACTTAATCATTTCCATCGGACAAAAAGTCCGAAGGAATTGTTCCTTTTGGGCCTTTGAACAAATCTGAAGGAATTCTGTCTTTTCTTTGACCTTCAAACCAACGTTGCCTGCCCTCCGCAAGGGCACTGTTGACAAATCTTCCACAAATCAGATTTTCTCTTGAACCAGAAAATTTTCTACGGACTCTTCAGATTTCTACGGACTCACTCAGGAAATTATCTACGGACTCACTCAGGAAATTATCTACGGACTCACTCAGGAAAGCACTTAGGGGGAAGAAGGGATATTCTTCGGACTTTTGTCTGAAGGAATTTTTTGGACAAATAGTCCGAGGAAATTCGGAGGACCACAAGACACAAAGTCCGCACAAAGAAGCCAAGGATGAATTCGGAAGGGGACAGTTTCAACAATCTCGAAGGGCACCTACCCTTCGGGCAGGAGGAAGACCAAAATCACAGACCTTTGCAAAAAACCTGGGTGCCCTCCAATTTTTCCAAAGGGCACTGGCGGAGGACACTTGGACTGGCTGCCGAAGGGCGCGTTTGAAATCCCTAAAGGCATTTCGGAGGGAAAGGCAATGGAAAGAATCCTTCGGACTTTTTGTCCGAAGGAATTCGGAAATGGCTTAAGACAATATATATACGAAGACCAAGGATGTTTCAAAAAAGCAAACAAAAAAACAATTGGAATCCTTTGGACTCTTTGTCCGAAGGAATTCCTTCGGACAAAAAGTCCGAAGGAATTCGGACAAATAGCCCGAAGAGAATAAATCGGCGGTAATATGACTTAGCATGAATTCGGACAAATAGCCCGAAGAGAATAAATCGGCGGTAATATGACTTAGCATCAATACAAAAGAGCCGACAGAGACAAAAAGACTGCGGGAAAAAGCCCAAACAGATAAGAGTAAAGGAAAAATGACAGAAATAACCCGAAGAAATATAGCCGAAGGAAATACTATAGCTTCCGGTGATGTCCCGTAGGCCGTCAAATTTTGCCTGCGGGAAGTAACCGTTGAGAATAAAGAGACAAGAGATTTGAAATAAATGGACGCTGACTGTGCAAAAGGGAATAGAAAACAGATAATCCGACGAAGGAGTTGAATACAGAATCCTGCCAAAAATAGACACGATCAGAATTAGAACAAAATACATGCAAGCAAGAGCTATTTTCGAACATAAGAGCTATTTTCGAATAAATGGTCAAAGTTTCAGTTGACTGATTATTAAAGTCCTGTTCGTCTCCATTCAGCCCATGCATTCGAAAGTCTAAATCAGCTTCAACAGGAGTTCCGAGTTCGAACGAGGAGTTGACTATTCCAGATTTAGAGTTGACTAATTGATCAAACGCCGCATCCACTAAAAGATTTCCATGTAAAAAGAGGTGGGCGGTTCATGACAAAGATAACTTCGCTTCATTAAGCGAAGAAGCTTCATGCAAGGGCAAAAGGAAAAATATATTTTATTTTAAGGCCAAGTAAAGCTTGGAGTTAACAAAAGTAAATCTTTCCCTTCAAGTTTCTACACTAATCTTTGGCCTCTCGTAATTTTCTATATAAAGGATTTCAACTTTGATTAAAAATAATCCAAGCTCTTTTGGTTAGACCAGACTCTGCCATTGGTGAGTTGTGTAACCTCTTCGATCAATAAGGACTGTACTTTCAAATTTCAAACATTGGCATAGTGTATACTTCTTCAGCAATTTGCATAAGTGGTAGAGTTCTCTCCCTTCCGAAATTTTGTTTCGTACCTAGTTGCTATATTATCTTTGTGCAGGTCATGTTAAAGTGTTCTTTATTGTTTTTTGTTGAAATTGTAAGTGGATGTTAGGTGGCTGCAAAGTGTCTTTTATCAGACCTCTCTCCATCATTTTCCCTCAGGTTTTAGTTATCAGATCGAACCTCTGCATGAAATACTTATGCATAAGTGATTAATTTGAAGTCTAAGGTCTTCCTTCTCCCTTGTTCGTTCAGTGTTCAAGGTTCCAAATTGAGTGGATCAAAATCTTGGTGTATCACCCCTTTTAGGTAGGTTTTTCCCTTAAAGTTTTTTTCTCCCTTTTCCATGGTAGTCAACAACGTAGAGTAGGAATCTTCATTGATACATCACACAGGAACCAGCCTTCTCTGGAGGTTCTTCTCACTATTGAGGCACCCACCCTCGTGAGAAGATCCCATTGTTTTAGTCGGATAGAGGACTGGCCGTTTCGCGCATGTCTTCGAACCAGGGCGCAGCTTCAGGTTGACAACATGCACTTGCCTCTTTGGCTTTGGGGCAACCCCTTGAACCTACCGATTGAACCAACTTTGGTTCAACGGTTCAATGGTTCAATCGGTTCATTCTTCGTTATTTGGCTAAGTCTTTTTGATCTTTTGCATCAAGCGCGTTGAACCAATTGGTCGTTGAACCCGTTGCACTCGCCTAAGTGTTGAGAGCTTGCTTTTTTCCTGTAGAGTCCGTAGAAATCAACTTGTGAAGCCCATAGAACTTGGCCTGCAGAGTTCGTAGATTTTCTTCCTGCAGAGTCCGTAGATTCAAGCCTGCAGAGTCCATAGATTTTCTTCCTGCAGAGTCCGTAGATTCAAGCCTGCAGAGTCCGTAGATTTCTGAGAAGCTTGAAAAATGAGGAATTTGAATGCTCAGAACAAATTTCGAAAAAGGAAGAGACAATTTTGGTCTTGTAGGGCCCAAAATAGTTCATATGTTGTCCCAAAAATGAGTGATATTTTTGGGGGACAACACATTTGATTAAAAAAATACAGTTTTGAAGGTACTTTATTGGGCTGCAATATTTCTGAATTTTGACAAGTATTTTTAATAATAAAATATGGCATTTGTGCCCGAGATTTGAACTTTTTATAATTCTGAAATTTTTATATGTTTAGGTTTTGAAAGGAAAAATCAGAAATTGCAAAGATTGGTAGGGTTTATTGTAATTTCCTTTTTGTCAACAATTTTTCCTAAAGGGGACATTACAACATCAAATGAGTTAATTGATAGATGATAGATAGATGCCAAATATGGACCTATCCACCTTCTTTTATACCTTTTCCCACTCAAATTCAAAACTTACTTTATTTTAATAATAAAATATAAGTTGCCGACATTACTTTTTGTCCACTTAGTCATATTATTAAGCTTACTTTAAAGTATTTAAGAATACTTTTTATTTTAATAATAATAATATTATTATTATTATTAAGTTGCTCAAAAGATTAGAAATGAATATGCCGAACTTAATAAATATTATTAATTATTTTAATCTAGAAAAGGGGACATTACATACACTGAAATTGAAATTTAATTGTGATTTGCAAGCACAAGTATGATTTTTGGATAGAAACCTCAATGGGTTTATTGGGTTTTTCATCTTCCACACTTGTATATCAAAGGGCTTTTGAACTCAGAGGGAAAGATTGAATACAATGACTCAAGCTTTGGATTAAGATTTGATTGTCAAAGATGAATAGTGAATAATGACTCTTTTAGTCCAACTCTTCCTTTTATAAATTTCTCTTTTCCAACTCACCCTAAAAGTATTTAAATAAATACTTCTAAATACATATTACTTTTTGGCCCACTTAATGAATATTGTTTTTGGCCCACATGATAATAATAATAATAAATGTCACTTTTCCATGTTATGAAATAAAGTAACTTATGACAACTTAAGATATTATTATTAATTATTTCCATAATTAAATTTTTGAAAGGGGGAGATGACATATGATTATACCACTGGTCAGATATCGTCTAAGCTTGACATACATTTTGGGGATCAGGGGGTTTGTTTCAATGATTAGCTGAACAAGCCTTGGTCTTTGACTATCTTAGCTGATTTGATCTCGATGCCAAATTTTTGCAGTTTGGTCATCCTCTTTTCTTTGCACTCTCCTAGTTTATTTGTCCCAACATGAGCTTTATGGCTAGATTAGGCACAATGGCATGAACCTTGTTTTGCAGGATGTAGTGCCAAAACTTCTTTACTGCCTTCACTAAAGCGTAAGCGGGGTTGTCTAGAGTAGAGTATTTTAATTCAGCCTCCTTCAAGTTTGTATTCATGAAAGCGATGGGATGCTCCTCATCATCGATCCTTTGTGTGAGCACAATAGCTATATTGTGCTTTGAAGTGAAGGGGTAGAGGTGGAAGTCCTTTGTGAAGTCTGGGATGATCAGGGCCGTTGCTTGCATGATGGCATCCTTGATATCTTGAAATTTTGATTTGGCATGAGGTGTTCATTCAAACTTTGTGTCCTATTTCAATATAGCATTGAGAGGTTTTAACAATCTCAACAAAGCCAAATATAAATTTGCATGCAAAATTAATTTTGCCAAAGGACTTCACCACTTTTTTTATGTTATTAGTAAGAGGTATCTTTGAAATTGTGTTAGCTTTTTTAGTGTTTATAGATATACCTTCTTCTGTGATAATGTGACTTGGAAGCTTACCTTCAATCACCCCAAAGACACTTTTCTTAGGGTTTAAGGAGATCTTGTACCTTCTCACCTTTTGAATACCTTTTTCTAGTGGTGTATGTGATTGAACCTATGCTTTAAGAAAACAGTCAAGTCATCCATGTAAATAAATTTACATTTGCATATCAAGCCTTGAAAAACAAAATCTATGACTCTAAAAAGAAGCTCTTACATTAATCAATCCAAATGGCATTCTCTTGGAAGCAAAGGTACCCCACTTTGTGAATACAATTTTGGTTATGTGCTCCTAGGCGACTAAGACCTGGTTATGTCCTCAAAATCTATCGAGGAAAGACGCCATCTTTGAACCACTAGCCATTTGGATTACCTCGTTGAAGGATGGCAAAGGGTAGTTATCTTTGTCTGATGCTTTGTTTAGATTCCTAAAATCAACACAAAGTCGAATTTCTTCATTTTTCTTCCAGATAGGGACCAAGTTTGCCACCCAAGTAGAATGATGGATGGGGAAAATAATCTTGATAGAAAACAACTTTTGAATTTCTATGAATGAGAGGCTCTAGGATAGAGTCTACAGGTCATTGCCTTTCCCTGAAAGGTTTTTGTCCTTGCTTGAGCAGGATGCTGTGTTATGACATTCAGGTCGAAGACCTTCATGTCCTCATAGGTCCAAGGTATTACATCTTTATATTGTAGGAGTAATTGGTTTAACTCCCACATCTTAGACTCTTTGCAATCGAGGCCACATCGACATTTTTTGGGTTTATCACCTGATCTTAGATTGATGGTAAGGGATTTGTGTTCCATGCAGACTAGTAATTTGGGCCTATCAATTGATTTATCTATGTCAAAGATTCGTTCCAACGAGATCATAACTTTTGGTATTCGATTTTCTTTTAAATTCATAATCTCGTCATTGTCATATACAGTAAGTGATCATCCTATCCTCTTCATCTATGACATGTGCTTCGAACACACTAACACTGTTCATAAAGTCTATGATGTGCCGATCATTGTCAAAGACTTGGAAATTCTCAACATTATCAGGGTCCAAGGGAGAAGATATGTAATGTCCCCACTTTAGCAGTTGAGCAAGTGTGTGTGTGTGCATTAGCCTAGTTCTACATGGTCTCGAGGGCTAACGAATAGTTTAAAGGGATCCTAGAGTGTTTTGGCCTAGTCATTTCTAGTTTGGGCCAAAACGGAGTTGATTTACTTAGTTTCAGGAATAATTACTATTTGTAGTAAGTTAGCAGGACACAACGGAGGCTAGTTTTGGTATTGGAATTGATACTCCTCAGCGAGAGCTTTCCGGCGAACTATCACTTGCGCTATTCGGAGTCCAATTGCTATTATATTTTAATACATGAAGTGTTATAAAAGTAACATTTAACTTAATTGCAAAATATTAAAGTGTTACTTTAATATTTACTTTATGGGGATGGTACCCAAGGGAGACATAAGTAATATTTTAATATATAAAATGTTGCACATCTTTTATCCCACATTGCTCATGAGAGTTGAGTCGCCCCTTGGAGAAAGAATAAAAGGAAGTGTTTGTGGCTTCATTCAGCGTGTTGGATAAGAAGAAAAAATTGATGCACTTGCAGTTTGCAGGTTATTTTGGGCATTTGGGAGCGTCCTTCCCATCTGTAGCACTCTAGACATCAATCATTGGGATTGGTCTTTGAAGTCTATGCTTTCAGCCTCATGCAGCCGCGCCACTGTAGCAGTCGCGTCACTGTAGCATCGCGTAGCAGCTACAATCTGCAGTAAGAGTCGGGAGAAACAAGCCTGCAGAGTCCGTAGAAGCAAGCCTGCAGAGTCTGTAGAAGCAAGCCTGCAGAGTCCGTAGAAACAAGCTTGCAGAGTCCGTAGAAACAAGCTTGCGGAGTCCGTAGAAACAAGCCTGCAGAGTCCATAGAAACAAGCCTGCAGAGTCCGTAGTTTTGTTGACGGAGAACAAAATGATCGTACTATCGGTATTCGTTGAGGATATTTGCTTGAAACAATGTTCATTCCATTATTGGAGTATTTAGTGAGTTATCGCATGGCCGACATTGCACTTGTTTACTCATTTTGTAATCAATATAAATACAGTGTGTTGGTTATTTCAGCTATATGTGTCTATGCTTTTAATTCTATATTTATGTTACATGCATAAGACTTTGTAAAACACAAAAAAAAAAAAAAAACAATACAAGCAAACCGTTCCGGAGTCATAAGGGGTTTCAGTTGGGTTAGTTTTGGGCGTAACAGAGGTGCCCATTACAGTGGTATCAGAGTCTGTTTTCCTGCCATCTTGTGAGGTTTCATGCATCCAACACATCAGTATTACTTGAGGAGAAACCGGACAAACCTAGACATACGTAATTTCCCAGAGATTGAAGAGGAGGGTGACCCTTTTTCAGCACCAGCCATGGGTGACAGAGATGGGGAAAGGGGAGAACCTAGCATTAGGGAGATGCTTAGTGATCTTGCTAGGGGTCAAAGGGAGCTACAGGCTACATTGCAGCATTAAGCTGTAGCCATTACACAACATTTGACTAGGGCAGATCAAGACAACAATGCCAACCAAGGTAATAATGCCAATCAGGGTAATAATTTTACCAGGTAGGTGGAAAGGGTAATGGAGACGCATCGATTAATAGAGGAACCAGGACATATGCTAGAGTAGGTTCTACTACAAGACCACTCATGCCATGTTTTCCTTCGAGACGGAATGACCAAAATAATGCTGGTCCTACACAACAGGAGATACAGGGCCAAATACTGGAGGATTGGAGAAATCCTGGACCGGATTATCAGGGTGAGATGTCTTTCAGGGAGTACATGGATGTTAGGCTGAAACATGTACCTCAGAGAGGCAACAGGCAACAACATTATGAGCATAAGAAGAAAGTGGGTAAGCTCTCAATTCCATATTTTGATGGTACAGGAAGGACTACAGCCAAGGCTCGTGTGTAAAAGCTCGATACATATTTCCAGCTCAGCTCGATGCCTGAGGATGATGCCATCAAGTACGTAGCTATACATCTAGATGGCAGTGCCCATGAGTGGTGGCACCATGGGATGGCGACACTTGGACATAACCAGGTTCATACATATGCAGAGTTCACTGAGAGGTTGATCGAGCGGTTTGACACTAAGGACCCGGAATTGCATTTCAAGGAGCTAGCACAGCTTAGACAGTGGGGTTTTGTGGAGGCCTATATCACCGAGTTCCAAAAGCTGGCAGTATTGGTGACAGATATATCTGAGAGGAGACTCGTTCTTTTCATGGATGGGCTTTCCGATCCCTTGCGAGGATGGGTAAAGGGACACAACCCTTCTTCACTACAAGAGGCTATTAAGAAAGCAAGAGACCTAGCATCTTCTTCCTACAAGAGTAAATTTCGCTCTAAGGACTCTCATTTTAAGAAGGATAAGGAAAGAGAGACATTTCAGAAGAACCCTCAACAGCCTAAGGGGGAAACTAAAGGGTTGGACAATGACACCCTCAACGAGCTCAGCAAGAAAAACTATGTTTTCATTGTAGGGAGCCATGGGATCTTTCCCATAAATGTCCGTTTAAGGCGAAGGCTAAACAAATGAAGTATTTTTCAGCAGATGAATCACCTTTCGAGGACAAAGAGTAGCATTCAGATTCAGAGTCAAGTCAGGGTGATAGCACTGTTGAGGAGAGTTCGGATGATGAGAAGTCTCTTGCTCGGTTGACAGGGGTCCAGAAGGCCATTACCTTTAAGGTAAGAGGGATGATTCAGGGGCAGCGTGTGGTTTCATTGATCGACACAGGGGCAACACATAACTTTATCGATGCAAAAATGGTGGCCAAGAGAGGCTTTCAGACAGAAGAGCACGCGGGGTTCAGAGTCATGGTGGCCAATGGCCACAAGTTATTATGCACCCAAAAGATTTCAAATCTTCGCATCAGATTGGGAGGAGGTTATGAGTTGGAGGACGATTTCTATGTAGTTGACATGGGTGATTATGATGTCATCTTGGGAATGACATGGATGGCTTCTCTGGTAGAGTTTACCTTCAACTTGGCTAAGTTGGAGATGAGGTTTCAGCATTAGGGTAGGAAGGTGGTGCTTCGAGGTTTACCATATGGGGGGCTTAGGTTGGTATCATTGAAGAGGATGGAACGGTTATTTAGACATGATGATGTAGAGTTGGCAGTTGAATGTTTGATCATGCCTACACCTCCAGAGCAACATGTTAAAAGCCATCCTCCAGATATACAGGGGATCATTTCTAGGCATGATAAGGTGTTTGGTAGCATTCCACATGGGGTTCCTCCTGAGAGGGGTATAGAGCATGTTGTCGAGCTAGAGGAGGGGGCTAAACCAGTCATCATCACCCCCTATTGCCATCCTAAAAAGCATAAGGATGAGATAGAAAAGTCGATAAAGGAGCTATTGGAGATGGGGCATGTTGGGCCAAGCAAAAGCCCCTTTGCTTCAGCGGTTGTTTTGGTAAAGAAGGATGGGACAATGTGTATGTGCATTGATTATAGAGCTCTCAATAAGAAGACAATTAAGAACAGGTACCCCATCCCTAGGATTGATGAGTTGATTGATGAGCTGCATGGAGCACGGTATTTCTATAAGATAGACTTAACGTTCAGGATACCATCAGATCAGAATGCGAACGGAGGACATAGAAAAAACTGCCTTCAGGTGTCACTACGGGCACTTTGAGTTTTTGGTTATGCCATTTGGGCTAACCAACGCTCCAACTACCTTCCAGAGTTGTATGAATCAGGTGTTTAGAGGGCAGCTTCGGAGATTTGTATTGATATTCTTTGATGATATCTTGGTATTCAGTAGGACTTGGAAGGAGCACCTACAACAATTAGAGGAGGTGCTGGTTATTTTGGAGAAGGAATCACTGTATGCCAAGGAATCGAAGTGTGAGTTTGGCACGACAAAGTTGCTCTACCTTGGCCATATTATAGGTGCTGATGGAGTTAGGGTGGATCCAGGAAAGATTAAGGTGATTGTTGATTGGCCTACTCCAACAAGCCTTACACAACTCCAAGGGTTTTTTGGATTATGTGGATTCTATAGGAGATTTGTGAAGGGTTTTTCACAGACTGCAGCACCATTAACAGATCTCACCAAGAAGGGTGCTTTTGTATGGACAAAGGCAGCACAACAGTGTTTTGAACATTTCAAGCAGGTGATGTCTTCATGTCTAGTTCTAGCTCTACCCAACTTCATGAAGCCTTTTGAGCTTCATTGTGATGCATCCGGTGATGGGATTGGAGCAGTATTGATGTAGGAGAAACATCCCATTGCTTTTGAGAGTAGGAAGTTCCGAGTGGTGGAGAGGAGCTATTCTATTTATGATCGGGAGATGTTGGCCATCATGCATGCCTTGGCCAAATTCCGATCCTACTTGGTTGGAGGGAAGTTTGTGATCAAGACGGATCACAACAGCATAAAGTATTTCATGGGCCAGCGAGACTTGAATGATAGGGAGCAGAAGTGGGTCACTAAATTGCAGGCTTATGACTTTGACATTGAGTTTGTCAAAGGGAAGAATAATGTAGTAGCTGACGCCTTATTAAGAAGACCTCACATTTGTGCTCTTGTAGAGATTTCAGGAGATTGGAGGGATAAGATTATAGCAGAATATGCTGGAGATGCTTGGGCTTCTGGATTGATTTCAGGTACTATACAGGATCATCGCTATGAGGTGATAAATGGGTTGATCAGATTTCAGGATAGGGTTTATTTGATTCCGTCACCACATTTAAGAGAGGCGATACTGAGGGCATTTCATGATGCACCTATGGCTGGGCATCCGGGGGTCTTCAAGACCTACAGGCAGATCCGAGAGCGGTTCTCATGGAGAGGGCTCAAGGATGATGTTCAGAGGTATGTCAGGGAGTGTGCAGTTTGTCAACATAATAAGGAAGAGCACACGTTTCCTGCTGGTTTACTACAGCCCTTACCCATTCCGGACAGGAAATGGGAAAGCATTTCTATGGACTTCATCACTGGCCTAACATGAGTGCAGAGAAGAGATTGCATTTATGTGGTGGTAGACAAATTGACGAAGTTTGCTCACTTCTTTGTTATCCCTTCTACTTACACAACAGCTCAAGTGGCAGATTCGTTCTTCAGGAAGGTTTTCAGGTTGCATGGGTTACCGAGATTTATTGTTAGTGACAGGGATAGCAAGTTCATGAGCGCCTTTTGGCAGGAGTTGTTCAGGCTGTGCGGTACAGATCTTACACCTAGTATGAGCTACCATCCTCAGACAGATGGGCAGACGGAGATAGTAAATAAATGGGTGGAAGGTTATTTGCGGAACTATGTGACTGCGCAACAGAGAGCCTGGGTTAAGTGGTTACACATAGGGGAGTATTGTTACAATACCACGTATCACATGACCATCAGGATGACTCCATTTATGGCATTGTATGGGTATGAAGCACCAAGCTTCATGGATATGGCTTTGGGGGACAACAGAGTGCCCAAAGCCAAAGACCTATTGCAGGATAGTCAAGATATCTTGAGAGTGCTCAAGGAGAATATACAACAGGCTCAAAATCAGCAGAAGTATGCTGATCAGCATAGGGTAGAGCGCAGTTTCGAGGTGGGGGACATGGTGTATTTGAGGCTAAATCCATATAGGCAGTCATCGCTCAAGAAGAGCGGAGCAAAGAAGCTGAAGCCTAGATTTTATGGTCCCTACAGGGTGATTCGCAGAGTGGGCGAAGCCACCTATGAGCTTGAGCTCTCAGAGGGTAGTCGGGTGCACAATGTATTTCATGTGTCTAGGCTTAAGAAAGCCATTGGTCAGAGTGTAGTGCCTTCTGCAGACTTACCCCCTTTGGATGAGGAGGGGAAGCTCGTGTTTGTACCTGAGGCTATTCTGGAATCAGAGAGAGGAAACTCAGAAACATGATAGTGGAGTATTTGGTCAGATGGAGAGACCAGCCAGAGGAGGATGCTACATGGGAGAGTGAGCAGGTTATTCAACAGGCTAGGCTGAGATTGCTTGAGGACAAGCAATTTCAAGGGGAGTGGATTGTAATGTCCCCACTTTAGTAGTTGACCAAGTGTGTGTGTGAGTTAGCCTAGTTCTACATGGTCCCGAGGGCTAACGAAGAGTTTAAAGGGATCCTAGAGTGTTTTGGTCTAGTCATTTCCAGTTTGGGCCAAAACGGAGTTGATTTACTCAGTTTCAGGCATACTTACTATTTGTAGTAAGTTAGCAGGACACAGCGGAGGCCAGTTTTGGTTATTGGAATTGATACTCCTCGGCGAGAGCTTTCCGGCGAACTATCACTTGCGCTATTCGGAGTCCGATTGCTATTATATTTTAATAACTGAAGTGTTATAAACGTAACATTTAACTTAATTGCAAAATATTAAAGTGTTACTTTAATATTTACTTTATGGGGATGGTACCCAAGGGAGACATAAGTAATATTTTAATATATAAAATGTTGCACATCTTTTATCCCACATTGCTCATGAGAGTTGAGTCGCCCCTTGGAGAAAGAATAAAAGGAAGTGTTTGTGGCTTCATTCAGCATGTTGGATAAGAAGAAAAAATTGATGCACTTACAGTTTGCAGGTTATTTTGGGCGTTTGGGAGCGTCCTTCCCATCTGTAGCACTCTAGACATCAATCATTGGGATTGGTCTTTGGAGTCTATGCTTTCAGCCTCATGCAACCGTGCGATTGTAGCAGTCGCGTCACTGTAGAAGTCGCGTCATTTTAGCAGCGCGTCATTGTAGCAGCCGCGTCATTGTAGCATCTCGTAGCAACTGCTATCTGCAGTATGAGTCGGGAGAAACAAGCCTGCGGAGTCCGTAGAACCAAGCCTGCAGAGTCCGTAGAAACAAGCCTGCAGAGTCCGTAGAAGCAAGCCTGCGGAGTCTGTAGAAACAAGCCTGCAAAGTCCGTAGAAACAAGCCTGCAGAGTCCGTAGTTCTGCTGGATGGAGAACAAAATGATCGTACCATCGGTATTCGTTGAGGATATTCGCTTGAAACAATGTTCATTCCATTATTGGAGTATTTAGTGAGTTATCGCATGGCCGACATTGCACTTGTTTACTCATTTTGTAATCAATATAAATACAATGTGTTGTTTATTTCAGCTATGTGTGTCTATGCTTTCAATTGTATATTTATGTTACATGCATAAGACTTTGCAAAACATAAAAAAAACAATACAAGCAAACCGTTCCAGAGTCATAAGGGGTTTCAGCTGGGTTAGTTTTGGGCGTAACAGAGGTGCCCATTACTAGATACCAGTTCGATTGAGAACTGTTGAAGTTCAAAATCGTCTGGGGGTGTCAGATTCATGAGGGATGGGGATAAAGTTAAAAGCATCAAATGTTTCTATCAAATCCTAGGCCTTATGTTTATACTTGCTCAAGTAAGATAGCTTGCACTGAAACCTACTTCTAACCTGATTAATGACCAATTCAGAGTCACCACATACCCGTAGCTCTTTGACTTTATGTTTTAGAGCAGATTGTCAGCCTAAGATTAAAGCTTCATATTCAACAAGGTTATTGGTGCATGAGAACTACAACCTATTTGCGGCTAGGTGTCGCTTGCCTTGTGGGTCAATCAATAGAATTCTAGATCATGAACCTTGTTTTAAATGGGCCCTGTCAAAATAAAGGGACCACAAGCTCGACAAATCACAATTTTAGTTATTTTTGGTACTAGCAGGTTCGATTGAAAGGGTGTAAATGCCTATGTTGGATGATATGATGTTCACCTGTTCATTTACAACATTGTATTCAGTGATCATGTGGGTCATCTTAGGTTTTCAATCTATTTGGAATGCCTTTTATAAATATTGGAATGCAGATCGAGTTTTAAAAACTAACAAGTAATTTTTGAGTTAAGTGTTGTAGGAAAAGATGAACTCTATTGAACTTCCCAATGCAATTGACAACGAAGACTAGCCTATTTCGATTGAGATTTGCTATATTTCGGGACTCAAGCCTATGTGACTAAGCTTAGCGAATATGATACAAATGCCTTTACCAGTTCTTTTCGCATCTTTTCGCAACACTTTAGCTTTATTTTAATTGGGTTATTTGGATTTAGTCTAGTGAAGTAACTTTTATTCTTTGTTGTGGAGGACGGGTTTAGCTTTTTTTGTGACCTTGCATCCTCGCACCCCCTCGCATTGCTCTTACCTATCGTGAGGTTGGGAGCTAGTCGAAATTGCACCACCATTAAACTCCCACTTGGGTGGCGAGTTTGCCTATATTATGATCGACTCCTCGGCTCTTGCATCATTTGATACAGGTGTTTCGGGCGGAGTTGTAAACAGCCATGGCATCGAAACAAGTGCGAAAGTTCATCTTGAAAGTTTTATGCGAGGTAATGAATCATTCCCAGTCAACTCTATGCTTGATGTTATTTTATGATATCATGAATTTGATAAATCCATGTCACTGGTTTGAGAATTTCTCTTTGGTTGCTTATTTTGTTGTTTGAAGCCCCTTAGAGAGTATGCTTAAGAGTTGGGTGCATCATAACTAGTACCCCACGGTGTTAAGTTTGAGGGTGTGCAAAAGCTAACCAAAGTTTTTTTTTTTTTTTTTTTAAATTTGCAATGCTAAGCATTGTAATGCCATAATAGCCCATGGCCCATGGCTTATCTTCAACATCTCGGTAGTTTTTTCCCATTGGACTAGGGATTTCGTTGTTTTTGAACAAGCCAAATTTAGAATCCTAGTCTGGGTAGAGATTCTAGGTCTGTCGTTGCTCCTTTGAGGTTCGGTAGTCTAGTTACTAAAGCCCTTTGGTCGGTTTATTTGTCATGAGTAGAGTAAATTCTTTGCCACTAGGTCATAGAAACGTGTGTCGAGGTCGAGCTTTCTAAGGATCTCAAGGTAATAATAGACATCTAAATAGGAGACAAGTGTGTCTTGTACATCAACATGGCTAACACTTGCTTTTAGTGTCAATCCAAGGACCACAAGATTTGTGTTTGCTCTCTCATGGCTAAGTCACGATCGGATACTCAACCCAAAACCTCTTTAGAGGTGAATAAAATTGTTGCTGCATCCCCAGACGTGTGGACTATGATCACCAATGAAAAATCCAACTAGCAGGTACGCAGGGCGGCCAAAGCACTTACTATTGTGTATTGCTTTGTGATTGACAAACAATCGATCACTAACGCTTCTCAAGCGGTGCCATCGATTTTGCACATCCTGCAAGCGGCGATGGTTATTTTGGGTCCTCAAAGCCAAGCTTTTGTCTCTCAATTGTCACAACCTCCTTCAGAGGTGAAAGAATCCGATTCTGTTGATAATTTGATGCAAAACAAATTAGTGTTGCTCTCGCGACCCATCACCACCTCTTGCGGATGGCGTATATTTGCAAGAAAAACAACATACTTTCCAACTTGGTGGCTATATACATGGCAATAAACAAGCTTACTTGTCTAATAATTTTTTGCTTTAGATGATGTGGATAATGGGAGCAACATGAACCTTGATTAGATATTAATTTTGGTGGGATCTTTATTCATTTATGTTTTAGTCATTACCCAAATAACCTCCATGGACAATCATTATCCAAATAACCTCCATGGGTAGTCACTACCCAAATGACATTTTTTCCTCATGTATTTTTGGTGATAATCACATGACAAGAAAGACCCACTTTAGCACATAGCCATCGTGAACCTTGATGTTTCCCAATGATAGTTTATTCTTGGAATGTTTATGGCCTTCCTGACTCATCCCTAAAATTTATGGTTAGGGACATTTGTCAATTCTTTTTTACTAAAATGAAATTTTAATGTCAGCAAGAAGTTAAAATCTCTAGTTTTTTACTTCATTCCGTCACGAGATCTATTGCCTAGAGGTCTTGTGCCATGTGTCCAATCATGATAAATATGTGGTGGAGTGGTTACACTTATTGCACTTGACTTGGCTCCCCATGTTGATAGTAGGGGTTATGACCCCACTCATCCGGTGGTGTGGACCCTCATCGATTTTGATGGTTGTTCCCTCGATATTTCCAACATTTGGCTCCCCAATGATTGTGTTGAAAGGGAGACATTTTGGTGGTGGATTGATGAGACACTTCCAGAATCCATTTGGATTTTGTGTGGTGATTTCAATATGGTCGAATCTTGTGGACCTTTGCATTACTCTTTGTTTATGGCAAACAAGTGGCAGTTTTTTCATCAAAAGGCCCATGAAACATCATATCGGGAGCTCATTAGTTTCTCACAAGAGTTGGAGCTATCCCCTTTCAGTGAGGGCCTACAAAAAGAAACTGCCAAATGGAGAGACAATCTTAAGGTTGAAGAAACCTATCGAGCTCATGTTGCCCAAATTTGTGCTCATATGCATTGGCTAAAAATTGGGGACCAAGCTTTTAAGAGTTTTTCATAGACTAATAGCCATTTGTGATGCCAACTAGTGTCTCACTAAACAACTTGATATTTTGTAGAAACCCCTGTTTCCCTGATTTCTGATAACTGTGTTTTTTTGGATTGTTTTGTATATTTTTTATTTTTTTGGTGTTTTTGCATGAATAAGAGAATGCGATTTTGCAAGATAAATTCGTATAAATTCAAATAAATAAACAAATAGCAGTATACTCTTTTAACTGGCTAATCTATGATCTTATTTTTCATTTCAAATGATTACAATAGACGATCTCTGGTATGCATACAAAATAATATAAAAATATTGTTCAAAAACTTGATTTGCAGCAATCTGAAAAAAAACCCTAGATTTGGTACGGCTGGTACGACTGCAATAAATAACCTTTTCTCCTTGCTTTTGATGATCTAGAATGATGCTAGATGTATAGGCGCCCTGATAGGAATCGGCAGACTGGACAAAAGGAAGGCGTTTTGCCCCAGAAGAGAAATACGCCCCTGCTAGTGATGGTACACCCTGGTACAGAACTGTACGGCCTGTGTACAGCAGCAATAAAATATGGTACGGCCTGAAAGCTGAGCGCCAGCTCTCAAAGAAAATAGCACCAATATGATAGATCTCTTTCTGGATGATTTCCGGACCAAAACCCTGAATATAAAAATCCCTGTGAATCTCTGTGATAACCTCTGTGTGAGGTTATCTCTTTGCCTGGCAATAAATACGCTGGTATTTCACAACCTCTGAATTGCACACACTGAAGATTGCACGTTCTCCAATGCAAATTGTATACTGGAACCCTTGGCTCTGTCTTTTGAGAAAATACTTAGCAAAAAAATTGGCTTCAATCATGAATGGCATGACCCCCAATGAGAAACCCTTATATTCCTTAAAAGTGCGATTTCCCTAATTAGGGTTTCTCATTAATTAAAAATTCGGATTTTTCTTTTAATTTTTTCCCATAGTTTTAAAATCACATTTTTAATTATAAGATATAATTAAAAACGCCCCCTTCATAATGAGCACCCCTTTAAGTCAACCCTAAAGTCATAATATTAAATATTATAACTTTATAATATAGCTCCAAATAATTAATATTTAATTAAATCAATTAAATATTAATATCTCCCTCAAAACATATCCGATTCTCGAATTGTCTGAAGCTGGCGAACAAGGGAGTGATTTCGCACATGACCAGACCATAGCAGGGGTGCTCCGCTGAGTGTCAAATATCCCTAAAAAATAGCAACTCAGGGAACGGTGTCCGAAAGAGCCCGAAGGAAAGCCAACTGAAAAAATTCTGATAGTCGAAGCCAAGCCAAGCTCCATCAAGACTCTCTATCCATCCTATTAGCCTACGAGGGTCGCATAATAGGCTAATCATCAACTCTGAGAGATGTCAACTGGAAGGGGACATGACAGTCCGCCCCTCCTGAAATTGCTTGTCCTCAAGCAGTCTCAACTCCGGATGCTGCAAAATATCCTCGCTCTCCCATGTAGCATCCTCCACTGGCAAATCTCTCCATTTTACCAAATATTCCCTGATAGTCCTTCTACGCAACTGTCTCTCTCTGTACTCCAGGATAGACTCAGGTACTAAAATCAACTTTCCTTCATCATCTAAGGGAGGTAAAACTACAGAAGGTACCACACGGTGTCCCAAACATTGTGTACCTTGCTCTCTGCCGGAAGCTCTAGCTCACAAGCCACCTCTCCAACACGCCTCAGGATCTTGAAAGGACCGTAATAACGTGGCTTAAGCTTCGCTGCCCCACTCTTCCTAAGAGTAGACTGACGGTAAGGCTGCAACATAAGATAAACCATGTCACCCACATCAAAAGATCTCTCTGTCCTCCTCTGATCTGCATACTGCTTTTGTTGATTCTGTGCCTTGGCAATATTCTCCTTGAGAGCCCTTATAGCATCCTGACTCTCCTGCAACAAGTCTCTAGCACTCGGCACTCTACTGTCACTCAGTAGCAAATCTAGAAAACTCGTCGCCTCATACCCGTACAACGCCATAAAAGGGGACATTTGAATGGTCATATGGAAGGTCGTGTTGTAGCAATACTCACACAAATGAATCCACTTGTCCCATGCCTTTTGCTGCCCTGCAATATAGTTCCTGAGGTAACCTTCCACCCATTTATTCACTATCTCTGTCTGTCCATCAGTTTGCGGGTGGTAGCTGGTGCTCGGTGTAAGCTCGGTCCCACAGAGTCTGAACACCTCCTGCCAGAAGTGACTCAAGAACCGACTATCCCTATCGCTCACTATGCTCCGAGGCAATCCATGCAGTCTGAATACCTCTCGGAAGAAGACCTCTGCTACCTGTGTAGCTGTGTAAGTGGTGGTAATCGAAAAGAAGTGGGCATACTTCGTTAACCGATCCACGACTACATATATGCAATCTCGTCCTTGGGCTTTAGGCAAGCCCGTAATGAAATCCATCGACAGGTATTCCCACTTCCTGTCAGGAATCGGAAGTGGCTGCAATAATCCTGTCGGGTACGTGTTCTCCTGCTTGTTCTGCTGACAAACAGGGCACACACGCACATATTGAAGAACATTTGCCTTAAGTCCTTTCCATGTGAATCTCTCCCGAATCTGTCTATAGGTTTTGAAATACCCGGGATGTCCTGCAATAGGTACATCATGAAAGGCTCGCATGACAATGTTCTTCACCTCTGATCCTGGGATCAAATAAACCCTATTCTTGTAAATGATCAAGTCATTCACAAGCGTCTATCTGGTATCAATCGTCGATCCCTCAACAATGCTGGATGCCCATGAATCCTTGGCATACTCTGCCACAATTATATGTCTCCAATCCTTTGTAATGTGAACCATAGTACTCAAATAAGGCCTGCGTGAGAGAGCGTCGGCCACTACATTTTGGGTGCCCTTGATGAAAGAGATGTCGAAGTCATATGCTTGCAATTTGCTCACCCACTTCTGCTGACGATCATTGAGATCTCGCTGCCCCAAGAAATGCCTCAAGCTGTTGTGGTCAGTTTTGATGCAAAATTTGCTGCCAACAAGATATTGCCTAAATTTTTCCAAGGCATGCCTTATAGCGAGCATCTCCTTATCGTAAATGCTGTATAGCCTCTTTGGTCCCCTGAGTTTAAGGCTCTCATACACTATAGGGTGCTTGTCCTGCATAAGCACCGCTCCAATGCCCTCACTTGAAGCATTGCACTGAAGCTCAAAAGGCTTCGAAAAATCTGGTAGTGCCAACATGGGGCACGTAGTCATCAACTCCTTAAACCTCACGAAACACTCTTGTGCTTCAGGAGTCCAACAAAATGCACTTTTTTTCAACAAATCTGTCATAGGGGCTGCATGATGTGAATAACCATTCACGAATCTACGATAATATCCACACAAACCTAGAAATCCCCGCAGCTGTGTAAGATTTGCCGGAATAGGCCAGTCTATAATAGCGCGTATCTTCTCAGGATCCATCTGCACTCCCTTTGCACTGATAATATGACCTAAGTATAACAATTCGGTTATCTCCAAATCACATTTGGACTCCTTGGCGTACAAGGACTCCCTCTCCAAAACACTGAGCACAGTCTCCAGATGAGCCAAATGCTCCTGCCAAGTCGTGCTGTATATAAGAATGTCATCGAAGAAAACAAGTACAAATCTCCTCAACAGTGAATGGAAGACTCTGTTCATGGTGGACTGAAATGTCGCTGGTGCATTAGTGAGCCCAAATGGCATCACCACAAACTCATAGTGTCCACAATGACAACGGAAAGCAGTCTTCTCAATGTCCTGCTCACGAACCCTCATCTGATGATATCCTGACCTTAAATCTATCTTCGTGAAGTAGCATGCACCATGGAGCTCATCAAGAAGCTCATCGATACGAGGTATTGGATATTTGTTTTTAATAGTCCTCTTATTCAGGACTCTATAGTCTATGCACATGCGTAGGGTGCCATCCTTCTTCTTCACTAGAACAACTGAGGAAGCAAATGGTGATTTGCTAGGTCGAATGTGACCCATAGCAAGAAACTCCTTGACTGTTTTCTCGATCTCATCTTTCAACCGCTTAGGATGCCGATAAGGAGTAATCATAATGGGCTTAGCACCCTCCTCAAGCTCAATAATGTGCTCAATGCCCCTGTCTGGAGGTCTCCTTGGTGGAATATCACTGAATACCTTATCATGCTTGACTCTCAACTGCTGAATGTCAGGATGATACTCTGTCTTCTGCTGTCCCTCCTGTATTGGTGCCAATGTGCACTCGGCAGCCCACTCAACCATGTCGTGTCGCATGAGCCTCTCCATTCGATGAAAAGAAATAGTTTTGTTGTCCCGTATTGCCTTCAGAATATGTGTCTTCCCATCAACATCAAAACGAATCTCCATGTCCTTGAGACGAAGAGTGACTTCCTCAAGGGAATGAAGCCACTTCATGCCCAAGACCAAATCGATATCCCCCATGTTCATCACGTAATAATCAGCCTTGAACTCATAGTTGCTCAAGCGCAATGGGAGATCTCTAATCATCTGCTCACACCTAAGAGTGTAACCGTTGGCCACCTTAACTCTGATGCCGTCAAACTCCTCGGTAATCAGTCCACGCTTCTCCACAAATCTAGCATCGATAAAATTATGTGTGGCTCCTGTGTCAAGAAGGGTTATGACCCTCTGTCCTGCCAAAACTGCACGGAGTCTAAATGAACCCTCCTGCTGAATCCTAGATAGGCGTGCCTCCTGATTTTGAAGCTCTGACTCTGCCTCTGCCTTAGGCTCTGAAGCCTCTAACTCTGACTCCTCAGAACTCTCTTGCTGTTCGGAATTTTCTGATTCCGAATCCTCGTAATAAGCCCACATCACTCGATTTGCCTTGCCCTTAGGCCTCAATGGACAATCGTGATTGGCATCATAGGGACCTTTGCAGTAGAAGCAAAGCTTCTTCTTGCGTAGATCGTTAAGAGCCTCTCAATCCAAAGGTGGCGTTGCTGGTTTGCCCTTTGAATCATTCTTAAAATCTGATTTGTCTTTGTTAAAGTCTGATTTCTCTCTATTTCTGTTGAAGCCCTTATTGTCCCTGAATGAAGTACCTCTGGAGTTGAATTTACTGGATGGGGTTGCCATCTCCATACTACGCGCCTTCTTCATAACTTCCTGTAACGAAGGAGGATCAAAGGCTTTGATCCAACCTCTCAATGGTTCGGATAGGCCCTCGATGAAAAGAACTATCAATCTACGCTCTGAAATGTTTGGCACCATGACTGCCAACCGCTGAAACTCCCCAATGAAGGACTCCAAGTTACTTGTTTGTTTCAATTGTGCCAAATCTTGAAAGTAAACTTTTGGATCTTTCTTGTCAAACCTCTCAACCAACCTATCCACAAAGTCCTGGTACTCTGTCATCTGATTATGTTGAAGTGTTACCATACCATGGTACCACCAATCATGTGCTACTCCCTCCAAGTGCAAAGCAGCGTATTTGATAGCTTCTATATCTGTCATTGGCCTTAATGCCAAAAATGTGTCAAGCTTATGAATCCAAGTTTGAGCTGTCATCTTACCACTCTTGTCAAAAGTAGTCAAAGAAAGCTTGCTTGTAGCCTTCTTCAGCTCACTAAGTTGACCTCTAGGCCTCCTATCTTGTCTAAGTGACCTGTAATGCTCTCTCCTCTGATTTACAAAAAAATCAAAGGACATCCTCTCTCGAACTTGAGGAGCTAATAATTCCCACTCCTCATTTGCAGCCATGAGCGTATCTGCAAATAGGGGGTCTCCTGCTGCCTCCTTTGCTGGAGCTTCTTCTGATTCCTCCTGAACAAATGTAGGACGTGTAGGCCTATCAACTGCTTTGGAATGGGTCAGCGGTGGTCTCTGATTAACTGTAGCACTCCTGTTATCTCCTTGTTCCCCATTCTGTCTAACAGGTGGGTTCATCCTCTCTACCATAGTAGTAAGTGCCTGCAATGCCTGCGCCATCTGCTGCTGTCCTATAACCATAGCACGAAAGAAGTCTTTGGTGCCTGATCCTCATTATTTTTGTGGCCCCTGGGTGGGCTACCCTCACCCCTGTCACTTATGATGACTGGCTGCTGTTCTAAACCCTGGCCGCCTTCAAGCAAGGCTCTCCTGCGTGTGTAATACCTGTGTGGTCCTAACTCTTGTGGCTGCATAAGATTGCTAAACTCTCAGGATGGCAGGATTTAGCTCTGATACCACTATAGAAACCCCTGTTTCCCTGATTTCTGATAACTGTGTGTTTTTTTGGACTGTTTTGTGTATTTTTGATTTTTTTGGTGTTTTTGCATGAATAAAAGAAGAATGTGATTTTGCAAGATAAATTCGTATAAATTCAAATAAATAAACAAATAGTAGTATACTCTTTTAATTGGCTAATCTATGATCTTATTTTTCATTTCAAATGATTACAATAGACGATCTCTGGTATGCATACAAAATAATATAAAAATATTGTTCAAAAACTTGATTTGTAGCAATCTAAAAAAACCCTAGATCTGGTATGGCTGGTATGGCTGCAATAAATAACCCTTTCTCCTTGCTTCTGATGATCCAAAATGATGCTAGATGTATAGGCGCCTTGATAGGAATTAGCAGACTGGACAAAAGGAAGGCGTTTTGCCCCAGAAGAGAAATACACCTCTGTTGGTGATGGTACGGCTTGGTACAAAATTGTACGGCCTTTGTACAACAACAATAAAATATGGTACGGCCTGAAAGCTGAGCGCCAGATCTCAAGAAAAATAGTGCCAATATGATAGATCTCTTTCTGGATGATTTCTGGACCAAAACCTGGAATATAAAAATCCCTGTGAATCTCTGTGATAACCTCTGTGTGAAGTTATATCTCTACCTGGCAATAAATCAGCTGGTATTTCACAACCTCTGAATTGCACACACTGAAGATTGCATGTTCTCCAATGCAAATTGTATACTGGAACCCCTGGCTCTGTCTTATGAGAAAATACTTATGTAATGGGCACCCCGGTTGCACCCAAAACCAACTTAGTAGGGACTCTTTACGACTCCGGTAGTTTTGCTGGAATTTCTTTTTGTTTTACAAAGACCAATACATGTAACATAAATATAGAACTGCAAGCATAGATACACACAACTGAAATAACCAACACACTGTATTTGTATTAATTGCAAAATGAGCAAACGAGTACAATGCCGGTCATGTGGTAACTCATTAGATCCCCTGGTGATCGTACAAACATTATTTCAAGCAGATATCCCAGCATGTGCTGAAGGTGCTTCATTTGTTCTTTGACCCCTCGAAACTACGGACTCTGCAGAAGCTTCTACGGACCCTGCAGCCAAAACTACAGAGTTTGCAGGCTTAGATCTACGGACTCCACCAGGTTGGAAATCTACTGACTCTGTAGTTTGAAATCCACGGACTCCACCAGGCTTGAAACCTACTGACTCTGCAGGCTGAAAACTACGGACGCTGTAGGCTTAAGTCTACGGACTCTGCAGGTAAGAAACTACGGACTCTGCAGGCTTAAATCTACGGGCTGACCCGGCTACATACATATGCTACAGTGACGAGCTGCTACAGTACTACAGCTGCTACAGTTGCACGGTTGCTACAGTAGTACGGTTGCTATAGTGGAACGACTACTACAGTAGTACGGTTGCTACCGTGGCGCGGCTGCTACTGTGGTTGAGAGCACAAAACTCCAAAAACCAATCCCAAGGATTGATGTCTAGAGTGCTACAAATGAGAAGGACGTTTTCAAATGCCCAAATAAGCTGCAAGTGCAACAATTCTTTTCTTCTTATCCAACTTGCCCAAAGAAGCCACAAGCACTCCCCTTTATCCTTTTCTCCAAGGGGCAACTCAACTCACTTGAGCAATGTGGGATAAAGGATGTGCAACAGTCCCTCATAAAGTAAATGTTTAAAGTGACACTCAATGTCTTTCAGCTGGGTTAAAAGTTACCCTTTTTGCAGCACTTCAGGCCCCCAAAAATACTAGCAACCGGACTCCGAATGATGCGAGTGATAGCTTGCCGGAAAGCTCTCAACAAGGAGCATCAAATCCAATCATCAAAACTGGCCTCCATTGTGTCTAAAAAGCTTATTACAAATAGTAAGTGTGTTGGAAACTGAGTAAGCCTAGCCGCTAAAATGGGGACATTACAGTCCGCCCCCCTTGAATTTGCTTGTCCTCAAGCAATCTCAGCCCAGCTTGCTGGATAACTTGCTCACTTTCCCATCTAGCATCCTCCTTCGACAGGTATTTCCATCTAACCAAATACTCCTTCACTATCCTGTTTCTGAGTTTCCTCTCTCTAGTGTCCAGAATAGCCTCAAGTTCTAACACGAGCCTCCCTTCCTCATCCAAAGGGGGTAGATCTGCAGTAGGCACTACACCCTGACCAATGGCCCTCTTAAGCCTAGACACATGGAATACATTGTGCACTCGACTGCCCTCTGAAAGCTCAAGTTCATAGGCGACTTCACCCACTCTTCGAATCACCCTGTAGGGGCCGTAAAATCTAGGCTTAAGCTTCTCTGCTCCGCTCTTCTTGAGCGATGACTGCCTATATGGCTATAGCCTCAAATACACCATGTCCCCTACCTCGAAACTGCGCTCTACCCTATGCTGATCAGCATACAACTTCTGCTGATTTTGGGCCTGCCGTATATTCTCTTTGAGCGCTCTCAAGATATCTTGGCTATCCTTCAACAAGTCTTTAGCTTTGGGCACTCTGCTGTCCCCCAAAGCCATATCCATGAAGCTTGGAGCTTCATACCCGTACAATGCCATAAATGGAGTCATCCTAATGGTCATGTGATGGGTGGTATTGTAACAATACTCCCCCATGTGTAACCATTTAACCTAGGCTCTCTGCTGTGCGGTCACATAGTTTCGCAAATAACCTTCCACCCACTTATTTACTATCTCAGTCTGCTCATCAGTCTGGGGATGGTAGCTCGTACTAGGTGTAAGGTCTGTACCGCACAGCCTAAATAACTCTCACCAAAAAGCGCTCATGAACTTGCTATCCCTATCACTGACAATAAATCTTGGTAACCCATGCAGCCTAAAGACCTCCCTGAAGAACACATCTGCCACCTGAGCTGCTGTATAAGTAGAGGGAATAGCAAAGAAGTGAGCAAACTTCGTCAATCTGTCCACCACCACATAAATGCAATCTCTTCCCTGCACTCGGGTAGGCCAATGATGAAGTCCATAGAAATGCTCTCCCACTTCCGGTCTGGAATAGGTAAGGGCTGTAGTAAACTAGCAGGAAACGTGTGCTCTTCCTTATTCTGTTGACAAATTGCACACTCCCTGACATGCCTCTAAACATCGTCCTTGAGCCCTTTCCATGAGAACCGCTCTCGGATCTGCCTGTAGGTCTTGAAGACCCCCGGATGCCCGGATGTAGGTGCATCATGAAATGCCCTCAGTATCGTCTCTCTTAAGGGTGATGATGGAATTAAATAGATCCTGTCCTGAAACCTGATCAACCCATCAATCATCTCATAGCGACCATCCCGTCTAGTGCCTGAAACCAGTCCCGATGCCCAAGTGTCTCCAGCATATTCTGCTATAATCTTACTCTGCCAGTCTCCTGAAATCTCTGCAAGAGCACAAATGTGAGGTCTTTTGGATAAGGCATCAGCTACTACATTCTTCTTCCCTTTGACAAACTCAATGTCAAAGTCATAGGCTTGCAATTTAGTGACCCACTTCTGCTGCTTGTCATTCAAGTCTCGCTGACCCATGAAATACTTTATGTCGTTGTGATCAGTCTTGATCACAAACTTTCCTCCAACCAAGTAGGATCGGAATTTGGCCAAGGCATGCATAATGGCTAACATCTCCCGATCATAAATAGAATAGCTCCTCTCCACCCCTTGGAGCTTCCTACTCTCAAAAGCAATGGGGTGCTTCTCTTGCATCAATACTGCTCCAACCCCGTCACTCGATGCATCACATTGAAGCTCAAAAGGCTTCGTGAAGTTGGGTAGAGCTAGAACCGGACATGAAGACATCACTTGCTTGAAATGTTCAAAACACTGTTCCGTTGCCACTGTCCATACAAAAGCACCCTTCTTGGTGAGGTCTGTTAATGGTGCTGCAGTCTGTGAAAAGCCCTTCACAAATCTCCTATAAAAACCACACAATTAAAAAAATCCTTTGAGTTGTGTAAGGCTGGTTGGAGTGGGCCATTCAACCACCGCCTTCATCTTTTCTGGATCCACCCGAACTCCTTCAGCATTGATAATATGGCCGAGGTAGAGCAATTTGGTCATGCCGAACTCGCACTTTGATTCCTTGGCATATAGTGACTGCTTCTCCAATATGACCAGCACCTCCTCTAATTGCTGTAGGTGCTCATCCCACGTCCTATTGAAAACTAGGATGTCATCAAAGAAGATTAATACAAATCTTCGGAGCTGCCCTCTAAACACTTGATTCATGCAACTCTGGAAGGTAGCTGGAGCGTTGGTTAGCCCAAACGGCATAACCAGAAACTCAAAGTGCCCGTAGTGACACCGGAAGGCAGTTTTTTCTATGTCCTCCGCTAGCATCCTGATCTGATGGTATCCTGAACGTAGGTCTATCTTAGAGAAAAATCGTGCTCCATGCAACTCATCAATCAGCTCGTCAATCCTGGGGATGGGGTACCTGTTCTTAATTTTCTTATTGAGAGCTCTATAGTCAATGCACATACGCATTGTCCCATCCTTCTTCACCAAAATCACCGCTGAAGCAAAGGGGCTTTTGCTGGGCCTAATATGCCCCATCTCCAATAGCTCCTTTATTGACTTCTCTATTTCATCCTTATGCTTTTTTGGATGGCGGTAGGTGGTGATGATGACTGGTGTAGCCCCCTCCTCCAGTTCGATAACATGTTCTACACCCCTCTCGGGAGGGACCCCATGTGGAATGCTACGAAACACCTTGTCATGCCTAGAAATGATCTCCTGTATATCTGGGTGATATCTCTTTACCTGCTGCCCTGGAGGCGTAGGCATGATCAAACATTCAGCTGCCCACTTGACATCGTCATGTCTGAACAACCGTTCTATCCTTTTCAAGGATACCACCCTGAGCCCCCCATTAGGTAAGCCTCAGAGCACCACCTTTCTGCCCTGATGCTGAAACCTCATCTCCAGCTTAGCCAAGTTGAAGGTGAACTCTACTAGAGAAGTCATCCACACCATTCCCAAGATGACATCATAATCGCCCATGTCAACTACATAGAAATCGTCCTCCAACTCATAATCTCCTCCCAATCTGATGCGAAGTTTTGAAATCTTCCGGGTGCATAATAACTTGTGGCCATTGGCCACCATGACTCTGAACCCTGCATGCTCTTCGGTCTGAAGACCCCTCTTGGCCACCAGTTTTTCATTGATGAAATTATGCGTTGCCCCTGTATCGATCAAGGAAACCACACGCTGCCCCTGAATCAGCCCTCTTACCTTAAAGGTCATGGCCTTCTGGACGCCTATCAGCCGAGCAAGAGACTTCTCATCATCCGAACTCTCCTCAGCAACGCTATCACCCTGACTAGATTCTGAATTTGAATGCTGCCCCTGGTCTTCGGAAGGTGATTCGTCTGCTGAGAAATACTCCATGGGCTTAGCCTTCGCTTTAAGCGGACATTCATGGGAAAGGTTCCATGGCTCCCTACAATGAAAACATAGTTTTTTCTTCCTAAGTTCGTTGAGGGTCTCGCTGTCCAACCCTTTTGTTTCCCCCTTAGGCCGCTAAGGGTCCTTCTGAAACGTCTTCCTTTCCTTATCCTTCCTAAAATGAGAGTCCTTAGAGTGGAGTTTACTCCTATAGGAAGAAGATGCTAGGTCTCTAGTTTTCTTAATGGCCTCTTGTAGTGAAGAGGGGTTGTGTCCCTTTACCCATCCTCGCAAGGGGTCGGAAAGCCCATCCATGAAAAGAACAACCAGTCTTCTTTCCGATATATCCGTCACCAATACTGCCAACTTTTGGAACTCGGTGATATAGGCCTCCACAGAACCCCACTGTTTAAGCTGAGCTAGCTCCTTTAAATGCAATTCTGGGTCCTTAGTATCAAACCTGTCAATGAGTCTCTCGGTAAACTCTGCATAAGTATCTACCTGGTCATGGCCAAGTGTGACCATACCGTGGTGCCACCACTCGTGGGCACTTCCATCCAAGTGCAATGCAACGTACTTAATCGCGTCCTCCTCAAGCATGGGATTAAGCTGGAAATAAGTGTCTAATTTTTGGACCCATGTTCGCGTTGAAGTCTTCCCTGTACCGTCATAGTATGGAATGGACAACTTTCCTAACTTTTTTCTCATCTCATAATTCTATTGCCTGTTCCCTCTCATGGGCATGTGCTTGAGTCTAACATCCATATACTCCCTGAAGGACATTTCACCTTGAAAATTTGGTCCAGCATTTCTCCAATCCTCTAGTCTTTGGTCCTGTATCTCCTGTTGTGTAGGACTAGCGTTATCTTGGTCATTCTGTCTTGGAGGGAATTGTGGCATGAGTGGCCTTGTAGAAGAACTTGCTCTAGCGTATGTCTGGGCTCCCCTATTAATCAATGCATCTCCATTACCTCCATTACCTGGTCCACCTACTTGGTTAGCATTTTTACCCTGGTTGGCATTGTTGCCTTGATCTGCTCTAGTCAAGGGTTGTGTAATTGCTAGGGCCATTTGCTGCAATGTGGTCTGTAGCTCCCTTTGCCCCCTGGCAAGATCACTGAGCATCATCCTGGGGCTGGGTTCTCCCCTCTCCTCATTTGGGTCACCCATGGCTGGTGTTGCAAAGGGCTCACCCTCCTCAATTTTTGAAAAAACTTGTAAGTTTGGGTTTGTCCGGTTTCTCCTCAAGTAGTACTGATGTGTGGCATGCATGAAACCTCACAGGATGGCAAGAATAACAGGCTCTGATACCACTGTAATGGGCACCCCGGTTGCACCCAAAACCAACCCAGTAGGGACTCTTTATGACTCCGGTAGTTTTGCTGGAATTTCTTTTTGTTTTACAAAGACCAATACATGTAACATAAATATAGAATTGCAAGCATAGATACACACAACTGAAATAACCAACACACTGTATTTGTATTAATTGCAAAATGAGCAAATGAGTACAATGCCGGTCACGTGGTAACTCATTAGATCCCCTAGTGATCGTACAAACATTATTTCAAGCAGATATCCCAGCATGTGCTGAAGGTGATTCATTTGTTCTTTGACCCCCCGAAACTACGGATTCTGCAGAAGCTTCTACGGACTCTACAGCCAAAATTACAGACTCTACAGGCTTAGATCTACGGACTCCACCGGGTTAGAAATCTACTGACTCTGCAGTCTAAAATCTACGGACTCCACCACGCTTGAAATCTACTGACTCTGCAGTCTGAAATCTACGGACTCTGCAGGCTGAAAACTACGGACTCTGCAGGCTTAAATCTACGGACTTTGCAGGTAAGAAACTACGGACTCTGCAAGCTTAAATCTACGGACTGACCCGGCTGCATATAGATGCTACAGTGATGGAGTTACTACAGTGACGAGCTGCTACAGTAGTACGGCTGTTACAGTGGCACGGCTGCTACAGTAGTACGGCTGCTACAGTGGCACGACTGCTACAGTAGTACGGCTGCTACAGTAGTGCGACTGCTATCGTGGCTGAGAGCACAAAACTCCAAAGACCAATCCCAAGGATTGATGTCTAGAGTGCTACAAATGAGAAGGACGTTCTCAAATGCCCAAATACGCTGCAAGTGCAACAATTCTTTTCTTCTTATCCAACCTGCCCAAAGAAGCCACAAGCACTCCCCTTTATCCTTTTCTCCAAGGGGCAACTCGACTCACTTGAGCAATGTGGGATAAAGGATGTGCAACAGTCCCTCATAAAGTAAATGTTTAAAGTGAAACTCAATGTCTTTCAGCTGGGTTAAAAGTTACCCTTTTTGCAGCACTTCAGGCCCCCAAAAATACTAGCAACCGGACTCCGAATGGTGCGAGTGATAGCTTGCTAGAAAGCTCTCAACAAGGAGCATCAAATCCAATCATCAAAACTGGCCTCCATTGCGTCCAAAAAGCTTATTACAAATAGTAAGTGTGTTGGAAACTGAGTAAGCCCAACCGCTAAAATGGGGACATTATAACTTAGCAAAAAAATTGGCTTCAATCATGTATGGCACGACCCCCAATGAGAAACCCTTATATTCCTCAAAAGTGCGATTTCCCTAATTCGGGTTTCTCATTAATTAAAAATTCAGATTTTTCTTTTAATTTTTTCCCATAGTCTAAAAATCACATTTTTAATTATAAGATATAATTAAAAACGCCCCCTTCATAATGAGCGCCCCCTTAAGTCAACCCTTAGGTCATAATATTAAATATTATAACTTTATAATATAGCTCGAAATAATTAATATTTAATTAAATCAATTAAATATTAATATCTCTCTCAAAACATATCCGATTCTCGAACCGTCTGAAGCTGGCGAACAAGGGAGTGATTCCGCACATGACTAGACCATAGCAGGGGTGCTCTGCTGAGTGTCAAATATCCCTAAAAAATAGCAACTCAGGCAACAGTGTCCGAAAGAGCTCGAACGAAAGCCAACTGGAAAAATTCTGATAGTCGAAGCCAAGCCAAGCTCCATCAAGACCCTCTAACCATCCTATTAGCCTACGAGGGTTGCATAATAGGCTAATCATCAACTCTGAGAGATGTCAACTGGAAGGGGACATGACATATTCTGCAAGCTTTTGTATCTCATTATTACAGATTTTTTGTTGCCTAGCCACTTCCTCGACTCGTGAAGGTGCTCTCAAAAAACGTTTACAAGTGGCTCCTTGCAAACTCTTTGAGAGTCAAAGGGTTGCTTGTGAGCATTTGCTATCGATTGAAGATTTTCATGTGGCAACATCCCAAATGGTTGTTGACAAGGCCCATGTTATTGATGCTTTCCATTGTTAATTTTACCGAATTCTTTTGGATATTGTGGGTGCATATTTGCACAAAGTTTACATGGAAACTGTTCAGATCAATCCTCTAGATAAATATATCAACTAGGGAAAGATCAAGTTCATTCCAAGGCTGGGGACCTAAAGGTCATTGCTATCTGGGGCCCTATCATGCTCTTAAAAGCGTCCTACAGGATTAATGCCAAACTCTTGCTATGTGTATGACATATTTGTTACCTTTCATCATTCACCTATAACAAACCAATTTCATTTGCGATAGATACATTTTAGATAATGTTATTGTTGTCTAGGAAGGGATGGAAGATGCTTGCTCCTCATAGCAAAAAGCTTTTTTCATCATAAGTGATTTTGAGAAAGCCTATGATAGAATTGAATAGCCTTTTATTATTGCTAGCTTCAGGCTCTTGGATTTGGGACCAGGTTTGTTCAAACGGTCAGTATGCTCTTCTACAGGGCCTGGGCTTGTATCACCATTTATTGGGCTCAGTCAGACTAGTTTGGGTTGTTTAGGTCCATTACACAAGGTTGTTCGTTAGCTCCTTCCCTCTATGTTCTTGCAATTGAAGGATTCAACTATCATCTAGTTAACTACAACTATAGAGGTTTAGTTAAAGGCATTTCTCTCTCTCAAACCCATAGTCAAATGATCAATGGACATTTTTTTGATGACTCCTTATTCTTGTTGAAGAAGAAGCATTTGTTACCAATGCCATGGAATGTTTGCAAATATTTTTGTCTTGCCTCAGGGTCCTCTATTCAGTAGGAGAAAGCATAATGCTACAAGTAGTCTAACATTCCCTTACTGCGTTGGCTATAGGGTTTTAAATGTTATTGGATTGAAATTGGAGTGCAGTTCAAATTCCTTAGCATCACCTTTACTTTTCAGGTATCTCGTTTTGGTTAATGGAATTATGTTCTACAGAGGGTTGAGAAAAACATTGCCAATTGGGTTACCAAACCTCTCTCCTAGGCTAGTACGTTTTAGGTTTGTTCTAAGATCCTCAAAACAACCCATGTTTATCATTCCTCTTGTTGGATGCCTTCAAATGTTGCATACCCAAGGCTGGAATGCCTCTAGAGGGATTTCTTCTAGGCTAATTCTGAAGGCTCTAAAGGTTTCCATAGAGATTCATGGGATATATGCTGTAGACCCAAGGAGGTAGGAAATCTTGGCCTTCTCAATATCAAACCCCAAGGCTCAGCCCTTCGTATCAAATGGATTAGTTGTGCTCTCAAAGGAGACAAGGCTTGGAAGATTTAGCTACGCCATTGCATCTTTCAGGGCAGTTCCTATGGCAAGTGGATTTGCAAGGGTCTTGGTTTTCATTCTCTTCTCATCACTCTTGTCCTAGTGAAAATTGTGGGATCCTTTGTTGCTCATGGTATATGGAGAGCTTGGGCGTTACTAAAACCTCATAATTTGGGATGGTGACGGTTTCAGGTTTAAGTTCTAGGGTTACCAAAACATGATCACTTTCTTTGGTGTATTCTTTGCCAAGGTGTTTGAAATGTCCATTTCTAGGGTTGGATTGCTAAACAAGGAGTTATTCAACCACTTCAAAGAAATAATTAATTTTCAGAATTTACTCAAACCCTAACAAGCTGAAAATGATTTATTACTGCTGTATATGCCTTGAAAATAGCTCAAAAATATTATTCTAGGTTCCCAAAAATAGCAGCAAATATTACAAATTATAGCCAAATCAACCAACCAAAAACCTAATTTTTGACAAAGTATATTGCTGGAAAATTATTATAAAATTACTGAATCATTGTGTGGCTGATCCACACCCTCCAACAAGCTCAAATTGTCCTCCAAATGGGTCGCCCAATCTAGGAGAGGGTTTGCTGCCCTTGCAAACATGTGCAGCCCTCAAATACGGTGTTCGCTGCCCTAGGGCAACCTTCATATCCACTTGCCCAGCTCACAATGTCATTCGCCCACCTGCAAATGACCAATTCGTGTTGAAAACATCTTAATTCTGCAATTGAAGCATTCAACAATCTCTTTACAAAGTTGTTTCCGACTAAAATTAAGGGTTTTCGTCTTTGTTCCAGCTACCTTAAAGGGTTTCCGTTCTCAAGGTACAAGTCAAGCTTTTTGTGTTTAGAGTTCAAGAAAACCAAATTATCAAAAAAGTATGAACCCCTCCATATGATTCCTCATTTGCCTTTTATAGCCTTCCCAGGTGTGGCAACCAAAAAGGGAAGGGAGAGTAATTCAAATATTTAAAAGACCCTTTCCTTTTGATCTTTTTAAAATCACTTAAACGTCCATGACCCTTAAAGGTCCCTCCCCTCTTTAAGTGAAATAAGAAAACATAGAGTGCCTTTTTGAAAAATGCCAATAAGACCCTTGTTTCCCCTTTTCTTCGTTCGCCCCTTAGCTTATTGGGAAACAATTTAAGCTAAGGGTCTTTATGATTCAATTTAAAAAGGACATGACAATCCTCCTTTCCCAAAATTGCTTGTCTTCAAGCAATAGCAAACTAGGATGTTGAAGGATAGCCGCCCCTTCTCAAGTAGCATCTTCAAAAGGTAGATCTTTCCAACGAACCAAATATTCAATGATGACCCTGTTTCTAAGTCTTCTCTCTCCAATTTTCACAGTAGAATCATGTCATGTCCCCCTTTTGGGCATGAAGCAATTGAAGACCCTTAGCCTCGCTTGTTTCCCAAGGGCTAAGGAAAAAGAAAAAAAGAAAAGGGAAACACTTTGGTTTCTAAGAGTAATTATAAAAAACACTTTATTATTCTAATTTTTACTTAAGTTGTGTTCTTTTGAGGATCATGGGAGCCCAAGTATTTAAGTGGAAATTATAAGAGTTACTCTTTTTTAGATTTAAATTAGATCTTTCCCTCCAATTTGGGCACCACTCTTGGGGAGGTGTATAAAAGGAAAATGAAGGATCATTTGAAGGCATGCTAATTTGGATATTTAAATCTTGGACTTTGAGCACGAAACGCTTGAGCCATTGCTTTGAAGACGGAAATCTTCAAAGCAAAGAGATTGAGGACGCAAACCCTCTTTCTTCTTTGGGGCAACTTCATTTAGGAGTTGCCATTGTTCTTCAAATTTAGAAAATGACAAAGGGTTTTTCAGGTGGGCGATTTGCTTGTGGAGGTTGGCGCTTGGAGTGGGGAGTGAATCGTTGTTGTTGGAGGGTCATTTTGTGCCCTAACATCATTTTGGAATTTATTGTGAATTTCTACAGCTAGGACGACTTGTTTTTTGAGTTGTGGGGGAGGGTTGTTGGGCTTTTCCAAGGCTAAATAATATTTGTAATTTTTCTACATGTATTTCTCTATTTTTGAGGAATTTTCCAGCACTTTAGATTCGGAAAATTTAGTATTTTATTCAAATATGCAGATCTTGATTGTGGTATTGTTGACGTAGTGGATTGCACCCGGGGCAGGAGGCCGAGCTCTTGCCTTCCACACGTCAAAATGGAAACTCCCATTGCTTGTGGGACTGGCGAAGCTGGAGGGGAGAGTCTCTAGATAAGGGCTAGCTTCTTTTGATGCATCTGAGTTGTTCCAATAAGTGCTAATATATATATATATATATAATGGGGGGGTTGAAAAGGGAGAAGGATTACAGAAAACAAAACCTACTCTAGGAGGGTGATGCACCAAAATAACTCGACCTATTCACACTCACACTCTGAACCATAAGACACATACACTTTAACTGGTAAAAGGACCAGATTGCAGGAAGCTTAACAGGGAGGCTTTAATGGAACACACAGAAGCAGGGACTCACCATAGGTGCTGTAGGAAAAGCACACTATGTAATGACTTCCTTCTGTCTCTACGCTCCAGGTACAACTCTTCTTGTCACCTGCAGGAATGGCGCCTTATAGCTACCAGATGCGTTGGTGTCAACCCTGTGAAAGCATTTAGGAATCGATGACTAAACACAAGACTAACACTCAGACACACATAGAGATATCTAACCAGAATAGAGGTAAAAAATGCGTTTTATTGATTCTAGGTGAAAATTTGCCAGGGCTTCGCCTTACAAATGTGAAAAGATACCCTTTTCCAAATGAGAAGTCTACAATGTATAGAGGAAGAAAGGAGGCCTTTTGGCGCCCTTTTTACAAATGGCCCATGCGTGTCCCAAGGGTGTTGGGAAGAGGAAGCCGCTAAAATATAAATGCTGTATCGGTTCTGATTTTGACTTCAGGCGTTTAAAAACATAGGCCGCGCCGTTTCCCCATAACCAAGACTGCTCTTTGAAGGCACCCAGGGGGTTTGTTTGCTCATAAATGCAAAATGGAGAAAAAATGGGCCGCGCCGTTCACTGTTTGCGTCCTATTTATGACCACTTGGCGAGCACTGTTCCAACCGCTGGAATAACTCCTTGAGTCGACGCCTCCCTTCGCCACTTGGACTATTTGTTTGTTTCTACACTTGGCACTTTTGTCTTTTTCCTTGCCTTGACTCTTCTTGCTCCTTGGGCTCTTTTCATAGCAGGTCGCTGAGTTCATTCTCAACCTTTGTCTTTTTCCAACGTCGTTTTCTTGGTTTTGTCCTTTTTTTTGGCTTTTGTCTCTTTGTTCTCTGGGCTCTTTGTTGGCGTTCAAGAATTCAATGGTCAAACGGTTATTTCTTTGCCGTAAAAATGACGTTCGCGGGCCCGTCACCATTTGAAAAAAAAAACGGCTAGTCTATCTCCTTGAAGTTGACGGCTTCGGAGACGTCACCATCCTTGACAATTTCTGGTGTTTTTTCTCTTCGGCCTTTTGAGAAGTGCCCTTTGTTTGGCAGCCGAGAGTCCCCTGCAAGGGCACTTACCCTTCGGGGTCCTTCGGCGGCCTTTGCCTTATCGGCTTTACTTTGCGGACATTTTTCCGCAGACAAAAAATCCTCAAGAATTGTCTTGTCACTTTTTCGGAGTTCTTCCCCGGGCTTTTCTGGGCTTGCGGCTTCCTTTCCGAATTTCTTTGGACAAAAAGTCCGAAGAAATTCTTTTCCTTGCCTTGGTCTTTCTGTGCGTTTTGAATTCCTTCGGCTGCCGTCAAAGTGCCTTTCTGAATTCCTTCGGACAAAAAGTCCGAAGGAATTATGCCTTTGCCTGAATAAAATTTCGAAAGAACTTACCTTTGCTGCTTTCTCTTTGTGGCCTCTTCGAAAGTGTTCCTTGCCCTCCGCAAAAGCTATTGAACCTAGAATTGCCCTCTGCAAGGGCACTTGTCCTTTGTGAGGCTTGAACTTTTGATCGAACCACTCCTTTGAACCAACCGTTGAACCAATTGATTGAACCGGTTCAATGGTTCCCAAAGGCATGAACCAAGCTTTGAACCGAGCGTTGAACCAAGCTCGTTGAACCGTCCGATTGAACCAGCTTTGAACCATTTGATGAACCGACTGAGTGAACCGAAACATTGAACCAAGCCGACGAACCGAAGCATTTGAACTGTGTTGATGAACTTTGCGTTGTTGAACCTCAGCCGTTGAACCATTTGATTGAGCCAACGCGATGAACCAAAGCATTGAACCAAAGCGTTGAACCAGTTCAATGGTTCAAGGGTTCAAAGATGCTAACTCTTGGAAAGATTATGTCGTTGAACCACTCTTCCAACCTTAAGAAAAAGTGTCTTTGAACCATTTTAGCTCTCTTTCCTTATGAATTTCTTCAGACAAGAGTCCGAAGAAGCTTTGTAAAACCTTGCACTCTCTGAATTGGTTCTTCTGCTGAAAGACTACACCTGCAGAGTTCGTAGAAGTCCCTGTGAAGTCCGTAGAAACCTGCAACGTCCGTAGAAATGGACCTACAGAGTCCGTAGAAAACCTGCAGAGTCCTTAGAAAACTTCACTGCTGAGTCCGTAGAAATCCAAGCTTTGCAGAGTCCGTAGAAATGGACCTGCAGAGTCCGTAGAAATGGACCTGCAGAGTTCGTAGAAAACCTGCAGAGTTCGTAGAAATTTGCAAGACTCGTGCAAAATCAAAAGTACTGGCTCAGAACAACATGGAAAAAAAGGGGGGACCGATTTTTGTCCTGTTGGGCCAAAAAATGGTCAACAGGTATAAATTGGCATATTTTATGGTTGATATTTCATGATTTAGTGCTCCATTAGTCATTGAAAAATTATCAATAATTCCAGTAATTTGTTTCATCATTTATTGGATGATTTGCGAGGTCTTAAAGTACTTTTCTTGGAGTTGTAAGGGCAAGTATGATTTCTGCAATTTTCTTCTAATTTTGGCACCTAGGGTTTGAAGAGGAATCTCAGTTTTGGGAAGAAAAAATCACTTGTTGGCTTGCCTTTTTGTGCCATTAAATTCGCCCCATTTTTAGGCTAATTTTAGAAGGATGATTTCAGCTAGGGTTTGCTATTGGAAAAATAAAAAAAAGATTTTTATCCCAGGGTTTTGCAAAAATTTCAGAATTCAATGATTTGTCGAAGTTTGGGAAATTATAAATTAGGGATTAAAACAAGTTTATCCTATTCATTAGGGGGTGGTAGATCTATGGAGGAATTAATGTGCTGTCCGAGTGCTTTTTTTAAGCAAGAAACATGAAAAACATTGTGAATATTGCTATTATCTGGTAGCTCCAACTCATAAGCCACTTCTTCCACCTTAGAATTTTGTAGGGACCATAAAACTGTGGTTCTAACTTTTCCACGCTACTTTGTTTGATAGAAGATTGTGTATAGGGCTGCAATCTTAGGAAAACCATGTCACCTGCCTCAAAATGTTTTTCCGTTCGTTGTGTATCTGAGTAGATTTTCTGCTGGTGAACTTGTTGTACGTTCTTTTTAAGTTGATCTAAAATTTCTATGCTTTGTTGAACTAAATCAACAGCCCTGGGCACTCTACTATCACTCCAAATTAGATCAAAGAAAGAAAAAACATCATAACCATACAACACTTTGAAAGGAGACATACCTATTGACATATGGTATGTTGTATTGTAACAAAATTTTGCCATGTACATCCATTTATTTCATACATTTTACTGCTTTGAAACATAATTCCAAAGATATCCTTCCATTTATTCACAATTTTGGATTGCCCATCTGTTTGGAGATGGTAGCTAGTACTTGGGGTCAATTCAGTGCCAACCAAATGGAAGAGCTCTTGACAAAAAAGGCTCATGATCCGGCTGTCCCTGTCATTTACAATGATTGTAGGCAACCCATGAAGCTTGAACACCTCCTTGAAGAACAAATCAGCCACCATATGAGCATTACAATGGATTGATAATGCAACAAAATGAGCAAATTTTGTGAGTCGATCCACCACAACCAATATGGAATTCTTACCTTGTGTTAATGGTAGCCTTGTGATGAAGTCCATAGAAATACTCTCCCATTTTTGTTGAGGAATAGGTAGAGGTTGAAGAAGACCAGCTGGAAATGTGTGCTCTCCTTTGTTATGTTGACAAACAAAGTGTTCCCTAACATATTGAAGCACCTCTCTCTTTAGACCTATTGTATCTTGGAATTGCACCCTTGTGAGAGAGTTCTTCAGGCTCTCTCACTTCTAGCTACAAGCATGGGGACAACCTTAGGTTGTGGGTATCCTGTACTGAGGTTGAACCTCTAGGCTTTTTAATAAGGCTAGTTCTTGTTGACAATTTTGCCCCATAGGGCAAATTGTCATCCCTACTATTCGGAACTCTGCATATTGTGCCAATTTGTCTTGTGAATCAGTTTTGGGTACTGAATAATGAAAAGGAAAAGGTTTTGCAAAGTTCAATAAAGCCTAAATGCATACCTACAACACCCAAGGAGCCATCTACAACAAGGTATCAACCAAGGAAAGAGCCTACAACTAGGTAAAGTTTTGGTCATTCAAAGGATTCAAAGGGGCGTTCTCATTTTAGATTTGGCAATGTCCACCTACAGCCATCCTTAAGGTTAACCTACAAGCGGCGAGTGTTTTCTTTAGGACACCTACGGAATACAGGTTTGTTTTTCAGACTTACAACGACTATCCTCTTTCCCAAGTGTTTTCTTTCCAAAGTGTTGTCTTCTCAAATTTTTGTCGGGCTGAGAGATGGACAATTTCCTCGGACTTTTTGTCCGAGGGAAAAGAATTTTTCAAAGGACTTGGGAGAAGTCCGAGAGAATTTCAAAGGGACAATTTACAAAGTATTCAATTCCTTCGGACTTTTTGTCCGAAGGAATTAAGGAGACAAAAAATTCAAAGGTGTGGACAACATAAAGTCCGAAGGAATTAAGGAGACAAAAAACCCGAGTGACTTACAAAAAGCCTGGGTGACCTACAAAAAGCTCGGGTGCCCTTCAATTTTTTCGAAAAGCTAGTTCCGAAGGACAGAAGCCCTTGTGGGGGGCACTTGGTCGGTGGCAGGACCTTTCCAATTTTCCCGAAAGGCACAGAGGAGAGACAAAAGCCCTTGCGGAGGGCAATTGGTCGATGGAGTGGACCTTTCCAATTTTCCCGAAGGGCATTTGGCCGGTGGTAGAATAAAGACAAAGGAGACTAATTTCTTCGGACAAAAAGTTCGAAGAAATTTGGGATAGAAAAAAACCCGAGAAAATATCAATAAAGGCAAAGAAAGGAAAGGGAGGGAGATCCTTTGGACAAAAAGTCCAAAGGAATTCCTTTGGACTTTTTGTCCAAAGGACTAAAATCGGAAAAATTGGCAAGAGAAAAAGTCAAAGCTAGGAAAATGCAAAGGAAAGAATGGTCATGACAATAATTTTGAAAGAATAAACCGAGGGGCTGTCCATAAAGTCCAAGGGGGCTGTTTGAAAATTCTGGAGGGCACTTTCCACAGGAAGTCAAATCCAAAAAAGCCCGAGAGATTATGATAAAATAAGCAAATGAAAAGGAGGAGGATATCCTTTGGACCTTTTGTTCGAAGGATTCCTTCGGGAAAATATGCAGAAATTTATTGTGAAAAGTTGGCCAAGGAAATCCAAAGCCAAGGAGAGGACACGCACGAAAGTCCGCAACCAACAAAAAGTTCGAGGAAAGAGAAACCAATAGAATCTCGAAAGGAAATAATAAAAAAACAAAGGCAAGACAAAATTCCAAAGGAATAATTTGATTTGGACAGAAAATAGAAGTCCGCATAAAATGAACATGAACAGGCAGACCAAAATAAAAGGAAAATCCATGCAAGCAAAGGTTATTTTCGATTGACTGGTCAAAGCTTCAGTTGAATGGTTGTTGAAGTCAAGCTGATCTCCAGATTAACTCGTGCTTTCAAATGTTCCAACTCAGCTTCCAACGTTTCAATTCGAGTTCTAATTTTAGCATGGTGTGGATTTCATGCATGCTCTCGTTATCTCGTGCTTTTAAACGATCAAACGGCTCAAGAGGAAGTCCATATTTGGAGGTGGGCGTAGCATTTTTGCATGATAAGAGTTTGACTTTCAACAAACACACCGTCCATTTCTTCTAACGCCAAGGAGCTTCATGCAAGACAAATAGACTTTTTGTAAAGGCCGAGTTGGACGGATTTAGCCTCTCTCCTATTTTTCCAACGCCAACTCTTCGCTGTTGTAATTTTCTATATAAGTTGGCTTTTCAGCCTTGAATTGTATCCCTCTTGGTAAGACCAGACTCTGCCATTGGTGAGTGGTGTAACCTCTTCAATCAATAGAAGGACTGTAATTTCAGATTTCAAGCGATGGCATAGTGTACATTCATTCAACTATTTGCATACGTGGTAGATTTCTCTCCCTTCCCAAATTTTGATTCGTACCTAGTTGCTAGCTCATCATATTGTGTAGGTCATGTTCAGTGTTCTATGTCTTTTGCTGAAGCTGTAAGTGTACGTTAGGTGGCTGCAAAGTGTCTTGTATCAGATCTCTCTCCATCGTTTTCCCTCACATTTTGGTCATTGGATCGAACCTTCTCATGAAATATTTACGCATAGTGATAAATTGAAATCAAAGGTCTTCTTTTTCCCTTGTTTGATTCAGTGTTCAAAGTTCCAAGTAGAGTGGATCAATATTTTGGTGTATCACCGTCATTAGGTAGGATTTCCCTTTCAAGTTTCCTTCTCCTTTTTCCATGGTAAATTTGCAGCATAGAGTAGAGATCCATTGATACATCTTATAGGAACCAGTCTTCTCTGGAGGTTCTTCTCACCATTGAGGCACCCACCCTCGTGAGAAAATCCCATTGTTTCAACAGGAGAGAGGATTGGCTATTTCAGCACGTCTTCGATTCAGGGTGCAACTCAGGGTGACAACAGTTCCTCAGGTGCTTCACTTCAACTCTTGATTCCCACACTAAAATCTACTGTTGGCTAAAGAAAAGGGATAGGAGGATAACATGAAAGAAAATCTAAGCTAAGGGAGGTGATGCACCAAAAGAAATGATCCACTTAGTCTGGGGAATGACACTTATTTAGCATAAGATGAATTTTGTTTACACAATCTCACAACCAGTTAATTTGCATAAGTATTTCGTAAACTAGGCTTACTGAACCATACATGAAGCAAAGTGGGATTTCGAAATCCACACCAAACATCCATTAATGGTGGAAAGAGCTCAAGTCCAGATCTACAACTAACTGAAAAACACAAAAAAATAGGCAATAAAGAAGGAAATGAGCTTGGAAAGACACTTCTTCACAACGCCATTGTGCACAAGCTTGCTTAACACAATTTTCAGACAAATATAGGTAAAAAATTAATCTTTATTGTTTCAAAAGATCTATTACAAAGCGATTTTGGCAGAGTAACTTTATTGCCAGTCCAGAGATAATTTCTTGGCTCCAAGGCCTCTATTTATAACAGACAAGGGGGAAGAGAAGATGGGAATGCGTGAGAAACTGAGAATGGAAACCATAAATTCCTGCAACCACCACCGTCGACCTCCTTGGTAAATTTTGAGAAGCCATGTTGTGGGTGGTTGGAACATCGCTTCTTGGCATGATTGTATTGATCTTTGTATTAAATATGGCATGGCGACCGTCCCCTTTATGTGTCCTGTTGAAAAGGGATGCAGGTCTCCATGTGTTGAAAAAACTGGCCGAACCATGCCGCTTTTATGCTGGATGGTCATTTGTTGGGAGCGAGCCATATCAAAAGACGAGAACTTTCATAAATTCCCAGCTACCAGCCACTTGGACCCCCCTTTGCGCTGATTGGTCGTTGGAAGCTGCCTTGGATCCTTGACCTGCGCTGTGGATGCCTTTGTGCCACTTGGCAACCTTTCATTTGTTCGATCATGACTCCCGTGCACTGTCGATTCTTAGAAAATGCCATTGGACCGAGCTTATTAAGTCAAATAGCGTTGGAAACCCGATTTACTCTTTGTTGTGTAATTCGGGTTTTCAAAGCTACTTGACTTATAAAGCTTTTCAAGCTAAGTCCTTGAAGAATTCCGATTTACTTTATGCAGAGTAACTTGGGCTTTCTGATCTCTCCAACTTCGGACTTTGTCTGCGAGCTCCTTTGCGCTTCGGGATCTATTTGTCTTGGGCAAATCTCCCGAAGGAATTCCTTGGGACAATTTGTCCAAAGGAACCCTTCGGACTTTGCCTTTTGGATTTTTCAAAATGGACTTTCCCAAAGGGTGAGAGACCCTTCGGGCTTCCTGTATGTCCGTTCGGACTTCCACAAATGATCTTCCTGTCGAGAAAAGTGTCCTTCGGCCTTTGAAAGTGGTCCTCCCGAAGGGAAAGATACCCTTCGGGATTTTTGAAGTGGTCCTTCCGAAGGGTAACATACCCTTCAGACTTTTGTCTTTTGTTCCTTTCCTTTGGAATTATTTTCTATCGGCTTTTGTAAGGGCTCTCCTGAAGGGTAAGGGACCCTTCGGGCTTCTACAAATGGTCTTTTCCAAAGGAAAAAATAACCTTTGGAAAATTTGAAATGGTCCTCTCGAAGCTCAAAAGAGACTTTGACAAACTTGCAACTGTCCACTTGGAGAAGGAAATGTCCTTCGGATTTGTCAATGACCCTTGGAGTATTCTTTGGAGAAGACTTGTTCCTTAAAGGACCTGAGAAGCACTATTTTTCGAGACCAAATTGGGTTCGTCAAGCCCCCTTACTTATTTCGGGCTTTTGATTGCTCACAACTTATGAAGTAATTAAGTAGTGCTCCTTGGAGAACTCGAAATACACTGTCCATGAGTAATTCGGGTTCGTAAACCCACATTCTATTTATAAAACATTTAGAAGTCTAGCACTGTTGGAAACCCGATTTGCACTGTCCTCAGAAATCCGAGGTCTTGTGACTTCAAAAGCCCGAAGACTTCTTCTTTGGAGAACCCGAGGTTGTCTGAACTTGCCACTTTTGCTTGAATGTCCACCTTCTCACACTTGGGCAAAATTTTGGTATGTGGGCCAAAAATGGCCAACAAGACCCTTCCAATAGAATCTTTCTCTTACCTCTTTGTAGGTTTTAAAATACCCTTGATGTTGCACTATAGGTGAATCATGAACAACACTTAGGATTTGTGCCTTAAGCTTGGATTTAGGTGTCAACAAAATTCTGTTTTTGTACAAAATCAGCCTATCCACAACTACATACCTATCATCATTCATGCTTTCTTCCATCACAACTATAGCCAAACCATCTTTAATATATTTCACGGTTAGGACAGCCTTCCAATCCGCTGTAATCTCACTTATAGCACACAAAATAGTCTTCTTAGACAATGCATCAACCACTACATTATTTTTTCCTTTCACATAATGTCAAAGTCATAAGATTGCAACTTGCTTACCTATTTTTGTTGCCTATCATTCAAATCAGCTTGTGTGAGAAAATATTTCAAACTATTATGATTTGTTTTCACAATAAACATCCCACAAATCAAGTATTGACGAAATTTAGCCAAAACTTGCATAATGACTAACATCTCTTTTATCATAAACTGAGAATTTTCTCTCAATTTCCTTGAGTTTCTTGGTTTCAAAAGCAATTGGGTGTTCTTTTTGCATTAGGACAGCCCCTATACCTTCCCTTGAAGCATCACATTCCAATACAAATAGAACAGTGAAATCCGGAACAACCAACACGGGACAAGAACTCATGATTTTTTTAAGTTTTTCAAATACATCGAAGGGTGTTTTGGACCAGTTGAAAGCACCATTCTTTGTCAAATCCGTAAGGGGGGCAGCAAGCTGAGAGAAACCCTTCACAAACCTTAGGTAGGAGCTGCATAATTCCAAGAAACCCCTCAATTGCTTAAGATTAGTAGTTGGTGGCCAATCCAAGATGACTTGAATTTTTTGTTGGTCCACATGGACCACTTGGGAATTGATCACATGCCCCAAATATAAAATTTCAGAAGTAGCAAACTCACATTTTGATTTTTTGGCAAAGAGAGTTTGCTGTTCCAACACTCCTAAAACCGTATCCAAGTGTTGTAAGTGCTCATCCCATGTCTTGTTATACACAAGAATGTCATCAAAGAAAACTAAAACAAATTTCCTCAAGTATTGCCTAAATATATGATTCATCAATCCTATGGAGCTCATCAACCCTAGGTATGAGGTACCAGTTGACAAATCTTCCACAAATCAGATTTTCTCTTGCCGCTTGGAAAGTTCTCATCTCTAGTCCAGGAAAGAAGAATACATCGTTTTCCTTAGAAATTACTACGGACTCTGCAGGATTTCTACACTCTGCAGGTCATTTCTACAGACTCTCTAGACACTTAGGTGACAAAAGGGCCTTTGCAATTTTTCCGAAAGGCAACTTTAGAGGCCCAACAGCGCTTGCGGAGGGAAGAAAAGACAGAAAGAGCCGATGAGAAAATCCGAAAGTTTCGGTATAAGGGCGAAGGCAAAAGAGATGATTTCTTTCGGACTTTTGTCCGAAGGAATTCCTTCGGACAAAAAGTCTGAAGAAATTTGGAAGACCACAGAAACAAAAAGTCCGCACAAGGAAAAGGGTGAAGGCAAAAGAGGTGAATTCTTTCGGACTTTTGTCCGAAGGAATTCCTTCGGACAAAAAGTTTGAAGAAATTTGGAAGACCACAGAAACAAAAAGTCCGCACAAGGAAAAGCCACGGAATTAATTCGGAAGAGGCATTTTCAAGAATTCCAAAGGGCAGGGTACCCTTTGGAAGGGTCACTTTCAAAAAAGCCGAAGGGCACCTACCCTTCGGGCATGCACAAGACCAAATCAGAGACCGTTGCAAAAAGCCCGGGCGCCCTCCAATTTTTCTGAAGGGCACGGGCGGAGGACACTTGGTCGGTGCCAAAGGGCACTTGGTCGGCGGAAGGGCACATTTGAAATCCCAAAGGGCACATTTCGGAGGGAAATGCAACAGAAAGAATCCTTAGGACTTTTTGTTCGAAGGAATTCGGAAATGGCTTACACAAAGAGAAGTCCGAAGAAAGACAAAAAACAAGAAGCGAAGGCAAAAGATATCCTTCGGACTTTTGGTCCGAAGGAATTCCTTCGGACAAAAAGTCCAAAAGAATTCGGTGAAATGGCTCGAGGAAAATAAACCCGAAGAAATTCTAAGGAATGGCCACTCAAAAGTCCAACACATAAACCCGAAGGGTATGTGTCCTCCAGAAAGTCCATCCGATTATCTCGAAGGGCAGGAAAGACCACGGTTAAAAAGCTGAGGGGCACATTTCTGAAAACACAAGTGAAGCCAAGACGCAAAGGAGACCTTCAGACTTTTGTCCGAAGGAATTCGCATAAGTGACAGGCCCGAAGAAAGTCCGATGGAAAAATACAAAGGCGAAAAGACCCGAAGGAATTCTTGGGAGGTCCGAAGGAAATTGCCAAGCAGAGAAATCCGAAGGAAATAAGAAAACTAAGGGTGACGTCTCGCAAGCCATCAAATTTTAACCGCGGGAAGTAACCGTTGGAACAAGGATAAAGCCAGAATTCCGAAAGAAAATATAAACCGGGTATAATTAGACTAACACCATCCGAATATACAAAATCCTGCCAGAAATAGACATGAACAACAGACCAGAATAAGACAAAATACATGCAAACAGGAGCTATTTTTGAACATCGGAGCTATTTTTGAATAATCGGTCAAAGCTTTAGTTGACTGATTATTAAAGTCCTGTGTGTTCCCATTCAGCTCATGCATCCGAAGGTCTAATCCAGCTTCAGCAGGAGTTCCGAATTCAAACGACGAGTTAACTGTTCCAGATTTTAGAGTTGACTAATTGATTAAAACGCCGCTTCACTAGAAGCTTTCCATGCGAAGGATAATGATCTCTTGCGTCTGACTCAGCGTAAATAACGGTTAACTCAGTTTTCAAACGCTACAACTCGGCATCAAACAACTCACATGGAGTTCTAAATTTGACATTTGCTTAGATTTCCATGCAAAGAGAGGTGGGCGGTTCATGACAAAGACAAGTTCACTTTCTCAAATGAAGAAGCTTCATGCAAGGACAAAAAAGAAAATATATTTTATTGAAAGGCCAAGAAAAGCTGAGTTAACAAAAGTGAATTTTTCTCTTCAAGTGTCTATGCCAATCTTTGGCCTCTTGTAATTTTCTATATAATGGCTTTCAGCTTTGATAAAAAATCATCCAATCTCTTTTGGTTAGACCAGACTCTGCCATTGATGAGTTGTGTAACCTCTTCGATCAATAAGGACTGTACTTTCAGATTTCAAGCGTTGGCATAGTGTATATTTCTTCAACAATTTGCATAAGTGGTAGAGTTCTCTCCCTTCCCAAATTCTGTTTCATACCTAGTTGCTATATCATCCTTGTGCAGGGCATGTTAAAGTATTCTTTATTGTCTTTTGCTGAAACTGTAAGTGGATGTTGGGTGGTCGTAAAGTGTCTTTTGTCAGACCTCTCTCCATCGTTTTCCCTCAGGTTTTAGCTATTGGATCAAACCTTTGCATGAAATACTTATGCATAAGTGATTAATTGATGTCTAAGGTCTTCCTTCTCCTTTGTTCGTTCAGTGTTCAAGGTTCCAAATTGAGTGGATCAAAATTTTGGTGTATCACCCCCTTTAGTTAGGATTTCCCCTTTAAGTTTCATTTCTCCCTTTTCCACGGTAGTCCGCAACGTAGAGTAGAAGTCCAAATTGATACATCATACAGGAACCAGCCTTCTCTGGAGGTTTTTCTCACTATTGAGGCACCCACCCTCGTGAGAAGATCCCATTGTTTCAACCGGATAGAGGACTGGCCATCTCGCGCATGTCTTCGAATCAGGGCGCAACTCCAGGTTGACAACAGTACCTATTTTTTATTGTCTTTTTATTCAACAACCTGTAATCAATGCATATTTTCATGGACCCATATTTTTTCTTCACAAGCACCACTGAAGAAGCAAAGGGGTTGCAACAAGGATTTATGTGGCCCATATCAAGAAGTTCATGATTAGCTCTCTCTATTTCTTCCTTGAAAATTCTTGGATGGCTGTAGGGTGTAGTGATCACTGCTTTGGTACCTTCTTCCATCTCAATGATGTGCTCAAATCCTCTATCCAAGGGCAGCCCATGAGGGATGTCACCAAAAACCTTGGCATGCTTGTCAAGAAGGAATTGTACATCCTTATGAATGGGTGGCTGCTCCAAATCAGCATTCATGTCTTTAGCAAAACATTTGGCTGCCCATATAATCTGCGCTTTGTTGAAAGCTCTTTCCATTCTTTTTAAAGTCACTACCATGGGTGCCCCATTGCTCAATCATTGAATTTTCATCTCCTTTCCTGCTACGTTACCGGATTCGCCCCTAGCAGGCCCTGGGAGCGCGGGGATACGGCGGTCCGGTACGGGAGCGCGGGGATCCGCGGGGGATACGGCCAGGGTACGGCGTGCCCCTTGCGGATACGGCCGGATACGTCCATGGACGTATTCGGCCGTATCCGCAAGGGACACGCCGAACCCTGGCCGTATCCCGGCGTATCGACCAAATTAAATACTATTTTTTAAATTTTTTTCACTGTGGTTTAATTACTGCTGGATACTCCGTGACTGTTCTCCGCGCCTCCCCGCAACTTGCGACCTCGGCGCCTCCCTGCGGCCTGCGCGCCTCCGCGCCCCCGCACCCCCGTGCGCCCCCGAGCCCCCGCGCCTGCTTGCCTGCGCGAACCCATGCGGGCCTCAGGTATTTTTCAATGTTTTATTTGTTTTTAAAATTTTACATTTCATTTTTAAGTTTTTTTCTTTTCTTTTGAAAATTAAGTTATAGTTTATGTTTATTTTTTTAATTTTTTTAAATTTATTTTAACGTTTTAATTTTTATTATAATATTATTACATTAAATACTTAATTATATTAAGTATTAAATTTTAATTTTAATTTTTTAAATTATTAATTAGTTTAAAATTTTAATTTTTAAATATAAAGTATATACTATTAAATTTTAAATTATTCATTAATTTAAATTTTTCAATATATAGTATTAAATTTTAAATTATTAAATATTAATTAGTTTAAAATTTTAAAATTTATATTTATAATTAAATTATATTTATATTATGATATTTGGCATTGAATTATGAGTATATATTTTGTGGTTATATAACTTATTTGAAGTTATTTTGTTTCCTCTATGCATATTATGTGGTTATATGGCTATATTTTTATATTTTTAATTTTTTATATATATTTTTGTACGGCCGTATCCAGCCGTATCCAAACCAAAAAAAAAAAAATCGACGTATCCCCGTATCCGATACTCGTACCCGTATTCGTACCCGTATCCGTATCGGCAACTTAGCTTTCCTGCTGTTTTGAATTTCAGCCTCATAGTTTGAAAATTTTGAGTGTATTCTCCAAGGGAGTGCAACCATTGTACCCCTAATACCACATCGATTTCTCCTATGTCAATCATTTGGAAATCTCCTTGAACTTTATGCTTTGTTAAAGTGAGTTTCAAATCAGAAATCTTATGATGGCAAGGAATAGAAAATCCATCTCCTAATGTCACATTGAACCCTTCATAAGATGTATTTAAGCCACACCTTGTAGCCAACTTCTTATCAACGAAATTATGTGTAGCCCACTATCTATAAGTATAGTGACCTTCTTGCCTTGCAATACTCCTTTTACCTTAAAAGGGTGACAGTTTGGGATTCCGGTTATGATTACCAAAGTGCCCATCATGCTCCCTTCTATATTTGTAGCTTGCTCATCTGCATTAGGGGCTGTTTTTGCTCTTTCAACACTGCTGTCATTTGTTTGCAGCCCTTTTGAGGGCCTTCCTTTGGCTGGAAACTCTTCTTTTGATTTGGGAATGTCTTTGAATTTGTTTGCTGCTCCTTCGGGTACCTTTCCACTTGCTGGAAACAATCTTTTTTCTGCTTATGGAGGTCTGTTTTTATCAAATTTTGATTTGTCATTCTACGCTGCCTTGCCCTTCTTCCTTCCCCATGTTCCACAAAATGTAAGGCGCTGTTTTTTTGCATTTGAAGGGGCAGATTTTGAAAAATGGGTGTTGCACGTTCACAATCTTGGGCCCTTTTTATGGCCACTTGTAAAGGAGGAGGGTTAAAAGCTTTGATCAATCCCTTAAGGAATTCAGTTAACCCTTCAATGAACAAAGTTGTAAGTCTATTTTTTAAAATATTCTTCACCAAGGTAGATATCCTTTGAAATTATGCAATGTATTCTCCCAAAGAGTGTCTTTGTTGCAAATGTGCCAAATTTCAGATGTGCAAATTTGAATCTGCCCTATCAAATTTGTTGATGATTTTCTTGCGAAATTCCTCATAGGTTTTAATGGTATTGTGCCCTAGGGTTATTAACCCTTGATGCTACCATTCATGGCCAGCTCCTTCCAAGTGTAAGATAATCAATTACAAGGCATCATCTTCTCTCATTTGATGCAATGTGAACTACATGTCCACCTTACTAATCCAAACCCTAGCTAAATTATTTGTAGCACCATCAAAGGTAGATAGGGTAACCTTCTGTATCTCCTCATGCCAATCCATGTGGCTGTCCCGCCCCTTGTTGGAGTCTCCTCTACCTTTTTTCCAAGTCACAAACCCATTGAAACTCATCTCTTTCTTGAAAGGAGGTGGATATGTCTGTATTCTTTATATGATGCTAACAATTCAGATTTATAGGAAGGTTGTTCCTTCCCTTTCCATGAAGTTTCTTCTCCTAGAAGAACCTTAGGTCTAGGTGTAGATCCCATACCCGTATCTATGGTGTTGCTTGCCAAAACCTGTGCTTTATCTCCCTTCATATCCTTCATTGTTTGAAGGAATTCACCCATCGCTTCTTTCATCTGTTCTTGTGCCGGAGATAATCTCTCAAGCCTAACTCTATCCATGTCATTGTTTGACATGAAATCCTTGTTTTCCCACAACTGACCAAGAAATTGGCTCTAATACCACTGAAATGTCCCTCTCTAGGGTTGGATTGCTAAACAGGGAGTTATTCAACCACTTCAAAGAAATAATTAATTTTTAGGATTTACCCAAACCCTAACAAGTTGAAACCCTAACAAGTTGAAAATGATTTATTATTGTTGTAGATGCCTTGAAAATAGCTCAAAAATATTATTCTAGGTTCCCAAAAATAGCAGAAAAGATTACAAATTATAGCCAAATAAACCAACCAAAAACCTGATTTTTGGCAAAGTATACTGCTGGAAAATTATTATAAAATTACTGAATCATTGTTTGGCTGATCCACACCCTCCAACAAGCTCAAAATGTCCTCCAAGTGGGTCGCCAACCCTAAGAGAGGGTTAGCTGCCCCTGCAAACATGTGCAGCCCTGGAATAGGGTGTTTACTGCCCTAGGGCAACATCCAAATCCACTCGCCCAGCTCACAGAGTGGTTCGCCCACCTACAAATGACCAATTGGTGTTGAAAACACCTTAATTCTGCAATTGAAGCATTCAACAACCTCTTTACAAAGTTGTTCCCGACGAAAAATTAAGGGTTTTTGTTCTTGTTCCTGCTACCTTGAAGGGTTTCCGTTCTCAAGGTATAAGTCAAACTTTTCGTGCTGAGACTTCAAGAAAACCAAATTATCAGACAAGCATGAACCCCTCCAAATGATTCCTCTTTTGCCTTTTATAGCGGTCCCAAGTGTGGCGCCCAAAAAGGGGAAGGGAGAGTAATTCAAATATGTAAAATAATTTTTTCTTATAATATTTTTAAATCATTTAAACATCCATGAACCTTAAAGATCCTCTCTTTAAGTGAAATAAGAAAACATAAAGTGCCTTTTTGAAAAATGCCAAAAGACCCATGTTTCCTCTTTTCTCCATTTGCCTCTTAGCTTATTGGGAAACAATTTAAGCTAAGGTCTTCATGATTCAGTTGGAAAAGGGGGACATGACAATGTTTACGTTGGAAACAAGCTTGTTCACTTAGGGGTTTGTTGTGCTTTTTGTTAACCTTCCTTTGCCTTGTGTAGGCTAGGTTATGCGCAACAAATATAGATGACACTCATATCGAATAAGCCAGTGCTTCTCAAGCAACCACATGATATCTCCTGCACACAATTATCACAATGGTTCCATTAGATACTCAACCATGTACGCATCAATCAATCAGTCTCATGATTATTGTCTCAAATGAATATACACAATCCGTAGCATCCTCCCCCAAAATTTAGGAGATAGCACAAGGAGTGCATAATAAATAGGCCTGAGAGTTTGTTTTGTGCAACAATAATTTGTTGTAGGAAACCAACATTAGTTGGGATGGAATATTTGCACTCACCAAATAGTGTGTGCAAATATTCCTCCTACAACTAACTCACTTCTTAATCAGGGTTAACTCGTATAGTGGGTGTGAACATGGCTAACACAAAAATCTGGTTTGGTATAAACCCAAACCACTTGCCACTGTAAAAACGACCATTCCAACACCGTACCTTAAGCACAAAATAGGGAGTGAGAAAAGAGGAAGCAAAGAGATTGAGTGGATCTCGACAACTAGGCTTGATCAGGGACTAATGTACAAATACACAGTGAAATACTAAATGCCCCTATGGTAACCTATTCATCTTACCAGAGTATATGGATGTCGAGTCACTGTAACCACCAAGTCAAATAGGAATTGGTACTCTGTATGAGGCTCACTTAGTAAAAAAAATTGATCACAACATTGGGAAAAAGAGTCGTCATGGATGAAATGTATCACTGCAAGGTACCCAAAAACCATTAAAACACCATAGCGAAAGTGGAGAAGAGGACTTATGTTGCAAGGCATCCCAAGAAGCATGACTCAAAAGCTCAACACAATGCTGTTGTAGGTGCTCTTGATGGAGTGAATCCCATCGGACAAAAGTTCACTGAATCAACTGCCTTCGATAGAAAATGGAGTGTGCCAAGGACTAACAAGGAACATGACACCCAAAGCAGTATGTGTACACAACCCCCCAATGTTGAAATGGGTGTAGTGACTCAAAATATTTGCGTGGGCCAATCCCACTACGTATACACTAAAACGTTGACACTGGGCTTCACCAGACTAGATACTCTTTAGAAGGAGAACAAGCTCCACCATAAATTTGAAAGAGATTGTCAACATCAAAGATACAAACACAAAATCTCTTAAGATGTCCCTGGTGGTGATGGGATAGTCAACCACTAAAGAAGAAAGTGCTCATCATGGAGCACACACACATGACGGAAAAAACTCTATGACTCCCAATGTGACTACAAAAATGGTCCCATCTAACAAACAACAACACCAAGTGATGAAAGAAACTCCAAAAGGCAGTCAATTTTTAGAAGACGCCATCTGTGAAATGAGAGATGCATGCTCCAAAAAACATTTCTGCCTAAGAGAGCTCATACAACTAAGGAGCATCAAAAGGCAAGGGGAGCAATGTGCGGTTGAAGAAGTTGATTGGTGGAGGAACTGCCTTTGTAGAGTCTTCTCAAAGAATGTTGTCGACATCGCCAAGAATGACCAGAAATCCATCTCGGATGAATATGAATGGTGGATGAAGATCCTTGCATATGAGTGGGTGCAAAGTCTACAATAGAAGAATGCAAGGTAACATCCAAAAAGGTGTCAGGATGATCAGGGTTGACAAATTGTAATCCCATGTTTCTCAAGCTTGAGTGACGATGCAATAGAGCTCATATGTAGCTCAATATCCTCATTAAGAGAGAAGAGAACAAAGGATGGAGCTCTATCATCAAATGATCCCAATGAAACATCTACGTCATAACCAATGCTATGTAGATCAAGCCACTTAATAAGCTGGATAAGGTCAAAAATGGCTTAGAGATGCTTCTCAATACCCACAAGACTAGTAGTGTGACCCATGGAATAAAACATGTGAGAGCTAAAGGCATTGGTATGCCTTTCAAAAGAGGCATGACAATAATCAGGTGCATTAAGAGTGTGATGACCAAAATTTGCCACTGCAGCAGGCACAAAAGCATAAGCTGCAACAAGAGGAGCAACATGAACAATGGGTTGCTCGGGATTTGGTAGTTCACATTGTAAAAGCGTATCAAGTGGATGCGTGCCAAATTAAGGACTAAAAACAAGGGCATGAATGTACAACATATCTGTCTAAGGCTGCATGCTAGCAATTTTGTTGTAATCAAGAAAGCTCCTTGGAACCCTTTGAATGACTAAACTTCACCTGGCTGTAGATGGCCACTTTGGCTTATACCTTGCTGTAGATGGCCACTTGGGTGGCTGTAAATGCACATTTAAGGACCCCAAAACTGATTCACAAGACAAACTTGGCACCATAGCAAAGTTTTGAATAGTTGGGGTGACAATTTGCCTTCTGGGGGCAAAATTGTCAACACTACCACGTGGATGGGGTTTGACTTCTAGGACTGAATCCTCTATCAAATGGCTCAGAACAGTCAAAAGAAGATGAATGACTTTCACTTAAATCTTGAACTGAAAACCTTTTATCAATATTTAAAGTAGCATCAATGGTATTAACAACATTAGGACAATCAGATTGATAATGAGATGAATTACTTGGCACCTCCACAGGTTTCCACACTTGTATCCCTCTTGGTGTAGCTTTTATGAAAGGCAAATTTTAATGCAACTTCTTTGTAGGATCTGCCTTGAAAGCAGAACGTAAACCCTCAAGTTTGACAAATCTCGGGCCATAAAGGAGCAATATGTGCAATTGCTCAAAATTTGACTAGAGTGGATGAAATTCATAGGCTGATCTGGTTATTTAACCTCAAAGGAGTCTCCAATACCACAAGGATATGCCCAAATCTAATGGATAGATCTCAGATCTGAACTATTATTTGGAATCACTGTGTATAGGAGACAAACTTTTCCAGCAGAGGTGCTAATTTGTTGGCAAAAAAGACAGGCTTTACGAAATTAGCACATTCACAACACAGACTGTAAATGAACGTTGAAAATAACAAACTAGAGATCGTTCAAATACTACAATAACTGAAAGAACCCCGACAACGCCATTGGTCTGTTGGCAAAGTGAATGGGCTACATTGAATTACTCCATCCACAATGAACACAAATTGTAACTAAACATAGACATATTCTAAAATTGATAGTTATACACAGGACCTTTAAATGTAAACAAACCATATAGATCACAACACTTGATGTCCCTGGCAATGGCACAATGGTGCCAATTTATTGGCAGAGTGGATGGTCCAAAAAAATAAACACATCCACAATGCACATAAATTGAAATTGGCCAGTGACCAAAAATAAAATCAGCGATCTCTCAATTATACAATGAATCGAGTCTCTAACAATGTATTGAATGGCAAGTAGTATAGTGAATGGCAAAGTGAAATGAGTACTCCCCGATAATGGTGCCAATTTGTTGGCTTGTCAAATCTGCACCCCAAGATTTAGCGAACAAACAAGAGGGAATAGAGAATGGGTTTGTAATGGGCACCTCAGTTATGCCCAAAACTAACCCAGCTGAAACCGCTTATGACTCCGGAACGGTTTGCTTGTATTGTTTTTTTTTGTGTTTTGCAAAGTCTTATGCATGTAACATAAATATAGAATTGAAAGCATAGGAACACATAGCTGAAATAACCAACACACTGTATTTATATTGATTGCAAAATGAGTAAGCAAGTACAATGTCGGGGATGTGATAACTCACTAAATACTCCAATAATGGAATGAACATTGTTTCAAGCGAATATCCCCAGCAAATACCAAAGGTGCGATCATTTTGTTCTCCGTCCAGCAGAACTACGGACTCTGCAGGCTGGTTTCTACGGACTCTGTAGGCTGGTTTCTACGGACTTTGCAGTTTTGTTTCTACGGACTCTGCAGGCTTGTTCTACGGACTTTGCAGGCTTGTTTCTACGGACTCTGCAGGCATGCTTCTATGGACTCTGCAAGCTTGCTTCTACGAACTCTGCACACTAGTTTCTACAGACTCCGCAGGCTTGTTTCTACAGACTCTGTAGACATGCTTCTACGGACTCTGCAGGCTTGCTTCTACGGACTCTGCAGGCTGGTTTCTACGGACTCCGCAGGCTTGTTTCTATGGACTCTGCAGACATGCTTCTAGGGACTCTGCAGGGTTGTTTCTACGGACTCTGCAGGCCTGGTTCTACGGACTCCGCAGGCTTGGTTCTCCCGACTCTTACTGCAGATAGCGGCTGTTACGAGATGCTACAGTGACGTGGTTGCTACAGTGATGAGCTGCTACAGTGACACAACTGCTACAGTGATGTGGCCGCTACAGTGGCACGACTGCTACAGTGGCATGGTTGCTACAGTGGCACGGATGCTACAGTGGTGTGGCTACTATAGTGGCGCGACTGTATGAGGCTGAAAGCACAGATTCCAAAGACCAATCCCAAGGATTGATGTCTAGAGTGCTACAGATGGGAAGGACGTTCCCAAATGCCCAAATAACCTGCAAACTGCAAGTGCATCAATTTTTTCTTCTTATCCAACATGCCTAATGAGGCCACAAACACTTCTTTTTATTCTTTCTCCAAGGGGGCGACTCAACTCTCATGAGCAATGTGGGATAAAAGATGTGCAACATTTTATATATTAAAATATTACTTATGTCTCCCTTGGGTACCATCCCCATAAAGTAAATATTTAAAGTAACACTTTAATATCTTGCAATTAAGTTAAATGTTACTTTTATAACACTTCAGTTATTAAAATATAATAGCAATCGGACTCCGAATAGCGTAAGTGATAGTTTGCCGGAAAGCTCTCGTCGAGGAGTATCAAATCCAATCATCAAAATTGGCCTCTGCTGTGTTCTGCTAACTTACTACAATTAGTAAGTATGCTTGAAACTGAGTAAGTCAACTTCGTTTTGGCCCAAACTGGAAATGACTAGGCCAAAACACTCTAGGATCCCTTTAAACTCTTCGTTAGCCCTTGGGACCATGTAGAACTAGGCTAACGCACACACATTTGGTCAACTGCTAAAGTGGGGACATTACAGTCCGCCCCCCTTGAAATTGCTTGTCCTCAAGCAATCTTAGTCCAGCCTGCTGAATAACCTGCTCACTCTCCCATGTAGCATCCTCCTCCGACATGTCTCTCCATCTGACCAAAAACTCCTTCACTATCCTGTTTTTGAGTTTCCTCTCTCTGGTGTCCAGAATAGCCTCGGGTACTAACACGAGCTTCCCCTCCTCATCCAAAGGGGGTAAATCTGCAGAAGGCACTACACTCTGACCAATGGCTTTCTTAAGCCTAGACACATGAAATACATTGTGTACTCGACTGCCCTCTGGGAGCTCAAGCTCATAGGCGACTTCGCCCACTCTGCGAATCACCCTGTAGGGACTGTAAAATCTAGGCTTCAGCTTCTCTGCTCTGCTCTTTTTGAGCGATGACTGCCTATATGGCTGTAGCCTCAAATACACCATGCCCCCCACCTCGAAACTGCGCTCTACCGTATGCTGATCAGCATACAACTTCTGTTGATTTTGAGCCTGTTGTATATTCTCCTTGAGCGCTCTCAGGATATCTTGACTATCCTGCAATAGGTCTTTAGCTTTGGGCACTCTGCTGTCCCCCAAAGCCATATCCATGAAGCTTGGTGCTTCATACCCATACAATGCCATAAATGGAGTCATCCTGATGGTCATGTGATGCGTGGTATTGTAACAATACTCCCCCATGTGTAACCACTCAACCCAGGCTCTCTGCTGTGCAGTCACATAGTTCCGCAAATAACCTTCCACCCATTTATTTACTATCTCCGTCTGCCCATCTGCCTGAGGATGGTAGCTCGTACTAGGTGTAAGATTTGTACCGCACAGCCTGAACAACCCCTGCCAAAAGGCGCTCATGAACTTGCTATCCCTGTCACTGACAATAAATCTCGGTAACCCATGCAACCTGAAAACCTCCCTGAAGAACAATTCTGCCACCTGAGTTCCTGTGTAAGTAGAAGTGATAGCAAAGAAGTGAGCAAACTTTGTCAATCTGTCTACCACCACATAAATGCAATCTCTTCCCTGCACTTGTGGTAGGCCAGCAATGAAGTCCATAGAAATGCTTTCCCATTTCCTGTTCAGAATGGGTAAGGGCTGTAGTAGACCAACAGGAAACGTGTGCTCTTCCTTATTTTGCTGACAAATCGCACACTCCTTGACATACCTTTGAACATCATCCTTGAGCCCTCTCCATGAGAACCGCTCTCGGATCTACCTGTAGGTCTTGAAGAACCCCGGATGCCTAGCCGTAGGTGCATCATGAAATGCCCTCAGTATCGCCTCTCTTAAATGTGATGATGGAATCAAATAAACCCTGTCTTGAAATCTGATCATCCCATCTATCACCTCATAGTGATCATCCTGTATAGTACCTGAAATCAATCCAGAAGCCCAAGCATCTCTGGCATATTCTGCTATAATATTTTCCCTCGAATCTCCTGAGATCTCTGCAAGAAACAAATGTGAGGTCTTCTGGATAAGGCATCAGCTACTACATTCTTCTTCCCTTTGACAAACTCAATGTCAAAGTCATAAGCTTGCAATTTAGTGACCCACTTCTGCTGCCTGTCATTGAGATCACGTTGGCTCATGAAGTACTTGATACTATTGTGATCAGTCTTGATCACAAATCTCCTTCCGACCAAGTAAGATATGAATTTGGCCAGTGCATGCATAATGGCCAACATCTCCCGGTCATAGATGGAATAGCTCCTCTCCACTCCATGGAGCTTCCTAGTCTCAAAAACAATGGGATGCCTCTCTTGTATCAAGACTGCCCCAATCCTATCTCCCGATGCATTGCAATGAAGCTCAAATGGCTTCATGAAGTCTGGTAGAGCTAGCACTGGACAAGAAAACATCACCTGCTTGAAGTGATCAAAACACCTCTGAGCTATCCTTGTCCATATAAAGGCCCCTTTCTTAGTGAGATCTGTCAAAGGCGCTAATGTCTGTGAAAACCCCTTAACAAACCTCCTGTAAAAACCGTAAAGACCCAAAAAACCCTTAAGCTGTGTGAGGTTCGTAGGAGCAGGCCAGTCAACAATAACTCTAATCTTTTTGGAATCTACCCGAACTCCATCTGTACTGATAATGTGCCCAAGGTATAGTAACTCTGTCATACTGAACTCACACTTAGACTCCTTGGCATACAGGGACTCTCTCTCTAGGATAGATAACACCTCCTCCAAATGATGCAAATGCTCCTCCCAAGTCTTACTGAAGATCAAGATGTCATCAAAGAAAATCAAGGCAAATCTCCTAAGTTGACCCCTGAACCCCTGATTCATGCAACTCTGAAAAGTAGCAGGGGCATTGGTTAGCCCAAATGGCATAACTAGAAACTTGAAGTTGCCATAGTGACACCGAAAAGCTGTCTTCTCAATGCCCTCCCTCATCTTGATCTGATGATACCCTGATCGCAAATCAATCTTCGAAAAGAAGCGTGCACCATGTAACTCATCAATCAGCTCATCTATCTGTTGAATGGGATACCTGTTCTTAATTGTCTTCTTATTTAATGCCCTGTAATCAATGCACATGCGCATCGTCCCATCCTTCTTTTTTACCAACACTACTGCTGAAGCAAAAGGGCTTTTACTAGGCCTGATATGCCCCATCTCCAACAACTCCTTAATTGCCTTCTCTATCTCATCCTTATGTTTCTTTGGGTGACGATATGGAGTGATGATAACGGGCTTAGCCCCCTCCTCAAGCTCTATGACATGCTCTATCCCTCTATCAGGGGGAACTCCATGGGGTATGCTACCAAATACTTTGGCATGTCTGTCAATAATGTCCTGAATGTGACATGGATGACTCTTAACTTGTGGTTCCGCTGATGCTGGGATGATCAAACACTCTGCTGCCCACTCAACATCATTATGCCTAAAACGTCTTTCCATCCTCTTCAAGGAGACCATCCTACAACCACTGTCTGACAATCCCCTAAGCACCACTGTTTTGCCCTCGTGCTGGAATCTGATCTCCACCCTCTCCATCTTGAGAGTGAACTCAACCAGTGTTGCCATGCATGTCATACCCAAGATGACGTCATAATTTCCCATGTCTACAACATAGAACTCATTTTGTAACTCATATCCATCACCCAATCTAAGGTGAAGATTTGAAATCTTTTGCGTGCACACTAATTTCTGGCCATTAGCCACCATAACTCTAAATCCAGCATGCTCCTCCGTTTTCCAACCCCTCTTAGCCACTAGCTGTGCATCTATAAAATTGTGAGTGGCCCCTGTATCAATCAATGCAATCACCTTCTGTCCCTGTATCGTACCACGCACATTAAAGGTAATTGCCTTTTGGGTTGCTGTCAATCTGGCTAGGAATTTCTCATCCCCTGAACTCTCCTCGGAAGCATTGCTCTCTTGACTAGACTCAGAATCAGATTGTTGCCTCTCATCCTGTGACTATGACTCCTCAGCTGAAAAGTACTCCGTCTGCTTGGCTTTGGCCTTTAAAGGACACTTGTGAGATAAATCCCACGGCTCCCTACACTGAAAACAAACTTTTGTTTTTCTTAGCTCATTCAGTGACTTGCTGTCCAACTTCTTTGACTCTCCCTTTTCTGGCTGTACGTCGTTATGCATTGGCTTCTTGTCCTTATCCTTCTTAAAATGAGAGTCCTTTGAAGTGAACTTGCTCCTGTAAGCAGAAGGCGCTAAGTCTCTAGCCTTCCTGATAGCATCTTGCAGAGTGGGAGGATCATGTCCCTTCACCCAACCACGAAGGGGGTCTGACAGTCCATCCATGAACAACACTATCAACCTCCTCTCTGATATGTCTGTCACCAACACTGAAAGCCTCTGAAAATCTGAAATGTAGCCATCTACAAAGCCCCACTGTCTAAGCTGCGCTAACTCCTTAAAATGAAGTTCAGGATCCTTCGTGTCAAATCTGTCAATGAGTCTCTCAGTAAACTTTGCATAGGTATCTATCTGGTTATGGCCAAGTGTGACCATACCGTGGTGCCACCACTTGTGGGCACTCCCATCCAAGTGCAATGCAGCATACTTAATTGCATCCTCCTCAGGCATGGGATTAAGTTGGAAATAAGTGTCTAATTTCTGGACCCATGTTCATGCTGAAGTCTTCCTTGTACCATCATAGTATGGAATGGACAACTTCCCCAACTTCTTCCTCATTTCATAATTTTGTTGCCTATTTCCTCTCATGGGCATATGCTTGAGTCTAACATCCATATATTCCCTGAATGTCATTTCAACCTGTATCTCCGGGCTAGAATTCCTCCAATCATCCATAATCATATCCTGAATCTCCTGCTGTGTAGGACCAACATTATTCTGGTCATTTTGTCTTGGAAGACACTGTGGCATGAGTGGTCTTGTAGTAGAAGAACCTGCTCTGGCATATGTTCGGGTTCCCCTATTAATTGATGCATCTCCATTACCTCTATTACCCTGTCCACCTACCTGGTTAGCATTATTACCTTGGTTGGCATTATTGCCCTGATCTGCTCTAGTCAAGTGTTGTGTAATTGCTAGAGCCATCTGCTGCAATGTAACCTGTAGCTCCCTCTGACCCCTGGCAAGATCATTGAGCATCATCCTAGTGCTAGGTTCTCTCCTTTCCCCATCTCTGTCACCCATGGCTGGTGCTGAAAAAGGGTCACCCTCTTCAATCTTTGAAAAATTACGTAAGTCTGGGTTTGTCCAGTTTCTCCTCAAGTAGTACTGATGTGTTGAATGCATGAAATCTCACAGGATGGCAGAAAAATAGGCTCTAATACCATTGTAACGGGCACCTCAGTTATGCCCAAAACTAACCCAGCTGAAACCCCTTATGACTCCGGAACGGTTTGCTTGTATTGTTTTTTTTTGTGTTTTGCAAAGTCTAATGCATGTAACATAAATATAGAATTGAAAGCATAGGCACACATAGCTGAAATAACCAACACACTGTATTTATATTGATTGCAAAATGAGTAAGCAAGTACAATGTCGGGGATGTGATAACTCACTAAATACTCTAATGGAATGAACATTGTTTCAAGCGAATATCCCCAATGAATACCGAAGGTGCGATCATTTTGTTAGCCGTCCAACAGAACTACAGACTCTGCAGGCTGGTTTCTACGGACTCTTTAGGCTTGTTTCTACGGACTCTGCAGGCTTGTTCTACGGACTTTGCAGGGTTGTTTCTACGGACTCTTCAGGGATGCTTCTACGGACTCTGCACGCTTGCTTCTACGGACTCTGCACGCTGGTTTCTACGGACTCTGCAGGCTTGTTCTATGGACTCCGTAGGCTTGTTCTATGGACTCCGTAGGCTTGTTCTATGGACTCTGTAGACATGCTTCTACGGACTCTGTAGGCTTGCTTCTACGGACTCTGCAGGCTTGCTTCTATGGACTCCGCAGGCTTGTTTCTACGGACTTTGCAGACATGCTTCTACGGACTCTGTAGGCTTGTTTCTATGGACTCTGCAGGCTTGGTTCTAAGGACTCCGCAGGCTTGTTTCTCTTGACTCTTACTGCAGATAGCGGTTGCTACGAGATGTTACGGTGACGTGGCTGCTACAATGATGAGCTGCTATAGTGACGCGACTGCCATAGTGATGTGGCTGCTACAGTGGCACGACTGCTAAAGTGGCATGACTGCTACAGTGGTGCGGCTGCTATAGTGGTGTGGCTGCTACAGTGGCACGGCTGTATGAGGCTGAAAGCACAGACTCCAAAGACCAATCCCAATGATTGATGTCTAGAGTGCTACAGATGGGAAGGACGTTCCCAAATGCGCAAATAACCTGCAAACTACAAGTGCATCAATTTTTTCTTCTTATCCAACATGCCTAATGAGGCCACAAACACTTCCTTTTATTCTTTCTCCAAGGGGGCGACTCAACTCTCATGAGCAATGTAGGATAAAAGATGTGCAACATTTTATATATTAAAATATTACTTATGTCTCCCTTGGGTACCATCCCCACAAAGTAAATATTTAAAGTAACACTTTAATATCTTGCAATTAAGTTAAATGTTACTTTTATAACACTTCAGGTATTAAAATATAATAGCAATCGGACTCCGAATAGTGCAAGTGATAGTTCGCCGGAAAGCTCTCATCGAGGAGTATCAAATCCAATCATCAAAACTGGCTTTCGCTGTGTCCTGCTAACTTACTACACTTAGTAATTATGTTTGAAACTGAGTAAGTCAACTCCGTTTTGGCCCAAACTGGAAATGACTAGGCCAAAACACTCTAGGATCCCTTTAAATTCTTCGTTAGCCCTCGGGACCATGTAGAACTAGGCTAACGCACACACACATTTGGTCAACTGCTAAAGTGGGGACATTACAGGGTTATATTAGCAAGGCCTGTTGACTCTTCACACTAAACCAGCTTAGAATTGAGGCAACACTTCACGAAAGGTGTCCTAATTTATACTCTTTTGGCTCTGCTAGACCAAGGGGAGAGTCCCTATAGCAATCTAGAATATAAATGCAATACATAATAGGCTTTAGAGAACACAAATCTAATTGGTAGACCTGACCACTATCATCACTTCACTCAATTTGTTGTCACTAGCAAAACGATCACAAGCTACTTATAATTTAGACAAAGATTGTAGTAGATGGATGTGAATAGAGGCATTTATAACTTGCAGGCTTAGTATTGACAGATCTATATGTACACAATGTTGAGTTAACAAATATAAATAAGAGTGCATGGTAATGGAGACCTTTGTGGAATATGCAAAGTGAAGAGAGATGTCATCGAACAAATTTTTGGAAAAGGTATATAAAAATATGATCTATTCAATTGTGGTTAGTGCCTTCCTCCCATTGGGCTGTGGAGTCTTCTTAGAGCTAGAATTAGCATATCAATGACAACCAAAAGAGAGAACGATTTACACAATTGTTGTAAATTATTTCACAACTCAGACATATAACAAAATAACATACACAAAGATCTTATTATTCATCATAATGATGCCTTACTGACCATTGAGAACATAGCAATGACAAGATTGGTTAAAATACGCAACATGATTACACATCAGACCACCAAAATTGCAGAAGGCTTTTATAACTTCACTAATCAACAAGATTATACATCAAGTGTTTTAGTTTCATGACCAAATGACTATTGAGAATTTCTACCAGTTGCGAAAATTTACTTAGCATTATGAAAATACACCACTCATTGAGTTATGTGAGTCTCTCACCAACAATGACATTAAACTTAGACAGACTTAGACCTCAAAGACCCATAGTTTACCCCATAGCCAAAAGACCGGGATGAAGGAAACGTTCATCAATTTCTAGATTTTATCCCTTCGAAACATTACAAGGAAATTCACATCAATGGCAAAGGAAAGGACAATTGTTTGAATCATAATGCATCACACTACCAACCATAGTTTGCATACTCTTCTAGTATTGGCTGAGTATGCGAGTAATCACCGAGAAATTACTGTTGTCAACTTGGAGCTACGCCCTGAATCGAAGACTTGCATGAAATGGCCAATCCTCTATCCGGTTGAAACAATGGGATCTTCTCATGAGGGTGGGTGCCTCAATGGTGAGAAGAACCTTCAGAGAAGGTTGGTTCCTGTAAGAGTTATCCATAAGGATCTCTACTCTGTGTTGCAGACTACCATGGAAAAGGGAGAAGGCAACTTTAAGTGGAAATCCTACCTAATAACGGTGATACACCAAAAGATTGATCCACTCTACTTGGAACCTTGAACATTGAACAAACAAAGGAAAAGGAAGACCTTCGATTTCAATTGATCACTATGCATATATATTTCATGAGAAGGTTCGATCCAATGACCAAGACATGAGGAAAAACGATGGAGAGAGGTCTGATACAAGACACTTTGCAGCCACTTACCATCCACTTACAGCTTCAACAAAAGACATAAAGAACACTTAACATGACCTGCATAATGATAAGCTAGCAACTAGGTACGAATCAAAATTTGAGAAGGGAGAGAAATTTACCACATGCAAATTGCTGAATGAATATACACTATGCCAGCACTTGAAATCTGAAAGTACAGTCCTTCTATTGATTGAAGAGGTTACACAACTCACCAATGGCAGAGTCTGGTATTGTTGTTGTCAACTTGGGGCTGCGCCCTGAATTGAAGACGTGCATGAAGTGGCCAATCCTCTATTCGGTTGACACAATGGGATCTTCTCACTAGGGTGGGTGCCTCAATAGTGAGAACCTCTAAAGAAGGCTGTTGTAAGATGTATCAATGAGGATCTCTACTCTATGTTGCAAACTACCATGGAAAAGGGAAAAGAAAACTTTAAGGCGAAATCCTACCTAATAAAGGTGATACACCAAAAGATTGATCCACTCTACTTGGAACCTTGAACACTGAACAAACAAAGGAAAATGAAGACCTTCGATTTCAATCAATCACTTGGAAAGGTCTTGCCACCGACCAAGTGCCCTCCGCAAGGGCTTCTGTCCTTACTCTGTGGCTTTTCGGAAAAAATGTAGCGCACCCGGTTTTTTTGTAGGTGTCATTTTTTCAGACTTTTTGGAGGCTGCGAACCTTGTCTTTTCAAATTCTCCGAAGTATTCCTTCGGACTTTTGTCCAATGATATCCTTTGTTATATCTTTGCTCTTGGCTAATTTCCTGCGGACTTTTTGGAGAGCTCATTCCTTCGGATTTCTTGTAGAGAACCTTTTCCAAAGGATAACATACCCTTCGGATTTCTTGAGTGTCCCTTCAAAATTTTGCAACGGTTCTTTGAACTTTTTCGAAGCTATGTAAAATCAAGCCTTCTTTGTTCGAAGGAAATCCTGTTGTAGCCAAGGTCTTTGCAAATGTGTATTTCAATTGGTCTACATCTACCCAATGTATTCTTTCTTCCTTGGCTAGAGACATGAATTTTCTGAATGGCAAGAGACAATCTGACCTGTGAAGAATTGTCAACATTTCTGGCGACTCAGCTGGACCAGCATGCCTGCTATGCTTGAGAACTCAGACCATATAGATGCTATTCGAACTCCCAAAACAATGATAGCCCTGATTTCTGATTGAAAATCTCCTTTGACCATGGCTGAAGTAACCGCCTTCAAAATAATAAGAGAAACACACGAAAGCAGGAAAACTAAGTAGTCAATGTGCAAACAAGCACTTATTGGACAAAACTGAAGCAAACTATTGTGCTTGAACATCACTTGGAGGAAAGCAAAAACAACTATGTACATAGAGTTTTGCTCTTCAATAGCAATGTTTCAGATGTATCCCATTGACTAGGATTGGAATCTCTTGGCCGTCCATCTTGGCAAGTTGGAAGGCGTTATGGGATTTGCAGCTGGAGATCGTGTATGGAATACTCCAAAAAGAATCAAACTTTGTGTGCCTTCTTGGTTTGGGTTGATTCTTATCTCACTTGAGGACCAAATCTCCTTCATTGAAGCTTCGTGAGGAAGCTCCTTTGTCAAATGTTCTTTTCACCTGTGCCTAATGACTTTCCATGGCTAGCATGGCTTGATTTCTTGTCTCTTTCAACTCCATAAGCTCTGCATACCTGATCTCCATAAGCTCGTTCTCCAACAACTTAAGTTGATGCAATAGTTCTAAAGCTGGAAACTCAAGAGAAATAGGTAACCTTGCTTCCTTACCATAGACTAGCTTGTAGGGAGAGTAGGCTATTGACCTCTTGTAGGTGATCCTATCAACCCATAGAGATGACTTCAACTTGAGATGCCATGACCTTTGATTGTCTTCAATAGTCCGTCGTATTATCCTTAAGAGGTTCTTGTTTGTAGATTCAGCAAGGCCATTTCCTTGTGGATAATAGTTCAATGAAGTACTGAAATAAACTCCATGTTGGACAACCCATTGGCTGATTCTAGATCCCACAAAAGCCATTGCATTGACGGAAATAATGGTCGAAGGAACTCCAAACCTAGTGATCAAACCTTCATAGAAATCAAGAACGCTAGTTTCGTTGAAGGGGCAAGGGGCAAGGGTTAATGAGACCAATAAAGTCCAATGCCCACTGGACAAAAGGCTGATCCACTGTAATTGGTTGAAGGGGCAAGGCTGCAATTTTAACTTTTCCTACAAACATAGCACATTGTTTGCACTTTCTAACCCATGTATGACAATCACCAAATATAGTAGGTCAATAGTACCCACCTCTCATGATTTAAGTGCTGTAGTTCTTGCGGAAAAGTGCCTTCCACCAAGTCCATCATGGAATTCTTCAAGTAATCTTTGAGTTTGGCTTGGCTCCACACACCTTAGTAACATTCCATTGCTACCATTTTGCAGATAGCTTACCAAATCACGAAACCAGCTGGAAGGTGAGGTGTGAACAACAATCTCTTTATCATTTGACACTAAAACAACTTCATTAGTTTCTTGCAAGTGCTGAGCTAGATGCTCACAAAGTCCTTTGTCTCTAACTAGCTTTGTAACTTTAATTTCTACGTCATATTCCTTTACTTTGGTTATCCAACCAACCCTCTTCTCATTTATGTCTTTGTTCAGAAGAAATTCTTTGATGCTTGGATGAGCAACTATTAGATGTATATTTTTATTAGACAAGTACCTAAACTTTTTCAAATATCTTATAATTGGAAGGACATGTTTTTCAACAAAAGAGTACCTTGTCTCAGACTCTGCAAGCCTTGGCTGTAGAAAGCTATTGGTTGCTCCAAATCTTCATGATTTTGTTGCATAAGAATGCCTGAAATGGTGTTCACATTAGCATACGTATACAGAATGAAATCTTTCTTAAAATCTGGATTTAAAAGCATAGGAGCACTTGCTATGGCTTTCTTAACGTCTTCAAACCCTGTTATTCCCTCCTTGGACCAACTGAAGTTCTGATTTTTGTTTAACATGGCTGTAAGTGGTTTAGCTATAGTAGCGAAATCTGAAATGTATCTCCTTATAAAATTGATCTTTCCAAAGAAACTTTGCAAAGCCTTTTTGCTTTTAGTCAAGGAGAGTGCAAGAATGGATTGAATCCTTTCAGAATCTATGTTTAAATCGTGCTTTGAAACGACATGTCCAAGAAGCTTACCTTCATGAACTGAAAATACCCACTTTTTGGGATTTAGAGATATCTCAAATTGCCTAGACCTTTCAAAAACTTGCTGGTGGTGAACCATGTGATCTTCTGCATCTTTTGAAAATACTGTTATATCATCCAAATAGACAAGCACAAACTTGTTAAGAAGGCTTTGGAAGGCCATATCCATGGCTCTTTGAAAGGTTGCTCTAGCATTGGACAAACCAAATGGCATCTTTCTGTATGCAAATGTCCCCCACTTAGTTGTGAAGGCTGTCTTGAATTGGTCCTCTTCTTTTACCAAAATTTGATTGTAGCCACTATATCCATGCAACAACCTCTTTGAACTTGCAACAAGTTGTAAAATTTGTTCCATTGATGGTAATGGATAGTGGTCTTTAAGCGAAGTTCTGTTTAAATCACGGAAATCAACACACACGAATCTCACCATTCTTTTTTCGTACTGGAACGAGGTTCACCAACCAAGTTGAGTGCTTGATTGGAAATATGATAGCCAATTCTATGAGTTTGTGAAGCTTAGCTTTCATCAAAGGCTCAAGCTTTGGATTGATTGGCCTTTGTCTTTGTCTTATTGGTTTAGTTTCGTCTTCTAACTCAATAGTGTGTTGAGCCAAACTTGGATCAAAACCCTTGAGATCACTATATTGCCATGCGAATATATCAGCAAAGTTGTGCATAATTCAATGAAAGCTTTCTTTTGTGGAGTGCATACTTTGCCCAATTTCAAAATCTTACTAGCTGCAATCTCTACATTGGCATAGTGTTGTTCCTTTGTTGATAAGGATGGTTTCTCTTTCCTTAGCTCGTCATTTTCACTGAAAATATTTTCAAGAGTGACCAATCCCTTGGGTAATTTATTAGTTTTCAGTTGTACAATCTGATCACCATACTGTTGTAAGCGTTTTGACTGATTTCTTAAAGAAAACTCAGCCTCTTCAAAAATCTCACAATTTGATTGTCCTTTTCAAACACGTGCCAATTTTCTTGGTTATCAGGAACGGAAGGCCTTACAACTATCTTTACATGTGACTGAAAAATGTCACTTCTTACATCAGCTGGGATATCAAATTGTTCCCCAACAGCAGCCAACCTATCAACATGTTTATTGTTATCTCTTGGTAATGCCTTATTATATAAAGCCTAAAAATCTTCAAGTAGATCCCATACTCTGTCTGTAAGATTTAAGTAACATATTCTTGCATATATTCAAGCCTCTTACTTTGTAGACTACAAGTTCACTATCTCCAAACACTTGCAAACAATTTGCTTTCATCTTCCTAGCCCACTGCAAACCGTGGACTAGTGCTTCATATTCAGCAACGTTGTTTGAACAATCAAACTGAAATTTAATAGAGGAGAAATACTTTTGTTTTGTAGGAAAAATTAAAATTATTCAACTCCGGTCCCATGCTTATTTCTTGATCTATTAAAGTCTAATTGCCACAAGCCTTCATTAGATTCGTCCTCTTTGACCATGACTGGGATTGACGAATCGTTTTGATGGAGACAATACACACCAAAACCTTCTTCAATTAGCTTTTAGGGATCATGTTCTTGCAAGGTGGAAGCCCACTCATCAAGAAACAAATGTGGAACTCCATCCAAAGGCAAGTCCTTTTCTACATCACTAGTTTGTAGTATTGCATCTGAGATGATACAATTTGCATTGACCACACTTGGCGTATAAGGCTCCATGTGAAAACATGCAATAGGTTCTGATTAAATTGTCACCTTTGTGCCATATCTGGTTCTGAACAAGTAGGTCCAATCAGCTGATAAATATCCCTCAATCTTTGAGGTGAAATCTCTTGAAAGGCACATAGCGAAATAAAGAGGCAGGTCCACCACTACAACATCCTGCTGAATAGTCACGTTAGGACATACATGTAATGTCAATTTCAAATCTTTGATAATGCCTACCATTTTTGCTGGTGAACCATCCAACTGCAGTACCCTTTTAGTATTTGGCTCATAAACAAGGCCGAGCTTGTCTGCAATCTGTTTGGGCATCATTGTACTGCGAGCTCCACTATCCACCATACACTCATGATCCAAAGTATCACCCACTATCAAAGAAAGATAAAAAGGGGGAGTTTTCTTTGTTTTTTTCTCAGTTTTGTCCACCTTTGATATCTTATCCCCTTGCTGCACTTGTTGCTTAGTTGGCTGATCCGAATTTGTCAAGACAACACCTTCTTTCTCAACCGATTTTGGTGACAATGCAAGCATTGAAAGTTCTTGAATGAGTTTATCGTTTTGTCCTGGAATTGAAAGAGAATCCCACATGCTAACGCTAATGTTAAACTTCTTCATTTGGTATACAATACTGAACTGAGATGGACTAACCTTTGATTGCGCTTTCTGTGGTACTTGCTGCTCACGAATTAGAGGTATTTGCTGCACTTTACTATCCTCTACATTCTAATTTTTTTGGGCTGTGGGGGCAGCAAGCTGCTTTTTTGTACTTTGAGCAATAATACTAGGAGCACTTGAAGTATTTGCTACTGCTTGGGCTTCCTCGACAACTCTTCTTTTAGTTCTTTTATAGGTTATAGATGCAACTTGACCATTTGAAACGTTAGTTTTAACATCCTGAGTAAAAACGACATGATCATCTACTTGCCAATTTACATTGATAGCATCAAGTTGCCCTTGAGTCACTCCTTGTGATAACAAATCTGTATCTTGATATTGACCTCCTTGAAAAGAGAACTCTTCTTGTGTCATCTGTGGCATGGTGTTGTTTGGTGATACCAAGTTCTGGTTTTGAACATCATTGAGATTTGAGGGCTGCCAACTTAAATCCTGCACTAAATTATTTTTGTATGGGGTTAGAACAATGGCTTTTGAAGTGGAAGGAGCATTCGGATCAACAACAGCATATGGCTTGGATGGAGTTATGGCTCCTTGCGCTTGATAGGGTGGTCTATTTTCTCTGAAACCTTGATAAGGAGACTTTTGATCTTTGAAGCGCTAATAGTTGTTTTGATTTTGCTGTTGATAGGTCCTATTTGACTGAAATTGCTATCTTTGGAGATGTACTATTTCATTTCCAAAATATTGTAACAAACTTTTCAACTCTCCTATCTCACTAGATTGACTAGTAGGGGCTGCAATAGGAACTTGAGGTGCTGGAATTGAAGCCAAGGATGAAATTTGAGGAACTTGAGGGGCTGGAACAATGCTTATTTTTGGAAATATGGGCATTAGAGTTCTTGGAGAAAGCTTACCTGCTTGAATCAAATTATTTTGTCTTTATTGCAACTTCATAAGCATTTGGCAGAGTAGTACCACCCATTGACTGTATCATCACACTAATGTTAGAATTGAGAGCTTTCAAAAAATATAGAAATGCATATTCAGGTGATGGCCTAGTCAGAACCGTTATCCTGTGCCATGTCTTTTGAAATCTGAGATTAAAATCGGACATGAACTCATCAGTTGCTCTTTGTATGGCAGTTAAATTCTCAAGTAAAGATAAGTGATCAGATTTGTCCTCAAACTGCTTGATCAACGCTTCACCCAATTCATCCCAGGAGGAAACGGATCTAAGTGGGAGGGTTCTATACCATTGTAATGCTTTTCCTTTGAAAGAAGCAGCGAGCAATCTGATAGCAACATTATCTTCAACAACATTATGAACTGAACAAAGATTAGCCACATCCTGGATATGTTCAATAGGGGTTGTTTGATTTTCTCCTGAGAAGAATGAAATACTTTTGAGGGCAGATACAAGAATGTGATCTAACTGTGCTAGATTTAGTGGACTTCCCCTATTGAATGGACAAACCCCTGATTTCTAACGGCCATCTGGATGGTTGGGATTGCAGTTTCTAGAACGATAGGATGAGGGGGAGGTAAATATTCCCTTTGAGGATATGGATTTGCCCTCCTAGACCTTGCTCTTTTATAAGTTACAAACTCAAAAAGAATACCTTTACTTGTTGATCTTGTGGTAACCTCTGGCATGAACGGATTCCTTGAATGATGCTATGAACTTTGCAACTTGATGTAAATGAATATCCTTCGCTGTTGCGAAAACTCTATGTAAAGAACTCTTTTCGTGGTCCCATCGAGCGTGCCAAAAACTGTTGTCAACTTGGAGCTGTGCCCGAATCGAAGACGTGCATGAAATGGCCAATCCTCTATCCAGTTGAAACAATGGGATCTTCTCATGAGGGTGGGTGCCTCAATGGTGAGAAGAACCTCGAGAGAAGACTGGTTCCTATAAGATGTATCAATGAGGATCTCTACTCTGTGCTGCGGACTATCATGGAAAAGGGAGTAGGAAACTTGAAGGGGAAATCCTACCTAATAACGACGATACAACAAAAGATTGATCCACTCTACTTGGAACCTTGAACATTGAACAAACAAGGGAAAAGGAAGACCTTCGATTTCAATCGATCACTATGCAGAAGTATTTCATGAGAAGGTTCGATCCAATGACCAAAACATGAGGGAAAACGATGGAGAGAGGTCTGATACAAGACACTTTGTAGCCACCTAACATCCACTTACAGCTTCAACAAAAGACATAAATAACACTTAACATGCCCTGCATAACGATATAAGCTAGCAACTAGGTACAAATCAGAATTTGGGAAGGGAGAGAAATTTATCACATGCAAATTGTTGAATGAATATACACTATGTCAGCACTTGAAATTTGAAAGTACAGTCTTTCTATTGATTGAAGAGGTTACACAACTCACCAATGGCAAAGTCTGATCTTGGCAAGTGAGGGATAATTTAATCAAGGATGAAAGCCATCTTATAAAAAGAAACACAAGCCAATAGGTGGCGCTGAAAATAGAAGAGAAGTCCACTCTTTCATTAGCGTAAGTTCAATTTGTGTTATCACAACGTTCTAAATATGTCCTATCTTGTCTTTTTTCGTGCATGAATAACCATTTGGCGTTGAAATATGGACGGTGGTCTTTAGTTTGAGCTGTTCTCCAACATGCATCATGCTACGCGCACCTGCAAAAATGGAACTCCACTTAAGGTGCTGGAACGTTTGAAAATCTCCCTTTGCATGAAATCCACGAAGAAGGCGTGATTTCAACAAATAGTTAACGGAAGCTTTGACCAGTCCACTATAAACAACCCTTGCTTGCATGGAATCCACGGAGACTAAAATTAGCACTCCGAGTTGAACTGCTGGACGCTGAGTTGGAACATTTAGAAGTCGCTGCATGCCTTTTGAATGATTTAACCCACCACGTTTATTATTTTTCATGCCTTTTACGGCAATCTTTGACTATAGGTCAACTATAGATAAAAAACAATATTCTTAATTATTTTTTTGGCATGTTCACGCGTGCCTCGGATGTGTCTAAGTTTGTTTATGGCAGTTTGCATGTTGTAGAATGCGTTCATTCGCTGTTTTGTCTATATCTTTTCCCTTGGTTTTCCCTTTATCATTTTATTTCTTCAGATCTGTCTATTCTGCGATCTTATCCTGTTTGGTCCTTTGCTTCGGATTATTTTCTGCCCATGTTATGTATTTGCCTTAGGCTTTGGTTTTTTCACTTTGCCACGGCAAATCTTCCGAAGGAATTCCTTTGGACAATCTGCCCGAAGGAATTACTTCCTTGGTCTTTGTCAATGCCTTTTGCTTGGTCTATGCTATATCACGGACTTTCCCTTTGCATGTATTTTGTCTCGGCTTATTTACACTTAACTTTCCCACGGACAAAATGTCCCTCGGAAATTGTCTTTATTTGTTCCTTGGCTTATCTGTGCTCAGACCTTGCCTTTTCAAATTGTCCGAAGGAATTCCTTCGGACAATTATTCTGCTTGAATTGTCCTTGTCACTTTTCCTGCGAGCTTTGTATCCTTTGAATTTCTGCCGTCTTTTTCCTGCGGGTTTTTCCATTTGCACTTTTCCCGAATTAATCCTTCGGACTTTTTTTCGAAGGATATCCTTCCTTTGTTTTCTTTTTTGCCTTCGGACTTTTTTCCATGGGTTTTTCTTTGTCCCGAATTTCTTCGGACTTTTTGTCTGAAAGAATTAGTCCTTTGTCTTTGTCTTTATCATCGACAGAATACCTTCAAGTTTTTTGGAAAGGTCTTGCCACCGACCAAGTGCCCTCCGCAAGGGCTTCTGTCCTTCCTCTGTGGCTTTTTGGAAAAATTGTAGGGCACTTGAGTTTTTTGTAGGTGTCTTTATTCCTTCGGACTTTTTGGAGGCTGCAGACCTTGTCTTTTCAAATTCTTTGAAGTATTTCTTCGGACAAAAAGTCTGAAGGAATTCCTTTGGACTTTTGTCCAAAGATATCCTTTGTTATTTCTTTACTCTTGGCTAATTTCTCGCGGACTTTTTGGGGAGCTCATTCCTTCGGATTTCCTGCAGAGAACCTTTTCTGACAGATAACCTACCCTTCGGATTTCTTGAGTGTCCCTTCAAAATTTTGCAACGGTCCTTTGAACTTTTCCGAAGCTATGTAAAATCAAGCCTTCTTTGTTCGAAGGAAATCCATTTGTGGCCAAGAACTTTGCAAATGAGTATTTCAATTGGTCTACATCTACCCAATGTATTCTTTCTTCCTTGGCTAGAGACGTGAACTTTCCGAATGGCAAGAGACAATCTGACCTGTGAAGAATTGTCAACAATTATCTGGGCGAGTATTGGCCATAAAAACTGGTCGGGTATTTTTTTAATAAAAAATCGGTGATTATTTACACAGTGCTCATCGAGTACTGTGAGTAATCGCCGAGTACTGGCAAGTACTTGCCAATTGTCGGCGAATAAAATGTATATACATGCCAAAAAAGGTTTACATGCACGGTAAACTCCAAAAATGCGAAAAAAATGTTGCCGAGTATTGGTGAGTATTCAACAAGTATTTGCCGAGTAAACTTCTTATTGGCTGGGCGAGTACTCTCCGAGTACGAGTATGCGAACTATGCTCCCAACCATTCATTGCTCTACAATGTTCAAGGACAAATTACTCAAACAACTTCACGGGGCATCAAGTGACATGTGACTACAAATCTCAAGCTCACTAAATAATAAGCCGCTTGTGATCACATGCAATTGAGAAAACACAAAATTTGCTTGAGCATAAGCCATTCACATTGCAAACTTTAGCTTCCAAGAAGCACAAAGTTCACTTTGAGAAATGACAAGAACACCCCATGGAGCATGTGCAGTTTCGTGAAGTCAGGAGGACAGAGAAAAAGAAGCAGAGATAGTGCCACTTGGTGCAAGATCACAATTTTGCCGATGGGAATGACTCATCAAGCTCATATGAGAATACAAAGACTACTCAGAACTTCATAGTGGGGTAAAAATGCAATGAAAGGTAAAAAGTGTTGTTGCTTTCTTTTGTCAAAATGAGTGTGAATGCTTCTTTTAGGGTTGAGAATCCACTTTATTTTGTTTTTAATTATTTTTTGAAGCCCACATTTGACTTTTCATAAAGTGAGATTGAAAAAAAATAAAAATTCCGTGTAATTCGTCGCAGATATGGTCGGGAAACGTCTTTGGGCCTGCGGATACGCCCAGAGATTTCCAGTGATGTAACTGGGCGTATCCGCAGGCCCAAGGATGTTTCCTAGTCTAATCCCCGACGAATCCTCAATGAGTCCGTATCCTCAGGGGTTTTGTATCATATCCAGGGGCATATATGCAGTATTTAGTAACGTAGTTATTTATTGAAGAGGAGTCTTGCTGAGAAAGAATCATTGGCAATGTAAAAGACATTAATAATATAGAATGAGTAATTAATTTGAGATGTTTACTTTTAGTTTTTATTTTCCCTCTGCTTTCAATTAAAATGCAAACTGTAAATATGCTTTCAAAGGCCTCTAAAAACGTTTTTTGCATTTAGAGTTTTTAAAGATAATATTGATTATTTTCTTTACTTGTTTTTTGCAGTCTGATACAGTTTTTGTGAGCAAATTCCTTCGCGATAATAATATTCATGCAAAGGTTAGAGTTTCAGTCTTTGGTTTATCTTTACATGATTTGTCTTCAGGTTCCTTTAGATATATGTGACATGTTGGGCATACAGAGCTACCATAGCGGTTTAACTGCAAAGGATCGAACCCGCACACAGGACATGTTTTGCTGTAACAAGCTCCGAGTGGTAAGCTGATGAAACTGTTGCCTACTGATGTATTTAAGAGTTATCCTTAAATCTGTTAGGGTTATTATCTATTCATATAATGATAAGTAAAGTTATCCGGGTTGTTCACCCACATGTTTTTTTACTTCTTTTTTGGCTATTGATGTTCCTGTTCAAAGTTCTTGTTTCATGCTTGATTTCTTATTGGTAATATCGCTTTGATGAGTAATATTTCCATGAGTTCTGTTAATATGGCTGTAATTTGTAATGTTCATTTCTGCTTTTGTTGAAGGTGGTAGCAACTGTAGCATTTGGCATGGGTCTTGACAAGAGTGATGTGGACGCTGTATGTAATCTCTAATACACTGACATTTCATCTACCCTTTGATAAAATTCATCGTAAATTGAACTTGTTATAACTAACTGTCAATTGTTTGATATTATCTGTTAGCTTCTTTTGATGTCAAATGTTCCTTTTGGCTGCCTAAATGCTGCTTTCCTGGAGTCATGGCAGTGTTCTGATTTTATATTGTACAGGTTATTCACTATAATTTGCCTGGAAGCTTGGAACAGTATGTTCAGGTTAGCATTATCTTGAAATCAATCCTTGATGGTAAAAATTATTCCTTTGACTCGGCATTTATACATGGTTTTGTCATTTGATGCAGGAGACAGGCCGTGCAGGTCGTGATGGCAGGTTGGCTTATTGCCATCTCTTTTTGGAAGACAACACTTATTTCAAGATCCGGAGTCTTGTTTACAGGTGTGTCTTTTGTTCCTTGAGGAGTCAAAGTTTGATGATAGATTTCTTTGCAGTCCTTTTGATTGACAAGCAATAAATGGATTTGCTCGTAATTTTCCTATTGGCAGTGATGGTGCAGATGAATATGCAATAAACAAGTTCGTGTGTGAAGTATTTACCTACAAGGACAGGCACTCACAAGTTTGCTCCTTAAACATTGCAACTGCTTCAAGGAATTTTGATCTTAAAGAAGAGGTATATAAACTGGCTTAAGCTTTCTCCTTGCTTTAGGCAGCTGTACCCTTCCATTTATATTTTTCCTAACTGAATTTCTAATAGTCCTTTTTCTTTTATGATGGCTGTCAGAGTGGGCCACATTTGAGGATCAGTAACTGGATATGATTGAATGTATGAAGGTGGATCTGTATGTAGTAGTGAAATCAATAACACACGAGAGGATGAAACTCCACAATGTGCAAAAGCATTCAAATGCAATAACATTTTTGGTTGGTTAGCCAAAAGTACATAGGAAGGTTCGTTATATAGGTGAAAGATAAACATGTCCTCACATTCTCATGAATGTGTGATTATCTTCCCCATTGACCTTCATTACACACCTAAGTGACACCTAAGCAAACTAACTAGATCGTGTAGGTAAGACCACTTGGTGGGAAAAACCCTACACCAATAGCGATAGTTACCAAATTCGGCCAGATCTAGACAAAAGATTCAAATTTTTTGGTTGGCCAGGAAAAGTTCATCCGGGTTGGCCTTTTTTTTTCAAAAAATTAAGTTTTTTATTTTTTCTATTTTTTAAGGTTTTTTGTGCAAAAAAATCCTCAGAAACCATAAACACGATATAATATTAACATTTTATATTATTTTATTAATATTATTCATTGTATTTATCTATTTTGCATATTTTAAAACTATGCTCACATATATATTTGTATAGGATTTTTCTAAAGTTTTTCAAGAATTTTGGATTTTGGATTTTTTTGCTTTCTCGAACGGATTTAGGTTTCTGAACTTGGTAACTATGCCGACAACCCCCTTAAGCATAACTTGGGTGAGTAGTAGAATTGGGTCCTGGCAACGAGCCTTGATAGGTACCCAAGTACATAACAATCTTTCATAAAGTAGAGAAAAAAAGAAACCTGTAGGAAAAACTCCCTCCCAAAAGAAAGAAAAGAAGAAGAGTGGGCTAAAAAATGCAACTAGAAACTACAACTTCATGTAGCCACCCTGTATCCTGCAAATTATGGCAAATGTGTGACTCCACAAAGAAGAGAGAAAAGTTAAGCACAAAATGTTACATGGCGAATGCTGTAGTAGGTTCCTCTACAACAAATGACATCTCTTCTTTTCAGAAGAAAGAAATCCTGAGCTATCAAACTACTGAACTCCCACTCAAGTGGAATGTAGGTAAGAATCAAGTTGTAAATCTTTGGAAAATGCTCAAATGTCTCCAAGCTTGTGCTCAAATGTGCCAAATTCTGTAGGCCTCACTGTAGAAGATGGCAATAAGGAAGTGTAAAATGAAGGAGAGAGCAAGAGGGTTTATAAGTACCCTCGTTACATCCAAAGAAGAAGATGCAACTCCAATAGAGTTGTCATCTAAAGAGATGACAAATGTCCTCAATGGTGTCATCTAAATCTGAAATGTGAGACTCTACGAACAAAGAAGAGATGTCTGGTAGAAATATGTCCCAATAAGGTGAATCTAGAAGACATGTAATCCTGCTGCAAAGAATCACTGGAAGCTCTTGAAGAAGTAACTTTGAACTCTGTACTTGCAACTGGGGAAGGTGGAATCTCAGTGCATGTCATGTGACTACCCTGCACATCCCATAAAGTGTCTTGTTGCAAAGAACAAATTTGTGATGGCTCTAGAAGAGTAACATCCTGTATAGGAACGAATGTGGATTTTGTAATATGACAACTAAAGTATGGTAGAATCTCGTCTTGTAGTGGTGGCTTAACAGAAGGAAGAGCAATGTCCCTTAGGAAAGTGTCATCATAAGAAATAGAAGTAGGAGTGATATAAATTTTAGCAGGATCTCTGAAAATAGTTTGAAGATTACTCCAAACAGTGGAGGGACACTCTGTGTGCTCCACATGGTGGTGTAGATCCCATGAAATGTGCATCAATAAGTGACTATAGACACAATAATAAGAGTTGGCTCAAGTCATTGTATTGACAAGGGTCAGTTGGAACAGGAATTTGTCTATATGGAAATGGAATAAGGTCATGTTCTGTGATCAAGTGTTCCATGTACATCCGTTATGAAGCATAGTTGGTCTTTTCAATAAGAACCACCGAAATAGAATCATCTATCCTCATCTAATATCTCCCAAGTGGAGATAGGTGAATCGACATGACTATTGTCAACCTGGGGCTGCACTCTGAATCGAAGATGTGCTGAAATGGCTAATCCTCTATCCGGTTGAAACAATGGGATCTTCTCACAAGGGTGGGTGCTTCAATGGTGAGAAGAACCTCCAGAGAACGCTGGTTCCTGTAAGATGTATCAATGGATCTCTACTCTGTGTTGCGAATCTACCATGGAAAAGGGAGAAATAAACTTGAAAGGGAATTCTTACCTAATAACGGCGATACACCAAAACGTTGATCCACTCTACTTGGAACACTGAACATTGAATCAAACAAGGGAAAAAGAAGACCTTTGATTTCAATTGATCACTATGCATAAATATTTCATGAGAAGGTTCGATCCAATGACCAAAACATGAGGGAAAATGATGGAGAGAGGTCTGATACAAGACACTTTGCAGCCACCTAACATCCACTTACAGCTTCAGCAAAAGACATATAGAACACTGAACATGACCTGCATAATATGATAAGCTGGCAACTATGTACGAATCAGAATTTGGGAAAGGAGAGAAATCTACCACATGCAAATTGCTGAATGAATATACACTATGCTAGCACTTGAAATCTGAAATTACAGTCTTATTGATTGAAGAGGTTACACAACTCACCAATGACAGAGTCTGGTCTTGCCAAGAGAGGGATGAAAAAATCCAAGGCTGAAAAGCCATTAATATAGAGAATTACAAAAGCTAAGAGATTGGCATTGAAAAATAGAAGAGGAAGATCAACTTAGATTAACTCAAGACCAACTTTGCCTTCAAGTAAAATATATTTTCCCTTTGTCTTTGCATGAAGCTCCTTGGCGTTAGAGGAAGTGGACGGCTGAGTTTATTTAAACGCCCACCTCTCTTTGCATGGAAATCCACGCCCACCTCTCTTTGCATGGAAATCCACGCCCACCTCCAAATTTAGCTTCTTCATGAGTTGCTAGAACATTTGAAAGTACGAGATGACAATAACATGCATGAAATCCAACACCAATGTCAATTTCAGAACTCTGACTCGATCCGTTGGAAGCCAAGTTGGAACATTTGAAACACTGAGTTGACCTTGGAGATAAACTTGACTTCAACAACCAGTCAACTGAAGCCTTGACTAGTCGACCGTAATTAGCTTTTGCTTGCATGGAATTCCACGTTGACTCCGTCTTTTGTTTGTGCATGGGTTTCTCTCGGCCCAACTGTCCGTGATTTCTCTTGGCTAAATCTAGAATTCTTCTTCTTGACCTCTGTCTGTATTTGTCTTTCCACGGACTTTCCCTTACTTATTCCTTCGGCCTAATGTTCATTCTCATCGGGTCTTTATTATCTCGGACCTCTCCCTTTTGTTTTATTTCTTGGGATAATCCATTGGGCTATTAGCTAAGTCATTTTCCCTTCGTGTTCATTCTTTTCGGACTTCACTTTTGTCTCTCTGCCTTCGGACTTTCCTTTCTTTGACCAAGCTTTCCGAAGGAATCCTTCGGACAATTTGTTCGAAGGATATCCATTTCTTTCGGACTTTTTGGCTTCCCCTTGGTTTTATCTCCCTTTGATTTTCTTGGACTTTTTCCTGCTGGCTTTGTGTCCTCTGAATTTTTGCGGACTTTTGTTTTCTCACCTTTTCTACGGCTTTGTGTCCTTTGAATTTCTGCGGACTTTTGTTTTCTCACTTTTCCGCGGCTTTGTGTCCTTTGAATTTTTGTGGACTTTTGTTTTCTCACTTTTCCGCGGCTTTGTGTCCTTTGAATTTCTGCGGACTTTTGTTTGCCAATTTTTCCGAATTAATCCTTTGGACAAAGTCCAAAGGAATTTCTTCAGACTTTTGTTTGAGGATATCCTTCCTTTGTTTTCTCTTTTGCCTTTGGCGACTTGTAACTGTGGGGTTTTTCTTTGTCCGGAATTCGGTGACAGGACCTTTCCAACTTTCCCGAAGGGCACAAAGGAAGGACACAATCCCTTGCAGAGGGCACTTGGTCGGTGGCAAGACCTTTGCAATTTTCCCGAAGGGCATTTTGTCTTTATTTGGCCATAGGCAGAATGCCCTTCGGGAAAAATGCAAAGGTCTTGCCACCGACCCAGTGCCCTCTGCAAGGGATTGTGTCCTTCCTTTGTGCCCTTCGGGAAAGTTGGAAAGGTCCTGTCACCGACCAAGTGCTCTCCGCAAGGGCTTGTGTCTCTCTGAACTGGCTTTTCGAAAAAATTGCAGGGCACCCGGGCTTTTTGTAGGGAACCCGGGTTTTTTGTAGGTGTCCTTATTCCTTCGGACCTTTGGATTTTCTGTGGACTTTTTTGGAAGCTGTGGACTTTGTCTTTTCTTTCCTTGTTGGTTGCGGGGTTTTTTTTGTTTGCAAATTCTCCGAAGTATTCCTTCGGACAAAAAGTCCGAAGGAATTCTTTCGGACTATTGTCTGAAGGATATCTTCCTTCCTTTTAATTTCCTTTGCTTTGTTGGCTTCTTTCTAACCTTGCCTAAGGCATTAATGTATTGTATGCAGTAACCCCATAAGAATAACCATGTTTAATCGTATGTAAAACAACCTCTGCCTTTTCAAACAATCTAGATATGCAGTATGTCTCAACAAGTAGAACATATGTATCTTCAGTCGCAACCCAGGGCACTTGTAACATCCTCAAGTAGATCATCCCATGCTTTATATGAAGCTGTAGATGGCTATTTAAGGATGTCAAAAAACTGATTTACAAGACAAACTGGTATCATAAGACCATCTTCCAAATGGTAAGGTTGACAATTTTTTGGCCTATGGAAGAATTGTCAACAATGACCCCATGTAACCATGCACACTCAATGTGATAGATGTCAGACTCGGTTGAAAATGCGTCAAAATGAACAATCTGTGCAGTAGTTACCGAATTCCCTCTGATATTACATAGTTTGGCAGTTTATAATTGAGTGTGTATACAATCAACACATTTAAGTGTGTATTTAATCAACACATATACAAAAGCAACATGTGTGCAAAAGAGGAGAAAAAATGCAACCCCCCCTGAAACTATAGATGATCAATTTTTCAAGGCTTGAGAATAGCATAAATACGTAGAGCTAAAAAAAACTTGTACTTTAAAAAAAAATTCACCTGAAAAGAAGCTATAGGTTGAAACTTATGTGAGTTTGAAATTCTTAAAAAAAATTCACCTTGCAAGATTAATTTTTTGAGTTTGTAAATTTTGACTCATCTTTTCATGGAAAAGTTAAGCTCCCATGGGTTGGTTGTAATCAAGGGCTAAATTTTCGTGTGATCAAGGACTAAGGTGAGGATGAGTGCTCTCCCCTTGATTGATTTGATTGGTGGGTGCGTGATGTCACCCAAAAAAAACCTCCAAACTGCATGTGAATAGTGCTGCACTTCACTCCATTGAATTTGACGTGATCTCGCAAGTCACGTAGTCCAAGCAAACAAGTCATGCAATCTGAACAAGGTGTTGTCGGCAACGTCATGATGGGTATAGTTGTGATCCATAGTCATGAGTTATAGTCAGTGGTCACCAATAGGAACATTCCATGTTGTGGGATGGCGCAGTCAGTGCTGGCTCAACAGATCAAAAATAGAATGCAACAGGTTATATGTACGGATCCAAGTTGCTGACGGGTACAGACAATACAGTGGTTGGTTGAAACTGCAAATTGCATGTACAGATCTAGGTCCTTGGTTGGAGCCACAAATCATAGGTCCAGTTAGTCAAGGCACGAATTAAAGGTCGTGCGAACAAATAGCAGGTCAACTAACCACATAACAAAGACTAGAATCCGAAATAAATGCCAAACTTGCATAGAACCTCAGATTTGGAGAAAAAGGTACTGCTTCCTCCAAAAGCAGCAAAACCCTGCTAGATTTTTTAAAAATCCAGTAAAACCCAAATTTTTTTTCCTTGTTTGGGCAGAAGACAGTATCAATATGTGCAAAATCCAAAAAATATTGTCACACCTTCCCAAATGGTCAAAAACGGTTTATAGTTGATCCTAGGGTTTTGACATTTTTTGTATCCAATTGTGGTATCCATTTTTTGTTTGAAGACTTCAGAGGTACAGATTTGCATGGATTTTCTAGAAAACCCTCCAAACCCTTGAAAACAATTGAGATCACCAAAAAAAACCAAGGAGCTAGAATGCAAGCAAGGTCACAACATAATCGATGACATTTGTCTACCAGCAATGCTTTGATACCATGTTGGAGTGGGCCACAATCGAAGATCGATCTGTATAGGATTGAATGTATGAAGATGAATTTGTATGGAGTAGTGAAATCAATAACACATGAAAGGAAGAAACTCTCCAATGTGCATGATCATTCAAATGCAATAACATACTTGGTTGGTTAGCCAAAAGTACATAGGAAGGTTCATTATATAGATGGAAGATGTACATGTCTTCACATCCTCATGAATGTGGGATTATCTTCCTCAATGACCTTTATTACACACCTAAGGAAGTCTTTGTACTAGGGGCTTTGTCTAATGGTGACTGCTTCGATGTGGCAAATGTGGGAGTCCTCTTTAGGTGTTGTGGTACAAGGGGATTTTCGAATTTGGATTGTAAATTTGTTGTCATGTAAATCTTTAGAAGGGTGAAATAAGGAGGCCAATGAGGTGAGAGAATTGATGATCGTGTTTTATTCTATTGGTATTGTTTCAATGGTGAAGGATTCAAATTATTTGGTTAGATTAGTGGGTAGCTCATGGTATTGAAATTCTTTGAATAGAACATTGATTTGATCTTCTGGTTTGACAATTACGTTGGGTTCGAGTTGCTTACACCATTCTAGAGCATCACGTGTTTGTTTTGATGAATTATTTGTAGAGATTTCTAAAAGCTTTAAGGTGTAAGGTGAGGTCAATGGGCCCATCATAAATGATTGTGGGAGAAAAACCTCCAATGTCCATGGAGGCAATATTTGGAGCTAGAGGCTTGTTTTGAAATGTTTGAAGAACTTTGTTACAGATTGGAAGTTGTGGGATAGGATTCCAATTAGTCTCCGTAAGGAGAGGAGGACGGGGGTACTTGTTAGATGCCCCCCCAATGATTTGTTGTTGATTTTCGATTTACATAAGTTGAGTTTGAATTTCATCAATTTGACTATCAGTTGTTTTTAAGCTGACCAATTTGACTACGATTATTATGAGGTGGGGTATTGCTTGATATCCCCATCATGTGGAAGCTTTTGTAGGATTGGAACTAGATAGCATAAGAATTTTAGTGAGAGTCCCTTAATTGGAAGGGTTATAACTAAAGCCATTATCTAGACCTTTGTTTTGTAGATTCTATTGGTATCTTCTTGTTTGTTTTGTTCGGTGATTTCAACCATATTGCATTGAATGGTTGGTCTAGGTTGTGATTGAGAATATTTGCACCATGAAGTATTACCTTCAAATGTGTTCATGGAAGGAATGAAGGAGCAAATGCTATAAATCTAAAGGGGTTGAGACTTGCTAGAAAAACATGAGAGCAACATGTTTAGAATAATAAGCAACTAGCACAAAAATATGAAAAGAACAAATGGGAAAGTATCCAACCAACAATGGGGCAAGATTCATGTTGGGTTCATCAGAATGTTCGTGGGCTTGAAATGGGGCTTCTACAATACAATAATCCTCTAAACAGGTAAAAGCTAGAAAACCATTTTAAATCCAACACATACAAGATACCGTTCTACAAAGTAGTTAAGCACTATAGACAAGGGCCATGTGCAAAGGAGGTTGGAATAGATTAATAAGGGGAACCTACACATACAATCTATAAAGATTTAAAGGGTGAATGACCTTACTAGATCTGGGGTGTCATCGGATGCTAAAACAAGAACTATGTAAACTAAAGGCGATAAACCAACAGTTATAAGGAGTAGAATGCCATTGGGCTAGATGCAAGAGCTATGAAAAGGTAAAATGCCACTTGGTGGTAAAGCAAGAACTATGAGTAACAATAACGTAAATGATAGTGGTAAAGTAACAAACATGTACTAAACTATACAATCAAAGTAACAACATGTACAATATCTACCAAAGTACAAAACAAAGAGAGATTAGAGTTGACATATCGACACATTAATCTCACTTTGGCTTGTAGCACTTTGTGAGAGATGGTTGTAGGTGAAGTCAAAATGAATAGGTGAAACCCTAAGTAGACCAAAGTTAGGCACTCCAAAGACTTTGTAAACCTTGCATGTGCAGCTCCTATTCTTGATACCTTCAAGGCCTTTATGGTAACTTGTCTTCCTTGGTGTAAGCTCCTCTTAGACTTAAATCCTCTTCTTCTTCCTATGGTGGATTTGTGTGTGCTAACATAACAGATTGTTTATGTCTGTTGAGAAATGACAAAAGAGAACCTTATAAATATTGATCAAATTGTTAAATGTCAAAACTCAGTTTTAACTGATGTCATCGGCTTGACCAATGATGTCAGCTAAAAAGGGATGCTACTAGATGTCATTGTCTACGCGCATGCAATGTGCAAAAAAAGGCTAGAGGAAGGGTACAAAAACCATGGAGGGCAAATAAGCTGATCTGATTGTGATATGGTGGTAGTAGGAAGAATGGTCCATGGCACATCTCTCACAAAGTGCTACAAGCCGACCCACTCTGATCTCAGTGTATGCGTAAACATACACTCAAGGAGATTTGTATGGTGACAAGCCCTGGACATGAAAAGTGTCAGTGAAGTGAACTTAATGTGTATACAATCACCAGACTTGAAAGTCAATAAATCTGTTATTAAATTTTTTTTTTGAACCTCCTTTTGGAGCAATTAACATGCTGCCATGCTTCAAATGGTAAAGCAATTTGCATTGATAATAGAAAGTATAATTTCATCTATTTTTGATATGGGGTATTAAGGGCCTGAGTGAGTCTGAAATGGTTTCAGTTTAATTAGAAGTTATTTGAGATTGTTTGTCTTAGTCTATGATTATGAATAGTAACAGCAGCTGTATGATTTCTTCCTTCCTAGTGAGATCTTATTCTGTAAAGTGAGACTGAAAGCAGGCTGTCTATGGAAGGCATTCAAAGAGAGAAAAAGGTGTGGAGTGTGAGTAAGCAAGAGATTAGATGGAAAGGTACAGCACTTGCTAGATTTTATTTTTGAAAGTATAGAGAAATCTGTATTCTCTGCATTTTATAAATATTTGCGAAACAGCTTGAAGATATGATAGCGAGCGAGAGTTGTGATTGGTTTGTCTGCTTGATTCTCCTCTCAAAATTATTTATTTCTTGATTGCATCTGAATGACCCAGGTGTGACACAGGAGAGAGAGGTTAAAAATCCAGATGATGATTTGATTGTGGTTGTATGCTCATATAGTTTTTCTCGGATACGTTTTTCATTGATTCTACATGAGAGGGCTCTGTATCTCTCGATTGTAACTGCTGCTAATATATGCTTTTTTATGGATCCCTGAATGTTCTTTCCCTTGTATGTATTCCTATGTTCCTGACTGGATTATCAGGTCTATTGACATGTGACTAATACCATATTTAGAAGAAGAATTCAAGTGATAGAAATACAGAATAATGTATGCTTTATTTATCCTTCCCCAGTATAGAATACAAGATTCAAATGTTCTGTTTTGGTGATCCCATGAGGAGCACTTCTTCCCAGTCTTGTTATAACAACGTATGTCTTATAACAAAAGATTGTCTTAATCTGTGTTAAATGACTATTTATAACATGATATAATGCCCTAGTGATGCTCCCATTTCTATCACTTGCATGCATCAGTCTTGGAATTTTTTGTGTCATTGGTCACTCTTTAGATTGCTAATGATCATAATGAATTCTTCGGCTGCAAATGGTGATTTATGTTTCTATTAGATTGATGCCTGTCCGCAAACTCTAATGTTCCAAAGCAATATCGGGAAAGTAAATTGAATAATGTCCTTTTCAGGTTTAATTAAAGATTAGTGCTCTAGATTTTTTTTGCTTGTTGTAAGAGATGCGGTGTGTGTAAATTAGATATGGATGCTTCAGAAAATAGAGCTCATCTGATTTATAGCTATGTGTACCGATTAGATTTTAACATTCTGCCTTTCATGTCTTCAACATATTAATATTAGTGTATGATAGTGTTCCATAGTGTAGTTTTTCTTTGAGCTAAAAAGGTTTTGATCTTCAAGACAATTTCCTTCTGCATGCAATAGTTCTGTTTGTACCGAGTGTAAGTTTCTAACTGTTGATACTTAAAAGTATCTTGTTATAGCATATGCCATTGAACCAACAGATGTAGGGAAACCTTACATTGTGGGACCTATCTATGATGTAACCTCCGGATTGAAAGGCCTGATCCTTCTACTAACCTCGTGCAGAAATAAAATATTGTCAGGGGAAAAGGCGAAGGAATAACATAAGTAGATGCTGAAAAGAAATAGCAGTGATGCTCTGAGAGAGTTAGGACCGGAACCTAATTAGCTGTTGAATAATAACACATAACAACTTAACGCATTTTCTTAGTAAACTTAAGACAATATCATATGCGCTAGGACAGGAAAATGTTAAAGATAACTTAATTGAGACAAATGGAAGATAAAATCCACAATATATTTCTTCAGATACTTGAATAGAAATTTCAAATTACATAGTCTTAGGATATACTCAAAAGGTATTACAAAACATTAGGGAATAGAAAATTTCCTAAGGGCTATTCCTGCATGGTCAAAGAGACAAAATATAGCTACAAGACGAAATAGTCAATCCCTTTCTCCTATTGAGCTCATTACATTTATAGCCAAAATTTTGAATAGGGGATCCAAAATATGGGCAAAAGTGTCAATTCTTGCTGCCACCATGCTTCACAAGTTGTATTTGCCGCTGTTTCAACCTTCTGTCATTTCTGTAGATGCTTATGAATGTTTCAAGTGGCTATTATTCTTTAATAATGCGTGTGGAGATGTTTGCCACCAAGCATTAAATACCTTCAGTACCATCTGATTTGCCAGTAGAGGAAGTGGTTATGGAAACTATAAGATTGACCAAATTCTATGATTGGTTGCCGGAATAAATTCAAGACATGCATTTTGGGGATTAACCACAATGCATTAATGGCCACCCTGGGCTAGAGTTGCAGATCAATTGCTTGGAGGATCATGGCAGTGGTTGTGGGTTGTGTCACTCAACCACTGTGATGTGGCAGAACTTGTCAATTTGGAGTGAGCCAGTGGCATGTCATTTAGTCCATTGTGGAAATGGTAGACACTATGAGATGCATGATTGGGCACCTTGGCCAAGTGCATTACTGCTCTGACATTCAACCAATGGTGCGATACAAAGGACTGTAGCATAGTGATTGGATGTGGGAGTAGTGCCATTGGCTCGCCTTATGCCACCTTGCTGTATTGCAATTGAGTCACCATTAGTGATTGGACAATAGGCTCCACCTTTGTCTGTTCTGCCTTGAAGGATTGGCTATTCCGCTTTGTCCGATTGCTAAGATTGACGGTGTGGAGATTTGATGTTGATTTGGCTTTGGAAAAGTACCGAACAGTGCATGATTGACTGCAGCTTTTGCTATGGCAGGTCCCTCTACTCTATTGGTGACTTAGGCTAAAGCAACAACCTAAGGTCGAGCCGTGATGAGCTTGGGGAATTTGCTAAAGCATTAGGACCTTAGCATAGTGTTTTCGCATGGCACTAACATTATCACCTCACCACTCAAGGCTCCATAAAAGGCAACACAAAAACTAGTAAGTAGATGCAGTAAATAGTAATAGGGAAAGAAGAAAGGTGATGGTATTTTTGTGCTCAACCATCTAAAATAAACTTTTTTCTTGGAGCTTGTGGTAATCGTTTCCCACGAACCTGTTGACGCAGTGGATTGCACCCTTGACAGGAGGCTGAGCTCCTGTCTTCCACGCATCACAATGGAAACTCCTCTCTTGCCTGTGGGTCTGGCAAAACTGAGGGGAGAGTCTCTAGATAAGGGCTAGCTCCCTTTGATGTATCTCTGTGGTCCTGGATTTCCTACTGCTAACAATGGGGGGGGTGAAAAGGGAGAAGGATGCTGAAAACAGAACCTAAACTAAACGGTGATACACCAAAAAGTTTGATCTACTTAGCTTGAGCCTACATTTTCCACCAAAAACAAGTTGGCATACACTTCATTCGATACGAGGAACTCTTCTGCATTAGTGAGCTAGGGGTCCGTGGAGATACAGGGAGGAAGAACTACCAGAGGTGTTCAAAGACACACTATGGCAACCTGTTCACATACGCCTATACTCTGCTGTAGACACTTTGGGCAGACCTGCAGAAGAAGAAACTTCACAATACACTAGACATGCTGGAATCATTCTGTGAAAGCATAAAGGAAAATGACTTAACACAAAACGAAAACATAGACATATATGAAAGTGCAAGCTCAAATGGAGGTAAAAATGCTGTCTTTATTCAAGGTAAAATTCGGCAGAACTCCGCCTTACAAGCTAAGAGATGTCTTCTCAAAATGAGAGATTACAATATATATAGAGAAAGAGGAAAAGACTTTGGCGCTTTCTGGAAAATAAATGACCCATGCTGTGTTGAAAACCTTGGGAAGAGGAAGTCGCTGTTGCTGATATCATCCTTCTAGAAGAGGCCTGCTAGAACCATGCTATGTAATCGCCGGTCTTGACTTTGGCGCTTAAAACGTATTAAACGCTACTGCAGAAGTGTGAGTTGCCCGATTGTTTTAATGACAAGGCCGGCCCTTTTGTCTGCAAACAAGACCGCTTCTTAAAGAGATTCACGCGGTTTGTCTGCTCATCAATGCCCTGAATTTGACGGCTTCGGGGATGTCACCTGACGTCCGGATTCCAACAGCTAGTTCATGGTGCCCAGCTTTGACGTCCGCGGGCCCGTCACCCCTTGGTCAATTCCTTTGGCCTTTTCCTTTGCTTCGGCTTTTTTCTTCCTTTCCTTCGGGCTTGTCTTTGGAACCTCCCGAAGGGAAGGTGCCCCTTTAGGCCTTGAGAAAGGTCCTTTTGGCAGCCTAGAGTCCCCCGCAAGGGCACCTGCCCTTCGGGCTTTTTGGTCCTCAAATCCTTCGGACAAAATGTCCAAAGGAATTCCTTTGGACATTTTGTCCAAAGGATTTCTTCCTTTGTCTTTCCCGCTTATTCCCTCGGGTTTTTTCTTTCGGGCGAATTCCTTCGGACAAAAGTCAGAAGGAATTCCTTCGGACTTTTTGTTCGAAAGAATTCGTCCTGTCTTTTGCTGCGGAAAATCTTCCTGAAAGACATTGTTTTTTGCCTTATGAATTTCTTCGGACAAAATGTCCGAAGGAATTCCTTCGGGCATTTTGTCCGAAGAAATTCTCCATCTCTTGCCTTGAACAAATCCAAAGGAATTCCAACTTTTCTGCCTTGTTCACTTTTTCGAAGAAAAAATTACCCTTTCGGCCTTCTCTTTGATCCCTTTGCAAGTGTTCCCTGCCCTCCGCAAGGGCACTTGTCCTTCGGGCTTTGGGAAACTCTCTTGAACCTTCCGATTGAACCGTTCGATTGAACTGACCGATTGAACCGTTTGATTGAACCAACCGATTGAACTGACCGATTGAACCAACAATGGTTCAACGGTTCAATGGTTCAATACTGTGTTCTGTTCATTCAATTGACCACTTGAACCAACCTTTTTGAACCATTCGATTGAACCAATTCTTTGAACCAAGCCGACTGAACCAACACTTTGAACCAAGTCGTTGAACCAAACCTTTGAAGCAAGCTGACTGAACCAACAATGGTTCAAAGTTCAAGTTCAAAGTTCTTGGAAAGCTCATGGCATTGGACCCCGACATCGAACCATTGAACTGGTTCCTCCTTTTGCCGAAAGTCTTGTGCAAAAAATCAAATTTAAAACTGGCTCAGAACAGCAAGGGAAGGAGACTGATTTTGGCCTGCAGGACCAAAATGGTCAACAGAACCCAAAAAGTTACAGCCAATTCTGTTAGGAAACAATTGATATGGATTTTGGGGCATTGTTTTTTTGAAATCTTCTATTGCTCAATGGACATGAAACCTTGAACAAATTTATCTTCAAAACTAGGCTCATCCATTGCAAGAGTAAAGAATCTTGGCATCAACAATATACTCTAGCCTGATATTTCGATATGTTGTCTTTCTGGCCCCTTTTTAGCACTCTATATGTGCCTTTCTTTGGTTCCATTGTGTCCATGCCACCATGGTATGCATATTGTATCATGTGAATCATTTGTGATATTGACACATCTCTGCCAACTCGTATCTGAACTATTGGAAACTTCTCATAGAATGAGATGAGTGCAGATGGCATTCCATATAAGATGGAATGTTAATCTTTAAACATGCCATTAGTGAATTAAATAGTTGAAGCCATTGCCAAGTGCTAATTAGGACATTTTTATATCTCTACCTATATTTAGTGTTTTGAACAGATAAATTAGAGCAGTGGAAAGTGGTACAGACATATAGATTTGCTTGGATGTTAAGTTTTTTCATGCTAGGAAACTGGTCTTTCATATAATTAATAATTTTGTTATATAAAACTTATCTTTTTTGACCACCGTTTTTTTTTTGTTGTATACTTTTCTTTGCATGCAGGTTATGGACACAATATTATCATACTTAGAGATTGAAGAGATGCAATATTTGCGTGTGCTTCCCCGTCTAAATGCAACCTGCTCTATGTCTTTTCACAGGGTATGTTTACTTTGGATCCTTGAATTGATAGATGTGTGCATCTACCTAATGTTCAAGTTGTTTGTGCATCCATGTTTTGTTTGGAAATGTTTGGGTCTCTGCATATTGATATTTATGAAAGTTTATTGAGGGAAGCCAGACTAGCCATCAAATTGAGACCTTCAACAATGTGGTTTTGCGAACAGAGTTCTCCAGCCTTACTAGCAAAGAAAAGTATGTTGATAGATGCACTTCTCAAGAGGTAATTTCTTTCCACAATTTATAGTAACACTTTCAACATGGTTCTCGTATTCCCTGTTGATTCTTAAATCATATTCTAGTATATTTTACAATCTGTATTTGTGATTCTCTTATATATTTTTTAATATGGTTGAATGTTCTACAGGATTCAGTCAAAGCAAGGTCACTATGTCTTTGACATACCTACTTTAGCAAATGATATGGGATTGCAGGTTAATCATGTGTTGAAGGAACTCGAAAAGCTGCAGGTAAATTTTATAAGCATTACGACATTGATCTACACTTCTCTTGTCTAGTGCATTAAGCTTTAAGTTGCATAAGTCATATTTATGTTTGAAATAAGAAATTTTATCTATTGTCCAGAAAGGCAAGATGTTTCAAAAGCAAATATGCAAACTATGTGAATTACAAGTAGACTGGATTGCTATTTTGCATAGGGCATATTTGTTTTGTAGAGGGGCCCTTTATAAGTAGAAAGGGAAGGAATTGAGACATTTTAAGCTTGAGAAGACCCTTTTACTATTTAATGTTCTGAACATAACTATAATGTTAGCTATTGTATACATTTGTCCCATGATACATACCCGTATAGCCTTTATATATTTTGACCCCGGTATGCAACAAATTAAATTTGATCTATAGTTTATCCTACTTAGTAAATCCAAGTTTGGAGAAGGTAATCAACTAACATCTATTATGATACTTTGTATATCGGGAACATGCCCAAATTTGATCAACTAAGCCTAACTAAGGGAGCACTTATCACACAACACTGAAGGAGAGGGTTCCAAAGCCTCTAGAGAAATAACATTATGCAATAACCCTAGCTAGGTCTTCTAATGCATAAAATGATATTTAATCTAGTGTTATCAAATCTTATAACACAAAGGGCGATGGTTTAAAAGAAAACAAGCAAGGGATCATGGTAGGCAAATGAGGGCTTAGATCACCTAATGTGGAAGATGGCAATCCTAGAAAACCCTATTGCTGCACTAAGTTTAGGTGTCGAGGTAATCTAAGCAAGGAGTTATACATTCAAATCTATTACTTTGTGCAATATCTATCTATCAAATGAAATAACAAAAGTTAGAGATACTTACCTTGGGATGAACCTTTTGAGTCTGTATCTCCCCCTTGGCCAATGATGCTTTGCAAGAGATTGTTGTGGCTTTGTAAGGATCACACTATAGTTGAAATCAGCTTTAAGTGAAAAGATTTCCTACTTGCATTGAAGACTTCTCACAAGACAAGCTATTTTTCCTCCAACGCAAACCCTGAACAATGACTCCTTCAAATGTAGATTTAACAGAACTGCAAGCTTTAATAATGTGAAAATGAATGTTCTTCTCTGTTGGATTGAAGTGAAGGTTGTATTTATAGCAATAGATAGGTCCTAACCTTTCCAAAGTTTTCGCTGACAAAGTCGTCTCGCCTCGACCCAATTTTAAAAAGTTACTGTTCGGCCTCGAAACTAGGTTGACCTAGGCTGACTTAGTTGCATAATGTGTGCCATAACTTTCACAATTGGGTCGACCAAGGCTGACCTAGTAGGAAAAATGGGTTTTTGCTTAGTTAGGGGCTATTGAGAGAAGAATTGCTTAGGGAGTTGGATAAATGGGATTTGTAGTGGGTTTATGTCTAATAGAATTAACCAATAATATTGCAAAGCACCAATGGTCTACCCACCCGTTTCCAGGGGCACCCATCAAGACATGCACTTAGAGAGATTGTAAGTCGATAGATTCTTGCAAGAAAATATCGTTAAATGATAAAAATTAAAAATATTGTGTATACAATACCCTCCTATTGTGATCATTTTACATGTATAATTCATATATTAATATCAATATCAGTTTACATATATACAACACACGCATACACAAAAACATACACACACTTGCACGTGCACATAGACATATGTGCACACTCAACCTCACTCACACACACATGCACATACAAATCCCCACACACACAATAAAAAGCAAGCACACACATGGACATGCACATGTAGACATACACACACACACATGCATTTGTGCACACACACTCCATATATTTTTAAATTTCTCTATTATATGTTTATAAAGCACAACTTAAGCTTAAGGAATTCTTCAACTCTGTATAAATGAAAACCACCCTTAAAGTAAATCCCCTTGTGATGTCCCCCTTTTGATCATGACACCATTGAAGACCCTTAGCCTTATTGGTTTTTTGAGGGCCAAGGAAAAATTAGAAAAATAAAGGAAACATTTGGGTTCTAAAAAAGTCTTATGAAAAAACACTTTATTATTATAAATTCACTTAGTTAGGAACCCTTTGAGGGTAATGGGTGACCAATCCACTTAAGTGGATTATAAGAGATGTTCTTTTTATATTTTGGAAAGGTCTTTCCATTCATTTTGGGCATACACCTTGGGGGAGGACTATAAAAGCAATGGAGGGGTTCATTTGAATGGCATTTTATGGAATATATTTGATAATTGAGTTTTAAGCACGAAAAACTTAAGCTATTGACTTGGTAATGAAAACCTTCAAGCCAAAGGAGTGGGGATACGAACCCTCAGTTCTCAATAAGGGCAGCTTCATCTTGAGGTTGCAATTGAGCCTAGTCTTTAGAAAAGGACAAAAAAAATTGGGATTTGGAAGTGGGGACTTGCTTTTGGGAGTAGATGATTGGTTTGTGAGGTTGGCTAGTAGGGTAGGAAGCCTTAGATTTTTGTGGTTCGTATTGAAGACCCCTCATTAGAGCGTTGTGTTGGAGTTGTTGAAAATATCTTTTTTCAGCTAGGGCGACTTGGTTTGGAGCTGATCCGGAGGGCTATTTTGAGCCCAAACAATATTCAAAATTTTCTATATTATTCCTGAATATATTCTTGATTTTTGGAAGGGTTTTGAAGGTCATTTAGACTTCATACATGTTCCTAAATAGCAATAATATTGGCATGTTAATTCAGTAATATTTTGGTCAATTTTAGTATCATATTTTGGGGTGAAAAGTAGTTATGATAGCCAATAATATGTTGTGATTTATTGGTAATTTTTTTATTTTTAAGCGGATGGTTTTGAGCATGATACATCTTCTAATAAAGGCTAATAAACTTATGAAGTGGGATGCTTAGGGTTTGAACAACTGTAGATTTAAAGTGGCCAAACTTTCTTGTAGGATTGCCTATTATGTTTTGAGATCGCCATATTTTTAGGCTAATATTGAAGGGTTATTTGCAGCTAGGGTTTGCTGTTACAAATCTAGAAAATTTATTTTTTTGGCTAGGGTTTAGAGTAAATTCCAGAATGTAATATTCCCAAGCTGCAATATTTCCAAGAAGGAGATCGCTGCGAAGAAAGAGATTGCTGCGAAGGAGATCGCTGCCACGAAAGGAATTGCTGCAAGGGAATCACTACCATTAAGAGGAGCGTTGCAATTTACTAAGGAACAACAACAATTAATTAAGAGAGTGCCACACTAAACAACAGTCTTTAAATAATATTAATTATTTAATTAATTTGTTAATAACATTCATTCAATGGAAGGACGCCACCCTTGAAGAAGTCACACCTTTCAATGTAAGGTTGAAGGTATAAATAAGCCATTATGGGAATGGAAGAAGGCATCCAATCATATTCATGTATAAAAAATTTAAACCTTTACAAGCTTAATGCTTTACAATTACAATTGAGGATGAAACCCCTCAAAAGTAAAATTAGACACAAGGATGAAAGCCCTTGTCATCCCAACTCGAGGACGCAAACCCTTGAGACTTTTATTGTGATATTCGAAATTTGAAAATTCTATAATAAAACTCATTTAATTAAATAAATTATTTTTAAGTTCAAATTCTATATTTATTTTAAAGAACGTAATTTTAAGCAAATCAAATTTTCGTATAATATTCCGATTCAAAATATTTCAGTGGTATCAGAGCTCTCCATCCTGCCATCCTGTGAAACGAAATTCATATGCAAGATAACAATATCTTGTATTGTTGACAATTTTCCACATGTCAGATTGTCTCTTGCCATTCGGAAAGTTCACGTCTCTAGCCAAGGAAGAAAGAATACATTCGGGAAGAAAGAATGCTTGATTTTACATAGCTTCAAAAAAGTTCAAAGGACTGTTGGAAAATTTTGAAGGGACACTCAAGAAATCCGAATTGTATGTTATCCTTCGGAAAAGGTTCTTTGCTAGAAATCCAAAGGAATGAGCTTTGCAATAAGTCTGCGGGAAATTAGCCAAGAATAAAGAGAAGACAATTCGGACTTTTTGGCCGAAGGAATTCCTTTGGTCTTTTGTCCGAAGACTTAGGACAATTTGAAAAGACAAGGTCCACAACCTCCAAAATTGTCCGCAGGAAAATAAAGACAAAGGAATAAGGACACTTGCAAAAAGCCCAGGCGCCCCACAATTTTTCCGAAAAGCCACAGAGGAAGGACAGAAGCCCTTGCGAAGGGCACTTGGTCGGTGACAGGACCATTCCAACTTTCTCGAAGGGCACAGAGGAAGGACACAAGCCCTTGTGGAGGGCACTTGGTTGGTGACAATACCTTTGCAATTTTTCCGAAGGGCTTTCTGCCGGTGGTTAAGACAAAGACAAAGGACTAATTCTTTTGGACAAAAAGTCCGAAGGAATTCGCAGAATTTACAAAGAGAAACCCGACAGAAAAAATACACAAAGGCAAAAAGAGCAAACAATTTAATTGACGGATATCCTTCAGACTTTTTGTTCGAAGGATTAATTCGGGAAAAGTGCAAATGGAAAAAGCCCATAGGAAAAAGACCGCAGAAATTCAAAGGATACAAAGCCCGCGGGAAAAGTGACAAGGACACTTCAAGTGGAATAATTGTCTGAAGGAAATCCTTCGGAGGGTTTGAAAAGGCAAGGTCCGAGCACAGATAAGCCAAGAAACAAATAAAGACAATTCTCGCGGGACTTTTTGTCCGTAGGAAAGTGAAGTGTAAATAAGCCGAGACAAAATACATGCAAAGGGAAAGTCCGTGATATAGCATAGACCAAGCAAAAGACATTGACAAAGACCAAGGAAGTAATTCCTTCGGGCAGATTGTCCGAAGGAATTTCGTCGGAAGATTTGCTGTGGGAAAGTGAAAAAACCAAAGGCCGAGGCAAATACATAACATGGGCAGAAAATAATCCGAAGCAAAGGACCAAATAGGAAAAGACCGCATAATTAGACAGATCTGAAGAAATAAAATGACAAAGGGAAAACCAAGGGAAAAGATATAGACAAAACAGTCAATGAACGCGTTCTACAACATGCAAACTGACATAAACAAACTTAGACACATCCGAGGCATGCGTGAACATGCTTAAAACAATTAAGAATATTGTTTTTAATCTATAGTTGACCTATAGTCAAAGATTGCCGTAAAAGACATGAAAAATAATAAACGCAGGGGGTTAAATCTTTCAAAAGGCATGCAGCGACTTCCAAATGTTCCAACTCAGCGTCCAGCGGTTCAAGTTGGAGTGCTAATTTTAGTCTCCGTGGATTCCATGCAAGCAAGGGTTGTTTATAGTGGACTGGTCAAAGCTTTAGTTGACTATTTGTTGAAGTCACACTTCTTCATGGATTTCATGCAAAGGCAGATTTTCAAACGTTCCAGCACCTTAAGTGGAGTTCCATTTTTGGAGGTGCGCGTTGCATGATGCATGTTGAAGAACAACTCAAACTAAAGACCACCATCCATATTTCAATGCCAAATGGTTCTTCATGCAAGACAAACGACAAGAAAGGACATGTTTAGAAGGCTGTGATAACACAAATTGAACTTAGGCTAATGAAAGAGTGGACTTCTCTTTTATTTTCAGCGCCACCTTTTGGCTTTTGTAATTCTCTATATTAATGGCTTTTCAGCCTTAGATTTTTTCATCCCTCTCTTGGCAAGACCAAACTCTGCCATTGGTGAGTTTTGTAACCTGTTCAATCAATAGAAGATTGTACTTTCAGATTTCAAGTGCTGGCATACTGTATATTCATTCAACAATTTGCCTATGTGGTAGATTTCTCTCCCTTCCAAATTCTGATTTGTACCTAGTTGTTAGCTTATCGTATTATGCAGGTCATGTTCAGTGTTCTTTATGTCTTTTGCTGAAGCTATAAGTGGATGTGAGGTGGCTGCAAAGTGTCTTGTATCAGATCTCTCTCCATCGTTTTCCCTCATGTTTTGGTCATTGGATCGAACCTTCTCATGAAATATTTATGCATAGTGATCAATTGAAATCGAAGGTCTTCCTTTTGCCTTGTTTGATTAAGTGTTTAGGGTTCCAAGTAGAGTGGATCAACGTTTTGGTGTATCACTGTTATTAGGTAGGATTTCCCCTTCAAGTTTCTTTCTCCCTTTTCCATGGTAGTCCGCAGCACAGAGTATAGATCCTCATTGATACATCTTACAGGAGCCAACCTTCTTTGAAGGTTCTTCTCACCATTGAGGCACCCACCCTCGTGAGAAGATCCCATTGTTTCAACCGGATAGAGGACTGGCCATTTCATCGACGTCTTCGATTCAGGGTGCAGCTCCAGGTTGACAACATGTATTACAAAAGAAGAACTAAAACCAAGAAGGCAAGTTAACCAACAAAATAAATTGAAGATGATAGAGACGAGAGGATAGAGAAATTTTTCTAAGGCCAAGAACAATTGGGAAATACAGTGGCACAGTTGGCGCATACTATGAAAATAATGATGGATTCAAACACACAAAAGGTAGAAACTCTTTCATGCATGTTAGAGCCCAAAATCAAAACCACTACCACATCATCATACCGACACTACTAACCAACGTTCATTCCAAAGGAAGAAATCACTGAAGAAATTCCGAAATCCTTTAATGATGATCTAATAACCTACTTTGAGGCTTATCAAGAACTGCCAGAAGGAATCCAAAGGGGAATTTCCCTACAAACTTATATGGCCACGAGGAAAAATGGAGGTGTACTCTAACCAGAATATAAACCCAACAATAAACAAAGGGATATGCAACGGGCATTAGGCAAAGTAACACTCTCATCTTTTGACGGTATAAATAAATGTATGGCTAGGGCATGGGTACAAAAACTAAATGCATACCTTTCGTTAGATCCAATGATGTAAGAGGAAGCCATAAAATTTGTGACTCTCCATTTGAAAGGTATAGCCCATGAATGGTGGTTCCACGGATGGGTCATCAAAGGACATAATTTTGTCGATTCATAGGATGAATTTGCCAAACGATTGATTGAAAGATTTGATCGAGTAGACCCCGAGGCCCATTTTAGAGAATTAACATTATTAAAACAAAATAATAGTGTGGATGAATATGTAGCATAATTTCAAAGACTATTAGTAATGGTCTTAGACATGTCTGAAAAAAGGCTCATAGTGTTATTCATAGAAGGATTAATGGAACTTCTTAAAGGATTGCTCAAAGCTTTTACGCCGTCAACACTCTAATAAGCCATTAAAAAGGCTTTAGATTTGAAAGCATCAACCTTAAGAGGCATAAATATGCCACCCACCCAACCTAGGGTGCTTGGAAGTGGTCCACCAAGGACTCAATCCTATGAGCAAAAGAGACCAATACAAACAAGCAGTGAAGCACCCAAGTCAAATAAAGGAGTGGAAACACGGAATTAATTAAGTAGAAAAAATTATGTTTTACTTGTAAAGACCCATGGACTCCAGGCCATTGTTGTTTGGGCAAAGGACAAGTTCACTACATTGAGGTTAGTTCGGATGGTGATACTGAAGATGAAGAGATGAACCTAAATAATGAAACCCAATCACAAATAATGATGAAAGAAACCATGGAGGTAACATGAGCTACTCTCTCAGGAGTACTTCGGTATCATCCATTCAGAGTAAGAAGAAAACTGCGAGGACAACTAATTACCATCTTAGTCGATAGTGGGGCCATCCATAATTTTATTGATGAAAAATTGGCTAAAAAAATTGTTTAAAATATGAAAAATTTAAGGGATTTTTGGTAACGGTTGTTGATGGATTTACTCTTCCAAGCATAAGGAGAATCTCACAATTAATCTGACTTTGGGAAGACATGAAATTAACGATGACTTCTATGTCATCAATATTTGTGAAACTGATTTGGTTTTGGGCGTCCAATGGTTGCATTCGTTGGGTGAGTTTACCCAAAATCATAAGACCATGGAAATTAAGTTCAAATTCGATGGGAGGGATATGTTTTGAAAGGCCTGGCCAATGGTGGTCCTCAGATTGTGTCAACAAAAACAATGGAGAGAACCTTTAATAAAGGACATGTAACATGGGCGGTACAATGTTTGATCAGCTTTGCACAAGAACACGCAATACATCATAATGACATTCAATCCATTAGCAAGAAACATGCCAAGTTGTTTGAGAACGTACCATTAGGACTACCCCCAGCAAGAGGTTTCCAACATATCATTGAATTGGAACCCGGAACAAAATTAGTAATAACTACACCTTACCAGCATCCAAAGATTTATAAAGATGAGATTGAAAAAGCCATTAAAGAACTCTTAGAGATGGGGCACATTAGGCCAAGTGCCAGTCCATTTGCTTCTTCGGTAGTACTAGTCAAAAAGAAGGATGGGACATTATGAATGTGCATCGATTATCGGAAGTTAAATAAAAAGACTCAAAAATAAATATCCGATACTCAGGATCGATGAACTTCATGGAGCTACTTTCTTCTCAAAAATTGATTTACAATCCGGGTATCATCAAATACAAATGAGGGAAGAAGATGTTCAGAAAACGACATTCTGATGCCATTAAGGGCATTTTGGATTTCTAGTGATGCCATTTGGACTTACGAATGCTCCAACCACTGTCCAATCTTGCATGAATCACATATTTGGTATGCATCTAAGGAAATTTATTTTGGTTTTCTTTGATAATTTTCTAATATATAGCAAGAGTTGGGAAGAACATTTGCAACATTTATACATGATATTTGCCATATTGGAACAATAGTCCCTCTTTGTCAAGATGTCAAAATGTGAATTTGGTATGACGGAAATCCTATACTCAGGACATATAATTAATAAGGATGGAGTCCATGTTGATCAAGAGAAGATTCAAGCCATTATGATTTGGCCTCCTCCCAATAACATGACACAATTAAGAGGATTCATAGGTCTTTGCACTTATTATAGGCGATATGTGAAAGGATTCTCACAACTAGCAACACCTCTAACCAATTTAACGAAGAAAGGATCTTTTAGTTGGACGGGGCTTGCCCAATCAACATTTGAACACCTTAAACAAGTAATGAGTTCATGCCCGGTTTTGGCAATGCCAGACTTCTCATTACCCTTTGTATTGGAATGTGATGTGTCAGGAGAAGGTGTTGGTGAGGTTTTAATGTAAAATAAGATTCCATTGTTTTTGAAAGTCAAAAAATTAAAGAGCATGAGCGAAGGTACTCAGTTTATGATAAAAAATGTTAGCTAAATTCCAGCGATATTTGGTATGTGGAAGATTTGTGGTTAAAACCAATCACAATAGGTTGAAATATTTTCTTGAGTAATCAGACTATATGAAAGACAACATAAATGGGTTAGTAAGATCCACGCTTTCAATTTTGACATTGAATATGTTAAAGGACAAAATAATGCAGTGGTCGATGTTTTATCAAGAAGACCACATTTATGCTCCATGGTAGAAATCACGGCTTATTGGAAGGCATTCATAACGGCGGAATACATTAAAGATGAGTGGGCCAACACAATCTTAGAAGGGAAAATTGAAGATGAACGTTATAAAGTGGTAGAGGACCTCATCCTCTACAAAGATATAATTTTCTTAGTGGCTGGTTCCAAATTTAAACATAGGATCCTACAGGCTATACACAATGATCCATTAGTAGGTCATCCTAGTTTTGTTAAGACATAAACAATTACAGGATCGATTTTTTTGGAAAGGACTTAAAAGTGAAATCTTTAAATACATTCAAGAATGCTCCTTTTGCCAACAAAATAAAATAGAACATAACTTTCCCACCGGATTGTTGCAACCTTTTCCTATCCCTACTCAAAAATGGGTGAGCATATCTATGGATTTCATTTCGGGACTACCCACAATTCAATAACAAAGCAACCTTTATGCTACGTTGTTTAGATACGGGTACGGGTACGGGTACGATTCGGGTACGTCATTTTTCAAAAACCTTGATTTGGATACGTCGTGGGTACGTCTCTCTCTCTCTCTCTCTCTCTATATATATATATATATATATATGCATATTACTCAATTTTTTTTGTAAAACACTTGAAAATAGTAAATACATAGTGTTTGTTCATTCATTGCTTCAAATTTCAAAATGTTCAAAGTATACATTGCAAAGACATTCGGGATTTTCAAAATGCAAATGTAGATTAAATCATAGATTCATAATTCATCTAGATAGTCCTCATATTCATAATTAATAATTATGAATGTTACTCCCACTAGCTCCATTTAGACAACTCCCACTAGCTCCACTCTCCACCCCTAGTGTTGAATTCTCTTCATTGTCATCAACATCATCCACACCAAGTAATGAAACTTGGGCAAATGTAGATGTGGTGGCATCCAAGTCTATATTCTCTGGAAGGATATCCCAAAGTTTGTTAGGCCCTCGCATATAGTCCTCAGACTTGTGTGAAAGGAGGCGCAAATTGGAATGTACAAATACCAAATCCTCAGCGTTCTTGGATGCCAACTTGTTTCTTTTAGCAGAATGGATAAATCCATATGTACTCCAATTCCGCTCTGCTGAAGAATTACTAGCCACCTATCACAAAAAAAAGTTGTTAATTGTTAGAATTTAAAATTTGTAACAATGTAAAAAAAAATATGTCAATAACTTAATTTTTTTAATTTAATTCAAATTGAATACTTGTGACAGAATCTTGATTGCAATAGGTCATAGATACTTGGCATCATGGCCATGTACATACCACCACTTGATTGGAGACAAACTAGATTTGTCAAAAAGAGCTTCAATTTCTCCCATGCTGCCCTCTGAAGCTACAAACATGGCCATTTCGTTGCGGACCGCACTAGCTATAGATGGATCAGGAAAAAGCCTTCTGAATGCTTGCCTAGTCCCATTTGCAACCTCTACATCATCATATCGTCGTTGCCTATTGGGTAGCCGAAGTATTTCATTGCTATAATACTTCGGATTGAGAGCATAAGCAAGGAGATGTAATGGGGTGGTCATTTTATTCCACCTCTTCATGACCAACGTCTTGATTTCATTATAAAACATTTCGTCTGGGTCTTGCTCTTTATTTTGTATGATGTCTCTCATACTTTCAAGCATGGAATCAATCCCATCATAAACCTCTCCCATGCACGTTGCATCTGTATCCGTAAATCGAATCATAGATAGAATAGGCTCTGTAAAACTGAGCACATAGTCAATCTTGGTCCACCAGTTATCATCAAGGATCAATGCTTTGATCTTATTGGCTTTTTCAATACCAGTGGTGCTTGCTTGCCTCCACACACCCCAAACATTGCTTATCACCATACTGCTTAGTGCCTCTTTCACCTTCACAAGTCGTCTCAAGACGAGCGTGTGAGAGACAAATCTAGTTTCAACAATCTATAACAAAAAAATAAGGCCAAGTTTAATTGTCCAAACTATAAACGTTGATAAACAACTAGAATTAAAAAATAAAAAGTTATAACTTCAAAATTAAGAACTTCAAAAGTAAGACTAAGAATTTGTTCTCGAATCGGAATTTCTTACCTTCAACAACTCCAACTTTGAGAATTTTCTGAAGATGGCCTGAGACATGTGATGATTTGTGACAAATGTTTGAATGTCACTGGCCTCTGCATAAAGTTGCTCTATCCATTGAATTTTACCAATCTTTTGCAGCACCAAGTTGAGGGAGTGGACAACACAAGGTGTCCAAAATATGTGCTCATATCTGCCCTCTATAATCAATCCAGCTGCTCTGCAATTCTTTGCGTTGTCTGTGATGACTTGGACAACATGTTGGGGGCCCACAGACTCAATAACTTCTATCAAAATGTTTGCAATGAATTGAGCATCTTTCACTTCGCCCTCACAATCCATTGCCTTCAGGAACATTGCCCCTTTAGGGCATACTGCAATAACATTGATCAAAGGCCTGTTTCGAGCATCTTTCCATTCATCTGAGATAATGGACACCCCTGAATCCTTTCACGAATCTCTAATTGGTTGCAAAGAAGTGTGAATATGTTCTACTTTTTTGGCCAAGAGTGTGGTGCGAACTTTCTCATAGTTAGGGCCTTTGTAACCTTGTGGAGCTTCATTGACCTCTTTCAACATTTGTCCACATGCATAAACATTGAAGGGCAGTCCACATGCATAAATGCATCTAGAAATCAACTCATCAGCAATGTCCCTATGTGCGACATTGAAAGCTTTTTCCAATAGTCCTTTTGGTTTTTTTCGTGAAGTGGAATCTGCATCATCATCAGCTTCTAGTATTGCAATTGAATGAGCTCGAGTTTGACTTTCAATGAAAGGATGACTCGCCGCTGCAGGTGTTATGGGTGGTCTCCCTGATCTACCTCTTTGGAGAGGTATTGTTTTAGACCGGTTTTTTTGAAGCAACTGCTGCATCGGCTTCTTCTTGCTCTTTCAAGAACTCAACTATTTTTGGCTTGGGAATTTTATCACACTTTCTGATCCCTGATGGCCCAACCCTAGTCAAATGAGTTTTGACTCGAGTATACGAGGATTTGAATGTGGAATGACAATCATTACATATCCACACACGAGTCCCACCTTCAGCAATGATCTCAAGTATCGTCACATGTTTCCACAGAGGGGAGGCAGGGTCATATTTCACTTGAAGTGAAGTTTCAGCTTGGTTTGCTTCATCATGCTCTCTTCCTAACATTGAACTGGATGCCATAGATATCCTAATTATGAATTATCAAATTAGATTCTAGAACCAATCAAAAATATACAAAATTAAAATGAATAACTTTGTTTCTGATTCTTACGATCGCAATTACGCGCGAGAGAAGAGCATACACAAAAGTTAGGGTTAGAACTTAGAAACATAAAAAAATATACATTTGATTTTTTAAATATTTAAACTTGAAAAAATAAAAAATAAATGCAATGCAACTAACTCTGTTTCTGATTCTCAAGATCGCAATTACGCGCGAGAGAAGAGCATACGCAGAAATTAGGGTTAGAACTTAGAAACTTATATTTTTCAAAAATATACATTTGATAATGATTTTTTTAAATAATAATTTATTAAATATTTATGAAAAGTGAAACAAGAACAATAAAAATAAATAAAATTAAATTTTAATACGATTACAAATTAATAAGATTACAAATTTTATCATTGTAGAAAATTTAAATTAAATAAATAAATTTAAATTTAAAAAAAATTTAAAATTAAAAATATTAAAAATAAAATTTAAATACTATTTAAGTAAAGTTGTAAACTGTAAATTTAAAATAAATTATAAATTAGAATATTAAAAATTTAAAAATGTAAAAACTAAAAACTAAATAGTATTTAATTTAAATTTTTAATATTATATTTTGTTTTATTTTTAATAGTTATATTGAATATTCTATAGTTAAACTGAAAATTTTAAAATTAATTTATTAAATATTAATTACAAATTTAAAAAAATTAAAAGTTTAAAACTAAATAGTAAATAGTAAATAATAAATGAAAAAAAAATTAACATACCTGGTCTGGTCTTGGAGCGCGGCTTCACTCCACGCTGTCTTCACTTGCAGGCCGCAAACTACCTTCGGAGCTTCTCTTCTTCGCAGCACAGTCTTCTCTTCACGACGCTGTATTCCGCGGCATTGGCACACAATCTTCTCTTCACGACGCTGTCTTCCGCGGCACAAATGGTCGGGATTTTTTTTTGGGTGTGTTTTGCAGAAGGGACGCACGTGTTTTATAAGGTTCTCCACGTTTTCGGTTTTCGCGTTTAGGGTTTTTTTTGGCGCGTTTTCCTCTTTTTTTTTTTTTTTCTGCGGCAGTCCCTGGGAAATGTCGGGGACACCCCGGAGGCGGGGGGCGCCTCCGGGACGCCTCCAGGCGTCCCCGTGCCGGAGGCACCTCCGAATAGGAGGCGTCGTTTATGTAGTCGTGGACTTATTAATAAAATACGCTCATTTCTTCCCACTTCCCAAGAAGTATTATGGTCTTATGATTGCAAATCTATGGTTGTTTACTGAAGATATTATCAGTCGAACACATGAAACTAGGAATAACATTATATCATGGTTGGAACATTGCATTTTCTTACCACACATAGGAATTGTAGTGGTTGGAAATCATCTTCTATCAGCTGCAAACAATTCACTAATGACAATAGGTAAGAAATGCTTTCTCACTGAGATTAACAGTTTTGTATGGCTGCAAATAAAATGTTGGCAAGCTGGAAATGAGGGTGACAGCAGTTCTAAAATTGGAGATAGCTCCCATATTGATCCATGTCTCATCTACACCCATGATATAGGAATCATTACATATCTTAGGCTGACAACATACTGTAAATGTTCCAATCTCCAAAGAGTGATATATGAATCGTGAGCATTGATCCTTTACAACCTTGATAGAATGCACATCATATTCATATGATTCCTCATGATCTTCCTTTTTATCCAAATGCATGGGATAAAGAATTCACTAGAGATAGTAATATTAATCTTATTAAAGCCTTTATCCATTTTGTGCCTCAAAAGATCACCTGGATCCGCTATGCAAAAGCAATTTGGAACTTGAATCAAAGAATCTATATGCCCTATTATAATGCCCCCTACCGAGGAATAGCCAAAAAGGGTTTGTTTAGCCTATATTATTCCCGTAGGTTAATTTCAGGACCTCAGGGAATTAATTAAATTAATTAATTTAAAGTTGTCCAATAAAGTACATTTTTAGGGATATCTTTATTTTAATTAATTTAATAAAGTAACTTAAGTGACAATTAAAAGAAATATTAAAAAGTCACTTTACTATTGAGCATTAATGAGATATTTTAAGTGGGATTTAAAAAAAGGTCGCTCGGGGAAAACATAAAAAGGAAATGGAGAGCTCTTTTGGGGATTGTTGACAATTTTGACCCCATAGGGCAAATTGTTACCCCTACTATTTGGAACTTTGCTATGGTGCCAAGTTTGTCTTGTGAATCAGTTTTGGGGTCCTTAAATGTGCATTTGCAGCCACCCAAGTGGCCATCTACAACAGTTTGAAAGGGTTTTTCCTCCTCTTCTAAGCATCACGTACAGCGAAAATCCAAGACATACATGCTGTAAGTTTATTTATTTTGTCTTCCCAAGGATTTTTTTGGGCTATAAGAGGTGGACTATTTCTTCTGACATTTTGTCTGAGAGAAAGAGCTCTCAAAGGACTATGTAAAAGTCCGAAAAAATGACTAAGTGGCAGTCGTTCAAGGTTTATTTTCTTCAGACTTTTTGTCCGAAAGAAAAAAGGAAAAACACAGTTGAAAAGACCCGAAGGGCACTTGCCCTTCGGGAAGGTCCAGTTGGAAAGTCCCGAAGGGTATGTACCCTTCGGGTTGGTTTACTTTATGGTTTTCAAGTCAAGACAATTCATCCAAAGGACAATTTCAAAAACCCTGGGTGGCCTTCAAAAAGCCCGAAGGGCAACTGCCCTTGCGCAGGGCACTCAGACGGCGAGAGGACCTTTCATTTTTTCCGAAGGGTCATTTTCAAAAACCCAAAAGTAAGGAGAAGTGCCCTTGCGGAGGGCATTTGGGTGTTGCGTAAGGACGTTTACAATTTCCCCGAAGGGTATGTGCCCTTGCGGGGGATAGTTCAAGCACGAAGACCTTGGAAAAGGTTTCAAAGGACAAAATCAATTTTTTCGAAGGAGAAGTGCCCTTGCGGAGGGCACTTGGTCAGTGGCAAGACCCTTTAAAAAGTTCCGAAAGGCACTTTTGAGGACAAATAGCCCTTGCAGAGGACACTTTGCAGCGAAGTGGACCTTTACAATTCTTCCGAAGGGCACTTCTAGAAGAACATACCCTTGTGAGGGGCACCAAAGCCAAAGACATGACCAAATCAAAAAGGCCGAAGGGCATTTTTGGGATGCAGAAGCCCTTGCAGAGGGCACCTCCATACAACGAAGGACAAAGGCAAAGTTCCTAAAGGGCATTTGCCCTTCAAGGAAAGATAGCCAAAGGAGACGAATTCCTTCGGACAAAAAGTCCGAAGGAATTTGGGAGGACAAAAGCCCGATAGAAATAAAAGCAAAGGCACAAACGGAAAAGAATTTCCTTCGGACTTTTTGTCTGAAGGAATTCCTTCGGACAAAAAGTCCAAAGGAATTCGGGAGGGACAAAAAGCCCAATAGAAAAGCCCTAAAGCTAAAGCATAAGCAAAGGCCAAAAAGGAGAAAAGAAAATGCCAAGCATAGGAAAATATAAACAGAGCCCTGACCAAAATAAAGCTTGAATCCCAAATTAAAGCATAACACGAGAAAAGCCAGAGAAAACACAAAGTGAACTGAGCATGATCAATAGCATGAACAGAGACGTAAGCACAAACAGAACTGAAGCAGAACTGAACAAGTAAGAGAAACACAGAAATAGAGGCATGAGCAAAGACTGAAGCAGAACTGAACATGGACATAAGCATGAACAATGAATAAAACAAACGCAGAATAAAGACAAAGGCATGATGAACAAAGATCATGCACAGACTAACGTGAGTGACTCCAATGAAGTGAACACATTTAAGAAAACAAGCATGCTTCGGTTTTGAAATAGAGTTGTCTTGCATGATGAACGGGCAAAGTGCTAAACGTTTTAAACAACCAGAAATTCCATGTGTTGGAATATTGTCATTGATGTCAAATGAACTATTGCCGAAAGTGAATGGAATTGATTGCCGGAAGTAAACAGAATTGATGGCCGTAAGTGAACGGAAATGTCAACGGAAGTGAACGGAATTGTTGATGGAAGTGAACGGAATTGTTGCCGGAATTGAACGAAAATGTCGACGGAAGTGAACGGAATTGTTGATGGAAATGTCGACGGAAGTGAACAGAATTGTCGACGGAAATGTTGACGGAATTGTCAACCTTGGCCGACCTATTGGGAGGAGGTGTGACCGTTCGAAAGGACCTTTTCACTTGAAGAGTCACGACCTTAATTTGTGGCTTTCCGTGGGTTATAAATAAGTCCATAACGAATGGCAAAAGAGTAGATTCGAAAGTAGAAGATATATAAAAGAAGAGTAGAATTTTTAAAGGCAAATTTTTGTGAGAATATTGAAAAGAAAAAATCAACAAGTATAAGGAAGAGTATAGCAGCGAAAACACTCAAGTGTAGATCGAATCTAAAGGAGATAAAGCAAGTGTTCTATCATCTGTTGTTTTGACAACAAATTTGAGATAGAAGAGTGATTTTTTCTGAGAAGGTTGGTGCCTTTGTTTTGAAGAGATTGGTGTCTCTAGCTGAGTTGGTGCTCAGTGAAAGGGGTTGGTGCTCTAGTAGGTTGGTGCCTACGAATATTTATATTAAGAGAATTTCTCCGTGGTTTTCTCCCGAAAGGGTTTCCACGCAAATCTATGTCTATTTGCATTGTGTGGTTTTGCATTGTATTCTTTGATTGCTTTGAATATATTAATTGAGGAGTAATTTGAGGTTTTGAATTTAAGATTAATAGTCGAAAGTCAAAAAATATCTTATACTGATTCACCCCCCCTCTCAGTATAAGCTTGTGCTTAACACCATGCACGCACTCTCGTTTGTCTAAAAGCTTGAAACATTCCGGAGGTTCAAATGTAATGCTTAATTTGGCGTTTGCATTGATTTCATGCAAAGGGGAGACTTTCAAACGTTCCAGCAGTTCAAGTGGATTTGACTACTCTTGATTTGGAGTTGACTGGTTTTCAAGTCAGGACATCTATTTGTAAATTTCATGCATCCGAAGCTTGTCTTCTTCTTCTTTTCCAACGCAAAGAATTTTCATGCAAAACAAAATAGACTTTTGTAAAGGCTGAGTTAGTTTGAGTTTACTCCCTCTCTATTTTCCAACGCCAATCTTTTGGCTTTTGTAATTTTCTATATTAATTGCTTTTCAGCCTTGTAAAATCCATCCCTCTTGGTAAGACCAGACTCTGCCATTGGTGAGTTGTGTAACCTCTTTAATCAATAGAGGGACTGTACTTTCAGATTTCAAGTGTTGGCATAGTGTACATTTATTCAACAATTTGCTTATGTGGTAGATTTCTCTCCTTTCCCAAATTCTGAGTCGTACCTAGTTGCTAGCTCATCATGTTATGCAGGTCATGTTCAGTGTTTTATATGTCTTTTGTTGAAGCTGTAAGTGGATGTTAGGTGGTTGCAAAGTGTCTTGTATCAGACCTTTCTCCATCGTTTTCCCTCACGTTTTTGTCATTGGATTGAATCTTCTCATGAAATACTTATGCATAGTGATCAATTGAAAATCAAAGGTTTTCCTTTTCCCTTGTTTGTTCAGTGTTCAAGGTTCCAAGTAGAGTGGATCAAACAACTTGGTGTATCACCATCATTAGGTAGGATTTCCCCTTCAAGTTTCTTTCTCCCTTTTCCATGGTAGTCCATAGCACAGAGTAGAGATCCGCATTGATACATTTTACAAGAACCAACCTTCTTTGGAGGTTCTTCTCACTATTGAGGCACCCACCCTCGTGAGAAGATCCCATTGTTTCAACTAGAGGGAGGATTAGCCATTTTAGCACGTTTTCGTTTTAGGGTGCAACTCCAAGTTGACAATAGGGATGCTTGTTTATTTTTCTTTATCGTGGAGTTTAAGTTCTGTGCTTGAGCAACCCCTAAGACGAAATCCCTAAGGGTATCAGTGTCGGTAGTGAAATATTTGCCCTAGTGGATTATAGGTGGAATCATACAAGTTTCACCCAGGTGCTTCTATTGTTACGGATTTTGGAGTTTCAGTGTGCAAAAATATATATCAATTTTTAGAGTGAAAGTAAGAGAATATCAGTGTGGAAGAGTGCCATATTGAGGAGAATTTGTTCAGGGATTGCCTTTGGTTATTTGTTGCATCTTTTTTTGTTGGGTGCAGCTTCCTTAGGAGTATTGAAGGCTATAACAGTTGCTGATTCATTACCACAGCCTACCGTACAACAGTTAGAGGGTGCCGTACTTGTGTAGGAAGGCATAAGGAGTGTTCTTGAAGCCAAAGTTGATGGCTGTTTGGTCTGCAATGAATTATCTTCAGGTCAGCAAATTAATTATAATATCATTCTTGTGATATGACTATATGCTATTCCTTGTAATTTTCAGTTTATAATGGCAATCTTAAATTCACAATGTAATATCAGTTGTGCACCTTTTTATGGAAATTTAAGGAGAAAAAGCATGTGATCCGTTCTGATATTTGGGAAATCAATTTTATAGTGGTTATTTGTGAATTTATGACTAAACATTTCATGCAAACTGTTTGACAAAATCCCTGTAAACTAGAACTGTGAAAACTTGCAAAAAATTGGTTTAGAAATTTGGGTTGGAACCTTGCACCTATGCTGCAAGTAGTATCTTTCACCCTATCACCCTTTTTAGCATGTTGTCCATAATGACAAGATTCTTGTAAGGACATGGTATGGAGCAATAAATCTAGGATATGACCATCATATCTTGGGCTGTAATCACAGTGTTTATCAATAGTTGTTGATCTGAACATTTTAGGAAGTTGAAGATCAACATTAGTACCCGGTGATGCATCTCTCTAATGTGCATGCTTTTCAACACAGTTATCTGGAAACTCAGCCTCAGATGCTTCTTGACTTGACACATTCCTTTGTAGCATGGATTCAATCCCTGGTGGATTGATGAGTGTGTATTGAACCGGAACATCTTCCTCACTTTTGCATTCATTAGGTTATGCTTTTTCCCCTTGGACTTCCTCATTATTTTGTTGATACATGCAATCATTAGAAGTCAATAAAATATCTTCCACCATCAGAGAATCTTTACCTTCAACCTACATGTTGGTTCCTTCTTGTTTTTTGTTCAATGATGTCTTGGGGATCTGAATTTGACTGTTGTTGCTTCTTGATTTCTTCCTCTTTGCTCATCATAATGGGAGATTTCTTTTCTTGTTGATTGGCGTAAATCCTTCAACTATCAAATATGGTTTCAACTTCTCTGCACACTTTTCAATAACATTTTAGCTAGTGTATGTGTAAGTGTTGTCAACCTGGAGTTGCAGCTTGAATCGAAGACGTGCTGAAATGGCTAATCTTTTTTCCAGTTGAAACAATGGGATCTTCTCACGAGGGTGGGTGCCTCAATGGTGAGAAGAACCTCCAGAGAACGCTGGTTCCTGTAAGATGTATCAATGAGAATCTCAACTTATACACTACAAATTGTTTGGGAAAAAAGAAGAAAGAACTTGCAAGGAAATCTTAGCTAAAGCGGTGATACACCTAATTTTCTTGATCCACTTAAATCGAGCTTCTAAGAACACCGATTCAGACAAAGAAGAGGCAAAACTTCAATTCCAATTGATCAATACACAAGTATTTCACGAAAAGGTTCTATCTAATGATCTAAGCTTGAGGGAAACATAGAAATAGACTTAATGAAAGGCACTAAACAACCACTAATATCCACTGTAAACTCAGCAAAAAAAATTCAAACACAGAACGTGACCTGCATAAATGACCAGTTAGTAACTAGGTATGAATTCAGATTTGACAAGGAAAAAAATCTATCACTTAGGCAAATCTATATCAAAAGTGCACTATACCAGCTGCTAAAAATTGAAAAAAATAGTCTTATTGATTCTGAAAAAGGTTACCGCACAATCTTTGGAAGAAGTTTTCTTGCCAAAAGAGGGATAATTTTTTACAAGGCTGAAAAGCCAGTAATATAGAAAATTACAAAAATCCAAGAGATTGGCGTTGGAAAATAGAGGGAGTAAATTCAAACCAACTCAGCGTTTACAAAAGTCTATTTTTGTCTTGCATGAAAATTCTTTGCATTGAAATGGATGGTGGGCTCAAATGTTTGACTTTGCTTATGCATGCTCTGCTGAGCCATGTCTAAAATTAGAGACTGACTTTTTGGCATTTGAAAGTAGACGGCTGGGCGTTTGAAAGTCAAACCTCTCTTTGCATGGAAATCCACGCCCACCTCTAAATTTGGCTTCTTCATCTTGAGTTGTTTGAAAGTTGAGCTGGACGTTTGGGGACACGAGCTGGAACATTTGGAGGGCTGAGTTGGATGACCAGTCAACTGAAGATTAGCCATCCGCCAAAAATAGCCCTTGTTCGCATGTATTTTCTCCTATTTTGGTTTGCCTATTCGTGTCTATTTTTGGTGGGATTCTATTTTCTAACCCTTTGCGTTGAGTTTACCTTGGTCTTCTTATTTCTTGCGGACTTTATGTTCTATGGATTTTATCTCCCTGGTCTTATCTTCTTTGAATCTTTTATTTCCTGCCCAAGTCCAATTATTCCTTCGGAATTCTGTCCTATTGACCTTTTTTCTTGTTGACTTCTCTTTCGTTTATTATTTTCCTTTCGGCTTTCTTGTTTGCATTTTTCCCGAAGGAATTCTTCAGGCAAAAAGTCCGAAGGAATTCCTTCGGACTTTTTGTCCGAAGAATTCCTTCTTTATTTTCTCTTTTTTTCCTTGTTTATATTTCCTTGGGTTTTTTGAAGGGCACCCGGCCTTTTTGGAGGTCACCCGGGTTTTTTGAAGGGCGCTTCTGAAGTCTTCCTGAAGGGCAGGTGCCCTTTGGGACTTGTCCTTTTGCCTCCTTCCGAAGGGTAAGTGCCCTTCGAAATCTCTAAAATTGTCTTTCCTGAAGGGTACTTACCCTTCGGGACTTTTGTTTGCACCTTCCCAAAGGGAAGGTGCCCTTCAAGGTTTTTGCCTTGATCCTTTTCTGCCAAGTGAATCTCCCGCGGCTCTTCTAAGTGAACCTTCCCAAAGGGTACATACCTTTTGAGACTTTTGCAATTGTTCTCTCCGAAGGGCAAGTGCCTTTCGGCACCCTGCAGAGTGTCCCCTCAGGCAAAATGTCAAGAACTTTCTCGAAGGGTATGTACCCTTCGAGACTTTTGATAATAGTCATTTTCCTTTGTGGACCTAGCCCCTCGGTTAAGTCACTTGTCATATTCCCGAAGGGCAGGAACCCTTCGGGATTCTTGTAAAGGTTCCTTTGTTGCCTGTGCCTATTTCCTTTGGACAAAAAGTCAGAAGGAAATAAACTTTGTAATATCCACATAGTCATTTTTTCCGGGCTTTTACACAATCCTTTGAGAGCTCTTTCTTTCGGACAAAAAGTCTGAAGAAATACTCTTCCTCTTACAACCTCGAAAAAATATTTGCTTAGACAAAATAAATGAACTTACAGCTTGTATGTCTTGGCTTTTGGCTGTATGTGATGCTTAGAGGAGGAGAAAAACCCTTTCAAACTACTGTTGATGACGTTTTTAGAAGGAGAAAAACCTGCTTAAAATTGCTGCATGTGCCCTCCTTTTGAACGAACTGTATGCTCTATATGATGGTTGCAGGAGTCCATCAGAATTAACATGGCCGTAGGAGACCTTTTCGTCATCATTTGCATGGCTGTATTTGTACATTGCATTGGCTGTAATCAAGAAAGCTCCTTGGAAACCTCTGAATGAATAAACTTCACCTTGCTGCAGATGGCCACTTGGGTGGCTGTAAATGCACATTTAAGGACCCCAAAATTGATTCATAAGACAAACTTTGCACCATAGCAAGGTTTTGAATAGTAGGGGTGACAATTTGCCTTGTGGGGGAAAAATTGTCAATAGTAAGTAATGAAGTTTCTTGCTCAAAACTAGGGAATAATAAAGATCATAAATGCTGAGAAATATTATCACTCTCATTCAGAACCAGTCATAATTGTCTGCATTGAGGCTACTACATTTTCTGTATGATTTTTACTGACAGTTGCAAGGAAATGTTGAAACATTTCAAGATCTAACATCACAACACATGTCTTGACCTTTGCCATTGTCTCTAGAATTGTGACCCTCCTATAAAAATGACTTTTGATGTCATCTCGACCTTGAAAACTTTCCACAATATGGTAAAATATCTCCTTCATGGTTTTGCTGCTGTATGGAACTTTAGGAGCTGTTATTCTTATAATTTCACTAATACAAGTGATAATTACAAGTCTCACCTCTTTGTCTTGGTGTTTCAAAAGTTTGGGCTTAACCAAATAAATCATTAATGGAGTTATTGCCCATTACATAGCCTCTGAATGTGACTATTCTACCATGGATAAACAAATTTCCACTTCCTTCAAACTGTTGAGTAAAACATCTTTCCACTGATGTAGAAACACAAGTTTTTCCAGAAAATTATTTACTATTGTATGGATTGTGGAAATATTAGATCTTTGAACACAAGTTTCTTTCTTGTTTTGTAAAGCCTCATTCCCTAATCATCCTTACTCATTAACCCCATGATTCACTGGCTATGCATCAGATAATATCTGCAAAAAAGTTAATTCTTCGTAACATGCTGGCAAGAAAAAAGCTCTGATATCACTAAAATATCCTTTTTAGGATAAAACAAAAATTATGATTTTTATTGCCTTTAATTTTGAAAATTCATTCAAATACCAGAGCAATACGTGCAATATGGAAATACAACAACTCACATGTGTTCTATTTATTTCAGTCAATAGCATACATAGAAAACATTTTGAAAATAATTATGGAAGGTACGAATAGCATAATAAAATTAGAATATTACTTTTTTTCTGATTTTTCTTCCAAATCCTTACTTGGAACAACATAAAGGTCGAATCTTTTCTTGAAACCTTAGTTGAAAATATCCCATAAACAATATGATAGCATCAAAAGGCATAAAGATTGGATTTACCTTGAAAACCCTAGCTGAAAGTAACATTTGAACAATACGACAACATCAAACCCTAGTTGCATCAATATGACAACCTTCAAAATGGTACAACAACCCTTAAAAATTAACAACCAACTCAACAATGTCAAACCTTAGTGCAAAAAAGTCAATGCCTAGGTACGACATGCCTAAAAAGTCAAAAACTAGGTACAACAGTGAACAGTGACACCTTGAATAGTGACGTCAATCTGAAATGTCACTGCGGAAGAATATTTGCATAATTTTTTGAACTATTGCAGCCCCATACACAACCATAAATCAGCCTTTTTGTACTTGTGTGATGGATTTCTTTTGAATTTGAAAGCTTTGGTGTAATCTCTGAATGGAATTACTAAATGGGTTTGAGGGTTTTCATCCCCAAGCCTTTGCACATGAGAGTTTTCGTGCTCTGTGTAAAATATTGAAGTTGTCGCAAATTTGCAAAACAAGGGTTTTATAAAAATGTTCGAATGAACGAACGAATGATTCTTCACCTTTTCAATCAATTCTTTTAATAAGTTTTTTATCCAAAACCCTTAAATTAATATTACTTTTAATTGAATATTCACCTTTTTCCATTCTTATAATTATTAATTTACCTTTTTGGCCGTGTATCCAATATTTGCCTTTTGGCCCCATTCAATAATAAAACAATGTCTCTTTTCTTTCCAAGTTATAACTTGAAGAACCTTTTTGGACAACTTAATGATTTATTATAATATTATTTCCCTTTTTTAATCTCTCCTTACTCCTATGGGAAATAAAAATAGACTTAAGGTCTTTCGGTTTAATTAATTCAAAAAAAGGGACATTACAAGGACAAAGGAAAGAGAACGTGGAAGACTCATATTTGAAGGTTATTTATTTGGTGGGGAAGAATATGGATGGGTCCTGGTAAAAGGACAATGGGCCTAGATTGCTTGTCTAGGCCTCCAAGCTAAGGATAAGATCTGGGATATGGGTGGAGCGAAAGACTCGAAGTTAGAGTTCAAAATCAATATAGCTTGAAAGTCCACTTGCTACAATGAGAGTTGGCACTCTAGGAAATGGTAAAGCAAGATTGGTTGAATATGTCTTAAATCTATAGGTTGATTTGAATGTGTTGTAAGGATAGTACTTGCTGTTTTGAAAGGTGTGAGCAAGGTTTTGTGCTTGTGCTCGTCTTGACAAGGCTTTGTGTGGAAATAGTCTTGAGTCTTGTGTACGTTTTGACAAAGTTTTTGTAAATGAAATGAAACTTAATTGTTTGCTGAAATAAAAGTACTGAAAACAATAAAGTAATGAATACTGAAATCAAATGAAAGGAGAATGTTTGGTTTTGTTTTTTTACAATGTTTTGGATGCATGCAAACTTAAAACTGAAGATCCAAAGGAAATATGCAAGTGCTGATTTTTCCTAGTTTTTAAGATAATTTGCCTAATACAATCTAAATGATCTAACTTTACTTTTTTGGGTTTCTTTGGTGAAATATTATGAAATACTATTGTGCAAATGAGCTTTTCTAACATGCAAATGGAAACCTTAATTTTAAAACCTTAGCCAACACACTTACTAAGAATTCATAAATTGCCTTTCACACATTCAAGCTAGAAACTAGTTTTGAAAGTTTTGAATGATTATTTGCTAAGCTGAATGATTTGGAATGAAATAAATATGAAATGAAACTTTCGATTTTCTGATTTTATAATATAAAATCAACATTCTTATTTCATGCAAATGAAGGAAATCAAGTCCAAGATATCAACTTTCTTTTACCTAGGTTTTTTTTCTTGAGTTTTTAAGGTGTATGTGTGCTTGTGAATGTAAGCTTGTTAAAAACTGAAAATGATTTGTTTTGTTCCTACAATTTACCTAGTGTTTGGGTGCAAACTAAATGCTTTCAAAAGATGTTAAGATGCAAACAATAAAAATTTAAGCTACTGTTTTTGGTGCCAGAGAGAGGAGAGAATAAAATATTTTCTTTCCTATCTATGCCTTTTTAGAATGAAAACTAATCTAATGAAAGAAAAATAATTTAAACTACTCTAATCTAATAAATAAATAAACAAAACTGAAATGAAATGAAAATCCCCAACTTAATTGAGGTGAGACCCACTGAAAGGAAATATTTGTCATAGTGAAAGCTATCTTTAGGGAGCTAGCTCCCTGATTGTTCAATCACTACCCTTGGAATTCTCTGACAAAAGGGATGAAAGGGAAAGAAAGAATTGACACAACCTTTAAAAAGAAGAGTAACTAAACAGTAGTTGGGCTAATTCACAGATAGCAAAAAAATCTAGTTGATTCGTATGAACTCTTCTCTCCAAAAACTATGTAGAATGATCACAAAGATGACCAAAAGTGGAGCAAAAACTTTTCTAAAACTGAAACCAGGTAGGCTAGGGTTTTGTAGAGCTTAAAAACACTAATCTTCAATGCAAAATTTGGATTCAAAATTCATCCAAAACTTAGATATTTTTAGGAGAAGCATGAATCTTGCAAGCGTGAGTTTAACTGATGATTAATTGAAAGTTAAACTTAGGAATGATGGGGAGTGATCAAAACAAGAGTGGGAGTGATCTTAGTAGTTATGAGGTGAACTCAAAGTGAACTAGAAGAAAACGTGAAGAAAAACATGCAAATGTTCGACAAAATCAACTCTTGGACTCTATTTTTGAAGACGAATCAAACATGACAAAACTACCATTATTTGCAAATGACAATTGTGTAACTGTCACTTTTTGTGATGAAACCATCATATTCTGTAACGAAACTGCCGAAAAAATGAGGCTTTTGTCAGTGACAATTACGAAACCGCCATAACAAAGTGTCATGAATGGGGTGATTTTGTAATGGAGAGTGGTGGTTGCGTCATGGAAAGCAGTGGTTCTATCATGGAGGCAGTTCAAAGACCAAGGAAAAAAAAAACATTTTTTGAGTTTTGATAAGACCAAAAGGAGAAAAAAAGTGGTAGAGAATGGCAGAGAATATTGAGTCTGAGCATATTTTTGGAGATCACTGCATCATCATCAGATTTGTTTTAGAAATGTGGCACCATGCATTTTTTGGGTGCATACATATTGTGCCCTCGAGATGACGCCTTGTCATGATTTTATGAGGGTGTGGCCCTAAACAACAGTGTGTGGAAAAGAAAGAGAGGGTTATAGATTCTTTCCTTGTTTATCTTGGTGGTGCAGTGAACTTAGCCAAGGCTTCGTGCAACCTGTGGACAAAATACAGGAATCAAGTGCAATTTAGTGAAAAAATGGAAAATGTACTACTTAATCAAAACATGGACCATTCATTCGGGGAAGACCATACTACCTGAAGCGTCCCATCGGGGGAGTGAATTCGGTGCCAAGGGTCGTGTACCTGCAAAACTGAAAACAACATACAAACATGCTATGGAAAAGTAAAACCATTAAAATTTGTTAGTTTTTGACACAAATCACGTTAATTCAGCTGCAATAGTATCTAAAATCTGCAAAACATAAGTTCAGAAAGAAAACTGCTAAAAATAATAGTTTTTAAATCACAATGGCTAGTTTTAATAGACTATATATTCAAAAGTTGCCAAGAATAGAAGCCATTTGTGCAAATTGGGTTTATAAAGTTTTGAGATTTGGGTTGTGTTGACGCAGTGGATTGCACCTTGGGCAGGAGGCCGAGCTCTTGCCTTCCACACACAACAATGGAAACTCCCCTCTCTCTTGTGGGACCGGCGAAGCTGGAGGGGAGTCTCTAGATAAGGGCTAGCTCCCTCTGATGTATCTTTTAGGCCTTGAATTCCTTACTGCTAACAAATAAATGAAAAAAAAGGGGGGATAAAAAGGGAGAAGGATGCTAAAAACAGAACCTAAACCTAAAATAAAAGAGGTGATACACCAAAACAGATGACCCACTCAGCCCGAACATACACTTTTCACTAAGAAGACGCTGGCATACACTTCATCTGATGTGGGAGATCCTTCTGTATCAGTGAGTCAGGGTCCGTAGAGATACAAGGAGGAAAAACTATCAAAGGTGTTCTGAGACACACTTTGGCAGCCTATTCACATGCACCCATATTCCTGCTGTAGACACTTCTGGCAGACCTGCAGAAGAAGAAACTTCACAATGCACCAGACATGCTGGAATCGTTCTGTGAAAAGCATCAGAGAAAATGACTTAACACAAAAGAAATCATAGACATATGCGTGAGTGCAAGTCCAAATGGAGGTAAAAATGCTAAGTCTTGATTCAAGGTAAAATTTGGCAGAGTCTTGCCTTACAAGCCCGAGAGATTTTTGGGCAGAGCTTTGCCTTACGGGCCAAGAGATGGATCCTTCTCAAAATGAGAAGTTTTACAATATATAGAAAGAGAAGAGAACTTGGCGCTTTCTAGAAAAGACTTTGGCGCTCTTCTTTCAAGTGGCCCATGTGCGTTTGTGAGCATCGAGAAGAGGAAGTCACTGTTGCTGATGTCATTCTTCTAGAAGAGGCCTGCTGGAACCATGTTGTGTAATTGCCGATCTTGACCTTGGTGTTCAAACATTAATGTGAAAGCACGGGCCGCGCCTCTTTTCTGCAAACAAGACTGTTCCTTCCAGATATTCACGTGGTTTGTCTGCTTATAAATGCAAACTAGAGAAAACAAGCCGTGCCGCTTACTGTTTGCGCCATTTGCTGACCACCTAGCAATAACTTGCCCCTCCTTGCCACTTGGACTATCTTGTCTTTTCCTTGCCTTGTCTCATCCTGGTTTTGTCTCTTTCTGGCTCCTTCGGCTCTCGGGGCTATCTTCTCAGCAGGTCGCTGGCTCCTTGGGCTCTTTTCTGGTCTTTTTAAAAATCAACGGCTATTTCATGAGCCTTGAATTTGACGTCCGCGCACCCGTCACTGTGTTTGAACTTCCAACGGCTAGTTTGTCGCGCTTGATTTTGACGTCCTCGGGCCCGTCACCCTTTGGACTTTCTTCGGCTTTCTCTTTCTTTCGGCATCTTGTTGCTTCCTTCCCGAAGGGAAGGTGACCCTTCGGCTTATGGAGAAGTGCCCTTCGTTTGGCAGCCAAGAGTCCTCCACAAGGGCACCTGCCCTTCGGGTCCTTCGGCAGCCTATTTTCTTCGGAACCTTTTCCCGCGGACATTTTCCTGTGGACAAAAGTCCGCAAGAATTGCCTTGTCCGCTTTTCGAAGTTTCTCCCTGGGATTTTTGGCTCGTGGCTTCCTTTTCGAATTTCTTCGGACTTTTTGTCCGAAGGAATTCCTTCGGACAAAAAGTCCAAAGAAATTATTCTATTGCTTTTGCCTTGGTATTTTCCGTGCCTTTTGAATTCCTTCGGACAAAAAGTCCGAAGGATTTCTTCCTTTGCTTCTTCGACTGCCCTTTGAAAAGTGCCATTCGGAAAAATTGGAAATGATCCTTTCGAAAGGTACTTCCTTTGCCTTAAACAAACTTTTTTGATCCATTTTGCGCCTAAGTGGGAACTTGCCTCTTCCTGCGGAGTCAGTAGTTTTCCCCCTGCCGAATCTGCAGAAATCCATTCCTGCAGAGTCCGTAGAAATGGACCTGCAGAGTCCGTAGAAAACTTGCAGAGTCCGTAGAAATTTCCAGACGTGTGCAAAGAATTAGATCTTGGACTGGTTCAGAACAGTAGGGAAAGAAGGGGACCGATTTTTGGCCTGTTGGACCAAAAATGGTCAACAGGTTGATGGTGACGAAATCGACCCAAAATGTAGCTGAATCGATGTGCACATAAAGGAGGTGGTGAATATACTAGCTAGAGGTGGAGTGGGTTGGGCCCAGGCTAGTTTTCACTGCTTTTGGGTTTTTGCTCCAATTAAAAAAAATGCATAAAAAATGCTTTTAATTCCTTTAGTTCTTGAAATAAATCACAAAAATGTGATTTGGGGACTGGGTAGACTAGGGATCAACAATTATTTGATGTAGGACTACCTGTCGAGATATGTAGGCATAAGATGTTTTTAACCCACCTTATCACACATTTGTTTAGAAAGGAAACTGTTAAAAATAAAAAGTTTTTAAATCACAAAGGCTAGTTTTAAAAGATTATTGTAACAATCCTTGCCCAATTTGCTCTTAATTATCTCAATTTGCTGCCTTGTAATTTTTTCAAACACTTTGTGAGCAAAGTGTTTCTTGCTGGTTTTTGTCACAGTTTTGATGATTTGTTCAAATGACGATGGATTAAAGCTTCAAGAAATTTTAAGAATGACAATGCTGAGTTTTAGATGCAGATTTTGTTCTTTTCTATGCAATTAGATGAATTTACAAAGCAAACTAATCACTTACAACCAATGGACATTTAGTCGAACATGTTGGGTGAATATTTTGTCGACCAAGTAACTGGTGAGCAAAATAGGTTTCTTCAACCACAGCATAGGGAGATTGGTCGGCCAGATGTGCAGGTTTACTACATCACCAGGGGACAAATCTCTCCTCTCATCAAGGGGAGGTTCCCTATAAATATGAGGGGGCTATATATATATATATATATATATATATATATATATATATATATATAAGCTGAAAATAACACACAGGGGTAGGATACACCATCCATCTCTCTTCTTTCAGAGATGATGTTCATAAACAAAGGAGAAAATCTTGGTGAAAACACTGAAAGCACTTCTCTTCTTTCAGAAGTGTTCTTACAGGGGACAGCAGGAGTTCTTTCAAGTAGGATAAGTAATTGGTAACCAAGGGTGTAGTAACCAACAGACTGAGATGTAGCACAAAGTCTCCACCTCGACTGTCCAAGAGTGAGATACGAAGGATAATGAGGGCACAAAGTCGTCCCAAGGTCCTTTACACAGAAACAGAAAAAAAACACACTAAAGACAATTGTGGGGGCACAAAGTCTCTCCACAGTTGGCTTTAGGATACCTTCCTGATTATTTCCACAAGTTCTGCTTGCCAAATTAAATAAACAAGAACACATTCAGAAGACAGACATAAGAACAATCTCCTAAAATGATACAACCTATGACAGCACAAAGTCTGCAAACAACTTGCTTTCTCATTCAGATAAAATGATATGAACAACAATCTGAGCTCAAAGTCTCAGTATTTGCCTTTCAATTTGGGCAGAGTTTTGCGTCTGGTAATGGGAAGATCTCCCTAAAAAAATAAAAGAGATTACAATATATAGCCACCAAGCAAGGCTTGGCGCTCTTTTCCATGGGACGGCCCATTCTGCAGTCAATGCCTTCAATGCGCCTTCAGTTTTGTCTGGAGGACTATGCCTGGAACAGTGCGTTGCCTTAGCTATGGCGTGTCCATTCATCTAATACGTCTCTTCCTAAATCTGGATCATCTGGTCTGTCCCCTCTGACGTTTGCACATCTGTCCATTTTGCCTTTACTCCAAGTGAGACAAACAGGCGGAGCCTTCAATGTTAGCAGGCCAAAATATCTGCTTAGTGGACTGTTCCACCTGCTGAAATTACTTCTACGCAGATATTTCAGGCTTTTCCCTCTTTCTGCTTTTGTCTTTTCCAGCTTTGTCTCTTCCTGGAATTTAAGCTCTCGGGGCTACGTTCTCAGCTTTATTGGCTCTTTACGCTCCTCTCAGTGGTTCTTCCTTTTAGCCTTGGCCTTAAGGCCTTTGAATGCATTCGGGTCCGTGCTTAAATCTGCAAGGATCAACGGCTATTTCGTTTCTGTGAATTTGACGTCTTCGGGCTCGTCATTGTTAGGAAACCAACGACTAGTTCATAGTGTTTAACTTTGACGTCTGTGGGCCCGTCATATTCCTTGGCAATTCCTTCGGCTTTCTTGTTTGATCCTTCTTGAAGGGGACCTGCCCTTTTGGGTCTCGAGAAAGGTCCCTTTTTCTTGGCAAGAGCTCCCCACAAGGGCACATACCCTTCGGGCGGTCTTCGGATGGCCTTCGGGCTTCTTTCTTCTCGGCGGGTTTTTCCTTTGTCGGCGGACTTTCGCTTTGGTCTTTTTCCCACTGGGCTTTTCCTTCGGACAAAATGTCCGAAGGAAAGCTTCTTTTCCTTGGCCGTTTCAATCGTTCCAATTTCTTCGGGCTTTCTTCCCGAGTGAATTCCTCCGGACAAAATGTACGAAGGAATTTTGTTTTGGTCGTTTTCTCGGGGAAAAACTTTTTCGAAGGAATTCTTTTGGCCTCCTTCACTTAGTCATTTCCTTCGGCCTTTGAACAAATGTAATGGGCACCCCGGTTGCACCCAAAACTAACCCAGCAGGGACTCTTTATGACTCCGGTAGTTTTGCTGGAATTTCTTTTTTTGTTTTACAAAGACCAATACATGTAACATAAATATAGAATTGCAAGCATAGATAGACACGGCTGAATTAGCCCATACACTGTATTTGTATTATTTGCAAATGAGTAAACTAGTACAATGCCAGTCACGTGGCGACTTACTGAATCCTGTCACGGAATCGTATGAACATTATTTCAAGTGGATTTCCCAGCATGTGTCAAAGGTGTTTCATTTGTTCTCTAACCCCTGGAACTACGAACTCTGCAGAACTGAGTTTTCTATTGGCTCCGCCTGCTGGATCTACGGACTCTACAGGCCACTTCTACTGACTCTGCAGTCGAATCTACGAACTCTGCAGAAGCTTCTACGGACTCTGTAGCCAAACTATGGACTCTGCAGGCTTAGATCTACGGACTCCACCAGGCTTGAAATATACTGACTCTGCAGTCTGAAATCTACGGACTTTGTAGGCTGAAGACTACAGACTCTGCAGGCTTAAATCTACGGACTCTGCAGGCTGAAAACTATGGACTCTGCAGGCAAGAAACTACGGACTCTGCAGGAACTACGGACTCTGCAGGCAAGAATCTACGGACTCTGTAGGCAAGAAACTACGGACTCTGCAGACAGAAGCTACGGACTATGCAGAAAACTATGGACTCTGCAGGCAGAAACCTACGGACTCTGCAGGCAGGAAACTACGGACTCTGCAGGCAAAAACTACGGACTCTGCAGGAACTACGGACTCTGCAGGCAGAAATCTACGGACTCACCTCGCTGCATACAGATGCTACAGTGATGGAGATGCTACAGTGACGAGCTGCTTTAGTAGTACGATTGCTGCAGTGGCACGGCTGCTATAGTAGTACGGTTACTATAGTGGCACGACTGTTACAGTAGTACGGCTGCTACAGTGGCACAGCTGCTACAGTGCGCGCGACTGCTACAGTGGTTGAGAGCACAAACTCTAAAGACCAATCCCAAGGATTGATGTCTAGAGTGCTACAGATGAGGACGTTCTCAAATGCCCAAATAAGCTGCAAGTGCAACAATTCTTTTCTTCTTATTCAACCTCCCCAAAGAAGCCACAAGCACTCCCCTTTATCCTTTTCTCAAGGGGCAACTCAACTCACTTGAGCAATGTGGGATAAAGGATGTGCAACAGTCCCTCATAAAGTAAATGTTTAAAGTGAAAATGTCTTTCAGCTAGGTTAAAAGTTACCCTTTTTGCAGCACTTCAGGTCCCCAAAAATACTAGCAACCGGACTCCGAATGGTGCGAGTGATAGCTTGCCGGAAAGCTCTCAACAAGGAGCATCAAATTCAATCATCAAAACTGGCCTCCGTTGCATCCTAATAGCTTATTACAAATAGTAAGTATGCTGGAAACTGAGTAAATCAACTCTGTTTTGGCCCAGCTGGAAATGACTAGGCTAGAACACTCTAGGATCCCTTTAAACCCTTCATTAGCCCTCGGGACCATGTAGAATAGGCTAACATGCACACACACTTGGTCAACTGCTAAAGTGGGGACATTACAGTCCGCCCCCCTTGAAATTGCTTGTCCTCAAGTAATCTCAGCCCAGCCTGCTGTTCCATCTTGATAAAAACTTCATACTCCATAAGCTATGAAGCAACATCATGGAATCCATAAGAGCCAATGCACCAATCGTATCAATACCTGGATCCCAAACCAACATGTAGAACCCATTATAAGAGATGAAAAAGAGGTTTGTCAACCAAGTACCCTTACGTAACCATCCGTGCACGCAAGACATCCAATCAATGTGAAGATGAATCCCCATATGCCCATAAACCACCACAAATGGCCACCAAACCTCGCTGTCATAACTTTGATTAGAAGTGTAGATGATATCAAATATGTCATCAAACCAATCACTATCACCATCATGGGAATGATCAACTATCTTTGCTGGAGACTCTGTGTTAGTCAATTCGTGCCTCTCATCATTAGAAGAATGGCGAATATCACGAATATGTTGAAAGTGAAGATTCACTTGTTGAACCATAATCTTTTTAATCTTCCTGCCTGGAAACAAATTATGAAGATCAACAGTTGCAGGCTTTGATAACTTGCCACTTTCCCCAGCCTCGTAAAGATGTGCTAAACGCAGCAAGGTTTGTTGATCCTCTAATTCCTGAAGTGTAATGATGGCAACATTTGGTGGTAGTTCATAGCTTTTTGCCATTGCTGAAAATTGAGGTTCCTTAATCTGACTTAGTTCATCTTCCATAGTGGCAAAGAAAATTTGTAGAGGAAGCACTGCTTTCTGTCCCTTTGTACGTCTCCATTCTAAAGCTTGTTCTGTTGAATTTACTTTCAGATACATTTTACCCTGTACTGTTAAGCCTTCACATGTCTTATTGTTATTGAAGCATACCGTTTCATTCAAGTTTTCAGCAACACCCTTGTTATCATCATGGAGTAAATGCCTATGAATCAGTAGCTCGAGCTCTCCAAAAACACTTGAACCTCCAATAGCACGGTCAACAAGCAAAGAAAATTCTGTCTCATTGTTTTTCAAGTATATGCCTAGATTCAGGGGGTAATAATTTCCAGCAATTACTTCGTGTACACTTACATTCCAGTCTGCCCTGTAGTTCCTTACTCTCTTTAAGAAATCTCGTCCATTCGAATCTGTGTAGAATTCTTTATTTGACACTATATTTGTTGCAAATCGGCTTACTACCTCCTTCCCTAAGGCATCATCAATTGGAATTGGTCCAACCTCTTGTAGTCCATCAGTAGGTGAAATTGTGCCCTTACTTTCTTCATGGTTGTTAGTGGCAACATTATGAGAAAGGTGAAATATACCACTGCTGTTCTCAAACTGAAATTTAGGACTGGTTTCCCTTTTGTGTCCTTGCCTATGTGATCTTCCCTGGAATGATGAGGAATTTCCATACCACGGTGGCTTGAATCCACCCTATATTCTTCGTAGTTATCACACACAATTTGGTTGCCATCATAGGTAGATTCCATAACGCTATCCTCCCCATGCAACCAAGTCATTACCTCCAGTTGAAAAACAGAAACATAACTGCTGTCATTCAAATTAGAATTATTGTTATGTGCTTGAGCCACGTTTTTGACCCCTTTTATCGTATCATCATTGAAAATTTCTTGGCCAACGCTTGCAACATTGTCTTCATCAGTACTCTCAAGTGTAAGTGCCACAATATCAAGAGAAGGACGTAGGCTCACACTGCCCCAAATCAAACTTTTGGGATCTTCTTCTTTGCTTCTGCTGGAACCATCAAACATCACCAATTTTAAATTCGTCTCACGTCCTTCCCATGTGGTTAGAGGTGGTAATGTGTCAAGTACTTCTTCAATTGATGTCACAAGGCTGCAAGGTATGTCCTTGTGAAGCTCTTCCATTCTTCCATAAACTTGTTCAACTTCTGTGCCCCTTGCTTTGTCATTCCGTATCATGGAAGGGACTGCTATAGGGGACTGATTTGCTGAATTATGCATGGAATGATGAAACATACTCAACTGAAGACAAAGACCCATGATCTCCCTATCTTTATCTTCCCATTCCAAATTTTTTTCTTCTGATTTTTATTCATGTGTAGGAATTGTGTCATCATAGGAATCAACTATCTCACTAAAAGATGCATTGTGATCATTCCAAGAATCCACACCATCATTATCCATGTCAACCTTGTGCTCTACATCAAGGGAAGCTATGTTTACAATATCTCTAAGGGGCTGATCCAGGTTTGCATTATCTTCCACTTTGTGATCAACCAAAGGAACACCATTAGAAATCATACCTTCATATGGATTGTCAATCATAATCTCTACGTCACCCACAAAGAGACTCATGCACCCTCTTGTAGATGCCTTATAATCTCTGTAGGAATGATCTAGATGCAGGGCTAAGGCTGCTGCCATGTCCTCATTTCCATGCAACTCTTTATCATATGAAGATTCTGACAATTCATTAGGGACACTCTGAGACTCAAGCATACTCCCTTCTTGAGTTAAGCCATTCTCTTCAAACTTTGTAACCTCATTTGTTGGCATGTTTTCAACACTACTTGGCTGCAATGGTTCTTTTCCCTTATTAACTCCACATGTGTGATCAAATGACCAGTGTCCCTGACAAGTGAAACAAATCTGGTCTTTCCTCATTTGGTTCTTGCTCTTTTTGGGTGATCCTGGACCCTGTATACCCAAAGAGATTAGCTCTGCAACTGTCATATGTTCCTTGAACCTCCCAATTTTCTCTTCGACCAAACCTTTTGAGAACACATGGGCCGTGGGGGAAACATATTGCTCCTTCTTCCAAATGGCCAACAAGTCTGATTGCAATTGCTTGCAGATATCATCATCCTCTTCTAAGATTAAGGACATAATATTTTGCATACAAGCCCTCACATTGTCTGGATGATGCTTCCTAATTTAGTTAAGAAGCATTGAAACATTCGAAGAATCAATTTATCACATCTGAGATCCAACAAAATGATAAATGATCTGGTTCTTGCCATGTTTTCTAAAATCTTAGCCTTCTTACCAAAAGTAGGGGCTTTGACATAATGTAACCCATGTAAGCTCTCCACAATCAGTTGTAGAATCCCTTTTAGTATGTCATCATTAAAGGGTGCTACAGGGGCTGTTATCCTTATGATCTCACTGTGACAAGAAGCAACTGCAAGTCTCACCTCTTCATAAGGATGTTCCACGAACCTGTGCTGAGCCAAAGCGAGCATTGAGGGCTGCAAGGCCCAGTTCAGAAGCCTCCAATCTGACTGGTCTACTTTAGACAAATATGTGTCTAATTCCCCCAACTTAGAGAGAACATCATCAAGAAATCCCGTGGACTTCAATTGTAATCCAATTACATAAAGCCAATTCCCTACTTCCCTTTCTTTCTGTAAATCCCTTAACTGATCACCATTAAAAGTATCGTTGAATTCTTTTGAGAAAAAGACACTTTTCAAATCTGCCATTGTCTTTATTTTATATACTGTAATATTCCGAACTGATCTGCCTTCGATTTCTGAATTTTTTTTTTTGTTCGTCAAATTCTTGGCATGCCCCTGTAAGTCTCTGTATTTCTGAGTCTTTAGCTTGTTGGAATGTTGTTTATGATGTCTACTCATGCAATTTCGGTTCCATAATATTCTTCTAATTGAGGATTTGGTGCAATAACTTCTGAAAATCTTCTTTTGCAAACCAATACAGGATGGCAGGAAAATAGGCTCTGATACCACTGTAATGGGCACCCCGATTGCTCCCAAAACTGACCCAGCAGGGACTCTTTATGACTCCGGTAGTTTTGCTGGAATTTCTTTTTTTTTTGTTTTACAAAGACCAATACATGTAACATAAATATAGAATTGCAAGCATAGATACACACGGCTGAATTAGCCCATACACTGTATTTGTATTGATTTGCAAATGAGTAAACTAGTACAATGCCAGTCACGTGGTGACTTATTGAATCCTGTCACGGAATCGTATGAACATTATTTCAAGTGGATTTCCCAGCATGTGCCGAAGGTGCTTCATTTGTTCTCTAACCCCTGGAACTACGAACTCTGCAGAATTGAGTTTTCTATTGGCTCCACCTGCTAGATCTACGGACTCTACAGGCCACTTCTACTGACTCTGCAGTCGAATCTACGGACTCTGCAGAAGCTTCTACAAACTCTGCAACCAAACTACGGACTCTACAGGCTTAGATCTACGGACTCCACCAGGCTTGAAATATACTGACTCTGTAGTCTGAAATCTACGGACTCTGCAGGCTGAAGACTACGGACTCTGTAGGCTTAAATCTACGGACTCTGCACGCTGAAAACTACGGACTCTGCAGGCAAGAAACTACGGACTCTGCAGGAACTACGGACTCAGTAGGTAGAAATCTACGGACTCTGCAGGCAAGAAACTACAGACTCTGCAGACAAAAGCTACGGACTATGCAGAAAACTACGGACTCTGCAGGCATAAATCTACGGACTCTGCAGGCCGGAAACTATGGACTTTGCAGGCAAAAACTACGGACTCTGTAGGAACTACGGACTCAGTAGGCAGAAATCTACGGACTCACCTGGCTGCATACAGATGCTACAGTGATGGAGATGCTACAGTGACGAGCTACTACAGTAGTACGGCTGCTATAGTGGCACGACTGCTACAGTAGTACGGCTGCTACAGTGGCACGGCTGCTACAGTGGCACAACTGCTACAGTGCGCGCGGCTGTTACAGTGGCTGAGAGTACAAACTCCAAAGACCAATCCCAAGGATTGATGTCTAGAGTGCTACAGATGAGAAGGACGTTCTCAAATGCCCAAATAAGCTGCAAGTGCAACAATTCTTTTCTTCTTATTCAACCTCCCCAAAGAAGCCACAAGCACTCCCCTTTATCTTTTTCTCCAAGGGGCAACTCAACTCACTTGAGCAATGTGGGATAAAGGATGTGCAACAATCCCTCATAAAGTAAATGTTTAAAGTGACACTCAATGTCTTTCAGCTGGGTTAAAAGTTACCCTTTTTGCAGCACTTCAGGTCCCCAAAAATACTAGCAACCGGACTCCGAATGGTGCGAGTGATAGCTTGCCGGAAAGCTCTCAACAAGGAGCATCAAATCCAATCATCAATACTGGCCTCCGTTGTGTCCTAATAGCTTATTACAAATAGTAAGTATGCCGAAAACTGAGTAAATCAACTCTGTTTTGGCCCAGCTGGAAATGACTAGGCTAGAACACTCTAGGATCCCTTTAAACCTTTCATTAGCCCTCGGGACCATGTAGAACTAGGCTAACATGCACACACACTTGGTCAACTACTAAAGTGGGGACATTACAACAAATCCGAAGGAATTCTATCTTTTCTGTCTTCGCTCACTGCCCTCCGCAAGGGCACTTGTTCCTTTGGCTTTGGGGCAACCCCTTGAACCTGCGGATTGAACCGATCGATTGAACAAACTTTGGTTCAATAGTTCAATGGTTCAATCGGTTCAATCTCTTTATTTGGCTAAGTCTTTTGATTGCTCAAACAAAACGCGTTGAACCATATGGCCGTTGAACCTGTTGAACCATTGAACTCGTTGAACCAACCTTGAAATCGCCTAAGTGTTGAGAGCTTGTTTCTTTCCTGTAGAGTTCGTAGAAGCCAACCTGTAGAGTCCGTAGAAACGAGTTCGTAGATCTGGGGTAGTTCGTAGATGTGAGAAACCGGCCTGCAGAGTCCGTAGTTTTGAGGCTTTGAGAGTCCGTAGATTTGAGGTTGCCTGTAGAGTCTGTAGAAGCCAAGTCCGTAGTTTTCTCTAACTTTGAAAGAGTCCATAGAAATCTAGCTTGCGGAGTCCGTAGAAACCATCTGTGAAGTTCGTAGTTCCACCTGCAGAGTTCGTAGACCCAACCCTGCAGAGTCCGTAGATTTTTAGAGAAATGGACTTGAATGCTCAAAGCAATTTTTGAAAAGGGGAGAGATGATTTTGGTCTTCTGAACCAAAATAGTTCATAGGTTGTCCCAAAAATGTCACTCATTTTTGGGGACAACAGCGGACTCCAGTTGGGGAACTTCCTTCAGTTGAAAACTTGGAACATCTGAGGGGAGTAGAAACTAGATCTCTAGTGTCTTTGAAGTATGCCATTGGGCTATGGAGTCATGCTACCCAAAAAAAAAAGGTGCCAAAAACGAAAACGAAAAGCACAAAACAGAACTAAAGACTACAGATATACATATGTACAGGTGAACTTATCTGATACTTCAAGAATTGAAGTGATTCAAACGCTGCCCATTGTGAGAAAATGAAGATGACGTTCCATTCTGATAAACTAGCAGGAAACCATTTTGTCCCTAGAATCAATGATGGGCAAATGGAACTCTCCACCAGGGATCACACTTTTTGTGCACTCCTTTTGGTTCTCTCTTCTTGCGCCATGGCAAGACGTGGTCTCCAATTTGAAAACCATAAATCCTTGCTCTCTTGGCAAAGAGTTCTTTTTGCTGACTTTGGAGTACAACAGTATGACCCACTACCATAGCTTGATGTTCTGCTGGTTTAGTCCAACACATGTTTTGATTGACAACATCAAACTCCTGACAAACCATTAGCTCAGCATCTCTTTTGGTGTGAAGGGGTTTGACATCTTGGTCTTGAGCAGCCTTCAATCCGAGCAACAGAGATTCACATTCAACTGTGTTGTTGGTGTTGTTGAACTTTAACTTACATGAAGGAAAAATATCTCCTTGAGGAGATATCAACATAGTCTCGGCTCTAGCATTGGTAGAAGAATTGCTACCATCGGATTCCAGGATCCAAACATCATCAGAAACTGATCTTTTATTAGATTTCTCTTCATTGGAAGTGGAAGATCCTTTTTCATCCGTACTGCGCCCTACCGATTCTTCTGATGTTTTGCTTGAATCAATCTTTGGATTGCCACCTACAGGACTTTCATCTGTAGAAACATGAACACTCTCTGTGGTCAAGAAGTAATTACCCTTGCTTGAAGACTCAAATAGAATTTGAGCTGCAGGGGCCGATGTTTGGTTGACCACATATTTTGCTTTCTTTTCAGGGAGCAGCCTCTTCATAACACCTTTGACAGGGATCCCTGCCTTAGATAGGTCCATGCTCAACTTGCCGCCCACATCTTTGAAGAAATTTCGTCCCAATAGAATGCCGTATGAGGCTAGGATGTCAGCCACCAGGACCATCATCTTGATTCTCTTTTCCGGGAATGCCGCAAATGCAAATTGGGCGTCTTTGATTTTCCCCAACAGTGGGACTTGCTTGTTCTCTATGGAGAAGCATCTACCAAATGTTTTGGTCAGTGTGAGACCAAGAGATTCTGCCACTTTGGCAAGTATGGCATTGTCTGAAGCACCGGAATCAATGATGCAGTTGTTCAGCTTGTGATCGTTTATCAACATGGATACATAAAAAGGATTTACTTTTCCAGGGGCAGCAGGAGGAGTAATGACAAGATTGTTTGGGATGGGCATGTTCCTTGGGGGATCATGAGTTACCTTCTTAGCTTCTTGTCCTACAGGGATGGCTGTATTCTTCACACACTCTACCAACCTGTCCAACTGCTCAAGGTTGGCTTGTAGAAATTCAAATTTAGTCATTTGAATTTTGGTTTTCTTGACATGGTCGATTATGTCAAATGACTGAAATGGACTACGAAGAGAGGATAGGAGTTCATCCTTTTGGTTTTTGGGAGGGGGAGGACTGGCCTACGAATTTGAAGTAGAAGGCGTAGGGATATTTGAGGCACTTACCTTTCTGGCAATCACCACGCCTTTGGCTGGAAAGGCAGAGTGGTTCCACGCTTAGCAATTGAAATCGCTGGTTGGGGTTGCTCCTCTATCTTCTCTTTGTCAGCCTGTTGGGTTGATTGGTTTTTGGACCGGGTGAGCACAACATATGATCCCTCAGCTGCATGGCCTTCACTTCTGGGTTCATCCTGGTAATTCAGAAAACCGATATGGGAGTCACCAACTGACTCTTCTTGATCCTCCGTGAAGAGATCAACGTCATTTTCTCGATCAAACTCAAGTTGAAAAGAGAAATTATGTTTTGTTTCCAGATATCCAACTGTTGAGTTGGTTGAAGGTGCTTCAAGGGCAAGGTTCCTCTGTGGGGGAGGAAGACGATTTGGTTGCCCTTGACTTTTGGCAACATTGCCTTGATATGACTGGTTTTGAAATGTCCTCCTTGGCATATCCCGATAAGGAGGAGCAGACATACCTTGGGCCACTTGTCTCTTCAAGGCTAGCAGTTCATTTGCCATCTTTTGCACCATTTGATCAGTGGTGCTTGTAGATGAATTATCAGAAGATGAAAAAAATTTACCTCTGTTTGGGTCTCTCTTTATCTTTCTAGCCAAGATAAGGTCATCTTCTACCTTAGTAGCCAAGTCTTGAGCAGCAGCAAGGTCTATGTGTCTAGCTCGTCTCAGCCAAAAAGTCACTTCAGGGAGCTGTGCGTTGATGAAGAAACACTTGAGATTCTAAGGTGTCGATTGGACAATCATGGGAATCCTGTGCCTCAGCTTGTCGAACCTGGCAATGAAGTCCCTCATAGGTTCGTGGGGCTCCTTCATCTGTGTGAGTTGGGCCAGCAAGGCATGTGCATCTTCTGCAGGTTTGAACCTAGCTTCAAATTTGTCTTTCAGAGTGTCCCAATTAGTCACTGATCGAGCTTGCAGATGGTAGAACCAGTCTGCAGTAGCACCTTGTAGTGTTTCCATGAAAACCCTGACTGCCACGTCTTCAAATTCCACTCCTATTATGCCACAGGCTATGTTGAAGGCTGCAATGTGTTCATCAAGGTGAACTCTCCCATCCCCAAATAATTTGAAGAAATTCTTTCTTGAGCTGCGTGGAAGTTCATGCAGGGGTGGAGTCAAATTGAGTGGGCCAAATGAGTTACCCCAAGGGCCTTGAGCCATGGTTTGATTATGTAAAAGTGGGATAACAAATCTGGGTGGAGTATGTATGGGCAAAGCTCTGCTAACAGCAGAAAAGGAAGCTCTACCTTGTGTTGGTGCCCTGGTGTTGGTAGGAGGAAGACTCCTAGTTCGTTGAAGGTGAGGTTGTGGAGGAAACAAATCAAAATTGCTCTGCTGCACCAACTGAAAAACAGGGTCAACAACACCTTGAAATTTCTGGCTTCTTGTATAGCGTGGAGCTGCCAGATTGTAGGACAAAAATGAGAAAGAACTGGTCTTGCTTCAGTTTGAAGCTTGAGACTTCAAACTACGCGCTCTTTCCCAGTTGGCATGGAGGTGAAGGGAGATGGTAAGGTTATAATGATAATGGGTAAGACACAAAACAAAGTCGCTAGAGTCTACAGTGGATAAGGGTAGAGACTGCTTCAATCTGAAACTTGCGGCTTCGGACTGCACGTTCATCTCCAGCGGAATAAATGGATAAGGCTATAATGATAATGGGTAAGACACAGGTGATGTTTCAATCTGAAACTTGAGGTTCCAAATTGCACAAAATTACTGTCCCCAGCAGAGTCGCCAAAAACTGTTGGGTGAATATTTTGTCGACCAGCTAACTGGTTGAGCAAAATAGGTTTCTTCAACCACAGCATAGGGAGATTGGTCGGCCAAATGTGCAGGTTTACTACATCACTAGGGGACAAATCTCTCCTCTCATCAAGGGAAGGTTTCCTATAAATATGAGGGGGCTATATACTATATAGATATAAGCTGAAAATAACACACAAGGGTAGGATACACTATCCATCTCTCTTCTTTCAGAGATGATGTTCATAAATAAAAGAGAAAATCTTGGTGAAAACACTGAAAGCACTTCTCTTCTTTCAGAAGTGTTCTTGTAGGGGATAGCAGAAGTTCTTTCAGGTAGGATAAGTAACTGGTAACCAAGGGCGTAGTAACCAGCAGACTGAGATGTAGCACAAAGTCTCCACCTCGACTGCCCAAGAGTGAGATACGAAGGACAATGAGGGCACAAAGTCGTCCCAAGGTCTTTTACACAGAAACAGAAAGAAAACACACTAAAGGCAATTGTGGGGGCATAAAGTCTCTCCACAGTTGGCTTTAGGACACCTTCCTGATTACTTCCACTAGTTCTGGTTGCCAAATTAAATAAACAAGAACACATTCAGAAGACAGACATAAGAACAATCTCCTAAAATGATACAAGCTATGACAGCACAAAGTCTGCAAACAACTTGCTTTCTCATTCAGATAAAATGATATGAACAACAATCTGAGCTCAAAGTCTCAGTATTCGCCTTTCAATTTGGGCAAAGTTTTGCTTCTGGTAATAGGAAGATCTCTCTAAAACAATAAAAGAGATTACAATATATAGCCACCAAGCAAGGCTTGGCGCTCTTTTCCATTGGATGGCCCATCCTGCAGTCAACGCCTTCAATGCGCCTTCAATTCTGTCTGGAGGGACCATGCTTGGAACAGTGCGTTGCCTTAACTATGGCGTGTCCATTCATCTAATATCTCTTCCTGAGTCTGGATCATCTGGTCTGTCCCCTCTGACGTCTACGCATCTGTCCATTTTGCCTTTACTCCAAGTGAGACAAACAAGCGGAGCCTTCAATGTTTGCAGGGCAAAATATCTGCTTAGTGTACTGTTCCACCTACTGAAATTACTTCTGCACAGATATTTTGGGCTTTTCCTTCTTCTGCTTTTGTTTTTTCCAGCGTTGTCTCTTCCTGAAATTTAAGCTCTTGGGGCTACGTTCCCAGCTTTACTGGCTCTTTACGCTTCTTCTCTCAGCGGTTCTTCCTTTTGGCCTTGGTCTTAAGGCTTTTGAATGCATTCGGGTCCGTGCTCAAATCTGCAAGGATCAACGGCTATTTCATTTCCGTGAATTTGACGTCTTCGGGCTCGTCATTGTTAGGAAACCAACAACTAGTTCATAGTGTTTAACTTTGACGTCTGTGGGCCCGTCATATTCCTTGGCAATTCCTTCGGCTTTCTTGTTTGATCCTTCTCGAAGGGGACCTGCCCTTTGGGGTCTCGAGAAAGGTCCCTTTTTCTTGGCAAGAGCTCCCCACAAGGGCACATACCCTTCGGGCGGTCTTCGGATGGCCTTCAGGCTTCTTTCTCTTCGGCGGGGTTTTCCTTCATCGGCAGACTTTCGCTTCGGTCTTTTTCCCACCGGGCTTTTCCTTGGGACAAAATGTCCGAAGGAAAGCTTCTTTTCCTTGGCCGTTTCAATCGTTCCAATTTCTTCGAGCTTTCTTCCCGAGTGAATTCCTTTGGACAAAATGTCCGAAGGAATTTTGCCTTGGTTGTTTTCCCAGGGAAAAACCTTTCCGAAGGAATTCTTTTGGCCTCCTTCACTTAGTCATTTCCTTTGGCCTTTGAACAAATCCGAAGGAATTCTATCTTTTCTACCTTCGCTCACTGCCCTCCGCAAGGGCACTTGTTCCTTTGGCTTTGGGCCAGCCCCTTGAACCTGCCGATTGGATCGACCGATTGAACCAACTTTGGTTCAACGGTTCAATGGTTCAATCGGTTCAATCTCTTTATTTGGCTAAGTCTTTTGATTGCTCGAACAAAACATGTTGAACCATATGGCCGTTGAACCTGTTGAACCCGTTGAACCAACCTTGAAATCGCCTAAGTGTTGAGAGCTTGTTTCTTTCCTGCAGAGTCTGTAGAAGCCAACCTGCAGAGTCCGTAGATTTGGGGGAGTCCGTAGATGTGAGAAAGCGGCTTGCAGAGTCCGTAGTTTTGAGGCTTTGAGAGTTCGTAGATTTGAGGTTGCCTGCAGAGTCTGTAGAAGCCAAGTCCGTAGTTTTCTCTAACTTTGAAAGAGGGCGTAGAAATTTAGCTTGTGGAGTCCGTAGAAACCATCTGTGAAGTTCGTAGTTCCACCTGCAGAGTTCGTAGTTCCAAGCATGCAGAGTCCATAGATCCAAGCTTGTAGAGTCCGTAGATTTCTAGAGAAATGGACTTGAATGCTCAGAGCAATTTTTTAAAAGGGGAGAGATGATTTTGGTCTGTTGAACCAAAATAGTTCATAGGTTGTCCCAAAAATGTCACTCATTTTTGGGGACAATAGAACAGTTGGCATGCAACCTACTATCTCAATTCAAATGCTCAAAAGATAACCATAAATGATCAGCAACTTGTGATTCTTAATTGTATTGATGATTTGATACAATGCTCCACTAAATTAGTCAAGACTCTTGGCATAAACAAGAATTACAATTATATGGTATGCTGGTATGAAGGACATACACCTACAGCTACAAATATAAACTATACTAAAGGATGGATTGTATGCAATGAACCCTGGTGGGATTGAGGCGCCCTTGAAAATAGATGGAGCAAGCAATTTTCCAGCGAAAGGATGATCTCCCAAGCCAAATCGAATTTTCCAAGCCAGCCGCCCCTGTTTTGGTCTGATCTCAAATTTAAAATAATATGCACTGAATATGCACTGCCTCAAGCATCTAATATCATCTCCATGCTCTAAGGAAGTGGACGCACCAAGCCAAGCAGAGAATTGATGCAAAATGGAACTTTCACAAGCAAAAACGTCCCTCCTAATGGCATCCTTCCTTGACTGTAAATACCTAATTTTTATATCAACTTTCTCTACAATGCAATCTACTCTCTTAACCAAGGAAAAATTGATGCCAAGCTATATAGAAACCAACACCAAAGAGATAGCTATGCAACCTCCACAAATTCTGCTTCAATTGAGATGACTGAAATATCACCTCCAAAATGCAACCCTTCAAGAGATGTTTAACTCCCTCAATTATGCTATCAATGGGAGTTATCGTTCCCAAAGACAAATTGATTCACTGCAGTAAACTCTAGTCTCCACCAGCATACCACAACAAAGACAACATCAAATCGGATAATTCATAATGGCAGCCCACACCTCCCTTTATACTCTTTTTCATTTGGGAAGCTTCTAGAAACATCAATATATTTTATTATTATTTTTTTTCCCTTTTAATATATTATATTTGCACTTTAATATAAAATAATGAATTATATCATAAAGCACAAATATAACATCATCTTGTAACATGAGGTTTCTAAAAATAGAACATTCTAATAAATCATTAGAAAACCTCCAAAATATGTCGCAACTTCCCCAAAGAAACCGATTGCCATTTGGGTAACTACGGAGAGGACCTTCAAACCTTGCCGTATTAGCCTACGAGGGCCACTGATAGGCTAATCCTATTGAAAGTACAAGGTCTAACTAGAAGGGGACATTACAACTATATAGTCAAAACTTGCCAGGAATAGAAGCCATTTGTGCAAATTGGATTTAAATTTTTATGAGCTTTGGATTGATGGTGACGAAAATCGAACCATAAAGTAGCTGAATTGACGTGTACATAGAGGAAATGGCGAATATACCAGCTAGAGGTGTAGCGGGTTGGGCCCATGCTAGTTTTCATTGTTTTTGCTCCAATTTAGAACAATGCATAAAAAATGCTCTTATATCAATTAATTCTTGAAATAAATCACAAAAATGGGATTTGGGGACTGGGTAGACTAGGGATCAACTATTGTTTGATGCAGGACTACTTGTCAGGATGGGTAGGCATAAGATGTTTTTATCCCAACTCATCACACATTTGTAGAGATCACTCACCCATAGAGGCATGTAGCTGTATTAGAGTCTCAGAGGAAGATTTTTCAGGGAAGACTAAAGCTGTATGAGGTTAGGATCTTAGGGCCTCTATTGAACATGCATACACATACACATTTTTTTTTCTTTGGATTTTTGAGATGTTTGACTCACTTTCCCTCTATGGAGGTCAATTTTACTGGAGATTTTATTGTACAAATTATACATTTATTATGATATACATATGAGAGATTTTGGTCTATTTCAGTGACTTGCCACAAATTGTTGTGCTTTTTAAAAAAAAAAATTCATGTATGCTTTTCAGTGTATGCACTTTAGATGACTAGGAACGTAATGATATGCCACGTTTCTCTTATGTTTTGGTAATGCTATGGAAATGTTTTTAGATGTAAATTGTGAAAGCAAAATGTATGCAAATGATGTAATGTGATGAACATGTATGAAATTATGAATATGCTAACAATTGTTTTGTAGACGATGACTAAGTTATTTCGTTCACACAACATATGACTTTCAACTTGCAGCAAATGAATGAAAGGGGCAAGTGAGATATATATGAGATTGACAAAATGAGAATTATACGTCAAAACTTTGCAAGAAAAATGAAGGTGACCTTATCCTTACGAGCAAAGGGGAAAATGTACTTCTTGCCAAAATCATAATATACTAAATTTATTGGCTTTATCGAGAGATAACTAGCCCTGACAAATTGGGTAAATGGGATAAATTTACCCTTTTCAACATAAACTTCTAGACAAGCTTATTAAATAAGTTTTTATTTGGACACTTTTTAATCTGGTGTTGCTTTTGCTTTTTGTTTTTCTTTGTGATCCCTTACACTTAGTCTCATGTGACTAGGAAGACACATGGATTCATCATCAAAGGCTAGATGTAGTTGAGCAAGGACATCTCCCTCCAATGCCAACCCCACGCAACTAGTAAGATGTGAGAGCTCAACCCCAAATATTAGCGAAGGGCAAGAGATATGGAATTTGACTTTTGTTTCGCATAAGCTTTTGATTTTCATAGAAGTTTTTTTTTCCTTTTTTTTTTGGTCTTACACACACATTTGTAGGGCTCTTACCCCCAAATTTTGGCCACGTGCAACTAATAAGATGAAAGGGCTCAACACCGAAGACCAAGATAGATGAGCAAGGTTACCTTGTTTTTTTAAGCATGCTAATGTTTTTTGCCTAGAGGAAACCGTAAGAGGAGACTCTGTCATGGACAAGCTTCCAGACTAGGTTATAGGCTCTTATTTTCTAAGCTTTGCAAGAAGACGTAGGGAAATAGAGGTATATTTTGGTTGTAAGAACTAAGGCAAGAACCAATGTAATGCTGATTTTGAGAATGTTTCCTCTAGGATAATAAGGTGATATGAAAACTGAAATGAGATGATAATCTGCATTTTGAAAGTTTGTGTTATGCGAATTGACAACTAGATAATTTCCAAATATAACATCTGATATGCAAGATAATATGCAAACAATGGAAAGTGCAATGCAATGAGGGCAATGTGAAATGTAATGACTAGATGTAGAAACGCTTAAGGTGCAAAGAGTTCACATAATCACTGAAATCCTTGCCCTCCAAAGTACATAATTGATAAGCTCCATTTTTAAAATCTTCAGTCACTAGGTAAGGGCTTAAACAATTAGGTCTGAACTTCTGATCTCCTTTCTTTTGGTCAATTCAGTTGTCGAGCCTAAGGACAAGGTCTCCTACATGTATAGGATACTTGCAAGCATAATTGCGAAGCTCACAATAGTGTTAATAAAGCACGATTAGCTCTGTTTTTGCTATCGTAGTGGGCAAAGAAGTGGAGGCAAAAGTTTGTGAGCACTCAGTGTACTATTTTCGATGGTGTCATTCTCTTGCAGGAGAGAGGGAGGACCCAACATTGGGGATGTTTGGGTAATCGTTAAAACCTATGTTAATTTCTATGGTGCCTATTGCTAATGTGAGATTCCTTCCCTCATGTGTTGGTGTGGCTAGGGGAGGACAAATGTTTTGGTTATCTATCCTAAAGCCTAAACTATGATCTAAACTATTGTTTGTCATTGCGCGATAGGGCATTGGGTGACTACATTGAAGATATGGATGATCAGGCTCTTTTGGGGGCTTGTCTTCGTGCGCCAAGAGTTCTATCAAGCCACGTGATAGTCTTCCATGTTAAGATTAATAGCTCTAAACCAAAAAGCATGTAAGGAAAATAAGTTCCAATCCTATAAGGATCAAATGGAAGCTTGATTGGTTCGTCTCTTTCTTGGATAATGATAATCTCAGTTGTAGACTAGGTTGAGACCACTGACACTCTCATGGGAGTTTTTTTGCTCACTTTTTCTATTGTTTCAACTCCCTTTTCTTCAAGTTTTTCATTTAGTGGTGCCTTGGGAAGTTCAACACCCCTCTTTAAGTCAATTACCTTGGTTGCCAGAGGGTCTTTGTTTTCAACCAACTGTGAGGGCTTTGCCACACCATTGGTGGGCAAGTGATAATCAATGTGCAGCCTTGGTTGTTTGTGCATGGTTCTCCTTGAGTGAAGAAGACCTTACCCAAGTGGAGGAACTTGATTTGCTGGAATAAGTTAGAAGGGATTACCTTCATCTTGTGGATCCAAGGTCTACCCAAGATCATGTTGTAATTTATATCTGTATCAATCACATAAAATTTTGTTACTATGGTTTTTGGACACAAAGTGATTAGAAGCACGATGGTCCCTATCGAGATAGATTTGATGTTATATTAACCTTGCAAAGTGTTCCTAGTAAAAGAGCAATTGGTTTCTCTATACTCGAGTTCTTGAAGAAATGAAAAGGGGACTACGTTGACAACCACCTTATTGTCAAACGTTGCTCGTTTTACATAATTGTTATAGATCCATACATGTAGATACAAGGTTGGATCTCCCCTTCTGGCCATTTCTACGTCTAGGGATAGGCTCTGTAAGTCGAATAAGTAGCCAACATCTCTCGAATTTTGTCTAGGTGGGAAAATATCCAAACAATATCATTGATTTGAGCCTACGTTGGGGGCGTGACATTGGCTAGGTGGCCGAATCCCAAGGCATCGAGTAAGGTTGAACGATGGGTATGAGAGTTTTTAAGCATGTCTAGGAAAGAGATAAGGAAAATGTCTTTGAGAGATCAGAAATTAAATCACAGTACCCCGCGGGTTTGGGGTTGGTGTCAGTCTCCAAGACATTTGTCATGTAAGGGGTTGTGGGTTGATACTCTTTTGTGCAAGTAACAATGTTTGCTTCTCCCTTGGCTTCAAGTTGCACAACTCCTATCATGCAAGTATTTTCTTGTGGTCCTAACTGGGGAGCCACATTAGAGTTGACTATACCAGAGGTAGTGGTCTTGGCGTTGTGAGTACCAGTCGATGGGGGTTGGTTAGTTTGGCTACCCTGTGGCTGGTTATGGATGGTGCATTGTTGATGGTCTAGAAAGGGGTTTTGACATATGCCCAACTTAATTTTCTAAGGTGCTATAGGATTGGTTGATTGGGCTCGAGAGTTTGCATTGGCATTCCCTAGGAACATGTATACAAATGTTTGTTTTTGGTTCTAATGGAGTCTTTGAATGAACTTTTTGTATTCCCTACAGGCACGAGTATCTTGTCCAATGACTATGCAAAAGGTAGTAGACATTAGGATCATAGTCCTGAGGCCTTTGATGTTGTCTTTGCTGATTGAACCCTTGTTGGTTGGTATAATAAAAGCATTGATTCTGATTAGGGTTGGTGTTTTGAAATTGGTTTTGAAACTGGCCTTGGTTTTGGTTTTGCCATTGGGTGTTACGAGGAGGAGGGCTTTGAAGTCAACCACGGGAACAACAGGTGGAGGATTTTGGTTCCTTATTCCATTATTGTTATTATTGGCATTGTCATTATTGTTCACGGGTTGAGGTGGATTGTTGTTAATTGTATTCATCTTGTTGCTTTGATCCGTGACACCATCTGTTGTGGCATTACAATTCCTGTTTAGAACCTCATGACCTTGATTGTTAGAATTGCTCTAGTTAGAGTTTTGATAGCCTCCATTGTTATGCTTTTGGATGACTATCTTGCCGTTGGTCCCGTAGATTATGTGACAACTATCAATGGTTGCTCAGTCGATTTTGAGAGCACTTTCAAGTGCTTTTTCGTATGACCAATAGGGAAATTTTTTATCATCTTCTTTCGTCTCCTTGTTTAGGGAGTGTAAGAAGAGATCACATAGTTCCCTTTGGTGCATGTGTGGCATGCTAGAAGATAAGTATAAGACTTGTCGCCATCTCGTAATGAAATGGGTAGCTGATTCGTTATGCTCTTGATTGATGTGCAAGAACTCTCGTATGCTAGTATTTAAGAGTTTGTTCATATTGAAGGCTTTGACAAACTCGACCATTAGTTGGTGGAAAGAATGAATAGATCCCTTAGGGAGGAGATTATAACAATAGAGGGAGATTCCTTCAAGGGTTTTGGATTTTTTTTCGCAACTACCCATCCGAAGGCAAGAGCTTTCAAATAGTAGCGTATGCCTTGACATGCGCGTTAGGATCTCCTTTTGCCTTGAATTTGAGGAGGTCAGGTAAGGGATGTGGTAGAATAACTCCTCGTATATTGTGATCAAGGGGTTCTTTCTTGTATTCAATGTATGTCCCCATGTCATTGAAGTGTATTAAAGGTGTAGTGGAATAAGGTTGGATGGGTGGATTCGGATACAAGTTACTTGTGTAACCACTAGGAGAAAAAGAGGAAATCAATCATTTGGCTAAGTGGATTTAGAAAACATATGATAGTGGAGGAAGAGTGGTAGACGAAGAAGGGTTAGGTGCTTGTTGGGGAGGAGTATACATGGGTGGTAGGTAACTTGGAGGCGTATAAGGCGGTAGATGGTTGGTTTGCGAAGGGGGAGTATATGCGGGCGATACATAACTTACAGGGATGTATGGTGGCAGATTGTTGGCCACCATATTGTTGGGAGGAGTGTAGGTGTAGACACTTCCCATAGGATTGTGAGAAAGGAGTTGGTATGATGGAGGAATATTAGAAGCAACGGAATTGGGGACGCCATGAGTAAGGATGTCATTGGGATATTGGTTTGAGGCATAGTTGACAAGAGGTGGGTTAGATGCATATAACAACAGTTGGTAAGTAAATGTTGGGATATGAATATGATAGGAATGGCCTTGATTAGAGGGATTGGTGGCCATCCCTTGATTCAGAGAGGCTTGGTTACTCTCTAAATCTCGAATGCGACCCACGAGGTTGAGTTGAGTTCATTCGAGGAGAAAGGAATGGTGGTGTTGGCCATTTTTTGGCCTACATACCAAAATTTTGCCTAAGTGTGAGAGGGTGGGCATTCAAGCAAGACTTAGGGTTTTACACAACAAAAGACTTTGGGTTTTTGGAAGGAGAAGTCTTCGGGTTTTACAAGAGACTGCAACTTATTTCACTTTGAGTAATCAGCAGTTGAAACCTCTCAACAGAAGTAATCTGGATTGGAAAACCGGAATTACTCTTGACAGTGCAAATCGGGTTTTGAGAAGTGCTTTGCTTATGAAAGTTTTATCAGTAGAAGTAATTTGGGTTTAGAAACTCGAATTACTTAGGATAGTGCATTTCGGGTTTCTCAGGGTGAATTACTTATCTCTTTTTATAAGTAACAAGTAGTGAAGAATCCAAAGTTGCAGACATTGAAGAACAAACAAATAGACTCGGACAAAAAGCCCGAAGGAATTCCTTCAGAAAAGTTCAAAGGACAAATTAAAAAATCCGAAGGACAATGTACCCTTCGGAAAGGACATTTCCACAAAGCCCGAGTGCCTTAAGATAAAAGTCCGAAGGAAATTGAAAGACATAAAACTCGAAGAAAATATAAGCAAATGCAAAAGGAAGTTTGTGGGAGGACATCCTTCGGACAAAAAGTTCGAAGGATTCCTTCAGAAAAATTGCAAACATAATAATCCGAGGGGCTTGACAAGAAATCCGCATAAAAGGAAATGACAAAGCCATGGGAGATAACATAAAATTCTGAAGGGCAGGAAATGAAAATTCTGAAAGAAATAGGAACAAAACAAAGGTAAAGACAAAAAGTTTGAGGAAATGAGACAACAAATAATTTCGAAATAAATAGGGGGTGAACATAAAGTCAACAGGAAAAAGAGAAGTCAATAGGAAAAATATGAGTCAACAGGAGATAGTCCGAAGGAAATTCAAAGAGAGGTCAACAAGAATTCTGAAGGAAATGCAACCAAGGTAAAGCTAGGAAATAAAGTCTGCAGGAAAGGAAAAAATCTGAAAGAGAAGCCAACAGAATTCCGAAGGAATAATTGGACTTGGACAGAAAATAGAAGTCTGCAGAAAATAGACACGAACAGGCAGACCAAAATAAAAAGAAAATCCATGCAAGCAAAGGCTATTTTCGATTGACTGGTCAAAGCTTCAGTTGACTGGTTATTGAAGTCAAGCTCATCTCCGAATCAACTCGTGCTTTCAAACGTTCCAACTCAGCTTCCAACATTTCAATTGGAGTTCTAATTTTAGCATGGTGTGGATTTCATGCATGCTCTTGTTTATCTCATGCTTTCAAACGATCAAACAACTCAAGAGGAAGTCCATATTTGAAGGTGGGCGTCGCATTTTTGCATGATAAGAGTTTGACTTCCCAAAATTAGCCACCGTCTTTTTCAATGCAAGGAATTTTCATGCAAGACAAAACAGACTTTGTAAATGATGAGTTGGTTTGAGTTTACTCCCTCTCTATTTTCAAACTCCACCTCTTGGCTTTTGTAAATTTTCTATATTAATGGCTTTTCAGCTTTGTAAAAATGATCCCTCTTTTGACAAGAAAACTTCTGCCAAAGATTGTGCTGTAACCTTTTTTCAAATCAATGAGAAGAGGACTATGTTTTTTCAATTTCCAGCAGCTGGTATAATGTACTATTGTTATAGATTTGCCTAAGTGATATATTTTCTTTCTTCCTTGTCAAATCTAGATTTGTACCTAGTTACTAGCTGGTCATTTATGTAGGTCACGTTCTGTGTTTGAACGTATTTTGTTGAGTTTATAGTGGATATTAGTGGTTGTTTAGTGCCTTTCATTAGGCCTATCTTTCCATTTCTCTCAAGCTTAGATCATTAGACAGAACCTTTCCGTGAAATACTTGTGTATTGATCAACTGGAGTTGAAATTTTGCCTCTTCTTTGTCTGAATCAGTGTTCTCAGAAGCTCGATTTGAGTGGATAAAGCAAATTAGGTGTATCACCATTTTAGCTAAGATTTCCTTTCAAGTTCTTTCTTTCCTTTTCCTTAGGCAGTTTGTAGTGTAGAAGTTGAGATCCTTATAGATACATCTTACAGGAACCAACTTTCTGTGGAGGTTTTTCTCACCATTGAGGCACCCACCCTCGTGAGAAGATCCCATTGTTTCAACTAGAGCGAGGATTAGTCATTTTAGCACATCTTCGATCATGGTGCAACTCCAGGTTGACAACATGTGGTTCTTGTGACCTCTTTGGTAGCAACTGCAGGAGGTATGATTTGACGACTGCCAACAGATTGATTTGGGTTAGAGGCCTCTGGAGGAGTTGTTGGGTGTTGCTCCTGTGGGTTGGCAATGTTTTGGTTATTGGGAGATGGATGCAAAGGCGTTTGTAGTCTACTCAAGCCCTCTTACAAGTTGCGGATTCTTTCAATGTATTGGTTGTATCTTGTTGCACTTTGGGCATTTGGGCTTTGTAGGCTAATGGATGGTCGGGTTACACCATGAGTGTTGGTCCCACTTCCACTGGTGAAGGACAAGTTGTTAGAATCAGGGTGATTATTGGCAGTTTTTGATGGATACCATAGCTCGAGGATCACTACCCCTAATCTAGTTTGTGAGTTGAAAGTGTGGTTTTAATATCAGACTTCCAAGTTTTGTGGAGTGTTGTTGTTCCAACTATAAAGTCTGGCTTTGCCGCTAGGGTGAAGACTCATCTTATAGGTTTTGATGTCATTTATTAGGTTTTGTGGATATGCAAGTATTCCATTAGGAGGTGCATGGTGAGCCAAAAATAGATATGAGAGTTGGAAAACTTTGAAACTAAAAAAAAAGAAAATTTTTTTTTTTATAGAAAAGCAAATGTATTGAAGAATCAACATGTGAATTGTCAGTTTTGTAACATAATTTTGTTTCACTGAGTGCAGCAAGTTTTTCTAAAAGAGGGGAGAAGAAGAGCCCTTGCTAATGCACACACAGAGTGTAATAACATGTGATCCACAGTTTTCATAGTCGTTCATGACAGTCTTGATGAAGAAAAGAGGGACTACATCTTGGTTAGAATGATCCCTTCTTGGCCAGTCATTGTCGAACACTAATAGCACTTCGGAATCAGATTTAAAGAGGTCGATTTGTCTTGGCTGGTGCTGGATAAGAGGGGAATATCAGGCTAACTCAAGGATATGAGAAATCCAATGAAAAAATGTATAAGTGTAGATCTAGACATGGAAATCTTAATGATTAAGATAAGTTATGCAACTTGTGTTCCTCTTATGGGATCCTACAGCTGCAAGTTATATTTTGAGAGTGATGAATTAAACTAAAGCATTTATAGTGGGCTGTTTTACCCTGGGATATGAGCAATTAAATTGAAGTGAAAATATCGATAGGCAACTTGCTAAGTTATCTAATTCTGACCTGCTGTAGAACCAGAATGTTTAATCTGGCCAGCCAAACCTTTTGGAATTTTCTGCTTTACTGAATTTCTCTGGGTCTGATTTCAGACTGAAGTTTAATTTTAACTATTTGAGTATGGATATCTGTCTCTATCTAATTCTCTCATTTAGAAAAGACAGGTGATGGAGGCCAATCCTTAATGCAAATATTATCCACTAGTGTCCATGAATACTGAATCTTTGGAAGATCCCAAAATATGAGTTCCTTCCTATAGCTGATGATTGTTCTTACTAGAATATTTCAAGAAGCATACTTTTCTTGCCTCCTAGATTAATTAATCCTCTGCCTCTACTCTGGTTATAAATTATAAAATTGTTTCTTAATGTCGTAATGTAATAGTGACAGTAGTCACAATACTTGGACTCGGCAAGACTGATATGCCCAGCTACATACATTTTTTCTATGTTTTAGGTGGCTGAGTCTCATACTTGGACTCGGAAACTCTTGCTGAAACTCGGAGAGACTTGGGGATTGGATTCATTTTGGCTTGTTTTAGAGTTTTATGAAGATTCAAAGAGTCGCATAACTATGTTTGTGATTGTTTTTCAGGCTTCTGACTTGAAACAAAGTGTTAGGTTTTCCTTGGCTGCATTCCAAGAACATACTTAGATTGTAGTCTAGAGTGAAACAAAGACTTATTTGCAGCATATACCAAGGTTTATTAGAAAATTATTAAACCAGGAAGCAGAGCAGAATACAACACATTACAGAATTCAGATGCAGGAAAAGTAATTGAAATTAAAGGAAAAGCAAATAATCAATGGACACAATTATGAACAAAATCAGAGCTTCTTCCATTGCTCTATATCAGTAACAACATTACAATATGCTTAGTTCTACATGAGCGACTCATCTATCTCTTATCAGACTTACAAAACCTGTCAAGGCTCTGCATACCCATCTACATGTAGCTGGATTTCACTGCCATTCATTCAAGTAATCTGTCTTTTCACTGCCTTTCATTGAAACAAAAGGCAAAGCAAATGATCAATGGACACAATTATGAACAATATCAGAGCTTCTTCCATTCCTCTTATCAGTAACAACAGTACAAAATGCGTAGTTCTACATGAGCGACTTATCCTTCCTATCAGACTTACAAAACCAGTCATGGCTCTTCATGCACATCTAAATGCAGCTCGATTTCACTGCCATTCATTCAAGTAATCTGTCTTTCCTCCTGCTTCTTCTAAACTGTTCATTTCCTATGATTGCTTACAATTCCCAACCATTACATGTTGGCTCTTTGCCTATTTCTATCAATATTTCTCAATCCTTTCATCAAATTCTTAACTTATAACTTCGAGTGGACATATTGTATTTTTATAACATCAATGCCTAGGAAAAAGACATTTCAATGATCGTTAGAAAGAGTAGAAAATATATTCCCTAACAAAAAGGCAATTTACTTATGAAGCACTGTCAAAATCCTTCTAGAGCACTTAAAAAATGATCAAAGAACAATGCAGCATATCTCTTATATGAGGCCTTTGACATCCGTATTTGTTGCAAATGGGATGTTGTCTTTTCTGTTAAGTGAAAACTGATTGAGTACGGGGACCTTATTTTAAGTTATATTTAAGTAATGATAGGTTTTATGTAGGAAGAAGTGAAATCTTACGTGGTAGTCAAATATTATAGTTTTGAACATAAAATGACAGAATTTGTTATTTTCACTATCTATACTGCTGCAGTTTTTTATAACATTAACGATTAAATATCAATCTTATTTTTGTGAGTGTTCCTATTTTCTGATTGTTATGTCTTATACTTCAGTTCTTAGGAGAGATCTCATATGAGATGAAGGATCCTGCATTCTGCTATATCCCTTTGAAAGTACCAGAAAATATCTGCTCTCTTACAAAAACTATCACATCACGATTGGCGGAGGTCGAAGTTTCTAAGGTAGTTGAGAGTTCATTCTAGTATATGGGTTTCTGATTTCCATGAACATTTTATGACATTTTTTTTCTATATTGAAAATGATCAGGTTCAGAAGATAGATGCAATGTACACTGCAGCAATGAATGCTGTAAAAAATTCAAAACAGTATGATAGCTGCGGTATTTCTCTTCAGCAATCTTGTTTGCAAAGGATAACAGAAAACTATTTTAACTCTGAAAATTATCTTGATGAAACTTTGTCAAATACGATTCAAGACAGCAGGTAAGGACATCTGTGATTTGTTCTGTGATGAATATCATTGACATATGTATGGCTTATTGCATTTCTATTTTAATCTGACGGGGAGTATGTTTTGGTTCCGCGAGGAAGATTGATAATTGAAGAATTTTGAGAATCAGCATGAAGTACTATAGATTATTTTTGGATTGTTAATATGTTTATCATACTTTTACTATCAGACAAATATTCTTTCTTTGACTATTTATTTAATCTCCAGCTACTATTCAAATTTTACCACGATCAGTAGATAATTCATGATTAACAGATGAAGATTAGAATGCATAAAAACTATATCCTCTGTCTTCTTTGATCCCAGCAGTTCCATTTTCAAGTTATTATCATTTTTTTTTCTTTCCCCCCCCTAATATGATAGCATTTTTTATCAATATATATAGTTTTTCTAATGTTCACAACGTTCATGTGATCCTGCTAATTGCTGCCCAAAACCCAGGCTGATTTTTGTCTCAAATGCCAAGGGATGCTTTGGAAAGTTGGCAAGTCTAGATGGCCGATTTTTGCAGAACTGAAGCAACAAGATATAACACAAGAGATTGTCACGAATGTACATGTTGTACACTCATTTGTATTATGTATATATAGATTACAAAGGATGAACAAGGAAGCTTCTAGAGGAAGGAGGCTTCTTAGAGAATAGAGACCTATATTGAAATATGCACACCATTTAACAATATTAATATATATAATAAGCGCATGTGACTATGTAAAACATTTAATAGGGTACACTAGTCTATGTGACTAGTTTTAATAAAATACACTAACCCTTTTATATATATTCAATGGATGATCAGGACCACTTCGTAGCTTCCAAGATGAGCCATGAGGAAATCAAATCTAGCAGAGTATGGAGTGCATCCAGACCTAACATAGTGATAATGCAGTCCCCAAACAGATAGAATCCAAGTGTTGAATGAGAGGAATTGGAACATTGAGGAATGAAAATATCTTGGAGAATGAAATGTTTTGTTGATGCCAAAAGGATCCTCATATAAATATTCAAGCTACAGAAATTTATAATATGCATTGAAAAATATTTCAATAGTACAATGATATTGTTGTAGTCATTTGAGGATTGCATCCATGGCGAAGATCTCAATCACAGACTAATGAATGAAAAGTCACTGGGTGTCCTCTTTTCTTAAGAACAAATCTAATGGTAGGCATTGAAGTAAGAGGAGAGTATGCCAACATTGAAGTCATGCAAGGTACGCCTTTGTGTTGTGAGGAAGCTTGCTTAGGATCAAGATCCGTTGTCCATTGAGGAAGGGGATGAGAAATATGGAGTTCATCATCGATTTGCAATTTTTTTTAATTTAATTGAGGAAGAAGAGTGGATTGTAGTTGGAAGGATAAACTTGCTCACAATTGAAATTAGTTTACGACAATTGTAGTTTACAAAACAACATCCTTACCATGGGTTGTGTGGCTAACCATACAAGTGGTGTAGGATGCCTTGTGGTTAAGATGTTGAGGATCATGTAAAGATGCTAGCGAAGGAGAATCATCATTTTCCTTGACATGCATGACAAATTCAGTTGTGTTGGTGAAGCCAAGTTGCAAGATAAAACCATTGTGATGATGTTGTATGGTTGTGCATGTGATTGATTTTGCAGTAGCCTAATCTTGTCATTTCTTACATTAGCTTGGTCTGGTCTTGCATTTGTTTGCCTAGAATTTGTTTAAAAACCACAGTATGACTAACAAGGATCTGCTCAAGTGTGCTAATACTTGCTGATTCTTATGAGTATTGTTGTGACGATTCTCTTGTAGCTTTTGAAGACGTTTTGAATTAGCTTTGGGATTAAGAAAGAGGATTCACCAAGGTTTTGCAACCAATAATCTGAAAATAAAACCTATAGGCAATTATATATCGAAATTTCCTCCTTAATGCAAAAAATGATACTTAATTTGCTTACCTTTATTGTTAGATACGGATTTTTTTATCTTTCTAGTTCGAGTCGCAATTACAAAAATATAGTACAATGGTTCCAAAGTTATAGGTTCCTTGGTATTGCTCATAATTTTTAATACGATCACTTGCCGAAAAGCTCTCAATGGGTACTTTCATATGGTGCAAGAATTACTCTGATAAGACACTTTGGTTAGGAGAAATATGCATTGGCAAAATAAGGCATTTTTCCTTTAAAAAAATCAGCAAAATGACTATAACAACTACGTGGATTTCAAAATCTACTTCTTGGTCAGTGGGTTCAATACCACAATGAGGTAACTCCCCAAATGTGAAGATTGCTGAAGAGAATAGATCTAGTGGAGGGTAAGAGGTGGGAACCCTCAAGGAGACCATATTTAGTGCCTTGAATGGGAGATGGCTAAGGGTGTTAGATGTAGCTAGGGTAAAAGATCTAAATGCCATGATCGATAGACTTTGATACCAAATGATAGGAACACAACTGAAGCAACAAGGGAGAACACGAGATTTATGTAGTTGAACATGTTGTGCACTCATTTGTATTATGTATATAATTACAAAGGATGTACAAAGAAGCTTCTAGAGGAAGGGAGCTTTTAATAGATTAAAGATGTACATAGAAATGTGCACAATATTTAAGAATATATAATAAGCTTATGTGACTATGAACAACAATTAATAGAGTACACTAGCCCATGCAACTATATTCAATAAAATATGCTAGCCCATGTGGTTGTGCCATCAATGACAAGTTGCTAGGTGTTTATGAGAAGTTTTAAACCTTTGAAATACAAGGAGACAAATAAGTTGTTTGGTCAAATAATAACACAATAAAGGAACAATAAGTGCTTATGTTTTTCTTGTCCAATTTGGCAAAGTACATAGTAAAATGAGTTGAAGGAGTTTATTTGAATTGATTAAATTTTTATTGAAAATCTAGCATTGGGCAATAGGACCAAGTTTCATATATACTTGGCACTCGAAGCCATTTGCTAGCTCTAGATATAGTGGTAAAAAATTGAAAGAATTGCATTCATGAGTGAGTTTAAGCAATTTTAGAAACCTTTGCCATTAAAAAGTATTCATGTTCACAAATGTTTTCCATGCACACCAAATCTTATAGACCAATATAAAGTTCAATGGTTGGTCATGTATAAGCTTACAAAGTGATTGGAGAAATCGAGTAATTGATTCCTATTCTTCCTAGCGATTGTCCACTCCCATGCTCATCCTAAGCTAATCAAGAGTGGATGGAGTTCATGGGAGGGTGCCAATAATAACATCGTCAAACTTGAAAGAGATATGTCATAGAGTATACCTACGAGGAGCAACCACTTTCACATAATCTTAGCATGATGAATATTGATCTTCAAACTAAAAGGTATTTACGTGCATTACACTTTATTTAATCATTCCTTTGATCAAATCACGAGATTTTATTTATGGAGTCAACATAGATAATCATGTGGATAAAATTCCTGCATATAGACATTTCATCTCCCTATGCTTAGAACTTGCCTTGCTCTCTAGATCTTCACTAGCTACGATGAATATTTGAGTGTGTATCAGTGCATGTATTCCCATTGCTTTCCTACATGTGGTTATATAGCTACACAAAAAACTTGGTACAACATTATGTTCTGACTACAAATCAACATATGAGGGCCTGTTCCTTTCACCAAACGTATTCTCTAGAAGCACCTATTGATAGTGACATCAAACATTGTGTTGGCTTGCAAATAGTAGCCGTTAACCAATTGATGTGAAGGAGTTTGAATTTTATATGCATGTTGACTCCAACAAGTGAAGTTTCTTTAATTCTTCATAGAACATCGCTTGATCGTGTTGGACTTAGGAGTGCCATATAGGACAACTTGTAGACTAACTAGGAGATGGATCTTACCTAATTAACGTACAAGTTATAGTTAAACATGCAATGAAAATGTAAATATAAATGGAAGCACCATTACACATTCAATGGGAACAAGGGATTGCAAGTGATGGCTTTTCTATTCTTATTGAACACATTATAATACATATGATTATAATGCTGTAAAAATGAGAAGCAATAATGCATATCATCATAGGCCTAGGTTAGAGATGAACTGTGCCATGTGAGGACATGAATACAAAATTGAGATTTGTTTGTATGACAATCGAGATGGGAGTTGCTCGAGAAAGCATTAACAAAGAGTTTGTATAATGCCAACCTAATGAGAATCAAGTGCATTACAGTTAAAGACACTTGGATCAATTATAGTTCGATTCAATTCCTTGAACATTTTCATATTCTAATTGTTGTCAATCAGACCCTACACCCTTGTGAAGGTAGTTTCAAGCCTTCACGGTCTGCTGGAACATAGAAACAATCCGAGGTTATGGGTGACCTGCTAAGTGGATTGAGTCTCTAGATTATGAGGGCTAGCTCCCTTAGGTGTATCAATGAGGATCTCTACTCTGTGTTGCGGACTACCATGGAAAAGGGAGAAAGAAACTTGAAGCGGAAATCCTACCTAATGACGGTGATACACCAAAATGTTGATCCACCCTACTTGGAACCTTGAACACTGAACAAACAAGGGAAAAGGAAGACCTTTGATTTCAATTGATCACTATGCATAAGTATTTCATGAGAAGGTTCGATCCAATGACAAAAACGTGAGGGAAAACGATGGAGAGAGGTCTGATACTAGACACTTTGCATCCACCTAACATCCACTTACAGCTTCAGCAAAAGACATATAAAACACTAAGCATGACCTACATAACATGATAAGCTAGCAACTAGGTACGATTCAGAATTTGGGAAGGGAGAGAAATCTACCACGTATGCAAATTGCTGAATGAATGTACACTATGCCAACACTTGAAATCTGAAAGTATATTCCTTCTATTGATTAAAGAGGTTACACAACTCACCAATGGCAGAGTCTGGTCTTACCAAGAGAGGGATGGATTTTTACAATGCTGAAAAGCCATTAATATAGAAAATTACAAAAAGCCAAGAGATTGGTGTTGAAAAATAGAGAGGGAGTAAACTCAAATCAACTCAGACTTTACAAAAGTCTATTTTGTCTTGCATGAAAATTCTTTGTGTTGAAAAAGAAGAAGAAGAAGACAAACTTTGGATGCATGAAATCTATGAATAGATGTCTTGACTTGAAAACTAGTCAACTCCAAAACAAGAGTAGTCAAATCCACTCGAACTGCTGGAACGTTTGAAAGTCTCCCCTTTTCATGAAATCAATGCAATTGCCAAATTAAGAATTACATTTGAACCACCAGAACGTTTTAAGCTTTGAGACAAACGAGAGTGTGTGCATGGAATTTTTTTTGTTTAAGCTTTCCACTGTTCCACTACTCGAGTCCTCATGCAAAGCGAGCCTCTGTTTAAGAACTGAAGGTGACGTGTTAGAATGGTCAAATCTGGACGTGTTTATTCCTGTTCATCATTGTTGCATGCTCTTGTATTCTCGGACTATTTAGGCATGTTCACCATCTGTATTTGTCTTTTTCACGAATCTTCTCTTATGCCATTGTTCATGCGCATGTTCATCTTGTATTTTCGTCGGGTTTTTGCGTCTAACATCTGTGTTTTGATTCTTTAGGTCATCTTTTCTCATGGATTCCGTTCTCTGCGTTTGTCTGTGTCTTTACTGTATCTGTCATTTCTGCATTAGTCTTTGCTTTCGGGCAGCTTTTCTGTATATGTCTTGGCTTTGTTCACACTTTAGCCTTCGGGTTTTGTTCCTTGCTTGTGGCCTTGTCTTTTCTATTGGGCTTTTTGTCCCTCTTGAATTCCTTCAAACTTTTTGTCCGAAGGAATTCCTTTGGACAAAAAGTCCGAAGGAAATTCTTTTTAGTTTGTGCCTTTCGCTTTTGGTCATTGGGCCTTTTGTCCTCCTGAATTCCTTCGGACTTTTTGTCTTCGGACAAAAAGTCCGAAGGAAATCCGTCTTTGGGCTGTCTTTTCCCGAAGGGAAGTGCCCTTCGGGAACTTTGTTTTTGTCCTTTGCTTTATTAAGGTCCCCTCCGCAAGGGCTTCCACTTCCCAAAAGTGCCCTTCGGGCTTCTTGATTTGGTCCTTTCAGTTGCCTGGGTGTCTTCCGTAAGGGCAAGGTTCTCCCAGAAGTGCCCTTTGAAAGAATGGAAAAGGTCCACTTTGCTGCAAAGTGCCCTCCATAAGGGCTAATCGTCCTCAAAAGTGCCTTTTGGAACTTTTGAAAGGGTCCTGCCACCGATCAAGTGCCCTCCACAAGCGCAAGTGTCCTTCAAAAAAATTGATTTTGTCCTTCGGAACTTTTGCCAAGGTCTTCTTCGTGCTTGAAGTGCCCCCCACAAGGGCACATACCCTTCAGGGAAATTGTAAACGTCCCTACGCAATGCCCAGATGCCCTCTGCAAGGACACTTCTCCTTAAAACATACCTTTCGAAAGAATTGTAAAGGCCACCTTGTTGCATAAGTGCACCCCGCAAGGGCACGTACCCTTCGGGGTTTTTGTTAATAACCCTTCGGAACTTTTGGAAGGGTTCTACTACCGACCAAGTGCCCTCCGCAAGGGCAGGTGTCCTTTGGAAAAATTGATTTTGTCCTTCGAAACTTTTGCCAAGGTGTTCTTCGTGCTTGAGGTGTCCCCTGCAAGGGCACATACCCTTCGAGGAAATTGTAAACGTCCCTACGCAACGCCCAGATGCCCTTTGCAAGGTCACTTCTTAAAAATACCTTTCGGAAGAATTGTAAAGGCCACCTTGTTGCATTAGTGCCCCCTGCAAGGGCACGTACCCTTCAGGATTTTTGTTAATAACCCTTCGGAACTTTTGAAAAGTTCACCTTGCCAATGAAAAGCCCTCCGAAAGAAATCACCTGCCCAAGACCTTTTCGGGCTTTACAAGCTCCATTACTTATAAACTTTATAAGACAACTACCTCGCAAAACCCGATCCACTTGTAATTGCATTTGTAGACCCAATCGGGCTTATCAACTGCTTCCGCTTATAAAAGCTAATAAGACATGCACCCTGGTAAACCCGAATTGCTCTATAAGTGCTAGAAATGATCATTGACTGATGGGAATACACCTGTACCTGCACAAAAGTGACTTATCCTCGATTTCTCAAGGGTCAAGACCTGATTTTCAAGGCAAATGGTCATGGTGAGCGAAGTTTCGAATGGTAATGGTGACGATTTGGCCTGTGGGGCAAAATTGTCAACACTAACCAATTCTTGATTAGATTTATGTTGTGTTGAAAGGCCTCTAGTTGTTAAAGATGGTAGTTGAATGGTTTCCAAGAGAGTATCTTCATTTTCATGGTTTTGCCCTGTAGTGGATGCATAATTTGAGTTGCTCAAGTCTACTTTGTAATGGATTACAAAGTCAAAGTGCCATTTGCAATTTACTTGCAATGTTTATTCAATTGTGAAGATCCAATGATGGATTGCAAATTCCTTGTAATTCGCCCTTCCTTTAAGAGCAAGGATCCTTGTTGTGTAGTTTTCCAATTGTAGAAACTATGCTTGGAGCTGCTAAAGTGTTTACAACTTGGCCTAATATGCATATTGCCCCACCTTGGCAACTTGGAATAGATTAAGATTGCATTGGCGAGTGCAAGCAGTGATGGTGTGAATGACTTGGTCTTTCTCTGTTGGACTCATGTATACTCCAGCAAAGGTGGTGTGTATGGCTTCAATGACTCAAAATGGAACATAAGGTGCATACCCATGTGTGGTGGAATGTTGAGGATGAAATCATTCTTAGCTATTGATCAAAGTATGGAGGAATGTTGAGGATGAATGTATTCTCATCTACTAATCAAAATATGGTTTGTGTACCATAGGACAATCGTTTGATCATTTTGTGAGGTGCTTGGAATCACTCGTTTTGAAGATACAACCAAACTTTGCCACCAAAAGTGAGGCATACGATGTGTTATGCCCAACATTTCACATGAATAAAACAACAAAAAATAGGTCTTTTTTTTAACAATATACATGCACAACCAAAGTGATCTGTGATGCTCCACATGCCAACAAATACACATGATGCAAAACAAATGTTGTAGTTATCAATGTACAGGCAGTCGCATGTTCATCGCAACGCCCATGCCGACTTCACTTGGACCAACTGACCCACTGTTATGCAGATGGCCTTCACTAGACTGGTAGGCCCCACAACCCCTATGGTCTCGGTCGGGACTCAAAATTTAAAGTGGAAATGGTTTTGACGTGGGCTAGAGTTGAATGACCAATTATGACAACCAGTGGGGGTTCAAACGAGACATTAGATGATTCTGGCCAATCAAGAGTCCCGGATTTGTACTTTAATTCAAATTTGGAATCTATTTTCATTTAAGTTGCTTTTCCTAAAAGAACTAAAGGAAAAGTCAACTAGGTCCCATGTGACCTCAAAAGATGCCTAAAATATCCTAGGTAAGCCCAGTAGTGGATTACAAGTATTTACAAGGCTAAAAATAGTCATTCAATATATATATTACAATTTGAATCAACGTAATGTCCCTTTTTGGATCAATTTTTAATAAATCTGGAAATCTCTGCAAACCCTAACTTAAAATTTCAGAATTCTGAAAATAGCTATTTTTGTACTAAAATGAATTTCCAACATTCAATAAACCCTCACAAATAGCAGAATATTAAAAAAAAAAATTATTTGAGTCCATAAGTCTGATTTTTTCAATAAAGTCAGGTCTGAAAATTTTATAAAATATTACCAAATTAATGATGGAAAAAAATGAATATTTTGTTCATCACACAATGCAAAACTAATGTTTGACCTACCCCAAACAAATTGCCACACTCCAAGTGGTTGGAAAATGATTGCACAGACCTTAAAGAGCTGATCCCTCGTTGCAACCACCCTTGAACGTCCTCCAAACCCTCTGTGCAGTCTCTAAGGCCACCCAAACAAGGTCGCTGCCCTTCCAAAACTGTCCAAGGTGATTCGCTGCACCCCCAAATGCCCTACACAACTGCCCTTGGAGGTTCACCATCATCTGCAAATGACCCAAACGGCTGAAGGTGAAATTACATTGCAAGTGTGACCTTTGAATGAAACCCCCAATTGAGTATTTGAGGTGTTTCATCCTCAAATACCGAAACTAGTGAGGGTGGTTGTCCTCACAAGCTGCGTTGCAAGCGATCGTGCTCAACAATTAGAAATTAATTCAAAGATAATAGATAGATCCCAAAATTAGATCTCCCTATCTTTCTTTATACCCCTTTTCCCTCCAATTCATCCTCTAAGGTGGGCGCTCCAAAAGGGAGGGGAAAACAATAATTCAAAAAGCAACTCAATAATAGAATCTAACCAAGGGCTGACTTAAATAAAAAAGTCTCCCTCTTTATTATAACTCAATTTAGAAAAAAGTTGCTGACATAAGTCACTTTTGGCAACTCAGACATTATTTTTACTTAAAGTATTTAAAAATATTTTTTATTTTAATAATAATATTATCATAATCTAAAAAAAAGGGACATTACAGTCAAGGTTGATTCAAACACCAAAAGATGTGCAGTAGCTCAAAGAATGCAAATGCAAGGCCAAGGAAAAGAAGGGCTTACCTCCTATTCTTTTGCCATTATTAGGTGGCTACCCTAGCACCCCTGAGCCATGGACTCCCAACTCCGGATTATGGTTGTACCACTACAATGGGTGCTAAGCAAGGTGAAAGGTGAGACTCACTCTCAAAAGGAAGGAAAACAAGGCAACCTTCTAGTCCAACACTCTTCCCTAAATGTAGAAATACTTCATCACTCAATTTCAAAAACACACATCCATTTCACAAAGTACGAATGCGCATAAGCCATAAAGGAGAAGGGAAAGACACCATGAATAAAATATGTGTCATGCCCATTTTTTTCTCTTTATAAAAAACAGGGACGACACAATCTACTACAAACAAACACCCAAAAACATAAGAACACACCATAAATCATTTCGATCGAACACAATAAGCAATCCTTGCAATTGTTGTTTCTTAATGATCAGGCACAAGCCACTGGCTGAGCTCTAAGATCGCTTGATCAAGCATCCATGAACTTGAACGCAAGCTTATGCCCAAGGTTGCTGCACAATGATGTTGAGATGGCCATCAAAATTGGCCTTGGCCTTTGCTGACGTAGTCAGGCTCCAAGAGTTTGCTTCTGCTACCTATATGGCCATGTCAGCTCCTCTTCGGGTTCCTGGGCCACTCTTGCCACCTATCGCTTCCTAGGCGACCTTGGAAAATCTCCACGTGGCAAAATTTCACTAACCCCCTATCCTACCGCTTTGCAGGGCTAACACGACTTCCTTGGGGCTATGGAGCAGCAGAATTGTGCCACATGGCAACATAATGCTACCCTGTTGGCCTGTAGGCTTTGCACTCGATATGGATGCCTCCAAAATAGCGAAGCAACGGGATTATGATGTGTGACAACATCTTGCTAACTTGCTTGCCCATGGGCTTTGTGCCCAGTACAGATATCTCCGAAATAGCATAGCAACATGATTTTTCTAACATGGCAACATCCTGCTCAACCGTTTTCCCACAAGCTTCGTGCCTAGTACGGATATCCTCGAGATAGTGGGTCGACAAGATGATGTCATGTGGCAGCATCTTGTGAGCCCACTTGTCTGGAGGCTTTCGACATTGTATGGACTATACTGGAATTGCAGGTCATCAAGGTGATGCCACATGGCAACATCTTGCTAGCTCGTTAGCTTGACACCGATAGTCTCTTGTATGGTCCTCTCCGAGATTGCGGGTCGTCGGGATGATGCCACGTGGCAACATCTCGCTAGCTTGGAGGCATCACTTCTTGTATGGTCCTCTCCGGGACTGCGGGTTGTTGGGATGATACCACATGGCAACACCCTGCTATTCTGCTAGCCCGACATTGGCCATACTGCAAACCAAGTTGACGTCACTTCCGAGTTAATGGGATGACAACACATGGCTTTCTTTGAACCACTCACAAAAAGTCGTAAAAGCGACTAATGCAAAAGGCCATGAAAGGACCCATCTACGAGGCATCTAAGGAAAAGTCCAAGGAGACAAATTTAGCCGACAAGGACAACCCGGCGAAGGCAAAGGCCTAAATCTGACTAAGCAAAGGCTTGCAAACCAATTGAAAGGCGACCAAGGCAATTAAATGCCAATTATGCCATTCTTCTGTGCGGAATAATTCGGCCAAACTAGGGTCCGACATTAAAAGCGAAGCGCAGAACATTAAGGCTAAAATATGAAGCCGATCGAACGGGCAAGTTATAAAACGAAAAGCACTGAGGCTTAAACAAGCCTACCACACTAAACCAATATTCTCATTGGTTTAGTTGAATATCCAAAAAACATAAGGCAAGCTCAACCTAAAAGCCGACTCGTCTATTCATTAGAAGTTAAATCTTTTGGCATTCTTATGGAGACTTCGTCCATTAAATCAAAGACAAGAAGCTTAATCCAAGGATTTACTAAGGTTTAGAGATAGAGATTTCGGGATTGACTTGCCAAAACCTTGACAATAAAAAAATAATCTTTGCAAGGGTCTCTACAGTTGCACACATATGGTTGCCTTATATTATTAATTTTAGCCCAGGAGCCATGCTCTGTTATTTCTTGTCAATTTATTAGAACTCTGCAAGGGAGACCTCAGTCAAACCTAAAGGTTTCATTCCCTATTAAGAATATAACAAAACAACTAAATTCTAACAGAGTTATTTTCTTCATATGAAATGGCTTTAGTAGGGGAAGGTTTATAGTAATTTAATTATTCATTTGCCAAGTTTTATGAAACTCTTCCACAAGACATAATATCAATCCTCAGACTATTAAGTCTTGCTATATTGTTATTCTCAATAACAATCACTCGGCCATTTATTTGAATTCCACTCATTTATAGATAGCTTAGTCTGTAATGTCAAATCCAACAGAATACAAGAGGAGGCACAAAGATCATTTCTTAGGCTGAATGTCAAGAAGTTTTGACCAAGTATAACATACTCATCGATTTTTTAAAAGAACTGTATAGGCTTAAGAGTTGCTCCTTAATTGACAAATTCCCTCCCAGGAGATTTGTAGTCAAGGCCTATTGATGTCCTTAATAGCACTCTTTCTAAGAGTTGTTAATGATTCGATCTTTCTTAGATTGAACCTTAGCAAGGGTTAGCCTACCAAATCTATACTAGCTGAGCCTAAGCCATATCATGAATGGGTTACATAACCGGATTCATACGAGCATATGACAAGTTCTTTTTACTATCAAAGGCATAGGTAGATTGCTTACTTGCCCTTACACTTAATAGATCCTTTATTTAAAGGTCAGTAAAAGTAACATCATTAAAAGAAACTCAAAATGTAATGTACAAGCATTCACAAGATCTTCAACAGATTGACATCAATATGCTTATATATTAAGGCCATTAACTTGGCCAAGCTCAATCATGAATGTACAAGCCTCCATAATGATTCCATTTTCAACAAGGATCCATCACGAGGAGGTCTATTAATCCTATATACTAAGAAGACTATAAAATAGTTCTCTATTGTAATAACCAGAACATTTAGCTGGTAAACTCTATAATAATAGTGGCTAACACTTGACTCACAATCAATCATTTATACATAAATACAATAAGTTCAACTGAGAACAATTAATTCTTGGCTTCTAGCCAATTATAGAAAGCAACAAAATGCGAGTAAATTGCAGCTAATGACAAGCTCCTCTTTGCTCCAAGTGCAACTTTGGCCAATAGAAGGTGGGCTCACCTCCCAACCTTTTGCCATCATCATGCAACTGCTCTAGGTGACCCCAAGCAAGACTCCCATTTCCAGGCATGTTCACATCATGGTGAAAGTTAAGTAAATGCAAAAAGCAGTCAAGATGTCTTGGTTTCAAGGAGATAGCTACTCACAAGGTGACAATCCAAGCATCTCTTAGTTAAGAGGTTACTGTTGACAATTCTTCCACAAGTCGGATTGTCTTTTGCCATTTAGAAAGTTCACGTCTCTAGCCAAGGGAAGAAGAATACATTGTTTTTGGTAAGGGCCTTTGCTACAAAAGGATGAATTCCTTCGGACTTTTTGTCTGAAGGAATGGTTCATGAAACAAGGGCAAAGCCAAGGAAATAAAAATAACAAAAGGGAAACCTATAAGCAAAAGGAAGTAATTCCTTCGGACTTTAAATTCCGAAGGAATACTTCGGAGAAACCAAAAGTCCATTCAAACAAGCAAGGCAAAGGAAGTACCCTTTGGAAGGGTTGTTTTCAACATTCTCGAAGGGCACCTACCCTTTGGGAAGGCACATGAACAAATTCAGAGCCTTTTCAAAAACACTCGGGTGCCCTCCAATTTTTTCGAGGGCACAGAGGGACAGTTACTAGCCCTTGCAGAGGGCACTTGGTCGGCGGAAGGGACCATGGCAAATTTCCCGAAGGGCACATTTCAAACGCTGAAGGGCACATTTCGGAGGAAAAGGCAAGGGAAGATATCCTTCGGACAAAAAGCCCGAAAGATATCAGAATAGCAAAGACAAAAAGCCCACGGCAAAACACAAAGGCAAAAGCAAAGGACTAATTCCTTCGGGCTTTTTGTCCGAAGGAATTCCTTCAGACAAAAAGTCTGAAGGAATTCGGGAGACTGCAAAGAAAGAAAGCCGATGGCAAAGTCCAAAGGGGCTTCGGGAAAGTTGAAACGAAGTTGCAACAGAATGAATTCCTTCGGGAAATTACAAAGTTCGAAAAATTTTGGAGAAAGGGCCGCGCAAAAGTCCGAGGAAATAAACCCGAAGCAGAATTCCGAAGGCCAAGGGAAGAGACAAAGTTAATTCTTGCGGGCATTTTGTTCGGGGAAAATGACTTAGTGGTCCAAACAAAAGGCCGAGGGAAATCAAGCCCGTAGTCACGACAATTCGAGTGGACAATTTATCTGACGGAAGTTGCAACAAAAATAGGGGAAGACAGGCCCGAAGAATTAAGCTGAGACAACCAGAAATCCAAAAGTAATGGAGGTTGACTATGCAAAAGATAATCCAACGGAGAATTGAAAAATAGAATATAAACCGGATATAATTATAAAAATACATTTAATTATAGAATCCCGCCAGAAATAGACATGAATAGGCAGACCGGAATAGGACAAAATACATGCAAGTGGGAGCTATTTTCGAATACCGGTCAAAGCTTTAGTTGACTAGTTATTGAAGTCCCACTCGTCTCCAAATCATCTCACGCATCTAAGGGTCCAACTCAGCTTCAACCAGAGTTCTGAATTCAAACGTCGAGTTGACTATTCCAAATTTAGAGTTGACTAATTGTTAAACGCCGCATTCACTAGGAGCTTTCCATGCAAGGGAGGATGATCTCTTCGACCAACTTAGCTGCCAAATGATCTGTTGTCCCCGAAAAACGTCACTCATTTTTGGGACAACCTACGGACTATTTTGGCCCTGTACAGACCAAAATTTCTCTCTTCCCTTCTCAAAATTGGTTCCGAGCTTTCAAATTCCTCATTTTTCAAACTTTTTCAGTAAAAGGATTAGCAGGTTCAACAGGTTAAAAGGCTTCTGCAGGCGAGTTCAATCAAAAGAACAAATTTCTAACACTTAGTCATTTCCAGGATTGGTTTAGCGCCTCAGTTCAATCAAAAGAGTTCAATCGACAAATGACAAAGAGCAAAGGCTTGAACTGTTGAACTTTGAGCCACTTTGGTTCAATGGTTCAACGGGTTCAACGACCAATTGGTTCAAACGCGCTTGGTGCAAAAGACTTAGCCAAATAACAAAGAATGAATCGATCGAACCATTGAACCGTTGAACCAAAGTTGGTTCAATCGGTAGGTTCAAGGGGCTGCCCCAAAGCCAAAGGAACAAATGCCCTTACGGAGGGCAGTGAGCAAAAGCAGACAAGAGTTGAAATCCCTCAGGAAAATGACTAAGTAAAAAAAGGCTGAAAGAATTCTTTCGGAAGTATTTTCCGCGGGAAAATGACTAAAGCAAAATTCCTTCGGACTTTTTGTCCGAAGGAATTCATTCGGAAGGAAAGCCCAAATAAATTGAAAAGAACAAATGGCTAAGGAAACTTTCCTTCGGACTTTTTGTCCGAAGAAAAAGCCTGAAAGCCAAAAGCTTGCCGAAGAAGTAAGAACCCATCGGGGAAGTTGAAGCCTGAAGTCCACTCGAAAAATCTCGAAGGATAGGTACCCTTGCGGGGGGCACTTGATGACAGAGAAAGGACCGTTTTAAAAGCCTGAAGGGACACCTTCCCTTCGGGACGTTCCAAACGTTGAACAAAGACGCAAAAAGGAACCTTCAAAGACTTAGACGAAAAGGGCTTCAAAGGATGAACTGAATGAACCGATTGAACCATTGAACCGTTGAACCAAAAGGTTCAACGAGTTCACAGGTTCAAAGGTTCAACCAGAGCTTAGAAAGATAAATGAAGCAATGATTGAGCGAGACACAGAATGAACCAATGAACCGAAAGAGTTCAAAGTTTAATGGTTCATAGGTTCAAAGGTGGCCTCAGTCAAAGAAAAAAACAACAAACAGGTGGTTCAATGGATGGTTCAACCAAGGAGCGGGGAAGCGATTGAACCAAGAAGCGATGGAACAAAAGAGACAGAATGAACCAATGAACTTTCATAGGTTCACGGGTTCAAGGTTCAACATGGTTCAAGCAGCTGGCGACCATTGACGGTCCCGTGGGCGTCAAATTTAAAGGGAATATCCGTGGAAATTCAAATAAAGCGTGGAATTTAAAGGAAGAATCAAGCGACTGACTGAAAAGAGAGCCCGAAGACTCAAATTGCTACAGGGGAGAGAGGAGCGAGACCAAAGGACCCAAAATATTTTCAAAAGAGTTTTCCAGTAGGTGGAACAGTGGATCAAGTAGACTTAGACTTCTGAGCACACCAAATCAAGGACGCAAGCCTGTTTTTAGTCCGTAAAGTAATGGCGAATTGGACAGCTGCGCAGATATCAGAAAAAAGACCAGACAGTCCATACTAAGAAGAGACATATTAGAAGAATGGACACGCCATAGTTATGGCAATACACTGTTCTTAGCATGGTCCCTCCAAACAAAATTGAAGGCGCATTGAAGACGTTGACTGTAGCATGGGCCGTCCCATGGGAAAGAACGCCAAGCCTTGCGTAGTTGCTATAAAATTGTAATTTCTCTCATTAGTAAGGGAGACTTTTCATTTTTACAGGAGCGAAACTCTGCGTAGTTGAAAGAAGAATACTAAGACTTTGAGCTCAGATTGTAATTTCATTTCATTTTATTTGAATGAGAAAGCAAGTTGTTTGCAGACTTTGTGCTGTTTTGGCTTGTATCATTTTAAAAGATTATTCTTATGTCTATCTTCTGAATGTGTTTTTATTTATTTAATTTGACAAGCAGAATTAGTGAAGGTAATAAGGGAGGTGTCCTGAAGCCAATTGTGGGAAGACTTTGTGCTTTCACAATTGTTTTTAGCGTGGGTTTTTCTTTTCTTTCTGTGTTGAGGATTCTGGGATGACTTTGTGCTCCCATTATCCTTTGTGTTATACTCTTTGGGCAGTTGAGGTGGAAACTTTGTGTTCTGTTTCATCCTGCTGGTTACTGCGCCCTTTTGTCACTAGTTACTTTTACTACTTGAAAAAAAATCCTACTGTTCCCTGCAAGAACACTTTTGAAAGAAGAGAAGTGCCTTCAGTGTTTCCACTTGGATTTTTCTCCTTTGTGTGTTAACATCATCTCTGAAAGAAGAGAGATGGATGATGTATTCTGCCCCTGAGTGTTATTTTCTGCTTATATATATATATATATATAGCTCCTGCGTATTTATAGGGAACCTCCTCTTGATGAGAGGAGAGATTAGTCTCCTTTTGATGTGGTAAACCTACACATTTGGTTGTCCAATCTTGCTACTGTGGTTGATCAGACCTATTTTATTTATCGGTACGCTGATTGACAAAATATTCACCCAACACGATCAACTCAACTGATCTCTTCGTCCAACTCAGCATACCAAACGGTTAACTCAACTTTCAAACGTTCCAATTCGGCATCAAGCAGCTCACGTAGAGTTCTAAAATTAACATTGGCGTGGATTTCCATGCAAAGAAAGGTGGGCGGTTCATAACAAAGATAAGTTCACTTCCTCAAACGAAGAAGCTTCATGCAAAGACAAAAGAAAACATATTTTTATTGAAAGGCCAAGTAAAGCCTTGAGTTAACTGAAGTGAATCCTTCTCTTCAAATTTTCTACGTCAATCTTTGGCCTCTTGTATTTTTCTATATAATGGCTTTGAGCCTTGATTAAAAAATCATCCAATCTCTCTTGGTTAGACCAGACTCTACCATTGGTGAGTTGTGTAATCTCTTCGATCAATAGGACTGTACTTTCAGATTTCAAGTGTTGGCATAGTGTATATTTCATTCAGCAATTTGCATAAGTGGTAGATTTTTCTCCCTTCCCAAATTCTGGTTCATACCTAGTTGCTAGATTTTCCTTGTGCAGGTCATGTTAAAGTGTTCTTTATGTCTTTTGCTAAAGCTGTAAGTGGATGTTAAGTGGCTGCAAAGTGTCTTTTATCATACCTCTTTCCATCGTTTTCCCTCAGGTTTTGGTCATTGGATCGAACCTCTCCATGAAATATTTATGCATAAGTGATTGATTGAAATCTAAGGTCTTCCTTTTCTCTTGATTGTTCAGTGTTCAAGGTTCCAAGTTGAGTGGATCAAACTTCTGGTGTATCACCCCTTTTAGGTAGGATTTCCCCTTTAAGTTTCCTTCTCCGTTTTCCATGGTAGTCCGCAGCGTAGAGTAGAGATCCTCATCGATACATCATACAGGAACCAGCCTTCTCTAGAGGTTCTTCTCACCATTGAGGCACCCACCCTCGTGAGAAGATCCCATTGTTTCAGCCGGATAGAAGACTGGCGATTTCATGCACCTCTTTGAATCAGGGCGCAACTCCAGGTTGACAACAATTACCAACCTTGAATATATTTTCAGCAAGTATAAAACACAAAAAGAGAGAACACAAGGATTGCAAGGGTAGAACCCATTAGGCATGCAACCACTAAGATATATTCTATAATCAGTCATAAGAGGACTTAGGCAATCTACCATCATGTCCAACATGAGAGACCTACCCCTTCTTCCATCATGAAGAATGTGACCTTTCAAGACATCAAAAGTCTTGCATGACGAAATCGTAATATCCATGTAAGCAAAACAAACAACAGTTAGAACTATCATGGAGGAATATCTCTACTCCAAAATCCCACATAAGAGGTAATAACACTTTGGGTGACCCAATCACAACCATAGGAAAATTAGCAAAGAGAAAAAGTAAGCCAAGCGGTCTTACTCCTCTCGAACTTGATAACACAATAAAAAAATAACACAAACTTCATTTAGTCAAACAACAGGATAGCCAAGTCAATAGGATACCTACAAAATGATCTAGGCCCTTCCATGGATCTTTTTTGTAGGTTTCTATTAGCCGAGTCTCTCCCTCTCGAGGCTCTCTACTTGTTTCCCTTCTCTTCTTCCTTTGTTCCCAGGGTGGTTAGAAATGCGAAAGGTCCCCAAACCTTTTCTCAGAGATCCGCCCTCCTATAATAGGTGTTCTCTCCTCCTTACAACCCAATTAGAACTAGACATGTGTCAGTTCTTTCCTTGGATCGACCAACCACTTTTCTCACCAACCCATGCCTTCATAAATGGACATTCTTTTTGCCAGTCCATAATGGCTCATGGTGGCTATTGTCAACTTGGAGTTGCACCCTGAATCGAAGACGTGCTCAAATGGCTAATCCTTTCTCCTGTTGAAACAATGGGATCATCTCACGAGGGTGGGTGCCTCAATGGTGAGAAGAACCTCCAGAGAAGGCTGGTTCTTGTAAGATGTATCAATGAGGATCTCTACTTTGTGTTGCGGACTACCATGGAAAAGGGAGAAAGAAACTTGAAGGGGAAATCCTACCTAATGACGGTGATACACCAAAATGTTGATCCACCCTACTTGGAACCTTGAACACTGAACAAACAAGGGAAAATGAAGACCTTTGATTTCAATTGATCAATATGCATAAGTATTTCATGAGAAGGTTCGATCCAATGACGAAAACGTGAGGGAAAACGATGGAGAGAGGTCTGATACTAGACAATTTACAGCCACCTAACATCCACTTACAGCTTCAACAAAAGACATTTAAAACACTGAATATGACCTGCATAACATGATAAGCTAGCAACTAGGTACGAATCAGAATTTGGAAAGGGAGAGAAATCCACCACATATGCAAATTGCTGAATGAATGCACAATATGCCAACACTTGAAATATAAAAGTACAGTCCTATAGATTAAAGAGGTTACACAACTCACCAATGGCAGAGTTTGGTCTTACCAAGAAGGATGGATGATAGGGATAGGCTAAAAAGCTTGCTTAAATAACATAATTTACAAGAAAAGAGTAGAAAATAGAAGAGAACTAAAACTGAAAATAACTACAGTTGTAGCAAGTCAAAAATAGATTTGTCTTTGCATGTGAAGCGCTGGAAATGGACCATGTCCTGTTTTCGAAGCTCCTTCACGTGCATTAAACTTCTAGCTATTTGAAATGTTCAACACTTTGCCCGTTCATCATGCAAGACAACTCTATTTTTAGAATTGAAGCATGCTTGTTTTCTTAAATGTGTTCACTTCGTTGGAGTCACTCACATTAGTCTGTGCATGATCTTTGTTCATCCTGTCTTTGTCTTTATTCTGCATTTGTTTTATTCACTGTTCATGCTTATGTCCATGTTCAGTTCTGCTTCAGTCTTTGCTCATGCCTCTATTTTTGTGTTTGTCTTACTTCTTGTTCAGTTTTGGTTCAGTCTTGTTGGTGCTTACGTCTCTGTTCATGCTATTGATCATGCTTAGTTCACTTCGTGTTTTCTCTGGCTTTTCCTATGTTCTGCTTTAATTCAGGATTCGGGCTTTATTTTGGTCAGGCCTCTGTGTTTATATTTTCCTGTGCTTCTATTTATTTATGTTGGGTCTTGTCTTGTCTGGTTATTGTCAGGTTTTTGGCTCTCAGGCTTTTGGTTTTCGTCCGTCGGACAAATTGTCCAAAGGATTCTCTGTCTCTTCTCTTTCCCGAGGCTTGGCATTTTCTTTTCTCTTTTTTGGGCTTTGCTTACACTTTAGCCTTCGGGCTTTTGTTCCTTGCTTGTGGCCTTGTCTTTTCTATTGGGCTTTTTGTCCCTCCCGAATTCCTTATGCCTTTGTTTTATTTCTATCAGGCTTTTCCCCGAGTATATCCTCCGTTGGGTCTTTTTTTGAATTCCTTCGGACTTTTTGTCTGAAGGAATTCGTCTCCTTTGGCTATCTTTCCCCGAAGGGCATGTGCCCTTCGGGAATTTTCGAAATGTCCGACTCTATGAAGGTGCCCTCCACAAGGGCTTCTGTTTCCCAAAAATGCCCTTTTGAAGAATGGAAAAGGTCCTCTCGCCGCCCGAGTGCCCTCTGCAAGGGTATGTCTGCCTTCAAAAGTGCCCTTTGGGATTTTCCAAATGGTCCTGCCACCGATCAAGGTGCCCTCCACAAGGGCAGATGCCCTTCGGAGAAACTGTAAACGACCCCTCAGAAGTCTTGCAAAGGTCCTCTTCGTGCTTGAAGTGTCCCCCGCAAGAGCACATACCCTTCAGGGTTTCTGAAAATGACCCTTCGAAAAAAATGAAAGGTCCACTTTGTTCTTGAAGTGCCCCCCCACAAGAAATCACCTGCCCTTCACAATGTCTAAGACCTTTTCGGGCTTTACAAGTGCCATTACCTATGAAAACTTTATAAGACAAGTCGATGCACAAATCCGCTTCCCTTTGTAGACCAACTCGGGCCCTTGGATTGCTTTTACTTATAAAAGTAAATAAGTAAGACACCCCCGTAAACCCGATATGCACTGTAGACCCATTCGGGTTCTTCAAGTGCTTCAACTTATAAAAGCTAATAAGTAATGCAACATCACAAACCCGATTAACACTGAAACTGCCATAGATCCTTTCGGGTTCTCTAGGTGCTCTTGCGTATTACTTATAAAGCTTATAAGTAATGCTGTCTTGCAAACCCGAATTGCTTTGTAAGTGCTAGAAATGATCATTGCCTGATGAGAATACGCTTGTACTTGCACAAAAGTGACTTATCCTCGATTTCTCAAGGGTCAAGACCTGGTTTTCAAGGCAAATGGTTATGGTGAGCGAAGTTTCGAATGGTAATGGTGACGATTTGGCCTGTGGGGCAAAATTGTCAACAGTGGCTCTAGTAGAGTCCTATAGTTGCTTCTAAGACAACCCAACTCCCTACACAGGGCTCAAGGCAAAGGCAATTAATGAACAAGTCTGTAATTCTGCTATAAGGCATTCTAGACGTTGGTCTACTTTGCCCTCATGCATTGAAGACGACCAGCCAAAGGTGGTTCAACCAACTCAATAGTGATTACCATCCATTAAGACACGCCAAGACTAAAGAAAGGGTCGAATGGCATACAAGGCATTCAATTAGTAACAGGGAAGGTTCAAAACAAGATTTGGGTTAGAGGTAGAATCACACATGATGCAACTATGCCCGGCATAGTCTTTGTTCCTTCGTTGCTAATGCCCTGTCTTGCACACTTATTGCACCCATAAAATCCGCTATCCTAATAGCTGAGGCTTGCAATCCTAGCATGTTAGATCATTTACTTAAACCAATGTAATTAGCTTACCAAGCATTTCAGAAGGTCATAAGGTAATATTCTTATAGCACCTTAATGCACATGTAATTTCAATAGCAGCCTAACGTAATAATTTAAGCATTGCTATACCAAAATTTAGCATGTGCATAATCCTCTTACCTTTGCAGTCAGCACCACTAAGGGAGTATAGCCATTGGTTTAGCATAGTCACATTGTTCTCTCATGAGGGTCCTTACAATATGAGTATGCATGCCAACCATTTTCTTATTTTGAAGCAAGAGGACATGCTACCATTGTTTACCTATCTAGGCATGGGTGGGAAATTTCCACAACCAACAAAGAGGAGTAAAACTCTCACTCTAAGGGGCGAGGGAAGGAGGTCATTGGGCCTTACTCACCAATTGCTAAACCAACCCCAAGTTTGTTTGTTATATAAAAAAAAACAAGACAAAAGTTCAACCTCATTTCTGCTCTGTACCACAGCAAGCAATGCCCATTTGGGAAGCCTGAAATTACTGTTTTTAGTCCACAAAAATGACAGCAAAACAGGAATAAATGTAGGAAAAAAATTCCTCAAAACTCCCTTATGAGTGTCAACAAAAGTGTAGTGGCCTTAGGCCTAAACAAGCTTAAAAACAAACGAAGAATTACAAGCCAAATGACCTTGCCAATTCAAAAAGCTTGCAGTTTCAAGAAAGAGAAAAACAAGAAATTATAAAGGAAGAAATCCAAGGCATGAGTGTTGGATCCTTTTTGGAGTAGTGGGCCTTCCAAATAAGCCTTTTGCTAGGTGTGCCATAGTAAACACATAGGTGTCCAAGCTTGTAATGAAGCTTGTCTTTTGGACAGTAGTCTTCAACCTATTGGCCTTTAAGAAGGGCATTTTCAGTTATTTGGAAAATTGGATCTGCATAATTTCAAAATCTCAATCCATGAGGTTGTGGATTAAAGTATCGAGAATTGTCAAAAGTTTTGTGATTGTTGGTCTACTTAGGTGGTCAATTGCTTTCTTTTCTTTTCCCTTTTTGTGTTTGACCACAGTTGGAACTACCACGGGTATGTTATCCACTTCAAATGTATTGCATTCTCTAGCTTTATCTATGTATGCAGGAAATAAGGAAGCTTGTGATCAGAGTGAATGATGACATCCAACTTGAACAATGGCATTTAAACTTTGTAATGTGTTGTTGGATGTCTCAAAGTGGTATGTAATAGGATGTTCATGCTGGGTGAGGATTTCAACAAGTGCATAGTTGGATGTGTTGATCTCTATTTCAAGGGTTTGATTGATGTTGGTGTTGTTAGGACTGGGGCAGAGTAATGTCATTCTTTGATTTCTCGGAATGCTTGATATTGTACAATTGCTTATTGGAATGTTGACTTGGCACACATGATATGGTTCATCAGCCATGAGATGTGAGAGAATCCTAGTGTGACCTCATGACAAAAGTTTCCAAGTGCAAGGAAACTATACAATCTAGTAAGATTGTGAGTAGTGTGCTAGTTTTAGATGATTTTGATCTTCTTTGTATCAATGTGAATGCCTTCATGGTTAATGATGTAGCGCAAGTAATAAACCTGAGTAACACCATTGTGAAGTGTATCAAGAACCTTATAAACATGTGCAACGTGCTTGTCCCAAGTCTTACTAGAGATGAGGATGCAATCCAAGTAGACAATGACAAAGCTACTAGTGGAGGGTCACAATATGCCATTTATAAGATACATGAAGGTTGTTGGTGTGTTAGTTGAAGCTAAAAGGGATTACCAATCACTTAGTCATGATTTCCTGTGTCTCGAATTTAGTCTTCTTGATGTATTTTGGGTTGAATGGGACTTGGTGATAACTTGATTTCAGGACAATCTTTGTGAAATATTGTGCACCTCGGAGTTGTCCCAAAAGATCATCAACGTGAGGTAGAAGATAGTTGTTTTCTTGTTGGCCATTTTTGGTCTACATATAGAGCTCTTGCATGATTTGATGAAGCAGTGGATCAAAGGCTTAGAAATGGATCCAACATTTGTAAATAGAGAGGATCCAGTAGTAGTGTTCAAGGATAAGCCTGCAAGCCAGAAGCTAAGTGCAAAATCTTTTATTCAACTAAGTCTTTACTTGTTCATTCTTTCAGACTTTGTGGGGACTAAGTGTTTCTTTTTGTTTCGGGACCTTTTTTCTGGCTAAGTGTTAAGTGTTGAATTCTTTCGGACAAGTTGTCTGAGACAAGGTTTCTGAAGGGATAATTCTTTCGGACAAAATGTCTGAAGTAAAAGGCAAAGACCATTTCTTTCAAGAAAATTGTCCCGGACAATTTTACTGAAGGGTAACTCTTTAATGGTCCTCTTCAAAGTTCGAAGGGTTCTTTGCAAAATTCCGAAAGGTTCATTGCAAAAACTCTGAAAGGCACTTCTTGAGAAAAGGGTCATTTTCAAGAAGGCCGAAAGGTACTTTCCTTTCAGAAAGGGCATTCCAAGTGAAAAATAGGGCACTTTATAAGTTCTTTCGAAGGTCCATTTTCGAAGAAAATTGTTCAAGGCCAAAGAAAAGGGTTAATTCTTTTGAGAGATTTGTCCATGAGCAAATAGTTCAAAGAAATGGCCGAAAAGAAAAGTTCGAAGGAATTAATGACAGGGCCACAAACATCAAGTTTGAGCCCTTGCAAGTAGCCATTGCCTCTGGTTAAGTTTTTTAAAAAGTTCATCAAGATTGCCACAAGCTTGACACTTGTCAAGATCTAGCAAGGAGATCAACAGACAAGAAAAGACCAAGTTTTCAAAAGGATCCTAGTGGGATTTTGACAGCCAATCAGTAGAAAAAGACAAGGATTTCTCCTTTCAACTCGATGACGTGGTCTATAGCTCACATTCAAAACATGTAAAGTGGTCAAACTAAGAATAGATGCGTCCAAGTGGAGCAACGGACATGCAAAGTGAAGAAACATGCCAAGTTTTAAATGCAAAAGATCAAATCATTTACGCTTGGCGAGAACATGTAGCTACCCACGACATGGCTCTCTCAACTCCAATCAAGGGAGACTTGAATGCGTGAGGGGCTCGAGGAGATTTGTGGTGATCTTGGATGTTTCATTTCATGATCAAGGCAGTTGCATGCTTTTAATATAAAAGAGCTCGAGTACAACAGCAGTGGTCCTAGTCGTTGATGATTTCTTATCTCAATTCTCCGTTCTCCCATGCAAGCCCTTTCTTTCCTCTTTTCCTTTCTCTATATATATCTCATGTTTTTCCATTTTATGGGGTTCTTAGGTTTTTTTTTTTGACTTTTCCATCTCTCTGGGATATGCGACATTCTTTGAGATATTACAAAATATGCTCAGCTTGATTAGGCTTGACCCTGCCAAGCATTTGTAAGAACTACAACTTGATGCAATAAAGGATTTTCTTTGCCTATCTCTTGCCTTGGATTCGTGTCTATTGAATTGTGCACTATGGCATTGTGTGAAGGAGAATCTTCTTTGTCCATGATCCTCCTTTCTGACCTTGTTTAGGGAGTTTTTCAACGTTGTTTGCAGGTCTGGTTGAGTGCTCTTTCTACCATTGATGTGAACTTTCAGTGAGTCTTAGAACTCCTCTTTGTTTGCATTCATTGCTTCTTGAACCTCCTCCATGAAATATTAATGCAACCTGCTTGATCTTGAGGTTGTGTCAGTATTGTCCTCTGTAGAACTAGTGTGGGTTCAAGCTTACGGGAGTTTCCCATTTTATTTTGGTGCATCGCTTGGTTAGCTTTCTTAGGAGCCCTTATCCCCTTTCTAGCCCTTTTCTCCGTGGAGCATTAGTTTTAGGTGATCTACCAAGAGGAAGCTGACCTTCTCCGAAGGTTCAACCTCACTACAAGATACCCACACCTTGAGGTTGTTCTAATACTGTAGCTGGGAGTGAGAGACCTTGAAAATCTCTCCCGCAAGGGTGCAATTCTAGCCTACAACATTTCCATAGTATTTTTTTGAGGGTACGGAAGACGATGTAGAGAGTCACAATCCATCCTTTGTTAGTTTGAGGATGATTGGATCACTGCAAGGTGAAGAACTTGGCTGAACCACTCATTGGTCATTGAGTTCTCAAATTTGCCTCTAGATTTTGTCATTCTCCCACACTAATTTACAACATACAAGGTTGTTTGGAATTGGAGATCGTAGACTGAGAGCTATTTGATGCTTGACGGATAAATGTGATGAAATGCTATTGGGCTCTTCAAAAACATCTTTATATTGTTGTTGTAGGTTGCCAAATTGTTCCTTTTTCTTTACAAAGGCAGCTGATTGAGTTGCAAGTGAGTGCTTTGCAAGGACTCTAGGTGGACCTTGAGTACCATAGACTTTTGGGCATGAGAATTGGGATTTCAGCATTGCTTTGTGGATACAAATGTTATGTTGGTCTTGGAGAGGCTTCAGAATATGATAGGAATAATTGTTGACCTTGACAGACTAATGTTGTGCCTTAACTATGTAGGTGGCATTTGGGCCTTACAAATATAGGGTTACCAAGAAGAATATCACAGACCTTGAGCTGTTGCACATCACAAGTTAAGGAATCACTTATGGGTGCACTACTGTAATCAAATTTACGTTGGCATTGGCAATACCATATTCAAATGTTCCTATTGGAACCATGTTTATGCGCTTATATGGAAAAGTCTAGGTACTTCAATGTATTATTTATGATGATATTCTTCTATCTTTTAGTGTCAATGATGCAATGGAGAGGATTTTGCTTGACCCGTCATTTAGTATGGAAAAGACGCTCTTGCTCATCAACAACTATGTGAGTTGGCTTGGCATTGATATTCAAACATGTTGGAACATAAAAATTAGTGTTATGACTTTGTAGATTGTGTAGCTTGAGTGCGCATGGTCTTTTGCACACAACATTTGTGATCATCATTGGTGCTAACTTTGTGACAACTACACTTCTTTCCCTTCCCTTTGTCAAATTTATTTGTGGGAGATTTTGGTTGTCTAGCTGCTTGCTACTTAGGCAAAGGTTTTCCATTGCAAGATGGTTGATTTGTAGTGGGACTTTGAATTTTCTTGAGGGCTTGCTCGTGTGCAAAGGGCCATAAGAAGCTGGCCCTTTTTTCTTCCTCTTGTTTTTTCCCCCTCAATCTTAGTAGCATGTTGATAGGCTTGCCTCAAGGTCTTGGAAGAAACAATTGTATCTCAGCACCATGTATTAGTGAAGCTATTGTCGACAATTTTGCCCCAAAGGCCAAATCGTCACCATTACCATTCGAAACTTCGCTCACCATGACCATTTGCCTTGAAAACCAGGTCTTGACCCTTGAGAACTCGAGGATAAGTCACTCTTGTGTAGGTATAGGTGTATTCCCATCAGGCAATGATCATTTCTAGCACTTATAGAGCAATTCGGGTTTACCAAGGTGCATGTCTTATTAGCTTTTATACGCTAAAGCAGTTGATAAGCCCGATTGGGTCTAGAAATGCAATTATGAGTGGATCGGGTTTTGCGAGGTAGCTGTCTTATAAAGTTTTTTTTTAAAAAGTAATGGAGCTTGTAAAGCCCGAAAGGGTCTTGGGTAGGTGATTTCTTTCGGAGGGCTTTTTCATTGGCAAGGTGGACTTTTCAAAAGTTCTGAAGGGTTATTTACAATTCTTCCAAAAGGTATGTTTTAAGGAGAAGTGACCTTGCGGAGGGCATTTGGCTGTTGCGGAGGGACGTTTACAATTTCCTCAAAGGGTATGTTCCCTTGCAAGGGACAATTCAAGCACGAAGAAGACCTTGGCAAAAGTTCCCAAGGACAAAATCAAAGTTCTCGAAGGGCACTTGGTCGGTGGGAGGGCCCTTTCAAAAGTTCTGAAAGACACTTTTGAGGACATAGCCCTTGCGGAGGGCACTTTGCAGTGAAGTGGACCTTTTCCATTCTTTCGAAGGGCACTTCTTGAAGAACCTTGCCCTTGCGGAAGGCACCCAGGCAACTAAAATGACCAAATCAAGAAGCCCGAAGGGCACTTTTGGGAAGCGAAAGCCCTTGCGGAGGGCACCTTCATAAAGCGAAGGACAAAAACAAAGCTCCTGAAGGGCACTTGCCCTTCGGGAAAAGACAGCCCAAAGACCGGGAGGACAAAAGGCCCTATGACCAAAAGCAAAAGGCACAAACGGAAAAGAATTTCCTTCGGACAAAAAGTCCGAAGGAATTCGGGAGGGACAAAAAGCCCGATAGAAAAGACAGGGCCACGAGCAAAGAACAAAAGCCTGAAGGCTAAAGCGTGAATAAAGCCAAGACATGTATAGAAAAACCGCTCAAAAGCAAAGACTAACGTAGAAAAGACAGATACAGTAAAGACAGAGAATAGAATCTGCAAAAAAAGATGACCCAGAGAATCAAAACACAGATGTTAGACACAGAAACCTGACAGAAATACAAGATGAACATGCGCATGAACAATGGCAAAAGGGAAGATTCATGGAAAAGACAAATACAGATGGTGAACATGCCTAAATAGTCTGAGAATACAAGAGCATGCAACAGCCATTAACAGGAATAGACACGTCCAGACTTGATTGTTCTAACACGTCACCTTCAATTCTTAAACAGAGGCTCGCTTTGCATGAGGACTTGAGCAGTGGAAAGCTTAAACAAAAGAAATTCCATGCACGCACTCTCATTTGTCTCAAATCTTGAAATGTTCCTTCGGTTCAAACGTAATTCTTAATTTGGCATTTGCATTGATTTCATGCAAAGGGGAGACTTTCAAATGTTCCAATAGTTCGAGTGGATTTGACTACTCTTGTTTTGGAGTTGACTGGTTTTCAAGTCAAAACATCTATTCGTAGATTTCATGCATCCAAAGCTTGTCTTCTTCTTTTTCAACACAATAAATTTTCATGCAAGACAATAGACTTATGTAAAGGCTGCGCTGGTTTGAGTTTACTCCCTCTCTATTTTCCAACGCCAATCTCTTGGATTTTTGTAATTTTCTATATTAATGGCTTTTCAGCCTTGTAAAAATCCATCTCTCTTGGTAAGACGAGATGATGAAACCGTCCTTAGACTGGTCTGTAACCATCAACAAATTGATATAGACCTATCTAGATCATTCATTCCTTGTAGCCCTGTTTACCCTAATTATTGGCCATAACTCTTTGTCAGTTAACTAAATTATGAAAGTAAAACTATTTCTGGATACCCATTAAGCCCTTCTATAACATACTGGAAAATCTCCTAAGGTTGCTTTGGACGGAATTGTACTTTCTTCTTTAGACCCTGTTCTAATTAGCCCTCCTTGTGTGCAAAACGTCTTGTCTAGAGTGATGTACAGACTTTCTAAGCAAACCAAGCACCATTCCAGATACCCATTATCTTCTTACAGGTTAATCAATCATTTTTTTAGTGCTCTTCTTTGGAGAAATTCACTATTGTCTATAAACTGTCACAGGCCTGAATTCCAACTGTGGAATTTTTGGACATTAAAGGGGTTCTTAAACCTGTTTCTTCCTTTCTTAAGTTCATACCTACCTCAAGGACCTATTTTCATACCATTTTCAACTCCATCCAAACATTTTCATGTGGATTTTACCTTAGACAATGAGCTGTATTTTTAAATTCCTAAATATCTAGTTTAGGCCTGTTTGGGCTTCTTATACATTCAAAGTACTTTTAAGACCTCGTGTTCATAGAATATCAGTTTAAACTCATTCTCAACATGCCAAATAACTAGTTTACATCCTCAATGTTCTATAGAAAACCATCATTCATACACATTCACATATACACACACAGGCCTGCCACCAGAATTTTCATAACATAATCACATGAAGCAAAACATTCATTCTTTCATAGATCAAATAAGAAACTTACAGTTCAATATCAAATGTTCCATGGCTTCCAAAGCCTTGTCTATTCCTTCACACATTCTTCACATCAAATTTGCTCCTTTTTCCTTAACCTTATCATCTCTTGAGTGAGGTCCTCCCTCACTAATTCTCCTCTCTATCCTTCATTCTTTCTTCTTTCCTTTGAAGGAAAGGACTTTTCCTCTCTGTCCTTCTCCACTTCTACACCCCTCTCATCCTCTCTTCTCTTCTCTTTTTTTTTTCCTTTAATGAATTCTTCTTTGTTTTTCTTTCTTTTCAAGAATCTCTCTTCCAACTTCTACGCCCAAATTGAGCTTAAGGCAACAAAAGACTGTTTTTAAGTTTTAACAATTTACTAAGGTTGAAAATAGTTTCAACCATTTCCCCTTTATTTCCTCAACAATATAACAATCACTTTTCACCTTTTTACTTTCACTTTTTGATAATTACATTTACCTTGAAGGTGAAATTTTGAAATCTCACAATTTGGAGGGAAAACCAGAATTTGAATTTTCATGCTAGAATTTCATTTGCAGTTGCAACTGGTCTGCCATGGTGCTATTTTAGATGCTCCTACATCACGAGACTCTGCCATTGGTGAGTTGTGTAACCTCTTTAATCAATAGGACTGTACTTTCAAATTTCAAGCGCTAGCATAGTGTACATTCATTCAACAATTTGCATACGTGGTAGATTTCTCTCCTTTTTCAAATTTTGATTCGTACCTGTTGTCAACCTGGAGTTGCACCCTGAATCGAAGACGTGCTGAAATGGCTAATTCTCTCTCCAGTTGAAACACTGGGATCTTCTCATGAAGGTGAGTGCCTCAATGGTGAGAAGAACCTCCAAAGAAGGCTGGTTCTTGTAAGATGTATCAATGAGGATCTCTACTCTGCGTTGCGGACTACCATGGAAAAGGGAGAAAGAAACTTGAAGGGGAAATCCTACCTAATGACGGTGATACACCAAAATGTTGATCCACTCTACTTGGAACCTTGAACACTGAATCAAACAAGGGAAAATGAAGACTTTTGATTTCAATTGATCACTATGCATAAGTATTTCATGAGAAGGTTCGATCCAATGACAAAACATGTGAGGGAAAACGATGGAGAGAGGTCTGATACAAGACACTTTGCAGCCACCTAACATCCATTTACAGCTTCGACAAAAGACATAAAACACTGAACATGACTTGTATAACATGATAAGCTACCAACTAGGTACGAATCAGAATTTGGGAAGGGAGAGAAATCTACCACGTATGCAAATTGTTGAACGAATGTACATTATGCCAGCATTTGAAATTTGAAAGTACAGTCCTATTGATTAAAGAGGTTACACAACTCACCAATGATAGAGTTTGGTCTTACCAAGAGAGGGATGCATTTTACAAGGCTGAAAAGCCATTAATGTAAAAAATTACAAAAAGCCAAGATATTTGGCATTGGAAATAAGAGAGGAAGTTAATTCTTCATTAGCCCAAGTCCAAATTGCATTGCATGAGTCTTCCAAATTTGTCTTTCCTTGGCTTATACCTGGCTGTCTTGCATGAAGAATCCTTGGCGTTGAAGAAGAAGAAGAATAAGACAAGCTATGGATGCATGACATCTATGTAAAGACCCCTGTTGAATTGGCCTTTAAATTTCAGCTTCGGGCTCTTAGGAATTCCGTCAAACACTTGTCTTGCGAAGTCTGAACTTGTTGATTGATGATTCTTTTGGTATTTTATAAGAAGATGGTAATATGCATTCAATAGGCTCCAAAGAACATATGCAAAGGACTGAAATGAAATGAGGATGTAATGCAAGTTATATATATATATATAATGCAACTCTATAGCTGATGTGCAACTACAGCCAAGGGCATTAATGCAAACACTTGGCAAGCAACCTACCAAAGCAAATAAACACCTACAACAAGAAGGTATTTTGCAAACAATTCAATGCAACTCCAAAACTCCTTTATTGCAGCCTTCCGACTGATTATATTAACTGGCAATGTATAGGCATTATCACAAATGGTTGGCATGCAAACTTATTATGACTAGAACTAATACCCATAAGCTGTTGCAACAATGATGTATTAGGACAAACAGTTGTCTTGCATACTAAATTTAGTAAACCTGATTACAATTGGATTGCCAAGACTCAACATACCAAGGCAAGATTGATTACAATGCAAGATTATTCAATGAAACAATTACAAGGCTGCTTCAACATTGATTTAACTGAGTTAGCTATATGCAAACTAAAATGGAAATGAACTTGGAAATCTTGACAGCGGATTGTAAACCCTTGTATTATTCGAACTGTTGCAAGGAATGTTGTCTCCACCATAAAAACCCCAAAGAAGCCTTTATAAAGTCTAGCCGTCCCTTAGTAATGAAGTGAAGATGCCAAAGAAAGGCGTTTCTGCCTTAGACGTTACATGCCCAGTCAAGATAACAATATGGCCTAAGAATGATGATCAATTTCTTTAACTTCCACGTGGCTGTGTTGAAGATTGTTTAGCATCAATAACATGCACTGTTCATGTGTACTGTAGCATTCACTATTCACGTGCACTATAGCGGGTACTATAGCGTGACACTATTCACGCCACTATTGATGTCATCAACAATTTTCAGATCTGCAAATGATTAACCTTTGGAACCCTTGTGAAACTTAATGTATTCTCCAATTTAAGCATAGATTGGACTCCTGGATGAAGCCCACAATGAAGCAATAATTCGGAAGATATTCCACAACCTCAAAATCGCATTACCAATTGAGAGTCTTCGTTCCCAATGGTTGAAGTAATGGTAGAAACCCTAGCTAGTCTCATCACCAACAATCTCAAAATCAAATATCAATTCTTGGATGATATGAAGCTTGGGTGACCTCTTAATATAACTTTTATTTTTTCTCATCAAGTCGGCTCATCTAGAAGCTTCCTTCTTATAATATTTTAGTTGCATTTTTAATAATATTAAAATATGAATTTATAAATAATAAATTGAAATGGCCCCCTTTTTATGCCACATGACCCCTTAAGTCATAAAGTGCAAATATAACGTTAAAATATTAATTATTATTAAAGTGACCTTTAATAATAATTAAACATCATAACTTATGCCAAACACCTTATTTCTCCAAGCCAACTGAATACCGGAATCAACACTGCTGAAATATCCCATTTAGGCACCCTGCTATAAATAGTAACCCTGACTGAATGAATTACTATAAATAGTAAGTATGAGAGAAAGAGTCCTGAAACCCTTGCAAAGGCCAACCCTGAAACTTACTAAACTCTGAAGAAGAAATAAACCATCCACTAACTAGGTTTCTGTCACAAAAGACCCTCTAACCATCTGAGTTAACCTATGAGGGCCAGGATAGGCTAAACCATCATAAAACAGGATCACGCTAAAAAGGGGACATTACAGTCCGCCCTCCCTGAAATTGCTTGTCCCCAAGCAATCTCAACAATAAAGTTAACACCACTCCACCCGGATCCCAAGGAAAGTGTTGTGTAATGTCCCTCATGTCACCAATCAACTCCTGTAACACCATCACAAGTACAACTGATAGATCCTGTCGAATCAAATCAACCCCAACACCAGGTGTCGCAGGAGCATAAGCATTAAGTGGAAGCAACTCTGAATACCGATAATGTTTGCTTCTCATAACTACGCAAGCTAAGCTATCATACACACTGTCTAGCATATGTGCAACTGAGCTATGCGTCTGAAACAGATCATGTACATAAAGATCAAAAGTGCAACTGCAGGTAATCACCCTCATATACACGCTGCAAAACTCAATAGTGAACCCTGATGCACACAAAGGATTCCTCAACATACTGGGGAGTATCCCACAACTAATGCCCGGATCCCAAATGAATCTGTAAGGAATTGCATCAGAATCTTGCTGAAAACAGCTGCAGCCATAGAACCTGCCAAAACTTAGCAAACTGTGCAATTCTGCAGCTGAAATAAACATATCACTACCGATGTCAATCCCTGGGTCCCAATGCCAAATTGGAAGTACATCACAATGCACACCTGTTGACTTCCACTGTACCATTCTACATAAACCACTGACATCGCACCAAGAGTGGTGGAACACCTCATCAGGACCAAAATAGAGTGACGAATCAAACACGTCACCACTAGGATCCCAAAACAGAATCAACAATCCACTTCCAATGACAACTGGTGGCACCTGCTGCACCATACTGTCTGCAATTGGATCACTAATCTGCCAAGAGGCTGCTCCCTGATACTGAGACCTATGGGTTATGGACCCAAACGGCTGCCAGAAAAGATGAGTATCTCCTAACTCATCTGCAAATGTTGGTGTCCCCACAATACTCCAATTGCCAAGGCTGGAAGAAGAGTGCTCCTGACACCAACTCATAAAGCCAGTTGCACTAATCAATGCAACTGTAGGGTTGATCCCTCTCAGCATCAATAGAAGTGGATATCTGTGCCTCTTCCCTCACGAGTGCACCATACAACTGCCTAGCAAGCATGAAAGCACAACCTCTATCATCTACCCAATTCCTATGGACATGCTGACTAACCAAGCCATCATACCTGCTGCCCCCATAATCACCTTGTAACCATGTATCCATGTGAAATCTATGTGACATAGAAGTAGCAAACCTTGTCGGATACATAATAGCACGATGGATAACTAATTGCTGTCCTTGCAAGTCATCATGAGAAGACTCTGCTCCAATTCCCTTTTGTCTTCTGTCTAATTGAACCACCCAAAGATGATCCTCAATCCATTTGTGCAACCTGTCATGATGAGATAATGCTGCAATAATCTCATCCTCCTTCACTGTCAACTGAGTCTCCAAGCTACGAACCACTTCCGCCTCACATGAAGAAACCTCAATCTGTTCTTGTTTCCTCATGTTGGGAATCTCTATCAAGTCCTTCAATTGACCAAACGTATCAACCTCATCATCATCATCAGAACAAAGTGCATTTTCAGATTCATCCTCTCTTTGAATAAAGAGTCTTCTAATGTTATCTATCCTTTTTTGTCTTGCTATGTTGATGAGATTGATCTTTTCTTTCACTTTTTGAAGATGTTGTCTTGCATTGGCAGCCACTAATCTACCCTCTTTGGCTTTTTGCAACCATTCTTCGTTCATCTTTTCGAACTTCTTTACCTCTTGGATGCCAAAATATACAAAATCAGTTCTCTTATGCTTAATATCTTCATGTCTACCAATTGGTGTAGGGCTGCCATCAATGGGTGATATCATATCATTGGCCTTCTCATGATCACAAGCTCCTATCTCATGAGAATGATGGGACATAATGCTGCTGTCCTCAAACAAATCAGTGATGACATCATGCCATTGTAAAATGTCTCCATCATGTGTATTCAAAACACTAGTGGCTGTTCCACTAAGCAAAGGATCAACTTTCACATCCACCTTAATATTTTGGACCTTCAATGGACTTTTATATGTATGAATAACATTCATGGAAGTACCATCTGATTCTTTGCCATGATAGGATGAAGCAATGCTAGACTCACCTAATGAAGCATCACCAGAAACCTTATCTTCATGTAGCTTATCTAATGTAATTGGTTTGTCTTTACCCATCACTTGCTCTTCTTCACTCTTGAAGTCATCATGAAGTGTCTTGTGCTCAACTTCTTTCTCTATGTAAGTCTGATTTTTGCTCTCCATAGGATTAGCTGTATGCTGGTCACTAACTGTTGAAAATTCATTGTAGAAATTCTTAGATATTTCTCCTATAGATACCTCTTGTTTCTCCTTCTTTTCGTTTTGTGATGTAGACCCCTTAAAAATGGATGCCATATACCGTGCTAATTTGTCTTTGGTTGCAGGGTGTGAAAGCAATTCATTCATTCTCCTCTGGATTTCATCCAACTTATTCAAACTTTGTTTAAGCTTCTCCATATTCTTGTCCCACTGCTTCTGAGTACTTGAAGTAACCATGATTAACTAGCCAATTCAATGTCCAATCTACCCAACAGAATGGCAAGACAAAAGCTCTAATACCAATGTAAAGACCCTTGCTGAATTGGCCTTTAATTTTCAGTTTCGGGCTCTTAGGAATTCCGTCAAACACTTGTCTTGCGAAGTTTGAACTTGTTGATTGATGATTCTTTTGGTATTTTAAAAGAAGATGGTAATATGCATTCAATAGGCTCCAAAGAACATATGCAAAGGACTGAAATGAAATGAGGATGTAATGCAAGTTATATATATATATATAATGCAACTCTACAGCTGATGTGCAACTACAGCCAAGGGCATTAATGCAAACACTTGGCAAGCAACCTACCAAAGCAAATAAACACCTACAGCAAGAAGGTATTTTGCAAACAATTCAATGCAACTCCAAAACTCCTTTATTGCAGCCTTGCAACTGATTATATTGACTGGCAATGTATAGGCATTATCACAAATGGTTGGCATGCAAACTTATTATGACTAGAACTAATACCCATAAGCTGTTGCAACAATGATGTATTAGGACAAACAGTTGTCTTTCATACTAAATTCAGTAAACCTGATTACAATTGGATTGCCAAGACTCAGCATACCAAGGCAAGATTGATTACAATGCAAGATTATTCAATGAAACAATTACAAGGCTGCTTCAACATTGATTTAACTGAGTTAGCTATATGCAAACTAAAATGGAAATGAACCTGGAAATCTTGACAGCGGATTGTAAACCCTTGTATTATTCGAACTGCTGCAAGGAATGTTGTCTCCACCATAAAAACCCCAAAGAAGCCTTTATAAAGTCTAGCCGTCCCTTAGTAATGAAGTGAAGATGCCAAAGAAAGGTGTTTCTGCCCTAGACTTTACATGCCCAGCCAAGATAACAATACGGCCTGAGAATGATGATCAATTTCCTTAACTTCCACGTGGCTGTGTTGAAGATTGTTTAGCAACAATAACATGCACTGTTCATGTGCATTGTAGCGTTCACTGTAGCGGGTACTGTAGCGCGACACTATTCATGTCATCAACAATTTTCGGATCTGCAAATGATTAACCTTTGGAACCCTTGTGAAACTTAATGTATTCTCCAATTTAAGCACAGATTGGACTCCTAGATGAAGCCCACAATGAAGCAATAATTCGGAAGATATTCCACAACCTCAAAATCGAATTATTAATTGAGAGTCTTCGTTCCCAATGGCTGAAGTAATGGTAGAAACCCTAGCTGGTCTCGTCACCAACAATCTCAAAATCAAATATCAATTCTTGGATGATATGAAGCTTGGGTGACCCTCTTAATATACTTTTTTTTTTCCTCATCAAGTCGGCCCATCTAGAAGCTTCTTTATAATATTTTAGTTGCACTTTTAATAATATTAAAATATGAATTTATAAATAATAAATTGAAATGGCCCCCTTTATATGCCACATGACCCCTCAAGTCATAAAATGCAAATATAACGTTAAAATATTAATTATTATTAAAGTGACCTTTAATAATAATTAAACATCATAACTTAGGCCAAACACCTTATTTCTCCAAGCCAACTGAATACCGGAATCAACACTTCTGAAATATCCCATTTAGGCACCCTGCTATAAATAGTAACCCTGACTGAATGAATTACTATAAATAGTATGAGAGAAAGAGTCTTGAAACTTTGCAAAGGCCAACCCTGAAACTTACTGAACTCTGAAGAAGAAATAAACCATCCACTAACTAGGTTTCTGTCACAAAAGACCCTCTAACCATCTGAGTTAACCTATGAGGGCCAGTGATAGGCTAAACCATCATAAAACAAGATCACACTAAAATGGGGACATTACAATCTACGAATAGATGTCTTCACTTGAAAACCAGTCAACTCCAAAACAAGAGTAGTCAAATTCACTTGAATTGCTGGAACGTTTGAAAGTCTCCCCTTTGCATGAAATCAATACAAATGCCAAATGAAGAATTATGTTTGAATTGCCGGAACTTTTCAAGCTTTGAGACAAATGAGAGTGTGTGCATGGAATTTTTAGCTGTTTGAAACGTTCAATGCTTTGCCCGTTCATCAGGCAAGACAACTCTATTTTCAGAACTAAAGCATGCTTGCTTTCTTAAATGCGTTCACTTCGTTGGAGTCACTCACATTTGTGTGTGCATGATCTTTGTCTATCCTGCCTTTGTCTTTATTTTGCGTTGGTTTTTTTCGTTATTCATGCTTATGTCTATGTTCAGTTCTGCTTCAGTCTTTGCTCATGCCTCTATTTATGCGTTTGTCTTACTTCTTGTTCAATTCTGGCTCAGTCCTTTTTGTGTTTTCTCTGGCTTTTTCCATGTTCTGCTTTAATTCGGGATTCGGGCTTTATTTTAGTTTTTTTCCTTCGGATAAAAAGTTTGAAGGAATTTGTTTCCTTACCAATTTTCTCGAATTTATTCTTTTATGCTCGTATGTCTTGCCCTTTCGTTTTCTTCGGGCTTTTGTTGACTTCATATTCCTGCGGATTTCCTGTTTCACAATTATTCTAAAGGATTTCCTTAAATTTTCTCATTTTCCTTCTTTGCCTTTGTTTTTTATTTCTATTGGGCTTTTTTCCTGGGTATATCTTCCGTCGGACCTTTTCCTTGAATTTCTTCAGACTTTTTGTCCGAAGGAAATTCTTTTCCGTTTGAAGTGTCCTTTTCTTTTATGAAGGTGCCTTCTGCAAGGGCTTCTGCTTCCCAAAATTACTTTTTAGGATTTCTGATTTGGTCTATTAGTCGCCTGGGTGCCTTCTGCAAGGGCAAGGTTCTTCCAGAAGTGCCCTTCAAAAGAATTGTAAAGGTTCACTTCGCTGGCCCTTCGCAAGGGCTTTTTGTCCTCAAAAGTGCCTATCGGAACTTTTGAAAGGGTCTTGCCACCGACCAAGTGCCCTCCGCAAGGGTATGTCTGCCTTCAAAAGTGCCCTTCAAAAGAATTGTAGGGCACTCGGGCTTTTTGAAATTGTCCTTGGAACTTTTGTCTTGACTTGAAAACCATAAAGTGAACCAAACCGAAGGGTTACATACCCTTCGAGACTTTTGAATTGGACCTTCGCGAAGGGCAGGTACCCTTCGGGTCTTCTCAACTGTGTTTTTCCCTGTTTCTTTTGAACAAAAAGTCTGAAGAAAATAAGCTTTGAATGACTGTCACTTAGTCATTTTTTTGGACTTTTACACAGTCCTTTGAGAGCTCTTTCTCTCGGACAGAATTTCTGAAGAAATAGTCCACCTCTTATAGCCCGAAAAAATCTTTGAGAAGACAAAATAAATAAACTTACAGCTTGTATGTCTTCGCTGTATTTGCACATTTGGCTGTAATCAAGCAAGCTCTTTGGAAACCTCTAAATGACTAAAATTCACCTGGCTGTAGATGGCCACTTGGGTGGCTGTAAATGCTCATTTAAGGACCCCAAAACTGATTCACAAGACAAACTTGGCACGATAGCAAAGTTCCGAATAGTAGGGGTGACAATTTGCCCTGTGGGGGCAAAATTGTCAACATTTTTGACAACTCAATTGGGAAGCATGCCTGCTATGCCAGAGAACTTAGACCATATAGATGCTATTCGAACTCCCAAATGGTGAAACTGATTTCTAACTGAAAATCTCGTCTTGACCTTGGCTGAAGTAACCTTTAACCCTCAAAAAGAAAGGGAAAAACATGAAAGCAGGAAAACTAAGAAACAAATGTGCAAACAAGCACTTATTGAACAAAACTGAAGCAAACTATTGTGCTTGAACAAGACTTGGAGGAAAGCAAAAACAACTATGTACATAGAGCTTTGCTCTTCAATAGCAATGTTTCAGATGTATCCCATTGACTGGGGTGGGAAGCTCTTGGCCGTCCATCTTTGCAAGTTGAAAGGCACTGTGGGATTTGTAGCTGGAGATCGTGCATGGGTCACTCCAAAGGGAATCAAACTTCGTGTGCCTTCTTGGTTTAGCTCGATCCGCATCCCACTTGAAGACCAAATCTCCTTCATTGAAGCTTCGTGAGGAAGCTCCTTTGTCAAACGTTCTTTTCACTTGTGCCTGATGACTTTCCATGGCTAGCATGGATTGATTTGTTGTCTCTTCCAACTCCATAAGCTCTGCATACTTGATTTCCATAGGCTCATTCTCCAACAACTCAAGTTGATGCATTAGTTCCAAAGCTGGAAACTCAAGAGAAATAGGTAACCTTGCTTCCTTACCATATACTAGCTTGTATAGAGAGTTGGCTATTGACCTCTTGTAAGTGATCCTATCAGCCCATAGAGTTGACTTCAATTTGAGATGCCATGACCTCTGATTGTCTTCAATAGTCCTTCGTATGATCCGTAAGAGGTTCTTGTTTGTAGATTCAACAAGGCCATTTCCTTGTGGATGGTAGTTCATGTTGAACACACTATCTACTGAGAGGGGGGTGAATCAGTGAATGAGTTAAAAATTGGTTCTTAAAACTTTTAAACAAGATACTTAAAGTATATGCAAAGTAAAGAACAAAACAGAGATCTCACACACACAAGAATTCTCAACACCAGATTTTTACGTAGAAACCCAAAGGGAAAAATCACGCTAAGAAAAGCTGCTAGACACTACTAGTCTAATCCAGCCTCACAGAAAAGAAGTTTCACAGACAAACCTCACTGGCTACATTCAAGAGCACCCACTCTAAGGAATTGTCAACTTTCTAACTAAGCACTAACTCAGTTTTTTTGATGGCACCAACCTATCAGAGAAATGAAGTTGCTACTTCAAAATACAGAAGAGATTCAGAATAAATCTTGTTCACTTTTCTGTTACAAGTCTAATCTGTAACTGCACCTTCTTTGTGTGCCTTCTCAGCTTATCTGTCTTTATCTCTTTGTGTCTAGATATCTTCTACTTTGACGCACCTTATTTTCGTTGCCCTTTTTACGTTGTTTGCATATGTCCTCACTCGACAATTTTGAGTTAACACTAATTATTATTGCAGCATCAGTAAAAAGACAACATTCAAATGATCTGTTCGTAGCATATATTGACAGATGCATCTTAGGGTTTTCTATCTGTAAAGTGTTTGCACTTCAACTGTACTTAACTGGTTCAAGCTTTTGATTTGCATTCGATGTGACTTTGACTTTGTGTCTCGATTCATGCTTCACTCGGCAACGTTTAAATTTCTTTACTATCTTTGGCATCTGCACTTAACTGCGTCGCTTCCTCCATCACTTCTGATCTGCATTCAATGTGACTCTGACCTTGTGTCTCGTTTCATGCTTCAAATGGCAATGTTCAAATGCCTTTACTATCTTTGGCATCTGCACTTCTACTTAACTGCGCCGCTTCCTCGATCACTTCTGATCTGCATTCAGTGTTACTCTGACTTTGTGTCTCGATTCATGCTTCAAACGACAATGTTCAAATGTCTTTACTATCTTTGGCATCTGTACTTCTACTTAACTGTGTCGCTTCCTCGATCACTTCGATTGAATTATCTCGAGCTCTGTGAAGATATATTGAGTTCATCACTAGTTCTAGTTGTTCCTTTACAGAGAGTTAGAAGACATTGATTGCGGGTTTTTTAATTCTTTCGTCGCACCAAGTTCACGTTCTTTTCTTTGTTGGATCTTTTCTTATGACCTTTTGACACTTGTCAAATGCGCGTGCACTCGGAGGATCATCTGAGTTTGCTTTGCACCATTGGATCTAATGCACCGATCAGACATGAGCCGTTGATTTTTTAAAGCAACATTAGTTTTAATACTTGCTTTGCCATTAACCATCGAGCTTCTTTTCTTCCCTTTTTGCATCTCGTTGCTTTCTATATCATGGGTTCGCTTTCGCTCCTTTCGATTATCCTCGATATGCTCAATCTTTACCCTGTGTATTGAGTGTTAAACTTTGGCATGTTGGTGTGATCTTATTATCTTCAACATTCTTGTAACGTTCCTTGCAACGTCGATCCTTAAAGTCTTGCTCGTCTTTTAACTTTGCTTTAATTCTTTCGTAAGGTTCCTTTATGCAAATTGTTGCGGGCCTTTGTGTCTTCGGGACAATTTTCGTGGACTTTTTGTCTAGGTTCATTTCATCCTGAAGTGTCCTCCAATTTCTTCGAAAGAATTTGTCATTGGCTTCTAATAGGAGATGTCCTTTGGAAATCTTTTCTTCGGACTTTTTGTCCGCGTCTTTTCTTTGGACTTTTTGTCCGTGAGGCATTTCTTTGGACTTTTTGTCCGTGAGGCATTTCTTTGGACTCTTTGTCCGCGTCATTTCTTCGGACTTTTTACCCGCGAGACATTTCTTCGGACTTTTCGTCTGCGTCATTTCTTTGGCTTTTCTGCAAGTGCCCACATGCCCTTTGCAACGTTCAAAAGATACTCGTGGGACTTTTTGCAATCTACCATTCGGCTTTTCTACAAGTGTCCACATGCCCTTTGCAACGTTCAAAAGATATCCTTCAGATTTTTTGCAATCTACCCTTTGGCTTTTCTGCAAGTGTCCACATGCCCTTTGCAACGTTCAAAAGATACCCTTCGGACTTTTTGCAATTTACTCTGTCTTTTCTGCAAGTGTCTACATGCCCTTTGCAACGTTCAAAAGATACCCTTCGGACTTTTTGCAATTTACTCTGTCTTTTCTGCAAGTGTCCACATGCCCTTTGCAACATTCAAAAGATACCCTTCGGACTTTTTGCAATCTACCCTTCGGCTTTTCTGCAAGTGTCCACATGCCCTTTGCAACGTTCAAAAGATACCCTTCGGACTTTTTGCAATCTACCCTTCGGCTTTTTTGCAAGTGTCCACATGCCCTTTGAAACATTCAAAAGATACCTTTCGGACTATTTGAAAAGGTCCACTTGCTCAAGGACTTGACAATTTTTTCAAAAGAGTTGTCCTTGCCATTCTTTCTGAAAGAATTCCTCTGAAGGAATTCTTCAAGACTATTTCAGGCTTTCCATTCTTCTTGACTTATCCCGATTGCCTCTTCTAAGTAAGAGCACTTCACAAATGCGATTTACTCCACAAGTTTGCTCAACTCAACCTTTGGCATTAATGCATGATCAGTTTCAATCTCACTGACATCAACAATTCCATGCTGCCCTAGATGGAAATGATAACTGTTCAGTCCTCAGACTGTTTTCTATATCATGATATCAAAATGTCAATTGTCTCCTTGCTCAAATTTCCAACTATCTCCCCCGTTGTCATTGATGACAAAACATCCTCAATGAGCAAACATCCTCAAAAGTCCCTTCTCATTCTGCTTGCTTGCTCTTATTCTGGTTTCTCCCCCTTTGACATTAATGACAGAGTGTTTGCTAAACCAATAAGACACTACTGTTGAGTTGCTCTGATCCTTGGACCTGTCTGGATAGAACATTATGAAAAAAAAGACCCCCTTGGATAATGCACACCGACCTGAATTGTTCTTATGATTCTCCGGGCTTTCATATGCTTCAACCGATCCTAGATATAGCATTGGTCTGAAAGACCAATCAACAATAGATATATCTCTTACATAGATGAGCATAGAAATCTAGATCCAACATACCTTAGTCTGTTCCTTAAAATCAGATGACAAACGATGTGTAAGGTACATAGCAGATTGCCTTCACTCTTAATCCAGGAGCTTAATAAAATTCCTGCAATGCTCCCCCGGACTTCTAACCTATCACAAGAGGCTAGTGATATGGGGTGGGAGCTACAACTCCCAACTTCTCTCTTAGATACTCGAATTGCTCCTTGGGAAGAGGCTTGGTAAAATGTCTACAATCTGATCCTTGGTTGGCACATATTCCATTGTGACCTCCTGACTTGCTACCTTTTCTCTCAAAAATGATATTTTATGGAGATATGCTTGGTTCTGGAATGCATCACTGGATTCTTGGATAGATTTATGGCGCTTGAATTATCACAATAAATAGAGATAGGTGCTTGATATTCTACCTTTGTCCTTGAGAGTTTGCTTCATCCATAAGACTTGAGTGTAGCAAGTAGCTGTTGTGACATACTCTGCTTCAGCTATAGAGAGTGTAATCGATTCTTGCTTCTTGCTTAGCCAAGACACAAGTCTGTTACCCAGAAAGAATGCATCGCCACTTTTGCTTTTTCTGTCATCCATGCTTCCTTCCCAATCAGCATTAGTATATGCAACCAAAGTAAGATCTTCGCTAGTTGGGTACCACAACCCATAGTCAATTGTGCTCTTGATGTACCTAAAAATTCTTTTTATAGCATTAACATGTGATTTTTTGGGGGCTGCTTGAAACTGTGCAGCCATGCATACTGCTTGCATGATGTTTGGTTTTGATGCTGTTAGATACAATAAGGTACCAATCATTGATCTATACAATGTATTATTTACATTAGGAGATTCGTCTTCCTTGCTTAACTTGCAGCCAGTCATCATGGAGTACCAACTGGGTTGCTGTCCTCCATTCCAAATTTCTTGAGCATCTTCTTCACGTACTTTGCTTGAGATATGAATATCCCTTCATTAGTTTGTGCAATTTGTAAACCAAGGAAAAAGGACAGTTCTCCCAGCATTGACATTTCAAACTCGTTTTGCATTTGCATGGCAAATTCTTTGCACATGTTACTATCACCACCTCCAAATATAATATCATCCACATATAAAACAACAATCAGCGTATGCTCACCTTTTGATTTAAAGTACAGATTGCGGTCTGCGCACTTTTTTCTAAAACCTTGTCATTGCAGGTATTGATCCAATCGTGAATACCATGCTCTAGGTGTCGGTTTCAGACCATATAAAGCTTTCTTTAGTTTGCACACATAATTTTCTTCCTCTACTAACTGAAATCCTTCTGGTTGTTCAATGTACACTTCCTCTTCTAAGTTTCCATTTAGGAATGCTGACTTTACATCCATTTGATATACTTTGAATTTCTTGTGAACAGAGAATGCCAAGAACATTCTAGTAGCTTCCAGTCTTGCCACAAGAGCAAATGTTTCTTCGAAATCTATGCCTTCTCCTTGTGCATATCCTTTGCACACCAGTCTAGCTTTGTTTCTTATGACTGCTCTATCTTCATTAAGTTTGTTTCTGCAAACCCACTTTGTTCCTATTACATTCTTGTTCGAGGGTCTAGGAACTAATTCCCAAGATTTATTCTTTTCAATTTCGCTGAGTTCTTCCATGGCTGTTAGCCAGTTTTCATCTTTGTTGGCTTCATTGAAGATCTTAGGCTCAATTTCTGAAAGTAGAGCAAAGTTTACTTGCTCTTTGTTTATTACAGCGCTTCTCCTAGTCTGAACACTCTCATCTTTATTGCCAATTATTTGCTCCTTGGGATGTTCTTTTTGAACAAACTTTACAGGGGCTTTTTTACTATTTTCTTCCTCCTCTTCACTATCTTCTACTTCATTTTCTGCTTCTTTTGATTCTTCAATTTTGATCTCCTTATTATGCTCAACTTGTTTGAATCCTTCTTCTACCTTGATGTTGATGCTTTCAACTATTTTATGTAGCCGTCTTTTGTAACACACATAGGCTTTGCTATGAGTGGAGTATCCAAGAAAAATTCCTTCATCACATCTTGACTCGAAACTTCCCAGTTTGGCCTCTTTTCTTTTGATGTAGCACTTGCTTGCAAACACTCTAAAATATTTTACGGATGCAAGTTTTCCAAACCACAGTTCATATGGGGTTTTATCACTCTTTACACTAAGTTGAACTTTGTTTAGGATATATACTGTTGTTTGAACTGCCTCTTTCCAATATCCATCAAGAAGTTTTGCCTCTTTCAGCATTGTTCTAGACATCTCCTTCACAGTTTTGGTTTTTCTTTCTACAACTCCATTTTGATGTGGAGTTCGTGCAACAGAGTATTGTCTCTTAAACCCATGCTTCTCACAATATTCTATAAACTCATTGGAGGTGAATTCTCCACTTTTGTTTGATTTTAGACATTTGATTTTTCTTCCCATTTCATTCTCAACCATGGCCTTGAAGATCTTGAATCACTCAAAGGCTTGTGATTTATCTTTCAAGAAAGTTACCCATGTCAACCTCGAGAAGTCATCTACAAATAGCATAAAGTAGTATACACCTTTGGATCCTTTGTCTTAGTAGGACCACATAAATCTGTATGAACAACATGTATTCTAAAGAAGAATGAAAAGATCCCTCCTTTCTATCTATCCTTGATTATTGGTGATTTCTTGGTCCTCAATTGCATCATTGATAGTGGAGCAAGCACCTCAGTGATGCCCAAATGCATCGCTGACAAGCTAGGACTCAAATATGAGCAAATGACCAAGGGAGTTTTGCAGTTGGATGGATCACCAACCAAGACATTGGGAGTGGTAAGAGGCTTGAATCTAACTCTCCATGCCTGTCCAACTTTCTCCATTCTCCATGACGTGGTAGTGGCGGATGTTCCCCCTTACTTCACTCTACTTATCCAGGGATTTCACGTCCAAGATAGGTGGGTACTTGGCAACATATTGGTCTTACATGGTCTTTAGGACCAAGTATGGAACCAAAGTGAAGATTGAGTCGGAGACTATCCACAAAGATCACCTGGAGCCATACTTGCCCAAGGCAGTAAATGTCAGTTACGCCATCATTGATGAAGAAGAACTCCAGGTAGACCAATCCCCACCATCTTTCGATGAAGGAGTTGCTGACCTGCTCCTAGATGAATGGGGAAATGAGAATTTTGAACATGATCCTTACAAGTTCATTGAAGAGGCAGGTCTTGGAGTTTACTGCATGCATGAGAAGGATACTTTCATGTCAAATGTAATAAAGGCAAATCAAGAGAGCTGTGGTTTGTGGTAACTTTTCTTTGATGGATCTAGAAGCAAGTTGGGAGCTGGTGGTGGAGTAATGCTGGTTTCACTTCAAAAGAAAAATACTTTTCAACTTTCAGGGTCCAGTTCTCTTGCACTTGCAATGTAGCGGGATATGAATCTCTTGTTCATGGTTTAGAGTGGGCAAGAAAAAGAGGGATCAAAGAATTGCAAGTTTTTGGAGACAACGAATTAAACGTAAACCAGGTGAGGGGCCAAAACTTGACCAAGAACTCCTTGCTCAAGTCTTACAAGCACAGGGTGTGGGACCTAAAAGAGAGCTTCACTGCTTTCAACATCACTTCCATCCCAAGAGAACAAAACAAGCATGCAGATAGACTAGTAGCAGTTGGTGCTCAGTTTGACATTCCCAAGGGAATAAGTCAGGACAGCCATCAACGCCATTTAAAGGTGATAGTGAGACCCTCCATACCAGACAATGTCACCAATTGGCAGGTGTTTGACATTGACCAACAGATAGTAATTTTCTAACAGGAGGAGGCTGAGTTCGCTTCTATCCAAACTGCAGCAGCAGTATGATGGCCAGATTGTTCAGCTGAAGAACAACAGACTCCCTAAGGATTTGGTCACTCTTGAAAGCATCTTCAATGAGGATGACCAACTCAAAGGTGACAAAGCGAGCATGACAACCAAGAAAGAGAATTACGAAAAAGTAGAAATATTCAAGGATAAGCTGCTTGCACTTGGGAAGGTATGTACAAATGAGGAAAGACATTCTTTCATTTTGTTATGCCAAGAGTTGGCCAATGTCTTTGCTTGGGAATATGACGATTTAAAGGGGTTTGATCCAAGCTTGGCCCAACACACTATTGAGCTGGAAGAAGGTGTCAAACCTGTCAAGCAAAAACAAAGACCAATCAATTCAAGGATTGAGCCTCTCATGAGGAAGGAACTCACCAAGCTGATTGAGTCCAAGATCATTTTTCCTATCAAACACTCTTCTTGGCTGGCCAATTTGGTCCCCATTAGGATGAAAAATGGAGAGATCCGATTGTGTGTTGATTTCAGAGACCTTAATAGAGTCTCTTTAAGAGATCACTATCCCCTCCCAAGCATGGAATAGACTCTCCAGATGGTGACAGACAACGAACGATTCTCCCTCCTGGATGGGTACTCTGGATACAATCAAATTCTGGTGCAAGACTGCGACAAGTACAAAACAACCTTCACCACCAAGTGGGAAACTTTCGCCTACAAGAAGATGCCTTTCGGACTGTCAAATGCTAAAGCTACTTTCCAACGAGCTATGGATATGGCCTTCCAAGGTTTGATAAATGACATCGTGTTGGTTTATCTTGATGATGTGACAGTCTTCTCCAAGGAGGCAGGACAACATCTGAAACACCTGAGGCAAATATTTGAGAGGTGTAAAGAGTTCAGCATCTCTCTCAACCCTAAGCAATGTGTGTTTGCTGTCCACGAAGGCAAACTCCTAGGTCATGTCGTTTCAAAAGGGGGCATGACCATTGATCCGGAAAGAGTGCACACCATTTTAACGTTGTCCTTGCCTAAACACAAGAAGGGCCTGCAAAGTTTCTTTGGCAAAATTAAGTTTATTAGGAGATTCATTTTTAATTTTGTTGAACTGGTCAAGCCACTAACTTCCATGCTAAGGAAGGACGAGACGTTCACATGGACAACATGAAGGAGAGATAGTTTTGAAGGGATCAGGCAAGCTATTGCCCAAGCTCCCACCTTGACTAGTCTTGACTTCTCCAAGGAATTCAACCTTTTCACCTTTGGCAATAAGAGGTAATCTCTGCTATGCTCACCCAAGCGAATGGTGAAAACCTCGAACAACCTCTCGCATTTTTCAGCCAAGGCTTAGATGGTTATGAGATTAGGTACACTTATGTTGAGAAGCAAACACTTGCAGTTATATGAAGCCTGAAGAAATTCAGACATATGTTGTCAAACAGCAAGATTCGCATCATGGTGCCACATCCTAGTGTCAAGGATTTCTTGCTAAGCCGTGACTTGAACGAAAAGAGGGCAGGGTGGATCACCAAGGTGATGGAGTACGATGTGGAGATCAAGACCACCAAGTTGGTGAGGGGAAGAGGGTTGTGTGAGCACTTAGCTACAGACTTCAAAGAACCAAAAGAGGGTGTTTTGGTACTCAACGATGGAGCTGCATCGAAAATGTCTGCAATCATGAAAAGCTGGACACAAGATATGGTTCATTTCCTTCGAACTGGTGAGTGTCCGCAAGGTCTTGATAGAACTAAAAGGAGATATTTCCAATCTCTTCCTTATGTCTTAATTGATGGGGTGTTTAGAAAAGATTTTTTCAGGGTACTCTTAAGATGCATCGATTCAAAACAGGTTGACAGAGTATTGTCCAAATTTCATGATGGATCAGCTGGTGGTCACTTTGCTCCCAAGGCTACAGCTGCAAGGATTATGAGGGTTGGCTACTTTTAGCCCACTTTGTTCAGAGACACTCATGCTTGGGTGAGGAGATGCCACATATGTGCTCTCTTTGATGGAAAACAGCAGCTGGCTGCAATGCCTCTACAACCTATTCAAATGGAACAACTGTTCATGCAATGGGGTTTGGACTTCATAGGGATGATCAACCCTCCTAGTGCTGGCCACAAGTGGGTCTTGACCACTACAGATTATTTCACAAGATGGATAGAAGCCGTCACTTTGAAGGAAGCCAACACGAGTGCGGTCCTGGACTTCTATGAAGGCTTGGTGACGAGATTTTGGGTCCCAGCCACAATCATTTTGGACAACGCATTGGCTTTCTTGGGAACAAAGACAAGCGAGTGGGCATTAAGATATGGCATCTATCTCAGTACTTCTTCCAACTACTTCCCACAAGAGAATGGGTTGGTTGAGTCCACCAATAAGACCCTGATCATGATCATTAGAAGGACAATGGAAGAAAATCAAAGGACTTGGCATGCCAAGCTAAAGACAGCTCTATAGGCAGACATGGTTACTCCAAAGAGGGCAGTTGGCAATTCTCCATACACACTTGTGTATGGAAGGGAAGCTAGACTTCCTATTTCACTTGAGTTACCAGCCTTGGATCTTGCCTATCAGCTGCAATTGGAGGAGAACGACAACCTGCAGGTTAGATTTTGTGAACTAATGAAGCTTCAGGAGGCAAGAGACCAGGGCATGGATGCCATGACCAGCCGCCAACAACAAACAAAGAAACATTTTGAAAAGAAATCCTCATCAAAAGACTTCTTAGAAGGTGACATTGTCTTGAAATGGGATGAAGACCGAGCTAAACGTGGAAGGCACACGAAGTTCGATGCCTTGTGGAGTGGTCCATATGTCATCACCCAATGCAAGCAACATAATGCATTCCAACTCTTCAGGTTAGATGGTGAAGAACTACATATTCCAGTCAATGGGATATATTTTAAACATTGTCACTAACCTTCCCTTGTTATGTACATAGTTTCCCTGTTTTTTCCTCGTCTTCCCTAAGTGTTTTTATGCATGTTTGTAGTTTTTTAGACTTGTGTGTGTTCTCTTTACCATTTCGGGTAAAATCTTTATTGATTCGTAGGTTTTTCAAGGCTATTGCCAACCTTTCAAGCTGTAGCCTGACTCCATGCCCAATGGAACTTTAATCTACTAGTCTTCTCAAAGCATAGCAGACATGCTTCCCTTGTGAATCGCCAAATGCGTTGACCAATTTTGGTCCTACAAGCCAAAATTGAGCACCCCCCTTTCCCTTCCTTTGCAGGATTTTTTATTAGTTTTTGATGAGTTCATCCCACAATGGCTTTATGGGTTTTATCTATGAAAGGCCAAGCCTCTTTTCATTAAAAAAAACAAGTTTCCTCCTTCTGATGGCCAAATGTTTTAAAAGTTCGGCAAGCACTTGGGTTGATTTGGAACTCATTTTTTATCCTAGATGTTCGGCAAGACAAACAGGTTACTTCGGGTAAGCCTTTTATTGGCAAAATGGGCCAGTTTCAAAGGGGCAAAGGTCTTTTACAAAAGGTCTAAAGGGTAGGTACCCTTGCGGAGGGCACTCGGGTGCCAAACAGGGCCTTTGCGAATTCGTCCGAAAGACTACTCAAAGCCCAAAGTACTCTTGCGGAGGGTAGAAGGTCCGTTTGCAAAAGGCCAGGCCAAAAAGCCGTAAAGGAAGAATTCCTTCGGAAAAAGTGACAAGTCGAAGAATGAATTTCTTCAGACAAAATGTCCGAAGAAAATCCAATGAAGAAGCCTGAAGAATGAATTTCTTCGGACAAAATGTCCGAAGGAATGCCTTCGAACATTTTGTCTTCGAAGAAATTCAGCAAGTGGGAAATCCAAGTGGGAAATCCGAAAGAATTCAGAAACCAAGGGTCCAAAGGGTAGGTACCCTTTCGGAGGACACTTGGTCATCAAAAGAGTACCTTCCCATTTTTCCGAAGGGTCACTTTCCCTTCAGAAAAGTCCATTTGCAAAAGGCCGAAGGAATTGCCAAAGAGGGGTGACAGGGCCATGGACGTCAATTTTATGGTGATAAGCTAGCCGTTGGTTTTCAAATGTCTGGTGACAGGCCCGTGAACATCAAATTCAGGGCAGCGAAATAGCTGTTGGGTTCAAATGTTTGATGACAGGCCCGCGAACGTCAAATTTAAGAGGATGGGTTAGCCGTTGGAGAGAAGCCAAAGAACGATTCTTTCGGACAAAATGTTCGAAAGAATTCAAGAGCGTAGGCCCTAAGTGTCATCAAAGGTGGGTGTCAAAGCGACAAGCATAATGAAGGAAATTCCTTCAGGTATTTCGCCTGAAGAAATTTAAAAGACCAAGAAGCCCGAAGCAAGACTCAACAATCTGCCGAGAAAGGAGCCCGAAAGGGAAAAGATAGCCCTCAAGAGCCCGAACTATCAAGAAAAGATGAGAAATATCGAGACAAGAGAAGAGAGAGAGAGAGCATGGCTCAGAACATAGCCACGCACATATAAGACAAACATTCGGAACGTTCCAGGGGATACAACCAATCAAGCGCAGGAATGAACCAAACCAATCCAGGTGGCACAAGAGGCGTCGACAGGAGAAGTAAATGCTTGCAGATGGAATAGTATCCATGAATAGCCATTGGGAGGGCTGCATGAGCTTTCAAGAGGGCAGACCGATTTTCCTTGTGTTTGACATTAATGAATAGCCATTAAGGGGAGCTACGTGAGCATTCAAGGAAAAAGTATGGCCCAAAACGTGGTGAGAGGTGGCCTTGTTGGTTGAGGAGCAAAGCGACCCATACTTTAGCAGGAGTATTTAATGCAGCCTAGGCAGCAAAGTCAATATATGAGACGCCTACAACATGGCTTTTACAAGCGCATTTAAGGGAAAATGACAGTAGCATGGGCGAATTCTTCTTGCTAAGGTGTTTAATGCAGTATGGACCGCTTGCTCTTGGAAGGGTCAAAAGTCTTTCTCCAATTTCTCTATATATTGTAACCTCTCAGCATTGCAAAGGGAGATCTCTCAATTTTGTATGACGAAGCCCTAACAAAATTTGCCTTAAGTCAAAAGAAGCGTTTTACCTCCATCTAATTTTTTACACTTTTGCGTATGTCTGCGTATTGCCTTATATTTAGTCATTTATTTTAATGCTTTCATAAGTCAAAGCTAGTGTATCTAGTGTATCCAAGATCCTCTTCTGCAGGTTAACAAGAAGCAGGTTGAAGTATAGGTGTAGGTGAGCAACCATCCAACAGTGTGCTCCTAGAACACCTGTGGTAGGTTCTTCATTACACCTCCATCAAACCCCTTGTTGGAACATTGATGCAGTCTAGTTTCTTATTCAAATGAAGTGTCTGTTTGCTCCTTTTGGTACAAAGTGTAGATAAATAATGAGTAGATCAATTATTTTTGGTGCATCACCATTTTAGTTACGTTTTGTTTTCATAGCATCCCTCTCTCTTTTCACCCCTCTCCATTGTTAGTAGTAGAAATTCAAGACTTTAAGGTGCATCAGGGGGAGCTAGCCCCTTATCTAGAGATTCGTTCATCAGTTTTGCTACCCACAGCAAGAGGAGTGTCTCCATTGTGCTGCGTGGAAGAAAGGAGCTTAGCTTCCTTTTCAAAGGGTGCAATCCACTGCGTCAACACTTCCTCCAATTCAATGGTGTGTTGGGCCAAGCTTGGGTCAAAGCCCTTCAAATCACCATACTCCCAAACAAAGACATCAACAACATCCTTTGGGCTAAACACAATGAAAGCATGCTTTTCCTCATTGGTACATACCTTCCCAAGTGCAAGCAGCTTATCCTTGTAGATCTCTACCCTTTCATAATTTTCCTTCCTGGTTGACATGCTTGCTTTGTCTCTCTTGAGCTGGTCATCTTCGTTGAAGATGCTCTCAAGAGTTACCAAACCTTTGGGAAGCCTATTGGTCTTCAGTTGAACAATTTGCCCATCATACTGCTACTGCAGGTTGGACTGATTTTTGGAAGCGAACTTAGCTTCTTCCTGTAAGAAAAGTGCTATCTGCTGGTCACTTTCAAACCCCTGCCAATTGGTGACATTGTCTGGTATGGAGGGCCTCACAATCACCTTTAAATGATGCTGATTCATGCTTTGTCTCACCCTTTTTGGGATATCAAACTGAGCACCAACTGCTGCCAGTCTATCCGCATGCTTGCTCTCCTCTCTTGGAATGGAAGTGATGTTGAAAGCAACGAAGTTCTCCACAAGGTCCCACACTCTATGCTTGTAAGACTTGAGTAAGGAGTTCTTGGTCAAGCTTTCACCTCTCACTTGGTTCACAATCAACTCACTATCTCCAAACACCTCCAATTCTTTGATTCCTCTCTTCCTTGTCCATTCTAGGCCATGAACAAGGGCCTCATACTCTGCTACGTTGCAGGTGCAAGAGAATTGAAACTTGAAGGTTGAGAAGTATTTCTCCTTTGAAGGTGAAACCAGCATTGCTCCACCACCAGCTCCCAACTTGCTTCTAGATCCATCAAAGAACAACTGCTACAAACCACAGTCCTCTTGATCAGTCGTCATTAATTTCGGCATGAAAGCATCCTTCTCATGCATGTAGTAGACTCCAAGACCAGCTTCTTCAATGAACTTGTAAAGATCATGCTCAAAATTGTCATTTCCCCATTCATCTAGGAGCAAGTCAGCAACTCCTACAAGGGAAGATGATGGAGATTGGTTCACCTGGAGCTCTTCTTCATCAATGATTGCATAGTTCACATTCGCCGCTTTGGGCAAGTATGGCTCTAGGTGATCCTTGTGGATGGGTCTTGACTCAATCTTCACTTTAGTTCCATACTTTGTCCTAAAAACCATGTAAGACCAATTGGCTGCCAAGTATCCACCTATCTTGGATGTGAAATCCCTTGACAAGCAAAGAGCGAAGTAAGGAGGAGCATCTGCCACTACCACATCATGGGGGATTGAGAAGGTCGGACAAGCATGGAGAGTCAGATTCAAGCCTCTTACCACTCCAAAGGTCTTAGCTGGTGATCCATCCAACTGTAGAACTCCTTTGGTCATTTGCTCATATTTGAGGCCTAGCTTATCAGCTATGCATTTGGGCATAACTGAGGTGTTTGCTCCACTATCAATAATGCAATTGTGGACCAAGAAATCACCAATAATCAGGGACAAAGAGAAGGGAGGGACCTTCTCATCCTTCTTTGCTTGACCCTCCATGGGAGGGACCCCATTTACTATCAACACATTATCATTTCTTGCTGAGACAGCTTGCTCACCTAGCACGTGCAATTCCTTTTGGAGTATATCCTTTTGTCTTGGCAGTGCTAAAGAATCCCACAATGAGATGTTCATGTGTAGCTTCTTCATTTGGTCCACTACATTGATTGAAGGATTGCCCCCTTTGGAGCTCTCCTTGGGGACATTCATACCCTGTGGTGCACCCTGAGGAGCTGAAGCTGCAACCGGCGGTCTGTAATTGGGAAATTTTTTATTTGCTTGTGGTGAAGGAGATGTTGTAGGTGCTTGAGCTTCATTCATAACTCTCCTTTTGGACCTGGTGTTGTCTGTAACACAATCATTTTGATTACTTGTGCTCTCCACATAGTTGATTGCGTAGAACTCTCCTTCCAAGTGATTCATAAGAGTGGAATCAGATTGAGCTTGCTTGCTGTCCATCCCAAGTTGTGTTGATATCTCAAAATTTGAGGATTGGGTTGCCTAATCGCCTTATGCGGTCATGCTTTGATTTGGTAGCTCACTGGCATAAGCAACCTGTTCTTGGCCATGCCCTAAGGGTGGATAATTGGGCTACTCCTGCACCAAATTATTTTGAGTGGGGACGAGAGCCTTGGAAGATGAAGGGCATTTGGATTATAGCTTTGATAAGGCTTGACTTGTGTAATTTGACCTTGCCCTTGATTATAATTCTGGAAGGGAGGTTTATTTGCTTGCCCAAACTACTGATAGCCTTGATTTGGCCTATAACTCTGAGCTTGTTGTCTCTTGAGGGCAACTAACTCATTGATAACACTCTACAGCAGGCTCTTAACTTCATGGAGATCATTTGCAGGGGTAGCAGCCAACTTCTTTTGATTAGGTAGTGGAGCTAGAGTGGGCGCAACAAGATGGACTGAGGACTGTAAATCAAGAAAGAGTGGCATATGAGGTCTAGGAGCTATCTTTTCTTCTTGAACAAGGCAATTTTCAGCAGCTATGGCTATCTCATAAGCAGCGGGCAGAACATTCCCACCCATGGACTGTATCATGACAACAATGTCACTCTTTAGGGCCTTCAAGTAGTAAAGGAAAGCATAGCTTGGGGTTGGCCTCACAAGAATTGGGATTTTGTCCCAAGTCTTTTGGAACCTTGCATAAACTCATGTGGGGCTCTCTTCATGGTGGTCAATTGCTCAGCTAGAGACAAATGGTCATGTTTTTTCCCAAACCTATTTGTCAAGAGGGTCCCTAACTCATTCCATGAGCCAACTGAGTTCATAAGCAAGGTCCGATACCAGTCCAAAACTTTTCCTTTGAAGGACAAGGCTAGCTGTCTGATGGCTACATTTTCTTCAGTGATATTATGGATGTTGCAGAGGTTGCCTATGTTTCTGATATGCTCGACAACAGTGATTGGGCCCTCTCCACTAAAGGGAGGAACACTTTTGAGAGCTGTCTCTGGAATTAGGTCATACTGCTGAAGGTTCAAGAGACTTTGACCATTGAAGGCCACAAAAGGGAAAGCTATGGCTGTGAAAGGATTCAACCGGGGTCTCTTTGAGTAGGTGAATTTTATGGCTGGTTTGGGAAAGTGGCTTGCTATGTAAGGGTGAGTATTTGCAAACCTCAGCCTTTTTGTTGAGTTCAAAGGCAACTCAATAAATTCAAAAGGGACACCCCTAGAAGATCTTGTAGTGACCTTTGGCATGGGATGCCAGGTTGATCATTAACCAGAGACTGAGTTCTTGAATGGAGTTGCCAGGTGCTGAATTATAGCTACTTTTGGATTTTTAACAATATCAGGACCAACACCAATCCTGAAACTTGCAAGACACAAAAATTAATTCCACTGGACGTGCCAAAAATTGTTGACGCTATGGATTGCACCCTCTGAAGGGAGGCTCAACTCTCTTCATCCACGCGACATAATGGAGACATTCCTCTTGTTGTGGGTGGTAAACAAACTTGAGGGATGAATCTCTAGATTAGGGGCTAGGTCCCCTTGATGCACCTTGAGGCCTTGGATTTCCTACTGCTAACAATGGGGAGGTGAAAAGAGAGAGAGATACTGAAAAACATAACCTAACTAATGCGGTGATGCACCAAACTGGTTGGTCTACTCAGCTTTGACCTACACTTTACACCAGAGAGAAGCAAACATACACTTCATTCGAATGAGAACCTTTCCTGCATTAGTAGTTCAACAGGGGATCCTATGGAGATACAGGGAGGAAGGACTACCAAAAGTGTTCTAAGACACACTGTGGACAGCGTATTCACATGCGCCTATACTCTGAACTGGACACTTCTTGTTGACCTGTAAGAGAAGAACTCACAATACACTAGATATGTTGGCATAAACTTATGAAGCATGAAAAAGAAATGACTTAACATAAGAGAAAACCATAGACATGCAAAAGTGCAAGCTCAAATGGAGGTAAAAAGGCTTCTTTTGATTCAAGGTAAATTTCTTCAAGGCTTCGCCATACAATGCTGAGAGATCCCCTTCTCAAATGAGAAGTTACAAATATATATAGAAAGCTTGGAAAACAGATAATTGACCAGTCAAGGGATGGAAATCCATGCTATATTAAACACTTTTGCAGCGACCACAAGCCCATGTTGTCGTATCCTTCCAATTGTGTATGGGAGAGCCATGTTGTAGGTGTCCAAATTGCTGCCCTTGCTGTCATGGGCCTGCGAAAGCATGGGATACTCCTAGCAACTGACAAGGCCATCCCCAAGTTGTGTTGACTGGGCCATGCCCTCTTCAATGCTGAGTGCAACTGGCTGTACATTAATGGCGAAGCACAAAAAACACATGCCACTCTCTTCCGTAGTTCGACAACCAATCCCCTTATTGGTTTTCGGTAGAGACTGTTTCACCTAAGTGCATTTACTTTTCTTGTTGACGACACGTGCCACCTGCCTTGGTTTGGTTCATCCTTGGGTCTGAGCTTTGACTTGTTACGCCATTTGGAGCGTTTTGAGCTTTTGTTTTATTACGCACGTGGCCGCGTTCTGGGTTATCCACCTTGTTTTCCCTTACTTTGCTATTTCCCTTTTGCCCTAGCAAATTGGGCTCTCGGCGCTTATTATTTTCTCTCGGGCTCCTTTCTTTGCTTGATCGTTCATTCGTCCTTCAGGCTTTCGGGATTTTGGTTCTGAATTCCTTCGGACAAAATGTTCGAAGGAATTCCTTCAGACATTTTTTTCGAAGGAATTCTCCTTTGATTACTTCCCAATGGCTAGCTTACTTCCCTGAAATTGACGTTCACAGGCCCGTCTCTCACTAGGACAATTCCTTTGGCATTTTTGCAAACGAGTTTTTTCAAAGGGAAAGTGACCCTTCAAAAAGATTGAAATGGTCCTTCGGCAAAGCTGAAAATGACCTTTGCCTTTAGAAAAAATACCTTCAGAAAAACTAAAATGGTCCACTTTGAACATAAAGTGACCCTTCGGAAAAATGGAAATGGTCCACTTTCATAACCAAGTGCCCCCCACAAAGACACCTACCCTTCGGACTTGTCTTTCAAATTTCTTTGGACTTTTTGTGACTGTCGAATATCTTTGGACAAAATGTTCGAAGGAATTCCTTCAGAAATTTTGTCCAAAGGAATTCTCTTTTGGCTTTTCCTCTTTGGTTTTCCTTCGGACAAAAAGTCTGAAGGAATTTCTTCGGACATTTTATACGAAGGAATTCTTTTTTGGGCTTGTCACTTTTTTCCCAAGGGCAACTTCCTTTCGGGCTTCTTGCCTTGCCCCTTTGCTTCAACTAGCTGGCCTCCGCAAGGGCATTTCGAGCCCAAAGTGCCCTTTCGGAAGAATTGTAAAGGTCCCCCTTGCCGCTTAAGTGCCCTCTGCAAGGGTACGTACCCTTCGGGAATCCTGCAAGCGACCCTTCGGCTTTTCCACTTGGTCCATTTTGCCGACGAAAAGCCTTTCGAAGTAATTCACTTGCCTTTCGAAGCATTCAAGACCAAATTGGGTTCTTCTGGGTTGTCAACTCGTAAAGTTTTCCTGCCAAGGCACTTTGTAAACCCAATTCCTTCTTGATAGATCGATTCGGATTTCCTGCAAGCTTCTACTTCGGGTTTCACGTTGACCCCTGCTTATAAGACAAATGAGTAAAGCCATTTGGAAACCTGATTTGGTCTAGGAAGACCAAATTAAGGTTTGCAAGTGGCTTTACTTAGGAATTTTTACAAGTAAAGTCACCCATCAAACCCGAAATGCACTTGGTAGGCAAAAGAAGAAAACACTTGTTTTTTTTATGGGAAATGGTCTGACAGAGAAAATTTTGCACAGGGCCGCTGAGGGATGAACTACCCAGAGCATGGATTGAATGACCCTTGCAATAAAAAAAAGAGGGGGAGCCCAATTTGGCCTGCAGGACCAAAAATTGGTCAACAATTCCTTTACAGACAATTAGAAGACATTGATTGCGGGCTTTTTAATTTTTTCGTCGCGCCAAGTTCACGTTCTTTCCTTTGTTGGATCTTTCCTTATGACCTTTTGACACTTGTCAAATGCGCTTGCACTCGGAGGATCATCTGAGTTTGCTTTGCACCATTGGATCTAATGCACCGATCAGACATGAGCCGTTGATCTTTGAAAGCAGCATTAGTTTTAATACTTGCTTTGCCATTAACCATCGAGTTTCTTTTCTTCCCTTTTTGCATCTCGCTACTTTCTATATCATGGGTTCGCTTCTGCTCCCTTCGATTATCCTCGATATGCTCGATCTTTACCCTTTGTATTGAGTGTTAAACTTCGGCATGTTGGCGTGATCTTATTATCTTCGGCATTCTTGTAACGTTCCTTGTAATGTTGATCCTTCAAGACTTGCTCATCTTTTAACTTTGCTTTAATTCCTTCGTAAGGTTCCTTTATGCAAATTGTTGCGGGCCTTTGTCTTCGGGGCAATTTCCGTGGATTTTTTGTACGAGTCCATTTCATCCTGAAGTGTCCTCCAATTTCTCCGAAAGAATTCGTCATTGGCTTCTAATAGATGTCCTTTGGAAATCTTTTCTTTGGATTTTTTGTCCGCGTTATTTCTTTGGACTTTTTTGTCCGCGTCATTTCTTCGGACTTTTTGTATACATTCTTGCAGATTAAGCGTCATAAGATTTAAGATAACTTACAGATTCTTGCATACATTCAAACCTCTTATTTGGTGGACTACAAGTTCACTATCTCCAAACACTTGCAAACAATTTACTTTCATCTTCCTAGCCCACTGCAAACCGTGAACTGGTGCTTCATATTCAGCAACATTGTTTGAACAGCCAAACTGAAATTTAATAGAGGAGAAATACATTTGTTCTGTAGGAGAAATTAACATAACTCTAGCCCCAGTTCCATGCTTATTTCTCGATCTATCAAAGTACAATTGCCACAAGCCTTCAGTAGATTCGTCTTCTTTGACCATGGCTGGAATTGGTGCATCGTTCTCATGAAGACAATACACACCAAGACCTTACTCTTCATCAGCTTGTAAGGATCATGCTCATGCAAGGTAGAAGCCCACTCATCAAAAAAACAAATCTGGAACTCCATCCAAAGGCGAGTCCTTTTCTACATCACTAGTTTGTAATATTTCATCTGAGATGATACAATTTGCATTGACCACACTTGGCGTATAAGGCTCCATATGAAAACATGCAATAGGCTCTAAATGAATTGTTATCTTTGTACCATACTTGGTTCTGAACAACAAATAGGTCCAATCCGTTGATAAATATCCCCCAATCTTTGAGGTGAAGTCCCTCGAAAGACACAACGAAATAAGTAGGCAAGTCCACCACTATAACATCTTGTTGAATAGTAACGTTAGGACAAGCATGTAATATCAATTTCAAATCTTTGATAATGTCTACCGTCTTTGCTGGTGAACCATCCAACTGCAATACTCTTTTAGTATTTGGCGTATAAACAAGGCCGAGCTTGTCTACAATCTGTTTGGGCATTACTGTACTGCTAGCTCCACTATCCACCATACAATTATGAACCAAAGTATCACCCATTATCAAAGAAAGATAAAAATGAGTTTTCTTTGATTTTACCTCAGTTTGGTCCACCTTTGACATCTTATCTCCTTGCTACATCTGTTGCTTAGTTGGCTGATCCGAATTTGTCAAGACAACACCTTTCTCAACCGGTTTTGGAGACAATTCAAGAACTAAAAGTTCTTGAATGAGTTTATTTTTTTGCTCTGGAATTGAAAGAGAATCCCACATGCTAATGCTAATGTTAGACTTCTACATTTGATCTACAATACTGAACTGAGATGCACTAACCCTTTGATTGCACTTTCTATGGTATTTGTTGCTCACGAATTAGAGGTATTTGTTGCATTTTACTAATCTCTATATTCTAATTTTTCTGGGCTGTGGAGATGCAAGTTGCTCTTTTGTACTTTTAGCAACAATACTAGGAGTACTTGAAGTATTTGCTACTGCTTGGGCTTCATCAACAACTCTTCTTTTGGTTCTCTGATAGATTATAGCTGCAACTTGACCACTTGAATTATTAGTTTTGACATCTTAGGTAAAAGCAACATAATCGACCTGCCAATTTACATTAATAGCATCAGGCTGCCCTTGAACTTGATGAATCACTCTTTGTGATGTCAACCCTGTATCTTGATATTGACCTCCTTGAAAAGAGAACTTTTCTTGTGTCATCTATGGCATGGTGATGTTCTGTGATACCAAGGCTTGGTTTTGAGCATCATTGAGATTTGAGGGCTGCCAACCTAAATCGTGCACCAAATTATTTTGAGGTGGGGTTGGAACAATGGCTTTTGAGGTGGAAGGAGCATTTGGATCAAGAGCAACATATGGCTTAGTTGGAGTTATGGCTTCTTGTGCTTGATAGGGTGGTCTATTTTCGCTGAAACCTTGATAAGGAGACCGTTGATCTTTGAAGGATCAATAGTTGTTCTGATTTTGTTGTTGATAGGGCTTATTTGATTGAAATTGCTGCCTTTTGAGTTATACTATTTCATTTCCAAAAGATTGTAGCAACTTTTCAATTCTCCTATCTCACTAGCTTGACTAGTAGGCGCTGCAATAGGAACTTAAGGTGTTGGAATTGGAGCTAAGGATGGAATTTGAGGAACTTGAGGGGCTATTACAGAACTTATATCTGGAAATATGGGCATTGGAGGTCTTGGAGAAAGCTTACCTGCTTGTATCAAACTATTTTCTGCCCTTATTGCAACTTCATAAGTGTTGATGCAGTGGATTGCACCCAGGGGCAGGACACCTAGCTCTTGCCCTTCCACACGCAACAATGGAAACTCCCCTCTTGCCTGTGGGACCGGCGAAGCTGGAGGGGAGAGTCTCTAGATAAGGGCTAGCTCCCTCTGATGTATCTTTGAGGCCCTGGTTTCTCTTACTGCTAACAAATAAAATGAAAAAAAAGGGGGGGATGAAAAGAGAGAGAAACGCTGAAAACAGATCTTAAGCCTAAAAAAATGAAAAGGTGATACACCAGAAAATGTTGACCCACTCAGCCCGAACATACACTTTTCACCAAGAAGAAACGCCCATACACTTCATCTGATGCGGGAAACTCTTCTGTTTCAGTTAGTCAGGGGTCCGTAGAGATACATGGAGGAAGGAACTAGCAAAGGTGTTCTGAGACACTTTGACAGCGTATTCACATGCACCTATATTCTTGCTGTAGACACTTTTGGCAGATCTGCAGAAAAAAGACTTCACAATGCACTGGACATGATGTAATCGATCTATGAAAAGCATGAAAGACAATGACTTAACACAAAAGAACACAAACATATACTTTAAAGTGCAAGTCCAGATAGAGGTAAAAATGCTAAGTCCTGATTCAAGGTAAAATTTGGCATAGCTCTGTCTTACAAGCCCGAGAGATTTTTGGGTAGAGTTTTGTCTTAAGGCTAAGAGAGTGGATCCTTCTCAAAAATGAGAAGTTTACAATTTATAGAAAGAGGAGGGAACTTGGCGCTTCTTTTGAAAAGACTTTGGCGCTCTTGACAGGCTGGCCCATGTGCGCCAAGAGCATTGGGAAGAGGAAGTCACTGTTGCTGATGTCATTCTTCTAGAAGAGGCCTGCTAGAACCATGCTGTGTAATCGCCGATCTTGACTTTGGCGTTCGAGAGCACGGGTTGCGCCTTTTTTCCTGCAAACAGACTGCGGTTTGTCCCCTCATAAATGCCAAATGGAGAAAACAGGCCGCGTTGCTCACTGTTTGCACCATTTGGTGATCATCTGGCAATAACTCGCCTCCTCTTTGCCACTTGGACTGCTTTGTCTCTTTCTGCACCTTGTCTTCTTCCTTGCTTTGTCTCCTTCTGCTCCTTCAGCCCTCGGGGCTATTTTTGGGCGGGTCGTTGCGTTCCTTGGGCTCTTTTCTAGTTGGCGCTCGGGCATTTTAAAAACAAACGGCTATTTCACCGTCTTAAATTTGACGTCCGCGCACCCGTTATCGCTTTTGAATTTCCAACGGCTAGTTTGCTGTGTTTAACTTTGACGTCCTCGGGCCCGTCACCCTTGGACTTTCCTTCAGCTTTTTTCCCCGCGGGCCTTTTCTGCGGGCTTATTTCCTTTGGCTTTCTTCCCCGCGGGCTTTTTGAGCAAACAATTGTCCCGCAGACAAAAAGTCTGCGAGAATTGTCTGGTCGCTTTGCCTTCGAAATTTTCTCGGCCTTTTCTCTCGAATTTCTTTAGACTTTTGTCCGAAGGAATTCCTTCGGACAAAAAGTCCGAAGAAATTACTTTTTTTGCCTTAGTCTTTTGCGGGATCCTTTTCATTTGCAGCCTTAACGAATTCCTTCAGGGTTTTTGTCTGAAGGAATTCCTTCGAACAAAAAGCCCGAAGGAATTATGCCTTTCAACTGCCTTAAACAAAATTTCGAAAAAACTTACCCTTTGCGGCTTTCTTTCTTTGTGGCCTCTTTGAAGTGCTCTCTGCCCTCCGCAAGGGCTCTTGAACCCAGAACTGCCCTCCGCAAGGGCACTTGTCCTTCGGGAGGCTTGAACCTTTGATTGAACCACTCCCTTGAACCAACCATTGAACCAATCGATTGAACCGGTTCAATGGTTCAAACGATTGATGAACCAAGCCTTGAACTAAGCGAACGAACCCTTTGATTGAACCTGCCGATGAACTTTGCGTTGAACTTTGCCGATGAACTAAGCCGTTGAACCGACTGAGTGAACCGAGTGATTGAACCATCCAATTTGACCGAAGCATTGAACCAAGGCGTTGAACCAACGCATTGAACCATGCTGATGAACCATTTGATTGAACCAAACGATGAACTTTGCCGATTGAACTAAAGTGTTGAACCAAAGCGTTGAACCAAGGCATTGAACTAGAGCGTTGAACTGGTTCAACGGTTCAACGGTTCAAAGGTGCTAACTTTTGGAAAGATCATGTCGTTGAACCACTCTTCCAACCTTAAGAAAAAGTGTGTTTGAAACATCTTAGCTCCCTTATGAATTTCTTCAGACAAGAGTCTGAAGAAGCTTTGTAAAACCTTGCACTCTCTGAACTGGTTCTTCATCTGCCGAAAGACTACACCTGCAAAGTTCGTAGAAGTCCCTGTGAAGTCCGTAGAAAACTTCACTACTGAGTCCGTAGAGATCCAAGCTCTGTAGAGTCCGTAGAAATGAACCTGCAGAGTCCGTAGAAATTTCCAGACTTATGCAAAATCAAAAAATGAATTGGCCTAGAACAATAGGGAAAGAAGGGGACCGATTTTTGCCCTGTTGGGCAAAAAAATGGTCAACAATAAGCATTTGGAGTACCACCCATTGACTGTATCATCACACTAATGTCAGAATTAAGAGCTTTCAAAAAATACAGAAATGCATATTCAGGGGATGGCCTAATCAGACCCTGTATTTTGGTCCATGTCTTTTGGAATCTAAGATTAAAAGCGGACATGAACTCATAAGAAGCTCTCTGTATGGCAGTTAATTGCTCAACTAAAGAGAAGTGATCAGATTTGTCTTCAAATTGTTTGACTAAGGCTGCACCCAATTCATCGCAGGTGAAAATGAATCTAAGTGGCAGGGTTCTATACCACTGTAATGTTTTTCCTTTGAAAGAAGCAACAAGCAATCTAATAACAACATTATCCTCAACAACATCATGAACTGAACAAAGATTAGCCACATCCTGGATATGCTTAATAGGGGTTGTTTGATTTTCTCTTGAGAAGAATGGAATACTTTTGAGGGCAGATACAAGAATGTCATCTAACTGTGCTAGATTCAGTGGACTTCCCCTATTGCATGGAGCAAACACTTGATTTCTAACGGCCATCTGGATGGTGAGAATTGCAGTGTCTAGAACGATAGGATGAGGGGGAGGTAAATATTCTCTTTGAGGATATGGATTTGCCTTCCTAGACCTTGCTCTTTTATAAGTTACAAATTCAAAAGGAATACCTTTACTTGTTGATCTTCTGGTAACCTTTGGCATGAACGGATTGCCTAAATAATGCTATGAACTCTGCAACTGGATGTAGATGAATATCCTCTGTTGTTGCGAAAACTCTGTGCAAAGAATTTTTTTGTGGTCCCACCGGATGTGCCAAAAACTGTTGTCAACCTGGAGTTGCACCCTGAATCGAAGATGTGCTGAAATGGCTAATCCTCTCTTCAGTTGAAACAATGAGATCTTCTCATGAGGGTGGGTGCCTCAATGGTGAGAAGAACCTCCAAAAAAGGTTGGTTCCTATAAGATGTATCAATGAGGATCTCTACTCTGCGTTGCGGACTACCATGGAAAAGGGAGAAGAAAACTTGAAGGGGAAATTCTACCTAGTGATAGTGATACACCAAAATGTTGATCCACTCTACTTGGAACCTTGAACAATGAATCAAATGAGGGAAAAGGAAGACCTTTGATTTCAATTGATCACTATGCATAAGTATTTCATGAGAAGGCTCGATCCAATGACAAAAAATGTGAGGGAAAACGATAGAGAGAGATCTTATACAAGACATTTTCCAACCACCTAACATCCACTTACAACTTCAACAAAAAACATATAAAGCACTGAACATGACCTACATAACATGATAAGCTAGCAACTAGGTACGAATCATAATTTGGAAAGAGAGAAATCTACCACGTATGCAAATTGTTGAACGAATGTACACTATGCCATCACTTGAAATCTGAAAGTACAGTCCTATTAATTAAAGAGGTTACACAACTCACCAATGACAGAGTCTGGTCTTACTAAGAGGGATGCATTTTATAAGGCTGAAAAGCCATTAATATAAAAAATTACAAAAAGCCAAGAGATTGAAGTTGTAAATAGGAGAGGAAGTTAACTTTTCATTAGCCCAAGTCCAAATTGTGTTGCATGAGTCTTCCAAATTTGTCTTTCTTTGGCTTATACTTGGCTGTCTTGCATGAAGAATCCTTGGCATTGAAAAAGAAAAAGAAGACAAGCTTTGGATGCATGACATCTACGAATAGATGTCTTGACTTGAAAACCAGTCAACTTCAAAACAAGAGTAGTCAAATCCACTCTAACTGCTGAAACATTTGAAAGTCTCCTCTTTGCATGAAATCAATACAAATGCCAAATTAAGAATTATGTTTGAACCGTCAGAATGTTTCAAGCTTTGAGACAAACGAGAGTGCGTGCATGGAATTTTTGGTTGTTTGAAACGTTCAACGCATTGCCTGTTCATCATGCAAGACAACTCTATTTTCAAAACTAAAGCATGCTTGCTTTCTTAAACGCATTCACTTCGTTGGAGTCACTCACATTAGTCTGTGCATGATCTTTGTTTATCCTGCCTTTGTCTTTATTTTGTGTTTGTTTTATTCGTTGTTCATGCTTATGTCCATGTTCAGTTTTGCTTCAGTCTTTGCTCATGCCTCTATTTCTGCGTTTGTCTTGTTCAGTTCTGGCTCAGTCTTATTTGTGTTTTCTCTGGCTTTTCCCGTGTTCTGCTTTAATTCAGGATTCAGGGTTTATTTTAGTTTTTGTCCTTCGGACAAATTGTCCTAAGTACTCTTTGTCTCTTCTCTTTCTCAGGCTTGGCATTTCCTTTTCTCTTTTTTGGCCTTAGCTTACGCCCTTGTCTTTTCTATCGGGCTTTTTGTCCTCCCGAATTCCTTCGGACTTTTTGTTCGAAGGAATTTGTTTCCTTGCCAATTTTCCCGAATTTATTCTTTTAGGCTCTTATTTCTTGCCCTTTGGTTTTCTTCGGACTTTTGTTGACTTCATATTCCTACAGATTTCCTGTTTGACAATTATTCTGAAGGATTTCCTTAAATTTTCTCATTTTCTTTCTTTGCCTTTGTTTTTTATTTCTATCGGGCTTTTTTCCTAGATATATCTTCTATCGGACCTTTGCCTTGAATTCCTTCAAACTTTTATTCTTTTCCGTTTGAAGTGTCCTTTGCTTTTATGAAGGTGCCTTCCGCAAGGGCTTCTGCTTCCCAAAATTGCCCTTCGGCTTTTTGATTTGGTCTTGTTAGTCACCTGGGTGCCTTCCACAAGGGCAAGTTTCTTCTAGAAGTGCCCTTCAGAAGAATTGTAAAGGTCCACTTCGTTGACCAAGTGCCCTCCGCAAGGGCTTTTTGTCCTCAAAAGTGCCTTTCGGAACTTTTGAAAGGGTCCTACCACCGACCAAGTGCCCTCCATAAGGGTATGTCTGCCTTCAAAAGTGCCCTTTGGAAGAATTGTAGGGCACCTGGGCTTTTTGAAGGGCACTCGGGCTTTTTGAAACTATCCTTCGGAACTTTTGTCTTGACTTGAAAACCATAAAGTGAACCAACCCGAAGGGTTACATACCCTTTGAGACTTTTGAATTGGAACTTCTCGAAGGGCAGGTGCCCTTCGGGTCTTCTCAACTGTGCTTTTCCCTTTTTCTTTCGGACAAAAAGTCCGAAGAAAATAAGCTTTGAACGACTGCCACTTAGTCATTTTTTCGGACTTTTACAGTCCTTTGAGAGCTCTTTCTCTCGGATAGAATGTCCGAAGAAATAGTCCACCTCTTATAGCTTGAAAAAATCCTTGGGAAGATAAAATAAATAAACTTTCAGCTTGTATGTCTTGGTTGTATTTGCAAAATTTGGCTGTAGTGAAGCAAGCTCCTTGGAAACCTCTAAATGACTAAAATTCACCTGGGTGTAGATGGCCACTTGGGTGGCTGTAAATGATCATTTAAGGACCCCAAAACTGATTCACAAGACAAATTTGGCACCATAGCAAAGTTTCGATTAGGAGGGGTGATAATTTGCCCTGCGGGAGCAAAATTGTCAACAATACCTGTTGACAAATCTTCCACGAGTCAGATTTTTTGCCACTTGGAAAGTTCTCGTCTCTAGCCAAGGAAGGAAGAATGCATTTTTTTCCTTTGCTGATTCTACGGACTCAGTCAAATTTCCTACGGGCTCACTCAGAAAAATTCTATGGACTCACTCAGAAAAAATTCTACGGACTCTCCCGACACTTAGAAGAAATTCAAAAAAATTGCAAAAAGCAAGGAAAAGTCCATTTCGAGAATTCCGAGGGACAGGGTACCCTTCGGAAGGGACACTTACAATATTCCGGAAGGGCATCTACCCTTTGAGCAGGAGGAAGACCAAATTCAGGGACCTTTGCAGAAAGCCTGAGTGCCCTACAATTTTTCCAAAGGTCGGTGCGGAGGACACTTGGTTGGCGGAAGGGCATGTTTTAAATCCCGAAGGCCACAAATAAAGAGCAAAGGCAAAGACATATCCTTCAGACTTTTTGTCCGAAGGAATTCCTTCGGACAAAAAGTCCGAAGGAATTCGGAAGGGGCAGGAGACAAGTCCGAAAACAAGACCAAGAGAAAAGACAAGATAAAGCTAAGTCAAGAGAAAATGAATTCTTTCAGACTTTTTGTCCGAAGGAATTCCTTCGGACAAAAAGTCCGAAGAAATTCGAAAAAGCTTGTGTGGACATAAATCCGAAGGAAACAAATCATAAGACAAAAGACAAAGGGAAAAAACTGAGGAAATAAATTCTCTCGAACTTTTTGTTCGAAGGAATTTGGAAGCCGACAGAACAAAAAGGCCGTGGGAAAAAGCTTGAGCAAATAAGAGTAAAGGGAAATGATAGAAATATCGCTGAAGGAAATACGACAGTTTTCGGTGACATCCCGCAGGCCGTCAAATTTTTACTGTGGGAAGTAACCATTGAGACTAAGGAGATAGCAGGAAATCCGAAATAAATGGAGACCGACTGTGCAAAAAGAATAGAAAATAGATAATCCAACGCAGAATGGAGTACGAAATCCTGCCAGAAATAGACACGATCAGAATTAGAACAGAATACATGCAAGCAAGAGCTATTTTCAAACATAAGAGCTATTTTTGAATAAACGGTCAAAGTTTCAGTTGACTGATTATTAAGTCTTGTTCGTCTCCATTCAGCCCATGCATTCGAAAGTCTAAATCAGCTTCAACAGGAGTTCCGAGTTCGAACGAGGAGTTGACTATTCTAGATTTAGAGTTGACTAATTGATCAAACGCCACATCCACTAGAAGATTTCCATGCAAAAGGAGGTGGGCGGTTCATAACAAAGATAAGTTCGCTTCATCAAACGAAGAAGCTTCATGCAAGGATAAAGAAAAAAAATATTTTATTGAAAGGCCAAGTAAAGCCTTGAGTTAACCAAAGTGAATCTTTCTCTTCAAGTTTATACGCCTATCTTTGGCCTCTTGTAATTTTCTATATAATGGCTTTCAGCCTTAATATAAAATCATCCAATCTCTCTTGGTTAGACCAAACTCTACCATTGGAGAGTTGTGTAACCTCTTCGATCAATAAGAACTGTACTTTCAGATTTCAAGCGTTGGCATAGTGTATACTTCTTCAGCAATTTGCATAAGTGGTAGAGTTCTCTCCCTTCCCAAATTCAGTTTCGTACCTAGTTGCTATATTGTCCTTGTGCAGGTCATATTAAAGTGTTCTTTTGTCTTGGTTGAGATTGTAAGTGGATGTTAGGTGGCAGCAAAGTGACTTCTCTATCGCACCTCTCTCCATCGTTTTCCTTCAGGTTTTAGTTATTAGATCGAACCTCTGCATGAAATACTTATGCATAAGTGATTAATTTGAAGTCTAAGGTCTTCCTTCTCTCTTGTTCATTCAGTGTTCAAAGTTCCAAGCTGAGTAGGATCAAAATCTTGGTGTATCACCCCTTTTAGGTAGGGTTTCCCCTTTAAGTTTTCTTTCTCCCTTTTCCACAGTAGTCAGCAACGCAGAGTAGGAATCTTCATTGATACATCATACAGGAACCAGCGTTCTTTGGAGGTTCTTCTCACTATTGAGGCACCCACCCTCATGAGAAGATCCCATTGTTTCAGCCGGATAGAGGACTGGCCGTTTCGCGCACGTCCTCGAATCAGGGCGCAGCGCCAGGTTGACAATAGTTTTTGGCACGCCCGGTGGGACGCATTTTTCCTGGTTTTAATGAAATCGCAGTTACAACAGTGTTCTTCAAGAAGTATTCGGTGATTCCAAGCTCAAGCAGTTGCTTCTAACAATTCAAGACAGCTTCCACGTAAGTCTATTTCTATTATTGCGAATGAATTTTGATGGCTATGTATGGAGAGAATTCCTATGCTATGTTTCCTTATCAGCCCAATGATGGATCATACCAGCCTGGTCATGATATCTATGAGCCTAATCAGCCTTATCAAGGTTACTGTCAAAGCTATGTGGATCCTTATCAAGTTTCTCATAATCAGCCTTATCAAGAGCATGAATCTTACCTTCCTAGTAAGCCATATCAGTCTCAGGATCAGATTTCGTCTTTCCCATATGGCTATGATGTTGCATATGAGCACTATCGCCTTCAAGAAAAAATGAATGAAATAGAGCTCAGAATACTAGCATATGCAAGAAAGGTTTGTTCTAACTCTCAATATGAGGAAGTGAATGGTCTATTTCGAAATGTGTCCAATGATCCAGAAGAGATAAATGGACTATGTATTCTTGTATTGGAAAAGATAGAGGCTTGGAAAAGACAAAAAATCGAGTTAAACCAATTGTCTACAAAAGGCTATGGTGCTTCTTATTCTCATGTTCTTAAACATCCCCAGTATGCGCCAAGGGAGCTTCCTAGTTGGAGTCAAGGGCCTATTCAAGAGCCCATTCAAGAGCATATCCAAAAGCCTATTCAAGTGACTATTTATGAGACTAAACCTTCCTATAGTCCCATCATTACCTCACCAATCATCTCCTAAGCTCAGGTTGTCTAGAAGGACAAGTAGGTTCCAAACTTTGATGAGTTAATGGCCAAGTGGAAGGAACAAAATACAGAGATTTTTAAGAATTTCTCTTTCCCTCCTCTCCAAAACTCCCCAGATAATTCCATTGCCCTCAAGATTCCAAAAGCTGATCATGATCGACCTCCCATGCTTCATATTCCCTCTCCAACAGATGAATTTTATCACCCTCCCGCCATCACCCTTGAAGAAGAAGACCCTGTCCTTTGGAGGATTGAGAAGGAGGTTACAGCTACAGGAGCATGAATCTTACCTTCCTTGTGAGCCGTATCAGTCTCAGAACCAGATTTCATCTTCCCCATATGGCTATGATGTTGCATATGAGCAGCCTTGCTTTCAAGAAAGAATGAATGAAATAGAGCTCAGAATACTAGCATATGCAAGAAAGGTTTGTTTTAACTCTCAGTATGAGGAAGTGAATGGTCTATTTCAAAATGTGTCCAATGATCCAGAAGAGATAAATGGGTTGTGTATTCTTGTATTGGAAAAGATGGAGGTTTGGGAGAGGCAAAAAATTGAGTTAAACCAATTGTCTACAAAGGGTTCTTGTGATTCTTATTCTCATGAAGTTCTTAATCATGCCCAGTGTGTGACAAGGGAGCTTCCTAATTGTATTCAAGAGCCTATTCATGAGACTAAACCTTCCTATAGTCCCCTTTCCTCACCAATCATCCCTCAAGCTCAAGTTGTCCAGGAAGACAAGTAGGTTTTAGACTTTGATGAGGTAATGGCCAAGTGGAAGGAACAAAATACAGAAGTCTTTAAGACTTTCTCTTTCCCTCATCTCCAAAACTCCCTAGATAATTCCATTGCCCTCAAGATTCCAAAATTTGATCATGATCAACCTCCCATGCTTCATTTTTCCTCTCAAACAAATGAATTTCATCACCCTCCCACCATCTCCCTTCCTCAAGAGGAACCTGTTCTTTGGAGGATTGAGAAAGTGGTTGCAGCTATAGGTCAAGTTCTTGCAGAGTGTGTAGAGGATGCTTCAGGGGTGTTTGAGGAAGTTCCTCTTGATACTTCACTTGAGGTTGTAGTTGTGCATCCAATTATAGTTTAGAGTGAGAAGACTGATTTTGATGTAGAGGAACTTCAAGAGGAGGTGGTACAAATTGAAGTCATACGTGAGTTACAGGTATCTCTTATTGAGAAGGATCCAGATAGCTTTCAAGCTGATTTTATAGATCAAAATGAGGAACAAAAAGATGATTGGCAGCTGTACCTTGAATCTCTTCAGGAGATTGAAGAACTTTGTATGGATATGTTGTCTATTGAAGGACACATTTACGAAAAATTTGATCAAGAATCACCTATTCAAGGTCACAGTACAGATTGGGTTGCCTACTCAAAGCTCCTTGAAGAGCTGGATGAATTTGTAGCAGTCGATAAGAAGGATGTGGTCACTCAAGAACTATGCATAGATGAGGTATCACTTGACAAGGTGGTAGATGACAAGCAATATGAAAAAGATCAGGAGGTACTTGATGAGTTTGTCTTTGTTGGTGACTGGTTTGTTGTTGATGACTCATTTGAGAAGATGCTAATACAGTTGGTGGACAAGGAAAATGCCTCATCAAAGGTTATGATTAATAAACATCCCGTTTTGCAACTTGTACCATCTCTTGGAAGGAGTGAGTTCAAGAATTTCCCATTTGATCTAGGCGGATCATGCTTTATCATGGTTAGCTAGGTTTTTTGTTAGTTTGTTTTCCTCCAAGTGTTGTTCAAGCACAATAGTTTGCTTCAATTTTGTTCAATAAGTGTTTGTTTGCACATTTTGCTTCTTAGTTTTCCTGCTTTCGTGTTTTTCCCTTTCTTTTTGAGGGAGAAAGGTTACTTCAGCGAAGGTCAGGGGGAGATTTTCAGTCAAAAATCAGGTTTACCATTTGAGAGTTCGAATAGCATCTATATGGTTTGAGTTCTCTAGCATAGCAGGCATGCTACCCAACTGAGTCGCCAAGAATGTTGACCATTTGCCTTGAAAACCAGTTCTTGACCCTTAAGAAATCGAGGGCAAAATTGTCAACATTACCATTTGAAACTTCGCTCACCATGACCATTTGCCTTGAAAACTAGGTCTTGACCCTTGAGAAATCGAGGATAAGTCACTTTTGTGCAGGTACAGGGGTATTCCCATCAGGAAATGATCATTTCTAGCACTTATAGAGCAATTCGGGTTTACCAGGGTGTATGTCTTATTAGCTTTTATAAGTTGAAGCAGTCGATAAGCCCGATTGGGTCTACAAATGCAATTACGAGTGGATCGGGTTTTGCGAGGTATTTGTCTTATAAAGTTTTTTTTAAAAAGTAATGGAGCTTGTAAAGCCCGAAAGGGTCTTGGGCAAGTGATTTCTTTCGGAGGGCTTTTTCATTGGCAAGGTGGACTTTTCAAAAGTTCCGAAGGGTTATTTACAATTCTTCTGAAAGGTATGTTTTAAGGAGAAGTGACCTTGCGGAGGGCATTTGGGTGTTGTGTAGGGATGTTTACAATTTCCCCGAAGGGTATGTGCCCTTGCGGACACTTCAAGCAAGAAGAAGACCTTGGCAAAAGTTCCGAAGGACAAAATCAAAGTTCCCGAAGGGCACTTGGTTGTTGGCAGGACCCTTTCAAAAGTTCTGAAAGGCACTTTTGAGGACGAATAGCCCTTGCGGAGGGCACTTGGTCGGTGGCCTTTCAAAAGTTTTGAAAGGCACTTTTGAGGACATAGCCCTTGCAGAGGGCACTTTGCAGTGAAGTGGACCATTTCCATTCTTCCGAAGGGCACTTCTGGAAGAACCTTGCCCTTGCGGAAGGCACCCAGGCAACTAAAGGACCAAATCAAGAAGCCCGAAGGGCACTTTTGGGAAGTAGAAGCCCTTGCGGAGGGAAGCTTCATAAAGCAAAGGACAAAAACAAAGTTCCAGAAGGGCACTTGCCTTTCGGGAAAAGACAGCCCAAAGATGGATTTCCTTCGGACTTTTTGTCCAAAGACAAAAAGTCTGAAGGAGTTCGGGAGGACAAAAGAACTGATGACCAAAAGCGAAAGGCACAAACGGAAAAGAATTTCCTTCGAATTTTTTGTCCGAAGGAATTTGGGAGGGACAAAAAGCCCGATAGAAAAGACAAGGCCACAAGCAAGGAACAAAAGCCCGAAGGCTAAAGCGTGAACAAAGCCAAGACATATACAAAAAAGCTGGTTGAAAGCAAAGACTAACGCAGAAAAGACAGATACAGTAAAGACACAGACAAATGCAAAGAACAGAATCCGAGGGAAAAAATGACCCAGAGAATCAAAACACAAATTTTAGACGTAGAAACCCGACGTAAATACAAGATGAACATGCGCATGAATAATGGCATAAGGGAAGATTCGTGGAAAAGACAAATATAGACGATGAACATGCCTAAATAGTCTGAGAATACAAGAGCATGCAACAGCCATGAACAGGGATAGACACGTCTAGATTTGACCATTCTAACATGTCACCTTCAATTCTTAAATAGAGGCTCGCTTTGCATGAGGACTCGAGTAGTGGAACAGTGGAAAGCTTAAACAAAAAAAATTCCATGCATGCACTCTCGTTTGTCTCAAAGCTTGAAACGTTCCAGCGGTTCAAACGTAATTCTTAATTTGGCATTTACATTGATTTCATGCAAAAGGGAGACTTTCAAACGTTGCAACAGTTCGAGTGGATTTGACTACTCTTGTTTTGGAGTTGACTGGTTTTCAAGTCAAGACATCTATTCATAGATTTCATGCATCCAAAGCTTGTCTTCTTCTTTTTCAACGCAAGGAATTTTCATGTAAGAAAAAATAGACTTCTGTAAAAGCTGAGTTGGTTTGAGTTTACTCCCTCTCTATTTTTCAACGTCAATCTCTTGGCTTTTTGTAATTTTCTATATTAATGGCTTTTTAGCCTTGTAAAAATCCATCATTCTCTTGGTAAGATCGGACTCTGTCATTGGTGAGTTGTGTAACCTCTTTAATCAATAGAAGGACTATACTTTTGGATTTCAAGCACTGGCATAGTGTACATTCATTCAACAATTTGCATACGTGGTAGATTTCTCTTCCTTCCCAAATTCTGATTTGTACCTAGTTGCTAGCTTATCATGTTATGCTGGTCATGTTCAGTGTTTTAAATGTCTTTTGCTGAAGCTGTAAGTGGATGTTAGGTGGCTGTAAAGTGTCTAGTATCAAACCTCTCTCCATCATTTTCCCACACGTTTTTGTCATTGGATCGAACCTTCTCATAAAATACTTATGCATATTTATCAATTGAAATCAAAGGTCTTCCTTTTCCCTTGTTTGTTCAGTGTTTAAGGTTCCAGGTAGGGTGGATCAACATTTTGGTGTATCACCGTCATTAGGTAGGATTTCCCCTTCAAGTTTCTTCCTCCCTTTTCCATGGTAGTTCGCAACACAGAGTAGAGATCCTCATTGATACACCTAAGGGAGCTAGCCTTCATAATCTAGAGACTCAATCCACTTAGCAAGTCACCCACAACCTCAAATTGTTTCCATATTCCAGCAGACCGTGAAGGCTTAAAACTACTTTCACAAGGGTGCAGGGTCTGATTGACAACAGCTACTAATGTACATAAATAATTTATGATGCTCTATTTTGTAATGTTTTTGCATGCATATAGCTCATAGAACTCATTTGTATTGTCTTGTCCAATTTGATTTCTCTTTTGCTTCAACAACTGAAACTTCATTTACAAGTTGTCATAGTGCTTGCGAGAATGCTATTCTTTGTGTGCAATGGAAACAAACTTAGACAATGTTTTGACATCATCATAGTATTTTCCTCGCCTCACACTATAAGGTTCCCGCCAATGGAGCTTTGGTTTGTAGATAGTAATTGCTGCAAAGCTGATCTTTCCACTGTTCAGCATTTATGGATTGATTGATGCTGCTTTACACTTGTAGTTTTCATAATCAATCATCCAATGCCTCGGTATCAATTTTTCCTTGAAACACTTAGATGTCAAGACTGACTTGCACCTTGAATGTATTTTGGTGCTAGAATGAAGAGTTGGTGGAGGTTAACAAGATTGGAGGAACTAGTTGGAGCATTATGTCTTAGAATTGAGTAAAGAGTACTTTCCTTTGCTCCTTTAATGTTTATTGAATGAGTTTGTGGACATCTGATAACATACATATGACCTAGCGATCTTTTACAGCTTATTTGGAAAGCACAAAAAGATGTAACATGTCAACTAGCAAAGCATAACAGTATGCACAACTAGATATGTCTGAGACAAGTAACTATGAATGGCAATAGATCAATGATGTTTCAATACCAGAAAAGGTTAACCATAAATATGAGTCTAAGGTGATCATCAAAGGTCACACCTTTGATGATACATTTTCATATCCAAAAGAATACCTAATTAAAATTTCTTTAGAGAACTTGCATAATTAGGTTACTTAGCGACAACAAATCTACCCAAGTACCGACAGCTGCATCCACTATTCCCTCCTAAAATGTTAGATAGACTCATGTCTGTTAACTCCTTGTTGCGCTAGGGAAGAAGTGTGTTGTCACATCTGTACTTCATGGAATTTATCCACTTAAAGCTTCATTTTACTCTTATCTTGCTGCATTTACTCAATGACTGGCTCTTTAGGATGAACTGAATCTGCAGTTACTCTTGTATTTCAACTGACTTGTGTTTCACTTGCAACCAATGAAATCCTTGAGATCTCAAGAGCAATGATTTTTCTCTCTCAGCGACTCCATGCAAGTGTGGAATTTGAAGTGTTTCCACTGAATGTACCTCAAAGTTAAATTGGTCTTGTGGTGATTTTTTCAACTTTTCAAGGTTGATGCCCAAACTTATAGTTTCCTTCCCACAGGCTGCCAATGAGTTCAGTTTTTCAATTCTTACCCTCATTTCTTCGATCATACTGGAATGAGTGTTGTAAGCATTGTGAGCTTTATTAAGTGGCTCATATTGACGTGCTATGTTTCACTTGGCCTTGCTTTATCTGTTTATTTTTCTGCTAGAGTTTGCATGACATTTGCTAACTCCAACTCTGACTTAATCATTGTAGTGACTGCCTCATCCTTTGCCTTTTTATCTTCAACTCATTGTGACCAAATCACTTCATTTGGGTGATGATAATGAAAACCTCTTTGGTTAAAGAGGTAGTACCCTGTATTTTCTTAGCAATTGTGGTGTTATTACCGCCAACCATTTTGCAAATGTTTCTTCTTGTATTCGTCGATCCTTCACAGTTTGGTCCACAATTTTTTGCAACTCTACCATATCAACTTTTTGCTCAATTTTGCCTTCCTCAACCACAAATTTCAATTGCATTCCAAATGTATTATTTGTTTACTAGTGATTGCAACGATAGCTTAGTTTCCAATTTGTATCATACTCTTATCATACTTCTTTGAGATGTTGTTTAAATTTGGGTAAAATGCAAACCATTCATTATTTTTTGGTTCTTCAATGTTTAACTCCTCAGCATTTTGTGATGGTCCTTCAATCAACATGTCAATTTTCCAACTGTTTACATTTTTTACATATCTTTTCCTTTCTTCAGGATCCAATGCCTGTTTTGGATCTGGTATAGGTTTTACTTCCTTAAACATATCATATTGCGTTAGAATAAAAGGCTTACCTTTAATTTTTGCTGCTGATGATGCATCACTCTCATCAGGAACATTGCAAACTAATTTTTCAATGGTTGGAGGCATGGCTTTGGTAGAAGCTGCTACGTTGCTTTGATGTTTAGCAACTATTTGGAGTTCCGTTGAAGTGTGGAATGGAGTTCAAAAAGGACATCGGGATAATTGAGATCCTTCTTGAGGGCTTGAATCCACCATATGATGTATTTTTCTCTACATGTTTCTCTACTAGAGCCATTATGAAGGAAGAAGGTAAAATTATGTCTTTTGCAAGTTTGTGCTCCTTGTTGTTTGTGGAACAAGACAAGCTCACAAAGTTGGGTCATCATGGTTTGAGGCATCAGGTTCATATGTTAGAAGGAAAGGGAAAGCAAAGATTCAAGGTAAAACAAGACAAAGACAAGCAATCCAAGGGATGAGCAAGGGGACAATGATATTGAGATCGGGAAAAGTTCTCATGATGGTGATTGCAAGCTTGGTAAAAAAAGGCAAGGATAAGAAGCACTAGGAGTTTTCTTACTGTGGCAAGACGAGATATGTTGATGTTCAAGAAAATGAAGGATCCAGTGAAGGCAAACAAGGAACTCAAGGAGCAACAAGGTAAGCACAATGGAAAAGGGAAGAATAATGCTCTTGTTCAACAAGGTGAGCACAATGGAAATGGTAAGAATAATGCTCTTGTTTCTCCTACTTCCAAATGTGAGGTTATTCTAGATTTTGGATGTACATGATATGGCCAAGGATGGTAGTTTGTTCAAAATCTTGGAAAAGTTGACGATGAGAAGGTTTATATAGCGGATGGTTTTACTCTTGCTATAGCTACTAGTGGTGGTGATGTGTTAGAAAGTGACATTGTAATATCCCTAATCGGAATGTTATACAAGAATTTGGATTCCTTGGAATTTTGTTTAAGATAAATATAGATTTTGTACTTGAAATAATAATTTAGATAATAAAATAAAATTACATGCAGAGTTTTTAGATCTCAAATAATATAATGTGAATCTTCAAGGGGTTTTGTCCTCAAGTTATTGTGATGACAAGGGTTTTCGTCCTTGAAATTGGGTTATACAATTAAGGGGTTTTGTCCTTAAAAGTAATGTAAAGCTGTTGCTTGTACATGGCTATATATTTGAATACATGATTGATTGATCTCTTTCTTACCAATTGCTGGTTATTAATACCCTCCAAATGTTCTTTTCCAAGGGGTGTGTCTTTTTAAGGGGTGGCGTCCCTCGATACTTCCCAAGGACGACTTGACTTGTCTTCCCAAAAGGTGGTGTTCCAATTTGGAACAACTCAAAGGCTGACAAAGTCACAATTTATTCTCCAATTATTAAATCAATTTGTTGTGATGTCCCTCTTTTCAAACTAGTCTTGGGTGGAGACCCTTAGCCTTTTCATTCCCAAGGGTGAAGAAATTTAGAGGAAAAAAGGGGAACATTTGTGAGCTTCAAGAGCATTTTATGAGAAAGCACTTTATGATTTAATTTTGGGACATTTTTAAGGGTCATGGTCACTTAGGCCTAAAGTACTTTTATAAGGAAAGCTTGTAATATCTCTTTTTTAAAAAAAGGAAAAGGTAAACTCTCCCTCTTTATTTTGGGCACCACATTTGGAGGAGGAATATAAAAAAAAGGGAAGGCTTATTTAAATCATTATGCTCATTTGGATATCAAATCTGATGCTCAAGTATGTCAAGCTTAAAAAAGTGATTTGAGGACGAAATCCTTCAAGTGCACAAAGGAGTTTGAGGACAAAAACCTCCATATTTCCACATAAGGCGACTCTATTCAAGGGTTGTATTTGCGCTTTATATTTGCATGATTGCATACAATTGAATCTACAAAAGTGTTTTATAACACCACCTTGTTTGGGAAATTGGCGAGCACCTTGGAGGCTTGGTGATTGTAATTTTTCAAGTCAAGAGGGTGGCGAACTGGCTAGAGGCTTGGAAGACCCCATTAAGGGCTGTTATACACTTGCAAACCCTCTTCTAGGGGTTATGATAATTTATGTGGACTTCCTAGAACGAGGCAAATTACTTTGGAGGGTTGTGAGGCCATTAAGTGGTTAAAATTATGCCCTATGTTTATAATAATAATTCTGAAAATTATTATTATAATATTCTGAAATTTTCTTGCAGTTATGGGGGCTATTTGGAGCCTAATATATCTAAATATTAATTGTAATATTTTTCAAGTGGAGCAATCCACCTTGGCAATCTTTTGTGGATATTGTAGGGTGCTATTTGACCCTAAAACTTGGTAATTTGATCACTATAAGTTATGCCTATTTTGATAATCAGTTCCAGCTTCTTTGGCAAATTATAAGAGGGTTTGGGAATTGCACAATCATCATAATTACTGTTGCTAACATTCTGGAGGTAACGATTTGATTAGAGAGGTTTGGAAGTGGATGTGAGCATCTAACAAGGGGCGTTCAAGGCCACAATTTTTTATAGTATTTTTAGTGTATTTTTTAAAGTGTTTTGCAAGGGTTTCAAGGTGTTTGGAGTAGGTCATCAGGTGACTGTGAGTTCATATAAAATCAGACCTGAAAGGAATAAAAAATAGGTGATAAACTCATCTCACGAGGAGCAACTAAAGAGGTATTTCATTCCAAGCCTTTATTGGGAATAAATTGATATTAATTTGGTGTGTTTATGAAAGGAAAATCTGAATTGATTAGTGACTGAAAATTAGCATTTAGCCTTGGTTCTTTGGCACCTAGGGTTGGTGTTTGAATTAAACATTGAGGAGGATATATTTTGCATCTTGATTGGCACTAGGGTTTGTTGGTTTTGGGGGACACATTTCATTATATTAACAAATTTATCTTAGGGTTTGTTCGGAAACCCCTCTTTTGCATTATTGTCCCAATTTGGGGACACTACATAATAGTAATTAAAATTATTTTTGGGGCAAATAATCTAATAATTAATTAATTAAATTTATGTATTTGCAAGAGCGATAAAAATCATTTTTTGAGAAATTAATTAATCGGAAATCCTTTCCAATTATTTATTTGAATTACCTTAATTTTTGGAAAAGGGGACATTAGAGGCATTATAAGGGATGTTTACCTTGTACTTCATTTGAATGTGAATCTGCTATACATTTTTAAAATTATGTAGCAAAGAAACAAAGTTGAATTGCAACCTAACAAATTTGTTGTGAAGGATATAGCAATAACTATTAGGTAGTTGTTGGTGGTATACTTCAAGCAAGTACATGCTTACAAGTTTAACGAATTTAGTGACATTTTGAAGAATTGGGGTCTGTATGCACTGATGGCTAAGGTTTAGATGATACAAGCCGTTTGTGGCATGAGACATTGAGACACCTGAACTTTAGAGGCACATGGTTGATTGGTTGTAAGAGTATGGTTCATGGGTTACCTCACATTTTTCCATCCAAGGATATATACATGTTCTTGGTGAACATCACAAAGAAGGTTTTGAGAAGGGGAAGGCATGGCATGCTAAGGGATATATTGAGCTTGTTCATTCTATTTAATGCACTATGAATCATTCATCTCTTGCATTTTCGAGGTACATTTTTTTTTCATTGACATTTTCTCTAGATATACATGGGTTTATTTTGTGAAAGCTAAGTCCCTTGCTTTGAATAAATTCAACGTTACCGGTTCGTGGCTTTTGGGCTGCGTTGGTCACCCAGGGTCAAACCGGGTTCGGGTTCAGGGTTCGGTTCGCTGCCCCAATGCTCAGGGGTCATCCCTGGGCACCCGGGTGCGGCTTGGGTTCTTTTGGGACGAACCCTGGGTGTTGGGACAGAGAACCAATAGTCAAAAACCCATTTTTTCATTTTTTTTTTTTCCATTTTTTGTTGCTCGACTATGAACCCTTAAAAGGAAATATCTGAAAGAAGAAAGAAAATAACTTAACTTGAAGCGTTAATTGAGGATTTGGAAGACACTGGCCAGGGCCAGTCAAGTGATTTTCAGAACAGATGGCCAATTTGCAATGGAATACATAATGCAATCCACATCCATCAACGGCATTCAATCAGGGAATCATAAGCTAGACGTTGACATCTTTCATTGTCTTGACTCTTCATATATAAGATGTGGCATTTCAAAACTAATCGGTCAACTGAAATTACTTTGATTTAACTGGGCAGGCTAGGGATTACATGTGGATTAGTGATGTATAAATCATAAAGTTCAAACAATTATACAAACACCTAGCACCTGTACCTTCTAAGGGTTCATAGTTGAGTCACTAAAAATTATGAGTCATTATTAGTGACTTTAAGTTAACATTTAAGTTTTAAGACTTTTAAGTTTGATGTATTTAATTACAGCCACATGATAATATCATAATTATTGATGTTTAATATTTATCATTTATGTTTAATGATTATCATGATAGTTGGCATTCGGTTAGTATTTACTATTTTCAGTATTTTGTGATTATTTTTATATTTTATTTTTCATATCAATATGCATACTATATGGTTAATGACAATGTCACTAATTTCCTATGTAATAGGCTATAATTTCTATATTTTTTATTTTTTTTATATTTTTTGTATGGACGAACCCAATAACGAACCCAAGGAAAAAAAAACTGCCATACCGAAGAACCAGGGTCTTTGAACCCACACCAAAACCAAAAATGAACCAGTAACATTGGATAAATTCATTGAGTAGAAAGCCTTTTTTGAGAAACAATTTGGACATCCTGTCAAGTATTTGAGATCAGCTAAAGGAGGAGAGCATGTGAATCGTTCTTTTGAAGAGCTTTGCATGAAGTGTGGTATTGTTTGGTAGTGTGCCATTGCTTATACATGCCAACAAAATGGTGTAGCCGAGTGGAAGAATGAAACTTTGGTTGAGATGGTGCATTGTATGCATGACATATTTTGAGCTAAATTTTTTTGTTGGGCTGAACTATATTATTAACAAGGTTCCTACAAAAGTTGTCTTAAATGTGAATATGAGGAATGGTGTGGTAGGAAGCCTACCATTGTACACTACAAGGTTTTTGGAAGTGTTGCATGAGCTCATTTTTTGGATGAGAAGTGGAAGAAGCTTGATCCAAAGAACCATAAGTGCATCATGATGGGCCATTTGAAGGAGTCAAAAGCCTACAAATTATGGGATCCAACTAGGAGCAAGATCATCATTTGGAGAGATTCCATCTTTGATGAGGTGTCTCGTTTTGTTGATGCACACAAGTGCATTGAATCTTCCAGTACTATCTATATTCTTGACACTTATGAGGATGAGACACCTAGTTCTAGTTTAGAGGCTTCTTCAATGGTGATTTTTGAGGATCTTTTAGGAGATGATGAGGTTGTTTTAGGTGATATTGCATCAGAAGAGGCTCCAATTGAGAGAGGTTTGAGTGGTGACTCAACTGTGGTAGATGAGGTTGGCCCCATACATGAGGACAATCCATCACATGAGACTCCTTCCAAGGGGGATGACAGTTTTCTCAAGCGGGCTAGTACTTGAAGTGGCTAAGGATAATAAGTGGGATGAGAATACACCATGGAGGACATGTAGTGAAAAACAAGACAATTTTGCTCCCATGACTAGGGTGATGGATACTCATGATCCAAAATCCTATGTGGAAGCCAATGGAAAAGAGGAATGAGAGAAGGCTATGGTGGAAGAGTACAGTTCGTTGATGAAGAATCACACTTGGGAACTAGTACCTCCTAAGTGAAAGAATATTGTGAAGTGGATCTACAAGAGCAAGTTCACTTCAAATGGTTCTCTTGAGAGGTGCAAGGCTCAATTAGCGGGGAAGGGATATTCTCAGAAGGTGGGTATTGATTATTGGGAGACTTATGCTTTAGTTGCCAAGATTGAGTTTGAGCATACCGTTCTTTCTCTTGTAGCCAAATTTGGTTGGGAGATGCACCAAATGGATGTGAAGTGTGCTTTTCTCAATGGTGATCTTCAGGGGATCTACATGAAACAACCATTAGGTTTTGTTCTGCATGGTGATTCCAAGTTAGTGTGCATGCTTCATAAATCACTATATGGATTGGAGCAGGCTCCCTGAGATTGGTATGAGACAGTTGACACATTTTTTATTTCACGTGGCTTCAATAGATGCAAGGTGGATCACATTGTCTATGTGAAGAATGTATATGGCCATATTTTGATTGTGGTTCTACATGTTGATGATCTGATCATCACAGGTGATAGTTCATCTTTGATACTTAGTTTGAAGGGTGAATTGAAGGGGAAATTTGAGATGACGAAACTAAGTTTATTGCATTATTTCCTTGGTATTTAGTTTTTGCTGTTGGATGAGGGGATCTTCATTTCACAGCCTAAATATGCACTTGATTTGTTGAATGAATTCAACGTGGATATGTGCAAATCAGCTTCTAGAACATATCAATCGGAAGTTAAGCTGATAAGACAATGTTCTACACCATGGGTTGATGCTATTTTGTATAGGGAGCTTGTGGGTAGCCAATTATACTTAACTCATACTCGTCTAGATCTTTCCTTTGCAATTGGACTTATTTGTAGGTTTATGTAGCAGCCAAAGGAGAGTCATTGGGAAACATCCAAGATGATACTGAGGTATGTTAAGGGTTGTACTCAGTTAAGTATCATGTACTCTAGACACAACAGTGAACGCTTAGTGGGATATACTAATGTGGATTGGATTGGAGATTCAAATAAGCTGAAGTCTACTTCAGGATATATGTTTCATCTTGGTTCTGGTTCTATTTCATGTTCTTGCAAGAATCTACAGGTAGTTGTATTATCTACCACTAAGGCCTAATATAGAGGAGCAATTATTGTGGCACAACATCAACAACGATTCACAAGTTGCTATGAGAGCTTGGTTTTCCACAAAAGTGACCAACTATTCTCTTTGGCAACAGTCAAAGTGCTATTCAGATTGCTCATAATCTAGGGGATCATGTTAAGGTAAAGCATATTGAGGCTCATCAGCACTACATCAAGCAATGCATTCAAGAGGGGATGCTAAATTTCAGATTTGTTAGGACTGATGATCAGATCGCAGACATCTTTGCGAAGCCCCTTTTAAAGGGGAGTTTTGTCAGATTGCAAAGTTTGGACTTTCAAGTGTTGTCATTAGGGAGAATGTTAAGGTCTCTCACCCGGGAGGGTTCAGATTGCTAATACCACCTTCCTTTGGCCCTCCAAGTTGTGTTTTAAGGGGAATGTTAGTGCAAAACCCATCTTGTTGGGTCATGTCGAGTTACCGTTGATTATGGTATACCTTTAGGTTATTTGTAATTTATATTTTATATGTATTGGGGTTAGTGCCTCTATGGGCCAGCCTACCTTTATGTAACATGTTGATAGGTGTATAAATAATAGCAATGCCTCCCACCTATTCATCCATAATTACATATTCACATTCTATTTTATATTTCCATTTATTCTTCTTTCGGTCTCTCTTGACACATCTACATATCTATGTTCTCTCTTTTGCTTGTGCAGTTTATTATTTATTTGATTATGGATCAATGTCATTAATCTTACATTCTCATCTTTCTGATTCAGTACTTTTATGATTTCTTCTAATTTAGATTCATGTCCTTCGTTCTTGCTCTCTTTTGGAAAACATTTGTCTGTTCAACATTTAACATGCATCGATATGTGTCTTGATATTCGGATGGGGGTACTATTCAAACTCTTTCTAAATATTTTAGGTAACCTATTTAGAAAATATTGCTGCTTGAGATCATTCTCAATATGATTGTCCAACATTTGACAAAGTTTAACATTTTTAAATTATAAACCTTAAGGGATTCATATTTTTCCTATTTGATACTAGTTATTTCATCCAAAATTTGGGCATTTGTATGCTACTTCTTGGATTCTTTTGTAAATTTGATGTCACTTTTGGTCAGGAATTCATGTCTTCAGATTTTAACTGATCAAAGTACTTGATCGCATAATCTTGCAACGACCATGGTAATACTGTCAGCTTCCCAGTAATATTCCCAATTTAAGCAATGATTTGTTGGGTCTTAGTTAGGCTCACAATCAAACCTGGCTGGCTTGGAAATCAAGGATGGTTTGGGCTCCATAATTTTCCTTTTTAATGGTATGTTACTCTATCTACAGTTCACTTTTGTGAGTATTTCAATGATCCCAGTGACTGTTTCTTCTTATTACGGCATTATAGACAACAGGTCCCAATCTTTATTGGCACCCAATGTCACTTCCTCCACGACCTCCAGTTCAGCTTGTGATGCTTCCAACTGCCCAATCTGAATTGAAAATGAATCAATATCTGTTATTGACACAAGAATTTGGTTGACATTGATATCAGTTGAATGTCTCTTTGTCCACAATCTTATGGACCTCCTCATGTCCCTTAATTTCTGCTTAGTTGGTCACTTATTGTTTGGTGTATTATCGCTTCCTTGACACTTGTAACTGCTGTTTTAAAATGGTGACATAATACTTTCCCTACGCTGCTATGTTTGGGTTCACCAATGATAACATACATATGGCCTAATGTTCTTTTACAGCTTATTTGGAAAGTACAGTAAGCAGGTATAACATCAAAAACAAATAGAAAAATAAAACACTATGCTCAACTAGCTATGTATGCAATAGATTGATGATGTTTCAATACCAAAAACAAAAGAACATAACTATGAGTCTAAGGTGACCATCAAAGGTCACTCTTTCGCTGATGTCTTTTTATAACCAAAACAATTCTTAATGAAAATGACTTTAGACAGCTTAAGCATGATTAGGTTGCTTGGTGATAACTAATCTACCCAAGCACCCTCTAAGCTCCCTACAACATCTACTGGGTCAAGTTTATTTGCGGAATCAAACATCTTGGCCTTTGGTCACTATTCTTTTGGGTATTTGGAGATGGAGGCAAATTGTATGCCTTATTTCTGATACTGGGAATGTGTAAACATGCAATGACGAGTAAATTTGGATTTATGACGAACTGATTGGTAAGATTTGAACCCTTACTCAAGATAGACTGCTCTGATACCAATGATCTGAACTGGACCCAGGAATGGAATGGAGGACAACTTGTAGACTACCTGCAGACAGATCCATCCAATTAACCCAAAAATTATAGTTGAACATTTGTGTAAACATGCAATGACGAGTAAATTTGGATTTATGACGAACTGATTGGTAAGATTTGAACCCTTACTCAAGATAGACTGCTCTGATACCAATGATCTGAACTGGACCCAGGAATGGAATGGAGGACAACTTGTAGACTACCTGCAGACAGATCCATCCAATTAACCCAAAAATTATAGTTGAACATTCAATAGAAGTATAGACAAAAATGTGAGCCCCATTACTCATTCAATGGGGACGAGATATAAAACGATAGCTCTTCTATTCTTCTTGAAAATGGTATAATACATATGATTAAAAAGCTGGAAAATGAGAAGAAATACTGCATATCAATGGGGGTCTAGTTTTGAGATAGACCATATGGCACAAGGACGTGAAATATGGGATTCCAATTGACTGCATGATAATCAGGATGGAGGGTTTCTCCAGAAAGCATTAACGGAGAGTTAGCACAGTGCCGACTTACTGAAAATTGTGTGCTTTACAATTAAAGACTCCTGGATTGGTTACAGTTTAATTCACTTCTTAAACTGTGTCATATTCCAACCAATCTGATTTACCAAACTGATTCTGGTTGGGGTTGTGTTGTGTCGAGTTGCCTCGGGTATCGATGCTTGTTGAACAGTTTCCTGAAGTGTGTCCTTTCAGCATCCCGAGTTTTCCATGTAGTGCACATTGGACCTGAGTTACTGATGTATACTTTGCAATGGAATGTGAAGTCAGAGTGCCATTCACAATTGACAACACAGACTACTCAATTGCGAAGAGCCAATGATGGATTGCAAATTCCTTATGGAGTTCACAATGGATTGTGGATCTGGCCTAGACATGCTTTGATCATTACTTCAGTACTGACATTCACAATATTCAAGCAAGTAGCTGATCTAGGAGGCAGGTGGGAACATCTGTCTGCCAAGAATTTTTCCATTTATGCACTCAGATTGAGAGAAGTATGGAAGCACCATAAAAACCTGATATCTAAAAATCCTTTGAGGAGTACTGGGTGAAGGAAACCCTTCTGGAATTGGAAAACTTTACTCTCCACGTGTCCTGGTCCATCCACCTTAACCTGAAATTTTAAAATCCCTTGACACACTTAGTACAGCATGAAGGAAACTCTCACGGATTCTGCAAAATTAAAAGTATTCATGAATCAAGCATCCATTAACCTTAACCTTAGTTCATACAAATTGCCAAAAAAATTGCTTATGATATCCTTCCAACTTTTTCATATCTCTCAGTCAATGCAGTGTCCAAATGCTCCTATACTAGCTTCCTGAAGAAAACTCTATATGCTTGTATGCGAAATTTACCTGACTACTCTTTCTTCTCTAACACATACAGCAGAATCTCATCTATCTCTAATTTCTTCTCTACACGATTATTTTTAAGAAACCTCAGTAATTTAACTAAAGCATATGAATTATCATAATCTTCGACAACAATTTACTCTATATAATTTATTTTCTCAGTAAAATTGTGTTTATAAATGTTTGAATTTGCACCTGGTACATATATTTAAGAGTTTCTGCAATGGACTCGTACTCTTCTTCCTCGGGTAAAACTTTTGGATTCTACAGAACCAAATTGACTGTTTTTGTTTTTCATGTTAGTTATTGAGAATCTCCTGAGTTTATCACAACAGTTTTTTAATCTAACCCTTTCTCAATGTTTCCCCATTTTTGTTAGCTTAGCCGTAGACATCTGCTGTTCAATTCTGAGTCATTGTAGTGCTCTTTGTTAATTCTGTTAATTTTTCTATCGTGTCTAAAGTACACAAAAATATTTATTTTCAGCGCATGTTTTGTCTTCTAGCATGCTGCATAATAACTGCAAAACAGTCTTGTTTTGGCTGTTTTCATCTGACATTGCACGTCTGTTTGAGAGTGGGGCAAAATCGAGTCTAACCATCTGATCTTCCCTTTTCTTGCAGTCCCTTCTTGCGAGCAGACATCAAGGTGAATTAAGTTTTGTAATTGTGGTTATAAGAGATTTGTGGTTATAAGAGATTTGTTGACAATCTTAAAGTAAGCCTCATCAGATGTAGTTGAGAAAAAGGAAACAGATTTCAGGTTGTGGAACTGCTACCACTTAGCTTTTACTGTTTGTCCTTCCTCAGGTGCTTTTACAGGGCAATACACATGTGAACTTCACACCAAGGGCTGTTGCAAGAATTATGCACGGCATCTCAAGTCCTGCATACCCATCTGCAATCTGGTCCAAAAACCATTTCTGGTAAACGAAACTACTGTTAGATTGGATTCACAATGGTGTTTTCTGAACTATTTAGCATTATTACTTATATAAGGGAAACTTCTGCTATTAGATGACATATTTTAAATTCTGATAGGGGGCGATATTCAAAAGTCGACTTCAATGTTGTCAAAGAGGCAGCTACCTCAGAGCTTTTGACATGTAGAGGGATGTCAAGGAATTCGCAGCCAAAAATTTAAGTTCTTTGTATTACATATAGAGAACTCTGTCAATTGTGCAATATAATGGTTTGACCAGTCTTAAATGTTTATGTTTCTGAAATTTCTGCCAATGTCCAGAACTGTTCCAGTGGCTTATTGTAATCTACCACCTAAAATCTCAACAGCTTATGCAACTACTACACATTGTGCACTACCTTGATATTTTCAATGTTGAGGGAAGTCTTAAAAATAAAACAAGTAATATTTTGCACAAATAATATTTAGCTCTTATCAGTTCCCAGGGTGATTTGATAAGTTGGCTAAGACTCAAGTTTGATACCAGGGCCAGCCTCAGGCATGTATGGAGTTAAGTATCCTGTCTGACATTTTGGAAGTTTACCCATAAAATTACTATTTATCATCGATCTCTTCTTTTGGCATGAATAATTTGACTTTTTCACTAAACATGGCAAAGGCAAAAATAAAATTCTTAGCCCTGAGATTTAAGGATGAATTCTAATTTATTTAGAGTAGGTTGGCAATACCATTAAAATAAAAAATCAGATCTTGTCGATAAACATAATGAGGCCACAGGTCACCATCTTAAACTTCAAGAGCCCCATGTGCTACAGCGTCACAAAGTCTTTTGCCTTGTAAACACACGTAAATATAGTTGGGAGAAAAAGGCAAAGTAATGGTTGCTTGACCTAAGTTGTTGATACGGGTATGAGAATCTGATACATGGATACAGGGATTTTATTTTTATTTTTATTTATTTTTTTATTTATTATAAGGATTGCATATATTTTGAAAATGCCGTACAAAAATATATATAAACAATTAAAAATATGAAAATAGTTATTTAAGCAAAATTAACCATATGATGTTGTGACATTTTAATCCTTGTATCTTGAGATATTTTAGCAAATCTGATAGCCCTTAGTAAACAATAATAATATTACTATTAAAACTTAAAAGCATTTGATATTTGTTGAAATAATGGTTAAAACTTAAGAGTGCTAGGAGATGAAGTTAATATTTAGATCTTCAATATTGTGGTGTGATATATAACAATGTCATGTTCAATAAATGCTAAATATATAATGAGAAGTAGAAATGCATCCAAAGGTAAATGTGGTGTTGTTTACTTTTGATAAAATGACTATAAAAGCTACTTTTAGGGTTGGGAATCCACTTTAGTTTTTTTTAAATTGTATGTTGAAGTCCATGTTTGACTTTTCATTGGGTGAAATTGGAAAAAAACAAAAAAAAAAAAAAAAAATCCTTGGGATATGTGGCAAATACACCTAGGGTACATTTTTGGGACTGTGGATACGCTTGGATAAGTCCCAGGTCGTATATGTCCGTATCCACAAACACAAGGACTTACCCTAGGTGTATCCCTATCATACCCATATCTTGAGTTGTATTGTACTGTACCTAGGGGTTTGAAGGGGCGTATCCGGTAATGTAGGTTGCTTATTAGAGATTTATTTAGCATTTGAGAGAGAAGTAAGTTTTCTTGGATGCCAAATTACATCTCATATCTCTATTTGCTAGGTATTTGTTCACCCAAAAAATTTCAAGATTCATGGTTTTTGATAGAAAATGGACAATTCCATGTGACGAAAGTGTTGTTTTAGGGAGATGGGATGTAGATTCAAGGAAATCAGTAGTGAAACTTTTGATAGAAATAATTGCCATCCAATGGAGTCTACAGAACACTTTTATGCCAAAGGCTGAAACTAATTTAGTCTTTAACCTTTCAAAAGATGAGAAATTCTTGGAGGATATGAGGTACATGAGTACATAATGGAATCATGGTTCTAAGAAAAGGGTGTTTGGCCATGGATGCGAAAGGTTTGGCAACCAGAAGACAAATTTTAGTTAATGATGTTAGCTAAGGGATATTTCTATGTTGCCTTTAGGAATATTTTGGACCAACAAAAGGTCTTATAGAATGCTCTATTTTTATTGAAACACTTGTTCGAGTTTATATGTTTGGCCATATGGATGCCATGGTTATATATATATATATATATATATATATATATATATATATATATATATATATATATATATATATATATATATATATATATATATATATATCGCATCCCAATTTGGGTATTCGGGAAGGAGGAACCCTTGCAAGGAGCTTCTAATGCATTTGGTAGCTTTGTAGTTATATTGAATAATAATTGGTCAACGAATGAATGAAATAATTTAGTAACGTCCATGAGACCAAGCAGTCAATGGGACCAAGAGTTACAATAAGAATGTTTTGTGCTAACATGACCGTTTGACACAAGTGTTGCATATCAATTTGTGTTTAAGGGTTAAAAGTTGGCTGTTGTTGAAACATTAATCCTTCGAGGAAAAGTAATTATTGTTGGAAACAACTCCTAGGTTATGAGAAATTTTGCGCATGCATTTATTTTGACAATGTCTCCTTAATCAAATTCGTAACACCTACTACAAAGGAAGCATTGAATAAAAATACTTGTAATAAAACCTAGAAAGCTAAAGTGTAACACGGGATGCCATCGACATGCAAATAAGAAAGGCAAAGACCCCATGGTCCATGATAATTCCACCAATATTATAACATTGAAGGAGAAGAAATGCAGGATGAAACACTCCAAAGGATTCAAGTCCCCATGACATGAACTCATGGTTCAGATTTTGGGAATTCCCCCATTAGAGGAGAACAAATATTGTTAGTATGGAAACATAAATGCTACAACAAGAAATTCAAATGGTGAAGATGGGAAATGTTTAGTTGAGCATGGGATGTAATACCTATTGATGGATCAATAAGATCGTTACTTAGCATACATAAATATAATTCCTTGTGTGCAACATCCTACTTTAATATTTAAGGAACAAACCAAATACCCCCCTTCTACATAAAATAAAGGTTTTTGAAGCAAACCTTTCTTGCTCATGAATGTTACTTCACATTGGGAAATAATAGGTATCAACTCAATATGGGCATTTAAATGACCCACAATAACATATAATATTTATGTGCAAGAGGAAAGAGATGGTTGGCACATAAGTGGTATAATTTCCAAGAGTCCTTTTCAATTAGATTGGTGATTGATTATTTATAACGAGACCAGGATAGGATATCTAGATGCAACTAGACTGGGAGGCTTATGTTGACAAATAAAGCTAGTTGATGTCTAGTTGATACATCTTCAAATGAGCAGCTTCCATTGTCCAATTGACATGAAGGAAATGCATATCTTTAATCGCATGAGTTGGATAACCACAAAGTTCAATCCTAAAAGGTTTGTTGCATGTGTTACTACCTTAGATAATATTTAATACCACCAAAAATAGCTAAACTTCAAAAGATATGAAATATTAGAAGAAATTAATCAAACATGAAGGAAACACACGTTTAGGAGGGAAATTGAAAAATGGTGGAAAACAATTTGTACATGGGATCTTGCATATTCTCAGTAGACAATCAAATAAGATTTTTAAAGGGAAACACAAATATTGTAATAAAGAGATTTAGTAATATCAACTTTGAATGTTAAACGCTAGAATGGGAGTCCATCAACTCTTTACCAATTTGCACCTGTCGACAACAACCAAAGATCATTTGGATCGAATGGACTACAATGAAGACAAATTTGAGAAATCAAACCACATAAATGTTTTGGAATCAGAATTCTCAATTCAATGGCTCAAAGAAGGAAATTGCAATTTTTTTTTTTTTTTTTCCATAACTATATGTTGGTTCGATGCTCACATAATTAGAAACTCTTAATTACTGAGCCAACTAGCAATGTCATTGATTCTCAACTACAAATACTTAGGCATGGGATGAAATCTTTGGATGCATCCCTTTCCTTGTCATTGATAGCCAAAAATAATCAATTATTGAGGGTAGTAATAATAGAAGAGTTAGACATGGTTTCTTGGCATGAAGAAGGGGAAATCTCTTGGTCCCAACGGTTTTCTCATATGAGTATATTTGTCCTTTTGAGATATTGTGAAATGACATTTTAGTGGTAGCAATGGATACATACTTTTTTCTTGGCGTAATACAATATGTAAGATTATCACAAATATATTTGCTAACATATTGACTCTTATTCTACAAGATCTTAATCCTTGGAACATAAAGGATTTGTTGATGTAAAAAAAATCCTTGATCAAAATACCCTGACTTGAGATGGTCCATACTTTACAAATGTTGTCAAAATGCTTTCAAATCAAATTAGACATTTTGAAGGCTTACGATACTTTGAGGTGGAATTATTTATTAGGTAGTCTTATCAAATTGGACCATCTTGAAGGATTCACTGGATTTTTTAGCTATATCTCTTCTGCAACATTTGTTACCCTGATAAATGGTTCGCCTTCTTGCTTCTTCCAAGTTGCTTAAGGTGTTTGCTAGGTTGATTCCATCTTCCCATATTTATAATAACATCAGAATGTTGGGTAGAGTGTTCAAAGCTACAAGGCAAGTGTGTCAATTTGTTGGTAGTAGATCAATGTTGTAAAATTAGACTGTATAGATGTATGACAAGTGTGCATTTTGTACCATTTTGTATGTGGTATATTCTTTTTGTATGTATGTGACTCTCTTTGTATATCAAAAGTCTTTGGAATGTGAAGAGTCTTTTTCTAGATTGTAGCAAAATGTTGAAATATGAAGCAACAATCTTTGGAAAGCTCTATAAATACCACTCATTTGTCTTGAAAAAAGGGTTCTGAAATGTTGAGATCAATATAGAGATTCCTAAATGGTTTTCCTCATGTTCCTTGTGTCGATATGTTCTAAGTTATTATAATCTATTTATTATGAACATACTTATTGTTTCAAGTTGATTATATCTGCAAACATGATTAGTCATGTTCTATTCCATGTTTGTATTAATATAAAGTTTTGTGTGAGTTCTCCTTTTTTGTTTTATAAGATGTTTCACACAACTATCCCCTATTAGCACGTTTTGATGGGTTTTTTAGGAACCTCTACTAACAATTGTGTGGTGAGCATGGCAGATTAAAACATGATGTGATGGCTACCAAGACATAAAGACTGTGAGTGATGGCTCGATGAATGAATTCACAATTTTGTAGAAGCTAAAAAATAGGAAGTTCTTCGCAAGAAGTTATTCATGAGCATATATACGATGGAATATATGAAATTCTCTGGTGCAAATTGCTTGGATTACTAGCTGCATGGTTATTAAGATTTGAATATTAATATTTTCAACCAAGAAAAATAGAGTTACTAGTTTGGATGAAAGAGAGACTAAAGAACCTACACAAGTTAGATACTTACTAGACTCATGCCATAAAACATTGGGTAAAAACTACCATTAACGAATACATCATTGAACTTGTTATCCATGGCTATATTGTATTTGAGGCTACACAGGGCTTGTTTGTGATAGAGATTAGGGAACAATTTATGCAACAACTACCTACTCTTGTCAAAATATTGGTTGTAGAAAATGCCATGGTGCCTACTCTTACCAACATGGAGCTTCAGGTGTTAGGGGGATGTGTGCAATGATATAGTGAAAAATGAGGAATTGAGAAGAGAAGTTTGAACCTATACTTAGAAGATGGAGGACGTGGAGAAGTAGAGTGAAAAGTAAATTATGGTGTTAAAACGAGACCTGTGACAACATAGAAGATGGAATAAACATAATAATCCTAATATGGTTGCGAGTAAAAGTAGAGGAGATAATGTAGAAGAGTCTAAAGGAATGAGAGATCATAGGTGAGTAGGAGAAGTTGGAGAAGAAAAGAATAAGGAAAGGAGTGGGCCCAAGAAAAGAGAAGGTGCATATGAGAGTGCAGAGATAAATAGAGATATTGAGGAAATGGAAGAAAGTGGTGTCATCATACTTTTCATGACCCTACTCATCCCTCTGATTATACATTAGCTCATGTGCAGACTACCGACCTAGTTATCCCACTTTGAGACATTTGCCACTTGGATGGACCCTTTTTGCGTCATATATCCATTCCCTAGACATCGTTGACATGCGTTTTAGATGCCTCTTGGGGCCCTTTCGGAAGCCTGTTGACCACATAGGGTGGGCTTTTGACCCAGGGTGTGACTTAGGGAGGAAAATAGTGACCTAGGTTGCACGTTTCCTTCACAAAATTCATGGCCTGGGTCATAGCCCGGGTAGAACATGCAAAAAAGGGGCCAATTTGGTCCCAACGGCTAGAAATAGGTAGTTTTTGGCTTTTGTCGAATTAGGGTTGCCATATATGACGGTCTATCAGTTATTTTCCTCTCTCTTGAATTTTTTCTCTGATATTCTCTCTTGATCATCTCTTTCAAATCTTCGGTGCCTTCTTGAATCTCACCTGGTTCATTCTTGGCATATTTAGCTTTCATTGTGACAGGGGATGCCCTACTACTCTATAGTTCATCTTGGTGATTCACATTGTCTCTACAGTGTTCCTAAAGCTTGTTGGTTTCTTCTAGCTCCCTCAAACTCCATTGCACCTGTTCTTCTGCTCTATACATTGGCTCTCTCACAGTTGGCAGCTTCTCCTTCACCTCCTCCATTGGTTTTGGCTCCTAGTTTGGACTCAACTCACACATAGCTTGCTCCTCCTCCTTCATTGCTTCTTAGTTTGGATAATCGGTTGGTAGAAAGTCTGCACAATACTTTTGAGCTTGATATGAGAGAACTTTGATATGTAAAGTGAAATTCCCATTTGTTTTTAGTTGTGTATTTGCTATGTTTTCATTGTTTTAGTGATTTAATTTGTTTAGGGCATTATCTAGGGTAGTTTCTAAAGATTTTGCATTTGTATGTGCTTAGGAATATTTTTCATTACTTGAAAATATCTTCCATTACATGCTATGCTTAATTTAGAAACATTTCTCATTGCATAGTAGAATCCTAATTACTCAAATCAGTCTATATATTTGTATAAACAATCTCCTCTTTTGCTAAACTAGAAAGTTGCATTATTAGGAAATAATAGTGTTAAAGAATTAGCTTAGGATTAGATTAGGCATTCTCTTACACCCTTGCTTGAAAACATCTTTACTTCCTAAAATGTCTTTCATTTGGCTTGAAAGTGCCTTCTAATCTTATGCATCGTTTGATAGCTCTCTTTATTCAGCATTGTTATTTCTATAATTTGTCTGCAAGTAGATTTCTTGTTTCAGCGACTCACTTTATTGTGGTTATACCTGTTAGAGATACCTGCATCCTTTATGTGCTTGATCACACTAGCCCTAACCTAGTTTATGAGTCTTTCTATAGCTTGGTGAAAGCCGACAAAATAGATAGCCTCTATATATCTCTAGTAGCCCATAGTATTCTTGAGCCTATTAGCCTTATAGGTGTTTGTTTAAGTAACCTATGTACCCCCTGCCAAACATTAGTGGTTCCTTTCAAATTCTTGGAGCTACATTTTGGCATGCCTGGTGGGACCTCACATATGATCTCATGCTAGTTCTATCCCGTTTAGAACTCTCTTAACCAACTCCCCTCTATTAGCTTTTAGGATTTGCTTTCATTTATGTTTTAGCTCTCGCTTTGGTTGTTTTATCCTGCATTGGTCTTGTGTTCTTCTACCTGTTGGTTCGGCATCTGTTTGCCTTTTTTGTTGTCTCCCATGTTGTTGTTGCTTCATTGCATCCATGGCTGGCCTCCCACCCTTGGGATGCCAATCCCTTCGGAATCAAGGCCTTATCCTTGAGCTCACTCATGAATAGGTTGCAGCTGCAATGGAACGCCACAGACACCGTAGGACCTAGGAGGTTCCCTACAAGTTTGGTAGATCTATAACCAGTCTGAGTTTCATTCATCTGAGGATCTTTACCCTTGGTTTCATGTCGCAATTCATTCACCTATTCGGGGTGATGAGGATCCCCTTTCGTGACTGAGGCCTAATGAGCTACATGCGATCATTGATGATTGTCGCAAATGTCTTCAGGTGAAGGAAGTGAACCCTTCTCCCCTTAGGAGTAGGTGGCGTGCTTCTTTTAGAGACAGAGCTCACACCTGCTCCATTTTGAGTGCCTCAACTAGTTATCATGTGAGTTCCCACCTCTTTCTCGATGGGAGACTCTACAGAAAGAACCCCCTCATGTCCATTTTTTGGGACATAGGCATTCCAACTGGGCGAGGCATCCACATCACGTGGAGTCCTCCCATCCTCCTAGTCCTTCCTTTCATGTCTTGGATGAGCATGTTGATTTTGATCGCCACTTGTGGAATACATATCTATGGGATGCTTATCTCGAGCATCAATGCCCTCATGTTGACCCTCACTTTATGACACATGGTTAGCATTATGGAGACCTAGGTCACCACAACCATTTTCATGAGCATGCCACGTCGTCTCATCATCGCCATAGGGAACAATACCTTGCCCGTGGTTGTTCCCCACCCCGTGATTGGGATGATTTCCATCAGGAGTGTCTCCCATACTAGGAGTTACTTCGACATCGTCCCTTTCATGACCATGGTTGTGATGAGGCCTATTTGCATAGGTAACATCATAATCTCCATGAGTTTCCTCCCAAATCTTGTCACCAACCTGTTATCAACCGTGCCTATGAGGAACTTCGTAAGAATCCTCTAGCCCCTTGGATGTGCACTATTCCCCTTCCTACTCCTATCCTTGAATTGCCTAAGTTCAATGGGACTTGGGACGCTTATCCCATGGAGCATATCAAGTCATTTATGATGGCATGTATGGATTGGGAACATGACGAAAGCATGATGTTGAAGCTCTTTGCTTGTTCCCTGTGAGCCGAAGCTCTCATTTGGTTTTAAAATCTGCCTCTAGATTCTCTCTCTAGTTTCCAGCTCCTTCTGGATGACTTCCTCTAGTACTTTGATATCTCCAGACCATTTAACCTCGCCATCCAATCACTTACCTCCATGGCATAGGCCAAAGGTGAGTAAAACTTTGATTTTGTACATAGGTGGTGCTCAGTCATCCATACATGTAGAACAAGGTTCTCGGATGATCAAATTTATGATATGTTCACATGAGCATTGAGGCAGGAGGTTCACCTTGAGGTCTTTAAGTGTGAGCCTATATCGTATGATGAAGTTGTTAATGAGTGTCTTAAGATTGAAGTCTTCGAGGTACGTGCGGACATGTGCCCTATGCCAACCCAAAAGTTATCCTCTTCGTGCAATCACAACCACAATGCGACTGGTGATGGTGTCACCAATTTTCTTCCCGAGAAGAAGGGCAAGAAGGATAGCCACAAGGTAAATGCTCTGAGCAAGAGGCCAGTTGAAAAGAAGCCCTCCAAATTGAGTACTGCAAAACCATGGATGGTGTTTCCTTATGACCCCGCCAAGTTTTTCAACTTCTATCAAATGAAGGGCCATGATGATGAAAATTATGCTACCCAAAAATCTGGTGCACAAGCCTTACCTTAGCCTCAAATTTCTCCACTTGCGGAACCCACCACAAATTTAATGTGTTCAAGGAGCCTTTGCCTGACCACGACAAGGATAAAAAGAAGAAGAAAAAGAAGTTGTCCAAGGCCAATGCCCGTCGTTCCCCTTCTTACTCTTCTACCTCTTCTGATTCGTCTTCCCAAGCTAACCCGAGAGGGAAAGCCAAGCATGAGAGTAACAAGGTCATTATTACTATTGGCATAGCCTCTACTAGGTATGAGTGCTTTGTTAACACACGCTTGGGTTGGGTCATTAACCCCATTGGTGATACTAGTGGTGTTGGGCCTCCTCCCCAGCCCACATGGTCAGGGAACCCCAAAGTTAGATTTGACTTAAGGTGTAACATCCCTCCCCAGGGTAAACAATGTCCTTACTCTAATATAGAGGAGTTGTAGGGCCTCTCAATTGGGGTCTCCATTTGGGACCTTATTTTCCTTTGCCCTGAGCAAAAGGGCCTCATCTTTCATGAGCTTGGTCTCTCTCATGAGGGCCTGTTGCGGGATGATGTCAAAGTTTTGTTCAACTCTAACATTTTTGATCACCCTCATCTTCCCACATTATTTTTTGACCTTACCTTTTTGCCAGAAGCTTTGGTTCTTGCAAAGAGGGCTTGATTCCCCCTCTACATTGAGACCTCTATCGATGATTGTCATGTCAATAGATGGATCATTGATGAATGAGTTGCATTGAATATCATGCCCTTATATGTGTTCAACGAGCTTAGGATTAGTTGAAAGAAGCTCTTTGATTCTCACCACAACTATGTTGGTTTCAACAATGACACGATTGTGTTGGTGGGAAACATGAAGCTCCCGGTCAAGTTTGGCCCCAAGATAGTCAGGATTGAGTTTTATGTGTTAGGCTTGGATCTCTATTACAATTTGATTCTTGGTTGTCCCTGGATCGTTGCCATGCAAGCCATCACATCGGTCACATTTAGCATGGTCTAGTTCATGCACAAAGGTGAGGTTCATACTATGGAGGCTGACCCAGATCCTTAAGCATTGATTTATGCAAATACAAAGCCCTCAAGCAAGGCTTTAGCTATCTCCTTACGGGGCTCTGTGGACTCCCACATGGCCCCTACTTCTGAGTCTCACTTTTTCAAGGATGAACGTTGTGATACAACTGAGTATTGATCAATGTTCACTCTCACAGAGTTTGCCATGCATTGGCACACTCCTCTAGCTCTGTGATGCTAGTTTGGTTCTTTCCTTCTCAGAGACCTCTTTCAAGACGTTTCCCCAAATGTTGAGCTTCCCCTCGTGTCCCACTTCTCCCTTTGGAGTTTTGATTCTCTCAATACATCTCCCACAGAGGCCACTAGAGTAACTAAGCCTGATCTTGAGTGCTATTTCATTCATGTTACAACACACAACCTGTTCAAAGAGAGAAAGGCATACATCAAGCTCATGAAAGCTTGCCGTAAGCGTCGCTATCCCCTTGACCGATTAGGTTTGGATATTTCTCTTTCTGATAGCCCAACCCCTGGCATCCCCATAGTGCATGTCATGATAGTTGAGCCTGAGGATTTAGACCAATCGCTCCCTTCTATGCCTAAGTGTTTCGAGGAAGGAAATGTTATGGATGTTGAAGGATCTATAGATATCAACATCAGTACCTCTACAAGGCTAAAGATTTTAGGATCAGTGCTAGCCTTGCTCCAGAGGAATGAGATGTCTTGATCACCTTTCAATGAGAATTTATGGATGTATTCGCTTGGGAATACATCGATTTGAAGGCATGGATCCCGAAGTCATCATCCATAATCTCATTATGGATGATGGGGCCCGTCCCACTCGCCAAAAGTAACAACTAATGGAGGTTAAAGTCTCCCAGTTAGTCAAGGCTGAAATTGAAAAGCTCATCTAGATCGGCTTCATCACCATCATTGACTACCCTTGATTGATTGCCAACATCATTCCTATTCTCAAGAAGAACATAGCCATTCACATCTGCATCAACTTTTGAGACCTTAATTTGGCTTGTCCAAAATATAATTTTCCCACTCTTTTGATCGACCAAATTATGGACTCCATAGTTGGTTTTGAGATCATGTCCCTCATGGATGGATTCTCGGGGTACAACCAAATCTAGATTGCATTCGAAGACCAACATAAGATGACATTCACTACCCTATGGGGTACCTTTTGTTATGCCATCATGCCTTTCGATCTGAAGAACGTTGGGGCCACGTATCATCATGTCATGACCCATGTTTTTCATGACCTCATCTACAAGATTGTGGAGTGCTATGTCAATGACCTCCTTGGAAAATCCCACAAGTGAGATGAGCATGTACAAGACCTTAGGATTATCTTTGAGCATCTTAGGGAGTATCATATCAGCCTTAACCCGAGAAGTGTATTTTTGGCATCTCCATCGGAAAGCTTCTTGGCTTCCTCATTTCACAGCGAGGCATCAAAGTGGGTCCCGAGAAGATCAAAACAATCCTTGAGATGCCTCTCCTATGAAATCTTGTGTAGTTGCAATCCTTCCTTGGAAGATTCAACTTCTTTAGATGTTTCCTTGAGGAGTATGCACATAAATTTATACCCCTCACACGTCTCTTACATAAGAACACCCTGTTCTTGTAGTCTCCTAAAGTCCAGGTGGCTTTTGAGGAATTGAAGCGCATGCTTCATAACCCTCCCATCTTGATGGCACCCATAGAGGGTCGTGAGTTCATCTTGTACGCTTCTATCACTGATCTCTCTATGGAGGGCATGTTGTGCCAAAAGGATGACACTAGTAGAAAGAGACTTGTTTACTAAATCTCTTGCGTGCTAGTTGGCCCTGAGCTCAACTACTTTACTGTCAAGAGGCAATGCCTCTCCCTTATCTTTGCCACAAAGAAGTTACAACACTACATGTTGGGTCAGACTACCAATGTAATTGTCAAATCTGATCCACTTTGCTATTTGCTCGACAAGACACATCTTGCCGATCGAACTGTAAGGTGGATCATGATTTTTTAGGAGTTCAACCTCTGCATTGTTAACCAAAAGTCTAACTAGGGTTTAGTTGTAGTCAAGCAACTCGTTGAATGCCCGTTACATAACCCTAGCACGGAATTGGTTGATGATGCCTTCTCTAATGAGATGGTCTATTCGGTTGACTGGATTGAGGTCATCGAGTGTGATTGGTATCGAGACATTATCCATTACCTCGAGACTCAATCTTAACCTATTGACACCCCTTCGTAAGAATGCTATTAAATCTACAAGCTGGCCACTTGCTACATTATCATAGGTGGTGTCTTTTTTAAAAGAGGTCTGGATGGCATGTTGATGTAATGTCTAGCCCCTGAGGACACCTCTCTCACATTAGAGGAGTCTCATGGGAGTGTTTGTGGTGTCCACCCAGGAGAGCAAGCCATCACTTAGCGTATTATCAAGTTGGGTTACTATTAACCCACTTTTATTAGGGATGTCATTCAAAATGCCAAGAAATGCAAGATGTGCCAATTCACTGAGGGTGTTATTAATGCCCCTGCAAGCCTCTTTCCATCTCCACCCCTTGACTTTTCTCAGTTTGGGCTCTCAACTTCATCAATAAGTTCAAACCTGCCTCTTCTAATGGCCATCGTTGGTTCATCACTACCACTGACTCTTTGACGAAGTGGGTTGAGGCCATGCCCTTTAGTGGCATGTGTGGGAAGATTGTGGCCAAATTTGTCTTGAACTAACTCATTTGTAGGTTTGGGATCCCTGTTGTGATCATGGTCGATAATGGCCTAGGGTTCCAAAGCCCTAAGATGCACGAGCTCGTTGAACACTTTAGCTTCAAGCTCTATTTCTACTCCACCCATTACCCCTAGGGAAATGGGTAAGTTAAATCTTCAAATAAGACCTTGAAGAAGATGCTTCTCCATAATGTTGCCTAATCTAAGAGTGACTGGAACCTCATGCTCTATCCTACCCTTTGGGCCTACCAAACTAACTTTTGAATGACCACTAGGGCAACCCCACATGTGGTCATATATGGGTCTAAGGTCATTCTCCCTTTAGAGGTCTTAATCCCTTCGCTACGGGTTAAGATGTTTGGATCTCTCTTTGATGAGGAAGAACGTGTCACTCGCCTAGCTGAGCTTGAGCAATTAGATGAATTCTGCATTGATGCTCTTGAGCACAATCGTGTTTACCAATGTTGTCAATGCTACCAGTTCGATAAATTGGTGCGCATGTGTCTGTTTAAGGTACATGATACAATCTTCAACTTTGACAAGGAACACCACAAGAAGGGCAAACTTGTGCACAAGTGGTTTGGCCCCTCTTTTATCATTGCCTCGAAGAACGGGGCCTATCATCTCTTGACTCTCAAAGGTGAGCCCCTATGACACCTAATCAATGGGTTCTGCCTCAAGATGTTTCACGTCTAGGGCCTGCATGGCCTTCTAAGAAAACCACCTATGGGGGTAGGGCGGACTTTTCCTTCTTCTCACACCATTGACTTCCGTGTCGCTTGTATATGTGTGCGTACGTGGGTTCTTTATTAGTCATTCCTATTGTCTAATCACATGTATCTAATAATCTATATCAGATGAAGCATACACATCACACACCAAATCATATACACATTTACTAATAATGAGAAATCACTATATATATATATCGTAAAAAATACATGTTTTTTATTTAGGTACATCATAGGGATTTTTATAAGCTTGAGATCGTAGTCTCTAAAACTACCACAAACATGGCTACATATATGATACCTCTCAATTAGCCTATGATTGGGCTGTATCTATGATAGTCCTTTTCCAAGTGGAGATCTCAATCTCTGCTTCTCGACAAGTCGAGCCACAGTCTCCTTCAGGGCAGCTAGCTGATCTGCCCTCTATCCAAGTGCCTCCACTCCTTTGGCTTGTTCTCAAGCTAGCTCGACCTGCAGCCAATCGATCTCAGCCTCCACTCTAGCCAGTTGTGCCTCAACCCATGCTATAATTGTCTTGTGCCATGCCATGGCTACCTTATACCATGTTGACTCTATCTTTAGTCATGGTATTTGGTGCCACACTCTCACTGGCCTGAGTGACAATTGTGCACCTACCCGCCAGAAGTGAGTATGTGGCTCTGCCCTCATCGGTAGGTGTGGCACCTGTAGACACCGAAATCGTGTCTACTCCCTTGGTCATCCTCCTCGTCCTCTCCCTCCTTGGTCCCCTTTGTCCACTTCGACACTCCTAACCTATGTCTTATTAATTTGAAATAATTATCTTATTTTAAGTTAATAATTCCCTCTCCTTGCCACCTCACCACCCTTGGATACCCTTCTTTGGATTCCCTTCGTTCCCCACATGGCCAATATTAATGCCTAGACCCCCATTTCATCCTCTCACGTCCATTTAGCCACCTTCGACTGTTTCTTCCTCGGACTCGCTGACCCGGTAGTTGGGAAAACGGACGAAAGGCTATTTTTGGCCTTTTTACCTGCCTTCCAGTCGCCGACGTCGATCAACTATCGACCGACGTTGGCGATATTGCCGGCGTCGGTTTCATTCATAACTGCATTCTTGACCCAAATGCAGGATCCGATTTTTTCAATCTTTCAATCTGATCTTTCACTCCTCAATCTTCTATCTGCCAACCTTCAGATCTCTCTCTCTCAGGCACATAGCAAGCTACAACAACAATAGGTACTTTGCATCAGCCACTCCACTAGCAACAGGGTCTTCACACCAGCAACATCAACAACAGGTACAAGCATCAACAACACTTCTTCTTCAACAGGTATGAGCTAAGAATGTTTCATTTATTTCATTTTTATAGCCTAGAAATGTATTAGCTGTTAGCTCCTATTCAGCACTTCCTATCACCAGACCAGACCAGACTCGAATCCTTATCTTCCTGTCTCCCTATTACCTCTGTCTTCTATTTGGTCCCTCTTTCAGACCATTCTTTTTGCCTGCAAAGACCCTGTACAGAGCATTCAACCAGACTCTCAGACCCAGACCCCCAGACCATTCAACCAGACCCATAGCCTTTCTCAGACCCGTCCACAGAGCATAAACCCATCCAGACCTGACCAGACCTCGTCCAAAGACTACTGCCCCGACCGACACCGGCCACTTCCTCCACCGACTCGGCAGACCTTGACAATCGACGTCGGCAGACTAATCGACGTCGGCAACTGTGACCAGGGCGACATCGACATTCAGGTAAGCATTTGCTTCTATTTCTGTTTTAGTCTTTAATCATTTCAGTCTTTTTATCATTCTGCCTTTTATTAGACATTATTTTTATCAATCAGTGGGTTGACTTTTCTCAAGGAAGTCTTTGTACTTCCGGGATCAAGCTTTCGCTTGACAACCCACCATCTAGCCATCTAATGCCTTCTTTGTCTCAGTCTCTTCCTTCTGCAGGTGTCATCCTCCACAACCAAAGAGGAGTTCTCACAATGTCTGGATAACGGTGCGCAGACTTCATCCAGGTACATACAAGCCTTAGACCATATCTCTTAGTTTCTTATTATCTCTTTGAATGTAAAAAGCGAAAATCGTATAGAAATATTCTGGCACGCCCGGTGGGACCCTAGGGTCTTCCTTGGGTTCTTTTCTTTCTTTTCATATAGGGTGCATTAGGTTTCTCCTTTTCACCTCTTTCTTCTATCTTTCAAAAGACACCATTAGCAGGATTAAAAAGAACTCTTCTTTCTTTTCTTGCATCTTAGACTAGTCAAAAAGTCATACTCTTCAACCCTTTCTCAACTTGTTTTCATTTGAATTCACATTTCGACTTGGGCTTAAAACACATTGCATTTCATTTTTGTTTGCTTGCATTTCTTAGTCCACATCTAGTAATTACAACCGCATCATGAATTAATCGTAGTCCACTTTATGTTACACAACCGAATCACTTGCACAAATCAAACATCAAAACTTACCTGAGACAAGGCCCGACTAGGATTTCATCACCCAGCAGATACCTTACCCATCCCGGCAATCCCACTTGGATTTCACCACCAAGGGGAAAGCCCACTCTGTTATCTGGTAGAGGATAATCTCTAGGAAAAGTATATTTTGGCTAAGCGGGACCAGCTTATCACTAGGCTCGTGAAGTGAGGGGAGCTTGATCCTTAGCACCAGGCTATGTACGGAACCTAACACAGACTCTTGAGCGCCTAAACAAACCTGAAACCATCCATAGACTACCTCTTCTAGGACCCTTCTAACAGCCAATCCCCCAACACATTCATTCTAAGGCATAAGCCAACAAGATTCTAAAAGTTTATTCTTAGGATTTAACGCTTAGGATCTGCTTGTGTTCTTCATCTTTTCTATTCCTATCTGGTTTTTTGAGCTAGTGAGGACGTTTTCTTCCTTTTTTCCAAGAATCTTCAATTTTTTTGAGTTTCTGGAAACCACAGTCACCGGCATCAGTTTTACCACTAACGTCGGCAACATTCCCTCGCCGTCATCGGTTATCTGACCGACATCGGCCATCTTCTCACCGACATCGGTTTTTTAACCAACGTCGGTCACTGTCACAGTCCTTTTTTTCAAAATAGCGGCCTAAAACTCGACCTTTTTTCTGCCAAAACCACATTTTGAGTTTCTGAAATTGAAAAAACATAGTTTCTAAAACTTGACCCCTTCTTGCCTTGAATGGTTTTGACACGCAGTCAAACCAACGCTCTTCTTGACCACACGAGGCATCAACCGCTTCCGCCTTCCCCGTCCATAACCAGTCCCTTAATGGAATTCTACTCAGAGACTGAAAAAACTCCTACTCAATCGACCCCGACTCAGACCCCCATTGTCCCTGAAGGGGACCAAGATTTTGAAAGATTCTTGGACCTCAATGTCAAAGCCCTCCAAAACTATCTCGCAAAAAATCAAACACGAGACCTTTCGGGTGAAGCGGCGATGACATCAACACCATTCGCTACCCAACCTTTTATGACTCAAACTATTGCCTCAACCATTAACCCGACCATGGCTAATACGCAAAGTTTAGCCTCCCCATCTATTTTTAGACCGACCTCCATCAGGGTTCCATTACCCCTTCAACCACACGCAATTCAACCAAGTTCTACATCATATCAGAATTTGACTGTCTTGACTCCACACACTCTTGCGCCCATAAATGCAGGAGTGTCTACCTCCCCTTTTGCCAATGCCACCATGCAACCACCTTTGGCGGTATCTAGTCAACTTATGCCTTATACCTTCATAACACAACCACCCTTGGCCTCCACTTCTATCCCAACGACTAGTTATCAATACGTTGCGCCCCTACAAGCGCAACCGACTATGTCGTATGCCCCCTCTAGCTCCTTTCAAGCGCCCTACAACCTAGGGGGTGCCCCATCCGCCAATTCGTCAACAGATCTCATCAAAATGCTGATGGACAAAATGTCTAGTCTCGAGACCTCTATTTTTGGTTCACGCAATGCCCTCTCATATGAGCAAATTTACAATGAACCCATTCATCCCTCCGTCTCGATCCGACCATACCCCAACCAGTGGGAGCTTCCTAAATTTACTCGCTTCTAGAGTAAGGAAGACCCGCAACAACATCTACGAGCATTCAGACACGCTTGTTATTTTATAGTGCATGACGATGCGTTGTTGTTACGCACGTTCCCCATGTCGCTTTCTGGCCTTGCCCTCGACTGGTATAGCTCCCTTACCAGACATTCTATCTTTTCTTTCACTCAACTCGCCCAATTATTTCTTGACCATTTTTTAATCAATATCACCAAACAAGTCTCAATCACAGACCTCTACTCCATCAGGCAATTTGACGACGAATCAATAGTCAATTTTGTCGCTTGTTGGAGAGGCTTGATTAACCAGCTCTCCTTCTCCTTGCCTCAATTTGAGCTCATGGAGCTTTTTTCTCGAGCATGTGCCAGGCACATCTCTTCTACCTTGCGGATTCAAATATTTCGCACTTTTGACGAAGCTTTCACCATGGCCTGAAAGCTCAAACTCCGTGCCATTGAAAAAGATAAGGTCAAATTGCGTAACACCAACGCAAAAGCCAATGACCCTTCTTCTTCCAGACCTTCTACCAATTCCAAATCCAAAGGAGTGGCCAACACTGTGGTCATTAGATCACCATCTTCAATGACAACTAATCAATCTCAACCTTCAACGTCTCAAAGCATCACCAAACAATTTCAACAACGGTACATCCAGCGTTCATACACTCCACTTGGAGAATCATACGCTTCCGTTTTATAAAAACTTGTCAAACATGGGTTCCTCAATCTCCCTCCAATCTGACCACTTCAATTCGACTCCTCAAAAGCCATCCCTACTTGGTATAGGGAAAACGACTTCTGTCACTATCATCGCGTCTATGGCCACGACATCAACAATTGCCGAACTTTCAAAAACATCATCCAAGACATGATCGACAAGGGGGATCTTGTTTTGGATAACCTGAATGCCCCACCCAATCAAAACATTGACATCTTCAGACAACCCTTTCCTAACCATCCTCCTAATCAAGGCAATGTCCAGACCTTGACCGATAGCTCCCAAGAGCATGACATACACATGGTCAACACTGTCTCGCCTCTTGTCCCTGACCAACCTCTTCCACAGGTAGAAGAATCCTCTTCTCCTGTTAGTCCTCCATCGACCTCTCTTATATTGGAGGACGCCTTGACCATACCTACGCCATTAGCCCCACCTCCAATGGAGGACCCTATCCTTCCTACTCTTCAACCACAAGTAGAGGACACAATCATCCCTGCCCTCTACCCTCTTGAGGAGCCACATTCTCTTATTTCTTCTCCACCAAGAGAAGAACCTGTCCCTTCACCCATTTCGACTGAAGAAGACCCAGTCACGGTTTTCTCTTGCCTTTTGCCTAAGATTGCTACATCTCACTCACCTCTGTCCACAGCTGAACCCAAACCTATATCTAACCTTGCCTCGCACAATGGTGGCCCTCAACCCAAATCTAAGAAGGCCACTAAACCACACCGGAGGGCTCCTTCCCCACCTTCATCATTACCTTCAATTTTGGGCCCACATCCATCCACTTTAATAGGAGTGCTTCCTACTCCCATACTTCACAGAGGCAAGTCGCCTCCATTATCTCTTCAACCCATCAGACATATATTTCCTCCAAAGCATCCAACGCCTATCACCACCAAAGTGCCATCTACACGTGTGGCTACACCACCCACAAAAATGATGGTACGACCAATGCCTCTTACGCCTCTCAAACCAAAGTCATCAACCCCCACTGCAACAAGACACACATACCCATTAGTAGGTTCTTATGCCTTGCTGTTACGGCAATTATTGTAGTCTTTTCGCATCAATCTCCTGCCTCTTAAACCATATCAATCTCTCGGACCAAAATCGCCCTAGTTTGACGACACTCAGATTTGAGCATATCATCGCACGCTTGGGCATGACACTGAGCATTGTTGTGCACTCAAGGTTGTCGTTCACCAATGCTTGGGGAAAGACACCCTTCTTCTTGACCACATTATCAACAAACCTTCAACATCACCCCACTCATCAACTCTCAGATCAAGACCATCTTGGTTCGACAACTCTAAATTTTGTCACTATCATCACACTCCGGGACATGACACTGAGCATTGTTGCGCTCTTAAAAATGTCATTCGTCAACACCAAAAAAAGGATTCCCTTCTCATCAAGGATCCTCTTGACCACCCCTTCGACAAATCATCAACACCGACCCATGCTTCTCAAACCTCATCACCTAAATCGAGATCTCCACGCCAGACTATGGTCCTTTTGCCGCCTTTGACCCCCTTATTCGACATCAACACAGTCAATCTGACCACCAAGCCTCAACTGACCTTAACCAATCTGTCAAACATTCTCCCTAGCCGCTGGGGGAATTCAACGTTCATCCAAGCCTTGACCAACCTTTCAACCCAGTCTCGACCAAATATCAATCACTCTTTTAATCCTAAACCTCGACCAAGCCTCAATCAAACATCAACCAGTCTCGACCAAACATCAAACCTGACCTTGACCAAACATTCAACCTATCTTCGACCAAACCTCAACCAAACATCGACCAACCTTTTCATCAGAACTTCAACCCGACCTCAACCAAACATCAACCAACCTTTTTAATCATGACCTCAACCAAATCTCGACCAAGACATTGACCAGACATTCACCCAGACATTAACCATGACCAGACATTGACCATGACATTGACTAGACCATCGACCAGACACTAACCAATCATCAACCAAGCCTTGACCAAACATCATTCCAATCAACCAACTTCACATCCAACATCAATCAACACGTGACCAATCTCAAAGAGGCAAATGGGGCAAATTTGCTCCTAATTGACTCGGACCTTATCATAGCGCACAAGCATGGCCCAGAGACTTATCAGAACCTAAGCCCTTTTATGCCTTGCATCTTCGACCATCCTACTGTTAGTCAAGTAATTAATCACTTGACGTCTTACTTGAGCTCGTCCCTTGAGCAACCCTCTATCATTGTCATTCATATTCCTTTCAACCCTGATTCCCAACATTTGTCAACCCTTTTGTCAAACAGTAATGCTTTGTCCTAATAAAAGGGAACCCTTAAACCTCTAGAGGCTCGTCCATGGCTAAAAACTTTAGTCAACAAAATATATCAAAAATGGGATACCTAACATATCAAAGGTCATAAAACTCTAAATGTAGACTTCTCCCTCGAAGGACAGCTACATAGTTGCTGTATTTACTAGAATGCTCTCTTGAAAGACAGCTAGGCCAAGTCATATCAAGCATTTAAAGCAAAATATAGACCACTCCCTCGAAGGATGGCTATGACTAAATATTGCTACAGACAACACTCTTTTTTAAGCTTCCCGCATCGATCAGCTTCACATATATGACCACCAAGCAAAACAACATCCCTACGTGGACTTCCTGCATCGATCAGTCCACCACAATTAAAAAAAAAATGACTGACAAGCTATCAAGCCATGGACATGCCTATAGTCGTTCTTGGGTCACCTATAAAAGGGTCAAGGTTCTTCCTGCCACAAAAGGGTTACCCCTTCCTCTCATATCACATATTCAACCTATCACCCCAACATACTCAAGGGACTTCAAGCTCACTTAACGTCAAGTGATTTGACTACTTCTCTAACATCAACCACTGGTCAATGACGTGATGCATAAATGGGGCTTTTGTTCTAACAACCCCTATCTATGCTCTCATTTTGGTCCTTGTCAATGAAAGAGCAATTCACCTTTCACTTATTTTTCACACTTTGGTCACATTCAACCAAATCATTTGCCCAACCAACCCAAAACATTTGTAGACCAACAACATGACATCATGACCTATCACATCATCATAGTCCATTTCACATAATTTCTATGGACAACAATACACATGGGAACCATCGACCAGACACAATTTATGTTAAGCATAAACCATTACTTGCTGAAGCATAAATAGACCTCAATTCATTTTTAGCATACATCCATCACGACCATGGAAAATTGCTAGGGATGAAAGACCCCTCAACCAATGTTATAGAATACACCATTTGGAAAAGGCTGTAACATCTCTTTATCCTCATCATTTCGACACATGACCAAACCAACCTATCGACCTCTTTGACCCCTCTGTCTGAACTACATTGGTCTGAGGCCCTAAGACAGGGGCTATGTAGGCAGCACTCAGATGACAGGATGTCTTCTGGGGTTAGCTCGACCACATCCGTTTGTTCATTTACCTGATGGACAAACTCTCCTCCTTTGACCATGACCTTAACCTCATCCAAGACCATTGACCACTTTGACTCCTAGCCTGAACTACATTGGTCTGAGGCCCTAAGACCGGGGCTATGTAGGCAGCACTCAGATGACACGACGTCTTCTGGGGTTAGCTCGACCACCCTCGTTTGTTCGTCTACCTGATGGACAAACCATATTCTTCTCTTTTGACCATGATCTTAACCTCGTCCAAGACCATCGACCACTTTGACTCCTAGCCTGAACTACATTGGTCTGAGGCCCTAAGACTGGGGTTATGTAGACAGCACTCAGATGACATGACGTCTTCTGGGGTTAGCTCGACCACCCTCATTTGTTCGTCAACCTGATGGACAAACCATATTCTTCTCTTTTGACCATGACCTCGACCTCGACCAAGACCAATTCCATCGACCACTTTGACCCTCTTCCTCCCTTTTAGGGAGAACTACATTGGCCTAAGGCCCTTCCATTAGGGCTATGTAGGCAGCACTCAGTCTTCTGAGGTTAGCTCGGCCACTTTTTCCTTTGTCCATCCATCCACCTCAACCAATGACCATGGAGATCGCGACTATCTCCTCAGACTTTGACCACTTCCAAGACAAACATTGTCTTGGTTATTTTTGCATGTATGCTACCTCGCGAATGGTTAGCAGAACTGTCCGCAGACTATTTTTGACCCTCACAAGTATAAGATCGCAAGCCGGTTGATCCCCACTACTTGTGACATTTTTCGTGTTTCCAGGAGCACTTCCTGAGCTCAGGATACCTGGAACACGACGACCATTGGAGCTTCAGCTTAGATTGAATAACCCGATTAGCTACGACCAAATGCTGGGGCCCGATTATTTCAATTTTGGCACTTCTCGACCCTCGACCTGCGACAATTTGACCTGACCATCTCGTGAAGTGGTATACGCGCAATCACGACTATTGCAACGTTCTCACTCCACTTTCACCATTTCCATCCACTCTCTGTCAAATTGGCACCCGACTTCAGGTTCCCTTCCCTCGACTCCCGCTTTTAGGGGGAATACCTGATCCCACATCTGGTGCAATCAACCTCTTATTTTTGTCTTGCAGTTCACTTGAACAACCAACAAGACGAAATCAACCTTATTCCACACCTGGGACAACCTACACCTGTTTTTGTCTTGCAGTTCGTTCAAAACAGCCAACAAGACAAAAAGGGGCAAATGTAGACACCAAAATCGTGTCTACTCCTTTGGTCATCCTCCTCGTCCTCACCCCCCTTGGTCCCCTTCGTCCACTTCGACACTCCTAACCTATGTCTTATTAATTTGAAATAATTATCTTATTTTAAGTTAATAATTCCCTCTCCTTGCCACCTCACCACCCTTGGATACCCTTTTTTGGATTCCCTTCATTCCCCACATGGCCAATATTAATGCCTAGACCCCCATTTCATCCTCTCGCGTCCATTTAGCCACCTTCGACCATTTCTTCCTCGGACTCGCTGACTCGGCAGTTGGAAAAATGAACGAAAGGCTATTTTTAGCCTTTTTACCTGCCTTCCAGCCGCCGACGTCGGTCAACTGTCGATCGACGTCAGTGATATTGCTGGCGTCAGTTTCATTCATAACTGCGTTCTTGACCTGAATGCAGGATCCAGTCTTTTCAATCTTTCAATCCAATCTTTCACTCCTCAATCTTCAATCCTCCAACCTTCAGATCTCTCTCTCTCTCTCTCAGGCACATAACAAGCTACAACAACAATAGGTACTTTGCATCAGCCACTCCACTAGCAACAGGGTCTTCACACCAGCAACATCAACAACAGGTACAAGCATCAACAACACTTCTTCTTCAACAGGTATGAGCTAAGAATGTTTCATTTATTTTATTTTTATAGCCTAGAAATGTATTAGCTATTAGCTCCTATTCAGCACTTCCTATCACCAGACCAAACTAGACTCGAATCCTTATCTTCCTGTCTCCCTATTGCCTCTGTCTTCTGTTTGGTCCCTTTTTCAGACCATTCTTTCTGCCTACAAAGACCCTGTATAGAGCATTCAACCAGACTCTCAGGCCCAAACCCCCAGACCATTCAACTAGACCCATAGCCTTTCTCAGACCCGTCCACAGAGCATAAACCCGTCCAGACTTGACCAGACCTCGTCCAAAGACTACTGCGCTGACCGACACCGGCCACTTCCTCCATCGACGTCGACAGACTAACTGATGTTAGCAGACCTTGACAACCGACGTCGGCAGACTAATTGACGTCGGCGACTGTGTCCAGGCCGACAATGACATTCAGGTAAGCATTTGCTTATATTTTTATTTCAGTCTTTAATCATTTCAGTCTTTTTATCATTCTAACTTTTATCAGACATTATTTTTATCAATCAGTGGGTTGACTTCCCTTAAGGAAGTCTTTGTACATCCGAGATCAAGCTTTTGCTTGGCAACCCACCATCTAGCCATCTAACACCTTCTTTGTCTCAGTCTCTTCCTTCTGCAGGTGTCATCCTCCACAACCAAAGAGTTCTCACAATGTCTGGATAACGGTGCGCATACTTCATCCAGGTACATACAAGCCTTAGACCATATCTCTTAGTTTCTTATTCTCTCTTTGAATGTAGAAAACAAAAATCATATAGAAACAACACCCTATCTATGAGTGGTGTCATCACCACATCAGGGAATAACTCCCTCAATAGTAGGTCCATCTGGGGCCCAATCCAGCTAGGATGGTATCTTGCACACACACATAACAAATATGTTAGTCACATATTGGCTCTTGCTAAAGGACAAGTATTAAAGACAAGTTGTATCTAGAAAATACACTTTTTTTACCTCATCGTACTAATGGCCTCTATAGCCCTCCGACAGGTCATGCTCCTCTTGGTGGTGGTGGCCCTCACCATGGCTACTTCTATCCATCATTAGTTCCCTCACTCTATCTCAGTTTTCCTCTGTACTCAACCCCAATTAGCCTGAGCTATGCCCGTCTCTTTCATGCCGCTAGATCCTATCATCCTAGATGTTGATATGGCCCTTGTGGACCTCATAACTCCTCCTATCCCACATGGATCTCCACTCCAACATCCTTCGGCCACACCACGGATCTCAGATGTAGCTATCCACTACATCCTAATCTAATGTGGTTCACATAGTCCCAACCCTATTTGTAAACCGTGTAGCCCATGCAACACCCTCCTCCAACACATAGTGTGCCTTGCTGCCCCATGGTGTCCTCAATCGTGTCAATGGGAGTCTCTTGTAATCCCATGATAGAAGTAAGCTAGGCTATGTCAATCCTCTTGCCCCTGTACATTGGATGTGATCTAGTTGTCAATATAGTCCTCCCAGGATGTGTTGACCCCAAGCATACCTTTATCCTCCCTCTACTCGTTAGATAACTCTTATCCAAGATAGTAGTAGCCTCCTTATACTCTATCCAGCATAGAGTCTTCTGATCATAGTCCCTGTTATCACTATCCATAGCGGTGGAATCCCTAGTGATAGTTTTGTGATTTATACTTCATGGTTGTTCTACTCTCGATGGGGTCCCACTAGATAGAGCTTGACTATGGCTATGTCTTGCATTTGTGGCAGCTCTATCTCCCTCGTTGTAGGCTCTACCCTATAGAGCTGGTAGACGTCCTCAATGCTCAAACGGCCTCTAGCTCGGGTACCAACTAGCACACATGCCTCTCAGGTACCCATGTGATCACCAATGCATTCACTAGATCTCTAAAGTAATGCAATGAAGGTGCGTGCACCAATTTCTATAGCCTTGAACTCTGTAGGTGATCCTGGTCCTCTGCAGGCAGAGCGTCAACCTCCTCGGCTAATGATGATGGAACTCTCTCTTAGTTGGTTACCTCGTGGGGTCTCTCTTTGTGTTTGCCACTCACCCACCTATGATGACTCTCCCTCCTCTAGTGCACTGACTCCTCCACGTGTTTGTAAAACCAATCAATAGGAAAATGGATCAATTGTACTAGCCGTGAAATAGATAAATCAAGTTAAAAGAAAGTGTTTTGACATGTTTATCTTTTCTCCCTCCTTTCGGTATCTTCCATCCTACTTCGAGCTCTTGTGGGCTCCTTGGATCCCAATTTGGGCCTTTTCTAGCCCAAGCCACAACTTTATGGGCAAAGCTGCAGTCTGGTAGTGGCCCAGGTTGTGGCCTAGGTCGTGGTCCCTTGGGAAGCCCTAGGATTTCCCATTTTTCTCTCCTCAGGTCTATGTTTGGCCTCTCGCTTGGCTTGAAGTGTTCCTCTCTGCTTCCTGATCATTTTGGCTAGTTAATCTGCCCGATTCATCCATCAAATAGTTTGGATTCCATCAAAATGCCCTTTGGGCCTCTCAAACCCCAAAAATAAACAAAATTGATAAAGTTTTGTTCAAAGGACTTACCCGAACCATCATGTGCACTTGTGGGATGCTCCTCGCATCCTCGTATGCTCTACTTGGGCTTTGGTGGTGGTTTTCTTCTCCTCAGAGTCTCTCAGAGTAAAAATGAGTGTGTAAATGACTTCTCTTTCACCATTTTTTTCTATTTTTGGCTCTCCTTTTTGCTTTTAATGGGGCCCTTTTTGGGTTTTTCACCCTTCATTACTTCTTAGACCAAGAAACATCTATCTTAGGATTTTCATCCCATTCTGAGTGCAATGGCAGCCTCTATTTTTTAATTTGAGGCCTTTTTGGGCCCGCTCTCACCCCTTTTTAGTCCTTAAGACCCCTTTTGGGTTCCCATTGACCTCTTGGGTTAGTGCCCCATCTTGTGGGCACCCAGGGATAGAAGTTGCTTGTTGTGCTTCTTTTAGTTAGTTGTTTCCCTACAGCTCTGTAGTCAATCCATTCTAATTCTCATTTCTCTCTTTTTCCATGGTTCTTGTAGGTGGTGTTGGTCGCTAATTACAGTGGTTCAAGACTTGCTCTGGTCTACACTGACCGGTCTTTATCTTCTGCAAACTTTCTATCACCTTCCCTTTTCACCTCTTTCCTCAACTGGTGTTGGTCAATCACTATGATTACAGCTTGGTTTCATTGTCTGACTCCCTTGTGCAACTTGCTTACCTCACTTCACTTTGAGATAGTTCTTCTTTAGCCACTAACACTGTGTCCTCTACTCCCATCATGATGCACCTCTTAATGGTGATCCATATAGATGGTGGTTGTCAGGGCAACCCAGGATTTGTTGCTGCAATTTGGGTCATTGATGATCCATTGGGTCATGATCTTGCTACAATTGGTTTCTTCCTTACTAGCGAGAAGAATAACACTATTGAGTATCAAAAAATCATTGGTGCCTTGACTGATCCTTGTGAGATAGGTGTGTACTATGTGTAGTTATTGTCTGACTCACTCTTAGTCATGTCTTAACTCATCGGTGCCTGGGTCGTCCTTAGCTTTGAGTTGTTCCCCCTCTTCGAGGTAGCGTATGATTTGCTCTCCTCCTTTGAGGACATCCAGGTCACCCATATCCCTCGCAGGGAGAACACTAGGGCTGACACCTTAGTGAATGTCATTCTGGATTGTACAATTTTAATTTGATATCACTTATGTCCCTTCTTTATAGGATATGGAAATGGAGCTAGAGTTGGATTTGGATTACGCATCATTTGCACTCTCACTTGTGGATCGTGCCATCAATTTCTTTTATCACCATCCTTATTTCATAAGTGTAGGTAATGTTTTATTTTATCTTTTTATTTCTTGCTTTCCTTTGCTTTTGTGTGGCTTCTAGGTACTACACAACACTCTTTATTCATTCGAACATCAATTGCTTATACCTCAAGGGCATATGCAATCATACTTCCTATGACCCTACTCCTCCCTATGATTACACATTAGCTCACGTGCAGACTACTGACCCTGGTTATCCTGCTTCGAGACATTTTCCACTTGCATGGACCATTTTTGCATCATATATTCATCTCTTAGACATCCTTGACACCTCACTAACCCTTTTTCTCATTGACAAGCCTTCTAGATGCCTCTCGGGCCCCTTTTAGAAGCCTGTTGATCACCTGGGGTGGGATTTTGACCCAAGGCATGGCTTAGGGAGGAAACCCATGGCCTAGGTTGCATGTTTCCTTCACAAAATCCACACCTTAGGTCGTAGCTTGGGTAGAACACGTAAAAAAGGGGTCAATTTGGTCCCAACGACTAGAAACTAACAATTTTTGGCTTTTATCAGATTAGGGTTGCCATATATGATGGTTTATCATTCATTTTCCTCCCTCTCTCCTACATTTTTGAATTGATCTTCTCTCTTAATCATCACTCTCAAATCTTTGGTGCCGTCTTAAATCTCACTTGATTCATTCTTGACATATTTAGCTTTCATTGTGACATGGGATGATCTACTACTCTACAGTTCATCTTGAGGATTCATATTGCTCTCTATAGTGTTATTGAATCTTGTTGGTTGCTCCTATCTCCCTCAAACTCTATTTCACCCATTCTTGTGCTCCATACATTGGCTCTCTCATAGTTGACAACTTCTCCTTCACCTCCTCCATTGCTTTTGGCTTCTGGTTTGGACTTAGCTCACACATAACTTGATCCTCCTTCATTGCTTCCTAGTTTGGATAATTGTTTGGTGGAAAGTTTGTAAAATACTTTTGATCTTGATATGAGGGCATTTTGTTATGCAAAGTTAAATTCTCATTTGTTTACAGTACTGTTTTTGCTAGGTTTCATTATTTTAGTGATTTAGTTTGTTTATGGCATTATCTAGGGTAGTTTTTGAAGATTTCGCATTTGTACGTGGTTAGTAATATATTTCATTACTTGAAAATATCTTCCATTACATGTTATGATTTCTTTAGAAACATTTCTCATTGCATAGTAGAATCCTAATTGCTCAAAACAATCTATATATTTGCATAAACAATCTCCTCTTTTGCTAAACTAGAGAGTTGCATTATTAGGAAATAATAGTGTTGAGAATAAATAATTAGCTTAGGCTTAGATTAGGCATTATTTTGCACCCTTGCTAAAAAATGTCTTTACTTCCTAAAATGTATTTCATTTGTCCTGAAAGTGACTTCTCTTCTAAGCTTATGCATCATTTGATAGCTCTCTTCATTCAGCATTGTTATTTCCATAATTTGTTTGTAAGTAGATTTCTTGTTTCAACTACTCACTTTACTGTAGTTATACCCATTAGAGATACCTGCATCCTTTGCGTGCTTGATCATGCTAGCCCTAACCTGGTTTATGAGTCTTTCTATAACTTGAAGCAAGCTGACAAACTGGATAGCCTCTATAGATCTCTAGTAGCCCATAATATTCCTAAGCCTCTTAGCCTTTTAGGTGGTTGTTTAAGTACCATATGTACTCCCTTGCCAAACACTAGTGGTTCCATTCATATTCTTGGAGCTACAAGTGGAAAGGTAGAAGAGGAGCGAGTGGATTAGTTAGAACTTTAAATTGTATTTTTAGATCGTAGAGAGAAGGGAGGATATTATTTGAAGAAGAGAAACAACAGTCTTGGAAGAAGTTATGTTAAGCTACAGGATTAAAGCATGTTCAAGTTCTAGTACAATAGAAGTCGTAGACATATTTTGTTCACTTCAAGGGTACACGTCCCTTGTGCCTAATTTCTCATCAGAAAGAAGGATAAGTGTAGACGTTAGAGAGATAGTGCTTGGTTTGATTCTTTTATAGATAAGTTTGGGAAGTATAGTGCAAATACCAATAAGGTTCTGGATAGGAAGAAATTGATTGAGGAAGGATTTCAGGTTTCACAAAAAATTAATACTTTATGCAAGTTGAATCCACTACGACTACCACCACCACTGGTTTCAAGTAGTAACACTATCATCATGACTTTGAATCCAACCATTTTTGTCACATGGACATCATATGACAGGTCTATTGACCCCGAGCAGTATCTGCTAACTTGCAAGATGAAATGACATAAAAAATGTAATTGTAGAGGATGCTAAGAAGTAAGTGATGTCCCCTTTTCATATAATTTTAATAATTAATAAAATTGTCCGAACAGTGATTTTAATCATTCAAAATATAAGATAATTAATTAATTATTAAAATAAAACTATCTTGAATAATGATTGAAATTACTGGAAAAGTGGTTCTAACCATTTAAAAAATTAAGGTAATTTTAATGATTATTTTAAGAGGTTTTATAATTAATAAATTATTTGAAAAGTGATTTTTATTACTTTAATTATTAGATAAATTTAATTAATTATTTAGGTGAGGACTTAATTATTTAATTTACCAAAAAATAATTTTAATTACTAATTTATTAAGGCAAGTTATTTAATTAATTCGAAAAAGGCCTAAAGTAAAATTAAAAAGAATGTCAGCTTGGGAGCTAAAGCAAAGAAATGATACTAGATTCTAACAAGGGAAAGTGAGGCTTATGAGATATTTTACCTCCTCAAGGTGGTCCTCTCCCCTTTGGAAGGTACAAATACAATGTGAAGATCATAATTGAAGACATGTTAAATTTGATAATTGTTCTGCATGCTTGAAGAAACTATTGGGATGCATGCCCAATATGTGTTCTTTGTGTTGGTGTTGATCATTTTTGGTGACCTTCTCATGGAAGAAAATTTTTAAAATTATTTTTATTTGATAGTCATTATTTTTATGATTAGTTTGAGCTCTTGTTTGCATCATAATTCTAAATATTGAGGGAGTTATGAATTTTCAAAGTTTTAAGCTATTCGCAGGGAATAATATTTGTTAAGTGCAGATTTGCAAGGGTTTCATTCTAAATTAAATATTGTAGTATTTTTATGAGTTTTGGCGAATGGTTTGGACTAATAAGCTTGAGCAAGGATTAGAGTGGGAAAGAAAGACTTCAATTCAGCTAGTGTGGCACTAGGGTTTAGAGGGTTGAAACATCCATTTCAAGGTCTTTCTTCATTACGACAAGAGTTATTAGTGGCCAAATTCACAAGGTATTTATTTCAAGGTGAATTGGATTTAATTTTTAGTTTGGAGGTGAAATTGCAATAGCTAGGATTTACTAATTTTTAATTTTAGAATTTTAAAATTTTGAGATTTAAGAAAAAACCCCTTTTGTGTGAAATAATCCTATTTGGGGACATTACAGTGGTATCAAAACACTGATATTGTCTATCTATGAGTTGGTTGTTGGATGCAAGAAGGTAAATAAATCTTGTGTTATCAGAAAAGAAAAAATCCATGGGTGATCAAGGGTTTACTTCAAAGCAAGTAAAGTTTGTACAAGATTTGTTCAAGGAGAGCCAAAGTGATCTTCAACATACCTTGAGTATGCAATTGGTAACCATGTTGAAGACTACAATAAATACAAGCAAGATCCATCACTTAAATATAAAATAAAGTTTGAATGAAAATGAGAGGGTTTTTATCAACCCCACTCATAAATTATTCAAGCCTGCATTTTTGCAAAGAAAACTAGTAGTTGAGATTGAGACACTAGTGTGTGATTCACTTAATACACATCAAAAAGAGTATTTAGCCCTAAAATTTGACACATAAGAACTCTTGTCATTTTGTGATTATTGTGAGATGAAGGATGGATCAAAATCAAGAGTACTAAATATGCAGCCTTGTAGACACTTGCATCAAAGGGAAAGGCAAGAAGAAGTCATTAAGGAAGAAATGACCAAACTACATGGAGAGTTGTAGGAAAAATATGAAGGAACATCCCTTTATGGGGAATCCTATGAGGGAGCCAATGAAGTGAAAAAATCAGAATTTGATGGGCAACCCATAAGGGTGCAAGTGGATGACAAAAGAGAAGAGAAAACCAAGGAGCATGAAGTAAAAGAAGTGCAAGGTAAAGATCTTTTATTGATTAAAGATGTCTATTTATCTTCCAATGATTGTATACATGACATTGAAGTCAACAAAAGTGATAAAATGAAGGATATGGGGTGCAAAATGAGGCATGAGGATTCCTTGCTTCAAGTTCACAATTATTGGCACCAAGAGGTATCAGATCCTAGTGATTTTTTGAGCTGTATAAATGTTCTCAATTTTTATTTTAAATTCAAATTATGAGGATATTTTACATGGTTTGAATGACACGAAGGCTCCTTTATCTTCATCAATCAACATGATAGGAGGATATTTTATGAGTATGAGGAAGAAGGATGAAAGGAATAATGATAGGGCTGTTATGAGACATCATGGACAACCATGTACTTGCAAAAGAGGGGATGCTATAACACAATTGGTAAGTTTACGTAGTTTTGATTTTTATCATGCATATGTTGGAATGAAGTATAAATTTTATGACTCAAATTTTTTTGAGACATCTAGTCAATTTCAACCCCTACATACAAGCATAGTATTGCCCTCTCAGAATATGTTTTGGTTCACAAGGAGGAGAGTTCATGGATGGAAAATTCTGAAATCAATTGCTCCCAAAATTTTAAATTAACATGGCAGATACAATGTTATATAAAAAGGGATAAAATCTAATATTGGTGGGTTTTGTTTGATGATGCATACATGTGTGAGGAAGCTAAAAAAGGGCAGCCAAGAGAAAGACATACATCTTATGTAAGGGGATCCCTACCAATGGGTTTAGATGATTATGATATGCACTTGTAAGGTATGTTTTCCAATTTGGTTAAACTTGTTTTCTTTTTACAAATGGAATGACTATGTTTTCAAAATGAAGAAGGATTGATATGGTATAAATAAGGTCCTAGCACACCTTAGAATGCACACTATGGGAACACACCTCCTCTAATGCTTTTCCTTGAGATGAATTTAATTATGGGCAACGTTGCTAAGCATATTAATTTGGTTCAGTTTTGCAATCCTAATCTTCTTCATACAGGGCATAAGTCCATGATGGTTTGTTAGGGAAGCATGGAGTTAGAGAGCCCAATAAAGATCAGCTTGGTAATGAGCAAATTAAATTTTTTGAGTAGAGGCATGGTTGTGTTTTACTATGAAAACCAACATATTTACATGCACAATCTATGGGGAGAGGTTTCAACTCATAAGGGGACCTTGTGGATAAGTACGAAGCATGATAAGAGGTATGATAGCTACTACTTTGAGTTGCATGACACATTGAGTTATTTTAAGCAACATACTAGGTACAAATATGGCAAGGTAAGATGTTTTGATGGCATCCCATAAATCATGCGAAGAAGAGAGAATGCAAGTATTAATTTTGAATCTTGTCATCATGAAGAATGAGAATTAGACATGTACTTATAGCAGTATCATGAAAAAGGATAGATTGATTTTTGGGGACTCTTGATGAGCTTATGGAGTGTTGCATGCATAGAAATGTTGATAAGGGGCAGCCTTTGGAAGAGCACATGGCATGCACAAGGAAGCTCATATATGATGAGTTGTACTACCTTGAGGCCTCATATCATAGTAAGTTTACAATATGGTACATAACTAATTTATTTTTACATGATTGGAGAGTTATAGCATGGCATTTGGGGGGTCATTACCCTCAGGGTAGCAAGATAATTAAATTTTATAATGTTTTTTATTTCAACTTTTGGCCACATATCACTTCCTTTGAGGGTATAAGGGAAAGAAGCTTCCTCATCCACCACTTGATATTGTAAGGGGTATTTGACTGGAAACATGTGGAGCCTTTGGAAGACTATGAGAACACATCTAACACTTGGGGGTAGCCCCCAAAGTATAGGTACAGTAGGTTCATGGCTATGTTGAGGACTACCACTTCTTGGAAAGCAAGGACATATTTTGTTTGCATTATGGGGCATGTTGGCAAGGTGGAATGATATTCAATATCCATTTGGGGTATGTTACACTATGCTTTTTTGGCAAAAGTTATTCCACTTAACAGGTACATGAACAAGGCTTTTTGGGCACTACAACAAGTTTTACCATTTGGACATGGAATTGGGCATATGAGCTTTGTATATGCTTGAGGGAAAGCAAATTTGGGAAGGGAGGACTATGATGTCCCCTTTTCATATAATTTTAATAATTAATAATTTTTTTCGAATAGTGATTTTAATCATTCAAAAATATAAGACAATTAATTCATTATTAAAATAGAACTATTTTGAATAATTATTTGAATTATTGAAAAAGTGGTTTTAACCATTTAGAAAATTAAGGTAATTTTAATTATTATGCTAAGGGTCTTTATAATTAATAAATTGATTGAAAAGTAAATTTTATCACATTAATTATTAGAGCAATATAATTAATTATTTAAGTGGAGAAATAAATATTTAATTTGTCAAAAAGTAATTTTAATTACTAATTTATTAAGTTAAGTTATTTAATTAATTCAAAAAATGCCTAAAGTGAAATTAAAAGGAATGTCAGCTTGGGAGCTAAAGCAAAGAAAGGATAAGATATTTTAAAAAGGGCAAGTGAGGCTTATGAAGTATTTTACCTCCCCAAGGTGGTTTGCCCCCCTTTGGAAGGTACAAATATAACGTGAAAATCACAATTGAAGACATGCTAAATTTGATAATTATTCTTCATGCTTGAAAAAACTATTGGGATGCATGCCCAATAGGTTTTCGCTATTTTGGTGTTGATCATTCTACAAAAGGTGTCTTTTATCACCACCTTTGCTAAAGATATCTTGTTACTTGCCCTAGAGTGGAGAGATTTTCATTGAGGATATCTTATGAAGTTTTGGTGAAGTTTTTAAGGCTATTTTCTTGTATATTATTTTTTATTTATATTTGCATTATTTTTGTAAGTAGAACGAACTATTTTGGGAGGCTTGATTGAGGGTTTTGAGGCCCCTTTAGGTTCTATTTATGCCAATTAATATTCTATAATTAATTACTAATTTTTTGCACATTAGTATGGGGTTTTAAAGAAGATTTGAAGCCCTAAGTCAATAGAAAATTAAATAATAATTTTCATATTATTATTTAATTAATTTTAACAAGAAACTAGGGTTTTTAGAATTTAGGATAAATTTTTGGTGACCTTCCCATGGAAGAAAAGTTTTTAAATTATTTTTATTTGATATTCATTATTTTTATGATCAGTTTGAGCTCTTATTTGCATAATAATTCTAAATATTGAGGAAGTTGTGAATTTTTAAAGTTTTCAACAGTTTGTAAGAAATAATATTTGTTGAGGGTAGACTTGAAAGGGTTTCATTTTGAATTAAATAAATGTTATATTTTTCTAAGTTTTGGTGATTGGTTTGGACTAAGCTTTAGCAGGGACTAGAGTGGGAAAGGACTTTAATTCAGCTAGTGTGGTGCTAGGGTTTTGAGGGTTGAAACATCCATTTCATAATCTTTCTTCATTGCGATAAGAGTTATTCGTGGAAAATTTTATAAGGTATTTATTTCAAGGTGAATTGGAGTTAATTTTTGTTAAGCACAAGCTTACACTGAGAGGGGGGGTGAATCATTATAAGATATTTTTTTCACTTTCAACTATTAATCTTGAATCCAAAACCTTAAATTACTCCATAATTAATATATTCAAAACAATCAAAGAATACAATGCAAAACCACATAATGAAAATAGACACAGATTTGCGTGGAAACCATTTCGGGAGAAAACCATGGAGAAATTCTCTTAATATAAATATTCGTAAGCACCAACCTACTGGAGCACCTAACCCAAAAACAATTTTGTAGGCACCAACTTATATGAGCACCAACCCCTTTCACCGAGCACCAACTCAGCAAGAGATACCAATCTCTTCAAAATGAAGGCACCAACCTTCTAAAAAAAATCACTCTTTTATCTCAAATTTATTGTCAAAACAACGGATGATAGAACACTTATCTTATCTCCTTTCGATTCGACCTACACTTGAGTGTTTTCACTGCTATACTCTTACTTATACTTGCTGGTTTTTTCCTTTTAATATTCTCACAAAAAGTTGCCTTTAAAAATTTTATTCTTCTTTTATATCTTTCACTTTCGAATCTACACTTTTTCCATTCGTTATGCACTTATTTATAACCCACGAAAAGCCAAAAATTAAGGTCATGTGTCTTCAAGTGAAAAGGTCCATTCGAAAGGTCACAACTCCTCCCAATAGGTCGGCCAAGGTCAATAATTCCGTTCACTACCGTCAAAATTTTTGTTCACTTCTGGCAACAAGTCCGTTCACTTCCGGCAACAATTCCATTCACTTCTAGTAACACTTCCGTTTACTTCTGGCAATGATTCCGTTTGACATTTCCATTCATATCCGTTACAATTCTTTTGACATCAATGACAATTATTCTAACAATTTTTAGTTTGGAGGTGCAATTGTAGTATCTAGGGTTTGTTGATTTTTAATTTTAGAATTTTGGGATTTTGGGATTTAGGGGGAAACCCTTTTTATGTGAAATCCTCCCATTTGGGGACATTACAAAGTATGAACTCATGGGAGATTTAAAAGGATGAGATTTGGAGTTGATCTACAAAATATATGCTAGTAAATTAAGCTTTAGTGATGTCAAAGACCAATTGATAAGTGAGTTCAAAATAAATAAGTATGCAAGTCATATGATCCAAGAGCTAAAAGATATTCGACATAAATTAGTGAAATTAGTGTATGATTATGATTGCACATTTTATGATGTAATGAATAGGGTATAATTTATGTTCCAAGTTAAAGATAAGGCCACATGGTTTTTAGAAGGCTTGCGACCTCAAATTAAGTTTGGCATTATTCATACTCAGTTTGATAATAAGGCGGATGCTTAGGTAGCTGTCCTTTGTGTTGTGCAATATGGAGGACTTATATGAACATTATGGAGATAACCCAAAATCCACTATAAATATGGATGCAAAGATAACCCAAAATCCACTATGAATACGGATGCAAAGATCAACATTATGTTGTGCAATATGGAGGACTTACATGAAAGTGAAATGCCCAAACTAGGCCTTTGATCCATGAAATGTGTAAAAGAGGGGCACCATAGAAATGAATGCCCTAAAATTAAGATGAATTTCTATGAACTCTGTTGTATGGTAGGGCATGTGACTAAAAACTATTATTTGTTATAACAGTACATTCAACAACCTTAGGCTTTGTACTATAACTTTTGCAAGTTACACAATCATGATGATAAGAATTGCTGAGCACTCCAAAAACTAAAGGAAGACATCATTAATAATGTCTTTGTAGTTGTAACAGAAGTTTCCTTTGCGAATACAATAATCCTAAGCCCAGATGTAAGGATGAATGCTATGACATAGATGATTCCTAGATGGATGCCAACCTCACTAAAGTATCAATCTAAGGATCTCGTAAGTTTGACATCATAGACTCCCTAGTCTCCTAAATACCAAACAAGATGGACTTCTGTATCTCTATAGTACCAACAACCTTGGAATGTTGCATAACCACATCATCAACAAACATGATGTAATCCATCTTCTCCCCAAGGAATGTATGTGCGATATGATGGACAATAATAAGGTTGGGGATATCAAAGGCAAGGAAGATGTGAGGGACAACAACAATCAGGCTAGGGGTTCTAACAAAAATAAGGCATATATAGATGAGGCTACCAAGGTGGATATAAGGGTGGTAATCACAACCAGGGTGAATGACAGACACAATATCCAATTATTTTCTATTTGTGTGAGGAGTAGATGCACTTTGAATGCAATTGTCCCATTAATCATCATAGAAAAATTATTGTGTTTATTGTAGGGTTTCAAAACAATACGACACAGAGGATTGTGCAGCATTAGAAAAGTAGAGGAGAGAAAAGATTGTGTGAAACTTGAATTTGGTTAATTTTCACCCTAATGATCTTGTATTTCTATAGGTAGTCACAAGACCACAACATGTAGAATAAGGAATACATTTTTTATAAATGTCGTAAGAATAAAGAATCAAAAAGTTCTAGTAGGATAAATATCTTGACCTTACAATAGAAAGGGGTTTGATGTATGAAACAACTCAGGTTTTATATAACATTCAACATCAAGGTGTGTCGAAAGGTGATGCTACAACTATTGATGTGCAGATGTATGGGAAAATTGTGTGCATCATGAGATAGGGTGGAGTAGTCATTGCCTTAACTGATCTTCTCAAACTCTTAATTACTCTGCAAGAAGATATATTTTAGAATATTACAAATATTCTATATAACTTGTTGATGTGCACTCAGAGGGTTCAAGAACACACTAATAAGGTAGTATGGTATGTGAAAACTAAGAAGCCCTGAGATCTTGACTCCTGTATGGATATTGAGTTGGCAGGGTATGAAGTACCAAATGCTATGTTCAACTTTGAGAGCACAATTGATATGATCCTACGATCCACATAAGAAGCTATTGGATGACCAACACTTAGCTATAATCTCATAGCACTAAGCCTCATAGACTATGATAGGGTAGAAACTCTTGGTCATCTTGAAGATGTGGAGATCAAAGTTACAGATTTGAGCCTACAAGGAGATTTGGAAGTAATTGACATGAAGACTAATGAAGCACACTGCACTACATTGATTGGTAAGGAGTGGGCTTATGATGGTAAAATGACCATTGATATGGTGCACAATCAGTTCAAGGCACACCAAGGGGATATAATTATCATTATTCCACTAAATAAAAATAACATGTCTTATATTATACCTAAGGAGCTGGATTCACCTTATGCTTATGGAGATACTAGTTGGTTTAAGGTTCGTACAAAACACAAGTAAAAGACACTTTGAACTAAAAAGTACCAATGCTTTTAATTAAAACATGAACATCAACAATGACCACAACCAATTGAATAACCCATATATAGACCTATAATAACAAAGGTCCTAGTACCATAGTTCCAAATAGAAGACTACAATTCAACATCGGTGCGATCACTAATAAAATCTAAAGTAGATTTCTTTTACAATATAGGTGTGATAGACATGGATTATATTTAACTTAAAACATAAGGCCTTTTACCCTAGGAAGTAGTGTCTTTCATCAATGGTAATTTTGATACACACATGATGCACCTATTGGGAATGGTTTTCACCATCTAATGCCAACTAACTCAGTATTTTACAACTAAAGATTTGAACCAATTAATTTTAAAAGTGGAACATCATGTGCCCAACATAGATCAAAGGGTAAGCACATTCAAATACACATCAAAGGGAACTATTGAGACTTGATGCACAATTCATAGAACAAACCAACTACAATAAGATGAGGCTTGTGAACTTGTACATGATTGATTGTAAATACCACCCACTGTCAGGGAATAAGGGATTTTTTTCTAGGAAGGACAGTGCCCAAAAATGCATGTTCATAAGTGTGTGGATGTATGGTCTATGCAAGTTGTTGAAACCAAATATTGGGTACAAGTATTCAACTATCCTTTAGTAGCACTTCCAATAGCTCAGTACATGCATCAGGAACATAGATGATAGATGAATGATTGGCGTTAGGTAAAACATGATTTCATTTATAATTTTGTATTTAAGGATGCAAATCTTGTGTACAACACTATGAATGAGTTGAAAATATTTTTATATTATGGGTGAGTAGAAGATTTAAGCACTAAGACTCATCTTCGCAACAAGAAGCAACTAGAGATTTGAATGTAGCTATCCAAAATTATAAGGCCAACAAATAAAAGGAGCAAATTTTTGTCAAACCTTGTAATAGGATCACTTATGATGCAAAATTGATAGATTCTAGTGATAGTGATGAGGACTTAGATTTGAAGGGCTTATTTGAACTTGAATGATAAGTATATCTACCCAAAGTCAACATTGTGAATAAACTGAAGAAGCAAAGTTGAAAAATCTAAATATTCAACAAAATGAGGGGAAAATAACTTTATGATAGTCGACTATAAGTGGATCTAAAAAAATATATCAAGTTCCAATAAAGAAATTTGTTGGAAACATTAGATAGAGTCTGAACTCAAGCTTGCAACTCTAGGAGACTACTGGACACATAAATGAGGTTTCAAAAGCATTGAAACTTTAATGAGATTATCAAGATAAACAAATTTAATATAAGTAAAGGGTGTGGATCCTTCATTGGGAGAAATGCACATAGAGCTAAAATAATGTGTGAGGATTGTGAAGATGTAGCCTTATAGGCTAAACCCCAACATGAAGTTAGAAGTAAAAGATGAACTGGATCATATGAAAGATGCAGGCATCATATATCCTATGGAAAAAGGCAAATTGGGTTATTTCAATGGTGGTTTAACCTAAATTTTTTAAGTAAATCAAAGTTTGTGAGGATTACCATGCATTAAATGATGCTTGTATTAATGATCCATTACCAATTTTGTTCACAGATGAAGTCTTGGAGTTAGTTAGAGGACATGAAGTGTATTATTTTATGGATGAGTTTGGTGGTTATCATCATATTCCAATTTCAATAGAGGATCAGACCAAAACAACATTTGTAACAGATTGGATATCTCTTGCATACAAAGCAATGCTATTTGGGTTAAAGAATACCCTAGTTGTGTTCTCTAGTTTTATGGTCACCTTTTTTAAAGATTTCATCCATGATTTTATTGAAGTCTACCTAGATGATCGGGTTGTATTTTCCTTATTCAAGGAGCACTTGTTTAAGTTGGCACTTATGTTGTAACATTGCCAAGTTGTCCATTGCATTGAATATGGATAAATGCTTGTTCTTCACACCTTTTAGTGTTATGTTGGGGCATGTAGTATGCAATGATGATATTTTGATGGACCAAGCCAAAATCATAGTAATTTTGGGCATACAAACTTATATCAATTCGATAGAGGTGAAATATTTTTAGGGCATACAGGATACTATATAAAATTCATAAAAGGCTATGTAGCCATGTCTGCCCCTATGGAAAAAACTACTTTGAAAAGATACCAGGTTTGAATGGACCAAGGAGTGCCATTCCACATTTATAGATCTCAATCAAAGACTGGTATCAACTCCTACTTTGGTGTTTCCCAATTGGAGCAAATTATTTCACTTTCATGTTGAAGCCTCAAGCGTTATGGTACAAGTTTTTCTCACACAACCAAGAGATGGAGGATTGGAGCATCCCATTCACTTCACAACTTCTAAACTCTCAACCGTAAAAAAGAATTATACGACTATAGAAAGGGAATCTATAATAATGGTATTCACATTGTATAAGTTTAGGCACTACCTTATAGCAATGCCATTTGAATTTTTCATTGATCACAAGGTTCTGCAATACCTATTAAATAATCCCATGTTAGGAGGAAATATATCTCAATGGTTAATGTTGTTTCTAAATTTCTAGTTCAGAATCGATGTGAAGTCTAGGAGGGATAATGTAATACTAGACCACTTAAGTTGGATATGTAATGGAGAATAACTAAATGAACTTCAAAATGAATCACTAATACTCATCAGTTTTGAGTCTCTGCAATTCTTGAAAATATAAAAGACAACAAATTTCCTAGAATAAGGAATCTTCCTTGTTCATTATGTAGAAAGGGAAAAAAATCAATTGATCACATGAACTATTCCTTTCGACATTATCTATGGATTTTTGTTAAAAATGGGCAAAGGTGGAGTATTATGTAAAGTCTCTCTAGAACATGAATGGCCACAACTTTTTGAAGAGGCAATCAAGGAATCACAGGCGGATATTTCATAGGAAAATCCATTGCAATAAATATTCTACAAAGTGGTATATGGTGATCTACCCTATTTGGGATGCAAACCAAGTAGTTAAACACTGTGATATCTTTCAGGGAACAAGAAAATTAAATCAAAGAGATGGAATTCCACTAAAACCTATGCTAGCTAAGCAACCATTTGAACAATGGGGTATTGATTTTGTGGGACCAATCAATCCACCCAACAAACACAATCATGCAAAATACATAATCATTGCAATAGACTATTTTACTAAATGGGTTGAATCTACAATGACACCAAGTTGTAGTGCTAAGTATGCAACCAAGTTTCTCTCTGAAAACATTTTAACTAGAATTGGGTGTCTGATCAAGCTGATCAGTGATAAAGGAACACATTTCCTCAATAATACCATAAATAATTTCATGGAGGAGTTTATTATCTTGCACTATAAAATCACAACATATCATCCACAAGAAAATAGATAAGTAAAAGCGTCAAAAAAAGTCTTAGCAAGATGCTCATAAAGATATGCAATGTGCAAAGAGATTTAGATGATTAAATTTCTACGATCCTATGGGCGTACAAGACAAACTAAAAATGTGTGACATGTTTCACACCATTTCAACTGGTCTATGGACTTGAAGCAGTAAAGCCCATGGAATACATAATCCCTAGATTGAAAATTCCAATGATCATGCAGCTAGGAGATCATGATTATCTACAGGCAAGACTGATGGATCTAACCTAGATGGAAGAAACTAGACATATAGAGAAATGGACATAAGAGGTCAATACACAAAGTCAAAAAGCATGGCACAATCACAATCTATGAACCAAAGAGCTTCAAATAGAATAGACATTGTTATTATATGATAGCAGATTTGAAGCATTTCCAGGAAAACTACTCATTATATGGAAAGGAGCCTACATTAATCATGCATTGCAAAAATGAACTATTGTGTTAAGGGTTCTATAGGGAACCATTCTTTCTAGGTGTGTAAATGTTTGCATGCTTAAGCCTTACCACTAGTAATCTCTATATGATCTTACAAAAATATCAAGAGTGGGTGGTGAGTAACACCATGTAGTTTAGGGGTTTTTGTAATGCATTTGGTTTTTATTTTGTTATAGGTTTGTAGTATAGAATTAGAGTGTGATATCTATATCGCAAGTCACTGGAACCAAAGTAGAAAGTCATAGTTACAGAGTGTGAAAAAGTGAGTAAGTAAACACATAAGGAACACATCATACAAGTATACAAAGACACATGCCACCAAGTCCAAGAATGAGGCAATGGTAAATAAAGTATGAGGTAAGGATAGATAATGGTCATTCAAAATATGTTAATGACATCACACTTGGAAGGTTGTATCTTTCCCAAAAATATATCAGGGGTTAGATTTGATTGACGAACAATAAAGGAAACTTGACTAGTGAAAATATGGTGCATCGCATTGACAACTCCCATCAATTGAAATAATGTATCTGGCCAGTGGAGTAATGTCACATCATCCAATTATCAATTTCATTAAATTTTGAAGGTATGATGGTGCACAAAAAACTCAACATATTCAAATTAAGGTGTCAAGAAGAATCGTGCAAGAAAAGCTATATATACAAGGGCACGCACAAAACTATGCCATTACATACTTTTTCAAACAAGAGACCTCTATGTTTCAAGTTTAATTAATTCTCTTGCATGCTAATTATTCATCAATACTTAGACAAAACCAATGCTCAATAATTATTGGATCATATGCCATGGATCAATCATAACTTCTCATTCCACTTAGATGCACAAAAAGAGGATATGTGCATTGGTCTTGCCTTATGACAAACTAGATATCATGATCTTGACTCGTTTGACTTCATAGATGCTACTAAAGCCATATTATTCACCTCTAATCAACTAGAATAAGCATAACCATAAATCTCTAAAACTTCAACATCGACATGTTTTTGATGCAGAGCAACTGATCAATTTGTTAACCTTTGGGCAATTAGATGAAATCATGCTCATTCTTCTTAGAAGATACAATGATGGTTCCATCTATTTATCACAAGATGTGGCAATATTCATCAATCCAACCACAATGGTATGAGCAACATGGTTTCCTATGAGGGGTAAATCTTTGGATCCTTACAAGACAAAGTCACCACCAATTCAATTAGACACATGAGAAAGCTACAATAGAGCATTTATGGGTATTCCCATTGAGTCTATTTAGGATGCTTCAGAGTGAATCCTTGTAGAATGCATCATGAAGTGGTTATGGAAAACCACTAAAAATGCCAAGCAAGCCACCAAAGGTGTCATTGACATCACCTACTATATGATAAGGCTCAATGGAGATTTTAATTGGCTAGAATTTTTGGTCTCAAAGCTCATCACAAATATTGAAAAGGTTATCCACGCGACATCACACACCTTTTAGTATTAATTCTTGATACTTATTTTTTGCTTCACATAGTGGAAGTCGCTTAAGGGACCAATCAATCATGATGTAAACTTCTGGCCTATGACAAAGTTAGCTAATATGGCTTGAACCAAAACAAGGCAAAATTATGCACAATTGGGATGAATCAATGCTCGATCGTTGTAAATCCTTTAGATGATTGATTTGCACCTTGATATTCCCATAGATGTAACGTAATATTTGGGACAACATGTTCTAGTGACCAAATTGCATGATGGTATTCAAATCAGAGTGCATGAGCTCTAGAAGGCACCCATCACATCTTTGCCCTTTTTCATCACTATGTTCGATGCACATGTGGAAGTTCTATGGTAAAAATATTTGATTTCCCACTCAGTACCTCTATTATGATCAATGCCTCTAGGGGCACAACAACCATTACCATAACAACCTCCACCATAATGACAAGTAAAGTTGCATGTATCACCTCAAACAGAAGCAACCCCATTGCAAATTGTTGTAGGAAAAAGGAAGGTACCATGGCACAACACCTCACCACCTCCACCAAAGAAGAAGACACACAACACCAAATAATGGTTAGATAATAATTATGCCCCAAAAATCATAGAAAATGTGATTTTACAGAGTTGCGTGTCAAAGATTAGGATGTCTTGTATTCTATGCTTGGATACATAGGTGAGGAAGTCTATGATCAAGAAGAAGAAAAATAAATTTTCTTTTGGAAGGCAATACCCACTTGTCAAGTGAAAAATAATGTATGCCAAGACTTATGGGTTGACACCACCACACCACCATCCATAATAGTATACATTATTGGGTAAGAGGAAGAACATAAAATGATGACAAGCTAAACTCTTTTAATTAGTTCCAGATGCAGGATCTTTAAGAGTGCATACCACCTTCCCATAATAATCAAATCCAGGTGTAGGATCTATAAAATTGCACACCATATCACCATAAAAAGAGAGCCCATATTAACCTTTGGTGCACAAGTAGATGACCGATATTATGCCTAGATTATCACCATCAATAATAAATCATTTGGTTTCCTTTGTCAATCCTCTCACAGTGGAGGAAGATGAATTAGAGCAAGTTTAATCTCTAGCACCACTACAAAAAGAGACAACTCGAGCATATAAGAGGTTGAAGAAAGCACTAGTGACACCTTCTAGTACAAATTATTTAGCCAACAAACACAGTGTGGTGGAGATAACTCTTTCATCTTCCCCTTCACAAGAACAAGCAGATGTCGTAGTTTAGGAACAAATTAAACCCAAAAAACTGATTGAACAAGAAGGAATTACAACCGAATAACAATCTGTCAAAGAACAAGTCAAGGTGGAAAAGGTGGTTTCAAACAAGGATCACAAGAAATAAAGGAATAAGAGAAAAGAGGAGGCAAAATATAAAGTTGTTGAAGATGAAGAGTAGAGGAAGCAGGAAGAGGAGGAGAAAAAGAAAAAGGCTATGGAAACACCAATACAAAATAAAAATGAGGAAAAAGTAGCTATATAGAAAAAAAGGAAGAAACATAGGTTGAACAACAAATGCAACAAATAACACAATAGGAACAATAAAATAAGTAACATGTAGAATAAGATGCGAAGAAAGAAGTTGAGTGGGCCATTCAAGAGTCAAAAGTAGCACAAAAAAGAAGGTTGATCATGAGGAAATAACTAAGGCAGGAACATAGAAAGTGAAGGAAGATTTATGTAGGTAAGAAGAGAAGATAAAGAAGTAGGCCCAAGAGAAAGAGACCAAGGCTAAAATAAAGGTATATGCCAAAGCCAAGGTAGACACATAACACGACATGGAACAAGAAGTCACAACAAAAAAGGTAGCATAGTACTTGATGAAGGGTGTGATACCTAAAGTCTAACAACCACCTTATAAATCACAAGGATCATGGTACTCCTAAGGGGATACACAAGAGGAGGCATCTCATCAAAATCAATAATTCCCTAGCCAATGGTTGTGGGATATACTTGTAACCTCCACTCATAAAACAAATTTTTCTCTACCAATTGTAGAAATTAGGAAGGCACCTATCACAACTATGACTTCAAGTTTGGATCTAGACACAATAATGTAGGTATCATATCTTGATGTTTCCTAACTTCCTATATCAAATAAAATTGAAGTAATGAATGACTTTCAAGAATATATCACTTAGAAGGCTTCACTCTTTAAGCAAGAAGTATATTAGCTTAGGAAAGAAAACACAGACCTATGCCTCCAACTCATAAAGGCACGTCAAACCATTGATAACAATTTCCGTACATTAGTCACTCAAGTCTTAGGTGACCAAGTGATGTATGAAAATAAGTAGTTTTTTAACTCTCTTATCATAGCTAACAAAATACTAGCTCATTGCGCAAAGCTAGAACAACTTTGCACATAAGGGAAAAATATTAACAGACAAAGTTAATTTTTGAACTATTGAAATAATATGAAAAAGTATTGGATACAACTATGTTCCAAGCTCAACATATAACATGAAGCATGCTCGACTGGAAGCAATAGTTTAACACTTCATGGGCTGAAGCCAAACTAGAGTTCAATAAGGCAAACAAAGCCAAATTAGTGATGGAGCATACATTAGCTACATCTAACACTCTAGATGTCATACTCAAGCAATCACTTGAATCAAGAGATAATGCCATGTATAAGATACAAATGTGGAAAAATGAGATGCTACACAATACATTTTTTAGCATTAAAATGCAGAGCCATGTAGATCACTTGGAAGAGCTATCCCTAGAAATTCAATATAAAGTGTCGAATGCTAGGGCACTCCTCACCATCAAGGAAGAAGATGATATTCAAAATATGATAGTGTGCCAAATACTATTGTGCACAATAATCAATATGGTGTGTGAAGTTCTCACTGACTAAATAATGTTCAAAAAGGACTTGGCACATTTGGATAGCTCTATCATAAACATCATCCAGGAACCCAAATTCATCCCTTAAAACTAGCTCCAGTAGGTGTTTCATTAGATAAAATATAGCCACACTATCATAGTCAATGATCTAACCTCATCAATTATTGATAACACCAACTACTCTACCTATGACTTCCTCAACAACAACTCAAGCATAATCATATTTGTAGCCTCCTCCTATTCCTCCAATGCAATCAATGCCTCCACCGTCTTTGTAAGTATTATGCACACTTTAATTTTTAAAATCTGAAGAGTTTTTCAGTATAAAGGATTGAAATATCAAGAGTGGAGCCAGGTTGGTTGAAAACCCACAAAGGGTAGCCACCTTATTGGGATTATTTTTATTTAAATGTGCATGTCTTTCCCTAGGTGTGCACCTAATTAAATAAGATTCTAATGTGATAACGCATTGGCATTTTTTAAGGACCCAACTTGGGACCAGTTCCTACTGGGTTTGTCACATGAGGGTGTGTTTGTCTAACTTCCTAGATAAGGGTGCTCAAACATATATTTAGTACTAAACTCATTCTTTAGTCTATATCTAACTTAGCTCACCTTTTCATTACTCAATGATCAAAATAAAAATATGGCATAAATGATAGTAGATAAGATCAACCCCATAGATAACTAAATAATAATAATATGTCAACATAGGCTTCTTTCATCATATTCATAAGTGATATCAAAGAATATAGTGATGAAGAGTTACAATGGTAAACAACTCGTATAAACTCATCAATAACATCCAACTGAAAAACAAAATAAAGTATATAGTGGGGGTATTCATACTTTGTTTTCCCTGATCAAATAGTTATATAAGTAATTACAATCAGGATGACTTGCCAATGATCATTAATAGATTTGAGTCATGGTATCCATTTACATTAAATTCCTATGGACTTGGGCCTATCTGCCCCTATATTCTCTATTGATGTTGAACCCTCGTCACTGAGTGCCTATCTTCTTGGAGATCAGGGTGTTGGATTTGCACTTGACTTAGTCTTCTCTTTCATCCTTTCAAACCACTCCATAATCATCTATATTTTTGTGCTCTCTCCAAGTCTTCCACTAAGATTTGAGTCCTTCATTCTTGGATTCTTTATTTAACATGTGTATTTATTCCATGAGACTTGTTCTTTCCACACCATGATATTCTACATTATGGTCTTTTACACTGTGTCTCTCTATGCTACTTATTCCCAAAAAGTACTTAGCCAAAATTGGGGGCCCAACATCACCCCACACTAAGCCAATAGTTTGCCTTGGAGTATGCATCATTCTCAAGTTCCTCAAAAAACTCAGGTCTTGTCTTCTCAATTTGAATTTTGACACCCTCTCAATGGTTTAAGGCATTCTATAGTTGGGATGTGATTTCCTCTACCACCTCCTTGAGCTTTTTTGTCTCCTCGAGCTATTTGAAACAATCACCTGCTTGAATGAACAAACAATCAAGGGATGTGGAAGCATCTTTAAGATTTTTTTCAAGTAATGTAACCTTTGTTACAACCTATCCTTGGAGTTTCATGAAATTTGTATTTATTTCTTGGTGGTGAGCACTTGTTTTATTTTTTAGAGCCTTCAAATCCTTGAATGCTTTGGCATGCTCTGTGCGGTCTTTTATTACTAATGTGTTATTTACCAATTATTATCATTGAAGTTTCTCTACCTAAAGCCTTACTTCCAAAATTCTATCGAGCCATGCCAGCTTTTCAAAAACCCCATTCAAGATGGGAATTATGTTTAAAGCCCTATTTAAGAAGCTTTTGTAGACATCCATGGCTTCAGTGAATTATTCTATTGCCTAAGTTTGATCATTCTGGGCGTTGGGTTGGTCCTTACATCTCTTCATAAAAATCTCTATTAGGATCTCTAATTTATCGACTACCTCACTAGTAAGGGGCACCCCATCTGTACAAGTTGGTTCTTGGCTCAAAATTGTCTTACATATGTTCAAAGTTTTTACCTTAACCACTGTTTCTATCTCTAACTAGTGCTTGACCTCAATCAGCTCTGCTTCAAGTTTTGTTCTTGTAACACACTCTTTATAATATAGAGCAACCACTTTTACATGCTTCTTTTAGAGTCATCTGACATCAGATTCAACTAAGACATTCTACCTAGTTACCTCATGTGCCAATTTCAAAAGTGCCACGCTTGTCTATGTTGTAGTAAACATGTGGGGGTCTACCTAAAGGGTATATAGAAGTTATATCTCTCTTGTTTCTAAGATCAAGTTATCTAATGGTAACAAAAAATTGCATTCTTCATTATAAATGTCATGGTAAAATGATAATTCTTATAGAGTCTGTTCAGTCGAGTCTTCTAGTGTAAAATGTGAGAACATAAGTAAGTGTTTATATAGCACTCCCCTATAGTATTGGGTGCATATGATCATGGTTGAATCAGGCTTTATTGGCCCCTTTTGGATGGACTCATCAACCAAATTTTTCCCCTTAGAGGGTATCTCTCTAGTATCTCAACATCTGCATCTTCGTTATGGTGGTTGGCCCTGATATAAAATACACTCATTCCCAAGGCCGTGTCTGAACCATCCCTCTCTTTACTAGTGGTATCTTCAGTTTCCATTTATGCCTCATCAAGGGTGGTTTATTCACACCGTGCTAGTGAAGGTATCTTCTTTGGGTTTGGGGTGACTTTCCCTTCTACTTCAACAATTTATTTTTCTGGTGTTTCCTTTGGAATTTATATCTTTTATTCTAAGTCACTCTCTTTAGGTGCTGATGTTTTGTGTTACAAATGAATAGTTTGTGTTGTTGGTTCTAGGCCTTTATATCGACCTACTGATAGAGTCTCCTTGGGTGGTGTAGGGAAACTCCTTAGTTGCTTTGCTTATTCAAGCTGGGCTCTAGTACTAGCATTGTTCCCTTGTTGCTTTTATTTCTTCTTTCCCATTTTCGGCAGAGGTGGGATTGTTTCCTTCTCATTATTTATGCTCCTTGATGTCTTCTTTCATGGTTTTAATATGTAAAATAAAGAATGAATGGAATTTCCAACCAAATATGCTAGACCTTAATGTTAGTGTTATCTGACTCTAACCTTTCTCTGTATGCCTTCTGTTGACCATTTTTGGTCCTGTGGGCAAAAATCGGTCCACCTTCTCTTTTCTTTCCATTTCCATGCCCAGACATGAAGGATAATGCATAAATCTACTTCTGTAACACATTTTTTCCTTCTTGGCATGAAAAAGGCTCAACTTCAAGCATTTGGTGTGGAAAGAACAGGCTGAGTTGAAAGGAGTGGTTATGAAGGAATTTGCAAGGGAGCAAGTAAACCATTTCAGAGGGATTTTAATCAGCAAAAAAAAGACTAAGTTTAAAAGGCCAAAGGATCATTTTTAAAAGCTCAAAGGTTAAGCAGCCCCTGCAGAGGGCCAACGATGAGCAAAATGGACCATTGCAAAAGCTCCAAAGGGTAACTTTGTACTTGATTTACCCTTGCAGAGGGTAGCTGGTCAAGAAGCCCAAAAAGGACTTGCCCTTCAGGAAAGACAAGGCAAAAGATAGAGGCGAAGACAAAGGTTGAATTTCTTTGGGCAAAATGCCTGAAGGAATTCCTTCAGACATTTTGTCTAAAGAAATTCACAAAGCAAGTCACCGAAAAAAGATTGTCCTTTCAGAAAGAAAAACCATGAAAAATGGTAAGGCAATTCCTTTGGATAAAATGTCTAAAGGAATTTATCCGCAAAAATGCCCGACCTAAGGAAAGCAAGCAGAAAAAATAAGATAGGGAGATTTCCTTCAAACAAAATGTCTGAAGGAATTCCTTCAGACATTTTTTCTGAAGGAATTGGGAGACCAAGGTCGTTCAAAGGACCCCAAAGGGCAAGTGCCCTTGTGGGGGACTCTCGGCTGCCAAAAGGGACCTTTCTCCAAGCCTCGAAGGGACACCTTCCCTTCAGGAAGGTTAAAAACATAAAGGCTCGGACAAAGGGAAAAAGCCAAAAGAAAGAAAGCCAAAGAAATTGCCAAAGGGGGGTGACAGGCCTATAGATGTCAAAATCTAGCATGGCGAACTAGCCGTTAGAGGTTCAAACGCCCAGTGATGGGCACACAAACGTCAAATTTAAGGTAGTGAAATAGCTGTTGATTTTGAAATGCTTAAGGACATGCCGTAAGTGAACCCAACAACCCACCGAGAAGATAGCCCTGAGTGCTCACAAAGCCGAAAAAAGACAAAGCCAGGAAGAGACAAAAATAAAGAGGAAAGATGGGAACAATTTAGATGGCAAAGGAAGGTGTTGGCACAAGGAGTTATTCCAACGGTTGAAATAGTCTCTGCCAAGTGGTCATCAAGGAGTGCAAATAGTGAATGACGTGGCCTATTTTTCCTCATTTTTCATTAATGAGTAGACAATTGCATAAGTCTTAAATAAGTGCGGCCTTGTCATTAAAACAATCAGGTGACCCATGCTTCTGCACTAGCATTTAATACATTTTAAGCACTAAAGTCAAGACTGGGGACTACACAGCATAATTCTAGCAGGCCGTTTCTCGAAGGATGATATTAGCAATAACGAATTCCTCTTCCCAAGGCATTCAACGTAGCATGGGTCATTTATTTTCTAGAAAGTGCCAAAGTCTTTTCCTAAAGGCTATATATTATAATCTCTCATTTGAGAAGGGATCTCTCAGCGTGTAAGGCAAAGCTCTGCCAAAATTTACCTTGAATCAAAAAGAAGCATTTTTGCCTCCATTTGAGCTTGCACTTTTGCATATGTCTATGGCTTTGTCTTGTGTTAAGTCATTTTCCTTCATGCTTTCACAGAATGATTCCAACATGTCTAGTGTATTGTGAGTTCTTCTTTTGCAAGTTAGCTAGAAGTGTCCACAACAGAGTATAGGCACATGTGAACAGGCTGCCATAGTGTGTCTTAGAACACCTTTGGTAGTTCTTCCTCCCTGTATCCCTAGAGGACCCTTGACTCACTGATGCAAAAGAATTTCTCATATCAAATGAAGTGTATATCAGCTTGTTCTTGGTGGAAAGTGTATGTTCAAGCAAAGTAGATCAACTATTTTTGGTGCATCACCATTTAGTTTAGGTTCTATTTTCAGTAACCCTTCTCTCTTTTCAACCCCCCCTTTATATATATATATATATTAGCAATAGTAGTGAAATAACCCAGAGATGCATCAAAGGGAGCTAGCCCTTATCTAGAGATTCTCCCCTTAGTTTTGCCATACCCATAGGCAAGAGAGGAGTCTCCATTATGCTGTGTGGAAGAGAGAAGCCCAACCTTCTCTCAAGGGTGCAATCCACAATGTCAACAGTTTTTGGCACGCTTGATGGGATCAGTTTTTTATCCAAATAGTTGAATTTTTTTTGGTGTGTTCTTCAACCAGCCAGCGTTTAGAGTCTTTTTTCATCAACACCAATGGCGACTCCGAGTTGAATCAACTAGTTAAGTAGTCTTGGTGCCATCAACAAATCATATTTTGGTATGTATAATTACATTGCTCAGAACCATGGGTCTTGTGTTCCTTCATATAGTTTTGATCAAGCTCAGGTTGTTCATGGAATCATCTCAAGCAATAAGGATGCATACGGTTATGAGTTTTTCCCTTTGCAGGCTAGTGAAATATTTCGGGCTTTGCCTCTTCCTCCTTAGTATGAGCAAGTCCTTGGCCAACCTAGGTATGATCCTTACCAGCTTTGTGTTGATCCTTATCAGGTCCAATATGGCCAGTCTCAGCCCTGTCATGAGCTATATCAGTCTTGTGCCCAGTCTTTTCAATGTGTTACTTCTCCTACTCAACCTAATATTTTTGCCAATCAACCCATTACCACCTTCAAACAAGCACTACTAGGATATGGAAAGTATGTAGTGGAGCTTGAAACTAGAAGGGGATGTGGCCAAGAAATTCCTGATCATTCCATTCATCAAGAGAGAAATGCATTAGATCTGGGCCAGATTGAATAGACTCCTATTGAAAGAGCCAATTGGCAGAGGCTTACAAGTGAGATGCTGGATGTGAGTGGTTTGATTGCATCTTTGGAAGAAACGCTATGTATTCATGAGGGGCAGTCTTACCAAGTCTATCAACCTACATACCCACTGCCCCAAGTTTCATATCAGACATATGTAGCCCCTACTCATGAGCCAAGTCAAGCCCGTCAAAGTCCTTTCCCCAATCATGTTGAGGAGAGTTTTGAAACAATAAATCTTGTGTTTAAAGCCAATCTTGATAAGTAGATTGAATTGGAAAATCTTCAAATACAACAGTCTATGTTGGCAGTAAGGGAAGTGGAATCCAAACCCTCACTACCCTCTCACATTGTAGCCCCATCACCCCAAAAAGAGATTTCTAGTCCTAATATCATGAGCTAGAGTAAAGTCGTTGAGTCATGGAACAACAAGGAGGAGAAAGACATTGTCTGAGAGTGTGAGGTACAAAATGAGGCTAGTCCTTTTTAAGTCCCTCCCACCCTTCCTCAAGAAGCTTCTTGTACTCCATGGTAGCCTTCATGTACTCCCCATTTCGATGATGATTCCTATGAGATCCAAGAAAGACTCTTTTAGGATAATCTAGCTAAGAAAATTGAGGAATTAGAGGCTAAGGTGAGATTGCTTAGTGAAAGAGAGATGGAAGTTTTAGAGCTTATAGAGGAGCCTACGCCAAAGGACACCCCTTCTACCAATCCTCAAGCTAATTTCTATATTGATGAAGTGTTGGTCAAGTGGAGAGACGAAAATCAAGTGATTTTGGCCCAAGGTCTACCCCCATTTTCTCATAAGTTTTCAAAAATATCCCTTGCTTTCCATTCCCAACTTGATTTTGACAATCCTTGTGTTCCACCTCCTTGCCTGGTAAATGAAGAATGTTTCTCTTGTGTTGAGGAATCCATCTTAAAGGAAGCAAGTGAAGAGGAGTATGCTCAGTTCATGACTGATTAGGGAGACTTCATGAGTGCAGATGAGGAGGAGATCACCATAGGTACCCCCTTTGATGAACAAGAAGACAAGTCACAAACTTTTGCCTCTATCTCTGATGAGGAAGATATGATCTTTGACTCTTCTCTCACTTTGCAAGACATCATGGAGGAGCATGGACAGATTCTTGATCGTGTTTTGAATGATTTGTTTGAAGTCATTGGGACAGGTTACACTCTTCTTCAAGGAGGGTATGAGCTGGCTAAGGGAGGAGAAGGCAACATTGGGACTCAAATAAGTATTCAAAGGGGCTACAAGCTTTTAGATTTATCCTTTCAAGAGGTCGGTAAATTTGAAGATGATATTTTTGAAGTCATCAAGGAGGATGACCATGCCATGGAACTCGAGTTGGAGGAGGATCCGGAGGATGTCTTTGAACAACTAGAGACTCTGGTCTTTGAGCAGAAAAAGGAGAAGCTTGTCCATCTTGAGGAAAGCTTTGAAGAAGAGAACCTTGAGCAAGAAGGTGATGTTCTATGGGATGAACAATCAGTTTGTGATCTCATTTTAAACATCACAATAGTCACCCTTCTTCAAGAAAGCCATGATCAAGTAGAAGATGAGTTTGACAATGTCTTCAATGAGGTAGGAGGGAACAGGTTAGACTATGACACATGTCAAAGGGGCTATGCATATCAAGGGGCTTATGGTGATGAGCCAAAAACCATTGATTTCTTGATAAAACACACCAACATGAAGAACTAGTAGGAGGCAAGCTTCCAAGAACAAGAAGAGTACATATATGTTGGAATCATGTTTGCCCCTAATTCATTTGGATACGAGCCAATTAAGGTGGCAGGCAAGAAGAGAAAGTCACCAAATCTCCATTCCATTCAGCCATTTGTCTGGCACCATAAGTTTTCTTGCCATGAAGGAGACTTAAGAAGTTTTCCCTTTGATCCAGAAGGGCTGCAAATATACCTAGTTAGCTGTACATAGTAGTTTACTTTCAATTTTTCTTTCCCTATTTTGCCTAAGTGTTGTTTGCACAAGTAGTGTTTTTTAGTCTTGTGTGTGTTTTCCTTTGGGTTTGGGGTAAAAGCTTCATGATTGATTCTTAGATCTCTCAAGGCTATTGCTAAATTTTTCAAGCTGCATTCTGACTCCATGCCCAATGGACTTTGAGGCTACTAGTTTCTAAGCATAACAGGTATGCTTCCCCTGCAAATCACCAAATTGTTAACCATTTTTGGTCTCGTGGGCAAAAATCAGTCCCCCTTCTCTTTTGTTTCTAGTTCCACACCCATACATGAAGGATAATGTAGAAATCTAATTTTTCAACACATTTTTTCCTTCATGGAATGAAAAAGGCTCAACTACAAGCATTTGGTGCAAAAAGAACATGCTGAGTTGAAAGGAGTGGTTATGCAGGAAATTGCAAGGGAACAAGTAAACCGTCTCAGAGGGATTTTAATTAGCAAAAAAAAGACTAAGTTCAAAAGGCCAAAGGATCATTTTTAAAATCTCAAAGGTTAAGCAGCCCTTGTGGAGGGCCGATGATGAGCAAAATGGACCATTACAAAAGCTCCGAAGGGTAACTTTGGACTTGATTTACCCTTGCGGAGGGCAGTTGGTCAAGAAGCCCAAAAAGGACTTGCCCTTCAAGAAAGACAAGGCAAAAGATAGGTGAAGACAAAGGTTGAATTTCTTCAGGCAAAATGCTCGAAGGATTTCCTTTGAACATTTTGTCCGAAGAAATTCATAAAGCAAGTCACCGAACAAAGATTGTCTTTTCGAAAGAAAAACCACATGAAATGGTAAGGCAATTCCTTTGGACAAAATGTCTGAAGGAATTTATCCATAAAAATTCCTAACCCAAGGAAAGCAAGTAGAAAAAAAAACAAGATGAGAAGATTTCCTTCAGACATTTTGTCCGAAGGAATTAGGAGACCAAGGCCATCCAAAGGACACCGAAGGGCAAGTGCCCTTGTGGGGGACTCTTGGCTACCAAAAGGGACCTTTCTCCAAGCCCCGAAGGGACACCTTCCCTTCAAGAGGGTTAAAAAGACAAAGGCCCAGACAAAGGGAAAAAGCTGAAAGAAAGAAAGCTAAAGAAATTACCAAAGGGGGTGACAGGCCCGCAGACGTCAAAATCTAGCATGGCAAACTAGTTGTTGGAGGTTCAAACATCCTAGTGACAGGAGTGCAAATGTCAAATTTAAGGCGGTGAAATAGCCTGTTGATTTTAAAATGTTTAAGGATACGTCGCAAGTGAACCCAGTGACCCACTGAGAAGATAGCCCTGAGTGCTCACAAAGCCAAAAAAAGACAAAGCCAAGAAGAGACAAAAATAACAAGGAAAGATGGGAATAGTCTAGGTGGCAAAGGAAGGTGTCAGCACAAGGAGTTATTCCAGCGGTTGAAATAGTCTATGCTAAGTGGTCATCAAGGAGCGTAAATTAGTGAATGACGTGGCCTATTTTTCCTCATTTTGCATTAATGAGCAGACAATCACATAAGTCTTAAATAAGGGTGGCCTCGTCATTAAAACAATCGGGTGACCCATGCTTCTGGACTAGCATTTAATACGTTTTGAGTGCTAAAGTCAAGATTGACGACTACACATCATGGTTCTAGCAGGCCATTTCTAGAAGGATGATATCAGCAACAATGACTTCCTCTTCCCAAGGCATTCAATGTAGCATGGGTCATTTATTTTCTATAAAGTGCCAAAGTCTTTTCCTAAAGGCTATATATTGTAATATCTCATTTGAGAAGGGATCTCTCAACTTGTAAGGCAGAGCTCTACCAAAATTTACCTTGAATAAAAAACAAGCATTTTTGCCTCCATTTGAGCTTGCACTTTTGTATGTCTATGGCTTTGTCTTGTGTTAAGTCATTTTCCTTCATGCTTTCACACAATGATTCCAACATGTCTAGTGTATTGTGAGTTATGCTTTTGCAGGTTAGCCAGAAGTGTCCACAGTAGAGTATAAGCGCATGTGAACAAGCTACCATACTATGTCTTAGAACACCTATGGTAGTTCTTCCTCCCTGTATCTCTAGAGGACCCCTAGCTCACTGATGCAAAAGAATTTCTCATATCAAATGAAGTGTATATCAGCTTATTCTTGGTGGAAAGTGTATGTTCAAGCTAAGTAGATCAACCATTTTTGGTGCATCACCGTTTAGTTTAGGTTCTGTTTTCAGTAACCCTTCTCTCTTTTCAACCCCCCCTTATATATATATATATATATATATATATATATATATATATATAAGTAGTATTGAAATAACCCAGAGATGCATCAAAGGGAGCTAGCCCTTATCTAGAGATTCTCCCCTCAATTTTTCCAGACCCACAGATATATATATATATATATATATATATATATATATATATATATATATAAGTAGTAGTATTGAAATAACCCAGAGATGCATCAAAGGGAGCTAGCCCTTATCTAGAGATTCTCCCCTCAATTTTTCCAGACCCATAGGCAAGAGAGGAGTCTCCATTGTGCCGCATGGAAGAGAGAAGCCCAACCTTCTCTCAAGGGTGCAATCTACAGTGTCAACACCTTCTTCCTAAGGTAAATATATAATTAGATGAGAGTGTCAGCGTCTGCATCAATTTTTGTAGTATTAGTGTTAAACGATAATGCATCATAGATCATGTTGACAATGTTCAAAAAGTATCAAGCGATGAAAGTATATGGAAATTTAAGCCATCTAGATAATTCTCCTGAGGGAACCATCTAAATGTGTGCTAGGGAGTAGTGTTGCTTCATCGTGAACTTATCTTGGTCCCCAAGTTATCCAGGCAAGTCATTTAGAATGTGCCACTCATTCCTAAAGGCTTTATTCATATCATCATACCATCCCTTAATTTTGAGCTTATGGGAAGGAATTATCATAGTAAAGCAAGTAAATGATTGAAATATCTCTATAGGGAATTTATGCTAGAGAGTGTAATCCCATTTTAATTCTCCAGTTGTGTACTCAAGTACACCAATGTCATAAAAAAATTGTAAAAAAATGATAACGGCTCTTGAAAAATTTTGGTTCGGCAGGTGGTTGGATTTCTTTACATCTGTATTAATCTTATAAACAAAGTAATGCACCCAATTATACTTCATTCCCAGGGTAAGTTGATGGGCAAAGTATAGATGTGTCATGTCTACCTCTTTCCATATATCAACACCTCCAACCTTGGTCATGATTATTTGTGTGCCCCCTCTAAAGATGATATCTTGGAGACTCGTAATGTGCATTGCATGGCCTTATTTTTGATACCCAAGTGATATTTCAGTATTTTCAATCTCCTCATGGTCCTCCAAGTCTAAGGAAATGTCAACACTTGATCATTGTAACCTTATGACTTTGGTTATCCTCTTAGATGTGATCTGCATCTGACACCCAACAATATAGAAAGTCTTCATGCACATAAGAAATAAGAAACTTGACTACTTTTATCAGCTTTCCAAAATACATAAAATTAAACAATTGAAATAGTCCTACATCATTAAGACTATTAAAAATACTCAAATCATATACAAGATCATTTCATGTGTTCTGGCGCTCTACTCGGTAATCTTGCTGTAATTTGACCTCATTGTCAAGATGGTGATGATTATAATCAAAATATTACAAGTGGGCACATTTGACACCCAATTCTCAACATGCAACACTACTTCTAGATATTGCATTTATTCTATCAATAGTGCGGGTGGAGGTGGTATGAAAGCGTTCTTCTTGGCTTGGTGCGCCATCCCTAATTTTGTGTTTCCTTTTCCTCAACCTGTTGTGATAACTCTTCTATGCATGTACGAGCTCTCTACTTAGGTCTTTTTCTTTGGTAAAATCACACTTCAAATAGTCCAGAGGTTATGGCATGGTGATTCGACCCTCCTGAAGGAATACATGATTGCTTTGCTGACCCACTCAACTTTCCTCCTTCAATATCCTCTAATGGAAGATGTCAACCTCTGCAACTTGAAATTCTATAAACTTGCACTTCTTTAATCACCTTTTCAACACTCTTCCTATTTATCACAATTGTTTCACTTGAGGATGCTCAAAATAGTCACAAATAGATGATCTACACTCATTTGGAAGCTAAAAACATTCCTCTATCAACTCAAAAAGGCTCCTTTGGCTATGTGAATTCATGAATTTGATAATAAAAGAATTTAAAGTGATATGCGTTTAATTTTTATAGCCTTGAGGGGTAATTCAAACTTTTCCACTATCTCTTCCATCACTTCACATAATTAATGCTCTAAGAGTATTATCACAATTCACACTTGGCACACTTGCCATTACAACTAATTTCCTTGTATTAAATACATTATCCCATCCCACACTTTTCTCGAAGTGCATGATAAATGTAAAAAAATTCAAAATTTTCCATTACATATGTGGGAACCTCACTTCTTTACCTTGATTAGCTTAACGGTTACATGCCATATCCTATATACCTATTTTTCCTTATACACTTCCACTTACATGCCCTTTTTTACCACATGCATTCCCATTGACTTTTTCTATGGTGTTCCATTGGTCTATCTTATTTTACACTTATTACCCCATACTAAAAGTTGTTTGTGGTCCAAGACATTACAAAGAAATACAAATACAAAAAAAAAAAGTGTGACCCTAAACTCATCAAGGGAATGCAATCAATGCCATGCTTTATTGAAAAAAACATAAATCCTTTACTAACCTAGTGGCATATGCCTTATTATTTAAATGAGGGAAGACACTACTTAGAATAGCAGGGCCATAATTGACTACCATGGAAATGGCTAGGAAGGAATTGGCCATCTAATCATTTCAATTTATACACGTCAGTGGGATGAATACTATGAATAATGAACATGCCATCTCAATGTATGCAAAGCTTTTTTGAGTGACGTGCAAACTTGGAGTCATATACCAAAACTTGCATGCATGGATAAAAAATCTTGTTCTTCAAATGGTGGTCATGTTAAGCCTTTTATTTGTGCTTCTCCACTCCTTGAATCTAATGCATGAGAAACCACGTCTCATCCAACCAAAACAAAGCATCTAGGCATGCTTTCAAGGACTCTTCATCATCTAATCAACCAATGCACGTAATTCAAAGAGAAGGGACAATGAATTCAACCCGAAGATCAACTTTGATAATAAACATAAGATTAAAATATGCACTCTTGTTCAATCATTTGTATGTGGTCCAATACACCCATAAAATCATAAAAACACGATCATCCCAATTTGTACATCCAATATTACAAATCTTAGTCAAGGTATTACCTAAGATCTTATTAAACACCTCAACTATACCATTGCCCCGAGGATGGTAATGTGTAGTTTTGTGATACGTGATCATGAATTCATTCAAGATGATTCATATGGTCTCATTAAGGAAATGAGTTCCTTGATTACTAGTCAAACTTAATGGACATCCATATTATCTAATGATATTCTCCAAAAAAAAAAAACTAGCAGTAGTGGTAGTAGTACAATCCCTAGTTAGTGCAGCTTCAACTAAGTGAGTAAGGTAATTAGTAGCAATTATAACATAGTGTGTACTAGTATGCCTCCCTACTAGGTTAATGGGGCCAACAAAATCATTAACTCAATTTAAAAATGGTTCATGTGCTAATATCAGATGAAGGGGCATAACATCCCTTTTGTTTAACTTACCCATGCGCTAACAAATATCACACTGGTGTGTGTAAGATTTAGTATCTTTAAACATGGTAGGACACTATAATCTAGCCAAAAGGACCTTCCACACTATAACATCACTAGTATAGTGTTCTCTATTGACACCCTCATAAACATCCCAAAGAACTTCAATGCACTCATGCTACATGACGCAGTGGCATAACACTTCATCCCACCCAGGCTTATAAAGATCTCCCCTATGAGTTGGAAGGGAGATAAAACAACAATTAATTGCTTCTTTTCTTGAGTGTTGAGGTGGGTTAGTGATGAAACCTATTTTAAAAATGTTGTGATATCCTCTAACTCTTTTAGCACATGCATGATGTAGAAAAGTTACATGTCAACAAGTCATATTCAATAGCACATGTTGGTTCACCAGATCTGATGCACAATAAACTATCAAGGACATAATTAGCCTTACCAAGTCTCATCATCACTAAGAACTAAAACTTCTGAAAAAGCACAATCCACTGATAAATGTGCCCATACAATATGTGCTTATTTACTAAGTACTTCAATGCTTCATGGCCCATAAAAAAATGAGTGGAGTGGCAAAAAAGTACTAATAGAAAAATTTGAATTTGTATACCATGGAAAAATCTTTGTGATCTTTAGTCATATATTTTCATTCAGTTGGAGTGAGCTTCCTACTAGCAAAATAGATAGGATGGTAAAGGTTGCCCTCATTAGGATGAGCAAGGATATCACCTACTGCCATGCCTAAAACATTGACATGCATCTGAAAGGGATTTGTCCATTTAGGAAATTGGAGAATAGGGGCATTAATGAGCTTATCTTTGAGTATAATGAACCCTTGCTTATGGGCATTGGTTCAGACAAATTGACCATTCTATTTTAGTAATTTCTCTAGTGGCACAATGATCCTAGCATACCCTCGAATGAACTTCCTATAATACCTCGTGTGTCCTAGGAAAATGCATACTTCTTTCTAAGTGGTCGGTGCTATAAGGTGAATAATAATATCAATCTTGGCTTCATTCATTAAGAGTCCATCATGATAAATAACATGACCAAGTAAAATGCCAAAAGAAGTAACAAACACATTTATTCAGATTCAAAGAAATCTAAAGGTTCTAACAGTGCTCAAGCATAAGTCATAGACTTGAATAGTGATCCCATAGTAAAATATAAATAGTCTAGTCATCCAGGTAGACTTGAAGGAATTTATGAATAAAATTCTTGAAAGCCTTGATCAAAATAAATGAAAAGCATTCTTCAACCCAAAGGGCATCATGCTGTAATCAAATGAACCCAATTCAATTGTAAATGTGGTCTTCAGTTTATCCTCTTCTACAATCTAGACTTGATATTCAAATAAGCCATCAGTAAATGTATAGATCTCACACCCATCAACTCTCTCTAGCATCTCCTTAGTGAAGGGTGTTGGAAAGGGGTTGGTCACACAAGAAACATTGAGTAATCAATAATCTACATAAACCTGAATGTAATAATCCTTATTGATACTAATGACAATGGGGCTCACCTATTCAGACTCATCTATAGGAGTAATGACTCTTGCATGCAACACGCTATCAATATCTTCCTTGACTTGAGCACGTAAGTTAAGATTCATATGATAGGGCCTCTTCTTGATAGGTCGATCACCCTCTACCAACATGATGTACATATTTCCTATGGAAGAATGCACTAATTTAATTTCAATATAATTTTGTGGGAAGATGTCTCAATACACTTTTAACAATTTAAACACTTTAGAGATCTCTATATTAGACCAATAGTTTACCATAATAACTATCTTAAGCATTTCCTCTATACCAATATTACATTGGATAGTCTGAAGCAACTCTAAGTATAGGTGTTGTTTATCTTGGATGGTGTATCGAACATTACACATTCCATACTCAGTATGCAAATCCAAGTGATCAATAGATAAATCATGTGGATCAGAATTGACACATTCATCAACCTGGTATAGGACCTTTTATTTGCCTTTCTAGATCTATTGTCTTAATATGTGGTCCAATTCAGGTTCAAGAAGTAGAGATGATGGTTTCATATCAAGTTCTTAGAAATTGTCAAGCTCTCTTCCTATGTGCCATGTATACATCTAATGTGATCTTCAATTAGGGTCAGGTTACCTATTATAGCCTAACGCATAGATTGCAAGGTGAGACATAAATCCATTCAAGGAGATGAATAAGATAAGTATACAATCATATTACTCTTAAGGAAACACTAAGAATTTGTCTTCATGTGCTGCTCTTCATGTACATACCATGCTCTAGCCCAAGTGCATAGAGTGCCATAGAATTCATGAACCCAAAGATACTTAGGAAAAAACATTTCATCTACCTTTCACATAGTCTCGTAGGCTTTAAGATGAGGTTCAAGAGCATTGATACCACTATAACTTATGGTGCCATGAATGCAGTTATCATGATAAAAGTGATGGTGTAGAGCAAAATGAACTTGGTCCCAAGTAAGTAAGTTTTGATGATGAGTTCTCCACCACGAAACAATTTTGCCATCAAAGATATGGATAATGGAACATATCCAATCATTTTCAATTGCATAGAAGGCCTCTAATCACTGGAAAAACTTGTGGACTTCCATCTAACCATGATATCTTAGAGTGTCATCTAACCTTGTGGGTGGTGCATCCATAATTTGTCCATGAAAAAAATGAACTTATGAAATTTATAATACTTTCGTGGAGTATCTTCTTGAATACCTATAGCACCATAGATCCTTTCAGTAAGGTCATACTCACCATGAGCCCAATAGTCGTAAGCATTATTGGTAGTGTTAGATATAGATTGTGCATCCACTCAGCACAATATGCCATCTAGAGTAGGATCTAGGTGTTCAACACTCTGAGCTATGAAACTATAGATGTGGTTAATTTCCTTGTCATTTTTTACTAGCTCAACATATGGAGGTCCTTGAACATAGTCTTAGGGGATTATAATGCATTGTTCATCATTATCAAAGTTGATACAATGCTTTTTGAAGCTCAAGTCAACATTATTCATGTAACACCAAGGGTAATCCAACATAGTATAAAAGTCATCAACTTTAGCCAACTCAATGACTTTAAAGTTAGATTTGAAAGTGGCACCTAGGATATCCATGGTGGCATCTTTAAGTACTCCAATAGACAGAGCATGAGTCTTATTGGCCATAAATAACACATGAGGAGAAGGTTTTAAAGAAGGGCTTACCATCTTCCTCCATTCATCCTTGGTGAGGACATTTACTTCAACATCAATATCACTAAGATATCTTGAATAACCCATCCATCATAGACACATTAATCAATATCTCTTTATCCCCCTTTAGACTAGGCTAGATATGAGTTTCTTACTATCGTGCATGGTTTAATTGATGGGCCTCAGTAGGCCTAGGTGTATGATGCCTTATCCAATTTCATAATAGGGGTGCGATACCTCATCAAGGAGTCACTTACACACTCATGGAACTCATCACATGTCGAGTCATGAAGATCCATAGCTTTCTACATGTCAGCATGTGTAGCAACATCATGATCATTGAGGAACTAGATTTATTCTTGTAGTTCTCTCACCAAATTCATGGTGTTGTGTAGCACTTCTTTCTATTTATAAGCATATAGATAAATAATTTCATGAGGCTTTTCTCATTTAACCTTTTCAATGGGTAGGTTGGAATAGACTGGGACTTACCACCACTTTGTATAATAATGTTAACTTTGGGATTGGTCAGAGTAATATCATATGGTCTCCACTAAGGCTTTTCAATTCATATCATTTTGGCACCCTTTTCATTTCTCAACTTCATGATGGAAGTATACAGGTTTGGGCACTCTTCTAGATGGTGTTCATTTTTACAAAAATCACATGTAAGATACAATGGGAAATCACATTGGTAGTGATTTGGGGAATTACACTTATAACAGGTTTTTTGGTGGAAAATGTACACCTCCACATTCTCAACCATGACCACAACAACAATATCCTCCTCCATTATCCTAGTTATTTCAACACATGTTTGATGCATACTGTATGTGTACACCTCATGGATTCCACTAATAAGATGACACTCATTGGTATTATGAGTGTGTGCATAACATATATTATAATATGTAGATACCTTTGATTGTGTGTCACGTTGAAGTAGAGGGAAATCCCTTATGTCATGATTTTCCTATAAAATCTCATAGGATTGCTTCATCACAACTCAAATACTCTTTCATGGGTATTTATTCCTTTATGGCATTCAGATTCATAGTCCACACACCACAAACCACTGGGAGTGGCATGAGCATTATGTGTAGTGAGATTTTCCATCTAAGATGCCTAGTAGAGATTTGAGCCTCTATGAAGGGAATAATCCTTGTGTTGATGTTTCTAATGGCTTCGGTACAAAGGGTAGCTTCCAAAGCCTCACATGGGTTGGTGAAAGTCTTCTATGATAAAGTGCATCATGAGGGAATAAAAAAGCCTCCTAAAAACCATTAGGTGTGTTGAGTGGCATTTATCTCAAAATAAATCTTAGAGATAAGCATATTAAAATGTGCATCATACTCATGCACACTCTCAATTAATTCCTATTTGATCTCCTTTAGGGAAACTATGCTCTACTATTCAAACTCTAAAATTTCAAATTCCTACAAAAATTCTACCTATAGTTGGTTATAATTCACCATAGCCTATTGCGTATCAAAATTATATTACCACTTATGCACGTAGTCTAAAAGAGTGATAGTAAACTATGTTACCTTTTGTTTAGATGAGGTAATGCTGTGCACTTGCCAAATATGTTCAAAATTATGAACATGTTATAAAACATTCTCTAAGCCATGATACTCAAGCAAATGAAATGTCATCTCATAATACATAATGGTCAGATGAGGAGCTTGTAATGGTGCTTGTTATGATACACTCCCTGTCCCTCCTAAACCTTATGGGGGAGGTTTACCACTACCTCCTATGCCTCCTCCAATTCTTCCAGTTAAACCACCATTGGTACTACCTCTCATACCTCCTACAACAACATAAACACCTAATATATTGGGCACTTAGGTGGGTTGATTAACTATAGATGGGCCGGTACTCTGCCCACCTAGTTATGCTTGGTCCCTTAGGCATTCCAAACTGGGACATAAAATTATTTTGTAATGGAAAAAACCAACAATAAACTACTAAGTCTTCATCTACAAAAGTATCTATAATTTCTGATTTTGCACTATTTTTATCCCAATTATGTATAAAGATGTCATCTAACTCAAGAACATGAGCATGCATTATGGGTGGGGAACTGGGTCTATCCAAATTGGGTTCTTTAGTCACCACTACCTGAATCACTTCTCTTGCACATACTTGTGCTAGTATCAGGTGTGGTCCCATGGTTGGGGATCCCTTGCTATGCCCTTAAGCTTTTGATGCAGAGCATACACCAAGTAATCACACTAAACCTTGTTTCTAAATCCACTCCCTTTGATAAAGGTTTCTTAGTTCAATTCCTCATGCAATGGTTTTAGGTTCACCTAACAATTTTGAGTTATCCAAAATTTTGATCTTGTTTATATATATATATATATATATATATCATCATCATCATCATCATCATCAACCCTCTCTTCTCAGTCAACTCTCCAACACTTTTCAGACCTCAAATTCTACCTTTACACAACTCTATCCACTTTGACAATAGCCTTATAACCCTATTTTTAGGGTTTCCTACTTTGTACAATTAAGAATAGATGCATATAGCAAAACTAGTCCTTAATCTAGATACCCTTTATCCATTTCCAGCTAATTATGAAGTTTCATGCAACAACTCAATGTTTTGATAGTCGTTTTAGACCTTTCTAGGTCTTTGTTTACCCCTATTAGGTCTCTTAGGGTTCTTTTTGCACTCAGTCTCTATTATCCATACATAGGTACATTCATTTAAATTAGACTTCATAATATCTTCACAAATGTTATCCCTAATATTTTCACCAAATTGCACATAACTTGAATGATGGAATCTCTCTAAACTCCCAAAACCCTAGTTTAGGGTTTATACAACCCTGTCTAAGCTAAGAACATATAATAATCCACTGTGAACATTTGTGTGAGTTTTAAAGAACTTTAAAATTCTTATTAGGTCTGTCTAGACCTTGTTCACACACTCCAATCAATGGATTCACATTTCCAATCTATTATCATAGGTTTCCAAGAAACATAACACTTGATTGTGTAGAAGATCACACCCAAGTAACAAGGCATAACTCTATTTGGATTATTACAATAATCCTCCACATGAAGAAACAATGTAAATAGTTTAAAAACAATGTAAAGACTTACCAAAAGGTGATAATGGTTATCACACTCGTTGTATACAAATCTACTCCTAGTCTGTTATAAGCACAGTCATAAATCCTTAATGCAAAACACATGAAAGAAAAGTCTATGGGTTGTCACACTTCAAATAGGGGTTTCTATTCTTATTTTAAAACATATATCCTCAGATATATATCAAATAGCCTTCATTAACAATTGTAACATTTGTTAACAACATTCATTTAATAATTCTTGTCAGATATAGTCTGTAACATAGTCAAATACTCAAGAACAGGGGTTTGTTCATGAAAATGCCTAAATATCATATGCTTTCCACATTATTTTTGAAAATTATAATCACAAATAGAGATAAATACATGACCATTTTCTTCCAAACTCATTAGGATACATTTACCACAATCATTCTTTATCAACAAAACACCTTTAGTTGATAATAATAGTCTTTATCAGCCCAACAGGGGACTGTATTCCCTTTCTCTAATAGGGAAACTTACTTGCTTGGAATCCTTCAAAGTCTCTCTTTAATCACACTTGCATTGCCTACAAACACGGTTAGAAACAATCTCAACTTCATTCTTTCTTCAATCAAAACACATGCATTCATCAAATGACCTCAACAGGGCATGCATGTATTATTTAATCAATAGAGATTACAAATCACACCAACTTCTTCATATAAATATTTGTCAAATACCTTCCCTATCCATCTACCTCAAATGTATTTTTAATCTACTACTCAAAAACTAAATTTGCACTGCCTAAAATAATGCATAACCAAATCTTGATTCCTTTTGCTCGTAGATATTTCTTGTCACCTTACATTGTCTTTATATTCACACCAAATAAGGTACTTAAAACCACAATAATAGTTTAAATAATATATTTTTAAACCTCATATAATGCCTAAACACTTAAACACATTTTACATATCTTACCACCTTCATAAATAGTGCTTTTGGCAAGAAAACCAATAATTTAAATTCTATCCACTTTATAACTATCTAAACTCCACCTAAGGACTATTTATTACCTCTAACACCTATAGGACACCTGTTCGACTAACTTAAGACAAAAATAGATAATTTTGGGGTCCTTATAGGATGCCCCTACATTAGCTCCTGTACAGACCCTTACAACACTTCTTGAGTCATCTCATCCCCTCCCTAGATCACTTCCACTCATAATCCTTTGTTGAGATTCATCATATTTTTACTTCCATAATTCTTGATAACTAGCTACCATGATGAATCAACAATTTTACATCAAAAGGCATCCTTCTATTTCCCCACCAATTACGCTACTCATGTGAGAGAGAGTGTATCCATCCATGGAGAAACTTTCAAGTTTAGAATCTACTGATCTTATTAATCTTTGGAAAAAAAAGTCTAAGATATCTCCCATATGGTTCTTGGAGGAAGTGAACTCAACTTCCTCTAGACAGGAATATGTTGAGACTATGTATTCCAATATGTAACTATTAAAATTTATGCACAGCCAAACATCAATAGCACGTGTCCAAGGCACTCCCAACCATGTGAAATCTAACTATTGCTCTAGTGACCAAATTATATTTTATCCATAGTTCCTTGATTGGTCTTGTGCGTATGCCAAAATCCAATCATGAAGTTGAACATGTACTTCTACAAAGAACATCTCATAAATTTAGTTGTATATATGTTGTTCTACCCATTCACATGTGGAGATTCTTGGTTAAAATATGTTAAAACAAAGCTATCTTCTACTATAGAAACCCATCATTTAATATTCTCTAGAGACAGTCATTCAAGCATCTTCACCATCATGCAAATAAGCTCTATGGGCCCCAAAATGAAACTAAAATGTTGGGATTCTTTTCCTTTAAATGACCATGTATTTACCCAGGCACACACTAAGTGAATAATATTCCAATATGGTAATGTTTTGGCATTTCACATAAGAACAAGTTATCACACACTCCCTTGAAGCACACAACTTTGGATCATTCTTGTTGGTTTTGTCATGCAAAGGTGTGTTTGTCCAACTTCCTAGATAAGGGAACTCAAAGATATACTTAGTACTAAACTCATTCTTTAGTCTATATTTAACTTAGCTCAGTTATTTATAACTCAATGATCAAAATAAAAAGATGGCATAAACAATAATAGATAAAATTAACCCCATAGATAATTGAACAATAATATTATGTCAAAATACGCTTTTTTCATCTTATTCATAAGTGATATCAAAGAATACAATGATCTAGAGTTACAATGGTAAGTAACTCATGTAAACTCATCAATAACATCCAATTGAATAACAAAAAAACAAAGTACATCATAAGGGTATTTATACTTGGTTTTCCCTGACCAAGCAATTATAAATGTAATTATAATCAGGATGAGTCACCAAGGATCATCAATAGATTTGATTCATGATAGCCATTTACATTAAGTTCCGTAGACCTAGGCCTATTTGCCCCTATATTCTTTGTTAATTTTGGATACTCGTTGTCAAGAACCTATCTTCTTATGGGTTGGTTCTAGATTCAATCTTGACTTAATCTTCTCTTCTATCCTTGCGAATAACTTTATAACCATCTATACTTTCCATGATCTCTCCAAGTCTTCTGTTAAGTTATAAGTCCTTCATTATTGGGTTCTCTATTTAACATGCATATTTAGTCCTTAGGACTTATTCCTTCTACACCACAGACTCTAGTGCCATGATTTTTTGTGCCATGGTCTTCCATACCATTTCTCTCCATGTCACTTATTCTAAAAAAATATTTAGCCAAAATTGGTGGCCAAACACATCTAGTTATGCATGTCTACTAAAAACCCATAAGTGTGGTAGAATCATATACTACTTAGTTGAAAACTTGAAAGGGCGGCTAAGTAATGTAAAATAGGTGAAAACTGATAAACAAAACCTTGAACAATAACTACAAATAATGTTTTTGATTTGATCCTTTTCAATAGGTAATGTTTCAATGGATTTCGTGCTTATTATTGGAAAGAGGGAAAAGAAAAAACTAGGTATGGGTATGGTTAAAAAATATGATTGATAGTACACACATTGAAATTGGAAGATTGTGAAGAGCTCCTCTTTGGTTTGGGAGGATGACCTGCAGATAAAAAATCACTAAAGCATACTTATTTGTTAGATAAATAGTAGAGTGGATTTCCTAGAGATAGCTAGATCTTGGAAGCGAGAGATTCTTTAAGGGCTGTCAATCCACACATTTTAAATAATTAAGCTTATAAATAAAATAGGAAAGTACTTGCATCAATTAATCAAAAGGTAATGAAATTGAATACAAGAGTGCTTGCTAAGAAATATGCTAGAAATGATTAAATTAGTGATAAACTAATTAATATTAGTGCTAGAGGGTTACGGTATGCTTCAAAAAATCAAAAAGGGGTCTATGGATAGGCAAGAACATAGATAATTAAGTTTGATTAGGTGTAGGTAGGTGAAATTATCTTGTTGGTATTCACTACCACAGTGACCATCGACGGTTGATTCAACCAATGATGGTTACTATGTGATGATATGGGTTGGTAATTTGGCTGATTGATGAGATCTAAAAGATGGATTCTGAGAGATGGGTAAGGTCTAGATTGAGTGAAATGGAAATAAAATAGATGAATACTGAGAAATAAGTACTTGTCTTACTAGAAGTTGATTAGGTAGATGGTTAAGGTAGTTGATCTATTGGTGGAGTCTAGATCAATTCCAACAAAGTAAGGGTACTGAAGGCTTGGTGGAGAGGCAACAATAAATTTGGCTCTTTGATATGATTGCTGGATTGTTGGAATATTGAATTGCTAATAATGATTGACTTGAAAAAAAAGAACTCCTAGATGCACAAGCTCTTGATCACAATTACAGATAGATTTCACCTCCCAACTCCTCTCTTCTTATAAACACAAGAGGTGGAAGTGAAGGTTCATTTGCATTGTCTAATTATAAATTACCCATACAAAGGCTCGCAACAAGATTTAGACAACTTATATTTAGAAAAGCAAAGTGGGTGGTTTGCATGCTAGCTATTAAGGAGGTGCACCCTAACCACTGATGGTCATCCTCATCATTGACGATCAAGGGTGAAGGTAAAATCAATGGTCGAGGGTGAAGGTATAAAGGTGGGTAAAAGCTAGGTTAAGCTAGTTAGGTAAACTGACAGTAGTTGGGCCCAATTAGTGGTCAAGGGGTAAAATTGGTCCCAAGGGGGTTCTACACAGTCTAGGTCTATTTTTGAAATTTGAAATCGTAATGTACATATTTTTAGTGTCTATATTTTGCCCCTTTTTGTTACGCATCTTTGAATCAACAAGCTACAAAATAAAAAATGGATTATTGGTCAAAGGTTTGGTTGCCTTGAGTATGGGAAGAGGTGTTCCTCCCTTGAATTAAGAGTCAATGAGGAAGAACATAATTGGGTGCAGGTTTGATAAGCAGTATATGGTGAGTCACAAGGTGGGTGACAAGAGGGTTGGGAATTTGAAATGCAAACTTGTGCACAAAATATGACTAAGTACGATAGTCAAGATCATACACAGACTAAAATTATCAATGTTGGTAAAAATTATGAGGGTCGATGCTAAGAAGGATAAGTGTGAGTGAACCACATGACTGCATATAGTTGTGGTAGTTAGGAATACTTGTAGATGCAAGTCTCCTAGGTAGGGTTAGTGTTTTGCAAGTATCCAAGGTAGGAAGTTCTTCTTTGAAAAATGCGAATGGGTCAAGTGTCATGGGTATCTAAGGTAGGAAGTGTTATTGAAAAGACACAAATGATTTGGTTGTGCACTAGGTGGTGCAAATGCAAATGGTCAACATGGCAAGGCCAGTCAATACGACCAAAAAGACCAAGCATGATTGTAATAAAATATGAAAAAATATGGGTAAAAAATGACCAACATCAAGGTGGATGTGCTCTAATAGTGGGTTGGAGAAGGGTAATCTCTAAAAGTTTAGGTGGGAGTAAGGTGATCTCCAAAGGTTGACACCTAGGTTGGGTGCTAAAAAAGTCTAAAATGTGGGTTCATGACCATCGATGGTCAAGGGTCCCAAGGGTCGACCTTCGAAAGTCACCTTGACCATTGAATACCAAAAAGTGAAAATGACATTTCATTTTCACTATTTTTTATTGACCTCTAAGATTATTGTGCATCTAATGAGCTAGAAAATTTGGCATTTTGCTAAGAATTGACTGAGCATTCAGTTGAGGTGGAGTTTTATGATTGGTGAGAGGAGATTATGAATTGATAGGTGTAGGTGGGGGGATGAGGGACATAGACTGGCTTAGAGATGTGTTAGAGGGTGGTGGGGGATGTGATTTGGAGACCATATGTGGGGTGGCCTAGGTGGGCCCATTACACATGATACATACTATCATTATAGAGCTAGCAATGGATTTACAAGAGGTTAGATGATGAGACTAAGATGATCCCATTTGATAGAGTTCAGAGGTAGTTCAATCTTGTGTAGGGGATTCTGATTGCTTTCCCAAGGTATAGGAGGGAGGATACATAGTTTCTACTTCTAGAGGCCACAAGATGTAGTGTTAGACTATGAGGAACTACAGACTAGAGCAGTGATTGATGATACTAGTTTTGTGGATGGATATCCAACATGGTATCAGGCCCTATATGTAGTGGATGATTTTAGATGGGATGATGGGGATCAGTAGGTGATGGATGTGGATCCAAATAGAGGGGCTCCATAGGCACAGGGCTAGGATGAACATGCAAGGGTAGAACTAGCAGGTGCACAGGTCTAGATTATAAGTTTATAGGGATAGGTGGCTGCATTATAGGGATAGATTGTCACTTTATAGGTTTAGGTTACCATGTTGATAAGAGAGAGATCAGACAAGGATCTCCCTTGGGTTAGTGAATCAAGAGAGAAATATATTGAGGTAGATGGTAGGAGCTATCACATCACTAGTATGGGGACCACCTAATATGATCATAATGACATGGTACTTAGCCATGATTGAGGAGTTGAGATACTATGAGGCTATAGTCTTGGTATGATGTCCACAGGAGCTGAGATATGGAGAGTATAGGGTCAGTTTGTTAGGTGGTCCAGTTGTGGCTACTTAAGGACAATAGGCCTTTATAGTGAGTGGACATACATGCATCCCAAGAGGACCAACACCAGATGGTAGTGCAAGTGGATGAGTAGGAGGGGCCAATAGTACTGGTGCCCCAAGGGCATGATATATGACATGATAGATGTACATGTTATTGATTTTGATATCGGCCTACATGTCAATGATGCAATATGTACATGAGAGATAGAGATGATATACATTTATTAAATGTATTATTTATGTGTACACATTGTTGGTTGAATATTTTGTCAATCAACATACTGATAAACAAAATAGATTTGATCAACCAAAGTAGGAAGATAAGTCATCCAAATGTGTAGTTTTACCACATCAGAAAGACACTGATCTCTCCTCTCATCAAGGGGAGGTTCCCTGTAGGTATGCTATATATATATATATATAAATAGAAAATAATATTCATGGGTGGGACAAACCATCCATCTCTTTTCTTTCAGAGATGATGCACATGGATCAAAAGAAAAACTTAGGGGAAATGACAGACAGTACTCCTCTTCTTTCAGAAGTACTATTCAACAAACCACAAGAATACTCCTAGCAGTAACAACAAAATGTAGCAAAGGATGTAATAACCAACAAATCGAGATGCAGCTCAAAGTCTTCACCTGGATTGCTCAAGAGTAAGATACAAAGGACAATGAGGGCACAAAGTCACCGCAAGGTCCTTTACACAGAAATGAAAAGAAAACACACTAAAAGCAATTATGGGGGCACAAAGTCTCTCCACAATTGACTCTTTAGGACACCTTCTTGACTGCTATCACTAATTCTGCTTGTTAAATTAAAGGAACAGAAGATATATTGAAGAAAAAGACATAAGAACAATTTCCTTAATAACAAAGATATTACAGCACAAAGTTTGAAAAACCACTTGCTTTCTTATTCCAGTAATAAAATATGATCGGCAATCTGAGCTCAACGTCTCAATAATGCCTTACAATTTGGGCAGAGTTTCGTTCTAAATGTCAAAAAAGAGATCTTTATTACAATAGAAGAAAGTCCCTTATATAGCCTCTTCAAGAAGGACTTGAGAAAAATCAATACATCATTTTGCATTGGAATCTGTTAAGAAGACACGTTGGAACTTAGGGGTGCTTTACCCATTTGATTTTATTAATGCAAGGAAATAAGTCACACTTATTGAAAGTTTGCAACTTCCAATGTCCACCTAGTGATCTGATCTTATCTTCATCATTCCTCCTTTCCTGATTACCTAGATTTAGTTTACTGTTCTGTTCCTTCTTCACTTTTTGTTGGTCTTGGCTTTGAAATCTGTGAATGTATTCTGGTCTATATGTCTCTATGTTTAAAGGATCAATGGCTAATTCACTATGTTGAATTTGACATTTTTGAGCGCGTCATTCCTTTATCTTCTTTCAACTTTTCTATTTGGCACTTTTGCAGATTGAACTTGCCCTTTCAGGCCTTAATAAATGACCTGTTTTGAGTAGAGAAGAGGCTCCCACAAGGGTATCTACCCTTCGGGTAGTCTTTGAATGGCCTTTAGGCTTCTTTGGGAAACTCTTTAAACTTTGGTGATGAACCAATTGTTGAACCATGTGTTTGAACTAACCATTGAACCAAAGCTTTGAACCTTTTTGTTGAACCAAGACGTTGAACCAAAATTTGGTTCAACAGTTCAAACAAAGCCTTGAACTGACTTACAAACCGTTTGATTGAACCAAAGAATGAATCAAAGCATTGAAATTGAGTGGATGAACCAAATGTTAAAATAAAGCGTTGAACTGCTTGATTGAACCTACCTTTGAAACATTTGACGTTGAACCAAAGGATGAACCAAACATTGAAATTGTTGTTGATGCTTGCCAATGAAAATTTCAATTTGAACCAAGGTGATGAACCAATTCTGAAAATGACCAATTGTTAGAAACTGATTCTTTTGATTGAACCCACCTGCAAAAGTCGTGAAGCCTATTGAACTTGTAGAAATGATCCTGTTTGCAGTCCGTAGATTTTTGAAAGGCTTGAAAAAAGAGGAATTTAAATGCCCAAGACAAAATTTGGAAAGGGAAGAGATAATTTTGGTCTGTAGGACCAAAATAATTCAAATATTGTCCCAAAAATGAGTGATATTTTTAGGGGACAACAGCTGGCTCTAGTTGGGGAACTTCTATCAATTGCAAAATGAATTGAAAGGAGTAGAATCCAGAATCTTCAGTGTCTTCAAGTATGCCATTGGGTTATAGAGTCATGCTACCTAGAAATGAAAGGCATAAAAAATGGAAACAAACAAAACAAAACATAATTAAAAACTGTACATATATATATATATACATATGCAATGATCTAATACTTCAAGAATTGAAGTATTTTAGATGCTACTTCTTGAGAGGCAATGAAAATAGTGCGCCATCTTGGTAAACCAGCAAGAAGACATTTTGTCCCCAGAAACGGTGATGGGCAAATGGAGCTCTCCACCAGAAAACCAATTTTTTGCATCTTCCTCTTGGTCTCTCCTTTTTGCTCTATGGTAGGATGTGGTCTTCAAACTGAAAACCATAACTCCTTGCTCTCCCTGTGAAGGGTTCCTTTTCCTAATTTTGATTTACAGTAGCATGGTCCATTACCATAATTGGTTGTTCTTCTAGTTCAGTCCAGTATATGATTGGATTGTCCATATCAAACTCCTAACAAACTATCAGATTAACATCTCCTTTGATGTGAAGGAGTTTGACTTCTTCATCTCGAGCAATCTTCAATTTAGGCAACAAAGATTCACATCCAGCTGTGTTGTTGGTGTTGCTAACTTGCAAATTGCATAAAGGAAGAATATATCCTTGAGATATCAACACAGTTCTAACTTCATCATTGGTGAAAGAATTTTTGTCATCATCAGAAGCTGATCTCCTATCAGATTTCTCTTCATTAGAGATGGAAGATCCTTGTTTATACTGCATCCTACCAATTCTCCTAAAGTCTTGTTTAGATCAATTCCTAGATTGTTAGCTACAGGACTTTCATCTGTAGAAATATGAACATCCTCTGTGGTAAAGAAATAATTACCCCTACTTGAAGACTTAGATAGAATTTCTACTGCAGGGGCTGATGTTTGGGTGACTACATATTTTGTCTCAGACAGGTCCACATCTATTTCTCCATCAATGTCCAATTGCTCAGAATTGACTTGTAGGGATTCAAACTCAGTCATTTGAATTTTGGATTCCTTGACATGATCAGTCATGTCAAATGACTGGAATGGATTTGGAAGAGAGGATGGGAGTTCATCCTTTTGATTTTTGGGAGGGAAAAGACTGGTTTGTGAAGCTGAAGTAGAAGGTAAAAAGATGTTTGATGTACTTACTTCTTTGGTAATCACTAGGTCCTTTGATTGAAAAGGAAGAGGGGTTCTCTACTCAACAATTAAAATTACTGATTGGGGTCGCTCCTCTATCTTCTCTTTGTCGGCCTGCTGGGCTAACTAATTTTGGGAATAGGTGAATACTACGTATGATCCTTTGATTGCTTCACCTTCACTTTTGGATTCATCTTGGTAATTCAGGAAACTAATGTGGGAGTCGGCAACTGATTCTTCTAGATCCTCCCTGAAGAGATCAATGTCATTTTTTTGCTCTAACTCATGTTGTAAATAGGAAACATGCTCTATTTCCAGAAATCCAACTACTGAGTATGTTGGAGGTGCTTCAAAAGCAGGATTTCTTTATGAAGGAAGAAGACATTTTTTTTGTCCTTGACTTCTGGCAACGTTGCCTTGATATGGCTGATTAGGGAATGTACTCCTTGATATATCTTTATATAGAGGAGCAGAAGACATACTTTGTGCCATTTGCCTTTTCAAGGCTAGCAATTCATTTGCCAGCTTTTGTACCATTGGATCAGTAGTGACTGTGGGTGAGTATTCAGAAGATGAAGAGGGTTTAGCTCTGTTAGGATCTCTCCTTATCTTTCCTGCCAAGATAAGGTCATCTTCTAGCTCAGTAGCCAAGTCTTGAGCAGCCTCAAGGTCTATGTGTCTAGCCCATCTCAATAGAAAACTCACTTCAGGCAGCTGTGAGTTGATGAAGAAACACATGAGATTCTGAGGTGTCGACTGGGCGATCATAGGAATCCTGTGCCTCAGCTTATTAAACCTAGCAATGAAGTCCCTCATAGGTTCATGGGGCTCCTTATTCATTTGTGTAAGCTGGGCCAGTAAGGCATATGCATCTTCTGCGGGCTTGAATCTTGCTACGAACTTGGCTTTAAGAATATCCCAGTCAGTCACTGATCTAGCTTGTAGATGGTAGAACCAGTCTGCAGCAGCACCTTATAGTGTCTCCACAAAAATCCTGACTGCCCCATCTTCAAATTCCACCCTTATCACACCATAGGCTATGGTGAAGGCTGTAATGTGTTCATCAGGGTGGACTCTTCCATCACCAAAAAATTTGGGGAAATTCTTCCTTGAATTGAGTGGTAGCTCATGTAGAGGTGGAGTCAAGTTGAGTGGGCCAAAAGAGTTACCCCAAGGGCCTCAAAATGCCATGATTTAATTATGAATAATAGGGATAACACAACTGAGTGGAGTTGCCAGATTATAGGACAAAAATGGAAAAGAAACTGGCCCTACTTCAGCTTAAAGCTTGAGGCTTCAAACTGCGCTTTCTTTCCCAACAGCTCTGGTTTTGCAGACGAGATAATATAATGGAGATGGATGAAAATGGTAAGGCTATAAATGGATAATGGGTAAGACATGAAATGGAGTCGCCAGAGTCTATAATGAATAAGTTTATAATGATAATGGGTTATATAGGTGATGTTTCAATCTGAAACTTGAGGTTCCAAATTGCACAATATTATGTATATCCCCAGTAGAGTCGCCAAAAATTGTTGGTTGAATATTTTGTCGATCAGTGTACTGATAAACAAAATAAGTTTGATCAGCCAAAGTAGGAAGATAAGTCATCCAAATGTGTAGTTTTACTACATCAGAAAGACACTGATCTCTCCTCTCATCAAGGGGAGGTTCCCTGTAGGTATGCTATATATATAAATATAAATAGAAAATAATATTCATGGGAGGGACAAACCATCCTCTCTCTTCTTTCAGAGATGATGCACACGGATCAAAGGAAAAACTTAGGGGAAATGATAGATAGTACTCCTCTTCTTTCAGAAGTACTATTCAACAAACCACAAGAATACTCCTGACAGTAACAAAAAAATGTAGCAAAGGATGTAATAACTAGCAAATCGAGATGCAGCTCAAAGTCTTCACCTAGATTACTCTAGAGTAAGATACGAAGGACAATGAGGGCACAAAGTTGCCTCAAGGTCCTTTACACAGAAATGAAAAGCAAACACACTAAAGGCAATTATGGGGCACAAAGTCTCTCCACAATTGACTCTTTTGGACACCTTCTTGACTGCTGTCACTAATTCTACTTGTTGAATTAAAGGAACATAAGATATATTGAAGAAAAAGACATAAGAACAATTTTCTTAATAACAAAGATATTACAGCACAAAGTCTGAAAAACCACTTGCTTTCTTATTCTAGTAATAAAATATGATCGGCAATCTGAGCTCAAAGTCTCAGTAATGCCTTACAATTTGGGTAGAGTTTTGTTCTAAATGTCAAAAAAGAGATCTTTATTACAATAGAAGAAAGTCCCTTATATAGCCTCTTCAAGAAGGACTTGGGAACAATCAATACATCATTTTGCATTGGAATCTGTTAAGAGGACACGCTGGAACTTAGGGGTGCTTTACCCATTTTATTTTATCAATGCAAGGAAATAAGTCGCGCTTATTGAAAGTTTGCAACTTCTAATGTCCACCTAGTGATCTTATCTTATCTTCATTGTTCCTCCTTGCCTGGTTAATTGAATCGGGTCCTGGATTTAGTTTATTATTTTGTTCCTTCTTCACTTTCTGCTGGTCTTGGCTTTGAAATCTGTGAATGTATTTTGGTCTATATGTCTGTATGTTTAAAGGATCAATAGCTTATTCACTGTGTTGAATTTGATGTTTTCGGGCATGTCATTCCTTTGTCTTCTTTCAGATTTTTTGTTTGGCACTTTTTCGGATTGAACTTGCCCTTTTGGGCCTTAAAAAATGACCCATTTTGAGTAGAGAAGAGCCTCTCGCAAGGGTATCTACCCTTCGGGCAGTCTTTGAATGGCCTTCAGGCTTCTTCGAGAAACTCTTTGAACTTTGGTGATGAACCAACTATTAAACCAAATGTTTGAACCATTCCATTGAACCAAGGCTTTGAACCATGTGTTTGAACTAACCGTAGAACCAAAGCTTTGAACCTTTTCATTAAACCAAGACATTGAACCAAAATTTGGTTCAACGGTTCAAACAAAGCCTTAAACTGACTGACGAACTGTTTGATTGAACCAAAGAATGAATCAAAGCACTGCAACTGAGTGGATGAACCAACTGTTGAAACAAAGTGTTGAACCACTTGATTGAACCTGCCTTTGAAACATTTGACGTTGAACCAAAAGATGAACCAAACATTGAAATTGCTGCTGATGCTTGCCGATGAAAATTTCTGTTTGAACCAAGGTGATGAACCAATTCCAAAAATGACCAATTATTAGAAACTGATTCTGTTGATTGAACCCACCTGCAGAAGTCGTGAAGCCCGTTGAACTTGTAGAAATGATCCTGTTTACAGCCTGTAGATTTCTGAAAGGCTTGAAAAAAGAGGAATTTGAATGCCCAAGACAAATTTTGGAAAGGGAAGAGATAATTTTGGTCTGTAGGACCAAAATAATTCAAATGTTGTCCTAAAAATGAGTGATATTTTTGGGGGACAACACACATTATAATGTTTATTGAACTCATGGGTTATATATATATATATATATATATATGATCTTTGTTTATTGCCCATGCTCATGGTGTATGATTTGCAGTTAGTGCTTATTGATTATGATGTGATGTTTACATTGCCTATGGATTATATGTATGCTATGGTTATGTGGACATTGATATATGCTTAGTTAGGCATGCGATAGTTATAGTTTATGGTTATGCTTCCTAATTGCTTATGACATGATAATTTTTAATGATTATTCATTATTTTTAGACATGTGGTGGAAAATGGTTAATTTGTTTAAATACTTATGGATGTGATTATCACGGATGGTATGGTTGTGCTTGTTGTTAATATTTATTATAAAACACATGAGGTAGTTTAACTAACAAAACTAGATGGGAGAAGAAAGAATATAACCAAGGGACAAATGCCATAATAAAAATATCAACTAGTCATGATAGGATAAGCAGAGAGCACAGTGATTCTTTATTGACAAGGACTAAACAAAATCAAAGTTAGATTGGATTAATGAACATAAGCCCTTCAAATGATTCACATTAGTGGTTAAAAAGTGTCTTATCCACATAATGTTAAGTAATCTCAAAAATCTCTTGCTTATAAGGGAGATGGGTGAAAATTAAACCTTCTTGTGAGACTAGCATGCCTCTTCTATAGGTCTCTAAAGAGTTAATCTTAACAAGTCTGTGCTAAGCTATGTAGGCTGACTGATGCATAAAGTCTACCTATGAAAGCCAATTGTGGCTTCCACCTTATTATACTGGTTGAGAGCTGATTGTGGATTTTGACATTATTTTGCTTTTGTTTGTTTATGAGGGTGGGTCTTTTGCTTTATTGGGGTATATGGGAAGTTTATTGATGCAAGAAGCTTCCAAGAAATTTCTATGCTTTTGACAAATGCTTTACTCAACCATCCTTCAAGGGAGTAGTCTAAGTTTATATGCTTTATTTGATTCTCTTGGTAGTTATCTTTTGAGGGAGTAGTCTACCTCATTTTGGTAATTTTAAAATAAAGTTTCAATAGTTGTCCTTCAAGGGAGCAATCTATGAATGCTAGGAATGACCCATGATTACTAATGATTCGGATGGTATACTTTTGATTACTTTGGTTTTTCTTGACATAGATGTGCTTAAGATAGCTTAGTGGTTCACCTTTATGGAGGCAAAACCAAGAGCACAAGAAGGTTGGTTAGATGTAAAGAGGTTTAGGTAACAACGATCATGGAGATCCATCTTGAATAAGGGGTGGAAAGTACCATGAGAACCATGCCATGGGTAGAGTCATGATACCCATTGTTCAATAATAGGCTATGACTATGCTAGATAATCATATGATTCATTTGTAATCAATTACCCCTAAAATATGGAGATGAATGTGGGTGGATAACAAGGGATAAGCTTAAGTTAAACAAAAGGTGATCCTGATCCTTCTTAACAAAATAATGGGTGTAGATGTGAAGCATTGAAGGGCTCAAGCTCTGGGTGTCCTTTAAGAGAAGAAAACTAATAAGCTCCCGATCCATACTTATGGGTTATGATATAAGGTCTAAGCCAATTAAAAGCAAACATGCCCCACTTTCTTTTCTCCATCTTAGTGATATGTTGATTTTACTTTAAGATGAGGTCTCTAATATTGAATTCTTACACTTTAAGGTATTTATTATAGGCACATTTGATATTCTCTTGGTAGACATGGAGGTGGGTGAGGGCTGCTAGATGACACTCATCGAGTAGCTCCAACTAGGCTAAATGGTGTTGGTGATAATCACTCTAAAAAATGAGATATTGCAAAGATATACAAAGAGAGGGGATTTAGACTTCTAGAGGCAAGATGACTTTTGATCCAAACATAAGAGAAAATAAGGTATCACCCATAGGGGTTATAATGCTAGTATGATATGCCCACAAGGTGAAGGGAATGTGCAAATTCTAATCTTGACCTAATATATTGACCATTTTAGTTAACATGTTATAAAGGGTTTTGTTAGAGGATTCTATCTATCCATTCACTTGAGGGTGATAGGGTGAGGAGAAAATTAATGCCAAATACATCGCATAAACCTTGGACTTTCTTGTTCTTAAATGATTTACCATTGTTGGTGATAATATCATGAGGAACACTGAAGCGATAGATGATATGATGGTTGATGAAGTCAAGAATCTTTTCCGCTTTAGTTGAGACTAGAGGAATATCCTCTACCTATTTGGTAAAATATTTGGTCGTGGTGATAATAAAATGGTGTTGCTATAATTAATGGAGATTAATTTCCCCAATGATGTCTAGACCCCATTACAAAAAGGGTCAAGAATCAGTAGAGACACAAAGACTATGGCTTGGCATGTGATGCAAATTGGCATGTTGTTGACACTTAACACACTTTTTCACATAATCATAGTAGTCATGGTTAAGGGTAGGCTAGTAATAGCCAAGACAGAAGATGTACTTAGATACAATGAGGCAACTAAAGTGACCCCCATAAATACCATCATGTGTTACCTTGGTATAACATGAGGCACTCTAAATAAATACTCTTTGAGCATTCCTAGAAATACTAGAAAGAACTATGCCAAGGTTAGGGTAGTCAAAGGTTTACTGATACCAAAGGTCATTGGGTCTCCTCCACACTAAAAATGGTGGGATAATTTGATTTGACATATGATGGTTGGGTAAGTTAGTGGATAATGATGGACAGTGTAGAGTTTGAGGGTTTAGATAGTAACTGAAAGGCAAGGGAAGCCATAGTGTCAGTGAACTTGTTTCTAGATCGTGGGGTTGATTGGATGTGGTAGTGCTCAAATATGCTAAGAGTTGGTCAAATAGTTATTTATACTATTGCAAAACATCATTCTTACACTGGTAAGAGCCATTGATTTAATTAACCACAAGTTGGGAGTCACCAAATATATTGATTATTTTGACTCCTAGGGCTAAGGCAGTCTATAGGCCTATTACTAGGACTTCATACTCGGCCATGTTTTTGGTACACTCAAAGTCAAGCTTGAAGGACAAAGGAAGAGTTGCACCATCAAAAGGGATAATGATGACACCTTCTCCCCCACCACATTGACACTTTGATCCATCAAAGAACATGGTGACGTGATAGGTAAAATCTTCTTGAGAGAGGGTTGGGATGGACTCGTCTAGGAACTCAAGAGGAAGAGGTTGGTTGTCTGTTAAAGGTGATTCAACCAATTGGTTATTGATGACTTTTCCTTTCATTAACTTTTACTAAAGGAACTCAAGGTTAAAATCTATTAAGAGCATCAGCCACTTGGCCATACACTGGTTTTAGTATGATTTGGAGTGTATGTACTTGAGTGGGTTGGTGTTGGTTATGATGCAGGTTTTATGGTTAAGAAGGTAGTGGTAAAGTTTGATAGCCATGAAGACTAAATATAAGCAAAGCTTCTTGGTATAGGTATATTGAGTCTCATATTCTACCAGTGTGAGACTAATGTAGTATACAAATTTCTCTCTATGTTTTTCATCTCAATAAGCCAACATTTCCCCTAGGGAATGGTTGGTGGCAGAGATATATAGGTAGAAAAGTTGGTCATCCTTGGGAGGGGTAAGGATAGGTGGTGACAAAAGGTAATGTTTGAGTGAATCAAAGGCCTTTTAATAGTCATTGTTTCACTTGAAAGACATATCCTTCTTCAGAAGGTGGTGGAAGGGTTGACATCGATCCAAAAGATGGAAAATAAAATGATGAATGGATTGCAGTTTTCCCTGCAAGCTAAAGAGTTTCTTAAGTTTGGTTGGAGGAAGCATGTATAGGATTACTTTGATCTTGGTAGGATTGACTTCAATTTTGTAAATGGGGACAATGAAGCCAAGAAGCTTTCCCAAGAAGACCCAAAAAATACACTTCTTGGGTTAAGGTAGACATAGTAATGGATAAGTCAAAGATGATCTTAAGAATGACTAAGTGATCTTTGTAGAGTTTAGATTTTTTGAGAAGGTCATCCACATAGTCCTATACAATATTATGGATGAGGTCATGAAAGATATAAGTCATGACACATTGGTAGGTTGCAACAATATTTTTTAATCTGAAAGGCATGACTCTATAGTAGAAGGTTCCCTAAGGAGTGGTAAAGATGATCTTATGCTAGTCTTCAGGTGCAATCATTATCTTATTGTAACTCAAGAACCCATCCATGAGATATAATATCTCATGGCGAGCTATAAGATCAACAAGATGATCAATGTTAGGTAAGGGAAAATCATCTTTGGGGCAAGCAAGGTTGAGGTCATGAAAGTCCACACAAATGCATAATCTCCATATGGATTTGGTGATGGGTACCACATTCGAGACCCATTTAGGGTAGACATTATTTTGAATAAAGTTTACAAATAGAAGACATTGAAGCTCTTCTTTGATGATAAGGACTAAGCGAGGATGCATGCTTTGGATCTTTTGTTTGACAGGTTTGGCATCACAGTGAGTGACTATGTTATGGGTAGTAATGATGGGGTTAATTCTAGGCATATCAATATAATACCAAGAAAAGTCTATGTTCTGGTCTTAGAGGAAGGATGGAAATCTCAAAGTTCCCCAGTATTCAATGATTGATCAATTTTGACAATGTGGGGGTTATCTAGAGTACCCAAGTTGATATCCATGGTGGATTTATTCAATATGGTCAAAGACTCAAGAGGAAGAGATTTATGGAGTGAAAAATTTGGGGTACCAAGGTAGGTGAGAATAGAATCATCATCCTGACACTGAACAATGTTAATGGTAGGAGAGTCTTCTCCTATCATCTCAAGACGGGTCAAAGGGATGGTTACAATTGACCCCTCCTTTTGATAAGTTAGGGGTGTAAGGTTGATCATGTTGATGAAAAAAAAGTTAAGTGGGATGATGCCATCATCCTCTCATACAAGTAGAGGTGAGGTTGGTAAGGAAGGGATATCCTCCTCAATAATGGTAGTGGCAGGTTGTTTAGCTTTCTTCTTATTAGGAAAGATGAAACCAAGTTCATGATTCTCATGTGGTTTACTAATTTTGATGGTGACCAATTCATGTGGGCCATATTCTTATCACCCAAGAGCGAAGCCTTTCCAAGCACAATGATGGAGGTATGTCTTGGTAAAATTTAGTTTATCTAGGTAAGAGAAACCAACGATGAATGGTCGAGGTGGTAGAATTACCAAGGGATTTGTTGAGTCCCCCATAAATGAAATGAGTCTGACAGTGGGGAGGTCTAAAAGGAATGATAGTTCTGATATTGGGGTGATATCTTAGTTGGTTGGTAAGTTTCCCATACTCGTGAGGAGTAAGGAAAACATCAAGTGCTAAAAGGTGGTAACCCCCAGTGAAAAGTGATAGAACATTCATTCTAAAGGATCTATGGTAGGATTTGGTTTAAAGGTATAGATAAACTAGTTAATGCCTCATTGGTGGAAGGAGGTATGATATCTGCTTTGGTGGTTGAAGGTTAGGTTTTAGCTACTAAGAATGTGTTGGATGGGGGTATGAGGACATCATTAGGGAGATAGTTCATGTTCCATGTTGAGAAAAGACTTGGGTCAGCCTGGATTGTGATGACCTAGCTTTCATGCTTAAACTTAATACAATGGTGGAGGGTAGAGGGAACACAACCCATGGAGTGAATCCAAGATCATCCCAACAAGATGTTGTATTGGAATTTACCTTCTATAACATATAAAATTTCATGGAGAATATGGGCTCCTAAATAGATATGAAGGATAACAGTTCCCAAGGTAGTGGCTATGGTATCATTAAAGGAGCGAAAGATGGCCAAATATTTAGACATGACATTGTCTAGCAAGTTGAGTTGATTGTAGGCATGAGAGGAGATGATGTTAATGTTAGCTCCCCAATTTGATATAGGTTTGGTTGATGTAGGCAATGATAAAGAGAGGAGGATATAGGTCCTTGGGGTGGATGGAGGGTATTTATGAATCTTTGAAGGTAACAAGGTTGGAAATATGAAGGGAATTGATAAAGGTGGATAGAGTTTTGGGGTCCTTGGGTTGGACCTCAATGGATTGCAAACCCTCTATTAGTGCTTGAAAGTGATGGGGAGAGGTAGAGATTAACTCATACAAGCTCATTTTCACCGAGGTCTAGTGAAGCTACTTGAGGATAACTCTCCTGATGGATTTTGAGGGTTTAGATTGGAAGGCACCTAATATGGACACCTTGGGTTTGGTTGAAGATGGGGATGGTTGGGTGTAGGTTAGTTTGGAGTTTGAAGAGGGGTATGTCCAGGGAATGGACACCTTAGCCTTCCCCTTATCATTCTATTATGCTCTTATGACCACATTGATAGTATGGATAGAAGGAGGGGTTGAGCTAGAGGATTAGTTAGATTCATCTTCACTCCAAGGTGAGAGTGGAGGAGTTGGTGAGTGTTGGGTAGGTATGGTTGGTGGTTAGATTGATATGGGGCTCATATGAGGTTTAGCTCATAGGAGGTTTATCTGTTAAAAATCACCCTCATCATAAAGTTGATGGATGATGGTTTGGAGAGCTTTGTAGTTCTTCGTATCATGTTTGGGTGTCCTATGATAAAAACACACATTGTGGTCATTGTACTAGATGGATTTAGAAGCTAGAGGTTCAAAGGGATTGATGGGAAGTCAAGTTAAATAAGAGGTTTATAATAACCTATATAAAATAGTCGAATAGGATTTAGCCAAAGATGGTAAAGTTTTAGGGGTATTTTTTTTTGTGGTTGAAGTAGGGGGTTTCTTAGAAATAGGTTTGGTGGTAAGTGTTTTGGTTAGGGTGGTACGATTGGTTGATGGCTTTGTTTTAGGCAAAGAGGTTGATGAGCTAGAGGTGAAATATTATGAGGTAGGTAGATTAGGTATTATTAGTGTGGTGAAGAGAGGTGCATCAAAAAGTAACTATGAAGGTGTAACTAAAAGAGGTGGTGGGGTTTTGGTAGAGGTAATTGGATTCCTACTCAAGGTAGAGGGATGAGGCTCTAGAATGGAGGGCAAGGTTAAGGGAGGAAAAGTTTGGGACTTCCAACCTTTATGTGGTTTCACCTTTTTTGTTGCCTTGGTTTGATGCTTGGTTGTTGGGTTTGAAGAGGTTAGGTCTAATTTCAAAGATGGGTGACTAAGGCTTGGTGTAGGGAGGATACCAAGGTTTTTGATTGGTTTGGTAGGTTTGGTTAGAGAATTTGACTTAGTTGATTGGGGTCTAGGTATCTTGTATGGTTAAGGGATTGTTGGATTGGGAAAATAATTTGATAAGGTAGAAGCTCAGATGATGGAAGTGATGGATTGTACTACTAAAGATATAATTGGGGGTTCTTTCTTGGTGATATAAAGTAGCCATAATTGTTGCTAGAAGGTGGTCTGATCCATGTTAGGGTTGGAGATAAACTCCAATTTTTTCACTAGCCTAGAGAATGGTTTGTAGGTTGGATTAATTCCTTGAATGGTAGACCTAAAAGATAGGCCCCTAAGTGGAGACACAGGGATGGTAACCTCATCCTCTTCCTTAATTAAAGGATGTATGGTTGAGATAGGTGGTTCATCTATGAGAGGAGTAGACATGAGGGTTTCTTTTTTGGGGACAATTTTTAAAGGGGGAGTAGGTTGTTTGGTAGTTGAAGGTAAAGATAGGGTGGTGATGGTTCATTGTTCGAGTATATTAGTTAAAAGGGTGACTAGTGGCTCCAGTACCTCAATAAGTGGAGGGGGAGAAGATGGCGTTTCCTCAGTTAGGGTATTCGAAGGAAGGGAAGGTAACTCTGATACCTTAATAAGTAGAGAGGGTGAGAGATAAATGGGTTGGTCAATAAGCTATTTAGCAATGAGTGTGTCAAGAACCATGTTAACTATATGGGCATCATGAGAACACTTGATGTTATTTATTTCATTCTTGGTAGGTGCATGGTTTGGGAAAGGTTGCTTGAATATATCAAGGGCTTGATTTGATGGTGCATTGAGGTTACCCAATGTAAGCTCCCCCTTATCAAGGAGGGACTAGACAAGGCTCTTGAAGGTGTTGCACCTACTGAAATCATGTCCTATCACTTGATGGAAGGTGCATAGATCATTATCATTGTATTAACTAGGTGCAAGATGAGAGGAGTCAAATTATTGGGGTGGCTTGATAGGAGGAATTTGAATGATGTTGGCTTTCAATAACTTCTCCAAAATAGAAGCATAAGATTCTCTGAGTGGAGTGAATTGCTTTTGGTTATTCTAGGTTTGGTTCTTTGGGTTTTTCTTTGAGACACTAGAGGAATTAGATTGGTTGACAAAAGGTGGAGGGGTGGATTTAGGACAACCACATTCACAGTTCCCTAAGTCTTGGTGTTGGTATTGGACTGGTTACTTGACTTGGAGGAAGAAGCCTCATTGGTTTTATAGGTTGAGTTTTTTTTTGAGCTTTAGATTTGCTTCATCTATTAGTTATCTAACTTACACACCATGGTAAAAGCTTCATCAAAGGTTTTGACACATAGTGTGGAGGAGATAAGCTTGTCACATACTTGAGCAAAGAGCTCTATACGTTTGGGTTGAGGCAAGGAAAAGTAAAGTTGGTTAATCAGGCTCCTCCAATGAGCCAAAAAATTAGTAATGGATTCATCCTCAAACTATCAGATAGATTAGAGGTCGGTGATAGAAACTTTCTTGGAGATATTGATTGAAAAGTGATCCAAGAAAGTTTGAGCTAGTTGGATGAAAGAGAGAAGGGAGTGCTTAGGTATGGCACTATACCAATCCAATGCTAGATCATCTAGAGAAATGGAAAAGGTGCAGAGGAGAACGGAATCATCATAAGTGATGAAATAACAAGCATGCCTAAATGCTTTAAGGTGTTATTGAGGATCTTCCTTACTTTAAAATTTAGAGAACTTAGGAAGTTCCCATTGGGGAGGATATAGCCTAATAGGTAAGGATGGATGGATGGGATCATCATAGATTTGGTTATATGACAAGATGTTGTGAGCACCCAAAATGGATGACTCTAAGGTGGTCATCTTATCCATAAGTGTCTTCATTAGGTCAGATTGGGGTTGTAAAATTAAAAGGTTATCAGATGCATACTATAGCAGTGGTTGGGAGGCATACTAGTAGTGGGTAGAAGGGTAGGAGGCTGCCACATATGGGTAAGTGGATGTTAAAGGTTGGGTGAAGGATACATAAGGGTAAGTAGAGGTAGGTGGGTGGGTAGTGGGTACATGACCTTGTAGATTAGGGATGTAGCCAAAGGTTGCTCCAAGGGATGCTTGTTAGATAGGGGTGGTAGTTGGGTTGGTGGTCGATGGAAGGGTGGTGACCCTTGTACTAATTTGTGGTAAGGTAGAGGGTATGGACACCACAAGGATTTGAAGTAGAGTAGTGGTTGATAGGTTTGAGGTAGCTAAAGGAAGGTTGGTAGTTCTAGAGGCAAGCACTCCTATTACGACAAAGTGGTTGGTAGGAGTAGAAGGTATAAGGGCAGTGGTAATTTGAGTTGGTTGGTTTTCAATGGTAGTCTCAAAGGGGTTTTTGGTTGATGAGAAATATTGGGTATTCAATGGTTGAATAGTAACCATGGAAATGGAGGTAATCCTCATGAAATGGGAAGGCATGCCTTAAGGTAGATCTATGGATGGATCCGAAGCTAGGATACAGTAAGATGTGGTTGTAAGGTAATGTTGCAAGGCCACAAGATTTTTATCTAGGAAAGATGAAAAATATACATCTCCTTGAGGAACCTCCCAAAGGAAGGTATGACTTCTCAAGGGGTGTGGGGAGTTTACGAGTTTGGAAACATAGTCCATGGATGAAGAGGTAGGTTGGATTGGTGATGATTTTTGCTTTGCAAGGTCTCTTTACTATTGGTGAGTGAGAATCATACAAGATAAGGGAGATAGAAAGCACAAATAGCCTCATTACTCAAACAAATAGAAGAGAAGAAAAGATCAAAGAAATAAAATCACACTCTAAAAGATGTGTTAAACCATAGAGTTTTAATTAATTTTGATTTTGGCTTATGCCTTAAGAAGATGTGTGATTAAAGTTGGTTTATATATTGGGTACTAAAAAAGAAGTCTATGATTAGTTTTTGGTTGTGTTTAAGTGCTCAAAAAAAATTTGTATTGGAATCAATACATGGCTTGGTATTGGGGCCTACCCCCTCACTTCACACATCACATTGATAAGGGTTCCAGGTGCTTAGCCAATATATATTGATATCCAAAGATAAAACTCAACTAGAGAGGTGAATTGGTCATCTTCTTGGTAATGACCTCAAAGTAGGATCACCGAGAAAGGGTAAGGTTACTGCTAGGTGATGAAATACTAGTCAAACCTTATCTCAGGTTTGTTTGATGTTTAATTAATGAAAGTGGTTTGGTTGAGTGTGTACAATAAAGAATGAAGCTACGATAGATTAATTTACCTTTTAAGTTAAGTTATGTGAACTACATTTTAAAGTAGTTGATGTATGCACTTAATTTTAATCCCAAATGAAACTTTTTATTTCGTTAATGATCATAGAATAGAGAGAGAATGCAAACAAACAAGAACCCAAATAGAGACACAAGGGTCCCATTAAGCATGCCAAAATGTTTCAATGGATTTCTTGCTTATCATTGGAAAGAGGGAAAAGAAGAAACTAAGTATGGGTATGGTTGAAAAACCTGATTGATAGAGCATGCATTGAAATAAAAAGATTGTGAAGAACTCCTCTTTGGCTTGGGAAGATGTCTTGCAGATAAAAAATCACTAAAACAAACTTGTTTTTTAGACATATAGTTGTGTGAATTGAATAGCAATAGCTAGATCTTGAAAGTGAGTGCTTATTTGGGGGCTGTCAATCCACATATTTTACATAATTAAGTTTATAAATAGAATAAAAAAGTACTTACATCAATGAATCAAAAGGTACTGAAATTGAATACAAGTGTGCTTGCTAAGAAATATGCTAGAAATGATTAAATTAGTGACAAAATAATTAATTCTAGTGATAGAGGGTTGGGGTATGCTTTAAAAAATTAGAAAGGGGTCTGTGGATAGGCAAGAACATAGAAAATTAAGTTTGATTGGGTGTAGGTAGGTGAAATTAGCTTGCTGGTTTTCATTGCCATAGTGACCATCATCGGTTGGGTTGATCGTCGATGGTTAAGTTGACCATCAATGGTCAAGGTGACCATTGGTGGTTGAACAGATCATCAACAATTGAGTCAACCATTGATGGTCACTATGTGAGGATCTAGGTTGGTAATTTAGCTGATTGACAAGATCCAAAATATGGATTTTGAGAGATGGGTAAGGTTTGATTTGATTAAAAAATAGAAATAAAGTAGATGAATATTGAGAAACAGGTATTTGTCTTACCAGAAGTTGATTGGGTGGATGGTTGTGGTAGTTGATCTATTGGTGGAATCTATCTTGATTTTGATAGAGTATCGATACCTGAAGGCTTGGTGGAAAGACAACAACAAAGTTGGCTCTCTAATATGATTGTTAGATTGTTGGATTGTTGAATTGATGATAACATTTGACCTAAAAAAAAGGAAGTCTTGGATGTACAAGCTCTTGATCACAATCACAAATAGATTTCACCTCCCAGCTCCTCTCTTCTTATAGGCACAAGCAAGAGGTGGAAGTGAAATTTAACTAGGCTATATAATTATAAATTATCCATATAAAGGCTTGCAATAGGATTTAGACAATTTATTTAGAAAATTAAAGTGGGTGGTTTGCATGTTAGTTTTTAAGGAGGTGTACTTTGATCATTGGAAATCATCCTAATCGTCAATAATCGAGGGTGAAGGTAAAAGGGTGGGTAAAATCTAGGTTAAGCTAGTTGAGTAAATTGATCTCAGTTGGGCTTGATTAGCGGCCAAGGGGGGAAATTAGTCCCAATGGGTTCCTAGGTGGTCCAGGGGTGTCTTTGACATTCAAAATCATAATGTGTAGATTTTCGGTGTTTACAAGCAACTCCACCAGATCCAGTTTGTAGCACACTTCCTATGACTTTATCTTAGGATGAGACAATGATTTAAGTCTGGGAAAGTGGTGGTAGTAAAACAAGGTTGTAAAATCGTAGTCTATAGTTGTATGATAAGTGTGGATTTCACATCATTTTGTATATGGTATATTCTTTTTGTATTTATGTGACTCTCATTATCTATCAAAAGTCTTCAGAATGTGAAGTCTTCTTCTAGATTGTAGTGAAACATTGGAATATGAAGCAATAATTGTTTTGGAAAGATCTATAAATACTATTCATTTATATTGAAAAAGGGTAATGAAATATTGAGTTGATATAGAGATAAATGGTTTTCCTTTATGTTTCCTTATGTTCCTTGTGTTAATATGTTCTGAGTTATTGTAACCTATTTATTACGAAAACACTTACTATTTTGATTTGATTATATATGTGAATCATGATTATTCTTATTCTATTCCATGCTTGTATTAATGTAAAGTCTCTGTGTGAGTTCTCTTTTTCTATTATATAATATGTTTCACACAACTATCCCTTATTAACATGTTCTAATGGGGTTTCCAAGAACCTTTGCTAACACAATTTCTTGACCTTCATTTGTTAGAAATTAAAAAAAATTTAAACCAGGTTTACTATTACCATAAACTAGATCTAAAGCTATGTGATAACATGCATCATGGAAACATTCCTTAATTCACAATTATTATGAAAGCATAAATGAGAGAACAAGACAATAACATAGATCTAATGTGGTTCACCAAATGTGGACTACATCCACCAATCAAAGTTCTCAAATAAAAATAGTAATCTAAATACCAAGACTATAATAAACTCTCACAAAGATATAAAAATCTTCTATAGAAAATGATACACAAATAGTTGCACTTTCACCTGCACTTGCATAATGTTGTATTTCACAAGTTGCTAAACCATACCCTATAATGAATATCTGTACTTTGCAAAACTCCTATACTTTCACTTTGATCCTCAAAGCCACACCCTACAAATAAAACCATCAACCTCTAAAGGCCACACCACACCCTGTATATATAGAATATGAAGGAAAATTCATGAAAGGAGTAAATGTGTCATGCTTATCCAAGATAATCATCATCCACTCAAGACAACTCACTTGCACCTCATCAAGCTCATCCAAAATCTCTCCCATGAAGGAACAGGCCATACTAAGGGTCTCCACCTTTCAAGGGCATATTTTCTAGCGACATGTGATTAAAACCATCTCCTTGTAACAAGGAAAGCATTACATTTTCCAAGAAATAACTAGCTCCCTCAAAATAAGGAAGTCACATGGAAAATAGACAGCTAATAACCAAATCCATGAAACATGGAAACATAAAAATTAAAAATATACTAAGAATATTCCCCTCACATGTGGAGTAAGGTCCCATAAAAGGCGGAGTACAAAAAAATATGTTCTCCACATCTTTGGAGCTCTGTAGGCCCTAAAAATAATTCCCATGGTCATGTGATAGCCCCAAAGGGATCCACACTCAACAATATCCCAGTTGGAGACTTTTTCTCTTGAATAGAATCTATCACTGCTCCATGACCACTAAGGCCAACTAAAACTGAACATAGCCTCAACTTATCCAATGTGACCACCTTGGTCATCATATCTACAAGATTCTGGCTAGTATGAATCTTCTCCAGCTTCACCAAGTTCTCCTCTAAAGTTATCTTGATGAAGTGATAATGTAACTGAATGTGTTTCATCTTCGAGTGAAAAGTAGAGTTTTTTACCAAATGACTAGCACTCTAACTAGCACTGTGTAGTCTTCCAACTTCTTTCTCATGCCCCAACTCTTAAAACAACTTTTGTAACCAAATCATCTCCTTGATAGCCTCTATAGAAATAACATACTCTGCCTCTATGGTTGACAAAGCTACAACCTTCTATATCTTAGAAATCCAACTAACCACTGTATCTCCAACAATAAATATATATCTTGTCATACTCCTCCTGCTATCAATATCTACTACCATATCTGAGTCCACATAACCATACAAAGTGGTATTTGATCTACCATAATAGAATGAAAAATCAATGGTTCTTAAATACCTAATAATCCATTTCACTACCTGTTAATGTTCATAACTTGGATCACTCATATACCTTTTCACAACTCCCATTGCTGCGGCAATATCCAACCTCATACAAACTATGACATACATCAAGCTACCAACTATCTATTAGTAAGGTACCTTGGACATCATAAGATTTTTAGACTCTATTTTGGGACATTTCTCCTTTGATAATATAAAGTGGCCTAACAAAGGAGTACCAATAGATTTAGCATCCAACATGCTAAACCTTTCTAAGACTTTCTTCACATACTCTGATTGGAATAAGATTAGCTTCTTCTCCTTCCTATCATGAGAAATCTTCATACCAAAGATTTGCTTTGCAGCACCCAAATCCTTCATATAAAAGGAACTAAGCTATTTCTTGAGCATATGAATATGTTGTATGTTCTTTCTTGCAACTAACATGTCATCAACATACAAACATAAAATAATAAAGGAAACATCATCAAAATGTTTTATGTACACAAAATGATCAAAATGATACCTTTGATATTCTTGTTTCAACATAAAATAATCAAATTTATTGTACCATTGATGTGGAGCTTGTTTTAGGCCATACAAACTCTTCTTTAGTCTACACACAAAGCTCTCCATCCCTTTGACCTCATAACCCTGTGGCTGCTTCATATACAACTCTTCATCCAAATCATCATGAAGAAAAGTAGTTTTCACATCTAACTATTCTAAGTGCAAATCCTCAACTACAACTAAACCAAGAACAATCATTTTTACAACAAGAGAGAAAAATTTCATCAAAATCAATACTTGATTTTTGTGCAAATACCTTAACCACCATCGTGGCCTTATATTGTTTTCTCCCTTCATCCTCTTCTTTGATCCTAAAGATCCACTTGTTTGGCAATGCACTCTTTCCCTTCTGTAGCCTAACCAAATCCCATGTTTTATTCTCCATGAAAGATTTATGCTCTTCATCCATGGCTTGTTTCTATCTCAACTTGACATCTACCTGCATTGCTTCCTCATAACACTTTGGTTCTCTATTATCAGTGAGTAATAAATAATTCAAAGAAGGAAAAGATGTTTAGGTACTCTTCTTACCCTAGAATATCTTCTTACCATAGGAGTTTGGGGTCCTTGTGTAGAAGGTTCCTGAATCAAATCCTTAGATACTTTACCATCCACAATGTCATCTAATACTATATAATCTTTCTGTTCCTATTCCTATTCTTGCAACTAATCCTTATATATGACTTTTTCATTAAAGACTACATCTCTAGACCAAAATATTTTCCTATCTTTAATGCTCCATAAACAAAAACCAAATTCATCCTCACCATAACCAACAAATGTGTATTTCTTTGATTTAACCTCTAACTTGGTCCTATCCTCTTTCTTGATGAGGGCAAAAGCCTCACATCCAAAGATTCTAAGAAAATAATAATCAACATTATTACCATACTAAGCTTGTTCAAGAATGCCTCCATCCAAAGGCATAAAAGATCTTCTGTTAATCAGATATACTGCCATGCTAACTGCTTCTTCTCAAAACTATAAAGGCAACCTTGCATGTAACCTCATGATTCTAACACATTCCATTATTATTCTATTCATCCTTTTAAATACCTCATTTTGCTATGGATTTTCTATAACTATCTTTTTCCTATGGATTTAATTATTAGAATAATAATCAAATAAAACATTGCTATAATACTCACCTTCATTATCTGATCTGAGACATTTCAACTTGAGGCTTATTTTATTATCAACCAAGGCTTTTCACTTCTTAAAGGTATCAAATATATCAAATTTATTTTTAATACAATAAATCCAAACTTTCCTAGTTACATCATCTATAAAAATAACATAATAATTAGATCCACTAATAAAAGATACCTGAGCTAGTCCCCATACATCTGAGTGTACCAGATATAACTTATGATCTTTCTTTGTGGGTCCAACCTTCAGGTATTTGACCCATTTATATTTCTCATACACACAATTCTCACAAAAGTCTAGATATAGATATTTCAAACCAGGCAACTTATCTTTTAAGATCTGCATGCCCTTATGGCTCATATGATCGAGCCTTTAGTGCCACATAGTTGCATCTCCTTTTGTAATAACTAAAGAAATAAAATCAACAATACTAGTAAAATATAAAGTAACAAATTTCTTACCTCTTAAAATCATAATATCACATTTGGTAACTTTCTAATAATTTGTAGTAAACAATACTAAACATCCCTCACTACCCAATTGCCACATTGAAACCAAATTCTGTCTTAACATAGGAATGTGTCTAACATCCTTAACGATCCATGTGTTTCCATTATACATTTAAACCTGAACACAACCTTTCCCTTCTATCTCACATGGTTCATCATCACCAAGATAAACATGTCCTACATTCTCTTGAATATAATCAATAAAATAATGCCTATGTGGGGTGGCATGAAAAGAAGCCCCTAAATCTAAAACCCAAGACTCAAAAAAAACTATCTATAGAGAGAATTAAGACATCCTAACATGATTTAATTGATGTCACATTTACCTCATTCATTTACTCCTTGTTGCTATTCTTATCCTGAAGTGACCAACAATCATTCTTTAAGTGTCCACTCTTCCCATAATGCCAGCATATCATCTTGGAGCTAGATCTAGACTTAAATCTATCCTTTAAATTTCCATAGTTTCCTTTGTTCTTGTCTTTTTTCCTCCCTCTAGTATCAATGGATAAAGCATTACCTGAAGATGATTCACTAGTGATTTTTCTTTGCATCTCCTTACTAAGAATCACACCTACAACATCCTCAAAATTCAAGCTTCCCTTGGTAGGGACTGCATTACTCACAACCATAACCAAACTATCCTAACTATTAGGAAAAGAACATAATATTAGAAAATCTCTAACTTCATCATCAAACTTAATTCCAACTAAAGTGAGAATAATTACAACCATATTAAAATCATTTAGATGATTAGCTATTGAACCATTCTCATATATTTTCATGTTAAACAATCTTTTCAAAAGAATTTTTTTATTAGAAGCTAAAGGTTTCTCATACAACTTTCCAAGTTTATCCATGAGATCTTTTATGGTTTTCTCATCAAAAATATTAAATGAAACAAATGATGCAAGGCATAACTAGATGGCTCTAAATTCCTTCCTATCAAGTAATGACCAATTTGTATCACTCATACTTACAAGGTGTTCTCCTTTCCTCTACAAGGGGAGATGTAGCTCTTTTTGATATAGGTAATCTTTCATTTGGATTTTCCACAAACTAAAATGCTTACCATCAAAATTATTAACTCTAAATTTGATCTCTTCTCCCATAGCTCCCACTCAAGCTAATAGCCTTCCTATGATTTACCACTTCAGCAAAACAAACAACTAATGGCTCTAATACTAGTTGTTAGGAATTAAAAAACTTTTAAACTAAGTTTACTATTACCATAAACCAAATCTAAAGCTATGCAATAACATGCATCATGGAAACATTCTTTAATTCACCATTATTATGATAACATAAATGAGAGAAGAAGATGATAACATAGATCTTACTTAGTTCACCTAATGTGGGCTACATCCACCAATGAAAGTTATCAAATAAAAATAGTAATATAAATATCAAGACTACAATGAAATCTCATAAAGATATAAAAATCTCTTGTAGAAAATGCTGCACAAATAACTGCACTTTCACATACACCTTCACAATGTTGTATCTCACAAGCTACTAAACCACACCCTGTAATGAACACTTGCACTTTGAAAAACACTTGAACTTTGACTCTGATCTTCAAAGCCACACCCTAAAAATAAAACCATCAACCTTTAAAGGCCACACCACACCCTGTATATATAGAATATGAAGGAAAATCCATGAAAGGAGGAGCAAATGTGTATTGCTTATGCAAGATAAGCATCATCCACTCAAGACAACTCACTTCCACCTCATCAAGCTCATCCAAAATATCTCTCATGAAGGAACATGCCATACTAAGTGTCTCCACCTTTCAAGGGCACATTTTCCAACAACATGTGATCACAACCATCTCCTTGTAACAAGGAAGGCATTACATTTTCTAAGAAACAACTAGCTCACTCAAAACAAGGAAGCCACATGGAAAATAGACAACTAATAACCAACTCCATAAAACATGGAAACATAATAATTAGAAATATACTATGAATATTCCCCTCACATGTGGAGCAAGGTTCCATAAAAGGTTGAGTAGGGAAAACTATGCTCTCCACATCCTTGGAACTCTATAGGCCTCGAAAATAATTCCCATGGTCATGTGATAGCCCCAAAGGGATCCACACTCAACATCATTTACACTTAGATATGCACAATGCCATACATCTTCAGTTATGAATCATTTTCTTATTATGTGAAAATACTTTATCAAAAAATATCAAAATTTGAGTTGCGTAGCTAATACATTCTCTCAAGGAATGGGTGTGTTGGTTAATAAAGAAAAGTACAACATTTATATTTTTAATTGTAATGAAGTTACCAAACATTGTGTACAACATATCATGGCTTATCCTCTTAACTATTTACCTTTCAAATATTTAGGGTTGAAATTGCTTCAACCTTTGCATTAAGCTAAGATATTTTAGTGGGTTTTTAGTTGGAAAGATATTTCTACATGGGCAACATGATAAGGTTGACATACCCATACAAAAAGACCCTTAAAACTATCCATCTTAATTTTAAATTTGTATTGTGTGTTCTAAAGTCATTTTTCCTATTCTAGATATTAAGAGAACATGTGACAAAGTTCATTTCAATAGTCGAATAAAATATTTGATTGATTTTTTTAATGTGTAAAACATATATCATGTTAAAATATTTATTTATTTATTTTTAAGTCAGAAAGATTGACAATTATATTGAATATTGTGTTTTAATTTGGGACAAGTCTTTGTTTAGCTTAATATTAACTTCAGTAGGTAGGAATCATAGGAGTAAGACATATATACACCTATAATTTAACAATAACAATCATTTTTAGGATCCATTCACAAGCATTTGGCTGAGTTCTTTTATAATTTGAAATATTCAAGATCGACGATAAACATAATACTTGAATGATATGAATTTTAAATATTCACAATTAATGATTACTTGTATACTTTAATTATTCGAATGATATATGTTTCAAAAATAAAAAATGTAGTAATATAGATCATATTGAAAGAGCACATCAAAGACATACTTTCAAAGTTTTTTTATTTTTTTTACATTCTACATAAAAAGAACATGTAGAGTTGAATGAAATTTAAAGATAAAATTTCCTAGTGCTATCAATTTCTTAGAAACTTTAAAAGTGAATTCATTCTAGTAACACCTTTGAATATTTAGATCATGCAACTAAAAAGGTAGCATAATGATGTTGAATATGATTTTTATGAGGTGACTACTTAATTCCATTAAGTTAATGTATTCAATAATCTATTTTGGGAGCTAAGAGAATGCTAACAAATTTATTAATAAAAAAATAGTATTAGTGTTGTTAAATGCCATTTTTAGAGATGGAAATTTAATTTCATTACTACCATGATCAATATTTTATTCTGGGAGCTAAAAGCATTCTAATGTAGGGGAATCCTAATAGATCTATTAAATTGGTAGGGCAGGGTAACGAGTTCTTAAGATGATGTCTCTTCTTTTTATAAGAAGACTTATTCAAGTTTCAATTTTAAGGGCCTTATATGGTAGGTTGGAAGGATTAAGTGGATAGAAATGCAACAATGAATTAGTTCATAGATCCCTTTTTTCATCTAATTATGTCTCTTTTTATGTCACATTCATATGGTATCCTTTTTCATTATGATTGATTGTGCACATGTTGATATTGGCATTATATTATCTTTCATGTCATGGCCCCTTTACTACCACATTAGACAACTATGCTTCTCTCCAATATTTATAGCACTTGTATGCCCAAGAGGCTTGATTCAAATCCATTAGCATTCTTCTCTCAATTCGAAATAGATTCATTGAAAGATTTAATCATCTCATAAATAGGAAATTGCTTACCTTTGCATACATTTATAGTTATTTTCATGAGAATTCATGCAATAAGTGGATGTCATCATATATCAATGTTTCTAAAATAGAGGACGGGGATATGTTATCAGACATTATGGAATAATATATCAAGGATCTACCCCTCATGATTCTTATCATTATACTATGTGTTGGCACAAGATGACTTTGGCAACATCAATAATTTCTTTTGTCATTCCCATTCATGTGTGCTTGAGATGTAGGTGTTTTTTAATAGGTGTATATGACCTATAGTATGTAATATAAAATTTAATTGGTTTAAAAAACTTTGTTTAAGTGTATAGAGATTTTATGTATTGGCTCTTGTTTTCTATTGTAGAGTTCTCTTCACACACAAGTATCATTATGAGTCTCTTTTCTTGTATCAATTCTTTTTCTCATAATTCCCATGTGTGGCTTCACTTCCACATAATCCTCCCTCCATGAGAACCTATCATATTGTGATGAAATCTCATGTATAGGGACATGAGAGAGGGTCATAGTGGCCAACATATATATTGACATTGGCATATGCCTCCGAATGAACATTTACCATGTAGTACGAAAATGCCTCTTTACACTAGTGTTTCAAAAAACATTTCATGGGCATTTCATCCTGCATTGGTCAAGGTATTAGAGAGTCTATACATTATCATGTTTATATTGATCAACACCTAAATGAAATTACTGATCCCCATCACTAACTTATTTTTAAACGTCACTAATGCACACAAAATTCTAGTATCATGATTGGATGCCTTAGGTATTTCAACTAAAACAACCTTCACATTCAGGTTGATTTCCTTATTCTACCACTGTTTAAAAATTCTCAAAATGAAAAGGATGAGAACACAAAACAAATGTAGGGAAATAAAAAATGATACACTAAAACACTATTATCTTCCACCTATCCAAAGAAATAAAACATATAACACTCACTTAACTAGTCTAATGTCGATCATCTATATAACCATGTACAAAGGGCTATAGATTCATTATTGTTAATATATTAAACCATTTGATTATAAGTCAATATAAGATTAGACCACCCCTCCTTTACCCCTTCCCAAAGAAAAATTCCATAAAATATTTATCAAATTCTTGAAAAATACCTTTGTCATCAACTCATGAGATGAACCAACATAAAATGTAAAAATAGAAATGTGAAGGCTATTTTTTTACCAATGGAACTACATTACATAATTCAAGGCTATCAAGAGAGATCACTTTTTCTTTTATGTTTCAGATGGTGAACTCAAAATGAATGGATACGATAAGTGTGGATCCTCTGTTTGGGCAAAAAGCGTGAAGATGTAATTATCTGAACTCAACTTATGACATTGGCAGTAGAAAATCATGGATCAAATGATGTAAGAGACTTAGAGTAAAAATAATGAATATGTTCTTCTCCAAACCATTATGCCTTGTCTCTTGTGTAAGGTCAGGTCAAATTTAGATGAAAGAAAAAAAGCACACTACCTATCTATGTCCCTGCCCTATGGGTCCAAAGCAAGGAGTATCATATCCTCTCCTCAAATTCCATTCCCACAACACTCCATTTGTGTTTCCATGATCTCATTTGTGCTTGGGAATCTTACTCATCTGTCCAAACTAGGGAGTACCATGGAGATATTTTTTACACTCCCTCCTTAATCTCCTTTCTGTTCTCAAGAGTTAATTTTGATATCTCATTTCATTTCATGCTAAATGTTTTGCATATTATCTATATCTCCATGTATGTTTCACATATTATCATATAGATAACATACTTTCTCATCTAGCAAGGAAAATTCCATATTATAAGTCCCATTGGATCTAATCTCTAACTAGATCTCTTCTTTGTTAGTATATTTTCATGGTGTGTATGAATTATTACACTGAATTATAGTTTGTGACTCAATAATGTTAAGTCTTTATAATTTATAATTTTCTTTCCACCTTTGACAAAACTTTGAGTTAATGAGTTTCAAATTAAGTCAGCGTCAAATCCAAAAAATTGAATAACATACCCTATCTATATTTTTGTGAGACTTCCAAAAATGTAAATAAAGTAGAATATTAAAAAAATGTAACATGTAGAGAAAATTTCTTAAAAAATCTAAAATCATGACAACTCACTAAAAATTGGCAACAAAAATCTGAAAGTTAGACTATAGCTTGCTTGAATAATTTTAAAAATTTGTTAAAATAAATTGTAGAAATTTTTTCATTAGTTTGCGAGATATGAGAGATTATAGAAAAATGAGGGTTTCGATTATACCTTCACCCAAGTTGAAGCTTTGTTACCACTTGTAAGGAAATTAGTTTGCCATTAGATTAGAATAACAATAATATATCATAATTTGATTTAAATAAGAGCCAAATATTTGAATATATGATTAGCCACTTCAAGGGGGAAACCTCCACAACCTTATAAGAAGAACATAATTCATAATATGATGATCAAATACTCACCACTACCTCCTATATATGCCCTATTTATGATATGGAGACACTCCAAATTGACCCTACTACCAATATAATGCTACACAAATGATCATATGACTTAATTAGAGGTTATGCTAGCCAAAATTCAACCCCACATCCAAATTCACGTTATAGGTTAAGGGTGTAACAACTCTTCACAAAAATCTTGAAAAAACATTTTAAATTTAGGGTTAAAGCATAAGTCATTAAAAATATGGGTTGTTATAAAATAATAATAATAACAATAATAATAATAATAATAATAATAATAATAATAATAATAATAATAATAATAATAATAATAATAATAATAATAATAATAATAATAATAGGAAACACCTAGTAATGGAGTTTTCACATGAAAAGGGGTGAGTATGTCCCAATGTAACATTTGAACAAATATAAGCATGAAATTTGACACATCCTTTGACTCCAAGTTCACATAACATAACTTTATTTGTCTATTCTTATTTGATATAATTGGGTTTTAAGGTCACTAAAAGGATCAAATTTCCATTTATCTACATCCCATTAATCACATTCAATATTTGTTTGGTTATGGATATTTTAAATTGCTTCCACATTCAATCACTCAAAATCCTTGTATTCCATGATGATAATTAATTTCATCCTATATTTATTTTTAGGGATTCATATTGAACAAAATATTTGGTTCACAATTCATCCTTATTATGGTACCATATCTAATCCTTATATCATATATCTCTAAACCAAAGACATATTCACCAAGCATGGTAATAAAATATTTTGATAGGATGATATCAAACATAGCTGGAAGGTCTCTCACATCAATATCTTGTAGGATGTTAACAATCAAGAGGCTTGGAGGGTTACAGGGAGATCCTTAATGATGTAGTGAGAAATGTTTATGGATATAACTATGTGAATATTTTTGGATCAAAGTTTTAGGTCACACTATGTGAGCCATTATAAGGATGAGAATAAAATGATTAGTGATTGCAAACTTAGATCTATTTAAAATATGTCACATTTTTAGTGCAAAAAAATGGCATAGACATTATCTTATGTATGATAAGTTATCATGTTTTGTGTCAAAAAATCAAATTTTGAATTTTTTATAAGGTGGGAATTTTTTCTTGAGTTTTATTGTCAAGAATGTTTCATCAACACCTAAAATGTTTTAATATGTACACCATTTATAGTGATGCATTTTCCATTTTAATTTTGTTAAAGAAAATGAAATTAAAAACTAGTTGGATTTAATACTTTAATCTATAAAAAATATAATGAATTTAAATTATAAAAATGTTATTTATTAATTTTAATATTTTTATAATAGACAATAATTATCAAGTATATACAAAACACACTTAAATTTAGTGATGTTTTTTTACTTCAAACACTTAATAAATTTTTTTGGTAAGTAATAGCGATAATGCTTTGATCCCCCACACTTTGTAATAATTGAAAGTGTGGGGAGGACAATGTTTTATGAACTTTGATTATGGTGAAATAAATATGAATTTTTAACTAAATCATTAAAAAGTGTGGCAATATCTCTTCAAATGAGGTTGTCATTATCTGTCTCATTACCTTGGTTTATGTTAGAGATACCATCTATAACTAGGTTAATGACAGATTTAGCAATGCAAAATAGAGTGGGGTTGGAGACAAAGAATGTATGAAAAGTTATAAAAATGGAAGCCATTGATGTTATGCCAGTTAGTAAGTCATTTTTTGATCTTTTAGATGAGGAATTTTGAAATCCACACATAAAGGTCTAGCTAGAGAGTGTGTGGACTATGGAAAAATATTTGGATGAAGGGGATGGAGGAGAGATCAACTAGCTGATGAAAAACACTTTGGTATATCCTAATAAATCTATTGGTATAAAAAATATTTTTGATATGGCTTAGGAAATTAAAGGGGCAAATGTGATGTCAAATGTAGTAGGGATTTTTTAATCCATGAATATTTCAATGTGCTAGAAAAAATAATGAAGAATGTGAGTGTGGAGTCTTCTTACCATGGCCATCAAATTTTGGTTGGTATCTGCTCCATTATGTTGGGTTAAAAGGAGTACATGTCACAACCCCCAAAAAAAACCCACAAAATTCCAGGCTTTATAGGGTCATGATACTCAGATTCCAACATTAATCTGTGTCCATCCATTCCAAATTCCAACATGTACCTATCTCATGTACTTGGTTGATTTCACATTATTATCACATTTTGGGGTCATGAGATTAAGATATTGAGCACTTTACCAAAGAAATAACTTTAAAGTTTGGATGCTTTACATAAAGATTCCTAAATTATTATCCACTTCAACTTAGATGAGGCACACACTTCCAACACTGAGTTTCAACTGAGAATAGTTTAGTGAAGCCTCTAAAAGAAGAGTGGTTATCATTTAACATAAATAACATCAACTATAAAGTATAGTCAAAACTTAAGACTTGTTAGAGTGACATTTATTTAATTATGAAAAAAAATAGTTCCAATAACTTCATATATTTCCTCAATAATTCACATAGTTATGGTAAGATCTTATACTTAAGTTTCAAGGATTCCAAAAATGTATTATTGAATATAATAATGGAATTATGAAAAGATTCCAAATAATTGAGTATCATGATAACCATAACAAATTGTATCAAACTACAACCATTAATTTAGGAAGTTTCAAATGCATTCTTTATTCTTTATTAATTTTACAACCATATATTAAACCTTTCGCAATGAATAAAAACATAACTCTTTATAGAGTATTATGTGACTATGAGGTCAATAAAATATTATTTAATTATTCAAGGTAAAATCCTCATCTAATATATTATGTATTATTTATTATTTATTCCAAGTAACATTTTCATTTAGATACTACTCAAGAAGTTACTCAATTAAGACATAAATCAAGAGGAGTGAAGTCTTATAAAAACGATCATACTAAAAGGTATTGTTGTAGAGTGTAGAGTTCAATCTTTCATGGTTATTTAGGGAGCATTTCATAAATAAGATTTAAATATTTATGATTAGGCCTTTAAACTACCAAACCTTCATTATAACCTTCCTTCAATTTGATCCCAAGGTTTTAAATGTCCAATTTGAGGTTGGTAGTGTTTTCCATGTCAAACAAGTTTTGACTCAAGCATGGAACCCAAGTATAATTCAAATTTAAGAGAATTATTAAATATATATCACCACTATTAAACAATGCATGATTATTAATTGTAAAGGACAATGAAATTCTTATTTATAGAGTTCATCTTAATGATACAAAATACATAGTGGATCGCACTATATAATAAAGTAAACTCAACTAAAGTTCATAATTTGCTTGCTAAACACATCAAAAGACCATATTCATGAATTGAAAAAGTCCAAAATAAAATTAACATAGTCTCCTTAAATAGAACATGGCGTGCATATTTTGGCATAGTCCATTGGCAATTAAATCCTAGATTGTATGTTGATTTAACTATTTTGGAATTAATGTAAAACCCTAAGTAGATAAAAGATCTAAGTATGTAAATTAGGGAATAAAATACTTTAGTATCAACAACCACTAATTTTTAAAATTAATGAGTTATTTTCTTAGCCTAAAAATAGTAATGAAGTAAAAAGGGTGTACGTAACTAGAAAATATGATTGAAATAGACAAGTAGCAGGCTCAAAACTAATGCAGGAGCATGGTAAAGTATTTTTAGGGGAGAATAGGTGTCAAAACCCTCTTCAGATAGTAGATCAACCCTCTTTTCCAATAGATCACTATTCTAATGACCTTTTGTGCTATGTTATTGACCTTTTGAAGATAAAATAGTGAAACTTGGGGTAGACATTCACTCTATTTTTGGAAGCCTATGCCTACATGATCAAGATTTGAATAATCATTTATGCTTCATTTTGCCTAATTTCACTATAGAAACCTAATATTCCATGCTTCCTAGGGTTTTAATGAACAAAAGTATAATAAGAGTGGCATTATTAGGGTATGATGGACGTGACCTCAACACCCTATGTGTTAATTATTGCCTACATATCAATACCTTGAAATGGGATCAATCCTAATGTAGTTCTCCCAATCTAAGTGTAGGTGAAAGTGAGAGTGATGCTAGTATCCCTGAGTACGAATGCTAATTGAATGCTTTGTGAGTGCCTTGAAACTAGAGATTAGATTAAAACTAAACTTTGGGATACTATAGATGGATGTATGAAAAAATAGGGGTAAATAGGGATTAATGACCTTAATTTACATAACTATTTATGAGCTTGTTCATGAGAATTTTCATCTAAGGGATAAATGAATGAGAGTGGTCTTTGTATAGTGTTGTGATGCTAGTCAAGACATGAAATGAGTCTAGATTTACCCTAAGATGATTTAGGGAGTGGAAATATATCTATTAGGGGTAGAATAAGATAAGGGTCAATAACAGATATGGGATGCCTAGGTGATGGCTTAATGTGACTTTTGGTATATTTGGGCATGGGCTAGATGTGTATAGAAGCTAGAAAAGAATTAAAAGGGGACCTAAGATAGGTCTAGGGATAAGTTGAGGATAGGGTGGTCTCAATTGACACTCATTACATTAAATGACATTTGAGATGATTACATTTTCCCCCCATTTATTTTATAAATGTAGCAAAGTGAAATGACTTGGATAAAGGAAAGAGAGATAAAATTGGGCTTACCTAAAAGGTGAAGCCCATGAATGTGGGTCTGAGTCTATGAAATTTGCTCCATTACATGTCCTGTAAATGAAACATGTATGAATTAATCCTTAATTAATAAAATATATATATAAAAAGACAAAACCAAAAATATATGTGAGAGAGAGGAAAAGAATGAATATACCTCATTGGGTACATGAACCAATGCAAAAACCTAGTGACATCATATGTGTGTATTTAGATGGTATAAAATAATGAATAAATTGGATTGGGATAATGGTTTGCCTAATCCCATTGTGTGGGTGGCTTAAGAACTCAATCTAGCCTTAAATCCATCATTGCCCACCCTTGTTTGGTGGATCATAATCTATGAGTAACTTGGCTTTCACTGATGAGTTATCCAACCATCTCATATAGGTGGTTCAAGAAATTAAGTAGGATATGACTCCATCATTGCCTACCCATGTGTAGTATATGTATGTAAAAATAAAATTGCATGATATAAATGAAGTTATGTAATATGGATCTAAGCCACATGAAAACTTTAAAATGTAAAAATGGCTCTAGGCCACTCAAGAATGTAAAATGGATCTAGGCCATTTGTGAATTCCAATCACTATAGATGAAATGAGGCATCAATATGGTGTGATTTTGGTGTAAAACTAGTGCATATGGTTTATGTAGTATAAAACGTGGACAATGAAATGTGGTTTTCATTCCATCTGACAGAACTGGTGTAAAACTAAACATATGGGAACAATGTGACATGTACATGCCACTAATTATGATATCTATGCATATATATTATGGACCAAGTCATAATAATATGTGTCTGTGTATATATGAAACTGAAAAAAGAGTGATCATGTCATACATGATGCCCCCAATCTAAGTAAACCTATGTAATTGTATGTAAAAACTAAGTATATACTGAACATATCTAATAATCTATGATTGAGACTATGAAAATCTAAACTATAGCTATTATACTTTTTCGAAAATGATAGAATCATTTATTTTTGAGGCTATTGGTCAATATCATGGTGGGTGAACTATAACACACTACACTTCTGGCTGTGTAATATGCTATTATCCAAAAGTGTTATTTTTGAGAAAAAAATAAGACTAATCTTTGTGTGATTATATTTCACTATATTTCCCTAACTCTGAGATTTGTAATATGTGTATGCATGTTAAAAATATGTTATAAGTGAATTAGGATGCCTTAATATCTATGATAAACCCCTATTAATGCCCCTCTTTTGAGGGGAGTTTTTGAACTTATGCAATAACTATCCTCAAAATAAGAGCTATGTATAATGTATGCTAGACTAAAAATATATGATATCTACATGGTAAACTAATATAATGTGTATAGATGATATGAAAATGTAAAAAGGTCTGAGCATAATTTGGTAATGTACTATGTATTTTAGATCTAGCATTCACAAGGTTGTCAAGATAAATATAACAATGCAAGCATGTATGTAGACAAAAAATATGAATATAATATGAGTAAAATACTTCAAGGGATGGGGCATGATGTACATCAAGGCACCTAAGGAGGAAGGGGAAATAAATGAGGTCCCTCATGGCATTGTAAACTGGATGTGAAATCAACAAGTAAGAGATAAGTGTCATGGCCATGATGCATACATAGAAACACATGAGGCACACAAAGAAGGACAAAGGGAAAAAATACAAGGGACATGGTCACATGCCATTAAGTCTAAGAAAGGAAAACATACAAGGGAATTTTAAATGTCCACATATGCAAAGAGAAAACAAGGTTAGATTAGAGACACATGGAAGGACATGTTTAAATGCATGCATATACAATCAAGAAGCTCATACAAGGACATGGGCACATGTCTAAAGTATACACAATGGATGTAATTGTATTATATCCATAAAACACTAGCATATTAAAATTACCTTGAGTAGATGTAGACGCTAAGAGACACAATCAAATAAAAACTAATAAATCTAGAAATGAAAATGCAAAATCATGTGGTATAAATATGTATAAGAGAAAAGATGTACATAAGCTGAGTCTATATAGTAGTAGTTGGGAAAAAATTAGTGTAGTATAGGATGATTAATAGCAATATATAATCAATGTTAAATCTATGATGTGGATTATAGGAAGATATAACTTGGCAAATTGAAATTTGTGTGTATAATTCCCCCAGTGGGTGAGTAGTAGTAAATCTATAACTTGGTGGAGGATCTGGGTCCTGTAATAATATGTGAACACTTGAAAGGAAATAATGAAGAATGTATGTATGATAAAACCAATTACACTAACATAGATGGAATATGTAGTACCTAGAAAATAAAGGAATGTAAACATGGAAATGCATATAATTTAGAATATATATTTTCTAAGTAAATACTTGAATGTTTTTGTATTTCCTAAGCATATTATTTTATTTTTGTGTTTTCTGAGTACAAGATATGTACAAGAAACATGAAAATTAAAATATTTACAAGGATAAAGATAAAGGAAACTATGTACAAGTAATAATATAAGTAAATGAGATTATATACAAATGAAATGTAGTGACTTTAAAGATCTAAGAGTACGTCCACAAGATGTGGATAGTCAAATGATAGATTTGGTGGGAGGACATCTATTGTCAACTACCGAATTTTCCTAAACTTGAAAAAACAATCATAATTTTGTTCATCATACCATTTTTTCTACATAAGTATAGCCTTGTCCTTGGCATTATTCTAGATTATATGCATTTGGATAACATTCTACTCTATTGTGTAAGAAAACTCCTATATGGTCCTAGTGTAGACCACATTAGACTATTGGATGTTTGTATGAAATCTATGATTTTCATCTGGGCCATTATGTAAAATGTGAATTGTGTCCCTCATAATTGAAAGTCAAACATCTATTTTTTTCATTTATTGTGGCATCCATTGCCTATAATCATGTACTACCAAGTGTAACTTGTGAGTACATATGATCATGATAAATATTAGTGTATTGACCACCTTAAGGCCACATGCAAATGGTAGTGTGATATGTCCTAAAGAGTCATGATAATGTTTATCATATTGTATCTCTATATCTTAATACCCTATGTGCTATAATAATGCCAAAGTAAAAGTGTTGGGATTAGAATCCTCATCTATAGAAACATTAGGGATGTATTAGTCTTTGATGAAATCCCTAATAATCAATGGATCATTCCTTGAATGTCTAGGTTGAAAAAGATTCCATCGTGGTGCCTATAATAGTGGAGGCAGAGGTTGTGTAATTTAGATAGTGCCTTGAGATTTGAGTTTATTTAATTTCTATTATAATGTTGAGCATGTATATGTATCATGTCTGGTAATCTTGTGAAAAAGACAAAAGGTACTATCATCTTGCTATGATAATATGCTAATGGATCTATGGAGAAATGTGGGTAATGCTACTAATCCTCTGTCAAGCAATATCTATAAAAGCAGTTGTGGTTTGTCATGTGCATTTCCTACCTAAATTGAGATAACTAGATCAATATCCATAGATGTAACCATATGTACTGAGTGTATAGAAAAAACTTCCTCTTACTTTGAGTGAGTGTCTAGGCTTGTATCTAGGGTATTATAAACTAGTGGTGATCCCTATGTAGGGAAAGGTATGAGTGCCTTAGAATCATCTATATACTCTCCAAGGCCTACTAGTGTGAATCTCAATCTACATAAATAATCACCAATGTTCATGGGTGTTATTTTATCCTCTATAGTGGTTTGGGAATTTGTATTTGAGTTTATGATGTATATTTCATTTAAGTTAACAAGTAATGGTAACTATTTTTTGATGATCTCATCATCCATCATGAGTAGGGGGAATTGTGTTATAGGAGGGTTGTTCTCCATCATGGGTGAAATTAACTGTACTGTAGGAAGATCTAGAATGGGTGTGGGAATAGTGGTACTAGGTCCCCTAACCTCATGCGTATGCATTTATTCTATTAGAATAATATGAGGTGGGGAATCTATGATAACATGGGATGTCCCATCTAAATAAATACTTGGGGTAGTAGGCTTAGTGAATCTACAATATTTGAATGGTTGGTTATCATCTAGAAAAGTGTATAAATATCCATCATGTAAAAAATTGATGTATATGTGCAAGGTCAAGGGTACTACCTCCATGGCATGTATCCAAGGTCTCACATGTAATACATTGTAATACAAATGATTATGCATCACTTGAAACTGTGTGGATAGGGTTTTTATCCTGACCATGATATACAAAGTAATAAAACCCAATGCCTATTGGAGAATGTCATCAAAACATAGAATGTTCTTATATGTCTTATAAATGGATTCTATATCCACCCCATAGTCTATAAGAATGTGAGGTTACATATGTTAAGACCTAAACCACTACCAATTAAAACTCAATTAATAGTAGTGGTAGTTTGTGCGTGAATGAAGAGTGGTAGATTCTGATTGATAACTATCTATGAGTGAAAATATTCATTTCCAATAGATATAACATCCTCAATGTCCTTTATAATGTTAATGATAGATGCAAAATAATCTGACTATGTATCACAAGGAAAATATGTATGATTTAGTGTTTAAAAGAGAATATCTTTGAAGATGGTTTCTTATTAAAGTAATTCCAATATAGAAATCTTGGTTGGTGTATTTATCAATTGATCAATGATATCATATGCTCTGTGTTGATCCCTAGGTCTTATTTTATTATTTTTGGGATGAGGAGGGAGGATGAGATTACACTTTTCATGTATAAGTTGAGGAGGCACTTAATTTCATCTTGTAATAACTCAAATCATGGGATCTACTATTTGAAAAGGGTGAGTAGTAAAGGTAGGATGTGAGTAAAGGTAGTCAATGGGTCTAGATGGAGGATGAACAAAAGGAGTCATTTGAGTTATTTTCCATTCAGTAGTAACTAGAGGTAACTCAAAATTGGCCATGCAACAATGCTCTCCATAGAGGTGGGGGATTAGGATGAGATGAACTTATGTATGAAATAAGCTAAGTTATAACATGATCCATGAAAAGAGTGACATACATGTGCATCTTTTTACAAATGATAGGCAATAATCATTCAAGACAAATGACAAGACTTTATACTAAAAATTAGAAAATGTCTTCCATCATGATGATCATGATGAAAACTAAACATTATGCAAATTTTAAAAATAAGAAGGGAAACCCTAATGGTACATTAGGGTTTTGAGCAATATGTTCGAAGTAAGTTTCACCAAATGATTTAAATATTTTGGGAATTAATGTAAAACCCTAAGTAGATAAAAGAGTTGAGTACGTAAATCAAGGAATGCAATACTATAATATCAATAACCACTGATTTATACAATAATTAAATTGTTTGCTTAGCCTAAAAATAGTAATAAATTACAAAGGGTTTACTTAGCTAGAAAAAATGATTCAAATAGACAAGTGGTAGGTTGGAAAGTGATGTAAGAGAAAGGTAGAGTCTCATGAGTAGATAATAGGTGTCAAAGACCTCTTCAGACAGTAACACGACCCTCTTTTCCAATAATGCATTATGTTATTAACATTTTATGTTATGTTATTGACCTTATACAGATAAAATAGTGAAAATTAAGGTAGACATTCACTCTATTTTGGGAAGCTTGTGCTTATGTGTCTAAGACCTAAATCATTATCTATGATTTAATTTAATTGAGTTGACTATGGAACCTCAACACCCCATGGGCATGACCTCAACACCCCATGTGTTGAGTGTTGCCTACATACCAATATATCAAAAAAGGATCAAACCTGATGTAGTTCTCCCAATCTAAGTGTTAGTGCAAGTGAGAGTGATGCTAATTTCCTAATTATGAATGCCAGTTCAAATTCTTTGAATGTGACTTGAAACTTGAAATCTAAGTAAAATTGAGCTCTAGGCTATTGTAGATGGATGTATGTAGAAATAGGGGTAAATAAGGATTAATGACCTTAATTTTCACAACTATTTCTAAACTTATTCATGATAATTTCCATCTAAGGGATAATTAAATGAGAGTGGTATTTATATAGTGACTTGATGCTAGTTGAGACATGAAATGAGTCTAGGTCAACCCTAAGATGCTTAGGGGAGTGAAAATATATCCATTAAGGGTAGAAGAAGCTAAGGGTCAATAACGTTTTCCCCTTTACCAATACCACATTGTGATATAGACCAAAAGGGTCATACTATTGTCCAGGTGGCTGGCACATGTGAGAAAGGATATGGGATGCTTAGGTGATATCTTAATGTGGCTTTTGGTATAGCTAGGCCTGGGATAGATTTGCATAAAAGCTACAAAGGGATCAAAAGGGCCCTAAGATAGGTCTAGGGTTAAGCTAAGGATATGGTGGTCTCAAGTGACACTGATTGCATTAAATGACATTTTAGATGACTACATATATCTTCCATTGTGATTAAAACAATCTCATTCATATGTTCTCCTTTTAGGTGTATATTTTTACGTAAAATAGGTTAAGTGAAAAGGGTAACCTAATTTACATATTTTAGTAGTAATGTTATAAATAAAGAAAACCAAGATATAAGATGATATAAAACACTAAAGTATCCCATCCAATTATATCCCTTGGAATTCACTTCCAATTTAGATACCTGTAATATTAAGAACAATTTTAAGATAATAAATACAATAAAAGAAGGTACATGACTAAAAACTATTTGATAAGGTTTACCTAGAATCCATTTTCCAACAAAATTTCATATATGCTCATGTACAGAGAGAATACTTATCTTCTTCTAACAATATGACTACTTAATTCACCATTTACAACCTCACTGTTCATAGATCAAAACTATAAATTTTAATTATAATTTATGCAAAGAGATACAATTCTACCACTATAAATCAAACAAATCCATATTATTTTAATATTAATAATTCATCTATATATATGACTTCACAATCCAAGGAGATATTAATTCTTCCAACCCACTTTATCACAGTCACACAATGAATCTATATTACAATTGAAGGCAATTATATGCATGATAAAATCATGCTAAATCTTTTCTTAGTTGAAAATGAATACAAATGCCAATTCCAAATTAATTATTTCTTGATATAGTCAGGAGTTAACATAGAGTTGATTGTTATTAAATTTAACAAAAACATAAGAACATTGTGATAATAATAAAGACAAAATTATTCTAGAATACCCTATTGGGTAAAATTATCCATGTGATTAACAATTCAACTCAAATATGCAATATAAATAAATTAGTCATAAGAATGATTATATGCAAACAATATTATTAAAGTAAATTTTCCATAATCCCATTTATCCATCTAAGAGTATTCACACCAATCATCAAGTAACTATTATAAAAACAACTAGCATAATACCTTAAACAACTTTAAGATCACATCCATAGATTACAATACCAATATACATAATGAAACTAAACCTCAAAATGAAAGACATCTCATATTTACAATAACTTCGTGTCCTTGACATGAAAAATTTAATAGAAAAAAGCTCCCCATAATCATTATGCCAATTAATTCAATACAATACAATCACAAAGTCTTCCTTGGCAAAGAGTTATGAATAGTAAATTGCAATGTCAAATAAAACAAGTGACACACAAATCATTGGAACTTCTATAAAACATTACAATGTCAAACAAACCAAGTGCCTCATAAATCATTGACACTTATATAACATTTATTTAAAATCATTACAATAAATTTAAGTAAGGCAATCAACTTCTCAATAATTATTGATAGCATTCATAATGCATGAATATAAAAAATAATGTGAAAGTTGAGCCCATCCATATCATGGTATCCCTACCCACCCCAACCATCAGTTTGGGTTTGAAAGAGGCCAACGATTAAAATTCCAAATTCATAAAACTAAACAAGATAAAGGTTTTAGAAAGAGGTCATATATATACCATGGTTAAGGCTTCCATACATGGTAAACTAAAAGAATGAAAAAACACATGCATAGATAGAGACACATACATGTAAGCAAAGATACACCAAACATGATGCCAAATCAACACAAAAATCCTTCACGACTATGTTGTCTCTATTCAAGTCATCTATATGAATTCTACGGGTGAGATGAGCTAAGTCACAACTTACCCACCATGGGTTGTTAAGAAAATAAATCACACCACTATAACCTCAACCCCATTCAAATCTAAATCCCATAACAACTACAGTAACAAGGAAACACTAGTGAGGTGAATGGGTGAGTTTGATGAAAGGTGAGGGCCCTCCACTAACCCATGTATTTTCTTAGTTTTTCTTAAAATAAATAAGTAGTAGTAGATAAACATGAATATATTTTAAAGAAAGAAACATTTACTTGAAAATTATCTCCTTAATTTTTTTCTCTTTTGTCCTTTTATTCCTCTACCACCACTATATTTATTCTCTCTATGTGCTTGGGTACGATCCAAAATTACCATATATCCTTCTATGGTCACCACTAAAACATTAATACCTCCACAATATGGATTATAAAAATAGTTTCCTTCACCATCATGGCTACATCTAAAACACAAACCTAAGAAAACTCTAGGTTTTATCTACACTCTTATCTCTATCTCATTCGAAGTCCATGACTCTAATGATCTCCAGTCAAACTCTAATCCATGTAAAACTTAAATCAAAATGGTCATTATCACAAGGCTAAGTTTTAATTCCAGGACCAACCCATGACTCTAACATGGGTCAAAATATATTTTTACCAACAATAATACCATGCAACAAGGTATTATCATTAAACCATTTTCTCACCAAGTCAATAAGTAACAAATCAAAAGTCCTTTTTAAAACATGCCAAAGCATTACCAAAGCTTATAATATTTTTATAAAAAGCTAATGCAAGATTACAAACCTTGGAAATAGTTTCAATATTAAGTTGATTAAGCTATAAACTTAATGGGGTTGCCTTCATTATTAAAAATTCATGGAACATAGTAGGCACAATTAGTTATAATCCAATGGCAGTCCATGAATAAACAATGATAGCAATTACACACAACACTAGTTAACATAATACAAGACTTCATAGAGGGGAAATGTTGACAATCTAATAGATATCTTTATTTTTAATTTAAACTCATTTACTTATATGGAATTAATTTTATAGTTTAATAAATTCTTCTAGCCCCAAACCTAGCTCAGTCACCTGGCTATAACCTGTAATCACAAAATGACATCAAAAATATCAACTCTATATAATCATCAATAAAATCAAATATTAAATGCAATATAGCCAACTATGGTATGAACTAAAGTACTTAAATATAATATCATAAAGTGAATACAAATATCAACAAATTTTAAGTCTCATAACAAATAATGGATCATTAAAAAAGTACAACATGCACATTATTCAAGATATGCCCAAGCACAATATGACATCCACTCGCCCTAAAAGGAGGTGTCATATCAATTCCTCAACAAAAAGGTGAGGATAGTGCTGATTGAAAATATTTTCATCTTCCTGGGTGGCACTTTTCTCACTCATCTGATCCCATTGGACCAACACTTATTGAATGTCCTTATTTCATAGGCTAATGTTGTGATGAAATAAGATCTTTATTGAGTTTAGCTAAATCATCTCCTCATCCACCACTTGAAGATTATTTCAATTAAAAATATGAGACACATTAGAAACATATTTTATCAAAAAAGTTACATGAAACACTTCATGGATTATATAAAGAGAATGAAGAAGAGCTAGGTGATAAGTAACAAGGTTGATCTTTTCTAAAACGTTAAATGGACTGATAAAATGTGGAGCTATTTCAGATGCTTTGCCAAAATTTATGGAAATTTCTTGAGATCTTACTCTAAAAAAACCTTGTCCATTACTTCTCATTATTTTGGTGACATTTTTATATTAACATATCTCTTTTTTTAATCAGAGAAAACTTTAAACCTTTGACAAATAAAGCCATTTATTCATCATATTCTTTCAAAGTCTTAGGAGCTACAACCACTTGACTTTCCCAATCATCCCTGCTAAAAGGGAGTTTGTCACTTTCTCCCATATAAGGATTGGAAGAGTCTCACTTTAATAACAAAATTATGAGAGTTATTGTAATCAAATTCAACTAAATGGAGATAATCCTCCCATTTATGTTGTTGATCTATGATGTACATCCTCAACATGTATTCAAAAAAGTTGTTTAGCCTCTCAGTTTGGCCATCTATTTTTGAATAATATGTTGAAATAAAGTTAAACCTTGTTCCAAAGGTAGCAGTCAAGGTCTACCAAAACCTTGAAGTAAATAAATTATATCTATCTAAGATAATGAATTCTAGAACACCATGAAGGCAAATGATTTTTTTTACAAAATTTTTAACAAGAGTGGGGGCTATTGGTTTCCAATTGTACACCTCTTATGATTGACCTTGCACACTTGAATAAAATGGAAAATAAATATGAAAAACTTGCTAGTATGTCATTATAGCTGAGAAAGGGTTTGGCATCAAGAATGAACCAAATGGAGAAGATGACTGAGAGACACCAATAGATGGTATGGTTAGCTCCCTACTACTTTTGGCTCTACATAAACCAAGGTGAGAGGACCTAAGGGTTAGCTTTCTCAAATGGAAGGATACTACAATTCAATCTCCATAGGGATTATTGGCACACACAAAAAAAAAATCTGACCAGAACATAACTAAACTTACTCACTCCACTCGGTAACATTTGTCGCATAGAATGAGAAAATACTCTAGGCTAGACACAAGCTACTAAAGATAGATGAAAACGTGCATAAAACCTTAATTCTAAATAATTTTTAATAATAAGGGGTCAAAATATTTCAATGTTAAGCTTTAAAGAAAAAAATGCGGACACATTCTAAGTATGTGATATTCATGTATCTATAGGCAAATTACATTTATAATATGCAACAACATTATTATTTATAGGGTAGGACAAGGTAGGATAGTTATAAAAAGAGGGAGGTGTGTTGGTGGTTCTTAAATAAAAAAGGATTATTTCAATATTCATGACATCAATTATTGTAAAGATACATAAAAAATGACTAACAAGCTAAGGGGAGTTACTAGGAGTAATTTGCATGTTGGTGCCAATACAATGCAAAACACCCAAATGATTCCTGAAACCTTAGAGCATACACTACAACTAGAACTTCAAATACTTTTTCATATTGAATCCAAGAACCTAGGGTACCCTTAGAGGTATTCAACACCATATTTCCTATTAAAATAATTAATGGTTAAGTGCTGTTATTTATGTACCCTTAATACATTAAATTACATTGGTTAAATAATGATATATTTTATTATTTATCATGAGTTTATCCTAGTGTAAATAAATATTAAAATATATTAAATGACCTTTGGAGAGGTTGGACCCATTAATATGGTGGTTGGAAAAGGTTACATTATAATGGCTAGACTACCTTGCTTATATAACGAAGATTTTATATTGTAAGATGGTATGAAAAAAGAGAGAAGAGAAAAAAGAGAAAGTTTGTATTGGGTACATTTTATTTCTAAAATAATGAATAATCTTGGTGGGTTTTTTACCTCTTCCATAGAGAAATTTTTATCACTTGTAAAATAATGAATAATCTTGGTGGGTTGTAAAAATGAATAATCTTGGTGGGTTTTTATTTCACAAAGCCTCTAAAGCACTCCTCTCAATTTTGACACTTTAAGTGAGAAAATCATTTTTTTTTTCATGCTCTCAAGCTTGCTTTGTATGACCTCCATGAAGGATTTTTTTCAAAAAAAAAAATTATTTAGATCCTCTCCTCCCTAGTGTTGATCCCTGAAGAGGCTAAATTGTTAGATCTAGGCTTGTTAAACTTGTTAAAGACCCTAAAAATCACTATTTGATCTTTTTTTTATTTCCCAAACTTATATTGGCATCTTAGATTAGCCTTGTACAACCCTTGGATGTAAAAAATTTAGATTTTTCATTTCTCACTCTTTTCTAGATCTATAAAATATGTTTGATTAGTTTTAAGGCATTCTAAAACTATTAGAAAGGTTATTTGAAGGAAAATAGAAGAGGTTTGATTTTTATATCTTGATGGGGTGAAATAGCTACTATATGGCATTAAAAATCATTTTAAAGTTAGTAAAACCCTGTTCTGACTCTCTCAGATGCATGAAAGGGTAATTTCTAGGTGATTTCAAACTTTATTTTGTAGAAAAAGACCTCTTATAGCTCCTCCTATTGTACATCTATCTTCTCTTCCAATGCCATTAATTTAGTATATGCATGCTTTAGGAAGAATAAATGGGTATGTTATAGTTTTAACAAAGTATTTAAAAAATAAAAGATTTATTTATTTCGTTTTATTCCACCTATGTCTGTGGACACCACCTATGTATTTTAATTTTTTTTTTCAAATTTCAAATTAATGTTTGCATTGTATTATTTTAATGAAAGCATTTAAATATGGTTTATTTATTTATTTTTTTTTAAAAAAATATTAGATTAAAAAAAGGTTAAATACATGTTAGTACTTTTATTATGTTAACATGCTTAGTGGGTGAGTTGGCTAGTTTAGTTTTGCTAAGATCACTTGCATGAGATAAGTCTTGTGTATAAATCCCCTAAATCATTATTTTTTGGTTAAAATTAGTTTATTATTAATTTTTTTTAATATGCATCATCATTCATGTGAGAACGTGTGTCATGTGTAACAATTTCTTCACCTTGTGACCCTATCTACTGTGTATAGACCATAGTTGTCCAACCAATCAATTTATAAGTTTTGGCATATTATGAACACATTAGGAAGGTCCTTGAGTTGATTTGAAATATTATACAATTTATTTTACAATAATTTGATCAAATAGTATAATTTATGACACTATTTGTGATACTTACAACTATTTTTGTGACACTTACAACTTTCATATTTATTATAATTATTTATGTTTTTGAATTGTTTTGCAATCAACTAAAGTGGATAGTGTTGTTTACTCACTATAATATATGATTTTATTGCAAAATCAAGTATAAAATATGTTAATTTTTTTATTTTTTAAACTCTTTTTTTCAGTTTGATATAAAATGCAAACTTATAGTGTCAACTTTAAAAGAAAAAAAAATATTCATGACTCAAATTATACTATTAATTATTCTTAATAAGATATGTAATATTTGGCTAACTTAGTATCGAATTATAAGTGAATTTATTGTGTGTGCATCACATAACCTGCTTGTTAAATTTAACAAGCTTGATTGCAAGCTTACATATAATGCTATTGAAGGTTGTGTTAAAGCTTGATCCAAAAATTGTGTGCAATAAAGTTAACCTCTATATATAAATATTTTTTTGCTATTTTGATTTATCTAACCATTACTAAGATATATATTTCATAAGATGTGGGTGTTTCTTTCAGACTCATGTAGGATCCATACTTGGATCATTGTAAATTAACAAAGTGAATACTTTAGTATATAAAAGAAACTATGAATTTTTGTTTATGTTATTTTTCCTTTGATTATATTAATTTATTTGGTTATTGTGATGCTAACCATATTATGAAGAGTCTACTTCTGGATATGTGTTTATGTTTGATGTAGGTTCTATCACTTGGAACACTTCATGTGGAAGTTGCTAAATAAGCCTTGTGGCTATGAAGGATGATAGAAGAATATCATGTGGAAGTTTCTCATTATACTAGCCTTATTGGTGATATTCAAAGTTGTATAGTTTTGGTAAAAAATCCAATGCAACACTAAAAAACTAAAACCTATTGAAGTTCATTCAATGTTGAGCTTATCAAAGTTTCCATTGAAGGGGAGTGTGCATGACAATGTCACATTGTAAAAGCTATATGGGTTGTGTGTTTCCTTCTATCTCTCTATACTTATTATCATTATAAATCATTGTAATATATCACTTTATGTGATTTTAGTAAACTTCATATGGAAGTTAATATTGTACCAAACATATAGTAGCATGAATTTCCTTATGTTATAAAAGACTTCAATATACTTGTTTGATTATCCATGATAAATTGTGGGATATATTCTCACTGTAAGATGTAGTTTCATGATCATGCTAGCCTAAACTTATCCTAAGTGGTTTAGGGTAACATAGTGTAATTAATTTAAAGGTGCTTATGGGGGCATAGTGCAAAACCTTTAGGTGTCTATGGGTGTATATTGTAATTTATTTATAGGTGACCATGTGATTGTGGTTACATAGTGTAATACCTTTGGGTATCTATAGTTGTATGGTGTAATTCCTTTAAAGGTGACTAGGTGATTGTGGTTACATAGTGTAATGCCTTTGGGTGTCTACAATTAAATAGTGTAATACCTTTGGGTAACTATGTTTACATAATATAATTTTTTAAAGGTGACTATGACATGATGAAAGATGTTTCCTTCAATTATTACCTCCTAAAACACATGATATAGATGGTTCATAGAGTGTAAATTCATTATATTTTTACCTCCTAAAAAATCATCATGTATCCACACTTAACATTAAGGGGGAGTATTAAAATAATTAATGGTTAAGTTGTGTTCTTTATGTACCCTTAATACATTAAATTACATTGATTAAATAATAATATATTTTATTATTTATCATGAGTTTATCCCAGTGTAAATAAATAATAAAATATATTAAATTATCTTTGGAGAGGTTGGACACATTAATGTGGTGGTTGGAAAAAGGTCACATTATAATGGTTAGATTACGTTGCCTATATAATGAGGAGTTTATATTGTAAGATGGTATGAAAAAAGATAGAAGAGAAAGAAGATAAAATTTGTATTGGGTACATTTTATTTTTTAAATAATGAATAATCTTGGTGGGATTTTTACCTCTTCATGAGGCTATTCTATGGTATATATGTGATATGGTGTGTTCAACTTTGCCCTCATTATTTCATGGTGAATGTATTTTCTATTGGTCTCACATTTAGATTTGATTTTCATATGCAATCATATTGCTTGTTTTGTCATTTCCAAATATAACTACAAAAAGGGATTTATAACCTAGATCTATGCTCAAAACGACAACCTGTAATGAGCTCAAACCCAAATATCCAATCTTCATAACTTGTAAAACACATTATTATATTTCATCAACTGAGAAGAGTATGAACCACAAGTATTTTCCATTATCTTACAAAAAACCTTACATCAATGTTTTAAAACGCTGCTATAGGGACAAGCATGGTGGATTTGCTCCATGTTGGATAGGGGAGACATATAAACATGCTCTTAGAGCTTGTTAATGGTTTTAAAATTGAAACCACTTTAGCAAGAGAGACAAAATACATACAGTAGTGATCCTAAAATTCGAAAGAGTCTATACTTAAGAAAAATAAAGACCAACAAACCATAATAATAGAGGATAAGCCCTCTATTTATACATTTTTTACCCTTGTCAAATCTAGGGATGTGGGTTGCAATTTTAAATATTGAAAAATTTCAAAACACACCTCAAAGTCCTGCTAAGATGTGCCCATTTGGAAAATATCCTTTACCATACCTGAAATCTTCATTCTTTTGCATGAAAAATTAGTAGTCTAACTACCTTTACAAGGAATGATGAAGATTTACAATAAAACTTTGATTTCTTTGTTAAAGATGCCTTTTACATGAGTTGGAAGGAGAATATTCATGGTGGAGGCCAAACAAACTTTGTCCTCTTATGCAACTGCCTAGAGATGCCCTTGATCATGTCTAGAAGCTCATGCCTTATAATAAAATCATTATAGTAACTACCTATCCTTGCAATGATGAATATTTCAAGAACACCCTTGATCTTATTGATTGTAAATGTATTGCACTTGGGATTTATGGAGAATATTCCCTTGGAAGCAAATAAACTTCTTATCTTCATGTGTAACTACTTGGCCATACTCCCCCATTAGTTATTTGAAAATATAGAAACTTTTGGATAGTTGTCCCTCCTCTTGTGCACGCTAAAGAAAGCCCATTTCCTTGTGATGATTGCATTGGAATAATATATCTTTGATAGAGGCAAAGAATGATCCATGACCATTTATAAAATATGATTGAAATGGCTCACCTTGGCCTCATAAACCATGGTGCTTCCTTCTCACTGTAACTGCTTGGTGGGCCCTAATTCCAACTCCATCAACCAATACCACAATTAAAAGTTTAGACAAAGAAATATTTGCTCTAGAGGAGCATTGTGACACCATGTGGAGAGTTGGCACTACTCTTAGAGAAGCTAAGCATTCCTTTGTCAAAATGAACATGGGGGTGCCATGTGGAAAGTCCACATTCCTCTCCATAACTACATAATGGGACCTGCCTACTACTTCCTCAACCACTAGCATTACTTAAAGCTCTGAAAAAATAGAACTAGCCTTAGATTAGGATTGGGGCACCATGTGGCAAGCTATCACTTCTCCTAGGTAAGTCAAGAACAATTTTATGATGAATGAGCATCGGGCTACCACGGGGCTGTAGTGAAGGGAAGCTAATATTGAAAAGTGGCAGACATTAGCTTGAATCAAAGGCTCTAAACAAAAGGGCTGATACAAATGTTATGAATAAAAATTCCACCACAAAAATCCTAAACAAAATTTTTGAAAATAAGAAGTCCAAACAAAATGTCTGACTTACACAAAAATCCTAATTTTGTAAAGTCACCAAAAAATGGAACTTGGGAATTTATGGACAAAATGTCTGAAAACTTAAACTTTAGATTTTGAGGATAAAGTGTTTGAAAGCTCAGACTTCAGCTTTTGAAAAATTTCTAAAAGATTGATTCTAAAAATTTATAGACATAATGTTCAAACAAGAGTGCTAAACAAAAAGTTTGAAAGCTTGGATTTGAGATTGTAGGCAAAATGTCTGAACAAAAGTGTCAAACAAAAAGTATGAAAACTTGGTATTGAGAATATATGGACAAAATGTTTAAATAAAATTTTAAACAAAAAGTCTAAGGGCTTAGTATTTATAATTTGTGGACAAAAAGTTTGATCAAAATGTCTGACTTTGCAAAAATCTTAACTTGCAAAAAATCCACAAACTTAAGAATTTGAATAGTTGAACTTGTGACCTTTTTGAAACCTATTTTTCCACCATATATTCTTGTGTAACTTTTCACCCCAAATGCAAACTGCACTAATGCAAAACTTGCATTTAACCCTAAGAATTCTTCCCCTTCAAATCCTTTTTGAAGGTAGAAAACATCATACTTAGATTTGTTTCGATCTTTCCATCTTGATTTTAATCATAGACCCTGCTATCTTATTGAAATATAAAAACATTAAGTATTAGCTATAACTAGGATTATACAAGGTTTTCATAAGGTAAAAGATAGATTTTTAACTCAAATGAACACTTAAAAATAGGAGGCAATAGTGGGTTATTTATGTACTAATGTTTTGGAAAAGGGCATAAATTACTCAGTGAAATTTTGGGAACTAACATTGGCTCTTACTTTGGGATATACACCACTTACAGGTGTGCAAAGAACCCCAAAAAATAAGACTAGGTGTCGATCCATTGGGCCATTGAGTCAAAACTTGAGAAATTTATCAACAAACACCCATGAAGGCTCAAAAAAATAAGGTAGACTTAAAAAAGTAGACTAGGAGGATATGAAGATGAACACACAACAAAAATAATGAAAGAAACTATACAAACAAGGCCCAAAGCAGAGGGGCAACATAAAAAACAAAGAAATAAGACTATACACTATATAATTATGTACATAATCATTGAGTCAATCAAGGAAGTGCTTCAAATGTCTAATATTAACTAAAAGCTCTAGTATTTCATCATATAGGTCTCTCAAAAAGAAATTATGTTCCCTAATTCTACAGTCAATAGAATAAGGGTCCATCCACAAGGAATCAAACTTTCAATGCTTGCCTTTCTCTTCATGCATGTTGTCCCAAAGTAAAACCAAATCAGCGACTTGAAAATATATCAGAGCAAAATTTCTATCAAATATTATTTTAAGTCTTTTCTTGAACTTGAGGTATCTCTAATGAACTTGTCTTCTAGTTTCATTAAGCTTAATAATATAGTTTATTTTACTTTCATAGTGGTTGATTTCATCATCATCCTCTAGCTACTGCATAAAATGATAAGTTGAAAACTACAAATTCATAGAAAAAATAACTTGAGCTCCATAAACAAGCTCAAAAGGGATTTTACTTATTTCACTCTTAGGCATGATCCTATCATCCCATAAGGTAAACTTTAGCTATTCACCCCACTTCTTCTTGTTTGATTCCAAATTTTGTATAATAATTTTGAGCAAATTCTTATTATTGGATTCTACTTGCCCATTTCCATGAGAGTTGTAATTGGAAGTTATTAGAGGTATAATCATTGAGAGGGGGTGAATCAGTGAGCCTAGATATTTCTATTTCAATTTCAAGTCCTTTCAAACTATTAAATAGTTAATGTATATCAACTTGATCAAGTAACAATAACAAGAGTGCTCACTCATTCAGTGCATACACAAAATCAAACATATACCACAAAGTTTATGTGGGAAATCCTCAAGGGGAATAAAACCCACTCTCAAGCCCACAACACATGGAATACTTATCCTATAATAAATTACAAATAAGAGACTAGTTAACTCTTTTAGACCAAAAAACCTTGATCAAATCTTCCTGACCAAAGGCCTTTAGTGAAACACTTGTTTCACAAGGAGCAACTACCCCTAAGGAAGATCAATTCCTTTAGACCCTCATTTGAAGTGAACACCTCCACCTTAGAACTAATGTTTTTAACACCTAATAATGAATCTCTAACCTTTGCATAAACTCCCTCTCGATCTCATGTAGGGCTCTCACATAGGCATGCCGAAATCTATCTCCTTCACTCAAATTGTCCTTATATGCACACTTAGATCTCTTTGCATATCATAAAACAACAAGAACACTAATCTATCATCAAAAATATGACTTATACATCATATAAATATTCAAAAAAACCATTCTTCTCATCAATTCAACCAACAAGCACACTACCTATCCTTCCTTCTTCACTTCAACACATACTCACACAAGCCTTATACAAGACTATCTCAAGTCAATTTCTCAAGTCTACACAACAAAGTCTAGAAACAATCATATTTGGTTTCATTATTTATAGAGAATTCAATAATTATAAATTTTAAAATATTTCCTTGTCATCCAAAATACACACCTTTAACCTTGAGTCATCTTACATGGGTCACACTTAAGCACAACACACTTTTAAATAGGCCGAAGTCACCTTTTCAGTCCAATGATGACCCAGTCACCTCTTTGAAACTTATTTGAATAAATTAAGAACATATAACCACTTCAAAAATCATGGAACCATTCCACATGACTCCTTTGACATCCTCAAATGATCATAGTTTCCAAAACACTCTTTTGCTAAAGCATAAATTGCTCAAACAACATTTTGAGCACACAATTCCCACAAATGAACACACAATCACCTTCTTAGAAATTGTTCATATTAATTATGGATTGTTCAAACCTAAAAAATACATATATATGGTCCTCATTGAGTCTAAATCATTACCAAATATCTAATTCATCATGAGACATAGAAATAATAATAATACAAGTTAAAACAACCTTCTCAGGTTACTTGAAAAATATGCAAGAACATAGTCAAATTTGAACCTCAATATCTTTGACTATACACACTTTTAGATATTCAAATTCATATTTCCAGATGGGATTTATAATCCTATATAAATTCACTTTTTACTATATGGTTAGATTCTAAAAAGATCAAAATTTATGGCTCAAAACCCAGACACTAGTATTTCCTTTGTTAAATTCAAATATTTGAATTCAAATGGTCACAGTTACACATCAAACACTATTCTATCATATTGTGTCCTCATTGATTAGATTAATCATACACCATCAATATATTCTAAATTTCAACTCATAGTGCACCAATTCCCACATGTTAAACCTCAAACACTTAGCCTCATCTCATGCAATCTTGCAATCTTGATCACATACACTTTGTCAATCTCTTTGAGATTGTCCTTGGTTTAAGAATGATAGACAACTATTACTTTTAACTCTTGAATTTACTACACATTATTGATCTTAATTAGTATGAATACCCACTCACTATTTATCCTTAGAATAAACGTGATATTTATCTTTGCTTAACATTAAACTTCAAACACTTATCTCACTACTTCCAAACATCTTGGAATGAACACACTTTGTCAATCCTTTTGTAAGGAGATCGATCTTTAACTTTGTTAACCATTGAACACCTTGAAATCATCTATCTCAATAAACACTGTTAGATCAATATTTTATGATTGCCCATGAATTGTTAGATCTTCATTTGGTATAGATCTAAATATGAGGACCATTGCTTATCTCCTTGGAAGGCTATCTTTACTCCTTAATAACTTATGCTATGCTAACTCACATGATCTAAAATTTGGACCATATGATATCCTCACATAAGATAATCCAACCATGTGTCAAACTAATCCTAAAACCTTTGCATGAGTAATATATAACTCTATTAATCTCCTCATTCATATTTCTTCTACCATAGACCCAACTATGTCAATCAACTGCCTAGGAGGCCAACTTTGAACATGCACATCTTTTGATTAGCTTCATCATGTGACTTGAAATTTAGTGAATATTAACTAGATAAAAAACTAAACAAACCTATATGATCAAATTATCCTTAAATTTTCACAAGTGTGAGATATACCATCACCAAATTACTTACTCAACTCTTTCTTACCTCATACAAATTTGGTGATGGAAAAACACTATCAAACTACCTAGGAGCCCAACTTTGCACTCAAATATATTTTATCATGATTATTCCCATGACTTGAGATTTATGGAATAAAAACTAGGTAAAATTATGATCAAAACCATATGACCAACTCCCTCTGACTCATCCACATGTGGCAATGGTGACATCAACAAACTACCTACTTAGATTTTCTACCACTAGACCCAAAATGTCTAGATGAAAATAATAATCAACTAGATGAAATCTAATCATGTAAAAAAGCATTAAAACTATATAAAACCTCTTATAGTACCCCTTAAACATGTTCAAAACTCCATATTCATCGCTAAACATCTATATCCATGTCAAAACTAAAGATCAACCCAACCTCCTTCAAACATACTAGGACAAACACATTACCCACTTTGTCATTGTCACTTAAGCTATCAAAACACTTCATCCACTCATTAGGACACATTTATGGCATCAATATGACATCATTGACAATTCTCCAATAATTTCCCCCTTTATCATTAATGTCAACACATATCATATAACTCACCTTCCTTCTCTCTCTTCAAACACTCTCACAATAGGAACTTTCTCCCCCTTTGACACAATGATAAAGTGGGAAAAAACTAATATTAAGGAACTAAAAATAATACCAATAAGATTAGATCATCTTAGAAAGATATTAAAAACTCCCCCTTACCTTTAGCCTACCTCTTCTTACCTTGACAACATTCTCTTGCCACAATCCAATACTTTTCTTCAATAAAACACTACAACCAATGAAGACAAAACATACAAAATACTGAAATTTGATGGAAATCACTAAGAAACATCTAAAAATGACTCCTCCAAAGATATCTAAGCCTTTTCACCTCTTGATTATCTTTAGATCTTCAAACACTATGAAGAACCACCATAAAAACTTACTAGCCTTCTCTTTTAAGACACTTCCATGACCACCAAAAAAACTTTATTCCACTTACCAAATAGGAAACATGATCTAAAAAAACTTGAAAAATCTTTTTGAAACATACATACCTTTCTCTTTTGAAAAACTCTGAGAAAAAACATCATATCTGCATTAATAAGCCTGTCTAGACTCCTTGTTGCCCTACCTAGAATATGTAGAGCCCACAAATTTTAGTAGACACACCTTCAAAATTTTAAAATTCATATCTGGAGCACCCTCATATGCCCACTTAATCACACCAATTTTCATTACCTAGATCATCCTCTATAAAATACTTCCTTCATAAGCTAACTTGTTAATTAGGCCTCCATCTAGACAAATACATGAACAATTTGAAAACAACAAACCTTCAAATCTCTATGAAGTTTGATTTGACAACCCATTTGGCCGTTTCAATCTAATAATAAGCCTTATCCCTTAAATCATAAGGTAGACCATTTTTATAACAAAGCTAAAAACCTTAGAATCTTAAAACAAACATAATCAACAAATCTTCTTTTGGTCAACATCCACCTCTGAAACTTCTTGTACACCTAGAGATAACCATTACACACTTATGGACCAATATTTGAGATTATACATATTTGGTAACCCATACATCCTATAACCCATTTTAGGAATTGCATACTCTTAATCACAAATTGGGAAACTAGAGAGCAAACATAAAAACTCCAATTTGACTTCAACATACCTTTAGACCATAAAACCACCTAGAGCATGCTAGAATAAGGTCAAATGACCTTTATATATAAAAATATCATCATATCAAATCACCACTCTTATTTTTCCACTTGAAAACCTTCAATATGACCTTACAAATTGACCATATACATCTATGACATCACTCTGACATCACCATAACATATCTTCCACTTGGACATACCTACTCCAATTGAAAAACACTCATCTCTAACCTTATGGGAACATTTTAAGAACACCATAAAAACACTTGCTTCTCCATTGAAATAAGTATCTTAATAAGCATGGACAAAGTCATCTCTTACACCACAATTCTCTAAAATGAAGTGAAGCTAAAAGTGGTCCACATCTCCTCAATAACCACTGGAATCCTCTTATAGCTATAAGACTTATTCCTCTTGTTCTTATTCTTCTTTGTCTGAACTATGGAAACTAGTTCCTTTTATATATCACTTTCCTTTTCTTCTAAGATATACTTGACAACACATGGAGAAACTATAGAATCTTAACATACCTTTTCTTTTAAAGAAATAACCTTTTAGTTTGGAACCTCATCACTAGGCACTGACAATTGATGTTCTTTGCATGAATCTTTCTCAATAATAGCATGACGTTCACTTGGATCCATACTTACCTCAGAACTAGCCTCAACTAGTACCTTGTTCTTATCCTTGAGCTTGGTCTCTTTATTTATAACATGAGCAGATAATGAGAGCCCTTGGCACTCTTCAACTTTTGAAGCATTCTCTAGCATAGAAAATAGATTAATTAGACCTATAGTCTCATCATGAATTACACTTACCACCTTTGGTTTTTATGAGCTAAATTGCCTTTTTTCTTGCACTCTTAGAGCCTAATTAAATCTATTTTGACTTAATGGCCTTCACTTGCAAAATCTAGCAATGTGACATCTCTATTATAGTTGTAACAAACCATACTCCTTAATGGGAAACTTAGCTTGTCTTATCTTAGATGGGTAATGTTTTGTAAAGTGTCCCAAAATATGATAGTTTAAAAACTTAACCTTGCTAATACTTTTTAACTGATGACCCCCTTCATATTTTTATACAAACTCATTTCTAACAGGTCTCTTGCATTCTCTATCTCTATGCCGAAATTGATTATATATATAGCAGTAACCATTGAAATTTACATACCTCATGGCATTTGGTTATCTAATTTGATTTATATCCATTCTCCCATCACCTACATTTTTTTCTAATGATTTATCTTCAAAGTTCAATCCACCTTGATCTCATTGACATTCAGTCAACTTGAGAAGAAATTTTGGGATCTTCATTAAAACCCAATCTAGATCTATCACTAGCTATTTTTTGAATCTTTAGAAGATCATCTAGATCATTAAAACTTATATCAAACTTGAAAAATGATTTTAATTATGCTTACAGATTTATCTAACTCAACTTTCAAAAATACAATCTTAGAAGCATACCTTGAGCATTCTTCTTCTTTATCTCTTAGAATTTTAGACATAGATTCTAACTTAGAATTAAGAAATATGACAACACCTTCATGCTCTCTAGAGTCTTCAACCAATCTTGCCTTGAATAGACTAAATTACTCCTCATAATCCTTGAGTTTAAGTTTCATTTAATTATTGTTTTTTTCTCAATCTTTAGTTTTTCAAGAGCATTTGTCAATGTAGTCTCATAGTCCATCTAATCTTCATCATCATCATCATCTGAATCACTCTAAGTAGACTCCTTTTGATGTGAGTAACTACCTTCCTCAGCCATGAATAGGGATTCATCTTCAATAGGACCATCATATTTAAGATCATACTCTGAGTCACTGACTTCACTCTCATTTGATGAGTTGTAATCTTCTTCGACGTAGAGACTCTTCTTACCTTGAAGTACTTTTTGTTGTCAAACCTTTTAAATCCCTTTTTGATTTTATTAGACTTGAATGATCTCCTGCCATCATCATGACCTTGATCATGCTCTTCATCATCATATTTCTTATACTTATGAGGGAACTTATTAGCAAAATATCCTACCTCTCCGCAATTCAAGCATTTAAGGGGTAGTTTACCCTTATACTTGCTTGAACGTAGTTTTAGTTTCCATGAAATCAAGAAATTAATTCATCCTCATCTATATCATAAATATCATCCTCCTTTGGTTTTTTACCTTGGAACTTCTTGGTCTTCATCTTTATCTTGAATATTTCTTCCTTCTTTGGTGGTATATCATTATTCTTCTTCATCTCATAGGCAATAAGTGTGCCATGCAATTGATCGATCTTAAAATGAGCGAGGTCATGAATTTCTTCTATAGCAGATAATTTTGGATCAAACTTGAGGGATATAAACCTCAATACTTTTTTAACTATAGTATCCTCTTCAAGGTTCTATCCAAGACCTCTGAATGATGTTCACAATTTCATTAACTTTCTACAGAAAGGAAGCCATAGAATCTTATTCCTTCATCTTGAGACTTTAAAATTGCCTTCTGTGAGTCTACAACTTAGCAAGCTTAACCTTTGAATCTCCTTCATAAATGATCTACATTTTGTCCCATATCTCTTTAACATATTTATAATGTATTACAAATGCATTCTCTATAAGACCACAAGTGATGGCATTCATTGACTTATAATTATTCTCAAATAGCTTCTTTATATAGTACTAGATGGAGGAGTAGTAGGAGTAACATAATCATCCATAATAGATTACCATACATCAAACCTTAGGGACATAATGTATGTTCTCATATTTGTACTCTAAAAAGCATAATTGGATCTATTAAACATCGGTGCTTGCTTAGTAGAGAAACCTCCTTGATAACTACCCATTTTTTTACCTTGGATCACCTTCAAGATACCAAGCCTTTACCAAATGAACTAAAATGTTAAGAATTGTTAAAGATATAATCATTGAGAGGGGGGGGGTGAATCAGTGAGCCTAGATATTTCAATTTCAATTTTAAGTCCTTTCAAACTATTAAATAGTTAACATATATCAACTTGATCAGATTAAAAATAACAAGAGTGCTCATTCATTCAATATATACACAAGATCAAACACATGACACAAATTTCTTGTGGCAAAGCATAAGGAGAATAAAAAGCACTCTCAAGTTTGTAACACATGGACTACTTAACCTATAAAAAATTACAAATAAGAGACTAGTCAACTCCTTTAGACCAAAAAATCTTGATCAAATCCTCCTGACCAAAGGCCTTTATTGAAACACCTATTTCACAAGGAGCAACTAACCTTAAGGAAGATCAAGTCCTTTGGAACCTCCTTTGAAGTGAACACATCCAACTTAGAACTAATGTCTTCAACACCTAATGATGGATCTCTAACCTCTACACAAAATCCCTCTATATCTGATGTAGGCCCCTCATATAGGCATGCTACAATCTCTCTCCTTATTCACTTAAACTATCCTCATATTCACACTTAGATCTCTTTGTCTATCATCAAACTACAAGAGCACTAATCTATCATCATAAATATGAACTAAAATCCATACACACAATCAAAAAACTCTTATGATCATCAATTCAAGCAATAAGCACACTACCTATCCTTCCTTCTTCACTTCAACACATACTCCTTACACAAGCCTTACATAAGACTCTGTCAAGTCAAATTCTCAAGTCTACACAACCAAGTCTAGAAACCATCATATTTGGTTTCACTATTTATAGAGAATTCAATAATTAATAAGTCCAATTCTTTCTTTATTGGACATAGTACATGCCTTCACCCTTAAGGCACCTTACATGGGTCACACTTAAGCACAACACACTTTCAAATAGGCCTAAGTCGCCTTTTAGGTCTAATGATGACCCATTCACCTCTTTGATACTTAAATTAATTAAGAATATAGGACCACTTCCAAAAGCATGGACCCATTCTAATTGACCCCTATGACATCCTCAAATGATCACAGTCACCAAAACACTCTTTTGCTAAACATAATTTGCTCAAACAATATTTTAGGCACACGGTCCCCATGAATGAACACACAGTCACCTTCTTAGAAAATTTTCATACGAATTATGGATTGGTCAAACCTCAAATATACATATAGAGTGTCCTCATGGAGTCTATAACATTCCAAAATAGCTAAGTCATCATGAGACATTGATTACAACATCAATACAAGTTCAAACAACCTTCTCAAGTTACTTGTATAATATGCAAAAAAACATAGTCAACTTTGAACCTTAATATATTTGAATACACACAATTTTAGATTTTTAAATTCATATTTCTAGATGTACCTTGGAGTTCTCTACAAATTTTCTTATTATTATGTGGTCATATTTTACAAAGGTTGAAAGTTATGGCTCAAAAACTAGACACTGTTCTTTCTTTTGTTAAATTCAAATATTTGAATTCAAATGGTCATAGTTAAACATCAAACACTATTATATTATTTTGTGTCCTCATTGCTTATATTAATCACACACCATCAATCTCTTATAAATATTAACTCATAGTGTGCCAATGCCTAAATTTTAAACCATGAACACTTTTCCTCATCTTGTGCAATATTGAAATCTTGATCTTACATACTCCATCTATTTCTTTGAGATTATCCTTGCTTTAACAATGCTATACAAGTATCAATTTAACCTCTTGATTTTAATATGCATCATTGATATCAATCAGTATGAACACCCACTCACATTTGATCCTTGGAACAAACTTGATCTTTATCTCTACTCAACATTAAACTTTGAACACTTATCCTTATCTCATTGCTTCGAAACATCTTGGAATGAACAGACTCTATCGATCCTTATGTAAGGAGATCAATATTTAACTTTATTAAACATTGGATACCTTAAAATAATATTTCTTAATACAAACCATTATATCAATCTTTTATGATCACTTGTGAACTATTAGATATTTATTTGGTCTAGATCTTTAACAACATGCAAAATAGACTAAGTATGGGGACCATTGCTTATCTGCCTAGAAGGCCATCTTTGCTCCTTAATAACTTATGTTGTGCTAACTCACATGATCTAAACTTTGGGCCATATGATCTCCTTAGATAGGAGAATCCAAACATGTTTCAAACTGATCCTTAAACCTTCACATTAGTGAGATATAACTCCATTAGTCTACTCACTTAGATTTATTCTACCACATAGCCAACTATGTCAATCAACTGCCTGGGAGGCCAACTTTGAACATGCACATCTATTGATGTACTTCATCATGTGACCCTAAATTTAATGCATATTATATAAGCATAAAATTGAACAAACCCATATGATTAACTTATATTGAAACATCCACACATGTGAGACATTCCATAACCAAACTACTTAACTTTTTCTTGCTTCATGCAAATTAGGCTACGTATGGGAAAACACTATCAAACTACTTGGGAGCCCAAATTTGTACTTGTATATCATTTATCATGCTTAGTTACATGAATTGAGATTTAGTGCATATAAAATAGGTACAAATGTGATCACAACCATATGTCCAACTCCCCTTGACTCATCCACATGTGGCAATGGTGATGTCAATAAATACCTACTCATATTTTTTACCACTAGATCTAAAATGTCTAGATGAAAATAATAATTGACCAGATGAAATACACTCATGCACATAAGTAATAAAAACATAAAAAACCTCTTATAGGACCCCTTGAACATGTTCAAAACTCCATACTCATCCCTAATCTCTAGCTATGTTAAAAATGAAGATCAACCCAACCTATTTCAAGCATACTAGGACAAACACATTGCACACTTTATCATTATCACTTAGAATATCAAGGTACTTCATCCACTCACTAGGACACCTTCATGACATCACCATGACATCATTTAAAACTATCCAATATAAGTGTAAGTTAATTTAATCTCATATTATTTATACAATGCCACTGAAGGTTTAGTTTTGAAACTCATAACATTATCAAAAATTACCTTAATAGGTACACTAAATCTATAAATAATCTGATTCAACAAAAAGTCCAAAACCACTTGATGTGTAGCCTTCTTTGTAGGGACTACCTCAACCAATTTTGTGAGGTAGTTAGTTGCAACCAATATCCATCTATGTATAGCACTTGATGAACCAATGATTTCTCCAATGAAATCCACTCCCCATTCTCTGAATGGGCCTTCAATCATCATAGGCTATAAGGGAAGATAACCAAAATCTTTAAACCTTCCATCAAAGCATTGACATTTCTCACACTTTCTAAATTTTTGAGTAACATCCTTGAATAATAATGGCCACCAATAACTAACTCTTAGAATTTTATGTGTTATGACTTTAGGTGTAATGACCACCACATACTCCACTATAGACGTATTTAATCATATCAATAATTTTTTCTTCTACTAGGAACCTTAGGATAACCCCATCCAAATTATTCCATGCAAATCCACTTTCAGTCAAAAGATATTTCTTAGAAATAAGTTTGAGAGTTCTCCTTTGGTTCTTATCCAAATCAAGGGGACAATTCAAATTTTGCAAATAGTCAACAATGTCTTTATACCATATAGAGATGCTAATTCTATCCAAAGAGTCATCAACATTAAAAACATTAGTGTTTACCTCAACATCCTAAAAATTAGTCTCAACCATGAGCTTGGCTAGACCCATCCCTCTCACAAACTCAATGGTCATACTCTTGTAATTTGTTTAACCACCTATATCTCTTACTGCATACTTTAATTTGAGTCAAAATGTCCTTCACCATGGTATGGAAGACATAAACAACAATTTTTAAAATCAAAATATAAGGCCTAAATGTTTTAATAGCCTTAAAGAGAGTAATTTTTTTTCCATGATGGTATAATTTAGTTCAGACCCGTTCATAGCTTTACTAAAGAAATCTATAGGGTGCTCATGACCTTCTTCATTATTTTGAAACAAGACAACAATAATAGTATTATATGATGTAAAAGAGAATATCTAAAATGGCTTAGTGTAATTAGGGTTAGCCAAAATAGGTGTAGACTTTAAATCTCCTTTGATTTAATTAAACACTTGTATGGCCTTCTCCTTCCACTTGATGGTTTGGTCCTTTTTCAACATGGATGTAATAGGTAGAGAGATCTTTGAAAAGTTGGACACAAACCTCCTTACAAAATTAATTTATCCAAATAAAGTCTGAATTCCCTTCTTAGACTACAAGATAGTCACTTTTTCAATGGATTCCACCCTCTTAGGGTCAATCATGACACCATCTTTAGACATAATATGTCCCAAAAACTTGGACTTTTATACTCTAAAGTGTCACTTATTTGAATTAAGCAAAATGCCAAACTCCCTGCTTCTAATCAACACTTTCTCTAAATGCTCTAAATATTCTCCTATAGTCTTGGAGTACATGATAATATCATCTTGATACATAGTTATAAACTTGTTAATTACCCCTAAAAAAATAATGGCCATAGCTCATTGACATGTTACACTAGCATTAATTAACTCAAAAGGCATCCTCATATATACATATGTGTTCCAAGGTGTAGTAAATACATTTTTGTGTCTCTTTAATTCTTTCACCACAACCTAGTTATACCCTAAAAAACCATTTAGTGTGGAAAAAATATCTGATCCTGTAACACTTTGTATTAGGTTGTCCATTTTGGACAAGGGACAATTATCTTTCAAAGAAGCTTTATTCAAATTTTAGAAATCCACACATAAGCAGATATCACCATTCTTATTTCATATAAGGACTAAGTTTGACACCCATGATAAATACTTGATCGTATGAATAATCCCACCATCCCTTAGCTTCTTTTTTATTGGAGAGTTTTTAATGATTTCATGGAGGCATCTAGGTGATTGGATAAATTGTCTTGATAATCTAAGTGTCAATGAAAAAGTGTGTAGTGTGCTTGTCTTAGTATGCCTAAATTAAGCTTGGTTGATCTTTAATTTTGACATGATTAGGGATGGATTTGAAGTATTTATCATGTGTGAGGGATCCTATTAGAGGTTAAGGATGATTGGAGAGCTTGTGGAAGTACATGGTATTCATTTGGTTCTTCATTATGTTCATCTCAACATAATTGGTTATGTGACAAAAAAATTGAGTAGGTAGTTTTTTAACATCACCATTGCCACATATGGATGAGTCAGGGGGAGTTGGTCATATGGGCGTGATCATATTAGTCCCAAATTTATATGGTCCAAGTTTTAGGTCATGTAATTGAGTGGAAAAAAGATATAACCTTGAAAAGTTAGCTTCTTAGGTAGTTTATAATGTTTTCCCATACTTATCCAAATTTGCAAAGGATATATAACAGTGCATATTTAATCACACTAAATATCTATAGTGTGAAATTAATCTAAGCTTAATGTCTAAGTTCAAGTAGAGCTGAGTAAATAGTTTGATGGTATTAAATTTTACACATGTTAAGGTTCTAGAAGTAGCTTGATATATGGATGGATTTTCATATGAAAGAAGATAATATGGTTTAAATTTTAGGACATGTGATTGATCAAAACAAAAGTTATTAAGGTTCATATTTGACCTTCCAAGTAGATTGCAAAGGTTCCCATACTTAGCCAAATTTGCAAAATTTAAAGATTAGGACTAGATAAGGATATAATGATGAGAGAGTATTCATACTTATAGAGATCAATAGTGTGGGACAAGCCAAAGAGTCAATAAAGCATGTGGGATTGCCAAGTGGCACAAGCACATGGACTAACAATAAAGTGTTCAGAAGGCACACAAGGGTGCCAAGTGTCATAATTATGGGAGTCTTAATCAAGATCTAATGGTGAGTGTTGCAAGATAAAGACCTAGTTGATTTGAGGAGATTTATAGTGCATATTTGGTCAATATTTCAAGGGTGCATGAGATGACATAAACATGTTCAAAGTTTTAAAGTTGCTCAATGACTATTGGAATTCAAATATTTGAATTTGTGAGTAAAGACCATTCTATAGTTTTTGTGTTGTAACTTTTGATATATGTAGAATTTGACCATGGTGTAAAAATAAAAGTTTTAGAGGAATTTAAGGCTCATCTAAAAATATTTATTTAAAGGTATGAATGTTTATACAATCAAAGTTATTGAACTCTAAATTTGATTGTGTATGTGTTTATGCTCAACAAGTAACCCAAGAAGGGTAATTGAGTTGTTCTTGATGGTATTTTGATGTTTTAAGATGAACTAAGTTTTGGATCATGTTGTAGACTTCATGAGGATAATTTATATGGATTTTTAAGGATTAACCAATCCATATTCATTATGAAAAAATGCTTAAAATTTGAATATTTGTTCATTCATGGTTTTCTTGTGTACAAAGCTAATGTTTGAGCAGATTGAGCATATATAGGTACATAATGATAACTATAATCATTTCAGGATGTCTAAGAGGTCATGTGGAGTGGACCTATGTATTTGAAAGTGGTATCATATTTTTAAATGACTTGATGAAGTGATAAATGGGTGAATACATCTCCATGAGACCTATAAGGGCTACTAAGGCATAATTTAAAGGTGTAGCTTCTTAAGTGTGACCCATAGTTGCTATGACCAACCTATGTGGATGATATTGAACTATGTTAGATATTTTGGGGATAAGACAAGTATTATGGATGACATAGAATATAATAATCATGATGGCTCTATAAAAGGTGAAATCAAGGTGGTGATTTCTATTCACTTTTATCTCTAATATATTGCTCTTATAGGTTTGAAGATTAGGGAGAGAAGTGAATAGAAGAAGGATTTGTAGGTCTGAGTGTGCATATGAGGGTATTTTGAGTGAAGATGAAGAGAGATTGTGGCATGCCTATATGAGAGGCTTGTATGATATGTAAGGGTGTGGATGGGTTGTAGAGTAGAGAAATTTAATGATTGTGTTTATGACCTATAAGTGATATGTTTGATATCAAATACAATTCTCTTACAAGTTTGAAGATTAGGGAGAGAAGCAAATAGAAGAAGGATTTGCAGGTCTAAGTGTGTGTATGAGGGTAGTTTGAGTGAAGAAGAAGAAAGATTAAGTACTTGACCCTCCTAGGGGTAGGTGATCCTTGTGGAATAGGTGTTTCATGATTTTATCATGTTTGCATACTTCTTAAAGGACAATTAGTCCATGTGTTTGCAATATTGAGATTAGTTTTTATTCTCCAAGAGGTTGTCCACACAGATCTTGTGTTGTGCGTGTAATATTGCATTATCTATTTGTTCATTGCTATAAACATCTTGAATACTTCATGAATGGTTGTATTGAATGCTTACATGTTTGAATGGTTTGGAAATTAAATTGGATTGTTTGATACCATTGATTCACCCCATCTTAGTGGTTTTTACCTCTAATAATTGTAATTAGAATAGGTCTTTTGGTAAAGGTTTGATAGCTTGAAGGAGATCTTAGGTACAATATGGGTAGCCATCAAATGCAAGGAGGTTTTTACACTAAGTAATCACTAATGTTTAATGGATCCAACTATGCTTTTCAGAGTGTGAGGATGAGGACCTACATCATGTCCCTATGGTTCTACACCTACTATTTCTCCATCTAGTGATATAGATAAGAAGTTATTTTAGAGCAATTCTAAGGTAATGAATGCTATTGCTTGTTGTATTTTAGAGACTGAATACACCAAGGTAATCCATTGCATATCTACCAAGGAAATGTAGGATAAATTGAAGACTATTTATGAAGGAGATTCAAAGGTTAAGTTGGTAAAGTTAAATACTCAATGAAGATAATTTGAGAGTCTTAAGATGAAGGGAGAATATTTTGTGGCATCCTTTCTATAGAGAGTTGATGAAATTGTAAACATTATCAAAAGTCTTGAAGAGAAGCTTGAATAATCTACTATAGTTTAAAAGTTATTAAGGTCTCTCTTTCTCAAGTTTGATTCAAAAGTGTCTAATATAAAATAAAGTCATGATATTACTCAATTAAAGATGGATGAATTGCATTACATCCTTATTGCCTATAAGATGAGAATAAATGATGATATAACACTAAAGAAGGAAGCAATATTCAAGATAGAATGAAGCCAAAGAAGAAGTTACAAGGTAAGAAACTCAAGGAGGATGACTTATCTAATATTAATGAAGATGAACTAATTATTTTATATATAAGGAAATTGAAAATAGGGTTAGGCAAATATAAGGATAAACTACCCTTCAAATGCTTTAATTATGGAGAAGTAGGACATTTTGATAATAACTACCCTCATAAGCATAAAAATAATGACGATGAAGTTTGTGGTGATGGCCAAAATGAATACAAAAAGATATACAAGTCTGATAAAAGGAATAAAGGATTAAGAAAGTATGACAATAAGAAGAAGTCCTTCAAGAACAAGAAGAGTCTCTACACCAATAAAGATTGCAGCTCATTAGATGAGAGTGAAGATAACGACTCAAAATATGATCATGAAGATGATGGTCTTGTTGAAGATAAATAACTCTTCATGGATAAAGAAGGAAGTTGATCATATCAAAAGGAATCTAATTAGATTAATTCAAATGATGATAAAGATGAGGTGGACTATGAGATTGAATTGATGAATGCTCTTGAAGAACTAAAGATTGAAAAGAAGATGAAGCCTCAAATCAAGGACTATGAAGAACAATTCAGTGTGTTTGAGGTAAGAATGAGTTAAGGCAATAAGGAGGATGAAGATATAGCCAAGCATCTTAGTTTTCAATTGGAAATCCTGTCTACAAGTTTGAAAGATAAAGAAGATGAATGTTCAATGTGTGTAATTGAGAATGAGTCATCAAAAGCTGAGTTAGACAAGACATCTAGTAATATGAAGTGATTTGTGAGATTTAAAAAGAGCTCAAGTGAAATATATAATATTATAAGTGATCAAAAGCATATAAGTGATAGAATTGGTCTTGGATACAAATAAGAACCATAAAATGAAACTCAAGACAAGCTGAAGATTAATGTAAACCAGACCTTAAAGATCAACAAGTAGTCAAGGAATGAAGATGCTAGGAGAATGAAGATAAATCATAGTAGATAACCAAATGCCATGAGGTATGCAAGTTTCAATGGTTATTGTTACACATGTAATTGGTTTGGGCATAGATCTAGAGAATTAAAGAGACCTATTTGAAATGAGTTTGCATGGAACTATGATGGGGGTCGTCAGTTAAAAGATGAGTCTTCTTCAAAAGGAGTAGTTTGTTTTAATTGTCAAAAGAATAGACATATTGCAAGATTTTATTCTAATCAGGAAAGGTAGGATAAACTTCTTTCAAAAGGTATATTATGGTTCAACTATCAATAGAGAGGTCACAATACTAGTTTTTGTAAGCAAAGGCCTACAAAATAGAATAAGTTTAATTAGGCTCCTAGAGTGAAAGAAAGAAGGCAAGTTAATTCATGGAAACCAAAGGTGGTAAGTGTGAGTCATAATGAGTTTGAAAGTCTAAGTAATCTACTTTATATGGTGGAGAATGATATAAAATTTGGAGAGTACCAAGATCTCCCATTGTTTGCTCATGTTGTGAATGAAGAGACCAAGCTCAAAGAGAAGAACAAGGTTCTAGTTGAGGTTAGTTCTAAGGTGTGTTTGGATGCTAATGAGAAACCTGTTATGTGTGACCAAGTTTCAAGATTGGTTCTTATGTTGTCAATGTATTAAGGTGATGTTCTATAATGCAAAGAAGATACTTCAGTGATCAAGGTATGCCAAGATTCAATAGTTGCTCCAAATGTTGTATATCTTATCATAGAAGAGAACGTGAGTGATGTAGAAAAGGAACAAGTTGTCAAAGTTTAGACTAAGAAGAACAAGAACTAAAATTATTATATCTATAAAAGGATTTTAGTGGTTATTAAGGAGATGTGGGCCATTCCTAGCTTCACTTTGTTTTAGAGCATTATGGTGCAGAGGAGGTCTCTGTCTATGCTTCTAATGAGACTCTTTTTAGTGGAGAAAAAGTGTTATTATGGCATTATTTATAAGGTCCTAGAAGGTAAGAGATAAGTGTTTCCAATTGGAATTGGTGTGTCAAGATGGGGGAAGTGTTTTGATGAGGTCATAGTGATGTCATAAGGTGTTTTTGTTATGTATGTAGTGTCTGTAGGATCCAAATGGGTGTTTTTAGGTGGCATAATGAGATTAATGGAATGCCAAGAATAGTTTGGTGCTCAAAAAGGTATATGCACTTCTTTGTGATGTGTTCCACATGGTTTTATATCTTAATGATCTTGTTTGTGCCTTTTACATGGGTTTTTATGCTCCCAAGTTTATTTTTCTTATTACAAATCAAAGCAATGGTATAGTAGGTCAAGGCTCCCAAAGGTGTGAAGACTAAAATCTTGGTATATAAGTGTGTGATGGTTATCTCTAGGTGTGAAAGAAGTTTTAGAGGTGGGCGTTGACTAGAAGGAGGTTTTTTGACCTTATTTATTTTGAGATTCTAAAATTTTGGGCTATGCTAGAAAAGTGGTTTAAATTATGAGTTAAGGTTTGAGGCTTATTAATAGGTTGAATGGGATAAATGGGTTGTCAAATAAATATTCATATAGATTTGAAGGTTTGATTTTTTCAAATTATTCAAGTTTTTATCAAAATGGAGGCCTAATTAGCTAGTACATTTATGAAATAAGTATGTTACAAAGGAGGATCTAGGTGATGAAAATAGGTGTGCTTAAGGGGGAATATGAGAGTAATCAAGATATGAAGTTTTAGGTCTTGAAAGTATGTCTAATAAAAGTTATGGGCTCTGCAAGTTATAGGTAGGCCTACAAGGAGTGTAGACATGCCTAGTGTGAAGATTTGATGTTTTTGCTCAATTTCTCCAAAATAAAAAGGCATGAGTGTTTAAAGGTGAGTTATTAGGTTTTTTTAGAGCATGTTTTCTATTTGGTGAGTGGAATGAAGTTATATTGGTGGTCCTCAAGGTGGCTTGAGAGAGAAGGCTAGTAACCCTATGTGGTGGTTCTTCATGGTGTGTGAAGATTAGAAGATGCTCAAGAGGTAAAATGGATTAAAGATCTTAGGAGGAGTTCCTTGTAGATGTTTCTTGGTGAGTTCCATTATATTTCAATGCTTTTGTGTGTTGTTTATTCAATGGTTTTAGTGCTTGGTTGAAAAGAGTGTTGACATTTAGCAAGAGGAAGTTGTCAAGGAAAGAACAGGCAGGCTTAAGGTTTTTTATAATCTTTCTAAGTGGTCCTCTCCTATTGATATTATTTTTAGGCCTCAATATCAGTTTGTGACCACTTTGTGATTGTGTCAATGGTGGAGAAGGTTCCTATTGCGAGAGTACTTGAAGAGATAAAAGGAAGGTGAGTTGTATGATGGGTATTGACATCAATGATAAAGGGGGAGATTGTTGGAGAGTTTTTAGTGATGTCATGGAGGTGTCTAGGCAAGTGGATGAAGTTTATTTATAGTCTAAGTTTCAATGACAAAGTGTGTAGTGTCCTTGTCCTAGTATGCTTGAAGTAGGCTTGGTTGATCTTTAGTTTTGGCATGATTAGAGATGGGTCTAAAGTATTGAGAATGTGTGAGGGATCCTATCAGAGATCAAGGATGATTGGAGACTTGTGAAAGTCCATGGTATTCATCTAGTTCTTTATTATGTTCATCTTGGCATAGTTGGTTCTATGAAATAAAAATTTGAGTAGGTAGTTTACTAACATCACCATTTCCATGTATGGATGAGTCATGGGTAATTGGTCATATGGGTGTGATCATATTATTCCCATGTTTCTATGGTCCAAGTTTTAGGTCATGAGATTGAGTAGAGAAAAAGATATAACTATGAAAAGTTGGATTCTTAGGTATTTTAAAATGTTTTCCCATACTTAGCCAAATTTTCAAAGGAGATCTAATGGTTAACATTTAATCACATCACATATCTATGACAAAAAATTAATCTGAGCTTAGTCTCTAAGTTTAAGTAAAGCTGAGTAAGTAGTTTGATTGTGTTATATTTCACATGCACGAAGGTTCCATGAGTAGATTGATATATGTATGGATTACCCTATGAAATAATATCATATGGTTTAAATTTTAGGGCATGTGATTGAGCACAAATAAATTTATTAAGGTTCAAAGTTGGCCTTCCATGGAGATTGCATAGGTTCCCATACTTAGCCAAATTTGCAAAAGGTAAAGATCAGGACCAAATAAGAATCTAACGGTGATTAGGTGTTTGTAATTATGAATATAAATAGTGAGAGACAAGTAAAAAAGTCAAAAAAGCATGCAAGAATTGCAAGTGGAAAAAATGCATAGACTACAACAAAGTGTTTAGAAGGCATGTGAGGGTGTCAAGTGTCATAATCACAGGAGTTCTAATCAAGATCTAATTGTGAGAATTGCAAGATAAAGACATGAATGATCCAAAGAGATTTATGGTGTGTATTTTATCAATACTAAAAGGGTTCATGATATGAGGTCAACATGTTCAAAGTTTAACAGTTGCTCAATGACCATTGGAATTCAAATATTTGAATTGAGGGAAGACCGGTCTATAGTTTTTATGATATAACTTTTGATATATGTAGAATTTGACCATGGTGTAAAAATAAAAGTTATAGAAGACTTCAAGGCACATCCATAAATATTTATTTAAAGGTATTAATTCTTTTATATTCAAATTTATTGATCTCAAAATTTGACCATTTATGTGTTCATTGTCTACATGTAACCTGAGAAGGGTAAGTGAGTTTTTCTTGATGGTATTTTGATGTTTTAAGATGAATTAAGTGTTATAAAATGATGGAAACTTAATGAGGATCATTTTTATGGATTTTTAAGGTTTGAAAAATCCATATTTAGTATGAAAAAATGATTAGAAGTTGACTATTTGTTTGTTCATGGTGTTCTTATGTACAAAGCTAATGTTTGAGTAGATTAAGTATACACAGATGTGTGTAATGATGATTGTAATCATTTAAGGATGTATAATATGTCATGTGGCATGAAAATATGCATTTATAAGTGTTATTGTGTTTATAAATTTCTTGATGAATTTCTAAATGGGTGAATAGGTCTCCATGAGACTTATAAGGGATACTAAGGCCTAATTAGAAGGTGTAACTACTTAAGTGTGACCCATAATTGATATGGATGACATATGTGGATGGTATTGAGATATGTTATATATATTAAGGGATAATACAAGTATTATGTCTGAACTAGAATTAATAATCATGCTAGATCTATAAAAGGTGAAATCAAAGGTGGTGATTTCTAGACTTGCAAGAAGAGGTGTGTGTAAGAGTTAAAGAATGAAGGAAAGAATAAAGGGTGTGTGCCTAGTGGATGGGTTGTAGAGAAGATTAGGTTGATGAATATGTGTATGACCTATAGGTTATATTTATGATTTCAAAGACAATGCTCTTGCAGGTTTGAATATTAGGGAGAGAAGCAAATAGAAGAAGGATTTGTAGGTCTGAGTGTGTATATGAGGGAAAGTTAAGTTAAGAGGAAGATATATTATGGCATGAATATGTGAGAGGATTATATGAGATAGAGAGGGTGTTTTAAAAGGGTTATAAAATTATAGGTCCATCATTAGGTGTTGAAGATGTTAGTTCAAATATGGAGATGTTCATATCATAGGTGTTTGGAGGATGCTCAACATCTAGGTCAGAAGGACTTGACCATCCTAGGGGTAGGTGATCCTTGTGGAATAGATGTTTCACTAAATTTTGGTCAGAAGGAATTGACCATCCTAGAGGCAATTTATCCTTGTGGAATAGGTGTTTCACTAAATTTTGGTTAGAAGGACTTGACCTTCTTAGGGGCAGGTGCTCTTTGTGGAATAGTTGTTTCGCTAAAGTCTAGTCAGAAGGACTTGACCATCCTAAGGGAAGGTACTCCTTGTGAAACATGTGTTTCACTAAAGTATCATGTTTTCATACTTCTTATAGGACAAGTAGTATATGTGTTTTTAGTCTTGAGAGTGGGTTTTATTCCCCAAGAGGGTTTTGCACATAGATCTTGTGTTATGTGTGTAATCTTGCATTATCTATTTGTTCATTATTATAAACATCTTGAATGCTTCATGAATGGTTGTATTTAATGATTAAGTTTTTGAAGGTTTTTGAAATTTAATTAAATTATTTTCACCATTTAATCACCCCCCTCAGTAGTTTGTGCCTTTAACATCTTTAACTCATACCACATCTTGGTGGCCAAGATGGGTTTAATAGGTCTTTGCTTATGCCTAAAAATATTGATATCAGGATGGAATGGGATAACATGTTGAAACAAGTATTCCATATAGGGTTTTAACTTATAATAAGGCCATGATAAATAAACTTGGTATTTTTTTAGTAGTTATATGCAAACTTGATTCTCAACTGCACTTAGGTGAGTACCTAGCCAAACCTTCCTTGTATTCTCATGAGAACCCAAATTGTACTCAGTCACGTCTTTTGAAATAAGTGAGTCTCAAGTTTTGATTATGTCTACTCCATCAAAATATGATTCTAAACTTACCAATCCCTTAGGGAGAGTGTTTGTCTTCAATTAAATTATATCCTTCCCAAACAAGGTTTCTTTTTCATCACATGTCTGAACCATGGATTCCAAGTCTATTAGCTAATCTTTACACTCAATTTCACAATTTATAACCCTTATAATCTATTCATTATCATCAAAAACTTACTAATGATGAATATGGTCTAGGATTGAAGGCCTGATGAGAACCTCCACTTGATACTAATAATGAGGGTTTGTATTTATAATATCAAATTGAGCATTTAACTCTATAAGTCTATTAACTTCTTCATTGAAAATTCTATCATGATAGAAAATATTGAATGTGTCCAATAATTTTAAAAATTCCCATAAAACATTCCTATACTATTTCAACCTTTTATTTTTAGTGGCATAAACATTTTTGACTTGATTAACCACTAGCCCTAAATTACCCTTTACAATCAAGCTTGTGAACCCATGTTCATAGGTAATCTATAAAACAAGCAAGAGTGCATCATACTCAATAGTATTATTTGTGCACTAAAAGGATAACTTGAAATAAAACTTAAAGAACTTACCATTAGGGGCATAAAATACAAACCCAACTCTATTTCCAAGATTGGATCAAGCCCTATCAAAACACATCTTCCAAACTCCACCTTCACTATCTGGTTCAATATCAAAAACAACATGCTATTCAACAATGTCAATATTTCCAACAAAGTTTCCCAAGTCATCATCCATGTACAACACTTCATTGAGTGAACATTTAAATTCTTCAATGTCATGTAGGATCTTCAAATTTCTATATAGTTTAACCATCTTACCCTCCAATAGAATGGTGGCATAAGACAAGTCCATTTTACACTTCCACCCATGCAGGCAGACCATTTTCATGATAGAAACATCCCCCATTTATGTGGGTGGTCCAAAACTACCACGTCTATGTTCATATACTTACTTGGATACATTTCCAACTATACTATCAACCCCTTGACCTATCTAATAAGTAGTACCTCATGTGAGTCCATGGCATAACATTTTCCAAAAGAAGATGTAATATTCACTCTAATATAATTTAGGAAACCTAAGGGCATCAAATTATAATAAACTATAGAATCAAACATGCAATTATGGATAATTTGACCATTAATCAATAGGGTTGTATAGAATAGATCCACATTTAGTTGAATTTTTACCAATGCAGTCCCCAAATAAAATTTCAGAGCTAGTTCAACATCCTCATCTAATTCTTCATCACTTTCTGAGGGTGTTTGGGGTAACTAAATTTCATTTGCATCCAACTTCTCACCAAATTAAAAATATTAAAATGCCCTCTTCCTATGTTTAGGTATTGTTAATAATTCAACAAGTGGCATGGTGATTTTCAATTGGCCCAACATTTGAGCCATATCACACATGTTATACTAAGGAAGAGGAGTATCAGGTGGAAGGGTGATGATACCTTCAACTAGAATATAATCACTTAAAGTCTGAAGTAGATTAGGTTGAGTTGGATTTTCATGTTTAACAATAGTCTTTAAGGGCATATTTGTTTTAAAATCATTCACACCCTTAGGAACACTAGATAGAAAAGGTATTTTATTCTTGGTGGGAGTGCCTCTAGGCTTAGCAAATTGGGAAATAGGTACTAGTTTGGAAACATTTGAGACTCCTATAGTTTTATTAATTTCCTTATTTTCATCCCCTACCCTTGTATTTATAGGGTAGTGTCTTGAGGAGCAGTAACTAGTTTCCTACTTCTCAGGTAATAATCTTCTCCTTAGAAAATACTTCTTTAATTAGAAGTTTCATGTCCTCAACTGAAGGGATTCCCCCATAATACTTCTTAATCATCATTGATCTTAAAAATTTAACATCATGAATGGGTAACTCATATGTTTGTGGCATATTAACATCAAAAACAAATTCAAAAGTTGGGACACATACCTTTTATACTACATTATAAAATTGATCAACAATAGTAACACTCATCAATTATGTGGAGGTAGACATCTTGATTTAGGGAATTTGACAATTTAACATCAAAATATCATCATTAGATGATGAAAACTCAAGTTCATCGACATATTCATCAATAAATTCAATAATATCACATGGAGTATGTGGGAGGAAGCACTTATCACACCAATCAATATCAAGTTCATAACCTACAACATTCACTTTGGCATTTAAGAGATCACGCATTTATTTTACATCCCTTTAATTATGATTTATGTCTTATTTTTCATCATGTGTAGGCCTCTTCCCTCTATCATTATCTTTATTGTGGAAATCAGGCCTTCCTTGTGCTTGATTGGTATTTGAATCCCTCTCCTAACTTGTAGACCTATGAGGGATCCCTTTCTTAGCTCTAACCAATTTGTATGACATTTCTTTGATAGTGGAGGCCAAAGTCTTAATAGTCTCCTCAAGGTTGGTTGTCTTTGTGGACTATGTTTTTTTTTGGATTGACCAATTTTACATCATCCTACTTATTCATGGGCTTTCCCATAGCCTTTATGTTGTTTTCATTTTGGATGGCCATATTAGATGCAAATCTCAAGTTTATAGGATCCTTGTCCCTCAAGTAGTATGCAACCTTCTTGTCAAAGGAATCATAATACTTTATCAATCATGTTGTATCATTGGGATTGATATTCTTAGGTAGATGCATTATAGCTTTATTGAACCATGTGTTGAAGTCCTACACACACTCACTGGGGTTCTTCTTGATGTTTTCAAATTTAGCCAAAAGGAACCTTAGATGAATTATATCACCATACTAAACTTTGAAAACATTCTTCATCTCTTCCCATGAATCAATGCATCCATGGGGAAGGGAATTGAAACATTCACGAGCGTGTTCTTCTAGCATATACATAAACATCTTAATTCACACATCCTTATGTTCAACCTCATAATCTTCAATGATATTATGAAAATACCTCAAATATTGATCAACAGTCACTATATTATTCCCTTGAAACGTAGGGAGGTGGTTTTTTACTTCATTTATAACTTCATTGGGGTACCCCTCCATTTCATCAAAATTGATACTCTAAATTTGGGAATCCTGAATGCAAGATGCTCATCTTCATCCTAATCCCTATGCCTCATGATTGGTTCAATAGTGGGTTCAAGATTAAATGGCAAAGGGTTGTGAGGGGGTGAGTGAGGTGGACTTGGTGGATCAAATCTAGGAGGAGATTCAACTAGTTGAGAAGGTTTTGGGTAATAAATTAGACTATAAGGTGTAGACACCAGGAATCTACACATGACAATTTCAAATTTCAAAACACCCTTAAACCACCTTAGGACCCCCTTGGGCCCAACCTTGACCTTTTTGACCCCTAACTAAACCTAACCCACCTAACCTAAGTCAGTTGACCTTCTAACTTAACCCATCCTTTTTAACCCAACTTCACCTTGGCCCTCGATCATCAATGATAATCCTAACCATTGATGGTTAGGTTTCACCATCTAAAGAATCTTAACTCACCCTTCAATTTCAACTTTATTTTATATAATTATAATGTCTAATTCACATGCGAGCCCATACATGATGAAGCTAAAATTAGACATCAAGTTAGACCCTTTGTTAACATCTTGTTTCACGTCTCCTTCCTTGCCTATAAGGAGAGAGGAGCAAGAGGTGAAAAGGATTAATCTATGGCTTCACGAGATTTTACATCTAGATCTTATTTTGTAGGTTTTCCTCTAATAATCCAACAATCCATCCATCATGATAGAGAGTTAACTCACTACCACCCTTTAGTCAGTATCCAAATACTATTACTCTACTAGAATCACACCAAACTTTACCAATGAGTCAATCACCTCAACCATTCACCTGACCAACCTTTGGAAAGTTAAGTACTTATTTTTCATTATTCAATTAATTTATTTGTATTTTAAAATTGGCCTATTCTAAACCCATCTCCTAGAATTTCCTTTTGTGATCCCATCAATATGAATTTTATCAACCTAGACCCAACACACAATAACTACTAATGGTCACCTTGACCATTGATGATCTGTCCAATTGCCAATGGCTGCCCCAACTGGCAACATCACACCAACCACCAATGGTCACCTCAACTACCAATGATCACTATGGTATGAAATAATAACAAGCTATTTTCACCCACTTACCCTTAACTAAATCCAACTTTCTTTTTGTCTACCTGTTTATAGACCCCAACCTATTTTTTGAAGCACACCTAACCCATTTAACATTAGTATTGACTTTCTTATTTCTATATTAGTCAATCTAGTATATTTATTTATCAAGTATTTATTGTATTTAATTTTAGTATATTTTAATTATTTATTCAAATACTTTATCTTCCATTTTCTAAACTTAATTATTTTAAATGTGTGAATTGACAGCCCTTGAAGAAGCTCTTGCTTCTAGGATCTAGCTAGCGCTAGGCAATCCACCCAACTATCTATCTAATAAACCATTTACTTTAGTGTTATCTTATTTTTAGGTCATCTTCCCAAGCCAAATAGGATCTCTCTATAATCATCTAATTCAATGCATGCAAAACCAAATAGGTTTTTCAACCATACCCATATCTAGTTTCTTCTTCTTCCTTTCTCTAAATATAAGTTTAAATTCAATGAAACATTATGGCAAGCCTAATGGGACTCTTGAGTCTCTACTTGATTTTAATTTGTTTTCATCTATATTCTCTTCTCTCTATTATATGCTCATAAATTAAATTGAAATTTTTTTTGGGCTTAAAATCAACTGCATACATTGGTTGGTTGCAAGTTTATCTCACTTAGTTAAATTAAATCAAAGTAATTCAATCATAGCATCACTCTTGCTTCACACACTAAACCAAATCACCTTCATCAATTAGATGTCAAAATAACTTGAGACAAGGATCAATTAGGATTTCATCACCTAGTGGTCACATTACCCTTTCTCAATAATCCTACTTAGAGGTCATTAACAAGGGGAGAACCAACTCAGCTCTTTGGTTGAGTATAAACACTAAAAATTAGTATATATTGGTTAAGCACCTAACACACTTATCACTAGGGTATGTGAGGTGAGTGGGTAGGCCCCAATACCAAACCATGTATTGATTCCAAATATAGATCTTTTGAGAGCCTAAACACAACCTGAAACCAACCATAGACTTCTTTTCTAGTACCCATTCTACAAGCCAATTTTAGTCACATAATTTCTTAAAATCTTAAGGCATAATCTAAAAGAGAGACTAAAAGAACTTTAGGACTTAACGTTCTTTCTAGTGTGTGATTTCTTTCTTTTCTCATTTTTTGTTTTCTCTCTATTTGAGTGGTGAGATTGTTTTTGTATTCTTTCTCCCTTATCTTGTATGGTTCTAACTCATCGGCAATGAAAGAATATAATAGAACAAAATACATCACCACCTCTTCTACCTCTTCATCTGTGGAGTACATTTTTGAACTAGAAAACTTTCCTTATCCTTTAGTACATCTTTATTTCCCTTGGGAAGTTCCCCAAGGAGATAAATAATTTTCCACCTTCTTAGATAACAATCTTATGGCCCTTCAATATTATCTTAACATCATGCCTCATCATACCCTTGATTTAGTTCCACTTGTGGACCCACCTTATGGCATGCCTTCCCACCTTAATGGAAACATTTCTATTACCATAGTCACTACCCAACCATTAACCACCCAAGCATATTTATCCACCAATAATCCCTTTGACACTACTATTGAAAACCAACCTATCTAACAAACCAACACCCTTACACCTTCTACCCCCACCAACAACTCCTCTACCCTAGGATCCACCCAACCATTAACCACCTATACTCCACTCACTATGAGAGTACCTACCATTAACATTGCCAACCTTCCTTTAGCTACCGCCAATCTTCTAACCACTACCATACTTCAAAATATTATGGTGTCTATATCTTATACATTATCACCAATCAGTACAAAGGTCACTAACCTTCCTTTTATTACCAAATCAACCAGAAATTCTACCTAATAGGTACCTATTACACCAAACCTAGGTTACATCCTTAACCTAAAAGGGAATGTACCTCTACCCACTACCCAACCACCTTCATCTATCGACCCTTACATAACTTCCACCCAACCACATGTGTCCACATATCAATATGTGGTAGCTCCTCAACCTCTTTCTAATTATCAGTATGTCACCTAACCACCACAATAGTATGAACCTCACAAATTTTTAGGTACACAACCCTAAATAGATCTAATGAAAATTTTGATGGATAAAATGACCACCTTAGAGTCATCCATCTCTGGTGCTTACAATATCTTATCATATGACCAGATATGTAACAAACCCATTCACCCATCTATCCCTATCAGACCATATCCTCCTTAGTGGGAGCTTCTCAATTTCTTTAAGTTTTATAGTCAAGAATATCCCCAACATCACCTCAAAGCATTTATGCATGCATGCTATTTGATTTCTTATGATTATTCCCTCCTTTATCATACCTTCCCTATGCCCCTATCTAGTCCAACATTAGATTGGTATAGTTCCATAACCAAACACTCTCTCTTCTCCTTCACCCAACTAGCCCAAACTTTCTTAGATCACTTTTCAATAAACATCTCCAAAAAAATTTCCATCACTGACCTTTACTCTATCTGACAATTTGATGATGAATCTATTACTAATTTTTTAGCCCATTAGAGGAGCCTAATCAATCAACTTTCCTTCTCTTTACCCTAACCTGAACTGATAGAACTTTTTTATTAGGCATGTGATAAGAACATCTCTTTTACATTTCCTATCTAGAGCTTTTGAACCTTTGACAAATATTTTACCATGGTGCGTAAGCTAGAAAATAGAGCCATCAATGATGAAAAGTTAATTGAAAATAAAAACTCTACCTACAAAACCAATGAGACCTCTTCCTCTAAACCAAGAAACTAAACTAACACCAAGACCAAAAGAAATGAAAACATGAATGTGGTTATACTTAAGACTACTCCTCCACCATCTATCAACCAACCAAACTCTTCCAACTCCTCAAAACAAAATGTGAGGAACCAAAACCAAAATAATCAGAAGCAATTTACTTCACTTGGGGAATCCGACGCTTCAATCTTAGGGAAGTTTCTGAAGGCTAATATTATACAACTCCCTCATATAAATCCTCCTCAATAATTTTATTCTTCTCATCTTTCACCTAACTGGTACAATAAGAATAACCTATGTGCTTTCCATTGAGTAGTGGGGCATGATGTTAGTAGGTGTAATACATTCAAAAGAATTGTCCAAACCCTCATTGACAAAGGAGAGTTTTTTTTGGACAACCCTAATACACATATGAACCAATACCATAACTTTTTTAGGCAACCTTTTCCCAATAATGCACCCACCAAAAATGAGAACAATAAACTTGAGTGTTTTCACGATGTCCATACTGTCAATATGGTTCTTGATACACTCATTACTGAAGAACCTACTTCCCAATATATATGTTATTTACCCTCTCCACTTATTAAGGTAGTGGATTTACCTTATATTTTAGAGACCCAAATAGAGGAAGTAACCATTTCCCCTTGTCTACTTATTGGGGGAGTGGAGTCACCTACCCCTCCTTCAACTGACATACCCAAACAAGCAACCATTACCACTCTACCTTCTCCCTCAACTGCTAAATAATTCAATCTCCTTTTGAGATTATTCCCAAAGAGGAAAACACCATATCTATACCTCTCATAGAGGAACCATCCATCCAAACCTTTCATCCTTTGATTGAGGAAAATGACAAGGTTACCATTCCCATTTCTCAACCTATGGGCTTATCTTTCAAATCCACTACTTAGGGAACAAAACCAATCTATAAATCATTCTCTAGGCTAGTTCAAAAGTTGGAATTTATCTCCAACCCTAATGAGTGGGCTACCTTTTTATGAAAATTGGGGATCCCTTACATCATCAAATAAGAACCTTAAACCACCTCATTTATAGACCAACCCACCATTTCTAATATCCAACCCCCTATCTCATCAACCAAACCAATAAAAACCTCTACCAATCCAATAATTTCTCAACCATCCAATGCACCCAAACCAAAAAAAACCAAATCATCCTCTCTAACCAAACCCACCAAAATAGCAAAAAACCTTGGCATATTCCCTATACAGAGCCTTAATCACCCATCCTTAAAACTGGAGCTCACCTCACCAGACCCACCAACCAAACACCAAACCAAATTAACCAAGGAGTTAAAGCCACTAAAAGGCTAGAGGGCCAAACTTATACCCTGCTCAAAATTTCCCTCTATATAAGGGTGCCATCCCTTCACTTTGATTAGAAAGATGACTATCTCAACCAAAACCCAACCACCATTATTGGTTACACCAGCACACTTGATTTCTGACACACCCATCTTCATCGAACTGTCAATAATCAAACTACCTACCCTAAAGCCTCCTACCTTTAATTCATAAAATTCCACCTTACCAAAAAAAAAACCATCAACTAATAACACTATCTTTCCCAAGACCTCTACCACCAAACTTATTCCTAAAAATAATTCCCCCTAAGCAACCAAGGCCAAAACTTCTAAACCCCCTCTACCTTTAGTTTAATCTTACTTGAATATTTTCCAAAGGTTATTGAAATATTATTTCTTGACATTACCCCCTATTAATCCATCCGACTTTCTCGATCTAAAACCAATCTATTATAATGACCACCAAGTTTGCTCCTATCATAGGACACCTAGACATGACAAAATGAATTGCAAAGCTCTTCAAACCATAATCCATAAACTCTATGATGAGTATGATACATTAATATGGAACCCCCCATAGGCCCACTACCAATCCAAAAAATGACAACCACTACCTAATGCCTACCTACTCCCCCACTCTCATCTCAAAGTGACGAGGAAACACACCAATTTCCTACCCTGACTCTTCCCTCCATCCATACTATAGACGTGGTCACATGATCACATGCTCATAAAAAAGATAAGGGGATGTCTACAGTGTCCATCCCATGGACATACCCATATTCGACCTCCAAACCAAGTCAAAATCAAGCACCTTCACCTTATACCAAATCTAAGGCATCTATCTTGGGTACCTCTCAATCCAACCCCTCTAAATCAATTAGGAGAATGGTTCTCAAATAACTTCACTAAACCTCGACAAAGATGAGCCTATATGAGTTGATTTCTACCTCACCTCATCATCACCAAGGAATGATAGAGGCATTACAATCAATAAAGGTCTAACTTGAAGACCCTCAACCTTTTACAACCTTTATTAGTGCTCTCTAAATTTCCAACCTTATCACCTTCAAGGATTTGGAAATACCTTATATCCATATAGATGGCCTAGATCCCCCTCTTTTCATCACTACCTACATCAACCAAACCTACATCAAATGGGTTAGGATCAATGGGGGATCTGGTATTTTTATCATAGCTCCCATGCCTATGATCAACTCAAACCACCAAACAATGTCATGTCTAAAACCTTGGTCATCCTCCAATATTTCAATGACACCATGGCCACTACTCTGGGAACTATTATCCTTCATATCCATTTAATACCACAACCACTCTTAGAGATATTCTATGTAGTGGAAGGTGAGTTCTAGTATAATGTTTTACTGGGATGAATTTGGATTCATTCCATGGGTTGTATACCCTCTTCCCTTCATCATTGCATCAAATTTGAACATGAAGGCTAGGTTGTCACTATACAAGCTAACCTAATCCCATTTTCATCATACAACATGACTTATTGACCCAATGACATCCTCCTACCTCCATCTAGCACACTCTCATTGACCAAAGATAAGACCTCAACCATGAAAGAGGAAGTCATACTTTATTTTATCAATGAGACATTAACTAACTCATCCATCCACTCTAATTAGATCCCCACCCTAGACCACTTGGAATCCACATTTCAACATCTTTCACTGGGGTAATATAGCCTCTTTAGCCTTGATGTTTTCCGTACTCCCCAAGAGCATGGGAAACTTAACCACTAACTCGAGTATGACTCCAATATCAAATCCATTTTTCCCTTTGGACCCTCAAACTATAAAACCCATTTCATTTATGGGGGACCTTAAAAACCACTTGATTCTTCTACCACCTCCTCTTCACCTTGATCATTCATATCTAGCTTTTCCTATCTAGACAAACCAAGTTTCACCAAGACATACCTCTAAAGGTGTGCTTGGAAAGGATTTGGTCTTGGATGATATGAGCATGGCCCATATGAGTTTATTTCCATTGAGAATAGAAATCTTCATGAGAAGTACAATCTCAGTTTCATTCTATAAAATAAGAAGAGAACCAAACCACCTACCACCACTGTTGATGAGGAAGACATCCATTCCCCACCAATATCTTCTTTACTTGGGTGTGAGGATGATGATGTCATCCAACCTAACATTTTTTTCATCAACATGATCAGCCCTAGACCCCTAACTTATCAAAAATAAAGGGTGATCATATCCATCCATATGACCTATCCTGAGATGATAGGAGATGACTCTCCTACCATTAATACCATTTAGTGTCAAGATGATGACTCCATTCTCACATATCTTGGTGCATTGGATTCTTCCATCCACAAATATCTTCCTCCTAATAATTTGACCATGTTGAATTAATCCACCATAGATATCAACTTGGGCACTCTGAACAACCCCTGCATTGTCAAAATTAGCTAATCATTAAATTTTGAGAAGTTTTAGGACTTTCCCTCCTTCCTGCAAGACTGTAACATAGTATTCACTTGGTCATATGTTGACATGATTGGAATTGATCCCACCATTTACACACATAAAATAGTCACCAACCACAATGCCAAACTTGTCAAGCAAAAACTTCAACAAATGCACCCTCACATATCCCTTCTCATCAAAGAAGAGCTTCAACATCTCTTATCTATCAATTTCATTCAACTTATTGACTATCCCTAATGGGTCTCGAACACCATGCTTGTCACCAAAACCATAGGGGGACTATGTATTTGTGTGGACTTTCATGACCTCAATCTTACCTACCCAAAAGATGACTTTTTTCTACTAAGCATTAACTAGTTATTTGATCTTACAACTAGCCACAAGATGTTATCTCTTATGGATAGATTCTTAGGTTATAATCAGATCCTAATTTCCCCTAAATATCAACACAAAATTGCATTTATCACCTCATGGGGAACCTTATATTATAGGGTCATGAATTTTGGATTAAAGAACATTGGTATAACCTAACAATGTGCCATGATTTATATCTTCCTTGACCTTATCCATAAGATTATCAAAGACTATGTCGATGACCTTCTTGGGAAATCTAAATATCATAAGGATCATTTGGCCATTCTCAATATTATATTTAAGTACCTCATACATTACTATGTTTTCCTTAACCCAAGAAGTGTTTTTTTATGGTCTTATTAGGGAACCTCCTTAGCTTTATCATCTCCCTTTGGGGAATTTAAGTCAATCCAGCCAAAATCGAAGTGATACTTGACATGCTTCCTCTAATCAACCTCAAAAAACTTTTTAGTTTGTAGGGGAAGCTCCAATCCATTCATCACTTTATCTCTCAGCTATCAAATCGATGTCAACCCTTACATCACCTCCTAAAGAAGGATGTAGCTTGTAAGTGAAATAGATATTTTCAAAAGGCCTTTGATTCAATCAAAGAGTACATTTTGTCCCCACCTGTCCTCACCCCTCCCAAGGATGACTAACCTTTCTACCTTTATATGTTTTCCACTAACCACTCCCTAGGGGTAATGCTTGCTCATTGAGATGAAAAAAATAAAGAGCAAGCTGTTTAATACATTAGTCACATGCTTATAGAGTACAAAAATTAGTACATATATATCAAGAAACTTTGCCTAGCCTTGGTCTTTATGGCCACTAATCTTTTCCACTACCTTATTAACCATACAACTTATGTCATAACCAATACTAACCCACTCAAGTATATGCAGTCCAATCCATACCAACACTAATGAATGGCTAAATGGATCATGCTTTTAGTGGAGTTTGACCTTGATTTCCTTCATTAAAATTTAATTAAAGGGTAGGTCATTGTCGACCAATTGGTCAGAGCACCACTAGTAAACAACCAACCTCCCCCTCTTGAGTTCCTTGATGAGTCCATTGTGACCCTACCTTAGGTGGACTTCACCTATAAAGTCACCATGTTATTTGATGAATCTAAGTGTCAACATGGTGGGGGAGATAGCATCATCCTTATTCCCTTTGACAATGAACCTCTTCCTTTGTCTTTCACACTTGACTTTGAATGTACCAACAATATGGTTGAGTATAAAGTCCTAGTGATAGAATTTCACACCACTTTAGCCTTAGGAGTAAAAAATGATCAACATCTTGGGTGACTCCTAATTTGTGGTCAATCAAATCAATGGCTCTTACCAAAGTAAGAATGATTTTTTGAAATATTATAAACAACTAGTTGATGAACTATTAACATCATTTGAACACTACCACATCCTGTCAACCCCATGATCTACCAATAAGTTTGATGACACCATGGCTTACCTTACCTCTCAAATCCTATCTACACCCTCTAAATCTAAGATATATATCATTATCCATAGACTTATCCAGCCTTCCTATATCAAGCTAGAATATCCCACCATTTTCAATGTAGAAGAAACCCAACCTAACCTTTGGTATTAGTAGACCTTTGACTATCTCAAACTTGACATCATTCCTTTTGATCTTTCCCATAATGATCAAAGAGAATTTATATAGAGTACCTCACATTATACCATTATGAGGGGAATTATTTATAAACATGGCTTTGATGGTCTCCTCTTTCATTGCATATGAAATAATGAAGCCTCTCTTGATATCAAAGAAACCCATGATGGGATCTATGAAGGATACTCTAGTGGCCTATCCATGGCTAAATGCATCATTATCCTTGGTTATTACTAGCCTACCCTTAACCAAGACTATTTTGACTATGTGAAAAAGTGTGTTAAGTGTCAAAAACATAATAGTTTATATCACACACCTAGACACAGTCTTCATGTTTTTACTAATTTTTGGCCATTTTCACAATGGGGTCTGGACCTTATTAGTGAAATTAACCCCCATTATTCATAGTGATACCATTATATCATCATTGTGATTGAATAATTTACAAAATGGGTAGATGATATTCCTTTAGTCTTGAATAAAGCATAAAAGATTATCAACTTTATCAACCATAACTTCATCTATCATTTTGGTGTTCCTCACAAAATTATCATCGATAATGGAAAATATTTTAAGAACAAACAAGTCTAAGCTCTTTGTGATGCATTCAAGATTAAAGTAAGTTTATCCTCACCCTATCACCCTCAAGTGAATGGATAAGTAGAAGCCTCTAACAAAACTCTTAATAACATGCTCACTAAAATGGTCAATACGTCTAGTTAGGATTGGAATTTTCACATCCCCTTCACCTTATGGGCATATTGTACTAGGATTTGGACCCCTAAAGGTTCTATCCCATTCTCTCTTGTGTTTAGAATAGAGGCTATCTTACCTCTCAAAGTCCAAATCCTATCTCTTCACATATCTTTGCAAGATCTCATTTATAAAGATGATTATCATCAACACCATTTAGCCTAGCTTGTGCTATTTTATGATTGTCATTTAGCTATCCTCACCCATATTTATGTCTATCAAGATCATGCCAAACATGCCTATAACAAACACCTTAGAAAGTGAGAATTTAATATCAAAGACCTCATCCTAAAGGAAAACTAACATGTCACCAATATAGAGAAAGGCAAGCAGGGCAAGTTTGCTTTCAATTGGTTTGGAACTTATATCATTACCCATAAGTATTTATTAGGAGCTTATTAGTTGTCCTCTTTTGAAAGAAACCTAGAACTTGATCCCCTCAATGTTTTAAATTTGCATCCTTTATTTTGTTAAGGAAGATCAAACTCATTAGCTTTCTAACTTAAGCTCATTGCTTGCTTACCAACCATATTCACCTCCCTATATTAAGGGAAAATGATTAAAACTGAATCATGTGATCATCCATCACAATCATATCCTAATATTGAACAATGGGTACCATGGCTCTACCCATGGCATAATTCTCATGGTACTTTTTGCCCATTTTATAGGATGGACTCCCATGATCATTTTCACCTAAAACCTCTTTACACCTCATATACCTTATTATGATTCTAGTTTTGCCTCTATAACGGTGAACCTTTAAGCCTATATAAGCATGTCTATGTCAAGCAAAAATCAAACAAATAAAAAATCAAAATCCAAACCAATAGTAATTATGGGTCATTCTTAACATTCAAAGACTACTCCTTTGAAGGACAATTGTTAAAAACATATTTGAAAGTGCTCAAAGTAAGGTGGACTGCTCCCTTGAAGGACATATCTCAATAACATTAAACAAAGAATACAAACTTATACCACTTCTTCAAAGGATGGCTAAGTATAGAATTTTTCAAAACAAGAAATCTCAATGAAGCTGCCCACATCGATCAGCTTCCCCAACCCTCCTAAGCAATAAGAAAAAAACCCATTTTTAAGCAATAGCAAAAAAAAAAGAATCTTGAAAGATAAAACTGGCTCTCATAAGCAAAATAATTTTGAAATCTATAATCAACTCTCATGAGCAGACTTCCCACATCGATCAATCTACACTTTGTATGATATAGACTTGTTTATACTAACTCTTTGGTAGCCTCCAAAATAGGAATGCTAGTCTCATAAGAAGGTTTCATTTTCATCTATCTCCCCTTCATACACTATAAAGCAAGTTCTTTTGAGCTCACTTGACATTATATGATCAAGACACCTTTTTAATTAATCAATGAATGCTAATGCAAAGCATTCAAACGGATTATGTTCCTTAAGGCCAATCTAAGTTTGGTTTTATTTTAAATCCTTGTCAAAAAGGAAGCATCATGTCCTCTTTCTATACTGTTATGACTATTTGATATATTAACTATGGTGTTTGTCTCTTGATTATATTCTTTTTCTCACATCTGGTGTTTATTTTTAACTTAATTCATGTGTTTTACCTTAAACAAAATAACAAGCATATCCACCTGTATCAAAAGCAATACAACATCAACATATCCATCATCATGTCAAAGTCAAACATCCATGAGCAATAAATCAATCAATTATTTTTACCCCATGTATAAATCCAAATAAGGAATCATATATTTATTAAATTTTATCATAAGCATCAACATCATCATAAATAAAATCCATCCCATGCCTAGCTAAGTGAGTCTACATTAATATCTAATATCCATAACATCATCAGTAATCAATATAACATCATCACATCAAATCAAAACATGGACCATGAGTAATAAATAAGGATAATATATATAAATTGTGATTCTAACATCATAATATATACAATAATATACATATCTCTCAAAATGTACATCTCACTACATCAGCTTGCATGCCAGTATCAAAATGATATACAATGAAATATAGTGTCATAAACCATGTCATGACTATGCCCTTGAGGCACCACTATCTCCTAGAGCACTAGTAGATCCTCATGCATATCCCCTTAAATTACCTATCAATCCACCTATAGAAGCAACCCATTGACCTGGTGTTGCCATCCTGACATTACCTACCAAACTAGTTATATACTCACCCCATCAAGGCTCATTAGGATGCTGCCTTAGGACTATAGCCTCATAATAATGTAACTCCTCGACTATGGCTAGGTATCATGCCATAGGGATGGTGTCTGATGGTCTTGTAGATGTTATTTCTCCTCCTCCTCTCTATCTCAAGGAGTCTCTCTCTTAGGTGACCAAGGATAGTGAAGCTCTAGCCTGGTCCCTATCACTTGTAAGTGTGGCCACCTAACCCTATAAAACTACCACCTAACCCTATAATGTCATAACATATGCCTATTCATTAGCTAACACCACTCTTACCTATGCATCTTGGGTAGCCCCTGCACCTATGTCCTCTAGCCTCCTCTCCCAGCTGGGTCCACATCTATCTACCTCCTTCCACCATCATCCCCACTAAAGTATACCATTGTGTAAAGGGCCTAGTACCATGAAGGGAAACCATCTAAAAACCCTACATCATGTATCACTAGCCATGTTGGTAACTCTTCATGATTTAGAAAGGTCTATACTGAATGTGGCTTAGTTATTAGTATCTCTACTTCCTCCTACCTATATCTAAGAAATGGGTTAGGATACCTTACACTAAGCTGTACTATCTCTACACCCTATAAAATGGGATGAGATCTACCTCCCCATCCCTCCTACCAAAGATCCACCTATAACTCTATAGGGATAAAGTCTACCTCCTATATCTAGCCCACTCTAAGAACCTAACATATGGTATCTAAGTAACATCACCAATAACCAAGGCAACTAATGCACCCCTGAACCAATCTACATCATGAGTTCCTCCTCCTTCACCTAAAGTAGCAAAGTCATCTTTGTACCACATGAAACCAACTAGGAAATCTATCTGAGTAAACCTATCCCATGAAAACCCCATCAACCTCAACACTTAGATGTGCTCATTAGCCTAGTAGTGTAGGATAAGCTCGACATCTCCCTGTATATCTAAAAAAGTAACATAAGTACCCATCCAAACACTATGCATCTTAGTATCATCTTGAAAAATACCCACATAGTAGATAAGGGAACCTCCATTACTCAAAACTAGAAGGGTAAAGCATGACATAACCATCATCAACATGGTCATCAGTCTCCTATCAACCCTTTCCCTCTGATAGAGTGTAGATTATCTAAAACCCCCAACATGCCACCTGCCATGATCATGGTCATCTTCATATATCAACTCTAGGAACTCCTATTCTTATTTCTCAATTTGATATATCAGATCACCCTAAAGGGGAAATTGAGTAATCCTATACACATCCTTTACGAAGATAGTCATCTTACCATTGGGTATTAGGAAGGTGTTCATAGCCAGATCCCATCTCTCGATGAGGACCATGATCATCTTTGCATCTCACAATACATGTTGGTAATGTTGTATCAATTTGAGCCCAACCTCCTCCATGTGCCCAATCCACTAGGGTCATCCCCTAGTGGATCTCTACACATATGTGAGGTACCCAATCCCATATCTATATCTACTCCCATGCCTGCACAATTCATTAGCAAATAGACTTAGTTATTTATACTATGATTGCTTATGAGCTTAGCTCTTTAACCAACCCTACCTATACTTAACCCATTTGACCATTACACTGCTAACATTTACATCAAAACTAAGCTATTTTACCTCACAATAACTACCCATTGTCACTTACAAACATTACCCTAACCCACCTAGTACCTAACCACTTCACACACCTAACATCCCATTTACCTGAACTAACCTTCAAAATTTAAACACATTCAAAATAAATTTTTATCAATGTTACCAAGCCTACCTAATTGTCAATGGTGATAGTGATCATCAATGGTTAGGCAACCCTTTTCCCAGTGTTCATCAATTGTTGATGATTGAGGTGACTACTAATAGTCATTATTCATGACCACTAGAGGAAACTCCCCAACCCTAACCTACCTAAAACACACCCCAAATAGTCAAAAGATTAAAAATTTCTACCTATTTTTACACCCATCCTACCCTAGCTACCCCACCTTGTCCAAATTTAGTTTTCACCCATAAAATTACCCAAAAAGCAAGCATAACTTACTACATCAAAAACCCAAAAACCCTCCCACCAACTCAAATTCCACATCCATCACATTCCAATCTACAATACCAATACAAAATTAAACTACTCTACTAATTTTATGTATCCCCTACTTCATTATTTAACCATCATCAAGGAGGAATCTTGGGGCCTACTAACCATCCTCATCTACATTTGTGCCCACCCTGCATAGTCATTGGTCTACTTAGTTTGCTTGGTCAACCCCACAATCAACTTCACTTGCTAACACTCACTATCAACTAATTTTTCACCCAAAATGACAAAATATAGAGATCATAAGTTGATAAAAGCAAATGAGTCCAAAAGGATCACTATTTTGCTTTTATCTTTCAACCTTTTAAGGTTTATACCTTGACCATTGATGGTCAGGGTGACCGTCGATGATTGATTTTAAACCCCCTGACTATTGATGGTCAAGTTGTTATCTTTTTTTCCTTTTTACCTTAAATAAGTAAAATTTTGGCAAAAACCCACCCCTGGAGACTACCTTTTCTACCCACCTCAACCACCTTATCACCTCACCATTGAACTATTTTGGCTAAACTAGTGCATATTTTTGTGATGAATTTTGTGTGGTCTTTTTAACTATTACAAAAATGACTTCCATGTTGGCCACCTTTTAAACTTGTACCACCTTATACATACTTGACCACTTGTATCTTCTCAAGAGAACTTCCTACCTTAGATACCCACAACTTCACTTGACCAATTTGTGTCTTCTTAGGAGCACTTCCTACCTTGGATACCCGTGGAAACACTAACATCACTTGGGAGACTTGTGTTTATGAGTGTACCCAACCACCACACCTTAATGTAGTCACATAATCTACTTGTCACTTGTCCTCCTAATAACGACCTTTATTTTTACCAATTATGGTAATCTAGTCTATGTGCGATCTTGGCTATCACACTTTTTATCACATTTTATGTGCTTGTTTGCACTTCAGTGCCCAACCTATCATTCACCCTTTTTTAATCATTACCTTACCAACTTATCAAACCCATACCCAATTATATTTCACCTCATCAACTCTTGGTTTAAGGGGGAACACCTCCTCCCATACTCAAGACAACTTGACCTTCGACCCATAATCTATTTTTGTTTTGGATCTTGTTGATTCAAAGCTGCATAATAAAAAGGGGAAAAATGTAGACACCAAAAATCTACACATGATGGTTCTAAATGTCAAAACTCTCTTAGACCACCTTAGGACCCCCTTGCACCCAACCTTGACCTTTTTGACCCATAACTAACCCTAACCCACTTAAGTTAGTTGAGCTTCTAACTTAACCCATCCTTTTTGATCCAATTTTACCTTAGACCTTGGCCATTGATGGTCATCCTAACCATCGATGGTCACCCTGATTATTGATAGTCAGGTTCCACCATCTAAAGTAGCTTAACCCACCCTTTAGTTCTAACTTGATTTTCTATAATTAGAATATCTAATTCACGTGTGAACCTATGCATGATGTAGTTGCAATTAGACATCAAGTTAGACCCCTTGTTAATGTCTTGTTTCACCTCTCCTTCCTTGCCTATAAGAAGACAAGAAAAATAGGTAAAAAGAATCGATCCAGGACTTCAAGAGATTTGGCATATATAGCTTATTTTATAAGTGTTCTTCTAGAAATATAGTAATCTAGCTATCATGATAGAGAGCTAACTCACTATTGCCCCTTGGTCAAAAGCTAAATACTGTTACTCTACCAGAATCATGCCAGACTATACCAATGAGTTAATCACCTCAACCATTCACCTAACCAACCTATGACAAGATAAGTACTTATTTTTCATTATGTAATTACTTTAATTTATATTTCACAATCAATGTAGCCTAAACCCATCTCCCAAAATTGCCTTTTGTGATCTCATTAATCTAAATTTTATCAACCTAGACTTAACACATAGTAATTACCAATGGTCACCTTGATTGTTGATGGTCTATCTAACCATTGATGGTTGCCCCAACCACTAACAGTCACCCTAACCACCAATAGTCACCTCAACTATCGATGGTCACTATGGTAGGAAATAATAACAAGCTATTTTCACCCACTTACCCTCAACCAAATCCAAATTTATTTTCATCTACCCATTCATAGACCCCCAACCTATTTTTTGAAGTAAACCTAACCTGTTTAGCATTAGTATTGACTTGTTTATTGCTATATTAGTCATTTTAATGTATTTTTTTTTTATCAAACATTTCTTATATTCAATTCAATATCTTTTTATTATTGATGTAAGTACTTTATCTTCTATTTTATATACTTAATTGTTTAAAATATGTGGATTAATATCCTCCAATGAAGTTCTTGCTTCTAGGATCTAGCTCATGCTAGGGAAGCCACCCAACTATCTATGTAACCAACCATTTACTTTAGTGATATCTTATTTTTAGGTCATCCTCCCAAGCCAAAGAGGATCTCTCTACAATCATCTGATTCAACACGTGCACAACCAAATAGGTTTGTAAACCATACCCATATTTAGTTTCTTCTTCTTTCTTTATCAAAATATAAGATGAAATTAATTGAAACATAAGGCTTTGAATGATCATGAAAGCTATGACAATATTTATTTAAAGGAAGTTAAATAAATAAGAGTTAATGTGTACCAGAATCTTGATAGTCTAAATACTCTTCTATTACTAAACTTTATCCTTCAATTGGTCTCCAAACTTGTCTCCTTCTTTAAAAAACACTCAAGGCTAAGACAATCTACTTTGATGGGTCACTTTTGAAGGATTATCTTAGTCCTTATAGCTTTGCAAGTAAAATAACACTCACAAATGAAGGAGTTAAAAATAGTCACTAATCTTCCTTGAAAGTAGATACTATGTTGGAGTCACCACTAGAAGAAAACTTCTAGAAAATAATAGATTAAAACATGTTTTGATACATACTAAAAATATAATTTGATGAAGTCAGTGATGAGATAATAAAACAAAGATACTAAAAATCTATATTCATGTTCTAAGGGAGAAAACACCTTAAAACATGAACAAGTTACATCCCTTTGTAATAAATCTTCCATCAACACAAGTACTAAGGTATCATGTCCCAAAAAATGATGCCAGTGAAGTGTTATGGTGTTAATGGACAAAATATAGCCAAATAGAACAAAGATAGGTAGAGAACTTTTAGAACATAAATCTAATAATCAACTCTTTGCAAGAGTCTCCAACAACATAAGTAACCATAATTTAATGTTTAATCCCTAGCTATGGTTCTAGTTGAGTGTTGGTTCCTAGTTTTACAAATTTTATGCTCAGCCTTGCACACTTGAAGAAAATGGCAAAAAAAGATGAAAAACTTGCTAGTATGTCATTATATCTAGGTAAGGGTTTGGCATCAAGAATGAACTAAATAGATAAAATGACTAAGAGGCACCAATAAAGGATATGGTTATCACCCTACTACTTTTGGCTCTACCTGAACCAAGATGAGAGGATGTAAGGGGTAGCTTTCTCACATGGAGGGATGTCAGGATCCTCCATAGAGTACAATTGATTACTATTATATAAGTAACTAAACACGGAATTAAACCAGAAGTAATAAGTAACTAAAATTTAGAAAAAACAAAGAATAGGTGATACAAGAAATAATACAATCTTGTATTACACTCTTCCAAAAGGAAATACAATGAATAAATCTCTTCTTTCCACACCTCTTGGGCATACAATAATTCTCCCTCAAGAGTTCTCTCTCTCAATCAATTACAACCAACTCAATAACTGAGTTGTTCCCTCCAGTGACAATCAACCCAATGGTTGTTGTTGCCTACTTCGAAGTCCTTGTGACAATCAACCCAATTGTTGTTGCCTCCAACCCTTGACCAATAGATCTTCTTGATCTTGCACCCTTGCAGATCTAATTGACCTTGCTTACATTATGTGTTGCAGATCTTCTTGATCTTGTTACCCCACAGATCTAACTGAGCTTGCACACACACCCGCAGATCTTCTTGATCTTGCTACCCCATAGATCAACTGACTTTGCTTACCTATAGATCTTCCTGATCTTGCACTCTTGCATAACTTATAGATCTTACACTTGAGGATTTAATCCTTCTTAGTCTTGATTACAATATAGCCCCATGGGTCTCTTAAATAGATCCCAAACCAAACAATAATTAAAAACGTAGACTTAGGACTAAAATTAGTCTTTACATGCAAACTAACTGTTCATCTAAAATTAGAATAGTTCTGGAACACACAGATGATCGATGTCAGTCACTATTTGTCTGGAGATGATCAATGTCAACTGATGCATAACCGATGTCAGTAGATTCTGGTTCCTGCCTGACCGATGTTGGCAGGTTCTGACCAACGTAGGTTACTTTGTAACCCAACAACCTCCACCATTTGCATAACAGTGAAGCTTTTAGCTCCACAACTTAACAAGGGATAGTATAATTTAATCTCCATGAGGATTATTGGCACACATAATTTTTTTTGTCTAGAATATAACTAAATGTACACACTCCACTCAGTAAGAGTTGTCACACAGAATGAACAAATGCTCTAGGCCAGACACAAGCTACTGAAGATAGATGAGAAAGTGAATGAAACCTTCATTATAAATAATTTTAAATAACAAGGGGTCAAATAAAATATTTAATGCTAAACTTCAAAGCACAAAATATAGACACATTCTAAGTATGCAAATTCATGCATCTATAGGCAAATAACCCTCAAAATATGCAATAGCTATATTATTTGTAGGGTAAAATAGTTTGATAGTCACAAAAAGAGGGTGTTATGTTGGTGGTTTTAAAATAATAGATATTATTTCAATATTCATGACATCACTTATTACAAAGATCTAGTAAAATGACTAACAAGCTAAGGGGAGTTACTAGGAGTAATTTGCATCCATTGGTGTCAATACAATGTAAAACATCCAAATGATTCATAAAACCCTAGAGCATACACTACAACTAGAAATTCAAATACTTTTCCCTATTGAATCCATAAACCTAAGGTGCCTTTAGAGGTATTCAACAACATATTTCCAAACATAATTATAGAAAGGGATTTATAACCTCAATCTATGCTCAAAATGACAACCAATAATAAACACAAACCCAAATATCCAATCAGTAGAATTTGTAAAACACAATTTCCTTAATAAAGAAGAGTAATAACCATAAATTTTTTATATTATGTTGAAAGAAAACATTACAATCATCAATGTTTGAAAATGATGCCATGAGGACAAGCAAGGTGGATTTACTCCATGTTCGATAGGGGAGACATTTAAACATTCTCTCAAAGCTTGCTAATAGATGTGTAACCACCTTAAAAAGAGAGATAAAATAAACACAATAGTGATCCCAAAATTTGGAAGAGCCTATACTTAGGAAAAATAAGGACCAACAACCCCTAAGCATAGAGGATAAGCCCTCTATTTATACATTTTTCACCCTTTTCAAATCTAGGAATGTGGGTTGTAATTTATAAAATTGCAAAATTGGCCCACCAAGATGCACCCAATTGGAAAATATCTTTTTTCATGCCTATAATCTTCATTATTTTGCATGAAAAATCATTGCTCTAACTACCCTCAAAGGAATGATGAATATTTGCAATAAAAACTTTGATTTATTGGTTGGAGATGATTTTTACAAGAACTAGAAGGAGAATATTCATGGTAGAGGCTAAACAAACTTTGTCATCTTATACATTGCCTGGAGATGCCCTTGATCATGCCTAGAAGCTCATGCTTTGTAATAAAATCATTATAGTAACTGCCTATCTTTGTAATGATGAATATTTCAAGCACACCCTTGATCTTCTTATTTGGAATGTACTGCACTAGGGCTTAATGGAGAATATTCACTTGGAAGTAAACAAACTCCTTGTCTTTATGTGTAGCTTCTTAGCCATGCTCTCCCATTAATTATTTACAAATCTATAAAAGTTTGGATAGCTTCCCTTCCTCTTGTGCATGCCAAAGAAATCCCATTTCCTTGTGATGATTGCATTGAAATACTCTAGCTATGATAGAGGCAAATAATGATCCACAATCACTTGGAAATATGCTTGGAATGGCTTGCCTTGGCCTCATAAACCAATGGTGCTTCCTTCTTGCTGTAACTACTTGGTGGGCCTTATTTCCAAATCTATCAGCTAATGGTGTCATTTGGAGTTCTGACAAAGAAAGATTTTCTCCCAAGGAGAATCATGATGCCACGTGAAGAGCTAGCACTACTCTTATAGAAGATGAGCATTCCTTTTCCAAAATGAGTGAAGGGGCATGATGTGGAAAGTCTATGTTCCTCTCTATAATTACATAGTGGGCCTTACCTATTACTTCTTCTGTCACTAGCACTAATTCAAGCTTTGACAAAAAGAGCCAACCTTGGGTTAGACTAGGATGCCATATGGCAAGTTAACACTTCTCTTGGGCAATTCAATAATAACTTTATGATGAATGAGCATCAGGATGCCACGTGGCTATAGTAGAGGGAAGTTGAGATTGGTAAGTGGAAAACATTAGCTTGAATTGAAGGATCTGAACAAAAGCTTTGATATAAATGTTTTGAACAAAAACTCTGCCAAAGAAACCTTAAACAAAAACTCTGAAGATAATAAGCCTAAAAAAAATTTCTAACTTGTACAAAAATTCCAATTTTGCAAAATCTTTGAAAAATGAAACTTGAGAATTTGTGGACAAAATGTCTAAAAGCTTGAACTTCAAATTTTGTGTACAAAATGCTTGAAATCTTAGACATTAGATTTTTAAATTTTTTTGAGAGATTGATCATGAAAATCTAAAGATAAAATGTCCAAAAAAGAGTGGTAGAAAAAAGTTTGAAAGCTTGGACTTGAGACTACAGACAAAATGTTTGAACAAAAGTGCCAAACAAAAAGGTCTGAAGACTTAGTCTTGATAATCTATGGATAAAAATTTCCAAACAAAATGTCAAACAAAAATTCTAAAGACTTAGTCTTGACAATTTGTAAACAAAATGTCTGAACAAAATGCTAAACAAAATTTCTAACTTTGTAAAAATCTTGACTTATAAAAAATCTATAAACTTAAGAATTTGAATAGTCAAAATTATGACCTTTTTGCAACTTGATTTTTTGCCGTAGATTCATCTGGACCTTTTCACCCCAAATTCAAACTTTACTAATTTAAAACTTGCATTCATCCTTGAGAATTTTACCACTTCAAAGCCCTTTTGAAGATAGAAAACATCATACTTAGCTTTGTTTTGATCATTCTAGCTTGATTTTAATCATAGACCCTACAATCTTATTGAAATATGAAAACATTAAGAATTAGCTAGAACCAAGATTATACATGGTTTTCATAAGGTGAAAGCTATATTTTTAACTTGGGTGAACACTTACAAATAAGAAGCAATAGTTTTTTATTCATGTACTAATATTTTGGAAAACAACACAAATTGCTCAGTGCAATTTTGGGTACTAACAGGGGCATCATCAATAAGATTACTTGCAATAAAATGAACAACCTTAGTAAATTTATTAATTAGCACTAAGATTATGTCATGCTTACTTCAATACTTAGGTAGTCCTAAGATCAATTCCATTGAAACAATAATCCACTTACTTTATAGAACACCATGATGATACAAAAATAACCTCGATGGTGGTGTTCAAATTTGACATGCTAACATTACAAAATATTTTTATACAAAACTAGCCACATCCTTCTTTAACCCATGTCAAAAATATAACCTTTTCAGATCATGTGTCATTTTAGTGACACTTGGATGAGTGAAATAAAGTGTAATATACATTTATTTCAACACTCATTCCCCTAAATTTTTAAAATTAGGAACATAAATTCTACCTTGATGCCTCAAAATTCCATATGAGTCTAGGGAATAGTTAGTAAAATATTTAGACATTTATTCTTTAGTTAATTCAGTATAACTATTTCTATATTTAAGGTCTATTAGTTACTGGTTTAGAAAAAAATATTTGAAATTTGACTTGAAACATAAATTATAGCAAATAATTTATTCTACTAAGAGCATCAACTACTCTTTTTTTTTTGCATTTAACATAAACAATATCAGTATGAAAATTGTTGATAAATTCTAGCCATCTATGTTGTTTTGCATTTAAATTATATTGAGAAACCAAATGTACAAATATGTGGTCATATTGTACCTTAGAGTGTTTCCAAAGAAAAAAAGGTTTCTATTGCTTGAGAGCATGCACCATAGTTTCAAATTAAAGATCACAAGTTGGATAGTTATGTTCATGGGCTTTGAGATTATGAGATTCATAAGAAACAACCTTTTCATCTTGGATTAAAACACCCCCCATACCAACACTACAAGTGTTATCCCAAATTTCAAAGTTTCCATTAGGATCCAAAATAACAAAGATAGGAGCATAAGTTAATAATTCTTTCAACTTTCAAAAGGCTTCCTCAAACTAAGGATCTCACACAAAATTCTTCCCCCTTTTTTGTAATGAAGTGATGGGTTTATAAATTATTGAGAAATCTTCAACAAACCTTCTATAATACCCAACTAAACCCATGAAGCTACACACTTTATGCACATTATTAGGAGCAGGCCACTCTGTAATGGCTTTAATTTAGAGTCTACTAAAATATCTTCCATAGAGATAACATGCCCTAAGTAATGAATATTTATTTGGTATAAGGATAAAATATAAAATTACCAAACAATTTATGTTTTCTTATTCTTTTAGAGACCAAGTGTAGGTGTTGATCATGCTATATTTCATTTTTAGAGTAACTAGGATGTCATCCAAAAAGACTAACACAAAATGATCTAAGAAATACTTGAATACATTATTCATTAAGTTCATAAAAGCAACATGGGAATTTGTTATTCCAAAATAAATTAAAATAAATTCATAATGACAATACATTGTTCCAAATTATATTTTATGCACATCTTCATCTTTCATTTAAAGTTGGTGATACCTTGAGTGAAGATTTATCTTGGAAAACATAGTTGTACCCTTCATTTGATAAAAAAGGTCATACATTATAAGAATATGATACTTATGTTTTATAGTGACTTTATTGAACATTCTATAGTTAAATAAAAGTATTAAGGTGCCATCTTTCTTCTTGATGAAGATAACCAGGGCTCCCTAGGGTGATAAAATTGGCATAGTTAGCCCCTTTTCCATCAGTGCTTGTAGCTACACTTTAAGATACCACATTCATTTTATATGGGGCCTTGGATGTAGGTGCAAATCCTAGTACAATATATATATATATATATAGAAAAATAAAAATCTATTCAAGGAGGAAAATATGGAAACTTTTTTGGGAATACATCCTAAAATTCTCTTAATATAGATAGTCTTGCAGAGTAGGTTCCCTTTATTTTCAAAGTTAATTTAATTTCATAATATAAAGTTTATAGCCTTTTATATTGATCTTCTTAGCTGTAAGACTAAAATAATTTTTCTATTTACGGGCCTCATGACACCTTAGGTCTCCACATGATTTATAACATTATAAAGACATTGCACCTTTTTCATGAATTTATCAAAATGCACTTCATGGTATTGCAACCAATCCAAAACTACAAATGGTATATGATACACATTCAAAACAAAAACCTCAAGTTTAAAAAGGTCTAAAATATCAAATTATTCATGGGCAGTGCTTAATTTTAGCATAACCTTGTTGATCCTACACAAATAAAAACCACTTATAATGTAAGACATTTTCAACAACTTAGCTTTGATATAAAAGACTTATAACATAAAGGAGGATGGATAATATCCTTGGGAAACATAGTAATATCAATTGTTTATGGTATTAAATTGATTCAATCAATATTTTGGGTTATGCCACAAAAATATCAATAGACATTCACAATAGGATCCATTTGGTTATACCATATGGAAGCTAAAATTGACCAAAATTAGTAAGGTATCTCCTTTTCCCAAATGAAAAATTGATTCATATACCACATGATGGAATTTGTTCTTCTAATTCACATATAAATGATGACAAGGAATACGTAATGCACCATTTTCACCTATATAACTTTGATAAAAATAATGCAAATGATCCAACCTAAGGTTAAAAATAATAAATATACAAAAAATTCAAAAAAATCAAATATTCCAAAAATACCGAAAACATTCAAATAATTCAAAAATACCAAAAAACATCAGCATGTTCTTAGTGGTACTATTTCTTATGCTTATGTTATATGTTTTAGATTGAGGTAAAAATAGGTTTTGAAGGGGCCCCGAAACTTTGAAACAGAGAGCCAAAAAAAGAACGTCTAAGCCCACAGGCTACGCCTAAAAAACACTACAGTAAAGTAGCAAAAATAGGTTTTAAATGGACCTAAAACCATTAGAGACACATCCGGTCAAAACCCAGAAACAGAAATCTGGTAGCACAACAAACAAAAGATAACAAAAGGAGAACAAAGATCAGTACCAGTTTCAAAACCAAAAAGAAGGACCAGATTATTCATCCAGTTCTAGTATCAAGTTCATGGCTTCTTTTCCTTTCAAAGCAGTTTCCTGGGTGGTAACCTCCAGCAAAGCTCCTTTTTGTGTATCTTTCTTTCTAGAACTTTGCCTTGTCCTTTTGCTGGGACCCTCTAGTGCTTTGGTCTCCTCATTGGCACGTTTACCTATATTGATAGCAGCTGCACAAATGTTGGACGTTACTTCCTCCATTTTCTTTCTGTTGTCCTTTATTAGTTCCGGAGGTTGTTTTCATAAGCTTTGAGGTTGTTTGCATATGTTATATGTTAGTATATATCATATAATTATTTTAGTATAAACAGATATGTTTCATGTTTCATTTGAGTATGGTACATGCATATCTAGATACATGATATATTCACAGATAGATGTTTAGATTTCCCTCCACTCATGTCTTAAGTATGTTGGGGGCATTTGCTTCTTTGATAATGATATAATTGGTTTACATTATTATATGATCACTTTCCATTATCATGTTTGAGCTTATACATACTTACACATGCCTATATCCATACTAATACCTTTCAAAGTGTACTTGATATGTTATGTACTTAACATTGCTTTTAAACACATATCTTTAGCAGTTAGTATGCTAGGTTCATGTTGGTTGCTTATATTTGTCCTACTTTTCAATTATATGAACTTCCTTGATTGTGTTCCTTATTTTCTATTGTCTTACATTTTATTGATTGTTTGATCATTTGGATATGCTCCATTGGTTGTGACCCCTATCCCTTTATTTTTATATTTTGACATTTGGATATGTCAAATTTTGTTGTGGACATTTAAATATGTCATTTTATGCTTTGTGGACTTTTTCACTAAGTCATGTCCCTTCATTTGTGTGGAATTTGAACATGCCCCTTATAAGAGGTGTCCTTAGACCATTTTACTTGTACTTTACTTTTGAGTTCCCCTGTGTGTGTGCTTGATTGCTTGTTAAGATTATACTATTACATTATAAATGTCACCATAATATACATCATGCATCTTAAGACTTGATGTGATCACATACTGCATACTTCAATGTTATATTTACCTAGACATATTATTCCTATATGCTACATGATCCATACACAATTTGTACAATTATCATATCATTTTGAGGTAATGTAACTACCAGATTATACTTCCCCTCACCTAAAAAGGGGGCATATCAATGGGGGCATGTCATAGAGGCATGTATTCTATACTTTCATAGTTTCAAATTATAATGTGTGCATGTAAAAAATGCATGATCTTAACACTTAATTAGTACTAAACATTTATAGATTATAGTGAAGGCATGTTATAGAAACATTTTCTCCACATTTACACCAGTTTTATGCTGAAAGTTTTTCAATTTTTTTTCAAACTAAACCTCACCTATCTACAACTAAAGATTCTCCAGATTTAATAGGATCATGTCATATAAGCATCCTCCACACTTGCACCAATTTTAGATTCACCAGATTTCATAGTTATATGATTTAGTTACACATTTAAGGAAACATTCTATATATTGATATTATTACAATACACAAATTTGAGCTTGAGTCATATATGAGGTGCATATGCCATGCAAAATGTACCTAAAATTAAAAATCAAATCATTTTTTCATATTTTAAATATTATTATGGGATGTTATCATACCCAAGATGGACTTTTATGGACTTTTATTGAGCCATTCTACTACAGTAGTTGGTTCACCTTTGGAGGGTTGAGTTGATTAAATCACTCAATCCTACCAAAATTATAAGTTAGATTTGATTAAATCATCTAAATTTACTATAATTATAGGTTAGATTTGATTAAGTTATCCACCCTCACCATATATATATAAGTTGATTAAATCACTCAAACTTACCAGCTCAAGCACATATTTGGGTTGTACAATTGAGATGAAACAAGCTCAATAGATGCATTGTTATCCACCTTGAAACCAAGGTTGAGGGCATGTATCCTCTAATATATTTATTTATATGCACTTAAAAGTTAAATTTTTTCTTAATCTCAACTTCAATACTTAATAGTGATACATCCTTTCAAATCCCATTACCAAAAAGCAATATGGTTGCATCAACACATAGGTGTAATACTAACCTTGTTCTTCTTACTTTAAAGCATTTAAAATTATTTTAATTTTAGATCTCATACAATGATTATATATTGTCACAAACTTTTGGTTGTAGGTCAGTCACTAGACAAGAACTCAAGTTGGGCTTACGCAAAGGTAAGGTATGTTATACACACCTAGGCATGCATTTCTTTCCTTTAAACTAATAATTTCATTACTAAATTAAAAGGGGGTAAATGTAGATACTAGAATATGATTTATGTAATACCTTAGTCTTATACACTTGGTAGATATATATCATGACTATACCTTTTAGTTATAGACTTGTTCACTACCTAAATGCTCATGTTCATTATTTTTTTGTGTCTAAATTTATTATCTATTAGTTTTACCACTATTATTCTAATGCCCAATCCTTCTATATTATACATAAATATCTAAACTTGATCGTTATCCTTCACTACTAGTTTTAAAATAATGCCTATTTTCTAGCTTCGTAGACATTTGAATCGATGCAAGTGTCCATTTTTGTTACAAAATGTCTAGTGTCCAAAATTCACATAATTTGTAAATGAATTTTTATTAGAAACTATTTTTTTATTATATATAACCTTAGTCTTGTACACTTAAAAAATATATATCATGGATGTACCTTCAACTTTTAGACCTACCCACTGTTTAAAGGCTCATATACACTATCTATTTGTGCCTATTGCTTATATCTTAGTTTGACCAATGTTATTTTAACAAATTAGACCTTATATTATACCTAAAATATGACAAACCTATTTATGTTATGTCTACAGGTTTTGGCCATGTGCCTATTTTTTATCTTTCTAAACAATTGTATCCTAGTTAGATGCATACACTGATGCTAGTGTCTTATTCTAACATAAGTGTCCAATTCCCTAACGTCATATAATTTATAAATGAGATATATTATTATGGTCAAATTAAGTGATTCAATGTAATATATTATCCAAAAGGATTTGTATATATGCATAATCAATCCTCGTTCATTCCCCACCTAACAACTTCTTACCTCTCAGAATGAAACTTACAAAAGGTATTCAATTAACACTAAAGTGAGAAGTTATTTTCCATATTTCCATATTATTTATAGGAAGAACACATCTATAGGTCTGAAGTACTAAAGGATCATCCCATGAACCACATTTTCCATGTTACAATCTATGTCACTCTATGTAATTTCTTATTACATATTGCATACTTATACACACATAATCCAACATGTAAGAGAGAACAACATAAGTTTGAGGCCCTATTTAGAGTATTGTATATATAGGAAACACTCACTAATAAAGGGGTATTTGGGTCAGCTCAACACCATGCACCCACTAACCCATTTTTTCCACAACCACTATGAAGATGAAGAACTAATGTTTTTCTATTTGACAAGGAAAGATAACCCATGATATTGATTTGAGCACACCATAATGAAGGTGGCATATAACAAAAAATATTCTAGGTGGTCACATCTAGATCCAATTATTATTTTGTAAAGGACACCTAGATCCAGGTTAGATAAAAGCATTGACACAACTATCCATGGTTGATGCAAGTGTCCAAGGTCACATAAGTACTTAATTTAGAATCTAAAAATTGGTCTAGAATCCACTTCTAGTTTTATTACTTTTTATACCATATCTAGATCTATAGTAGCATCAAAACCAAATAAATTTCTTATTTTCATTATCATTGCAATATCTAACATAGTTTTACTTTCTATTTTTAGCATATCTCAGCATAATAAATTTAGTATAAGTTTATCTATGTTTGAAAATTAATTGGTATAATTTATATATAGTCTACCATCCTTGTGCCCTAATATTTCTCTACTCTTTTACCATAGATTCCCCAATCTAGACTTTAGGGTTAAATATTTGGTGAATTTGATCTATATGAATGTAATTTTTTAATATTCCTAGGGTTTTTAGTCAGCTAGGATTTCAAATTGTTATACTTTTTCATTTATTTCTTTTATTATTTTACATGTAACCTCAGAGTATCCCTTATTTGGAATGTATTCCTATTGAACACATTGATCTTCCTCTCATACCACTTAAGATGTATCAACCTAATGAAGGGATAAATCCTATGGTCCATGATGATATAAATGTTGAGAATGAAAAACATATTGATGAGGTTATCATATAATAAAATTATGGTAATGAAAACCTTGATTCTAATGAAACTAATGAACATAAGAAAATAGATCACAAGAAAGTGTAATAAATTGTGTTATTTTTGTGAGTGTATTTGTCAAAATAGTGAAGATATTGATGAAATACTAGCAACCATGTTATAAACAAAAAAATCAAAAAGCATAGACAAAAAATCAAGTTTATCTATTAATCATGATATTAGAGTTATGGGTTATCCCCATCTACCAAAAATCCTATCATTGAGCACATTACCGCTTCATACTTATAATGGTGGAACAATATGTTTATTCTAACCTTTATTCCTTGAAACTACTAGTGCCACATCTTACATGACAAACCTTAATAATTCAACCCAATTTTTGATTTTAATGCCTATATCTACCCAACCTATGAGTACACCTCCTTTGGTGACTTTTCAAATGTCCAACCTAAAATACCAAGAGGTGAAATCTCTTGTCCAAATTATACAAAAATTTCAAACTAAGGTTTAAAATATTGAACAGAAGTATATGAAATCACCTTATGTTATTGATTCATAGGAGATGTTGCATAATCCTCTTGCACCAAAGGTATATTTATACCCCTTGACAACTAGTTTTGTTGCACCTAATTTCAAATTTTATGATGGTAAGGGTGATCCTGAACAACATCTTTAATATTTTTATGTGGCATGCCTTAATTATGCCTCTAATGATAAAATTTTGACAAATTATTTCCAAAGAGCTTAAAAGACTATGTTTCAAGGCAGTTTTATGATTTAACAATCCAATAAATAAATGCACTCAAACCTCTGGCAAACTATTTTTTGGCACACTTCTCTAAAAATATCATTGAAAAGGTTTGTTATTCCCAAATTACAAAAATTAAATATGGAAAAAATGAAAAAATTAATAAATATTTCTTATGCTACAAGACAATATTATCTAAAATGACCAATCCTATGGTAGATAAATAGATTCAAGACATATTCAGGCAAAGTTCAATTGCTCCTTTACATGAATCCAATATTTTCAAGAAATTAAAATATTTTGATGACTTGTGCCATATTATTCATGATCATGAAATGAAACTTATCTCATTGAGCAAACTTAAGTATGTACCAAACACACTGACTACATCTACATCTAATACCAAGTTTACTATCAAGCTAAGTTTCAAGGTAAAACCTATTGAACTTAAAAAAGAAACAACTACCATGGTTAATTTGTTGTCACAAAGAACTAATCAACTTGTCTTATCCAATGAACCAAAAAGACAATTTACATGCTTACTTGAGTCTATCACTTCATTACTCATGTGACTTGTAGAGTGACACCTCATATCTTTCCCTCATCCTATAAAGGTTGATATGAGTTTACCTCTGCCTAAAGGGTATGATATAAATGCTTATTATGATTATTGTCAAGGCCCTGTGTATTATACAAACAAATGTTTTACCTTGAATCATAAGATATACATTACATTTGATGACCCTCTAAAGTAATTAGGTTCATAACTTGGTGATCAACAAAATCAAAAAATATTTAACAATACTTTGAAATACCATTTTAAAAAGAATCTAGAGGTGTAAATGGAATATAATTTATATATTACTCCATCACATTATGGGAACCCATTGGATTGAATTATTGGTACTTATATACAACATACATATCCTATGATTAAGAGTCCCTCTATTACTTTTGGTGATAGAGATATTAGGGATGATGACTCAGATCTTTATTTCTTATTCATTCGAGCATACCTTGATCACCAACCTATAAATAGTGATATGATTAATAATGGTAAAAATGAAAATTTTTAACATGAAAATGTTATATAAATCATGATTTATATCCTTAATCAACTAGTTTAGTTAGAGTATTTAATGAAACCTCATAACATATTCTTAGAAAGATCAACTTATCTTTATAGGTAGGCCCCACACATGTGGTTACTACCTTATTTTTTATACCTTTAAAAAGTGTCTTTGATATGTTATTCGAATGATCTTAGATACATATACTTAGAGTAGGATCTTTAAAAATACATGGGTGTATTAAATACATTCATGCCAATCAGGTAATTATAATTTTTGAATTCCATTTGAACATCCACCTGAACAAGAGAAATTTATTCTTAGGTAGTTATTTATCAAATATAATAAGATTAATCCTATGCTATTGGCAAGAAATAGGAAATCTCATTTCATAGGTGACCAATACTTGAGATACCATTGCATCAAATATCCACAGGGGGTTCCATGGAATCTTCATCTACTAAACACCGTATTCAGATATCTAGAGCACCTTAAAATGTTCCTATTACTGATATTGTAAATAAACCACATAGAACTCAATAGTGGTTTCCATGAATTCCCATTCCATCTATTATTTCTTCATGACTATAAAGTCTTATTACACACATGTAGAATATTGTAGACTATACAGTGACATATGTTACACCTATACATGTTCCTTGGTAGTACCACCAATTTATTACAATAGGTTCTCAGTTAGGAGATACCTATGAGCATCCATTGGATGAGATCATGGGATTATTATTTCTTTGGCATATTTTAAAAATATCAAAAAACTTTAAAAATCCAAAAATAATTGTAGTATTTATATATTCTATTATCTCCTTGGCATATATGTTGTTAGTTCCATATTAGTAGATATCATATCATTTAATTTCTTATACACATTTTTTTCATGCATCATTTGAGTGTGATACATGATCTATGGACTTTCGGATGTTGGGCCTTCCCTCTACTCATGTCATGTGGATATTGGGTGCATCCACTTATTTGATCATGATATACCCAAATTATATAATTTTATGATCATTTTCTATTATCATGTTTGATCTTATGTAATTACACATGCCTTTATCCATATTTATATCTTTCATAGTGTAAATGATATGTTATGTACTTAATGTTTTTTGCTAACACATATGATTTATATGATAGTATGCTATGTTATGCTAGTTTCTTATTGTCTAAATTTTAATTTTTATGCTTCCTTGAGTGTGTTCCCCATTTGATATTATCATGCATTATATTAATTGTTTGATCATTTGAATATGATCCATTGATTATGGCCCTGTGCCTATGTTTTACTATTATGAAATTTATATATGTGATGTTTTATTACATTTTGACATTTGAATATGTCATTCCTTGATTTATGGAAATTTGACTAAGTCATGTCCCTTAAATTATGTGGCATTTAAACATGCCCCTTGTTTAAGGTGTCTTTGGACCTTTATCTTTTGATTTTCTTATTGAATGCTCTTGTTTGTGTGCTTGATTTCTTATTGAGTTTGTAATATTACTATCTAGATGTTTCTATGATTCACATCATAAATTTTAGGACTTGATGTGATCGCATTCTTTGTGCTTAAATGATAAATCTATCTAGACATGTTACTTCAATATGCTACAAGTTTCATACACAAATTATATAGTTATATTATCCTTTTGAGGTAAGGTGACTACCAATTTCAACTTCCCCTCACCTAAAAGTGGGGGGCATATTAATGGGGGCATAACATAGAGGCATGGCTTCCATATTTTTCATAGTTCACCATATTCAGATATACAATGGGGAAATGACTTGGAAATATGTTCTACACACTTAACACCAATTTTAGTTTTAGATATACATTGGGTGCATATTATGGAAACATGTTATCCACACTTACACAATTTAAAAATTGGCCAAAAATTATAGTTATATGATTCATATATGTAGTCATGGTAGAATTATATAAATTAGTACCATTACTATACCTTGGTTTTATAATGATACATATATGAGGTGCATGTGTTATGAAAAGGGCACCTAAATTGTAAAATCAAAATCAATTTTATATTTCAAAACACTTTTATGGACTGCCATCACCCACTAGGTTAGAATTTTATAGACTGTATTGAGCCAATATAATATAGTAGTTGGTTCATTTTTGATATGGTTGAGGTGATTAAATCACTAAATATTCCAATTTTATAGTTGAAATTGATTACATCACCCAATCTCAATATATTTATAGTGTGAGTTAATTTGGTTCACTCACACTCACTAGGTTATAAGTATGATTGGGTTGCATGATTGAGCTAAACTCGACTATCGAGTGGTAACTCACTTTTAGATCTAAGGTTGGGGGAATGTGTCCTCAAATATTTATATATATATTCAATTTCCATGTTTATAATTTTCCTAATATCATATCTAATGATTCATAATGATACATCTTTCATATTTTCAAATCAAATTTCCAAAAGGCAAGGCAATTGCATCCATACATAGGTGTACTCCTATACCTTACTCTCTTTCAATTTAAATCATTTAAATTTATTTAAATTTCATATTATATGCATTAATTATATATGGTATAATGATCTTAGTTGTAGGTTGATCACTATTAATAGACTCAATTTGGGCTTATGCAAAGACAAGGTGTGTTATACACACCCAGGTCTACATTTATTTTCTTTTAAACTAGAAATTTCATTAATAGATTAAAATTGCGGGGGGAGGGGGGGAGATGTAGACACTATTTATAAATTCTATATCACCTTAGTATTATACACTTGGTAAATACATATCATAGATGTAACTTCAACTTCTAGACCTACCCACTACCAAAAGGATCACATACACTCTCTTTGTGCCTATTGCTTATCTCTTAGTCTGACTAATATTATTATAATGACTTAAACATTCTATCATACCCAAAATACTAAAAAATTGATTATATTATATCTCTACAAGTTCTATAACTTTCCTATTTTCCAACTTTTTGAACACTAGCATCCCAATCAAATGCCTATGTTGATGTTAGTGTCTTATTACAAAACAAGTGTCTAGTGCCCTAAATTCATAGAATTTACAAATGAAACATATTCCTATGATTGGACCTAAGTGATTTAATGCAAGATATTATCCAAAATTATTGGTTTATATGAATGATAAATCCTCATTTAATCCTTACCTAAAAAATTATTACCTCTCACAAGGCAACATATAAAAGGAATTTAATTAAGTACTCAAGTGAGAAAAGCTTCTCTATTTTCCTATATTTACATATCACTCATAGATAGATCATATCTATAGGTATGAAGTAATAAATGAGAATTCCATGAGCCATATTTGACAAGTTACAATATAGGTCACTTTATGTACTTGTTTATTACACATTGCATCCTTATACACACATAAGACAACACGTAGGGGAGAACTAGGTAAGTCTGAGGCCCTCTTCAAAGTATTGGCTATGTAAGAAAAAATCATTAATAGAGGGTCATTTAGGGTAGCTCGACATAGTGTGAATATTGAACTATTTTTACCATAACCACTATGGATATGAAGAACCAGGGTTTTTCTATTTGATAAGGAATAAATGCTCATGATCCATATTTAAGCACACTAGAATTAAGGTGACATAAAACCCAAAATATTCTAGGTAGTCACATTTAGATCTAGTAAGTATTCCATATAAGACACCTACATCCATATTAGATATAAGTGTAAAAACAAAAATCCAAGTTTGACATAAGTGTTAGAGGTCACATAAGTCCTTAATCTAGAATTTTATTACTGATCTAGAATCCACTTTTAGTCTGATTACTTGATGTTCTAGATCTAGATCAATATTAGCATTAAAACCAACTAAGTATCTTGTTTTCATTATCATTATAATATTTATCATAGATATACTTTATATTTTTAACATATCTAAACATAATGAATTTAATATATATTTATCTGAGTTTACAAATTAATTGTCTTGCTTTAAAGATAGTCTACCATCCTTATGCCCTAGGCTATATCTACCCCCTTAACCCTAGATTCCCCAATCTAGATTTTAGGGTTAAATAGTTTTCTAAAGGTTGGCCTAAGTGAATTAATGCAATATATTTAAAAAATATACTGATATATATGCAAGATCAACCCTAATTCATTCTTATCCTATAAAATACCAAGAACTCACGAGGAAATATACCAAGAAGCACTAAATCAAGCATTAAAGTGAGAAATCTTACCATATTCATCCTTATTTGTATATTAGTCATATAAAAAATATTCCCATAGGTTTAAATCATTCAAATATCAGTTCATGAGCCATATTTTCCATGATACAAGCTAGGTTGCTGCATATATTTTCTTAACACACATTTCATCCTTGTGAACACATAAGCCAACACATAGGAAAGAACTACATAAGTTTGAGGCTCTCTTAATAACATTAGCTATGTAAGTAGTGCCTATTAATAGAGGGGGTCCTTGGGGTAGCTCAACACCATGAACCTAATAAACCATTTTTACCATAGTCACTCCATGGGTGAAGAAGCTAGGGTTTGATCATTTGACAAAGAACAACAACTTGTGTGCATGATCTGTATACATCAAAATAAAGGTGAAGTAAAATCTAGAAGGCTCTAGTTGGTCACATATATATCCAATAAGTATTATATATAGGACACCTATGTTGATACAACTATACATATATTATGTAAGCATTCAAGGCCACATAAATAATATTTATAGAATATGACAACTTCCTTTTAGTCCACTTCCATCCTATTCAAGATCAGACTGGTATGAGCATAGTAAACCAACTAAGTATAAATTTTCCCTATTTATTGCAACATCTATCAAAGTAATTTACTATTTTAAAAAAATATTAACTATATATATTTAGAATACTATTTGTATGAGTTTTTTATTTAATTGGACTAATCATTAGGCTGTTCACCATCCTTGTGTAAAAGCTAATATAATAGACCTTAACCCTAAATACCCACTCATATCTAAATTTAGGGTTAAATTTTAAGTCTATATCACACTTAATTACTTGTGAAATGTATGTGTATAGAAATAAAATGATTTGTATGTACTAACATAAATTAAATAACATATATGTAAAAATCTAGTAAACATGTAAATGCTAAATATTTTTATATTTTTGCTTTATTTGAATGTTTTTTATAGTTGCTCATTATTTGATTTATTTGTAGTTGTTCATATATTAGGGTGAAAAGGGCTATCTGATGATCTTATATAAGGGATGCTCATAGGTTGTTCTAAAATTAGGATAGGATACATCAAATTGGTAATGCTACCAAAAACTATGTATAAGTGCTAAATATCTAATTGTAGAATTGGTGCTACTTTGAATGTGTCTCATAGAAATTTGTATTGAGTTCCAATTGATGTATTAATTGTGATATATTTTAACCAATTAAATATATTAGTGTGTATTAGTATTACATGATTCATATATATTGTATGCTCTTATTTTTCTAAGAATCCTATATTTTTTTGTATATATGTGTTGTGATAGTAGTTGGAGATCAATGAAATCTTGTATTATATGCTTAATTTACAACATTCATCACTAGGATGTGTTATGCATTGATCATATTTTCAATAAATTTTAATATCATATATAAGTGGCTAAATTGAATCAACCTACATGGAGGGTAGGAAATATGGAAAATGACACTAATTTAATATTTATAGGATATCACATGTAGGCTTGGATAACTTTGACACCTTACTTCCTTTGCAATAGTTATCTATGTATGTGTGCATTTGTATTTAACCATATAGTGTAGTCGCATGTTACTTTTCTATACTTGATGTGTGTTGGATATTTATTATAATGTGTACCTATTTATAGTTGTGGTGATACAAATACTTTATTGTATTATTTCTATATACCATGGAATCTGGCTGGGAATAAAAATACTTGATGATAATAAGTAGAATACTATTATGATTCTAATTTCTCTTTTGATATAATTATTTTTTAATCCCCTGAAGTATTAGGTGTGTTTCCTTCATTTATATATTTTAGATTTTATTTTTGTGTCTATGCTTACTTTGTATAAAATATAAGTGTTGATCTATGATTAGATTTTGTAACATTTAGCAAAATACTTCCTCCACTTACACCTCTAGTGAGAGATCAATAAATAAATGGTTACTTGGTAGGATCAATATGGGAGAGATAAATAGTTATAGAGTGTGCACTAAAAGAAGGAATTATATTTAACCCTAAATTTAGATGTGGGGGATAGGGTTAATAATATATAAATAGTTCTAACATAAGGTGATAAACTAATCTCTAGTAGGCCTAGAAAACTTAAACAAATGATATTCTAAATTTATACAATTAAGTCTAGTAAAAATAAAAAAGTATAACTATTGAAAGATATTACAATAAATAACAAAGGATGATAATTAATTGGTTTATTATGTGAATATAAATTTATACTATAAGTAGGTGTAGAATATGAAATAGTGGTATTATAGATCAATCATAATATTCTATAAATTGTAATTACATGGATGTGGACACTACTGTCAAATGTGGACACTAACATCCACACTAGTGTCTAACCATGACATAGGTGTCTTATATAGAACAATGAATAGATCTAGATGTGACTAGCTTCATTGTTTTAGGTTTTCTATCACCTTTTTATTAATAAATTTTGATCATGGATACAAGATATGATTCTTTACTGATTGATCAAAACCATAGATCTTCACCCTTTTTCACCCTTGGAATGAGTTTACTAAAAAATGTGTTAGTGGGCTCATGGTATTGAGTTGAACCAAAGAACCCTTTATCGATAAGAATTACATACATAGACAATACTCTAAGGAGGGTTTAAACATTATTTATTTATCCCCTATGTGTGTGAAAATATGTGTGCACAAGGGTGCAATATACTATATGATGATGTATGCAATGATTTAGCTTCTAATTTAACAAATGTTTCTCATGGGATATTATTTAAATGATTTAGACCTAAAAAATGATTGATCCTATGATTGATATGAAAATAAGGATAAATAAGGTATAATAGTGATTATGAAGTTGATTAATTTATATTTAGTAGGTATTTAATTGGCATTTACTAGATGAGGAATGAGAAGGCTTAGACTTTTATTTATACCACACCTTTTGAAAATATATCACAATAGGGTTCAATAAGAAAAATATGTTGAACCAAAGTTTTCAAATAATTTATAATTTAGATGAATTTTGGACATTAGACACTAGATAAGAATATGGACACTACTATTGGCAGTAGTGTCCATATGTGATTGGTAGCATATAAAAGGATAAAAAATAGGTATGGATCTAAAAATGATAGTGAAGGATGTTTATTAGGTTTTAATATTTCTATGTAGTAAAAGAGACCTGGGTCATATGAATGATATGGATCATAATAAGAGATAATCATTTAATCATAGTGAAATGGTGAATATGAGCCTTTTGGTAGTAGGGAGGGCTTGAACTGAAGGGTAGAGCCCTAATTGATATTTGCCAAATGTATAAGATTGAGATGCCATAAATATTTAGTTTTAGTATCTAAATTTATCTTCCTTTAATATAGTAATGCATAAGGATGAAATTAATAGGTTAAATTAAATAATTGCATACTTAGGTGTGTATAACATACATTACCTTTGCTTGAGCCCACCTTGAGTGATTTTATAGTTTAAGATCTATAACCAAGAACATGTTATAATATAAATCAATGAATATAATATAAAATTTGAAATATTTGAAATTATTGAAAAGAAAAAGAGTAATGAATAAGTACACACACACACACACACACACACACACACACACACACACACACACACACACACACACACACACACACACACACACACACATCGATGTAACCATGTTTCCTCTTAATACTTTGACTTAGTAAAGATGTTTCCTTATGAAGCATTAGAGTTGGAAAAGAGTTAGGCCTGAACCTTGGAGATTTGAAGAGGGATATTGGAAGGTATAACTCTCCTAATTTAGTGAAATAATGAGGTGTGACATGATCATTATATCTTAGTCTCATAACTCGAGTGTGAATATATGTAATCTGATGAGGGTGAGTGATTTAATAACATAATATTATTAATAGTGATATTGTATGATTTATTCACTCCAATCTAAAAACATGGTAAGGTTAAATTATTTAATCACTTCAAAAATAAAATTAACCCACTATTGCACTAGAAAATACTTAATAACAATACATCTTGTTGTAATTGGTGCATCCTAATGAGTAGTATAATTAGTAAAGTTTGATATTTTTTGGTGAAATAACATGGGATATGCACCTAAAATATGTCTAAGTTGGAGTATATGTGTCATAAATATGAAAAAATATGTTTTAAATCTATTCAAAATCAGTGTAATGTATAGGAATTTGACCTAAGTATATATTTGAATCATGGAACTAAATTGGATTTAATGCAAGTGTGGAAGTCATGTATTTATGACATACCCACACTAAAATATTGAGATACTGAGTAAGTGTATAATTTTGGATGTCATGTTTTAATGACATGACCCCATTGAAATCTAGAAATTGAGAAGGTGTATAAGTGTGGAGGTTATGGTATTATGAAATGCCCCCACTAAAATATAGAAAGTATGAAAATGTTGAGGTCATGCTTCTATGACATGCCCCCTTTTGAGGTGAGGGAAATAGAATGTATAAGGTACCTCACCTCAAAATAATAAGGTAGTTATATAATTTGTGTATGAATCATGTAGTATTTATGGATAACATGTCAAGGTAGATATGTCAATTCAACTTTCAATATGCGATCATATCAAGTCCTAGGATACATGATATAGATCATGGAAACTTCTAGATAGTAATAATATAGGCTTAACAAAAAATCAAGCACACACACAAGAAAACTCAATGTAATGAAAATTAAGGGTATAAGGAGCCATCATATAAGGGGCATGTTCAAATGATACACAATCAAAATGGATGACATGTTTGAATTCCTAACCATATGAAATGACATAGTCAAATCTCCAATCAACATATAATGACATATTTAAATGTCCAATCAATGTATAATGGTATAGGGGCCAAAAAGCGAAGATACTATTTAAATTTTCCATAAAAAATACAATATCAATCAATGGAATACACTTAAGGAAGTGAAAAATAGATGAATTATAAGAAACCAACATAAACATATTATACTAGTCCCTATATATATGTGTAAAAAAAAACATTATGTACCATAACATATCAAATACATTGTGAAAGATATGAGCATGGATATAGAAATGTGTTAAAAATATAATGTCAAACATGATAATGTATAAATGATCACAAAATATATGTAATCTATATCAATCGAGATAAAAAAAGGCATATGCCCCCAACTTACTATTTGAAGTGAGTAGATGAAAGGTCTAACATCTAGAAGTGCATATATAATTATGTCTAGGTATGCCTTTATCACACTAAAATATGAGTGAAACATATGTGTATATATGGATAAATTTATTTTAGAAAATTATTTGTCAAGGGTTGTAAGGTTGTTTTAGTAAGTTCTGGACTCATTACAACTAGGCACAAAACTGAGAAATTCCCATAGCACTCAACATTTAACACTCAGTTATACCAACATCAATTCACATAAGGAACAAGCCTTATGCACTCACCTAAAGTGAATTAGAAAAAGAACTAGGGCATGTGTTTGGCTAGTTATTCCATGACATAAGGAAACAATAATGAAACTTGGTCATTTGAGAGAAAGGCTTAAATGGGTTCATTAGCACATACCTTTTATGGACTATGCTTGGTGGCATATAGGAACAAGCCTTTAGGGGGACTAGTTAAAGATTCATAGGGTGAAAGCCTTAGTTAGAATAATCCTAAAATCATATAGGTGCTTTGAAGGGTCTAGGGGTTGCTCTCACTTCATGTATTCATACTTAGGCTTGTGCTTCTTAGCAATAGTAGGCACATTCAGTACAGGTTATCTCTATACTTAGGCTATTTATATAAATATGTTGATTTCATAAATATTAGAAGGATGATATTAATGACCTTAACTAGAATCTTGAAAATAAAATTCTTAACATGCATGAATTAGTATCATAAAATTATAACCATTCCATTCATTGCACATTTCATTGACATGACTATCAAAGTATAACATAGAAACATTGTATGATTCACAACAACCACTCTTTGTCATTCATTAAAATTTAAAAGAGCATAGTTAATAAAATATATAAAATAGAGTACATGTATAATTCAAGTTACTTAATGGCCCGAAGGCTCATAGGCAAGCTTGGGAACTACCAGTAGAGCCTTAATTGCATCGATGTTATATCTAATATTAATGGTGGACATCATAATGTAGAACCAATTATCTAGATCTTTGTTTCATTCCATTCACATCTATTTTCTCATTGGTTTGAGCTCTTTTTATAGCCTAAAAGAACATATCTTGCTAGGGTGGAATTGCACATACCAGGTGCTAATTTGGAGCCCAAGTAATCATTATATTGGCTCCATCACCTTTCAGCCTTCATGTTATAGTCACCATGTGTTTCCAATCCTATAAGATTCCCCTAAAGACCTAGGCACCAATTAAATATATTGCCATCTGGTGCAAGATGTACATTGATTCCTTTAGTTGGTACCAAGATGATAAAATAACAATCATCATGCTAAGTGATTACCCCATACTGAGGAGTCCATCATGCTAGCATGGATTCCATACTTAATGAAATTGGGGCCTAACATTACCCCATATAAAATTTCTAGTCTAACCTTGGCCTAGGCTATCAACATCTTCAACACAAAAAACTTGGGTGCACTCTCCTTAAGATCAATGCTGAAGTCTTCAAATCCCTTGATAGTGAGATTTATTTCTTCAATTGTGTTATCTATTTACATAGAGGTGTGCTAATCACGAGCACATCAGTATTGTCTACTTCCTTCAATAAGGTCTCTAGACTTGCCTTAGCTTTTGTCACTCCCTTGTTCAGGATTTCTCCTTGATCATAGGACTTAGTCTACAAGGCATGGAAGAGTTCTTTAAGGTTTTTTTATTGGTCCTTTAACTAGGTCTTTAGTGAATTAAACTTCCACATTATCTTTGATCATTCTAAAATACTCATAGAGTACAATTGCACCATCATCTCCTCCTTCTCTCCTTTTGCTTGCTTTAGGTGCATGTCTATGACTTACACTTAGTTGGAGAAGCTCAATAAGATGGCATTGACTACATCTATACCTTATTAAATTTTCATGAAGAGGTCATCCACCTCTTCAATCTTATCAACAAGCTATTTCTATAACATGATGTAGGGATCTTCTTCTTCTTTTTACACCAACTCTAGTTTCATCATTGGGAACATCTACTCTACTAGCACATAGATCTTGTAAACCTTGATGAGGTTGGATGTATTGACACTAACTAAGAGGGAAGGTTTATCCATCTCTATATACTTGCATAGCTAAAACTTGAATTTCATGTCCTATGCTTCATCTTCAAAATCCTTGTAGAGTTTCCTCCATTTCTTTGCCCTACCATCATTGATGATGTTCTTGTGAGCAACTTTAATGGCCATTCAAATAAGCACATTACCATAATAGACTAGGTTCATGGCACAAGGGTTGATTATAAGGGCATAATAAATATTTTGAAGCACCTCAAAGTGAGGCTCATCAAATATAAATGCAAGTTGTTTACGCATCTTGGTTGTGATATCTTTACGGGGCATGAAGTTAAACATATATAAGTCTTCTTCTATCCACCACTTTTTAACCTTTTTCTAATGCATAATTCTACACTATCCCCCTCGATGATGGCCAAATCTATTTTCTCTTTTTCCTCATCACTGGTGCCACTACTTTCTTCATTTCTTTCCTTCAAAGACTCATCTTCTTATTCCATGAGGGGTTCTTCCTTAAACTTTCCCCTTTGTCCAATTCTTCTTCCTAGGTTTTCTCAATGCTTACCTCTAGGTGAATTCCCTTGATACCAACTTTGACTTGTTCCTATTCCTATTGAGATTCCTCTTTAGTATCCCTTTTATTTTACAAGGTACCAATATCACCTTCTTTTTCTTTAGGCACCCATTCACTACTTAGGCATTCCTATTATATAGCTTCATCTACTTTTCTAGTAGCAGTGTTGGGTGCCTTCTTTTATATTTTAAAAGTTAGTCCTACAATTACAAGAACCTTCTTTATCTTCTTCTCTTTCTTGGCCACCTTCTCTTCCTTGGCCTTCTTATCTTCTTTGTCTTCAGCCTTTTCTTACACCAATATATGATTCTCTTCAAGTGATAGTGCCTTATTAATATCCTCATTTCTCATGCCTAGATTTTTACACATCCTTATCTTTACCTCCTCTATTTTTGGAGGTGGTGTGGAGGGTTCTTAGCTAGATGAGGAGCTTATTAGCTACTCTACTTATTTAAGCACTATAGTTGTGCCACTTTGGAGGGACTCTTTTACCACCTTGGGATTGGGATCTTCTTCTTATTAAATCCACATGATATAGGTCTGTGTTCCTTCTTCTTCTACCTCTTCCTCAGTCTCTTCCTTGAAGCCACACACCAGGGCCTCTTCCTTCTCCATTTTCGTTAGAGTTATGGTGAGAGAGCAATGGGTCCCTTAGAGTTATTTTTTCTATAGTTCTTGCTAGAGGAAGTAGTCTCTAACATAAAGGTTATGTTTTTGTTGGGATCTAGAGGAGTTGCTTGTTTACCAAAAGTGATCCTTAATCTTATGCACTCTTTAATATCCCAAAGTGTCTATCCGTGCTTCTTTTGGGGAGAATTATATGATGTTTTTGGCATTAGATTTCCTTCATCACTAATTTGGAGGGGGTGATCATCATATTTTTTATGGTCTACACCCTTCTTTTATGGCTTCATCTCATAATACAACATGAAGATGTGCCCATTTATAACTTCCCTCTAGAGGGGATGGAGTTCCATTCGATCAGAGTCATCCTCCTCCTCATCCTTTATGGATTTTTATACTAGAAACACATATTGGCACCTCAACATACTCCTTTCTCCATCCATGACCTTCACTAGGATAACCAATTATTGTGTATTAGGAATGCTCCTTAACACCTCTATGGAATGCTTAGTATAAAATGCATAAGACAGTTTGAGCTAGTTGGATAGGTTCCCATATATGAGTGTCAGGCACACTACATAGAAGTGTTGGATGATGATGAAGGTCACCATTCCTACCATAAGTTAGGGGATCTCTTATGGGATGTATCATTCAATCTTAAATTCCTAGATTACCACTTAAACCATCATATTAATCTTATTTTATACTTTTAGGAGAAGCTGGGTAGGTAGGTAAACTCTTGGTACTTCAATTTTAGGGAGTCATTATGCATTGGGAAGACCCAAAGGTTATCTTCATCACCATTGAGAACACTGATGTTTTCCATCTCCATCAATATTAGCATGGACCCCCACCTAAATGTATTTCATGCCTTGTGGTACTCTAGTGCATTCTTCACCATCTCCTCAGTAATAAACTTCATGATATTGAACTTGACTCCTTGTACCATGTGATGGGTGACACATAAGTAGGTATTATTAATGTCAATCCAATGAATTCTGGGGTAAAGATTAGATTTAACGAGGCCTGCCACTACCCTCATGTTGAGGTCCTATATATCTTTGATTGGGAATGAAAACCCTACCTTAAAATAACCCAATAGTTTCATAACCCTCTCCACCTCTGTCACATCCTCCATCATCTAATAGATGTTCATCTCTATGCCTAGGAACCTAGTGATTTTGCTGATGAGGTATGCTGAGATCTACATGAACCTCCTTATAAATTAAAATTGATCACCATGGAAATGTGAGAGGAGGAATTGCACTAATCCCTCCAAATTGCCAAAAATTGGTAGCTCATAAAATCAGGTCACATAGATGGTCACTAGATTATTTTAGATGGAGATGTCAAATAACACCATGCTCACCTTGGTCTTCCTTCCTATGTCAACCACCCTATCTTAGTTAATATCCTATGCATTACTCAATATGATATGGTTGTATTCCTTCAACCTTTATGTGTGCATGAAGGATACCCAAGATTCCCCCACTACAACCTCAGGGGAAACTACATTTCTCTATATGCAAGCTTTGCACTTGTCTCAAGGTCAACCTCAATGATGATAACACTTTCTACTAGTTGTGCCTTTTTATTCATAGTGGTTATTTATTCTACCATCCATACCTTATTAAAATCATTCTATGCCTAGGGTAGACCTAAACATAACCTCTTTTTTCCCATTCTGAACTAGTTTCTATTTAAGCATGGTATTTTGATCTTACCAAATCTCTTAATCTTTCTTTGTACTTCCTCATAGTCATAGAAATTGCAATTGCAACTTTGGATCTTGAGCTTTGTTCATAATTAATGGTATCCTTCATGTCACTTAGTATTTTTACTACCTAATTCTCTTGAAATTATCTCTCTACATATGTTTTTCATAATATCCAATGGAATATAATCTCTCTACCTATTCAACCATTCTCATTTAGTGGTTGTGGATACTCAGGTTTATGTATGGTAGCATTTTTTTGGTTTGACTTCTATGTTTATCTCTATATTTAAGTTAAATTTTACACAAGGTTCATAACCTATTATAATTAGTCATTCACTCCTTTATACCTTAATTTTAGATACCTTATTAATTGCAAGTGAGTAATGGCATGATGGTGCATGGATTTATTGAAATCCATTAAATCCATGAAATTCAAAAAAATCTGCCACCATATTCACATTTATTTTATATCTTTGTGCCTCTACCATCACTACATTAAATTCTCTTAATTGTGTGTTTAATGAATTTACCAATGATTCAAAAGGTCGCTTCCCTCCTACCATTGGGTGGATGCCAACTTGTCTTGATGATCTTCCTCCTGTGCTTCATTCACCTTGGTGTGACCTTCACATTTCTTATGGAAACTTGGGTGAAACACTTCACATGCATGTAATTTAGCCTCCTCTTTTCCATCTCCTCTTCCTATTGTGATTCTTTTAAATCATGCTTCCATTCCTTAGTCAATTTCTTGCACTTTCCTCTCTTGACTTAGCTTACCCTACCCCATACAAATTCTTGCATTGTTCCATTAGTGTTTCATTCTCTCTTCTTTTGATCTCTTGCACACTAACATATTTTTCACCCCCTTTGTCACTTGGTATTCACATTTTTTTGAATTTGGTAACTTCATACACCTAGAAACTTTGGTGTCTAACATTAGGCACCTATGAAGCAACTGTGATCAACTCACCTAACTAGAGTTATGCATGGAAGTGATAGAAGAGGTCTCTTATGAGATTGAAAGCTCCTCACTTATGTACTTCATCACAAACAAGAATACAAAACAAAAGGAAACATTTGGATTGTGCTAAAATTTATGCTGGCTAGCATAACACAACTAACTTTTGATTGGGAAGTTGGTCTTTGATGGTACAAGAACCATTTTATTATCTATAAGGCTTCAACTGGTTATCATTGAAATGCTTAGGGATAATTTCACTCATTAACATGAATAGATTGTATGTGCCAATCTCCAATATTATATAGATGACATAAGGTCCCATCTACCTAATCTATAGCTTGCCTGAGTGCTTAAGGTACTTGGAATCATATAGAAAGACCAATGTTCTTTTAATAAGTACCTTGTGCTTGATGCGATGATCATGCCATATATTTTTGCATTCCTTCTCTATTTGTTGACTCCATTTTTCTTAGACACATATCTCATCTAAGCACTCTAGGTATTCCAATCATATGATCAAAGATTTTTGGTCAAATAATCGACCAATATGTGTAATGCATAATGAGGACACTATAAACTCCATAAATAAAATGTCCTATGTGCCAAACATTGGTTATAATGGTGTAGCCTTATTTAGGTACTTATACATCATGTGATAGGTCCATAATACTACTAATACATGATCATCCCAATCTTTGTGACCCATATTCCATATATTTGTGAGGAATATTCCTAATATCTTATTGAATACCTCAATAGTGACATTTTCTTGGGGATGATAAGGTGTTGTTTTATGGTGCGTCATCATGTATTCCATTAATAGGATGTACATGGTTTTGTTGATGAAGTGTGTGCCATGATAATTCATTAGGATAAGAGGGAACCCATATCAAGTAATGATGTTATCCCATATGAACCTTGTTATGGTGGTTTTTATGTAATCTTTGGTTGTCACTACCTTGGACTACTTGGTGAAGTAATTTGTGGCTGCCAAAATGTATTATGCACCTATGTGCCTTGTATCAAGAATAATTGACCCAATAAAGTCAATGGCCCATTTTTAAAATGGTACATGAGAAATAATGGGAATAAGTAACATATCATCTTTGTATTTTGGTTTTCTTATGCACTAGTATATGTCACATGCCTTGGTGCACTCTTTCATGTTTTGAAAGAGAGATGGCCACCATAAGCCTGAATACAACACCTTGTGCACCATTAAATATCTATTAAAATGGCCTATAACAACCCCCTCATGCACCTTTTATAATACTAAGCCACATTCATTCTCTAGGACACAATGGCATAAAATCTAATATAGACTCAACTTGTATAGTTCCTTATAATGAGCTGAAATGGGATGGTGTGAACTATGAGTTACGTTTTATCCTTGGTTATCATAGTCTTGGGTGTAGACCTAGATGTCAAAAATGTGATGATCTCCACCAAGTATTCAAGGACACACTAGACCCTATATAGTTTTTTTTAGGCATATCATCCTTAATAAGCACTACCACATCTCTAGAGTTGATGCAGGACAAATGGTTTGAGCCCAAGTTCTATTTTCTAGGATTCACTATAATTGAGAACTAGAATTCTTGAAATAAAACTATCCATCTACAAATGCACCCATGGAGAATGGGCTTTTTCACTAGGTACTTAATCACCTAATGATTAGTGAAGAATATGAATGGGGTCACCAATAAGTATTACCTAGATTTATGTAAGGTGTAGACCATGGCAAGCATCATGTGCTCCATTATTGTGTAGTTCTGGTCTACCTTGGTCAATTTTATACTTGCAAAGGAAATGAGATGATCCATTTTACCTTTGCTTGGTTGAACTAAAATGGTGCTAATTATAGAGATAGATGCATTGAAATGGATATGGAATGGATTCATCCAGTCAAGAAATTATAATATCAGTGTGCTAACTAGTTTGAGCTTTAGTGTCTCAAATGCATCTTCTTACAATGTACTCTAATAGAATGGGCCATCCTGGTCTAATTACCCTTCTATTGGTGTTGTAATATTTTCATAGTTCTTTATGAACTTTTTATACTATATATAGTGTCCAAAGAAGGTGCAAATGTCTTTCTACATTGATGAGGTCTGGAGCTAAAGGATAATGGTGATCCTCACTAAATCAATGAGTAAACCATCCTTATTCGCATTAAAGAAATGAAATTTAAGGAAGGAGATTTGGGCTTTGATATTTGATTTAAAGTACCAATATTTCAATGGAAAGCTTCATACTATATGGTTGGGACCCTATAAATTAGAAAAGATCTTTGATAATGGATCAATTCAACTTTTACCAATTTATGGGAATGTAATAACACTCTTATTCAATAGGCATAGACTAATACTTAATCATAAACCTCGAAGAAAAAAGGAATTCTTCAAGAAAATTTAGTCTCAAAATGAATTTGGCTATATACCTTGTTCTCCCATCATAATCAAAGGATGAAACTTGAAGCTTAATAGAGGGGGAGGATTGAAAACTAATAAAGTGCTAAATGGTGTCATGAAGACATACTTATTAAAGTTCAAAGAGATATATAACTACCTATACCTCTTAAACATTAGGTGCAAGTTGTCATAGTGATCCTTCATCAACCCATACATAGTCTAGTTGTCTAAGTACACTTGGAGGAACTTGTGAGTGAAGTCTTTAAAAATGGTGATCACCACTTGGGAGAACATAGTTGGTGCATTCTTGAATCCAAAAGGCATTAAATTATATGCAAAATAACCCCATTCTATCATAAATGTAGTCTTAGGTTTTTCTTCCTCCTCGATATGGACTTTATGATATCTAGGGAACCCATAAGTGAAAGTGCATATCTCATATTTTGTGATGCCATCTAAGACTTCATTAATGAATGGAGTCAATAATGGGTCAATGATGTAGGTAGAATTTAATAATATATAATCAATGAAAATCTAGATTTGTGCATCCTTTTTGATGTTAATGACCATGGGGCTAACCCATTTATATTCTTGTATAGGGTAGATGATTCCTGTAGCTAACATACCATCAATCTCCATTTCGACCTTGGTGTAAAGATTGGGGTTCATTTTGTAAGGGTAATTCTTGACAGGTCTTGCACCATTGAATAGATTTATGCTAATATTCCTAAGGGATGGGTGGGTGACATTAATATCTTGGTAATTATAAGGGAACAAGTCTTGGAACTCCTTTAGGAGATCAATAATTCATACCAGCTCTGTGTTAGACCAATATACACCTAGAGTAGCAATATTTAGTTCCCCTTTTGAGCGGATGTCTACCTTATTAGTTTTGAGTGATGCATGGTAGGGTTGATTATTATCCTTATGTAAATACTCAAATTACCTACTTCCCTTAGTTATTGCTATGCAAAGATGAGTAGGGTTTTCTTTTTTTTGGGGTGTTATCCTCCACTTAGCGTACTAGCTTATTTTGGCTTGTCAAGTTCATCTAGTTGTGTACCTTCTAGGTATCATCATATTCATTAATTGAGTCACTATTGAGAACTTTCTCTTCAAATAAAGTTGGGAAAACAAACACCTTTTCCTTGAACATGTATTTTAGGCACTCCTCTAGAATTATAGTGTCCTCAAACACTGACCTTTGAACTACTTGTAATGGCTAATTAAATTACAAGTTTTATGAAGAAAAGGAGAAGGTGTGAACAAACCATTCATTAAGTACATCCTAGTTGGATATATTATAGAATGTCTCATTTATAATTAACCATGATTATACCCACATATTCTAGGTTTTATAGAAGGCATGCACCCATAGGTTCCTTGGGAAATTCTTGTCATAGATAGTCCATATTTATTCACATAAATGCACATGTGCTATAGGGTCAGAGTCACCTAATTAGGTAGAGATGTCCAAGTCCTCATTGTTTTTCCCAAATCTAGTGAAAATGGTTGCTTTCACATCTTGCCAAGTTGGAATGCTAGGCCTTTACACTACCCACCAATGAGTGGTAGTACTTTTTAATATACACACTAGTGTACCTATTCTATCTAATTATTTTAGGATACATGATTTTAGGTCATAAACATACTCTTCTATTAGATTGCTCCCCTCATACCATAGGATAACTACAAGTTTAACTTTTATTAGGTGAAATAATCTCTTTCCCTTCTTATTAGCATAAGGAATCCACCTCTTGGAAGTGCAATCAATATAGACCCATCCTATCCTCATTGGTTTTGGCACCTTTGCTCACAGTAAATGGTACCTATAACTAGTGGTCTCATATGCTTCTTTAACCCATAAATCATAAGAAATTTAGTAGTGTCTGAGGTTGATTGTCCATCTTCCCAAGAAATTACTCCTTGGTCATTGGGGTTAAGAGTCTCGGTGCCTTGCACTGTGATGTTATATATGTGATTGGTCTCATCTTTGAGGTCCACACTTTCAACATAGGAGGTCTTTGGTCACTTGAGAGGGGTATAACTAACCTCTAATTACCATTTTAAAAATTCATATATCACCTCTCAAATCATATATTTAAATTATTTTTATAACACCATGGCCTTCCTAGAAGTGTTGGATAGTTGTCTTGTTCTACTAACTTGATCACCTCAAATTTAGCAAAGAACTCAATGCCCATGATATCTATAATTACACTTTAGAATTTTGATTAGTTATGCTTGGGTCTTATTAACCATGAAAAGTACATGAGGGGAAGGCCTTAAGGCTGGCCTTCCTATCTTCTCCCATGAATTTTTGGTCAAGATATTGACCTCAATGCCTGTGTCCATGAGGACCTCACATATAGACCATCAATCAATGGTGGTATTCAAAAGGAATTATAGATTTTAATCCACATTATATGCATGTTTAACTTCTCATACCCTCTCCTTGTGTGGCATAGTGACTTAAACTAGCTTTTGCCCTGTATGCTCCAAGAAAAGGTTTTTTAATAGGGACAACATTCCTTCTATCTATAGGAGGTGCATGATCTATATTAACTCTTATATCTCAACCTCTTAGATATCTTACTTATTTAGAGAGGCAATAACTTGTGATTTTATATCTTATTCTAACTAGAGCTCTCCTTATAGGTTTTGGATGATACTAATAGCCTACTACAATACATCTTTCTAGTGTGCTAGGTCTATGTAAGGTAAAAGTTTAGGTTTAGGATATGTTATGCACTCAGTCCAACTCTTTTTCCTATCTTATAAGTGAAATTATAGTGTTGGCACAATTGGTGGATGAGTTGTGAATCCACTATGAGTAATCACATGTACCTTGACTATCTATGAATGGGTTGGTTACACCTATAAAGTCTACTTTTCCATTTTTGTCTTACACCAGATCATTAATGCACACTTGTCTCTGCCAAGCTTACCTTGGGTTAAATTATTATAAAATTTAGGGAATTTCTCAACCTTATGGGACCCTTGATAATACCCACATGTTGGATGTGTAAGGAAGTCACATTGATAGTTCTTTATCAAGCCACACTTATAACATGAGTGGTGTGGGAACCTTCCATCACTGTGTCCTCCACCTCACCCTCTAGCACTTCATTATATTCCAAAGCCTATATTCTATTGGCCATAGCCTTCATTCCCCTGGTTATTTTACCATCTGACTACTATAGTGTCATACCTTGTGCCTCTTTCCATGTTCTTGTGTATCTCATCAATCACCTAATAATTAGTTTTGGTATGAGTGTAGGCATTACATAAATAGTAATAGATGGTTGTGTTGACTTGGTTAACATGTTGTAACAAAGAGCAGTTGTGAAAATCATGTACCTCTTGAAAGACTTCACAACTTAGCCATAATATGTGAATATTCCTTTAATGGTAGTTATTCCTATTATAGCCTTTTGTTTTAGATTCAGTGCACCATAATATGCTATGAGAATTTTGAGATGAGCTAGTGGTAAGATTTTGGAGCTCAGAGGCTATAGATGAAATCTACACCTCTATGAATGAGTTGATCCCAATATCAATGATTTTAACTACCTCATCTCTGAGTGTGGCTTCAAGAAATTCATGAGGGTCTATAAAGGTATTCATGGAAATAACTCTTCTAAATAACACTAACAAACCTCCAATGAACTATTTTACATGTTGGGAGGGGTGAATTTCATAAGGAAGCTTAGAAAGGAGAGTTTTGAACATTATATCATATAGGTGCATACTCTCTAAGAATCTTTGGGTAATCTCCTTGAGCACAATGATGCTCTATTGTTTAAACTATGATATGTTTAATTCCTTTAGGAATGACTCATTTAGGGTGTCATAATCTACCATAACATGGTTAGGGTAAAATTTCCTATACCAAGTATGGGTGTGATATAGTAAAGTGGTCATGAACTAGGTTGCCTTGCACTCTAATTTGGTTATGCCTCAAGCATGCTATTATAGTTCACACTTTAGCACATGCTCTATGGAATTTTACACATCATGTTACTCTAGAAAGTACATGGCCATTTCATAGTTTATTTGGTATGCAGGCGTAGTTAGCATCTAAAGAACTTATCCTCCTAACATTTGTCTAGGTGGCAGTCCTCTAATGCCTCCCACCATTGGATTAGGTGTTGGCCCCATTGTTACTACTAACTTCATAAATGATGATGGTGTTGTAATACTAAATTATGGTATTGTACCACTTCTTATAGCCTATTTTTTAGTCTACACAACTGAAATTAGTTGAGCTAATATGATTATGATCATGTTTGGTTTTGGTGAGCTAACACTTAATGGTCTAGAAGTAATCTCACTCAACTCCTTGTAGGGAATAACTTATTCAATCACAAAATTATACTCCAAGTCTAAAAAAATCCAAAATATATGTCAATAATAGGGTCAATTATCACTCTTATTATTTATTCAAGTGGGGGATCCAGTGCATGAGCTTACACTGTAGGTTCAAAGGGGGTAGGTGCATCAAGCGTATCTCCAATCAACAAATATTATAAGAACCCAATGCATTATACACCCATAAACTATTGAGCTCAATCCATTAATTCATTATTTATCTCCTCCTTGCACTATTCTAATTTAAGATATCCTTCACCATGCCCTTCTTGCTCTCTAGGGGTTCTCTCTATACTTCTAGGTTCTAGATCTTCCATCAACATGCATAATCTCTTGTTATAACTCTATCTTCTAAGCTCTTAGGTGTCAATCTGCTTGTCCCCTTCCATTGTGCTTCACCTACACATCTCCTTCTCCTCTTTTCACTTGTTCATATATGAAAGGAATTTATCCTTCCATACCCAAAGTTTTAAATCTATAATATACCATTAGTTTCTTGAGCTCTATACCAAAATATTTCACAAATATGCCTCTAAGTGCAAAAAATGATACTCTACTTATTTAGTGTAGGAGTATGTTGAAACTACAAACTCAATCATGTGACTATTTAGTTCTCCTTGCCACCATTTGTCTATTGCTCTAGTATAAGTGGAATCTAGGGTCTCAAACCTCTCTAAGTGCTCCTTCATCCACACATAGTGTTGTCCATAACTTCATCTTCTTTGGGTTACATATGCAACTAACCATCAGTATACATGCTTAGGTAATTCATAGATAAATACTTCATATAGAGCATCATATAGGTTATTTTGAACCCACTTTCTAGGATTTTGTTCTCTATAGGTTGGATGCTTTAGCAAAAAGCTATTCCGCTTGTTATAACTAGCACTCAATATTTTCTAGGGAGAGTTAGAGCATCATTATAGCACACCATTGTAACAATAAAATTCAATAAGGGTCCTAGTAATAGAAACCAAAATGTTGTATAAAAGTCTTTGTCAAGTGGCACAAGGTTGTTTTAGTTAGTTCTAAACTCATTAAAACTAGGGACAAACCTAGGAAATTCTTGTAGCACTCAACATTTATCACTCAATTGTGTTTGCATCAATTCACATAAAGCAAAAGCCTTATGTTCTCACCCAAAACATAGTAGAGAAAGAACCAGGGCCCATAATGGGCTAGTTATACCATGATGTAAGGCATCAATAATGGAACTTAGTTATTTGAGAGAAAAACGTAAATAGGTTCATTAATGCATGCCTTTCATGGAACATGCTTGGTGGCCTATAGGTGTAAGCCTTTAGGGGGACTAGTTATAAATTCATAAGGGCACAAGCCTTAGTTATACTAAGCCTAAAATCATATAGGCACTTTGAAGGGTCCAGGGGTTGCTCTCACTTCACATATTTATACTTAGGCTAACACTTAATAGTAGGGATATTCAGAATAATTTCTCTTTATACTTACTATTTCTATAAGATATGTTGACATAATAAATATTACAATGATGCCATTAATGACCTAGACTGAAAGCTTGAAAACAACATTCTTAACATGCATGAATTGGAATTACAACATTATTACTATTCCATTCATTACACATTTCACTGACATTACCACCAAAGTATAACCTATAAACATTATGATTTTTAATAACAACTCTTTGTCATTCATAAAAGTTTAAAATAATAGAGTTCATAACATATATAAAATAGAGTACATGCATAATTCAAGTTAATTAATGACCTAGAGGCTCACAGGTGAGCTTGGGCACTACAAGTGGAGCCTTAATGGAATCCATGTTATATCTGATGCTAATTATGGCCATCATAATGTATAACCAATTCTACATAGCTTTGATAAATTCTATTCACATATCTCTACTCACTAGTTTGAGTTATTTTTATAGCTTATAGGAACATCTCTTACTAGGGTGATTTGTGCATATCGAGTGCCAAGTTGGAACCCAAGTAATCATTCCACTAGCTCCATCACCTTGTGCCCTTCATGTTGTAGTCACCATGTGTTACCACTCCTATAAGATGCCCCTAAAGATCTGGGTGCTAGTTAATCACCTATCAGATAGCATAAGATGTGCATTGATTCTTTTAGATGGTGCCAAAATGCTAAAACAACAATCATCATGCTAAGTGATTGCCTCATATTGAGGTGTTTATAATGATAGTACATATCACATACTTAATGAAATAGGGCCCCCCAAAAAAGTGATATGTTATCTACTAACATAAAACAAACAACATAGATGCCAAAGAGTTAATTAAATTTAGGAATGCTGAATATTTTTGAATGTTTTTGTATATTTGGAATATTTTTTTGTATTTTTGAAATATTATATTTGTTCATATTTTTTTGGGATTTAAATGTTTAAACATAATGAAAGGATCTAATTCATCTGATTCAAAAGATAAAGGACTATTTGGTGGTCCTCACAACCCTTTTTCCTACCACCATTTTGTATGTTTTTTCATTACCAATGTTTTCTAGTAAGTTGATGCCAATAATAATTTGTGTGGGCGTATAATTGTATCCATCATGTGGGACAAAAATTTATTTATCTTCAAATTGGAAAATGAGTCACATGTTTGTAGTATTTATTATTGTCTTCATCTTGGAAAACCAATACTAACCAAGATGACATGTGAAGTTTAATTTTGGATTCATAACCCATATGATATTATAAACAACCTTGGGTCCACATTCTATGGGTAGTATGATATGGCCTAGATGTTTTGGTAACAATTGAGAATAGTGTAATTCATTGATATTATGTTCCAAATTTTGTAATAAAGTGGTGATACAAATTATATCTAAATTTTGAATATCAACATTGACAATAGACCCCAACAATATTTTCAGTAATAGTTAGATATTTAAGGTGTATACATTTAGAAGTATGCTTTATTTTAATTTTTCCTTTTTAAATATTGAAAATTGGAGGTATTTTACATTGTTCACGTATGATCATTATATGTCTTTCATCTTCATAGTTGTAAATTTGGTTATACAATGCCTCACATTGATTAGTATTATGGATAGTAATCTGATGGTAATTATAATATAATGACCCCTATTTAGGAATGAGTCAAGTGGATGATCTATGTCTATTAAGAGGTAAATATATGATATTAATCTTAAGTAACATAAAAATTATTATATTTAGGGCATCTTATTTTCCTCTGATCTATAAAATATGTTGTGGAGCCTTATGAAAGGACACCACATTATTTACATGATGTATCTACATTTGTTCCTTATAAGGTTAACTCAATGTTTGTATCCAAGAGGGATAGATTGAATAACACACATTTACATGTTCATCTAATAATTTTTCCTTACCATTATCTGAATGTGATTTTGTATCGTCTATTCATGAATTTAACTTATATGTACCATGACCTATAGGGGTGAATAGGTTATGTGAAAAATTCTCAATTAGAATATAATTTAGTTTTTTCAATTATTCATCCATCATATTATGAGGAAGATCATCATCACTATCATAGTAATTTGAATTTTTTCAATCTTGTTACTCAATGTAAACCACTAAAGGAAGCTCACATGTTGGATTTTATTGCTATTTTGTTATCATTGGATTATTTGGTAATGGTTCTTGTTCTAATTGTGTGTTCATGTGTACCTCAATAATTAGTTATTTAGAATCATCTTGAGGTAAATGAGTTTTTATGCTTGATTATCCCATATCATAAGTTAGTATGCTTTCAATTGGAATGTATTGATTTGGTGATATGAGTTTTGGAACCCTTCCATGTTGGAATGTAACATTTGACAAAATTCAAAAGGTTTTTCATCAACATACTTTGAAAATAAGGTCTCATCATGTATGAATTTGACACATTGATGTAATGCAAATGGGATGGAATCCTTTATGTATCTAAAATTTACCCAAGAGTAAGATATAATGCAATGATTATGACATTACTTGAAATATATTTAGAACCATTTTTGGTCTCATTGTCCCTTCTAATGTAATTTGAGTGGGGTACATGACTTATCAAATCCTTTGATATGCATGCCTATTTTGTAAAGAATATTGGTGTTAATACCCATGGTGGTTAAGAATTTTTTTCCATAAATATTTAAACCAAACCCATTGTCAACTAACACCCTTTTGATTCCCTTGTTATGCATACTCACTTTTATGAATAAATAAAAATATTTTTTAATAATATATTTTGATGGTAAATATTTTAGATAAAAGGTAATGACATTCATTTTTTTTTAAAAATATTGCATAATCTCTAAAAATTAGGATGGTTCTATATCACTTGGTACTTATGTTTCACATAATGCTTCATAAGATATCCTTATATATAGTAGATTGTTTTAAAAGTTTCATAATTGAAATCTTAGCATGTATATTACTCAATTGGTCAACAAGATCATATCCTTTACTTTTAATCACTAGTTTAGTCTTGGTAAGAATCTATGGTATATTAATAGGTGTAAGGATGGGTTGGGCACCCTTTAATTTTTTGTGTATTGGTAGCATGGACCATGATAAATAATAGAAGTTGTGGGTGAATAATGAGAATGGGATGGTAGTTGTTAGTAAAATAGGATCTAGGAGGGATGAAGAGTTGGGAGCATGCATGTTGGCATCAAGAATATGACTCTATATTATTACAAAAAGAGTGTTAGTTAGAGATTAAGTTTAATATTATTTTAAAACTCTCTTGGTGTTCGATAATTGTGTTAGTTCTTTAGATTATATCACTAACTAATTTAAGATAACAAACCCTAATTATTATTATATAATGGATAATAAATTAGCTAATGGATGTATCCATATGAAACATGATTTTTAAGAAAATAAATTTTGATTTTTAAATTTTGAAAACTTTGAAATGAAAAATTAGAATAAAAAAATAATAAATGAGGAAACCCTAGGCCAATCTAGGGTTTGGATTCCAAGGATCAGGTTCACCAAATGTTTAACCCTAAAATTAGATGCAGGGGATAGGGTTAATAATATAGAAATAGTTTTAACAAAAGGGTAATAAAATCATCTATAGAAGGAAAATTAATAAAAAACTTATAAAAATAATATTATTAATTTATAAATGAAGATTATTAGAAATAATAAAGTATAAGTATTGAAAGATCTTATAATAAATAAGAAAAAATGGTACTTAGATGGTTTATTATGTGTAGACATATCTCGATTAGAAACATCAGTAGAATATATAAGATTATTATTTAAGATCAATCATCAAATTCTAAAAACTATACTTATGTGGCCATGAACTCTACTATTAGATCTAGACATTACCATCAATGTCAACAGCTAACTATGATGCAGGTGTTTGGTATGAAGTAATGACTATATTTATATGTGACCAACTTTATTTTTCTAGGTTTTTTGTTACCTTTTTTTGACGTGTTTTGATTTAGGATATATACTACCTTTATTCATTAATTGATCAAAACCCTCACTCTTCACCCTTATTCACCCTTGGAATGTGTTTAATAAAAAATGGGATAGTGGGGTTACAATGTTGAGCTGACCCAAAGACCCCTATTTTAATGGGTTCTACCTACATATCCAATACTCCAAGGAGGGCCTCATATGTATTTATCTCTATGTGTGTGAAATTATGTGTGAAAAATGGTGAAATATACTATATGATAATGCATAGAGTGATCTAGCTTGTAATTTTACAAATATCACTCATGGGATGTTATTTGAATGCTTCTAATATGATTACTCTTATACTTGATATAAAAATAAGGATGAATAGGATAGAATAGAGTGTTTGTGTAGCTAATTGATTTAAATTTAATATGTGTTTGTTTAGTATTTTATAGATGAGGAATGAAAAGGCTTGGACTTATATTTATACTACACATTTTGAAAATATCTCACGATAGGGTTTAGTAAGACAAATAGGCTAATCAATAAATTTTGAATCATTTTAAATTTGGATGAATTTTGTCTAATGGACATTAGATAAGTATTTGGACACTACCATTAATGATAGTGCTCCTCTATGGCTGGTAGTGTCCAGAAGGCTAAAAAATAGGTATGAATATGAAACTCATAGTGAAAGATGTTTATTCAAGTTTTAAGCATTATGTGCATTAAAAGAGACCTGGGTTATCAAAATGATATGGATCAAACTAAGATATAATTATTTAGGTAAATTAAGATGGTGAATGCTATCCTTTTAGCAATAAGAAGGTCTAGAATTTAAGAGTAGAGATTTGATTGATATTTGTGAATTATAAAAGACTAAGATGTTATAGATATTCAGTTTTAGAATCTACAACTTATTTTAGTGGTTTGTTTCTACTAAGGCTGATAGACTATTTGTTCCTTGGTAGGATTTTCAAGGGATGTCTCAATATTCATAGAATAAACTTTTGAAGAAGTGGGAGAATAAGACCTTGATGTCTCTTTCTTAAATGTAATAAATCCCTTGTTTTTAAGTTGTGCAATCTTTTGTCATGAAATATAACAATTATTGTTACATTGCCCATTAATACTATGATAAGTGACAAATGATTTTATTTTTATCTTCTTAAGATTGTGTGGTGGATGATAGTAGTTTGGAGGAAGAGCATTCAAATTATGAACCAATAATACATTTGGTATATCATGTAGTTGATTTCTAGAGTGATAAAACTAAAGTAGTTTCTTCTTAATAGAAGTATCTGCTCTAACTATAGGAGGTATTATGTATTATGATTATTTCCCTTTGTGTAAAACATTTACATGCTCTTTTTTTATTTAAGAGGCGATGTATGTGATATATCTGTATCTTTTGATTCTATTTCAATATCTTCATGTATATGTATAGTTATATGAATTATCTCTAATTATTTTTCTAAATATAATGTTTTATAACAGAGATTTTGAAATGGTTTTCATATTTGGTAAATCAACTACACTTTTTGTTGAAGGTCACTCATGACATACATACGAGATATGAACTCTTGAGAAGGAATGTCAAGGTTTTTAAGTAATTAATTTAATGGTTGAATATTGTGATTATATGTTACCATTGGAAAATTATTTCAAACACATGAGGGAGGCATGATAATAGGTTTTTATGTGTCATTTTAATTGAAATATGTATCATATATTTGTTCTAAAGGAACAATATTAAATTGGATCTCAAATAAATAAGCATTTTATTCATTTATTCCACTATCATTGGTATATATAGTATGTAAATAATCATTTCAAATGATATTAATTAACATATCATGCATACTATTATGGAAAATAGATTGACTACTTGAATCCTCATTACATGAAATAAATGAAAATTTGTTTTTATATCCACTATTCGTAAAAGAATTATAAGGAACAAGCATTGTATGAAAGTAATCCTTTTCATCACTATGGGTATTGTAGTTGTTATCATTTCAATTAAAGTAAGTGTATAATTTTGATTCATTTTCACATGCATCCTATAGACTACTTTAACTAGTGTTATGATTTTTATATTTCTATTCTATAAAAGAGGGAGAGAAGTATTGATTGCATTTGTATGTAATTATGTTTCTAGAGAGAGAGAGGTATTTTAATTCTTTTCTTTTAGAGATAAGTTAGAGGAATCACATTGAATATTTTTATGATCAAGAGAGGGTAAATAATGACTTTCATTTTTATATGTGTATCACTAAGTAAAGAAAAAGTACATTCTAATTTATTTATATTTGCATCATTGAGATCTAGAGAGGATTACTTTCACTTTGTGTACTATTTGCATTTTCTAAAAATGAAAAAAAAAATTCAACTTTTGCAACATTTTCAAAATTTGGTAAATAAGGAATATACTCAATATTTGTATCATGTGAATCATATTGTAAAGGAGATATGGATTCTAATTCTTGTAAATGGATATCATGGGAATAATATATGCATGTACAAGTGTTATGATCAAAATTTTGAATGGTATGTTTCTTTTTATTTGTATGCATGTTCATTTTTTATTATTGAATACGATGCAGTCCAATAATAAATGGAAAAGATAAATTTGGTGTTTTCTCAAGCAAGACATATTTAGATTGTAAATCATGAAATATAGGAGAAATAAGAGAGTTATGATATTCACACTCACTTTCTAATTTTAGGCATGTGGAATCACTATCATAATCATAGAAGTAATCATAAGTGGTGTTATTAATATCTATATTATCAACAACATTTACATTTACATTTACATCATTTGGATTATTAGTCCATTTATTAGAATAATTTTAAGTGGTTGATACAAAAGGAGGAGTTTTATTACATTAGCCATGATATCCTCATAATAAATGTATTGATCATCAAGAAGATTGAATATAAAATCTAAAGGATGGGAATTTTTTTAGGTTTTTCATTGTGTATTAATTTTGAGAGTTATAAACTAAAATACATCCAAAATAAAGAACGTTAAGGGTACGTAAATAATGAAAACAAGAATCAACTATATTATGCCAATGTAAATAAAGTTAGATTTGAAAAAAACATTACAACAATCTTGGAACTCTGGAAGGTTGAAACCCTAAGGAAATATAGGGTTGTTTAATTTAGACTTAGAGGTCAGGTTCACTAAAATGTTTAATTTTTGTGTTAAGGGTAGGGGAATAACCTAATCAATTTTGGAATAATCTAAATAATTATGATTTAAAATATTCTTATAAATATGCTAAATTTGAGAATATACTAAATATAAAAAGGTACAATGTCAAACAATATTATAAAAGTAGAAATGCAAAGGATAAATAAAAATTATCTTATGTAATGATGAACATGTAGATATGACAATCATATGTGTAGAATAAGATATTTTAATGATTCACCTTAATTTATCATATTCTATAAATTAGATTTATACTAGGTGGGAGACTAGCATCAAACTATAGACACTAGAGTCACCACTTCTATTCATATTTAAATATGGATCCTTTCCTAGAATAATTAGTTGCAATTGTTAGGTTTCATTATCAACTTATAGGGTATCATCTTAGGTCATGATCATAGGTTCTTAGAATTAGTCTTTTGGTCAAAGACATAGGTTTTCCAATTAGGGCATGTCACCTTGAAAAACAAAGGTTTGTGGGTTCAAGTGAAGTTAAGATGACCTCAAATACCCATTTGTCAATAAGCACTACATAAATAGCCATATGATCTAAATAGGACCTTAGACTGATCTAGTTTTCTCCCATAGGTGGGATTGTGTGTGAACAATTGTGAAATATGATATATGTGAGTATATCTAGTGATCTAGCTTGTAACTTGACAAATATTACTCATGGGATGCTATTTGAATGATTGATCCTATGAATGATTTAGAAATAGGGAAGAATAGTGAAATATATCTTAGTTGTGAAAATTAGTTTTAGTAGTGTAGTGTGAGATTGAAAGGTACTTGCTAGATAGATAATGAATGACCTTTGATTTTTATGTATACCACACCTTTTGAAATAATCTCACATGAGGGTTAAATAAGAAAAATGGGCTAACCCATAAATATTGAGAGATTTAAAATTTGATAATTTTGAAGGTAGGGACATTAGCATCAGGTTTGGGACACTAGCATCAATGCTAATGTCCTAATCTAGACACTAACATTCTATAGGGTGAAAATTTGCTAAGGATCTGTAATTGTCTATGCATGATGAAAATCAATTTTTATGTAACCTATATGCTTTAGGTGATCTATGTAATCATAATGTTAGGATCATAATATAGGATAAAACAAACCTTTTGGTAGTGGAAAGGTCATAAATTCAAGGATTGAGCCATGATTGACATGTGTAAACTGTACAAGACTAGTATGCCATATAAAATAATATTTTAATATCTATGGATACAAAGTATACAATGGATGGTACTATATAATAAATTAAAATCAATTAAATTTCATCAACTGATTGTTAATAAAATCAAAATACCACATTCATGACTTCAAAAAGTCTGAAACAAATTTAACTCAGTCTCATTGAAGGGAACATGACATGCTTATTTTGGCATATTCCATTACCCATCAAATCCTAGATGATATGTATTCCATTAGGGTCAATCTAATATCATTCATATGTTCTCCTTTAGGGTGAAATTTTTTATGCAAAATAGGTCAAGTGACAAGGATAAATTAATTTACATATCGTATGAATAGTGTTATAATGAAAGACAATGAATATGTAAGATGATATAAAATACTAAAGTATCCCATAAAATTATATCCCTTGTATTGATATAACACAAAACACCCTAAAGATCCTTCAAGAATAAAAATATTTTTTAATTAATTACTTCTAATTTAGATCCCTACAAGCTTATGATAAAATTTAAGATAGTAGATAAAGTACAAGAAAGTACACAACTAGAAACTATTTGATAGTGTATAAATAGTATCCATTTTCCAAAAATATTTCATTTTTACTTATGTAGAGAGAGACTCTTATCTTGTTCAAACTATATGATTACTTAATTCATAATTTACAACATATCTGCTAATAGTTCCTATTGAGATTTCAAATGTAAATATAATTTATGTAGATAGATATAATTATAACATTATAAATCAAACAATTTAATATTACTTTAATATTAATAATTCATCTATATAGATGAATTCACATCCAATGAGATAATAGTTCTCCCATCCTAGTTTATCATAATCATGTAATGAAGTTATACTACAACTAAAGGTACAATTATATGCATGCTATGGTCATGATAAATCTTGACTTAGTCCAACATGAATACAAATTCTAATTCCAAACTATTTTTTTTATTTTTATAGTAAAGGGTGAACATAAATTCACTTATTTTTACATTGAATCAAAGCATACACAAACAAAATAGAACTATGATAATGAAAAATAATTTTTTTTGAGTACCTTGTTAGGTCTAATTATCTAAGTGATTTTTACTTCAACTCAGATATTTAAGAAAAATATGCCAGTCACAATAATGATTCAATGTAAATAAATTATTAAATTAAAATTTCCATAATGCCATTTATCCACTCAATAGTATTAAACATGGTCACTAGGTACCTATTATAACAACAACTAATAGAATCCCTTTAAAAACTTCAATATCACATCCATGGAGTTTAATACCAATATATATTATGAAATTTAAACCTTAAAATGAACCACATCCCAACTTTAAAATAAAATTATATCCTTAACATGATTAATTGTATAACAAGTTCCCCATAACCATGACACCAATCCATGTAATATAATTTAGTTACCAAGCCTTCCTTGGAAGAGAGTTATGAATAATACATTACAATTTCCAATAAACCAAGTGCTTCACAAATATTTGGTAGTGCTATAACATCTATTCAAAATCATTCCAATAATTTTATTTAAGGCAATCAATTTTTCAAACAATCTTAATAACATTCCTCATGCATGGACATCATAAAAATTGTGAAAGTTGAGCCCATCCATACAGTGGTATCCCTACCCACCCAAACCACTAGTTTGGGGTTAAAAGAGACAACCAAATAAAATTTTAAAGTCATAAAATAAAATGAGATTGAAGGATAATAAATAGATCATATATCCACCAAGGTTAAGGTTTCCATACATGGTCAATTACAAGAATAGAAAACACACATGTAGAGATAGACACATAGTCCAACAAGAAAAGAAATACTAAATATGATTCTAAATAAACATATAAGGTATACATGGTTGTGTTATCACTATTTAATTCACTTCTACATCTTATAATGGTGAGATTATCTAAGCCACAACCTAACCACTAGGGTTTTTTAAGAAAAAACATGACACAACCATAACCTTAACCCTAATCAAATGCAAATGCCATAGCAAGTAAAAAAATAAGTAAAAATTAATGAAGTGAATGGATGAATTTTGAGGAAGGTTAAGGCCCTCCACATAACCCACACTTTTTCTTAGGGTTTCTTAAATTGAACAAGAAATAATATCAAAACATGAATATATTTGAAATAAATAAAAAGGGCTTACTTTAAAATGCTCTCCATTCTATTTCTTCTATTTTACATTTTCTTCTTCCACTACCACTATTTTTATTCTCTTTGTGTGCCTAAATAAAATCCAAAAATTCCATATATCTCTCCACTAGATTCAATGGAAACTAGAAAAACATTAATGCCTCCACATTATGGATTCTAAAAATAGTTTCCACCACCATCATGGTTGTGGCCAAAAAAGTTACACGCCTAAGAAACCCTATGTTTTCTCCACACTCTTGTTTCTATCTCATTCAAAGTAAATGAATCCAATGATATCCAATTAAAATATAATCTATGTGAACCCTAAAATCAAAATGATCATTGTCATAAGGCTAAGTTATAATTCCATGACAATCCCATGATTCCAACATGGGTTAATAGACATTTTTACCAACAAAAAGACCATACAACAAGGTATAAGTGTTAAAACCTTTTTACACCAAGTTAATAAGACTTTAAAAAAAATCACAAGTCCTTATTCAAACATGTCAAAGCATTACCAAAGATTATGATATGTTATAAATAACTAGTTCAATATTATGGACCTTGGCATTAGTTTCATGCTTATGTTACTTAGGCTAATAACTTGTCTGTTGGAAAAAGAGTATAACACTTAGATGCATCCACCACAATCAATAATATTAGGGGACAAATTACCTTTTCTATTTTTAGGTGAAGCTACCATTAATCAAAAGAAAATAAAAACACAAACCTATCATATTCATAAATGTAATACTAAATTTATTTGAGGGTTTTCATGTATGAGAAAGGAAATATGATTAGGAGAGTAAATTCAACAAAATATAAGGTATTAATTATGAAAAGAGAGAAGGAATTTAAACAAGTGAATGAATACACATTTCAGTTAGATATTACATTCATTAATATTGAAATAAAATTGCCATCAATTGAGATTTTTGTTAGGAAATAATGAAGAAAACAATAATATGAATAAGTGAACATAAGAACATTATTTCACAACTAAAGACAAGACAAAGTCTTGTGACACTTAGCTTTATTGATTTTATTGAAAAAACACAAAGTTATTCTCTCTTTCCTTCAAAACTTTTCTTCTTGAAAGAGTTACCAAATATTTAAAGGTCCTTGAGAGGAATGAAAGCCTCATACTTATAATAAATCTTAAACCTAAATTTTAAGGAAATAAACTCTGAAAATAGCATTCAGTTGCTGAATTTAGGGTGCATGTTGACTCATTCAAGGTGCACATAAAAATACAAAAATATTTGAACTAGGATACCAATCTAAGCCTACAAATGAGATTATGATAGAACATAGTTCCAAACTAAAAATCATGGAGTCTTATCTAGTACCTACTCCTCATCTCCTTCTTCATCATCAACAATAACACCTTACTCCTACATATCTCACTACCATTTCTCTTCATAATCCTCAAATTTATAAAATATGTTTTCTAACTTATCCTGATCTGGGCCTTCATGATGTTGATAAGGAATGTTAGCCACTACCTACATGTTTATCACTAGTTGAGGAATCATCTTGAAATTCTCAAAGTCCTTATCTAGCTTATCAAATTTATTCTAAAAGTGCACAAATTTCTGAATTGATTCATAAATAAATTTAGTAAGGCTAGTTTCATGTTGGATTAATTGTTTGAAAGAGCCTTTCAAGTATCCCATGAGAATTATTTTTCCTTGATATCTATAGAATGAGCATGAGATTTTCTTAATGGACTCATTGATGTCACAAATGGGGTCAGCTGATAAGATCCTTGACTCCTTAAAATTATATAATGATTCTTCTATAATATTGATCCTAAATTTTATCAATACCAACAAGTCAACTTGTTCTCCTAAGTAATATTCTATCAAAACTCCTGCACCAACCAAGACATCCTTATTTACCCTAGCTAGGGCTTGTAATTGTGGTATCCAATTCTTCACTATACTCAAATTTTCTTTGTATTTAACCTCTTTTTATAAGTGTATTTTTCTTTCTTATTCCATTGAGGAGTATACTTCTATGACCAAGGCTATAGTTTTATTATCATGTTTGAGTAAATTCTCAGACCATTCATTAATATATCTACCCATGCTCCCTATCCTCTTAGCTTCTTGGAGAATCTTGGTGTCTGGGGTGTAATCTTGAAGTTGTGGCTAAGTTGGGATAACTAGTATTTGTATCATAGAGGCAAGTTTTTCAACCCTATCTTTCAATTAATCTTTTATGGATTTATCATGATCCAATCCTTCGATCAATAAACTAATGAAAGTTTTCACATCATCCTTAAATGATTCATGAGTGTGCTTGCCTAGGTGAACACATGAAACTTGGTAATCTATAGATGTGATATCTTATTTTAACTTATTATGATGAGGAATAACTATTTCAACATACCTCTCACCTTGATCATCTACAACATGAGAAATATTTTTGGGTTTCTTGGGAGCTCAAGGATTTGGAGGAATAAGAGTATTAAAGTCAATATCTAAAGGAGGAACTATCTTCTTCCTCATTTTTACTATATTGATCAACCATTGAGATGTCCTATTATCTTCCTCCTTTTATAGTGATGATGATCTTACTTGAGCCTGTTCATAAACAATAAGAGTCTAATCTACCACTATTTCCATTTTTTCCTCTATTTGAGGAAGAGATATTAATTATAATTATAGAGGCTATTGGGTGTCTAATTCTTATTCTTCCTGAATGACAGGTAAATTTCCAAAGTCATTTTAAAAAGTTTCTACTAACTTTAAAAAATATTTGATTTCTTCAAGAATTGACTCAACAGTCTTTTAGGAAGTGTTGTGAAGAGGGGTATCAAATCTGTATTCATGAATTCCAAAGTGGTATTCTTAATAAATCCTTGTGAATGAACCACATTTTCAATTGTCTCACTCAACATAAATAATATTTCAAGAGTACCCTTTCCACTAGTTAAATTTTTGAGCTTGAACTAGAAGGTTTTCTTTTTAGTTCAAGGTGAGGGATCTTTAGTATCTTCAATCAACATAATAGTGTCCCTTGCAATGATTTAAAGTATCGCTTGATCTTGTACATCTTTATACTTTGTTGAATTGTAAGAGGAAATATTTATAGATTTTAACATTGGAGTAATTGAGTGTTTTGTACATCAACTCCATTACTAGAGAGCCACACCAATGTCCTTCTAAGAAATACTTGAGTTTGAGTCTCTAAAGATCTATTAACTTGAATCCAATCAAATCTAGGGATAAGTGCAATTTTGATACCTTATGATAAGTATTTGTCATCTATCACCTCACCATCATCTTCAATATATATATATATATATATATATATATATATATCATTAGGAATATCTATAATATTAAACTTTATTACCTAATCTAATGTGAAATGAGTATAGTCAAGAACTCTACCTTCCCTTTCATGACCACAATTCATATATATGTTTTAATAGTAGAGTAAGCATTTAAAGTATATAATTAAATCATGTTCTATTATTCCCCTTATATCAAATGAAGGGTAGATATGAAATGATTGAAGGGTGACTCATTCCATCTATGTTTCTACTGATTTATATTTATGTAGCATGACACAAGTGTATCTACCAGTAGTCATTAGAAAATGAATTCCAATAGATTTATGTTTATAAATGAAAATATTCTATGTCACCATCAATTTTTATAATAATTCCATGAGTGCCCATCTATCATCTACAAACCTCAAAAGAATAAAAGGGGCAAAATCACATTTGCATACCCTAATATAAGAAAAGGTAGGGAATTCTATGAACCAACCACCCACCTTGAAATATATATAGATGTAATGATGGAGAAGTGCATATTGTAAGGCCATTATTCAAACATTTAAATGAAAAATTGAAGGAAAGTGTCATTGACATGAACAAAATGTTTATCACTTTGTTAACTGGGGATAATATTCATATATTTGAGAAGTAAACATTAAAACCACTATAGAGAAACCACTATAAAACTACTCTATGTTATAACATAGATGAGATATGCCATCATATAAAACTTATGGGTGGTAATCACCTAACACATATATATGTTAATTGAATCTATGATCAATTTGGCCCAACTGATGTACAACTTATTGGAGTGAATGATCTAAATATATTAAAAAATCCATTCATTGTAATATTTTACCACTAGATTTATAAACACTTTTTTTAGGAGAGTAATAATGTCAATGATTTTGATATTAAAATCCTACTGGGCAATCACCTTGGGGACCCTAGATATTGAGGGTTTGGGCTTAGTAAGCCAGTGTTTATTTATAAATCTAAAACAATCATCTTTATGATTATCATGAAATAATTGGGATGAATATGAAGTGATTTCCATGAATACTTCATGATCATGGATCTTAAACATATCTTCAATGTATTTGAGACTAATCCTAAAGATGACTCCTTCTTGCATAGTGTAAACTTATCTTTAGGGTCATGACAAGTTTTGGGCACTGTATGGATATTATAAATTCAATAGTTTGAAGAAGACCACTAGGATACATGATTTATGTCTAGTCATTCTTAAAATAGGCATTTATTATTATTTATAAGTCCTTTATATTAATGTGCCCTAGGTCCATGTCAGTGACATGGTCAATGTTGGAGTCTATTTTGGAAGAGGGTATGACTCCTTGGAACTAGTAATTCATCTCATTAAATTTTTCCCTAATTTTATTCTTGGGTGTTTTATACATTTTCCAACTACAACAGGTATGAGTGAGTGGGAAGAAGGGAAGCAGAGTATGAAGGGGAATGAGAAAATGGTTGAAGAGTGGATGGGGAAGGGGAGGTAGAAGTAGGAGACTATAGTGTATTCATGAAATACCAATCCCAAGAGAGACAAAAATCTGATGTTAGAGTTTTAAAGGTGCACCATAGTCATCAAACCTTGATGTAAGGGCATGTGAATACTTTGGCATCATGGATTTGAGAGTGCAGTACAATTGGTAAGCCCTAATGCACTAAAAGTTGGAAACTTAAACATTAGAGATTTAAGGGTGAAGTTTAGTCAACAAAACCCAATGTAGAGGAAGTGGGAAACTTTGATGTTATAGATTTGAGGGTATGGTGTAGGTGAAAAATCATGAAGTAGGAAAAGTAGAAAATATCAATGCTTGAAATATGAGCAAAAAATTCCAAGGGATTTAGCAAGAATCTTGATGAAGCTAAAAGCATAAAATAGCAATATAAAGGGAATATTTGAGCAATAAAATTAAAATGAACTACCTATAAGGAAGAACTCCAAAAAAACCAACTCAAAACCCTAAGTTCACTACCATAGAGATAAATATAGAGTAAAACCTTATAAAAATGACTTCAAATTGCCAAAGAATGGTATAAAATCTTATAGATTGACAAACACACAATCACTAAGCTCAAAATTCAATTGTTTGAGTGTTTTGAAGTGGTATAAAGATGTTAGTTAAATAATGGGGGTAGACAAAACCCCCACACATGCATGACTTGACCCTAATTAACAAGGGTTGAGTTAGGTATGGGCTAATAAACTATAGTTTTTGGGGCCCAATGACTAAATTTTAGTCCCAAAACCTTGACCAACGAGAAGTAAAATATAAACTAAACCTTTTTAAAAAACACCCTTTTTAATTTTCAAAGACTTTAAGGAAATTTAAGTGGGGTACCCTAAATTTCGTCAATGAAATTTGGAGGATAATAGCTAGCTCTGATGGGGCATATGAATTTGAAAAATTTAAGGATGAAATCTATAATCTAAGGATTACACATGCTTAGCTTGGATGACACTAAATTTAGATATAGAGTCACTTCTGAATGGAACACTTCACAATAAAGAGAAATGAAAATAAGGAAAATAAAAAAAGCAAAATGGAAAATGAAAATCAAAGAATATAAAAATAATCACAACTAAAATCCTAAAACTAAACTAGATCCTAGAAGAACTAGTCTCTACTCATTGAAAATATTCATATATAACCCACTGTAAGGAAGTGGGAGATGTGTGTCATCCATGTAAGCCAAGCAGTATGTGTCATCACCCTATAATTGATGAATCTTAAATGAAACTTTCCATGAATAATCAATCTTCTCATGGCTACCCTTTAGTTCACATATTTTATCCCATAGAAGAATATAATCACTAATCTAAAAATCCTTCTATTTGGCATTCTTATCAAAAAGTGCCTTCACTTTATGTTGATGTTCTGTAATCCTATTAATTATTATGATTATTTATTCTTCTAGCTTGTTTAGGTACAAAATATTATTATCTAATGAGTCCTTAAAGTTTTGATTTTAAACTACCTTGGCCAATTGAAGTGATGACATTTCCAACATGATAGGTAAAACAACATCATTTCCATATATAAAATGAAATAGTGACATGCTAATGGCCCTTTTAGGAGTAATACATTCAAACCATAAAGCATCATATAATGTTTTATGCCAATTCCACTAGTTTTAATCTACAAGCTTATAGAGAATGGTGACCAAATTCTTATTGCTTGATTATGATTAACCATTACCTTGAGGGTAACAATCTAAAGTGTGAGGCAATGAAATACCATAGACATAACAAAAACTAATGATCTCAAAGGAATAAAAATTTTACATTTATTAGTCACTATATTTTAAATAACTGTATATCTTACCAAGATATTATCCTTAATGAAATTGCATACTACTTCATAAGTAGTTTACTTGACTAGGATAACATACACCCACTTGGTGAAGTAGTCTATTACATCAAGAACATGAGTGTGGCTATCACTTAAAAGAGGATTTAGAACACCTATAAAATAAAGGACCCACTATTGAAATGTTTCTTCAATTACCATCAACTTTAGAGGTAAAAATTCAAGATTTGAATTTACTATAAATTATTGACAAGCCTCACATTTAGAAACCCATCCCTAAGCATCTTTGAATAGGGTGGGCTAGTAGTAATTTACCCTAAAAATTTTATGTATTATGAACCATGATGAGAAGTGACCACAAAATGTTTTTATATTAAAAGCTTCTAATAAACTCCTTTATTATTCCTTATCAACACACTATAGAAACATACCATCAATGCCTCTTTTGAAAAGGGTATTGTCTTAGATGACATATTTTGCATATATGAGATTTATTTTTATTTTTTATTTGGAAATAAATCCCTCATGACATTACTTGTGTGTAATAAAATAATCTATATTTGAGTACCATTATTTTATATTTCTAACAAACATAATTATAGGCATTTCTTCTAATGAATCAAAGTCTTAAATTTCATCAATAGTGTCATCGAGTTTATTCTCAGTAATTAGTTGTCAAAAACCATGGCCTCAAAATAGTTTGGTCAGTTTGATGTCTAAATTAAAAACTTGAAATTTATCTATCCATCCTCCTCTATTTTATCTAAGCTCTTGCTATGTCAATATGGATTTAATGATTGGGTCTAGTATTAGAACAATGGCGTATGCATTTAGGATGTAGTATCTAAATTATTTAACAACTTTTACTACAACATAAGAATGTTTCTCAATTGGATAATATTTGTAATCATGATTTATCAAACCAAAACTCATAAAGGTAATAGGTGATTTAATGACTTAATTATTATTTTATACTATAATTGATGAGAGAGTATGTGCAGATGCTTAGTAATAGATGATGAAATATTTGTTAAAATTTGGACATACCAAAGTTAGTTATCTAGAAATGGAAATCTTAATTTAATAAAAGGTTTATTTACCCTCTTTAATCCATTTGAAATTAACTTTACCACTCATCATACTAGGAATGTGTTTAGCAATATTAGCAAAGTCAGTTACAAACCTTCTCAAGAAATTTACTTTATCGAAAAAGGACAAAATACCTTACTTAATTTTAGGAAGGGAAATTTTTTGAATAGCTCAAACTCTTTCAAGATAAATTTTAGTTCCTTATTTTGACATAATATGGTTGAGAGTTTTTTCCTCTTTTACTCTAAACATGGATTTTTGGGGACTCAATAAAATTCCATGGACCCAACATTTGTCAAAAACCTTCACCAAGTGATCATAATGATCCTCATGATTTTTGGAAAAGATAATGAGGTCATCTAAGTAAAACACTATGATATTATTAATAATATCATGAAAATAAAAATCCATATGCATATGAAATGTGGCTTTGACATTAATAATTTAGAAGGGCATTCTCCTGTAAGTGAAAGTTCCCCAAGGTTTTGTAAAGGTAGTCGTATGGTGATATTCAACTAAAAAAGTCAACTTGATTATATCCAAAAAATAATAAATCATGGAAAGCATTTATGATACTATAATAGCATGAAATATATAATCCATAATAGGTAATATATAATTGTCCTTTAATGACATTTGGTTAAAATTCCTGAAATCAACAAGATGTGAACCTTATCATTCTTTTTATGGACTGACACAATATCAAAAACCAATGTAAATTAATTAATGGGGAACATTAATCATGCATATATCATATTTTTTATCTCAACATAAATGGTTGAATCTATCTTTAGATTATAGTGCCTTTACTTATGACAATATGGGGAAGTACTTGGATTTAAATGGATATTATGATTCATTTATTTTGGCCTAAAATTTTTAAAATCATCATAAATCCATGAAAACGCATCCTTATATATTTTAAAGAGAGTAATGAATCTATATATTTCTTCTTTGGATAAATATTTCCCAATGTTAACATACTTGGGCTCTTCTAAAGTACAAATGTTGACTTTTTAATTTCAAAATAATCTAAAATTTTAGGCTGTAGTTTTCCCATTATTTATCTATCCTGTTTGTCAAATGAATCTTCAATGGAAACCAATACTTTTAGAATACTATTACCTTTAATATTACCTCTTCATTTTTACCCATATCTAGATTCTCATATCCTTGGTGGAAGATTCATCATTGTCTTGATTTCCATCTAGTTGAGTATGTAATTCCTTGTAAGAATAAGTACTTCCTTTGAAATATAAATTTTTGAAATTATCCACTTTTCCAAGAAAAAATATTTATCTGCTTGTCATTATTGAAAAATTGCCAATGATCAGTGTTATCAGGTACACTTGGCATGGACACAATTTTAATGGTTTAGTTTTCATGTTCAATTTTAAGGGGAAGAATCAAAAGCGATGCTAAGATAAAAAGTGAATCATCCTTGGAACTATCTTCCCTTAGAATTTACACAATTGAAAATGAATCAAAATCCTTGATACAATCCCAAAATCTATTTCTATAATGCCTTAGATGATCATTATTTACTTGATATTGGTTTTTTACTTGACTTACGATGAGTTCAACATCTCCCTATGCTTTCAGGTTTTGATTTCCCATTTATTTAACTATGTGTAAGCCATAAAATAAGGCTTAATATTCTACATTGTTATTATTACATTTGAATTGTAATTTAAAATGGAAAACTTCCATGCTTGGTGAGATAAGGATAACACTTGCACCAAAACCTATTATTGAGTAACTTATATAACATTAAAGAAGCCAAACATCATTAGAGTTGTTTTAAACTAATTTTCAAATGTTTATTTTTTCCTTACACATTATAATATTATTCAACAAACTTGTATCTTCATATGAAATATTAGCCCTTAGATCCTTAGACTTGCATATGATAATCTTAGCTTTCAACTTAGGTTCCAACTTATTTTTAGTGTCATTGACTAAAAATGTGGCATGAGATAAATCAATATAAATATTTACCCCTATTTAAAAAAAAAATATCCTTGTTATAGAGTTGTCAATGATTTATCCAAGGTGGCCAAGGATGTTGATGAGGTTTTATGTGCGTTAGAATGACAATGACAAAGTGTGCTTCAGTGTTTGATTTGGTGAGGGAAATAATGGATGTTATTGATGGTATGTGCATGTTAAAAATACTTTATGGGGTGTTATGAGTGCTTTGAGTACTTGTTTAAGTGTGTTGGGTGAATATTTTTTTGACCAACCAACTGGTGAGCAAAATAGTTCCTATCACCACAACATAGGGAGATTGGTCATCCAAAGTTGTAGGTTTACCACATCTAATGGGCACAAATCTCTCCTCTCATCAAGGGGAGGTTCCCTATTAAATATGCAGTGCTATATACTATATATATAAGCAAAAAATAACACTCAATGGTAGAATACATCTACCATCTCTCTTCTTTTAGAGATGATGTTAACACACAAAGGAGAAAAATCCTAGTGGAAACACTAAAGGCACTTCTCTTCTTTTAGAAGTGTTCTTGTAGAGAACAACAAGATTTTCTTTCAGGTAATAAAAGCACCTAGTGACAAAAGGGCACAATAACCAACAAGATGAAATAGAACACAAAGTTTCCACCTCAACTACCCAAAGAGTATAACACAAAGGATAATGGGGGCATAAAGTCATCCTAGAATCCTCAACACAGAAAGAAAAGAAAAACACATGCTAATTTTTTTTTTGAAAGCACAAAGTCTTCCCATAATTGGCTTTAGGACACCTCCCTTATTACCTTCACTAATTCTGCTTGTCAAATTAAATAAATAATAACACATTCAAAAGATAGACATAAGAATAATCTTTTAAAATGATACAAGCCAAAATAGCACAAAGTCTGTAAACAACTTGCTTTCTCATTCAAATGAAATGAAATTACAATCTGAGCTCAAAGTCTCAGTATTCTTCTTTCAACTAGGTAGAGTTTCGCTCCTATAAAAATGAAAAGTCTCCTTTACTAATGAGAGAAATTACAAACTTATAACAACTACACAAGGCTTGACAATCTTTCCCATGGGACAACCCATGCTGCAGTATATGTCTTCAATACACCTTTAATTTTTGTCTAAGGGGGACCATGCTAGGAATAATGTATTTCCACAACTATGGCATGTCCATTACTCTAATATGTCTCTTCCTAGTATGGACTGTCTGGTCCTTTTTTTGATTTCTGTGCGGCTATCCAATTTGTCTTTACTTCATGGAAGAAAAATAGGATGCATTCTTGATTTGGTGCACTCAGAAGTCTACTTGATCCACTGTTTAACCTACCAAAAATAACTCCCTTGAAGATATTTCTGATCTTTTGCATTAATCTTCTCTCCCCTATAGCAATTTGAATCTTTGGGCTCTCTTTGCAGTTAGTCACTTGGTTCTTCCTTTAAGTTCCATGCTCTATTTGAATTTTAATCAAATATTCCCTCACTTTAAATTTGACGTCCATGGGACCATCAAAGGGTCGCCAACTACTTGAACCATGTTGAACTGTGAACCCGATGAACCTGTTGAAAGTATATTGATTTAGTGGTTCATTGGTTCATTCTATCTCTTTTATTCCATCACCTCCTGGTTCAATTGCATTCTCTGCTCCTTGGTTGAACCATCCATTAAACCACCTATTTGCTACTTTTTTCCTTGACTGAGGCTACCTTTTGAAACTATGAACCATTGAACTTTGCACTCCTTAGGTTCAAGGTTCAATCGGTTCATTGGTTCATTCTATGTCTCGCTCAATCATTGCTTCCTTTATCTTTCTAAGCTCTAGTTGAACCTTTGACCCTATGAACCCATTAAACATTTTGGTTTAATAGTTTAATGGTTCAATCAGTTCATCTTCATTGAAGCCCTTTTTGTCTAAGTCTTTAAAGGTTCCTTTCTTCATCTTTGTTCAGCCTTTGGAACATCCCAAAGGGAAGGTGTCCCTTCACGATTTTAAAATGGTCCTTTCTCTGCCTTCAAGTGCCCCCTACAAGGGTACCTATCCTTCAAGATTTTTTGGGTGGACTTCAGGCTCAACTTCCCCAATGGGTTCTTACTTCTTCGGTGGTCTTTTGGCTTTCAATATTTTTCTTCGAACAAAAAGTCTAAAGGAATCCCTTCAGACAAAAAGTCCGAAGGAAAGTTTCCTTTACTTAGCCATTTGTTCTTTTCAATTTCTTCGATCTTTCCTTCCAAATGAATTCCTTCAGACAAAAAGTCTGAAGGAATTTTGCTTTAGTCATTTTTCCAAGAAAAATCTTCCCAAAAGAATTCTTTCAACCTCTTTTACTTAGTCATTTTCTTGAGGGATTTCAACTTTTGTCGCTTTTGCTCACTGCCCTCCGTAAGGGCACTTGTTCCTTTGTTTTTGGGGCAGCCCCTTGAACCTACTGATTGAACCAACTTTGGTTCAATGGTTCAATGGTTCAATCGATTCATTCTTTGTTTGGCTAAGTATTTTGTACCAAGCACGTTTGAACTAATTGGTCACTGAACCCGTTGAACCATTAAACCAAAGTGGTTCAAAGTTCAATGGTTTAAGCCTTTTTTCTTTATCATTTGCTGATTGAACTCTTTTGATTGAACCGATGAACTAAACCAATCTTGGAAATGACTAAGTGTTAGAAACTTGTTCTTTTGATTGAACTCACCTACAAAAGCCTTTTAACTTGTTGAACCTGCTAATCCCTATACTAAAAAAGTTTGAAACATGAGGAATTTGAAAGCTTAGAACAAATTTTGAAATGGGAAGTGAGAAATTTTGGTTTGTGCAGGGCCAAAATAGTCCATAGATTGTCCCAAAAATTAGTGACATTTTTTGGGGACAAAAAAGTGAAAGTATTTCATCAAAGTAGTCATATGAATGTCTAGGTTTTCTTAGTCATCTTGGCAGATAAAGATGAATAAGTAGATTGATGACATTATCATTTATACATGTGGTATTTTTAGAAGGAAATGATCACATGGTGGTGTTTATTTTTGAGCCTAGTTTCTATGATCCAAGTTTTAGGTCATTATGTTTCATGTAGAAAAAGATATCGAGGTCTAAAGTTGGTCTTCTAGGTATATTACAATGTTTCCCTTAGCTAAGTTTTCAATATTGATTGACCTTTATACAGGGATGCCAAGTGTAAAAATAACATTCAATCAGATCAAGGATATAACTAAGAGAATTATATAAATAATATTAATATATAATAGTGAACACAATGTCAATAAGTCAAAGGATCCTGAGAATAAATGCATTGGTGGCATGTGTTATAATCATAGAGAATTGGCAACATATCAATGACATGTGGGTGATCATGTAGATGAAGATGAATAGAGCATGTTTGATTATGTATATGGATATAGATTGTGATAATATATTAAAAATGTCAATAGGTGCATATAAGGTATGTAAGGCTAACAAGTGGCATAAGAGTGGAGACTGAATAAAGACTGATTATAGGGTACATAGAGGGCACGTAAGGCTACCAAGTAGCACAATCTTGGAAGATCAGATCAAAGATCAATAGAAAGAATTGATACATAAAGCTAGGATAATCAAAAGGATATTGAAATAGAATATTTATTAAAATTTATAGGGGGACAAGATGAAGACATGTGTATGAATATTTTGCATTACACAATGACTGTTAGAATTTGAAGTTTCAAATTAACAGAGGAAAAACCAGTCTGTATTGTTTTAGCTATAAATTTTGATGTATGATGAATTTTATGGTGGTATAAAAATTAAATTTTTAAAGGACTCCAAGGTATATGTATATAAGTTGGTTAGAAGGTTTGAATATTTATATAGTTGTATTTATTGATCTCCAAATTTGACTATGTGTTTGACCATCTTCTACAAATGATCTAAGAAGGATGATAGAGTTTTTTTATGGTGTTTGGATGTTTCATGATAATTTATCAATTGAAAAGTGTTTTATAATACATTAAGAACACATATGTGGATTTTTTAGGTTTTAAAAATTCATCTTCAATATGAAAAAATGCTTGGAAGTTTACTATTTATTTGTTAATGGTGTTCTTGTGTACAAGGCTAATATTTGAGTAGATTGTGCATATGCAGAGAAGTGTAGTGATGGATGTATTCAATTAAAGGTGTTTTAGGGGTCATAAGAAGTGGACCTATAAAATTTTAAATGTTTTTGTGTTCCTAATTTTCTCAATGAAGTGCTAAATTTGTGAATAGGTCTCCATGAGACCTATAAGGGCCACTAAGTCCTAATTGAAAGGTGTAGTTACTTAAGAGTGACCCATAGATTCTATGATGAACCTATGAGGGTGGTATTGAGGTATGTCTTAGTGTGATATAATCCTTAAGGGTTAAGCTAAGTCTTATGGCCAACTAAGAAGATGATATTCATGAAGGCTCTATAAAGAGTGAAATCAAAGGTTATGGTTTCTAGTGTTGAGGATTGAGAGTTGAGGAGTGGAAGAAAGAGAAGAGTGAATCTGTCTAATAGATAGATTAAAGAGTAGATCAGGTTTAGGATTATGTGTATAACCTATAGGTAATTATTATGATTTAATAATAATTATCATGCAAGTTTTAATATTGAATATGAGTGAAGAGGTCTAGGTTGATCCAAAAAGTTATTTTAGATTCTTTGAGTGTGAGTGAAGGATATGTGATGTTTGTGTGATATTGGTGGATGGAATGAGGATGATAAGAGTGTGAGTTATGTGTGTATGAATTTTTTTTCATGTTTTTGATGTTGTGATAGAGTTATTTAAATTTTTTTTGAGTATGTGTGAAGAAGTATGGAGTGATCCAAAAGGTGGTTTTGGATGCATTGAGAGGGTGTGAAGGCTAGAGTGAGTGTAAATGGGAAACAATGAAAACAAAGGAGGTCATAATTATTTAAAGAGTGTCAATAGGTATTCATATGATATAAGCTTCAAGGTAGCTAAGTGGGTGTTTGGTTTCCTAGGGAGTTGGTTTCTCCTTGAAAGGTGAACCTTACAAAAAATTCTAGTTGTGTGGGTACTTAGCTAGATAGGGGTTATAGCTTTTTATGGGATGGGTGTCTCACTAAATTTAGATATTGTTATTATAGGATAGTATTACATATTGTAGGGTTAAGTGTGTTTTATCCCCAAATAGAGTTCCTCACATATGTCATGTTTTATGTGCCTGATCTTGATTTATCTTTCGTGTTCATTATTATGAATGATGTGTATGTTTCATGAATGTATGTCTTTAATGATAAAGAGTTTGAATAATTTGGATTTAGATTTAATAAATTACATCACTAATTCAACCTCACTCTTAGTGATTATACCACTAATAATTGGTATCAAATTTAGTTCTTTGGTGAAGGCTTAATAGCTTGAAGGTAATCCAAGATACCATATGGGTATTCATCAAATACAAGGAGGACTTTCCACTAAGCAAGCACTAGCGTTCAATAGGTCTAATTATACTTTTTTAAGTATGAGTATGAATACTTACATCATGTCACTATGGTTTGACATTTGGAAATATGTTTTAGATGGATATACAACCCCCTTACTCCTCCAATTAGTACAGTTGATAAAAAGTTGTGTGAGAGTAATTCTAAGGTAATGAATGCCATCACTTATGGTCTTTTAGAAATTGAGTACACCAAGGTAATCCATTTTATTCTAAAGATGTATGGGATAAAATTTATATCATTTATGATTGGGATTCAAAGTTCAAGTAAGCCAAGTTGTAGACTCACTGAAGATAATTTGAGAATCTTAAGATGAAGGAAGAAGATTATATGGCATATTTTTTGTAGAGAGTTGATGAGATTGTGAATATTATCAAAGGTCTTAGAGATAATATTAAAGAATATACTATAGTAAAAAATGTATTAAGGTCTCTCTCCCTCAAGTTTGATTTTAAAGTGTCTACTATAGAAGAAAGTCATGATCTTACTTAGATCAAGATGGATTAATTGCATGGCATCCTTACTACCTATAAGATGAGAGTCAATGATGACAAACTAGTAAATAATGAAGCAACATTAAAGATAGAAATGAAGCCAAATAAGAAGATAAATAAAGTTAAGTAAGTCAATTATGATGAGATATCTAATGATGAACTAATATATTTGTTTACAAGTAGATTGAAAATAGGCTCAGGGAAGTATAAGGGTAAACTACCCTTCAAATGTTTCAATTATGGATAAGTAGGACACCTTGATAACAAGTGACCTCATAAGCATAAGAAGAATAATGAAGAACATGGTCAAGACCAAGATGGAGGAAAGAAGACATTCAAGTTTGATAAGAGGAAGAAAGGATTCAAAAAATATGACAACAAGAAGTCTTTTAAGGACAAGAAGAGTCTCTACACCAATGAAGATTGTAGTTCATCAGATGAGAGTGAATATAATGATTATAATTTTGATCGTGAAGATGTTTATCCTATCAAATATTAATACTTATTCATGGAAAAATAAGGAAGTTTCTCATATCAAAAAGAGTCTACTTGGAGTGATACAGATAATGAAAAAGATAAGGAAGAATGTGAGACTAAATTGAAGAATGATCTTGAATAATTGAAGATTGAAAAGAAGATTAATAAGAAGATGAAGTCACAAATAAAGGACTATGAAGATAAATTCAATGTGTTTGAATAAATAATGAATAAAGACACCAAGGAGTATGAAGGTATAGTCAAGCATTCTAGTTGTCAATTATAAATCCTATCTACAAGCCTAAAAGTTAAAGAAGATGAGTGTTCAAGGTATGTGATTGAAATTGAGTCATTGAAAGTTGAGTTAGAAAAGACATCTAGTAAATTGAAGTCATTTAAGAAGTTTGAAAAGAGCTCAAGTGATCTAGATAACATTCTAAATAGTCAAAAGAATGCTAGTAATAGAATTGGAATTGGTTACAAAGAAGAACAAAAATTTTAAAATGAAGACAAGATGAATACTAATGAGAACAAGGACAATCAAAACTTGAAGATCAATCATCAATCAAGGAATGAAGGTGTTGGTAGAATGAATACAAATCAAATTAGACAACCAAATACCATAAGGTATGAAAATTTCATTGGTTATTACTATACTTGTAATAAATTTGGTCATAGGGCTAGAGAGTGTAGAAGGCCTATTGAGAATGAATAGAATCATCAATCAAATGGCATGGGCAAGGTTGAGTGCTTCAAATATCATGATGTGGGATAATTTGAAAAACATTATCCAAATAAATTAAGGTAAGTTGAGTTTCCTTCAAAAAGAGTGATTTAATACAACTGTGAGAAGATTGGTCACATTGTTAGGTTCTGTAAGCAAAGGTTATCAAGTCAAAACAAGTTCTTTCAGGCTCCTAGAGTGTAAGGAAGAAGACTAGTTAACTCATGGAAACCAAAAGTGGAAAGTGTGAGTCATGATGAGTCTATAGGTCCAAGTGGTCTATTTATTGTGGTGGAGAATGATACAAAGGTTAAAGAGTGTTAAGATATCTCATTATCTACTCATGTTGTGAATGAAGAGACCAAGCTCAAGGAGAAGACCAAGGTGCTAGTTGAGGCTAGTTCTAAGGTGTGTATAGATCCAAGTGAACATCTTATTATTGTTGGACAAGTTTCATATAAATAAAATTAGTTGTTAATGTCTAGTGATGAGGTTATCAACTGCAAGATGAATTCTTTGATTGAAAAGGTATATCATATATCTATGTTATCTCTTTTTATTATTGATAGAGTCATAGAACAGAAGGATAATTTTGTAGTGGATGGGAAAGTTATTTATCTTAAGCATAAGAAGAAGAAGAACTCTTAAATTTAGATGGCCAAGAAGGAGAAGGAATATGAGGAAATGTGGGCAACTCCTAGTTTCACATTTTTCTAGGACATTATGGGTTAGGGTGTCTCTTCCTATGATTCTTAGGAGACATGTTTCTTTTGGAGAAGAAAGTATGTGTGCTCAAGGTATGTTTATGGATTTTGGTCCTGGAGGTCTACAGGTAGAGTATGGATATTTCTAGGTGTCAAAATAGAATTGGTTTAGAAGACTTGTTGAATATGTCATGATCCAAGTGGAACATGGAATTAGGGGGGAGATAACTCAAAGAGTTTGAATGGATTGAATTATGCATGATGTGAGGGGGATCATATGTGAGATGTTCTAGTCATGGTGGAGATATGAATAAGTCTGCTATAGTTATGAAATAAAACATGCTGATATGATGAATTGATCAAACTAAGATTTGATAATGTATTGAATCCTCATGCATAAACAAAGGGGAAACTTTATAAATGGTCAGGTCATAATATTAGAAGACTATGTAGTTAAATCTGAGAGAGAAGGTATGAAGGCAATTGTGTTGTTTTTTCATGCTTGGAGATGGTATGAAGGTGATCAAAGGGTGACTAAGATTAGGAGACTTAGGGAGAGTCCCTCTTAATGTTTTCAAGGTGAGTTCAAGTAGTTTCTGGTGTTCATGTGTATTTTGTCTTCATAAAGTAGAGTATGATAAAAAAAGAGTGTAGTCATGAAGCATGTTTGAGATGATCAAGGTAAGAAGAGTTATGCACAATGTTAGGGGGAGTTTGTATCATCTCTTAGAGGCAGTCCTTTCCTATTGTTAGTTCTTGAAATATTTTTAGGTCCTCAGGATCAGTTGGTGCTAACTTTGTCATTATGTCAAAGGGGGAGAAAGAGATTTTAAGAGGGAGAAAGAGTTTGTGCATAAGATTTGTGATTTTTGTTGACATTAATGACAAATGGGGAGATTTTTGGAGATTTTTCAATGATGTATACAAGGTGGTCAAGGGTGTTGATGAGGTGTCATGTGTGTTAGAACAACAATGACAAAGTGTGCTTCAATGTTTGACTTGGTAAGGTAGTTGATGGATGCTATTGATGGTATGGACATGTTATAGAGACCATATGGGGTGTTATGAGTTATTTGAGTGATTTTGGAAGTGAAATGAATTCATCAGAGTAGTCATATGAATGTCTAGGTTCTCTTGGTCATCTTGGCATATAAGGCTGAATAAGTAGATTGATGATGTTAGAATTTGCACATTTGGTAGTGTCAAAAGGCAATAATCACGTGGTGGTGTTTAAGTTTGAGCCTAGTTTATATGGTATAATTTTTAGGTCATGAGGTTACATTTATCAAAACATATCAAAGTGAAAATTTGGCCTTTTAGGTAGATTGAAGTGTTTCCCATAGCCAAATTTATAATATCGAGTGACCTTTATACAGGGCTGCCATGTGTCAAAACAACATTCAATTAGATCAAGGATCTAATGGAAAGTGTCCGATAAATAAGATGAAGATATAATGGTGATAAGTAGGTTAATAATTCAAATGATATTGAGAATGAATGTGTTGGTGACATGTGTCATAGTCATAGAGAATTGGTAGTAGATCAATGGCACATGGGTGATCGTGTAGATGAAGATCAATAGAGTAAGTTTGATTATGCATATGGATATAGATGTTGAAAATAAATTAAAAAATTAAATAGGTACATAAAATTCACATGGGGATACCAAGTGGCCTAAGAGTGGATACTGAATAAATATTGACTATAGGGTAGATAAAAGGCATGTGAAGCTGCCAAGTGGCACAATCTCAGAAGACCAGATCAAAGATTAATGACTAACATTGATAGTTAAATCCAATATATTATTGATGGTATAGATGGAGTGTATTTATTAAAATTTATATGGGGCATGAGATGAAGACACATGTTTGAATATTATACATTACACAGTGACTACTGGAATTTGAATTTTTATATTAATAGAGGAAAAAGTAGCCTGTATTATTTGAGCTATAGCTTTTGATTTATGATGAATTTAATGGTGGTATAAAAATAAAAGTTGTAAAATAATATAAGGGATATCCAAATAATTTAGTTATAAGGTTTATATATATATATATGTATATGTATATAAAGTTTTAGTTATTGAGATACAAATTTTATTGTGTGTTTGACCATCTTTTGCAAGTGACTCGATAAGGATGTTTGAGTTTGTTTTGATGGTGTTTAGATGTTTCATGATGATTTATAAATTAGAGAGTGTTGTAAAATCCATTAGGACCATATGTATGGATTTTATAGGTTTTACTAATTCATATTAAGTATGAACAAATGTTTGGAAGTTGACTATTTGTTCGTTAATGGTGTTCTTATGTACAAGGCTAATGTTTGAATAGATTATGCATATACAGAGAAGTGTACTGATGGATGTAATAAATTAAAGGTGTATTAAGGGTTATTAGGAATGAAATTATGAATTTTTAAGTGGTATTATGTTCCTAATTTTATTGGTGAATTTATAAAGGGGTGAATAGATTTACATGAGACCTATAAGGGCTATTAAGGCCTAATTGAAAGGTGTAGTTGCTTAAGAGTGAACCATATATGCTATGGCCAACCAATGAGGGTGGTATTGAGATATGCATTACTGTGATATAAGAATTAAGGGTTAATTAAAGTATTATGGTAGACCAAGAAGATGATATCCATGAAGGCTCTATAAAGAGTGAAATCAAAGGTGATGGTTTCTAGTGTTGAGGATTGAGAGTTGAGGAACAGAAGAAAGAGAAGAGTGAGTGTGTCTATTGGATGGATTGAAGATAAGAGAAGGTTATGGATTATGTGTATGACCTAAAATTCATAATTTTTATGTCATAAAATTAATCATATAGGTTTAAATATTGAGAATGAGTGAATAGGTCTAGGTTGATCCAAAATGTTGTTCTGGATGCTTTGAGTGTGAGTGAAGGATAGATGATGTTTATGTGAGATTTATGGATGGAATAAGGATTAAAGGAGTTTGAGGTATGTGTTTATGACCATTTGGTCATGTTGATAATTTTGTGACAAAGTTTTAGTTTTTTATTTGAGTATGTGTGAAGAAGTATAGAGTGATCCAAAAGGTGGTTTTGGATGCATTGAGAGGGTGTGAAGAATAGAGTGAGTGTAAATGGGAAGACTGAAAACAAAGTAGGTCATAATAATTTTAAGAGTATAAATAGATATTCAAATGATATTATTTTCAAGGTAGCTAAGTGGGTTCTTGGTTTCCTAGTGGGGTGGTTCTTCCTTGCAAGGTGAAGCTTACAAAATGTCTAGTTGTGTGGGTGATCAGATAGACATGGGTTGTATCTCCTTATGGGATGGGTGTATCTCTAAATTTGGATCTTGTTATTATATGAAAGTATTCCATCTTATAGGGTTTAGTGGATTTTAACCCTCAAGAGGGTTTCCCACATATGTCATGTGTTATGTGCTTAATCTTTCTTTATCTTCCATGTTCATTGTTATGAATGATGTGTATTATTCATGAATGTATGTGTTGAATGATTAATATTTTGAAGATTTTTTAATTGGATTGAGTATCTTGCATCATTGAATCACCCCCCTCTCAGTTATTTTACCTATAACACCCCTTCCCAATAACATGCCATATGTGGATATAATTTATGCCACCAAAATTGTCATTTTAATTATTTTCCATGGAATGGAAGTTAAAGTTACTTGTGCATATTTGATCTAGACAACTAACGATACTTGTTTTATTTCCATAGAGAAATATCAGTCAAATTTATTCATATAATTGAGACATAAAACATGAGTAACCTTGGCAAGAATAACATTGTCGAATGCTCCAATATCAATAATTCAATTACTCAACTCACATCCTTTTAAGAAAAGGGATATGTAAAATAGATCTTGTTTACTAGAAGGAGAAGTAGTCATAGCCATGGTAGAGTTTGATAGTTTGGTATTTAGATGTGTAGCTAGAATCCCTTTGAAATTAGACTTATTTTTATTATATTAACCCCATTTGATGAAATGATATAAGCAATTCAACTAATCTAGATTTGATCTCAAATATTCTACTTGAGAAATTTGAATCTTAGACTTGTTAACATGATCTAATATATCAAATGAGGGAATATGAGATGAAGATGTATAATCAAATCTCTTGGGCATTGACTCCACCTTATTTTTCAAATATTCATTGATCTTCTAACCTTCTAAATTTTGAGTATGAGGTAAAATAACTGCCTTAACTTTTGGATATTTCATTTTTTCTTTAAAATGAAGAGGGGAACCTCTAGGGAGTATTTTAGGGGTAGGTGACACCTCAAAATCATCATTACTCACATTTTTATCATTTTGGTTTACCCTATCAGCCTCTTGTTTCTTCTTGGCATCTTCATTTTTTGATCTTATAAATATATAATAATATTGACCATTCATATGTTCAATTATATATTCAGAATCGCCTTCCTCCTCACACTCATATTCCATAAAAATGTTACTAGAGTCACCTCCCTATTTATCAATTTCATAATCTAAAAAAAATGAATCTTTTACTTAAATCTCATCCTCATCATAAACATAAATTTCATCTATCACTAAAACCACATTGACTGGGGGAGCCTCAATGGTTAACATTGGTTGAGGAGTGGGTAGCCTTGAATATTTATTATTTGATACATAATTTCTCATAGGGATTTATTTATATGAAGATGTCAACTATCTATGAGGTAACCATTTCTTTATATAAACAATATCATTTATTAATTTTTGAATCAACTGTTCAATGGATTCATGACTTGAAGCTTGTCCTCTTGATTTTGAAGAATCTCTCCACAATTTTCCAAATATAACCATGTCATCTTCATTTTTAGTAGCTAATGTTTATGTATGCTCTAAATATTTTAGTATATTTCTTCTCAAGAGGAAAACAAATTCTGGGAGTTGGGAATTGATGAAGAAACACTTTTGGTTTTATTCTATAGGCTTAGCTACTCATAAGGTTTTATTTAATAACCCATTGAATTTAGACATGAAATAGTGCATGGGTTCATGAGCATCATTTTTTATTTGAGTTAATTGAGAATGTAAAGAATGTGCATCTTTAGATAATTTGAAATGATCTTTAAACTTGGATATCATAGTATTATAATTATCAAAGGACCTTACATCTAGATGATAAAACCATGTAACAACTCCATCTTTAAGAGTTTACATGAATAATATTATAGTGACACATTCATGATCAACCCTTCAAATCACACATGTAGTAAATATTGCAACAATTTGTTCATTCAGGTGTTGTTTTATAGCACCAAAAAACATAGGAAAGTTCTTATGTGAACCTCTTGGCAGTTCATGTAACTAACTAAGAGCTAGGGGACCAATGGTGTTTCCCCATAGTATCTCCATACTTTGAAAAACTAATATTTGAGGTATAATGGTTTTGGGAATGAAAATATCTTTACTCATTAAGGTATCTCTTTGCTATGGTATTGAAAATTTTAGACTTGTAGGAAAACTGATGGAGTCTCTAACTCTTATTTTCTTTTTAGGGTCTAACCAAAAACTAAGTCATTGGAGTAGATTGAAGAAAGGGTCAAATATCACTTTAGCTTTGATACTTTTAGTGAATCATATTTCCACTATAATGGTAGAAAAACTTAACTTCCTTTAGATGTTTTCAGTTGTATGAGTTAAAACAAAGCATGCACCATAGTCGTCACCAAAAAATGTTGATTGGAAAGAGTGTATGATACTTAAATACATGTGCCATAGTCAATAATATTACAGTATAAAGTCCATGTTCTATTTTTAGGTGAAGCTACCTTTATTCAAAATAAAATACAATCACAAACCTAATATATTCATAAATGTACATACTAAATATATTTGGGGGTTTTTATGTATGCAAAAGGAAATATGATTAGGAGAGTAAATTCGAGAAAATAGAAGGTATTAACTCTAAAAAGAGAGAAGAAGGAATGTAAATAAGTGATAACATGAAGATTTAACATAGATATTACATTCATTAATCTTGAAATAAAATTACCGTCAATTTATAATTTTGTTAGGAAATAATAAAGAAAATAGTACTTTTAATAAATAAACATAAAAAAATTTATTCACAGCTAAAGACAATCCCAAAGTCCTACAATAACTAGATTTATTGATTTTATTGAAAAAACACAAATTTCTTTTCTCATTTTTATTAAGAAGTTCTCTTATTACAATATTTACCAAAGATTAACATCCCCTTGAGAGGCATGCCAGCCTACTAATTATCAAAAATATTAAACCTATGTTCTAGGAAACAAACTCTAAAAATAAAATTCAGTTACATAATTTAGGGTGCATGTTGACTCATTCAACATGCACACAAAACTACAAAAATATTTTAACTAGAATGCAACTCTCAACCTATAAATAATATTGTGATAAAACATAGTTATGAATTACAAATCATGGATTATTATTTGGATCCTACTCCTCATCTCCTTATTCATCATCAATAATAATGATTTCCTCTTGCATAGATCGATGTTATTTCTCTTCATATTCCTTAAATTTATACAATATGTTTTATCACCTGTCATGATCTATGCCTTCAAAATGTTGATAAGGAATATCAACCTCTACCTTTAGGTATATCATCTATTTAGGAATTTTCTTGAAATTCTTCAAGTCCTTGTCAAGCTTATCAAAAGTGTTTTGAAAGTGCACAAATTTTTGAATTGATTCATAATTGAATGAAGTAGTAAGGATAGTTTCCTACTTGAGCAATTATTTGAAATAACCTTGTATGTCTCCCATAGGAATTATTTTTCCTTCATCTCCATATAATGAGCATGAGAGTTTATCAATGGCTTCATTGATGTCACAAATGTGTTCAGCTGATAAGATCCTTGACTCCTTAAATTTGTGTAAGGATTCTTCTATAATATTGATATTTTATTTTATCAATCCTAATAACTTATCTTGTTCTCTTAAGTCATATAAACTATCATAACTCATTCACCAACAAAAAAATATTCATCTACCTTGAATAGGTCTTGTAGCCATGGTGTCTAATTCTTTAGTTTACTCAATTCTTCTCTGTATTCATCCTCTTTTTTATAAGTGTATTGTATTTCTTCTTCCATCAAGGAGTAGTATTTGATGGCTAAGGATATAACTTTATTAATATGTTTGATAAAATTATTAGATCATTCCTAAGTATCTCTCCCCATGTTCCCTAGCCTCTTAGTTACTTGGAGAATTTTTGTGTATAGGGTGTAATATTGAAATTATTGCTGAGTTGGGCTAACTAGTCTTTGTATCACATAAGTAAGTTGGTCCACATTATATTTCAATTGATCTTTTATGGATGTGTCATGATCAAATATTTAGATAAATGATCCAATGGTGGTCTAAACATCCTTATTTAATCCTTCATGAGTAAGATTGCCTAGGTGAACACATGAAACTTGGTAATCCATATATGTGATCTCTTATTTTGAATTCTCAGAAGGAGAATAATGATTTCAACATACCTCTCACATTGATCATCAATAATAACATGAGAAACCTTTTTGGGTTTATTGGGATTTTGAATATTTAAGGAAATAAGAGTATTTAAGTTGATATCCACAAGAAGAATGATATTCTTCTTATTTTTTGATATACCACTCAACTATTGAGATGTCACAGTATCCACCTCCTTCTGTAGTGATGATGATCCTACTTGAGCCTATTTATAAACAAGGATTTGATCTACCACTATTTCTATTTCTTATTATATTTGAGGAAGAGATATTACTTCTACTTCTAAAAGATCCTAGGTGTCTAATTATTATTCTTTTTGAATGATAGGTAAATGTCCCAACTCCTTTAAATAAGTTTATGCTAACTCCAAAAAATATTTAATTTCTTCAAGAATTGATTCAATGGTTTTTTGGGAAGTAGAATAAAGAGGGGTCTCTTATAATTGACTAGAGGGGAGAGATGTTACCACTGCTAAAGGGTTTTCATTAGGATCCAAGAATTGATGATACATAGTCATGAATTACAACATGGTATTATTAATCAATCCTTACAAATTAACTACTTTTTTAGGCATCTCACTCAACATAGTCGATATTCTAGGAGTACCCTTTCCACCAGTTGACCTTTAGATATTGAAATTAAAGGGTATATTTTTAGGTCAAGGTAAGGGATCTTTAGTCTCTTTGATCATGAAAAGAGTGTCCCCTATAGTGGTTCAAGGTATCACTTGATATTATGCATCTTTATACTTTATTGACTCAAGAGGGTTAATATATATAGCTTTAAAATTAGATGAAGTTGAGCATTTTGTACATCAAATCATTTGCTAGTGATCCACACCAAAGTCCTTCTAAAAAATCCTTGATTTTGAGTATATAAATATGTATTCTTTACTCAAATCCAATTAACTCAAGGGATAGGTGTGTTTTTGATACCTTATGAGAACTATCTCTCATCTATCACCTCACCATCATATTGAATAACTATATAATCAAGTATATATATAATATCGAGCTTGATTATATGATCTAATGTGAAGTAGGTATAATAAAGAATCTTGAATTCCCTTTCATTGTCACAATCCATCCAAAAGTCTTTATAATATGGGATGTGTTTAAAAGACCCACTTAAACCATGCTCTATTCTTCCCTTATATCAAATTAAGGGAAGCTATGAAATGATTGGAGGGTGACTCATATCATGTCTAATTCTATTGATTTATATTTATGTAGCATGGTAAAATGGTATATAACAATATTTATCGGAATATTAATGTCGATAGATTTATGTTTAGAAACCAAAAGTTTCTATGTCACCATAAATTTTTGTACTAAATCCATGAGCACCCATCTATAATATACAAACCGTAGAAGCATAAAAAGGGGTATAATCACATTCACATACCCTAATTTAAGAAAAGGTAGGGAATTATATGAACCAACTACCCCAACTTAAAATATATGTAGAGGAAATGATGGAGAAACATATATTGTAAGGCTCTTATGTGAAATTTTGAATGAAAAATTGAAGGAAAACTTCATTGACATAAATAAAATGTTTATCACTTTTACTTATGGCTAACTAGGGATAATATTCATATATTAAAGAAGTAGGCATTATACCCACTATGGATAAGCCACTATAAAATATCCTCCATGATAAAACTTATATGAGATATGACATCATATAAAACTTATGGGTGGTAATCACCTCACACATATGTCTATGAATTGAATCACCGATCAATTTAGCACAATTGATGTATAATTATTAGCATGAATGATATGAATATATTGGTTCATCCACTCATTGTAATATTTTTCCATTGGATTTCTCATCACCTTATTTAGGATATTAATAATTTCACTAATTTTGAGCTTGAAATCTTGTTGGGAAATCACTTTGGGGACCCTACAGATTGAGGGTTTGGGCTTAAAAATATAGTGTCTATTTAGAGATATAAGATAATCATCCTTATGATTATAATGTAATAATTGGGATGAATATGGAGTGATTTACATGAAGACTTCATGATCAAGAATATTAATAATCTCTTTAATGTATGTAGGACTAAGTCTGAAGATGACTCCTTCTCATAGAGTGCAAACTTCTCTTATGTATTTATCATAGTGACTTTTTAGGGTCATGATAAGTTATAAGCATTACATAGAGACTAAAAGCATAATAATTTGATGAAGGCTACTATCATATATGATTTATGTATAGTCATTCATAAAAGAGGAATTTATTATTCTCTAGAAGTTTTTCATATCAATGTGACCTAGGTCTATGTTGGTGACTTGGTTAATGTTGGATTCTATGTTGGAAGGGGGTGTAACCCCTTGGAAATATTACTTCATATCACTTGATTTTTCCTTCCATTTATTCTTGGGCATTCCATACATTTTTTGACTGTAACAAAGATGAGAGAGTGGGAAGTAGGGAAGTAGAGTGGGAAGGGGAATGAGAAAATGGAAGAAGAGTGGTAGGGAGTTGGGAAGTGGAAGTAGGAGACTGCAATGTAGTCATGAAATATCGATGGTAGGAAAGCTAAAAAATCTGATGTCATAGTTTTGAAGGTGCACTAATGTTATCAAACCCTGATGTAGGGGAAGGTGAAAACTTTAACCTTGATGATTTGAGAGTGTAGTGCAATAAGCAAACCCAAATGTAGGGGAAGTTGGAAACTTTGGCATCATGGATTTTTGGGTGTAGTGTAGTAAAAAAACCTTGATTCATGAGAAGTTGGTAACTCTGATGTTAATAATTCGAGGGTATAGTGTAGGTAACAAATTTTGATGCAATAAAAATAGAAAAGGTCAATTATTAAAAGATGAGGAAAAGCTTTCAAGGGATCTAGAAAGAATCCTAATGAAGCAAGAAGCATAAAATGATTAAAAAAAGGAATATAGATGAAAAAATAATAAAAATGACTTCCAATTACCAAGGAATGGTAGAGAATCCTATGGAATGAGGAAAATGTAATTGTTGAGGTCGAAATGAAATTATCTAAGTATTTTGAAGTGGTAAAAAGATATTAGTTAAATAGTGGGGTAAATAAGACCCCAACACACATAAGAATTGACTCTCATTAATGAGGGTAGATTTAGGGATGGGAAATTATGTTGCAATCATCAAGGTTGAATGACTACATTGCATTTATTGGGGCCTAATGGTTACATTATAGTCATTGGGAATTGATGTTTACATTGAATTCCTATAACCTAAACCAAGGAGAATTAAAAATAAACTAAGTATTTTTCAAAAACACTATTCTTTTTTAATTTTCAAATACTTTCAAGAAATTCAAATGGGATGCCCCAAATTTCACATGTGAAATTTGGGGGATAACACAACTCAATAGGTCTAATTTCATTATTAAACATTCAAACAACATAGTAGACAAAATTGGATATAATCCAATGATGGCCTATGAAAAAAATGATAATGATTACAAACATAACTAGTTAAGATAATACAAGACATCATAGAGAAGAATGATGGACATTATTATTAGAATAAATAACTTATTATTATAAACTCAGTAAGCTTGTTGTTAGTTTTTTTATATTTTTATTTTTATTACTCATATTTAAACTAATCTTAAATTATTTTTTTATTATAGAGGTAAAATAAAACCTCTTTTACCGAGCTCTAACAACCATAAGTTAAAAACAAGAAAAGACCCATAGTCAAAAAATAACTCCCCACAGGCTACGGAATATAAGTCCTTCAACTAATACTAATATAGTTCTACAAGAAAATAAAAACTAATAAAAAACATTAATAAAAAACCCTAAATATAAAAATAGGGATATTTAGAATTTTCCTATGTTGTAATTTGTTTTGTCTCCTTAGTCTTCACCAACAATAATTCTTGGTTAATTCTACCTCAAGTTTATTTGTAGGGTTCTTATGGGATAGCCTATTTGTAATTATTTTGAGGAATTTTGATGTTCCTTTTGAATTTCATAGTAGGATGAGTGACTTTAGTATTATCTTGTACTACCCCAGTATTAATTTCTTTCTCTAATAGAGGGACTCTATTTTTCTTTTCTTTATCCAGTTTCTATTTAAGCTTAACAGTTTTAGCTTTTAGGTCATTCAAGTACTTGATGAGAGAGGCCATGGCCCTCCATAAACCTTCTAGTTTAACATAAATAATCCTATATTCCTATTATGTTCAATGTTTATATCCACCATTCTGTAAGTTTCCATGCTCCTAGAGCCATCATCCTCTTTCCAATATATAACAATAGTTCTATGATTTTTGATTGTGGAGGTAGGGGAAAAAGTAATGGGGTACATGAAGGAATACTTTATGGATCTATAAGGAGGGGAGAAGGGTTAGGGGAGGGTAGGGGACCCTTCCTCTTTCTTTAGTAGACTAAATTCATCCTTATAAGGGTCTTTAGTTAGGGTGTCTTCAATAGGGGTGACATTAGTTAGGATGTATTCACTTGGGGGACTATGCTTCCCATGAATGGTTTCACCATATTGAACAAGCATAAAAATGAGGCCATGGTGGATTATTTCATTCTTATCGCTAATCTGATAGGTTATAGCCATGACTTCTAAGGATCTTAAAAGAGAGAAAGGTAGACTAATTTTATAACCATAGAAGTGATTAATAAGAAAAAAATTATGGGAAAAAAATAATGAATATTTACCTTCAAAGGTTAAATATTTCATTATATACAAACATATCTCTATCCAATATCAAGGAAGATATTATTTTGGTAATTCCTTCTTGTCTATCTTCAACACTACATCCATTCAAAAATATTTTTTATCAATCTAATTTTGTGGCTCTTATACTTGAAATCCTTCACCCCATCATAGGTAAATCTCATTCATGAAGGCACTAAGCTAGCTTGATATGACCTAGAAGAGGAGTTGTAGGACTTACAAACATAGATTGATCATCTCAGGGAGACATCTAAGACATTGCATATTCCTACAGGTATTGAATTTGAGGTTTAGGGGGCCGCATCAAAATGTTACAACTCCTTAAAGGCCATGGAATTTATGAAGGTTGATATGGCTCCCCATGTGAACTAGGAAAATCAACTGTGCAAATCCTTAATTCAATATAGTGCCAAGCTCAAAATGCTAGTTATCTATAGAGGCAACTCTTTATATAACCATCTTGATTTAATAACAATTCTTGAGGAATATAATTCCTTAAATCTAATTATCATCTAGAAAGAGGAGGTGAAGGACTGGTTGAAATTAGTTGCGGCTTTGATCCCTGAATATCAAGAACATGAAGCTTAGTTCCTCCAAATTTTGGATGAGTTAAAATTGTCCAAGGCAAGAGATTCTATTGGTAAATTGATTAATAGAATTAATTTTAATAAAATTGTTTAGGAGGCTATAGATAACTCTAAATATAACATACAAGGATTGATAATTAAAGAAATAGAATATGATTTAAGAAAGGCTTAGAAGAAGGTAACCAAGGTCGAGATATTTAAATATAAATTCCATATAACCAAGGACAAACATGTGAGACTCCTTGGATAGACCAAGAGACTTCACTGAACACAATTACTTAACTTAGACATTATCCAACAACAACATGATGTAACACATAAAGTATATGAGGATAATGAGGCAAAGAAGAAGTAGGCTTCTGGTGGTGGTTCTATATCTTCAAATACTTCTTCCAATTCCACACTTACTAAAGCACATGAAATACTTTGAAAAACTCAACCTTGATAGGTTAAAATTTTATGCATGTAAATTTTTTGTAGCAGTACATATACTTAGATTTTCCTTGAGATTAGAGAGAATTATTGTAAAATTGACATTATAATTGTATACATGCACACTTTGCATAATTTTTTCAAAATAAATTTATCTATTTATAGTTTTTTAAATCTTTTTTATTATACGACTTTAGACCATAGTTAGAACTAAGTGTTCTAACTGCCACTTGTAATCATCATGTATAGACTTGAAGGATGAGGCAAACCCTTCCCCAAGGTCTATAAATATAATTGTACCCCTAATTTATTACTTGGGTCAAAAAAATTGGAATACAGAGCAATGAACCAATTTTGATCATCAAAAAAAGTATTTTAAGTATTTTCTTTCTAGTTTTATGTTATTAGTTATTATTTCCATGGTTTTTTGTTTCAATAAATATTTAGTGTGCTAAAGATGAGAATATATTCTTGATTGATTTGATTAATATTCTAATCCAAGATGTGTAATAGCTATTGAATATTAGTGAATGTATTGATTAAATTGGTCAAGATAAATTGAATCATATTTATGGAAAGTGTACTAGTGTTTTCTTGGTGTAGTTTCTTGTGTATGTGCTACAGCCACCTCAGATAATTCATTAAGCCTAAGCCATAATATTCTATTTAAAGGGTATAAAATAACTACCCTAAAGGAAGAAACCTTTGTCTGAGGCTATTTAAATTCATTTATCCATATTTCCCTATGATTCTTATTTGTGTTTGACTTCATGTATGTTATTGATATAAACAACAGGCATTGGTTTTAAGAAGGCATTAGTTTTAAGTAAGCATAGGTCTTTCTGGAAACCAACCAAGGAAGTAATTTCCAAGATCCACAAAAACTTATTTTCTACTCTACCTTACCCTCCTTTTATGTTTTGTTATAAAAAATTTAACCACCTTATATTATAATCTAGTCTCCCATCAAAATCATTTAGAAATCCACTATTTTAAGGTCCACACCTCCATCTAAAAAACCTTGTCAACAACCTGCATGCTTTACCCCTATTTCATTAATAGGTTGAAATAAATTGCATACCTATAAATTGTGCCCTAGAGTGGAGTTTACCTCCATTGAGATCTTAAAATGTTAGAGGATACCTCATTTGACTATGGTGTGCTTAAAACTGACATAAATAGTTACCTACAGTCATATTTTAAATGGTGGTCATGTTCCAATAAAGCCCTTATAGGAGTATTAGGTTCTTGGAAGATGACCAAATCATCTTGAATTTCACTATGCATTATATATATTTTATCTTCAAATGGTGATTGATCACCTAATACTACTTGATGGATTGATTACAGGGATAAATTAAAATATGAGCATGGTAGATAAAATGCAAATGTAGTGAACAAACTACATTTGATGTTCTCCCAAGTATCTGTATCTATGTGTGTTTCTTGATGAATATACCAAGCTCTAGCCTAAGCATGTAGAGTGCCATAAAATACATGAACCCATAAGTATTCAAGTAAAAATGTATCGTTAGTGGTCCAAAGATCTCATATATGGCTATATGGTCATCTATGGACTAAACACCATTATAACTGAGTCTGGTGCAAACATAGTTATCATGGTGAAATTGATGATGTATCATGATGTGTACTGATTTCCATGTAAATTTTTTTTATTAATGAGTATCCCACCAATAATCAAATGTTCTTTGAAGTATGGTAGGGAGCACACACATACATTCATTTTAAAAAACATATTAAACCTCTAATTATTAGAAGTACTCTCAAACCTTAATCTAACCATGAAACCTAGGTGCCTAGTCTAATTGGGAGGGTGGTGCATTCATTAAGAATCAAGCAATGAGTTGAATAGACTTATAATACTTAAATATCTTGCATGGCATATTTATATACTGGCCAATTGTAACACATTCTCATATTATTATATCATATGCTTTATGAGCCTAATGTTCACAAGCAATATTGATGGTGGTGTTAGATATAGATTGCACATCTCCCCATTAAAGTAGACCATTTGAGTTAGGATCTACATATTCATTTCCTTATGTTATGATGTTATAAATGTGCTTAAAATCCTCATCAACATCAATGAATTCTATAAAAGGGGGGCCTTGGTCAATATTAAGAGCAATGACCATGTGTTAAATGTAATTTTAAAATATAATGTAGATCGTATTGAAATGCATGTCAAAATTTTTGGTATAGCACCATAGTCAGCCCAATATAGTTGGAAAATCATTAGCTTTATCTAGTTTAATTACTTCAGAATTTATTTTGAATGGGACACCCAAGATGTTAACAATGGCATCCTTAAGAGTGCCCATAGGCATTGCTCTAATATTTATGGCTATGAATAAAATGTGTGGGGAAGGTTATAGAGTGGGACTTCTCATCCTTCTCTGGGCATCCTTTGTGAGAACATTAAATTCTATGCTAATGCCCACCAATATATCTTGTATCATCCAACCATCACTGGATGTATTCAAAATAACCTTTTTGTCACATTCAATATTGGATTAGACATGAATCTCTTGGCATCGTGCATGGTTTAAATGATGATCTATAGAGGTCTTGGTTATTTGTTGTTGTAGCTAGTTATTAAGGAGCAAGATGATGTTCTCACTAGTAATAATATTATAGAGCTCTCAAAATTCATCCTGCCCTAAGTACTTTAAGATAGTTTATCTTTTCATATCAACATGCATGGTAGCATCCGTATCCTTCAAAAAATTAAATTTTCCTTGTAGGTCACATACCAAGACCATCGTGTCATGCAACACTTCTTTTCATTTTTGAACATTAGGGTAGTGTTGAGCATGGGGTTATTCAGGTTAAACCTTCTCCATAAGTGGATTTGAAGTTATTTAGGAATGCACACCACTCCATGTTGTACTATTGACCTTAGGCCTAGTTTGTGGGGTAGTAGGGTATGGCCTTCCCTAAACACTTGGATTTTTTGTGACTAAAATCATTCTAGTGCCCTTATCATTGCACTCTTTAATGAAAACCACATATAAGTTAGAGCATTCTTCTAAATGATGTTCATTCTTACAAAAGGTGCAAGTCAAATAAACTAAGAAATCACATTGGTAGTGATCTAATGATATACACTTTAATAGGTCCTAGTTGGAAAAATACCACCCCTATATTCATTTCCATATCCTCAAACCTATAAATATCATCCTCCACCAGTCTCCTAATTATTAACAACACAAGTTTGGTGAGTTCCTCTCATGCATGCTTTATGAATCTCATTAATGACTTAGTAGTCATTAGTGTCATATGTGTATGCATCACATATTTTATATTATAGTGAGAATTTAGCCTAGGTATCATGTTGGATCAAAGGATAACTTATTCCATCATGATCCTTCTAGAAGATCTCACAAGACTATTTTATTATGGTGCAAATATTCCTATATGGGAAATTATTCTTGTTATGGCCCTCTACTTCATAGTCAACACACCATAGGCCAATGAATGTGTTATGAGAATTATTAGCCACTAGCTTCTCCATTTGAGAATACATATAATAATTTTAGCCTATATAAAGGTGTTGATCCCCATATATATACTTACCATAACTTCAGCATAGAGAGTAACTTCCAATACCTCAAGTGAGTAGATAAATGTCTTTTGGGATATAAATCAATAAAAAGGAAGTAATATCCCTGCCACAAACCATTGAGTATGATGTTTTAGGTTAATCTCAAATGATAAATTTAAAATAATCATTTTGAAACACACATCATACTCATGCACACTCTCAATGAGCACTTGTTTGATATCCTTGAGGGAAATAATACTCTATTGCTCAAACTCTAGGATGTCAAATTATTAAAGAAAATTAGTTTTCAATAATTCATAATTCATAATAGCTTATTGAGGGTCAAATTTATGATATCATTTATGCACGTGATCTAATAAAGTATCGATAAAATAAGTTTTCTTTCATTCTAAAGAAGTGATATTCTACACTTGCCAAATGAGTTCACACTTATGAACATGTTCTACCACATTTTTAACACTTTGATATTCAAGGAGATGAAGTATCATCTCATAGTATATCATAAGTGCACTTGGTGGTTATAGTGGACCCTATTATGGCACTCTTCTAGTCCCTCTTGAATGCTATGGTGGAGGTCCACTAGTACCTTTAGTGATTCTATGTAATCCTCCTCTAACAAAACTACCCTTGGTACTTCCTCCCATGCCTCCTACAACAATAGGTGTACCATAAATTATGGGAATTTAGGAAGGTTGATTTGATATGTTTGGGCTTATAGTTTATCCACTATTTATATTAGGTCCACTTGGCATTCCATGGTGAGACATATATCATAATTGCAATGGAAAAGTAAATGTTAAAGGTAAATTTATATGCTGAGCTTGTACTCCCAATGATTCATCTACTACTTCATCTTTAGATTCCACACTATCAGTATCCCAATTTATTACAATAACTCCATCAAACTCAAATACATGAGAATGCACTATGATGGGGGAATTGGGCCTACCTAGATTGGGTTCTGCTATCAATGCTTATCCTAATTATTTTATGTGTACCTACACTATTAAATGACATAGTCCCATGGTTAAGGGGTATACATTATGCCTTTCCTCTCTCTTATGGTTTCTTGTAACACTTTTAGTATCCTTCCATTGACCCCCTAGCTCATTATGTCTTATAACCCTATTCCTAGCCTCATCATACTTTCAATTTTGTAATTCTTTATACTTAACCTCCATATTGAACTCCCAATATCATACCAATGTATACCCCTCCATTTCTACACCAATCACACTATTCATGTATGAGAGAGTTTAGCCATCCATAGGAAATTTATCAATCTAGAATTAAAAAGTTTTTAAATCTCTAAAAGGAACTATTTGATATACCTTTTACATGACTCTCTTAATAATTTGAACTATGATTCTTCTAGGTAAGAATATATAGATATTACATATTCAAAAATATAACTTTTAAGTGTCCCCTTCCACCTGACATCTATTTCTTGTGCTTAAGGAGTTTCCAACTTGGCCAAGGTTATTTGACACTCTGTTGACCAAGAAGCCTTTCATCCATAATTTATTGAACATTTTTGTGCATATGCTAAAATACAAGCATGTGAATGAATGGTTAATAATAAAAAAATGTTTCATATAGAGAATCATATAAATGTTGCTCTACCCATGTACATGCATAAATTCTTGGTTTAATAAATTGGAGTGAAAAGTTTTCTTCTACTATACTAACCTAATGCTTGATATTCTCTAAAGAAAGTCACTCAACCATCTTCTTACCATCATGCTACTAAGTGAAATGGGTACTAACAATGGAACCAAAATGTTGGGTTCTTTTCCTTTAGTCTAGCATGACTTATCCTAGTCACACACTTAAACAAAATAAGTAGTCTAATGAGATAGTACATTGGTGTATCATGTGATAAATGACCTCATGCACTAACTTGAAGCACATAGATTAAGACTAATTCCCATTCTTTATATCACAAAATGGTGTATGTATTGAGTTATCTATAATAGGGCACTTGAACATGCACATAGTTATTTAACCATAAACATTATATTATATCTAATCCTAACAATATTATTCCATACTTAAACTAATCATAAAAAAATATAGGTGCAAATTGAAAAAAGAGTAGTACCATTGATTCCATAACAAGAATACAAAATGTATTTTAGTAACACAAGTATTCTATCTCATTACATATCAAATATCAACATACACAGGTCACGTTGCATATTAGGATCATGACTAAGCTCAAGATTACAATTATAAGATTAAAATTAAAAAATCATCTCTTTAAATAAAACTAGGGGGTATTTATAAAATGTTTTACCTAGACCATTATGTTATAATATTAATATAAAAATGATTAATTTTCAATGACTAGTTACCCCTATATACACTCTCTGTACTAGATATTCATTATCATTCTCTTATATTAGTATGAATTGGTGCTAGATTCATGATTGAATATTCTCCTTTAATGTTTATGAAAATTGCTTCCTAATTATATTCACTTTTTGTGCCCTTGTCTAAGTCATACACTATTGTATGAGTCTCAAATCCTCAGTTCCTCTATGTCTTTTGCATCCTTATTCCTCACAACTGGCTTCTATCACACCAAGGCCTTTCATGCCATGTTTCTCTTATGCCTTGGCTTACTTTCATGCCATTTATAAAAAGTAATTAGAATAAATAAATAAAATATTTGGGGTCCAAAATTTATGCTAGTTGTTTATGCTTTCCTTTATGCACTTCTTTGAATGTTTTACCTTGCTATTATATTACTTCTTTGAGCATTTGAATATACTCCTTTTTTTATAGCCCCTATGCCTATGTGTGTGTTTTTTAAATTTGAATATGTCATTGTTTATTTTATGGACATTTTAATGTCATTCTTAATTTTGTGGACATTGGACTATTTCATATCCCTTTAATTACGTGACATTTAAACATGCCCCTTATTTACAATCTCCTAGGACCATTATATGTTGAATTGATTTTGAATGCTCTTGTGTGTGTACTTTTTTTCTTGTTGATATTATTATATTGATATATAAACATTGGAATGATATTTTTCACAAATTTTAGGCCTTCATGTGAGCACATTTTTCTATTTACTTCAATGATACATATACCTAGACATGTTCTTCTATATACTACATGGTTTCATTCATAAATTATACAGTTGTATTATCCTTTTGAGGTGAGGTAAATAATGGTTACTATCTTATTTCACCTTAAAGGAGGGAAATATTAGTTGGGGAATGTCATAGAGACATGTTATCCACATTTAGAATAGTTTTCAGATTTATTAGGGGCATGCTTTAAATCATGTTCTTCGTACTTATTTAGTATTAAGTATTTCCAGATTATAGTGGGGGCATGTTTTGGAAAAATGTTCTCCACATTGGAAATTATTTAATTTTTCATTTTTCTCCATTTATAGTGGGGGAATTTTATGGTAACACATTACCAACACTTGTGCAAAAATTCCAAATTGGCCAAACCACATAGTTATATAATTTAGATTCTCAATTGTGGTAGAATTCTATATTTTGGTACCATTATTATACATAGTTTCAACATGAGACATATATAAAGTGCATATGATATGTAATGTGTTACTAATATTAAAAAAATATAAATTATTTTAATATTTCAAAACTCTTTTATGGACTATCATCACCCACTAGGTTAAACTGTTATAGACTATATTGAGCCAATCTATTACAATAGTTGGTTTGATTTTGGTATGGTTGAGGTGATTAATTAACTCAATATTACCAATTTTATAGGTTATAATTGATTGCATCATATAAAATTACTAAATATATGGCACATATTGAGTTTTTTCACTCATGGTCACCATGTTATAAGTATTATTAAGTTGCACAGTTGAGCTAATCTCAATTATTGGGTGGAAACTCATCTTTTCTCCAAGGTTTGGGGCATGAACCTTCTAATATCTCTCTATCTCCTTATATATATGCACTTTATGGATTTATATATTTTTTCTAATATCAATTTTAGTGATTCATAATGCTACATCTTTCAAATCAAGTTGCCAATAGGAAAGGTAGTTGCATCAATACATAGGTATACTCCTAAACCTTGCTCTTTCAATTTAAATATTTTCAATGATTCAATTTTAGATTATATGCACTGATTATATAATGTAACATGTTCTTGGTTATAGGTTAGTCACTAGTAAATCAATCAAGTTAGACTTAAGTAAAGATAAGGTGTGTTAAACACACCCTGGTACAATTCATTCTCTTTTAAACCAATAATTTTATTATTAGATTAAAATGGGGGAAGATGTAGATGATATTTATGAATTATATAACACCTCAGTATTTTACACTAAAAAAAATTAGACTTTGGTTTTTCCTCTTGGTTCTAGACCTTTTCAGCTTTTGGATGTCTGGCATATGCTTTATCTTATGACCTTTGGTCTATCTCTTGGTCTGAACAGTCTTATGTTTATGACCCAAACCTTCTATCTTTCCTATAATGTTTAAAATATGCTTATCTTATGCCCCTACAAGTTTTGATCCTATACCCATTTTCTAACTACCAATACATTGGCATTAGTCCCAAACCCCTATGTTGATGCTAGTGTCCTACCCTAACACAGGTGTCTAGTGCCCTAATGTCAGTTAATTTTAAAATAAAATGTATCCTAATGGTTAGCCTAAGTGATTTAGTGTGATTTATTTCTAAAAATGGATTGGTATAACTACAACATCAACTCACATTCATTCCTCACCTAGAAAATACCTAAAGAGACCAAGGTATCTTATCAAAAGAATTCTATCCAGCATTCAATTGATAAAATCTTCCCTATTTTCTCTTATTTCCACATTAGTCATAGGGATATAAAATATATATGTATAAATTATTGAAGGAGTATCCCAAGAGCTATATTTTCCAAGTTACAAGATAGGTCATTACTGTACTTTTTTTCCACATATTGCATGATTCACACACAAGCCATCACATAAGGGAAAACTACATTAGTTTGATTCCCTCTTTGGAATAGTGGCTATGTAAGTAGTACCCATTGGTAGAGGGATATTTGAGATTAACTCAACACCATGATCCCACTAACCCATTTTTCTCAAATTCACTATGAATATGAAGAATAAAGGTTTTAAAATTTCTTAAGGAGAGACAGTGCATGATCTTAATATGAATATATTTGATTAAAAGTGAATAAAAAATTAGAAGCATCTAGGTGGTTGCATCCTTTTCTAGTAGGTATTTCTTATAGGACACCTACATCTAGTTCAAATAATAGTGTTGATGCTAATGTCCAAGGTTGATGTTAGTGTCCATAGCTCTAGAGGAACTCAATCTAGAATTTGGTGACTACTATATAATCATCCACTAGTCTTTTTTTTGCCTATTACATATCTAGTGTAATAACCCCACTGGGTTTTACTAGGATATAACAATACTTTTTTAAAAATTAATTACTCATATTACACATAAATTTCACCATGAGAAACCTAACTAGTGATATTTAACTAACTATAATAATTTAGTTAACCAAAAAGGTTTGTAGATAAAAAACTTAGCTAAGGATCACTATGAATAGATATATAAATCATAACCAATAATAAAATTAAAATAAGTATGACATCTCATCATAAATGAAATAATATGAATTCAGCCACAACTGATACAACATTACAACCACTACTGTAGAAGTATAATGTATAAATGTTACAATTTTTGGCAATACATAAAAATATTTCAAATGATAAAACATGATACAAATATCCTTTGAGTAGTATCCATGACTCAAGTATCAATATGTAATCTCAAGTGTATTCTAAAGTATAATACTCTAGCTAGGAGGGAGAGCATAATTTAAGTACTTTTCCACACCAACCATGGACCATAGATTCCCCGCACTATCTCCCTAAAAAATGGATGGCCCTCCCTAAATGGATGGGTAGATAATGACAATGCATGAATCCATAATAAAAAATTAGAACATGTATGTTGAAGATATCTAATATATAATGTGTATCATAAATAAATATATTCTAATATGATATCACACAAACATAAAAAACTAGATCAACATATGAAATGACAATGTTTATTAAACATTACTTTGGCCAAAGTTTTCAATAATAAATGATCTCTAGGACCTATCAAATTCATATGCACCACTTAATTTTATTACCCCTCATCTTGCATTGATGGTGCTAATTAAGTTAGTGGAATCTATGCACTATTTAATTAGGGTAATAAATATGAGATTTGGTGAAATAAATAATAATATTAAAATAGAATAAATTCATTCATAATATTTCACTTTAGATAATCAAAATTATGCTAAGTATAGAAGTATCACACACATTCATTTAGTCTATCAAATTAATCCATACATCTAGTTTATTTCAAATAATAAACAAAATTTATAAATAATCCTCAATATAATATACCATCCGGGTATTGATTATCTAGAATGCTAGTTCCTTAAACCAGTAAACAACTTATAATATTATTTATCCATAAAATAATCATTATAACACATGATTAATAAATTGTTCATAATACACATGTAACAAAAGCCAGTCCAAAACATCTTAAATGGTTTATATTTTAACTCTTAATTACAATATTTTAATGCTTTTATACTAACCAAATATAAACAAACATCATTTGCACACTCTTATGATGATAAAATTTATAACACAACTATATGCATTAATATATATATATATATATATATATATATATATATATATATATATATGTATATATATTCACACATGTAAATACATTGTAAATACATTATAAATACTTCATTTTATATAATATAATAATAAGATGACACCCACTGTCATTCATCTTAGAGTATACTGTATACACTAAGTATATAGTCAGTTCACAAACAAAGACCCCATAAACTTTTTTTATTAATTGAGAAATTCCATTTACCCTTATATATATATTCACACATGAAAATACATTATAAATACTTCATTTTATATAGTATACTAATAAGATGACACCCACTATCATTCATCTTAGAGTATATTGTATACACTAAGTATACAATTAGTTCACAAACAAAGGCCCCATAACCTTTTTTTATTAAATTTAGAAATTCCATTTACCCTTGATAAATAAAACACACTAGATTATATAAATCAACTTAGTTACTCATTTATTCACCAAAACTATTTATCCAATTAAATCCAATCAATCATTTAAGTTTTGCCAATTAAATATAGTTTAGATGAGTATTGGCAATTTGGCCTCCCAAAGACAAATGCCAACCCCTATAACCAATTTTTTTTAATGAAAACCATTTAAGCCTACTCATGGTGATATCTTTCATGGTCATATCCTTATTTAACCTATTTTGAGCCTTGGTAGCAATATTATAAGTGTCATGGTATGTCATAGGGCATGCTTGTGAATCCATTGTGTCATGGCTTCCTTGAGTCTTTTTGGTGAGGTGACAGTGGTTATAGTTACCTTGGAGTGAGAGAGAAGAGTGTAAAGATATCTTGTAATGTATAATGAGTGGTTTTATACTTGTTTTATGATATTAAGGATCTTTTGATAAAATTAAGGTAACTTGACAAGTTTAGGGTCATTAGTTCTCATGGTATATGGGCCTTTTTCAATCTATTTTCTTGTGAGAGAGTCTTTATAAAGTTATATGAAGGGTGTATAACCTTGATCCAATCATGACATTAAATTTTATTGGTGTGTTTAAGGTAATTATTCATGATATACTCATCCAAGCCCAATTAGCACCTCAACTCACCATTAGAAGACATCAAATACCCCTTAAATCACCTCATATGAGTCAATATGACTTGTAAAACCTTATAAACAAGGAAGTGTTTTAATTGAATTGCATTATAGGGTCTTTAAAATATCCCTTTATTATCATATGGTCATGACTCATGTGTTTCATATCCTAAAATGTCTATTGAGACCCATTTTCATTTCCCACCCACCAAGTGGACCCCACACATGCCAACATATTTCTTTCCCACTTACCCCTACCATATATCCTATTTTAAAAGGTTAACTAATTTATGTTACCTCTCTCTTCATCCTTTAATTGTGGGTCAAAGCTTTAAATATAAATAAAATATACTAAGGACACTATTTTCATGTGTTTTTTGCATGTAGTATGGACTTGTATGGTTAGTCTATACATAGGGAGATCAAAGATTAAATTTAAGGTTATGATAGGTGTTTCAAAGAACATTAATGGTAGGAAGATTAAAAACAATCTAAAAACTAACCTTCTCTCTCCATTGAGCTTCTTTACAACTCAAGACAACCCTTCAAGTTTGTGGATAGCATGAGCATGAGAGAGAATATTAGTGTATACACATAATATTTTCAAACTTTTATTGATTACTAACACTTTGTATCTTATAGGAACCTATCTAATTTCAATCTCTCTGAGTGAATGTCTTAATGGGTGCATCAGGAAAGGGGTGGGCAAACCATTGGTGCTTCATAGGATCATTGTTCCTTTTGTCATTTGTTATCTAAAAAATTATCTCCTAAAACCATTTATCTTAAGCTTGTTCTTCTTAGTCTTACCCATTACAATCATTTTCCTCTTTCCATCCTCCTTTTTTTCCTTAACACCCTTTTAGTTAGTCAATTGCACTAGGTCAACCCAGTATAATTTAAGGGTATTTTTCACTTTTTTAACTTATTAGCCTTTTGACCAACCTAGCTTAGACCTAGTGAATTATCTCTGAAAACATATAGGGTTGACTGGGTCAACCCTATATAGTCAAAAATTTTGGGAATATTTAGGGAAAGATCCACCTATATATATAATTTCATTTCCTACCATTTCATAAGAGAATGATTAATATCAAATAAGTGTGAAAAAACATCTACTTATTGGACATTCTACTTGAGGAATAAAGCTTAAGGTTCCATAATTTCTTTGGAGATATGGATATTGTCTTGTGGAGAAGTCTTTTGGATGCTTAGATAGGTTGTGTAGCCTAGAGCTGATTTATCTTGGTTATCCTTACATACCACAACAATATATTGTGAAGCACCTTAGCCAAGGGAGAGATTAAGGCTCGATGGGTTCATCTTCAAAGGTAAGTATTCCTAATATTATTTCTCCTCTGTAAGATTAGATAGATAATACATTTGTATTCTTCTCACATGTATTAAGATTTCATATACATTGACGTGAGTATATGTTTTCTATTACATGTTTAGTTTAATTGTTTTATTGTTTTTAACCCCCACTTTGTGCCATAAGCTTTGGTGTGCACTAAATTAGATTTACTTTTTTGTTATTAGAATAAGTGAATGTTTTAAACCTTAGGATACTATTAGGGTTGTTATGCAATTATGTTAGACTGTAGGTTTTAAAACCCTTCCTAACATGATATGTTGTGATAAGTGATCCCCTAATCAGGTCTAGTGGATCCCCATATTAGTCATGCTTCTGCTTAACAAGTGTATCCTAATCAGAAGTGTAGGTATTCTCTATCTTCTTTGAGATAGGATTGATTTATAGACATGATGCATTTTTGATTACATACAATCTAGTGAACCTGATGTAAAATTAAACCTTGTAAGATTTATTTATCTTTCTTTCATTAGTTTAGTCATTATTTTTATCATACTAGTTCGACTCTATCGACCCAATTTTCTAACTTTTGTACGCAGGTTTCTAGGAACAATAAACTAGATCAACCTAGTTAACCTAGTACAAGTTTCTAACCTTTTTAGACATCCATTTTAGCTTGCTAAGTTGACCTAGTTAACCTTTTACATTTTAGTACTCTATAACAGGTTCTTACACAACTTGATCGATCCTATCAGCCTAGTTTGAAGGTTTTTTAAGCCTATTTTAAGGTTCTTCATCATCAATATTTCCTCATTACATCTCCAATCCACCAAGGTTCCTTTCTACCTATATATTTATTTATTTTTTATCTTTTATTTCATAGTTTGTAGTCTTTAAAACTACCCTTGCATAGTTAATTGGATCGACCTTGCCAACTCAGTTCTATGTTTTATGTGCTATCTAAAATAACTGGGTCAACCCTATCGACCTAGTTCATTTTTAGACCTTGATTTTATAGTATAGGTTAGACCCTATCAACCCTATTTTATATTTTGTGCATATAATGTCAACATTATACCTTGTTTCAAGTTATAATTAACCTCATATTTTCTATTAATTAACTCACACATTTCTTTTCCTATTGCTTACATGCTTAGAATAGTGCACATAGTTTAATTAGGGGATTTTCAATTAATAACTTAGTTTCACTATTTATATTTTATGCACACATGACCAAATCACAAAAATATAAATAAACACTTTAACATTTTGTCTACCCAAGGCCAACCTACTTGGATTTCATCACCAAGGGGGAAGTTGACTTGATGCTGTGGTCAATTATAAAGCATGGATAATGGTATATTCTGGCTAAGCACCTGACACCCTTATCATTTTAGTGTGTGAAGTGAGGGGGTAGGCCCAAATACCAAGCTTTTATTATTACCACTATAGTCTCTTTCAACCCAAACTACCTGAAACCATCCTTAGATTGCTATTTAGTACCTTACTTATATCTAACTTTCAATCACATTTAAAAATCATATCTTAATAATCCAATAAAAATTTAGGTTAACCAATTAGTTATCTCTTTACTTTTCAAGTTTATTGATTTCTCTTTTATCAATTGTGTGTGCAAAATATTGTATTAACCAATGTTAGTGCAAGGTTCTATTTTATGTGCTTCAATTAGATTGGCTAGCATTAATCTAATTGATTATCTATTTCCGTTTAGTACTTATTACTTTTCATTACTTGAAAAATTATCTTGTTTCATTTTCATAATATATTTTTAGGCTTCTTAAATTCCTTGTCTTCTGTACTAGATCAACCTAGTTGACCCAGTACTTTTTCTACCTTTTATACACTATACTGGACTAACCTAGTCGACCCTATATAGTTTTATAATCCTTGTTTTTATGTTATGTCAACCCAATCAACCCTGTACTATTTCAATCACCCCTTTGACCTTTTATTACTCATATCTCTTCTTTTCCCTTCATCATGGACTTTTTTTTGGGTGATGAAAATGAGTTACAGTCAACATACATGATGAACTTTACCAATCCTAATATGGTCTCCCATAGATAGAGTAGGGATCCTCTTTTGGATGCTATTAATGCTCATATTTCCACTTTCAAAATGAACCATGGGACCCCTCCTAACACCTCTTTGTATCATAATCCTCATCTTTTCTTAGAGGATCAACTTAAGTTAGATTATACTCTTAAAATGCTTTTTTTTTATCACTAAATTTCCTCAAAATTGAGGAAAAGATCCTTATACTATTTATAACCTCATGATTAGTGGTCAAACCAAATAGCCTCATTCTCCTACTCTTACATTCAATACTATATTTGAGGGTACCACTTTCCTTAATTTTTAGCCTCTTCAATTTTGACTCCTTATGCCATAATATTTTCTTCTCTAACCTCTTCCACCTCCATGCCTAGTATCTCAACTAACATGGTAGGTTTTACATCTAGTGGACCTCTCATAAGATCCAAAATCCTTAATCATTCCATTGGTTCATTATTTTCTACCCAAGTCAATCATGCTTCTAGTGCTTCTTCTTCTCAACCATTCACTAGTCCATCTTTTTCTCCACAAGCAAATTTTTCCACTAGTTCCTCACATCCTCATAATTCTTCTCAAGTTCATATCAGCACTTATAGTGGTACCCAAACCACTAATAAAAATACAAACACTAATTCTAATACTTCTAATTCTAATCAAACACACCATATTTTGTTTTAAAATCTCAATCAAATGAATACCTTTCAAGCACATAACACAAATTAAATTATGAGAATACAAAAGCACCTTCTTAATCTTCAATCTCAACTACAACCTACGGCTTTGGGCACACATAACCATAATTTTCCCCCTCCTCCTCTTTCATATTCTCAAGGTAATCTCATTCCTCAACCTCATTTAGTCAATAAAACCATCAAACATCTACAAAATGAACCTCTCACTACTCAAATTGCCAACATTGATATAGGAGGTATAACACCTACAATTTCATATAATGGGTCAATAAATCCTATCCTTCACCTCAAAACATTTGTAAATATTTATAAGCATTGGGTCAAATTAAACACCTTTGATGATACCAATATCCTAGCCAAAACCCTCATGGGTGATGCCTTGAATTGGTATAATCAACTTAGAGCTCATTCCATTTCTAGTTTGGAGGACTTAGTAAATGCTTTATTGTAAGAATTACAAACTAATGATTTTAATGAAAAACACTTTAGTGCATTTAATTAATTGTAAATATCATGAAAATAAAACTACCCAAGCCTTTGTTTAGTGATGTAAGACTTTGTCAAACAAATGTGAACATAACATGGTGGATGCCAATCTTTTTCATCTCTTTACAAATGCTCTCTTTCCTAAATTAAAAAATTGAGTCCACACTCTTTCTCCATGTACCTTGGAGGAGGATATTGACTAATCTAAAAGATAATATTTCCTAATTCATCAATTCAATCCACCCCAACTTTCTATGGGTCCTCATCTCTTACTAAAGAACAAAAAATGCAATGTTACCAATGATGGTATTACCAATTCTTATGACACCATTCACAATGTTCAAGCTATCGTTCCTAACCCTCCTTCAAAACTATATCCTTCTCAACAATATAATAATCCTCACTTCTCTTCACCAAATAATATTAATATCCATAAAACTCTATCCTCAACTAAATTTCTTAATTGTTTACCTAGCCTCTTTTATGAGAACTTGACCCTACTTGACTTATGAAATCTTGGTATGATCCTAATTTTTTTTGTTGGTTTCATGCTATTTAGGATCATTCTCATGATACCTATAGACAAGTTCATAAATTAGCTATGGAATTTATTCTTGGACCTAATTTTGATCATGACTCCATCATCTATAAGCATCAACAAGCCTATGAGATTGCTTTTAAGGGCTATAAATCACATGATAAAACTCAAGCCTTAAATCAAGAAAATATTCATTTAGCTATCTATAAAGATCCCTTACCTAATCTTCAACCAATTCAAGACACTAAATACAATCCTACCCCTTCCACTAATAATTTATAAAGTCTTGTTGAACCAACTTCTGAAGACAATGTGGTTAGCATGAATAATATGTGAAGGGTGGTGGTTTTCATTGATTCACAACGTATCTACACTCCTCCTTCACATAAGACATACCATGTTATCCAAGATTCTTATCCAACTCATTTAAATGATTTTGGGAAATAATATATATCAATTTTGATGATCTAATTTATTATTCTCTCTTGGACAACACTTCCCATTCTATTTCTACCACTCTTCCATTATTTTCCAATACTAATGATAATCAAGTCTCTACTAACCCTTCTTTTTTTGAATCTCAAAATAAAATTCAACCAACTAGTTCATCACTTAAACATGATTTACCACCTTTTTCTAAACCTTCTTATTCTTCTTATCAACAAAAAATTCAATGTACTTTGACTCCTCCTTCTAAGGATCTTCTTAATCACTATGCACCTTTATCTAACAACCTTCTTATGGGCTATGATGAATGGGATCCCATTATAGAACTCATTAATATCCCATCCCAAATTATATTCCTTGAACTCATGAGGACTTCTCCCCATCATAGAAATAATCTCAGGAAACTCTTATTCAATATGAATTTCCCTCATCCTCCTCTATCAGGATGAAAGGTAGATTTATCTAGTTCTAAAGATAATATTTTAAAATAATGTGAAGAGATGTCTATCAACATTGATGAAACTATAAACACTTCTCTTTCTTTAAAATTTACAATAGATTATATGATTCATAATGAGATTATGTTTCATTCAGATGATCCTCCCTTATTCATTAGCATCCAAATGAGTGATATCTAGTCAATAATGCATTGATTGATGAGGGTTATAACACCTACATTATCTTTCTCAATTTCATTAAAACTATTGGATATTTATAATGCAATCTTAAGTCTACACTATCACATTCCAAGGATATGATAAAAGTTAAATGCCTCCTCTAGGTTGTATGTGACTTCCCATTATAGTCCCACTTATCACCATCCATGTGAAGGTGATGATCTTTAAATTCCATTTTTCATATAACATCTTGCTTGGTAGGCTATGGACTCACTGCATGAGTTTTATTACTTCTTCTGCCTACCAATGAATTGAATTCCTTCACAATGGAGCCATTTATAGGATTTATGGTGACACTAAGCCATATAATTTTAAATAATTTTATGACCATGGTGTCTTCAAGATTCCTACTCTTGAGCCTTTGCCTAGCATTCCATTTCATGAGTCTTAGCATCTCAACTTTCCCATTAACTCAACTTGAATTTATAGTGGGCATCCTGAGCTCATTGGTAACATTCATCCTAATATTTAGATTTTAATGATGATGAAACTAATGAGATTAACTTAAAGATATAAACTTTTAATCTCTCACCTCATCTCATCTTGTAGCTTCCTACTTCCTTGCAACCTCATTCTTGCAAGCCTCCTTGAAATGACATTCTTCTAGTCTTGACTAAGACTAGGCATTATATTCACCATAATTCATTAGATGACATGGTTATCCCTATTTATGTCATTAATCATCACACCCCATATTATGATAATGTTTATTCCTTAGATGATCCATTGTTAGGCAGTCTTGTATAGGCCTATAATGCCAAGATTGTCTGTTATCATTATTTTTTACTTGAGTCTTTTTATGCATCTCATCATTTTAATTCACTTATGGTTTGTAATTTTTACATTTCCACCCTTTATTATAGGGTAGAGATGGCATCAACACCTCTAATTTCTAAGGATCCACATAGCACTATGCTCATAGATCATGCTATGACTAGGCCTTACCCTTTTGATAGGTACCTTGACCCTCATATCTGGTTTAACCTTGGGGTTAGTGAAACTCTCCTTATACCTTATGTAGATCCCATTCCTCCCTTAGTAGAGCTATCTATAGTTGAGTCTCTTCCTACTCTTGCTATAGTTGATCCTATTTTTGCTCCTACTATTACTAAGCTAACCCTTGTTTCTAATCTCATTGATCTTTCTATTGAGCCTAGTTCCATTCCTTCATCATCATCACCCTTACTTGGTGATGGTTTACTTCCTTTTATTGAGATGGATCCTCTACCCACCAAATGGGCTGATGAGTGCTCTATGGCTTTTTCTACTCCTATTTTTTTTTTTGTGAGTGATCCTACTAAAACCACTCACAAGTGTATCTATTGCTTCCATGGGATAGATAATCATTTTTCCACCCATTGTCATAAGTTATAATAATATATTGATACTTTGCATCCTTCTTACCCATCATCAAAATAATCCATACCTCTCCCAAAGGTACTTCATGAATATTTACCCAAGTATGGTGAGGTATATTGTCTATGGCATCTATGTGGCACCCATCACACTGATCATTGTCACATCCTTCAATAACATCTCAAAAATCACCTTATAGCCATTCCAAAACCTTCTTCTATTCCTACCATAGGTCATTCTTGCAAGAAGTCTTCTCCTTCTTCTCCCATGGCTCCACTTCCTATGTTTCCATCACCTCTTGTGGTCCCTTCACCACGTTTTTTTCCTCCACATGTGATTACTTCACTAGTGGACCTTCCCTCACCTGTGGATCCTTCTCCACCTATGAGCCCTTCACCTATGGATCCTTCTCCTTTGGTGATTCATGCATCTCCCTTAGAGCTTGATCCCATTCATTATCATGACCATACCTTACCTAATTTTATTCCTTAGCATAATTCATCAAGCATTCCTACTTTTTCTATGGAGGAGATTAGAAAATAAGTATTTTCCCAATATTTACTAAATATTGATGAAAATTTAGCAATAGTGTGTATCCATCTTCATAGAGACTTATTTGATGTATTGGATAATGTGTGTGGATATATCTACTAGTATTTATGAGCACATTCATGGTAATTTCATATTTTTATTGGATTGGACATGTGATCCAACCTTATTTTTCTATCTATTATATATTTGACACTGTGTCAAATTTTTGCTTATTTTATATCATGATCTTACTTGTTGTACTATATCTTGCTTATATTATCATTTATATTCACACATGATTGTATTTTATTTATCATTGCTTTCCCCTTTTCCCTAGAGTTTTTATCAAAAATCTCTTTCTTATATCTTTATGATTATTTTGTTTTCTTATCCCTCTTTTTTCACAGATAATTTATCATGGTGACTTGATTATACAAACTCTATTCCCTTTGGTTATTATCTCCCTTTTACCATGTGATTAGTTATCAAAAAATATATCTCATTATTATCTCCTTTTCCCTTTTTTTTTCATAAACTAAGCATATACACAGGTGAGACTTGAGACACATGCTACGTTCATTATCAAGCATGTATCCTAGTCAATCTTTATCTTTGGTTACTTAAATTAACTTAGCCTTAGCCTACAAATCATTCATTTCTATCACTATCTCTCTCATGATTGGTCATTCTAAATCCGTATGGAGGAGGAATCTTAAAAAGCCTTCAAAATAAAATTAAAAGCCAAATAATTTAAACAAAAGGCAATGATATCAAAAGGAAAAAATATTCTTAAAAAGTCTAATCACATTAAAAGACATGATTCAAAACACACCTCATTATTCTATAAGAATCTCAAATTCCATAGTTGGCCTCATGGTAGAGCTGAGGTCCTTTGGGGTGCATTAGGCTAGTAGATTAGAAGAGGAGAATTAAAAAATATTTTAGTGCTACCTACTTTCTGACATAAGCACCCAATGTTTGTAGTAGACTGATAGCTCTGTAAGGGGTCTTGAAGAATGGGGAACATGTCATGGGAAGGTAGGTCCATTTTACTTAATATACCTTCATGACTTGATATTAGTCTACAAAGCTTTATGTCTATAGTGAGTATATTTCCTTTGTACATAGATGACCACTAGTCACTTAGTGTCTTCTCATGTCTTTAGTATGCCTCTTGCCTCCTAATGTCTTCTCATAAGATGCCTAAGTCTTGATTTTTGCACTCCTTTTTTCACTCCTTATATCCCTCATATTTTCTCTTGAGAAATATTGATTTGTCTCTGATCACTCCCTTTGGGATTTCATTTATGAGTTTCTTTGTAAGACCACATATAAGTCCTGACCATCCTCAAAGCTTACCATCTTTTCTTTCTTATTACCCACATCCTTTTATCACCTAATTTTTTCCTCATGTTTATTCTACCCCAATGATGTTCTCATTGTTGACACTGTGGATAGGACCCGACCCTCCTCTCAAAATTTTCTAATACCCAATCTCCTACATGTTCAAATTTGAGATAAGATTCGAAAGATTATGAAGTTACTGTTAGGTTGTGGAGCTCTTCAACCCTTTCAAACTAAATGGTTGCTGAGATCCAGAAGCACCAGCGTATAGGACCGACGTCGGCAGAGACCAGTGCAGAAGGCCACCGGCGACGGAGGAAGTTGGCTTCGGCAGAACCAGACAAGCAGGGACTGACATCGGTCGCCTGTGTGTTCCAGAACTGCATTTCACAGACAGTTAGTTTCAAAGAGTTTATGCTGAGACCAGTTAGAGCCTGTGAGGATAATCTAAATTAAGAGTCTAAGTTATTGTTTGATAGGGATCTATTTATAGACCCATTGGCATGTATTGTTAAAATGAGATAGAAAGGAAAGTTCCTTCTAGTTGTAAGATCTGTGAGTTGTAGGTTGTTTATTGGGGATCTACATGTAAGTTTGGTCTTTAAATTGCAGGTTGCAGGTTCATGAGAGATCAGCTTGAAGTGTTATAGAGTGCTTGGTGTACCGACAGGGTTATTACTGACTGGTTGGTGAGGTGAACACCAATTCATGTGTGAGTTGGTTGTTGGGACCGTTTTTTGTGTAGGAGAGTGTGTGTGAGAAGAATTACTGAACACTTGAGGTGTGGCGAACTTCTGTAAGGTATGTATTCTTTTCTGTATAGTGTTAATACAAGATAGTGTATTGTCTCTCATATTCTGTGCTATTGGTGAATTCTAGTTACTTGTGTTTTTGGTTATTTTCGCATATTCAATTGCTTATATTTGGTAATCATACTGTGCTCTTTTTGAGGAGCAAGATCCTAACAGGTGGAATTAGAACAGGTGTGTTTGTTCTTGGATTTACCTCCACCTTTCCCCCAACAAGTGGTATCAGAGCCTTGGTTGTAGGTTCTTGAGCTTGATACCAACAAGTATCAGATGAGGTTCAAAAGCTGATAAAAAATATTGGGATTAACAGATTGGTGTAGATCTACAAGTTACTCACAGGGTTTCTGTTTGAGTGGGAGTTGAGCAATGGCAGAAAAAGTCAACTACAAATGGAAAAGTTTAATGGCAAGAATACCAATTATTGTAGATTGAGGACTATCTGTATCAGAAAGATTTGTACTTACCGTTGGGTGGGGTTGCTCTTGGATATGAAAGATGAAGAATGGGAGGTTCTTGATCGGAAGGCTCTGGGATCTGTTAATTGAGTCTTGAATCATCTATGATTTCCAGCTTATCACAGTGTCATGGTGGAATGAAATCTTTGGCAAATTTGTATACCCTCGGCTTCTTAAGGTATTTCCTGCAAATGTTGGAAGGTGGATCTGTTCATAGCCATCTTAGTGATTTCCTGGTAAACCAGTTAAGTTCCAATATTGTATTTGATGATGAAATTAGAGCTCTCTTAATCTTGTGTTCATTACCATTGGGAAGGTTAATGGTAGTTTCTAATATTAGTCTTAAAAGTGGATGATGTGTGAGTGTGATCTTGAACGAAGAGAATAGGTGAATCATCTAGATGCTTTGAGTGTTGAAGGAAGAGGAAGGCCAAGAGAGAAGATAGAGCTTTCGAAGATGGGCAAGAGACATAGGTATGGCAGAATAACCTGGAAATGTGGAAAGCAAGGGCACTTAAAGAGAGATTGCAGATCGGGTACAGATCAGCATGAAGAACATGAAGAAGAAGTATGTTGTGGGTTACGTTGCACCTGATATGTTCTCTTGGGTATTAGATTCTAATGCATCCCCACATAGGGTCATGAGTATGTCCAGGGAGATTTTGGAAAAATTTGTGTAGGGGATGGTAAGCCTTGTCAAATTGTTCATGCAGACAGGTAACAATGGGTGTTAAAGGAGGTCTACGTCCCAGTTCTAGAGCGGAACTTGATTTTTGTTAGAAGTTTGGGTGATTTGCACAGTAACTCTACTCTTGGAAGGTTACCTACCTTGTTGTAGCTAGAGGTAAGAAAGTTACGCTTTATCTATCTACTCTGATTCTCTTTTTGGGTTATCTATTTCAGCTGTAGATTCAGAGATGTGGCTTAATAGGCTTGAGATAAGAAGGAGATAGTCAAAGAGTTGCTTTCAGATTTGGAAGGTTTGTGATTTCTGTATGTAGAAGGTGACATTTCACTGATGTTAGTCAGGAAAGCCTTCAAGGAGAAAGTGATGGACAGACTTCAGCACAAGGTGCAGATGAATTCTGAGCAGAGCAAGGGTGATTTGGACAAGTCCAAAAGGAGCTTGCGGGAAAAAGTCAGGTCTTCAACAGGAAAACTGGCATCGGCGTAAGACGTCGGCTATGTGCAGCCCGATGTCGGTGATAAGACTGGCGTCGGCTAGGGGAAACTGACGTCGGCAGGGAGGCAGTCGCAGGGAACCGACATCGGTCGACTGTAGACTGAGATGTGACTGGCATCGGTCACTGAGACAAATTTTGGGTGGACAGCAAGCTTCATGGAGTCTCAAGCGCCCATATGGAGGACTGAAGGTGTAAGTAAGTTCTTATGTCATTTCCCTTCCCTACATCACTTATTTTATTCAGAATAGGTAGATCCAGGAAACAGTGGGAGCTTGGCATGGATTTGATTCCTAGAGGAGAACCAAACAGGTGTTTTGGGTAGTGTTGCCACTGAAAGTAAGCCCGAATGGATGTTCAGGATGAAGAAGAGTGGAAATGGATACGTTTCAGGGTATTTGATCTTGTATTAGCTGTAGGGCAATGTAAGACCAGGTTGGATAGTATTAGCTACACTATCCTATTTCTGTATGAGTGCTTATTGCCATATACAGGATTGCTAAACTAAAGGTAAAGTTAGTTCAGGTGTTTGTCATGGAGAATCTGGGAGCAGCAAGATTCTTTGGCATACCATGGTAGGTCATATGTTGACTTTGTTTCCTGGTTAGCACGCAGATTACAGTTCACAGAATAGGTGTCTTGATTCACATAATGAGGTTGAGTGCATGGTATGTCTAAACCTAGTTTTCCCAACCAGTGGGAGTTTCACAAGTTGGAGTCATGTAATTGAAGGGCAGTTTGGGACCAGCAATAGGTGCACATGCTATGCATGATGTTGCGGATGTCAGGTAATTTGGATGACAGGTTTTGCACCTTGTCTTCAAGGGTGATTTTGAAGATGGATACATAGCCAAGGGAACAAACTAGACTGTGTACAATACAGGTACAGGTTACAACTGTTTATCTCCAAGTGGGAGATTCCTAACCCTGCAAACTGAAGGAACAATGGTTGCTGAGATCTAGGAGAACTGGCATCGGTAGCAGGACCAATGTCGGCAGAGACCAGTGCAGAAGGCCACCGGCGATGGCAGGAAGTCGGCCGATGTCGACAGAACCAGACAAGCAGGGACCGATGTCGGTCGCCTGTGTGTTCCAGAACTGCTCATTTCACGAATAGTTAGTTAAGTGAATGAAGAGTTTGCATGTTGAGACCAGTTAGAGTCTTGAGCTGCGAGGACAATTGTCTAAATTAAGAGTCTAAGTTATTGTTTGAGTTAGGGATCTATTTATAGACCCATTGGCATGTATTGTTAAGCATGAGATAGAAAGGAAGAGTTCTTTCTAGTTGTAAGATCTGTGAGTTACAGGTTGTTGCAAGCTCATTGGGGATCTACATGTAAGTTTGGTCTTTGAATTGCAGGTTGCAGGTTCATGAGAGATAGCTTGAAGTGCTATAGAGTGCTTGGTGTACCGGCAGGGTTATTACTGACTGGTTGGTGAGGTGAACACCAATTCTGTGTGTGAGTTGGTTATGGGACCGTTTTTGTGTAGGAGTGTGTGTGTGAGAAGAATTACTGAACACTTGAGGTGTGGTGAACTTCTGTAAGGTGAAAGAGTGTGCATGTATTCTTTTCTGTATATTACAAGATAGTGTATTGTCTCTCATATTGTGCTTGAATTCTAATTTTTGCATATTCAATTGCTTATATTTGGTAATCATATTGTGCTCTTTTGAGGAGCAAGATTAACAGGTGGAATTAGAACATCGATTTACCTCCATTTCCCCCAATAGTTACATGTCATTTTACAATCTTGATTTTGTATTTTTTATGCCTACTTAATTTTTCCTTCACCTTTTTATCTTCTTATTTTCTAAGTGCATGTTGATTACAACCATTTCTTGAATTTTTCATACTTCTTATATTGAATTAGTATGACCAATTTAAGACCAAACTTTTGTAATTTTGTTTTTCTTTCATACTTCCTAACATGATTTAGTATGATTGACTGACTTAATTTGTTTTTATTACCATTTGTGCCCTTTTTCATACCTTCCATTTTATTAAATTATTTTCATACTTCCCAACATGATATTATTATGATTTTACTTGTTTTAATTTGGTGCAAAAAATTTCACATTGGTTTAAAAAAAATTCCTTTTTTCGTTTACTATTTCTTGGTTTTTTATACTTAGTAATTTTCTTGTTATTACACATTTCCCAACTTGAAATAGTGTGTAGTGTGTTGTTCCCAAAATTTGTCACTCATTTTGGGACAACATGTGAACTATTTTGGTTCAACAGACCAAAATCCTCTCTTCCCTTTCTAAAATTTGTTTTGAGTATTCAAATTCTCCATTATTCAAGATTTTTTAGATTTCTACAGACTCTGTAGGCTTGAAACTATGGACTCTACAGATATGTTTCTACGAACTTTGCAGGATGGATTCTATGAACTCCTTCAAAGCTCGAGAGACTTAGAGAAAAATACAAACCCTGCAAGCTCATTTCTACAAACTCCACAGGTTGGTTTTTTGTTTCTATAGACTCTATAGATTTAGAGTATTTTTTAACAGCTTCAACATGTGAACTCTCTCAAAGGGGCAAGTTTCTAACACTTAGGAAATTTTAGGATTGGTTCAAGGCCTTGGTTCAACCAAAATTATTCATTTGGAAAGCTTCAAGGGAAGGATTGAACCATTAAACCATTGAACCCTGCTTCCAAAAAGGTTCAATGGGTTTGACGGGTTCAACAAGTTCATTTGGTTCAAGCGGTCAAAAGACTTAGACAAAATAAAGAGATTTAACTGATTGAACCATTGAACTATTAAACCAAAGTTAGTTCAAGCGGTCAGTTCAAATGGTTGGTTCAAGGGACTGCCCTAAAGATGAAGAAAGTTCCCTTATGGAGGGTAGTGAACCAAGGCCAAGTGTCCTTGCAGAGGGTAGTGAGCAAAAGTGGGAAAAGTTGGAATTCCTTCAGAAAAATGACTAAGGCTGAAAGGGAACATTTCCTTCAAACTTTTTATCTGAGGAAATTACTAAGCAAAAGGGACCAAAAGAATTCCTTCAGAAATAATTTTTGTGGGAAAATGACTAAGGCAAAAATCCTTCAGACAAATTGTTCGAAGGAATTCCTTCAGACTTTTGTCTGAAGGAATTCACCTAAAAGGAAAAGCAAAAACCCAATGGAAAAATGATCAAAGCAAAGCCAAGGAAAGATTTCCTTCAAATAAATTATCTGAAGGAATTCCTTTATAGATTTTGTCTGAAGGAAATGAAGGATGAAGTCCACCAAAAAAAAAGCCCACTGAAGGAATTAAAGCCTAAAGGCCGCTCGAAGGATCTTGAAGGGTAGGGACCCTTGCAAGGGGCTCTCAAAACCCAAAAGTGGACCTTTCTCAAAGCTTGAAGGGACACCTTCCCTTCAAGACATTCCAAAGGCTGGATAAAGATGCAAAAAAGATCTTCCAAAGACTTAGCCAAAAAAGGGCTACAAAGAATGAACCATTAAACCATTGAAACTTGAACCAAATGGTTCAACAAGTTCAAAGGTTCATGGTTCAATAGTTCAAAGACAGCCTCAAGCAAAGAAAGAAGTAGCAAATGGATGATTCCAAAGGTGAGTTCAAAGAAAGTGATGGTTCAACCAAAGTTTAAAGAAGTAGTTGAACCAGGGAGTGAGGAAATGATAAAGATCACCTGAATCATTGAACTAATGAACTGATGAACTTTCAAAGGTTCAAAGGTTCATGGTTCAATATGGTTCAAATAGCCAGTGACCATTGACGTCCCCATGGACATCAAATTTAATGTAATGGAATATCTGTTAAAATTTGAATATGGCATGAAATTTGAAAAATGAACCAAAAAATTAGATGAAAAGAGAGCCTGAGAGCTCAAATCGCTACAAGGATGAGAGAAAAATATCAAAAGATCAAAAATATCTACTGGGGAGTTATTTCTAATAGGTGAAACAATCCACCAAGTAGACTTTTGGGCACACCTAAATCAAGGACACAGCCTATTTTTCTTCTATGAAGTAAAGGCAAAATGGATAGCTGTGTAGACATCAGGAAAATGACTACAACTCATGCTAAGGAGGAGACATATAAGATGAATGGGCACACCATAGTTAAGGCTGATACACTGTTTCAAGCATGGTCACTCAATAGGATTGAAAATGCATTCAATGCATTGACCACAGCATGGGCCATTTCATGGAAAGAAGCACCAAGCCTTTCTTGGCTACCATATATTATAATCTCTTGTCTTATGAAAAGGGGGACTTTCCCATTATAGAAGTGAAGCTCTGCCAAAATTGAAAAGCAATTACTGAGACTTTGAGCTCAAATTGTTGTTCATATTTCTTTATTTGAATGAGAAAGCAAGTTACTTTTAGACTTTGTGCTGTTATAGCTTGTGTCATTTTAGCAAATTGTTCTTATGTCTATTTCCTGAATGCGTTCTTGTCTATTTTATTGAAATAATCAAAACTATTGGAAGTAATTAGGAAGGTGTCCTGAAGCCAACTATGGAGAGACTTTGTGCTATCTATAATTGTCTTTAGTGTGTTTGTCTATTTTTTGTTTCTATGTGAAGGATATTGGGATGAATTTGTGCCCTCATTATCTTTTATTTTTCACTCTTGTATAATCGAGGTGGATAATTTGTGCTACATCTCAGTCTGCTAGTTACTATGCCCTTTGTTACTAGTCACTTGTCACTACCTGAAAGAACTCCTGCTATTTCCTGCAAGATCACTTCTAAAAGAAGAGAAGTGCCTTCAATGTTTTCATTAGTATTTTCTCCTTTATCTGTGAACATCATCTCTAAAAAAAGAGATATGGATGGTGGTATCCTAACCCTGAGTGTTATTTTCTACTTATATATATAGCATATAGCTCCTCATATTTAACAGGGAACCTCCCCTTGATGAGAGGAGAGATTTGTCCCCTTTTGATGTGGTAAACCTGCACATCTGGCTAACCAATCTCCCTTGCTGTAGTTGATAAGACCTATTTTTCTCATCAGTTAGCTGACTGACAAAATATTCACCCAACATAGTGTATTTTTGATTGATTATATTTTTCCAAGTCCTTTTTTCTATTTCTTTTTAACCATGCATGTGTCCTACATAATGCTATAAAAGAAACCCCATCTCATATATTTCCTATAACATATACAATAAAGGTAAAATACATGTTCTAAAAAGGAATATATCCAAAACATCCACAAACATAACCATCATAATGCTAACATACATATCCAACAATAATATGCCAAAAATGATCCAATATATATATTTCATGAATTTAATACAACATATGCAACCATATACAATGCTCCAGCTCTATGCTTGGGCTCCATCCTATCTATCTCATTGCCTAGCCATGCTACATGATGATGCCTTGGTTTTAATCCTCCAAATAGTATGATATAAGGATGCCATTCCATATCTCAATCCCTCTACCTATCCCTTTAGGTGCACTACTCGCACTTGTGACTCCACCATTTGGGTCCAAATATTTGTCATCTATATTACTATAGCTAGATGTGTAGCTCTTTCATCTGCTAAGCTATACAATGCCTATAACTCCCCATATACCCATCATTACTAGTGGATGCATCCTCTCTCTCTATTTCCATATCTAACTTGCTACCTCTCTAGCTAATCTAAACAAGCTCACTTGAGATGGGGTAAATGGTACACTCAGATCCTTTAGTGTCATGGGTTTGTATGGATAAAAATTCTCATACAAGATGTCATAGAGTGTTACCCTCACTAGGGACCCATATCTATCCTCTTCATCCTCACTTACACCTACAAAATCCCATAAGATAGATATTATATCACTATTATATCTCAAAATATCTATCTATCTCTATTTCCACAAAAAAACCTAAGTAATGATATTTAACCATCTTTTCTTACCTGTTTATGTATTAGCTAATATGGTCTTATCATCTAAATGACTACCTAGCATACTATCTCCATGTATGTTAACTCTTAATAACTCCTCTATAGGCTACCTCCTTAGCTCAAATCCCTTTGTCTTGGCTCATGTTAGTCTTAGCCTACATTTGAGTGGTCTCTCTATCAACTCCTCTAGCTCACCTATGGGGTCATCTGGGATGACAATAGTCTCCAGTCTCTCCTCTTACATCTATTAATACCATGTCCTCAATGGATGCTACTCATCTTGATGTAGAGTTGATAGCGGTACATTTGGTATCTCTACCTCCGCATCCCTATCCTCCTTCCTCATTATACTCAACTAGTTCAAGGTCACTCTCAACATGGCATCAATGTTAACATCACCACTAGTGGCCCCAGTCCTCTCCTCCCATATGGATCCCTCACATTCTGATCCCACTACATGGACATCAATATAGGTGCTAATAGATGAGGTAGGCCTATCTATCCTAGCACTCATAGCACCTGATGTGGCTCTCTCCACTATAAATAGTGTCTAACCACCTTTATCCTTGTTATTACTAGTGTAACTATGTCCTAGCTCACCCATGTAACTATTATGTGCTCATATGGATTCTAGACTATCTCTACACATCTCACTAACTATAACATTGGCATATGGGGCATAGACCATAGTACCTTGTCCTCCCTCCATCTCTATACTCAAGGTGACTTGTCATCAATCACATGGGGAAACCCAACTGATTGGTACATAGGAAACCTATCATATATCCAAGATATTAGTAATATGATCAATTCCATGGTCCTCTACCCTTTGACCAACATCTCATATAGATCATGTATGAGTTAGACTTAGATGATAGAGCCTAGATCATATAAAACTTACTCCTTCAAGATCATCTTGAATAAGGCTACCATGAATAGTGGTACCTTTCCATCTGACTTGTGACATAACACCCATCATGTCACAAGGCCTATCAAAACCTTTTGAATGTCTAGAATATATGACGTATAGACATTGAACATGTTAACTCTCCTACCTAGTAATATCATCTCTGGTCTTGTAGCACACATGGTTAAGGCTCTCCTTTCCTCTAAGATATGGCATCCCTATGATCACTTGCACTCCTACTATAGGTATCCCCAAGATGGCATGGACATCCTCTAGCATGATATCCACCTCTATTATATCTCCATCCACCTCCCATTTCAAGGTGCTAGTCAATAATTCTTAGAAATCAAAGAAAATGACTAACAAATCAATATTGAGGGGGATTTGACACATATCAGCTATCCCACTTAGACTTATGGATCCTAATATATTCCTATCTCCATCTAAAAACCTATCTAACAAGTTTGGTAACCATACCACATCCACAAGTCTTCAAAATCTCAGTTATCCTTACACCAAAGAAATAACAAAGGATGTATCAATTCTTTTATGTCATGTATAATCACCATACCTTCTTTTTACATTTTTACATAAAAAAAATCCTAAATTACTTTATTTTAGTCATTTACCCTACTTTTAGCCTACTCAATCCTTCTTGACCTTACTTGTCATTTCAGGCCATTCTAGCCCTCTTTCAACATTTTTCATGTTTTTTATATCATTTTAGCTCTGTGGTCAAACTAGTTTGACCAAAATTTTCCTATCTTTTCACTTGGTTTACTATAAAATCTATGTCAACCCCCTTCTCTTCCCCTCACTAGTGCTGAGTTTCCATTTTAGACCTTTCAAACCTCCTGGTAACTTTGAATTAGGATATCAACTTACAAAATATACAAGGTCAACCCATACCTACTATGTGAGCACTGTGGATTTTATTCATTTCTAGCCTACTGGGTTGACTAGGTTAACCTAGTGCTTTTTGCCTACTGACCCCTTGCATTTGCCTAAAAAAGTGTAATTTTCTGCTTTCTTCCTAAATCCTCAACCCATTTCCTATCTTCCTATTTTCTACCCATAGAATCTAATTTTGCCTCATTTTAACATCTAAAAATTATTGAAATTCAAAATTACTAAAAATTCACCTAATAAAATACAAATTTTAAAAATTGTTTGTGATTCTTCACTGCATACCTACAGTGCACTTGCTACTACCTTTGGAGCCTTAGCATATCTAGCATGTCATCTCCTCACCATCCTAGCTCATTTTTATCTCTAGAGCTCTTTTCCCTCTCTTTCACAAGTAAAAATAGTAAATGATTTTATTTTTCCCTATTAAAAACACTTTTCAAAATTCAAAATCTTCAATTATTATCTTGTAGATTCCTTCTTTTGCTTATATCTTTGTTTTTACTCATCCATTTTGCAAACTATAAAATGCATTAGATTTTTGATGATGTATAGAATATTTTACACTACCATATGCCTATATTCCAAAATTTCTATTTTTGGCTATTTTTTGCACTAACTTCTTTAGGTTCACCTAATTTTCTTCACATTGGACACTTTCACATTTCTTATAGTTTTCTTCTTTATTTATGGCACTAAGGTAAGTTAAAGGTATGTGTTTTTTCAATTCTATCCTTTCATTTATCTTATTTGATTATTACTAAACTTTACTTAACATTAGCATTATGTGTTATCATGTTCTATCCTAAAGCACCATCTTGTGTTGCACTTATGTGACACGTGATTAGATTCGAGTGGGGCATATGTATACAAATAATATTTTAAATTTTTTATTGATTAATGAACCTTTGTATCTTGAAGGAATATATTGAGTCTCAATATATTTGAGTGCATGCCTTAAGGGGTACATCAAGAAAGGGGTGGGTAGACCATTGGTGCTTCATAAGATTGTTATTCTTTTTTCCACTTGCCATCTACACACTTATCTCCTAAAACCATTTACCCTAAGCTTTTTATTCTTAGTCTTACCCATTCTAGTCATTTTTCTCTTTCCATATTTCTTTTCTTGCCTTAACACCCTTTTGGTCAGTTGGATATACTAGGTTGATTGGGTCGACCTAGTATAGTTTAGGGGTATTTTTTACTTATTTAGCATGTTAACCTTTCAGCCAACCTAGCTCATACCTAGTGAATTGCCCCTAAAAACATACAAGATTGACTAGGTTGACCTTGTACAATTGAAATTTTTTAGAGGATTTAGGGCAAGATCTACCTATATATAAAATTTCATTTCCTACCATTTCATAATATAATAATTTATAGTGAAGAAGTGCAAACAAACATCTACTTATTGACAATTCTACTTGAGGAATAAATATTAGGGTTCCATACTTTCTTTGGAGATATGAATCTTGTCTTATAGAGAAGTATTTTGGATGCTTAGATAGGTTGTGTATCCTAGATCTGATTTTTCTTGGTTATCCTTGCATACCACAATAATTTCTTATGAAGCACTTTGGCCAAGGGAGAGATTGAGGCTTAGTGGGTTCATATTCAAAGGTAAGTATTCCTAACTTTATTTTTTCCTTTGTAAGAGTAGATAAATAATATATTTGTGTTCTTCTCCCATATATTAGGATTTTATATACATTGATCTGAGTATATGTCTTCTAATGCATGCTTATTTCAATTATTTTATTGTTTCTAACCTTGAATTTGTGCTACAATATTTGGTGTGCACTAGATTAGATTTACTTTCTTGAATAAATGAATGTTTTAAACCTTGGTAATCCATTATGGTTGTGTGATTGTGTTAGATTGTAGACTTTGGAACCCTTCCTAGCATGATATGTTATGAAAAGTGATCCCCTAATCAGGTCTAGCATATCCCCATATTGGTCATCCTCCCTCTTAACAAGTGTATCCCCAATAAAAAGTGTAGGTATGATCTATATTCTTCGAGCCAAGATTGATTTATAGACATAATGAATTCATGATTTCATATAATTAGGATATGATATATTGGGAAGATAAAGGGGGTCTCTTAACCTTACAATACATGGAATTTGTCTGTATTTTAATAGTCTATACTTTATGAATAATAACTAACACGTTGGCCACTTCAATGAGCTTGTTCATCTATGAAGGGAGTTGAAATGGAAATGATTTTGGTGTATATTTGAAGTTTTTATGATAACCACTATTTGATTTGTGTTATATATATCTTAATATCTCATATCCATCACCCTCCACCCATGTTTCACATGTGTGAGGGTGTGGAAGTAAGCAAATCTTCTGGTTTCTTTCCTTGGCAAACTACAGATGGGTTTCTCACATTATAGAGTCCTTGTGCATATGTTAGGAATATGGATAATGTATTGGATTTAAATGAGTCTCTTAAATATTTTAAATTCCTATTTACTTTATAAACTTAGTTGAGCCACTATATAGTCAAGTAATCCTTCAAGGTCTTGCCTCCAAGATGACTATCATGATTAAGTGTGGTCTCCTTTACAAGGTGAGGACAAGTGTCTTTAAAAGGTATTTTTAATGTTGTTTTAAATATATATACACATATCATTCATTTAATACCTACTCTATTATTACATATTATTCATTCCCATATACACTAATCATATCCATACTTAGTCTAGACTGCAACATCAACTTTCATTTAGTCATCATAAGCCTTCCAAGCATACTGTGTAGATAGGGTGGTTATTGTTGGTTTGAAGATGTAGGGGAACTTTGAAAAATTTAATGAGTTAAAAATACATAGGAGGAAGTTTTATATGGTTTTATATGGAGGATTAAAAGGATCATCAAGTCAATCCTCAGATAGATCTTACATAGTTAAAGAGCAAGTCTGCCACTTGTACACAGAGTAGAGAAATGTGATCAACCATACATGAAGATGATGGTGGAAAAGGACATAGTCCTTAAATGATTTTATAAAAACATATTAAATGTCTATTCATAGTGTATTGATTCATGTGATATGGTCAGGAAGACATGATTACCTATTAAAGCCTATTAGGCCTAAAAGGTTACATGTACAAGCTTACACATAGAGTTCATGGCATCTATAAGACCTAAATGGTTGTTTATAGTCTAAATACATATGATAGGAAGATAAATAAGGTGAGAGAGGTATAAAAATGTTTTATAATGAGAATGAAGTCAAAGAACTATTAAATGAGAAGACTCACACACATAGTCAGACCTTTGAGAAGAAAAGCTAAGTATCTTAATGTTGTATGAGAAGTAACTTAGACTAAGTTAAGGAGTGGATACTTGTTTTCTTCAAAACCCTTAGTATACACCTAATAATTTTGTCTTATGATATGGATAAAATGGTTTAATACTTAATTAGGCATATTATGTAATAAGAGAGGCATACATAGACTCACATATGGAATCAAAGATAGTTGAACCTATTGAGCACATAGTAAGGATGTAGATCTTGAGGAAATTAAGTATGAAAGTTTAGAAAGAGATCAAAAGGTATAGAGAGATAATGGATTGTACCTTACAAGGTTATCATGACTTTAAAAGGTCAAGATATAAGTTATCTTCATCTATAGGTAGAGTCTACTCTCATACTCACAGTAAAAGTATAGGATTGCTACCTCTAGGTAGAACCTAAGTAAGATGGTGTAACCATGATAAACCCTATGTAGGAATGAAATGCTAGGGTGAAAACAAGAATATGATACCTTCTCTCAAAAACCTTAGTGTTAATTGAGTAAGTTGGTTTTTGAAACATAAAAGGGTCTTAGTAGATTAAATAGGCCTAATGAGTGATCTATAACATAGCAATCAAGGTCAAAGACAAAAAGAGCTAAGTGTGAACCTTGAAGAGAGGTAAGGTATTAAGTGAAGGTGAATTTCTCTCTTATCCTCGTAAGAAGACCTAAATATTTCACATTGATAGGATTCAATCCTTAAATCAAAAAGGGATTCATGACATATATAGACCTATAATCTTAAATAAGCCCAAACATGCCTATGTTAAAAGTAGAAGCACATGTAGGTTATTGGATTAATGGAAGTCTAAGATCACCTGAAGAAAAATTTAGAGAGGATAAAAGATGTTTCCATGATGGTAAGAACCTTATTTTGAGATAGGGAAAGAGCACTAAACACAACCCAAGGGTTACATAGGCATGAATTTCACCAAACCTTAAGATTTTTGTAGGAGGATATGTAGAAATAGAGTTGCAAGAGAACCTAGACCTGAGGGTGTTATCCACTCTGAGAGCATGAATGGGAGTTCAAACTCCATAATCATATGGGCAATGGCAGTCTTATGAGATAATGAAACAAGTTCAAAGTTTAAGTAGCCAAATATAGTTATAGAGGCTATAAATAAGTGGGAAAGAAGATGTTATGATGATATTAAATCCCTCAAAGTCATTATATGTGCCTTAGACCTCTAATACACAATCTAGGCCTGCTTGGTCTAAGAGCCATTGGTAGGCCTTAAACTCCACCATCACCTTTGAGGTACACTCAGACCTTCACGAGAAAATTTGACATCATGAAGATGTGTGGGGGAATGGTACAAGTATTAAAAAGGTTATTTGAGGTAGGGGAATATAACATAAGGTCAATTTGGTCTTATGAGCCTATCTAAAACTTTATAGTCTGAGAAGTTAGCATCAAACCATCAATTCAAGTTCTTGTATCTCCCATCACAAGAGGACTCAAGGATAATGATATTAGTAGGATTTAGTCACACCAACACACTTAATATTCGTGATAGAGTGAGCTATATTAAGGCAGTTTAGGTTTATAAATAAAGGTTAAGACTATAAGCATGTCTAGATTATCTATAAAAGACTACAAGCCTACCAACTTATGTTCATATATTAACACACTATTTTCATGGGAAATAAAGCTATTTAGGAAAGTTTAAGGGGTCAATGGAATTAAGATCAATAACAAAAAGTTTTGGTTTGGAGGTCCATACTTTATGAACCATCATTAAGATGGTGGACCTCCAAAACCCTATTATAGATCAATCTTAGAAAAAATGGATATTTTGACAACAAAACACTTTTGAATGACCCTAAAAACACTTGAAACATCTATAAAACTTAGAATAAACCCTACACATAGTATTTTTTTTACAAACATTATACATAATTATCATAAAAGTGCACTTTTTTAGGGTTTTGAGAGATTTATAGGGTGAAAAACTATTTGGGATGATGCCAATCATTAGAAGGGAAATTTTGTCACTTTTTTTGTCTCCTAATTTCATTATATTGCCAAAAATATGCCTATAAATGCCTTTTTAAGACCCTTCTAAACAATCAGTCTGTAGAAATGAAGGAGAAGGTGAGCTAGTCATCTAATTTGGCAAGTTTATAGGTGTAAGTTGCTCAAGAAGACCTATATCATGGTATGTAACATTGTTTCATACCTTAAGTTTAATTATATATAGGTTCTCAATGTTTCATATAGGATTTCATGGTCATCAAATGCAAATAGTTAGGCTATTAGGCCTAATTGGCTTATTTGGTCTACTTGGTCAACAAGAAATTTAAAGGTTGGCATAGAGGGCTGATGAATTGAGTTATTATAGAGATATTACACCATGTAAATAATAATTAAGTGCTAATAAATGAACTTTAAATGGTCATAATGGATAAATAAGTCAATTTATTGACTTGGTCATATGCTCAAAAGAAGAAAAGGTCATTGTATGTTTTATAATGGCTTAATAACACCTCATTAATGTTGTAATTATGAGGAACGTGAGGTATTTAACATAAATATGGGTGTATCATGATTCAAGATAGGTTGAAAAATTCAACCACAACCTCCACTACCCACTTCAATGCCTCATTCAAAGACCATCAAGAAGACCAATACATGGAAAGGGTGTATGGCATGACTATTTATAACTGATGTAACTAATGAGTGAGTTAATGATGGTAATTTATGAAATTTTAATCTCATATTCATGCAATTATCCCCCTCTTTATCTTCCATTTATGATATTTATTCATGCCTTAAGGCCTCGATTTATATCCCTCACTTGGGTATGAGGAAACTTTATCTAGTTTTGTACTTGTAAACCTATTGGATCGATAAATAGAATATTGTAGATTCTCCATGATAAATATCTAGTGTTTATATGATTTTTTCTATATGCACAAGTGGTGTAATCTTTCCCTTTTTAGGTCCAAGTATCACTTAAGTGTTAATAGTCTTTCTATGTAGGTCATCTAGTGTGTTATGATGTTGATATATCAAGTTTGGAGTGGAACTCTAATTGTAAGTGCCTTAAACTAGGCTTTTATCTCATTAAACTCATGCTCAAGTCATTAAAACCAACCTATATATAAAACATTATTACTTAGAATACATTGAAGATAGTGATTTAGTTCTATGCATTATTTACTAGTGTTGTTAGGAGTTCAATTTGAGTGGATAAGCATTATAGGTGCATCACCACCCCTTATATTATTTTCTACACTTTATATTCCTTTACACCCAAATATTAGTATATCTTAGCAAATTTAACCACAAGTGATTTACTAGGGGAGATATCCCCATAATCTAGAGGTCTAGTCTAGTTATAAGGTCATCCAAAACCTTTAGACCATTCTCATGTTAGTCTAGGTTTGAAGAAGAATTGAACATTATCCTTCATAGGGTGCAACTTGGGTTACTAACAATGTAAAAATATAATAATTTTTTTTCCCATACACAACTTGGGTATTATTTATTAAAACAACCAAAACATAGTCTAATACCCAACTAGAGTATTATTTATTAAAATGACAACAATGCACAGCTGAATACCCAACTCAAGTTTTTAATATAATAACTCAAAATTGGCTAAATAAAACTATGTGAATCATAGAATTGAACCCATAGACCCAGTCCCTCTATGGACTAATAAAAATCTAACATAGTTTAGTCAAATCTAAATAATA